>OW052057.1:76086656-78735190 GCA_932526445.1 Phragmatobia fuliginosa
CGGACTCTCTCGTAGAAGGTTCGACTATCATTATTTGACTGACACGAATCACACACACATTGAAATATTTTTTGATGCGATAGCACTATTAATTGCTTGAAATTTGTGAAAATATTAGAGTAAGAGCCCAGAGCGATCAGACATAACTTATTTTCACATGGATGAAACCTTACTACTCAGTAGCGTCTAGTGTACTTTTAAATACCTGCGTGTTTGTGGAACTAGATCTGTGACACCTGGGCAGATATCAGGTGAGAAAGGTAACTAAAAATAAGAGTTATCTAACTTAAATTAGTATGGCTGATCTTTATATATATTTTGTAGAATATTATTCTAAACTAGTTTCATAAAGTGTCAGACACTTTTCATGGACCAGAGCTTGTGTCAGACGCTTTAAAGATCGACAAAAAATTAATGAACTTTACTTATTTTTACATGTCTGATTTTTTAATATGTTATTAAAGTAACTATTACAAAGTTACATTTCATCAGTCAGACAAATTCGAGTGACCAAACATCCCTTAAACACAAAAATAATTCAGCCGGGAGTGCGATCATCATGCTATTTCAGAGCGAGTGAGACGTCCACAGCAACTTGGATCCCGTTTTTAGGGTTCCATACCCAAATGGCAAAAAACGGAACCCTTATAGATTCGTCATGTCTGTCTGTCTGTCTGTCTGTCTGTCCGTCCGTATGTCACAGCCACTTTTTTCGGAAACCATAAGAGCTATACTTTTGAAACTTGGTAAGTAGATGTAATCTGTGAACCGCATTAAGATTTTTACATAAAAATAGAAAAAAAACAATACATTTTGGGGGTCCCCATACTTGGAACTGAAACTCAAAAAAAATTTTTTCATCGGCTGAATAATTTTTGTGTTTAAGGGATGTTTGGTCACTCGAATTTGTCTGACTGATGAAATGTTACTTTGTAATAGTTACTATATTAACATATTAAAAAATCAGACATGTAAAAATAAGTAAAGTTCATTAATTTTTTGTCGATCTTTAAAGCGTCTGACACAAGCTCTGGTCCATGAAAAGTGTCTGACACTTTATGAAACTACACACATCAAAAGTGTCTAGGGATCAACATATATTTTTGCAATAACTTTTCTCCTGATTGATATTAATTAAAAATTTCTTTAAGGATTCATCAAATAAAGTGTTTTCGTTTGTCACAGTAACGATAAACCAAGTCACCTTTGCATAAGTAAAGAAATTTGCCATTTTTCTAATAAAGGGATTTTTGACATTTGAACCACTAACATTAAAGTTCGAAAAAAAGACTGAAATAACAGTTTTCTTTAAAATTTTATTAGGTAACTTAAACAATTAATAATCCGTGTTTCTACCGCGAACACTAACAACACAAGAACATCGGTTTGGCATACTCAAAATGAGTTCATCCAAATCACGCTGTGGAATGGCCGCCCATGTTCGTTGCAACAACAAAAAAAGGTCTTCTTGCGACTGGATACCCTCCATATTCGGCAGAGCTCTTCTCTGTAGCATATCCCATGCATGCTCAATCGGGTTCAAGTCTGGCGACTGAGCAGGCCAGGGCAGGACATTGATGTTAGCTGCGGCGAGAGTCTGTCTTACAACTCTTGCGGTGTGCGGTCGTGCATTATCATGCATTAACTGAAATAAGGGACCGATTTGCACTTGTAGAGGAACGATGAAGTCTGATACAATCGTCTCAGCATAAATTTGAGCGTTGAGGTTGCCTCTGATCCAAATCAACTCAGTTCTTCCGCCGATCCAAATACCCGCCCATACCATGATGGTTCCACCACTATAAGGATGGACTTCCTGGCAGGATTTTAATCGCTGTTGTCGTCCAGGGGTTCTCCAGTGTCATATACGTCTTGTATCCGGTCTCATACCAAAACGAGACTCATCAGAAAAGCACACGAAACGCCATTGTTCTTCTGCCCAATTTTTGTGTTCAAGAGCCCATTGATATCGAATCCTACGATTGTGCATTGCTATAGGTGGTACCCGTAGCGGTCTTCGGGAATGAAGGTTCACTTCATGCAAGCGGTTTCTGACTGTTTGGTCGCTAATTAAGTTCCCTGAAGAGTGATGAAGCCTCACGGCTAACATCATGGCGGTTATTGTTGGAGCTCTTCGAGTTAAGATTTGAATGTATCGGTCTTGTCTCCGTGTGGTGCAGCGATACCGTCCTCCATGGCGCTCAGCCACGGTACCAGTGCTTCGGTAACGTGTCCAAAGTCGACTGATAACACTCTGACTTGTATTCAGAGCTAAAGCCACAGTACGTTGCCGGGAACCAGCTTCTATCATTCCCACGGCTCTGAGTATTTCTTCCCTGCTTAAATGACGTCGCCGCTCCATAATAACGTTGGTTTTAATCAGTAGTAGGGAAACAGTAGCACTAATAATTTCTTCAATGCGTTGTATGTTTTTATAGGGAAAATATTGGCAGCTGATTTTCATCTTTTACTCGAATTTGATTGACAGTTCCTGATTCAAATTATGAAATGCACCAAAAAGGATCCATATAAATTTATAAAATCATAAATTTATTACAAAGCCACATCTCAATCGCAAGAAATCCGCATAAAAATGCTTGATCCCTAGACACTTTTGATGTGTGTAGTTTAGAATAATATTCTACAAAATATATATAAAGATCAGCCATACTAATTTAAGTTAGATAACTCTTATTTTTAGTTACCTTTCTCACCTGATATCTGCCCAGGTGTCACAGATCTAGTTCCACAAACACGCAGGTATTTAAAAGTACACTAGACGCTACTGAGTAGTTAAGGTTTCATCCATGTGAAAATAAGTTATGTCTGATCGCTCTGGGCTCTTGGACCATATGGATGTGTTTCGTAATATCGAAAATCATGAATGAAAATTCAATATTTTTTCGATTTATTTTGTGTAAGTAGTAGCATAATAATATGAGATATGTTATTGATGAAACAATATTAGAAATATTTGTGTTTTTAAGACAGAAAAAAACAAAATGAAAACATGACATTTACAATGTAAAATATGTAAAATTTAATTTGATTATATTTTATTCTAGATTAGTTTATTTCTAAAAATAAAGACGTTATAACCTAAATAAATACAGTCTAAGTCCTAATATCAACATATAATCGTGGAAATATGTTTATACTGCAAATGATCTTGGTATACCGTTTGTATGGACAATTCAGCCTCCGGGGGGCCCTTAAGTAAGATAAAAATTACAATATCTTATTAAGTTTTGAAGGTTTCTATTAAGCATTTTTTTAGGTAAAGTTTTGCTCTGTGATATACAAGTCTCTCAAAACATTGTAGATGTTTTATGTAATATTAACTTTATTAACTTATTTATTGGTTAATTATAGAAGTATATTTCGATTTGCATTATTTTTGTTTATCAATGCAACATGTAATCTTACGTTTTTCGAGTAATTAAAGTGTAAATTTTAATAAATACCTCAATAACGATAAAAAAAATCTAATTCAAATTTTTCTCTTTTTTTTTTGCATTTGCTGAAAAGATTTACAAGATTTATAAATATTTTTTTACACCAACAGAAAGCACCCCATTTTTTTGAAAAAAGTTGATATTTTGACGGGTGAATTTTCGATTGAAAATTAGGGTACTTTTTCGATACGGTGAAAAAATAAATATTTCACATCAAATAAACTACAGTGTATTTGGGACATAAAAAGGTAAGTTTTCACTAAATTTCGTGAAATAAAAACTACACTGTGTTGCCGCTACACACACATATTTATTTAAGTATTTTTTATTGTTGATAGTAGCTAAATATTACATCATTGGATAAATATATACGGGTACAAAAATAAAGGTGGAATATCCGCCTGTTTTTCATTAATAGACGTCAGACAATACGTATTTATGTTAGCTGAAGGATTGATTGTTGAGGAGAGCATTGGGAGAGGCTTATGGTTTGTAGTGGATATCTTTCGGCTGAGATAATGACGATGTTGACTATGCGGCACGAAGATGCAAGAGTGACTGTATTAGGTACACACAATGACTGATCACCTTTTTCAATCTAACGTACGGAACGGCACCTCTAAAACGCGGGAGAAGCTTCACACAAGTTAGATTAAAATTAAAAAAATTAAAACCACAATTATTTGTACCAATATACTTGACCAATATATATATCATAGAAAGCAATTTTCTTATTGTACAAAAAGAATATTTCGCACTTTAAAAACTAAGTATATTTTCTCAAGAATATTTCCTTTAGAAACCATTTCATCAGTGTAAGTGATATTCTCAGCTCGTGAAGTCGTGAATGTTTGTTTGTTCTAAAGCCCGCTGGAAGCTAGTCCTTTGCAGCAATTACTAATCCTGATCCCACACGCTATTAGTTGGATCCACTCTCTGGAAGCCTTATAAATTGACCGCTGTAGGGTTGCTGGGGACTTAAAGATGAGCTTCTTAGACAAGTAATTACGATACTTTAACAAGTGAATTAAATTATATGTTAGATTAAATGCTTTAAAGAAATGTCTTACAATGTAACAGAATCTTGAAATCCAGCTTAAATTGTCAATAAATAGAATTGGCTTTATTCAAGAAATTAAATCTTTCCAATTTATGTGAAGTGAAAATTTTGCTTTGATGTGTTTTCTTTGATTTGATTTAAATTGGATCCTGCCGCTATCTTACCTTAAACTTTAATTTTTTGTGATTTTGAAACATAATATTTAAATAAAACTATATAATGATTAATGGATTACATAGTGTTCCTTTCTATGTTCATCTGAAGGTTACTAAACTTTTATTATTGCTACAATTTATTGTTATTGTATTTTTAAGGTTTGCTACTTAACCACTTTATCAGATCAAGTTGATCATTATTTACTGTCGTGTTATTAAGTGACACAGCGTGACGCCATGTAAGCTTCGTTAATTAAGATAAAATATTTTTCATATTGCAGATTGGGATACAGAAAAGAGTAAAAGATGTATCTCAACTCCTTTTGTAAAATATTTTAAAACTTCAGTCCCTTCTGTAAATTATGTATATATGAGGGATGTTCACACGCTTATGTTAACGTAAAAAAGGACCCAGCCTAACTTAGTGTGTGAAACAAAGTTGTTAACGAGCATCCGAAATTGTTCGATGTTAGATCCGTAGCCGTTGGCGTGTGCTTCCTTTATCTGCCCCGCAGGAGCCCTAACGTTTGAAAATGCCATCCATGCCCATGGCAATAAAAATTGCTCCACATTTGTTATAAATTTAATATAAACAGAATCCACTCAGGGATAATATAGTTTAATGTGTAGACAGACTATGAATGCTATTGCTTGTACTAAAAATAAATTGTTTGCTTTAGAAGGTAAATGTTTATCACAAAATCATATTTACCTAAGGCTTTTATGTAATAGTATGTGGGAATATCTAATAATATCTCTCCTAATAAATAAATAAATATTATTATTTTTATATATCATTATTATTATCATATTAGCATTTATTAATACGTATAGTACTTGTACTATCGTATATCTAACGGTGTTCCTTAGGAAATGGGTGAACAAGTCAATAAACTTCTTATAATAATTAAATGCTTTCATTTTGTGGGCTCACTTTTTAATTTATCACCAGAAATAGCAATTGGGGTTTCTGTTTTGTTTATTAAAGTTTTCGCAGGTATTTTTTTGAAATTAAAGGTTTCTAACGAAATTTTCGTCTACTTATTGAAAAGATGAGATTGGAAATGTATACTCGGAGAAATATTTTAATACTATTAATGTTAATAACAGTTACCTATACATATTAATGTTATAAATAGTTAGGAAAGTAACTTTGTTCGCAGTTTAAAAGCGATAGAGACAGTAATGCTTCTAACCGCTGTCGATTTCAATGAAGTTTGACATCGTGAAACTTTTTTTCTTGAGAAAGGACATAGGTTACTCTTTACTGCGATAATAAACTAATGAGATTGCGGGTAGTTATAGTTCGATTAGAGATTAGCAGATTGAAAGGAACGTAAAAAAGCATAATCGATTACTACAATCGATTATGCTGTTTTAGGTTTCCACATTGTTAATGACTTTCAAAGCAAAAGCAAAAACTAACTAACTATATGTTATAGTAAACATGAATGAAAAAAAGGCTCGAATTCGAATAAGGTAACAACATACAATGAAAATTGTGAAAGTTGGTTGTGTAATATCAGGTTATTCGAAAACAAATAACAATTCTAACATATGTGTTTCTTTTACATGCATACTTTATAATTGGGTATGTAATATTTGTGAGTTTAATAAACGTAGTTAACTAATATCTGAATTCGTTTGCAGGATCTCATCCTTCCTAATAAGTGGCTGTCGTCAGCACCTGCGAGTTAAATTTTTAACTTTAAATATTTTGTAAAAAACATCGACCCTTTTTTTACTTTGTGAGTAAAATTTTTAAAATATCATGAAGCAAAGATCATTGTTATCGTTTGCTTTATAAGAAAAGTGACACTAACATTGTAATAGGAAACAACATCTAGTGCCAAAGCTGAGATCGTAACAAAGGTGGCTGTCACACCGCAGCGCTCGTTACCGTAATGCGAGACTAAACTTGATGGATACAGTCGTACCACGCCGCTTACAGCGCTTACAGCGACGTCTGTTACTTTTATCTTAACTAAAAGCTCAAGACGACCGGGGACGAGGTTATTCACCTCGACCCCAAGTGATTGAGATAATGGATCTAAGAAGTCGCGAGGAAAAAAAACGATTCGCATACGAACTATCTGCTCACGAGTAATTAGATTAGGTTCGCTTAAATCGTTATCTTGCTTGATTACACGCGTTAAAGTAATGAGTATTGATAAAAAAAGTAGACATAATAGATCATTATACAACAAAACACAAATCTGAACACAGTTCTGTTGTATTGGGTTTTAGCTGAACTAGTAATCCGCATCTTAATCAAATAACGTAAAAAGAACTAGTATTTACAATTATATACTTTTTAAACTGTTTAATGCTAAATTTTTCTCTCAGTAAGTGACTTATATTACTTATATTTAGACAGGATTACTGTAGCCTTTCTGTCGTCGCAAAAACTCAGGTATGTTTTCAAAATATGAAGAGGTTAAAAAGAGGTCTAATAGTAAAGGCACCGACTATATTATAAAAGAAGTTGTGGATTTATAGTCTACTAGCTTTTGCCCGCGGCTCCGCCCGCGTGTATGTCGGTTATCGCGGTAAAAAATAGCCTATGTCCTTTCCCAAGTTCAGTTTTACCTTCATACCAAATTTCATCAAAATCGGTTTAGTGGTTTAGGCGTGAAAGCGTAACAGACAGACAGAGAGAGTTACTTTTGCATTTATAATATTAGTAGGGATTAGTATTCTATTTTATTAGATGTACAAAATAGAATACTCACAACTGACAACGATATTTAGCTACTTAGTTTTTTCTCAGTATTGTATGTAGAAATTATTGTAGTTTTAAAAAAATATCTACTATGATACAGATTTAGTAACCATTATTTTATTAAGTTCAATGTCTATTTTATAAATCATATTCACAAACTAATGAAGTATGAATGCTTTTATATGTGAAACCATAAATAATTTTAAATAAGAACCTCGGTGCGAAATTGTTTGGGCACGCGTGATCCAAACAAACCCAAACATAAAGCCGATTCCACATCTCAAGCATTAATAGTACAAAACTCTCCGAAACACATAAACGATCGGAGTCACATGAATTGGTATTATGTAAATGACCTCGCGCTGAATTCAATTTGTGTGAATCAATCCCACTTTGTAGACACAAACTCAACTTTAGGGTTATTTGGGTGTGGTGTGGTGTATGCACATACATATTTTAAATGAAGGGACCAACAAATAACACGGACGCTTCGTCCCGACTTTCTTTTAGTCAAATGAGGCATAATAAAATAATGGCACGAAAAAAGGTTCCTCAAAAAAAGTTATGAAAGGGAGATCCAAAAGTTTTGTAGCGTCCGCCCTTTTACGTTTTATACATTCTACTCTGTGTTGGCCCTGTGTTATTATTTACGTTACATTTTCGTCTGACCGCAGCCCCTCGACTGCGGTGCTATTTTTAATTAATGCTACCCATTCCACGTACCTTCCTAGTGTTACAGCAATTATTTTACCAACCTCATTAAGAAGTTTAATGTCGAGAAGAAAAATATTCTCCGTGATGTTTCTAACTTGTGTTTTCTTTTCGTTATAAAACTCCTTCTTCCCCTTTTTAACTATTGTGATACAGACAATACAATTTCTGTCGTCTTTTTCTTCATACGACCCCTTTATTATTTTTATTTTCGATTGGTCCTTTTACAAAACAATTACAAAGTTGTTGAACGATTGATTGACTGACTTTCTTCACTTTATATACTTAATATATTGACGTGTAGTTTTCACTTTGGGGTTTTTGACACAATGTTTGTCATTTATCTATTGACTAAAACTGAACGTATGAAATATGCGATGGCCGGTATCGAGATCGTTAGTGTAATGGTTAGGTCGTTTCATCATTTACCATCGCTCGTCGATCACTTTTATTCGCGTCGCGTCGGTTCCTTTTTGCTCGTCGTATGTATGTTTCGTTCAGTGCAAACTGCGACACGTGTCGGTGTGACGTTTTGTTTCTGCTGACGTCCGAATGATGGATGATATACAGGGATTTTTCTAGATTAGAACAACACGTGCTTTGACAATCTATCAAAAGCCAAATTTTAAAGTGAAACTTGATTGACATAACTGAAAATTTATTCACAGAGCCCCGAAATTAATATTTTAAGTGCTTATTAGTTATTAATTATTATTCTGTATTTGACAGGGAAATTATTAACGAAAACATGAATACCAGCGCTGTCAACGTTTTCCATGTCTTAATGCTCTGTGAAAATTACTTGGCATCTTCGCATCCCGTGGCAGTAAGGATACGGTCATTGCTTATATCAAATAAGGAAGCCGGAACTTGTCAGTTTGCTCTTAATGCTTGCGGATTTTGTGATCCCGCTAGCTAACAATGGCGTTAAAAGTAATCACCTCAACATTTTGAGACACGTTCTGGTTAATTTGGACAAGTTCTAATCTGTTCAGACATTACGAGCTCTCATAGTTATGGCCTTAATATCCACATTCGTGCGAGTATGTAGAGCAGCCATCATTGAGGTTAGGTGTTAAATGAGTGTCTTTGAACAGTCTACGCTAATGTTTTTATGATGGTTTGAAGACGTTAAACAATTTGGAATGAGCTTAACTTTTTTATTACAAGTCAGTTCAGTAGCAGATTTTTGGTCGTTACTGACGGATACGTGCTTATTCTTAACTATTACTGTTTTGTGTGAATTATCTACTAGAATAACTAATTATATACTAAGGATGTTAAAATTTAAACAAATAAATAAATACAAAGCAGTCATAGATATTGCCGAAAGAAGTAAAAACTTTCCAGAAACAGTTGTCAACCTGTGTTATGTGTGTGTGTGTGTGTGTTATGTGTGAGCGCACACTAGTAAGTATGTGTATAATATTTATACATTCACATCTGGTTCAATTATTAAAACCTAACGTGACTATGTCGATGATAACTTACATGAATTTAACCTCCATCGAAATATTCAATAATTAGAAGTTTTCAATTAAAACCATTGACATAGAAACTAAAATTGATTTTATTATGGCCGTTGGAATTTAAATAGCAATGAATTAAATATCGAACAATATATTGGCACTCTTCTATTTAAAAAACTGATGACGTGGATTGCCAAATACAAACTCACCGTTTATTCAAGTATATGTGCATAAGTTACCAGAAATGTTTTGTTTTATGAATATCCCTTTAAAAGTAATAATATCTCGTTCGGAATATGTAATTGATGAACTTACATAATATAGGTTCTACTACCAACGCTGATTTCAGCATGAATGGGCCGGCTCGACTGGGTTAGTACTATCCTCACACAGAAGACCAACCTAAAATGACAGCATCCATACTGTCGTCTTTCGTTGGTGATGTGAGACCGGAAGCCTAATGATGCAGAAGCATCTCACTAAACCGCCATTGTGTGGGTATATCATGCCGCTTGTCTGTGCTCACAGGGAGTATGGTGACTCCTACGCTTAGATTCTGCTTATGCTTTCCATCAGGCAGTGTGGAGTCGCTTCGATAGAAAAATAATTAAAAAAGCTTTTAAAACTAAAAAAATACCAGGTGTAGCACTAGAACGCGATGAATTTAAAATTCAAATAAACTCATTGTTTGCCAGCTTGGATTTAAAATACCGTCGTTGTCTCTTTTAAAAAATAAGTGTATTCGAATTTTCTGCTTTTAACTGCAGTTTGTTTTCCTTGGAAATAAAATTATATTATTTGAGTAAAATATTAAACTGTGCGGGGTTGTGGGTGTGCAAATTAAGAATTTTCCGACTCATTTCTGACTCATTCGCTCTTTTCTCCAGTTTAATTTTATTTTTAAAAGTTCGAAAGACTTTCATCCTACAAGTTAAACGACTCACCATCACCAGCCATCATTGAATTGGTATACACATACTGTGTCGTTAAAGTTACCACCTTACAGTTTTATCGACGCACCTTTACAGAGGAGTCTGCGCTATCATGGACCTACAAGGAGTGGTCATTTTAAATAAATACATCACGTGGTTACCCTCAAAACGAGGTCACAAACAATATGTGAACTCAGTTATATTACATTTAGTATTATAATAGCGTTCATTGCACATAAACAGTGACGTATTAAAGAAATTGTCAATTATTATTAAATATAATTAAATCTAAAGTGTCAAATCACAATATTCACGTATACTTTTATATTTATACTTTTTTAAGGTAACTGTTCCTGTCACGTTTTCAATTATTATGTTCAGAGTTCCGGGCACAGCTCTGCGCTCAATGAAATGGCACTCGGGCAGTCAGTCATTCATTCGTCTTTGAGAGCATTGTTACACTTTACACCTTCTACAATAAAAGTAAGAAAATACATCACCTTGGTGACTCAGAGGTTGGATTCAAGCTCATTACTTCTTTATTTTGATATTTATAATTTGTTCTGTCTTATGTTATACGAATTATCCAAAGAAACTATTTTCTTATTGTTTTTTAATCTATTTGTTTTATTGCAATTGTAATATGCATTATCTCTATAGTTTAACTATAAGTTTCAGACGCAATCCGAAATTTATGATTATACGATCACCGGTTTAAGTACTGAAAATAATATTTTATGGATAAAAATTGCATCCTGTATATTAAAAATCCGATCGCAATCTCGGTTCAGTGCATTTAACGTTATGAGCGAAACGAACTAAACGTTGAATTTTATGAAACACTACCAATGCCTGCGACCGTGATTAAATCCCCTTCGTACTATGCTATTTAGGTTGAAGTTGAACGAACCTTAATAACTGAGCTACATATAAGTAGGAAGGAAAATCTCTTTTCAGCGTGTAATCTAATATTTTTGATACCAATTTTTATCGTTATAACCTCTCCGATGTAATCATTTCCTTTTTTATATTCATACGTAGACATTAGACAATTTTATTATGTTTCGTACTTCGATATGCAGACGGTACTTGTCTCGTTTGTTTTTATCACATTTCTTATGTCTTCATACATTTTACAAAGTATTTTTTTTTTACATGCGTTTCTGCAGATTAGCGAGAAATGTTGTGCGAACGTTCGAATTAAACAATACAATTTCTATTAGTTTGCTTTTAGTAGTTAAGTTTATGTTTAAAGGTGGGTTACCGATAAGATTGCCTATTAATGTACCAAAAAGAAGGTATCAAGCTATTTAAAAAAATATTTACTGTAGCGTTGTACACTTAAAATAAATATAGTTTAACAATAGCTTATACCTTAAAAATTCTTCGTAGCTAACATATTTAAGAACATGTCACATATGTGAGAACCTTCGACATTGAGACTTCAATTCGCTGATACTATATTAATATACATTTCTAAGCTACTTTGGGTACAAAAACGACAGAAGTTTCTGTATGTTACAATTGATAAACAACCAAAGCGGTTTATTTTAGTAATAATTTAATGAGAGAAATTTAAAATAATTGAGATATATTGCTGGCATTTTGTACCTTTGAATACAACCAGCTGTAGTGTAATATTACCTAATTACAGTCTGTCGACAAAGCCTTACAATTGAGGTACCTTTTAATTATGAGTCCTTTCGAATAATATACTGCTATGGAGACTCTAGTTATTCATTTGCATACTATCTGTTCGAGGTCAACGTGCCGTCGTGTACAATTAGTTACAATATGTAGGATTAGATGGCCCAAAGGCCCGATCTCCCAATCCGGAACATGAGCGTTTATTAACAGTCTTGTCACTAATTAGGGTCTAAGCTCTCTGTAGTGATGTGTGTAATCTATAATATTCTTTACCTCTATATTCGTAAAGCATAACCTTTAATGGATCCCACAGTAAATGAGTATGTAAGGGAATAATGTGCCGTGCGTGCACGACACGCGGTATATGATTAATAGTTAATACAGCTCGAAGTAGCGTGAGTAGTAGCGAAGTGGTAAATTCCCTATCGATCTTACAACGCTAGTCGATAATCTTTGTCTAAAGAAAAATGGGTTTTCTTTTCGAATGAACACATAATGACACTACCATTTCAGTGCTGTAAAAAGAGTACTGGTGCTTCCTGCCTTTGCTCATTCGAAGTCCATCTTCGCGAGTACTTCGCTACAGATACATCCATTGTAGATGTACTTTAGGTTTTACAACGACAGTAGAAAGTTCTAATGTAACTTACTGTAAAAAGGAAACTCACTGTACTTTCTAGACTGTTATGGAAGTGCTCTCTTCAATGAAATAGGTATATATTGCTTTTTAAAAGTAACAACTTTTAAACATGAATAAGCTTTTGCCTGCACCTCACACGTGTATTGCGGATATCGCGAAAATCATTTTTCGGGTTAGTATTAATGTATCACCTAAGACACACACAAGTATTGTGGATTATTTATTGGTAAAATAATTTTTGAAATTACTTCAGTAGGTCCAGAGATTACCCTCTAAAACCTCACAAAGTTTTCTTCTTTATTATCTTACTATAGATTTATCATGAAATATTTTTTGAATGGAACACGTTGTCGGAATTGTTTTAATTTGAATAGGAGTGTTTACCACTTTACATAATTTTTGCAATTTTTATTTAATGGTATATGTATCTATGAACGCTTCTAATAAACACAATATACTAATATCGTTCGTTGTTCTAAGCCAGTAAAATATAAGAAAAAAAAAAAGATTACACAAAAGGAGGCACATGTAATAATAAACATCAGCTGCGGATGGACCAAATCCGGCTTTCCATACAGATGATAGACGTTACAGCATGAATATCGTCAATATAATATTGAACGTCTAGAGTATCGGAAATAGCTGTACAAGGATGATGACCGATGGAGAGATTTGACCCAAGTATCCTGACCTAACGGCATTTCAGTATCAAGTGGAGCACTACAATTTAATCGTTCTTGAGATGCGTTCTTAAGACGGCTAAATGGTTTTAATTGGGTATGTTTTTAATGTTTATTTCAGCACGGGTTTATGCTGAATAATTTTGTCTATGATTGCTAAAGTTATGTATTTTGACATATTATATTATCGACATTAGAAAGTATATACAAGTATGTATTTTGTTTTACTCATATATTTTTATTTTTTAATGAGTATTTTTTATTTTTAATGAACATTTACTGTTATTTTGACTGATATTTTTGTGTGACTGATAAACGATATCTTCGTTATTTGTTAACTGATTTAAATAATAACAATTTGTTTAATTTTGTTTGTTTTACAATAAGTAGGCCTAAGGATTATTATATAAACTACTTAGGGCCTGACCAATATGGTTTTAGACAAAACAAGGGCACGAGAGAAGCTGTTCTAGCCTTACGTTTAATTATTGATAGACGAATGGATCTAACTCTCCTAACATGTATAGCATTTATAGATCTAGAGAAGGCATTTGATAGGGTAAACTGGACAAAAATGATGGATATTCTAAAGGAAGTAGGCATAGATTACAGAGACCGGAGAATAATTTACCAACTTTACAAAAACCAGAAAACAGTAATAGAAGTAGGAGAAGAAAAACAATACGCAGATATTAAACAAGGCGACTATTATTATTATTATTGACTGCCTCTGTGGCGTAGTGGTTAGCGTATGCGGCTGCTGATCAAGAGGTCTCGGGTTCGATTCCCGGGTCAGACCAAATATTTGTGTGATCCACAAATATTTGTTTCGGAGTCTGGGTGTTTTTCTATGTATAATATGTATGTATTTACAAAAAAAAAAGGTATGTTTATGTATTTATATCAGTTGTTTAGTACCCATAACACAAGCTCTGCTTACTTTGGGACTAGATGATGTTGTGTGTAAGTTGTCCAAATATTTATTATTTATTTATTTATTAAGGCGTAAGACAGGGGTGCCCTCTGTCACCTTTAATTTTTAATATTTTTATTGAATATGCCATAAGAAAAATAGTAGAATCGGGTAAAGGAGGGGTAAAATTTAATGGGGAAACTATACGTTTTATTAGATTTGCAGATGATATTGCAGCAATAGCCGATACCACGAGCAATTTAGAACAACTGCTAACAATAATGAATAGTACTTTTGAAGACTTTGGATTAAGTATAAACTGCAATAAAACCAAAATTATAATTACCTCCAAATCTCAATCCATAGCCAGCCATATTGAAATTAACAACAATCACATAAAACAGGTAGAAAGCTTTAAGTATCTAGGTAGCCGAATAACACAGGACTCGAGATGTTCTCCGGACATAATAGAGAGGATTGCAATCGCGAAACAAGCCTACAACCGCAAACAACATCTATTTAAGGCAAAGATTAACATAAACATAAAAAAACAGCTCATCAAAACCTATATTTGGAGCATTGCGCTTTATGGCTGCGAAACGTGGACGCTGACTCAAAGAGACAGAGATAAGTTGGCAGCATTTGAAATGTGGTGCTGGAGGCGGATGATGAACATCAGTTGGACAGAGAAAAAATCCAACGAGGAAGTCCTACTAATGGTTAACGAAGAAAGGAGACTTCTGAATACTGTTGACAACAGAAGAGGCAAAATGGTTGGCCATTTGATAAGACACGACAACCTTTTTAAAACCATTCTAGAAGGAAAGATAGAAGGTAGAAGAAAACGCGGAAGGCCTAGATTGGCGTACATACAACAAGTAAAGGAGAAAGTAGGAGTCGTGGCCTATCAAGAGGTCAAACGGATTGCGGAAAACAGACAGGAGTGGCGATTGCTCCACCGACAAGGGACTGACCCTTAAATTGAGAAGAAGAAGAAGAAGGATTATTGATATAGACTAAGTATATTGACATTGGTTGTTTTGAATTTTTAGTTTAAAATTCAAATTATATATTCAAATTAAAATTATTGCCATTTTTAAAGTTATTACCATGAATTAGTAATACATTCATCGTGGCTATGAAGGTTTACAAATATTTAGTTTAATATCATTCTAAATCGCCAATAACGGTTTAAATTTTCCGGCATTAATTAATGTACAGATTTGTTAACGAGTATTAATGAAGCGGTAATAATACAGTCTACAACTTAACAGGCAGTAACCAGTAACAATCAGATATTAGTACTAAATATCCAGAAAGAGGGTGCTTGAATTGTAACCTGAATATTCGTAGACGAGGGTTGACATGTGTCCATCTATCTATCTGGTTATTCTCACTGCCGCAATCAGCAATACATTCTCTCGCTGTTATGCTCACGTAACGGTATTCATGTTATTGGTTCAGTTGTTTTTTATACCATCACCATCCATCCATCAACAGCCTTAAACATACTGCTGGTGCTACTCCTTTGAAAGCAGGTTTTGGCCTTTTCTTATATTATATATACCAAACCATAAAAAAAAACAATTCGGGCAACACATTCTTCTATCGTAAAAAGTTGTGAGATCAATGTAATATCAAGTCGGTTAATTTCAGGAAACATTTTCCAAGATAAAAATCATTGCGATTATTTTTTGGTAAATGACATAAAAGGTAATCAAACAGACGAGTAACTAATGGAGATTCTTGCCAGTCTTCCTACATGGGAATAGCATTTTGAAACCACGCAACCATAGTCAATAATTTAATATTTGGAAAGTCTGAAAAGGCCTACTAGAAATAAAAGTTTCAGTTCATATGACTCTCAAAAAGACACGATCCATTTTTTTACCAATTTTTGGTGACAAATTTGGTTCTGGGGAGGGGTAGGTTAGAGTTTTAGGATAGAAAGAGTTAGGCTAATCCTAACTCTTTCCCTCGGCCATTTCTTTTCGGCGCAAATCTTGTCAAGAAGTAGTCACTCTTGTCATGCCGGCTAAGTGCTGAATAGCCCAGTTTCTTCTTTCGGCGTACATATTTAATGTTTGTTAAAGCGTTTTTTATCAGTGTAAAGAAAGTATCTTTGCCTTAATTAACTTTACACATCCTTGTCTTAATTAACATTACACTTGTTAGCTCACGGGTATAAGACTGCTAGACGTAGATATGTATAATGTAAGAAGTTTTGTTTTAAGTTGTATGATTTTTAAAGCCGTATCGTAATCGTTCTCTTGGTGGTAAAAAAATACGTGCCTCTGTAGTATCAAGTATCATCAATTGCTTCTCTGTCTCGTAGCTATCGTAGTTTTATGTTTTTTTTTTTATTGGTGCCTACCAAAGTGATTCTTATTCTCCCTGATTGAAAGAAGGGTAGAATCTAGGAGTTCAAGAGAAGATGTTTTTATATGAAGATATTGAATTTTTTATTTTTTCTTGTTTCAGGTAGTAAGTGCCTGCCATAAAGCGTGACAATATTTCCTGGAACTCATTATAGAAAGTAAGTTCTATTCTGCGAGCAAATATTGATGTCAAAGCTCTACAAATCCCTTGTTATCTGAACAAAATACCATTTCCAATAGTTATCCAAGAGTAAATCTCTTCAATTATACGTTGAAATAGGGTTTTGCTGTTCTTTGCTATTACGCGTAATACGCCTTGGAGGTCGATAGAGGTGAGATATTTGTTAAGATTTTACCTAGTATATGTCAATGTCGTTTACTGCATAAAAATTGTAACCTGTTCTTTTTGCTCTACCGCATTCGAAACCACGAGTCAAGGATGAGTTGTGGCTTTTTTTTTTTTTTTTTTTTTTTTTTTATATTAGCTGCCAAAATGACTCTGCCCTGCCTGATGGAAAGCATGAACAGAATCCAGAAGTGAAGGCCACCATCCTCACTGCCACAACGGACAGTGCAGTACGGTGTCCCACACTATGGCGGCCTAGTAAGATGCTTTTTCACGCCCCGCTTGAAGGACCCGGGGTCATAGAAGGGAGGAAACACATGCGCTGGTAGAGAGTTCCAGGTTTTAACTGCTCGGCACAGAAAGGAAGAACCGAACCGTTTAGTTCGAGAGCGTATGTCAACCACTCTGAAGCGGTGGCTTCCGAGGCCTGCACGTGTTGTCCTGTATAGGAAAGGGGAAGGGGGGACCAGTTGGAACAACTCTTCAGAACACTCTCCATGATGTAAGCGATAGAGGACTGCCATGGAGGCGACATTTCTTCGCAGCTGCAGGGGCTCAAGGGACTCGGTGACTTCGTTACTGTCGATAATGCGGATTGCTCGCCGCTGCAACCGATCGAGAGCGTCAAACAAATACTGGGCGGATCCATCGCAAAGATGAGAGCAGTACTCCACGCACGAACGAACCTGGGTCTTGTAAAGAAGACACAGATGCTCGGGCGCGAAGAAACGTCTCACCCTATTCAGTACGCCCAACTTCCGCGATGCCGCCTTAATGACGCTCTCAATGTATTCACGCAGGTTGAGATCATGACAGATATCCACCCCCAGGATACTGAGCCTATCCTGCAGTGGCAGTTGAGTGCTCTGAAAAGTAGGGAGGGGAAGAAAGGGAGACTTCTTGGTAGAGATCGCGCATACCTGTGTTTTCTTGGCGTTGAACTCGACCAGATTCTCATTTCCCCATTGAGAGATGCAGCTGAGAACCCGGTCAAGCTCAGCGACAAGCTCCCGCCGTTTTTCCTCAATGTCTGCTAGCTTGGCTGTAGGGTGTCCAAAATATCGCCCATGAACTGTGCTATCGTCTGCATAGCAATGTATGTTGCCAAGGGCTAACATATCATTGATATGCAGAAGAAACAGCGTGGGCGACAGGACGGAGCCCTGAGGTACACCAGCGTTTACCTGTCTAAAATCAGAGGCCGCGCCGTCGCAAAGGACCCTAATGCGGCGTTGGTGCAGGAAGGCGGCGACCCAGTCGCAGAGTTTGCGGGGCAGGCCGAATGTGGGAAGTTTGGAGAGAAGCGACCGGTGCCAGACCCTATCAAAGGCCTTGGCCATGTCGAGGCTGATTGCCAATGACTCGCCTTGCCTATCAATAGCCTCACCCCAAAGGTGTGTTACATACGCTAAAAGATCACCCGTAGATCGGTTCGGCCTAAATCCATATTGCCGATCATTTAGTAGGGAGTGATCTTCTAGGTACTTGACCAATTGTCTATTGATGATCCGTTCGAGCACCTTGCAGAGGATGGAAGTGATGGCTATTGGTCGGTAATTGGCCGGATCGGAGCGCTCGCCTTTTTTGGGGACAGGCTGAACATTCGCCTCTCTCCAGGCCTCCGGGACAATTCCTGAGGAATAGGACAGCCGATACAAGCGCGTCAATACTGGAGACAACTCTGGGGCGCAGTTCTTGAGAACCACCGCTGGGATACCGTCGGGTCCACTGGCTTTCCGAACGTCGAGTGACCGCAGCTCTATAAAGACATCCCTTTGCCGAATACGAATGTCCCGCATAGTGGAGTCGCAGATCGGAATCGTAGGCGGATGCACGCCACGGTCATCGATTCGGGAGTTAGCCGCAAAGAGATCGACAAGCAACTGAGCTTTCTCTTGCGGCTCATGAGCAAGTGTTCCGTCGGGATATTTCAGCGGTGGTAGCGAGGGCTGGCAGTGGTTAGCTTGCACAGCTTTAGCCAGTCGCCAGAACTTACGGCTACCCGTAGGGTGTGAAATGAGTTCCTGGCCAATCTGTGCAATGCGCTGGGCATCCGCTCTTTTGTAAGCCCTCTTGCAATTCCTTGTGGCTTTGTTAAACGCTGCTTTGAAGTGATCGATGTCAGGGTCGCCTTGAGCGCGGGCCCTGGCCCATGCACGATAGGCTGATTGCTTAAGTGCAACCGCATGAGAGCACTCGCTATTGAACCAGGGACGGGTCTTCGTGCTGACGACATCACTGTGGGGAATATAATATTCCATACCGACAGTGATCTCATCAACAATGGCAGACACACTTTGCGACAGATCTCTTTCTTTGAAGCAGCGTTGAGCCCATGGGATGGATGCAAAGTACTCCCGCATTCCATCCCAATCTGCTGACGAGTAGTGCCATAGTCGTCGTGATGCAGTCACAGGTCGTGGCGGAGCATCAAGGGGCACCGCGGTAGACACCAGGCAGTGATCGGAGGATCCCAGGGGGGCAAGAACCGTTGTACTGTACTGCGCTGGGTGACTCGTCAGCAGAAGGTCAAGCAAGGAGGGCGCCTGGCTCGGTATGTCTGGTATCCTGGTGGGCTGGAGTACCAGTTGGGTGAGGTCATGCGTGAGAGCGAATGCGTGGGCGGTTCGACCAGCATGGTCAGTTCTGGGAGATCCCAACCAGGACTCATGGTGTGCGTTAAAGTCTCCCAGAAGCACCAGTTCGGCAGTTGGGAACTGCTCTTGCGCTCTATCCACTGCCAGACTTATATGATCGAATAGACGAGTTGTCTCCGAGTCTCCTGTGTGGGAACGGTAAAGGCACACGTAAATTCGGCTCGTAGAGCCGGAATCCACGTGCACCCCGAGGATGGAGAAGGATGGATCCTCAAGGCAGCGCAGACGGCGACAACAAACATCCGCCCTGACGAAAAGACACACACACAATGTTCAATAGTGATCTGCTAAATGAACTGCTTAAGTATGGTGAGGTGTATGTTGTAAAGTTGTGTAAAAATACCTTCTATGTAGTTTATGGAGTACATCCTTAACATAGAAGATATGAAAAAAATCTAATGCCGTAATAAAAATTCTGCTTGACAGTTTGAACAACGACCAACTTACATTATATTTTTTTTATAATACTTCCTAAAAAAATAACTTTAAATTATCCTCGTAAATAAACAATGAGTATCGTGGAGTCCAATTCGTGTTTACAAACATTGTAAGTAACATTTAGACTGTTTTTGATAAGATCTCAGCTCGTGATCCCTGTACTGGTGATTGCAGTAACAGGAAAAAGTGCGTTGTGAAATGGCTTTGAATTATCTGATAGCGAAAACGCGCGGACATCAACATTAGAGTCAAGCACCGAAATAAGCGATGATATATAGAAATAAACAGCGATTTTTAATCTCATATAGCACAACAAAGCGATGTTGTCGAAGTAAGTTTCAAAATGTCAGAGGTTAACTAACTGAATATAGGAAATAGGTTTTCGTTCTACGTATAACAACAAAACACTGCCTAGATTAAGATTACCGCCTATCATATCCATATCGACCCACATTCATCCAGGTAGCAAGAGATCCTCTTTCCAAATGTCGCTTCCTAGAACAATGTTTATACTTATAGCTTTGTCCCTAAAATTAAAACATTGGAAACATTTTGTTACTATTGGAACGTTACATACATAAACACTCGGTAAACAAAAATATATGTGTATACGTTATGTGGTCTTGTATGCCTATTTTTTCTCCAAAGAGAAAAGCGGTCCATATCAACTTCCACTTACATAGGCCAAGTGAAGCTAAATTATATGATAGGGTATTAAAGCAATTTTACACGACACTGTGCGTTACTTAGTTTACAAACGCTCATTTCGAGACCGTATTACGAAGCGCTATGTACAGAGACAAAGCTGCTTTCGCTTTGGGCGTCCCATTACAGTAATGCGGATCTAAAACTTGACTGATTACTGGTCTGCCTGGGTGAATTTTTCTACTGTCTCAACACCCCGGCGTTGGTTTAGACAGTCATTAACAGTATTAGAGGGATTTTCTCTTATCTGTGTAATCGAAATTCTTGTTTATACCACCATCCGGGCACTGTTATCTAGCCCGTCCATCAGTACACAACTCGTCTTTAGATAATGAATACAAGAGTATCTTTTTAGATAGTTTGTGAAGTTATGTAATATATAAAAGAAAGTGGAAAACATAAAAAGGGAAAGTTAATGTGAATAATTTTTGTAGCCCGTCACAAGTTAAGCATGTTTTTACTGCGTTTAATTAGTTTCTCCACTTTAAATCTTAAAAATAATTGTAATCGCTTCAAAATTTAATATTTCATGCGTTTGCGAAATTGATTTTCTTATATTGGTTGAGACTCACATCAGCACTATCCCTTCAAATTACCATATTCAAATGTGAACATCAAGTTAATTTACTGTAGGATCTTAAATTACCTTAGAAATTAGATATAATTCGCTGTCACTGCGGATGTAATTTACATTTATTATTGGCCTTGTTGAATATTTATTAATTTATGTAACAACGCATTATTCCTGTTATTTAGGTCGTGCACGCGAAAAATACTTTATGGCTATCGTTAACCCAATACTATCTGCACTCAATGCTAATGCATTCTATCTCAGTATTCATAAACATGTTTCAATGTTATTTGCTTATTTCTCGAGTTGTGCGTTCCTGATTCACTAAGTAGGTTCCGGCATCATTACTGATCTTATGTCATCACTAACTGAGTGTCGCGGATATTAACATCGGTGCTAATGCCCGGGAAGAATGCTATTCTAAAAACTAATGTACCTAAGTTGATCATCAACATTAGAACAGTGAATATATACTAGAATACACATAGTTCTGAAAGATGCTGTCAATACACATATTTTCGTCGTTTTATCGACTACATTTCTACCATTCTTGGTTACTCATGCTTGCCATCCGGTATAGTAGAGTAATTTTGGGAGCTTTTAATCTAAAAAAATGTTCTTGTATCAATTACTAAACTAGAAATTTTAGTATGTACCGTCGTTTTAACGTTCTATCCAAGATATCACAAGTATCACCAGGCCTCCGTCACTCGCTCAATGCCACGCGCTATATACCTACGGCTCGGCGTATCGTCGACGATGCAACTCGACAGAGGGCCGTCAAACTCCACCTGAGCTCGTTTTCCGGGTTTACGCTTCGTAATGCCGAAACCACGTAATTATTATGCAGTAGATGGGTGTAAAAGTCAAATATATATTATTAATAAATTTATAAATTCTATAGATAAATTGCATAGAAGAGTTAGAAAAAGTAATTTTAAATCATTTTGACAACGTTTAATGAATCGGCCTGGTAGCACCCATATTACAACTTTTAAAAACCGTTGATTTTCCGTCGCTTTGCTCCTGTTTTCCATATGATTATTTGTTTAAATATTTACGCGTTTTAGGATATTTTCAATTATAAAATTTAATAACAGAGAATTTAGAGAAAGAAAAAAGAATATAAATCATTGTATAAAACTTAAACATATTTGATTGTCTAATAAGAAATATGGTTGAATCGCAACATTCGTTTTATTACAATATTAGGGTTCCGTAGCCAAATGGCAAAAAACGGAACCCTTATAGATTCGTCATGTCTGTCTGTCTGTCCGTCCGTATGTCACAGCCACTTTTTTCCGTAACCATAAGAACTATACTGTTGAAACTTGGTAAGAAGATGTAATCTGTTTACCGCATTAAGATTTTCACATAAAAATAGAAAAAAAACAACACGTTTTAGGGGTCCCCATACTTGGAACTGAAACTGAAAAAAAAAATTTTTCATCAAACCCATACGTGTTTGGTATCTATGGATAGGTCTTCAAAAATGATGTTGAGGTTTCTAATATCATTTTTTCCTAAACTGAATAGTTTGCACGAGAGACACGTCCAAAGTGGAAAAATGTGTCCCCCCCCCTGTAACTTCTAAAATGAGAGAGTGATAAAACCAAAATAAATATATGTTGTACATTACCATGTAAACTACCACCGAAAATTGGTTTGAACGAAGTCTAGTAAGTAGTTTTTTTTAAATACGTCATAAACCGTAAACCGGAATTTACCTTTCATGCAATCAATATACTATTATAAGAACTTATAAATGATGTTACTTGCTGCTACGGAACCCTTCCTTGGCCAGTCCGACTCGCACTTGGCAGCTTTTTTTTTTTACCATAGGTAGGTAGCCCTAGCGCATTCTTACGAGGACGCGCTGGCGCGTGTCCCGCATGGCGGGCGACACAGTATCGACTCTTTGTTCGCGTACTTAAGGTACATTTCTTCTCGTTCTGAGTGGCAGGTGTTATTATTAAGATATTGTAGGCTATTATAGTGTAGGTATTTTGCTTTTGTATGGGAGTGATGTATCTGTTACGTAGTAACTATTTATTAATCTGTGGTATCACATTCATCCTCACACACTTGGAATTATTCTGCGGCATGCATAGTTAACCTTAATACTAGCTTTTGATCACGGCTGCGATCGCGTCTATGTGGTTATTGCGACAAAAAGTAACCTATGTCCTTCTCCAATGTAAAATTTATCTCTATTTCGTAATTAATCCCAATTAGTTCATAGATTTTAAAGAGTTGTGGACTGTTCTTTACATATTTATTCCTATAAGCTTAAAAATAATACTTATTCTGTATTTTATTTTGAAACACTAAGCTATGTACTACGAAAGGAGTTATAATCGTTTATTTAGTTAATTAAGTTTATTTTCGGAGGACTGATAATGCCACTATAACAAACGATACTCTCTTACTCTCGCTAGCGTACGTGTGGAAAACATACCGTGACTCCGTTCTGTTATGTAATAAACTACAGACGCTATACATTACAGTTTTTGTATGAAAATATAAGAACATTTATTTTCAGGAACGTTCATTGTATAGTATGGTTTATTAATACTATAGTAACTAAATGGATGTACGTACGTGGCGTACATTGAACTATGAAGTGTTTTGTTTGAGATGATTTTATGAAGGGGAACGCGTTATTTCCATAGCGTAATGGATCTAAAAAAAGAATTATATATTAAAGTAGTAGTTATATATGTATCTAGTATTATTTATGTGCTAGATTCATTTTGTTTTAATAAACCAGTTAACAATCACCAGCCTAAGAAGAATTAGGTTACTATTTATGAAGTTCATGTTTGCCTTCATTTTGAAATAGAACTGGTAACTCTTGACCCGTATATTTGTATTAACAAACAGGTATGTAAGCATTCTATCATTCAATCTAACTGCCATTGTAAAAGTTTTATATTATATACAATAGCTTTAAATCGGTCAATTTAAAGCTATTGTATATTTACTTTACAAACGACTAATAGTTATGTACCTCGTAAATACATTACACTAGAAATTAAATGTTTACTAATAAATAGTAATACTCTCAGGCAATGTTGCATGCATGCATCATCATCATCTTCCTACCCTCTTCCCAAAATTTTGGTCGGTGCAATAAATTTTCTTCTTCCATTCTTCTCTATTACTCGTCAGTTCACTGTTTATTCCTTTTTTGGCCATATCCTCTTTCACGCAGTCCATCCATTTTTTCTTTGGTTGCCCTCTACTCCTACATCCGTCAACTTTTATATTTAAAACTTTCTTCACTATATTTTGCTCCTCTCTACGCATCACATGTTATGGACATGTAATGCGTAGAGAGGAGGATAATCTCTTGCTTCTCAACTTTTCATCTAATGGTGCTACTTTCAGGCTTACTTTAATAAACTCATTCTTCACCCAATGTTGCATGTACGCAATGCGTTTTAAACTGCCTTTTTTAGAACGTCTTTATATTGTATTTCTAATACCTTATATAATAATATATATGTTTAAAAGTTTATTCAGTATTTTACCATTGTGTATTTCAAAAAGGACTAAATACTACTGTTAGCAAAACTTTCTGAATGCACTAATGTTTAAATTACATTAAGAGTTCTTAATGACTATGAAAAGCTTTTGTACAAGATTTTTCGTAGAACAAAGAGAGAATAGCATCTTACCGTTCACTATGAGAGGTTATACCGTTAGTTCACTATCGCTTAAAGACTCTTTACTATGTTTACAGATTTATTAGTTCCTCTAAATAGAGTATTGAACTGCAGTCAGCGTTATTGAATGAGCGAACGAGGAAATCGTGGTAAAGCTCCCGTATTATTTGCGACTATTGTTTTCGATGCTATTATCGTTTGGTACGTATCCTGGTCGTGTCTGGTGCAGTCACGTCAGGGGGCAATTATAATTAAAATGGCTTGTTTAACGACTACGGCAAGCCACCATTGAGGTCGTGTCGCTTATTGTTTATTTTAATGTGCTATGTCATTATTGACACCATAAAAACGTTTGTATAGTTCTGTACAAACGTTTTTAGCAGCTTAATTATTGATAATTTTCGATAGTTAAACCTTATGTGTGTGTATTACGTGTTAGTTATTGTGTGTACTGTTCCTGCATGATACAATGATTTCACTAACAGCTAAAAATCAGATTGCCAAACGTAGTGGTCTATGGATCTACTCCGGGCATAACACCACAATTGGTCATCCATAATTCAAACACCTATCGTAAATTTGCCTCAAGCATTGCATATGTATACAAGGACGTACATTTGAGCTTGGCATTTTAGGGAAGTATGTGTACAGCAATATTCCAAATAAATATTAAATTGTCACAATTCTGAATGAAATAGAATCCATTTTGCATAAACGTAGGCTTACTGGGCAAGACTGGCGTCAATCTGTAACTTCCGTCGAGAGTCCCGTTGCGATTGCTTTGCCATACATATTCAAACCCTCATACATCAGAGCATAACCAGTGAGCTCAGAGCTCTGTAATAACATGCATCGCGTGAGACGTTCGTGCATTACTATTTATTCAGATACCCGGGATATTTAACGTCGTCTTTGTGCTGTCTTTGAGTAGTAGTTTCTTTCAAATGATTTAGTGCTGATGTTTTTTAATCTACTTTTTATAGTCCCTCGTGTAGTTTTTTCAATTATATTAACGTTTGAGTCTGGAAGTAAACTTAAGATTGCATAGGTGGCGCTGAAGTATTTTTTCTTAAATTTGTAGAGGTAGCGTAAGCGACTGCGGGTCTGAGGTCTCGTATTCCATTTTCGGTTCAGACCATATGTTTGTATAATTTGCAAATATTTGTATCAGAATTTGGGTGTTTTCTATGTTCATATCTATTTACAAACAAAAAGTACATCAGTCAAACTAGCTTTCACAGTAGAAGCTCTGTGTTAGTACGAATATATGTTAAAAATTATTTTAAAGAATATGTGTCAAACAAATTTGTAAGCTAAATAGTTTATAGGCTCAACCTACTACTACACTTAAATTCAACGTACTAATTTTGTTAGTACATGACGGCTACTTTAAGAAGCTAGAAGTTATTATAATCTAAGTGAACTTTGAGTCCTGAGTCGTTATAAGTTATAAGTCACGACGAAGTCAGACACCGCAAAGTACCTGTTATAGTATTTTTTTCTGTGGTCTGTACTCTGATTGATTATAAACATTATGCAGTTTTCTAAGACCGTATTTAAGGTTGCAAATATCACGTTCACCAATTATAATTCAAGACACTGTCACTTACTTCACAGTCCTTTACTTGTTTTGATAGCTCAGATCAGATATTCGGTAAGCTTATAATTTACTAGCCTTTGCCCGCGGGTCTGCTAGTAGTATCACTTTTCGGATTATAGCCTTTGACGCTCATAAATGTGGCTTTCTATTGATGAAAGAAGTTTTAAAATCGGTTCAGAAGACCTAGAATTTCTGGATCTATGAAGAGGGACATGGACGGGGCAAACTCACAAAATTTACTTCTTAATAGATAATATTTATATAGACCTGCTGAGTTCCAAGTGTTACCCGCGTTAGTTGTTGCAAATCGCGAGCAACACCACGGAGCGAAGCTAGAGGCTTATGTCACCAGCCATATAAAAGTGAAATTCACTGCCAGTCAAAGTCTCGTCAAAATCGGTCAGGCCGTTCCAGAGTTTCCAGAGGCGGTAATAGACAAAATAATTTTTTTTGAAGTAAGTATCGTGTATACTTTCATATGAACTTAGTAAAAATTTATCATTTGATATATACAGACGCTTCAATTATATTTATTTTTATAGATGTACATATATAGATTGAAGCTTCCAACTCACGTGTTTCTTTCCTACTATGATCCCGCTACTATTGGTAGCGAGTGTGGTGGACCCCACTTCCATGCAATCCATCAGATAGAGTCACCTTGGTAAACAATAATAGAAAAAAAAAATATCCTCCAAAGTAATAATTTGTAAAATGTTCTTAGATGTCAAATATTTGATATTTGAGATTTTGAAACTAGATTCTTTTTTCAATTTAAGTTGGCGCTTTTCGTCCCGATGAAAGAAAACTCGTAACCTTGTCTGTCAGCACAAGTATTCGGTTACGAATCTCTAGACATCATTAAGTATAAATAATCACCAAGTTCTTAAACATGATCTAAAAGAAATTTAAGCTAAGTTCTTTGAAACCGAAGACTTTGTTGCAGCCTAGCTCCTATTAGTTAAAGGTCATTCTTACAGAGATATACCGCAGACGGCAAGGACCCTCAGAAAAAGTCAGTATTAGATAAACAAAGTAGGTATCTTGTTTTATTATAAATAAGGTTGTTTTTCTTTAGTCTCACCATCGTAGATAACATACTTAGTGTAAATATAATGAAACTAGAAACAACAACCTTTATTTGAGAATTTATTAACAGTTGTCCTGATTTTTTTTATCATGTCAACGGTGTGTCAATAGGAGTCCAACTCGTGATTTATGTCTCTCTTCCAGTTCTATTTCTTAATTAATGTTGTTTAGCTGCGATATTATGTAAGGTATAGGAGGATACCCTTGCAGATTAGATGTATCTAGGAACTACTCACAACACAAGTCTTTTGTTCATCTTTTTTCTTTTGAAAAACAACGGGAGCGTTAGAAATACAATTGAAACGTTATCGACTGCACGGATGGCTTGGTGACTTAAGTGGTCACCACGCCGTTTACTACTATGCTGAGTGTGTTGTGGTTTCAAATCTCACTTGGTACATCACTTGTATGATTCACACAGTCTCGGTATTTTTTTTTTCGTTACATGTATGTATATTTGTAATTTGAAAATTGCGATTACCTAGAATTTCTTCAGACCTTAGTCTGGTAGACTTCCTTTCTAAAATTTTATCATTTGCGTTTCCATCACCCCTTCACTTCGGAAATTGAAGCCGTTAACCCTACTTCGATGTACAATCCCGATATCATGTAATGTTAATGCATGCATACTCATGTCTAAGATGATTCATGCTTGGTTAACATGACATATTCTCGATCGAATCATGTGCCCGAATAACATAGGTGAGCTCAGCACAATAGATTCAATATTATTTCGAATCGCGAAGAAATTATACCCACGTCCCATATACGTAGAAAATACAAAGTACATACCTTGTGCTCATCCAATTACAGCTAATTATAAAATACTTATATATGTTAATACGACATACAATAAAATAATTCGTTTGTATTTTATTCAAATTAAACTCTCAAAAGTAATGGCTGCTCAAAGACATACGACTGACGTGAAAGTGAGCGGTTCCCGCAGCCTATAAAGGCTTGAAACGACAAAAGAGTTGTTGCCACGTTACGGATTCTTTAAAACCCTGACCTTTTTTTAAAAAAAAACATTTATTCATAAACATATTGACTGCCTCGTAGCGGTAGCGAATGCGACAGCTGTGCTTGAGGTCTTCGAGAGATCCGAAAATATTTGTTTCGGAGTCTGGGTGTTTTCTATGTATAATATGTAAGTATGTATTTACAAAAAAAGTATTTTTAAGTATTTTTATCAGTTTTCTAGTACCCATAATACAAGCTCTGCTTAGTTTAGGACTAGATAACTTTGTGTATAAAAGGTCCGAAATATTTATTTTATTTTTTCGGAGGTAGCGAACTTCGAAAAATAACTATGCAGACACTTGCGAACTAGGGTTCGCTTGAACATGAGCTAAATATACAAATCAAATCAAATCAAACCATTTTTATTTCAAATAAACCATACAGTATAAGAAAGTTAGCGTAGAATTATCATCTTAATAATGATAGTAAAAAATAGAAATATTAATAAATACGTATAACAATTTCCAAGTAATTCCAATTTTATCTTATGCTGAACACATGGAAAAATATAGCCCGAAATAGACGTGTACTATCCGATGCCAATAACACCACGTAATCTGATGCGACGTGACAGGTTGGTTTGACGTGGTACCGAATTAATCCAATACGAACAACATTGGGGATAATTTTAGGAAGTTATTTCTATACAAATCAACTTATATACCTCATTTTAAATCGTCATCAAAGATCAAAATTTGTGTTTTTTTTTATGAATGAGCCCGCCAAGGTGATTCCACTCTGTCTGAGCAAAAGCGTAATCCAAGACTGCTGTTCATCATCCTCACTGTGAGTGCATACAATTCAGCATGGTGACCCACACTATGGCAGCCTACTGATATGTTTCTGCATCGTTGGACCTACTGTCTCGCACTCACCAACGAAATATAACAGGGTAGGCCCTGGTGGAGCCGGCCTATTTTTTGCTGAAATCAGTGTGGCTCTACTACCTTATGGTCAGGTTTGTGTTGTTGCTCAAATTTGATAATATTATTAGATGACGCAAGTTTCATGATTTTGTTCTCAAACTGTTGGTAGCCTTTTTCTATAAAAAAATGTGAGCCGTCACGGGACGCCTGGCAGATGTGAAACATCGCCATTATTTTGTAAAAGTAATATGCAGAAAAGAACATATTGTAATAGAAACTAAATATGTCATAATGATAAAATAAAATATTACTAATTATTAAAATAGTAGTCTATATGCAGTAGTGTGTACGGTGGGACTGTATATATATTTACCATCGTATAGCGTGCCGCGGCGACGCGTCGCCAGTCGCCAGGCCAGAAATCTATTTTACGTGCGCCTATAGATGTTTCACATCAAAAGTTTAATGACGATACAAAATATTATCTCTTTAAGCCAAGTACTTTTTATTATATAATATGCTTTATAGCAAGATTCAAGCTACGAAAAGCACGATAAACTCATCTTGTAATTATCTAAATTCGTCATCGCATACATTTCTAAGCCGGTCTTGTTTTGGCATTACCTAACACCGATCCGTTCTATAGAGAGTATTTATTTCACTCGTACATCCATATGCGTATTGGACATTCATAGGTTTGCTCGGGATTTATTGGATTCTGTATACAGATTGTAGTGAACACGTATCGTGATACTTCAGCCTGTTCATGCTTGAAGCACTTTTCAAGCACGCTGCTTCAAGCCACTCGACCGTTGCTATACGATACTGAAGTTATTTACGTCTTTCAACAAGGTTAAAAATGCACTGTGTTTAAATTTAACGTCGCATTTTTAAATATTTAATAAGGCTTCTAGTCCACTTTAAATATTATCCGCATCTGGTTTTACTTGGCGAAAATGAATAACATTTAGGAGCAACAAAGTTAGATATATACCGTGGTAATCATTGTTTACTAAATAGCCCAATGCACCGTGTGAGAACTTCCTATAACATAGTGTGTGACGATATCGAGTACTTGAGAAAGAACTGACATTTAAAGGCGTTCTATCCAGATATCTGCAGATTCCCAGTACTAACTTGTTGATGATTGATTATTTCTGGTTACCCTTTCGAGTAGTGCAAGGAATATTCCCTTATTATTATTATGTCGTAAACATATCTTACATGCGCTAAAATCTTTAACTATAAGGTTGAATACATAAGGCATAATGTAGAATAAGACCACCGTGCACTCAAGATTATCATCAAAAGAGGTTTAAGAAGATTAATAATTATCAGCGTTGTTTCTTTTATACTTAGTATAACGACGTCAGTATGCGTGCTAGCAAAAGCAGTAGGAAAGTTTGAATATTTAATTATTGTTATCATATACATTATATCTTTTAATTTGTGATTTCAAATTAACAGCTTTTCATTATATTCGTATGAAAGTAAAAAAAAACTTTAAATTTTTGCTGTCAATTTCTCTGTCCGTTTGTGTAATTGTTTCGGCAAATCTTAGGAACAGCTAGACCGATTTTAACGAGACTCTCACTGACAGACAGCTGATAACATATTTAGTATCTTAGGTTACTTTAAAACCTAGCTTCGCCCCGTTTATTGTTGTAGGTATAGGCACAACAACAACCGCGGATAAAACCACGGGACTCAGAGAGAATAAATTTAAAAAACCTATTTCAGGTTCTTTTATGCGTTTAATCGCACGTATAATTCTCGAATTTCATTAGTGAAATGTAATTCTTATTTGTTATATTTTTGAATTTAAATTCCATCAACCTCTATTTATAAACACCGGTTGTGGGACGTACGTAAATGCCTTCGTTTGTCAGAATGTGGCTCAATCGTCATGATTCGTTTATCCGTCACGTCCGTCAAGCTGACGCGTGTTTAATCAAGCCACGATTATATAATGCTTATTCTTTAAAACAGGTTCATTTATGTATTAATCACGTTCATGTATAGGGCCTTCAGTCGAGAAATAACAATCAACTTTTCATCGTACATATGATACATTTTACTAGTGATGTTAGATAAATATCAATAGTTACACACAACAGATTAGGTATGTAGATGTAAATACATTTCGTAGTTTTCAGTGCTACTAGGAAACTTTTTTATAGACTTTTCACGCCTCAGTGACTTTATAAACATTTAAGAAACGGACACAAAGGATACCCAGACTCAGAACAACAATTTTTGGCTTTTTAAACTTACAACATTTGGCGCTTTTGCAGTTTTGTTTTTTTAATACACCTTACGCCATCTAGCGACAAGGTACTGAACTGTCTCGAACCGTTCCTGTTACAATCAACATATTTTGCTTGCAGCTAGGACAGCACTGCTTACAATGAAACTAAGTGGCATAAAAGGTCAAAATATCGATAAAAAAATTAGTAAAAAAAAAGGTAAGGTGTTGTGACGGATTAAGAATACAAAGTGTCACCACCCCTATTCATTCCATGGGTGGTGGTGGTATAGTAGGCCAAAACTTCCTTTCAAAGGAGAGGCCTATGTCCAGCAGTGGACTGTTAAAGGCTGTTGATGAAGGTGTTTCTTAATAAAAAACTCGGAAGTATAGAAAAATCTGTTATGTAGTAGCCCTGTAATTTCAAATGCAATCTGTTCTAAATTGGTGCGTGACTTTGAACCGCGACACGGCGACACCGAAACCAATTACTCTCACTTGTTATGTTAATTAGTCGTCGCGTTTGTATAGTGGGTACTTGAACGTCTGTATGACGCTACTAAATGAATATATCTTATATAGCTTACTACATATATGTAAATTTTCAGGGTTGATACTCGCCATCTTCGATATGACACTTTTCATAAGATCGGGTCTGTTGGTATTCGGGTTCACAAACCCGACGACCAACTACTCTGACTGCTAAAACGGAGGTTGTGGAGTCGATACTCGATATTCGATACGGTTGTAATCTCGCTCTCATCAACGAAATTCGACAGCACAAATGCTGTCATTTACAAATGTTAGTGTTTGAATTCCAACATTATGATTTGAAATCAAAAGAATGTGTTCCAAATCAAGCTATAAATGTGTATATTGTAAATGTAAATTTATATTAGTATATTCCTACTTTAAGAATCCTCGAGGAGAAAGTTATTTGATAATTACATAAATGACAGTTTTTGTCTAATGATCCTTCAACGGTGTACTCACTGTAAAAGTTCGCTATATAAACAAACTAAGAACTCGATTGCTTTGCTTTCGATGGTTCTTGTAATTTCCCCGGCGATCTTACTTTGCAGTCTTAATATAATTCATCGGTATTGTACTTTATATTATTAAATGTGTGTTTAAATGAAACTGGGTATATTTTCATAATCGTTTATGTACCTTACCGAAAAATGAATGTGTGAGAAATACTTTTGATTTATTTAAATTGAACCTATGTCGATGAGCCAACACTTACAATGTGATGCAGATGACAAGTTGACAAGATACGATTCGATCCCAGTATATTCAAGTCTATTCAGTAGCAGATTAAGAGGCTTTTTGTTGGTAAAATATTGTTTCTTTAGTAGTTGGAAAAGCAGCTAGGTTTAAACAACATAATTATGTCTGGCAGGTTTTTTATTGGGCCGAGAACGAACATCGGGAATCCCACGTAGGAGGAGGTCGGTGTTCCAGGGATTTTTTTTTCTACGGTGCACCTGTTTCCCCGGCTTCTATCACCCGAGACGGCGTGCGGTGTTTGATCGCTTTTATTCTGACGTAACCCGACCGGCGATATACGGGGACAGTTTTGTTAAACTTTTCTTCAAACTTTGATAATAGAATTGCTAAGTTCATCTATTATATTTCATCAGAATCCTAAAATGTTGTGATGGCAGTAGACCTGGCATAAACTAGCAGTTTTAAGATTATTATGGGAAAGCCCATTTTCCCATAACATATATTGAAAAAAAAAAACATTGATAGAAAGGGAAGGCAAAGGTAGGAAAGAGATATTGATTATATTGATGTATGGAGCAGTAAGGCAATATCTTGACCTAGTTTGAGACACAGTCTAAATAAGCCAAAAAGTGTAATATTATATGTCCTATTCAGAATAATTCAGATTGAGAGTCTCATCCGAAACGTCACGTGTAAAGGGTTGTAACGCTTGTTGTAATCAGTCCACTGGGAGGAGAATTTTTCGACAGCCCTGATCTTTCACGACCGTTTGAGTGGCAGTGATTACATATTCATTAATGTGACGGGTACGGCACGCCACTTCGCGTGACATTCTATATCCGACATCTTGTACTTGTTACCCAATAATTACATACGTTCATAATACTTGAGACTTGGGCTTTAATATGACAGATTAGTTTTTTTTTTTTTTCACATTATCACTTATCACCTTTAAGTTATCTGTGTACGCAATTGTGTATTGAACTCTGAGCACCTATTCCAAATTTAATTTAGGTACTTCGACACTAATGTAGCGGTGAAGGTGTTCAGCGTTACGGTTGGCCCGCGCTGGATTCTTCACCAATCACAGCGCCAAACGTGCTCACCATAACTCTCAAGTGTAAAAATAAATTCGCACTTGGCCCTTAAAAGTGGAAAACTTTTTGCATAGAACGAGAATGCAACTGGCAGGTCGTGCAACCGACTCACAGTTCGTGTCAACCGATCACGTGTTCATTGCTACCAATGTTACGCATTAAATAGCGGTTGTAACAGCTGCACGTGTTAGTCACGATTATATAACACTTTTACTGCAACCTAGTTGATTTGCGTGAACATCATACGTCACCTTTTTTTGCGAATTTGTGTTATATTAAGGTACAAAGCCAGTAAAGAATAATATACAAAATATTCTACAGGACAACAAGTGCTGGCTTTGAAAGACACCGCTTTGGAGCGGCAGAAATACGCACTGGATCTAAAAGGTTCGGTTCTTCCTTCCTGTGGCAAGCAGTTAAAAATTCGAATTTACTACCAGCTCTCGGGTTTCGTTTTAATTACAATCCCGGGTTCTTAAAGCAGAGGATGAAAAGGTATGTAGGGTCGCCATCACCACACTGTCTGGATCTTACTTATCCTTTCCACCAGGCAGAGTAGCGTCACCTTTCACCTTGACCTTGGCAGTGACCTTGACAGGATATTAAATAAAAAAAGAATTACGAGGAGGGATAAATATTGATTCTTTATATTTTAATGCTTAGATAAATATTTTTGCATTTTATATAGGTGTAGTTAAGTATTTGAGAACGATTATTCTCTATCCTTAGGCTTTTTTAATTTCAATACAATAATCTAAATTTTCAATACCGAATACTATCTCTCCTGTCAAAAATATTATGATGTATAGGGATCTATTATCATTTCTTTGCTATTGTATTTGAAGGTCTCTTAAAATAACTTTCAACACATCTGTACGGACAATGGACGTGTGAATAAATGTGAATCGCATAGGTACATATTGAACGTCTACATAAAATGTCTGTAATATAAACACCTTCCATATTGTAAAGTTGTATTGATCAACTACATCACATCGATAGCCTCACAGTCTTTAAGTACATTTTTGCAGTTATTAAATAGACCAAGAAATGAAATTTACAATCTAAGATTAAGGCTCTGGATTGTATATTAAAAAAAAAACAAAAAAAAATTTAAAAAAGTTAAAAAATTTCAAGAAACTAAAAATTCACAACTTGTTATTGACCGAAGTTCTGCTTCTATGATTATATTTATACATATATAAAATTCTGAATAATTTCTTAATGGCCGAAAAGCCTGACCAGTATACATAAAACAAATTCAGATAGGAAACAAACAAAAAGCACAAGAAAAAAATGAAAGCTAAAGGACGAGGTATAAAAGTCGGACCCCAAGTAGTAATAAAGGTACGTTTGTAATTAAGACAATTAATTATTTGAAATTAAGTAGCAATAAAGAAGGAGGGCGTTGGCGACGTGGCGTAAACGTTTGAAACGTACTAACGTCTACACCGACTGGAATGATATCCAACTGTTTGACCCAACCTCTGTACTTTACTCATATGACAGTACTATTATATCCAGACAGAAAGTCTACACACACGTTGGCTTCACAATAAAACTTACATTGAAAGATTGTTCCCTTGCAGTAAATAATGGATCAGGGTATTGTAGTATTTGCTTGGTATCCGTTACTATTGTAAGCTCGTTAAAATAAGAACCAGGTTTTATTTTCTCTATTGGATTGGCAATTGATACTATTTATTGTTTTTTTATTCCAATACAATAAGAAAAGTTAGAATAAGTCCTTCAAATATATAAATGGAAATATGGATAAATGGAAATTAATGATGGAATGGATGGATGGAAATAATTTATCTAAATTATAAAGTGTAAATCGTTTAATAAGTATGGCAACGCTGATTTCAGCACGAATAGACTGGCTCCATAGGGGCATTAGTACCCTCTCACAGAAGGCTAACCTTAATCGACATCATTCGTGGTTTGTCGTTAGCGACTGTGAGACCGCAGACCGATTGAAATAATCATCAGGTAGAGTAGAGTCACCTTGGTTGGCTCACTATATTCATCATCAGGAGCCTATCGCAGTTCACTACTGAACATAGGCCTCTCCAATTACACGTCACTTAGTCCGATCCCCGGCTCATTATATTACTTACTAGTTTTGCCCGCGGCTCCACTCACATGTATATCGGTTATCTCGGTAAAAAGTAGCCTATGTCCTTTTCCAAAGTTCCATCTATCGCTATACCAAAACTCAGCAAAATAAGTTCAGTGGTTTAGGCGTGAAAACGTAACAGACAGAAAGTTACTTTCGCATTTATAATATTAGTAGGGATTATAAAAACAACTTCAAAATGATAATGATAGTGATAATCTGATCCATGCGCTGCCACGATTTACCGTCGCATATTGTGATGGAATTGGTGGAGATCAATCACTGCAGATCTTTATGAGATTATATGGATAGCAACAGCAACACATAAACAAAACAATCGTTGTACCTGTAGTGTTTTAGATTCAATTTTAATACATGAAATATAAAAACAGTGGATTCTAATATGTGAGTGCAATGTAGACTGTTTGTAATTTTAGTTGCGAAACGAAATGTTTCATTCGCATTAATTTTAATGCTCTCATTGTCACTATGTGCGATGTAAAATTAGTAATTTCAAGAATAGTTTAGTTCATGTTTTGTTGCATTGTTTTACGGCTGTAGTATTATGAAATTTGTTCCGCTGAGCACTGCGTATGGAAACACTATTCAGTAGCATAAACTATGTTTATAGAATGGATCATCATCATCATCAGCCTATCTCAGTCCACTGCCGGACATAGGCCTCTCCCATTGCACACCACTTTGATCGATTTTGGGCTTCTTGCATCCAGCTCCTGCTAGCCATCTTGCGCAAATCATCACTCCACCTGGCCTGTGGGCGTCCTACACTATGTTTGCCGAGACGCGGTCTCCACTCCAGAACTCTTCTACCCCAACGGTCATCAGTTCTGCGGCTAATATGGCCAGCCCACTGCCACTTCAGCTTGCTAATCCGGTGGGCTATGTCGATGACTTTAGTTCTCTGACGGATAACTTCATTCCTGATACGATCCCTCAGAGAATGGATGACTAAACGTAATACCTATACTAGTTATAAAAGCTATTTAGGCGATTCACACACTGCACCGCGCTCCGTCGCGTGGCGCGGAGTGGCAGATTTTAATATTGTATGCAAGTACATCGATTAGTATAGAAAACACGCCAGGTCCAACACACTGAACACGCGCTACGACGCGTGAGCGCGTGCCGCTGGCAGATTCGGGATTGGCTGCAATAGCTGCCCCGCGCCTACGCAAGTGTTCGCGTCGCCAGTGTCCGAATCGCCTTAGTGTTTTGTGTCAAAATGTATATTTTGGTATCTGTTACACATGAGAGGTACATTTACCCACTTCATTAACAACCCATAACGTCACACTGCTGGGCTCGGGGCTCCTCTCAGGACAGGGTAAGACCATATGTACCCACGCTAGCCGAGTGCGGTTGGGGACTTTCTAGACACGTTGTGGGTACGTAATGTTGCCGTTATATGCTTTTAAACCGCCCGAAGACCTCTATCTAAGCTTCACGACTGTCATCTTATGATAACAATCGGGACCGACTGCTTAACGTGTCCTCCGATTCACAGCAATGCTCATAACATAATTATATTGTGCTGACCGCGCCGTCGTTTCTTACCCTCAGTAATTGTTTCCAATTACCTAAGACTACTTAGCTATGAGCGGTGTATTTACCACTTAGGTACATTTCATCATCATCATCATCAGCCTATCGCAGCCCACTGCTGGGCATAGGCCTCTCCCATTGCACACCATTCTGATCTATTTTGGACTTGAATTTAAATTAAATATAATGATTTAGGTGTAGAAATTTAGTTACTGATTGTTTTGTTAATCTGACATATAATATAAATTAACAAATGAGGACTATTATTATAACTTAAAACATTAATTTATTATTGAAATGTTGAATGTATTAGTCTAATGAAATAGACTTTCTACATTTCTGAAATATCCTCAGTTCCTATGAAAATGTTCTCATTTATTTCTATCCCAAATTTCGTTGATACTTCTTAGAACGTGTCAGCCTTTTCCAATATGTATCGATTTTCTGTCGAGTCACATTCTTTATTTTGTACAAAACCCACGAAATAATTTTATTGCGATACTCTAAAATTCCAATCTACTATTGTTTTCTCGTAAATGTTTGAGTTAGTATTAAATAACAGTATTCAAGATTACTCTGTCGTTACGTCTAGGAGTTTACAAGGTACAAGTCAAATGTATTCCAAAGATAAACAAACTTGTGTGCCTACCTCTGCCGGGGTTTACTAAAGTTGTTAACCTATGGGTATATTTATTAACTATGTATTGCGTCGTATATGTGTATCTCTTTAGTATACATATTTCATTAAATTTAAGAATTTAATCTCATAACGCAATTAATTCAATTCGAATTTCAAATAGTTAATCTCTAAATGACTTAATCTTCAAGTCACTTCAAAAAAAAAGGAGGAGGTTCGTCGGAATCTTTTTTGTGTTCAGCGATAATTTCGTCGTTTATGAACCGATTTCAAAAATTATTTTTGCATTGGAATGGGCGTAGCTTATATGTGGTCCCATCGTCACCATATCGGGCTCTGATGATGGGATCCCAAGGAAGTCGAGGAAACTCCTCAAATATCATATCATCATATCAAATCAAATATCAAATATCCTCAATTATCGCGACTTGGGTGCTCGGAATAGTTTTTCTTTGAAGTCGGTTTCTTTTTGTTAAAATTATATTAATAAAAATTTCATATGTGTGTTTATTTTTTTTAATATGAGCCTGCCAATGTGATTCTACTCTGCCTAAAGGAAAGCATGAGCAGGATCCAAGAGTAATGAATTCCAATACCAATGCAGACAATGCAGCATTTTGAAAAATAATGTAAGATTATTGTTGTAAATTATAACACAACTAGCGATAAAATAATCAGTAAGTAGTGCAATAGTGTAGTAATTAGTACGAAGCGATAATTAAGTAGTTGTAATTTTATAATACATAGTATATTGAGTATGTAGCTTAAGTTTGTAGATCAGTAGATTGTAGATAGAAAAATATTGTAAATAAATGGTTAGCGTTCGTGTTGAAATTATTACCCCTTAGAATAATAATAAAAGCAGATCATACAATAGCGACTAGATTGGCAGGCATCCCACCTGTAAAAGTATAAAAGGTAGAGTGAAAGAAAGATATGGTATGAAGCATGAAAGTACGAGAAGTAGCAAAAGCGAGAACTGGTATGAAAGGTTTCAGTATAGAGTAGGCTCCGAAGAACATCGGAGGTGCAAGCAAAAAAAAAAACACAAAAAAAAATGCAGCATGTTGACCCGCATTATAGCAGTATAATAAGATGCTTCTACGTCATTGGGCTTTCTGTCATTTACCAAGCCAACTAAACACCACAGCGCGAACGCTGTCTTTTTAAGTTTAGATCTATTAAAGTATAGTAGTGATATTATTTATATTGTTCTTTAATATCTGTTTTTCATACACCGATTTCTATATAGAATGTGTGTTAGTCTCGTATTTGACGAGATTGCTTCACAATATTGTTTACATAATACTACACAAAAAATGGCTTTGTTTATTCTCACGTAGGGTATGTGTTTGCCGTCAATCTTTTATGCTGATTCCAATATTAAAAGCTCTCTTTTATGACGAGTCTCCTTTGTTGCCGACTGAGCAATAGTGTCTTATTTACAAGGATTGAGATCTGAATACGATTAAATTTCCTTTTTCATTTTATTTGAAACATTATTAAATTGTACAAAAAGGTAAATCTAAATAACTACTACTGAGAAAATGAATTGATTTATGTCATCCACTTTCCTACGAGCCAATTAGCTCTACAGTTTACCGCAGTCTATCGAAGTCATGATAACGATTGCAAAATAAAATCTGTCCGTTAGAGTTACTAATGTTTCAATTATGGCAGTGCAGTTCACCGCTTGCAACCAGGCGAACAGTGTTCTAGTTTAATAATACACATTTGCACTCTACTCACCAATTGTTAGAAACTGTATACCTTCACATTTTGGTATGTTCCGTTAAATGGTTTGCACGAGTTTCCATTTCTCGCATATCATCATTATTAAAGTTCAAAAGTTCCCTAACAGTGGCGCCCTAGCGGTTAGAAGCCATAATTAAAAGTTGCTGGCTAGTTTCACCTTAAACTTCTCTCATTAAAACTTAGCACCTGAAAGGAACAAACATTCTTCTCATGCACTATACACGAAATCCTAAACCGTTAGTATAAACCAACCTTTATAATTCAAGTTGCTTTATGTTACACGTTAAACTTTACTGCTGTTGCATTTGGTACATCGGACGCAATTTAAATTAAATGTCTGACAATATTTTATGTACCATTTTGCAATGTAATAATTTAAATTCATATTTACTCTGTTTTTATTATGAAAGCTAATATTGCACTTGCCTGTCAACATTTTCTCGTAACATGTCTACGTGCAAGACACTGCGGCAGAATAATAAATGCTAACATTATTTAGGAACGAACGGCCACGTAAGGCTGGGCTTAACGTCGGATGGGACGAGGTTCCATTCTTCGCATTTTTGCGGCGACTTTGCTGTCGGACAAGGAAATGCTCACAAATTTCGAGTCTTTCTCGCTAAAAAGGTGTGCTTTATACTTTGGTCCGTTTCGAGCCGGCTACATACCGAACCCTCCACAGGTGGCCTATGACAATTTAACAGAGCGTCACAATTTTGCTGTAAGCTGTTCTTAATTGAATTTCGATTGATATTATAGAAAATTTAGGACATATCTTTCGTTATTTAATTTAGGACTTTATTCGGTTATTTTAGATTCTATAACTCATATCTAATGTTGATCATCATTTTTATTAATATTACTGGCGTTTTACTATATAGGTTTATTCACTTACTATTACACAGGTAAATTTAAAGGGTAAAATCTGAATAGTTAAGTAATAAATTTACATAAACTAATTTAACTATAACTAATTTCCTTTTAAACTGGAATAAAATGTTGAGACATAAAATGTACTTGTACTGAACGTTTCTCTTCTATTTCACGCTATATAGAGTACCCCAAAACTAGCCCCAACGGTGAATTATAGGGTCCACGTTGTTTTTGGCACAATTCGTGAGGATTTATGCCACGGGGAGACATCAACTGCACTCATAAACAGTGCATGCGAGCGCTCACTGTGGCTTTGATTCATGATTCCACTCTTGTTTTGAATACACAGTTTATTGTGCGTCTCGACGACATTGTGCTCGGCAAAACACTTCTCTGTGTTTAAATTTTGACAGCGTATCATAAATGAGTTTAAACATTGAAGTATTTTTGTTTAATTCTCATCTACTTATAAATTTTATATCAGTGTCATTGTAAATTTTTAATTTTGATTGAATTTGTTCTATTTCATCATTCACCAAACTCGTCCTTCTTAGATTACATAAGATTCCATTGATTTATTCTCATTTATTGAAATACAAAACCCTCGAGCACAATCGTAATCAGTTACTACCCGTATTGAAAAAATAGTCGCCAATCATAAATTAAATAAAACTAGCTTTTGCCCACGGCTCTTCTCGCGTGTACGTGTGTTATTGCTGTAAAATATAACCTATTGAGGACGGACCTCAAAAATGAAAGTAACTTCAAGCCAAATTTAATTGAAATCAGTGCAGCGGTTTAGCCGTGAAAGCGTAACAGACAGATAGACAAAGATAATTTGAAAATAAAATACTAATAAGGAATAGGTTCCAAGACGGTCATGACTAGGCCAAACTGCTACCAAGACGTTCAAGATCCGGGCATTGATTTGATTGCAAAGTTCCTGTTACAAGATAAACTGACTAAGTTTACTAACTTTTGGTATTGTACCCTATCTACGCTGTTAACATCACCATATGGGTACTGTGAAATATTCAACACAATGAATATATGTATCCTGTCAATGTTAATATTAATACTATCATAAGTGGCATAGAAGGTCTAAAGATGACGGTTAAACCTATTTCTTAATACACGGTATGGTTTCGTTGCCGACAAAAATATAAAAGAAACAAACGATTACAAATAAATGGCACTGTCAGTTTAGAATACATAGTATAATCCTTCTATTCACATCCAGTTCAATCCAGAAGTTGATCACAGTTCAAAGTTCGCCAATCGTCGTGAACGTCACTAAATACGTATAGAAATATGATCAACTCCCAAATGTCGAATACGTTTCCCCAATAACGCTATAATTAACCTTGATTCGTGTATTAAAGAGCTAGTCCACGTACATACAGTACTTTATTAGTGGTAGTATTCTGGAGTCCGAAGTCACTAAGTCACGTAATTGGCCGGAAATGGTACAACGTCGCTCGAGATTACATTCGATCACGTTCACCCGTAAACAGTTTAGCGTTGATTTTTTTATTCGACGACCTTTGTGGAGAGGCCTATGGATCCTGTATCGAATTTATTTTATTGGCAAACGGGTAAGGATTTTCGCAGTTTCATTGGAGCGTCTGTTTAGGGCTTGATGTTTATTGTGATACGGTTGGATGTTTTTAATTTATGGTTGGGTACTGTCGGTATGTGAGTGTTATTTTTGTAGAAATCATTTCTATAAATAAACACTAGTGAATTTGAAAACTTATGTAGTCAATTGTAAGAACGTATGTATGTTATGATTTTAGGGTTCTGTACCCAAGGGTCAAATGGGATTCTAATACAAATATTCCGCTATTCGTCCGTCTGTCTGTTTGCCAACAGGCTATCTCTTATGAATGATGATAGTCAGTTGAAAATTTCACATACTATGTATTTCTATTGTCACTATAACAACTTAAACTATAAAATAGATTGAAATAAATACCTAAGGGGGTCCCCATGCAACAAACGTGATTATTTTGCTCGTTTTTGTTCAAAAATGATAACGTCAACAAGTAGACGCTTGACAGGTTTAAATAATGATACAGAACCCTACCTGCGTTACGACTCGCACTTTGCCGTTTTATTTATACCATAAAATATTTACAATTTCAAAAATCGTTATTATTAATCGAATTATAGATGAAATTGTTGATTATTTAAAACAACTGAAGTTCGTATCAGTTCACCTTTAAAGACGTTTATCGTAGCTATAACCCTAATACAGCATTAGTATCCTAATAATATTAGTATTATAAATGCGAAAGTAACATTGTCTGTCTGTGTGTCGCTTTCACGCCAAATAAACAGAACCGATTTAAATGAAATTTGGTACAGATAGTCTAGCACCTGAGAAAGGACACGGGCTACTTTTTACCGCGATAAACCGACATACACGTGGTCGGAGCCATGGGCGAAAACTAATAGTATATAAATCCTCGTCGTATTTCGGACATCTGTCGAGGAAAATATGACATTAATAGCTAAGTCAATTTCCACTCGAGCCGACCATTTGGGCACTGGCTAATAAATTAATCTGGCGTCGGATCAACGTCAATGTTACATTAGGGTCAGTGACGGAGTTCGTAAGGCTCAAGATAAAGCTGTCCAGCAATTAATGAAAAGCTGATTTTGGGGAATGTCTCGCCAGATAACGACTCCTTAGAGGGGTACTGTTATTGGATTAAAAGAGATAGTCGCCCTTGTACATCTCATCTCGGTGATCAATCGCACTACATTAAATTAATTATTTTTAAAAGATTTCTTTTAACTGTACTGTTTTTGTCCCGGCACATACATACTCGTATAATACTAGCTTTTGCCTGCGGTTGCTCCCCACTTGTATGTCGGTTATCGTAAAAAGTAGCTTATGTCCTTCTTCAAGAAATCAATTATCTCTATGTCAAATACAATGCATGTATTACACATGTCATATATACCTTCTCCTACAATAATTCAATCTGTTGCTGAAAACTGCATTAAAATCCGTTGAGTAATTAAAAACATCTAAGCGAATAGGTAGCGAAAGCAGCTCACCTAAATACTATGTAAAAAAGTATGAGTTTATAAAGCAACAAAAATTTTGATGAACAGAGCTTTTATTTAACGATTGATGTATAAAATGCTTAGTTAATTAAATTAAGTATACTCCATTTATTGGATTTAACACTTTTTAATTATAATGAATCCTAAATAGACCAAGAAATCTGTTAATAATTACCTTAACCTTTTTAATTTACTCCTATTTCATCTCGTTTTCAATTTCTTTCTACTTTGGAGAAAACTTTCATATAGTCTTAAAGTACTAGTTTTCTACTATAACCGCAGTTTAAACAAAGAAAGTGCTAGATAAACTGAAGTTTTTGTTCTAGTTGCGAGTGGGATTATAAGACAGGTATTAATGCTGATGCGGAAGGCGAGAACAGGAAAAAGTATAGCTCCCTCAGCGTTCAAACTTGCTTCGGTCAGTACTCGCACTAGTTGTTCTTTGACAAGCCAAGTTCCTTTTGTGGGCGCCACAGTAATTAATGTTGGGAAACGAACTCTCTCTGTTCTGACTTTTCTTATATTGTTGTATTCGTGTTTTGTTATTAATAGCTTATACGTAACTTTTTCCTCTGGTTTAGAAAGGTTCGATAACTAGGTGGAAACATTTGTTTTATTCCCATTAAATATAATGTATCTTTGATTTAACGGTTTGTCTACTGTACTAGAGCCACGTTGATTTTAGTACGAACGGGCCGGTTCAATCGGGACGGTATTACCCTAGTACAGAAGACCAACCTAAGATGACAGCATTCGTGTTGTCGTATTTAGTTGGTGACCACAAATCTTAGATTCTACTCATACATACCATAGTAATTTTGGCAGGCTTATTTATATATAGAAAAAACCGTCTTGGTAAGTGTTCCTGATATTCAGTTAAAACCCTTGAAGACGAGAAATATGATGGTTTCTCTACAGTTTGTATGTATTTATGCGTCTTTAAGTTCATCGTCAAAATGTACATGTAGGGTATACAGTATATAGGTACATTAATGTTGATATAAATTTAGAATAAGCCTATTATCGTTCTTGTACTACAGCGTTATCCTCGCAACGTACCGACATTAAACTAGATGAAAATTAGTAAATAAGCTTACCGGTCCCTTGTGTGTTATTATAACGTTAGTATCCAGAGTACCTCGCGTTTGAACGTGAGTTTTATAAGAAACACATTAGATCCCCTGAAAGTACTTCTGAATTCTAGTTTGGGTGAAATGTAATTGAGGTTTTCTCACATAAGACCGGTTTGTCTCTAAATGGATAGTAGAGTTTTTGTGAAGCTTATAAGTTAAAAATGTTTTTGGCAAGATGTATTATTTCATTTGATTAATGCTAAATAAAGTATATTTAAGTAAATAAAAAAATTAAAACCTGCTAAAAAAAAATTAAAAATCGCAAGTCTTGATTTTAAGTATTTTTCTAGTAATATTTAAGACATGACTGGCCTTCTATATTTAATTATATTTTTCAAATAGCTTGTTTCTAACTGATTCAAGTGACATAAGACATTATTATAAACCACTTAGACCATAAAAAAAAATAGGAATTTCGTCATTTTCATCACACGTAATGAAATTTCGCGAAACTACCCAGAAGTGCTCAAACACGTGTGTTATTTAAATCCTATAACCGGCACCACATTACGCCGTTTATCAGTGATAAAAAGCTTTTAGACTTGTCTACGATCTTGTTGAGATCTCACATTGTCAAATACTGATTTGATGTGTACGATATTAAACCTTCGATTGTTTTTTACTCCCTTTTTAGGGTTCCGTAGCCAAATGGCAAAAAACGGAACCCTTATAGATTCGTCAAGTCTGTCTGTCCGTCCGTATGTCACAGCCTATACTGTTGAAATTTGGTCAGTCGATGTATTTTGTGAACCGCATTAAGATTTTTACATAAAAATAGAAAAAAAACAATACATTTTGGGGGTCCCCATACTTGGAACTAAAACTCAAAAATTTTTTTCCCCGAAACCCATACGTGAATCCACTTTTGAACACCTATCTATGGAGTGAAAAATAAGAGAGTGATAAAACTAAAAAAAATACATGTTTTACATTAGCATGCAAACTACCAACGAAAATTGGTTTGAACGAGATCTAGTTAGTAGTTTTTTTAATACGTCATGTCGTAAACCGCAATTTACCTTTAATTCAATCAATACACTATTATGAAAACATCAATCAAAGTTACAACGAACTACAAGAACTTTTATATGATGTTACTTGCTGATACGGAAATCTTCATGGGCGAGTCCGACTCGCACTTGGCCGCTTTATTGTTTGTACTATATACGTATGTGCTAATTATATGAAATGAATATAATTATAAACTGATTACGTGTGAGATTAAAGATAACACGTTAGTACTTGTTATCTTTAAGACGCAGTGGGTCAGCTAGTGTAGTCACTACCTGACCCACTGCGTCTAATTCTTGCCCGTGGCGTGTGTGAAAAAATGATCATAGCGAGCTAATAGTAAAGGATAGATAAGTGTATACTGCCATGAACTTTTTTTAGAACCTTTAAAGGAGAACGATTCCTCCATACATTGTTTTTGTGAAATTAAATAAATAAATAAATACTTTATTTTGTAACACACAACATCTAGCTTCAAACTAAGCAGAGCTTGCACTATGAAAGCTGGATTGACTGATCTGAGTGAATCCACTTATATACTTTTTTGTAAATATTTATGTTATACATAGAAAAACACCCAAACTTCGAAACAACAATCTGTAGATTACACAAACATTTCTGGCGACCCAGGATATTTGAACCCAAGCTCTCAAGCACAGCAGAAGCATAAACTAACACAGCGCCACTGAGGCAGTATAAATATAGCCTATAGCGCCGACCTTGGTAACTGAGTTATTTAACACTAAAGGTATGTTTCAAAATGGGCCAGTACTTTCTGAGATTATCCTAGATTTAGCCTTACTACTTATAACTATAACTATGGTCTGGTGGTTACTATGGTCTGGTGGTTACTATGGTCTGTCCGTGTGGTGACGGATTAAGAATACAGAGTGTCACCACCCCTATGCATCAAACGTGGGTGTCGTAAAAGGCGACTAAGGGATAAACTACGCAAGACAACATCAATGCAAAGAGAAGGAAAACTTGAAACAATCCTTATACCAACCCGTCTGGCCAGCGTGGTATAGTAGGCCAATACCTCCTTTTCAAGGAGAGGCCTAAGTCCAGCAGTGGACTGTTAAAGGCTGTTGATGATGATGGTCTGGATTCTACTCATGCTTTAATATAAAAAAAAGGTGATACCTACACGACTGGAGGATTTAGAATCAATGTAAAAATTAATATTCCTATTGAATTGACAACAATGCTATATGAAGTTCACTCACACGTAGGTATGCTTTAAATTTTTGAACAATTAAATTACAGTTCTCAGAAGAGTATTTTCCCGTCACTTAGTTAGACGTTATCGCAACTTTATTTCGACATTGAAACAGCGAGCGTCCGCTGATCCCAATCACGTAATTGACTTGTCGCCATGGCTAATTCTAGAACCTAATAAATGTGTTATTTTATTAGACTTTTATGATACAGATGTCCCAATTTTCACTTTTTGTTTTTTCGTTTGCATCAAGCTAAAAGAAGACGAATTAATGTTTCTAGGACATGTTATATTTTTTTTTTTTTTCAGGTACATTGTCTTGCTTAGCTTTTATTATTTTGATTAATTAATATACATTAGTCTGTGTAATAAATTAGTTGTAATTTATAAAAAATTATAAAGGTTATATTATTAAATTATTTTTTGGACCATAATACTTAGAGGGTTTAATCCTAAAAGTATTTTCATTCCATCACCACATTCAAAGTTTGAATGATGTAATTAAATTTAATTATATTGATCTATAGTTCTGTAAAGAATAATGATAATTCTTGAATTTTGTGGTTTACCTTTACATAGACATAGATAAGAAATGTTTCATTTTATAATTATTATTATTAATTATTATTGCTTTTTTTGAATGAAATACAACTGTTTTACTTTTCAAAATATCATGTGCAAAGTTTTATATTTAATTTTACTACAGCAATGATTGAAAATGTACAAAAAAACATTTTACTGACCACAAATTTATCTTTGTTACAGGTATGTATTGGCCACACGATTGAAAAGACAAACTCGCTCCGAACAAGAATCGTTTTTCACTTCTTCTATTTCCAAAACCAGCGCTATGTTAGTATATCAAACGTTTGTATAATTGACGTAAGTTTTGCTTTGATCATGTAGCGACGCCTGTACAAAAAAATTAACAAGTCGTACTATTTACTACAATGGTAACAACACGAAACAAAAGTGCGTCGAGCCGACATCCATTGACACTTTTTAATTGAACCGAACTTGCTTTAGTTCGAACAAAGCGTGCATCGGATGTGCAAATGGTCCGTAAATCATTATTCTAGTTAGTCCTTCGAGTCAGCTATCTCGTTCTGTGAGAACTAACGACCCACGTTCGGAAATTGCAATACTCATATGTCACTAGCCGTACTGCGTTTGTAAAGACGTGAAATGTATTGCTCAGTTTTACCGCCATTTTGCCAGGACCCCTGCCTTCTCGGATGGCACTTAAGCGCGCATATCGACGTATGACATTTCCTTTTATGTCTATGTGTCAACCTTAATTGGACATATTGAATCTTTTGTACACATGAAATGTTTGTCGGATTATCGTTTCGTATAACAAATGTAACCAAATATTGAAGTCCAGTGTTTGAGTCAATATTAAATTCTCCTTTGAATATATAAAATAAAATAAAATGTGACCGAGTATTTCACTATTTGGTAAAATTAAAATAGTTAAAGTTGGTGTTTAGGAATGTAGGAGAGATACAATTGACTGCCAAGCATTGATTGTTTTTGGATGAATTTTGGTTCAAGTAAGTATGTAGGTTAGCACTAAAACATTATATAGGAGATTATATAAGGAGACCAAAAATATATATGAAACATGTCACACGACGGCGCTGCCTCGAAACGTGATAAGCTGTGAGTACAATAAAAAATATTAAAATTATAAACAAGCACACCACAGTAGGTGTAAATTGTTTTGTAATAAATTAATTTTTTTTTTCACAATTAAAATTAGGAATTTAATATCATGTTATAAATAAATTAGCCCGTTGCAGTCCACTGCTGGACATAAAAAACGTAGTAAGTTATATGTAAATATTAATAAAGGTTTCTTATCTAACTTTCAAATTTAAAACACTCAACTGAGATATAATTTATGGCTTATAGTTATAAGCCATAAATTATATATTACTCAACCGCGGGTAACACCGCGGGACTTAAATAGTATGTAATAATATCATCATCTCATCTCCCTTACCTCTTCGCAAATTTATTTGGGGTCGGTGCAACGAATTTTCTCCCTCCACCCTTTTCAACCACTAAATCACTCGTCAGTTCACTAATTATTCCTTTCCTGGCCATATACTCTTTAGCGCAGTCTATTCATTTTTCATTGGTCGTCCTCTACTGTTACAACCGTCAACTGCAACATATATAATAATATAATATACAATATTATAACACATATACATATTTTACACTATATATGTAGTACATATAGTGCTGCAGGCGGGGACATCCAATACTTTGTTAAACACTGGCAAAGAAAATTCTTTTAAAACTTTTTTTTAATGAAACATTTTAAAAGAAAAGTACTAGCTTTCGCCCGAGGCTCTGTCTGTATGTATGTTGGTTATCGCGGTGTAAAGTACCATATGTCCTTTCTTAGGCTCTAGACTATATGTGTACCAAATTTTATTTAAATCTATTCCGTAGTTTTGATGTGTAAGAACGACAGGCAGACAGAGCTACTTTCACATTTATAATATTAATAATAACCAAGGAGTAATGATTTTCTAAGCTTAGAAAGCATTACATTCTAGTCAGTCGAATGCTATATAGATATATGATGATACTTTTTTGGGTTCCGTAGCTCATGACTCGGAACCCTTATAGATTCGTCATGTCCGTCCGTCCGTCCGTCCGTCCGTCCTCGACCTAACGCTTAAACGGTTGGTGCTAGAAAGATGAAACTTTGCATGAATATGTGTTGGAATTACGTCGACAAAGTACTACAATAAAGTTATGAAAAATAATTTTATTTGGATGATTATTTTTTCTCACTTCTACCCCATCGTGTGGGGTGTCATTAGATAGGTCTTTTAAAACATTGCGAGGTTTCTAAAACCACTTTTCAATTTAGGTATCGGTTTGCGAGTTATTTAACTTGAAAGCGCATTTTTTTGTAAAAACAGATGAAACCCCCTGTCCCCCCCCCCTCCTCTAAAAGCCAAGCGGCTAACTCAAAAAATTGAAAAAAAAAAACATGATAGTTGTCTATATATTAAACTTGGAAAACTATAGCAGTTTTGATAACATTTTAATTTTAGAAGTTATATGGGCCTAACTTGTATAATGCACTCACTTAGAAAACTTCGTACAATAATAAAGAAAAAGTGAATTATCATAGCAATTATCTATTGCACACGATTTTAAATCTAACTACCATCATGGGTAACTACGGAACCCTATTCTATGCGTGGCCTGAAACGCACTTAACCTATTTTTAATGCACGTCATTCAAAATCAAGTTCATCTAAAAGTTAATACATTTATAAATGTATTCATATGATCACCGATATGAGTATATTCACTATAATATCAAACAGAACATTGAGTTAAATGTTCTGGAATTATTGAGAGGGATTTTGTTTCCATCACATTTCTATAAAGTCGTCAATACCTACGCTTAAATAATGGCCTCAACGTCTTTTGTCAAACAACAATTGAAGCTTGACAATAATTGAGCCGCTACATATCGATTACACGCCACCTTACAATAAATTATTAATAATGTATTGTTCGATACTTGTGACTCGATTATTACCCACCCACTCGCAGCTCTGTGCCATCTCCAGACATTTCATTGTTATCAATCTTCATACATAATGTGACAGTTGATATAATTACCGATTTTACCAATTATTTTGTATTACATCATAATATCCGCATGTGATACGCGATTGTCCCTTTATCGGGTGTCAATAATAATGTCACTGTTATTTATTAACCGTTGTTGTTGTGTTTAGTGTCTGCTCTGTTATATCTGTTAGGCATCGTAAATATAATAGTACCTATTTGTCTAAGTAATGTAATCTATACAAATAAACATAATTGAAATATCTAATAAAACTTTATAACACTCGTATGTAATTGGCCTTACTACCTATAAACTATTTCTTTCGTGTTATAATTTAGAATACCGATATTCAAAGTAATCAAATCAGACGTAATATTTTATTTAAACTTTTAAATCCAAGCATCTTTCACTGCTTTGAATTTAACTAACCATATACACGATAAAAATACTTAAATCTTTAACAAAGAATATATTATATCGTCATCTCTCATGTTTTTAAACTGTCAATTTTATCACTAAACGCTTCTTCATTACTGCCACAGGAGATTTTCGAAAATTACGCAAACTTAGAACTATTTCGCGAAGCACATTTCCATACATCACATTTATATGATTTTAATCATGACACTGACATTAGAGAATGGCAAAATAATATTGAAATATTAAGTAAACCTACACGATTCGGGTGTAATTTCCAATAGATACGTTTCAATGATAAATGAATTTGTATGATATACATTTCTCGTTCTCTATTTCGAACATTTGTAGCACAAACGTTTCCTGTTATTCTGGTATTTTCAACGAAAATTCATTAAATTCGCACAGACATGAACTGTATAACCGGGAGCCGCAATTAAAAGTTTGTTTAGAACCAACATTTTGATTTAAAGTTTGAGGTTTCATTCGACACCCGTACTGCGGTTAGTGTCCAATTTTTAAATGCCACTTAACACGTAGATAAATTTAAAAAGTGTTAAACATCAGTCGTATTGTATTTTTTTTTATTTTAAGTATTTTCTCATGAAAAAGTTTCTAATTTGCCATGATAATTTTAATCAATGCTAGCTCAAGTTTTTTAGTGATGTACTCGACGATGAACTTATCTACTACTAATTACTAATTACACATTCTATTTTGACTAACTAAATTCCAATAGTAGGGGTCGACATCCTCCTGAAAATCCCCAAATGCTAAATTTTGCGAAGTCATTAGAGCCGTTTCCGAGATCACAAATTTATATATGTATACATCTTATACATAAAATTCTCGTGTCACAATGTTAGTTACCATACTTCTCCGAAACGTCTGGATCGATTTGTATGGAATTTTAAGTGCGTAACATCCATTTTTCATAACCCTAGAACGCGAGCGAAGCCTCGGGCATCAGTTAGTATATGTATATTATAATTCACAGTTATAACTTTAGTATAGAACTTAACTTTAAGTTATTTTAACCGTTCCTATAATGTACCAATCGTTTTCTAGTTTCCCTAGGGATAGAAACCTCATTCGGAACTTGCATGTTCACTACGTTTACATTTCCTTTTGGTGTGCACAATATGAAGTTTGTTTGTTTGAAAAGTTGGCAGTGGACAACATCAATTCCATTAGTATGGAACGAAAAGTTTGTGGTTATTTTTAATTAATAATGGCGTGGTGAAGTTGCGCCGGCGGCGGCACTGCATATTTCGTTGCGAGTTATATCTGGGTTTTGCAGAATAAGCACATAATAAGTAGAAGTAACTGTAAGGTCTACTTTATCGTGTTAGTGTTCGTGGTTTGTGTTTTGTTTCATTCTAGATTCTATTATATTTTACTCATGAGTGTGTAGTAATGTGATCCTTTCAGATGAAACGTGACTTTGGAAAGTCTTTTTTTAATAAACTTATTTTTCTTATTTAACTTTTTCCAATGGATGTACTCATACTGTATTGTTAAGTTTCGGCTGAACCGGCGGCACTGTTCTTGGAGACAGGAGAAATCAGCGTTGATCTAATTGTTAATTATAATTGTAGACAATATCTACTGTGGAAAGTAGACTCTACATTGTATTTTATGAATTAAATAATTGGAAAAGTATTTAATACTCAATTAATTTTTCAACCACTGTATAATGTATATTATTAAGCGATTTATATCCATAAATGTTCAGGGGAGTTGTAATAGTAAAAAGTCCTTTTGTGGTTACTTACATGAATGAATTCAATAATAATTTAGTATAGCTGATTTAATTGTAGGACGTGGTAGTCAGATGATCCAATTGGATCACACAGCTTTTTACTCTCAATTTCACGAAACTTAAAATTGTATTTATCTGCAGGACGTATGAACTCATTAGTGTTTACAACGTATGCTACAACAAAGGCAATCGTAAGTACAATCAAGTACTGTGAATGTGCAAATTGGAGAAGTTTTCGTTGCGTATGTTCGATAACTGAACTGCACATTGTGATGTCTGATGTGTTCAACTCATTAGTATTGAAACGGAATGCTTGTGTAAGTTCAGCGTACTGCGCAATTTTCTCGGGCTCATTATGTTTGAGTTCCACTAAAAGCTGATGTTGGAAAAAGTAATGAACAATTTCGATGTTTCGTGGATATGGAAGAGAATACTTTTTCTTTTATGCAATAACATACTACCTGCCAGTATCCGAGACTAAAGTATGTTCTACATTGGTGGAAAACAATGTTCGTATAAAAATATCTGATTGTTGTTTAATTATATTATGTAATTAATGTTCTCTAACTAAATTATAGCAATAAATAAAGATAGTTTAGGTATTCAAGCATCTCATTTACTATAATGTAATTGCATACAGAATGCATCTGGTGGGCCTATGCATCATGTCAATGTCATGCAAATATAGCCCAACGGGACAATACAACATTACCTTGGTACAAATATAATTAGAATGTTTTATTCATAACCAGGTGTATTCATATTCAAACCTCGATTGCGGAACTCAATTTGGCATAAATGTTGCAAATGTTAATAGAATCTGTTTGCAAGGACAGATGCGTTTCGCAAATGAACGTAATGAACTCCGATGTACTGCTTGTAAATTCTGTTGGTTTTGTTGATCACGTAAAATTAAATATATATTGTACACATGTTTCCATATACCTAAAAATACTGTAGGTTTTCGTATCACTCTCCTCTGTAGTCTCTATCTCTCTCTCTCTCTTATATTTATACTTGTAAACACAGAAAAATAAACAAAAAGTACAGAACATTCAAAAGCACCCTCAGAAGCAGCATCATATACTTTGCTTTAGCTTATTTCCACAGTACTCCAATGAACTATTGCCGTCCACCGCTGATTAAAGAGCATCCCAGTCTTGAACAGCCCTCATCCGTCCTCTGACATTACTTTCTTTATTTTCTTCAAGCTTTACATAATATATGTTTATTTTCAATTCGTTTAGATAAAAATAATGTTTGTAAGCTTTTATTGCCAACTGTCAACTTACCTCAAGGGGTTTGGTTAAAGTACTACAAAAGCCTACTATTTCTATGTATTCGTATGACATGTATTCGGTTATTATATGAGGGCTATAGATTCAAAAGCGCCTCTATCCCATTTCAAGCTTTTATTGTTTTTTCAACTGCTGGCAATGATATTCTTCTTCTCTTTGGTTTCACTGAATAAAATACGTGCAATATTGCCTCTATCACCACTTTATTCTATTCAAACATGTTTTTAATAACAAGTAGTAGTACAATAAATGGTTTTAGTATTATTCTGGAAAAAAATAAAAAGTGGATAGAAGCGGTTATGAATCTATACCCCTCATATAATAACCCTTCAATACCTTTCTGAAACATTTACAAACATATTTAGAACAGTTCAACCGATGACTAACTCCGAGCTGAAAGCTTCCATGCTCGTGTAATATATTCAAACTTATCTCAACTAGAAATAACACTTTATTTGTAAATTTAATAAAATGACCCAAGTAAAGCAAGTACGAGTGCTAACTTTCTCTGAAAGTAGGTGGTGTAGTGCCCCTAATATTGCGACTGGCGCTGAATGTCCCAACTTCTCTTAATCAGTCGAGAGATGTCTCTTATAATAGGGTGACGGCAAACAAGTGGCGACGGAGACAAATTTACGTTGAATTAATCTTCTACAAAGGTCCACTCGGTTAAATGAAAGATATTTTTTGTTAGTTCAAACGCAGAACAAATTGAAATTTAGGAAAAGTTCTATAAAGGTAATGAATAACTGCATTATGTTTTACAAAATTGGGTGTTTTCTTTAAAACAGTGTCTTTTAAACTTTTTTGAACTCTCAAGAGTGTATATATCTAATTTTTCATTCTACTTGGTATGATAGTTACGAACGTACATACAATATTAGTGTTAAATAATTCCTATAAAAATTATTCAATTAAAAAAATATAGTAGGTAGGGGCGAAAATTGCTGTTATAAACGTAAAATATTTAGTAATACGGTTTGGTAAAGCTTAAAGTAATAGGTTATTTAATAACATTTTTATAATTTTCTAATACCTAACCAGATCACGAAAATAGGTAGTCACAACAGTAATATAGTGACCACGTTAAATGCATCATTATAAAACTCATTCAAATAAATAATAATAGCTACTTCATAAAGCGATATTTTAAACATTCAACTTCAGATTTTTGGATTATCACCTAAGTAGCAAGTGAATTCTAACATATCGTCTCTAAGACCCCTCATTCCAAAATTAAAACATTCTAATATCCGGGACTTATCTTAAAATATTAGTCTCTCGTAGCGTCGCTAGTGTTCATAAAAGCTACATTTAGGATTAACGTTCGCCGGTGGAACTTAGTCCCACGTAATATGTAATATTGTGCCGGTGTCACAATCCTACTAAGTTCTCACTTGATATTCAGCTAGTTTGAGTTACATATATCCCAACAGCGACTAACCGACATAAACGTAAATGTACAACAAGTAATATACAGAAGTAGAAGCTCTGCAGCTTAGAGACTTCACACTTAAGTCAGTTATCAATGATGAATAATGTTTTAATCCGGCTAACGACTAATAGGTAGTTTTACCCAAGCTGATTTTAGCACGAATGAGCCGGTTCGGTTCGGGATTGCATTTGAATGCAATTACTTATGATAATTAAGTTTAATTCTTGATGATTACAAGGTTCGGTGAAGAGTAACATGTATAGTTGCTGTGAGTGTCACACGGCTCAGATGGCGCCAACGGACGTGGGGAAACCGTTGCGTTCCGTTCTTGTTGCCTCAACACACACAGAAGACCAACCTAAAATGACAACATCCGTGCTGTCGTCTTTCGTTGGTGAGTGTGAGACCACAGACAGACATGGCCATTTCATTCTGAGATTCTTTTTAAACTTGTGAAAATGTTATTTCGTGTGTACGAATGGATTATTAGATAGTTTATATAGATTATGGTATCTGGTAGGTGACGCTGAAACAAAATTCCAAAAATCCACGTTTACATCCAGATTGCTATTAATGTTTTATTAAAAAAAAACTTGCGTCAAGTATACCGTTTTACCTAAAATAACACTTCATTTATAGACATTGACAAAAAAAAATTCTTTTATTACGAAACATTAATAACGAAAAAATAAAATTTATCTTCAATTTACGCCAATTACACGACTTGCTATCACAAAATAGTGCTCGTAGACTTTGTGTTAGTTTAGTAGATCTTAATTGAAATAATATTCCTTTGTCTCCGAGCCAAAGAAGATTGAGGGCGGGACGTGCGGCATTTTTGTTTTTCCCCTCTCGAGCAAATGAGAAATACTTTTCTCTTTGTGACATACGACGCCGACGCCGACCGTCCGCCAAGCTAGCTAAGTACCGACGAAGTAGAAAAAACTTTACACGTAATGCTGGCCTTTATCGCCTTTCGCAATATAATATTGAACTTTGATGAAAACACTCACCACAATCTTGAAAGTTACTTTAAATGACGTGTAAGACACATGTCTCGCTACTGTCGATTAGGCACGTCTTGAGTCGGGATTCTCGAAGTGTTTGATTACTTCTAAATTGTATGTTTAATCATTTTATTTTATAAGCATTGGTGGATAATGCGCAGACTGTCATCTGCTCACCTCCAGAATACGACTTGATTAGGCGCGACGTCGAATGGATATGTGCCAGGTCCTCACCAGAGTAGGACGTCTGAGTTTTGTCGTCGGATTAGTTTTTAGTCAAAACATCACATATTTCTGGCTCCTACGTTCTGTCACAAAGAGCCGAAGAACAGAATATTTTTTTCACCCTAGAAAATCTTACCTACTTTTAAGAACAATGAAGTCTATCTATATTCAAGCTAGATCCTATACGCTATTTTTCTTACTCCAAAAGATAAATAAAAGATCCGTTTAAATTAATTCCTTGGAAACTTGATAATGGTTCCTTTTTTCTGGATAGACACCAAAGTTTGAACTGAAAGTTGGTCTGAAACGCACCCGGTCCCGTAGGCAGTACTTAAAATCGCATTTAATCATTGAAAGCGAGTAAAAATTAAAAACAAAAAATAAATGTATTATAAATATAAATTGAAGAGTAGAAGAGGGAGAGTAGTTTTTTGGATCATTGGCATTAATTTATTTTTGTTTTTCGATTGATCCACCCATAGTTTTAAAACTTTACATACAATAAATGAATAACTCACATAGTTAATTTTATTGTGTGTTTAGTACATTAGTACAGTAGTGTGTGGTTGTACTTACAATAAAAGTAGTAGTATAATAAGATTATGCTCTTTAGCTTTAGAATCATTCACTTAAGAAACATTCACTAATCACAAAGATTCATAAACGTATAGGTCTTATAATGAAATAACTCAATTAGGCTTTAATAGTCAATTAATGTGATAATGAAATCAACGGCGTTCCTAAAGAAATATAAGCCCTTATTAGTTACGATTACGACAATTTAGGTGGTAGGTTAAGTCACGTCCAATTCATCTGGTTATTATAACGACAGATGGAAGCCGGCACTCCCGGACTCCCCGGATAGTTTATTGCTGCAGATAACATTAATGCTAAGGATATGACCTACGGCTTCGACCTCCTATGATATAATACACCATGTTCACCACATTGTTTATTGGTTGCGATTATGGTTGGACCCGATTTATGTTGAAATTTGATTGAGGCTAAAATGAACGCTTGTGTTAGTAGAATTGGTTCGTCTATTCTTGTTAGTGTAAATATTGTAGGACTTTAACGTTTGTTGGAATTAAAACATCTTGATACCGTGCAGAACTACAGTTGACAGTGATAAAACTATGAAATGTCCTTGTGGTTATTGTAATAGTGGACAAATCATTAATTCTATACAAAAATTACTGAAAGGATTTGGATGATACTTTACAGTAATATGGCTTTGTATTAGAGTAACACATAGACTACTTTTTACTGCAATAAGCGAGAAACACACGGGCCGAGCCGCGGGTGAAAGCTAGTTTACAATATACATACATACATATAAATAAGTATATTGTAAATACATACATACAAAAACACCCAATTCTACGATTCTAGTAATGCTTTCTGAGTGAAAGCATTACTAGAATCCAAAAGTGGAAGCCACCATAGCGTGCATTCAGAGTGAGCATCGTGGCTGCCACTTTTTTAGGGTTCCGTAGCCAAATGGCAAAAAACGGAACCCATAGACTCGTCAAGTCTGTCTGTCTGTCTGTCTGTCTTTCTGTCTGTCTGTCCGTCCGTATGTCACAGCCAATTATTTCCGAAACTATAAGAGCTATACTGTTGAAATTTGGTCAGTCGATGTATTCTGTGAACCGCATTATGATTTCTATATAAAAATAGAAAAAAAACAATATATTTTGGGGTTCCACATACTTGGAACTGAAACTCAAAATTTTTTTTTTCATCAAACCTCTACGTGTGGGGTATCTATGGATAGGTGTTCAAAAATGATGTTGAGGTTTCTATTATCATTTTTTTCTAAACTGAATAGTTTGCGCGAGAGACACTTCCAAAGTGGAAAAATGTGTGTCCCCCCCCCCTCTAACTTCTAAAGTAAGAGAGTGATAAAACTAAAAAAAATATATGTTGTACATTACCATGCAAACTACCAACGAAAATTGGTTTGAACGAGATCTAGGGAGTAGTTTTTTTTTTAATACGTCATAAATCGTAGCACACAATTTACCTTTCATCCAATCAATACACTAGTATAAAAATATCGATGAAAGTTACAACGAACTACAAGAACTTTAACAGTCTCGGTATCATAGTAAGAAGGCAACTCATAGTTTTTAGGTACGAACGACGAAGGAGAGTTTAAACAGTAATACAAAGTCTCCTTCGTTGCCATGGTGTACTATTTCCTAAGAGATTGCTTACCTTAATATAATATGAATGTCTGAAAACATGTAATTTAATATTATTGCCGTCGTTCCATAATTGGGACGCAGTAATTCAATACTTCTCTCCATGAAGCCTCTGTAACAGTATCAAATTCATGCCAATTTCTACAATATTTGGTTTAGACACGTGTTTGTATGATTTACACCGCTTAGTGCTGTAAATATTTGTAGAATCTGCTGTTACTGACCGCAGACGTCACACGACAACACGCCGACACGGCGACGAAATGTAACGTCACGTCGGCCGAGCCACGCTTGTCAGATCTCATCTACGGGTAACCAACGTGCTTACACATAAATCATTGCAGTCTTTGCACCGTCACATGTGGTGACTCATCAGATTCTATATTTATTTGAAAAACGTTTTACGGTTCCGAGGATAACGTACATCTTCAACGCTTTAGGGAGATAATCTCCGTACTACGCTCAGCTAAGCTTTACTCTGGGATTTATTAGTGATCCATTAGTTATATTAAACAAACCTACATCAAATTTCCTAGACATAGCAACTTCAGTGTACATATTGATCGAGATGTTGGTTTCTACCAAAACCGATACCGAGCAACCTGCAACCATTGATTAGTGTACCGTACTCAGGTTTCTCTTTACACATCCACCCATAGAGAATATCTGATTTATAGGTCTCGTAGAAGCTCAAACTAATTTAGTCAATAAACTTCGCTTTATAGGTAAGCCTGATTAGGTTGCTCTTCTAATAAATGATGGTGTATATTTTGTATGCCAAAATGTAGAGCGAATGCATTGTGAATTTTATTATCGTTACGACAAGAGTCGCAAAGCTAAGACGCTGCGATTCAGTATGTCTAATCCGCGCGAGCTTCGAAACGTGTTTGTGTAAAGTTTTCCATTATATTAGAGTGAGCTGGCTGCAGTGCACAGCCTCCGGAACTAGAACAAATGGACGGCAGAGCGCGCTCGGATATCGTAACTGCGACTGTTATTGTAACGAATGTAACTTTGGATAAATGTCAACTGTTCTCGAATTTAGTGCGCCACGGGGCGACTCTCGTTTTATTAGCTCGCTTTGCATACATTACATAAAGTGTTACCGATACATGAGCAGGGAGCACTTCCGACAAGAATTTAGTCCAGGATACACTTTACGTTTAAATGTTGGGAACACTTACCGCCGCACATTTCCGCTACAGTTTTGCAAATATACACATTTATATTGTCCTAAATTGTATTCAAAGTTTTACGCTGAAGAATGAAAATTGGATTTAGTGTAGTTCACACGAATGAGGTAACAACTTTTCCACTGTCCAATTTTTAAGAAATTGTTTTGATTTTACGTATCGTAGTAATGCAATAAGATTGTGTACAAGAAAAAGCTATTTCTTAGCTTTTATTCGTGCGGAGATAAATTTTCGTATGTTCTTACTCTCATTTGCTTAAATGCTTCGTCAAACTTTCACATAGCTAAACAAATTCATTATATCTTAAGATGCTCTACACCGTTTTAGGGTTCCGTAATTCATGACTCAAAACCTTTATAGTTTCGTCATATCCACCCGTATTTGTCTTCGTTTAAACGGTCTGTGCTAGAAAGATAAAACTTTGTATGAATATGTTTTTAACACGTAGACAAAGTGCTAAGATAAAATGACAAAAATATTTTATTAGGGAAACTTTTATACATGTAAGAAAGTTTTTTTCTCGCGACTACTTTATTGTATGGGCTATCATTTAAAACATTGAGATATTGCAAAGACGTTTTTTTGATTTAGGTATCCGTTTGTGAGTTATTCAACATTATAGGACATTTCATTTTGTTAAAAAAAGGGTTCATCCCCTCTAAAGGCTAAACGGTTGGTTCAAAAAGTCTGAAAAAATAATAATGAGGGTAGTTTGTGTGATAAAACAAAATATAGAGAACTTTGTTAGTTCAGGAGTCGTAGAGGACTAATCTGCAAAATACCATTACTTGCAAAATTTCGTACACAAATAACGAAGTAATAAATAGGTGAATATAGCAATCCATTGGACACGATTTTATATCCACTTGCCATTATGGGTATCTATGGAACTATTCTATTCTATGCGTTACCGGATATGTCCGGTAACGCAGTATAATTGCGTGCACTTGACCGATTTTTTCATTATCATTTTAAGAGGATAGTACACTATCGCAAAATGCGATAGTTGAGTCCATCACTTTATACTAAGTTTTCAGATCATATACCAGTACACATCTTTAATAGAATGATTCTTATTTTGTACTACAAATAGCAACAACTCACATGGCTATCATTTACCACTCAACCCATGTCGATGTTCAAAGGGAAAGGGGACGTGTTACCTGCATTCTGTTTAAGTGTCCGATTCGAATTGAGCGGTAAGTGCAGACGTCCACATTCCCAGAGCGTCGGTTACACGATGTTAATAGGTACCCACATTTCCTCGCTTTGATGTTATGATGGTACTAGAGATCACTTGTGTTCGAATTCTGAATAATAGTTTTACTACATTCAACTGTTTTTAAAAATAATGCCCTTTGAGTGAAAAGCTTTTAATATTCTTTAGCTAATAGTATAAACTGAAGGTAAAATGTATTCCTATATTGCAAACTTACTTATTTATATATTTTATACTCATGAATTACACTATCCACCAGAAAGTGTAGAAATGGAGAATAAGAAAGGGGGTTTCGTCTCACTTATAGAAAATCTTTTATAGATTGAGTTAGGCATATGATTTTTTTTACTATATAGCGCTAGGTTTGTGTCAAGTTTTCCACGGTATTAATAAGAGTGGTGACATTCCGAATTTTAGTCCGTCATCACACGGACACTATAAATGTCATAAATTAAATATTTCACAAGTCTCCCAATATTGCTTCTTATTAATTTTTACGTTTATATTCTAAATCCATAGTATATTTACAAAGTAACTCTGTCTGTAACGCTATCATGGCAAAACCGCTTGACCGATTTCAATAAAATTCGCCATATAAGTAGATACTATAATTCTTGTGGCATGACATCGGCGACTCTCTATTACGATAATCGACATACACGCAAGATAAATATAGTATTTATCGTCATCTTTGTTGTGTGTATATCTCTTACGATCGCAAGTTTTATCTCTACAAATATTTGACCTAATATCACGTAGAGATCTATTCGAGATTCAAGTCCTAGTATATAGTCACTTCTGATTATTAATTCATATCCAATTAAGTTTCAGTGATAGTATAAGCGTTGTACAATACATTGTATTAAGCTACTGTTTGATGTGGATATTACCTTGTCTAATTAGAATGCATATAATAAATTTATTTACGCGGCTCCTTATATTATATTCGCCCTTAAAGCTTATAATTATTTTTACCCATATTTATTTCTCATACATATTTAAATGACAATTCCACTGTAACTTACTATATAGAAATTACAAAAAAATGTACCTATATACCATCGACTTCTACCCATTAATAGTCTCATAAGTGATTCTAGGCTCTGATAAAGATATTGAAAGCAGTTCATGAAACATAGCCATGCTTACGTTGTTCACGCTTACAGTCTTCATCAAGGTTTCAAGAGCCGCTCAAAATCAATAACATGTAACAATTGAAGTAAATTTTATTTCATAAAATATAAATTTGTTTGCCCCTCTGAGATATAATTTATTATGAGTCAAATTAAGAACACTTCTTCATTATATATTATTGATGAATTCATCGAATTATATAAGGTTTTATGGTACTCATCAGGCCTTTTTACAGGCGTTAATTTAACTTATTTCGTTCGGATTTCCGAGATTTTCGCATTACATTTTGTAATCGAATTTCAAGCACTTACTGGTCTGTGATTGAGCTCGCATTCATTACTATAGTAATGAATGCGAGAAAAGTTATATATATCTTTGTGGAAAATGTAATAATATAATATTATGAGGCTGCCTTTTGATATTATCAAAGTTAGCTATAGAACGTGCTCGTCACACAAAACATAAATACCATAGTTGAACATGTTCAGTTTGTCTTTGTAAGGTTGTAGACTTACAACCCACCCTGTTTTCGCAGAGCTAGTATTAAATATATACATAATATTGTTTTGTCACAGTGCTCAAAGATAACTTTAATTGGTATGAATCCATAATGCATCGTCTTCAAAAAAGTTCTAGTTTTGTACGCGGATTTAAAAGTAACTCATCAATCACTGGTTTCATTGGTGAACCGGTGTGGTAGTCCATTCCTTAGGAGGCAATCCTTTAGGAGATTATCACTTTTATATTTTGATACTTACCTATTTTCTCAAAATTAGATAATGTAGATGCAAAAGGCTTTTTGGTTTACTAGGCAATACCTCTGGTTCTAGGGCATTCTGCAGATCAGAATAAGCAAATTGATGATAGTGTTAATAAACGTTTGAGTAATTTAACGTTTTAAATCTGCGTCTTTATTGTGATACTTGTTCTCTTATCAGCTTGTTTTGATGTACCTTTAATGGTACAACGGTTCAACTTAGTTTAAGTACGACGGGGCGAAGGTAATCTAAAATAAAAGTAGCCTATATTGTCTTTATATCATCTACTATCGGTCAGTGTAAGTTTCCTTAAAATTGGTTTAGCTGTTTCGGAGATCAGCTGGAACAAAGAGACGGATAAAAACGTTAAAAATTGTTTTTTTAAAGATAAATACATACTTTCATAATTGTATTTAGTGAAAAGTTTTTGATTTGGGATTACAAACAGACACTTCTATTCTATTTATTTGTATTGATGTATCTATAGATTTAAGTCTGCACGGTTGGCCTAGTGGCTTACGCGGTCGCCACACCGCTTTCTACTGCGCCAAGTGTCGTGGGTTCAAATACCACGTAAGATAACACTTTTTGTGATTCACAATATGTTGTTCTGAGTCTGGGTGTTCTTTGTATCCGTTTCATGTATGTTTGTAAAGTCCCCCGTGACACAGGAATTTATATTCCTAATGCGGGAGTTGTCTTAAAAACAAAGAAAAGAACAAAAAAAGAAGTCTTACAATCAAATCAAATCTTAGTGCCTGAACAATTAACGGAAATAGTATCTTTAGATTATTCTTAAGAACCTTGCCATAAAGGTAATAAGCCACCGCCGCCCACACATAAATCGTTTCTTAGGCAGTTTGCCTCTGAGTACCAAGGGTATTGAAATATTAGTCTTTTAAAAGGTAGAAAAAAAGAAATGGTTTCAGCGAACAAACATTATCTGACAGGTATTTTGTCAGACGGGATGCTTATATCGAGTCTACCCCGGAGACGAATTAAGGCGAAGCTCGGGCATTACACTGTAATCGTTGCAATTTGTGAAAAGATCACGTTCACGTTCTATTTTTACACTGGTCGTTTAAAAAAAATGTCCACAATATATTTAGTTTTTTGTCTATATTGCTTCTTCTTTTGAATATATAAATAAAATTGAAGGGTCTATGAAAACATACATGATATATATTGTCTGTCCGTTTGCTACGGATAATCTCTGGATCGGCTGAACCGTTTTTGACAGAACTTTTAATGCCAGAAAGCTAATGATATATTGAGTAGGTTACATTTTGGACTAGCTTCGCCCTTTTAGCGTTTCTCGAGGTTATAGTAACTTTCACAATATCAACCGTAGGTAACACCGCGGGGGCTTAGCTAGCAAAAATAATATATACCAGCTGAGTCCCGGGGTTATTGTTGTAAAGCGCGAGTAAGTAAGGGGTTAAGTAAGTAGTAAGCTAGTCAAGTTACCTATGTTACTCCTTCATCATCATCAGTCAGTCTTTAACAGTCTACTGCTGGACATAGGCCTTTCCTTAGAAAGGAGGTTTTGGCCTTCTATACCACGCTGGCCAGGCAAGACGGGTTACTAAAGGGTATGTTTCAAGTTTTCCTTCTCTTGGCAGTGATGTTAGCTGCTTATTTTGTTCCTTTAGGCGCCTATTACGACACCCATGTGACTCCTAGTGTCATCAACTTTCTGCCAGTGAGTGAAAGTCCCGTCAAAATCGGTCTAGCCGTTCCAGAGATTACCCGGAACAAACAGAGAGACTGACAAAACTTTAAAAACTGCTGTTTTGATGTTAGTACCGTATATAATTTGAAATGTATTAAGTAAAAAACTGTTCATTTCATATTACATACAGCCACTCCAATTTTATTTATTGTTCTAGGACTTTTTAGGGTTCCGTGGCCAAGTGGCAAGAACCCTTATAGATTCGTCATGTCTGTCTGTCTGTCCGCCGTATGTCACAGTCACTTTTTTCCGAAACTAAGAACTATACTGTTGAAACTTAGTAAGTAGATGTATTCTGTGAACCGCATTAAGATTTTCACACACAAATAGTAAAAAAAAAACAATAAATTTTTGGGGTTCCCCATACTTGGGACTGAAACTCAAAAGTTTTATTTTATTATACACTATTATTAAAACATCGATCAAAGTTACAACGAACTACAAAAACTTTTATATGATGTTACTTGCTTCTACGGAACCCTTCATGGGCGAGTCCGACTCGCACTTGGCCGCTTTTTTAATTCTACGAAGTATTTCTATCACACTTAAACTCGTTGAATTTTTATGGAAGTATTAACACTTTCTTCTATTATTTTTATATTCTTTGCTTTGAGACAGCTCCTAGTATGTAGATTATTTTCGATGCATAGTTCATTGATCGTACATAATCGTCAGTTTAATTTAATCTTTTTGTTTTAAGAGATGATTTTAATTGAGCAAATAGTTCTTCAATTGTTTTTTTTTTAGATTAGCTTTTTTTTAATCAACAAAAATTGCTGATAACACCGCGTGGCTCAGCTAGTATACAATACATTTAAGTAGAATAAGGTGTTGAATCTCTTTATATAAAAAAAAACTCCGTGTGGTGACGGATTAAGAATACAGAGAGTCACCACCCCTATTCATCCCACGTGGGTGTCGTAAAAGGCGACTAAGGGACAAACTACGCAAGACAACATCAATGCAAAGAGAAGGAAAACTTGAAACCAACCCTATACCATCCCGTCTGGCCAGCGTGGTATAGTAGGCCAATACCTCCTTTTCAAGGAGAGGCCTATGTCCAGCAGTGAACTGTTAAAGGCTGTTGATGATGATGATGATATCAAAAAAGTATTTTATCGACGTTAAAAATGATCAATTCTAAAACCTAGGAAGCTATTGGTATAAATTGTGAATTTTAATCCAACAAAATATGAAATACTGGAGTGCAAATTCATATTGAAAGTTGTTCAAACAAACGAACGATATCTATTGAATCGGCCATATAACGTGGCCTTATTTACGTTTAAAACTGGCTTGTTTACCTATCGACTTATTGACTTTTGCTTTGTGTTTATTCCTCCAGAGTTTTTAATATTTGATTTACGGCTAGTCGGTAAAGTAATATCCAGTTTTGTTGTGTTTGTTAATTTTTGACCTGAAAACATTTGTAAATTGATTGTTTTTACATATCTATAAATACTGGATTCTACTCATGCTTTCCATAAGGCAGAGTAGAGTCACTTTGGAAGGCTAAATGATGACTTTTTTATGGGACTGTAAACCGCTTTTTCAAATCAAACCATTTTATTTCAAATAAACCATACAACGGCACTTTTGTTTTTACAATTTTTGGTTACATTGTTTAAAGGCATTTTATTAAATGTGAGGACAATGTAACGATGCTGATATTTACACACACGCTTCGTTACGTAACGCGTTACGGCGCCAGTCTGTCTAGCTACCGTATGCGTGTGAGAAAGGTCTCACACGCATACGGTAGCTTTCGACAGGTTCCTCCTCTTTCACTATAACCCACAGCGCTGATGCATAGTTCAACTTAGTTTAAGTTATTACTTCTGACGGGGCGTCCTGAGACGCACCCGTTTTTTTTCATTTTATACCATCTGTGCGCGTTGTTAGCCATGATTGTTGAAGCTGGTCTAAAAGAAAAGTAGCTTTAGTTACTCAAAATCGGACAAGTATTTTAATTTATTCTATAGTTTGTATGGGAAACGAAAGTGCTGTTTTACTCTTTGTTTGTAACTTGTAAATTAACGAAAATATAAAAAAAATATGTTGAGTGGTGCAATACATTAGATGGATCATTTTTATTTACATAATTATATAAGGGAACTCAAAGTATTTAGAAATATTTAACATTTCTAACTATGAAGTTAGGTGTGCAAAGTAAGATCATAAGTTAGGGCCACAGCACACTAGCTACTTTTAGCATCGACGATCGGCAACTAGTCGCTTTTTACACCGCACAATTAAAAACGTCAAACGCGGAGATTGAGTCGCTTTTTAGAAGCGCGACACAGCAGCTGAACGCTACTCTCCGCACACATTCAGATGCCGGTAGCAGTGATTTGGCGTCGGAAAATTATAGACAACACAACAGCCGACGCGATCCAGGCATCTGAGCAGTCGCTTAAACGCGCGTTTCCGCAACGGCGTTCGAACGCAGAAAGTCGCAATTGATGCAACATGACGCGCGCTTTTGATACCGCGATCGAACGCAGGTGATGCAGAATGATTGGGCCTCCGGTCTCACACGCGCCAACGAGATACGACAGCAAGAATACTGTCATTATTAGAATGATCTTCAATGTGAGGGTAGTACTGCCCCGGAGGAGCCGGCCCATTCCTGCTGAAATTAGCGTGTCTTTAAGATTGCGTGAATATTATATTGTTTTCCGATTAATACCTTCCTACTTTTACCTAGTTTGAAATAGTAGTAATTATTCTAATTATACACATTTTTATTAGAATAATTCATCCCGTTTAACATACAATTGTGAAATAACATTAATGATGAATCTCAGCAGTAATTACTTATTTTATACCCAACATTGACAGTTAGAAAATAAGAACGTGGGAAACCTATCTTTGTTTTCTTATTAATTTCAATATTTCATTGAAGTAACTAATAAATACGTAGGTTTATTGAATTTATGTTTTAGTTCTGGGTGTTATTTGTGTCCGTTTCTTGTATGTTTGTAAAGTCCCTCGCTACACAGGAATATGCTCCTAACGATAATTTGTTTTAAAAAAAAATTGTTGAAACTGCTATAGTCTAAAGTCTTAGACTTTAAATTTTTCATTGGTTTATATGTAGACATATGTATTATAATATTTAATAAAACGTATTGTTAATAATATTTCTTTATTAATATTCTAATCATGCTTATAACTTTTTTGTGTGCATACAAAAATGCAACAATCGTCTTATCGCTCGCGGCGATGTCTCCCAGACAACCACGACTCTTCATCTTTTTTATTGTTATTCTATTTCATCATTGTTTCATAATTCATAATAATTCGTCAGCATGCGTGTGAATTTTAGAGTCTGGACAAAATATAGCCATATTTCCGAAATATTTTCCTTGAAACCTTTGCCGTACCTGTAATTATTATTAGGTCCTAGATATTTTGCTGCAAATATTTATTTTACCATTACCACAGTGCACTCTATTCCAATATGTATTGCCCTATCAATTCAATATCGATTTCATCTCAATGATCCGAGAAACATTACAAGTGCGGTGCGGCCCCAGTCGAGAACTTCTATTGTGGTAGCCCTGAGAGCGTCCACTCAACGCATGCAAGTAGCCTGTAGATGGCTTTCTTATAACGTGCAATGACGAATGAATGCGATCTGATATTGACAGTTCTCTACTACCTGTATAGTTTTTCAGTAATACGCTTTTAAGTAACTTATTTCTGTGGTGACTTTGGATCATACATTAATTGACAAAGACTTTCAGTCAGATAAAACAGTCTGTCTGTTAGATGCGGAACTGCAACTGTAATTATAAATAACTAACTTCCCAGTATTGGGTACTGAACTGTTACCACATCAGATAGAACACTTCAAATCTTAGTTACTTTTGGAGAGGTAGGTTTAGGAGGGTATTAAGAAATCTGGAATAATTTAAATATGGACATGTTAGAAGTTGTAAATGAATTTATAGAATATAATGTTAAACACTATGGAATGCGTTTTATTAATAGTTTTTCATAGTCACCAGTACTTCACCAACCACTTGAGCAACGTGTACTACTGATTCTGCTCTCAGAAAACAATAGATTATTTAATATTCTTAACTTGTATAGTTAATTACTCTCTTATTTGCATAATTACCTCGGCGAACATAAATTTTATGTTTGGAAGTCTTATCTGAATATTTCCCCACAGCCCGGATTGTATACATTAAACATCGTAATGAATGCCTGGTTTTCATGTCTATATTAAACATTTTATGAGTGGCAGAATTCTCGAATTAGTTTCTTGTATAATTTATAGTGTAACCGAGAAAGAAAACAGCCATTACAAACTAAATTTTGTAGACGTGATACCTTCTTTCAAGTATTTTCTTAAATGTATTTCATCGTTTACTTTTAAAAAGTTTTTCTTTTTATTTAAAAATACAAAGTAGGTTTCAAATAATTTGCCATTTGATTTAAAATATACAGATTTATTTACGAGATTGCATTACGTAATGTGTCCCGTAATTGTTTTATATTCTTTAAATAACATTTTCGTGTCGATATAATAAATGTATATACAGCGCAAGCGAAATCATATGACAGCGCCATCTACCGAAGGAGCACTGAACAACGAAGAAACACAGAATATGAACTATACGGAATAACTACTAATCCTGAATCGCGATAGAGAAATTCTCGCACCGATTAGCATATATATTCCAATAACAACCGTTGGGCAGTGGACCGCCATGCATGATCACCTCGCCTGGTCGGAAGATTCTCCCTTTGAGTTTGAGGAACACGATATCCGTTCCTCCACATATGTATTTGTGTATATATTTATGTGTATTATTTGAGTGTGTTAGTTTATGTTAATTACCATACTAGATATCTACACCCCCCAAAGGTTAACTGGTAGAGACTGCCATGGGCATTAAGTGTGCCGATGTACACAAGTGCATGAAGTTATAAATAAATAAAAATACTGTGGAATTAATTCAATGTCTCCACTATAGCACCTGTCTAGTCAGCCTACTTCATTACAAGCGTGATTTAAGCCCAATGATGCAGAGGTATCTCACCAGGCTGCTATTATATCGTGAATCACCATGCTGAATTGTCTGCACTCAATATAAGGATGATAACTCTTGGATACTAGTTATACTTCCCATCAGGCAAAGTAGAGTCTCTTTGACAGGATTTAATGAAAGAACATACTAATTCTCGGTGCCATTTTGTTGCTATTTTAATCGACAAATCATCTAGAGCAATATAAAAACGTGTTCACACTTTTTTGCAAGTTGCTTTAAGCAAGCAACGAGTTTACCGCAACCTAATTTTTGACGTGACAAATATGATCAACATTTCAAAGTCGATGTTTGTCACGTATTAAAGGCGCGTAAACAAGATTTTCTCGTCGTGCGAATATCGTGTTTTCTGACAATTGGGTCACATGCGTGGTAACGTAATACCTAGGTAACCTGACCATTTTCATATTTTTACCTTGTAACGACTGTTAATTTAATTAAAACCCGTGTTAATTATGGCATTAAAATATATAAATATTATAACATTTATTATGGTCACTTTTTATTAATGGTTGAACTGTTACTCCTTGTAGTTTAGATAAAATTATTTTTAAAGAGTTTTATGTCAAGAAATTGTTGGTCATATAGTATTCTAGGGAATTTTAGTTAGAATAGTAGCTAGTTTTTTGAATGTTTATAATCAAAAGCTGATTGAAATTAGGAATTCATTTCTACCATCGAGTTTTAATACAATGCGCAGTTTAATCAAGTTGAACGATGAAATTGCAAAATATATAAATGTATAATTAAAATATATGTAATGCATAGATTTAATTATTTTGGTTATTGACAGCTTCTTAAATGTTAAAACTGTACACTAAATAATTAAATAGAATCTAACCCAAGTCATAATTCCTTAAAATTAGAAATGAAAGTTTTGTAGAGCTACCAAATGTTGTAGATCGAAGTCCGTAGCGTTAACGGAGCGTAGCAGTTCGTAGTGCTCCGTAGGAGCATATTGTGCTACATCGACCGCACACGCTACTCGGGCGGGCCGGCCGTGCCTTGGCATAATAAGCAGACTTGATAATTCTTATGGCTTGAGTTGGAATAATAACATTTTTAAAGTACCTACTTGCGAGTACTACTTACGAATCTTTTATTACATTATGTAATATTTGGCATAAAATTAAGCCATTGTTATTTTACACTTAAATCGTTTTAGAACAAGTTATGCATGAAAAATATTCGACTATGGAGAAAGTGTAAGACGAGGGAGCAAGGGTAGGTTAAACGATTAAGGAAATGTCAGGAACTATCGGCATGTGATAGTAAAAAAAATGACTGAAACATGTGCGACTGTTCGTAAAAGGTTATTGCAATGTGCCGTACTTAAAACTTGCAACAAATTTTACTGAATATTTTTTTAAAGGAGATTTTTAATGTTAAAGGAGATAATTATATTCACCTAGATTCATCTTGAATAATCTTATCACCCGCATTCATTCTAAGGTGACCAAAGGATACTGATTAAATTCGATCATTTCACCTGGGTGATATCACCTAGGTGAAAAAAATTGTTTAACCCCATTTGATGTGTATAGATGTCAAAATAATAATTTCTTCGCTTATATTCATGTAAATATGTGTATTACAAATAGACAAAGTTATTCGATACGTACAACACATACATATAATCATTCAAACGTGTCGGTATATTGCGATGCATTCACAGAGAGTCGATACAAGCGTTCACCGAACTTTGTCGATAATGTACAAGGCTTTTACATACGACTAGCACAAATGTGAAGTGAACAATTATAGCACTAGCGAACTGGTGGCGTTGGTTAAAGACTGTTTACTCTAAGCGCTAATGTTTGGATTAACTTAGAAACATACTCCGAGTAACGTTATAGGTTAATAAAAATATATTGATATTTTATCGCAAGGTACGCATGGACTTCGTATACCTGTACCTGTACATGTATTTATATAATATATTATTTTCTTTCTTTTAATAAACATCTCCCGCCTTAGGAATATACATTCTGTGTCGCGTTGGACTTTATAAACATACATGAAACAATTTGTTGATCACAAAAAGTGTTGTCCCATGTAGGATTTAAACCTACAGGCCATGTGCATATTGTGCATGTAAATCTCAGTATGAGCGGGCGCTGATCGGGCCGGCTTGACTGGGACGGTGCTCTCCTCGCATAGAAAATTAACTTAAAATAACAGCATTTGTGCTGTCTTATATCTTTGTGAAGTGAGTGAATAATAATAAAAAATATAATTAATGAATTTTCAAGCCCATACTTTAAAGATGTGCTGTTAATTTATTATGTGATGATATTACCAAATAATTGCGTAGCCACAGCCTTGTCTTACTAGTTTCAAAACAGCTCTCTGCCAGCGTATGGCCTTAATCCTCTGCTGAGAGGATACCCCAAGCCCAGCAGTGTGACCGTTATGGGTTGCTAATGATTATTACTAAATATTATTATTTCGTCACCAAGTTATTCGACAGAGAACTAACTAAAGTGGAAATGGGCTGGTTATCTCTCCTCTGGTCCCTGGAGCCGAAATGACTAGAGTAGAAAACGCGTATAGGTCAATTTTGTGAACAGCGATTTGAAGAAAATTTGTGACAGTGGATGATTCTGGTCTGTCCAAGCCTGAGATTTATGGTGCTTCTTGGGGAAGACCTACGCTCAGTGGTGGACGGATATAGGTTGATTTAGTATGCTATTTACATTGCCTTAAGATCACGTATATAATTATTCTATAAAAGTTCAAAAGTTCTCGATTGGAGACTGGCAAGTGCAGCGTACGCCCATCCCTCTAAGATCGTTTTCCTATCAATCAATAAGCACCGTATCACACTCCACTGCTTGTCATGGGTTTTATTGGGTTTCCCATTGATTTTCCGGGTGGTCTGCCTTTAGTCTTACAATAATTTTTCTCTTTGAACTGGTTATAAACTACCAGAGGTCCTTCTTCGTATGTGTAACTATATTTTAGCTATAGCTTGTGGTTTTTTTTTAAATTTAGTAAATATATTATTTATAAGATTAGGTATTCTCTTAAAGTCAATGGACTATAAAAGAATGCCTGATTATTACCTTGAATAACATTTAAGAGGAAATTTAGTGCTCTGTTTTTATATTTTATCCATTTGGATACTTCATCTATTATCTCTACTAAAAGTAAATATTCTTGTTAGTTGGTAATATAACTATATATATCACATTATTCTTAACTATTCATAAAAAATAACGTTCTAGTTGTTAAACCATGTTCCGGAATCTCTAGGATTTGAAATAAATTATAAAGCTTCATAAAACAAAAGCGCCTGATAAAATATTTTAAAATCAATTTAATGTAATATACATCATATTATTTAATAACCATCACCACTTTTTGTTGTATGTGGTTATGGCTGTGCAGTCATGGATTCTAGGGTAACTTCTGAACTAAGATAATATTTCGGACGAACTAATATAATTATATACCATCCTATATTGAGTATGAATGCGACTATTATTTCCAACTGCACAATACGTACAATACAATACGGTGTAAGTTTACTTAACACTACAAATAACCGATGCATTATAATTAATCCAGTTATTGGTAATAGCGGTCTATGTTAGCCACGTCACCGTTTATTTGCCTCGGGCTTGTTTGATCTGGCCCGTGCACTCGAAGGCCCTATAAATCAAAGCCAGATAATCTTGAACTATCAGTATAACCCCTCCTTCCCTTTGCACGTTCCACCCAGTCTTTACAAGAAAGGGAGTGGCGGCTCAAATTAGATTGGCCAGAATAATGGTACTTGTGTTTCGCAAATGATGTTTTATTCATGCCGCGATGCTCGACTGCTGCGAATAACCGGCTAATTATTGAGGTGTTTGGTTGCGAGATTTAGGAGTTCGTAGGAATCCATCGACACAGCTTATTGTGAATGTGCCACTTCACTTGTCAGGTTAATAAAGTCTCTCGACGTATTTTCAATATACTTACTCAGAGTATTTCGTATCGCTAAATCGATTATGTTAATATATTTGACTTCTGATTTGCGTTAGCTGTGAATGTGGCTGAACTTATACGGATATATGCAGGTAAGTATGTAAATTACATGTATGAGTCATTACATGTGGTTTACATATATTTACCTCCAAATTTCTAAGTCATACTAAGTTTTAATGCGAACTAATGTGGTTAAATTTCCATTTATTTCATCTTTCTTACTTATTCATTTACACTTATTTGTAATGTATAATGAGTCACGTAAGGCCGACAATCCTCTGAATTGCAGGCGTTCATGAGAGTTCACTTTCCATTAGATCTGCTTGATAATATCTCCTAAGATACTATTTCATAAAATTAAAGACTCTAGGAAAAATTAAAATTAAGATGCTTTGCAATAATTAATCGTCTTTACTACTACTTCCATCTTACGTCATTTCACGTCTATTTCGTAAGACCATTTACTACGGCCCTGACACTCTTCCTTCGCTTCGATCAAATTCTTCAATCGCTGCATACATGCTGTGTTCCTGGTGCTTTTACCGCTGCCCGTTTTTAAAACATCACCAATTTGATCTGTAAATATTTTACAAACACATTTGGTCTAAAGTTTCCTTTCGTTAGGATTCGATCAATCATCCTCCCGAAGTGATCAATACACGAACGCACTTATGTCAAAAAAAAAATGAAAAAATATATTAATCGAAACGCAATCAACCAAAATAAAGATGCTGTTATTTATGTTCCTTTACTTTTCAAATATATCTTAACTATTACACTCGGAAATAAATTGTTGAACAATGCCTCTTTGCGTTATTAAGTCGTAAATATCACGACTCCTACGCGTCCGCAGCGCACCGATTACAGAGGCTAATGGAATTATCCAGGCTATGGCACAAAATTAATTCGAACGACCCCTAGACCTTTTAAATATTATCCCGAAGGGCGAAAGCGTTACGTTATAAAAGTACAACTCGACACTCCTCCAACCTTGATGTGTTGATATGTTTTACAATTAGGAGCTACTGTTACGATCATTAACATTCATTATCCTTTGACCATTTATTCGTCATTTTCCCAACTAAAATTATTATTTAAAAAAAGTTCAGATAACAAAAATGCCCGTATGTTTTGCACTTCGTTTACTTTAGCAAGAGTTCGACTTAAGCGAAACACTTAAGTTGGTAGCGCTCACTAAATGGGGCCTTCTGTATTCTATCAGAAGTCAGCTTTGATCTAATATTTATATTAAATTTTATAAAGGTTCTAATAATTACACAAAATGCAAAGTTTTAATGTGAATAATCATCATCATCAGCCTATCGCAGTCCACTGCTGGACATGGGCCTCTCCAATTTCACACAAAGTGGTTCGATCCTTGAATAGTAATGTATATTCAAGCTATTATTAATAAAACCTTTCCGACAAAGATAAGTTCAAAATACCTTTTTCACATTTATTTTATTAAAGAAAAGAAAATTGGTTTACCAACAGAGGCACAAAAGGTACTAAACACTTTTTAAATTTACAATTCTAATTTGGACTAAAAATAATAAATTCAGCCTCAGCCTCCAAAAGCGCAATCGTCCTAATGTAAAAGTATATCTTATTTATAAATTTAATCTTAAGTCAGTTTATTTATTTTTGTAAATTAGTTGATAAACTTTCAAAGTTAACAAAATATGAACATTTTGCCGCTAATCTCAATCTTGGAGTAGGTACAGAGTATTAGCCAAAATTGAATAAACTTTGTTGCGTGCATTCTTAGCTTCACTCGTATATTTTATTTAAGTTTCTGCGCTAAAGTCGTAACTTCAATTTTAATATTTAATTTAACACAACCAAAATGTTCCAGAAATGTGTTGTAAGGAGAAACACAAAACCAACCTTACTCTTCCTTTTGAGCTACATATGAAATCTTCGGTGTAATAAGTCTGGATATAACAAAGGCTGTGTGTGAAATTGTGGTTACCTCAATGTCGCCACGTGAGACGTGATTCGCGAATTCTAATATCCTGTTCAAGAATATTGTCGTAAAGTTGTCTATGGCGTGTTGGCGAATATTTTTCTTTGTTACACATAAATATCTTGATGTACTATCAGCAAACTGCAATCATGACCCGCTTTGCCGATAATCTTTTGAAACCATCAAAACAACAAGAATATCACCCCTCCTTTACAGGAAATAGGCCTTTAAAATATTAAGCTTTTCAATACCGGTCGGAGATCTATGCATTTTTTTCCCTTTATCATCACTGTAGTAAAAATATATTAGATAAAACAGTAATAATCAAAATAATATAATAATTATATCCATTAGATAATTTAATAAATTACAATTAAATCAGATAATTTTCTGTGTTTAAATGACAGAGAACAATGTCGTTTGTCGTTTGGTGATTGCCGATCTAATTGTATTTGAATATCTGTAAGAAAGTAAGTTTATGGTGGGTCATGATTCAAATGTGTCGATAGTACATATTTTAAACGATGCACATATTGTTTAATATTTCCTTGAGCTAAAATGTGCATGAAATAATAAAAAATCACTTTGAGCGAATTCCTTTTAAACGTACGCTCTCTCGAGATTTATATCATCACAAAACTGGTATAAAGGGCGTAAAAATGTACGGTTATTTTTTACCTTTGATTCAATTTGTTGGTTTGTTTCAATAACGAGACATGCTATGCTATGCCTGTAGAATACCTTTGCATAATTAATCAAATAAGTATTTCCTTTTGAGTTTGAATTGTTGACAGAAATCATTTAATTTTAAAATATACGCTTAACTATGCTACGTAAAAATAACGTACATACATTTTATTGACTTATTCTCGTTAAACAAATAAATTTGAAGTGTCTGTTAGTAATTCCAAAATTACAGCTAATCGTTGGACTTTTGGACTAATTTTGGTCACCATCCGCATTGCAAGGGTAAGCAATGCAGCATGGTGACCCATACCATACCATGGCGGTCTAGTCGGATGTTTCTGCATCGTTATTCCGGCTTATGGAAGCCGTGAGTAGGATTAGGCCTGCGGTCTCACACTCACCTACTAAAATTATTATCTTGTTTCGAAATTTGATAAAGTTTCCTGTTGGACTGTAATAAAATGGGACAACAAAGTTTTACAATTAAGTTAGAGATCATAGCTAAGTATTTGAGAAGATATTACTATTCATATATACTCTATATTTTGTACTCCGTACTGTGTGCTTATGATGGCCTATTAGTTTCGTTGCATATAAATTCCAAATGTAAATATGATAAAATCACGCGACATCACCATAGTTTTCACACAATCGGGTCATTGGCTGCAGATATCGGATTGGCTAAGCTATTTTTGTCACTTGCTCCGAGGCCTGCTGTGAATAGAATATATTTAGTATTATTTCAAGTAATTTTGTTTGAATGGATGTCGGAATGGTGGTTTAAGTCATCACGCCGCTTCCTACTACGCCAAGTGTCGTGGGTTCAAATTCTTATCATGATAACACTTTGTGTGATTTTCAAATTTTTTATTCTGAGTTTGGTTGTCCGTTTCTTGTATGTTTGTAAAGTTCCCCCCGACACAGGAATAAATTTCTAATGCGGGAGTTGTCTTCTTAAATGAAGAAGATTATAGTTTGTAATATTTATCTAAGGTCTAAACAGTTTATAAAGACCATAAATGTAATATACCAGGTCATACAGAAGGCATAATATTTCTACCGTGTTAAATATATAACCAACGTATTTAACGTGGACAATCGATTACATCTCTTAATGTTCTTCGATGTATATATTCAATAAAAAGACATGCTCACAAAGCTGAACCGGCGGAGGACAGAAAGAATTCCGGTCAAAGGTTTTACTTTTACTCGACGTCAGATAAATTTCCAAATAAAATTTCATAAATATTTTTGATATATTCACGGTCAGGCTTTTCATACTTTGCCCGCGTGGCTTATCTGGATTATCTAGGGATTTCCCGCGGATTTTTTTAACTTGTTCGCGTTTGTGCGTCCGCTTATTGCGTTTTATCAGGCTCGTGATTTGCGCGTACCGCCCGCGCTCCACCAAATACATTTATCGCACCCTGAATTCTCCTTTATATTTATAGAGTTCGTTCGAACGTAAAAAATAATGCTAAATAAAGGACACGACCCGACGCCGCCGCGAGAGTTACTCTTTATTAAAATTTAATATCTCTCAAGCACCTTTTGTGTTCGAGAGCGGTACACGTTACAATTAGAGAGAGCCTTTAATTAAGTCATTTTACGAAGCATTATTTAACACCGCTTTTCTCGTTTCAGGTAATACGAAGTGGGATGACACAGTTCTTAAACGGGGAAACATTAGACACGCATTCTGTGAAGTTTTAGTGCAACCGTGCTCGATAAATAGTGTGTGGACATCCTTATGTCAAGCACTTTTGAATAGTTCCACGTGTGTTGCGAAGTACTGTTGTGTAAGTCGCAGATGCGGTCGTGATTTGTGTGTTGTCGATTCATTGTCATGGTGGCATCATGGCGCGCGCTAGCGCTGCTGGCGGCGCTGCACGTGTGCGCGGGGCTTCCAGAGCCGGTGTACCACAACCAGTTCGCCGTGCACGTGCCGGCAGGACCCGAACACGTGGATGACATCGCGAGAAGACACGGCTTTGTAAACCACGGACAGGTGAGTACGCTTATTACTGACCATATGCTTTTAGAAGACGGCATGTAAATTAAATCCAACAGATCGTGTAATAAGTACCTACATTGTGTAACCATATTAAACCTAAATATAACTACGGTTGCCAAGCATATCCAATTAGAAAGTGAATAAGTTTCTAATTTCTTAGGTTTCTTTTATTGCTGTAAAGAGTAAGTAGGTATATAAGCGATTTTGATATTGTTGCGTACCCGAAAGAAATTCATTCTAATTAACATAAGAACAACTTGATCTTCATTAAGTTTTCCCCTTAATAGTTACGCTATAATAGTGTAGCTTACGCAAAATAATTTTAGTGTAATTAAGTACGAAACTTTTAAATTGATATCCTTGAAGATGTTTTTAAATAATGTTCTGTAGTACCAAATATTAATCGCATAACATTATTATCTACAAGCATACTAGACAGGTCAATAAATATTTTTTTCCTATGACTCTGTCACCTTGAACTGTAGCGTAGGGTAATTGTCAGATAATACATCATATATCGGTATATATAAAAATAATCAAATTCATAGTTAGAACGAGAATTATTATTAATGCGCTGGAAACATCATCGGGAATAAATACATTGGTTTTATCAATTTAATAAACATGTACAAATGGCGGCCTTATCGCTAAAAGCAATCATAAAAACAAAATAAAAACCTGTAATTAAAAATGTGACCTTGCAAACTTCTTAATTATACAACAAACGAAAACAGAAGATTTTTATCTGTGAAACTCTTTCATTCTTCCAACTTCACAGATCTTCGCCACAGAGGCAGTCAATCAGACTTGGATTGCACTTGACTGCCTTGTTGGTCTAGTAGTTAGCGTATGCGGCTGCTGATCAAGAGGTCTCGGGTTCGATTCCCGGATTGAACCAAACATTTGTGTGATCTATAAATATTTGTCTCGGAGTCTGGGTGTTTTCTGTGTATAATATGTATTTATTTACAAAAAAAAGTATGTTTATGTATTTTTACCAGTTGTTTAGTACCCATAATACAAGCTCTGCTTAGTATGAGACTAGATGAATTTTGTGTGTAAGATGTCCGAAATATTTATTATTATTATTACCATGAAAGACATATCCTACTTTTTTATTTAAGTTCCTATTCAAGTCTTTTTAGAGCCTAAGCTAATAGTTTTAAACACTAAAAAGAACTATATAAGTCGATTTGAAAAACAACAGGATAGAAAAACTTCCTATATATATTTAAGTTAATATAGTTTATGTAGCCGTAACTATACCCAAGTTGTTCGCGTGACTGTCTGTCCAGCGGACGGACGTCCAATTAAGTTTTCTCCAGTGATTAATGCCCCCGCCTAACTCTGCTAGGTTGAGTTTACGTAATCTCCGGTTTTTTGTTTCAAACTATAGTCTATATTCTTTAAAGGTGCTCGTAAACGGGCTATTTTTTTGACAATTTCTTGCTGCACTATTATAGCCGCCAGGTTGCTGATTATATATCTTAACACAGTGCAACAATTGCTGTATAGCCCGGTGATATTGTCAACATATTTCATTATAGTTGCAAGTATTTAATGTCTAGCCGGCTATATTGCAAATGATTTATCCCGCTTGTTTAAAGTTGCAAATATACTGAGCTATATTGGTCAAGAAAAATAGTCAACAAGATGCAATTTTCATAGCTCGTTTACAAGCGATGTTAAGTATGTTGTGCGACGAAAGTTATATTCTCTTGTCATAAACCAACCCTGATTGTTTTAGATCGAAGTTCGAAGTTGGCTGAATGTAAATCTATGTAAATCTATGAATAAAATTGAAGTGTTTGTTAGTAATTTCAAATTTACAGCTTTTTACCAAACACAAATGGAAGTAAATATATGCGTTACTTACATTAAAATATCAATTTTCATATTTTTGTCTGTATACCGGCTAATTTCTGGAATTGCCGGAACAACTTTGATGAGTCTTTTACTAGCACATGTTTATGGAGTACCTATGTTATTTTTATTGTAGAAAAATACAACAAAATTAAAAGTAACGACGATAAAGCAATAATATCCGCGGAGAGCAGCTAGTATGTAATAATGATGTATATGCATGCACATTAAAACAGTCGGTACCTAACGTGGATCACACATAGCACAATATAACCCGTGTTACCCAAATGGAGTTGGGTTTATTTATAACGTTTAGGGGCACAGGTTCAATGTTAAACACTTTTTATATCACCGCTGGTTCTGAATTATCAGACCGGCTCCAATTAAATCAACGTTTTATATAGCTTATATTAGGTTTGTGTATGGCAATAAAGAAATTAATTAAATTAGTTTACTAGGGCGATATATGTGAAAAAATAGGTTGTAATTGATCATTGCTTTCGTTAAGTTTCTATTTTATAAAAAAGAACTCTCGCATTAGGTACCTATATAAATAGAATTTACAAACATACATAAAACGGTCACAAAGAACATCCAGACTCAGAGCAGCAATTTGTGAATCACAGTATATATTTGGCGCAGTAGAAAACGGCGTGGTGACCGCTTAAACCACTAGGCCGACCGTACAGTTAAAATATTTGTAGTAACTACCTCGGTAAGTGGTACCTAGTGTAAACGACTGCTGTGCTTGAGGTCTTGGGTTCGATTCCCGGGTCGGACCAGATGTTTGTATGATCTGATGACTTGTTTGCGTCTTGCGACTTGAATCACGGTAACGCTCATAACATGTCATGCCACAAACGGTCACCCATCTAGGTACTGACCGCGCCGTCGTTGCTTACCCTCGGTGATTTTTTCTAATCACCTAAGGAAACTTGACTATGAGTGCTTCATGATATAAAATTACACACAAATGTATCTTCTTGTATTTTGTAGCTGTAGAATTTAGCAACAAAGCGTGTAATTTTACTGATGTTGGCATACGATTTGTGAACTGCTAGTGTATATAACGTGAAAAAACATTTATATTCTCCGTTGCTATCATTTAAGGGAGGAAGCGCCACGCAGATGGCTCCCTCGACAATTTTCTATTCGATAGTGGAATGGACGATTGTAGACATTTAGGCGAAGAAGACAAAGATTTTCCATTCTAAAAGTAGATCCCTACTTAAATTATAAATGCGAAAGTAACTCTGTCTGTCTGTTACGTTTTCACGCCTAAACCACTGAACCGATTTAGATGGAATTTGGTATGAAGATAGAACTGAACTTGGGAAAGGACATAGGCTACTTTTTACCGCGATAACCGACATACACGCGGGCGGAGCCGCGGGTGAAAGCTAGTATATTTATAATAGAATGAGCCGTTCCTCAAATGTTATGGGTTCAAATCCGACATGAAACAACACTTTGTGTGATCCACAAATTGTTGTTATGAGTATGGGTGTACTTTGTGTCCGTTTCATGTATGTTCGTAAAACCCCCGCCACACAGGATAAGTATATTCCTCATGGGGGGGGGGGGGGATTGTCATTTAAAAATAAATATACGAATAAAATAATTTTCATTTAAAAGTGTTTTGTTAAACATTTCTACTATAAGTAATTAATCATGGTAGTAATGCTTTTGTGGAATCCGTCTTGATTTTATTTCTGATGAGGATTCTAATGTATTGATTGTTTTAATGTAAGTAACTTTTTTCTGATTCGTTTTCAATTTATCTGAAAAGGACGAGCAACTGAAAGAGAGAGAGAGAACTAAGAATATTAAAAGTGTATTTATTACTCTTAGACTTGTATACATTACTCGCTCATACCGAGTTCTTGTCTATGCTGTTGAAAAATAATCATAGCAAAAAAAAAATACTTTTTTGAGGGGATCCTGGATAGCCAGCTATCCTTGAAGCCGGATAGATTAAAAAAAAACAACAATTATTTCAAAGAGTCAACTTTATTTAAAAACGCTATATTATTCTAATCAAACCATCAAAAATACTCGTATAGTAGAAATCAGTCTCATCCCTAATAATAATTGACATATCTCTGCCATAATTAATGATATTTAATACAATATCGTACGTTTTGATGTACCAATTATATTATAATTATATCGCACCAGTGAATAATCGCCGTATTCACATTAATTACTGGTTATTTTGTTAAAACGTTTCTTTGTACGATACGGTAAATATGCTTTAGGTGATATATTTCCTCTTTTGCTTTCCTTTTCCTCTTGTCATATTATGTCTGAAGGTTGATAAACGATGTCATTAATCATACTAATGTTATAAAGAGAGACATTTTTGTTTGTCTTTTTTACACGACTATAAATATATTTTTTTCAATTAAATTCAATTAAGTCTTATGGTACCATAACATTCATAGTATTATTAATAGTTTCAATTCAGATCGTCAAAATAAAGTTAAAATTCAGCTCTCATTTATATTTACCAATTGATTGTAGCTTACAAAAGACAATATCAGATAAAGTTCCTAGTATTTTATTGCCTGGAAAACAGTCAAAGTCAAGCTACGTGTTACTTTTAACCAAAGCTACAAACTTTTTAGTAACGTTATCATATTGCATTTGCTAAGTTTGTTATCCTCTGTGCATATTTTCCTTCTAAAAAGTTCACAGCAGTTTTCAAGCCAAGAAGCAACTGTTTGTGCTACTTGTTCACTGTATAAAATGGAAATCCACAGGGGTTTAAAGTATTCATTCGTGTCTCGCGTAACAAAAATGTTATTTTGAAACAATGTATGACGTCTGAACTCCATACTAACTATTCTTTACACCCATTTCAATGTCCATACTTGTTTCAATCTTCGAGTGTTACACCGTTGCGATCACACCGACCGATCTCAAATGTCATGCGCTGTCCAAAAACTGTTGACGCGAACGTTTTCCCAAATTAGATTTTTATCTTCAATGCGAACCGATGATCGGGACGAATGGAATTGAATTCGAAACCGGGAAACGTATCGACGAGCAGGTTGAGTGCTCAGCTCCCGACTCAGCTGGGAATAAACGAGGAGTGTTCCATGAAACACATTTGAAACATTTCCTGTCGCATTATCGACTGTTTGACTTACACTACGTGAAATATAAAGAGATACGAATATCCTAGGTATGTCTCTAAGGAATCGATGTACTATATAGTGCTTTCGATTCTATGTACTATGAATTATTAATTTGTTAACGGCAAACTCAGTTATTGTTGAGCTAAGTATATACAATACTTTTTATATATAAATTTAATATTGTTATATTTACAACGCGTGTTAGGGACGTAGGTATCTTTATTGCGAGGGACATACAATAAACGAACAAAAGAACACGCTGACTCAGAACGACAATTTGCTGTTTCACCCAAAATGTTATTGCATAATGGGGCCTTAACCCACGACACTCAGTGCAGTAGATAGCATGGCGACAGTTTATACCAATATACCACGCCTAAAAATACTTCAGTAGTGAAATTCAAAAATATAGTCATTACTTACAGAATAAAAGTTTTATAAGTTTTGCAATTAGCAACATTTGGACCTCGTCATTGAGGCAAGAGTAGTAGAACACCGCTGTAAATCACTTTTAAAACAAATTAAAATTGTTTAGAACATTGGGCCCTAATAAGCTTATGGAGTGAGGCATTTGACTGTAGCTCGCCAAAGTACAAACAAGGGTCCTAATCTATCAAAAACAGGGTCGGAAAGCCAGTTCCCTAACAAAAAGCTTAGTAAGCTAATTTAGGCGGTTTCAAATCGTTTCTTGTCAACCTAACTAGAACACGTCGTTAACGAGAGTAAACCTCTCTATAAACTTCAATTTGGGTTGTAAAGTAGCTATTGACGTGAAATAATATATTTAATTTATTCTTTGCTATGTAAAAACAGTTTGTAAATCTTTAGTGAAAAATGTTGATGTACTTAATGTTGTTAATTGGTTATGATTTAAAAATCTGAGAAACTATTAAAAATTAATGATTTACCTGTAGCTTCAAATATTTGAAGTCTAAAGTTGAACATGTAATGTCTAATATCTATTCGTCCCCCAATTTACTAAAGTAATTTGTGCTGTACTTCTCTCCTCATTACAAAACCTTCATATTTTGTCTGAAAACTAAAGCTGAAATTATTAGAGCGTGAACCTACTAAAACTAAACACTAAAAACAATCTTAGTGACGTGAATCTTAGTTGTAGAGTTGTGTGTGCGTTCTCGACGCTGGCTGGTGTGCGCAAACACTCTAGTGTGCTGTCATTGTCGAGTGTAAGTGTCGCCAAACACTCCCTCTATTCGTGAGACATCCCGGACCGCCTGTGTTTGACACACTCCACCAAATCGACCTACGAGTACCCTCAGCTGTGTTGTCGTAGCTAACACAGTTACATCAGCGACACGGAGTCCCGAACCATGACACTGTGCCATAATGTGTCATTCAACACTAACGCAATTCTTTGGAAATATGTAATTTAGTTACGTAGTTGAAATACTTCGGGACTCACGCGCACACGTCATAAGTTAAGGAATGATTAAGGGGGTTTTGATCGAATTATTGAGGAAAGTGTTCCGTTTATCATTGGAATATTGTTTCTTTTGTCTGTGTTGTAATATAAAGAGAACTAGCGACTATGTTTTCTTAGCACAAAAAGCATTAACGTAACATCATAGTCATTTAAATTGTAAATGTTTTGTTTTTATTTGTCTGCCATTCAATTTGTCTCGGTTATTAGCGCAGTAAAAATAATATATTTTTGTTTTTATATTTACCTGCAGGTACCTACATAGCTATTAGTTCATGAACAAAAACGCACATCATTAAATTTTTTGTTACAGTTTAACTACCAACTGTAATGGATACCAATACAGCCAGACACTAAAACAGGTCTATAAAGAGTAGAAACATCAAATGCAAAACAAACTCTTTTTTTTTTTCGCTTTTTATTATTATAGGCACTTATTCGTTTGAACGTTAAATCACACGATTCTCTTCCGTATAACGTATGACATAAAATAAGGCAAAAAATATATATATTTAAAATAAGGAAAACATTTTGTGTACTAAATTTTCTTTTACTTGGTATTTTCCTTGTAGTAACAGAGATATTATATTTAAAAATCGGCCAAGTGCGTGTCAGGCCACGCACAGGAAAGGGTTCCTCAGTCACCTATAATGGTATGTGGATTTAAAATCGTATCCAATAGATAATTGTTATGTTTACGTATTAATACGTTAATTTTGTATGACGTTTTCCAAGTGAGCGCATTTTACCATATAAGCCTTTATAACTCCTGAACTAAGAAAGTCATCTAATCGGTTATAGTTTTCCTTCAAAGTTCATTAGATGGACCACCATCACGATTTTTTTCAGATTTTTTGAGCCAGCAGTTTAGCTTTTAGAGTGGGGGGGACGCCCTGTTTTTACAAAAAAGTGCCCTTTAAAGTGAAATATCTCGCAAACGGATACCTAAATCAAAAAATCGTCTAGGAAACCCTTTATTGTTTTTAAAAGACCTATCTAATGATACCCCACACGATGGGGTAGCCTCGAGAAAAAAAAATCATCCCCACTTTACGTGTAGGGGAGGTACCCCAAATAAAATTATATTTCATAATTTTATTGTAGCACTTTGTCGACGTAATTACAACACGTATTCGTGCAAACTTTCATCTTTCTAGCACTTACCGTTTGGACGGTAAGTCGAGGACGGACGGACGGACGGACGGACGGACGGACGGACGGACGGATGGACGGACGGACAGACGGACATGACGAATCTATAAGGGTTCCGAGTTATGAACTTCGGAACCCTAAAAAGGAAAACAAAATATTTGAGTTTACCAAAAGAGTTAGTAAATTTAGCTCTCTGTTTGTTTTCTGATAAGACTATTTTATGATTCAACTTTTAAGCATTTGTTGCGATAAGTTTAATTTGTTACTGAAGTGCTATCTTGAAAAGGACGACGAAACATTACGATCTCGTGTCAGTGTTGTCACTAAAGTAAAATAGAGTTTTTGTTATTTTAAGTAAAACTTGACAGCAGTAACCGTGCCTCTTAAAAGTTTTTTTTTTAATATTAGAATACGTACAACACGTGATTTCTTTGAGAGATATCTACGAAACTGACTAGTAACTTTGAACAATTGATTTTATTTTGTTTCATATTGTTATATAAAAGTTTATATTGTTATATAAAAGTAACATATATATAAAGAACATAATTTTTGTTTACCATGATTTTTGTGGCAAATTTTCGCTCATAACTCGCGGCACACTCCAAAAATCAACCACTAAACGTCGCGCATTTACGTTTAGTTTGCGTTTCGCGTCACGTATTGCCCGTCGATGGCTCTCTAAGGAGGACCATTCTTCCAATTCGTTTTATAAGTATTCAATAGTGCTCACACTATACTTGTATTATGATGAGATCGAGTCGTGACTTACGAGTATTACGTTGTTTACTTGTACGATTGTACGTTTAACGTATCAAAGAAATCCTTGGTTTTTTATTGCGATTTATTTAAGAATAAACTTTATTCTTTTATTTACTTTAGTACTTGTTGCTTTTCTATTTTGTCCAATAGATATGATGTTATATAATTTTGATAAGGTTTTTTCTTTTATCGAACTTGATGGAAAATGATGAATGTCTTCGTCTTGATATTTATTCATCCAGCACGTTGATCTAAAGCAAAACTATTAGCTTTTATTGATAGATTCATAGAGCAATACGTCAGGGAAAAGTCATACGCATTGCGTTCCTTAGCATTAGCTCCTGTCAAAGCATTAGCCCAAATGTGCCTATCCATTACACTGTTATGACACAGAATATGTTTATGTGTGTGTGTGTGTCTGTGAAATTTTGTTTCAATTGTTATGTCAGAGTTCATAGTGTAGGTGATTGATTTTGTATGCAAGTCTAAACTGTATGTGTGAAGATTATCGCCCGCTTCGATTAAAACACAACACAAACCACCCATTCACACTAGTTGTTAGTAAAGCAAATTATTTTAAGATGTTACATAATAGCGCTTTTCGTATACCATTTTGTGCTATTTCACTGCCCAGTACTAAAGCATCGATTAATCGGAAACTGGATCAGTTTAACCGAGCGCTCAATTTAACCGAGAATTGGTTTGAAATTGCTTTTTTACGACAGATTGAGTTGCTGGTACTGTATTTTAGTGTCTATCAGCGTCAGTACTGCGACGTGACGAAGATTGTGGCTTATGCAGTGGGTAATAGCTTGTGGTTAATAATTGTGCTATAATATAGCTGGAATATGTTAGATCTTTAAAATATTCCGAGCTCTAAACAACAAAAACTGCTTACTGTGTGTGCTTTAAAAATGAAAAGTCTGAAGCTGTTTAAAGCATTAGATAGATTTTATAATAAACACAGAAGACTTTTATTGGTGAACGTGAGACCGGAGGCTCGATGATGCAGTAGCTTCTCACCAGGCCGAAATAGTGTGTGTCACAATCATGCATTGTCTGCTTCCACAATGAGGATGGTGACCCCTACTCCTGGAGTCTACTCATGCTTTACATCAGGCAGAGATTTTTTTTAAATTGAATTTACCAAAATGACTCTATTCTGTCTGATGGAAAACAGAAGTAAGGTCGCCATCCTAATTGTGAGTGCATATCATGCAGCATGGTGACCTACACCAAGACGGCTCAATGAGATGTTCTTCATCATTCTCCGGCTTGGGTTTACGGTCTCACATTCACCACCGAAAGAAATTTAGGTGGGTCTTCTGTGTGAGGGTAGCCCCGGTCGAGCCGGAACATTCGTGCTGAAATCAGCGTGACTCTACTATCTGATAAGAGTCACTTTGGTAGCCCAAATATCAAAAAATAAATAAAAGTCATACACAAGCTATTCAGTTTTAAGTTTTAGTACAGAAACACACTTATTTACTCAAGTGTGTTCTTAATTATATATGCAGATAATAATTATTAATCATTGCATGACTGGAAACCAGCGAGCGTTACCAGTTTTTTGATATCAAATTCCTAAACATATCTTCTTATTCTTCCGCGTGGAAATCATCTATGAGCTTAAAAAGTGCCTTCAAATTATTATTATTTTTAGATATTTTTACGCGAATCCGATAGTAAAGTTAGACATAATTCGCATTGTTTTTTAAACAGAAGTAGGAGAAAAGTAGTCTTTAAGTAAATCTATGCTAATATTATATTTTTTAAAGCAAATCTGTCCGACTTGCATAAAATTCACAAAGCGAGCGGAGCCGCCGGCAAAAGCTGGTTAAGTATATATTTTCAGAATTAATGATATGAAGACCGTCAGTTATTTTTAATTAGACATAAAAGTACCAAAAATAAATAGTTTTAATATATTAAAACCAGACACTTCAAATGATATAGTGAATAAGGTACGAACACTAATATACTAAGCCGTATCTCAAGAGTGAATAGTCTACCTCATCACTTCCGCGAGGGTTCTAAGAGGCGATTAAAGGATTATGTGAAAAGCATGGACCGTTACTTCTCAACTGTGTATCTCATAACTTTCCACTGCAATTAGAAACGTGTGATATGAACTGACTATTCTCTATGGCGATGGATTCAATGGTCCGGCTAATCTGATGAACGACTAGATAGATTTTGACGAGATATTTTCAACTTATGAGTACAACTATTAATGAGTACATTACACATAGATGCGCGGCGCGGCGTTACTTGTGGATAACACACCGGTGCTTGCCTAGTAAATAGAAATATTGTCATATTTTCTCTAAGGTTCCTTAAGGTTAAACCATATGGTTTCTACAGACACCATTTCAAGATTTTACCAACAAAATAAGCATTAAAGTGTAATGCTATGATTACTTATTTCTCTTAATTTACAAGCCTTAACTACTAATCCTTATATTCTAAACGCGAAAGTTTGTGAGGATATATATATGTTTGTTGTTCTTTCACTCAAAAACTACTGAACGGATTTGGATGAAACTTTTCAGTAATATAGGTTATATATCAGAATATCACATAGGCTTCTTTTTACTTCAATAATAGAGATACACGTGTGCGGAGCCGCGGGCGAAAGCTTGTATAAGTATAATAGTCAAACAAATCAATAATTGTCCTCCGTTCTTGTTGGCCTAGTTCTAGGTAGTTATTACATTTCGTAATTTCGTAAATTGGAGTTATTTGAAGCATTAATGTATAGGCTATTACTTAGAACATGGATTGTTTTCGTGTTATTTGACATAACCACTAACCAATGGTGTGGAAATTAAAATCGTTATCTTTCTTTTAGTAAGTACTGGATCACCTGACATATAGTGAACTGGTTATATGCTTATTAAGGATCACTATATTTTTTCCAAATGACTGTATTCTTGTCACAATACGTTTACAACTACATACAGCGACAAACAATAAGTTTGTGTTTTTAATTTTGATGAGATGAGACTGAGATTACAGACTTGAAATTCGTTTAAATCCCGTTAATCGTATTATTTTACTAAATAACTGGACTATTATTCTACTTGGACTGCCTCGGTTGCGCAGTGGTAGCTTATGCTTTTTGTGGTCACGGGTTCCATTCCCGGGTCGTACCAAATGTTCGTGTGATCCACAAATATTTGGGATTAGATGGCGTTGAGTGTAAAATGACAGAAATATTTATTTACTTAATATAGAATAATAGTGGCGCTGTGGTAACGTTAGCGATTGCTCTGCGTGAGGCCTTGGGAACGATTTTCGGATCAGACCAAATGTTTGATCTACAACTATTTTTTCGGAGTGTGTGAATGTATGTGTTTAAACATTCATTTTGGGTGTAGTCAATTTACAAACTTACAATTTTAAAAGAATTGAAAGTTAAGGAATAACTCATCTAGATCAAGAGTAGAAGACAGTTCTTAACGCTGTACCTTCAAGCTCCTTATGCATTGTTCGATGGCTATCAAAATCAACGACCGAACTCGTTGCACTTCTTATAAAATCGCGTTGTTCCGCACCGTAGATTGTTCACCCTCATTGGCGGCCCATAAAGCGCTAGCGAACGTACCTACCTACCTATATTTTGAGTAGTTAAGTATAGTCAAGAGATACTATTGCTGATACTTTCAGCTTAGGATTACCTATCCTTACATCTATACAAATAAATAAAATTGAAGCGTCGATAGGTATATAATTTCCAATTAACAGCTCTTTGATATCTATATATAAAAATGAATGTTTATCTATATGTCCTTTATAGAAAGAATCGTAAACTATGCATTTGATCATGGTTTGATCTTCAACTTTTTGTTTTTTTTTAACAATAGCCGCGGGTAACACCTCTATTACGCTATAAAATAAATTTTTAAAATTTGACAATTTTCTCTGACTGTAGGTATACTCCTCTTGGTTGCTTCGGTGAGTGTCTGAATCGAATAGGTCGGGAGGCTACAGCACAATGCCACCGTTGTGCGTCGGACCGGGACTCCGCCCAGCACACGCTGGAGGACTGCCCTGCTTGGGAGTCCGAGCGTCGAGTCTTGGTCGGACAGATTGGACGAAACCTGTCACCACCAGCATTGATCGCGGCAATGAGACCCACACACGCCCTTCGCTTGCTCTACGAAGGGTATGGTGCCCAAAGCATTCCCCGCGTAAAAAAAAAAGGTACCCTCTATCTATTTGTTTGTTCCGGGTAACCTCTGGAACGACTGGAGCGATTTAGACGTGACATATATCTAATGATATCAGGAGGCTTTTTTTTACACTACTTTCGCTCCGTGACTCAGCTAGCTGTATAATAATTGTAATCTACGCCAGCTTTGAAACAATGTCACAGTCCACCTCTAGTAAACCTCAGTGTCTATAGAGAGATGAATATGAATATAATGACAAACAAGGAAATAAATATAATGATAAAAAAACACACGGTGTATTTCTTTTGAATTCTTTAATAAACAAGGATTTCTCAATTTAATTAAAATACATCCGAAACAGATTATTTAATTATACGAAACATAATTTTAAATTAACATCATGTTCAAAATAAATTACGCGTTCATTATACATTAAAGGAACTTCTCTGTTTTCTACGTATATGTAGGTTTTTACCATTGATTTTATAAAACAGAACAACAAATTTTCTGCCCATTACAGAGCTCATAAGGAAAAAATTTAAAACATGAATAATAACTGTATCCTAATGAAGGATTAAGAGGTAATAAATAATAAATAAATAAATATTTCGGACATCTTCACACAACACCATCTAGTCCCAAACTAAGCAGAGCATGTACTACGGGTACTAGACAACTGATATAAATACACGAACTTTTTTTTTTTTTGTAAATAAATACATATGAAAACACCCAAACTTCGAAACAAATATTTGCGGATCACACAAACATTTGGTTCGACCCGGGAGCCGAACCAGAGACCTCTTGATCAGCAGCTGCATATGCTAACCACTAGACCAACATGGCAGTCAAGACAGATACATAGGTACAGCCATAGTTACAGATACATAGTGACGTATACGTACAAAACATAGACAAGATGTAGGTATATAATTTATATCTACTTTTAAGAGTTAAGGTTAAGGCCTTGACCATAAAGTAAAATTGTGCCCATAAAATAGGTAGGTTTTGATAAGTTTTTTTGCAGTACGTCTACTATAACCAAGAGTTGAAAATTATTTCAGTCTAACCCAAGATTGCCTGGAATCGATTGATATGTGATGAAGCCGAATTTTTACGTTAATGTTGTTTTATTGTTTATGCTACCAGCTGTAATTGTCTATCTAAAACTTAACCTTGCCGTCGCAAATCTACATTGCATTAATTTTATTTTAAAAGATAACAGTGCAAATGTTTGTAAAGCTTCACTTTTAAGTGATAGCCATATGGAAAATGAGATTCAATTCAATTAGGATAAAATGTGGTAAGAATAATAATAAGTTTAATTGATTTGTTGTAGTAGGTTCGATTGGAAATCTAACTGCATTATAAGAATTAGCCGTATGTTGTCACAGTGTAACTTAATATTGATATACATATGTATATTAATATACAACACAAAGCCTATTAAAAAAAGTCAATTAACTGTAGACATGATTTTAGAAAGAAGACGTAGGTAAGTTTTCTCTTCTTCATCGCTTTTTCCAGTTATTAAATTCTTTTCCGTTCCATTAATAAATTCAATAAAGATACATATGAAGAAAAGAACAGAAAACATTCTAGCAGTATTTTGAAGACAAGGTTGTTCATCAAAAAGCATTAGGTAAGTTATTCATTATTAACGACATGACGTGAGTGGTTTATTACTTGGCGCAGTAAAGTGTGAAGCTATGAAGTTATTAATTATAAACACTAATTGCGTTCAAAACTTGGCCTAATGTGTCTACGAGTTATTTATATAGTGGTGAACTTCCACGATCGATGTTATACGCGAATGATGTATGTCAATGATTTAGGATTTCATTAAGAAGATGGTTTGAAACTAATTGACTTGACTGGTACTAAAATTAGAGTCTATAAGTAAGTCGCTGTTCTTCAAATATTTACATAACTTGGCCTCTTGTATATGCTGGCATTTAATGCTTCTTATAAACTAGGTATCATCCTCCTTTCACTCTATACCAAATATATTTGGATAAAAAAAAACATTGACATTATGAACACTCAGCAGGAGGTTCTTCATAATATTTACAAAACGCTTTCTAGTCTTTTTATCTATACTTAAGTGTTACTAGTACAATTAAAACTATAAAAAAAACATTAGCTTATGCAACTTTTGAAAAGAGAAATCGAACGTGTGTGTATATAATATTTGGGTTGCAGCAATTAGTGATATTATTTATAAAACTCCGACACAATTGACGCAACTCCTCGTCACGGTCCATGGTATGCACACACGAGATACTATTATTGCGCTATTATCTAAATTTACAATTATGTTTCTAAAATGCCCACGATGTCATCACAACCGGCGCTGTGACAACGCACTGCGGCGCTGATATGCCGTTGCTTTGCGTTACCCCGACACTTTTTGAAAGACGTGATGTAATATTCCTTTCTTAAAATGGAATAGTGACAGGTGTGCACAGCATACACTTGAAATCTCGCTATGAAAAATGTGTACAGCTCTCAACTGAATTACATTATGCAGGAATGTGTCAAGATGCGACGCGACGTGGCACCACGCGGCGTACACTTTGAGATTCTTTGTGTACGTAATATAAAGAGGTTCGAGAATTCTCCTAGGCCCTAGGAGAATTCTCGAATTCTGTTTACCCTAGGACCTAGGGTAAACAGAGATGGGTCTCGCTAACATAAGCTACTGTACTTCACTCGCATATGTTTATTATAACTTATTTTATCTCAGCAAAATATGATTCTCATTGTGTTTAATAAAGTCGTAATAATGGCGGTGTGGGTAGGACGGAAGGAAACCTCGACCCTTCCTGTAGGACAGGGCCCGGCGGATACCACCACGAATATGGTTAATATTCGGCCACCCTGATGACAATAACAGACCTTCGTTAAAAGTGATATATTAGAATTGTTTACAACTAACTTTTTTAATACTGTGGTCAGTATTTTTAATAAAATATAATATTTTTAGGTGAAAAGAAAATTATTGTTCACTTATTCTATAGATCTTTTTTTTTGCAACAAACTTTTCAAAATTTGTAAAAATATATGTCACTAATGCTCAAAGTACAGCATGCTAAAAGTAACTAAGGGATTGTTCATTGAAATTGATTGATCTAAATTAAAAACTTACCCAAATTAACGGCTTGAAGCAGCTCCTTATTAAGTACGGCTCCGATAAATAACCATCTAGATTTAGCCACCATAGTGAATTAATTTGAAAGATGAAGATTGGTAATATGCTTATCATTTTCATTTACGAGTAAAGCATTGTTGGTAACAAGCTAAATGAAACTCATTGTTAAAACTTTAGGTTCAATGAAACAAAACAATGATTTTAGCGAATCTCGATTCGGCTTTATTCAATTGATTTTGTATTTGAATAATTTCATCTTGATTTTAGTTTGAGCATGAGGACTCACTATTCATTTTAAATTTGTTTACATAATTGAATGTGGGTGTGTGATTATTTTGCATGATATCGTAATTTATACAGGTCAATGAATTGTATCGGGTATTTTTATCGTATCGACGCCTACGTTAATAGTACGTTATCAGGTTTTTCTATATTGCTTTTAGCTAATGGTTATGTAATATTAATATTATGACCTTTAAAACAAAAACATATACTCTCGTATACTTTAGTTTAGTTGTTAGATACTAAGTTTTTTGCATTTGTTTTTGGAATTTTCTACCTGCGCTGTCGGTCCTGCGCCTTATTTCTCCCCAGTCGTTTCGGAAAGTCGTCTTATCGAATTATAAGAGTGAGGAAACAGAGAGTGCACCTGTGTTGCACACACACACATACACACACATAATTTTGCACTTTAGGGTCTCCTACGTAGTTAGCTGGTCTTCGTTGAGGCTGGCAATCGGCTAGGGAGACATCATTATCACTGCCTAGAAACATAGATATAACAGAAGTGGTCTGTTCCATACAACCTTTCTATATGTAAGTTAATAAATGCTAATTACAACGTAATTAAAAGTAATTCTGTCTGTTACGCTGATCGATTTGAATGAATTTTAGTGTTGAGGATAGATTGGATTCCTACAGGGACATATTCTCTTTTTTGTTGTGATAACCGAAGGCGGGAAAGAAAAGTATTATTTTATAATTTTAAATTAAATTCTTCACGTTTGAGAAGTTTGTTGTCATAAATAGTTGCAAAAAAATGCCTTATTTGATTTACGTTTGGATACATAGATAATAAAATCGTCGGCTTTAATACTTTACACTAAGACTACTTCACGTTAAAGCATTTAATTTAAAAACAAAAAGGAAAACATTTTGTGTTGAATTATTTTGCAAAGGTTTAGATATAGTTAAAACGGTTTAAATAAACGTAACGGTCGGATGACATAGGTAATATATCGTGTTTAAATTACGGATTTTGATTAAAGTAATCATTGGTTTGACTGCCTTGTTTGTCTAGTGGTAAGCGCATGCGGCTGCTGATCATGAGGTCTCGGGTTCGATTTCCGGGTCAGACCAAATGTTTGTGTGAAATATTTGTTACGGAGTCTGAGTGTTTTTCTATGTAAAATGTGTACCCATAATACAAGTTCTGCTTAACAATAATACAAGATACTGTTTACATTTCTGTTCAAGTTGTTCAATCTTGCAATTATCATTGGTAGTAATATTCTTGTTTTTACTACTAGTCTTATTTAACTTGGATAACAAAAATACGCATTGTAATAGAACTTGTCATAGCAAATTCCATCAAAAACTCGTTGATATCTAACAATGATCTAATTTACTCGATCTAAACGTCAAAACAACACACCTTTTCAAGGATCCTACAAGTGGAGGCGATCGGTTACCAACAAAACTAGAGACTAATTGAATTAGGTGGCCCTTCTGTTCCGGGGGACGGGTTCACGATATCCCTTGGCGGAAAAAAGTACCATTTATTATCGAATACAACCACTGGTTGGAACGGGGAATTATAGGGGACCAGTAAGTCGATGGATTTTGGATTTCTTTGTTTGTCAAGATGGATAGATCGCTTGCGTTTTTCCGAGGCCTTTTTCTATAATTTATATTGTCCTTGGCGTTCGTGGTCCTTGTGTACATCTATTTATCTCGTGCTACAAGATATTTGTATTGTACGGTTTAACGTATTTTATTGTAATTATTTTTTTCTTCAAACAATGTAAAGGGATAGCGAAGTAATTAATGTTAGTTTCTAATACTTAACAATACTAAATATTAAAAGTAAAACGTGACGTGACGTGATGTGACGTGTCCATTTCATTTTAAAAAGTATTCAGATTTCATATACTTAGACTATGCGTTAGCTATAAGACTATCATTAATACTTGAGCAAGAAGTCAAGGAATTTATAATGATAGTATCATTATTTGTACCTAGGGCTAAAAAGTTAAAAAATAGTTTCCTTTATGATGACAACAAAGCAAAATGTCAATCAATATTTTGTAACACTTTCTCTTTGCAATTGGTAACTAGAGACTCTTGTCTATAAAGCGAGTTTTTCTCTTTACCTAAACAAAAATAATGACCAAAGATACCCTTGACAAAACTACAGTAATGTCTTTGAAGAATCGTGGATCGTCTTAAACTTCGTTTTCCGTTCAAAGCGGTGCACAGTGTAGCGAAAAACCGAATTCGTTTGTGTAAACTGAGCCTTTCTCTTTTAAATCTAGGTAACACAAACGCAAAGGTTTTTTTTTTAAGGATAATACGTGCATCAAGCTCGTAAGGCATTCCTCCAGGTTTAACGGAGATTAAATTGACCTAATTTTCATTTGACCTCATTTGCGGAGTGGAGAACGAGTCTGATGAAACGTGAGAGAGTGGGTTATCGGGATTAGTAGCTGTATTATAAATCGGGGAAATCATGCATGGAATTTCTCGAAAGATTTATCGCATTATCGTGACAAAACTACACTACGGCTACACCTAGAATGTAGACTAAATGTAGTCCTTCTGTATCGTTGAAACTGTCTATACCAAGGTCCATAAAATCGGTTCAGCGGTTTAGCTACAGACAGACAGAGATACAGACAAACAGATCTACTTTCGTAGGCTATTTATCTAGGAAGGCTATATAACAACACGTTATGACTAATGGGAGTCGAGTACCAAAGAAAAATATTGGAAAAAAAACGGGTCATTTATTCCTTTGATGTTACGTCTTTTCTAGTTGCTTTAAAATATTTTAGTGCCTGCTTTTCTGGTTTTAGGCTTGTCTTAAATACAAATTTATGTTTACAAAAGCTTTCAAGTGGCCTGGTAAGCTTAATGAGATTTGGAGCTGAGAACTTCGGTATGACAACGGATATAGCTTCCTTCTCTGAATCGTACTCAATTAAAAATTTAATGATTTAAACTTTTAATGAAATAACTTTTCAATGTACTAATTTTGTTTTGAACCAAATGTTTTGCCATACGGATCTTTACGGCTTATAAATCATGTATTTTCTTACTATAAGACAAACTTACTTTATTTCTTACCACCAGTTAAATAATTGAGTTTGGATATTGTGCTTTAGACAGCTCGACAGAAAATTGTATGGAAAAGACACTCCCCAAATTTAATTTGTAAAGCTTTCAAATTAATTTTATTGCAGCTCGGTTTCCCTACCAACACATGCACATATACCGATATAAATTTAATTTATTACACACACAAACATACTACCTATGATTTGATTGCTTCGACATAATGCCAATACATTCGATTGTAACAAGAATCACTCATCCAATATTCCCCAGTCGTTCCACTGAGTCATAATAAGGTGTCTAGTTGTTTATTGATAAATAATTACCATCTATACATATAAATAAAATCGAAGTGTCTGCTTGTAACATCAAATGAACAGTGTTTTACTGAATGCAAATAAAATTATTTAAGGTACTTACATCAAAACAGCAGTTTTTGAAATTTTGTGTTTTAGAATACCTTTGTCTGTTTGTTCCTGCTAATCTCTAAAACAACTGGACTGATTTAGACGGGACTTTCACTAGTGTTTAGCTAAGTACATAAACAGTAACATAGACTAATTTTTGTACTATCTTCACTCCGCGAATTTACTCGCCGCTTACAATAACAGCGGGTAATATGGCGGGACTCAGGTAGTAGCTAATAAAGTTACTCGCAAAGCCCTTGTTGTTAAAAGTAGAGCTTTATGCTTTTAACTTCGTGTGAACCATCACTTGTTCCATATACTTAATGTGTTTGTCTTTGATGAGAACAGGGAAACAATTTGCAATCAATTATAATGCGACGGTGGCACGACATCCTGTACTTATGAGTATTATTTTATTTAACAAGTGACCTTCTGCAAGTTGTAATCATTTGACATGAATCTTAGAGAGTGGTATCGACTTTAGTCATTTTACACGCCTACCTTACGATATTAGCAAAGACCAGCATAGTTTAGAAGACTACTTGATTTATTCTTACATACTTTAAAAGGTTCTTCTACTTATAAATTGTCTTTATTTGGCCAATTAGATAAGTCTGACAGTTCAGTCAGTTCCAACATACTCTTCTTTGAGAACGGTTTTAATATGGTTGGAGAAGGTTCTGGGTTATAGTTCCCAATTCAAATTCTTAATAATTATTCATATCTAAAAGTAACACTTCTTATCAGCTATTGTCATTATGTCCTATATAAGCTATGTATCTACATGCATATTCTTGGAATCCAATTTTGATCGTTAATCTATCAATTTTTATGAAGTTTGAAATATATAATTTTACAAGTGAACTTTCCGTCAAATTTTTAATAGTATAGTGTAGCTTTGTAATTTAAACTAGGCAGCTCTGACAATTAAGATATATGCTGTTTCAGTAAACTCCCATCTTGGTCTAAGTTTAAATCAATGTGCATGAACGCAGCGCAGCGGGTCGTTGATCAATCAACCACGCCACATCGTAACTCATAATAATTAGACCACGTGTTTCTTCATTGATGATAGTTATAATAAACCCAACTGAAGTTAACAGGATAGTCAAATATTGTTTCTACACTACTCAGGTTACAAATACGCGTTATATCCTCCTGATCTTTTAATCCCAAAAAACTTGTCGTTTCTTTTTATCTTATCAAAAAAATTATGTAATTTTGTTATATGAGTTTATCATACTTAGAGCCGATTTCATCAAAGTCCCCTAAACTTTCGGGGTTATTTTAAAGGACTTATGTAACCCTTAGTGTTAGATGTCTTTTAAAATTTAAGGACTACCTACGTTAGGGGGCTCCTAGTAAGGATTCCGTTTAAGTATAATTGGTGAAAACGGGCATTTATCAAACATTTTCATGATCTATCGGAAATTGTAACCATCGTTGTTTTCTGTTTGTGCTGTTTTTAGGAGAACATCGTAACAGTCTTGCTCAATTTGATTTATGAAGCCAAATCAAGAGATCCCACCATATTTATTGTTTTATTGGTGTCGTACAATAATAGGCTTACATCAATCTTCTATAATAATCGTATGTCATTTTAATAAACTAACTGTTGTATCAAACGAAATCGCGTGCTCCACCTTCGTTTGTGGTTCCGTGACACAACACGTTACACACAGACATCTGTAAATATTTCTAATTTAACGCTGATTCGTTAACCAGTACACCGTTATTGAAATTGAACAAGCGAATTATCAAATTAAGTACTGAACCGATTTAAATGAAATTTGGTACACAGATTGTCTAGAACCTGAGAAAAAAGCGGCCAAATGCGAGTCGGACGCGCCCATGAAGGGTTCCGTATCAGCAAGTAACTTCATATAAAAGTTCTTGTAGTTCGTTGTTACTTTCATCGATGTTTTTATACTAGTGTATTGATTGGATGAAAGGTAAATTGCGTGTTACGATTTATGACGTATTAAAAAAAAACTACTCACTAAATCTCAAAATACAACAAATATTTTTTTTAGTTTTATCACTCTCTTATTTTAGAAGTTAGAGGAGGGGGGGGGACACATTTTTCCACTTTGGAAGTGTCTCTCGCGCAAACTATTCAGTTTAGAAAAAAATTATATTAGAAACCTCAACATCATTATTGAACACCTATCCATAGAACCCCACACGTATAGGTTTGATGACAAAAAAATTTTTGAGTTTCAGTTCCAAGTATGTGTGTGGGGGGACCCCCAAAATGTATTGCTTTTTTTCCATTTTTATGTAAAAATCCTAATGCGGTTCACAGAATACATCGACTGACCAAAATTTCAACAGCATAGCTGTTATAGTTTCGACAATAATTGGCTGTGTCATACGGACGGACAGACAGACTTGACGAATCTATAAGGGTTCCGTTTTTCGCCATTTGGCTACGGAACCCTAAAAATACAGGCTACTTAATATTTTCATAGCAAGTGGTAACTAAGTGAATGTATTTTTTTTAAATGGTCTACAGAGTTCCGTTTATGTCAGAGCACACTTGATTTATTTGTACGAGTAATAATGTTGTTCTAAAGGTTTTAGATCATTGTGAACATTAAATTTTATATTTGAAGTTAGTAATATATAAGCTAGGTAATTCATGGAGAAGAACCTGTCGTACTGTAACCTGTAATATTGAAAATACTGCTCCAATATCAACACATAGTTGTTATTGCGCACCGAACTGCGAAAATACCATTGACGTATTAAGTTAAATATAAAAACTTCTAATCAAAGCCTGAAATTGATGGCAGCCGTATTTTGCTTCCACGTGGTAAATACACAAGTTTCCCGATAATCAAGGTATTGAGAGATTGCACTCATCCGCGTTTTGCAATACATTCGTTATTTTATCCCACCGTACCCCTGTATTTTTACTGATGTTTGCTATTTACATTGAACACACTGCAGATTGGTCGAATGTGTATCCAGGCTAGGGTTGTACTGAATTTATTTTGCCATTTTTTTTTGCTAAAACTGATTTTTAGTCTCCACCTGTACAGTCTGTGAGGTATTTGATGGTTATAAATATGAAAACTAGTATGAAGGTAAAATTAAATATTATAGTTATTTGATTTATGCAGAATCATATGTTCCAAGAAAATTCAAGGATCTTGATTTATGAAAAATCGGAACGACTGAATGCATTTTTGATAATTGCGTAATAATTTTATTTTGTTTTTTATGTATTTATGAATATCCGTGTTTCTATGTTAAATTTGCCTTAATTTGAGCATATACATAATACTATTTTATAATTTAAATTTCAATGTTGTATTGTTTACAATAAAAATAAAGTAATAACTTTGTTAGATAGGTCAGGTTTTAGTTATAATGTTATTGAGAGAGGTGTAAGAAATTTTAAATAGCTTCACAGTCTCAGACATAAACTCCTTATCACCTAACTGCAGCCATCTCATGCTGTGCTCGTAGTCGAATTCTTCAATTTCCGCACTACTACTGTCTTCCTGATATTTGTGTACATATTATAAAATAAAAATTCTAATATCATTGAAACGATCAAGCAATCATTATTCATCGTAAGCAACCCTATCACCCAATGAATATTCACAGAATACATCCAGTATTTATATGTTTGGCTCGAAGTGTACATTTGGGATTGCATAAGGTAGCGTACATAAATAGCATAGCAGCTATCGGAATAAGCTAATTGGACTTTTTCTATGAGTATCAATTAAATATGTGCCTTGCCTTGCAGACACGGTCTGCCTTGTTGGTCTAGTTCTTAGCGTATGCGACTGCTGATCAAGAGGTCTCGGGTTCAAATCCAAAAGTGTTGTTGTTTTCTCACAGAAAATTCATAATAATAGGCCGGATTATGGAATTTTGGCGGTGGTTCACACCCATGCCTCGGAGAAAACGTTGTTTGTCCCTGTTGTCATGAACATCTATGGCAATGGTTATTCGGAAGTCAGTGCCCTCAAACATTCTGACTTATTAGAATTTCTGTTCTGTTCTGTGTCTGAACTATTGTTCAATCTTCGAATTTCAGTTTTCCCTCAGGGTTACGGAGGTGCGATACCAGTCGCTCAGTGGAAAAACTGATATGTAGGTAAAACCGGTTGAACTCGTAGCCGACTCCAAATAATCTTGGGAATAAAGGCTAGAAAGATGATATCAATTAAATATATATGAATAGAGACATTCAAGGGACCGATAATGATAACATAACACCTAATAATTATATTGATGTGTAATTATTAGTAGGTGTTTATTGACGAATAATTGGTTATTTATTATACACATTTAATAAATGGTATCTATTCATCGCGCAGTTGTAACACAAAAGTTGAACTATCAACGGTTTCGTAAAAGTTGATCAGAATCGTTTTTGTTGAAACTACAAATAACGTTATAAAATTAGGATAAACTAACAAAACTTTTATCATTATTTATACGAGTTTCGCATTCATAATTATGCGATAAAATACACAAAGTACAAAGTAGTTTCGTGTTTTTACTTTGATAATTCTAGCACGCTATGTTTTTTCAAAATCGTTTCTAGCAAGAGACTACAATAATGAAAAAAATAGTTCTTTAAAGTTGTTTGGCACGGTCATACTAATATATATATTCGAGAAATAATTTTGCCTGTCTTTTAAAGCTAAACTGATGCATGGATTTCAATGGAATTTTATACGGAGATACTTCGAATGTTGACGAAGGATATAGGCTACTCTTTACAGCGATAACTAACATACACATAAAGCATTTTCTACATAAAGGTTTTAACACTATGTTTCATCAAGAGCTAAAAATCGCTCGGCATTTACAATTGATAAAACCCGTGTACCTACATAATTCTCCACGATTTAATTTAGCGAGACCAGGTTTAGCATTTGTAGATATTTTTACTTTCAATGTTCCCTCTTCCTGAGCGCCTTATAATAGCGTGATATTCGTTTATTTTATTTCCCGGCGGATGGGCGCGCGCCTGTGGCTCGTTGGGAGGAAACAAAGCCATTTCCTAGCCGTCGCCAATCCGTGGGCACTAGGGACGAGCTGTACACGTCGCACTCCCCGCCACGACCTGACATGTGACGTCTTACGTTATTAAATCTCGGTGTTTTTATTTATTTATTTGTCTTTTTTCTTTTTGTACTATTTTCTGTTGTCCAACATGTTTAGAAGCGATTGAGTTTCGTGCGAGTTTTAGAAAGATCCCGCAAGTAAATTAATGTTATGAAAGTGTAATCGTATATCACCGCATAGAGCTTCCATTTTTCAGATACGGGCTCTGAATATTTTTTTCAATTACTTTAAATAAAGTTGTAATATTATAATCTATTCATTAATATCTATCTAAAAATAATGCCTAAAAAGAACTACAAATAGTAACTTGTTATATTACCAAAATTCTCATCAAGTGAAGTTTATACTTCAAAGACAATATTAAATGATGAAAAAATAAATTAAGTATAAGAAGTATTATAACACACAACTATGATCCGACTACATACAAACTTTTAACATAATTTAAATATCTTGTCACCCGGGCCATTATTACGAATCATTAAAATGAGTTCAGTTGTTTAGACGCTACGGTGGAACATACAAACATACATAGACTGCCAAAGTTATCACTCGTCGTAGTCGTGTAAAAATATGTAGAAATATTTAGTAAGTATGCATTGGTAGTCGTTGTGTCGTTGTCCCTTAACGTATTATATCTCGAGCAGGGACGAGCTGTCTAAGACGTGTCGATTTAGCATTCCGACTGAATTTGACATTCGCAATGTTTATTGCCATCCCATTCGGCGGGCTTCTTTGTGCGAATCTTTTTGTGGTATAATTTATCTAATTTGGAACAAAGCGGATTATATGCGGGGATGTTCGCTCAATTCACGCTAGAGGCAGACTTGAATTTTTATTAGAAGATTTTTGTTTTTCAGTTTTGTAGCGAACGTTAAGAAACCTGGCCCCAAATTTTTTTGTCAGCTTTTTCTTTTGTATTCGCGATCGTATTTCAAAATAATCCATTGTTTTGTGTCTGACGTAAAAAATGAATTATTTTTGCAATTTTTATTTAAAAATAATATCTCGTTTCATAAAAAACATTTGGTTATAATGTTAAAGATATGAGATATTAACAAAAACTACTGCTGTTGGCCGACGAGGGTGGGATTCGAACCCACGCGTGCAGAGCACATTGGATTAGCAGTCCAACGCCTTAACCACTCGGCCACCTCGTCATTTCGTAAGTTATTGAAATAAGCGTTCATTTCAAAAGCCGCGTTTGAAGATGGACAATTTTATTTTAATATTGCAATAGCTACATTGGAATTAAATGCTTTATGTTTAAAGTCTCACTAAGTAATTAAAGTTAATTGCAAGTTTGTAATGATAGTACAGTGGGGGCTATAGTATGGACCAGTCATGTAATGAATAATTGAATTTGAACGTGTGTGTACAAGAAAGAGATAATACAAACTGAATGATTAACCAACAGGAAATCTGTATTTCGTTAGTGAGTGCGAGACCGGAGGCATCAGATAGTCATAAATTTAATTTATATAAAAGAATTCAAATACCTTTGTAAGTTTTATTAACACAGTTTGTACAAAAACACATAATACATGCAAAAAATTGATTTAAAGTTATATAAAAAAAATACATAACATTCACTACTTACACCTGGGTGCATCCTTAAATCTCGTAATTCTTCGTTTTTTGTTTACATCAAACAGATCAATAGAGTAAAGTGTATGCCTAAATAAACATGTGCTTCGTGCTAAGAAAGGAGTGTCAATAAGGTAACATTATCACAATGACTGTATGTATGTACTGTATGTACAAATGTAACGTTTCGAATGGGACCAGTGTGACCGTTTCTAATACCGAGTATAAAGCCTCTGGATTTGTTCGAAGCGCTCACCCAAATACAGCGTGCACCTGGACCCATTCCACTTATGCACACTTTAACATGTACTATTGATGTACTTGTTCCAGGCTTTATAGAGGTATGTATGTCTTTGGTACAAAATACTTTCACAAATAGATAGACACAACCTTACAATAGACGTCGCAGATATACTGTTGATGATTGTCGAAGATTTTTATCATTCCTTATTGGTTGGTTAAAATACATTGGATTCGTTTGATAATAATTTAATGATAATTTTAACTCAGATCAATAATAACTGCCACTTACTCAAGATGCCTCAAGATCATTGTCTTTACCTAGATAGTGTTTCAATATAATTCTGCCACTTCAAAAATAACACCTCAATAAGTAAACTAAACCTTCTAATTTGTAACATAAACATATTTAATCAAAACCCAAGCCGACTCATAATATAATGAATTTATCTAGCGAGTTTAATTTAAGCAAAAGTGAGCTCTATCTGAATACATTGTTTCCGTCGCGTTGGCCGGGCGCTCATTAAGTATTATAACTTAAACGTCACAGTGGTGCCGACCCATGTAGCAAATTGTGCTCGTAGAATTAATTCAGCTTACATAGAAGCCATAACAATAACTGGATATCATTATTATTCGCGCGGGGGCAGGGTTGCCACTCGCTAGGAAATGAATATTCCATTCCTAATGGACCTGTACTTTCTTTCATTAAAACTTACATTATGTGCCCCACTCCGCTCTTGAATAATTACAACACTTCTTCGGAATTTCAATGAGCCGACGCGTAGGTAATGAATCGAGAATTTCATAGCAATCGTTACTGTTTGTTTTCTGAATAATTCATCTTGGTCTTATCCTGGCTCAAACTCTGGTAAAAACACAGATTTAACTGCGATTAGATGCACAAGTATGCATAGATATGATAAATCTCTTACGAAAGTTACTTCTTCGGTTGTATGTGATCGCAGGCAGTCAGTCACTTACGAATCCGTCTGATCTTAAATAGCAAGAAATAAAAAAATCTTACCCGTTTCTTGTTTTATCATATCTGGATAACACGATTGCCTTGCCATGTCATCATTCTTCTAGCTATTTACGCCACATCGTATATAAACGTAATCTTACATATATCGCAAAAATGTCGCCTTATCTTTCCTTGATACTTTGACTAGTAGAACTTACTCGAAAGTAGCATATCATGTGTTGTGAAGTTCACTGTGGTTCTGAGTAAGTTTCAACAGCGATATAAGAGGCACATTTGAAACGTTTGCAGTCACGTATAGCGAATAACGTATCGTGTTCAAAGATTCTAATAGTGCTTCTGTAGTGACAGATTGCTTACACGTACTAGCTACATATTTCTCAAAGTTCGTTCCTGCAAATCTTTTGGCATAAAATAACTATCTACTGCAGCCATCATGTAGGTCACTGGGTAGTTTGTTAAACAATTTGAGTTAACATTTAGCTTAAACTATGTTTATAATTACTTTTCCCATTGATTGGGCCCATAAAAAAAGTATTCTAATTTTCTTGGTAGTAAAATAGGTTTGACTACAGTCATTAACAGGCAAACTTTTATCACTGCTTAATACATATTAGGTAACTGTTTATAAATCATCATGATTAAAAAAAGACATGTAAAAAAATGTCTACAAATTGTTAGTTTTCTGTGGTAAATTGTTTCATAATTTTTTAGTATTTAAAGAAGTCAAAGCAAATGGGGATCAGATGAAATATTTACTTGAGGAGTTTCAAAACAGTAAACTAATCACTAATTGTAACTTGTCATTTAGTTCTAAGTTTAAATCGATTTCCATATAGATTTTCTAAAAGTTACAAATTTTTAAGTTTAGTAATATGCGCAAAGTATATTGGTAACATATTTGCATGCAACTCTACAGTAAAACATAAACAATTTTCAACACATCAACAAACATTATGGGATCAAATATTGGGCATGTGTGCAAATTATCGATTCCGTTTGGCGTCACGTCTGTCAATGTGCCATTTACATGTGCACGGATGGCGGCTGATTGGCCTCTCATTTGGGCCGATTGTGCCTCCCGAATACATAATTTGTGTTCGATGTCGTCACCATTAAGATAATCTCTCGTGTGACTTGGGTCAAACTGCAACCTTCCACCAATTGTTTTACCGAATCGTAGAGCGTTAATTTCTAAGGTTGTGTCTAGAATTTTGTAATTACTCTATGTGGATGGAGTACCTATCAGAAACATGTTTAAATTAAATCCATATATTAATTGTTATTGAAGTAATTTTAATACTTCTACATCACAGAAAAAAATAACTTCTACTACTGGAAAATTTCTCCTAATTTAGCAGAAATAGTTGTTGTTATTAAAGGAGGTTTCACTTGTCATAGTAAAAGTAAATTCCATGTTGAAATTTAAAATAACTATACGTTAAATACGATGTTTTCTATAATTTACCGAAAATTGTCGTACCTAAACCCTCGAGTACAAACTAACAGCGTTTAATAACACATTAAACTAATAAAAGTGGACAGGGATCTCAACAAAATACCCGCATTTCTGGGCCCTGAAACCACGTAACTTTGCGAACCGACAAGCACCGTCCACCATTAAAACTTATTTTCAGTACGACACAACGCACCACACAGGGCGTGCGGGCGTCGCCGATGCGAAAGTAATCTCTCTCGGGTCGAGAAAATCGCTTTTAAAAGTTTTCCTTATTGCTCAATACTTGCTAGAGGTGGACAACTGAACCAAAGCAACGTCACAAACCTTTAAAATAAACTTGCTGCTGCCTCAACTCCTTAACTTATAGAACTAAGACGTGTGAAGTATGTCTTTGCACTCTTGAACAATGCAGTGCATTTTAGTTCAGCAAATATTCAGCGAAGTAAGATAAAAGCGAACATGTTATAGTTTTAATCTTTATATCTTTGGTTAGGAAGGGAGTTATCAGTTATATAACGAGTTATACATAATAATGAAAGGACGAAACATGCTACGCTTACGTTAAATGCATTTAGGATAAGAAAAGACCGATGATGACAATGTGAAGATCTTTTAATCTTTACTTTTAATAGTTGATGTAATATACAATTTGTTGCGATATGTTATTGTTCTCGCATCCAGTCCCTGCCAGCCATCTTGCGCAAATCGTTACTCCACCTGGCCTGTGGGCGTCCTACACTACGTATGCCGAGAAGTTTTTTGGATGCGAAAAGCCCAAAATCGATCAAACTGGTGTGCAATGGGAGAATCTCAGTCCAGCAGTGGACTGAGATGGGCTGATGATGATGATGTTATTGTTTTCTAAATAGAAGTACCTATACTTTATTTCCTTTTTGTTTTGCTTATTAAAAATGACTGAAAAAGAACAAAATATTTCATTTTTACTATTAGAACAACAAGGATTGAAGTTGATATTACGCTATATATTTGACTTTTGAATTTACCAACGCATAGATCTGAATGAGGGGACATAATATTTATAGGATACCCATTAATTCACTGCTATACGAAGAACTGTTACAAATACAATATGTAACATATAACAGGCCTTAACATCTTCTCAGATGACTTCAACCAAAAAGGTTAACAGTTAGTAACCATAATACCATATTCGCTACCTGGTCCGCGACTATAACAATAGGTATATTTTATGCTCAAGGTGTATATGGTAGTAAGAATATATATATATTTCCTTTTCATATCACGCAGGTGTTAAGTTCCAATAAAACATATAGCGGGAGGCGAGGTCGGCCGCCCCCCGAGGCTGTTACTAATGCAGATTGCGTTGAGAAGGTCATATCTAAATCACAGAATAGAGAATAACGTCAGTACTTTATCTTAACTCACCACCTGCCGCCCCCCTCCGCCTGAGTTATAACAACGGTTCTCCTTTTGTTGTTTACGAATGAGTTTTTCACGCTTTTCTTCGGTCGCGGACCGGTTCTTCGACACACCTGCTATTCTCCCCTGTTGTTATATTTATTGTACTCATTTTATGTATATTGTGAGTAGTACGCGATGTTGGGAACTTATCGTGTATTTTTTTTCTCACGCCCTCAGACTAGGGGATGATGTTTTTATTATAAATGCGTGTCAAGACTTGGAAATATTTGCGAATGTTAACGTATAGTGATGTGTTCGAGTCATTCATGTGTGTATTCCTATTATTCGTTCTGCGAGGATATTTGACTGAAGGCACGTGTTGTTATCATGCTTTACAGTTATGTTATTTTTGGAAGCATACTTATACTCGTCCCTATAGAATAACGTTAAAATTAATCTTGGATTATGTAGGGAATATTTCGTCATTTATATAATGATTGCTTAAAATACAGAAGTATTTCAAGAATTTATTTATTATGTTTCACGTTCACGTTAATGATTGAGATAGTAATCGGTAACTAACTTTTGTTTTGCGGGTTCAGGGTCCAATCGTGAAAGCGTAACAGAGAGACAGACAGACAGACGAACAGACTAACTTTCGAATTTATAACATTAGTATAGATCATTAATGAGTATAATCACTATTCACAAATGTTTTCAACCAGGATGTTAAAGTTAACAACAAACTGTAAAATGAAGTAGTTATTTTTATAAATCGGCTTTTTATAATAAAAAAACAAGGGAAAATTAAATTAAACACCGTGTCGTGACAGAAAGAAAACAAATTAACAAAAATGTAAATGCCCGGATTCCTGTTTGGGAACGTTTTGATTGAATTCTGACGGCCTTATTAAGCTATTGGCGGGTGGCCAATAAGGGGACATCGGCTCTTTTTCTGCCAATGACGCGTGTTGAATCTACCCTATGCAAATGAGGGAATTTATTGAAAATTTACATGCGATTGTAAATAATGAAATGCGACATGTGAAATGGTGATCGTGTTTTGTTTTTATGTTTGATTGTTGCGGCGTTTAGTATATGTCGTTTGTGAATGTGTGACCTATGTGTGTGTACATGTTATCGGTTGACCTGTCAGATACAGTAATTATTGTTAACGACACGCGATTTCAACACTAACATGAGTGCATTTACTGAGTCATACTGAATAATCTAGACCCAATCTAAAAATACCTTTTATGTGTTACTATCTTTTCCCGGGGGAACCCGCGTGTATGTTGGTTACCGCGGTAAAGAGTAGCCTATGTACTTCCTTAGGAATCAAAGTATCTTCATGCCAAATTTCATGGAAATCGGTGCAGCAGTTTTGCTGTGAAAGCACAGACAGACCAAATTACTTACGAATTAATATTAGTGTGGAAGTATGGACAAATTGAGTTACATACAATATGTTTTTTTATACTTAAATGTTCAGATTCGAGAACATGTATTTATATGGAAACACTAAGATATGGGTAGTGAACTTGTACATATAATGAACCCACTAAAGCTAGTCGAAGTCTCAACAATATACTAAACCCGAATCCAAATAACCCATTTAAAAATAACCACATAATCAAGTTCTTTTGAACATTCTCACTTTGTACGTATTGTCCACTTTATAAATAATCATCAACAGCATTAACAGTCTACTGCTGGACATAGGCCTCTCCTTTGAAGGGAGGTTTTGGCCTACTATACCACGCTGGCCAGATGGGTTGGTAAAGGGTTTGTTTCAAGTTTTCCTTCTCTTGGCTGTGATGTTAGCTGCTTATTTTGTTCCTTTAGTCGCCTCTTACGATACCCATGGAATGAATAGGATAACACACACTTTATAAAGAATACTAACTTGTAATGTCAGTTATAGCGACAAAAAGTAACCTTTGTCCTTCTCCAAGGTTCAAACTATCTCTGTACCGAAATTCATACAAACCGGTTCAGCGTTGAAGCCTAACAGACAGATAGACGGAGTAACTTTCGAAATTATGATATTAGTATGGATAGCTACCCTAAATGTTAATCATTTAATTGTGTTAGTGTGGTCTCTTTATTGCTTATACGTACGATAGAGGATATTAGCGTTGGCGCTTTGTGGTATCGTTACAGTTTTAATTTCAGTAAGTACGGGCGTTAACTGGTGGACCGCAGTAACTGCATAGTGTTGTGCATAAGGTACACATATGAATATAGTATACAATACCAAGTGCAAACACAATTCCACTCAGCACTTGAGTGTGAGTGCTCTCACTGCTCTCCCTCTTGTTTGTTACGCGATTAATTAATTAATATAATGTATCGTATTTGATTGTTCTGGTAACACGTCCTGTTTATATTCATTTTATTGTTATATTGATATGTAAATTACGTATTGGTAAAAAAAAATCAATTATCATAAAAAACAACAAAGTTTGCTTCCATTTTTCGACGATCCGGTATTATACGAATTTCGGTAACGATTTTATTGCCACAATGTAAAACTCCGTATTTCTACATTTTGCAAAAATAATAAAAAATTGAAACATTGTTAAGTATCATATACAAAATTGTGTAATTAATGTTTCACGTTTTATTTTACAGTTTCTCTCCTATATTACATAATTACCTCCGTCTGACCCCGGCGATGCTATATACAAAATATTTCATAAATTTGCAACTGGATAGGAAAATTCACTCAAAAATTCCTTTTTAACGTACAATTTTGATAAACATTCCTTTTTTGAAATATTAAGTTAAATCACATTAAGATACTATCTCACCCACGCAACTTCGTCTGCATCTCTTTTTAATCATGCTCGGCTCCTATTTGTCAAACCTTGATGTTATCTATTCTATCTTAGACACGCAAGCAAAACACACTTTAAATTGCTTAGATATTTTCGGAATTCATCACGAGCGACAATTAAATATAATAGGACTCCGCCCGCGTGTATGACGGTTATGACGGTAAAAAATAGCCTATATCCTTCCTCAACAATCAAAGTATTTCCATGTCATATTTAATTGAAGCAGTGTTTTCACTCGGAAATGTTTTCTAGTAGACCAAGAAGACACACTGAAGACCAATCCAAAATAACAGTATTCTTGGTGTCGTCTTCCGTAGGTGAATGTGAGACCGGAGGCCCGATCATACACGGCCTCCGGAGGCCGTCTGATGCAGAAACGTCTCATTAAGCTGCCATGGTGTGCATCACCATGCTGCATTATATGCATTCACATTGAGGATGGTGGCCCCTACTCCTGGATTTATTAATGCTTTCTATCAGGTAGAGTCACTTTGGTAGGTAAAAAAGTCTCAGTAACAACAGCAAACCTGCATACTATCAGGACGTCAGAAAGATACTTTATTATGCAGAAACGTCTTGATATTCAAAGAAGTCAACTTGATTATAATAAAAACGTATATAAATATACAATTGATATTTCGTTTTTATTTCCTCCTAATTATTTCCTGCTTTGTAGCTTTTTGTCTGATATTTAAGCAGACTAAAGTTTTTCTTTATGAATTTTTCTTTGTCTGCTGTTCACTTCTAAAATAAATAGGTATATGCAAGTTCAAGATACGATTGGTGTTCATTCAACATTAAATATCTTACCTTTATATGTAGGTATGTCTAACAGTATCTTAGACATGTCCTTTGAATAATATATTAAAGCTCCAAAAAGAGGAAGAAGTCATTCAATTTAAAACAATATTTCTTGTATAAAAATGATATAAAAATGAAATATGAAATTATATGAAATATGAACTTATATAAAAATGAAATATGTTTATTTGTTGACTGGCGGTTGTGAGTATGTCATGCTCGCTCAAAAGCCCTGCTGGCGGTGGCGTGTCTAGCGGGTTCGTCGGCTCCCTACGATATGGTTGAGCTGGACGATGGCTGGTGCATAGGTCATGCTCGTGATACGGGCCCCGCCAGTCGGGGCTGGTCATCTCACAACTTCTATTTATTGTTTAATTATTTTTGGACACTACCTGTGTAAAATTCAGCATCGTTACATTGTACTCACATTTAATAAAATGCATTAAACATTGTAACCAAAAATTTTAAAAACAATGTTGGAAAAGAGTGTCCATGGAGTTTCTTGTCTGTTCTTCTCCATAGGATCTACGAATTGGAACAGACGATTAGCTTCACGACTGACTACTGACTGACTACTTGACGTTTCAAAAGTGCCGTTGTATGGTTTACTTGGAATAAAATGATTTTGATTTGATTTGAAAAAAAAAATATAATACTGCCTCGGTAGTGTAAGCGACTGTTGTGCTTCAGGTCACGGGTTTTAAATCCTAAGTCAAACAAAATATTTGTATGATCTACAGAGTTTCGGAGTTTGGGTGTTTTCTATATATAATGTATAATGTTTTCTATCAGTCACTTTAGCTTTCATAGTACAAGCTATGCTTGGTTTGAAAGTAGTTAGTAGTGTGAGTTAGATGTCCAATATATTTTTTTGTCTATCTTTTCTATGTAGGTCAAACATAGTTCAGTCTTCTACTGACATTACAAGAAGTCATCGTATATATATATGATACTTTGCATTAAGTAGCAAAAAAAGCATTATATTTATGTAACTTGGAATATCCTCTGCTATAATTTACAAATTAGTCTTTGAAAACAAACCTCGTGAATCACTGTGATTGTAAGTTAATAAGAAAAAACAGCCCTTAAAACATATTAAAAAAAGTGGCACATTTATAACAAAAGTAGTGTACACGTTGCAATTTGTGACCCGCAACCCAATGTACGCTAATGTTCGAGAACATTAAGTCGGCGGATTATCGGGCTAGCCCTAGTTTATGGTCGTCTATAGTATAGTATCTAAATATAGTTAAATAAGAGTGGAAGTAATAAAATTATGTATTTATCTTAATTTTATATTTAATCATAAGTTATAAATATTACCCAAGCGTATATAAATTAATCGCATCAAATCTAACACTTTGTGAAAAAACTCTGGCTCGTACAGTTTGTGTTAAATTTTGCATCAATTTTCATTATCCACAATTTAAGACCTCTATTGCCTTATTTAATCATACTTCAAAACACTCCCGGATCGAGCGTTTCTCTAATCCCGGCTAACATAAAATTGATATTATCCTAACAAAGCCTTTTAAACCGCAAGAAAAGAGGATGATGAATGGTGATCGCGCTACTATGTACCAGTAGTACCTACGCGTTCAGCTCTAATAGAAATAAGAGTGGGAACTATGCACTTTGTGTTCCTCTTCCGCTGTATAGTTTGCGGTTCAGCGATGAGATCAGAGCAGATGCGTGATAATCGTTTGTCCACAACACTGGAAAAATTTCGAATAAGCTCTTTGAACGGAGCACTAAACTTTCGACAAATTGCTGCAAAATTCTGTCTTAATTTATCCTTATATCTTTGACTGCTTTTAAAAGAAGCTTTTGCTATAGGTTGATTTATTTTGTACTGGCAGCTATTCATTGTGTGCTCTTTTCTTTTTCTTTATTTAGATTTAAGTTTTATATTATTTTGTTTCGTACTGTTTTCTTTGTTCTAAGCATGCAGCAATGTATATTATTAAAATATAGTGCAATTTATGTGTCGAAAAACCTGGTCTTCGTATTAAATAGTGTACTTCTTCTAGCAAACCTTAGATAAATAATTGAATGCGTTTTGAAGTGGTCATGGTTACCTAAGAAGTATACATGTATACATTTTACTTATAGTGAGTAAAATATGATAAATTAATAAAAACAAATTCTACCGCTGAGTCGCACACGATTGCATAAACAGACAATGATTTAATTACATAACTTAGTATGGAGTTAGATTAATGTTTAGGCGTACCATATCTCACTAAACAATAAATATCATTCAATGCGTATGTCAAAATATGTGTGTTTAGTTATGCATAAGTGGGTTATTATGCAAATCGATGCTGTTTACGGCGGTCGACGGATTATATGAATACAAACGCCTACAGGTTTTATGATAATATTGAAATGTATTACACTAAAGGACCTCACTAAAGGGTTCACTTTTACGTCGTACCTAAAAGTATAACAATTTTAGGACGATGACAACCCTACCTTTCTCTCTTGAACACTTTTCTCTCTACTTCAATATTTTATTTTATGTTAAAAGGTAGCATTCAAAAAAGGTTTATAGTTGAAAACGTCTGTAGGCGAATCTGGCATTTTTCTCAGACCTCGATATATAATACGTTAAATGAATGCCTATCGTGTTAAAGGAAAAGTGTTTCCGAGCTATAAATATTCCGTAATATTTAAATAAAGTCCGAATTGTAAAATAAAGTAACATTTTGGCATCGGGATCAGAGTTGAGGAAAATCTTGGATACCAACGATTTTGAAACAAAAAAGCGGCTTTAACGATTTCACGTATAAAACGAGAAGAGCATTCCCTTTTATTTCTGTTTGTATCAATACTATCGGATTTCGTTACACGCGCGCCTCGCTACGATTTCATAATATCTCGAATTTTCCCATGTGTATGTCACATCTGTTTTGATGGCGGAAAGTGGATTTTTAAGTTAACATTTTTTCATTTCAAATGTCAATTTTATTTTCACTTTAAGTTGTCAACTACAACTGTATTAAATACTTATTTAAATTGATGATTAATCCTCTTAGATCCAGTTGTTGATCCTTTCAATTCAAAACATACTTTATTCATAAAAAAAACTAACAGAACGTGCTCGTCTTTTGACCGTTGCCGTTCTTCACAGTTTCAGTTATTCATCGCAACGCCGACTAATGCCAAGAGCCCTTGTCGCGAGGGTTGCTTTTGAAATCGTCTCACTGACGGCCTCTTTGCTGCTAAAAAGTAAATGGCGTTGTGAAGCCTAGATTGTGCAGTCGTACGTTGCATTCACACGGACTCCCAGTCGGCTGTACAACCTAGATAAGTCACTTCGCTTTTCAAACTAATTGCCTTAATCATTTCTTCATGGCTCAAGTGCATCGTTATTCTAAGAAATATTTTATTTACAATGTTTTCCTATTCACTAATTGGTACCTAGAAAAATTGCAACTGCTATTATGCTGAAGATCTTTCAGAGGGTTGTGTTAATTAATTTTAAAAAGGCAACTGTTGTGTTGATTACTCAATGAATAACATACTAGATATTTTAAATATGAAATACCAGAAAACTTTTATATGAAAAATCAGTTGTCAATACCATACACGCCGGCAGCGCTCCTAGTTGAAGTAAACATTGGAATCCAAATATACGTTTTATTTATTGACATCTGGCTTCGACGACGCTTCGTGGGATAAGCCACATTACTTTTCTCCAATCCTATACTGATATGTCGTTATTCCAATATACTTATAGTCTGTAATTTAGCTTTTCTTTTTCGTCTGACTTTCTTGGACTTTCTAATTTAACATCCACGGCTTTGTAGTCGAAATTATAATGCTGCGATCTATCAGTGTTGCAAGCGAAGTACCATTTTAGTAGTTTTTATAACAAAAGAAGCAAATATAATCCAAAACATAGGTTTTCCACGAAAGGGTTTTAAAATACTAACAATGAGTTTCTGGAAATTTATGTTTGCTAATTAAAATAAATTTTAAGTTATTTATGTAAAAAAACACTGAATTTATATTTTGTTCGTTTGATATACTCGTAGTTGATTGGGTGAGCGCAATCCAATGAAACTATAGGTATCAAGTCCATCATATCGAAGTGAGCATTGAACGAGTTCAGATATCGGAAATAAAACGTTGTCGGGAACGAGAGCGGTTTCCGATATCAGGCGATGCGTCATACAGGCGCACGTTTGTAATGTATTCATCGCATCGCGACCCCAACCCCGGTAATTCGAACTGAACTCGATTTTTATTGAGTTGTGCCCTACAGATGTTGCCTTAATGTGTGGAGTGAGCATTGTAATATAAACTCAACTTCATTTCCTATTCTGAATGTAGGTAGGTGAAATATAATTGAGTACCGATCACTAAGGTCTGTGTATGAAAATATTAAAAATTTCTCACCGACAAATATGTAATTATTTTGCATCAATTGATGAGAAAGGATTATAAGATAAAAAATGTTTTATAGAATTTATTAGCACAGCCATTCAACGTTGCAACGCTGTGAATTCTGGGAAAGATACTAATAAGCGACGATGCCGGAGAACTTGACGTATGCATGTAAATACTAAATTACCTAAATGACACAGTATTACCCGCGGTTAACGTTGTACTTTTACCATAACTGCGGGCAACGCCGCATAACGGCAAACATAGTCTAAAAGTAGCCTAAGCTACTGCTTCTACATCAAAGGCGGTCCAGCTGTTCTAGAGATTAGCTCGAATAAACAGACAGAAAAAAAATATAAGCACCGTAAATGTTTCGATATGCATTTTGTGAAAAGCTGAATTTCAAATCACGAACTTATACATTAATTTTGTTTATTGGTGTAGGTAGATAGATGTGTGTGAAAACAACGATATTTTGTAGTGATTACAGAACAAACTCTAACCAATAGATTTTACGAGTACTTAATATGAGTACCAATAATATCAATTAATAAAGTACATGTCAGAATATTGAACTGGTACGTAATATGTTAATCCTTTATGTATGACTCTGTCAAAGTCTCAACGAGAATTAGCTCCAATTACAGATCATAATTTGACAGCCGAAATTATAACAACATAATTGGACATTTGATGATCTGTCGAATTAGTATTAGCTAATATTAATTGGTAACTTGAGCGTATACACTTTCTTAATTAGTTTGTAATACTTAGGACCGTTTTAAAAAATGTCCCGTGAATTTAAGAGGCCACTTATGTATATTTTCGTTTTCACCAACCTTTAGGTGGCACCTAGTATTTTCTTAAAATTTAGGGCTACCTACATTAGGGGCTCCTAGAAAGACGAATGTTTCAGTATAGTTAGTGACAACTAGCGATAGTTACTTTATTCAGAAGCTTACATGCATTGTTTGTCGTTAAAGATATTGTTTTGAATGAATTTTTTGATTTAAAGTAGCATAGCATATATAATCTAACATAGGGCTCTACCCCTATGTTTAAGAAAAAAATAATAAAAACTACTGTCCGTATCGCCTGACAGTTTAATCGTATGAAGCTCGAGTCGCCTAATATACAATCATTTAATTCTAGTAAGTCTTTAAAATCATAGAACAACACAGAGCCGTAGACCGGAGAGCAATAGGCATAGTGTGTTTTGCAGGGCTCCTGCCTTGCATTGGCCCGGCTAACAGCCGTGACTGATAAGTGTGCACAGTTTCGTCAGTCGGTCTTGTACCAGATTTCTGTCAGACGTCCGAACGCTCAAGGTCAGTCAAAGGTCACGTCCACGACTTACATCCGATAGTTTGCACAGCTCAGTGTATGTTCATACTCTAAATCACGGCTGTCAGCCGCGTCCGTCAGCGTGTTTCCACCGTCACACTTGCACATTTTACACTCACGTACAAAAACAATCGACTGTCACTATGAACTCGCACATGACACAGGAATTTATATTCCTAATGCGGGAGTTGTCATTTTAAAGAAGAAAAAAAAAATAAAAAAAAAAATATAAACATATTCTATGTCATAACAGTGTAATACATAATAATATGCCCATTTGCGCTTATACTTTGACATAGGGGAACTCTTGTGTATGGCTACTACCTACTTAGCTGTGTTGCTCTTATGCCTCACTGGATTATGGATCAATTATCTTGTAAAAAATTAAAATACATGTAGTAAATCGAGAAGTAACGTTGTGTTTCAATTCCAATTGACAAAATCAATAAGTTGTCTCAAGCAATTGTGCATTATTTTACCGTGTCCTTATTTTACAGTTTGTGTATAGGTATGCAAACTTTTCTTCAATAGCAATACGTTTCCTTGTGAAACTAGACAGACTTCGCCGGTACTTTTTTCTTTATTTCATAGCAGCTGTCGCAAGTGTAACAAGGAAACCAGAAAATTGCATACATATTCACAAACTATTTTTATTTATTCGTTGTGTTGCTTACTTCACCATTGAGTAAATGTGTGACTTAATGTCGGTACATTTCTTGGGCGTCTTGGAAACCACAATCATTATCTATATCTATCTATCTATATACATAAAAATGAATTGCTGTTCGTTAGTCCGCTAAAAGTCGAGAACGGCTAGACCGATTTGGCTAATTTTGGTCTTGAATTATTTGTGGAAGTCCAAGAAGGTTTAAAAGGTGAAGATACAAAAATGAATTGCATTTTTTTATGAATTATGGATTTTGTTTGCTTTAAGTTTATTTTATACAAAAGTTTAGGTCTTCTATTTATAGATTGAGACAGTACGAAGTCTGCCGGGTCAGGTAGTTGAAAATAAAACTACTGAATACTGTTAAAACCAACCATCTATTATGTCTTACTTTCTACAGTATCTTTGACTGCCTAGTTGGTCTAGTGGTTGCGGCTGCTGATCAAGAGGTTTCGGGTTCGATTCCCGAGTCAGACCAAATATTTGTGTAATCCACAAAAATTGTTTCGGAATCTGGGTGTTTACTATGTATATATGTATGTATTTAGACAAAAAGTATGTTTATGTATTTCTATCAGTTGTTTAGTACCCATAATACAAGCTCGGCTTAGTTGTGTGTAAGATGTCCGAAATTTTTTATTATTTATTTTGCAAATGAAATAAAATCTCTGCCAATAAAATCTCACAAAGATTCGTTCAACCGTCTTAGAGATTTATTAGTCAAAAGATTCAAATGTATAGAAACATTATCATATCACGACTTTAAAATACTTGCTTAAATAATTAAGTACATATTTATCTAAATTGATAGTTATACTCTCAATTTTATGTACTAACTTGAAAAGTATGTTTAAATTTCAGGATTATATTTTCATGAAACTAATTTTTACTTACTTCGATGAATATTTTAATATTGCCGGCTCCAGTATCAGATTGCATACTCTCTACGTGTTGGAATACGTTTTACATCTAATATTCTTCGATCGAATCTTACTTAACATTTTATCAATACTAATATAATAAATTTCAAAATAACACTATATATATTCCACATTGATGGAAAATATAGATAATATTTAGTAGCCGACCCCAAATAAACTTGGGAATAAGGCTCGGAAGAATTGATGGAAAATATACTGCACCGACCTACTCCGTACCTATGAATGAACCTTAGAATGTCGAATGGTGGAGATCGCGACAGGTCCGACGCTGCCCGTGATTATTTGCATCGGCCGGGAATCGAACCCGGACCGCCCGCGTGGCGAGCCTTCTATTACAGAACCACCCATGCTTATATATAATGTTAGAATAACTGTATAAGATGTTTTGACCGTTACTTATTTTTAGAGCAAACAGCCATTATAAGAATAAAAAGTCATTCTTCTTTAACAATACAACTCTATATAATTATATTGTTCTCAGAAATTGTCGAGATTTGTTAGATCTTTTATTAATATTGGATTTCGAATCGGCCCTGATTGATTCTTTATTGCCAAACCTATCTCTTTTTTTCGCTGTGTCATGACAAAAATTGAATAAGAATCTATGACTCAGAAACGTGTTAAATTTATTTCCTTTTATCTAACGTAACGTACGGAATTTAATTTGTGAGTCGGACTTATTTCATTTGTACACACATAATGCTTACAATATTTGGACCACTAACCAGGTACATTCTTCATGCTATATAAACTTTGTATCAAAATGAATTCGTTCTTTTGAGTCGAAGTATATCTAGAACTGGTGTGCTGTAATGGCACTGTTATTGCCCGCAATTCACTAATATTTGTCTTGAACAAGTGAGGGTATGCCATACGTCACTAGCTAAATATTAAACCTAGAACATCCCAGCAGAGATTAATATGTCGTCACTCTCACTATACGAATGCGCCGCGTAGCAGATGTAACAGCTGGTATATGCCATAAGCTGGAGCGGGTTGTTTCTGTTTATAATTTGTCGAAACAACGTGCTCGGTGATAAATCAAAACAGATTAAGATAAAGAAATATATAATTTTGTAACCGTCTTTGAGATACATAAATAAATAAATATTTTGGACAACTGACACACAACATCATCTAGTCCCAAGAAAAGCACAGCTTGTATTATGGGTACTGGACAACTTATATAAATACTTAAACATACTTTTCTTTGTAAACACATACATATTATACTTAGAAAACACCCAGACTCCGAAACAAATATTTATGAATCACACAAAAAATATTTGGGAGAATCGAAACCTCTTGATCAGCAGCACACGCTAACCACAAGACCAACAAGGAAGTCAGAGAGCAGTAGATGGCATCCTATCGAGACCATTTAATGTTAAATAAAACTATTTCGAAGTTTTGATACATGTTGCGATTAAAAAAAATATGCACTAACTTATTGCAAGCTAATGGTGCTATGTCATAACTTATCACGCAATTTCTACGTATGCAAAAAAAGGTCCCAATTTTTTTGTGCGTCTCATATACCCAGTTGGTCATCACTACTAAATAACCTAGATAGACTAAGTCAAACCTCGTAACGACAAATTAGAATGCGATGGTTTGTTAAGCATCAGGTAATGAATGTTGAATGCATTATACAATATTTAAATAACACTTCAACAAGTGTTACATGTATAGTCAATATATGACCTATGATGTAATCTTTAACGTTTCTTTTAATAAGTAGTGCTTGTTTCATTATAGTTTAAAATAAGCACTAGGATTAAGCTTATTTCTTCCGAACGTAATCTCGGCTTATGTTAAACATACACGGCAACTCAGTAGATACTACCTATGAAATTAAACTAAGTAAGTAGGAGAGCATATCGTAATATTACTCCATTAGCGCCTTATATAAATTTAAATTATTTTCGACTCACAACTTTTGCTTATTGTACCTAGTTATTACTAAAGTATATTTAGGTAAGCAAACTTTTAATGTTCTTACTTTTGCATACTGTAAGATGTGATTTAGGTTAATAGACAATATAGACATGGTCTTTTAAAATAAAAGTACTAATGTAAAATGACCGATTAAACTTTATCGTATCGTATTTCTATATATTTTTTAATTTATTTTTTCTACATTTGTTGAGGAGTTTTGAACTCGATCATACTCATAATGGATTGCATAATTGTTATAGCTAAACGTTATTGTTTAACGTTGTTTCGTCAGATACGATACTGCGGAGACCCTCGTCACCTGTAATTACAGGTTTTTACACGCTTTTTATTAGCTTCACCTGTATGTTTGTTTGTATTTTTGTTTGTATGTTTGTTTATATGTTTGTAACCGACTCCTTTGGGGGCGATTTTGACCCACTTTAAACGGCCAGATTTCGTTTAAACCTTGTAGATTTATTTAGTATCCATACACTAATTTGTAAAAAAACAAAAAAAACTGTTTTTTTTAATCTTTCTTCTAAAATAGTTTTAAAAAACTAAACAAACACGCCTTGAAACTAAAAAGTAGAAAATAATTTTAATGTAACAAAGCGTGGGGTGTTTTCTGAAAATATTTCAATAACGGCGACCCACGCTTTTTACATTAAAATTATTTTCTACTTTTTAGTTTCAAAGCGTGTTTGTTTAGTTTTTTAAAACTATTTTATTGAACCTACTTCAGGCACCAGTCCCTCACGAAGTCACCTGATAAAATTGGCACATCAAAGTTTTGTGGTTTATTATTATTATTGCATCTATATCAGTTACACTGTTTTATAAAATGCATCCCAATACAACGATTTACGTCGGAAATATTTACAAGAATCTTGTTTTAAATAATTTTCATTCGATGCTCACACCTTGCGGCAAGCGCCAAACACGGGTAGGGTCTTCGTCGTTGGCCTCCGCTGACAAGGGTCCAAATCAGAGATATTAATTTGTTGGGTGCGCTGTAAATTAACGGTCGCGAGTTCGTGTAACCGAGTTACATCACACAGTCCACAGAGGGCCGGATAATTTGTAACGCGAGCGAGTAATAATTTCCTTTGGTTGTCCCTTAAGCACGACGTGTGTAGGATTAGATGTTAAGAAGGGTAAATAGTTCTCGCTACCTACTCGTGTGTGTAGTTTTGTTTGCAAATCGATGTGTTGCCAAACGTGTTCTAGGTTTGGGTACCGAGGGCAAAAAAATATCATATTTTTTGCTTTTCGAGAAGGTTCTTGCTGTTTTTTTTTTATAATTAAATAAAGGGGTCTTTGTATGAACAAATAAGGTTTACTGTTCTTGTAACGCTTATTCATAAGTCAAAGTGTTAATTAAATTTAAAAAGATTATGAAATAATAGTTTGTGAAGAAAATGTTGACATGTTTTTTGTAAAGCAAATTTAAATGTAAGTAGTCATGTGTATTAGTATTGTATTGATGTATAAAGTATCAGGTTTGAGTCCTGGTGTCATAATTTGGTGAGAGTATTATGTCTTTTTTTTTCATAGTTGAAATGGAATAAGCGTTTGTCTTCCATCTCACCTGATGGAAAGTGTAGATGAAGACGAAGGTGGTACACGCCCATCTAAAAAAAGAAACCTGTTCACTCCACTCTTAAAGGCTCCGGAGTTTAACCTATCAGGAAAAATAGACCCAGGCAGGTCGATCCAAATTTTGGCGACTCTCACCAAAAACGAGCTGTCAACCCGTTTAGTTCAACTTTTGTGTATGTAAACAACGTATGGATGAAAGTTTTGCCTGAAAATTATGTCTGTATTTGCTGAGGATCGCACTAACTAGCGTGCAATTGGAGAGGCCTGTGTCCAGCAGTGGACTGCGATAGGCTGATGATGATGATTACGAATTCAGTCTACTTACTAACCGTGTTTCCTAAAACGTATCATAGAGAATTGTTTATAGTTTTAATATCTAAACCGAATAATCTTAAAAAATATCTATAAACCAAATCTAAACTTCACTTAAACTTGATTATGTTTTGATTATAATCTACAACCACTGCTAAATATTTTTAACAGGAAAAATGGAAACAGATTTCAGTTATATTTTTATATTTGTTTTCTCAATATATCAAAATAGTTGGATTGTGTTTTATAAACGTTAAAACTCTAGAGATAACAATCAGGTACTAAAAGTATATTTTACTGACTGTTATAGAATTTCTTTCTACTTCTGAAATCTCTCCTTAAGAAATAGAACTATTTCTGAGAAGAGTTTTTATAAGATCCAATTTGAAATGGCTGACGTCGTATATTCCCTTCCATATAATTTATAAATAAATAATATTATAAATGCGAACTAATATTGCGAAAGTAACTCTGTTTGTCTATTAAGTTTTCACGCCTAAACCGCTGAACCGATTTTGATGAATTTTGGTATAGAGATAGATGGAACCTTGGGAAAGGTTACTTTTTACAGCGATATCCGACATACGAGCGGGCAGAGCTGCGGGCAAAAGCTAGTATATATATATCCCTACTAATATTATATTTGCTCTATAAGTAACTCTGTCTGTCTGTCTGTTAAGCTTTCACGCCTAAACCACTGAACCGATTTTGATGAAATTTGGTAAGAACATAGAACTGAACTTGGGAAAGGACATATGCTACTTTTTACCGCGATAACCGACAAACACGCGGGCGGAGCCGCGGGCGAAAGCTAGTTTATATATAATTTCATTATTATAGGATTATTGTCAACTCTAATTAAACAAACTCCATTCAGTACTTTATAATATATATATAAATAAATAATATTGCTACTTCTGCATTGTTGTTTTTCTTATCTGTATATTAATAACCGTGCGATTTATAGTCAATTTAAGTCTTAATTATTTTCTAACATTTTAAAGATCTGTTTAGTCGATCAATCGCTTTGCGATAAGGATAATTAAAATTCGGCCCTTCGAGAAAGTAATAAAATTTATATTAGGTCGTCAAAAACTCAAGAAATAAACGTATTTAGAACCTTCAGACTTAATCCAAAATTGAGTCGCTAGAGACTTAAGTTTAGGACTAAGATGTTATCTCTCGAATACTCTTATCATAGTTAAAACGCTTGATAGTAAATACATGTACTTAGATTAAGTGAAATATTATTTAAACCAAATGATGAAAATAAAGTAAATACTTAAATAATATTATAAACACAACTCCATGTAGTCCCAAAATAAGCAGAGCTCTATGGGTAATCCAGACAACTGATATAAATACATAGATCCTCTTCTTGTAAAAACTTACATATCATACATAGAAAACACCCAAACTCCGAAACAAATATATGCTGATCATAGAAAAACTTGATCCCACTCGGGAATCGAATGCGAGACCTCTTGATCACCAGTTGCATATGCTAACCACTAGACTAACAAGGAAGTCAAAAGTGTTTTATAGTTTTTTCTAAGCTAATGTTATTATTACTAACTTTCGCCCGCAGATCCACTCGCGCGTATATCAGTTATCGTGGGTAAAAAGTAGCCTATGTCCTTTCTGAAGCTATAGATTAGGCTATTCGTTTCGGCCGTCGTCCATATGGCGTGAAAGCGTGATAGACAGATATATTTATAAAAGTAATTAGTAAGTAAGGATTATATAAAAGCTCTCTTGTACCCATCAACAGCTAAGTAGCAACCGTTTCCCTGAATTGTGACCTCATTTTAATGTTTTTTTTTGGCTAAAATGGAAAGAGAAAAGTAATGTTTTTTTTTTTTTTAATTCTGAAATCTGGCGATGGAGTACGACATGCTAAGTCTTATCTAGTAGTAGTGTGGTATCTGTTTGTGATAATTGTAAATAACATGAATTAAGACTAAAAGTTTTATTAAACATTTGTGTTGGCCTATATAAATACAAGCTGAGCCTCGCGGTGTCACCCGCATTTGTTGCTGTACGTTTAAAACAATAACTTCTGGGAAAGCCGCGGCAATGCTAGTCTAAAAAAAGTACCTGAAGTTATTTATATGCTAGTTAAAGTTCCGTCAAATTCTCCCTCTATTACAGAGATTACCAATAACAAACAGACAGACAAACAAAAATAAAAATAAAAAATGTTATAAGAACCATGTACTAAGTGTTCATGGTGCTTACTGCATACTGCAAATGCACTTACAACTGCAATTGCACTTACAACTGCAATGAACAATGCAATTTTTTAATAAATGTATTTCGTGAAAAACTGTAAATTGGAAATTAGGTACAGACACTTCAGTTTTATTTATTTGTATGGATTACACAAATATGTCAAAAATTTCAAACGAGAACAAATCGTGTATACCATTATTTTAATTGAAACATTATTCTTATATAGTATAAATCAGACATCAAAGTGCTATTAAGTTCCATCGTGTTGTTTTGGTAGCGAACAATTTGAGTTATGCTCAGTGACTTGGAATTTTTGGAATGTAATGCGAATGCCCCTTCGAGCTCACTCTGGAACTTCGACAATTAATTAAAAGTTTTAAGAAGAGGCCCTCCCCAGAGTCTCGGCAGCTTGTGACTGATGGGTAACACCAACTATATACACTTTATTTCGCCGACATATTTACGATAGAAAGTTTAAACGAGTGATAAAAACTTTGGATGACACTGTTGAATATCGTTTATTATATTGCAGGCCTCGGTGAGGGTGTAAAATTTAAATGAAGTTTATATTAGCATTAACTGCTACTAATTTACTATTAGATAAATAAAGACGCACTAGAGACTTTTGTTTAATGGCTAAGGTTAATAGTTGAGATATAAAGTCAAAGTTTAAATTGTCCATTATTAACCGCTTAGCAGTTATAATAATGTTCCTGTTTCGTGAAATTAGTTTTACAGTGATTTATGTAATAGCTGAGTCCCACGGTGTTACCCGCTGCTATTTTTATAAATCGCGAGTAACGCCGCGAAGCGAAGCTGGTCTAAAAAAAATCTGCCTAAGTCACTCTTTATGTCATCAGCTTTCTTGTAGTGAAAGTTCACTCAAATTGGTCTAGCCAGAGATTAACTGAACTAACAGACAGCATTTTTAAACGAAAATTATTTTTTGATGCAAATAAATATGGATGTACTTTGATGTGCATTTAGTAAAAAAATGTTCATTTGATATTACATACAAATACTCCAATTATATTATTTGTATGTATAGGTGAGAAATTAGTTGGTGATTGTACTAATTTCAGGTATAAAGCCTGTTAAAGGCCTTCTACACGGTCGGAACCAACCGCCGACCAACTACGCGAGGGATGCGCTCGAGACCAAGGCCGTTGACAACCCGACCAAGGACAGGATGGTTGGCGGTTGGTTCCGACCGTGTAGAAGGCCTTTTAATATTTACAAAAGACGTTTATTTGTAGTTTTGATACCACACATTATACTACCATGGTAGGTAAAACAGAGACTACTACGAGATCCAATACCTTTACGCTTTGTTTTCACATACACGATAGGTGCAATGTTGTCTATATAAAAAAAATATATACAATTACATGTACATTTTGCTTTTTTGGTATTTTAATTGCAAATTTTTAGGGATACTTTATTGCATAAACGATTAAACTTGAGGTAGGCTCACTGTGACCTTTTTTATGGTAAACAAATTTGTTCACGGTGTTTAACATTACGGGCAATTAAAGACACAGCCAAGGTTGCAGCTAGTTAAAATATCATCATAAGACCAAGTCTTTAATATTAAAACGCGTAAATTTCAACGGTTCATTTCCTAACGAATAGCTTACGATAAACTCTGGCCCTAGTAATAAGCAAGTGACGCAGTTCAAAGGTCCTATATTTCAACTCAAGATTGTCGATATTAATTTCTAATTTTGATTACAACTTCCAACGAGAAGGGTGCTCGGCATGAGGACTGCCCACTTGATATTATCCCACTTTATTATTGGCTACACATTTAATAGGTCGCTGGAACTTTAATTAGTCTTTATCAACTTTCGAACTCTTAAATCAGCTTTATCGCTATTTAATTTATTTCTCAGCTGCTCCCTTTTAAAATATAGTTAATTTCCCAATTTCGCGATATAGAAATGATGCCAATAAACCAATAAATATTAAAGTAAGTAAGCTGTAAATTAATTCGGAGAAAGTAAGTTCCATAAATTTTATGCTTAAATTATTTTGGAGAAAAGTCAGTCTATAAAAAAACTTTAATGAAACGGATTACGTCACAACAATACTTTTAAGCACATAATAAGTTAATCTTGTGTCATACATTCGCTGCGGCGATTCCAAACGAGGTACATAAATTATGGGCGATGTGAAAAATAGACCTGACTGCGGCGTGTGGTGGCTAGATCCTAGCGCCAGCGCGTTTTACCGCCACAAATATATTATCTTGAATTTCACTGGTAAACTAGAGAAACGATGTTAAATTTAAAGTTGTTTAAATACGATTAAGAGACCTGACTAAAATATTTATTATGGATACGTATGGGATTATTGTGATAAGCAACCACGTTACAGGTATTACATACCTTTAAATGGTGGTCGTTTTCTGGATATGGTTGCAGTATTTAATTATGAGGGATATTTTACACTGTACGTGCCATAGTTCATTTGAATATTCTGGTAATCCAATATTCGAATTGTCTTTATTTTCAACTAAAATAAGAGTTATTTGTCTTACACTATTTGGCAGATAAAAAAATCTGATATATCTGATGATGTTCATGTACTCATAGCCCATATCCAGGACCATTGCACGTACATTTACACGACTATTGCGCCTTGTGACTATTAACCTTAAACATAAAACAACATTAATAATATTGAACGTACACGTATTTATCTGTGGTATTTTGCAATCTTACAAAATTAAAATACACCAACAAAGGTTCCTCTACTGTATTAAATATATCAAAACTCCCTCTTGATAATAACCGTTTGAATATGAATCGTAAAGCACTGTTATCTTCTTGTGCTTAACATAAAGTTTTGTCTCGCTCGTGCTCAATCTATAACTGGACGTAATAGCGCGGTGTTACCGACCATCATGTAAAATCGTATAATATCACTTCCATACTCAAGATACGAAGAAATGTGCGAAAGAGACGTAACATCGAAGGGGGACTGGGTAAATGGATATAAATCGTCTTTTGCTAAAGTGTCACTGCAGCAATTTAGGAACGTCGGTTGAGTTCGGATTTTGGGGTGCAATATAATAGATTTCGGAGTTTTCCTGTTAGCAAAAACTTTCAGCTATTTCTTAAATAAACTTGTTACTTTCATGATTTAGCCGATTGTGAATTCCAATACGGTTTATACAGTCCCCTTGAACGCTTCATTTAGTAATTTTGATTTTTTAACTTACTGTACATAAAAAATAGGTGGTAAACTAGTCTGCGTAAACAAGAATACGAGAAGACATACGTTGATAATTTAATGCATATTAAAGAATAAGAAGCTTTATTTTAAGATTAACAATGTAAATATTTTAACACCCGAAAGATTTTTAAATAAAAAAAAACACAAATTGTTTTCTATTTGGAACATAAATTATTTTTATGTCCCTATTTAGGAGTCTCTGAAATAAATAGCAACAGTTTCTGTTTACTGTCATAGCACAAGTACCATATCCTTAACTTTCTACAATGTGTGCCATGAAATTATGCAATGCTTTTAAATGATATTCGTTTTACAGTCCAACGCGTTACATTTGCATTTGGTTTTATCGCATTGCCAACTTAAAACGCAATGGAACGTGAAAAGCCAACCGGGTCTTGTTTCGCACATTTGCTGCAGATATCGGAATCCACGGTATATTCAGTTCAATAAGAATTTATGCCCTCATATTTCGTATCATCAATACCGTTTATTTTCCACACGTTTTCCTTGTCGGTTCAGTCGGGCGGCGAGAATACATTTCAACGAATTTTTCTCTTACAAAAGATAGGGCTAATTTTGCATAGGTGTTCCTTCAGTCTTGTTATATTAAATTCTCGATAGCGACATCGGAAAAAGACATATTGTCATATTGTTTTAAGCTTAAGTGGCTTATACGAAATCTTTGATATTTTTATAGTATACACATTGTATATACATTTTCGTTCTACGCATTGTCTTAAATAAAACCATATCTATAAACTATGTCTAGTTTTTGTTCTTAACGTTCTTCATTCGTTTTTTGTTTCTTACAACATAATCGGTTAAAATTAAGTAAACTGCGATAGCGCACTTTCAACATGCAAAAAAATCGGCAGTTTATTTAGAAATATCCTACGTTGTGTCCATAATAAAAAAAAATCCTTATTAATTTTTTTATTACTAAGTAATTGCATTGGTGTAGTACACAAAATATAATAATACATACAAGATAACCTAAACTCTAAAAAACCTTACGTTATAATATAATAACTGAAGTGGCAAATTATATAGCTCCTGTAGCTCCTCTTCCCCTCTTCTTCTTTCTAGCCTTATTCCCAATATTGTTTGGGATCGGCTACTAGTTCAACCGGTTTTACCTGAATATCAGTTTCTCCACGGAGCGACTGGTCTCAGACCTCCGCAACCTTAGGGTTGCGGAGGTCTGAGACCAGTCGCTCCGTGGAGAAACTAGTTCAACAACTAGTTCAACAACTAGTTCAACATTTTAAATTCATTTCTCCCTTAGGGGAGAAATGAATTTAAAATGTTGAACTAGTTGTCAATAAATTTGAGGGCACTAACTTCCCAATAACGATTGCCATAATTGTTCATGACAACCGGGACCAACAGCTTTACGTGCTCTCCGAGGCATGGGCGTGAAACACCGCCAAACTTTTAAACTCCCGGCTGCTATTAGGATTTTCTAAGAAAAACCCAAAAAACACTTTTTTGGCCCGACCCGGGATTTGAACCTGAGATCTCTTGATTAGCAGTCGCATACTCATCCACTAGACCAACGAGGCAGTTACAAAGCTACAAAGCTCCCCTCATTACTCATAAAACCCTTGTAAATTCATCAGTGAAATAAAAAAGTGGTGCAATATAGCGAACGTCTAAAACAACGGCTTTATAGTCATAGTTATGGCCCAATAAAGGTAATAGAGAGGTAGTTTCTCACGCGAAAAATCCCCATCCACGTAAATGTAAGTAGTTAAATGTTTCGTTTTCACTAGTAAATTTCGTTGTACATCGCGTTGGCTTTTCATGCTGTGTTGTAAACTTACGTAATGTAGAACAGGAAAACATTGGAGCATAAACACAAACAACAGCACTATACCTAATAGTCTACTATATGGCTGAATTAACGTAATAAGTTCCTTTTTTTCATTTCGAAGTTTTAGTTGCATGTCTTGTTCTTTCCATATTTCCTTTTTAGGGTTCCGTATCCAAATGGCAAATAACGGAACCCTTATAGATTCGTCATGTCTGTCTGTCCGTCCGTACGTCACAGACACTTTTTTTTGAAACTATAGGAACTGTACAGTTGAGACTTGGTAAGTAGATGTATTCTGTGAACCGCAAAACTTTTTGGGGGTTCCCCATACTTGGAACTAAAACTAAAAAAAATTTTTTCATCAAACTCATTCGTGTGCTGCATCAACCTATCTGTGAATAGGTCTTCAAAAATGATATTGAAGTTTCTAATATATTTTTTTCTAAACTGAATAGTTTGCCCGGGGGAACTTCCAAAGTGGTAAAATGTGTCCCCCCCCCATGTAACTTCTGAAATAAGAGATTGATAAAAGTTAAAAAAATATATGATGTACATTACATTAAAACATCGATGAAAGTTACAACGAACTACAAGAACTTTTATATGATGTTACTTGCTTCTACGGAACCCTTCGACTTTATTGGGTGAGTTCGACTCGCACTTGGTCCCGTTTTTTATATAATTATACAACTACGAGTATAACTTAAACCTATAACCTATAACTGAAACCTCAAGAGGAGCAGTGGCATTCGCTATCATTGTGCTACCGAGGCAGTTAATAATACCTATGTTAAACGTATACATATATATTGAAACTTTAATAACCTTTGGTGCCCTATTTGGTCTTCCGTACTACAAATGAATATAGTCGCCGGAGACTTTACAAACATACACGTAAAACAAAACGCAAAAAGCATATAAATTCAGCATTTCAATTTGAGGTTTAAACAAGGTGTTGTCCGAACAATTTTCATCGATTAATGATTGATTTGGCCATTAGGTCAAGATGGCAAATTTGTACCGAAATATCTTCCATAGTAAAAATATAAAAGATAATCAGGAGGTAATCAGGAAGCGATAGCTTTGATTGATCTTTCCGAAGTACGAACGTCCTTGAAAAAACGTGACACTCATAGTAATCACATGAGTAAATCATGGTCGAAGTATAATCATCAAGGAACTAGCTCTTCGTTATTATGCAGTGCAAAATATTGAGGAAATAGCTTTCTGAGGAAATTCTGAGCAAAAATTAACTATGACGAGAAATATAACTGATTGTTATTGTATTGGTATAGCAGGCCTAATATAATAAATATAAATAAAACTAATATAAACATTATATAAACCTAATATAAAATAATAATAACAATATAAAAAAAATATAAAAAAGTACGATATTTGTATAGAAAAACAAATTTTAAAATTTTGGTCCGTCTGTTTGTTTGGTTAATGTCTGGAACGTATTTCCACAGGCAGATAGTTAATGGTATAAGGAGTAACTTAGATTCATTTTATTTTTAAACTAGATTCTTCCCGCGGTGTTACCCGCGGTTATAATTATCGATTGCACGTGTTTACTATGTTTATTTTACTATCAATGTTTGTTTTAAGTTAAAGCGCTCAATTTATTACTTTTTTGTGTATTTATTGTGTATGTTTTCTCAATAAGATAATTTTGTCAATTCTTTTGGGAAATAAAAATTATTCAACCGTAAGGTACAATGACAACGGGGGACGCATTCTAGTTCCCAATATAGCGCTTGATTTGTTATTCTAAACCTGCACGAAGCTCGACCGAACAGTGATGTCCTGACTACATTTGAACTTTGCTCTAGTCGAACAACATGGACGTGATATGCCGTAGCTACCTACGGCATATCACGTCCATGTTCGATTGGTTCTTTGAAAATGATATTTTCACGAAATGAAATATCCAATTACGTTATGCTATGAACATTGCCTTTAAATATTATATGTTTATTAGATCTGTTATTTTTTGTTGCCAATGAAGAAAAAACCAAAAATATCGCCGGAAATTAAGTACGCTAGGGTAATTGGATCTGAGTGCTGCGCCTCTGTCTATGTCGGCTATCGCGCTAAAAATTAGCCTATGTCTTTAGACTATCTGAATACAAAATTTCATTTAAATCGGTGCAGTAGTTTTTGCGTTTATCGCGAACAGACAGAGAGACGCGGCTGAGGTCTGTATTGATGATGATTAAGATGATTTAGAAGTAGTTGTTGTTCTTTTATTTTGAAACACTAGTTTGTCATACGTAATATTCGCAGTGTATAAAAATTGTTAATCAACGTATCTAAAACATAACAGAAAATGTAACATTAACACGACGTCAGATATTAAAACAGTGTTTTATTAATAACAAGGTATTAAATCGTACGCCTCGTTGAGCTAAACTTGAGAGTAATCCTTCACAAACCTAAATTTTGAAGTCAATTGCTAAATATAGAGACACATCTACACCTTATCTGCTATATAAGGCCCTTTCAGGTACGTTAAGGTTCCCTGTTAGTTAATAGGCGAACGTTAAAGCCCCGACCTCGTAAAACATCGGTACGTGAGCCGCCAAATAATTTAATCCCACTTCTATTTCGGCCAAACACGATGTCAGCCGAGACGAATTTCGCCTGAATCTTAATATAGGAGCAAGAACATTTTGCTTGTGACTTTGCCATATATTTATTGCAAACCAAGTGGGTCACGAAGGTTTAAAATATATTGGATACTTGTATGCACTATGACGTGACGGAAATTTTGTGTTTTTAGTTTAGCAGGCAGGATCGCCACTAAGTAAACAGACAGGCCCGTCTGCTTTCTATGTTTCTATATACCGAGAAAGGCATTATTTTTATTCAATTTCAACTCCTAGGCTGCGGTCTCGAAATCAGCCGTAGCGGGACGGTAATATAGGCTCCTCGCGGTGATTATTTCCAGTCCAGTTCCATATAAATCTATGCATTGGAATGTGCTGTTGCCATAACGCCGCTCCCGCTGACTTCGCGTGCGCAGCCTAACTAAACATTGATTGAGAATATTCCATCTTTTAATCCCGGGGTTACTTGGCTATTACTACAAATGACTTTATGAACAATATATCTAGACTGTACCAACGGACATAGACCTCACCTAACAACTAGTACACCATCATTCACATTTCAGTTTCAAAAATCAATAGAGCCATCATAAGCACTAGTGGCCTGAAAAACGCACTTAGATGTACTAAAAACCTTAATAATTTAGTTCAGTTATAAATTTAGTGAAAACATGCAAAGTAATGATTACAATGATAATAACAAGCCATAAAAGTGTTCTACATAAAAATTGTAACGGTACCTTATCGGCCCTATTGCTGTTTTAACGCCCTTCAGAGGCGGATTCGATCGCGTGCCCTCGATTTATTAAAGTCAGTAAAATATTTACTGAAAATAGTACTGCCCTCGAAGGTACTAATTCAGAAAAGCAATAGGAATAAATTACTATGCCTAATGTTTCATACTGTAAAAGCCTTCAACGGCCCTTGATTGTTGCGCAGGAAATAAACTCGCGATAAGGCTCGGATAGTTTTGCTAGGTCGTTACGAAATTCGAATAGCCTTCGCATAAATGTCATTTAGGGGAAATGTAGACTTGCCGTGTATAAAAATTGTTATTAAGTCCTCCCTTACCCTCTGCTAATAAACGAGATTTTCTTTAGATAACGGGGAATACCTATCTTTTGTTAATATATTTACTGCCCGGGTTTATTCAGTGATGTTGTTGAAAATTTATGTAAAGCAGTTGCTGCTTATCATTTAAACAGTAAAGTTTTGTGAAAACTTCATAACAATTTACAACCTGTTCTTGAGTTTCTTCGTAATAATTAAAAGGTTGCATTTGTTGTTTCAGATTGGTTCACTGAAGAATTATTATTTGCTGTCACATCACGAAATCCACAAGCGATCTACGGAGCCGAGCCATGAACATCACCTCAAGTTAAATGACGAACCTCAGGTAATTTTCTTATTTTTCTTTCTTCTTATGATGATACCATTTCATAAGTATATGCGGGCTTTATAGCGGGTGGCGGGAAAACTAGCAGACGAATCTCATCATGTGATTATAGGCACATGCAGCTTAAAAGTCCTACGTACCACCTTTTGATTATGGCTTTGCCCTTTTAAGTTAGAAACAAGGGAAAGGCTGTGCCATCATTTCCAAAACATGGTCTCCCACAGTAAAACTAGATATCAAAAGTACAGAAATACTACACGCTTTCTACGATTAGAGGATATTCACCTACCCTTTTGACATGATATAAATAGCCTTTGCTAACTTGAATTTCAATCTTTAGCACTTCAAAGATCTTAACTTCTTTATTTACTCGTACTCTGACCGACTAAATGTTATCAACTTGATAAACATATTTACAAATGTAATAGAGAAAACCGTCCAGCATCATCCAAACTTCTATCCTCAAAGTAAATATTTCACGAACATAATGGTGTGTGAGTCACGAGGGTGCACAAGTAGGCGAGTATTCGTGTATAGTGCTACTGTCAAAAGTTCTCCGCCCACCCAACCCTTCTGCTAATCCGCGACCTCACTTAATCTTTTTGTCATCCAACGCGCGTCTACTACGTTCCCATCACTTTATTTTCTTCCACTTGTACAATATGTTTCCGCGTTCTGGTAATTCCACCCTATTTCTATATGCATCACTCCAAATCCAATTTTGTATACGCTTACGTTATGTATGTTTCTACATCAAATTTTAAGATTATAAAGACGATTCGTAATAGGGCACGATTTCTTTTGAGATGACAACGCGAAGCAGCAGAGCGGACGTCGTAACATTTTTATGGTTTGCTTTGTGTTAGATGAGTGTTTTTCTCGACGTTTTATGCTTGAATGGAACAAGGATTCAGACTTTGTTCTACTGATATAAGTATCATGTAATTGGGTATACTGTTGAGACCTTCTTTATTCAAATGTTAACGTTTTCGATCAAACATTTATGAACCGTTTTATAACACTGTAATAACTCCAACGCCTAATAATTTATATACTTATCTACCATCTCTTTGCTTACGCTTTAATACCTTTTAATGTTAATCAAAACATAACATCCTTTGTGTAAAAGATATCCGAAATTGCTTTTCGTGTTTTCTTTCAGTCTCGTTTCATTAATTAATTCATCTAGTAAAATTAAATTGGTAGGCCTACTTATACTTTGTGTTTAATTATGTTTTGGCTTTTGTAGGAACTCTGCTAATTCTAATTTTTGCAATCCCGTGGGTGCTATGACTAATACTCTTCTCTGTGTACCATCAGCTCTTCTTTACAATAGATAACTAAACATATCATTCTTTATTTGCCACAGTCTAGTCTGTCCAATGTCTCAATATTTGTGAAACATCTCCAATAAGCGTCAATTTACTAACTATATCTTTATCTGTAACCGTATATTTCGTTCAGCGGAAAAGTTTCCTGTAACAGTATTGACCCAGAAAATCCTCAGTGTAACAGATAAACTAGTGGATTGTGGAGATAACGCATCAAAAACTTATTACTTAGACCCATTCGGATTATAGGCTTTTTTCTTTGATGTAGCCCCGTAGTGCGTGACAAAGCAAAGAGGGCGAAATATCAGCAATCTACATTAGTCGTGGGGCTGCACGTTTCTCTGGCTTTTTTGGATGCTTTAAGAACACGGCACTTTTAGTAGCGTTGTTTGCATCTTGGCGTACTGGCTTCTTGAAATACTATCCTTGACGGTACCCAACACATGTGACATTTATTATAATTATAGTGTGAGGAGTACGTTGCGTTCAATTTCCAAGAATATGCAAGCTGTATTCTTGCAAGAATGTCATGGACGAAATATCCTTGTAGCATGTGCTGTCTTTTCGTTTTGCGCTCGCTCTGTAACTGAATTGAGCATTTTTCACTCGTATGAAATTAAACTCTGCGCTGAATAGAAAATGTGACGTTTCTTCAGAAAAATGAATGTCTATATTACTGCAGTTGTTATAGAGTTGAGCTGAGATATTTTCAAGTTATCCATCCTATTAATTATAAATATTTTTAAATCATCACTTAATTCAGGTTAAATACTTATTTTTTTTACAAAAGAGTTGTCCTTAAAATGTATTATTTGCCATTAGCTGAGTCCCGCGGTTTTACCTGTGGTTATCGTTAGAAATAGCAAGTAACGCCTTTGTTGCGAAGCTAGTTTTAAAGGAGCTAGTAAAAAGTTTAGCCTTAAGTAACTCCTTATATCATCAGCTTTCTGCCGGTGAAAATTCATTCAAAATTGGTCTAGTCGTTCCAGAGATACCCGGAACAATCAAACAGACAAAAAAAAGAATACTTTTTTGATGTAGGTGCGGTATATACTTTTATATGTATTTAGTAAAAGCCTGTTAATTTGATACTACATACAGACACTATTCGTATGGAGTTTAAATATAAAAGGTTAGGTGTGCTTACTAAAAAAAGCGGCCAAGTGCGAGTTGGACTCGCCCACGAAGGGTTCCGTATCAGCAAGTAACATCATTTAAAAGTTCTTGTAGTTCGTTGTAACTTTCATCGATGTTTTTATACTAGTCTATTGATTGCATGAAAGGTAAATTGCGAGTTACGATTTATGACGTATTAAAAAAAAACTACTCACTAGATCTCGTTCAAACCAATTTTCGTTGGTAGTTTACATGGTAATGTACAACATATATTTTTTTTAGTTTTATCACTCTCTTATTTTAGAAGTTAGAGGGGGGGGGGGACACACATTTTTCCACTTTGGAAGTGTCTCTCGCGCAAACTATTCAGTTTAGAAAAAAATGATATTAGAAACCTCAACATCATTTTTAAATACCTATCCATAGATACGTCACACGTACTTATAGGTTTGATGAAAAAAAAATTTTTTATTTCAGTTCCAAGTATGAGGACCCCCAATATGTATTGTTTTTTTTCTATTTTTATGTAAAAATCTTAATGCGGTTCACAGAATACATCGATTGACCAAATTTCAACAGTATAGCTTCGGAAATAATTGGCTGTGACATACGGACGGACAGACAGACAGACAGACAGACAGACTTGACGAATCTATAAGGGTTCCGGTTTTTGCCATTTGGCTACGGAACCCTAAAAACACGGACTGTCGCGAACTTTATTTTTGAAATTTTAAAGGGTGAACAATTTTTTCATACATTGTTTTTGTGAAACTAACTATTTACGCAGAGCACACAATGGAAGCCCAAACGGAATAATTTATTAATACTCGGCTTTTAAATACAATATAGGCAGGCTTCTTGGCAAATTGGTCTGGAAGTTTTAGATGGCCGAAATATGTTATTATTCCATTATAATTATATATATCGATTTTGAAGATAAGTCGCGTTCCAAACATTAGACGTGTCTTTAAGCTGTCTCTAGTGAACTGTTTAAAATTTAAAATTTTGAATGTTGGTAAACCTTAATTGTCTATATGACTGCACGGTTGAGTGGATTAAGTGGTCGCCACTCCGATTTTCCCTGTGCCAAGTGTTGTGGGTTCAAATCTCACTTGAGACTGCGATTCACAAACTTTTTGCGTCTGGGTGTTCTTTGTGTCTGCAAATTGTCGTTCTGAGTCTGGTCTAATAAAAGATTTTGCAAACATACATGAAACACATGTATGTTTGTATGTAAATATACATTTGTGTTCATTTATGTTTATATTCTTTTATTAAAAAATATTTTTATTCATGTGTTACCTACTCAAGTAAAAAAGAAAGTTATAAAACAATACGAAAAGTGACTTTACTATTTTTCGTGTTGTATTTTCCAGACGCTACATAAAACTCACTGTCCTCTCGTTCTTCTCAACATATATACAAGGACACGAGCATATGTCTTACAGTTTTACATATTTCCTTACGACTTTACACCGTCACTGGGGTTATCCTTAAGGGTACGAGAGACGAATACTAATTTGATCCGTTGTTCAACAGAGAAACGTTGGTTCCGCCCATTGGGAAAGAGACTTTCTAGTAATTTTTAAACGACATGTCTTAGAAAACGTTGTAATGATATAGTAATCAATATATCGAGCATTTCAAAAGTTCCTGTTTAATGCCTTTTCCGTTAGTTTCCGTAAACAGAAATGAAAGACAGTTATATTTAGGTTACATAAAATTGAATATTTTGTTTTAGTTCATACTAACATTATAACGTGTAATTTATTATTTAGTTGGCCTTGTGATATAAGCAACGTCGCTTTCTATTGCAGCAAGTGTTGTGGATTTAAATACCACACGACATTGTTGTTCTGAGCCTGTATCATGAATGTTTGTAAAGAATGTGTATTCCGATTGCGGAGGATGTCTAAAAAATTTAAAATAACTTTGTCTGTCTATCTCTCAGTTTATTACGCTTTCACTGCTAAAACGCCATACCGATTGGATGAGTTTCGAAATAAAGATAGATCGGACGTTGGAGAGTAACATGGCTACTTTTTATCACAATAACCGACATATATGCGGATCACGGCCAAAAGTTAATAGTTGGTTAATACATTCTGCAAATTAAAGAAGCGAACTATAGTTTAAAAAGACAACTCCCGCATTAGGAATATAACTTCCTGTGTCGCGGGGGACTTTACAAACATACATGAAACGGACACAAAGAACACCCAGACTCATGTACTATCATGTACTATTTAATTATCTTACATATGTGAGTTAATTAAAACATGTCATCTAATATATCATTATATTAATCTCAGTATTCATAAAGCGTTTTCGTATCGTCACTAAATATATTACTTTGCAGCTAGGTCCAATTTAATATTTTGGAAAGAAAAGCTGTCACCTGAGCGATACAGACGGTTTGATATTATTAAAAGCTACGTTTATATGAAAAATCCGAATGAGATTTGCAACTTTGCATTATTTGACAACTTGACTCGTACACATGTCAATCACACGTGACATCAGTGGATAGGTATTTACTTGTCACTTTTCTATTCATTTTATTACTTTTTTTGGTTTCTAAGATAATTTTTTATGTTTTAAAAAAAAAAAAAAGAAAAAAAAAAGATAATGTTAACCTTTGACTGGCCTGAGTGTGGGTGTGGATCTGTTTAAAATGCGAACTAGGACAACGTTATTGTTTAAAAAAATATTTTTACTAATCAAAGTTACTCCTCATGTCATCAGCCAACGAATCGAAGCTTTCGAAGCTGTGTTAGTTACCTTGGTTCTCTAACGGATCACTTTGTTTCTTGAATTTGTCCTTCAGAGAGACTCCAAGTATGGCTCTTTCCATATGAATGAATTAAAGATAATGCACTAGCCCTACAGTACAAGCCCATATTCATCAGTGGACTGCAATTGGCTGATGCTGATGATAAGAGTGCTATTTTTAAATCCTTATAAGATATATAAACCAGTTGAAACTGCACAGTTAACATGCAGGTACGTATGTATGTAACGTTATCCGAATAGGCAAGCTGAAGTGACAGTGGGCTGGTCATATTAGTCGCCAAACTAATGACTACTGGAATAGAAGAGTTCTGATGTGGAGTCCGCGTCTTGGTAAACGTGGTGTAGGACGCCCACAGGCCAGGTGGAGTGACGACTTGTGCAGGATGGCTGCCAGCCAAATATAATAGGTCTCGTAAGAAGCTCCAAACCGCTTCGAGTGATGTGCAAAAGGAGAGACCTTTGTCCAGCACTAGACTGCGCTAGGCTAATGATGATGATGTAATTCTTAATAAACAGTAATCACACTCCATCTATATTGCCTTAGAAAACGGGACGTTTAAGCATTTCAGTATCTTCGTATAGTTTTATAAGAATACAAAGTGTTAAATATAAGACTAACAAGACAAACACGCGTGGAATATCATTTTCAGTATCATATTTAGCTTCCATTGAACGACCTGCAATAATAACGAGATTTCTCTCCGGGAATGGCCCTTTTAACCTTTTTTTTGGGGGAAATGACATCATTCCGTCAGATGGCTTATATTGTTATAATCCTCTATATGTTTCGCCAGTGAATCTGTGGAAATTGTAACCATATGTCATTTCTATATTGGCCATGCGAAGCAAATTTTATCATAAACGGTGTCGTTTATATTCATCATTGCTTTAGACACTTGGTGTTTAAGAGTTAATTCGTGAACTGATTTAAGGGATTTTATTATAGGAATTGCTTTTACGGTTATGTCATCAGTATTCTATCGCTGTCTAACAAATAACTTGATATTTCTTGTAAATCTCCAGTAACGCCGTGGAGCAAACCTAGTCTAAAAAATAGTAGTCTTAGTTACATCTTATATCTAGTCAAAATCGGTCCTTCCGTTCCCAAGTATACCCGGAACAGAGACGCAGACTGACAATTTTTTTATAATTTTCTTTTTTGATGTAAGTACTATATTAACTTTCATACGCATCTATTAAAAAGCGGCCAAGTGCGACATCATATAAAAGTTTTTGTAGTTCGTTGTAACTTTAATCGATGTTTTTATAATAGTGTATTGATCGAATGAAAGGTAAATTGCGGTTTACGATTTATAACGTATTTAAAAAAACTACTTACTAGATCTCGTTCAAACCAATTTTCGTTGGTAGTTTGCATGGTAATGTATAACATATACTTTTTTTAGTTTTATCACTCTCTTATTTTAGAAGTTACAGTGGGACGACGACGACACATATTTCCACTTTGTAAGTGTCTCTCGCGCAAACTATTCAGTTTAGAAAAAAATGATATTAGAAACCTCAACATCATTTTTGAACACCTATCCATAGATAAAAACATTTTGAGTTTCAGTTTCAAGTATGGGGACCAAAATGTATTGTTTTTTTTTTCATAAAAATATGTGAAAATCTTAATGCGGTTCACAGATTACACATCTACTTACCAAGTTTCGATAGTAAAGTTCTTATGGTTACGAAAAAAAGTGGCTGTGCCATACGGACGGACAGACAGACAGACATGACGAATCTATAAGGGTTCCGTTTTCTGCCATTTGGCTACGGAACCCTAAAAACCTGTCTTTAATTGACAGTGTTTTTACTGTAAACGGGACATATTCGCGATAATATTATAAAGGTTACGATACCCGTATAACCCATTCGAATCGACGGAAAATAGAAGAAATCGTAACCTTTATAATATTATCGCGAATAAGTCCCGTTTACGGTAAAAACATGAGTATGTGTAAAAGTCGCGAAAGTCTAAAAACAGTTTAAATGACAGTATTTTGATGCTACATACAGACCATTCAATTTTATTTATTTGTATAGATAACAGAACTATCATAGTCTTGTAAAGTCTACAACAGCTCCTCAAACAGAAAGTACTTATGTCATACGCCAATAAACCCTAAAGGTTTCATAAACAGCAAAGTAATATCGTATATACAAATACGTGACCAGTAGTATGGTTTAAACGCGCAAATATTAGGGACGGGTTATTTGTATCAGTGGTCAGATTTATTACGTACAAAAGTTTCGTTCACCAACGTACCATGACGGTTTTGTGTCTTTGTGGCTGTAACAAGGCGAGTTTGGGTCGACTTGGGCGGGCAACTGTGAACTAATAAAACTGTGGGGCGTGCCAGACCCCTCCGTCCGGCCTTTCTCATGTTGATGAGACCAACACCAACAGTACATAGTTGCATATCACTATAGTTTATTAATCCCTTGGTGAAGATGATCTTGTCTGTTGCTAATTACCTCATATCGCCCCGGTAGCTTAGTGGTATTGTATGCGACTGCCTTAGTCTCGGTTTCAAATCCCGGGTCGGACCAAACATTTTTATGATCTACAGATATTTTTTTCAGAGTTTTCTATTTATAGTATTACCTAAAGGCGCTTTTAAACGGGCTATAAAAATTACATCTTGTTGGCTATTTTTCTTGACCAATATAGCTCAGCATATTTGCAACTTTAAGCAAGCGGGATAAATCATTTGCAATATAGCCGGCTAGACATTAAATACTTGCAACTATAATGAAATATATTGACAATATCGCTGGGCTATACATCAATATTGCAGCAACTGTTGCACTGTGTTGAGATATATACCTAATCAGCAACTTGGCGGCTATAATATTATTGCAGCAAGAAAGCGAAAAAATAGCCCGTTTACAAGCACCATAAGTATTCTATCAGTGAATCTAGTTTCATAGTAGAAACTCTCCTCAGTTTGAAACTAGTTGTCGTTGAATATTAATTTAATATATCATTCAAAACATGTTTGTAATCATCATTTTTATTTTCAAAGAATTTGCTAGATTAACCTAATAATGCCCTCACTAAGATTGTGACCGAATCACAGGTCTCAGTAAACACCTAGATCCTGAAGCCTAGCTATGTACACAATACAGTTATTTGTTTCAAGATAATTGAAACCATATAAGTTCATAGACATATTGTATTGCTTATCACATAGGTCACGCAAGTAAGTTGTTTTCTTACGCAACAACGGTCAATGACTCATTCATGTGAATTACTCATCAAACATGTTCGTTTTCTAACTGCCTTGTTGGTCTAGTGGTTAGCGTATGCGACTACCGATCAAGAAGTCACGGAATCGATTCCCGGTTCGGACCAAATGTTTGTATGATCTGCAAATATTTGTTTCGGAGTTATGGTGTTTGCTGTGTAAAATATGTATCTATTTCAGTTGTTTAGTACCCATAATACAAGCTCTGCTTAGTTTGGTACTAGATGGCCGGGTGTAAAATGTCTGAAATGTTTATTTATTAATTATCTTATTTTTTAGTTCTTATTTTCATACATTCAACTTATAAAATTGAATTATCGTCGTATTGTTTTGAACAGTAAAGAAAACACATATTACACAACAACAACACCTCGAATGAAAAGCAAACAGTCATATTCAAGTTTAATGGTAACGAGGGCAAGGGTTCGTTTTGAACTGCTAATGCTCTTAAGTATGTTTGGTCTGAATTTTAGATGGTGAGTTGTACCTTCATAATGTAACTTTTAAATGTAGCTCAATGGTCTCAGTTTATTGTTGCATATATCTACTTTTTAAACTTAAACTGCTAAATCAACAAAGGTGTTTATGTGTCATGATTAACTCCCTGCGTTTTTAGGGTTCCGGTGCCAAATGGCAAAAAACGGAACCCTTATAGATTCGTCAAGTCTGTCTGTCTGTCTGTCTGTCCGTCCGTCCGTATGTCACAGCCAATTATTTCCGAAACTATAAGAGCTATACTGTTGAAATTTTGTCAGTCGATGTATTCTGTGAACCGCATTAGGATTTTTACATAAAAATAGAAAAAAAACAATACATTTTGGGGGTCGCCATGCATGGAACTGAAACTCAAAAATTTTTTTTTCATCAAACCTATCCGTGTGGGGTATCTATGGATAGGTGTTCAAAAATGATGTTGAGGTTTCTAAAATCATTTTTTTCTAAACTGAATAGTTTGCGCGAGAGACACTTCCAAAGTGGAAAAATGTGTGTTCTCTAACTTCTCTCTAACTTCTAAAATAAGAGAGTGATAAAACTAAAAAAAATATATGTTGTAAATTACCATGTAAACTACCAACGAAAATTGGTTTGAACGAGATCTAGTAAGTAGTTTTTTTTTAATATGTCATAAAGCGTAAACAGCAATTTACCTTTCATTTAATCAACGAACTAAAAGAACTTTTATATAATGTTACTTGTTGATACGGAACCCTTCATGGGCGAGTCCGACTCGCACTTGGCCGATTTTTTTACAACTTTATTTGCGGCCAGTTTAACGTTTTTTTTCCAATCTCCTTTATCACTCGTCAGTTCACTGCTTACTCTCTTCCTGACCGTATCTTCTTTCTCGCATCCATTCATTTTTTCATTGGTCATCCTCTACTCTTAAATTCGTCAACTATACTTAAAACTTTCTTTACTATATTTTGCTTATCTCACATGTCCATACCAGTGTATGTTGCAAAACTGTCTAAGTATGTCTTCTATTCGGCACAATTTTACCTGACAGGTATAACTGAGTAGGTAAATCTGCCAGGTATACCTGACAGTCACCGTTTATGGTTAGCTTACTGAAAGTTGCACAGCTAAGAAAGTTGCTAGTTAAGTCCCATCTAGAGTTAGTGCCAGGTTAGGCTTAATGTTTCAAAAGAATCAAAAAACATAAACTTTTTCCAACTTTCCTCAATCTCTAATTCAAATCTTTTCAACAGTAATTTTACTCAAAACTTTCTATTCTAATTAATTTCCTTTAGGTTTTATCTGGCATAATTTTATTTGTTTTAATATTTTTAATGCTCACATTGTTATTTATGTGTAGCTATGTGTAATTAAAATATGAATTTCCATATTTTCCGGTACAACTGGCAGTTATAGTACTCTTTTATTACAATAAACGTCCACCAGTAATTGATTTACTTATATTTAGAATAAAACAATAGGCTAACCGAATCAGGACTTCTGTACCCCCTGTCCGACATTGGCTTACAAACATAACAAAAACCCTTTAATTAAGGGTTGTCTACATTATCATAATTAACTACAACCAAGATTTTTAATTAGCTTTCGAAAACAAATACGTTCACCGGTTTGCAAATTAGAGCTCCTTACAAAAGGGGAGGGTCAACCGTGTAGATGAAGTGCGTTTCTTTTAAGGTGTAAACTTGTTTAAATGTTGCTTGCACCGTAGACTTGCGGGCGCCCGTAATAGACCCTCAGTCTATTAGTTTAGGACCCTATTACGTCGCGGTGTGCTACTACAAAGGAGCTTTATTAAAGCTCATTCGGTACGTTCAGTTCTAGTGTCGACTTTTTGTCGGTCCCAAGTCGAAGGATAACTATGTTTGGCTTACGCGACAACTGTTGTTTGTTCAGCTGAATGTACGCGCAAAAAAACAATATGTGAGGCACAAATGTTTGTATGAAGCAAAAACTGATTTTTATCAACGTTAGCTGAATAAAAAATATTGTTTACCAGACGAATAGAAGCCCTGTACGTCGTAGACTCGTCTTGTTTTATTGGAACGTGTTGATGTAAAGATAAAAACTTTATATAATGTCTACCATACAGTCAAACTTTTTAATCTTGTGGTATTTAGGTATTTTGAGTCTTAAGGAATATTGTGACTGAAATTGTTAAATTTTATCCTGTTTAAAGATAATAATTTCATACGTGACTAGAAAAGTGAAAAATTCTAGAAAATTGAAGTGCAATAACATCTTTCCTTTTCTGTATGCACATGTTAAAAACAGCGTCGGGGAGAGCAGGGATTTTTTTATTAAATTACACTAGCACTGCGGTGTTGTGACAAATAGTCAGTGTTTTGCTCCTGAGTCGCTCATATGCTGAGGCCACTGCTCTAATAAAATACGTGTGACATTTCGCCCCACACTCCCCTCAATGTCCACCTCAAACCACCTAAAGGTGTTTGTACCATTTCAATTGTGTACGCAAACATTTTACCGTCGTATTTTGCTTGAATTGCTCAATAAATAAGAATTTATAATATAAAACAATTAAAACGGGTTTAATTGTAGACTTTTGCAAATAAGAATCACGTTAATGACCTAAATCGGGATTATGTTCCAAATAATAAACAATGCTTGGTGTATTGTTTTTGAAAGTTGAGATATGGAATATGTCAAAATAAGTTTAAATTGCACCAAAAAATCTACATAAAATATGAATGAATCGCCGTATGTGTTGTTAAGCGCGAAATTCCTGAATTGCTCGACCAAATCGGTATTTTTTTTAAATAACCTTTAAGACATTTAAAAGGAAAAATTGCGAGTAAAATAGTAAGAACAACACTCACGTTTCAATTTACTCTATAGTTCGCATGGGAATGGCCCATACTAACTATAGAGGAAATTGAAACGACTGTCCGATTTTGATGGCACTTTCACTGATTATATAAAGCGTAACTTAAGCTACTTGCATTTTAAACTGAAAACTCGAGGTTTTTGTTTAAAGGTACAACGAAAGCCGCGGGTAACACCACGGGGCGCAGCTAGTTCATTATACCAATAGAAAATAAGTAACATTGTACTTAATTTTTAAAGTGCAGTCTATAATAAACCATTTTATCAAATAAAATAATAAAAGTTTCTGCTATGTTATGTAAATAATTTTAGTCTCGGTGAGAATATTACATAGCTTACGAACAAGCTCTCCGTTGAACTAACCACAGCGCTAATGAAATTATACTCCCGTCACTCAGACAATATTTAATAATAATAATAATAATAATAACTTTATTGTACACCAGGTAATTACAGAGTACTTATAGCAAGATATGTAGGTACAATTGGCGGCCTTATCGCCCGGAGGCAATCTCTTACAGGCAACCATAAGATGGAGAGAACACGATTTGGAAGAAATGTAGGGTAGTGTCTGGTGTATTGAAAGTAGGGAAGAAGGGGAAATTAAAACGTTTTATTATGAGTTAAAAATACAAATATTGATTACATACATATACTGTAACTATAGAATTAAGTAGATACATACATAAAAGGAATGATGTGACCTATTAGAGTAAGAAGGAGAGTTATAAGGTGGATTAAGGGACATTAATGTCTCCCAGGTAGTGCTGCTTGACTAGCCGTTTGAATGTAGTTAGATTTTGTGCCCGTCTTATTGACACTGGTAGAGCGTTCCACAATCGAACTGCTTGGATAGATAACGAGTTATCGAGAAATTTGGTGGAATGGCTAGGCATTTTCAGCTTCAAGTTCTCTGATGATCTCAGAAATTTAGTATGCGTGTCGTGTAAGAAAGTGAACCGCGATTTGAGGTAACGTGGAGTAAAAGGATTAAATAGACTGTTGTATAGAAGAGAAAGAATATGTGCATTCCGGCGAAGGCGGATGGGTAACCACTTAAGCTTTTTACGATAATCGGAGACATGATCATATTTCCGTAATCCAAATATGAATCTGATACAGAGGTTCTGGAGTCTCTCAAGCTTATTAAATTGGTCTTCGGTAAGATCTAAATAGCTGGCATCAGCATAATCAAGGATGGGGAAAAGAAGGGATTGTGTAATTGCAATCTTTGTAGAAGTAGGTAGGAAATTGCGTAATCTACGCAGAGATCCTGCAGCGGCAAACATTTTGCGACTCAGCTCCTGGAGCTGAGGTCCCCAGGAAAAGGTACTGTCGATGTAGATTCCCAAGTTCTTCACCTTATCACTATATGGAATAGTTGCACCATCGCAGGAGACTTGAGGCAGTGAAGTCCAGTTAATTTTGGAGACTGTTCTCGAACTTCCAACTACGATGACCTGAGTCTTGGATGGGTTGATCTTCAGACCGTGGGAAATGCTCCATTTGCAGATTTTATCCAAGTCAGCATTTATAGTTTGAATTGCATTAGCCAAGTTGACAAGTGGTGCCCTAGAATAGATCTGGAGATCGTCTGCGTAAAGGTGGTAGGAGGAAGTCAAATCATTAGTGATAGTGTTAATAAAAACGGAGAAAAGTAAATGTATCTCATGTATTTAAAATGCTTATTTAAAAACATGAGAAGTATTTTAAATGCTTTTCATAATGTATGTATTTAGAAGTCCTTCAATCACCAAGAAGCTTTCATGGTCCTCTGCTGGACATAGGCTTCCTTAGAAAATAAGTTAGTCCCCTAATTGTTTTTTACGACTAATTATTTTTACATCACATGTTAAAAAAAATAGTTAACCGTTTTTGCGATTAATATTTTAGATATTGAAATTAAGGTGACATTTTTATTCGAACTAAATGTTTTGTTATTGAAATTCGGTTAGGTTCGTAACTGACAGGGCCCTGGATCAGGTGAAGCGACTTCGCGTTGATATTAGATTATCAAATTTTAAAAGCAAATTTTCAAAATGTTCAACGTACTTTAAGAAAATAAGAATAAATAAAGAATTTTATTATGGATACTGGACAACAGATATAAATACATACATATATACTTTTTTGTAAATATCTACATATTATACATAGAAAACACCTAAAATCTGCAACAAATATTTGCTGACCATACACACAATTCGGTCCGAACCGGAAATCGAAGCGACTGCTGTGCTTAAGGTTTCGGTTTCGATACCCGGGTGAGGCCAATGGTTTGTATGATTTGCTAATGTTTGTTTTGGATTTTGGGTGTTCTCTATATATATGTATAATATGTATTACAAAAAAATATATAAGTATTCTAATAGTCAATCTAGCTCTGCTTAGTTTGCAAGCTAGATGACATTGTGTTTCAGATTTCCAAATTGATTGTCGGAAAATTGTATTTATTGAAGTCATCTTCTTTTTAAGTTAGTTATTTAAACTACAAACTCTTCTAAAGTAATTGAATAATTTTCCTTCTAACTTTATCCGACTTTAAAGCACTCTCTCTAAATTTATTATGTTACACCGGAAAAGGCACGTTACAAGTTTCCATAAATAATACCTTGGTCCTATTATAATCTCGTGAAACGAATTGTTCAATAAGCAAGCCAAACCCCGGAGTTCAAAAACACAATATTATGTTATAAAGGACGGTGCCTAATTTATTTTGTTGTTTTTATTATCAAAGTTTAATTAAAAACTGTGATAAAGGTTGTAATGAAGTATATTTTTTAGAACGTTAAGGTTGAATCGAGAGAAATCGTCATAATTTTCTTCTTCCTGTCTTCGAAGGTGTCGGATAGCTTAATAAATATGTGATTATATTCCGAAATATCGTATTGCAATACTTGATTACTACTACTGTAACCGAGATTATCCAATCATATTTATGTCGTCCACATATTGTGTTTTTGTTGTGTACATATATTTGTAAACTAGCTTTTGCTTGCGGCTCCGCCCACGTGTAAGTCGGTTATCGCGGTAAAAAGTATCCTATGTCCATTCCCAAGTTCAGTTCTATCTTAATGCCAAATTTCATTAAAATTGGTATTGATGTTTAGGCGTGGAAGCGTAACAGACAGACAGTAACTTTCGCATTTATAATGTTACTAGGGATATAAATTTGGAACTTCATTTAAAATATCATGAACATTACAATCACAATGTACTCCAGTTACAGTGAAAAATCAGAAAATCCTTTAAAAGTTTATTGTTCACCCCTTGAAATTGTACATTAATAACTGATTGTATTTGTGTAACACGTAAAGTAATATAAAACTATTGCATAATTTTTTATACCTAGAGCTTTATACGAACCCTTTTAGTGCAAGTCATGAAGTAGACGTCATGAAGTAGACGGTCTATTTTGTTGTTATTTTATGAAGAAAATGAACGATTCTTAAAACATTTAATGTGTAAACATTGCGTTGTAAACCTCGCGATGTAAATTCTAATAAAAAAAAAAAACTAAATCTGAAATTAATTACAATCCCTAATTCCCTACTATTCCCTACTAATATTATAAATGTGAAAGTAACTCTGTCTGTCTGTCTGTCTGTTACGCTTTCACGCCTAAACCACTGAACCGATTTTGATGAAATTTGGTATGAAGATAGAACTGAACTTGGGAAAGGACATAGGCTACTTTTTACTGCAATAATCGAGACACAAAGGTGGTTATAAAAATACATAAATCGTAGATATCAAAATGTATCACTGTTTATCTCCTGTCAAAACTTCACAGGTTGCTAGGCATAACACACTTGCATGGCAACCATAATGATAGTTTGTAAATGACATATAGATCAGTAGATCAGGGTAGATAATTTTTGAAAACAAATAAAATTATAATAGGATGAAACCTATTGGAATAGGAGTAGAAAATTATATAAATGAAAGGAAAAATAATTTACGGGCGATCTGTACTCAGATCGCCCGTAATGGGGATGGGGTAGGTTTTCGGGTCCTACAAGCGGGGCGTGAAAAAGCATCTCGGGCCGCCATACATTATTGTCTGCATTCGCAGCATGTGTGGTAGCCCCGACTCTTGGATTCTGCTCATGCTTTCCATCAGGCAGGGTAGAGTCACTTTGGATGGCTAAATATATAAAACAAAGTGTAAACAACGGTTAATCTCGATTTCCGGCAAAACTACAAGTCCTATGGAAAAAAGTTGAATGGAAAGTTGTAGGTAATTAAAAGATCTACAACTTTTTATATTTCCGAAGTTTATGACTTCTAACCCTTATAGATTCGTCATGTCCGTCTGTCCGTCCGTCCGTCCGTCCTCGACTTACCGTCCAAACGGTAAATGTTAGAAAGATGAAACTTTGCATGATTATGTACTGTAATTACGTCGACAAAGTGCTACATTTAAATTATGAAAAATATTTTTATTTAGGGTACCTCCCCTACACGTAAAGTGGGGATGTTATTTTTTTCTCGCGGCTACCCCATCATGTGGGGTATCATTATATAGATCTTTTAAAAACATTGCAGGGTTGTTAAGACGATTTTTTGATTTAGGGATCCGTTTGCGAGAATATCCACTTTAAAGGCAACTTTTTTGTAAAAACAGGGCGTCTCCCCCCTCTAAAAGCTAAACGGCCTGCTCAAAAAATCTGGAAAAATTCGTGATAGTGTTCCATATAATGAACTTTAAACAAAAACTATAACGAATTAGATGACTTTGTTAGTTCAGGAGTTATAGAGGCTTAACTTCTACAATGTGCTTACAAACTATTATATCCACTTTAAAGGCAACTTTTTTGTAAAAACAGGGCGTCTACCCCCTCTAAAAGCTAAACGGCCTGCTCAAAAAATCTGGAAAAATTCGTGATAGTGTTCCATATAATTAACTTTAAATAAAAACTATAACGAATTAGATGACTTTGTTAGTTCAGGAGTTATAGAGGCTTAACTTCTACAATGTGCTTACAAACTACTAACGTCATACAAAATTAACGCATTAAAACGTAAACATAACAATTATCCATTGGATACAATTTCTAATCCACGTACCATTATGGGTGACTGAGGAAGCCTTTCCTGTACGTGGCCTGACACGCACTTGGCCGATTTATTTACACTTTTTTTTCACATAACCTCAAATTATATGTGAAAAATTCAAAAAATCAAGTTTTTGGTTCTTTATTTTTATTTTTTACAAATAAAATTATTTTTAAACGAAGTTTAGTGAAAACTTACCTTTTTATGTCCCGAATACACTGTAATTTATTTGATTTGAAATATTTATTTTTTCACCTTATTTTGACATAATATCGAAAATTCACCCGTCAAAATATCTACTTTTTTCAAACAATTGGGGTGTTTTCTGTTTGATGAAATCTACTTTCCGATCATGTAATCCCTACTATCCATACTAATATTATAAATGCGAAAGTAACTCTGTCTGTCTGTCTGTCTGTTACGCTTTCACGCCTAAACCACTGAACCGATTTTGATGAAATTTGGTATGAAGATAGAACTGAACTTGGGAAAGGACATAGGCTACTTTTTACTGCAATAATCGAGATACAAAGGCCAAAGCTAGGTGATTATAAAAATACATAAATCTTAGGTATCAAAATCTATCACTGTTTATCTCCTGTCAAAATTTCACAGGTTGCTAGGCAAAACACAATTGCATGGCAACCATAATGATAGTTTGACAATGACATATAGACCAGTAGTCTAGGGTAGATAATTTTTGAAAACAAATAAAATTATAGTAGGATGAAACCTATTGGAAAAGGAGGAGAATATTATAAAAAGCAGCCAAGTGCGAGTCGGACTCGCCCATGAAGGGTTCCGTAACATCATATAAAAGTTCTTGTAGTTCGTTGTAACTTTCATCGATGTTTTTATACTAGTGTATTGATTGGATGAAAGGTAAATTGCGTGTTACGATTTATGACGTATTAAAAAAAAACTACTCACTAGATCTCGTTCAAACCAATTTTCGTTGGTAGTTTCCATGGTAATGTACAACATAATTTTTTTTTAGTTTTATCACTCTCTTATTTTAGAAGTTAGAGGGGGGGGGACACACATTTTTCCACTTTGGAAGTGTCTCTCGCGCAAACTATTCAGTTTAGAAAAAAATGATATTAAAAACCTCAACATCATTTTTGAACACCTATCCATAGATACCCCACACGGATAGGTTTGATGAAAAAAAATTTTTTGAGTTTCAGTTCCATGTATGGAGACCCCCAAATTGTATTGTTTTTTTTCTATTTTTATATAAAAATCTTAATGCTGTTCACAGAATACATCGACTGACAAAATTTCAACAGTATAGCTTTTATAGTTTCGGAAATAATTGGCTGTGACATACGGACGGACAGACAGACAGACAGACAGACAGACTTGACGAATCTATAAGGGTTCCGTTTTTTGCCATTTGGCTACGGAACCCTAAAAATGAAAGGAAAAATAATTTACGGGGGATCTGAGGTCGGGAAGGGGTAGGGGGGGAGGTTTTCGGGTCCTTTAAGCGGGGCGTGAAAAAGCATCTCACTAAGCCGCCATAGTGTGGGCCGCCATACATTAATGTCTGCATTCGCAGCAAGTGTAGTAGCCCCGACCCTTGGATTCTGCTAATGCTTTCCATCAGGCAGGGTAGAGTCACTTTGGATGGCTAAATATATAAAACAAAGGGTAAAGAACGGTTTATCTCGATTTCCGGCAAAACTACAAGTCCTATGGAAAAAAGTTAAATGGCAAAGTTGTAGGTAATCAAAAGAGAAGTTTATGACCTCGAACCCTTATCGTCCGTCCGTCCGTCCTCCTTACCGTCCAATCGGTAAGTGCTAGAAAGATGAAACTTTGCATGAATATGTATTGTAATTACGTCGACAAAGCGTTACAATAAAATTATGAAAAATATTTTTATTTACGGTACCTCCCCTGCACGTAAAGTGGGGATGTTTTTTTTCTCGCAGCTACCCCACAATCTGGGGTATCATTATATAGGTCTTTTAAAAACATTAAAAGGTTGTGAAGACGATTTTTTGATTTAGGAATCCGTTTGCGAGAAATTCCAGTTTAAAGGCCACTTTTTTGTAAAACCGGGCATCCTCCCCCTCTAAAAGCTAAACGGCCGGCTCAAAAAATCTGGAAAAATTCGTGATAGTGGTCCATATAATAACTTTAAATGAAAACTATAACGAATTAGATGACTTTGTTAGTTCAGGAGTTATAGAGGCTTAACTTCTACAATGTGCTTACTTGGAAAAGTCATACAAAATTAACGCATTAATACGTAAACAGAACAATTATCCATTGGATACAATTTCTAAACCACGTACCATTATGGGTGACTGAGGAACCCTTTCCCGTGCGTGGCCTGACACGCACTTGGCCGATTTTTTATTTACACTTTTTTTCACATAACCTCAAATTATATGTTAAAAATTCAAAAAACTAAGTTTTTGGTTTTTTATTTTTATCTTTTACAAATAATTTTTTTTTAAACGAAATTTAGTGAAAACTTACCTTTTATGTCTCGAATACACTGTAATTTATTTGATTTGAAATATTTATTTTTTCACCCGATTTTGACTTAATACCGAAAATTCACCCGTTAAAATATCTACTTTTTTCAAAAAATTAGGGTGTTTTCTGTTTAATGAAATCTCTACTTTCCGATGATGTCATTTTATAAATCCCTACTTATTTTATAAATGCGAAAGTAACTCTGTCTGTCTGTCTGTTACGCTTTCACGCCTAAACCACTGAACCGATTGAAAATAAAGGTAGAAAGAAGGGTTTGAAATAGGGGACGAAAGTTTGTGTCTAAGTTCCTTATTATTCCTTATTATTATTATCAAACATAAAATCATGTAAGATTGTTTAATCTACCCTTACCGTGTCGCGCGTTATATACGAATTCCACGCGGGCGAAGCCGCGGGTGGAAAGCTAGTCTTATATAAGACAAGGTCAGCATATGAGCAGTGTTTTTCTAGATTTTGGCGGTCATCCAAACGAGTACAAGACCGTTGTAATTACATATTATGGCGCTCTAACTGTTTGTTATGTGTATCCTCTAATCTTTGTACTACTAATAACTCAAGCCTTCACTGAAACAGATTTCTTTTTAACTTTTTTTTGTTCTACCCTCATTATTTGGCGCGTTTACGATGTAGTTACAAAGATATCTGTATCATTGTTTGTAGTTTATACTCCTCTGTCGGAAGCGTTGAAAATAGTTGGCTATTTCTTTGAATGGAAATGGAGACTATTGTATTTCGTATTTGTTAGCGTAATATACAAGTTTTAATACAAACAGATTCAGATTCAGCAGTTGATAATGATACGAATGAAACAAAGAAATTTACAAAGTAGGTATTTTGGGTGGGTAAAGTTAACTGGTTTTATGAATATAATTTACTAGTGTTGTTTTTCTTGTACGTTATGCATTCGTTTTTAAATTAGATTTACATAAGCTAGAAGAAGTTACATATGTACGTGTATATACATTTTTAAATTCAATATTGACAATATTGAATGTATGACGGATCCCCTTAGTCTAAATGACTAAAGACTAGCTTTAATATTTGCTGATAAAGTTTCTATTTTGTACTTAACTCGCAGATAACTACGGATTATGGTTCCACAAGTCGTGGGTAGAGACTTAAGTATAGGTCAGAAATGCATATAGGTATATATCAAGCAACATTTACCTGTTTAGTAAATAATCCTGAAGGATATATCCTTCCATATTATCGGCTCACTTCATTCATTCTTCTCATTAATTCATAGTGAGCGAGTGAATGAATAAATTAGTGACAAATCATTCATTCACAGTGAACGACGAATGAATAACTTAGTGACGCATAATACTACAAATCCTAAGATAATTTCATGTGAGGAAATAAGATTGAATCAACAATGTACCCACTTTCATAAGACTGGTCGATACCCTTAATCCCTACTTCCCTACTAATATTATAAATGCGAAAGTAACTCTGTCTGTCTGTCTGTTACGCTTTCACGCTTAAACCACTGAACCGATTTTAATGAAATTTGGTATGAAGACAGAACTGAACTTGGGAAAGGACATAGGCAACTTTTTACCGCGATAACCGACATACACGCGGGCGGAGCCGCGGGCCAAAGCTAGTATTTAATATTGTTACGAAAGTAGCCGTGTCCCTAAGTGCTACCTTCGCTTTAACCAAACCATTTGTACCGTAGAATTGGATCATCGTTTGAGCGTCAAAAAGTAATAAACCTATAAACACACGTTTATAGGCAGTCTAGATTTCAGCACGAAGGGGCCAGCTTGACCGGTGCAGTACTACCCCCACACAGACTACCAACCTAAAAATGACAGCATTCGTGCGCTATCGTATTTCGGTAGTGAGTTTGAGACCGGAGGCCCAATCATTTTGCATCATTCTCCATAATTTATATAATGTATATATATACATATTTAAATAAAATTTTCTTTTTTAATTTCATCATCATCATCAACAGCCTTGAACAGTCCACTACTGGACATAGGCCTCTACTTATAAAAGAGGTTTTGGCCTACTTTACTACGGCTTTTTTATTTTATTTTCTATATATAAATATGTATTTATGAGTAATTTCTTATATATAAAATTCTCGTGTCACAATGTTCGTTCCCATACTCCTCCGAAACGGCTTGACCGATTTTTATGAAATTTTATATGCATATTCAGTAGGTCTGAGAATCGGCTAAAATCTATTTTTCATACCCCCTAGGACCCGAGCGGAGCCGCGGGCAATAGCTAGTCTTTATATATGTTTACTAATCTAGATCAAGTTTTCACTCCTTAAAAACCCCCAAATAGAAAATTTCATTCAAATATGGAAATACATTGTCATATATATCTGTCTTATATATAATGTAATGAGATTTCAATAAGTTTTTTTTTAATTGTTTCAGGTGCGATGGTTCGAGCAACAACGCGAAAAACGACGAGTGAAACGCGACTATACGCCATACGAACGCGCCTCATTCTCACAACTGTCGCGACGGCTGCAATCACACCGTCCACATTATCGAGCATTGAGTTCCGGCTTGTTCTTCCCAGATCCGCTGTTCAAGGAGCAGTGGTACTTGGTACGTGGGAATAAGAATAAATATATGTTGAATGCTTTTTGCTACCATTATACGTAAGAGTATGCCGAGTAACTTAAGATAAGAACAGACACATTATTATGCCATCTATGAATTGAGAATGGAAGTAATGGAGTATGTTAAACTGAAAATTTGATTTATTTAGAACGACAATTGCAAGTGCGGTATTTAATAAATAAATATAAATATTTCGGACATCTTACACACAACGTCATCTAGTCCCAAACTAAGCAGAGCTTGTATTACGGGTAATAAATTGATGAGTCAGATAAAAATTAATTCAAATTATAAATCATATTAAATATTTAATGACAAAAAAACATGAATGAAAGTTTACAAATACAGTGTAAAGTGATTCAATAACTGGATATTTAAATACTAAACCCAAACCATTAATCAATATACTCGAACGCCAATTACATTTTCTAGAGTCCCTAAATTACTGTTAATTATTTTTTCTCATATACATATTGATTACAATCTTCTTTTAACAACCTAAGATGACGAAGAAATCACCACAACACCGCCATCTCATGAAAACATACGAAGACGATTCTATTCAACAGTAGACGTTCTATATCCGAGGTGATCTTATTATACATAGAAGTAACTTTCCCTTAAAATCGTAGTTTCTATTATATAGTGTTCTGATAAATAATTCTGTTTCATACAGAATGGTGGTGCAAAAGATGGCCTGGATATGAACGTATCACCGGCGTGGCAGAAAGGATACACGGGCAAAGGGGTTGTCGTGTCAATTTTAGACGACGGAATACAAACCAACCATCCTGACTTGCTGCAAAACTATGTGAGTACCATTTTTATTTGTCCGTGCTTCGTAGTTATGTCGGACTCGAACCGACCAAAACCGCACGCCGCGCTGTTTCAGGTGCCGGGGAACAATTGTGTATTAGAAAGGAAATCCCTGCAACCTCGCCCTACCACGGGTCTTATACTTACGGCTTGCAGATGACCCTCTTCAAAGTGGGAACTCCGATTTTTCCTTTCTGGTGCCCTATATGAGTACCTAATAAATAATTAAGTGTAGAAACACTAAGGAGTTCTGGAAAGAACGTCCCCTGTATAAATGTTTTTCAGACTTTTCTAGGTGCTTTGTTCTGTAACATTATTTAATATACGTGTTTAGTTTGATATTATAGGTGTTACTTGTAAAATGAAATTAAGACTGGCTTTTAAAAGGTTACTAAGTTCTTTTATAATGCATTTTTGATTTTACTTTGTGGTCTTTGTTAAAACAAAGACCACAAAGTAAAATCAAAAATCAAGATTTTCAGTTCAATTCTGAACGCTACCAAATTAATTAAAATTAACGTTTTTGAAATTGGCTGTTTTTTTTTATTAAAATGTATATTGAAATGTAATATAAAACATCACATCATCAACAATAATAGTCCATCGCTGGGCAAAAGCCTCTCGTTCGAAAGGAGATTTTGGCCTGCTACACCATTTTAGACTACACGGGCCTGTCGTGTTGGTATAGGGTTTTCTTTACTTTCTTTTCTTCTTTATATACTGATGTTGTCTATCGTAGTTGCCCTAGTTGCCTATTACCACACCCGTGACACGAATAGTTATCGTGACACTATATTCTTAATTCGCCACCATACGGTGGAAATCAAATATTAAAACAAATGCTCCAACTGATCACTGCTGTTAAATTTAATTTATGTAAAAAATTATGGTAAGTAGCACACGAAGTCCTTTTTGCCAAAAGCCTTGGAAACAAAGTACCTATTTGTTTTTAAATCTCTTTGGTATTTTTTATTGTTCTTTGAAATAATTATGGGGCCAGTGAACCGTACAGACAAAGGAAACAAAAAGTTAAGCCAAACACGTGTAAAGTACATTCTATGAATTATGTATATTTTTTTTAAAATATGACTGAACATCCAAATGCTTTCCTCTATTTGTTTATACAGATTGTAACTCAAAGCCAGTCAGATTTTTATGACACCGTTTTGTTGAAAGGCTCACACACCAGTTACATAAACAATAACTTGAAGCCATTACACGAGGAAAAAGAGCAATGAAAAAGTTGTATTTTTTATTTAGCCATATTTCATTTGAATTGCGAAAATCGCGACGTGTGCCGCGCCTGAAATGTAACATTAAACGAATACGTCAAAGTGCTGAATTATATCAAACTACCTTTCGCCCACGGCTCCGCCCGCGTGTATCTCGATTATTGCAGTAAAAAGTAGCCTATGTGTTAGTATAATATTTAAGCTATAATACTGTAAAGTTTCATCCAAATCTGTTCAGTGGTTTTTGCGTGAAAGAGCAAAAACATACATTCGCACATACATATATAAATAAATAAACAATTTGGACATTTTACACACAACGCCATCTAGTCCCCAAACTAAGCAGAGCTTGTATTATGGGTAACAAGACAACTGATACAAATACATAAACATACATTTTTTTTTGTAAATACATACTTAATATATATAGAAAACACCCAAACTCCGAAACAAATATTTGCGAATCACACAAACATTTGGACCGACCCCGGGAATCGAACCCGAGACTTCTTGATCAGCAGTCGCATACGCTAACCACTAGACCAACGAGGCAGTTATATATACATAATATATATATACATAATTCATTTTAAACTGATAATTAGAGATTGATTGACTAATAGAATACTTTTTTCTAAATACATAGATCCTGTACATATTTTACATAGAAAACAACCTAACTATGAAACAAATATCTGTAGATCATACAAAGATTGTTTGATCATACAAAACTGAGTTCAATCAAAAGAGTCGCATATACTACCACTGCACCATTGAGGCAGTTAACTTTTATTTATTTATTTCTCTTTCTTCAAGTTTACATAAAATGCTACTAAAAAAATACAAAATAATTCCAAGCAAAAGTATTCGTATGTATGTGTATGTACCTATGCAAAAGGTTCCAATTACATTACCAGCAATGTCCTTTAATCACAGCAATGCGTAATTGAGTTCCAACCAATGAAGACACAACAAGTCATAAAGTAACGAATGTATGTATAATATATATGTATAGTTCCAAATTAAGATGTTGTTTTTATTCAAAGAAAATACCTGTGTCAAACAGTAAACCATCATCACAGGTTAAGAAAGGAAGTTTTAAGGTTATAACAATCCATATCCTTAATCCATCAACATATTGTATCTCCCTATACATAATTTTATCTCTTAGTAGCTTTGATAGCTTAATCATTTGATTGATTAGAAATACCTATATACTAATAACGTAATGTGTATGTATGCGTGTTCTAGGAACAATTGACTAACTATCCCAGAACTGTTCTATCTCAGAACGATCGATTAACGTTATACATTACATAATGCTATCCAACAGCTGTTGTAGAGGCCTAGACCACTAAAGATAAGCTGCCCGCATATCAACTATAAACTTTGTGGGTTTTGACATAAATTAACATTGTTAAACTTGTCAGTAATATATGGATAGTAATTACAAATTGAGTGCTGTGTATAACTGAATATATATTTACTAAAAATAGTATATGAAACTTGGTGAAAATTATCCAACTTGATTACTTCACACGTCTTTAGTCGGCGATATAAATACACACATATATAATTTCATGGGGGAGTCTAATTTATACGTGGGTAAAATTAATATTTATATTCCTTTACAGCGGAATACCAGCATCATAAATTCGTCTGTCAGGGTGAAATTTTCGTAATGCCCTCGCTAATTTTAGTAAAATCTATCTGTGTAATGTAATGGTAATTATATGTAAGTTTTTATATAGCGTCTTCGACTGTAGGAGTAAATAAATTTATGGTTTTACTGTAAACGGGACTTCATCATCAACAGCCTTTAACAGTCCACTGCTGGACATAGGCCTCTCCTTTGAAAGGAAGTTTTGGCCTACTATACAACGCTGGCAAGACGGGTTGGTAAAGGGTTTGTTTCAAGTTTTCCTTCTCTTGGCAGGATGTTAGCTGCTTATTTTGTTCCTTTAGTCGCCTCTTACGACACCCATGGAATGAATAGGGGTTGTGACACTTTGTATTCTTAATCCGTCACCACACGGACGGGACTTATTCGCGATAATATTATAAAGGTTACGATACCTTCTATATAATAGAAGATCGGATCGGAAAATAGAAGGTATCGTAACCTTTATAATAATATCGCGAATAAGTCCCGTTTACAGTAAAAACATGAGTATGTGTAAAAGTCGCGAAAGTCTAAAAACAGTATATAAATTTAGTTTTTGGACCACTTTCGTTTAACAATCTATGATTTAAATACATATTTTAAGTTTAATTGTCGATGCTTCAAGAACTTTACAACAATCTGCACCGATTGAGCTCAAATTTTGATACGCTTCAAAGATTGTTATTCATTTTTTGCAAAGAACGAATGTCGAAGCGAAGAGTGCAAGGTGCTACATATATTTTAATTGAATTCCATCAAGGTCAATTAATTAGGTTGGTTGTAACTTGAACACTATTTCATATATTATATAATCACAGTAGTTGAACAACAAAAAAAAACAATCAATTTGAGAACCTCCTCTATTTTGAAGTAGGTTAAAAACAGGTAATCAATGTAAAAAAATTCAAACCAATAGTTAAAAGTGTATGTTACATTTTCCTTTGTACTTTTATCTATTCTTCAGTGAGAGAAAGGGTAGTAAACGAGCGGCTATGAACTAAATCAATAAGCTGGACTAGTCACAGTTGGACATATGCCTCTCCTAAAAACTTAATTGATGCTTCATAACTTGGTGCAACCGAAATGTAATTTGAAGTTTTTGTAGAGATCACGATCACCGAATTGAACGGTATTTCATGAATTCAATTAACGAAAACAAGGGCTCGATGAAATTCATGGAATTCTTTTATTCAGAAATCCAATGACTAATGAAATTAACATTGCCAATATTGACATAGTAGTCATTAATTTATTGTTATTTTTATAACATTATCTTAACTATATTTTGTGTTAGAATAAACTTAGAAATACCGGTTTAACAGAGTTTTGTTTCAAATTAGCATCCATTTGTTGCACTCATCCTTTCGGATCCTTATTTCCGGATGCTACACTTTCTCTTAGTTTTAATTCATGTTGTAATTTATTTTTGTGCCTTATTTGGCTTTGTTTATTAAAACATGAGATCACCAATAAGTGCTTATTAAATCAAAATTATCAATTGATAATGATTTAATATTTACTGTGTTACAAAACCGTTAAATAAACACTGTATACCTACGTCAAAAGAATGAAAAATGTAGCAATAGAAATACTAGCAAAGTCAGGTCTTTTCACAAACGAATCTTCTTAGTAGTATTTATATTAAAAAACATCAAATAACACAAAATCACACATTTTGAATATGCTAAACTGAAATGATTTTCAATATACTTGAGAGTTATTTAACTAAATGATACATAGTATAGTAACTTACAATCTTTAACACGCGTTTTTTTTAACAAATGACAGTTACAAGAATATCGTTTTGTTCCAGGACCCGAACGCGTCAACAGACATCAATGGAAATGATGACGATCCTATGCCCCAAGATAACGGAGATAATAAGCATGGAACAAGATGTGCAGGAGAGGTTGCTGCTGTTGCGTACAATCAGTATTGTGGCGTTGGCATTGCTTACAATGCCAGCATTGGGGGAGTTAGGATGTTAGATGGTGTCGTAAATGATGCGGTTGAAGCTAGAGCTTTGGGGCTAAACCCAGACCATATAGATATCTACAGCGCTTCTTGGGGACCTGAAGATGATGGTAAAACCGTTGATGGTCCAGGGCCATTAGCAAGGAGGTAAGTATTGAATTCCTTTCAAACTACAACTATAGTGGTAATGTGTGAAATAAATTAAAATTTATTTTGTAGAGCTTTCATTTACGGAGTCACCAGTGGGCGTCGTGGCAAGGGATCTATTTTTGTGTGGGCATCAGGAAATGGCGGAAGACATACAGATTCTTGCAACTGCGACGGTTACACAAACAGTATATTCACCTTATCAATTTCTAGTGCAACACAAGGTGGATATAAACCTTGGTATCTAGAAGAGTGTTCATCTACTTTAGCTTCAACGTATAGTTCCGGAACACCAGGACACGATAAAAGTGTTGCTACTGTTGATATGGATGGCAGATTACGGTCTGATCATATTTGCACAGTAGAACATACTGGAACTTCAGCTTCAGCTCCTCTGGCTGCTGGTATTTGTGCCTTAGCCCTAGAAGCAAACCCAAACTTGACTTGGAGAGATATGCAATACTTAGTTGTCATGACATCACGGCCGCAACCATTAGAAAAAGAGGGAGGTTGGATTATAAACGGTGTCAAGAGGAAAGTTAGTCACAAATTTGGTTATGGTCTAATGGATGCCACAGAAATGGTTAACTTAGCAGAACAGTGGGTGACAGTTCCACCGCAACATATTTGTAAGTCACAAGAGATAAATGAAGATAAACAAATAGATTCTACATTTGGTTACACCTTGTCCACGCATATGGATGTAAACGGATGTAGTTCAACAGTTAACGAAGTGCGTTATCTTGAACATGTCCAATGTAAGATCTCCTTGAGGTTCTTCCCTAGAGGTAATTTACGTATTTTATTGACATCACCAATGGGAACTGTCTCAACTCTTCTATTTGAGAGGCCACGTGATGTCGTCAGTTCTAACTTTGACGATTGGCCTTTCCTTAGCGTCCACTTCTGGGGTGAACACGCTGAAGGTAGATGGACATTACAAATAGTTAACGGTGGAAACAGGCATGTAAACCAACCTGGTATTTTGAAGAAATGGCAACTCATTTTCTACGGAACAGCTGTTGATCCCGTAAGACTGAAATCGAAAAGACCATCACAAGTTGCCCCACCATTTGCATTCCCCACAGCTGCAGACGGCTATGAAACCATGGGTGACTCTTTTTACAACACGGATGCATTTGCTAACTATCAAAACTTTCCTAATTTATTCGCCGCGGGTTCAGATCCTGAAAAGGCTGTAGCTCGTCTTGATGGACACAATGTCCCTTCTCCACATGGAGAAAACGTTCTTGCTGATAGTAATGATAAACGTGTCATACACGATTGTGATCCTGAGTGCGATGCTCAAGGATGCTATGGAAAAGGTCCCACACAGTGTATTGCTTGCAAAAACTGCCGTTTAGATGACGCCTGTGTTTCTCGATGCCCACCACGCAGCTATGCTAACAAAGGTGGTGTGTGCTGGCCATGTCATGAATCCTGTGAAACTTGTGTTGGACCTGGACAGGACTCATGCTTAACTTGTGCGCCTGCGCACTTATTAGTAGCGGATTTAGCCGTATGTCTTCAACAATGTCCAGATGGTTACTGGGAGGATACCGATTCTTCTGTTTGTCGTCCATGCGCTGCCCACTGCGCAACTTGTTCAGAAAGAGCAGACGGTTGCACTTCTTGTGAACACCACCTAGTACTTCACGATGGAACATGTTTAGCTTCATGCCCAGCCTCTCATTTTGAAACAGAAGATTACATGTGTTCAAAATGCCATGAATCATGCGACACCTGTGGAGGGCCAGGAGAAGCACAGTGCGTGACTTGTCACCCGTCGACCTATTCATTAGATGGACGATGTGTTACGTCTTGTCCATCAGGATATTATGCTGACAAAAAGAGAAAAGAATGCATGAGGTATGTCACTATTATTTAAAAGGTAGTTTTGATCTAATTTTTATTACGAAAAAATCATAATCTAATGTTTTTAGGTGCGCTGTCGGTTGTTTAACATGCACAAGCGCATTCTGCTTAACATGTGAATCGAATTGGGAGCTTAATAAAAAGGGAAAATGTGTACATGCTGGCACTGACAAATGCAGTGCGGGTGAATATCCAGAGGGACAGATATGCAAAAGATGTAACGATGCTTGTGATTCTTGCTATGGTGAAAACGATAACGATTGTTTGACATGTCCAAATTCTAATTTACTACAGGATTACAAGTGAGTAGAAATCAATTGCGTAAAGTATTTTTACTAGAACTATTTTGTGTCAACTTATAGTAAATTTTTAAGAAAATAGAATTGCATGTACTTTGAATTTCAACTCAGACTAACGGGTTATTTGAAGTAGAACGTTTTTATAAAATTTTCTATTTATCTTTAGATGTGTGTCGGAGTGCAGCAGGGGCTACTACCCGGAGGCGGGTCGATGTGCACGGTGCATGCACGGCTGTTCGGAGTGCGTATCACGCTTGAACTGTACTTTGTGCGGAGGATCCTTACGTCTGCAGTCTGGAGCTTGTCGGACATCCTGCGCTGATGGGTATGTTGAAAATACGTAACTCCATGTAAGACACAATGGTTAAAAGTTTGTTATATGCGAATTAGTTCCTGTTACCCATAAAAAGTCTCACACGGGGTATATTGTGACATGACAGTTAAACCGAAGTTTGAAATATTTTTTGATTGATTCTTGTCAATTATTATTTAATTTTAACTAAAATCAATAAAAATACTAAAAATGTTGATTAAACACAATTTACTTAGTACTTTGTTTCTCTCGAATAATTTATTAGTTTTCACACTTAAACGACGATGTATAGAAAATATATTTTTTTTATATTTTAAATATCTGTTCTTTTTTTCTAAAATAGATATCAGATACTAGTTTTTCAGTGTATTGTAGGTATACGTTATCCCAAATCAAATTTGTTCAAAAGTAACAACGACTTTGCTACGAATAATTTCCACTCAGCGCTGTCCTTAACAAAGCGGTCCGATGAATGTTTCCAAGAGTTATTTTAGCCGTTTTCCTCAAATATGTTTTTGTTCGGCTTCCATCATTCCCCATCCACAGTACGTTTCACTTCAATCGAAACCTCAATTCTTTTTTATTTCTTTGTAAAATTTTTGTTCTTTTTACGGACACAAACCTTCAATTCGTATGGTTTTCAAAAGAAACCAGGTTAGAATAAAGCATAAATATAATCAATACGGATTTCTGCTTAAAGTGAACTTACTTAGGTTGTACCTGTGTGTTACAAAGGACTATGAGCATAATGGGCTTTTTTGATAATTGTGGTCGCCAAAATCAATCATATTAATTTGAGTACTTACCAATTATAACATATTGCTTGACGAACTATGTCAATAAACTGTTTAAGCTAAAGTTAACATTGAGTTAACATTAACGCCGAGAGCGTTGGTAAAAAGAGAACTACTGTACAACAATTAATTTATAAAGTTTAAAGAAAATACAGATATAGCTTTGAATTTCCGTAAGTTTTTAATGCTACATTTTGCAAAGACCTAATTGTATTACTTAAATCAATACAGTAATACAAACTTGGCAAGTTACCTTTTAAAATCTGTATGCCTTAATTCTGTACCTTTTGCGTTAGGATAATATATTTTTTCGTCCCTTGGTCTAAGAAACTTGAAATATAAGGTCAGATTTAGCTTTGGACATGAAGAAATCGCCTACGTGCGGTTTATACGTGGCATAATCATCTCTGCTCATAACTCTTTGTCGTCGATGGCAGGGTTCATTTTAAAAAATAGGCAATGCGAGTTTTTGCTAGGATTATGAAGTATTTTAGTAGAGTTCTGCACGACTTCGTCTTTCCACAGAGGGTATGGTGCGAAAAGCATACCCCGCGTAAAAAATGGTAACATTATTAACTTCTTTATCTATGTAGGTACTATGCTGATCGCGGCACTTGTTCGAAGTGCTACCTATCTTGCCGCACGTGCATCGGTCCACGACGGGACCAGTGTGCCTCATGTCCTGAAGGCTGGAGGCTCGCCGCAGGAGAGTGCCATCCAGAGTGTCCCCAAGGTAATTCTAGAGTGTATATGTTGTTGATTACATCAACTTCTTCATATGATGTGTCACGTGATCCTTGGTCATTCTATGTAAATCCTTCTCCAAAATAATTATGATGAGTGATATGCCTAAGGTGAGATATTCCTGCGTCATATATTGGTTAAAGTAATAGACGGAAATTATACAGAGATATGCTGGACCAGCACATTTCAGATATGTGCCGATTAACATTGCTCCAAAAGAATACACGATATCCACCTATTCTTCTTCTCAATTTAAGGGTCAGTCCCTTGTCGGTGGAGCAATCGCCACTCCTGTCTGTTTTCCGCAATCCGTTTGAACTCTTGATAGGCCACGACTCCTACTTTCTCCTTTACTTGTTGTATATACGCCAATCTAGGCCTTCCGCGTTTTCTTCTGCCTTCTATCTTTCCTTCTAGAATGGTTTTAAAAAGGTTGTCGTGTCTTATCAAATGGCCAACCATTTTGCCTCTTCTGTTGTCAACAGTATTCAGAAGTCTCCTTTCTTCGTTAACCATTAGTAGGACTTCCTCGTTGGATTTTTTCTCTGTCCAACTGATGTTCATCATCCGCCTCCAGCACCACATTTCAAATGCTGCCAACTTATCTCTGTCTCTTTGAGTCAGCGTCCACGTTTCGCAGCCATAAAGCGCAATGCTCCAAATATATGTTTTGATGAGCTGTTTTTTTATGTTTATGTTAATCTTTGCCTTAAATAGATGTTTTTTGCGGTTGTAGGCTTGTTTCGCGATTGCAATCCTCTCTATTATGTCCGGAGAACATCTCCACCTATAAGTCGCCATAATTGTGGACCCTTTCGACGGACCAAGCAAGAAGATATAAGTTCGCTATTATTGGTGACCCCGACAACTGAACAAGAATGAAGAAATAAGTTCGCTATATGAGGCATATACTCAGCAGTGGAATATTAAAGGCTGTTGATGATGCTTATGTCATTATATGTATTGCATTTTGCTGGCACTTCTTGTGTTCTAAAACTTGTAACAGAACAAAGTTGTAGCACATTACGGGAAATAAAAAAAAAACTATGAATTAGAATATTTATATATAAAACTATTAGCCCTAAATCATAGAATACAATAAAATAATATAAAGAATAAGAAAACAATCAATGATTTCCTCATAACTCAATCTAACAATAGCCATAGGTTGAAGCGAGCTCTCTGCGAGCTATTGTCGACGAGAATATCACATAATAAATATGTGTTTATCCCGGGTTAACCGAATGATTAGCGGTCGATGTGTAACACAATAGATTAAATTAATGGAGATGTTTCGGGAAACAACAAAGCGGATTATGATATAGATAAATAAATGGACAGCTTCGCGTGGGAATTGTAAGTCCATGTTGGGTCCGCTTAATCCTTAAACACAGAAATATTTCTGGCAGATGCTTGAAGTAATACCAGAATTTCATATCTCCTCTGCTTTCCTCAGAAATTTTCTACAATGTCCTTATGTCTTTTTAAACAAGATATTTGTATAAAAATAATAAAAAGATAAAATAATAGTAATTCTTATTATCGGTCCAGTATTTCACATAATTGGATTGATGTTAGCCGTACTAGGCCTGTATCGCGGCTAGCAATTACAAGATTTACAATCGCCCTTAGTTCAACTAATATCATTAATGGTTTCAACAAAATTTTGATTAATTTGTTACTGAAATATAAAAAGGTTATTTGCTATGAGTTATTGTGTATCATACCTAAATATGTAACTAAATTCTATTGTCGCAGGTTTCTATCAAAGTCTTGGCGGTTGTAGACACTGTCACCACTACTGCCGAGAGTGCGACGGCTCAGGACCTCTCCACTGCAAGTCCTGCCCGCCCCGTTTCATGTTAGACGGCGGAGTTTGTATGGAATGCCTCGGCTCCCAATACTACGAAGTGAGCAGTGGAAAGTGTAAAAGCTGTGATGGGACTTGTAGAACATGTTCTGGCCCAGGACAGTTTAGTTGTACAACGTGTTCAAGACCACTTAGACTAGACAGGTGAGTTGAGTCATTAAAAATGCAGTACCATTGGTAGCTTCTTCTAATTTTGATTCCATTTTACCTGTAGGGGAATTATCCCAATAAAATATTTTTAGTGATTTTATTTTGGCACTTTGTCGACGTGATAAAACACATATCCATGCAAACTTCAACCTTGGAAAGTAAGTCCAGGACGTACGGACATGACGAAACTAAAAGGGTTCCGTAACGTGAACTACGGAACCCTAACAATGATTTTTTATTTTTTCTGTCAGTCACTCTGTTTGTTCCTGCAAATCTTTGAAATGGCTGAACCAATTTTAACAAGTTTTCCACTTGCATGTAGTTGATGATGTAAGGAGTAATATGGCTACTTTTTTAACTTGCTTCGCCCCACGGTGCTACTGACATTTACAAGCAAAGTACATTCACAACTGCGGGCAACATAAAATAGCTAGTCTTACTAATATTGCTATCTAGTATTTTATGAGCATTGTGTTTTAACTAAATAAGAAAAAAACCAACGCGAAAAACTTGTTACGGAAATAGCTTAGAGGGCTTGGAAGAGTGATGCAACCATTGAGTAAAACTCACACATATATTATGGTTGTGGTTTAACAGATTGTTTAACCGCAGTTGTTCGTTTCGGTCCCAAATACGAGAGTAAATTAAGTGAACGAGTTTTCCGTTCACGAATAATCAGTTTGAAAGTTAAGTGTTAGATCCCTTTTACTGGCTTCTAAAAATGAACGGCTTGAGGTTTACTTCTATTTGCTTCGGACTGCACGTTGACCCAGTGGTTTGAGTGGTCGCCACGACGCTTCCTGCTGCGCTAGGTTGTAGTCCTGAGTCTTCTTTGTGTCCGTTTCACATTCGTATGTTTGTAAAGTACCGATACAGGATGTATATTCCTAATGCCGGAGTTGTCTTTTAAAAGAAATATCAATGATTGTGCCTTATATTTGTCAGGTAGTAGATACACGCCGATTTCAGCACGAATAGGCCGGCTCGACCGGGGCAGTACTACCCTCACACAGAAAACCAACTTAAAATGTCAGTATTCGTGCTGTCGTCCTTCGTTGGTGAGTGTGAGCCTGGAGACCCAATCATCCTGCATCATTCACCGGAGGCCGGGAGAATGATGCAGATACATCTCACTTTAAGCCGACTTTAACCTTGACACACTATTATTTTTGTGTATCTACAGTTGTTAGGTTTTCGATGTGCATTATTTGGAATATATTTTGAGTAACCTTTGATAATGCCCTAAAGCAAAACCGGTCAGGTAAAAATTGTTGAAAGTACATTAAATAGTTAATTAACGCTACAAGTGAGTTTAATTTCGAAAATGTAATAGGCCTTAATAAATAAATGACTTAATTAGGCCTTATTGCACTTTATTTATTATGAATACCTAATCAGACCAGGTTGTCATTTAAGTTTGAATAAAAGTTTCAAGAGAATATTCATAATCGTGTGAACTTTGTATTGCAAAAAGGATGGTGTTAACAGCGCGTGAAATATCCTCAGCGATTGAAGGACTACCCTCGAGTAACATACGCGGGACTGAGGCTTGAACTTGAATGCTTTGCAAGTGTCATATAAGGGCTTTTAAAGTGCACTTTAAAAACGCCTTTAACAAATCTATTTCAGAGTTTTTCAACTGCAAGTTTTTCATGGGTATCATTTCTCTTCATAACATATTTATTTGAAAGCAAATAAAATATTATTTAAGTGTTACGTCACATTTCAAAGTCAGTCAATTTTTACAATCTCAGAATACAATTATAAATAAACAAATAAATATTTAAGAAATCTCGCACATTGTATTATGGGTAATAGACAACTGATAATAAAAGCCATATACTTTACTATACTAAATATTTGTCGGGTCGGGTCGGACTAAATGTCATACAAACATTTAGTCCGACCCGGGAATCGACCCCAAGACGGTACCGGGACAACATTCATTAATTGCTCGTTGAAAAATATTAAAAATGGTAGTTTGGGATGCAAAATGTAACATTGGAATACTTACGAAGGTAGACGATTTGTGACATATTCCTCTTCTTTACAGACTAAACAACCAATGCGTGCCGTGTTGCCCCGAGCGCGGCGCGACTAACTCCACTCCAGGAAATGACTGCTGCCACTGTCATCCAGAGTCAGGTAATCACAATTAAGCAATAGATAAGAACAGCGTTGATTGACTAGAAAGATGCGATTTCATATAAAGACATATATAGATATTGGTAAGCTCTTGGTACGTAAATTCGAAAGATATTTACAGGAAATTTATAGGTAGAAAAATTGACATCAATATATTGTTATAACAAAATCGTTATTTGGTATAGGTGAATGTATAAATTCATCTGTGGCGGGTAAGCGTCGTATCGCAGAGTGGAGCGCGTTACACGCCGCCCCGCACTCGCCGGGAGCCCCGCGAGCTGCTGTCGTCACGCTCGCGGTCTGCGCAGCCGCCGTCGGCCTTTTCGTAGCGGTACTCATGGTCTTACAGGTAATACCCACTTGACTGTCGATACATACACATACTCTTAGGCCTAAGAAACTACCTCGTTCTGATTTAAATTCACAGGTCAGGCCAATAAAGTGTTATTGAGTTTTTCTGATCATAGATAGAAGAAATGCTTAATAAAAGTTCAGACTTTGGAAGCTGGGGTTCTTCGTGCCTCGGAGGGCACGTAAATCTCTGTCCGATCGTATCGGATAGCTGTCCCATCGGATTGTGATATGGAGAGAACAGAAAGTGCACCTATGCGCACAAACTTGTTCTCTATGAATAGTGATTTCGTGTTTCATTGGTGAGTTTGAGACAGGACACCCAATGATTTACAACCATCTCAACAAGAAGCCATATTATGAGTCATCATATTGCATTATCTACATTCGCAATGTATACCACTACCACTGAATTCAACTTATGCCTTACATCAGGTAGAGTAGAGTCACTTTGTCGGGTTTTTATAATAAAAAGATATTAAAAAACTGTTCATCTTGATCGTAATAAAAGCATATTAAGTTCGTGATAATAACTTTCCAACAACATACAATGGATGAATTTGTCCGGTAATGAAATTGCGGCTTATCTATGATCGAGACTTGAGCGGTGTTGCCCACCGTGCGAGATTAATTTAGACTCTGATAGCTTACTTCGTAATAAAGAGCTTTCATCCCTTTAGCTTTTCACTTTGAACGTTTTTAGCAAAAAATGAAAAGTGAAATTTAATAGAATACGAGGAAGTCCTGCCTGTGTTACTATAGCAGAAGTGATTATAAATGTGATATAATTGAATGGTTTTCGTGTAGAAATTCTTTTTAGTATATCGCTGTAGGCAATAATTTTGATCGAGATAATTAGTATCATAAATTCGAATCCACAACTTAATTTATATCATTACTAAACTTTATCTAATTATGTTCAGTGATTCTGGCATGATTGAGTTACAAAGATAAATAAATAAATAAATATTTCGGACATCTTTCTAAGCACACCTTCTAGTCCCAAACTAAGCAGAGCTTCTATTATGGGTACTAGTCAACTGATATTAATACATAAACATATATTTTTTAATTAACAGATTAAACTTAGCTGACAAAGGTGAAAACGGCCAATATAATAAAATTGTACTAGATTGAAGTATGTATTGAATGCGTCGGTGGCGACTGCTGTGCTTGAGGTCTCGGGTTAGATTCCTGGGTCGGACCAAATGTTTGTGTGATCCGCAAATATTTGTTTCGGAATATGGGTGTTTTCTATGTATAAAATGTATGCATTGAGAAAATAAAGTATGTTTGTATCAGTTGTCTAGTGCCGATAATACGAGCTCTGCTTAGTTTGGGACTAGATAACGTTGAGTGTAAGATGTCCGAAATTTTGTTTATTACAGCTATCTACATACAAAATAGTTTAAAATTTGTATAAACCACTGCAATAGCGTTATATACATGAATATATGTCGTTATTCAGTCTTAACGTCTACGTTGAGAATAACACAACGCTAAAATCCACCACAGATAAAACAACGCACAATAAACCTCCGTACTGTCATAAACTCAATCATATAGCAACATTAATCCAGTGTTGCCAACACAAATAAAAGATGATCGATAAAACATGTTATTATTATATTCGTATGTAGAATAGATAGGCTACCATGTTTTCCTCATAACGTCTTGTTAATAAATTATATGACATTGTCTATACATAAACATTTTCTTTACTGTTCTCATTATGAATATTTTTCATATCGAAATTGGCATTCTTCTGAATAACATATATAGTCCATACAAACAAATAAAATTTGTCTGTTTGTAATTTCATATAAAAGTATATACGTTAGCTACAACAGAAAACAAATTTTTTGTCTGTCTTTCTGTATTTTGGTGCGAACAGTAGGATGATTATGGTGGGACTCCGGCAGATAGCTGATGACACAATAAGTACGAGGGGAGGTCAAAAAGTTCTCGGAATGAACGGGATGGAGGGTCGTAGGTTTGCTTTTCCAGGTAGTCAGTGGTTAAGCATCTCATTAACAGTATACATACCTAGTTTGAACTAAATCGATTCATTAACCTTTGAGTTATTGACCTAAAAACAACTAAATCGGGAAGTAATCAGCCAGTATGTAGAAAATTGATCACCGCGCCGTTATTAAGTTCCTTACCAAGCAAGTAAAATCAGCTCATACGATTTTTTTAGAGCTGTTAGTGGTTTACGGGGACTCTGCCCCTGGTAAAACCATGTTCTACAAGTGGCATGGTCTTTTCAAACAAGGAAGGGAGTCCATGGAAGACGACCCCCGCTCTGGACGGCCAATCGAGGCAACCACACCGGAAATCGTCGAAGAAGTTGAAACTTGTATTGGAAGATGCCCGGCTGAAAAGGAGCAGCTCGCAGCAATAGTTGGAGTATCCGAAACAAAAATACTAAACGATTACAAGGATCGTGATCTTTTTTTCTAAAAAATAGTTTTATAAAACTAAACAAATTCGCCCCATGCTTTTTACATTAAAATTATTTTCTACTTTTTGGTTTAAAAGCGTGTTTGTTTAGTTTTATGAAACTATTTTTTTAGACTAACTTTGCCTCGCGGGTAACACCGCGGCGCTCGGCTAGTTGCCAACGATTCACTTTCATGTCACATCATATAAATATTTTATTATTCTAGGAATAATAAAACGAGTATTTAAACTCTTGTAAAGTTATGTCTTTGAAAATAAAAACTTTTTAGACCTAAGATGTTTTTCTTGATAAGGCATCTTGCATGTTTTTTATTGGTCTATCAAAACAGCCACTCAGCTCTATGAGCGGCTAGACAACTGAGTACTTTATTGATCTATTTTACGATGTCAGATATCAATCTCTTATTAAATTGTCTCAAGTGCCTTAACTTTCTTTTGCTCAGTTAAAAGTTCTAAGAAAACAATGGTATTGATCTGGACATACCGAAACCTCCGAAGGAAGTAAGCGATTTTTCGCCTACATTTTACAATCATCAACAATTCATAACGTCCCACTGCTGGGATTGGGTCTCCTCTGAGGAGAGTGTTAAGGCCATACGTCCCCACGATGGACGAGTGCTTGTTAGGGACTGGCAAGACACGTTGTGACTGCGAAATCTTGCCCTTGGATGTATTTAAGCCGCTCCAAGGGATCTAAATTACCTTTACGTCTGTTATGATTACAACAGGGACCTACTGCTTAACATGGTCTCCGAATCATGGAAACGTTCATAATATATCATGCCACAAGCGGTCACCCATCTAAGTACTGACCACAGACCCTGTAGACAATGTGATATTCAAGTAAGACAGGTTGCACTCCGAGCCGATGCCAACAATTTTTGGGAATAAGAAAGGAAATAATCTTTACCTATATGATTAAGGAATGTAGCTTGAACAGGTCAGGGTTACATATATGTAATCTGACTTGAGAGAATATTAGATTTACTACTACTACTACTATAAAACTATTTCCATTGTCCTCAGGCTCGTAGTCCTCGTGAACAGCCAAAGCAAACGCGTGCCCGTGGGGTTGTGTACACCCCGTTGTCGTGCACAGACGACGATGTCACCGTCCTACCCTCTCGCATGGAATTCGCAGTTAGTGAGAAAGAGACGGAGCGAGATCAACTTCTCGAACATTCCACATAGCGCGCGCTGTGATTCTAGACGTAAGTAATGACGTAATGTGTGTCATCTAGTAGTAAGCTATGGTTACGCGATTGACATGAACTTTTAAATATAGGGCTGTAACTATTTATATAAATTTATATCCATTTAACTCCGGCTAAGGGATCTACATTAATATTTATGAAAGAAATTAACGACAATATTTCACAGAATTAATTCGTTGCATCGATTGTTAAAATAAATTTTGCCCAGTTTTGCTTTTTATAGATTTTAACTATTTACTCGATCGTGTAACATTAGCCTAATATCAGTCCTGGTAGTGGTAGGGTAAGACGTCAAAACTTCCTAATTATTGAATATTGTACTTGTTTTCGAATTTTGATGCGATAGGGAGATAGACAGAAAGTCAACTTACATCAACGTTCTAGAATTGAAATGCGTACAGTATTTCATTAATTTCTTTATTGTTATCTAAAGAGGACCATTACAATAGTGTTTGTTGTTACACTTTATAGTAGACTCTAAAAGCAATGTATCGAACTAAGCTCATAGTTTCCAAACGCGGACCTTTTACACGAAGTCAATGCGATATAATTACATCTTATAGTTATTTATTTATTATATATGTCTATCGACCGTTTAAGCGTCCGCGATTGTGAATATTTTAGTATATAATGAAACAATTGTTGATGGAATGAGTTTAGTTTGCCACCGACATTGGCACAGGTAGGTATGGTGATAAATAGTTAGCGTAGACGCTGACCGATATTGTAACTTTTACTTTTGTTCGACCGTGATACTGAGGAAAGAGAATCGATTTTAGATTACTTACGAAACAAATACGTAGTTAATGTTAATTTGTAATGGGAAAGCAATGATGTAGGTTTTAAGTTTTAAGGTATGTAAATTCTCTTCGGAAAATCGCTCGGTTGGAATACTTTCATTTATCTGTGTCATGGTCGATATTTATTCACATCACCAGTACTAAAGTTGTATAATTAAAAATGACTATGTATGTATGTAATATAGTTAGTATTTTAAAATTGTAAGTTGAACAAAGAGCACGTTACACCATAAAACTTGGACCATATAACACAGACCTTATCTGCAGTATCGAAAACCAATCGAAAATTAACGAAACCGATACTGCAATAATTCCTTCAATTTTATCGAATCGTATAATCGATTCTGCTGGGTAATGCGGAACTGTATGGAAAGTTGTTCCACCCGATATTAGATGTCTAATTGATAGGCGATTCATTAAAGTTATAATTAATATTATCGATTTGTGCCCGTTCCGAGAGTGAGTAAACATACATATACTCCTTATTCAGTGCTGGCGTGTTTGCTGCTACTTCACTTGTGCTCTCTCGGCTTAATCGAACTTGCTTTTGATGTTAGCCACTCTATAATTTGCTAGTAATGTAGTTCTCTTCAGTACTATGTAACCTGATGTGCATACTGCCTGAATTAATTGGCTTTGTGTAGGGTGTTTTTGTAATCGTACTTAGCAGACTTTCATCTGTTCAGTTTACGTCATTTTTTTTACATTTCTGTTAGAGTATCAGCAAACACGTAAATATAAAGCTATGTCTACACAGCGGATGGTTGTGCGCGGGGCTACTGAGTTCTGCAACTCCTTCATGAAAAGGCATCTCATTTCATATTTTTGCTATTTACATACAGACATTTTAAGCCATAACTCATGCCACAATATGTTACTCTAAGATCTGTGGGCTCTCTTATTAAAGACGTTATTGTAATTATATTTTAATTGTAGGTTAGTTCATAGGCCCAAAGTTACCATAGCGTTTTAAAAATTGTACAATTTTTACTTCAAACCGTTCACGTTGACGAAAATAGTATATAATATTGATTCTATTAGACAATTATATATAGTTCTAAAATAAATTTTGACTCGTCATAATTTTAACATTATATTTTAAGTAGTAAAGCTTCTTAGGTGTTAATAATTGTAATTATAATAATGATAATCTTTCATTTATTTTGCCGATTTAGATATATTTTTAGATTAGATTTTTATATTTAAATAAAACTGTCACAAATTTAAAAAATGGATTGTATAAAGTCGCAAATTTACATTATAATTAACTGGTGCGTTTATGAATATAATGTGATATATACCGTAGTTGATACGTATAGCGCTCGCAGTGTGTCGCGCCTTACCTCGCGACCTCGCTCGCGTGATCATAGACAAATTATTAAAAGTCAAAGATTAAATGTTACCATCACAATTGTATATAAACGTTAGATAGATTGTTGAATTGTTAACAAATAAATATTGTCAATAAATCTTAATGGTATACTTAATGTCGCAGTTTGCTTTGACTTGAAGTTTCGGTCAATTAATCAAGTTACTATAATTTATTACGAATAACATTTTAAAATTGTATCGCGAAATTTTTTGTTGTTTGTAAACTTCTTGACATCTGAAGTGCTAAATAAATTGCGCATTTCCACTACGTTAAAGTCGGATATCAATCAAATTGTTCTAATTCTCTATTTATGTAATTATCTATTTGTATTGCGGTTTTCTAGTTTGTTTTAGTGGGAATCTTTTTAATTAAGAATCTATTTTTGTATGAAATGTTCTTATGTGCAATTAATATTTGTAATAAAAAGGAGTTCTGTGTCAACAATAAAACGATTTTTTTTTGTTTGAAACCCTTCCCTTATACATATCGTCTAATAATATATCTTATATTTGAGAACCTATGGTAATACCATAGGTTTTTATTTCAAATATGAAATGCATGGTTATAGAGACAGGTGGGTCCTTGCTTCGTGAAGCACAGGTACTGCGAGCGGGGGACAGATACCGGCACAAACTCGTTCACATAACTCCGGTCCGGTGTTTCTACCGGCACTTTTGTAGTGACAAAACGCAAAAATGCCGGACCCGGGATAATGTGAATAACTTCATTTAATTTGTACAGCCACTAGCCCTTCCGGCAGTTTTATCGGCCCGGCAAATCTGCCGGTCCGGCGTAGTGGGAACCAGCACTTAGGGGTCTAACACTGAACGTCTTTCGGCTAAAATGAAGATGAAGGCATGAGGAGATGGGTCACTTGATGATTAGTACCGCCGCTGCGTACCTGTCACTATATGTACAGTGACATAAGTACTTTGCCATTCTCGCAGTACGTCCCAGAACTAGGGGCCTGGGCTTCTGGTAATTTAAAAAAATATGAATACCAGTTTTTATTGTGAGAACGAACCAGTCCATAGCTTTCTCATGGTATAAACTTGAAGAAATATGTGATGTTAAATGATCGCTGTTATCTCCCACCAGACGTATAATAAGAATAGAAATCTGCATCATAAAAAGGTAAGTCCAAAAAATACTTAAAATTACCAATATAGTATGTGTCACCGCCGTACTATTTAACTGTGCAACCTTACGCTTTCATACAAACTTTATTGTTTCGAATAAAATTAAAATTTATGTGCAAATAATTAACTCCACACGTACGAAGTACTTACGCTACTACATAAATATATTTTTACGCTGTAAATTTTTTATGCAAATTGCACCGTCAGCGTTACGTCACAGCGTGAGGTGCACAGTTAAGTAGTACGGTAGTACGTAAGATAATTGCAAGGTAATAAGGCATTCCAAAGATAAGGAAAATTTAAAAAAGAATCCTATACAAACCCGTCTGGCCATCGCTGTATAGCAGTCCAGAACCTACTTTCTAATAAGAGACCTAGCCCAAAAGTTAACTTATTAAATGCTGTTGTCGAATAACAATCTTTAATCTGCTAATACCCAAACTCATGTACTTTAATGACGAATTCAACCCACATACATACAAAAAACAGTACAAATACTACGAAAGAAACCATTCTTAGTACATATCAATACATGACCGAAATAGGCTCGGCTCAGGTATCACCAGTATTAGTTCGGGGCAGCCGCCGTCGCCGTGTTATCCGAACTCGCATACATTACGGCGCCAATATCAGGGGATGTTATTTGCATAGTATTGTCCCGTGGACCACGCATTAACATTTAGACTACAGATCCGCAGAAAGCAGATGCCAATACGTACGTGCTTATAATAGGATTTCGTGACTACTCTGTATCTGTGGTACTCGGATATAATTTTATTTATTCAAATGAGTGTTGTGGTTCAGGTCGAATTTGTTGTTTTTCACTATTGATACTGGTTGCTTCTTTAAATAATAATAAAAAAAAACTGATTGGAAGGACTTGGGATTTTAGTAGCGTAAAAAACTTAGTCTGATCCTTTAGTAAGGTAACATTGAGATTGATACTGATCCGATAAATTAAAATGTCTAAATGTTGAAATCCGATCACATAAAGAGTCTGAACGAACGAACTGAACGAGTGATAATTGGCTTTAATTCCAGTCGCAACGAGATTTGAGGGAGATCGTTTTTGTTTTTTCGGAAGACGGTCCACATTTCATCTCATCCACATTTTTTAACAATAAATTCATTACGACAAAGACTTGAAGACTAGAAGACGTTATAATTGAAGACTTTAACTACTTGACATTGGCAGAAATAGCTGATATTCGGCTGGTTGCCATTTCACCAAGAGAAGAAGAAGAGAATTGAATACAGGATTTGAACAAAATAGCTTCGATTGTATTTCTCAGTTAAAAATAGTTTTGACTAATAAAGACTATTGAATGTTCTTACAATAAAGACTTTTGAGTGGCCAAATACGAGTTTCTATGATTGTTAATTGAGTTTCGTTCAAGATCCCTCATCATTATTTTTGTAAATAATTGCTAGACATAGGCCTTTCCTATTGACGTGCGATAGACCAAATTTCTACATAAATTTTAAACGCATCTTATAGATACTTGACAACATCGAAAAAGTCTTCATAAACTTTGCCTCTTGAATTGCAGATTTCCAAGGGCGGCGTTAGCTACTTCGTCGGCCGTGAATCATTTGCTCCCCTATTTCGTATAAAAGTAACCAAAGTTTATTTTCGCAAGGCAGCTAATGCACCATTAAAACACCTAAGTCATATAATTTTGTCCGAAGTAAAAGTAATAAGTTAATATATTACCCTCCTATTGTTTGTTAAAATGTATTAAAGTGAAATAGGTTCTTTGGACATAAAACCGTCATAAGTAAAGCGTTAACAGCATTCATGGGTGACTATAAAAAGGCATGATAAAGTAGATCAAATGAGTTCTAAGGAAATTCCGGGGAATATTAGACTAGCCGCATCGTATAAGACAAAGGTTTTAAGGCTCTAAGGAGGAAATAATACTTTAGTACTTGATATTATTCTCACAATTCATTTAAACCTATGGAAAGTTGAACAGTGTAAAATGAGAGAAACTGTGTTGGCATTATCTGTGTGAGTAGAAAGTTGTTTTTCCTGCAAACATTTTATTCTAAAAAAGCGTCAACTATCTCCCAAAATAAACTTTATTAAACATTCCGCTTATAAAAACTTATTCAGCCACAATATGAACTTGTAATAATACCAAGATTGTCATTGTCAACAGGGCTCAATTTTATTAGTACTCTTACTTTTATTAATTATGTAAATAGTCAAACTTAGTGAAGGACGCCGTGAAGAATAATGTTTCGACGATTTGAGAAAAATGGCAGGCAGTCTATATTGTATGCTGAGTACCTAAGCCGGTGTGGTTGGTGTTTTTATGTGAAATCTACGCTCAGCTACTACATTCCGTATTATGTATGAACATCAGTTACAATGGAGATAGATAACGGATATTATTAGAGCACCCGCGGGCAAAAACGAATAATTCGTATACTGAAGTAATTGTCTAGTTCAACTACAACATGTTATTACGCTGTGCTAATACATGATGTGCAGCTTCGTAAGTTATAGTTACATGTAAATTAACATTGAAGTGTGACAAAGGTGATATGTGTTGATTTATTACAGACTACTAGCTTTTGCCCGCGTGTTGGTCTACTATTGCGGTAAATACTCGTAGTAGCCTATGTGTTATTCTGATAAGTAAGCTATATTATTGTGAAGTTTATATATAATATTAGTAGGATAGGACTATAGAGACATATGAATGTAATTGCAAACAATTTTAATAAATGTCCTAATTTTCTCTAAAAAACCTATAAACGTATGGAGCAGTTATAGGACTGTGTTTTAATACATTATCGAAATAGCTTGATTCTTTTCTCGCCTCAAATCAATTGCCTCATTCGTGGTATCGTAATGTAAATGTACTTAAAGTACCTTTATCTGAATGTGAACCTATTTTTTTAACATGTTGGTCGTATTAAGAATTCTGAATGTCAACATCCCTGTCTATCTTCTGCCAATTTAACTACGCCAAATAGCACTACTAAGAGACACAATTTTTTTAAACAAACCCTTTTCTTACGAACTCTTCTGGCCAGTGTGGTGTAGTATACCTAACCTCCTCTAACTAAAACTTCCTCTCTAAAGAGCAATGGGTTATTAAAGAAATACAGTTAAATATAATGCGTCTTTTCTTTTTGAATTTCGTTAAAAGTATCCTCGTATCTCTGTCTAAAAATTACATACCTGTATAGGGTATAAAATAGTTATTTACAGTTATATATATATAAAATAGTTTTGGCTCGACGTACGAAGTAATTTAAGCTGTATCAAATAGCAACGCTGGCCAAACAATAATTTATGGTTTGGATAATTTCATAAAGGGAAAGGAGATATTGGTAAGAAAGGAAACAGACACGTATACAATAAATTGCAACGTGCGCAATGTCCTAGGATCATGACAGCGCCCTCACGTATGGGTTTCAACCAACAACATCTACCCATTCACATTTTTCCTTATTTTGACAAAATTGTTTTATATAGTCAGCTTGCTACTCCAAAAATCTCACATGTGTTTTATTTACAACTAGCTGATCCGGCGAACTTCGTACTGCCTTAGAATATTAATTCTTATTAAAGTATTGTGTTTAGTTATTAACTGATAGTGACAAATCGACAGCAGCGTCAACTAACGGGCCCCGGCCGGTACCGCCACAATCGCTTTGTTTCTGCATTTTAAATCTGTAATATCTTCAAAAATATTAATTTAACTTATATACTGTAAAGAGCCATATTAATCTATATTAAATACACGATGTATTTAAGGTACTTAATTGGATACGGATTAATACTGTATTGCTTAAAATCGCTTTGTAAATAAGCAATTATTTCTCGTAAGAAGAAAAAATAAAAAAAGGTTATTGTGAGTTATCCCTCAGAGATAGACAACAAACAGCAACTAGGCTAACGAGCAATTGGAAGACTTGGTGGAAAATGACTGCCGGTGCTCATGCATAGCTGTTTAATACCTATCTAAAGAAAAATAGATCGTTTGAAAGCTTTCTATAATGGCTGTAATATAATCAAAAGTCATTTGCTTATGACAGCCCCTTTTTCTTTAAGTGTAAACGAACACCTCAAGATGGTAAATAAGTGTTGAAAGAAATAAGTTTGACTGATGATGATGATGATTTCAAATTCGCATATTTTCTTGCATCCAAATTCTTCAAGTTCATAAGTACAAATTATAATAAACATTTCAACATCTCAAAATGTTCCATGAGGTTGCGTCAGTAATTCGGTTAAAAAGCTATTAAAAGCATCTGGATTGTGTTATAGGCGAGAGGCGGTCGCCATTTGCTAACGATGCCTAGGGGAGTCAGCTAACGAGTGATTAAAACTAACCGTGAATTATGGCCACAAGTTGTTGGCTTGTTGCAGTCGTATTGTGATAATATGAAACTTATATAGTATTCATACATGCGCTATTATATTTCCGCTTTCAAAAGTCTCGTGCTCAAAACCGTGCCATATATTATGTGGTTTATTTTCCAACTATACTTATTACCCGGGTTTAAGTTGATGCAGAAATAAACTTGATATATTGAAGTACTTCGCATCGCTTTAATTTAGTCGGGTAAAATGTTTGAGGAGCTATAAGCTGACATTACAATGGTTGGATATTTAGCTTTTGAGTGCAAGTTAAGTGACGTTAACTAATAAATGCTATCTGAGTTTAATCTCTTAACCTCCTTTTTAATAAAGATATTCTTGTTTATCGTGCAAAAAGGAAAAAGTTTAGTGGGCATTTCTGGCTTTATACTTCTTTTGTGACTATGCCTTTTTCTTTCTTTAGACAAGCTTGCTTTTCCTCCAAACCTTATATATTTTATTGCCTTATATTATTGTCTATGTAATTTAATAGAAATTGTGACTACTCTGGCATGTACCGTTATGAAAAAGAAAATCTTTACGTTGATTATAGTTTACTGTCAGTACTCGTAGGACCCATTTGACCAAAATGGTCTAGTAGGCCAAAACGTCCTCTTTCAGAAGACAGAAGTCTATGTCTATCAGTGACACTTCTAAAGGCTGTTTGTTATGATAATGATCACTTGCCACACCGACCCTGTAAGCGTCCCAATTATAGACTTTGACCAAAAAATAAAGGTTGAAGCACACCTCAGCTTATAACTGAAAGGCTTTTCCAATATACCCAATTATATTATAACTGTAAAAAAAATCTGAATGTCAATAAAAAAACCAACGAGATTGTTTAGAAGTTTCTCTTTGACTTGCACCTTCCACTAAGTAATAATCAAATATTAACAATTAGGCCATGTCTAATAAATTAGGCCGATATTGACATCACCTAATCCCTTCCATTAATTTTAGTTCAGTTCAAATAAATTACCATAGAGCACTCACTAAATTACAGATTATGGTGGTTTCTGACCTCGTTTCATAGGTACCTCATATGAAATAGTATGTCGTGTTCCATGGTCATTAACTGCTCCACTTATAGTTACTACAAATCGACTCCTTTGAATGAAGAAAATTGTGTAAAATTATTTCTAGGAAGTCTGATTTTTTTTCAAGAAATAGAAAGTAGAAAGGTAAATCTTATTCTAATATAAATAAGTTTTACGAAGTACCTTCAACTTATTTCAAATTAGTTAGAACTCTTTAAAACGTGAATTTACATATCCAAAATTGCAGTAGGAGTTTTGTCTGAAAAGATGTCTTGCACTCGTGCTAATTGTACTTTATTACATAGGTATTATAAATTTCAGTTCTCCCATAGGGTTGCGGAGGTCCGATGTCAGTCGCTTCGTGTAAAAACTGATGTTCGGATAAAACCGGTTGAAGTAGTAGTCAACCCCAAATAATATTATTGGGAATAAGGCTAGGAAGAAGAAGGTATCTTACTAATATTTACTAATATTATAAACAAGTCGACTAATATCAAAGCCGGCAATGTGATTTTTTGACAATTGTTAGTAAATGAGAAAAAACGAATCTTTGACTTTGTATCCCAATGGCAGTTACGAAACTCTTTTAAATGACATCTTAGATAAATAACAGTTTAGGTTAATACTGTATTTCACCAATAACCATTCTTTAGCAGTATTTATTACCGTTTTAATTTTGCAGATATCCGACTTTGATACTGTTTTTTTAAGAATGCCGTCTTTGATTTTGAATAGGGCGCAGATAGCCGTGTTTGATACTAAAGACGCCATCTTAGAATCAGGGCTGTCATAAATGCTTAAAACATATTTTAGAAATTGAAATAATACTTTTACAAAAATCTTTAATTTTATTATTTTATATTCAATATAAAATCATATTCGCATGTCATTGATCTCTTCCAAGGGCCACTCGCAAATGATAAATATTTTTCTTGTAATTCTTTTAACTGAGTCGTCGTTAAATGTGGCACATTTTAGCGCTTTCGAATTATGGGGGCACACTTTGTCTGGCAATGATTTCACCGAGTATCTAAAACATAAAAAAAACAAATTAAACAATCTAACCTGAGTATGTAACAAGAAATGACAACCCTAGGGGTAAACTTACCTCAATTCCTTGTCCCGGTTTCTTGTCCAATTTTCTGGATACCTCTTGCGTTTTCTTGCAAAATTGTTAGATACTAAAGTAGGGTGGTCTTCCATCATAATATTTTCACTACTTTTTATTAGTTTCAGTCACAAAAACACTTAGAATTCATTAAAAAACACAGAGCTAAATGTACCGGCTGCCGTTACAAAACGCTAAACAACTCTCGCCTCGAACCTTGGTCGAACGCGTAAGATTGCCGGATCTGCATTTGAAGTTTTATAGATTGCCGGATTTGATGCTGATGTCAGGTTTTAACATGATTTTACTATGGTATATTACAAGTTTTGAACTTTAAACTTTGAAGGAAACGCTTTTATTCAAACCGATCTGTGTTGCCATATCAATAACATGTTTGTGTCCAAATGTACAGATTGTCACCTTTGATACTAGTCGACTCTTAAACGCGAAAGTTTGTGAGTATGTATAGATCTATGTATGTGTGTATGTATGTTTATTCCTCTTTCACGCAAAAACAACCGAACGGGTTTGGATGAAACTTTACAATAATATAGCTTATATATCAGAATAACACATAGGCTACTTCTTACTGCAATAATCGAGAATAATCGAGATACAAGGGCGAAAGTCAAAATGTAACACTGTTTATCTCCTGTCAAAACTTCACCGGTTGCCATGCATAACACACTTGCATAGCAACCATAATGATATACGCGGGCAAAGAGTATGTAACACTACGTATAAGAGGCGGAAGTGTCATAGAAATAAACGATGTATGAAACGTGCGTCCACGTACAATACCAACCTTACGGAACTAAGGCGTGATACAATGCTGCCAACACAATATCCATAATGTCATTATTAGTGATGTGGTACGGTGACTAGCGAAAAATTATCGATATCGACAGCAAAATTTTGGGCTTTTAGGAAATAAATAAATAAAAGAATGTTTAAACTCAGATTGTTCTAAAACATATTTATTTACAAGGAATTAAACAATTACCAATACTATTGATAATTTTAATTTTAGAGATTTTACAAATACACACGTCAATAATATTTTTTTAGAACTAGATGAGGTAGACGTTTCCTATCTGACTACTCAGAGAAGAAAGGCCGAAACAAACTCAGAAGTTACAATCTCTTTAGAAGTCTAGACATAATCTTGGTCAAAGGTCTTGTGGTTGGGACCACTTTTTTTACCTGTTGAAAACCCCAAGGGGCGTTAATATACTGGGGCTTGGGGTTTCGAGTAGTATAGATGTTACAAGCAATGTTAAAGTAATGATAAATGCTAACGAAAAATGCATACAAACTCACTCACTTTTCCAAACATAAAACTAAGCGAGATCGATTTTTCACCCCCAAAAACCCCGAAATAATAAATTTCAGCGAAATTCTTAGAGTCGTTTCATAAACCAACAATTTAAGTATATATAAATATACAAAAACGTGATTCTATGAGAAGTGAGCCGTGTGATAATGAATTAAGAAGTCAGAGCTAACTTTCACATCACGTGGTTGTCGTAAGAGGCGACCAAGGCAGTAACTGAATCGGAAAAAAGAAGAAAAACCTAATACAAACCCTTTTTTTTTTTTTTTATAACGTGTGGAAATCCCCGCGGCGGGGTTACGGCGGGGTGGTGTGTCGGACTCAAACCGACTAAAACCACACGGTGTGACCCTCTCTGCGCCTGTGTATTGGTAGGAGTCCAGGGAGGGGATTTCCACCTAATACAAACCCTGTACTAACCCGTCTGGCCAGCGTGGTATAGTAGGCCAATACCTCCTTTCTAATAAGAGGCCAATGCCCAGCAGTAGGTTATTAATGGTTGATGATGATGAGAATTTATCTAAATTAAGAAAACGGAATATACCATTGTATACTTAAATTTCATACGACAGTAATAACTTTTCAATGAGAAACTTTGACGGTCATCTAATTACAATTAGTGTTTGCCTGCTTGCTTGATTACCGCGATAATCATTTGACATGTTAATTTATAACCTATACCTATCACTCGCAAATAATGTGGCTTTCTTTTGATAAAATATTTTTTCAAAAAGGTTCAGTAGATACAGAGACCCCATACAACCTCAAAAACCTTTACCTCTTTATAATATTAAGCATAGATTGTAAATTATGTTAAATGGACAATATGAGGTGGATTGACTATTGAAACTTAACCTTATTTGTAACCGCTAAGTCCATTATTAAATAATATATTGTGAAAATGTAACTTATAGCTGCTGTTCTAGTGTTATAAATTTCAAAGTTTTCATTGCCAGTGTGTTGGTTATTACGATGTTTTCCTCAGCAGTTTGAAGTAAACAAAAACACACCGTAAAGTTAAGCTTTTTGTTTACATCGCAGCATCTAGAATGGCCTGGAAAAAGTTGTGTGGCTGGAAAACATATTTGTTCACGGTCAAAATTAGACAGTTAAAGTACACATAATTATTTAATATCACGTTTACTTATACAACCTGAATTATTGACTAATAATACTCATTAATACTGTTTTTATTTGCTTAAACTCAATGAGTTACAGTAAAAAGCTGGCTTTAATGCCCCAGGCTTCCTTGGTCAAATGTTACAATACACCTCATGGTATCATGCCACCAACGTCACCCATTCACGTACTCAGCGCGCTCTCGGTGATTGTTTTTAATCACCTAGGCCTAGGACAACTGTTAGCGTCATTTAATATACAGATTGTTTATTATTTAATAGTCTACAGGTGGCGATAGACGTCTCCTAAGAAAGGAAGATACTAAATATACTTAAATACAAGAAAAATGCTGACGCTTACTATTTCCTTACCAGATGTTTAATCCGTTGACAATGATGTTCCCTAAAAAGGTGTTTGTGTATTACGTCAGCACCCTTTATTTATTCAACACGATTATTAAACACAGCTACGTAATACATATCGACAAGTGAAATATTGCCTGACACGAGTCGGATCTGCCAAACACCTAACTCTCGCCGACGTGATATATGATAACCCATACTTTTTGTTCCAAAACCTTTTTTTCCGCTTATGTATGTATGTAAATAAATTCAATAACTTGGTCCCCTGGACACAAGGTTGTCAGACGACGCTTCGTGGGGCCGATAATTCAATTTATGGCAGTATATAGACGCGACGTATCCCTCAGGATTGAGACAGGTTCTGGGACCTTATTTTGTATGCCTACTATCGAATAAATGATATACAATAAAAATAGCTATTTAGGCAAATAGTGAGAAATGGTTATATTGTATGGTTACTATTCATTACAATTCAAGATAAATATATTTTTACGTACGTAACTTCATTTTCAACCTTGAAGGTGTGATAATAACACTAGAAATTGTATGGTTTTGTGCCAATCTTTTCTGTTTTCTATATCGTGATATTTAAAAAACGTATTTGGTGTTTCTTTAGACTTTGTTAATTACCAAGCTGGTAATGTTGACCTTTGGAACTATTTCGCCACTGAACTGGTTGTGAATACTAGGGGAATCAAATAAAACCACTGTATCCTGATCTAGCGAATAGCTCCCTGATAGCTCAGATAGCTTCCAGATTGCTCTCTTTATTAAACAATATTTACATATATATGGGGCAGTCGGTAACAAAAAATAGTGCGATTTAATTTACGGTACAACGCCATCTATCGAGCTTGACCTACACTACAAATGATAAACAGTCATGAACATACCGCCCACCAAGGACATTTAGTGAGCGAATGTCCTTCAACTTGACATAATAAACAACAATCTGCACTATACAATTATTATTAACAAATTGAACTGTTCTTATAGCTACATTTGAACTTATACATCTTTATATCTGTGAGTTGTAAGAAACGTGTTCTAAGTATAAAGTGACCTAAATTATCAATAACAAATTAACTTAATCTATGCGTTTAATGAAATAAGTATTATATCATAACAATCTTAGTATATCTAAAATAAAAGTAAAGTTATTCTTCTACCGGTAAAATGCATAATTTGGATGTTGGACGCTTAATTACTGACGATTTCGTGCGTATTGTAACGACTCGAGTGATATTATCGCCACCCGGGTGCTTTTCAGTTATACGGCCCAATAACCAACGGCAAGGCGGTAAATCGTCCTCCTTAACCAACACTATGTCCCCTACCTTGGGTTCCGGAACTTGGTTAGACCATTTATAACGGTTAACAAGATTAGATAGGTATTCTTGTGACCAACGATTCCAAAACGTCTGTAACATCCTTTGAATCAATTGCCAACGCGATAAGTAGTTAACATTTGCATTCTCATAATTATTGTCTGGTACATTTACTAGAGGTTCCCCCACCAGGAAATGTCCAGGCGTTAATGGGAGTGGTTCACTAGGATCCGTCCCGTCGATAACACTCATAGGCCGCGAGTTTAAGCAAGCCTCGATCTGACTGAGTAGCGTGCTCATTTCTTCGAACGTCAATGTCGCATTTCCGATCACTCGCTTTAGGTGGTACTTAGTGGATTTAACTCCAGCTTCCCAGAGACCGCCAAAATTGGGACTATGAGGAGGAATGAAATGCCACTCTGTACCCTGTGTTTCTAACTGCTCCGCTATTGACGCTTGTATAGAGGATAATTGTTGTAGTTCTCTAGATGCCCCTACAAACGTAGTGCCATTATCACTCCATATTTTTGCACAGTGACCGCGTCTTGAGACAAATCGTCTAAAGGCTGCCAAGAAGGCTGGGGCACTCATGTCACTTACTACTTCTAAGTGAAGAGCGCGAGTAGCCATACACACGAACAAGCATATATAGCCCTTGTAAGAACGGTGACCACGGCCTTTCGTTGTTCTAATATTTATAGGCCCAGCATAGTCAACACCACTGTGTAAAAAGGGTCGTGCTGGTGTACATCGCTCAGGCGGAAGTGATCCCATAAATTGGTTTCTCGTGAGAGCCCTTTGTTTAGCACATACGACGCACTGACGACAATACTTTCTAACCAAACTCTTAGCACCCAAAATCCAATAAGCTGATCTTAAATAATTAGTCATTAGTTGAGGCCCTCCGTGCATAGTCTTTAGGTGGCCATCGGCTACGACTAGATTGGTGAAGTGACTAGAATGAGGAAGAATTATAGGATGTTTTGTACCATCGCTGATGTGTGACCTTTCGAGTCTTCCTCGTACTCGCATGATTCCCTTTTCGTCCAGATATGGGCAAAGAGCCTTTAGCTTACTATTTTTTGTTTGTATATATCCAGTGTCCTTTAGTTGTTCGTATTCGATCTTAAATATTTCTCTTTGAGTTATCTTTATACAAGTGTTTAGTGCTTCCTCTAATTCTAACCTTTGTAAATAACCCTTGTGATTCCTTAAGATAAACCGCCGACAATATGCGATTACCCTAACCAATCTTTGCAGACTAGAGAACCTTTCGAAAATAGGCTGTTCTAGGGTTACTGCTAGGTGAGCCTTCACGGACTGTTCTAAATCTGTATTTATATCTGTTGATCTCTTATATACTATATTATTATTTTCAAGTAATGAAGGTCCCTGAAACCACAAAGTGTCATTTAACAGTGAACTCGGCAATAATCCTCTCGACGCACAGTCTGCTGGATTATCCTTCGTAGATATATGAAACCACTGAGAAGACTTCATCGTGGTCAATATTTCCGCTGTGCGATTCGCCACAAACGTCTTCCATCGGCTTGGGTGACTGTTAAGCCAAGCAAGCACAACGGTTGAGTCGGTCCATGCTGTGATTTTATCCTCCTTGATGTTCAAGACTTGTGCTGTTTCCGTGAGGAGTTTCGAGAGTAATACGGCTCCACATAACTCCAAACGAGGGATACTTAGCTGTTTGATTGGGGCCACTCTGGTTCTTGCAACCAACAATGAAATATGTACTTGACCTCTAATGTCTATTATACGCAAATAAACAACAGCTGAGTAAGCAGCCTTGGAGGCATCACAAAACCCATGTAACTCGAGTTCATCCCCTGAATTGGTGCCGAGCCAACGTGGGATTTGAACTGAGGTAAGTAGACATAACTCCTTACGATAGACATTCCACTCTCTTACCAGCTCAGTTGACAGTTCATCATCCCAACCAACGCCAGCAAGCCATAGTCTTTGAATAAACATTTTAGCCAAAACCACACTAGGTGCTAACCATCCTAATGGGTCAAATAGTCGGGCTATATCCGATATTATTGATCTTTTGGTAACTGATGCGGCCGTCGTTGTGGGCAGATTTATGGAATACTGGAAGGTGTCCTGCTTACGGTTCCAGGTAAGTCCTAGAATTTTTATTGAACTATCCAGCTTAATTTCTACTTCTTTATCTCCATTTTGTACTATATTTTTTGTCCTAGCTTCCTCGCTCTTGTTTGATCTACCTTGTTCCGTTAAGTTGATTTTTTGTAATATTTCTTCATTATTTGTACTCCATTTTTGCAATATAAACCCACCCTTTTCTAACAAGCTCGTCATTTGACTATATATTTCGATACCCTCTTCGACGCTATTACAGCCACACATCAAATCGTCCATATAGAAGCAATTCAAGACCTTTTCTGCTGCAATTGGGTATCTCTCACCTTCATCGTATGCAAGTTGATGCAGAGTTCGAACAGCCTGATAGGGAGCCGATGCCGTCCCGAAGGTAACTGTAACCAGCTCAAAATCTCTAATTTGCTCTTGAAAATTGTCACGCCAAAGGATCCGTTGGTACATCGCGTCTTCATCTCTGACCTTAATCTGTCGGTACATTTTTACTATGTCCGCGACAAGAGCAATAGAGTGAACCCGCCACTTCATTACAATGTGCCTCAGATCTGCCTGTAACGTCGGTCCAACCATCAAGGTGTCATTAAGTGACACTCCGTTGCTGTCTTTCTCGGAAGCGTTGAATACAATTCTTACCTTCGTCGTTGATTTATCCTCTCGAATAACTGCATGATGTGGAAGATACACTGCGCTTTCCTTTTCATTGTTATCCTTCTTCACCATCCTCATATGTCCTAATTGTAAGTACTCCTTTAATATTTCTCTATACTTTCCCTTTAATTCTAAATTTCTGTCTAATCTTTTTTCCAGCGATTTAAATCTCTTCTCTGCTATACCTCGCGAATTTCCTGAAGTACAATGAGGAGGCTCATCTCGGAACGGTAACTGTACAATGTACCGACCATCAGGACTTCTCTTAGTAGTATTACTGTAGAATTCTTCGCATTTAATCTCTTCCGGTGTAAATATCCTAGTTGTACTCAAGTTTTCTTCTATTTCCCAAAACTTCTTTAAGCTGTCCTCTGCCTCAATATGTGCATGCATTACGTTTAACTTTATTCTATAATTTTCATTCTCGTGGGCGTCGTAATTGTTTGAACTAATAACCGCACCTGATAAAACCCACCCCAAGGCAGTGTTCTGAGCGATCAAACCGCCGTTGGGACTCTTAACTATGCCCTCCTTAATGATGCAGCTGTAAGCGTCTGCACCTAACAAAAGGTCTATTTTATTAGGCAAGTTGAAGTTTGGATCTGCTAATTGTAGATTGTTTACCTTCACCCATTCGAAGTTATTTATTACTACGTGACGCTCAGGTAAATAGGAAGTAATTTTTTGTAATACATAAGCATTTATATTTAATTTGAAATCCGGATCACCTCGCGATTCAATCGTTAAGTTAACTGTGTACTTGATAGGGGTTGAGTTATTTTCACCTAAACCTGAAACAAGTCCGCGGATCGGAATTCGCTTTAAATTAAGTAACTGCACTGTAGACTCGGTTATGAAGCATGCCTGAGAACCCTGGTCGAGTAAAGCTCTAACTATCTGGTACTGTCCAACTCTGGACTCGGTCTTTACTAGCGCTGTGGCTAATAAAACCTGTCCTGGTTTAGACACCCTACCTGTTGATAAACATGACACTATTTGATCAGTACTAGTCGAGGGACTAGTGGGTTCGATTATCGTTGATGCTGGAAATGTAACACCGACTTTGTTTTCTGACTCCTCGCTAGGGTGCAATAAGGTGTGGTGTCGCTTATGGCACACTTTACAAGTTGTATGCTTCTTGCAGTCGTATACTGTGTGGTTACTACCTAGACAATTAAAACATATTCTATTTTTAGCAACAAAACTACGTCTGTTCTGAAGAGATTGTTTCGAAAACGCCTTACAAAAGCAAAGCTTATGTTGCTCTGAACAATACTCACACCGCATACTATAAGATGAACTAGTGGCCACCATTGCTTTCGCGTGTGGAAAATACGAACCTGTGCTGACCTGATGATGAACCTTTGTGGGCTGAATGCATTCCAATGCTCGAAAGCGATTTTCAATGAACGTTTTAAATTGATCAAAAGTGGGTAGTTCGTTATTGGATTCGTTGGTATTACTAAACTCCCACTGTTTGCGGGTTTCTGGGTCTAATTTAAAAGTTATAATATGGATGATAATAATATCCCAAGTCGTTACATCTATTTTTAAGTTTGAAAGCGCGTTTAAACAATCAGTGGTGGTGTCCAACATCCCTTTCAACAATTCTGCCGATTCGACATTCATACGCTTTTGTGCAAACAAGCGATTCAATATACAGTTAGCAAGGTATTTTTTATTATTGTATCGCTTTACTAAAAGATCCCAACACTGGTTGTAATTAGCTTCAGTTATGGGCGTGTGTCTGATAAGTTGTTCGGCCTCGCCAGTGAGGTGACTTTTCAAATAATGTAATCTTTGCACGTTATCCAATGCATTGTTTTTATGTACAAGTGATAAAAATAAATCATGAAATGTTGTCCACTCATTATATTTGCCGGAGAATGTGGGTATCGCGATTCTCGGTAATTTTACAAAACTGTTTACTTTAGTACTAGCCACAGATATTGGTTCTGCTGATTCATTTACAATTTGAAAAGATTTCAATGTAGTTTTCATCAAACTTTTGTAAGTTATGTAAATATCTTCAGTGGTATCATATATATTGACTATTTTCTCCTCATATTCTCCTAAAGTAAACTTCTCGTATAATTTAGTATTAGCGTTTTTAAAAGAAGCCCAATCACTCTCTAATAATTCTAATTTGGTTTCAACAAATTCCAAAGTTAATCTTGTCTTAGGACTTTTTTTAAAATTAGCCAATCCTTTAGTAATTACATTCTTTAAATCCTCTAGAACTTTAATTACTCCTTCCATTTTTAAATCTAAATTTACTCAAATGAAGAATGTATTAAATTATCTCAAACATAAACAAATTAAAAAGTTCTCGAATCAATTTTATTAATATAAAACTTTGTGGGTACTTTGAAGACAGTACTATCCACAAAAGTTTGTTTACTATGTAATGTTAGTTTTAATATTTTGTATGAATCAAAGCGATAAATTTAACAAGTGTTTTAAACTATAATAAATCTAGACGAGATCGGGTATAGATTTCCCGTTCCGTCGTTTTTTATAAAACTATTCTAAGTCTAACATGCACTAAGTATTCTAAGTTCTAATTTCTAACATGCACACAATAACGAGTCACTAACAAAACACAAAATCAAAGATATGAAATCAAAAGTTCGGTTCTTCGGCGATTATTAAAGTTAAATCTTGTTGAGAATAAGGTTTAAAATTGCTTGAAATCTTTCAAGTTTTTTTCACTAATAAAACGAAAAATGTACTCACAGAGATATTGCACTAGTCTCACTTGTTTCGTCGGTTGAACTGTAGGTGGCGTCCTCCTGCGGCGCTATCTTGAACTAATGATCACGACGAAACAATCCTTTGTAGCTGAACTTGATATCTGCGACTTGTAGATTTCACAAGTGCGTCTTCACCTTAGGTGAACAGATCACGTATTCCGTTTGTTGCAGCGATCCACTGCGAATACGTGTTGAAGCAGTTCGCTAGGAACCGCTACTCACCAAAATTGAACAATCGGTGTCCAAATCCGGGTCGTTAGGACCAATGTTAATTACCAAGCTGGTAATGTTGACCTTTGGAACTATTTCGCCACTGAACTGGTTGTGAATACTAGGGGAATCAAATAAAACCACTGTATCCTGATCTAGCGAATAGCTCCCTGATAGCTCAGATAGCTTCCAGATTGCTCTCTTTATTAAACAATATTTACATATATATGGGGCAGTCGGTAACAAAAAATAGTGCGATTTAATTTACGGTACAACGCCATCTATCGAGCTTGACCTACCCTACAAATGATAAACAGTCATGAACAGACTTCAATATTACAAATAGATGGATGATAGCCAAAGATATTTTATTTAACATCTTGGTGTTGTTGTTCAGTTAAAATTTATTATTATATTATATTTATTTCAAAAAGTTATAACGATCGAAGTTGTAACTCAAACTTGCGTGGGAAGATAATGGTCAGATATTTTAGTTATGTCTGGTCATAGAGAATGACTGTGTTGAACATCTACAGTTCTTTGTAAACAAAAGATATGGAACAATGTCACACCGAATATAAATTATGCATTTTACCCGAGAAGGGTATTTCATTTACTGAAGTTTCGCTTTATTTACCAAAACTATTTGCCGATTTGGTTCCAAAATCTTTCGTTTTATCGAATATTTATTATTTTTGAAGTTTTCTCGTTTGTGTAGTAACATGTTAATATGGGAACTGGGAAGTTTTATTTTTGCTCTCCTAAGATTTTGATAACCACTCTATGTAGTTGAAGGCACAGTATAATTTAATGCTATGTTGCTTATTTACGGTTCCACCCTATGTAAGAACCCTTAATGACCCATCACTACACTCTCTCAGTCTCCTCTCAGGAGAGGGTTAAAGCCATACGTACCCACGCTAGCTGAGTGCGGGCTTAGAACTGGCAGGACAACGTTGTGTCTACGTTATCTTGACGGATGGTTTTAAAACCGACCGATGGTCTGAAACTAAGCTTCACGACTGTTATCTTGCGATAACAACTGGGACCGACTGCTTAATTTATCATGCCACTAACGGTCACCCATCCAGGTACTAACTGCGCCATCGTTGCTTACCATCGGCGATTGTTTCTGATCACCTTGGGCAACTTGGCTATGAATGCTTGAGAACGTATTCTATTAATAAACTTAAAGTTAATATAATTATTTTTGTGGTGGTCTGGTAGAGGTATTCGCAGCTTTATTAAGATAATTAGCTATTTAACTATGTATTTGTATACCAATATGTAGTAAAACTATCTTAAAACCAGTACATGTTTTAGACAAATAAGGGCTAGATAAGGTATCTGTTGTTAAATATAATCCATCCAAAAGGTACCCCTGGCAGTATTTAAAGGCAAACTATGATTACTATTTAGTCAATATAAAAACTACAAATAATATATGTATTTTAGAAAGATGTAGGGTTATAGTAAGTAATTGACTTTGAAGTTTGTGACCGCAGCCAGTGTAAACTTTGTTTTTTTGGGAAGCTAATATAACAGGAGTGTTAAGTTACATACATTTTATTATATAGGTATTTAAAGTATAAAAAAAACAATTGCAAAAATCTGTTGGTTATTATACGAAATATACATCCATCATTGCTTAAATTAATAAATTATTAACTAAAAGTTTGACTTCACATTTGCACATCTACATTTGTTATAAAGTCGTTGAAGATCAATTTAATAACAGTGTTGAGGAACGGGTGACGTGATCCTCCAACACAAAGGGAGGATTCTCCGACATGGCGAGGTGATCATACCTAGCGGGCCACTGCCTAATAGTTGATGTTGGGATGTTGTATATATGCTAATCGGTGTGTGAATGTCTCTTTCGCGATTCAGGATTAGTAGTTACTCCGTATAGTTAATTCCGTGTTTACTTCGTAGTTCAGTGTTTCTTCGCTAGATGGCGCTATTGTATGTATACGTCGCGCTGTATGTGGAAGTCGCCACAACAACATTCTGATACATGTGTTAACCTCCTCGCGTCGTTGTCCTTATTAGTGATGGTCGTGAACCCTAGTTGTGGGTTGATCTTTTCATCATCATCATTTTGTCCATAGGGTATTTTCGTGGGCTGATACGCCTGGTGGGTGCCTGCGTCCTTCCACGGTAGTCTTTTTGAGGCGATTTAGTACCTCATGGTTACTTCTGCTGGCTGCTCCTGCAGGAATTCTTGAAGGAGTCGGGTTACTTTTTTTACTTTACGAAAATGTAACAAGTCATGTAATAATATTCCGGGGAATAAAAAGTTCCAGTAGCTTTACAGAAATCGAAATTTGAACTCTGTAACTGCCTTTAATTTTGAAAGGACTACTTTATTCACAAAAGATAGCAAAGTACCTCTGAATATTTAAGCCTCTAAAATATTAGGTATCTCATTAACAATGCTAGGAAGAAATAAATTAAAGGTAAGTACACATTTAACGAGAACATTTAATAAAACAAGGGCATTGTAAAACAAAAGTTTAATTAACAGAATGTACAAAGGTACCCAAACCGCGAAACAAAAAGTGGGTCCCTTATACACGCTAATCAAGTTTCCAAACGAAATAATTAACCTGAGCTACTCGGAATCTTCAATACCTTCTCGTAATGTATACAGAACTCAAATGAATGTCTCGAATCCGCCCCAGTGGTCACAGGACCAACAAAAAAAGGCCTTAATTTATCTTCGGCAAGAGCCCGAAGGGACAAAAAGGGAAGGTACAATTTGGATAGCGAATTTTTCGGAACCCCATCTATATGTTAATGAGTTGGTTGATCAAATGTATGTTAAAACGGGTGATATTGAGATCGGAAACCGAATGGAAGTCGGATAAATTGAAATAACAGCGATCGTATTAATTATCAATATTGGTGGAGCGTATCGGTTTCTCTTAATGCAATAACATCGACCAAAGGGATTCTGTGCGGTTATAAAAACTGTTTTTAGTTCAATTTTAAAAAATTGGTAGCTCTTTTAATTTTGTGTTTCTAGGAAGACTATTATAAGATGTTTAGTGAGCGGACGAGGATATGCAAATTTCCTTTTCTGTTTTTTAAAGTATTTTTTTGTAAAAGAAAATGTGCACACACACACAGCATTATATAAACTTTGAAATGTTTGTTGTTAAATGGTTTTAGGATTCCTTAGCTCATGACTCGGACCCTTATAGTTTGGTCATGTCCGTCCGTCCGTCCTCGAATTACCGTCCAAACGGTTAATGCTAGGAGGATGAATATATTTTTTTGGTAGGGACCATAATTTTATTAATTTACCGACAGTCGAGAGACCAAAATTTATATTTCAATTTCAGTATAGGTCTTTGACAATCAACTACAGTTTTTAATTTTATCCTATAATGTAAACTAACTTAGAACCTGGGCACAAGATTATTTTTGTTGGTTTCTTTTTGTAAAGTTCTGATCCCAAGCAAAGCAGATCGCGTGGTTTCATTACAGTCAGTAATGAGACCACGCGATCGGCCAGAGAGTTTGGACTTCTGATAACAGATTAATTAAGTACTTCGGTAAAGGACATATAACAATAATAATTTATTAAATAAACAAATACAATTGTACAGTTTAATATTTGTGATTTAACAAACTAAAGCATAAGCTTATTTTTATTAGGTTATCTGTGCTCGAACTCGTAGAGGTATCTGTATTTCCAACATCAGCTCCTCTATGAGATTAGACCTTATTTAAAAGTATGCTAAAACAGTCAACTCTCATTAGTTTCACTTCAACTACTCATACGCAAACTGAAGTCGCTGGTATCTCTCGGCAGAATATAAATCTCTATAAATCTGATTGGATTGACGTTTTCCAAGTTCTCGACCTAATTTTTAGTAGATACACCATATACTCCTGGTTTCTGCGCTCAGTAGGAACTGGAGATTTGAAGGCATTTTGACCCTCTTCATTGGCTTTTTCTTTTCGTGTTGGGTATAAGACATTTGCTAATATTAATTTTGTAGGGGCTACTATAAGTGTAGTTTATATAAATTCCGATACGTTTGTGTAGTTCAGGTTTCTTCATTTTGTAATAAATATTTGACTGCTTGTAGTGCATTGTAAAAGGTAATACGTTAACAGTTTTATAAAAGCAAATTTTATATAACTAACACTAAAAATGTTATGGTTTTGACTTTAATACATATTCGCAAAAAGTACTTGGAATTGTATTTGCATTGGTTTGTTTAGTTAATAGTTACGGTTTTAATAATCATGTCATCGCCATCCACTTTCTGCCGTTTTCACACTTTTATAACGGCAGGGGAGAGTTGAGAGAGGGACTGTATTACTTTGAGAAGAGGATATTGCAAGCTTCAGGTGAAGAAGCAAAGTCCACTGATTGCTCTGGCCATCTATGTACTATGTTTTTTTTTTATTTGATGCCTGCCAAAGTAACTCTGTTCTGTCTCTATGTAAAATGTATTGAAAATAAAAATTATATAGGTATAATATATGTTATTTGCGCTTTAGGTTAAATTCAACTTTGTTATTTAATTTCTCGATGTTGGAGAGAGCTAAGTTGTTTAAGTATTTTATCAAACTTAAAAATATGTTTATTAGTTATCGATAATATATATTTCGCTCTAAACTCGCGTGATGTTGTGAAAATGGCGCGTCTAATCATACCTTGAAATCTGGGGCACCTTGTGTCATAGGAAATTCCCTGAACGGGACTCGTAAGCTCATGTAACACGGAACTGAAATAACACAAGTTTTATAAAAGCTTACATAACTTTAGACGCAACATATTTTTGGAAGATGCAAATAATTGTTCTATAACTGTAATAGGCACATTTATGTATACTCCAAGTGTGATTTTGTAGGGAGTTAATTTTTTTATGCTGCATTTCAATTATAAGGAAAAATTAATCAAGCCTAGAATATTCGGAAGGCATTACTATGTTATTTGATGATATTCGTTAAATCTCCGAACAACGTGGAGAGTCGCAATGAATGGAAACATGGAACCAGCATGGAATGGAGTGGCTTGAAGACCTTAAAATTCATCCAAAAACATAAATATAACATTAGTAGTTCTCGCCCGCTGCTCCGTCCGCGTGTATATCGGTTATCGCGGTAAAAAATAGCCTTATTCCTTTTTTCAGGCTCTAGACTGTTTGTGTACCTTTTTTTATTTAAATCGGTTATTTAGTTTGCCCGTTAAAACCGGACAGACAGACCGACAGACAGATAGACAGAATTACTTTCGCATGTATAATATTACTAAAGATTTAAAAACCACGCGTTAACTGCTGAACTGGTCGATGTCACCTCCTTTATCAGTAACTTTGTTGGGTGTTGCAATATTATAATAATAACAATAATAAATTTTGAAAAACAAGAAACTAAATCTAGCAATGATTAGGCTAGAGGAAAAATCCGCGATAGGAAGTTACAAAACTATTAGTTCACTAAACCTTGAATGTTTGTTCGTTGTTTGGCGAGTAAAAACGAAAACATCTACCCGGTGTGCATCTGCCCCGTGACGTCATCACTTCCATTAAGCTATACACTTAGTTTATGCATGAGGCCACTGCTGCAGTGCCAAATTAACTACATTCGTCAAAACAAGAGATTAACGGAGCGTCAAATTTGGTGATCTTTCGTTATATTTTAGTTTAAATCACTAGCCAATTTAACTTGAGTGATAAATATACTGAGTGGCATATGGGGACATCATGTAATGAAAGTATGTAGGTGATGTTTTAATGTGTAAGATGTATTGTAAATAATCTAATCTGTAACGAGAAGTGCTAAAAGCACTCAAAATAGAAACAAGTTGGTAATTTTTAAGTAGGTATACCATTTTATTGTACCTGTCAATGCAGGCATTGATCGCGGTAATGCTGGCGAGTGGTGAGGGATGAGTGGCCGCGGTCTCCTTGTGTCCGCAGAACGGGATTGGGAAAGGGCCGATCCTGCTCGAAGGAGGCGGCTAAGGTTCGCGGTAGAGGCCTCTAGTTTCCCAATTGTCGCTTAAGGGTCGTTGCGGCCACATCTTGACGGCGGAGATTTGACCGCAGCAAAATAACCCGAGACAGGTGTGTGTCAGGTGTTCGGACAGGGCTTTCGTCTAAGGCGGGTTATTCCTCTTTTTAAAGTGTTGTACTCCATTATGGGTACGGCAAGGGGGACTCCAGAAGCCGCTGATGCGTTCCTGGAGTACCTCCTGACTGCCGCGGTAGGCTGCCTGGATAGACCGGTTTACCGGGAGTCCTACACACGCCCTTCATCTCCCCCACGGAGGGTATGGTGCGAAAAGCATCACCCAAGAAAATAAAAATTAGGTATACCTACCATTTTAATGCAGACGTGTTTTTGTTTTAATAAATAATAATTCAAGTTATATATGATACTGTAAAGTTGCTATATATTGTTATTTCCTTTAATGATTCAGTAATAAGTTTTAACAAGTATTTGTGTTCATAAGAAACCCTGTTAAATTCAATTTCATAGAACATAACTCGTACTTTCCTTTAGAAGCGCAATCTATTGTGTTATAAACCCTTTATTCACGATAAATCATATTTAAGGAGGTAAAATTTCTTAAACATGATAAATTCGTCCTCGACTAATTAGTTGGCGAGCGAGGGTTAGCTGGAAGGATGTAACTCAACTCCAATTAAACTGACGATAGTGCAGAGTTGACGATGTCCTCCTAATTATTGTAACTATCTGCGGTTATGGTTCTCAGTGTGGTTTTCGTTCTTTGTATGAATAAGAAATGTTAATTAAAAAGAAAACAGTAACTAGAAGTAGTAGAGTACTAAATATCACTACACTAAATATAAGAACACACCTAAATAATGTGTGTAGGATCATGGTTTAAGCAGCTAGGCTAGTTGATATAGCGATTACTGATAGTAGAAGTTATTTATGTACAAATATCATTATCAATCATCATCAGCACTTAGTTGGTATAGTATAGAAACTACCTAGAAATTAGATTAAAAAATGACTACAGTGTACCGCATTAACTTATTTTTTTGACAAACGCTTCTTTTATGACTAAAACTACACGTTGTGCCACTGCGCGACCAAGGCGCACGCCGCCTTTGTGGACACGGTGTGGTAAATGCGTATGGCTCTAACTGCCAATATCCTCTGGGGTCGCTAGAGGTATGCCCTATTCTGAGCGGCAGGGCCATCGCCCATACCCGGGCACCGTACGGCGCCAATGACCGTAAAACCCCCGTGTACAGCTGACTTGTCGCGAGTGTCGCGACCCTGGTTCCACTTAAATTGAAGTCAGTACAAGCACAGGAATATAATAATGTATGTCTAGACAAAGATAATATGTATATGCCTTTATAAGGTTTGTATGGTAAGTAGTCTTAGAACATGATTGTTGAAGTTGATTTACTAACAGTAATAGTCCACCGCTGGGTATTAGCCTCTCCTTCAAAAGAAGGTGTAAGTCTACTTCACTTATATTTGGCAGTATATTAAAAAATATTACTGTATATTTGAGGGCAACATTAACCATAAATGTTTATGACAATCGGGACTGACGACTTAACGTGCTCTCCAAGGCAAAGATATGAAACACCAAACAATATTTAATTACATTATAATAATTTAGTTTAATAATTCCCCACTCTATAGGTAATTTAACTGCTTAAATATCATAAAGTTAATTCTGTTATATTGTACTCTGAGATGATAAACCAAAATCCATAAAAAGTGGACATTTCCTTTATGAACGTCAAAATTTTGCTTCATGTTCAAAATACCTACGACTAAGTTGAGAGATTAGTTCTCTCTGTGAAGGCTCCCAAGGGATTCAAGTAATTATCTGTTCAGTAGGATCCATCAAGATTGTCCGGTACTAATTAATAGGGTACACGCTGAATTTCAAGTCCCTATTCTGAATTCAAATGTCTCTTATGCATACTATTCAGCCTTCAGGATATTCCGGGATAAAAAATATAAAACGTAGGTGAGGTCTACGTATTATATTTTTAGTCCGTTTTTTTTTCACGTTTCTTAAAATTAAATTGAATAATTTACGGGTTACGTTTTACCCCAAAATTAATATTTTGGGGTAAAACATAACCCCCAAAAGTTAATGAGTTTACAAAAATTAATAACCGTTGAAGTAACATTTATAATTTTTCGTTTGTGTTGGTGATTAAGTTGTTGACGAAGTTAATTAAAATTTATGAGATTTACAGAAGCGATATTGTTGAAATATGTTTGAATTTCCCCACGCTTGTAGGCTAACTTTAGTGTCAGAGTATACCTAACTCAGCCAGCATGGGACGTATATTTTTTTATAATATTTTTAAATTCATATTTCGGACATCTTACACACATCTAGTCCCAAATTAAGCAGAGCTTGTGTTATGGGTACTAAACAACTGATATAAATACATAAACATACTTTTTTTTTGTAAAATTACATACATATTATACAAAGAAAAACACCCAGACTCCGAAACAAATAATTGTTGAACACACAAATATTTGTGGTACGACCCGGGAATCGAACCCGAGACCTATTGATCAGCAGCCGCATACGCCAACCACTAGACCAACTAGGCAGACATCTACTATCCTTACATAGTATAAAGTGAAGTCGCTGCCGCTGTCTGCTTAGATTTAGTCAGTTTACTGGTTAATTGCCTCGGTGACGCAGTCGGCAGTGTATGCGACTGCTATGCTTGAGGTCTCGAGATCAAATCCTGGGTCAGACCAAATATTTGTATGATCTACAGATATTTTATAAAGTCAATCTAGTTTTATAAAGCTAGATGGCGTTGTATTATAAGTTTGAAATATTTATTTATATAATAGTTTTCAGCATTCTTTTACTAAAAATTATATAATAGAGTAATTCAATAGGAAGGTTTAAATATACATGTAATACACGCAATTTATAGTCTGGGTGTTTTCTATGTATAATATGTATCATCACCTTCCGAGCCTTTATTCCCAAGTTTATTTGGGGTCGGCTACTAGTTCAACCGGTTTTACCTGAATTTCAGTTTTTCCACGGAGCGACTGGCATCAGACCTCCGCAACCCTAAGGGAGAACTGAAATTCTGAAGATTGAACTAGTTGTCAGTATATTTGAGGGCACTGACTTCCCAATAACGATTGCCATAGATGTTCATGACAACCGGGACCGACGGCTTTACGTGCTCTCTGAGGCACGGGCGTGAATCACCGCCAAACTTCCAACCCCGGGCTGCTATTAGGAATTTCCTAAGAAACTCCCAAAAAACTATAATATGTATGTATAATATGTATGTATTTTCAAAAAAAAGTATGTCTTTCAATTGTCTAGTACTTATAATACAAGCTGCTTGGGACTAGATAATGTTGTGTGTCAGATGTCAGAAATATTTAATATAGTACAATAATAATAATAAATAAATAAATATTTTGGACATCTAACACACAACATCATCTAGTCCCAAAGTAAGCAGAGTTTGTGTTATGGGTACTAAACAACTGATATAAATACATAAACATACTTTTTTTTTTTTTTTTTTTGTAAATACATACATATAATACATAGAAAAACACCCAGACTCCGAATCAAATATTTGTGGATCACACAAATATTTGGTCTGACCCGGGAATCGAACCCGAGACCTCTGGATCAGCAGCCGCATACGCTAACCACTAGACCAACAAGAAAACCGAGAATTTCAAACACTTCCATACGAAGCTCAGCCGGGTAAAATAATTTAGTATCGACAAGAATGATCGTAATCGGTACACTGCCTAATTACCCAAAAACATTTTTAACTCTGTGGTCGGTTAAATGTAGATTAAGCATTTAATAAATAAACTGAGAGCTCACAAATGAGTAAATTTCAATAAAGTACGACATAAAATTGTGTATAGACGAATATATAATTTACCGTACAAAGTGCCTATTTGATGCCATCGCTTTATTCATTAGCACCTGATGAACTCCGCGTATGTGTAATTAGATATTTTTAATGTTGTAACATCACACGTCTACCGCGTCTTCATTTACTTCATGGTAATACATATCTGAGGGGGATGAGGCAGGTCGCAATATACCTATGTATAGACCATTGTCGGGTATTCGAAGTAAAGTGAGCGGAGGGCGATATAATGTGTGCTATGAAGATTAAAATAGATATCTTAAATTATACTTCTGAGTGTATTTTCCTAATAGATAGCGGCTTCAAAATCGTTTGTTATGCACACTTTGTATTAAGAAATGAAAATGCTTCTTAGCTTGAAAGGTCTATTAATTAAGTAGTTATTAAGCCCGTTGACATAATCACGAAGATACAGAACGAATAAACATTTATTTTCTTAGGTTGAATCTGAATGGGATCTCTTCCAAAAAGGTGGCGTTAAAGACTCGCCGTCGATAAGGATTTTAGTTTAACTTCCTACTGCACATAAACTCATAAAAAAATAAAAATAAAATAAAGAGGTTGTAATTGTTTCTCATACATTATCATTACATTACAAAAAATGAGAGAAACCCCACCCAGTAAGTTATTTGAAATACTTGTATCAGGGCTGTCTCGCTTCTTCCCGTGATTTATAGATACACAATGATGAGACCATAAGTATAACAGAAAGACATTGTTCGTATTATACAGTTAACTTGTATCAATATTGTAACTCTTAGGTGAATAATGTCTCTTTTTATTAGTTATAAGTAACTCATACGAGTAAAGGTGAAGTATGTAAATACAAATGAGTACAACGCAGAATACAAAGTCTGCATTTTTTAATAGAGAGGTAGGAGTATGTAATTTAAGAGTAGAGGTTCACATCGTTAAGTATTTTTTCTTGTTTGTACAGGCGAGCCAGACAAGTTAATGGCCCCCTCGACGGCTCTGGAAATCGCTGATAGTGTACAGCGTCATATTGCAGTCAATATAGAGCTATTAACTACTCCATAAGAGGGATTAATGGTTTAAGTAATTTCAACGTTCTTGACTTCAATGTTATGAGTAGACTATAGCTGTTTCTGGTAGGCAAAGGCTTTCATCGACTTCCTTTCGAGGGTATACCTGGTTCTTCGACTCATAGTACCCAAGATGGTGGGCAGTTTTAGTCAGTTCGAGTCCGACATAGTCACCGTGGGTATGGTGGCATCCGTGGGGATTTTCGCACGGAAAAAAAAGAAAGGGCGAGGTCCAGACCAGATTAGAAGTGGAGAATGTGGAATTGAAAATCAACAGAACCAAAACCAAATGCAGGTTCTGCGATTTCGGCGGTCTCTCCAGCCCTGAAACCATTACGCTGAATGGAACAGCGATAACAGTTTGCTCCAACTTCAAGTACCTCGGCTCCCTAATGCAATGTGAAGGTTATATCTATCGAACCAATCTGATGAAGTGGCGGCAGATAATGGGGACAATCTGTGAACCCAGTTTCTACTTGAAACTTAAAGGTAAAGTTTATAAAAACATCATCAGAACTGCCTTCCCGTGTGGTTCTAAAACTTGGTCCATTAAGAAAACGGATGAGAGAAGCCTGAACGTAGCTGAAATGCGAATGGTGAGGTGGATGTGTGGTGTGACTCGGATGGACAAAATCAGAAATGTACTTTTATACATGAAGGAATCAATTTTTTTTTAATTCACATTCAGAAGAAGTGAAAGATAGAAAGAAAGAAGAATTCGTCGTAATTACATGATAATGTGATCTCTTATCTTCCAGAAATATGTGATAATGAGTCGAATTGAAGATGTATCTTTAAAATCTCCCTCACTACATACTAATTTAATTTAACTCAATTTATTATTGTATATTTTAAGAAGTCCTTGTCATTTATTGCTAAAAATGTACTACACGTTGACTTATCCTCTTCATTTTGTCTTCTATCTTTTATAAAAACATAAAAAATTTGCTATCGAAATCATTGGCAATTTGTTAAAGCTAGCCGCTAACGCGTTGATCCAAGGTGTTGACGGCTTGCTGTCTACGCTTGCTCTCTACCTCGCTCCTGTTGGAACTCTACCTATATTACTAGTCGATAATAATTTATTGTATAAAAAATATATAAATTTGAATGTCAATTTTCAGTTTGTCATAAGTAGAACAATTACTATTCTTAGATTTCAATATTTTATATTACAATTTTATATTATTAAATAAGAAACAAATTAAATTGTTCAATTCTCCTCTCATTTGAAGTATATTTGGACTAACGAAGTAAGTACGTGGGATGCTTAATCAGTTGAAATCAACACTATTTGAAGACAATAAGCTAACTGAGACGTAATGGTTTATAACCTGCACCATCATGGAAATAATGTTTCACCTAAGAAATCAGTCAATGCTTTCCACTTGCGTTGGAATTTCTCATTTCATGTACCCTAATTGAAAGTCTCTTGCAAAAACTGAATATTTGTGACAACTGACACTGTAGTTAACCAGAGTAGTGTATTCTTTTTAACCGACTTCAAAAAAATTAGGAGGTTCTCAATTCGTCGGTTTTTTATATATGTTCAGCAATAATTTCTTCATTTCTAAACCGATTTTGAAAATTCTTTTTGTATTGGAGGCGGTCTCATCGTCACCATTTCGGGATCTGGTGATCGAATCTCAAGGAAATTGAGGGCAAACTTTAAATTTTATAGAAACATACTGTTTCATGTATTTTCTAGTCTAGTCTGGTGTTAGAAAATTGACTCAACATTTATCCTTATCGTTTTTAATTCTAGACGTATATTTATTTCGTTGGTCTTCATTTCGTACATCGATCAAACGGAGACAATAAGTTAAACATAGACGTATCTGCGATAGCTAGTAGAAGCAAACAGATATCTGGTTACAGAATTGTAGACACACCATAAGAGGTTGCCCTCTGATGTCTCTCGCTCTTACAGTACAGGGACGAATTTGTTGAACATGTAATAGTGACTAGCTGACTCTCGTAGTGTTAAACGCGAATATTGTATTAAATCGCTAGTAACGCCCTGGAGTAAAGCTTTAAGTCATCAGCTGCATCAAAAAAATCAGCCGTTCTAGAGATTCCAGCTGGAACAAACAGAGCAGCAAATAAAAAAAAAAATTGGCCTAAGTGACATGTGCAATTAGTGAAATCACAAATTCACATTTCATTTCATTTATTTCTATATCTATAGACTAGATTTTACCAGCATAGCAAACTTATATCTTATATGCAGTGTAGCGATAGGTTTTAGAATATATAATGTGCGAAATGAACAAGATATAATGAAGATATAAGTTCGCTATAACCTGCATGCATATGTCGGTTGTAGTATAAAATAATTATATTCTTCGAATCTTACATAAATAAAGCAGGAAGCAGGATAGGATGGGAGAAGTAGGGCTAATCATGAAGTTTCATTGTTATTTTTTGGAAATAGGAACGCTTAATTTACACTAATGATGATATTTTGAATTTTTAATCTTTACTGATTAGCACATTAAATACAATCCGTGTCTGTTACCGTATCGTCTAAAATATATCCCACACATTTACTTTGACAAGAATTTACACACGTCCTAAAAAACTAATATTCGGATAACTTTCAACCAGAAAAAAATGCTACCAGCTGGGATATTTTGATTGTGAGAAAAATTCAATTTCATGACAGTCAAATCTGTAGAAAAGTTAGTACAGATTATAATCTTATTTTTTATTTATTTATAAAATAAATATAATGTGTTTAGTTACGTAGCAGGTATTTAAATATTTTAAAACTTTCTTACTACTTTGTGGTCTATTACAATGTATTGTGATTGGCTATGTTTATACAATTTATCTATACACAGTTTACCATATACAGTGGACTGCAATAAGCTGATGATGATGATACAATTTATACGAAATATCTGTTAATTTATTCTTTTCATTAGAATATTAGGGTTGTACCCTTGTATAACAGCGAGTTTGCCAAAGTAACACATTTGATTGACTGATTTCTGACGGGACTATTTTTATCTCATGATTTTCGGGCTTCATACCCTCCTCACATATCCGATCCAACTAACCAACTGACCCAACAACGCCGGAGACTAAACCGGTTTCTATCAGAAGCATTTTACCGCCAGAATATCACTATGAAGTGGAATTAACGCATCGGTCTAATTTTTCTACACTATTAACTTAAAAACTCTGCCTATTTTTGGATCAGAGTGATTGAAGAGTTTCAAATCATTTTTGCTTAAAATTATTTCTATTTTTCATCATCTTATTTTTCTACCTAAATACGACATACCTTATCGGTTAGCATAGTCTAAGAATAATAGTAAAACCGAAATGTTATTTATGTGTTGCCAGTACTGTAACAAACCTTTTCCCCTTTTTATGGCCTTTTTGTAGAACCCAAGGGAAGACATTCCACAATCTGAGCATACGCGATAGAAAATTTCTCTACAACCACAAAGTACGTGACCTGAATTTTGATAAAACAATATGAAAAATGACAGTTTGGTATCAAAAATGATAATAGATGAATTTATGATAGTGCTTTATTTTCAGTCGAAAGGTGGCAGTATATTACCTATCGGAGACACGTTATCTTTACAGTCGCTGGTTGTGGGCATCAGCAGGATTCTTGTACTCACAGAGAAACACAGTATATAAAAAGTAATACACTACAGTTCCTAGGCAAGTGTACTTTATGATGATCCTAGCGATAATAATAACAATTAATGAATGCTCGCCCTTTAATAACGCTACTAGTGACGTGCACAGACCCTAGGTTGGAGAGCCAACCTAGGGTCTGTCCACGTCACTATAACGTTGTTTGTTGTTGACGTCCTGTACTCATGACCTATATGGCGATATACCTATATTATAATAAACGATAATTGTAACTTATAGTCCATTTAAATATATATTGTCTACCGACTAGCCGATATTAAAGTTCTGAAGAAAGTCTGGTTTGTAATGCTTTAGGGTTTCAACTACTCGTATGTAACATTTGCAGACATATGGCAACTAGAACCTAGGGCTTAACGTTCCCTCCTAGGCATAGACTCTCGTTAACTTTGCAATGTGCTTAATTAAGTTTAGCTACCCCTGAAACACATGATGTACATTCCAAATGTGGGAAATTAAAAAAAAAAAACTACACGCTTACCACTTATTCATGAGCCGTCCTACGTCTAAATCATATTAAACTAAAATACTTTACGATCTTAGCTCTCAAGTCCCGAATCTACAATTCATTTCAAATCTCAAAGGAATCCCAGTAATAACGGCAAGAATTTTATTCAATTTTATCATCCGAACTCACAAAGTATAAGGAAGGGAAAAATAAAACATTTTACGTTAATCGCTTTAATAAGAAGTGACTAAGAGAGCGAATTTTCAAGAGGGTGTCTCGCGACTAAGATAAGAGTGTCTTGAAAAGTGGTACAGTACTAATTTGAATTAAATTCCGAGGGATTACGACGCCCATCCGAAGTCTAGATTACGCCACCACAGCGCATGTAAATTATTGTTAAATGTACCGCTGTTGTGAATCTGGAAGATATTTATTTTCAATATTTATTTATTTCTTTACAAGCTGTTAAACAATCATTACAATTTAGAATCTGTAATGGGAGCAACAGAGTATTGACTGAAAATGGCCTTGTCACTTTTAAACAATAATAGGTTTCACAGTTTATTTTTACTTAGCCTGGCAAAGTGACTCTACTCTGCTTGATGGAAAGTACGAGAAGACTCCAAGAGTAGGACCTACCTACACATACTGCAGATGTATATAATGCAGTATGGCGAATCACACTATGCCGGCCTAGTGAGGTATTTTTTCACACTCCGCTTAAAGGATTTAATGGAAGGAATATACGTGAGCTAGTGGAAGTTTTAGTTTATGACTGCTTGACTCAGGAAAGAAGAACAGAATCGTTTAGTTCTAGTACGTATTTCTATCACTCTGAAGTAATGACTTCCAAGGTTAGGAGAAGAAAAGACACTCTCCATGTCAAAGGCGTTGGAGAACTGCCAAATAAATAAATATTTCGGACATTTTACACACAACCCCATCTAGTCCCCAAACTAAGCAGAGCTTGTATTATGGGTAACTAGACAACTGATATAAATACATAAACATACTTTTTTTTTCGGTATTATATATTATATCAAATATAATCTCAGAAATAAAGAATTAATAAGCTTTCGTCCCCCTAGAACTGAAAACTATGGCAAGAAAAATATTTTATACGAAGGAGTTCAGATATACAACACACTCCCAAACGAAATAAAAAAATCCAAAAGCATTCAAATATTTAAACGTAAAACAAAGAATTTTATTTTTCAAAACATACCTCTTAAGTAGAATAAAACATAAAGACAGTATTAGTAAATACGAGTACATAAAACAAGCATATTACATTTTTAATTAATTAAGCAGTTCCCTTTGGTCAAAATAAAAAATCCATTATTACCACATTCTCATGACTTACTCAAAAGCTGTCTCCCTGACTATGTTAGTTCTAGGAATTCACCAAACACGCGCACCTGCATATTCACTACCCATTACGGTCTCACTAAATATGTATAAATTAACATTTCAACGTTTTAAAACAATTTAATCACATTATTATTACTGATTTGTATCCTAGTGAAAGAAATATTGACTGGCCAGTTTCATTGTTACTTTAGCAAACCGAAATAATATTTTTAATTAAAGTGTAATTGTTTTAGCCTTTATACATATATTGTATATTTATAGCCGTTAAACCTATTGTAATTAGTATGTTTCGTCACAAGATGACAATTATTATTTTATTATAAATTGTACCTCATGTAAGTGAACTGTTGTTCTTATGAGAAATAAAGAGTCTATAAACCCATATTATTATATTATATATAGATAACACCCAAACTCCGATTCAAATATTTGCGAATCTAATTAAATAAAAATAAAAATAGACGAACAAATAAACAACAGAGGTAAAATAAAATTTCCATGAAGCCTCTATTTTCCTGGTACCTCTAAGCCGGTAAAAGATTTAGTACTGACTTTGATTCAGACAAAAATATACCTTTTCCGCCTCATTGAAATCCTTTATGTTCTCTTTTACTTTAATTACATTCATCAAATATAACCCTAGAGACAGATTCAGTGCGAGCAGAAATACACAACTGGACCTGTAGCCACAATGCTGGACTTTTAAATATTTAACATGCAATCCTCGCAGCTCTCATTCGTCTATGCTGCAATTTATTTTTCAGTGAGGGGCCGTGTAAGCCGGTGATCCACTTAGGATTACGTCACATTGCCTATGTTTCTGCGTCTATTTTGTCGGTGAGTAAGTGCTCTAGCCTTACGAACTCTTTAACGGTATTGCGTTTATAATTCGTACTAATCCTATTAATACTGCAAATGAAAATATTATACAAGATGCTACCTCATGTTCTACTTTATGTTAAATTAGCTGGATGGATTTAAATGAGATTGATGTAACAAAAATATGTATATACGCTAATAGACAGAATTAAGACCTTCTGGAATAAGTTTTCCATTTTATCAGTAGAACAATTAATTATTAGCGTGAAAGGTTCGGTACTATCTCCCTCGCCAGGCCCAGAGACGGGTCTCAAACCCCATCCTCCATAAGTGCAAGCCTGGGGGTGACAGATGAAGATATTTGTCTACTAGCAGTAGTAGACCGGGGTGGAAGCGCGAGCGCTACAAATCACACAGAAGAAGTAGGGTAAGTAGGGTTCCCACACAGAAGTGGGCCATCTAGAACTCGTAGATGGCCCGAGGTACGTCGGGGTTCCAGAGATTTCATTGTTAATTACAAACACATGTAATAAAATGACAAGATACTTAACTTACTTACGTACAAGATACTTAATAGCGAGATAATTGTTGCAAATGATAAACCAACGCGACTCCATTGGGTAGATTATAGTATATTATATACGAAACCTTTTTTTATAAAAAACAACTAGGAATATACATCCTGTGTCGTAGGAGGCTTTACAAACATACTTGAACAGACGGATTCTGAAGCCACTAGGCCAACCGTGCAGTCAAGAGTGACCAAACTACTAAGAGCATTCTTTAAAATAAGATGATGTTCAAACTTAAGTTAGAAAAAAACCTATAAAAATACTTAAATTGAATTTTCTGGATAATTGTTGATAAACATGGTTTGCTTTAATTACAATGTCTTTATGAGTAAAAGCGTAGTGTCTAAAATTGTTTAAAAGGATCACAAATAGAATTTAATAATCGAAGGATACTGTCCAGATCAATCGATCACTTGAACAGGGCTTTTATAGCTTGAATTTTAGAACCACATCGATATTCATTCTGAATAGAACTAACAAACAACCGTTTAAATTCAATTTGGTTTGGCGTTTGAATTCAACACACGGGTACAGTCGAAATATTATTCAAACAGGCTGGTAACGTTCTTAGTTATCATATACTAGGTATTTGTATACGAATGTGTTATACATCACTATTGAATGTTTTCTTTTCAACTTAGATAAAGGCAAACACCGCTCTAACATACAATTTACATCGTGGAAACTAGAGGGCCGCCTAAATAAGCACTTTAGCGAACAGGGAGGTGATTAGAGTTAAACAAGAGCATTGTCGCTGGTGTGTACCCGTCCTAAATCGTGATCCATTTAGAACGAGTGCGCGTTCTAGTGGGTTTGAACAAAACAAAAGTACGCTCGAGCTATTTTACCTCAGTTCACAACAAAAAAAGATCACGATTTAAATGGCTGTTTTAATTTTAAAAAATATGATCGCTTTTTGTTTTTGATCAGTGATATGTATTTTAGTGAAATTGCACTTACTCACAAAAGAGAAGTGTGTTTCGTTCGTACATTCTTGTCCCAGCCACAAATTCTTGTCCCGATTTTTTTTTATCTATTTCGAATAATTAATATGTATTTCCGTCATCTTACACACAACTACTAGACACTATTACTAGACAACTGATATAAATTTATAAACATACTTGTTCTGTAAATACATACTATACATAGAAAACATCTAAGCTCCGAATCAAAAATTTGGGTGAAGAAATAATTCTACCTAGCGTGTGCTATGCTATAGTAAATTAATGCTTCTAGTTTTGTCAGGTCCGTATGTCTGTCCATCACATGCAAATAAGTATTTTTTTAATAGGAATTAACTTTGGAAATATTTAACTATATGGCACTTACTACATCAAAATACTGAATGAAATTAGACACATCTAGATTGATAAATAACTTATCGAATTTGCCGACCCCAATTCACATCGGTTACACGAAACCTGACCCTCACATTCTTTGAAAGTTAAATTACCCTCAGGAATTACAATTTCCGTTCTCAGTAGCCGCATCGATCTGAATCTTCAATTAAACGTTATCTCTTAAAGTAGTTTGGTAGGAACGTCCCAGGATCCGCTACGGTAAACAATAATTAATTAATATCCGAAACTTATAATCGTCAGCAGTTCCAACTTAATCAGAACAGCGCAGTAAGACTACCCTCCTTAAGTATATACCGCAAAAAAGGTATTGGAGTATATGAACGTCGAACTAACTTTAAATCTTTACAGATTGAACTTGCCGCAGAGCTCTAAAACTGGATGTGACTTTTATTATATTTCGGACATGTAACACACGACGTTATCTAGCTTAAAGCTAAGCAGATCTTGTACTATGAAAACTAGATCGACTGATAAAATATTGAAAAACTTTTTTTGTAAATATGTACATAAATATTATACATAGACAAATAAAATTAAAAAAAAACCCCGACTGATTGGAACGATTTCCGTCAATAATAGCTAAGAACACTCCCGAGTAATTCATATTTCAAAAAAAAAAAACAAAATTTAAATCATCATCATCCATTCGGAACCTACGATACCACAGACACACACACACACAGACACGTCAAACTTATAACACCCCATCGTTTTTGTGTCGGAGGTTTAAACACCCAAACTCCAAAACAAATTTTAATGTCTGTAGATCATACAAACATTTGATTCGATCTATGATTTGAAACCGAGACCTCAAGCACAGAAGTCGCGAAACAGTACCATTGCGCCATCAAGGTTTTGTTTCAGTACAATCCTAAAGAAATTTATAGATTAAACCTTCAAGGATATTTTGAGACGATCGACAAAGTATTCAGTTCTAATAACAATTATTAATGATACCTCAGTTATTGATTGACGACCAATCATGTAATGGACGTTTTCAAATAAATACTGGAATAGCTTTTAATCTTTTAGATGTCTTTCTTTAAATATATTAATTTTTACTTTATGGTCCTATGGTACTACTAGGAAGGGGTAAATGTTTCTTCGCTTTGCTGTCCTTTTGTGGCGTTGTTTTAGGGTTCTGTAGTTAATGACTCGGAACCCTTATAGATTCGCCATGTCCGTCCGTCCGTCCTCTACCTATTGTCCAAATGGTTGGTGCTAGGAAAATGATTTTGCACGAATATGTGTTGAAATTACATGGACAAAGTACTACAACAATATTATGAAAAATATTTTTATTTGGGGTACATATAAACTGGGGATGATTTTTTTTCTCGCGCCTACCCCATCGTATCATTAGATAGGTCTTTTAAAAATATTCTGAGGTTTCCAAGACCATTTTTCGAATTAGGTATCCGTTTATGAGTTATTCAACTTGAAAGCGCATTTTTTCTAAAAACAGCTCCCCCCCTCTAAAAGTTAAACGGCTTTCTCAAAAAATCTGAAAAAAATTATGATGGTAGCCCATATATTGAACTTTCAACGAAAACTATAGCGGTTTTGATAACTTTTTATTTTAGAAAATATAAGGGCCTAACTTGTAAATTGGCCAATTTTTTAAATTAAATACTTTTTTTACTGCAAGAAAAGACTTTTTTTAAAGTTGATTTTACTTTTAAATATTATTAAGTGTAATCCTTTAAAACTATACAACTGTATTAGTAAATCTTCGAACTTTTCAGATAATGAAATTGAATCATACTTAGTTAGCTTTCACGGTCAAAAAGACAAAAAATACTTTTAAAATATATTGTGTCGAAAATGTTTTTATGTACGATTCGTTTTATACGTTTTTTTGTAGTTCAATCCCTTTTAAGAATAAAGCCTAGACGAGACTTGTAGCGAGAGCGAGTTTACGTTTGATGAATTGTAAGCTACAACGAGCGGACATAATAACCTACAACTATACATATACATATATATAGTACGATATAACTATATATATACAATATCATTTCTGTGAGATTGTAGAATCCTGCCGAGCGTGCCAGCACGTATGCTCTCCAACGAACTAAATACCACTTGGTATAGAAACTAGGAAAACTGAAGAAGCGTGTCTAATGGCTCGTGGTAATCGGGAATGATACTTCCTTTCGAGTTTGTAGAGTTCATGAACTCTTCGTGAGAAAGTGCATGAATGGCGTACCATTTGAAGTGGTCGCTTCAAGAAGTCTTAAATGAAACAAAAGTTTTATGTGATTATAAAACAGTCATAGCTAGTTTGGGTGTTTTCTATGTCTGTTTATTATTGTTTTGAAACCGCTCGGCCATAGAAATTTTTATTCTGGATTAATTGTGTAAAACACATAAACAGACCTTACAGACGGTTTTTAGTTGCTATTATTGTGTAAGTCATTGTATTTTTTTATAAATTATAATATGCAAAAATTCGGCAAGTTCGTAAAAATGCGTTTCTATATTTCTCTATTTTTATGGTTGTGGTATTCTTGTATTTAAGATCTCATTCTAGAATTAAGTACTGTAAGAAATAACTGACTTAATACACATTTAATTTGCCTGAAATGAAGATGCAAATGGCTAACAAAATATGTGTAGGTAAACAAGCTAAATACATTGAAATAGCGGGCAAACTTTTTTACCTGCCTGTTTTTATACTGTAACTTGTGCACAAAACAATAATGTAAAAATAATTATAAATACTTGGGACCATAATTTTCACATGTCGAAAAAGATCAGACGGTCATTTTGTTTGAAGTTCAAACGCTCTAAGCGATGTGTCACGCTTTTGACTCACTCATACCAAAGCCTTATATCCGCGCTTTGAGATTGAATTGCCTAAAATGTATATAAAGCCAATACGTATATCGTGAGCTGAGAGATATATCCCGTAATCATGTACCAACATTAGATCTACATAGACAGATAGAAAAATGTATATGTTAGATAGGAATAAATTTGTCTTTGCTTTTGAAATATGGAATAGTGTGCGATTTTTTCTGAATGTTTTCTTAGGATTCGTAACACATTTAGGCTAGTTTTTATAGACCTCTATTTATTTGCAGAAGACGAACTATAGAGTAACGATTGCTTGTAATATAAAGAAGAAGAGAGAGAAGAATGTCATGTTTATGTAAATAAGTGCAGATTAGAATCTATAGAAGAAAGGAAATGTGAATTTGAAAGTTTGTGGTATTTTCACTAAATATCTTAAAATCATGGAATATTGTTCACATTTTGTTAGGAAACCAAATTTTCTTCAAGGGAAAAGTATGTTTTTAAGTTAAATTATACTTTAATGAACTATAATTTACCGCTTAGAACTTTGTTGTTAGATATTACAGATACACAGAAATATGACTATTGCAGTAGGGTATCTTTCTACATATAAGAAGTCACTATTTAGAAAATTGTTTTTATATATGGAGTTTTACACTGACTTACATTGTTTAATTTATATTTTATAGAAATATCAGTTCTAATTTATTTAATACACTATTTACTTTCGGTTCACTAATGAACTGATTGTAATTAATTGATCTTAAACTACTTGGAACCATAAATCTATTTTCTGAATCTATTTTAATAAAATGAGATGCCAATAGATTTATAATAATGGTACATGGACATGAGTTTTATAATTTTTTTTTCATGTATACGGGTTGTAGTCTTATTTTTTTTTTTTAGACACGCATATTATTACATATTGATTGCTTTACTTAATGCACACTAACGTTTTAGCACATTAACGTTATTTAACTTTAAGTAATAGTTCAATAACTACAAAACGATAAATAGCACACAACTGTTGCTTGAAGTTAAATAAGTGAAGGAAATAATAGCTAAACTATGATGAGGTTATTTTTATAAAGAATATTACTTTTTACTTATTAAATACATAGTCTAATATTAACAATAAGGAAGGTTTAAAGTTATGAACGGCACGCGGTACGCCGAACATCATGAACCAAGCATCGCTTCACAACTACCATCTAAACTATTTCAATAAAGCTTCAACTATTGACCTATGTATCGAAAACACATTTAGGTAGTGTGGTTACCTACTCTAAGGGTAACGATTAAGACGAGATCATTAACATACTTGTCATATTGTAGTAGAAAGGTACAAGAAATTTATAGGTAGGCAAGTATTTTTAGAATCCAACTCCATGCTGTAGCGACCTATTAAGATAGAAGCATCTTAACAGGTCGCTACTATCATTAAACCTCGGATCTCACTCTCACCAATAAAACAGGATACCACGAATGCTGTCATTTGAGGTTGGTCTTCTGTGTGAGTACCGCACTAGACGAGCCGCTCGTTCTTGCTGGTATCAGCGTGGATCTACTACCTACCTACTAAGTCCGTCAATGCAGGCATTACATCTCTTAAATATACATCATGTTCCTATCATGCCCAAGATTATTTGGGGTTGACTTCAACTCCAGCGGTTTTACACGAGTATACAGGAAATTTGGAAAGACACTCGCTACTAGTTAGGATTGTACATCAGTACCACACCGTTTCGTGTACTTCTGAAGAAATAGACTTTTTCGCAAATACACTAAGAAAGTATAAATGGCTAATCCACTCAAAGCTCGCCGTCATGTAGGTGCTTATGACAATTGAATCGAGTATGATTATGAATGTCTTAGATTTTGTAGATTTTTTTCGGATTCAAATGCTTTATGTGGAAAAGCACATGACTTTTCAATAATAAAAAAAAACAAAATAAAAGAACTTACATAAGTTCTTTTATTTTGTTTTTTTTTGTGTTCCTTTTTGTGTTCCTTTGTGACCCTTGAATAAATATAAAAATAGTTTCGTTACAATTAAGCAATCATATCTAGCTATTAGAAGTCTGTGTGTCGGAGCATCCGATACAATTTCATAGAAACTTTACCGTGGGAAACTCAGGAGCGATTACGGCTCCAGCATCAGCACCGCGGATGTGTACCTCTTAATAAATTATGTCGATGTTATTAAGCAACGCGCCCCCCTCATAACAACTTTACATCTGCTACTTACAATATTTGAAATACTTCCCAACGAGAAATGTTGTTTAAAATGCGTGTAAGCGAACATACTAACAGTTTAAAGTTATATTATTTTAATAATTAACCATCACAGTTTGAACACTGTTTTTCTTATGTTATATCTTTTTATTATTATTAATTGAATGCATATTCAGGTTTGAAAGTGCGCTTTAAAAAAGGTCTACTTAGTAAAGGATAGTAAGTATGTGAAGATGTATGTTTGACTGTATGGATGCTTGTTACTCTTTCCCGCAAAAAACTACTAAACGGATTCGGATGAAACTTTCCACTGCAATTTTAGACATCAGAATAACACATAGACATGTACACACTACATACACTACTATTTAGTGCAATTAACAAAATAAATATAGGTAGGATCGCAGGAAATAGTAAAACATTAAATACAAAAGAAAGACCTGATAGTCGTTGATTCTGCCGAAATATGGCTCCCTCATAGTTGTGGGTAAGTGTTTTTGTAAAAAAACCGGTTACCGGTTGTAATAAAAGCTAATATTTAGTTTTTCTTTATGACACAAAGAAGTTACCGGCAACCGATTCTCTGATTTTAAGGTTCGGGGACTCAAAGGACTTCTTGTTTGTATTCAATACTATCACCAAGCGAAATAATACAAAAAAACAGCAATAGAAACTTTACTGCAATGGTTTTGTGTTAAATTTTAAAAGCAATTTTCCATCTATCCATATTAATATTACATAATAAATATTCCATCACAAAATGCACATCAAAAGCGCTGAAAATACTATACATAAATTCATTTTGCTCAATTTAATTAAATTATTTTGCAATATTGAAGTGCCAACAGCCAGTGTCAACAAAGTTGTTTAAAAGCCGATTGGTCTTATGAAAAGTACATTCAGGTGAATTTGTATTCATTTTGTCTACAAGACTAATGGATAAAACTAATTATACATTTAAAAATATTAAACTTGTTCAATTGATTCTTGTAAGCTATCTATTATGAAGTTGTAAAATTTCTTTTTTGCTTGTACGTGCTTCTGAAATACTTGTTTGATTTGTAAAAATATTTTTGTTGTAAAGATTAGCCTCCCTCTAAGATCTAGAGGAATGCTAATCTTAACAGTAAAGCAAGAGACAGATCCTATTCCTACTTATGAAAATACTGTGTGACGACTACCATCTAATTATGTCTCTGGATGTAGGTTGTCTATCAATCAACAATCCATAGTGTCTGTTGGGCTCGGGTTTCTTCTCAGGATAGGGTTAAGGCCATACGTCCTCACAATGGCCGAGTGCGGGTTGGGTTGTCAAGACATGCTGTGGCTACCTAATCTTATCGTTTGAAGGCCTCTGACTAAGCTTCATGAATGCTGTCTTATGATAGCAATCGGGACCGACTGCTTAACGTGACCTCCGAATCACGGAAATGCTCATAAGATATCATGCCAACCAAAGAACCGAGATATTTATTTATAGACCAAACATCCTCCTAGAAATTATTCCCAAGTTTATTTGGGGTTGACTACTAGTTCAACCGGTTTTACCTGAATTTCAGTTTTTCCAAGAAGCGACTGGCATCGGACCTCCGCCACCCTAATGAAGAACTGAAATTCGAAGATTGAACTAGTTGTCAGTATATTTGAGGGCACTGACTTCCCAATAACGATTACCATAGATGTTTAGCTTTACGTGCTCTCCGAGGCACGGGAGTGAATCACCGCCAAACTTCCAAACTCCGGGCAGCTAATTTTGAATTTCCTAAGAAAATCCCAAAAACACTTTTTGACCTACCCGGGATTTGAACCCGAGACCTCTTGATTCGCAGTCGCATACGCTAGCCACTAGACGAACGAGGCAGTTATATTTATAGACCAAACGTTCCATAAATTTCTCGGTTCTTCGGTTGTCTATAAATATGTATTATTTATTTATACGTATGTTATTCAGACCGCTGTCATTCAAAGTTATATAATACTTATTACATCATCTCATTTTCTTCAGTGTATTTGGTTCGTAATAAAAAATATTATTTTACTTCATACTGTAGAATGCAATGTGTACATGACAACTTTGAATTTAGACTTTTCCATTTTCCTAAGAAATAAACGTGAAAACAGCGGAGTATATAGCAGTGAGCGGTACACCTGCTACGGTGATGTCATAAGCCTCACCCCTCCTATATTACGTGAGCCGAAAGCCCAATCCAAGTATATTAAGCGAGTAAATAATTTCACACACAATAAGAGATTTTTTCCTACCTAAAAAGCTCGCCCCAAATCTGAATGAAAGAATTTGTGAAGACGAGAGAGACACTTGAAAATCGGTGTTACGTGATAAGAATGAATGTTCTACGCCTAAATTTGTACCGTGTGCTACGAATTTTTACCTGTATTGTAAGTCCTGATGGGCGCGATGATGCGAACCAGGAATTGAGAATTTGTCGCGTCTTCCGATTGCCGTAGCCTTTCTTGCTACGAATCGTACACAATTCTTTATCGGCTACGATACTAAACACACGAAGTTATATTTGAATGTTGTTCGGTTTAGTTTGGAGTTATGAAAATAACTTCAATCAATAAGTATTTTTATTCAAGTTAATTCAGCTCTTTATCAATTATCAGTATTCCACTGTGTTGATGCGATATAATCGTTAACAGCTTAAATCTTAGCTCCTCTATTCGTTTTATCTAAACTACAAAATTTAAAGGACTACATTACCTAAAGAAATCATTTAAAATAGTAAAATGAAACTAAGACATATTAGGCATATCGTATATGTTGCTTATGTAAATGATATCGGTTGTTTTCAGGTTGTTTTAATTAATTTAAGTAATACCTTAATATTTACTATTATCATTTTTTTTTTTTTAATAAGACAACTCCCGCATTAGGAATATAAATTCCTGTGTCGCGGGGGACTTTACAAACATACATGAAGCAGACACAAAGAACACCCAGACTCAGAACAACAAATTGTGAATCACACAAAGTGTTGTCCTACGTTGAACCCACGACACTTGGCGTAGTAGAAAGCGGCGTGGCGACCGCTTAAGCCACTAGGCCAATCGTGCAGTCAAATTGCTGATATTATTTACATTTTTCACCTTCTTTGAGTTCTCTGTATCATATGTGTATCAATACTCAATCTCTTGGTAGTAGAGCCACGCTGATATCAGCACGAACGGGGCAGCCTACCCTCACACAGAAGACCATCCTAATAATGACAGCATTCTTGCTGTCGTATTTCGTTGATGACTATGAGACCGGAGGCTTAATCATTCTGCATTATTTTAAGAGTATTTTTTTGTGTATTTAATTCTGCATCATATGACCATTCAGAATCATATGACCAGGCCGCCACGGTATGGTTGCCATGATGCATTGCCTACTCTCACAATAAGGATGGTGACCTCTACTCCTAGATTCTACTCATGCTTTCCATCAGGCAAAGGAGAGTCACTTTGTTAGCCTTAAATACACAAAAACATACTCTAGAACATACTCTAGTAGATAATATAATATATGTAGTGTATGTAATATGTTATAGTACATAATAATAAGCAAATAATAGGTTCAAAAATACATATTCAACTACTACTGTCTCTCTACAAGATTTGATCCATCCTAAGGTTGCCTGGAAGAAATTGCTTTTAGCAATAAGGCCGCCCTTTGGTCATTGTGTTTCTTTTTTTTTGTAACTGTATTTTAGTGTGCAAATAAAGAGTTATCTATCTATCTATCTATCTCTTAAAAAAATTACAAACAAACACGAAATTTAAGCCATCACAATCGTTCAGCAACCACTTTTATCATTGAAAGACAAAATATAAAACAGTGTTTTTTGGAATTGATTACATCCGTCAACTCAAAGCTGTACACGTGAGATTTTGAGAGGGAAATTTTCCAATAAACATCCGTTGTACATTTACTTCAAAGGCTCACTTTAATAACATGCTGGGCTTTATAACCGCAGTTCTGTTAAATTAATGCATTTTCAGTGTTTCAAACGTCGTCGTTATTTCGCGTTCCATACATTAGTGGCATTATGAACGCAACACCTTATAATAAAAGCATTTTGAATAAGACTTGGTACACAATTGAGAGGTTTTACCGCGAGGGTTGTCGCGACAGTGAAATGTATTTTGACGGAACAATTGGAAATCACTACTCAATGTTTTTTATTAAATTTTGGATACTGAAAATATCCGAACAATGTAATTTGTGTTCAAATTAATTTAGTATTTTTAATATATTTTTATCATAATAATTGTACATATTGCAGGAACGTTTCCGTGACTCGGTGGTCATCATATCATATCGAGTCAAAAGTTAAGCTCAATGAGTGCAATAGATTTTACAATCAAAACGAAATTATTTGTCTGTGAAATCTAACTAGAGTTCCGTATTTGTATGTGTGTGCATGCAGTTGCTTTTTACTAACTGTTTTGTATAATGGGTGCAATAAAAAGAAATCCATTATTTTTCACATAGATGGCTTTAGTTTTCTGTATCTCGCGTTGCTTAAATCCGATCGGGTTCTACAGAATGACATTAAAATGAAGAGATTTCGTACAAAAAAAACCTTTCCTACAATTTTGTCATTAGTTGGCTCAGTTTCATCTTTCAATTTCATGCAAAAGTAATGGATTTCGTTTTACTACACCTGTAAAATATATTCAAGACTTAGGTAAAACTGGCAAATTAAAACAAAATGTACTATAAGATATACAAGCGTAAACATACTGAAATGAAAGAAAGGATACACAAATTCAGAATAAATAATATTATGTCTGGATACTGTAGGAAAGCGATAAATCTGGAATGAGAGTGCAATGTTTGCTTCAGAATCGTACAGAAGGTAGTCTGTCCTGGCGACAGGTGTCACAGTGAGTAACATAACTGCCACTTAGATATTTTTCATACCGCTGAAATCTTGTACAATATATTTCTACATTAGAAAAGTATTCTTACATTTATAATATAAGCATATTCTTCTATTATTGTATATTTGTTTGTGTATTTCATATATATTAAACCTTGAGACTAATATCAAAAACCTCACTTTTATTTTTTACTTTTGTTTGTAAACCGAAACTCCAAAATAAATATCTGTAGATCATACAAACATTTGGTACGACCAGGATTTAAACTTGAGGCCTCAAGCACAGCAGTTGCATACACTACTACTATATCACAGGGCAATCATCTTCAAATGTCTTAATTTGACATATATTGGATTTTTTTGTGATTTTTAGTAATTTTTTTGTTACAAATTGTCATCTTAAGTATTATCATACGGATACAGAATTCAAATGTCTACCCTCAAATATCGAAACAGTAATATGAATCTTTAAGTACCCACGATACAAAAATATTTCTTTTTGTAGGAGTTGCTTTAAAAAAATGTAGTGTCTTATCAGATAAACTCACAAGATTATCTTCGTACGTATAAATTAATACAGAACTGTGATGATTACTAAGAAATAAAGGTCTGAAACAGATATATATTAGTATTATATGTACATATACAACCACATATGGAAACGTGTTTGAAATTATAGTGCGAAATTGAAAATACGGCATATTTCGAGGTTTCGTTATTGTGTTCACAGCTTAAGAATTGTTCGCTTAAAGTCGTGAAATTCTCAAGTAAACAATTTGAGGTCGCGATGACGATATTATATTTGTGAAACATTATTGACGACGCATGTGATGTTTGAGAAATTACGTTCAGGTGAGGTTTTACTGCCTTTGATATAGGTAGGTATATTATATATATTCGTGATTTATAAAGCAGCGGCTTGCGCACATTCTGACTGATATTAATAAATTTCATTGACTAATTTAATTTGTTCTAATAATAAGTTAGTAATGAAAAGCTGAAAAAAAGAGCTTTAGCATTTTTTTTTGGTAATAACTGTTTTTAGACTTTCGCGACTTTTACAAATACTCATGTTTTTACTGTAAACGGGACTTTTACGTATACCTTCTATTTTCCGACGTTTTGAACGGGTTATACTGTTAGTGGTCACGGGTAGACTGATGTGAGCTTAGCGTCGCCTTCGTGATGTGCAGGTTGTGTCTACCCGCACTTGATCGCGTTGATTTCTTGTAATGTCGGTACCCCTACACACCACACTTATAACATCTGCACGCCTTATTTCATCTTTCCGATGGTGACTGCACCCGCTGATGACTGGATTCCACGATGTTGATAGTCGGTATACGTCTTCCCGGTTGAAATTTTTATGTTTTTTGATTTCAACTGCTTCACGTACTATTCGGCGAAAGTAGTTCCGATCTGTGGAGAGGACCTGCGGGTCGTGTAGCTCAATCCAGGGGTTTGGTCCTGATTCCAGCAGGTGCTCTGCGATGGCAGACTTGTTCCTTCGTTCTGTTACACTGGGGTTTGATTTTTACTTTTTAAAAAAGAAAATTTAAGAATGATGAACACTTTAATGAAATAGAAAGGTTACAACTAGAACGGAAAAGACGAGTGTTCAATCTTAGGGTTCGGAAGAGACTGAAGTACCTTTATGACGCTTTGAGTACTGGGACATATGATACCTGCCTAGTAATGCTTAGGTCAGCAATGTCCCATACTAAAGGGGTATGTAACAGCCCCCCGGTTAAGAGGAAACTTACCGTAAGGGAAAGTTTCCGGAAAATTATTCCATCCGCAAACGCGGTTGATTTGGAATTACTTCTAATTCGATGTGAGTGTTTTCATTTTGTTCATCTGTTACTGTATGCGTCCTTGATTTTGAACACTTGCCCTTTTTACAAATATATAGTAAAACTAAAGCTAACCATAAAAGTACAGAAATTACACTAAGGATTGGGAAACTTATATGCTTATTAAAATTATATGAACTATCTACAGTATTTAACTCATCTATAATCTGGTTAGATACAATTTTAAGATTTTTAAGATCGTCTAATTTTACATTGTTAATTTTAAAGGGAGATATATTTAGTTTCTTTATACGACCTATATTACAGCAACTATCGTTAATAATATTAAAACTAGAGGAAACTATTGGTAATTTGAGAGTGGGGGTGGTTTCTCTTACTAATCTAGTATTTCTACAATATGCTGCACAATTATATGGTATATTAAGTATTCCAGTGCCGGATACAATTGTTTCTGATAGTATACTGTTTGAACATTCAATAGTAAGTTTTGTAGGTTTAGATTGTACAAATATCCATTTATTATTACTTAACTTATGCCAAACATCAATATTACCATGAAGGAATCTATATTGGCAGTTTTCTGGTAATGAGGATACAGCTTTAGTGATTATGTCTATTTCACAATATTGGTTACCCGACACGGTATAAATCTCGTATAGTTTACAAAGGTAGGTCTTGTAGGATATATCTCTACACTCATGTAGGTTCTTTACAAATGCAAATGAGGATTTGTCCTTGCTTAAAGCTAAAAATTGTTCTGTAGGTAAAATTAAACTAAAAGAATTTGGTGTTTCTGAGCTATGTGGAATAGGCAATGGAATGTTTTTATATAGGTTATATTCTAATGCACTAACTAAGGGTATTCTTACTACAAATATTAGCTTATTATCTAAATAGTAACAGACTAACTCAGCAATATTAATTAAAGTATGAATATTGTTTAATTCTAAATTTACTGGGAAATCTTTATACTTAGGAACTACCTTAAGGTTACTAATAATGTCTTCGTATAGCTGACGTGGTGTTAAAATAGAAGGGTGAAGAGTATTACTTTGTACAAATAGAATAGAGTTTAAAATATCCTCTATCTTAAAAGAGAGGGTGTATAGGTTAGCCTGTAGAACATTTAAAACATTTTCGAATTTGATTTTAAAACTGTTAGTTGTTACAATATTGGATATATTGTTATATGACATAGTTATGCTGTCGATGACGTCATTCAATTTTGCTTGGTTAACGTAGATTTCATGTAAAGAATTATTAACGTTGGAAATAGCTGACTGAGAAACAATTATGCTTTCTTTGACTGCATCTTTAATTTTCTTCTCATTTGTAAATAGTTTTTCGATAGCGTTATTATAATTTTCAGCGTCATCTTCATCTAAAGTACCGAATATATGTCTAAAAATAACACCTATTCCAGATATCCAAGCGGATCTTTTAGAGAAGGTATTAGAAATAATATGGGAGAATGAATCAAAGTCACGTAAGATGTCTGCATATAATGAATTTAAGGGTTCTAACATGTTTGAGCATTGTCTTTCGTCTATTTCTTCACTTTCTCGACATTGGTACCGTATTCTATTGAATGCATTTTGAATGTTTTCGATGTGACCTCTGAAAGCGGACATATCTACAGGGATAACTATGTGAAACTGATCATTAACTACTTTGAGAGAGCCAACTGGATCGAAGAATATACCAGGACCTTGGGTGATGTATTCAACATATTGATTCTCGGTTGTTGCTATAGTAAAAGCGGCCTCCAGTCTGTAATAGTAATTTAATTTAACTAGGTTAGTAAATAACGAATTTGTCATAAACGGGAATCATATTATTAATTAATCGTTCAAATGTGCTGGTTTTACTTCATCGAAATGGTGTTTTACATGACGTCGGTTGATAAGAAGTGAAAGAGTGTTATTGCCATGTATCTTCACAATTTTGTAAGGACCTTTCCATAAGGGTGAAAGTGCTTTGCGCAATCTGACATGGTTTTTTAAATAGACGTAGTCACCTACTTTGTACTGTATAGGACGAGAGTGTCTATCGTAGTAGGATTTGGATCTTTCTTTTGAAGCGTTTATGTTTTCTATGGCCTTTTCATGAGACACTTTTAAACGGTGATGAAGCATCTTTATATACTCGGGATAGGTAGCGTCTGGGCTAAAACCAAATACTGAATCGGGGAGATAAGGTTTGTGACCAAAAAGGAGTTCGTATGGGGTAAATTTCGTTGTTGTATGAACACTGGAATTGTAGGTGAGCATGGCAGTGTAAACGAATTTATGCCAGTCTGTTTGGTTCTCGTTTACATAAGACTTTAAGTATTCTTTAAGAGTAGAATGGCTTCTTTCTAGAGCGCCTTGGGTTTGCGGGTGATAAGGTGAGGACCAAAGTTGTTTTATTTTGAGAAAACCGCAAGTGCGCTTAAATAATTCGGCTGTGAAATTGGTACCTTGGTCGGTAAGTATGAATTTGGGAATTCCAAACAAGGAGATAAAATGTACTAAACACTCACAGGTTTCTTCAGCTGTGGCGTTTGAGATTGGATAGGCGGAAGAGAACTTTGTTAGGTCGTCTTGAAGAGTAAGTATGAATTTCAGTTTATGGATTCCGGCTTCTGGTAAAGGACCGACTATATCAAGGCTGATTCTTTCAATTGGACGAGAAGAAGTTGTAGTAATTTGCATAGGAGATTGGTTTATTTTCCGCAAGGCTTTGTTTGATTGACAAAATTTACAGTTTTTGACGTAGTTTTCGATATCTGTACGCATATTCTTCCAGTAATAGCGTTCTTTAATCCTGTTGTACATTCTAGTACAGCCTAAGTGTCCTGCGATTGGAATGTCATGATTTTCTCTAAGGATTTTTGTAATTTCCGTTGGAACTGGGTATATTATAGTATTATGATGTATATTTACTGTGATGTTTGTATTATTGAATAGATACATGAGCATGTTGTAAATTTTGACGAAAGAATGTTGTTCAAATTGGTTTTTAAAGTCTGAGATGGCAATTTCACCAATATCTGCCGAAAGTAATAGATCATCTCGAACGGATTTAAGCGTCTTAAATATATCCGGATAAGAACAGTCGTCGAAATAGTAGACTTTTGTAAAAAGGAGATAGAATGTTTTGTTTTGGTTCTCGAGTTTTTTGAATGAGTGAAGTTCTCTTTCAGAATTGGAAATGTCTGTAGAATCTGCCATGGTAGATAGGATATCTTGGAGATAGGGGTTTGATTCGTCTAAGTCGATTGAAACTGGGATTAGTAGAGTATTGCAATTGCTTTTGAGAAGGCTTTCATTATGTTCTTTGATATATGAATTAAAAGTTTCGTTTTTATTTAGGATAGATTTTAGGAATTCGTTATAATCTTTGTTAGAGTTAGTAGGAATTGCATGAGGACTTGGAGCTGCGGATTTCAAAGGAGCAGGTGAGTTTTCCTGAATTACAGGGATCTGAGGAGAAGTCTGCTGAGGATTGTCAGGTGAGTAATTTTGGTTTTCAGGATTGAGGATATCGGAAAGCAGGTCAAGGTCATCATTTTCTAGAAGATCTATCTGAGGTAAGTTGCTTGTTTCGCCGTCGGAAATAGGAATTTGTATGTCTAGGCCTTCTATCGTCATTGGGCTAAATGGGGGAGATTGGTTGGAGTTATTTGAGGTTGGATTGACTTGATTTCGTCTTGACTCATCTTGGATTAGTGGATTGACGGGAAATCGGGATAAAGCGTCAGCATTACTGTTAATTTTTCCTTTTTTATATTCGATTTTATAATCAAACTCTTCTAATTTCAGGCGCCATCTTACGAGCTTAGACCCTGGGTCTTTGCAGTTAAATAACCATTTTAATGGTTTATGATCAGTGAGGATATTAAATTGGTTACCATATAGATATGGTCTGAATGTTTTAGTTCCCCATACTATTGCTAGACATTCTTTTTCTGTAACGCTGTAGTTACTTTCAGCTTTATTGAGGGTTCTAGAGGCATAGGCAATAGGTAGGTCTTTTCCTATTGGACCTTGGGACAAGATAGCGGAAATGGCGAAATTGGAAGCATCACAAGTGAGGTTGAAGGGTTTAGTAAAATCAGGATAAGCTAATATAGGAGCAGTGGTCAGGCTATTTTTAAGGGTATCGAAAGCTAGTTGTTGTTCGTTTTTCCATTCAAATGGTACATCTTTTCTTAAAAGGTTTGTAAGGGGTTTAGCTATTTGAGATAAGTTGGGTATAAAACGGCGATAGTAAGATACCAATCCCATGAAGGATTTAATGTCTTTTGGGCACATAGGTTGTGGAAAGTTTTGGACAGCTTTAGTTTTATCTGGATTTGGTTTTACACCATTGTCGGTTATGACATGACCAAGATAGGATACTTCTTTGCGAAGGAATTCACATTTGTCCGGTTGAAGTTTAAGGTTGAAATGTCTCAACCTATCAAAAACATTGGAAAGGTTTTTCATGTGGGTTTCAAGGTCATAGGAATATATTACGATGTCGTCAAGGTAAACGAAGCATTGAATGCCTTGTAGGCCTGATAGAGCAGAGTTCATCAACCTTTGGAATGTGGAAGGCGCATTCTTCAACCCAAATGGCATCCTTGTAAATTCGAAGTGCCCTTGAGGAACAGAGAAAGCAGTTTTGGGAGCGTCAGCTTCGGACATTTGGATTTGATGAAAACCGGATGCTAGGTCGAGAGTACTGAAGTATTTGGATTTGCCTAGTTGGTCAAGGATTTCTGAAATGTTAGGGATAGGGTAAGAGTCGCCGATCGTGATATCGTTAAGACGGCGGTAATCAATGACCACACGCCATTTACGTTGGCCAGAAGCGTCAATTTTCTTAGGGACTACCCATATAGGGGATGACCATGGAGAAGTAGAAGGTTTAATGATCCCTTCGTCGAGCATTTTATTGATTTGGGAATTTACTTCTTGTTTGTGTACATCAGGAAATCGGTAGGATTTTGTATTTATAGGTAGAGAAGAGGAGGTAGGTATTTCATGTGTTATAGCATTAGTGAAAGATAATTTATCCCCTGGGATATGGAAAATATCGGAGAAGTTTGCACAAATATCATACAGTGAGTCTCGTTCTTCACCGTTAAGGTGAGATACTCTTAGGAGATCTAGAACTTGATTTGTTCGGGCTTGACAATTTTCAAAAAGGGTTGTGTGAAATATTTGATGAGTATTACTTGATTCGAAGGGTGAAAGTTTTAATTTTAAATCGGGGTTGAAAGTGATTGGAGATTCGGATACATTAACGACGGAAATGTTTACTCTGGAATTGGGCTTTACTTTCACAATGGAGTTGGCAATTAGGATGGAGTCGATAGGATTCTGATCTAGAACTAGGCCTTCTTGGATTTCTGGGTTTAGTACTGAACATTCTATAATGGTTTCTGTTCTGGGTGCGATTGTATAAGTTGGCTCATTGAATTTTAAACGGAGTTTTGTTCTATCTACGGAAAGCGATTCAGTTTGAAAATCGATTTTGGAGTTTGTGTTTGATAGAAAGTCATTTCCAATAATTCCGTCATAAGGGAAATCGATGTCAACGATGACATTGAACTCATGTTTGAGGGAATGAAACTCGATTGTTATACATCCTAGTGATTTCATAGGATTGTTCGTCGCGCCTAAGCCAGAGAACATTACAATTTGGTCTTTTAATGTGACCATTGTTTCTATCGCTGACTGTTTGATAAGGCTTATAGATGCACCACTATCGACAAGGAACTTCAATGGTTTGGTTGATACGGATGTTTGGACTTCAATGAAAGGTAAGAATTTTCTTGATGGATTTGATGTAATATTGTGTATTTTTTTATCATTTTTAAATTTTGTTTCAGGCACGGAGCTCGCGGTGCTGGATTTAGGAGGATTCAACATTTTAGGATTCGGAGAGGATTTTGATTTAGGTTGGGGTATGCTTATAACAGAATTTGAGCTTTGTTTGTTATTCGTTGTCAAGTCGTTATACATTTGAAACCGGTTATTCTGTTTGTTAGTGGATAAATTGGAAACAGCGGTTTTGTGAGTTTGGGATTGATTACTCGGCTTATCAGTGGGTACGGCGAATACGGATCTAGTAGATGCAGTGGATAATGATATAGCGGATACGGTGGGTACAGTGGATACAGTGGATACAGCGGATACAGTGGATACAGTGGATACAGTGGGTATAGTGGATACAGTGGATACAGTGGATACAGCGGATACAGTGGGTACAGTGGATACAGCGGAAACAGTGGATACAGTGGATACAGCGGATACAGTGGGTATGTGGGTGTCCTTGATGTCATTGATAAAATGCGAAGGTTTGGGTCTCACGAGACACCGCCGTGAGCCCTTTATTTGTTTAAATCCTCGATTATTACATCCCCAGAGCTCTGTAATTCTTCAGTTATGTCAACGACATGAACAGGTTGATTGTTTCTAGCAAAAGTGGTTGAGGTTGAGTAATTAGACTGCGGGTGTTGATTTCGAGAGTTACCGAATCGCTTATTATTATATTCGCGTTTTCGACAGATATCTATAGTGTGGCCTATTGATTTACAGTAGCGGCACACTGGGGAAACAGGAGAAGGTGTATAATTTTGGTTATTAGGCCTATAGCTAGCGCTCATGCCTTGCTGTGTTATACTTCGATTTGGCTGATATTGTCTCTGGACTAAGCGTCCTTGGTTGAAGGAATTGTTGTTGTTAAAAGAGGGTGTGTTTCGTTTAAAAGTACTTTGTAGTATTTTTTCTTCAGACATAGCAAAATTAATGGCGTCATTCAAGCTTTCTGGGTCGCGGCAACGAACCACGGTAGACAAACGGACATTTAAGCCGCTAATAAAGGTATGCAACGCGAGGTCCTGCATTGCAGCGACACGGCCAGCGAGTTCACCTTTCTTTTTTGTGGGCATTGAGATATTAATTTCTGTTAAAAGTTTCGATAAACAAGATTCAAGACGTAGTGCGAACTGGCTAACCGTTTCGATATTAGACTGTCGACAATCTTGAAGGTCAGAGAGCAGTGCAGCATAGTGTTTCTTTTCTCCAAATTGGGATTTTAAAAAGTCTTCTAATTGTTGCCATGTTTCGAAATCTTTTATGGCACATGCACTTTCGGCACGACCCTCAAGTTGGCTAAGGATGTACTTTAACAAAATATCTTGTTGTAATGGACTAGCGAGATTCATCGCGTTTCGACAATTATTTAAATAAGCATTTAACTTTTCGCGGTTACCATCAAATTTATTAATAAACTTTATTAACACGCTAGTATCAATTTCCTTCGTAGACATAGTTGCAGTAGCTTCCTCTTTAGGCATATCGCACCTGAGAATTTATATTTAAACAAAGAGATAAGACGCGAATCTGAGAATTGCGATAAGACAGTTATGTTGCACTGGTCTCGGGACTGAGTGATTAATTTACACAATGGAATATTACTCGTATGATCTAATGTACAATTAGTAGAATTAGTTAACACTTGTATCACTTCTTCTGCTTGCCGGTTATTTGGTATTATTTTATTTCACTAGCACTGATCACAAAACGGAAAGTTTGACGTTAGGTATGAATTTGAAGGACTTACAGGAGTGCGGCAATTGCATAAATTCGACGGGTCATCTCGTCAGCTGTTGATAGGTACCGGTTTTAGCGGTTTTCACCTTGATTAGCGGGCTCGGCAACGGGTGTAGCAGTTAACCAGGCAGGTTCAGCGGGAATCAGTAGCACACACAAAACAGTAGCACACACAAAAGTTTATTACACTGCGCGACGACTGGGTTCAGAGGTTGGTTGCGATTTTGGATATAGTAGTGTCCACGGTCACGCGAATGTGTTGTTTTTCTTTTGTAGGATTGAGGCGAACCAGGATTTATTATTTTCAAATCCCTTAAGCTGCCACCAATGTTACACTGGGGTTTGATTTTTACTTTTTAAAAAAGAAAATTTAAGAATGATGAACACTTTAATGAAATAGAAAGGTTACAACTAGAACGGAAAAGACGAGTGTTCAATCTTAGGGTTCGGAAGAGACTGAAGTACCTTTATGACGCTTTGAGTACTGGGACATATGATACCTGCCTAGTAATGCTTAGGTCAGCAATGTCCCATACTAAAGGGGTATGTAACAGTTCGTTCCGCTATTGTGCGCTTCGTCTGACCGATGTTGGAACTACCACAACTGCAACTCACCTTGTACACTCCGGGTGTCTGAAGCGGTATGACATCTTTGGGTGTCCTTAAGCACTTTACTACCTTGGAGTGCGGACTGTACACAATTTTTATGGCGTACTTTTTGAGTAGCATGGTAACTTTGTCCGTCACTCCTTTTATAAACGGTAGAAAGGCTGGTACTCGATCTACGCTAGGCTGCGCCATCGTCACCTTTGGGCGGCTTGCTTTTTATGTTATTTTTTACCAAGTGTGTTATATTATAATTTGGGGGGTGTTATATAATAATTTCGCTTCTTTCTGTGTTTTAACCTTCACCACACAGAACAAATTTTAATAGGACTCATACTTCTTACTGTCTGAAAATTATGAAAACACTGTGTTACTCATAGTTAAAAGGGATATATTTTCCCAATTGATACGTAGTCAATTTTCTCAACCAGGAAGTGGCGGCCGCATTCACGTCTATTGGTAGATAGGGAGCAACTCTCGGGAGGTTTAATGGGGAACAGTATCATCTATCATATTCAGTTTGACAAGCACATGTGTTCTCTGAATTGAACAGTTTTTCTTCTCTTCGGGCGTTAAATTGGTGCAAGGTGGGAGAGGTGACGGCCGGATTTTTTCAAGTGATTGATAATGATGCAACGGTTATTTTTGTGTGGACAGGAATATATTTTTTGGATTTTTTGGCAATATAAGATAACTTAGAAAAAGATAGTTCAATGCTGTTGTGGGCTATATGAAATAAGTTCGATCTTGAACAATAATATTCAGTTAAAATATTTCTAGTTAAGCTGTTTTTGTTGTCGTAATCCGCATAAAATTATCGCTCCAGATTATCACTTGTATCATTTGCCCTACTAGGTTTGTTTGCAATCCTCACATGTAACTTCGTTTGTTATTATTTCAGGAAAGTAACTAAGAATGGTGAAATAGTTTCCCGATTATTGAATCCCCCGAAAAAGCCTTGCCTAATCTAAAGACCTCTAACTACCATTATTGATATCAATTCCATATATCAAAATAGTTATAAATGTTCTTAATTAATTATGTCAAAACTGATCTATATTCCAAAATACGATAAATTTTATGTTTGAATTTTATAGATCGACTAGTTTTATGTGGATTCAGTAAAATTATATATCGCCGACGGATCTGGTTCCTTATTAACTATAAAACTAAGTGATATATTTTTCTGCAGAAACAGTTTACACTTTTGTTTGGAAAGTTATGATATCATGGTCGTGCGAGTAATGAACTTTTGAGCTTTTGAAGTTGTAACACCGTCAGATCTACATCCAAGTAATCATATATTTTTATTGGTTGATTTTCTACCCATTTTATTCTTTTGCAAATGCCAATGTTGAAGATTCGTTTCGTTATGAAGTCCCTAAGTAATACCACATGATTAACTGCGTTGCTGATTGGCGTTAGTATTTTTCTACCTGTCATTATGACATCGAATGCGCAAGTGTAAGTTCATACTTAAATTAATTAAACTATAGTCGTCACAAAATAAGAAGCCCGGTTTGACATTTGTCATCGTGGCGTAACTAATACGATTAATTCGTGTTTTTGAGTGCAATTTTTCAATATCAAGTTAAACTTGATGCTTATTTAAGATATGCGTTGTGATAGTGTATGGGTAACATAGTAATTAAATAGGATTATGAATTTGATTTTTCAATTTCTTACATGCGGCATGGCAAATGACAAATGTCAAAACGGGCTTCTTATTTTGTGACGACTTTAAAGTGTTGAATTATATGTATATACATAACACGGTAACACAGTACAATAACACAGTATATTATTTGATATTTATACCCCCAAACACAACTAAGAGAAAAAATAAGTGGAGTAGCTTCATTCATTTATGCATCATAATTCACTTTTCTTCTGCGCCACTGATTTCAAAAGCAAAATGATAACACTTGGGTAGATATTTCACAACAGGAGCAAATAAATCAAGCAGGTTGTTAAAAAGGCCCCTATCTCGGTAGATAAATGAACTCACAGTACGCTTGGCAATAACAAATGTACTGAATTGCAACTATTATGTGCATTGTTCAACGGTCTCATGCAGACTGTTGACATGTTCTATGGGCATTTAGAATACTATTTTGCAATAGATTCTGCTATTCAAATGGACATGTGTGGACAAATTGTTAGACATTGAAGACAAAATGCTAATGAATTGTTAAAGTACAATGGCAATTCAAAGAAGTGAATTATGATGCAGAAATTAATGAAGTTAGAGTAAACGAGAAGAATTTAAATATACCTAGGCATTTTTTTTTAATTTATTAATCTGTAATCTGCTATGAATATTGTCTTTTAGAGTGCGTATTTCAGGTAAAAACAACTCAACATCCTTACAGCACTAATTAATAAATACATATGTATTTATTATACCATATATTTATTTGGCTAGTATGTTCTTTCTTTTCAGCTCTTTGTTATGGCTACGTGTCGTCAGCTGGGCAGCTAGTGCATTCGGGTCCTTTTCAAACTTTTTTTTGTATGACACTGTACATTTCTAAATTTCTTACCATACAGTTCTCATCTCAATATGTTGGTGTAACTTGAACACGTATTGCTAGGCAGCACTTAATTAGTGCTGTCTAGCAAAACCTATAACAAATAGAACATAGATGCCTATGTCAAAATATTGGGTGTTTGAATAAAAAAGCAAATTAATAGTTATGAACAATGTCAACCTAGTCAATCATTCTATTGAGAATGAAGCAATGGAGGTCCTTTCTAAAGCCAAAAAACCAAAGTACGTGTAGTTTAGTTTGATGGAAAGCATTAATAGATTCTAATAGTAGTGGTGACCATCTTCATTATGAATGCGGACAATGCAGCATGGTGAATGTGCCATGGAGGCCTAATGAGATGCTTTTCACGACCCGCTTGAAGGACTTGGAACCAAAGAGTGGGTTCCAGGTTTTGACTGCTCGATGTAAGAAGGAATAGCTGAACCGTTCAGTTAGAGAGCATATGAATAACACACTTAGGTATGTGACATTCATGGTCACGACCTTTTAACATGTTATTTATTGGTTATATAATTATTATATTAATTATTTGATCGTTTCTCATCACCGTCAGTAAAATGTAAGATGAATGTATGTATGTACTATGCTGTATGGATAAAATTCAATAATAACTCAAGCGACAGCAAATTAATTATAATTTCGTAGAAATTTTGCAATATTTAATTCGATTTTAAATTAAATCAAGCATCGTGTTAGAATGTCAATAAAGTCGCTTATTGTACAGCCATAAATTTATGTTAACCTTTGTAACATTGATTAGTTTATAGTTTTGACGTCTGCGATGTATTTATTGCTTGAACTCGTAGAAATTACAATTGAAAATGTTATTACTTTGCTGGATAATTGTATTTTAGCGTACAAATTAAATTATAATGAATCCTGATCGTACGCCCGGGTTTACGAATGCTCTAAACTCAATGTTTATAATTTCAATTATTGTAAGTAAATGTATTGTAAGTGATGTAAGTAAATAAGTGATAGTACAAATATGTGTGTGGAGAATTCGGTTTTGTACTTGAGAAATTGTCATGTTGGTATTAACAGACCGGTGTGACAAAGAAGTCTTTTTAGAATTTCGTAGTACGTAGTACGAACGTAACGGAATATTTATAGTATTACTTCGTTGCTCGGTTGTCTATTAGTCCGTCTGTCAAGACTCTTTTTCTCAGGAACACGTAGAGGTATCAAATACTTAATTTTGTTACCTCTTTAGTAGTAGTAAAATATTATTTTGCAGTTGGTACACAGACCATGACCTATTTCGATGTATGAGGACAACATTTTCCTAACGAAAAAGTTAAGCTTGTCCCAATTTATAGTCGTAGTATAAAAAAACCTAAAAAGTAGATTTTGATAGGTGAAACTGGCGTTCTGACTAGAGAACGCATCCACGCACTAGTCAAAGCAATCTGTACGCATTATTAAACAATTCTAATTTAAATTGAATGGGTTTTACTTACGTAATAATCTGAAAATATTTCAGTAATTTCTACAAAAAATATTGTAAGGAATCGCGTGACTTGTCCTTTCTGCAAGATGTCGTAAAACCGTAACATTCTGTGGTTTTAAATTTGTTTCAATGTAGTAAACAATTAAACTATTTCAAAAATAAATGAAAACTGTTTTCGCCATTTTGAATATGTTTATGAAGTAGTTTATGAACTCAAGTCAAACCTCTCGTAATAAATGTCGGGTATTAAATTTGTATGTACATGTTATATTTGTATGCTTACAAGTTAATTACTATTTTGTATATTAATATGAATTATTGACATACTTAAGACTATAACATTCGTAAGGATATCGATGAAGCGGTTTTAATTTAATGTAAATACCTTTAACTGAATTAATGCACGAATTATAATATTTGTTTTGGAGTTTGTGTATGTCCATATTCAGGCATTCATTGAATCTATCTAGTTTGTTTTGCACGTACAAGTTTGCTTAGTTTAAATATAAATGGTAATGTTCGTGAAAGATGTAATGTTACGTGTTGAGCTAGTAAAACGAGTCATCAACAGTCTTTAACAGCGTACTGCTTGACATAGGCCTCTCCTTAGAAAGCAGGTTCTGACCAGTGTGGTGTTCTGACTACTATATAGATGTAGTAGGTATAGGTTTTGTTTCAAGTTTTCCTTCAGATTACAGTAATGTTGCCTTACTTATTTAGCTCCGTTAATCGCTTCTTACGACAACCGTGTAATAAATATGGATGGTGACACTGTGTATTCTTATTCTGTCACCACACGGTCATAGCAAGAACTTTAGGTAAATTTAATTACTTTCAACACTCAATACAATTGACACCACATATCGAAAAGACTGTTTTTTTATCCTTTTTACCACGATGATATAGACGTAAAATTAATTATATTATATAAGTTATATGGATAAAATTTTATTGCATTTTTATGATACTGTCCAGAACAGAAGGTCATGTAACGCACTTTTTAAATTTTTATGTTAATTATAAAATTAACATAAAAATTTACAATACAACATGTCAGAGAAATATCAAAATATACATAAGTATATTTTGATATTTCTCTGACATGTTTAGAATACTTATCCATATTATATCAAGTCAATGCCCCCGAATATACTGACAACTGACAACAAGTTCAATCTTAGGATTGCGGGGGAGATTGCGGGTACCAGTCGCTCCGTGTAAAAACTGAAATTTAAGTAAAACCGGTTGAACTAGTAGCCGACCCCAAATAAACTTGGGAATAAAGGCTAGGAAGATGATTTAGTTTTCATTTCAGTTTTTCTGTTAATCGTATACTAAAAGATATAACTGTAAATATAGCTCACCCTTTAGTGTATTGCGTGTATTTTTGTACTACAGCAGTAACTCAAAGTAATAAAGTAGTTTCATGTTATTTCATTAAAATTACTTCTAATCAGTTTATTAATTGTGGTGTTATCGGTAACGACATCGTTTTTACACCGCTATTTACTAGTTATTATAATTAACTTGAAGCATGTAATAGGTAATTGTACACAATGTTTCCAATTTGTTTAATTTTTAGTTACCTTTTATATGTAATAGATCAAAATAATGATTTCGTTGAATGTTCTTTTTGTTTTGTACAAAGGTCTAAGGTATACTTACTATGTATAATAATTTAACAGTATAATGAAGGTTTGCAAAAACCAAGAAAAATATATATATACTAATTATATATAGAAAATTATAGTAGCGTCCGTATTAAGATATATAATTCAAGGGTATCCTTTAAGAAGTAACAAAATTAAGCAGTTCTAATAAAATTGTAAAGGTTTTCTTCCCTATGTATTTATTAATTTACTTCTTATGTAGGATTCTTATTATTCACCCCGGGATGAACCTCAGACGTTGGGGTACGGCTGACGCAATCTTGGTGTTCCTCCCGACTGGCTTAGTGCGTAGACTAGTTGCCCGGAAGTCCCACACACAACCTACATTGCCCCCAGGAAAAGTATTGTACGAAAGGCATTCCCCGCGTTAAAAGGATTCTTATTATTATTTTTTATTTGAAGAACACAACCTGGCAACTATATATAACTAGATGACCCAGCGAACTTCGTACCGCCCAACTTTAAAATTCCATAACTTGATCGCAGCGCCACCTACCGGGTCCAATTGTGAATCTAAACCATTCCCAGATCCCCTTGAACACACACAAAAAATTTCATCAAAATCGGTCCAGTCGTTTGAGAGAAGTTCAGTGACATACACACTCACACAAGAATCCTACTAATATTATAAACGTGAAAGTTTGTGAGTATGTGTGTATGTGTGTATGTTTGTTGCTCTTTCACGCAAAAACTACTGAACGGATTTTGATCAAACTTTACAGTAATATAGCTTATATATCAGAATAACACATAGGCTACTTTTTACTGCAATAATCGAGATAAGCGGGCGAAAGCTAGGTTAATAGAAAAATATATTAAATCGTAGATGTCAAAATGTATCACTGTTTATCTCCTGTCAAAACTTCACAGGTTGCTAGCCATAACAAACTTGCATAGCAACCATAATGATATACGCGGGTAACACCGCGGGGCGCAGCTAGTTATATATATAAAGATAACAAGTTAATCTTGTATGACAACCACAAATAGTACAAGATTAAATCCACCCCTCTGGGCATAGTTACGTGACTCTTCACATATTGGACATAATGTACATTGTTATGATTTACGAAAATAAAATAAATGTATTGTGGACGACAAATAATACATTTAACACAATTATATTGTCGGGTACATTTTTCGGGATGTAAGGGGGCGAAACACAATCTATCGCTTCAAGCCAACCTCACCTGCTCGTGGTACATCCTGCTGAATGACGAACGAGGCTCTGGCGACCGACCGATGGCGGTATACCCATCCTAACAGGCGTAGCTAAATCAAACAGGCCGATGACGGGCAGCAGCGTCATCGGTACAACAAGCTATGCCCTGCGATCACCAACCCGCCTGCCCAGCGTGGTAATTAAGGGCATTAACCTCCATGCGTAAGCACCAAAAGCCACGGCCCCCAGTTCCCGGTAGTCCCGCTATTCCTGGTCATGGTGGCGACCACGGTTACGGCGGGACAGGGGGTGCTAAGAATCTCCGGGTTACGGAAGGCCACCACAAAAGACTGACCCTGGCAACATTTAATGGCCGCACATTACGGCTAGACTCGCATCTAGCACAACTCGAGGTGGAACTTGGGAAGATTAGATGGCATATCTTGGGGTTATGCGAAGTCCGAAGAGAGGGGGAGGACACCATAACCCTCGACTCAGGCCATCTTATGTACTTCCGTGAGGAAGACCAACAATCCCAAGGTGGCGTTGGGTTTCTGGTTAACAAGTCCCTTTCTAACAACGTTGTAGAAATGTCTAGTGTGTCGAACAGGGTAGCGTACCTCATAATCAAGCTCACCGAGAGATATTACTTGAAGGTAGTGCAAGTGTACGCACCGACCTCGACCCACTCGGACGATGAAGTGGAAGATATGTTCGATGATATATCGAGGGCCCTCCACTTCACGACAAAAACCCACTACAACGTTGTTATGGGTGACTTTAACGCCAAAGTGGGAGTACAAAATTGCAGCGAATCGGTAATGGGATCCCATGGGTTTGGAAACAGGAATCATAGGGGGCAAATGCTCGTCAACTTCCTCGAACGAGAGGGGTTGTTCTTGATGAACACTTTCTTTCAAAAACAGCCCCAAAGGAAGTGGACGTGGCGGAGCCCCGACGCTATGACCAAAAATGAGATTGATTTCATCATGACGGACAAAAAGCATATATTCAGAGACGTCTCAGTGCTCAACAGGTTTAATACCGGCAGTGATCACCGACTTGTCCGAGGCTCTCTGAATATCGACTTCAAGGCTGAACGTGTCCGCTTGATGAGATCTAGGCTCCGACCAACTCTGCTCCAAGCCACGATGGGTTCTAAAAAATTCCAGTCAAATCTGGAAAACCGATTTGCTGCCATGGAAACCACAAGAGACGTTGACCAGAAACTCCATAATGTGGTTCGGATCATCAGGGAAGAAGGTTCGAGATTTTGTAAAATGCAGCGTAAGAGCGGGAAGTCAAAGCTTTCAGAGGGGACCCTTAGGTTAATGAAGGAACGACGTGAGAACCCACCTGTCACTTCGTTAGGAAAACGGACTCTGAACCGAGAGATCAGCAAGCGTGTAAGACATGACCTCCGATGCTCCAATACTCTTTTTATTGAAAGAGCGATCGAGCTGAATCGGGGGTCAAAAGTGTTCGCGCAATCTCTCGGAAGAAGCCACCTGACGAAGTTGACCACAGCAAGTGGAGTAGTCGTTACTTCCAAGCCGGCCATCCTCTCGGAAGTGGAAGGCTTCTATAGCGGTTTGTACGCTTCGCACGCATCTCGACCTGATCCCGAAAATGAGGATCCTAGAGCCAAATTAACACGCCACTACACCGAAGATCTGCCAGAAGTCAGCATTGACGAAATCGAGATGGCTCTTGGACAGCTGAAAAATGGAAAAGCCCCGGGAGAGGATGGCATTACAACAGAGTTGTTGAAAGCTGGAGGTAAGCCCGTACTGAGGGAGCTCCAAAAGCTTTTCAACGCTGTCCTGTTCGAAGGGAGAACTCCAGAGGCGTGGAGTAGAAGTGTGGTCATTTTGTTTTTCAAAAAGGGTGACAAGACCAGGTTGAAGAACTATCGACCCATTTCCCTCTTAAGCCACGTCTATAAGCTGTTTTCAAGAGTCATCACGAACCGTCTTGCGCGAAGACTCGACGAATTCCAACCACCGGAGCAGGCTGGGTTTCGGAGCGGATATGGCACCATAGACCACATCCACACAGTGCGGCAGATTATTCAAAAGACCGAAGAATATAATCAGCCCCCGTGTCTAGCATTTGTGGACTATGAGAAGGCCTTTGACTCGATCGAGATCTGGTCTGTTCTGGAGTCCCTGCAGCGCTGCCAAGTAGACTGGCGATACATCCAAGTGTTGAGATGTCTCTACGAGGCCGCCACCATGTCCGTCCAAGTACAGAATCAGCAAACAAGGCCCATACCATTGCATCGAGGTGTGAGACAAGGGGATGTTATTTCCCCGAAATTGTTCACAAATGCAATGGAGGACTTGTTCAAGACGCTGCACTGGAAAGGACGTGGCATATACATCAATGGTGAACACATCTCACACTTGCGATTTGCAGACGACATCGTCATCATGGCGGAGACGCTGCAGGACCTACAACAGATGCTGAATGATCTGGCTGACTCTTCTGTACGCATCGGCCTACGGATGAACTTGGACAAAACCAAGGTCATGTTCAACGAACATGTACTACCGGAACCGGTTGCGCTACACGGTACCGTTCTCGAAGTTGTTCAAAAATATGTGTACCTCGGGCAGACTTTGCAGTTGGGTAGAAACAACTTCGAGGACGAGGTGAACAGGAGAATTCAGCTGGGTTGGGCGGCGTTTGGGAAGCTTCGTCGGGTCTTCTCATCAGCGATCCCACAGTGCATAAAGACGAAAGTCTTCAACCAGTGCGTCCTACCCGTCATGACATACGGAGCCGAAACGTGGACACTCACGGCACGGCTGGTCCACAAATTCAAAGTCACGCAGCGTGCTATGGAGAGGGCTATGCTCGGAGTTTCTCTCAGGGATCGTGTTCGAAACGAGGTAATCCGGCAGAGAACTAAAGTGATCGACATAGCCCACAGGATTAGCAAGCTGAAGTGGCAATGGGCTGGCCATATTAGCCGCAGGACCGACAACCGTTGGGGTAAACGTGTTCTAGAGTGGAGACCGCGTCTCGGCAAACGTAGTGTAGGACGTCCACAGGCCAGGTGGAGTGATGATTTGCGCAAGACGGCTGGCAGGAGCTGGATGCGAGTCGCCGAGGATCGAACTGAGTGGCGTGCAATTGGAGAGGCCTATGTCCAGCAGTGGACTGCGATAGGCTGATGATGATGATGATGATGTACATTTTTCTTGTATACTTTAATGACAACAAGTGCAATAACAGTTCCTATCAATAACTACTCGAATTATTTTTTGGTTACTTTTATTCAGAATCACATGTGTAAAAATATATTTGATCTTACACGTAGTAAATGGACTTTAAAGACTAAAGGTTCAGCAGTTAATAGGTTGAATGTGTAAAAACTGGACTTTAATGAATGAGGAATGAGGTGATCTGTCAGGGAACTAAGGTCATCGACATAGCCCATTGGATTTGCAAGCTGAAGTGGCAGTGGACCGGCCATATTAGCTGCAGAACTGATGGCCGTTGGGGTAGCAGAGTTCTGGAGTGGAAACCGCAGTGTAGGACGCCCACAGGTCAGGTGGAATGACGACTTGCGAAGGATGGCTGGCAGGGGCTGGATGCGACATGCCCAAAATCTATGAAAGTGGTGTGCAATGGGAGAGGCCTTTGTACAGCAGTCGACTGCGATGTGCTGATGATGATGATGATGAAACTGAATTTTGAACTAAAAGCCAGAAGTGCAATTTTTTTAAACAAAGTAAGTATTAGTAGTAATCATATTGTTATTGATTACGTTATTCTTATGCATATCTGTGCTCTTTATCTTTATTATTATTTATTATTTATTTTTATACTCTACGGAGACAACACTCACCGAGGGTAAGCAACGACAGCGCGGTCAGTACCTAGATGGGTAACAATTTGCGACATGATATATGTTATGAGCGTTTTCGCGATTCGACGAAAGTCACGTTAAATCCTTGGACCCGGTTGTTATAATAAGCTTAACAGTCGAGAAGCTTAGTTGGAGGTCGTTGGGCGGTTTTAAAACATCCGACGGCAAGATAAGGTAGCCACATCGTGTCTTCACGTTATGGGTTGTTGATGTATGAGCAATTAAAAATAAAGAAGACAGCTGCAATTTTAACAAAAATATATTCATAGTCTTTCTTGCATAAAAAAGTACCTTGAAGTCTCCTCCTACATTTTATGTAATTACGTAAACCAATATTCTGTTATAAGACTACTTTGACATCATCCTACATTAAGCTATCAAAGTGTCATAAGTCAACATTTAAGCAACGAGCCATCACATTTTATAACCACGAATAAAATGTTTATTTTGTCTTATAACTCTACTCGATATATCGAATGATATCGTATAAATGTGTCGCCGTCGCCCAAGCTCTTTCCACTTACACTAAAATTTTCATATCCTCGCATAAAATCTTTGAGAATGTCTCCGCTCCTCTGAAGATAATTCTCTAGAATAAAAGCCGAAGACAGAATCGTAAAGAAACCTTTTTAGAGCGAATGATAATATTGTCCCCTGGTGCTTTGCAGAAATGTTATAACATTGCCTCGCGTAAGTTGATGGATTGCTCAGAAATAACGTATACCTACTTTAAGATATCGAGACAGGTCCCTGAAGCATTAATGAATCCCATATTTAGTGCATGATTAATTCTGAATGACAGACCACTGCGATAGTTATATTTTTGGTGAATTTTAAAATAAAAACAACGGAAGTCCTTTTAATTGAAAATGGAGTAAAAGCTGGTAACAAAATCTTTATAAAAAATATTGATTTAGTTGTAAATGACCATATAAAAATGTGAAACGCAATGGATTACTTATAGGTTGTGTAAAATCTAAAGTAAAAATAATAAACTTTCTTAAACGAACACAATATAGAAATACAAATCTCTATAAATTCCAAAGAATTATGAAAGTAAAAACTTGATATTAACTTGACAATCGTTGTAGAATTCCACGAATTATTCTCTAAAATCGTAGAACTTCGCGAATTACTCTCTAAAATGAAAATTGCCTCCTAATAGAAATGTCACTCGATGCGTATAGAGCGTCCCTCGTCAGCCAAACTGTCACTCTGAAACTCGAGGATTAGAAATGTAGATTATATTTTATTTACGAAGTTATTATGTTCAAGATATTTCGCTGTTATTTCCTGTTTGTGATTCTGTTTAATGAATACATCCGACTGGGTGTTAACCCTTTTAGATGGATCTAATTCCAAATGAACAGAATATTGCCCATTGACTTTGAGTTACTTGTAAAGCCCATTATTTTTTAAAGATAAAAATATTTTAAATGTGATGGGTTTAAATAAAGCGGAAGTTAGCCCTTGATGTCTCCAGTTAGACTGATGGTTAGTGGAGCTGACAAGCATTAAAGTGCAAATTAGGCAAACGCGATTAGGTAGGCGTAGCAGGTATATGGCGCCTTGAAGCACGATAGATCAATGCCTAAAAAAATGATTGGTGGCGGATGTATGTGCACTGCCGAAGACCAGGATGGTTGACGTTCTTTAGTTAGGAGGCCTTCGTTTAGCAGGCTCAATTATATATATATATATATATATATATATATATATATATATATATATATATATATATATATATATATAAATAGTTTTAAAGAGTATTCAAATTAGACCCGAAAGTACGTGTGTAACATCATTTCTGCAAATTTCAACAGCGTTTCTGATATATTTGTTATGTAATACTACCTACTGGTTTAAATTAACAAAACACAATCTCTCTAAACCACTTATAAAATCAAATGACAATGATTATGTTTCAAATTTATTATCCGTTAAGTTTATTATACCTAGAGATTAGAGATAAATAAAATTAAAGATGAAGGATATTAAGCATGTATGGATTGTTTCGTCGGCTGCAAAGTGTAACAGAAAAAAATAAGAAACTTAATCTCAATTTCATAAAAAGGATTTGAACTCAACTATTCTATCATAAGCCAATTTAGCGTAAACATCCCTTTTATTGGGCCCTACTTTCGACTTGTTTTCGCCTGACATCTTTTCTCAGTGTATGTCGGATTTGACCTACTCTAGCAAGGATCAAATGCAGCACAATCCGCTCGTGTAGGATTCCTCGGATATTTCGTGGGAAAGGAGTTTTCCAATTATCAGCACTTACAATACATGTCTGGCTTTCAATTTTAGAGAGATTTAAGAAAAACAATCTATTTTGGTGTAAAGACTGATGGTGTAAAGATGAGACGTAAAGAAAGAAAGAAGAAAGAAAGTAAAGAAAGATATGACTGCCTTAACTAACTTGAATCAGTTTTCTTAATAATGCACATTCGTAGAATAGTATATAATAGATAGTTTTACACCACCGCTAAGAATGTTTCCATATTTCTAGCAAAATAGCCTAATTGCAAATTGCAAATAAATTACACAAACCACTTCTTAAAAGGTATGTAGTTATAAATTTAAAAATGTTAAAAGCTAAAACATATCTATCTATTAAGAATGTCAACGTTCAATCTCCATATTTCTACATGAATGAACATGATACTTTTGACCTTATTAGCATTTGCATCCTATTGAAATTTCAAAACTGGGACATCAGAATAATGGAAACTGTGTTTGTATGAGAAGCTTTACGTGTCGAGAATATTGTACATTTTATCGGTACTTGTGGTGCAAATTTTAACAGTGGGTTTCTTAGTTTCAAAGTGCTAACCTCATGTTGAACCATCACGATATATTAAATATTTGCCAATCTAAGTAACTTCGTCTTCGTTTATTTTCAATCATGCTCGGTTCCTATGGACCTTAGCGTGATGTTAACTATTCTATCTTAGACACGCCTGCAAACCATTAAAAAAAACTGAGAATCAGTTATATAGTTTCGAAATTCATCATGAGTATAAATTTGATCGTTTTTGACTAGTACTTTATTGTAATTATAGAATAGATTGATCTGAAATATAAAATAAAACCAAATTTAATTTTATAGGGAATGTTTAAGTAACACAACCACAGCTCATGTAGAAATAGCGATGAGAGCGACCATACATATTTCATAGTCATTTCTTGATTATTAAGAATACCATCTGTTTTTAGATTGAGTAACATTATCTGTTATTAAGACTTAGAAAAGAATTTGTATCGGTCTGACAATTCAGTCCTCGACTCCAAGTCAATTAGGAAGTTAAGATTATACATATTTTTAACTTTGTCTCAATACGTGCTGTTTCTAAGTTACATCTTCAAAGTTCTAAAAAAATAAGGTAGGTTAAACAATGAAAATTAAGTTGAATCCGCTGACTTAGGATCAAATCAAAACCTAGTCTAGAATCACTTACACGTATCATGATCGCAATTGATCGCAATATGATACTTATGAAGAAGAGAATTAGCTTCTAATATAGATAATAAATATGTATGGTTTAATGTTTGAATTATATAAAGAGCCTCGCTTACTGTAAGTTCCTACAAGATCGTTTCAATTCAAGGTCTATAAATACATATACTAATTTCTAACTTCACTTAGCCAATATTAACACCAATACGCCAAACTGCGTGGCCTTAATAACAAGCCTCTGTACTTATTGGAGCTAAAGGTTCCCTTGAGGGTTAAATACATTAGTCTTGCCACCACTGGTGCTACTAAAAGTGTGCATAGGCTATATTTGACCTAATTGCTAAAGCAGTTAAAGTTATATAATTCCTTACCTTTTACTCTTATCGTCTTCAGAAAATTTCAAATATTTAATGTACATAATGAATAAAAGAATAGAGAAAATACACTCATACCTTTATTTCTTTAAAGTATATAGAGGGGTATTAAACGCTTGCGTTAAGTTGCCTACCAGAAAAAAAGAAGATGAATGGAACGCCTAAGAATGGATAGTGCAATAAACCAAATAGTCAGTGAACTGACCACTAGGTAAAACTGGAGAGTACAATAAAGAAAAATAAATGCAACAATCTATAATGAATTTGAGAAAAGAAGAAGAAAACGTTTTAAGATACTATGTATTAATATATGAAGCAAAAACTTTGTACCCTTTTTGAACAAATTTTCCAATAGAGGAGTATGAAATTTGGCACAGTTTAAGTTTGCACAGAGAAGAAGTGCAAAACGCTAAAAATATATATATATATATATATAAAATACTTTAAGTCAAATTTTGACTACTATGCAATTTTTTTATAGACCCTGAATATATGTTAATCAACCTTAAACTTATTGAATCATTTAGAAAAGAATTGTAATACTTATAATCCTTTAAATAAAACAGTCATGAAGAAAACAATTAAAGAACTCTGGGTAAGTTTTTAAAGTTTAAAAGTAAATTATATTTTTAGAAGGCGAAATTGTTCACTTTTTTATTTACTTTTGAAGAGAGTTCATAACTTTACACCTTCGTCAAAAAGCTATACGCTTCGATCGTTTCAAAGGACGGTTATGGAGTGAAAACAGAAAGAATTTCTTTTGGACGCAAAAATCACTTTTAGTGCTTATAAGGCCGAGAAGTTTGACATAATTATATATTAAATAACTTTTGATTGAAGCAGATAAGCTTTTGATATACAAACTTAAAGAAGCCGGACTTTAGTTGCGGCATTGCGGCGCATTAAAAACCATTTATAGTTGCAATTGTGCATTTATTACCTTATCATTAGGTTTTAAAACGAAAATAAGCTAATAATAGCATGTAATAATAAATAAAATCACAAAAATGGCAGTCTCAAGGGAACGTTTTATTTTTGTAAAAAGTCAATTCCTGCATTAAGATTATACATCCCGTGTCACGGTAACTTTATAAACACCCAGACTCTGAAAAATAATTTGTGGATCACACAAAGTGATGTTCCTTGTCCATATAGGATTTGAACCCACAACACTTGGCATTGAAGAAAACGGCATGGCAACCACTCAAACCACTAGGCCAACGGTGCCGTCAAATCTATAAAATACGCTGTCATAGAAAATTATACAACTTCACTATCACTACTGGTATAGTATAGAGGCTATTAGTGTAATAAGTGCAGCGGAGGGTTTATTGTAATGGACTTCTTATGTCCCAAGGTCCACACTTTAATTCCAGAAAGTTCTACTTGTAATTTGCTATAGTAGTGAAAACGTGTTTTTAATTTAAATGCGCAGTGTGAATTATCATTTCTTGCAAAAATTTTTAGGAATAATCCTTTTAAAGCTATTGTTATTATTATATGGTGAAAAAATTAACTATTATCTTAATTATTTTGATAGTAGCTTTTGCCCGTGACTCCGCCTACGTGTATGTCGAATTCCGTTGTATTTTTCACATTAAAATATAAGACGCTTACAAAGATCAAACTTCGAATTTCAGTTCTCCATCAGGGTTCCAGAGGTCCGATGCCAGTCGTTCCGTGGAAAACTGATATTCAAGTAAAGCCGGTTGAACTAGTAGCCGACTCCAAAAAATCTTGAGAATAAAGCTAGAAAGAAGAAGACACTTATAAATAATGTGCCTTCAACGTGTTTCAATAGAAATAAAAAAATGAGCTTAGGAGAACTTGTCATCATATCTAGGATATTAGATCTACAAATGTCACCATCGATTTAGTTTGATACTAAGGAACGCTTGCCGCTTATTTTCATCTAGTTTTTGTCAAGGTCAGAATATGGATAGCAATAGGACTTTAAATCTCCATTTGAAAAAAAATTGTGACGTTTTTCATTTCTATTTTATTTACAAATATATACAAAAATATATATACAAAATATATAAGCATATTTTCATTGGGTTGTTTCCTCGTTTTGTTGTTGTAAAAATATGTTGTTCAGGATAAAGATAACATAATAATAAATGTTAGAAGTTATCTTACAACAATTTGTTTGTCCATGATGTGATCATGGACCGGAACCCGCACGTTAGCCGCGGGTGTTTCCAACGCATTTTTCATCGGTACCCCGCTGAGTATCTAATAGCTTTTGTACAAAACAAAATACAATTTGACTTAGTTTCTCGGACTACATGTTTCATTATGTTGTTTGTTTTATCTTTATTACCTCAATGATAATCCTTCTTTTCTTATGGTGTCTCTTCACTAATGGAAGTTGGTCTTCAGTTCTGCGTACTCCTTTCGTTTTTAGCCAAACCCAACATTTCTTCTACGCTGCTGTTCTCAGTTCATTTTCTTATGTTCTTCAATAACAATAATAACATTAAATGTGTATTATTTAAATATATACTCAAATATTTTTTTTACCTTTCATTGCAATCTAAACGTGTCCTGAAGTGAAGACTACTTCTTGCACTCGTAGTGTGGGATGTCCTCTGGTCTGTTGGCAGGATGATTTGCTAAAAGTTGGCGTTGACTGGGTGCAAAAATCAGGCAGGGCTCTGTGGTGTCCTTTAGAAGAGGCCTATATCCAGCAGTGGACTGTAGCGAGCTGATGATGAATCATTAATTCCACGGTGCAGAATAAAAATATCACGACTTTTTCAGTGATCCCCAATACCCACGCATCAACGATTTGGATAGAATGACCTTTGAACAATGTCAAACCTAAAAATGGCAACTAGTAACAGAACACAGATATTTCACACATAAATATCAACAGACGCACACAAACATAAATATATCCCGACCGATGTTCCCTCTCCTCGTATAAATAATAACAGTAGAATCGTATTTCTCGATAGGGTGCCTTACATCGACGCTACGTTAGGACCGCTGCTAGATATGGATTGTCTTTGCTCTAACAACTTATTTAATCAATGTATTTTTAACCGACTTCAGGTAGCAAGAGGATCAAATTTCGAATATTCTATTTTGGTGTATGAAGCACGAATATCGTAGTCGTTTTTAAACTACAGTTTTTTTTTAATAAATTCGTAACACTTCCGGTTAATTTCATTTAACTAAATCTTTATTTTTTGAACATTAAGGAAAATTTATAATGTTCTTCTTACCAGTCATTTTGATTTATGCATATTGAAGCCGAAGGTAAGTTCTAACATTTTTTTTTAATATTTAAGCCTACCATTGGAGTCTACTCTGCCTGATGGAAAGCATTAGTAGAGTCCAAGAGTCACTATACTCATTGGGCCTCCGGTCTTGCACTGACCAGTGAAATATAACAGCACTAGGGAGAAGTACTGCTCACTCTACTTCCTTGAAAATATATTTTGCCCGCGGCTCCGCATGTATTTCGATTGTTGCGGTAAAAAGGAACCAATGTTTTATTCTGATATATAAAGCTATATTACTGAAAAGTTTCATCCAAATCCGTTCCGTAGTTTTTTTGCGCGAAAGAGCAATAAACATACATAGTCGCGTTTATAATATTAGTTAGGATTTGCTGCATTCAACTATACAGGCTATTTAAAATTTCCTAATAAATTTCTGTGTCACGGGGGCGTTACAAAATCACGTGAACCGCACACCGATATGCTCAGACCAATAATTTCTGAATCAAACAAAGTGTTGTCCAGGAGAGAAAATATATAAGAGTTTTGAGATTATAAATATCACCATCACTTGTAATCACACTATTTCTTATTACACCTATTTTTTTCAATTATCTGTGTGGTAAGTCTTCACTATTTTAGCATGTCGCATCGGAATCCTATTAAGGCTTGAAATGAGTATTTGACAATCAAGTTCAAAGAGACTCGAAATTAATTGGTGGCGAGCCGCACCCGAAATAACCCTTGAAATATTTGAAGGACATCTTTAAGTAAATTTATGTTCGCGTCTACTCTGTCAACATTGCATAATCTCTTTATGCGCCTTCTAGCTGTAAATTCGGACAAATAAATATTTCAAACAAATGACACTCTACTTCATCGGGCCCCAAACTATGCAGAGCTGTGTACTATGGGTACTAAACAACTGTTATATATACACGTGAAAATATTTTTTTATAAATTCATACATATTATACATAGAAAAGAACAGAACTCATAAACAAATATTTGCAGATCATACAAACATTTGATCCGACCCAGGAATCGAACCCGATACCTCTTAATCAGGAGCTGCATACGCTAACCACTGGACCAACGAAGCAGTCAAATGCTTTATGAAAATAAATATCATTTATACTACACCTGATCGGAACAGTCGTCAATATTCCTTAAAAAAGCGGCCAAGTGCGAGTCGGACTCGCCCAAGAAGGGTTCCGTACCAGCAAGTAACATCATATAAAAGTTCTTATAGTTCGTTGTAACTTTCATCGATGTTTTTATACTAGTGTATTGATTGGATGAAAGGTATATTGCGTGTTACGATTTATGAGGTATAAAAAAAACTACTCACTAGATCTCGTTCAAACCAATTTTCGTTGGTAGTTTACATGGTAATGTACAACATATATTTTTTTTAGTTTTATGACTCTCTTACTTTAGAAGTTAGAGGGGGGGGGACACACATTTTTCCACTTTGGAAGTGTCTCTCGCGCAAACTATTCAGTTTAGAAAAAAAATATATTAGAAACCTCAACATCATTTTTGAAGACCTATCCATAGATAGACACGTATAGGTTTGATGAAAAAAAAAATTTTGAGTTTCAGTTTCAAGTATGGGGACCCCCAAAATGTATTGTTTATTTTTCTATTTTTATATAAAAATCTTAATGCGGTTCACAGAATACATCGACTGACCAAATTTCAACAGTATAGCTCTTAAAGTTTCGTAAATAATTGGCTGTGACATACGGACGGACAGACAGACAGACAGACAGACAGACTTGACGAATCTATAAGGGTTCCGTTTTTTGCCATTTGGCTACGGAACCCTAAAAATGAAAAGAGAACGTTAGTCTTTTCCTTGACCTGAATAAACGGGAGGAAAAAATGTATGAAAATCCATTTCTAACGTGTTTTAGCAGGAGAGAAAGTTGTATGAATTTTCATTTCTCATGTGTTACCTTATCTATGGCGCGCGCCTGCCCAAGGAGTTTTCATATAATTTAAATATGGAATCTCCGTGCCACTGACATCCATTTGTGAAGAATTAAAAAAAACAAAAGAAGCGTTAAAAATTGGTCAAATTCTAAGCTAAATTGTGTCTTATGTTTCGATTTTATTTTAAAAATACTTTCAATGTTCCTCACAGGTGTAGTATAAAGCACTGCGTAGCACTCGGGTTAAAGTCCCATTCCTACCTCGGGAGTATTGTGGCCCTACACAAACTGCTCTCTCGCTAGTAATCGGTCCCTTTCCTCCCTCGGTGTACAATGTACTATTATAACTGGTAATTATATCATCATCAGCCTATCGCAGTCCACTGCTGGACATAGGCCTCTCCAATTGCACGCCACTTAGTTCGATCCTCGGCTACTTGCATCCAGCTCCTGCCAGCCGTCTTGCGCAAATCATCACTCCACCTGGCCTGGCTTAACTAATTAAACTTATTTCATTTGCATCATCAACAACCCATAGCGTCCCACTGCTGGGCTCAGGTCTCCTCTCAAGAGAGGGTTAAGGCCTTACGTCCCCACGCTGGCCGAGTGCGGGTTGGGGACTGGGTTTCATTTGCATAATACTACCAAAATAATTTCTAATTTCAGTCTGATTCCCTGATGCTTTATATTATGCTTGGGTTAAGACATTTTATTACAAAAGACAAGAAGAAACGAAAGTCCGATCTCACTTATCATGATAGTTACTGCGTTTACACGGGTTCTGCGAAAATTCTTGTTATTTGAATATCACGGTTCTGAATATACTTCTTAGTTACGGATAAATAATTTTCGATCACTGTTCAGTGTACCTGTTCAATCATCTGTAAAGATCCGATTACTTCTATGAATAAAGAACCTTAGCTATATTTTCCTATTGTAGCAATTACAATATCAATATCAGTTTCAAAGTCCAAATCATCAAAATAAGAGGCAATACGCACGAATTTATTGAGAACAGAAAACGAAATAGAATTATTTACTTCTCCTTTAAAAGCTTTCCTTTGTTATGTCTTGGTCTAATTAGAGCGGAAAATTGATTTATGTTTTGAATTATTCTGTTTATTTGAGTACCAACTGCCTAATACCGACGTTTATAAAGGAGCGGATAAAAAAATATACGGAATGGATATAAAGCTTAATGATAATGTCAGCCGTATTTACAAAGCGGAGGTTTTAAGTGGGTAGAAAATTTTGTCCTGGAAATTGTACGGTAAAAATTGGTCGGGGTCAAGTAATTGAGAATGAAAATTGTTAAATCATAAATCGTACTGTTTATGGATGAAATAAAGCATTTAAACGTATTTACGTATGTGTAATCGATTTACATGTAATATAGAGTTCTATGTTACACACCTTATATAGCATCAAAGCAAAGAGGTAAAACTAGTACTAGTAGCCAAAAGCCATGATCAATTTGTTTATCACAATTCACTCATCGTTCGTTGTAGTACAGTGTTCAATAGCACATCCAGGAGTGATTTTGTATCAATATACAAAATCACTCCTGAATAATGCTACGTCTATACGCGCGTAAAAGCACAACATAAACTACAGCTGCCTTGACTAAAAGGAAACGCAGTTTGTTTGCAACTTAAGAATTGCTGGATTTAGTTATGGATTACCTCGGTGGCGCAGTAGGAGCGTAAGTATACATGTTTGACTGCTGTGTTTGAGGTCACGGGTTCGATTTCTTCGTCGGACCAAATGTTTGTGTGTTCCGCAAATATTTGTTTCGGATTTTGGGTATTTTCTATGTATAATATTTGTGTATTTACAAAAAAAATACGTTTATGTATTGACATCAGTTGCCTAGTGTACCTATAGAACAAACTCTGCTTAGTTTAGGATTAGATGGCGTTGTGTGTAATATGTCCGAAATATTTTAATATTTATTTACTATCCAAAACAAATGATTATCAGGTTGTTTTTCTTTTATTGAAATGTGTAATAACTCAATTTTATATTCACTATCATTTCACGGCATGAAAGGTTAAGACAGCATATTTCAGAATGGAATAAAAAAGTGGCCGAATGCTCCTGGCCGGCAATTAAGTGGCAAGCAACCCATGTCAGTACTTGCAGTTAAAGCAAAGCCAAATTACGTACATAATTACAGCTCTTAAACTGAGGTATAGCCGTTAATGAAACTGAAAACGAGTTAAAGTTTTAAATGCCGCAATGAATGCAAGCTGTTTCTCAATTTTGTTTGGTTTGGTTTTGTTTGGGTGCTAATGTATTTTATTTTTGAAATGCTCCTTGATACATATTGGAGAAATAGATGAGTAATATGGATAAGGAAGCTATTAGTAAAACATTTGTAAGTAATTACCATGTTTACGTTTAAGTAAATCAATCCTACATCGAAAAACTCCCACACATTTAATTGATGCATATTTTGTCTATACAAATAAATAAAATTCAAGTGGCTGTTTGTAGTTTCAAATTAACAGCTTTGTAATAAATGCATATGAAGGTATATAATGTATATATATAGTGTACAATAACCGCAGTTTACACCAACAAAGCTTTTAAAAATAAATGAGAATACGTTGACATACAAACGTTAAACGAATACTTCGTTTCATCGACTACTAACAGCGTACTAACTACTGTTGTATTCAAGTTTCATTTACTTCGATAATAAACTTCATTGTTATATTATGTGATTCTTTTAGCTTCAATGGCTATGCGTACTATGTTAATAGTATTAGTTATTTTATATATTATAGTTTATATATGTGTGTGTATTATGTTTGGCAACTAGAGAGATTAGATGATAGAAGACTCACGATAAAAGTTATAGAGCGAATGTGTGGGGAAGTATCAGTAAATTAGTGATATTCTGAAAAAGGCGTCAATAGCTCCAGGAACCGACAATCATACATGCAGTGATTGATGAAGGTGGACGAAGCTAAAGGTGTGTCAGGACCGCAGTAAGTGGAGATCATTTGTCTCTGCCTACCCTCCTGGGAAATACGCGCGACACTATGTGTGTATGTTTTTTATCAATTAACTGTAAATAATTTAGTCTAAACTTTCTACTACAGCTTTCCAGTCGAACCGATTTGAGAAACGTAAAACTAAATAAATAAATATTTTTGACATTTGACACAAAACATCATCTATTCCCAAATTAAGGGTATTATAATTGCATTATGGGTACTACATCATCTAGTCCCAAACTAAGCAGAGCTTGTATTATGGGTACTAGACAACTGATATAAATACATAAACATACCTTTTTGTTACCTCAAACTACATAGAAATCACCCAGACTACGAAACTAATATTAGCGGATAACACAAACATTTAGTACAACCCGGGTATCGAACCCTCTTGAGCAGCAGCCGCATACGCTAACTACTAAACAACGAGAAAGGCAGTGAAATGAAAACATTTTCATTTTTTTTTATAAAAGCTGCCAAAATGACTCTGCCCTGCCTGATAGAGAGCATGAACAGAATCCAGAAGTGGAGGCCACCATCCTCACTGCCACAACTTACAGTGCAGCACGGCGACCCACACTATGGCGGCCTAGTAAGATGCTTTTGCACGCCCCGCTTGAAGGACCCGGGGTCATAGAAGGGAGTAAACACATGCGCTGGTAGAGAGTTCCAGGTTTTAACGCTCGGCATAGTAAGGAAGACACAGTTGGTTTACAAATTAAATCTTAAATATAATCTTCATTTTATATAAAGAGTTAATTAGAGTGATTTACGCACGAACATCTCGATATATAGCACGAATTAAATTAAAAGTTTTTCCCATTCAAGATTGAAGTTGTTCAAGGTACATAAAGACAAGACGCGAGACAAGTATCAAAAGTATAATATGTGAGTCGATAAAGTCAGAGCTAAAGTTAAATTCTCTTCGTATTGATAAGCCTTATCATTGCGAAAGCATTACAAAACTTTTATACGATGATCAATCACCCGTTGTTACAAATTGTTTTGTTTAATACTACCTGCTTGTATTGGATTTTCTTCTCTTTAATTCATATTATTTTTACGGGAATTAACGCGATCACTTATTAAGGATATTACATACCTCTGATTTGCCTGACGTTTCGACCATGTTGCACTGGCCGTGGTCACAGGCTGACTGGCTCATCGGCGCACGCCCTCCGTCGTCGAATCCGTGAATTATAAGGTTCTTCATCTACCCACACATTTTCGATATTATTGATGATGATGATATCTTTAATGATTATTATTGATTTACAATCATAATGATTTGTTAAAACGTAAGGTTATTACAATGCTTACAAATAAGATATCCTACTAATATATGTATAAAACTAATATTATAAATTCGAGAATAACTCTGTCTGTCTGTCACGCTTTCACGCCTAAACTACTGAATTTAAATAAAATTTGGCACATAGATAGTTTAGTCTTTTTGGGTTTTCTTAGAAATTTCATAATAGCAGCCCGGAGTTTGGAAGTTTAGTGGGGACGGTGAGCACGTAAAGTCCCGGTTGACATCAATATGTATGAATATCGTTCTTGGGAAATCAGTGCCCTCAAATTTAGTGACAACTAGTTTAACTTTCGAATTTCAGTTCTCCTCTAGGGATGCGGAGGTCTGATGCCAGTCGCTCCGTGGAAAAACTGATATCCAGGTAAAACTGATTAAACCGAGTAGCCGACCCCAAATAATATTGGGAATAAGGCTAGGAAGAAGATTGTTTAGAGCCTGAGAAAGAACATACACATACACAACCTACACTACGTACATTATTTAGACCTGAATATCATTGTAACCTTGAACTTTATTGAATCCCAATTTATTACCAAGACATTCTCAAAGCCCTCAATATGAACGAAATCGTAAAATCTTTATGCCCCCAAACTTTGACATCACAACTTTTCTTACATTCAATATCAAGAATGGACAAAAATAGATAGATGGGTGTCAAGCGGATAGTTTGTGTAAGTTTTTACAACTGACCACCTCGATTTATCGTACAAAAAGGAAAACGAAGGGGAAAAAGGCAGTTCAAACTAATTAAGTTACTTTGAGTCGGAAAACTACTTATTAATTTATTGTCATCAATTGATTATAACGATGTATAGCGTGTGACGTCGAATGTTTGTTTAGTTTATTGTAATAATGGAAGTCAGAAATGAATAATAAATAATAATCATAAATAAATATTTTGGACATCTGACACACAACATCATCTCGTCCCAAGATAAGCAGAGCTTGTGTTATGGGTACTAGACAACTGATATAAATACATAAACAAACTTTTTTTTTGTAAATACATACATATTATACATAGAAAACACCCAGACTCCGAAACAAATATTTGTGAATCACACAAATAATATTTGGTCCGACCCGGAAAAAATCTGAATTGAAGGGAATCTACTGTTAAAAAAAATGTATAAAGTATGTTGAATTAGATGAATACTATGATGTGCAACCTCAAACTTTAAACACAAATATGATAGCGAAAATTTTGTTGATCTTGGACGAGCGTAGACTAGTTCGAACTTATGTAACAAGGCAATTAATTGTTAAGTTTATGATCTTTATTTTCTTTTAATCACTTACTCAATTTTTATTTTATCTAAGTAGATGAAAAATAAATAATTACATACTACTTTTAGTTTAGTTTAAATTAGCATAAAATATTTTGGAATAAAAATATATAATAAAACGAAAACATTGACAGGCCCATATTGTTGTATATAGACATTCTCAAATACAATGCAATGGTTTAGCCTTTTTCAGTATCTAAACTTTGAATGAGATTGTATTGGCCACATCCCAAATTCTTGGAACCGACGATGTGGTCCATTTTACGAGGCAATGTACTCCAGAATTGATGTAGTGGGTTGTACAAATATTATAGAATATTTGCTTCATTTGGCCAACAATGTTGAAGTTTATCTTGCCCTATATTAGCGGTTTCACTTCAAAAAGATTTACAATTCGACTAAATATTGTTTTTGTATGTTGAACTATATCTTGGGCAGATTTGTAGCTATGTTATGTGACTGTTTTAAATCGTTTTTCTGAACTCAATATAAAACTTTAGAATTTCTACTTTGAATGACATTGAAAACTTAAGAATTCAGCTACTCCTAACAATCATGACTCAACTACATTAAAGGTGATGACACAAGAAAAATTATATAAATGTATAAAAACATGGTTATTGTGGGTTAAGAAGAATTTATAAGAAGGCTCGATAACCTACGGCGGGACGAGAAAAAGCACCTCAGTAAATCGCCATAGAGTGGGTTGCCGTGCTGCATTGTTCACAACGACAATGGCCGTTACTCCTGGATTTTATTCATACTTTTTATCAGTCAGAGACGAGTAAGACAGCTAATATAAAAAAAATGTTGATTGAATTTTAAAATTCATACTTACTGAAACATTTATTTTTATTTAATTTATTCAAATTTAGAAAAAAAAATTAGCACCAAGAAAGTTCAGCTTTACATTAAAGGTATAAAAATTACACAAACTTATTTCTACGCATCACATTTTTGCTGTAACCCCAAAAATCGACCTAGATTCAAATATTCGACCGAAACCTTTCAGCTTTGAACAAAGCCTTTGATGTGGCTGGTTCACCTTTTTTTAAACTTTTTGTAACGCATACGTACACATGTAGAGTGTGTATCCTAAATGTGCATTCAAAGTTTAAATATTTAACACTTTAACATACATACTTGACCATGTTGTGGACTTAGTCCTCGTGGTAACGGATTACGAATGCTGAGTGTTTCCACCTCTATTTGTCCCTTGGGTGTCATAAAGGCGTCTTACGGCCTGGCCACGAGTTTTGGTCTTAGCGAAAAGCGGAGCGGCGTCGGTGAGCGGTGCGTTTTGCACGCCACGAACCTTAGTAGCGGTTAGTTGCAGCGGCGACGGTGGACGTATTTAGGTAGTCGAAACGTGTTAAAAATCATGGCGTTATAAAAATTATCCCCTGTCTTTTTAGAAACAACATTTTTTTTTTTTTAAATATGATAGAATGAGTGCACGAACTAAATAAAGATCGGTATTTAGATGGTGGATTTAGTGACCTATACGAAGGTCCTACCTATAAGAAGTAACTGATGTTTCCAAGTGTTTTGCTAAGTAGGTACTTACAGAGAGAAAAAACTTTAAAAACTTGTCAACTACTTACATTGCGTATAAGACATACTAGTAGTTTCGTGTGTTGTTATATCTACAGACAAAACTACTGATATGTAAACTGTTTTGCTAATTAGGTACCTACTGACAGAGAAAAAAATTAACTTTTAAAACTTGTCAACTATCCACCTACATTACGTAAACATACCAGTAGTTTTGTCAACATATCAGTAGCTTCATTTGGTAGGTACCTAGGTTCTATGTTTTTGTGTTATCAATTTAAATTAAACGTAAGTACCATTATATTCCGGAAAACATTGTTTAATTTCTTCCCACAACCTTTTTATATTTATGTTGGGGATATTTTGACATCCATATAGGCGGTCTATTTAAATTTCTGTTATAAAAGCCTCGGTATCCATTACCGCCATAAAATCGTCTATTTTTTTTTGTTTTTATTTAACGCCGCTGAGTCCGTCACTCCTGCACCGCTGTACACGCCGCTCTGTTTCGTGGCGTCGCACATACTAACTTGTGCCTTTGTTCCTGCCGCTCTCCATACCGCTCGCCGCTGTAGCAATTCGCTCGGCAAAAACCGCTAGCTTTTTCGCTATGAGCGGCGACTCGTGGCGTGCCTCGTACATTTTTATACTTTTGATATTACCGCTCGGCGTTTCGCTCTTAGCTGCCGCTCACAGCGGAAAGGTCGTGAATGGGCCGTTAGACAAGATAAACTACGCAAACAAGATCACTGCAAAGAGATAGACAACTTAAAGCACTGTCTGGCTAGCGTAGTATAGTAGGCCAAACCTCCTTTCTAACTGGATTGGTAAAGGCTGTTGATGAGAATGTTGATGTTATTTACTTGTGTAAACCTATTACACAAGCCGCATACGCTGACCACTGCGTTACCGTAGCAGTCTCGTTAATTTGTTCTTAACTGTTAAATAAACACCATTGAAAATAAATTATTCCTGCACAGAGATGAATTTTATAGAACAAACTGATATATGAAAATAATATAGTGTTACAGTACCTTAAATTGTGTACCTTCATGGTGCAATAATATTTATTTCAACAATAACCCGTAACGTCCCACAGCTGGACTTGGGTCTAATTTCAGAAGAGGGTTAAGGCCAATCGTTCCCATGCTGGCCTCCAACTAAGCTTCAGGACTGTTATCTTATGATAACAACCGGGACCGACTGCTTAACATGGCCTCCAAATCACGGAAACATATCATGCTACAGACGGTCACCTATCTATGTACTGACCGCGCAGTCATTGCTTACCCTCTGTGATTGTTTTCAATCACCTAAGGCCACTCGGCTATGTGCGCTTATGATATTTTACAATGGTTTATTGAAACAACAATTGAGATCAAAATCTCTAAGTACGTTACGTTACGTTACGTTACGTTACGTTATGTATATTTCCAACAGGTATTGAATACGGTACGAGTTGCAATATAATTTGAAACAAGTACTTTCTCAGTACCTAACTATTCCATTGTGCACCTGTGGTTTCTTTGTTCAGTTATATTTTCTTCGTTACAAGGTTCTTTCTACTTCTTGTCTAATTAGTTAAGTTTTATGTTAGCCGTTAACTAAACTAAAATACAAACTAACTATATTACCGCGAGAAAAATTTACATTGTTTTAGAGAAGTCTATCTTTTTACGTTTTTCTACTATTTATTACACTTTATAGTAGCGTGAGTTTTTTTTAATTTAGAGGCAAAAAGGAACACTGTGTGGTCCGATTGCGATGGATTACTTAGTTGAGACAAAGTAAAGCATTAGACCACATGTACACTTAGTCAGCAATAAAGATTTCGAGTTGATTACGATCCTGGATTGTTCAAACATAGTGTATAAAGTAATTATCTAGGCCGCCATATTTCCAATAAACATGGTGACCACGACTCTTGGGTTCTACTGATAATTTTTATCAGGCGGAGTAGAATTACTTCGGCAAGCTCCCTATTACAAAAAAAATCCTAGAGCAATTCATATACATATGTATGTTTATTACAATGTTGATATCACTGGCGCTAACCATTATGAACAAATCCTTGAATTAAAAGATCCTTCAGTGAGCCGTTTTTTCAATACAAAGGGAGGATCCTCCGATCAGGCGAGGTGGACATGCCTGGTTTGCTACTGCCCAACAGTTAATGTTGGGATGTTGTATATTATATGTTAATCGGCGTAAGAATTTCCTATCGCGATTCAGGATTAATAATTACTATGTATACTTCATTCCGTGTTTTCTTCGTCGTTCAGTGTTTCTTCGGTAGATGGCGCTGTTTTCGTATTTCGTATGTTTTCGTCGCCATGTACGTGGAAGTCGCCACAACATTGATAAATAAAACCATGTTTTTGTAAAATTGATTTTCTTTAAAACGAAAAATAAATTTTTGAGAGATTGAGTTAAAGATGTTACTGATGAACATAGTAATGACACTACTCCTAGACTATACATGCAACATGTTTTTCAAATAGATTTATTCAAGAGTTTTCATAGAGGAATAAGAATACTATTGAAACAACTGTAATGTATTTTTTCAAATGAAATGTATTTTTGAAATCTCGATTCTCAGAATTCCGCACCGATTTTCATAGAAAACTACGACGTTATGCAATATATTAAAATAAATTCAAAAAGTACTTTACGATACTGTCTACATCTCTGTACATTTTGCTTTAAGAACTATAAATATGGATAAAACGGATAAAAGAATAAGAACGCGAAGCTTAGCTATTCACTCGACTATTTTCAGTTTTGTGAGATTCTTCGTACCGTAATCCTACAACCAACGGACAGGAAAATATTTTTAATGCTTAAGTTTCTTACAGCTTTTGTATTAGCAGATCTACTTACAGCACCGAGTTACTTAGTAAATTTAAGTAAATATTTTATTAAATAGATATTAATCAGGAGTTCTTTTTTGATAGATTTTATGATTTACAAATTATATGGCTTGAAACGGTTCGGTGGTCGTCTAGTGAAAATATTTGTGAGCAATACAATTTACATACCATATTTTAAATTTTTATTGACGACTATACCTAATTTTTTTTTTTTTTTTTTTTTTTTTTAATTTTTTTTTTTTTTTATTGTTGTAATGGAATAGGCGTTTGTCTTCCATCTCACCTGATGGAAAGTGTAGATGAAGACGAAGTGGACGTGTACCATACACGCCCATCCAAAAGAAACTTGTTCACTCTACTCTTAAAGGTTCCAGAGTTCAACTCATCAGGAAAAATAGACCCAGGCAGGTCGTTCCAAACTTTGGCGACTCTCACCAAAAACGAGCTGTCAAACCGTTTAGTTCGTCTTTTGGGTATGCCCACAACGTATGGATGAAACTTTTGCCTGCGCCTAGTAGTCCGATAAAGGAATGGAGATGGCTCAATCAGTTCGAAAAGAGCTTTCGAGCACTCTCCAAATGGTATCCTATAAAAAACCGATAAGCTGGCAACTCGACGACGATGCTCAAGGGTGTGTAGTCCGCTATTTGAGAGCTTTTCGTTATTAATTAACCTACGGGCTCTTCGGTCAACTGAATCCAAAGCTTCCAGATGATATTTGGCTGCACCGTCCAAGAGGTGACTGCAGTACTCCATGCAGGATCGAACTTGGGCAGTGTAAAGATTAAGCAGCTGTTCAGAGCTGAAGTACCGCCGAACCTTTGACAGAATTGATAATTTCTAGGACGCTGTTTGTGCCATAGACTCAATTTGTTGGCCAAAGTTGAGGTTAGAGGTGATGGTAATACCTAGAAGCCCTAGATGGTTAGTAATCGGTAAGGATACACTTTCGAAAGTGGGTGTTAAATCAAAGCTACTCTTTTTCGCGGAGAAAAGACACGCTTGTGTTTTGGAAGGGTTGAACTGGACAAGATTGGCGTCACCCCAATCGGACACCCACTGCAATGTCACGTTCACCCGTTCAATCATGGACTCTCTCAAGGACCGTATTTCCTCTGGACTAGCTCGCGAGTTGGTCGTGTACCTCTCAATTACGGTGCTGTCGTCGGCGTAGCTAATAATATCCGGTGTTATAAGATCATTTATGTGCAGCAGAAACAAGGTTGCAGAGAGAACTGATCCCTGAGGTACCCCAGCATTGATTGCCATTAGGTCGGAAGAGCAGCCATCCAAGACAACTCGAATCGACCGTTCTCTCAGGAAATCACAAATCCAGTCACAGAGTCCAGTAGGTATGCCGTATGCTGGAAGCTTGCTAAGTAATGCCTGGTGCCAGACGCGGTCAAAGGCCTTTGAGATGTCCAACGAAACAGCTATTGCTTCACCGTGACCTTCCAAGGCCTCGCTCCAAAGGTGGGTGGCATATATTAGCATATCTCCGGTCGAGCGTCCTCTGCGAAAACCATATTGGTTATCACTAAGTAGCTCGTTTTCTTCAAGATATGTCAGGAGACGATTATTAAGGATACGCTCCATAATCTTACAGATTATAGAGGTGATCGCGACCGGTCTGTAATTGACTGGGTCTGCACGGCTTCCTTTCTTGGGTATAGGCTGAACATTAGCAAGCTTCCAGGATCTCGGAACTTTGCCAGTTTCTAGAGAGAGTTGAAATAGACGAGTCAAAACAGGGGACAACTCGGGTGCACAACACTTCAGTACCACTGCTGGAATGCCGTCAGGACCACTGGCCTTATTAACGTCCAGGTTCTGCAAACATTTAAGTACCTCTTTTTGGTGGATTTTAACAGCGCTCATTTTAGGGCCAAACGGAGGTAACTGAGGTGGACATTTGCCGTTGCTGTACAGACGAGAACACTCTGCGAAGAGATTGGCAAATAAATTTGCCTTCTCCTCAGCGCTATGGACCAGGGATCCATCAGGTTTTCGCAGAGGAGGCAGCGAAGAGCGACAGAAGTTTTTCTCGATTGACTTGGCGAGGCTCCAGAAAGCTTTACTCCCCGAGGGAAAGGAAGCTAACTTTTCCCCTATACGGCCAATGTGGTCCAATCGAGCTTTTCGTATCGCTTTTTTGCAGGATTTAGCAGCTGCGTTGTATGCTTTCTTCTTAGACTGGAGATCCAAGGCTTTGTTCTTACGAGCTTCAACCCATGACAAATAGGCTTCACGCCTACGCTTTTCAGCTAAGCGGCATTCAGCATTAAACCAAGGTCTCAAGGGATAATTCAGTGAAAGGAATAAAGTACTCCATGGCTTGATAAATCACACTCGAGACAGCATCCGCGCAGCACGTTGGATCTGTAGAAGAAAAACAGACCTGCCTCCAAGGATAAGAGGCGAAAAAGTGACGCATCTCATCCCAATCCGCTGACTTGTATCGCCACACTCGTCTAGTGCCTTTAGGGCTGGTGTCAGGAGGCGAGTAGTGCGAAACAGATTTCACGACACAATGATCCGATGTCCCGAGTGGTGGTGATACGGAAACCGAATATCTGTCAGGATCGGTTGTCAGCAGAAGGTCCAGGCAATACGCAGTGTGGCCCACGACGTCAGGAATACGAGTGGATTCGTGGACGAGCTGAGAGAGGCCACAAGATATTGCAAACTTGTAGACCTCTCTTCCAGCGTGGTCAGTGTCGCTATACGGGTACAGCCACCTAATTAAGTGAATAAATTAACATTAGATGATACACTTAATGTTACGAATTAGGCTTTTGTAGGTATGTTTGCCATTATTAATACATTATAATTCCACCGGTACTCATTAGTTATAATGGTAAAAATAAAAATAGCTGACACCGTACGTACTTACTACAGTAAATATGGTAGTAAAACAATAAAATAATTAGTTAAGGATAATTTCCAAGCTTAATTTATTTATATTAGCTTGGATTCCAATATTCTTACCCCATCATGTACAATACAAATCAACTAAAGTTTCCTCACAGGTAGAAAGTTTACACCTAAAAGATCATTCTCTCACCCAACAATATCTATACTCCCAAATGTTGCGGGCAGCCCCATACCATAAAGTACCCCACTTATTTGACCCTTAAGTCAGCTTTCAAAAGGGAATTTAACAATCAATTTATAATCATTGCAGATGTGTAAAAGATTTGGTAATGCTAAATTGTGAAAGATCTCCTAAAAGAGCTACAAATGTTACTAATGATTTGAAAGCAGATTTTGGTCTACTATACCACGCCGGGTAGACAGTTGGCATTGGATTTATTTCAAGTTTTTCTTCTCTTTGCAACGATGTTGTCCTGCGTCATTTATCCCTTAGCTTCAGCTCTTACGACACCCACGGGATGAATAAGAGTGGTGACACTCTGTATGGTATTCTTAATATTTCTGTATCTGGTATTCTTACCGCTTCACCATATGGATGAACTAGTGCACTCAATGATCAAACATTTAAGCCACTAGCAAAACTATCCGAGATATCAAAATTCGGTACCTTATCACCTTGTGTATTGAGCTTCTCCTTTCCATCCTTCATTTCTTCTCATCCAGTAATAGATTGGCTATTACTGGATGCGAAGAAATTGAGTAAATAGTACTTTTTCACAGCGAGTAAAAGCAATAACCTCATATTTATCTACGAAGCGATAGGCAGGTCTATAAAATAATTTGCGTTGGAACTTGGTGGGTCTCCTCGCTACGGATCCTCGCGGTAACGAACTTGGAAATTTATTCATAGCTTCCTTCGTTCTTGTAAATACGACGCGGGAACACAATCGGAATTTCGTTTTGATTTTATAACTAATCTACGAACGTGTCGTAGCTGTGAAATGAGTTTTCGATTACCTACCTAGACCAATGGAATTGTGACGACGATTTTTATGCAAAAATTCTTAAAATACTTCCATTATGAAGAGAAATCATTTCCCAAGTTTATTGTTTCTTTAGTATTATTTTTATTTTCTTTGTAATGTAATTTTTAATTTTAAGTAAGGATTTCTTTAAAGCATTTGCTTCCCAATAGAAAAGCAAGGTTTGAAAGTTATACTTGTGACACTAATTATAAATTTTACAGTGACTCGCTAGACTCGCCTGACTTTTAATAATTTTTAAGTTCTTTAGTTTCAAAATTACTTATACTGTAATATAATCTATATGTTACCTGTAATTATTACAGAAAACGAAAATTACTTTGAATTTCACAGTAGAATTCAGATTTTAATTTCCTTACACAATTGATCAAAAATACTATAATATTATACAACTAGGATTACAAAGCCTGAAACAACTTATCACGACCAAGAAAACACTGAATTATGAATGAGGGAAATCGCCATTTAGTATTTTTTTTCAGAGCAAAATGTCTGTAATTATTCAAAAAGATGAATGTTGCCTAAGATAATTTTGGTCACGTTGCCGGTTATCTGTTTGACAAATTGCCGGTGAACGGAGCACCGCCCAAGTATCTTAATAATACTATCTAAGGCTTGGAGGTCAAGAAGGAATTTGAACTGACCTATAGTTCTTAGGTCTTTAGGAAATTCAGTAGGTACCAGTTTTTGACTTGACTGACTTTGATTACTTCATTTGATTTAGTTATTAATAATAATAACCGTTTTTTGTACTTTTTGGAGTAATTCATTTTCCCTGATAAAACTCATTATAACATGTGAATATTATATTATTTCTTGGCTAGGCTTAGTCGTTAAAATCTAAGCCTAGCTATTGATTGAATCATTTTGTAGGTATACGACTGATTGTTGGTCTAGTGGTTAGCGAATGCGGCTGCTGATCTCTCTGGTCTCGGGTCCGATTCCCGGAGCGGACCAAAAGTTTATGTTATGTACAAATATTTAGTTCAGAGTTGGGGTGATTTCTATGTACTCGTATAACATTATTATATTTATATCATATTTACAAAAAAAAAGTATGTTTGTATATTTATATGAGTCGTCTAAATGTTTTAGGCGCCGATAGATGATAACCCACGCCGTAATAGTAACAGGTTATTGCTTACGGCCTACGCAATGATTCAGTTGATTTTTGTTTGATTCCGTGTGCAAACAGTTTTATCTCAGTATTTTTCCCCAGGATTTCGTATTTATATATAAGTTGAACTATTATTAGTCATGCCTTTTATTCACATAGTTTTTTTTTATTATAAAAACTATCAAAGTAATTCTGCTTTGCCTGATAGCGAGCATGCGCAGGATCCAATAGGAGTCACCATCTTTATTGTGAGTACAGACAATTCAGTATGGTGATCCTGCAACTATAGCGGCCTACTAATACGACTGCAGACTATCAGTTTAGGTTGATTGTTGAAAACAGCGTAGCTATAATATCTCTAGATATACATATGTTACCATTGTGATTTATTTTAGATATTTAGACCAACGGTTTGCTTTGTAAAAATTAACACGTGCATGTAGTATTGGGCGCCCTGCAATATGATGAACCGACCCGAGGACAGGAAGGATCCGGACTGCCCAAGATAGAGATAGTCGGCTCTCCTTGGCCTATCGCTTATAGCTGTTCACTGAGGAACAAATATCTTCCACCTTCGTTCCGTTGTGAACGGCGATAGATAGATATGATTCAGGTATACTCAGCTCTACCAAAAATAAGATCTTTATAACTTTACGGAATAAACATATATACGGGGTAACTATAAAAAAAAACATTAAAACACGTTTGGATGAAATATAAAAAAATTAAAAAGAAATAAAATAATAGTCACAAATCTATAGTGATTTCTTGAAGGAATATGCATCACCGATACTTTTATAATATCTACAGGAAAAGTAAGAAATGTATTAATAAGAAGTGTATTAATAAGGTGCCAAAATAAGTTACGTAGGTAGTGTATAAATTACTGATTCTTTTTTTATATATACGTAGCAATTTCATCCAAGGCCTGGTCTTGGAAACGCCACAAAGAATACATATGATTTTATTCAGAAGCTTTTGATATTAAAATGTTGGGACTTATAAATATGTAATGCAATCTTATTTTAAGTACCGGGCGTGATGTAACTTGCTTGGAATCGGCTTGGTTGAATGTTATTAGCGATTTGGTAATGAGTGAAAGGATTTTTTTGAAGTATGTCTTAATTAAATTCGTATAGTGACTTACCGCTTTAGAGTCTTTTAATTGCAGCAGTGTAGCGACTTCCACATACAGCTTAAGCTCAAGACATATAACAGCGCCATCTACCGAAGGAACACTGAACCACAAAAGAAACTATACGGAGTAATTACTAATCCTGAATCGCGATAGAAAAATTGTCGCGCTGATTAGCATACATACAACATCCCAACATCAACGGTTGGGCAGTGGCCCGCCAGGCATGATCTCCTCGCCTGGTCGGAGGATCCTAACTTTGTGTTGGAGGAACACGATACACCCGTTCATCCGCAGCAGCAAGATATGATAGTGATATAAGAATTACTTACAATACAAATAATACTATAAGCACTGTATGCTTTGTTATGATCCTGCCAAAATCATTCTAGAAGTGGTCATCATAGTCATAGTAAATGTAAACAATGCAACATGGTGACCCACACCATTGCGGTCTATTGAGTTGCCTACCACCATTGACCCTCCGGTTTCGCACTCAAACTAACTAAACACACAGAATACATAATAGTACCCATACAGAAGACTCACTCCGAAAAGTAATTTAAAGAAATCGGGGCCCTAGGCGTCAAAAGATTAAGTTCAATTCAGATAGCACAGTGCCGAATCAACTACAATTATATTTAACTACCGTTGCGTCTCTTTCTATCGTGTAACTCTTACCTGTTCTGACGACGTCTAGTCGACCCCCATGCTCATCCGGCAGGCAGGCGGCCGACTATACTAAAACTGCGAAGTGACACCCCCCTGCTAAACACAAATACTGTTATTAATTGTTGGTCTTCCGTCAGAGGGTAATACCGGCCCGGTCATACCGGCGCGCTTGTTTCTGAAACATACCTGATTTATATTTTTACAGCCTACTTAAAATCATATAATTGTGTCGATTTTGCTTTAAAAATGAACTAATATTTTAGAATTATAGAATTTATAAGATTATGTATTCTTTCCATCTCTTTTCAAGGAGAAACCTATGTCAAATTCTATGTGAAAATACCTTAAAGATACTCAGAGTCCCCTGAAAATGTAATCAGATTTGCACATGTTCATAAAATATTACTGTGTTACAAGCTATACACCTGTAAACGCTCACTATAATGAAGCTGTTCATGCTATCATATCTTAAATCGTATATGTTAAGTTCCTTGGATTCACCCGAGTTATCTTACAGTATTTATTCTAGTTTGTATGAGTGCAGCGATTGGGTGGCGTGACTAGATTGTTAATGTTGTTATTGAGTTTCCAACGTCTGTGTATAGGTGAGTTTATATAGCGATATTTTAATGAAGTGTTTATTTAGCAGTTTTTGTACCTATCTTTTAATAATATTTTTATAATTATACATACATAGCCTGTCAAATCATAACCATTCTTTAGCTTTGCCGTAGTCGGTCTCAGTAACACCGTCTCAGTCCCCATACAATATTATAAAACTATTACGTAAGTCCAAACAGTTAGTGACTATGTATTATTTCGATTTGTATTGATTGATGGTTTTCACACAACAAATACCTTGGTCACAAGTCCTAAAACTGGCCTAATTGGTACATCCGCGAAAAATATTTAGAACAAGTTACTCAATAGGTATGAGCCCAATGTGGGCTCACGGACTTTGAGCAATACACATGACGTGAGCCAATAGTGGGCTCATAGGACTGTGAACGTGTTAAATTGTGTGTCATAGGCACAGTATCGCATGCTTTCAGTTGGCTTTCGACTTGCTATCAGTTATCACGAAATAATGATCGTGGTAGAAGTACTATATAAGTGACCCCACAGTCATTAAAAGACATTATATCTTGAAGTTTCTTTGATACCTACGCAATTCTCTTTCTATTAAGTAAAGCAAAGAGGGTTCGATGTCCGTTCTGCATTTATTTATTTGTTTGTAATAAGAAAAACTAATATTAGTAGACACAAACATGATAAAATAAATATTTTCGAAACTGGATGCAAGACAACGTTATTCCACACTTTTACCAATACTACACAAGTCAGTGCTCGTAAAATAGCTTGTATACTCAAATCGTAGTGCTTCCATTTTTAGATACATTCAATGTACCGAGTTTATTTTAAATATAATAATACAAATACCTTATAATAATATACAATACACGTAGCTGAAAGGAAGATGAAATTTGTGCTTCAAGGTAAAACAACTCTATAGAATTTTCACTTTTATTCGTTTTGTTTAGTCGTTCTACTAGAATATGAACAATAGGTTAGTGGATGATGACAAAACTATATTATTAAACGAACAAATCTATACATTTTACTTTCTTGCCCTAGTCATTTTCCTAGCCTTTATTCTCAAATTTATTTGGGGTCGGCAACTAGTTCAACCGGTTTTACCTGAATTTCAGTTTTTGCACGGAGCAACTGACATCGGACCTCCGCAACCCTAAGTTAAAACTGAAATTCGAAGATTGAACTAGTTGTCATTATTTTAACGATTGCTTGACTTTCTTGACATAGTACTTGAGATAAATTGCATTCAATATCTGTCATACAGTCAATACAAGTACATTTGTCAATGTTCAACATATCAACTATTGTTTTAAGAAATTAGCTAAATTGTTATTAGTAGAAGTGATATGTAAACTGCATCCCTGGGAATTAAAAATTACAAAAAATAGCGTACCTTATGAATACAAATAAACATATCACATAAGTATACCACAGTACTCGTAGACTTATTTAGTTTTGTAATGAATGAGCATGGATTAAACGTCATATTTTTTTTATTTTTTTTATTTAAACCTGCCAAAGTGACTCTTCTAGATTGATGGAATACATGAGTAGAGTCATAGAGAAGGGGTCACCATTCTCAATGTGAGTGCAGAAAATATGCATATGGTGAGCCACATTATGGTGGCCTTTTTTTTTTTTTTTTTTTTTTTTTTTTTTTCGAGGTGGGAAATCCCTTCGGATCCCCGGCTCCTCGGGGATACAGAAGCCAGGGGTATGTGGTGTTTCCACTAAAACCCACCCCGATCGCCGGACTCATGCACCCTGCTCTAGGGAGGACCCGGACCATATTATTTCAGGTCCCCCCTAGGATTGACGCCGCGCCTATCAAGGCTCTATCCCGAGGGAAGCCAAAGAGGCTTCCCCCTAGCTTTTATCGCGTAGGCCGCCATCCTACTGCTAACCGCAACAGTTAATCTGCTACCAAAGATCCCCACTCTCTGGTAGCTTGCGGTGCCCTCGAGGGCTGGTGTTGTCGCCGACGTCCTCTACGCTCAGGATCGGCCCTCTCCCGATCCCGTTCAGCGGTCTCTTTCTGAAGCATTACAGCTTCACAGAAAGAGACCACTGCGCCCCATCCCTCCTCGCTCGCCAGCATTGCAGCAATGATTGCTGGCGGGGACAGGTCTCGTCCGATTTGGCCAACTAGGACTTCGCGTTCAGACACCCAAGCGGGGCAGTCCTCCAGCGTGTGCTGGGCGGAGTCCCAGTCGGCTGCGCAGTGGTGGCATTGTGGCGTCTCCTCGCGTCCTATCCTATTCAGATACTCACCGAAGCAGCCATGCCCGGTGAGTATCTGAGTAAGTCGGTACGTGACATGACCTCCCTCCCTACCTACCCAAGCTTCGAGGTTAGGCAGAATGGCACCAACAGCGCGTTGACGCGCGATCTGCGGCTGTTCCAGCCGCGCACGCCACTGGGCCAGTGCCTGTCGGTGAGCATTCCGCCGCATTCCGAGCACGTCCTGGTCTTCCCCGCTCTCATCCCGGCGAATGACACGAATTTGGTCATAGACCTTTGCGTCCATATCCGCCAGGATATCAAAAGGCGGGAAACGTGCCAGGACAGTCGCCGCCTCAGACGAGATGGTGCGGTATCCTCGTACGATCCGTATGGCCGCTACCCGCTGCGCTTGATTGAGCTTAGCTCGGCAGCGGGAGGAGGCCGATAGGCGCCTGACCCAAATCGGCGCTCCATAGAGGGCCATGGACCGTATCACCGCACCGTAAAGGCGGCGAACTTCCTCCCGCGGACCCCCTAAATTAGGCAACAGCCTTTGTAGGGAGCCCGCCACCCCCCGGACTCGGGGGATCATCCGCTCGAAATGCTCCTCGAAGCTCCAGCGGCTGTCTAGGGTGAGGCCGAGGTACTTAATGTGGCGACCGACCTCGACCTCCGTTCCTCCCACTCTGATAAGAGAGCGAGTAGGAACGGCACCTCCGCGTTTCCTGTGAAACCACAGAGCTTCTGTCTTATGAGGTGCAACCCTTAGACCCAGGTCGTTGATCTTTTTGACGACACAGGCCACCCCCAGCTCGGCGAGCTCTAACACTGCCTGGAAGCCATGCCCCCTGGCCAGTACTAGAGTGTCGTCCGCGTAGCAGACGACACACACTCCAAGGGGCAAGCTGGTCCTCAAGACCGCATCATATGCGAGGTTCCATATTAGAGGTCCTAAGACCGATCCCTGGGGTACCCCGCATGTGACCTCCCTTCGATGTTCTTCGCCGTCCCGACCCATATAGGATATGGACCTGTCACGGAGATAGGCCCCGATGATGTCTCGCAGGTAGACAGGTAACTGGTGATATACCAGTGCCTCTCTAATTACCCACCACGGGAGGGAGTTAAAGGCGTTGACTATGTCGAGACTGACGGCCAACGCCACTCCCCCCTGACAGACAACCTCTTCCGACAAGGAACGGACGCGATCGATCGCATCCAGCGTTGAACGTCCTTGTCGGAAGCCAAATTGGCTGTCTGATAAGTCAGGGCCCACTTGCGACAGGTGCTGGCTGACACGGGCGGCGATAACTCTTTCAAAAAGTTTCGCCGCCTCGTCCAGCAGACATATGGGACGGAACGCCGAGGGAGAATCTGCAGTCCTGCCCGGTTTCTGAATGAGTACCAGCCTGGCTTCCTTCCAGTCGGAGGGGAATACGCTGCTGCGAAGGCAGCTGGTAAACAGCCGCCTCAGCCTATCCCCTAGGATCACCAAAGCGTGCACCCATACTCGGCCCGGGATCCCATCTGGGCCCGGGGCGGTGTTGCGGGCGGCGAGTCGCCTCACAGCTCGGTCCAGCTCATCCTCCGTCACGTTGAAGTCGTCGGACCACGGAATATGATCCAACGGCAGCGGAGAATAGGAGGGACTACCCTGGTCCCTGGGAAAGAGGGTATCTACCACTCTTCCCACGAACTCGGGGTCCAGGGTCTGCGTTAGTGGGGGGACCCACGGTCTGAGCTTGCCCAGTACCAATTTGTACGGGCGCCCCCATGGGTCCCTGTCCAGTCCCTCAATGAGCTCCTTCCATGACCGAGCCTTGGCTTCTGCGATAGCGAGGCTCACAGATTTTGCTGCGTCGCCATACTCCCGCCTCGCTTCGATGATCTCCTCGGCCGTGGCTCGCCGTCTTCTTCGGGTTCTCTGATACCGGCGACGGGCCCTCGAGCACGCTGTTCGAAGTTGCTCGAGTTCCGGTGTCCACCAGTACACAGAACCCCTCTTGCCTCCCGGCCTGATCCGCGGCATCGACGCGTCACAGACGTTAGTCATGACGCTACGAAACCAGGCCGCCTGCGCTTCCGGATCGGACGAGACCCGTTCTTCCTCTACCTCTGGCCAATCCGCGACGATGGCTGCGGCGGCAAGCATATCCCGGTTCATCCGCTTGAGGGACCATCGTCGCGGTGGGCAGCTACTGCGGCGGTCCAACCTTGCACTGGGGCGGTGGATGGCCACGTCGAACACGATGTGCCGGTGGTCCGACAAGGTGACCACCTCCTCCGCCACCCGCCATCCTGACACTTGGTTAATGACCGAGGGAGTCGCCCACGTTAGGTCGACGATTGACTCCCCCTGCCACCTCACGCAAGTACTGACCGAACCCCGGTTCACAATACCGAGGTTCAGTCCCGCCGCCCACTCAATGAGTGTATCTCCTCTTGCGTTGTCCAGGCGATCCCCCCACTGTGTGGAGCGGGCGTTGAAATCGCCCAAGACAAGTACCGGACGGGTCAGGAAAGTGCAAATGCATGTTCTGAGTCCGTCCAAGTACGCCTCGAATGCGGGGAGGCCGCAATTCGGAGATATGTAGCAGCCCACAATGACCATGGGACCCCACTCTACTGCGACAAACCCCGTACCTCTCTGAAGAAGGGTGCAGTGGAGGCCGTTCTCCACCCCCGCCCAGTATATGGCAGCAGTGCCGTCATCCGATCCAAACCACCTGGGGTGATCTGGGACGGAATACGGTTCCGCAACTACCGCGAGGGCAACCGCCTGCTCAGCGAGTGTCTGCATGAGCAGATCCTGCGCTGCACGGCAGTGGTTAAGGTTGCCCTGTAAAATTTTCTGAGGTCGTGCGAATGTTAGGCCTCCATTGCCTCCTCTGCCGGACGGGCTTCCGGCTGTGACATGCTAGCTGCCGACGGCCTCTGAGTGCTCGTCAAGGCTTCGGCGGGGGTGGATTGTAATCCCGATTTCTTTTTCCTCGGCGGGGAGCATTTCTTGCTCCCCAGTCGATGATCCGCGGGACGGCCAAGATCCGAGCAGACCGGACATTTCGGCACTTTTGCAGTGCATGTGCGCGCAACGTGGCCTATGCCACTGCACATGTAGCACCGTGTGCTACGATCCGTCTCATTGGGACACTTTGATCTGACGTGTCCCAATTCGAGGCACCGGTAGCACTGCAACGGACGTGCCACTAGTGCCTCTACTCTAGCTGAAATCCAGCCCACCTGCACCCGTTTGGCAGTCACAATTTTGCGAACTGCTGTAAGTGGGCAGCGGACCCAGGCCGTTCCTAGACTCGAAGGGGAAGTACGGATCTCGCCAACTTTGACGTCGGTAATGGGACATCCTCCTAGTGCTGCGATAGCCTGAGCAACCTCGGCTTGGGTGATCGAGTCATCTAGATCCATCACCCGTAAATCTCCTGTCTTACATGGACGTGCAATGATGGCATCCGTGTCCGACAATACTTCCCGCAGGTGCGTTGCTAGCTTATCCGCCAAAGCAGTGCTTCCTTCACCGGGGACCGTTAATATCAGTGCCCCTGTCATGGCTCGTTTAGTGCGGAGCCCACCTGCAATGCCGAGGTCTCCCAAGCTTATTTTAGACTTCGCAACCTCCATTAACTTTGCTATCGTCGTCTTCGAGCCAGGGGCCACGGATACAGTGACAGCAGCAGTAGAGGGAGGCCGGGGTACGACACTTTTCCTGTGTTTCGACGGTGGGGCAGCAGCATGTCCCGTCGATTGAGCCATAGCTGCTGCCTTCTTCACAGCCTTTCGACCAAGAACCGTGGCCCAGGTCTCACCCGCTGAGGAGCTTGTTGGTTGCCGCTGCCCCATTGACATCTCAGTAAGAAACTCCGTTGACGCTTGTGATGCTTGGGTAGACCGCTTTCTCCTCCCCTTCTTCTTCTTCTTGGGCGCCGCCGCCGTCCCCGACTTAGGACTGGCGGTTGGCGGATGTAAGATACCCCGTCCTGGATCGTTTTCTAACATCCTCCCACGGACCTCAGCCAATACGCGGTCCACCATATCCGCGTATTGGCTATGATCCGGTACTGGGTTCGACTCGTGCTGATTCACCGGCCCTGTATTTCTTTTCAGGGAGACAGTCCTGTCAACCTCCCTTCCAGATCCCGTCGGTGTTTTTGGGTGGTGTTTGGAGCCACCGCAGCGGAGCTTTTCCACCTCCTTACTTAAGGAGGAAATCTGGGAGCGGAGCAATTCATTCTCCCGCTGTAACTTCTCCACTGACTCAGTCAGGACAGATGTGTCAGCCCTCCTGAGGAGTTCAGACACCCCAGCCCTGACAGTGGTCATTGCCTCTTTCGCAGCAGTTCTTTTGCCACCTCTGGGGCCCTTCATCCCCTGAAAGACCTTTTCAACCGCCAACAGGGACTCCCGGATCTTGGAGTCCAGATCCGAGGTGGGTTGGTCTTTCAGTTCCGCGACAATATCATTTGTGCGGGACTCCACGCCTGGAGGACCTTGGGACATGGGCGGACCTGCGATGCCCTCGCGCTCAGTCTCTGTCCCCGTTCCACTCCCTCCAACGTTTCCGTCACTTTCTGCAGCCCTCCTGGATTTAGCAGCCTTCTTGGTGGGTCTGTTCTGCTCCGCCGGTTCTTTTGGCTTGCGCTTGCAGGCTCGAGTCGATCGCGAGGAGACGGAGACAAAGGACGAAGTGTCACTGTCTCCTGAATCTCCCTGTTGCCATTCCATGTTGATGCCTTCCACAGGCACTGGGATTGGCACCCGTCTACCCGCTTCTTGTTCGACCGACTGGGTGCAAGAAGCCACCGTATTCGGTGTTTTGGGTCGCGCAAAACTGGGCGTGCGCGTCCCAATTGTTGTGCCCGGACTCGGACACCGCTGTGCACGCAACTGTGCCCCCCCAGAATACGATGGGCTGGACACTCCGATCTCAACCGGAGTGCCGAGGGATTCTCCGACCGCGGCGCAGTCGGTACCCTCCTGGGGTAATCTATTTTTTTTGGTTGCGTTCATGTTTTGGTTGCTCTTTGGCGTGAGCTAACGCTGTGTTGCCCTAGCGGCTGGGATACCCCCCCAGCCATTAACCTCCTCACCGGGCTTCCTTAGCTTGGGTTAGGGGTGATTTTTTAAAGAGGTTTTCTTCCTCGTGACCTTCTCTAAGAGAAAGCCCCCGCTCCCGATTGCTCGGCGTTTACGGGTTGGGCCGATCGGTTGCCGGAGTTCAGCAGTGACCGCCGCCAGTTGCTCCATTTGGAGCTTTAGACGGCAATCCCGTCGCCCCCATGACGTCGTCCTCGAACGTTATCCTCGCACATGCCCTCTGCTCAACAGAGGGACAGGTTGAGAGATTGCTCTTGGCATGTGGCCTAAGCCATTCTGCCCTTGTGATTTTTATAGAGGTTTTCTCCTCTTAGCCAGTCTCCTAAGATGGAGAAGGCCCCCGCTCCCGATAAATCTGCGTCTGCGGGTCGGGCATTCCGGTTGCCGGTGTTCGGCACTGACCGCATCCAGAGGTTTCGCATGAAGCGAATCCTCTGAAGACAGTCCCATCGCCCCTACAATGAAGTAGCCATTGTGCTACACTTCCCTTCCCTTGCCAGTGACCACGTTGGCCGCGCCAGTAACATAGGATCGCGTGTACCACCTTCCGCGTGCAACTGATGGTCGTTTTGATTTAGGTATCCGTTTGCGAGAAATTCCACTTTAAAGGTCACTTTTTTGTAAAAAGAGAAGGCGCCCCCCCCCCCCCTAAAAGCTAAACGGCTTGCTCAAAAATCTGGGAAAATTCGTGATAGTGGTTCATATAATGAACTTTAAAGGACTATGACGGATTAGATGACTTTGTTAGTTCAGGAGTTATAGAGGCTTAACTTTTACAATGCCGTCAAAAACAAAAAACGTCATACTAAATTAACGCATTAATGTAAACATAACAATTTTATTATTCATTGGAAACGATTTCTAATCCACGTACCCTTATAGGTGACTGAGGAACCCTTTCCTGTGCGTGTCCTGACACGCACTTGGCCGATTTTATTAATTTTAAGTAAGGATTTCCTTAAAGCATTTGCTTGCTAATACAAACGCAAGGTTTTGAAAGTTACACTTGCCACAATAATTATAAATTTGAAAAGCTAACATTACACATTCAAACAATACCCCGAATTGCTGACACTGGTAATAATTTTTAAGTTCTTAAAGTTTCAAAATTACTTATACTGCAATATAATCTGTCTATTACCTGTAATTATTAAAGAAAACGAATATTGCTTTAAATTTCACAGTAGAATTCAGATTCTAATTTCCTTACACAATTGATCAAAAATACTATAATATACAACTAGGATTACAAAGCCTGAAACAACTTATCACGACCAAGAAAACACTGAATTATGAATGAGGGAAATCGCCATTTAGTATTTTTTTTCAGAGCAAAATGTCTGTAATTATTCAAAAAGATGAATGTTGTATAAGATAATTTTGGTCACGTTGCCGGTTATCTGTTTGACAAATTGCCGGTGAACGGAGCACCGCCCAAGTATCTTAATAATACTATCTAAGGCTTGGAGGTCAAGAAGGAATTTGAACTGACCTATAGTTCTTAGGTCTTTTGGAAATTCAGTAGGTACCAGTTTTTGACTTGACTGACTTTGATTACTTCATTTGATTTAGTTATTAATAATAATAACCGTTTTTTGTACTTTTTGGAGTAATTCATTTTCCCTGATAAAACTCATTATAACATGTGAATATTATATTATTTCTTGGCTAGGCTTAGTCGTTAAAATCTAAGCGTAGCTATTGATTGAATCATTTTGTAGGTATACGACTGATTGTTGGTCTAGTGGTTAGCGAATGCGGCTGCTGATCTCTCTGGTCTCGGGTCCGATTCCCGGAGCGGACCAAAAGTTTATGTTATGTACAAATATTTAGTTCAGAGTTGGGGTGATTTCTATGTACTCGTATAACATTATTATATTTATATCATATTTACAAAAAAAAAGTATGTTTGTATATTTATATGAGTCGTCTAAATGTTTTAGGCGCCGATAGATGATAACCCACGCCGTAATAGTAATGGGTTATTGCTTGCCGCCTACGCAATGATTCAGTTGATTTTTGTTTGATTCCGTGTGCAAAAGTTTCATCTCAGTATTTTTCCCCAGGATTTCGTATTTATATATAAGTTGAACTATTATTAGTCATACCTTTTATTCAGATAGTTTTTTTTATTATAGAAACTATCAAAGTGATTCTTCTTTGCCTGATAGCGAGCATGCGCAGGATCCAATAGGAGTCACCATCTTTATTGTGAGTACAGACAATTCAGTATGGTGATCCTGCAACTATAGCGGCCTACTAATACGACTGCTGACTATCAGTTTAGGTTGATTGTTGAAAACAGCGTAGCTATAATATCTCTAGATATACATATGTTACCATTGTGATTTATTTTAGATATTTAGACCAACGGTTTGCTTTGTAAAAATTAACACGTGCATGTAGTATTGGGCGCCCTGCAATATGATGAACCGACCCGAGGACAGGAAGGATCCGGACTGCCCAAGATAGAGATAGTCGGCTCTCCTTGGCCTATCGCTTATAGCTGTTCACTGAGGAACAAATATCTTCCACCTTCGTTCCGTTGTGAACGGCGATAGATAGATATGATTCAGGTATACTCAGCTCTACCAAAAATAAGATCTTTATAACTTTACGGAATAAACATATATACGGGGTAACTATAAAAAAAACATTAAAACACGTTTGGATGAAGTATAAAAAAATGAAAAAGAAATAAAATAATAGTCACAAATCTATAGTGATTTCTTGAAGGAATATGCATCACCGATACTTTTATAATATCTACAGGAAAAGTAAGAAATGTATTAATAAGAAGTGTATTAATAAGGTGCCAAAATAAGTTACGTAGGTAGTGTATAAATTACTGATTCTTTTTTTATATATACGTAGCAATTTCATCCAAGGCCTGGTCTTGGAAACGCCACAAAGAATACATATGATTTTATTCAGAAGCTTTTGATATTAAAATGTTGGGGCTTATAAATATGTAATGCAATCTTATTTTAAGTACCGGGCGTGATGTAACTTGCTTGGAATCGGCTGGGTTGAATGTTATTAGCGATTTGAGGGGAGATACTGTGGTAATGAGTGAAAGGATTTTTTTGAAGTATGTCTAAATTAAATTCGTATAGTGACTTACCGCTTTAGAGTCTTTTAATTGCAGCAGTGTAGCGACTTCCACATACAGCTTAAGCTCAAGACATATAACAGCGCCATCTACCGAAGGAACACTGAACCACAAAAGAAACTATACGGAGTAATTACTAATCCTGAATCGCGATAGAAAAATTGTCGCGCTGATTAGCATACATACAACATCCCAACATCAACGGTTGGGCAGTGGCCCGCCAGGCATGATCTCCTCGCCTGGTCGGAGGATCCTAACTTTGTGTTGGAGGAACACGATACACCCGTTCATCCGCAGCAGCAAGATATGATAGTGATATAAGAATTACTTACAATACAAATAATACTATAAACACTGTATGCTTTGTTATGATCCTGCCAAAATCATTCTAGAAGTGGTCATCATAGTCATAGTAAATGTAAACAATGCAACATGGTGACCCACACCATTGCGGTCTATTGAGTTGCCTACCACCATTGACCCTCCGGTTTCGCACTCAAACTAACTAGACACACAGAATACATAATAGTACCCATACAGAAGACTCACTCCGAAAAGTAATTTAAAGAAATCGGGGCCCTAGGCGTCAAAAGATTAAGTTCAATTCAGATAGCACAGTGCCGAATCAACTACAATTATATTTAACTACCGTTGCGTCTCTTTCTATCGTGTAACTCTTACCTGTTCTGACGACGTCTAGTCGACCGGCATGCTCATCCGGCAGGCAGGCGGCCGACTATACTAAAACTGCGAAGTGACACCCCCCTGCTAAACACAAATACTGTTATTAATTGTTGGTCTTCCGTCAGAGGGTAATACCGGCCCGGTCATACCGGCGCGCTTGTTTCTGAAACACACCTGATTTATATTTTTACAGCCTACTTAAAATCATATAATTGTGTCGATTTTGCTTTAAAAATTAACTAATATTTTAGAATTATAGAATTTATAAGATTATGTATTCTTTCCATCTCTTTTCAAGGAGAAGCCTATGTCAAATTCTATGTGAAAATACCTTAAAGATACTCAGAGTCCCCTGAAAATGTAATCAGATTTGCACATGTTCATAAAATATTACTGTGTTACAAGCTATACACCTGTAAACGCTCACTATAATGAAGCTGTTCATGCTATCATATCCTAAATCGTATATGTTATGTTCCTTGGATTCGCCCGAGTTATCTTACAGTATTTATTCTAGTCTGTATGAGTGCAGCGATTGGATGGCGTGACTAGATTGTTAATGTTGGGATTGAGTTTCCAACGTCTGTGTATAGGTGAGCATATATAGAGATATTTTAATGAAGTGTTTATTTAGCAGTTTTTGTACCTATCTCTTAGTAATATTTTTATAATTATACATACATATATAGCCTGTCAAATCATAACCCTTCTTTAGCTTTGCCGTAGTCGGTTAACAAGGATTAACACCGTCTCAGTCCCCATACAATATTATAAAACTATTACGTAAGTCCAAACAGTTAGTGACCATGAATTATTTCGATTTGTATTGATTGTTTTGATGGTTTTTACACAATAAATACCTTGGTCACAAGTCCTAACACCTAAAAGTCAGCCAGTTGAGCCATACACATGACGTGAGCCCACATTGGGCTTATAGGACTGTGAACGTGTTAAATTGTGTGTCATAGGCACAGTATCGCATGCTTTCAGTCGGCTTTCAACTTGCTATCAGTTATCACAAAACAATGATCGTGGTAGAAGTACTATGTAAGTGACCTAACAGTCATTAAAAGACATTATATCTTGAAGTTTCTTTGATACCTACGCAATTCTCTTTCTATTAAGTAAAGAAAAGTGGGTTTGATGTCCTTTCTGCATTTAATTATTTGTTTGTAATAAGAAAAACTAATATTAGTAGACACAAACATGATAAAATAAATATTTTCGAAACTGGATGCAAGACAACGTTATTCCACACTTTTACTAATACTACACAAGTCAGTGCTCGTAAAATAGCTTGTCTACTGACATCGTAGTGCTTCCATTCTTAGATACAATGTACTGAGTTTATTTTAAATATAATAATACAAATACCTCATAATAATATACAATACACGTAGCTGGAATGAAGATGAAATCTGGGCTTCAAAGTAAAACAACTCTATAGAAATTTTCACTTTTATTCGTTTTGTTTAGTCGTTCTACTAGAATATGAACAATAGGTTAGTGGATGATGACAAAACTATATTATTAAACGAACAAATCTATACATTTTACTTTCTTGCCCTAGTCATTTTCCTAGCCTTTATTTCCAAATTTATTTGGGGTCGGCTGCTAGTTCAACCGGTTTTACCTGAATTTCAGTTTTTGCACGGAGCAACTGACATCGGACCTCCGCAACCCTAAGTTAAAACTGAAATTCGAAGATTGAACTAGTTGTCATTATTTTAACGATTGCTTGACTTTCTTGACATAGTACTTGAGATAAATTGCATTCAATATCTGTCATACAGTCAATACAAGTACATTTGTCAATGTTCAACATATCAACTATTGTTTTAAGAAATTAGCTAAATTGTTATTAGTAGAAGTGATATGTAAACTGCATCCCTGGGAATTAAAAATTACAAAAAATAGCGTACCTTATGAATACAAATAAACATATCACATAAGTATACCACAGTACTCGTAGACTTATTTAGTTTTGTAATGAATGAGCATGGATTAAACGTCATATTTTTTTTATTTTTTTTATTTAAACCTGCCAAAGTGACTCTTCTAGATTGATGGAATACATGAGTAGAGTCATAGAGAAGGGGTCACCATTCTCAATGTGAGTGCAGAAAATATGCATATGGTGAGCCACATTATGGTGGCCTAGTGGCTCCTGCATCATTGTTCCTCCGGTCCCGCTCTCACCAACGGAATACGACAGCATCGATGCTTTAATTTTATAATTATAACAGATTCATCAATCATCATCATCAACATCCTTTAACAGTCCACTGCTGGACATAGGCCTCTCCTTAGAAAGGAGATTTTGGCCTACTATACCACGCTGGCCAGACGGGATGGTATAGGGTTGGTTTCAAGTTTTCCTTCTCTTTGCATTGATGTTGTCTTGCGTAGCCAGAACCTAAGTTGGTATATCATATACCTATGTATTAATATATGTCTCTATGTCATGTATTTATTTATATCTGTCTCAGATATTCACTCGTCATCATTTAGGTACATCATTCATGTAACAGAGGTACAACCTTTTAATGAACTATGTAGCTCTTTTCCCTTCTCATCATTGACTAAACAATGATCCTTACATGACACAATAAACATAAAACGATTGCATACCAAAAAGGTTCTGATCAGCGAACAAAGGCCCCTGATTGTAATGCCCACGATAATAACCAACCGGACACGGAAACACGTCAGATATTTCAACCGGTCCGGTTTTAATATGGCCGCCAATCGAAAACAACGTTAATGTGCTTACGTTGTTTTGCGACATATGTACAAATACATTTATTTATTAAACGAGCCATTTTTGAAGGGCTGCTATCATGAAAGGTTTAGCTTCGGATTTTTTTGGCATTTTGTTATGATTACAGTAACTTTTTGATGTGTTCCCATACATCAAACGTTGCTATATTGCGATTTAAAAAGCTCAAAGGATTAATTATGTTTTGTAAATACAAACATCATTTTTATGCCGTCATACATGGACTAACTTGAAATTCAGACTGCACGGTTGGCCTGATGGTTTAAGCGGTCGCCACGCCGCTTTTTACTTCGTTAAGTGTCGCGGATTGAAATCTCAGGTGGTAAAACACTGTGTGTTTCACGAGTTGTTGTTCTGAGTCTGGGCGTTATTTGTGTCCTTTGTCATCATGTATATTTGTTAAGTCCCCCGCGACACATGATTTATAATCCAAATGCGGGAGTTGTCTTAAAAAAAATCTCTGTTTATAAGAAGGTGGTTTTGGACATATCCGCATTCGGCCAGCGTGGGGACGTCAGGCCTAAACCCTCTACCGAGAGGAGATCCGACCTCAGCAGTGAGTCGTTATGGGTTGTTCATACTGATAACCCAACTCCGAAAAATCTTTTCGTTTATATAGTTAGCCCATATCAAGCCATGGCCGGGTCGTTACTACGATTCTATTGACACCTCATTCATTATACACCTCATAGCGTCTATAACCAGTATAGACGCTACCTTGGAACAAATACCTTTCCTTTTGGCTTTGCCATAGTCGGGTAAAAAAATAGGGCAAATTTGAGTGAGACATTCAAACGCACTAATCAAGTGTGTTTTTATTGAAAATACAATAGAAGTAACTAAAACCACGGAACATTTAAAGAAATACAATTAGATTGAATGCCGTTCTTTCTCTCTGCCTTTTAGAATAAGAAGGCTTAAGTATGGATAGGAAAAAAAAGAATGCTTTCATTGTGGTTAAAGAATATAACAACTATCATTATACTTCCCTGTGAAATAACTTTAAATGTGAATAAATAAATAAATAAACAAATATTTCGGACATCTTTCCACACAACATCATCTAGTCCGAAACTAAGCGGAGCTTGTATTATGGGTACTAAACAACGGATCATCATCATCAGCCTATCGCAGTCCACTGCTGGACATAGGCCTCTCCCATTGCACACCATTCTGATCGATTTTGGGCTTCTCGCATTCAGCTCCTGCCAGCCAACTAACGCAGGTCGTCACTCCACCTCGCCTGTGGGCGTCCTACGTTTACCGAGTCGCGGTCTCCACTACAGAACAGAACAACGGATATAAATATACTTTTTTTTTGTAAATACATACGTTTAAAAATAGAAGAACCTTTTAAAATGATTTGTTGTAATGAATTTTCCATTTCTATTATGTACTGAGTATGTTGTTCATACAAAAAATATAACATATTAACGTATAATGCATTAAAATAACTTTTTCCTTTTAATTGCCTTTGTAATGTAAATTATTTTAAACAAATTGGTTTGAAACTGTCGTTAAAAAAGGTTTATGGCCTTTTTGTCATATTCATTATGTACATATTGCCGACTTGATATTAAAAAAGTTGAATTGTAATTTTCATTTTTATTGTTTCACGTTTATATGAAAAGATAAAACATTTTATGAAATCTATATAACATTGTACTAATGGGTATTTCTGTTGATTCTTTGTAGTTATCTGCTGTGCTTGCGGTCTCGGGCTTAAATCCTGAGTCGGATAAAATGTTTGTATGATCTACAGATATTTGTTTCGGAGTTTGGGTGTTTTCATTGTATAATTTATTTACAAAAAAGTATATAAGTATTTTATCAGTAAATCTAAGTTAACTGTCTGTCTGGTCGGTCTAGTGGTTAGCGTATGCAGCTGTTGATTAGGAGGTCACGGGTTCGATACCCGGGTCGTGTCGTGTAGTAGCGTTTTACAACAAAAACCGCAAGGAACACAGCGGAGCTCAGTTATTGCAAATAAAAATAATAATGAAGGTATAAAATGGAAACTTCATGCAAAACAATTTATTTTCACAATCATGCAATAGTCGAGTAAAACTGAATAACAAAAGCGTAGCAGAAAGGCGCAAAACATAACTTATCAAGTGAAACCAGAGTACCACTTGCCCCTGTTAAGTTAAGGCCATGCACAGTGAAAGCTAACTAAATATTTGTTTTGGAGTCTGTGTTTTAAGCATGATATGTATTACATTTACAAAAATAGACTGTGTTTATGTATTTAAGAATACAAAGTGTCACCACCTCTATTCATTCCATGGGTGTCGTAAGAGGCGACTAAAGTAACAAAATAAGCAGCTAACATCACTGCCAAGAGAAGGAAAACTTGAAACAAACCCTTTACCAACCCGTCTGGCCAGCGTGGAATAGAAGGCCAAAACCTCCTTTCAAAGAAGAGGCCTATGTCCAGCAGTGGACTGTTAAAGGCTGTTGATGATGATGATGATGATAAGTAGTCTATCACCCATAGCACAAGCTCTGCTTAGTTTAGGACTAGATGATATTGTTAGTAATTTGTCCAAAATATAAAAACATAAACTACTCTGCTTGATAATAATTTTAACAAAAAGGAACCGACTTCAATGAAAAACTATCCCGAGTACCCAAATCGCGACATTGTGCCTATGATATTTGAGGAGTTCTCTCGATTTCCTTGGGATCCCATCATCAGATCCCGATATGGTGACGATGGGACCACCTGTAAGCTACGCCCATTCCAATGCAAAAAGAATTTTTTGAAATCTGTTCATAAACGACGAAATTATCGCTGAACATACATAAAAAAAAAAAAAAAAAAAGATTCCGACGAATTGAGAACCTCCTCCTTTTTTTTGAAGTCGGTTAAAAAGCAGAATCCAAGAATGGTTGAGTTCCAGGTTTTAACTGCTGGGTGTGGTTATTACTGAATTGTTACTATGAAGACGCCCACATGTTCTTACACATGTACAACAAATTTTGAAATTATTTTACTAAATACATCCATGAAAAAAACTGATTTGTCGGTATAGTTTTTAGTGAACAGGTCTTGAGATCAATTTCCGATTCGCGAAAACTGTATTGTTTAGTTTTTCTTACAAGAAATTCTTAATACACAGCTCAGAGTATACGAGCTTTGAGAATTTTCACACCCATGCCTCAGAGAAGACGTTAAGCCGTCGGTCCCGGTTGTCATGAATATTTAAGGCGATCGTTATTGGAAAGTCAGCAATGCATTATTCTCCTGGTCTCCGGAGACTAGGAGAATGATGCGCAATGATTAGGCCTCCGGTCTCAAACTCACCAACGAAAGACGACAGCACGAATGCTGTGAGTTTAGGTTGCTCTTGTATGTGAAGATAGTACTGTCCCGCTCGAGCTGAAATCAGCGTATGCTTCTACCTAGTGTCAACGATTTGAAAGGAAAATTCCACTAGGGTCTGGGACAAACTTCTACAGACAATTTAAATTTGACTTAGTACTAATACGAGTAGGTACAAATTTCTGAGTGTGAATAATTCCAATTTAGTCATAGAATTCTTGAGGTATTCCAACAGATTCTCTGTCGAAATTCAATTGTTATTGATGCTTCGACAGCGCTGAGAATATCCCTCTCCATTTACCACTTGTGTACGTTTCTCAGGATAACAAAATGCCTGTGGTTGTGACATGGCTTGGTTTTACAACCAAAATATATTGTATTTCGATATTTGCAGTTTATATCTGTTTAAGTTAGGGTAATAACTAATAATACATACTTTATAATAATATCGATAATTATATAATAATATCGGCTAAAACGTGGTATCTCGAATATTTTAAACACAATTAATTTACAAATGACTTTTGGTATAGTTTCAATCAGAAAAAACCATGTCGAATAATCTGTCTCATTACGTGAGGTTTAGGTTAAAAATAAATTTCACCGCTCTCTACGAATTAGGAATTTTTGAATTCGGCATTCAGACAACTCAAAATTGCTATTATTTCTTTCCCGACATATTCTAATCGCTGTAACTGTGACAATGGCATTACCCTCGAGGCATGCGGTAGAGAATGTGTGAAATAAATCTCTTGTGTGGCGACTCATCCCCTTCTAGATGACAGAATCGGCCCCGAACACTCCCCACACGACTTTAATACTTAAAAATGGAATTGTATTTTAAACTTTTGGGTTTCATTTGTACCTGATTTACCTATAATCTCGTTGACGGATTAAAATTTAAATATTAACATATACGTTACAATAACGCGACACTATTGCTCGATTTTGTTACTTTTGAATTGAATATTGTTTAATATTTCATCGCTTTTAACTTTGTTTTTTTTGTCATTACTCTTTATATCTGTCCATGTGGTGACGGATTAAGAATACAAGTGTCACCACCCCTATTCATTCCATGGGTGTCGTAAGAGGACACTAAAGGAACAAATTAGGCAGCTTACATCACTGCCAAGAGAAGGAAAACTTGAAACAAACCCTTTACCAACCCGTCTGGCCAGCGTGGTATAGTAGGCCAAAACCTTCTTTCAAAGGAGAGGCCTATGTCCAGCAGTGGACTGTTAAAGGCTGTTGATGATGATTGATGATGATGACTCTTTATATCATCCCGTTAAAATTGGTTAAGCCGTTCCAGAGATTAGTCGGAAACAAAATACATAAATAGACCGAAAAATATTTAAAATTTTATTTTTTAATGTAAGTACCTCGTTGGTCTAGTAGTTAGCCAGGTACTTAGGTAACAAGCATATTTTTGAATTTGAGTTGGTTACAAGTCTGTTCAGCAGAACCAAGAATTAATGTAGATAGATAAGATCCAAAAAATTAAGATGTAATACAACCTGATGGATGTTTAGTTCTGACAGTTTAAAATATTTATACGTAAATATATCGTAAAAAATAAGCTTGATTTGATTTATTTTATAATTTCAATTACTTTTATATGTAGTCGCAAGACAGCAATAACCCTGTATTTTGTTACATTGATAACAACAAACGACGATTTATCAAAAGCTAATTGGTAATTAGTCGAAACAGTAACAACTCTGAAATTATAGGTATTACAACGGCACATTGCATCAATTTATTTGATGATTTGTAAGGGACAACTCGAGGCATCTGACTTAGCTCACAGTATGTGGCAAATTATTTTCAAAAGAAAAACTTTCTTGTGATATTTATAAGCATATAGCGTGTATAAGGTTACTCAACTATCTGATCAAAATTGTCCGTTACTTTAACAGAACAAAGTAAAGTATTGAATTAAAGAGAAAACACATACATACAATCAAAGAGTTTTGAGGTAACAAAACTACACGTGCATGATTTCATGTACGCGTAAGACAAGTCAGGTACAAGCCGTTTGCCTAGCGTATATGTACCCTTAGGCTATAGTGCCAACAACAAATACGGTTAATAACGACACGTATCAGATTTCATGATTATAGTCTTTCTGCACATGGCATAAAGCCTTTAATTAGACGTGGCGTGATAAATGAAATTAAGCGTGTTTTAGTAAACAAAGCTGCTAATTACGTATTTTGGAAACATTCTGAAATTATTGTTTCGTAACTAGTAAGTTAATGTATTAATATACGATATATTAATTTATTTTGAAAGCATTTAATTAATTTAGACGGTTTGAATTCAAAGTTTATTAGCAGTTCAATTTACGATGAGTACGTCTGAAGCAGCTTTTGTCCTACAAAAAGAGCGCAGAGACTTTTCAAAGTCATGTAACTACTCACTATTAATCTAACGGTTCATAAACTTTGTAATTAATTTAAAATTAGATTTTGTAATTAGAAATTACAATTACAGAATTCGTTTCAGGTTTTTATATATAATATAGTTTGCCTGCTAATAAACTCCTATCAAGGAATTTACCTATCAGGCAAGCATAAATAGTATTAAAGAGTAGTGTGCGAATGCGGACTTTACAGCAGGATGGAGGAGGACTTAACTTTGGATCGTTGTGAGAGGTAAACACATTTGCTAGTAGTAAATTCCAGGTTTTATTTGATTGTCACAGTGTCACAGAAGTTGCATTCCGAAAAGTGTGAGGGGAAGAGACGACTATTGTTTAGTGGAAAACGTGCACACCTGTGTTTTCTTAACGCTGAATTCAACTGAAGATTCCCATAACTTCATTCATAAATGCGACTTTCAATCAGGTCAAGCTTGGTACATGGACATACCCCTGTCAAGGTACATCTTTTATTACTTTCGAAGAATCTAAATAAAAAACTTTTGAAATCATCTTTAAATTTCAATTAAATACATGATATCAATGATATTATAGACGATAAACATAAAAAGCGTCTTAAGCGTAGTCACCCATAATAGCACGCGGATTTAAAATGATGTCCAATTGATAAGTTGTCAGTTACTTTATTTTTGTCTGTCAGTCCGGCTTTCACCGCAAAACTACTGTAACAATTTAAATTAAATTTGATTTAAATATACTCTAGAGCCTGAAAAAGGACAAAGGCTAGGTAAGGCGAAATCTAGTTGTATATAAATCCCAAATCAGAAACGAAAACAAAGTAAAACTCAGAGGGTTCCACGTAATTCAATGATAAATTTATAATAAAGTTCGCCGCATGAGATTGCCACGATTAAAAAAATACCCACATTTTTTTCTGAATTTTCGTCGGAAAGAATTAACTGTTTTTAGTGCCAAACCGTACCTAATGGACAGGCCTAAAAAGGGAATGATTTCTTCCGTCCGACGATGGAAAAATTTTAAAAGAACATTTCCCCGTAATTATCGTTAGCACGCCAAGTACCAAATTCGTTTTTAATACTTTCAATTCTTAATTATTTTGCATTTTTTAAAGATTTTACTTTGAATTTTTCTGCAATACGCAGATTACGAAAATATGAAACTAATTACTCTGGTTAAGTAATATGGTTAAGTACTAATTATTAAGTTTATATAACTTAATACTAGTAATGTGGTAAACACGCACATAGATTTTTTAAATGTATGAGCCTTGCAAAGTGACTCCATTCGGGCTGATGGAAAGCATGAGTAGAATCCAAGATTAGTGGTCACCATACTCGTTGTGAATGCAGACAATGCAACATGGTGACCCAGAAAATGGCGGTATATTCAGATGCATCTGTACTATTAAGCCACTTGACAACAGAAGACCGCAACACGAATGCTATTATTTTACGTTGGTTTTCTATGAGAGGGTAGTACTAACCCTGTCGAAGCGGCTCTAAAATCAGCAAGATTCTACTTTTTACACGCTTTTTATTAGCTTCACCTGCATGTTTGTAACCGACTCCTTTGGGCGCGAACCTACTTTAAAAGGGAAGATTTCGTTCAAACTTTGTAGATTTATTGAGGACCGATGACAATATACTAACTTGAAAAAAAAAAACGAAATAGACTTTTTTAGCCTATAAAAAAAATAGTTTTAAAAAACTAAACAAACACCCTTTTAAACTAAAAAGTAGAAAATAATTTTAATGTAACAAAGCGTGGGGTGCTTTCTGAAAATATTTCAATAACGTCGCCCCACGATTTTTACATTAAAATTATTTTTTACTTTTTAGTTTAAACGCGTGTTTGTTTAGTTTTTAAAACTATTTTTTTTCAACTACCACATAAAAAGAATACTACTAACTAAGAGTACAAAGGTTTTGTGTTCTCACTTAGAAATACGAAAGTATTACTATGTATTTTTATGCCTGTAGAGCATTAAACAATTCTAGAAATGTATTTACAACATTAATTAAATAGAATTAACAAAACATATTTAAACTAAAAATTACTTTTTCAAGGTACAATAACTCTAATGTATCCAAAGTTACAAGTAAAACAAAACTAATCGTGATACATAGAGCAAAGTAGCGAGTGCAATATAGTGTATTGCAACATTTACAACACTGTTTGGTAGCTTATTGCGTTCGTAATGCTTGTTAGGCATCGCCTCCGCGCCAGGATGTTAATGTGTGGTGTAATTTATAAGCGAACGTACCAAAGAATAGATGAACGATTTGTTGGACTAAACTGTGGCACAAACATTGGCATTTGTTTGATTTATTGGCATGTTAATCACCACTGACGGAATAAGAATACGGATTGTCGCCCTCCCTATTCATTCTGTAGGTCGTAAGAGGAGATTAAGGATACAAACAACGAAGTAAACCATCACTGTAAAGAGAAGGGAAACTACCGCAGTAGAAAGCGGCGTGGCGACCACTTAAACCACTGGGCCTACTGTGCAGTCAAAATATAAAAAAAAATGTGTTTTGTAATACATTCGAACTAGTCTCGCTACCTTCTAAGTCTTGAAATTGTCAATGGCATATCCCTAGGCTGCAATAGGACACAATGACGCCGGTTCGGATCGCAGTATCCTGCATTTGTTGCCCTCTGCAATTGTCGCAACGAGAACCGATCCATCGTATTTAATATATGAGCAAATTGCGATCTATGTGTGTAGAGGAGTGTTGCAATATTGCAAACTTGCAATACTATTTGTTTATTACTTACATATCTCGACTTATATACTTATCTTGTTAAGGGTATACTGCCTTTTTGGTCTATTGGTTATCGAATGCGGTTGCTGATCAAGAGGTCTCGAGTTCCCGGGTCAGAACCAATTGTTGAATGAACTGCAAATGTTTATTTCGGGGTTTGGGTGTTTCTATGTATAATATGTCTGTATTTCCAAAAAATATATCCATTACCCATAGTACAAGCTCTGCTTTGTTCGGAACTAAAAAATACAGCAAAAAAGTATCCAGAAAAAACCTTTGGTGCAGTTATTTACAAACAAACTCTTTGGCTTTCTAATATAAGTATAAATCTCAGGAAGTATTGGTCTCATTTGGAATATTATTTCAGTGTTAGAGAGTTCAGTTATTGAAGAAGGCTATAGATTATTTATCATGAAACGAACCAAAAGAGCGGATTATCAATAAAAATGTTACAAAAACGGGTGCAAATTATACATAAACAGTTAAAGTTTCTTTCAACCAATATATGAAAGAATTATTCTCATTTAAAAACTCTAAAACAAGTCTACAATAGCATATATCTGTATCTGGAATAATTATATTTGTCAGTTAGCTCAATATAACCCTTTTTATAGTAAACAAATTTGGTAACGATGTCAGCTACCGCCGCTAAGGACATTTTGTGGGTCAGAAAGAAAAGATAATGAGAATTATTTAGTTGTTGGGGAGTCATGCCCTGCCATCTATAAATACGCTGGTTCAATCGGATTGGTACTACGATGTTAAATTGCTAAGAATGGAAACACAGGTTGCACAGAAAACTGTGATAGTCACATACTTTGATTTGCAGGAAGGACGTAGCGAAGGAAGTCGTAGTTTACAGTGAAAAGACATAGATAGCGATTTGGCTTCAAATGGACCAGACGCTCAGTCCACAAAGTAGGCGATTTTACGCCAACGAACTAAGAAACTTCTCTTATAGTTTTGGCTTTGAGATTTCCTTCGTTAGTGCTGAAATTCTTTCTTAGTTAAAGAAGAACTAATTATGTAGTGAAAGCAAAATCTTTATTTCGCTGTTCAAAATTTACAAAATAAGCTCTCAATTTGAAAGTTCCTCGTACAGCGTTTTCAGTTTATACCAATTAATGTTTTTAAAGTGTGGAATTTATTTTACAAAAGACTGATTCTTATTGTAAATTATCTATGTAAAATAGATGGATAGCTGTAACAAAATTCTACGACCAATAGGACTAGAACAATAACGCACACACGCACACACACACACACACACACACACACACACACACACACACACACACACACACACACACACGCACACACAAGGGAGAATACTTTGTATAATTTAAAAACTATTTTCATGTATGTTTGTTAAGTTGCCAAGTTTTCTATTAAACATTACTTTAAACCATCATGTGGTTTCATGACCACCAAAATTTCATGCCCTTATTTTAATGTATTTGAGCAAAAAATACACGTATCTTTAAGTCACGGTCTAAGCAGCAGTCTTTAGTCTTGTTCGCCAACTTGGGATTATTATTCAAGTTCTATTCTTAAGTCCGAGTTCCGTCTGAGTGAAAAAACTCATAAAATAAATACAGTCTCTTTGCTCATAACAAAAGAACTACACAGTTTTAAATTCCTCTTAGCTCTAATATCCTCGAAGTGAACTCCACTGCATGAGGTACCAACATAAAGAAGCTTTCACCATTCCCAGGTATTTTTGACGTCAATTTCATGGCTTAAGTGGTTTATGTTGTAATGATTATTAAGGAGAATTTTTTAAGTAACTTGCTTTTAGCAAAACTTTTTTTAGTTGCAAATTTTGTTGAATTATGAAGTTTGAATTGATCTATCTCACCATACGTAATCCTATCGTTGGATTTATTAACTTAGAATGAATCAAGTATTAATTTAGTTTTTAGTGAAAATAGAGAAAAATAGAACATTACTTTAAAACAGAACTTTTGAACGTTTTTTCTGAAGTACGTTGAATCTATAAATAAAATAATATTTCGAACGTCTGCCATACAACTCCATCTAGTCCCACACTAAGCAGAGCTTGTATAATGGGTGCTAGACAATTAATGATTTACCTGACTATATTCATACTTTTTTGTAAATATATAAAAAGAACACCCAAACACCGAAACAAATATTTAGAAAATATACAAATATTTGGTCCGACGGTCATCACCGGGAATCAAACTAGATAGCAGTCGCATACGCTACCACAAGCATCGAAAACATTTACACATATACATATGTATGAAGTCAAACTAAAATGGATTAAACTAAAATTCCTAGACATCGACAGCGAGTTTGTTTACGATTATTCATCTAAAAATAGAGGCTGACATTTTTTTTTTGAAACAATGAACTCAAAACGGATTAAAATCAAAACCTATTAATATTACAACTAAATCTCGTGAACAAACAGATAAATTTCAATGATTCGCCTTTCATTTAATGTAAATAATATTATGATCTCTCTCTAAATCCGGTTTCAACCGGTCGCCTTATTCATTACAACCAGTAACAACTGGATAATTGTAAATGAAGCAACTGACATCTGACTCTTGTAATCCAGACAGTTTTTAGCGATAATGTACAGTTAAAACCAGTTTTATTCCGATATCTGACAGTATGGAAAGTCAAAGGTGTTTTAGATAGCACTTATGAACTTGCACTCGATATGGAAAAATCTGTAAGAACCAGAATAATGTTACAAAATAAACTTATAAATTACAGTATCATTGCCTAACCCTAATCACGAATGACAAATGTCTAGAACATTCTTAATATTTACTCCATAATCTTGGAACATCAACATCAAATGCGACAAATTTGACTGCACAGTTGGCCTAGTGGTTTAAGTAGTCGCCACGCCACTTTCTACTGCACCGGGTGTTGAGGGTTCAAATCCACATAGGACAACACTTTGACACACAAATTGTAATTGTTATTCTGATTCTTGGTGTTCTTCGTGTTTGATGTATGTTTGTAAAGCCCACACACAGGATTTATATTACTAATGCGGTAGACTGTTGATCGTGTGTCACTGTTGATCCTGGTGTACAAGACTTGCAGTGGTGGTTGTGTAAGAGTCCCCCAGAAAGAATTGTGTGTGTGCTTTGACACACAATTCGATCTTACTTGACCCCTACGGCAGCCAGGGGTATGGCATAAATTCTCGGCGCCTAAGTAATTGTGGTCGCCAGAAAACTATCTCTAATAAAAAGCGTTCTAGCGCTGTTTATTTTAGTAGTTTAACACGAAATGACTAATAACTAAGTGCTGCTGTTAACATTAGCTTAATTTAATTATTCCTAAAAAAGATATATATGAAGTTAGTTTTACTATTTTACGTAAATAAATATATTAGACTAGTTTTCGTCTGCGGCTGCACCCGCGTCTATGTCGGTTGTCATCTATGTCCTTTCTCAGGATTTAGACAATCTAGGTACAAAGTTTCATTTAAATTGGTGCAGTGGTTATTGAGTTTATCGCGAACAGACAGACAGATAGACGCAGAATAGGCCTTTTTTATAATATATATTGATGTAAGCTATATTTAATATCAATAATAAATATATACGAAGCGGATAGGTTACGCTGTCCGCAGTGAAGACATTATTGGTTAAAAAGACTTGAGACTCCCTAAGTCACTATAGATGCATGCATGTATAACGTGAACTATATCACTTTCAAATTTTATTTCAATGCACTTTATCATCTTTCCCTACAAATTTTATATTGAAATTCTCAACGCATCAATAACTTTTACGACCTTTCATTTTAAAACTCTTGAAAAAGTGATTTTTACTCTGCCAATGTGACAAAAATTCATGGTTCATTTAAGAATAAGCGATTCTCAAAAGAGGAATATTATCTATACGTACGTCCCACCATTGCTAAAAATTTAAAAGTAACTGTGTGTCTGACTGTTCTTTGGTGGAATAAAAAATTAACAGAACAGCTTTATACAGAAATTTGAGACAAAAACACTATGTTCATATAATTTGGCGTCTTCAAACTGATTTCTCACAATAACTTCTTTAGAAGTTACCCCTAAGTTCCATGCGTTTGAGCATTATTTTATGGGAGGTTTTAAGAAGTCATATACTTTAAAGCATGGTCTAGTTTAACAAAATTATTAGTTATGTTTCGTTTACTTTTGTACATGTACAAAACATAGGCTAACTTCCTAGGTAGTGCTTGTGTTTCTAAAAAAATATATACATCGCAAATTAGTAAAACTTTCATTCAAATTATGTTATTCCAAAAATACAAAGAGCAGTGTTATGTTCAAACTAAGTTGGGTTTTCCGCGTACTTAGGCACTAATAAGTTTATTGTCGTCACTCGACTGCACTTAATGTGTGGAAAGGGTGCATATCAAATGAGTTGTATACCCTTATCTTTGCTAAACATTCAGTAGGCAGGAACTTGTTAGCGGAAAAGGGTTGATGTCATTATCGTCTTTGTTTTGTTCCGAAAGTCTCAGGGGTGATAGGGCTATATCAGGCTTGTGATCAGAGAAATGTAGGTACTATGATCGCGATATTAATATATAATAATGTCAGTCTGAAGATAAAGGACAATGGCAGGCATGTATGTAACTTTTATAATGGTTTGTGTAATATTGCCACATATTAGGGATTATTGTTGTTTTTTTAACTGGTAATATCATCAAAAATAACATTTCAAATAGCCAAGTTCTTATAACCCAAGAGCCCACGGTGGCCAGACGTGGTTTCTAAAGCTATCCCAAAGAAAAAAAAAACTTTATACTTTAACGAAAGTAGGGAAATAATTTATACATCTTTACTACCTGTACTATCCATGTAACTACAACCCAAAGTTTATAGTCGCAGATTCTTATTACCAATGTTGGGGACATGAACAGAGAAACTTTCAGCTTTTATAAAATGATGAAGTTCTGGCCGACGTGGGCTCTTGCTCTATTAGAACTTGACGATTTGACTTAAAGGTAAAACAAAGGTTGCATTAAAATTTACCACCATAAAAACTAACTGTCACAAAAGGGTTCCCATTACACTTACATTTGTATGAAATAAGTTAGAATGATTCACTTTATAAACAGTTAAAATTTTATAACCATTCGTTACATATTGCTACTTGTGCAGGATCAACCGTTCTCCTTTGTGAAGTTATGTATTATTATGTACCAAGCCTGCACCGACTAAGTTTGTAACTGAACTTCGTTACATTGTTAGTAAAATTTACATACCTTTTGTAGAGTCCGATACTTATTGTCATATTGGTTTCAGGTGATATAAGCGTAAACCTGGAGCACATTTTTTGTTCCCTTTCTTAAGATAACCCCTAAAAGTGTTATTTCGTGCCACAGGATACTTTACAAACATTCATAAAACAGTAACAAGGAACCCGAACTTAGAAAAAAAACTTGTGGATGACAAAAAGTGTTATCCTATGTGAGATGGATATGGATAGATTAAAAAAATTAAGCGCAATGAAACCGGTAATGAAGTGACACTTGAAAATACTATAACATAATTGAAGTAATCGAGTATTCTTAGCACAGCTCATTATCCTATTAACTAATGTGACATGATCATCTGTCTGTAATGAAAGTAACTCTTAAGACCATAGTGGGGCAATAGAATAGAATATACTTTATTGCACACCAAATACAGTTTTTTTGCACTTTTGACTGCTTTGTTGGTTTAGTGGTTAGCGTATGCGGCTGCTGATCAAGAGGTCTCGGGTTTGATTCCCGGGTCGGACTAAATATTTGTGTGATCCACAAATATTTGTTTCGGAGTCTGGGTGTTTTCTATGTATAATGTGTATTTATTTACAAAATCAAAAAGTATGTTTATGTTTTTATATCAGTTGTTTAGTACCCATAACACAAGCTCTGCTTGATTTGGGACTAGATAATGTTGTGTGTAAGATGTCCGAAATATTTAAATATTTGCAGTTGAAAGTTTCTACTAGATGTGTTCTATGGGTGGCCTTATTGCTAAAAGAAATTAGTAATTAATTTATTAATTATCTTTTCGAGGCATCCAGGTTCATTTTGGAGATAAACCTGAGATACATTTTTTTTCTAAGATATGATGAAACATAAGTCAATCAGAAGAATAAAACAAAAGTACACTAAGGAAAAATGTCAGAATCAATAGAATAACTACACAACTTATACCTCAGTGATCATACTCAGCAATAGATTTACTAAATAACCAACGGTCTAAGTGTAACCAAACAGACGAAATACGTCCATTCTCTTGTCTGGTAATACGATTACGTAGATTGCCAGCAATACTAATTGAGACCCTTCGCCATACATTTACTTCATTAAGATCCTCGACAGGGACATACCGACAATTACTTTCCTCCTCTCGTTTATAACCATCCCTCATAATTAGTTGACGAACCGGTTTGATGAACTTACTTCCCTGAACCCTTTTTCTGGTTGAAATCTTAGACTAAATTAGTGGAATAGGAAATAAATGCTTACAATGTGTGCTTTATCTTTTCAGTATCGTTGTAGTTATTTTCTGTTAAATGCTTGAGCCTGCCAATGTGACTCTTGTCTGCCTGATGGAATACCTACATCAGTAGAATCAAAGAGTGGTGATCACTGTCCTGATTGTGAGTGCTCACAATGCAGTTTGGAAATCTACAGTAAGGATGCCTAGTGGGCCTCCGTTATCGCACTTATTAACGAAATACAATAGAACAAAATTTGTTAGTATTAGGTTTTTCTTCTATGTAGCTTAGTTTGCCTAGAACCTTTACCTAGAAATTAATATACTTAAAGGTTAGCCCAGACAAAAGATATTCTAATGAAAGAATTCATATTCAAAACAAATAATGAAATTCAAAGAAAGATTTTAAGAAAAATAGACTAGACAAAGATCGTGCAATACGAAAAATCTTAATAAGTTGGTACTTGAATAGAAGCCAAGAATGGCAATGTACTATAAATAATTGAATTGTATTAAGAATCTTCCATTGTCTGAGCACAAAGCTACTTAAAACTGGTTCTAATATCATAATATATTTTATTTAATAAGCTTTGTTAAAAGTAAATCAGTTTATATTAAAATGTAGAGGAATAATATCAAACTTTTTGTTATTTATACTTGCTTATAGTTATAATAATCATTTATTTAAATTCGATAAAGGGCAAAAGCGTTTTGCATATATATTATAATGTTAACAAATAAAAACGACTTCAAAGAAAAACTATTCCGAGCACCCGATCGCGACAGGTATGCCTATGATATTTGAGGAGTTCTCTCGATTTCTCCACGATCCTATCATCAGATCCTGGTTTCCTTTTCATGGGACCACGTGGGAGGCTCCAGCTTTCAAATAACAAAGGAATGATTAAAATCGATCACAAATGGAAAGTTCTGAGGTAACAAACATAAAAAAAACGACTTGAAAACCTCCTCTTTTATGAAATCGTTTAGTAAAAAGTAGTCAGTTTCTGTGTTACAGAACTTGTGCATTTCAAAAGTAAGTGAGTTTAATTCACACTAAAACTACAAGTCAGATAAATCACATCAGCTACCTTTACCAGTCCACAGCTGAACATGATTCTGTCTTGTTTTAACTGGTTGTACTTGTGGTAAGTGGTTTGTTTCAAGTTTTTCTTCTGTTTGTAGTGATGTACTAATGTTGTCTTGCTTAGTTTGCACTCTAAGTTGCCTCTTACAACATCCGTATGGGATGAATAGGGTGGAATCACACTATATTTTTAATCATTCACAGACAAAGATCCGAAAGAAATATTAATATTCTTATCATTGTAACTACGACCTCATGCAAAAGAAAAATGTCTAATATGAAAAGAAAATCTAAGGGAGAACTAAAGTTATCAAATCACTACTACAACTAGACGACTGAAGCCGTAATTCTGCCCAGGGTTCAGGCTTTGAAAGTGAAGATCACTCAGAGCATACCACTTACTATCTTCGAAAATTTGGATGGGGCGCAATTACAGAGATGCTAGCTACGAAACTGCACCTAATCAAACTTTTCACGTCTTGAAAATGAACTCGAACTCTGCTATCATTACAGTTACCAATACTAGTGTTTGCAACCAACTATTCCTGATAGGATTAGATATATGTCTTCCCTAAGCCCACACTTACCCTGATTGTGTTTGTTTGAGGCAAACCTGAAGTTACACAACAACATTACAGTAGCATATATTCGTGTAAACACGTGTTCTACATCCAGGATAGATCGGGCATCTTACCATTTTCATCTTACATCAGTTTCCGTTTATTGTGTGTACGTAGGTATATTTGCAATAATTCAGCTATTTCGTCGAGTCATCCATTGTTAGGGTGGTAGCACACATGCACATGCAAGAATATTGAATATAGCAAGAATGTGTAACTTTACATGCACACATGTGAGGTACTATATTCATGTTGAAAGATACATTTTAGGGTTTCAGGAAACACCATTCTAATTTTGTGTATGGTACATAAAATGACGGGGCTTTCCGCTCTTTACCATATTATTTCTGAAAGTATTTAAACCAACGAAGTACTTTCGATGTCACATAAAGACACATTTCAATGTTAAGTTGAAGGTGTGCCTCAGACGTTGCTATCTTTGTTAGGTTTTGAACTGCTCTGGCCATATTTTTCATTGGAAAGTATACATAATCGGTAATATACAGTCAATACTAATACTGATTCAGTTCGGCCGTTCTGAAATGGAATAGGGAAGAGTACCTGTTATACTCATTTAACGCCAAAAATTTGCTAAAATGCATTAATATAAGCATACTAGTGTAGCTAAGTTTCATGTTTCTATAGTCCCTTGTAGCCTATCTGAATATAGATTTTATCTCTCGATGTGTTGCAGGGTTTATATATCGTAATACTGTATTATATAGTAAATACACGGGCATAGCTAGTAGATATTTTTCTTGCGCTGTTAGCACTTAGTTACTTAGCAAGTTTTGCACACACAGATCGATTAATGGTGTCTTAGAAGATATCTACTAAGAATATTTATAAGAAATAAATCTCCACAAGAATCTATCTTTAGATTTGAAATAGAACCAAATAGTTTGTTTAGGCAATTAATGATACATGTTCAATTTTTATCTATTGACACAAAGAATGATTATTATCTTATATCAAATGTTTAACATTGGCATAAATTTAGGTACTTTTTTTTTCATTTAAAGTTTATGCAGGAATTGAATGCCACACGGGCATTCTATACCAGTTTTCCTTAGGGCCACAATGCATAAAGAGATGGACTACACTTTAGAAAAATTACCTACTTTTAAAATACCGTCTCCCACTCTCAAAGTCTCTCTCACACTCGTCAAAAACAAGGGTGCAATGTAATTTTTTTTAACATACATAGATATATATATTGGAATCAACATTGAGTGCACCCACAATTTCATATTTTTAGTAGAGACACTCTAAACCTGGAGTAAATACCAAGTCAAAACTTGGTGTGCCCTAGATATACATGGATGTATATCTAGGGCACCTATCTAGGGCACGTACCCTAGATAAATAGTGGTAAAAGTACCAAAGACAAACAAAACCACCATAACTCCTGGTGTTCAAAAATATCGCGTGACAATATTTGTCACGCGACATTTTTATGCAAAAGCTCAATAAGCGTTAGACTTTAATTGCTCTGTTATTAATGCTCTTTATGCATATTTAAATTTAGATTGTACGCCTTTCATGACTTTGTAAGGTGCATTACTATACTAAATACAAGCTTCTACACGCCACGTGTCTGGCTGTGTTGGCAAACTTCATCGACCGTCCGCAAAACACTGCAAAGAACTCTAAAATCTGCAACTTTATTGACTATGTTTATCTTTTTAGTTCAATTTTGAGCACAAATAGGAATAGTGAGCAGTTGGAGGTGTCCGACATGTGATAAAGTGCATGGTGGTATTGGTGAATAAGACATCTGGGTAAATATTTAACGTTTTTTTAGTTTACATCTTGAAAACTTTCTATCATAGAATCGGTGCTCATGACGTAGTGGTTGGCGTAAAGGCCGAAAAGGAAGTAGCCATAGTGTACTTTTTCGACACAAAATAGTCTTTTTGCAGGGGGAAATCTTCACACATACATTTTGGACTTACATGCAAAAACAATCGCCTGTCACTACGAACACATACATAACAATTAAAACAAAAACAAAATAACGATTTTAATACACACATAACGCGTGGACCCATTGGATATGCATGTGTATATGTATGTGAGTATGTATGTAAATAAAAATATATGTAGAAGTTTTATTTTATTCAATGTAACAGGAACGAAATTGTTAAGATTGTATAAATGTAGTATAGTGTAGTAGTAAACATTATGTCGCGGAATAGAATATATATTTTGTACATTGCTTTTATATTGATTATAGGGAGCTACATCTGCCAACAAACTGAGATAACAGTTTGGCAGAAGTATTGTATGTTAGTAGAAGCAGTACTATTATTTGAATAAATTATTTTTTTTTTTTTTTTTTATTATATTTATTTGGGCTTAAGCTTTGGCAGAGGGGAACCTGTGTATGGCTACTTACTTCTTACCATGTTGTACTATGTATGATCGTCATCAAGTAAAGTGATCTTTGTATTTAAAATTTCCGAGACAATTTAATAAAATAATTTTCAAATTATCTATGAAAGTGTTCTTTTGAGTCTATATTATAATTTGTAAATTTAAATTAATCTTACGGACGCTGAATGACTTGTATACTGGTCATTTGGAGTATATTATAGTTAATAATAATTTGCGTTTAAATAGCTACATGAAATATTATTTAGGTCCATAGTTTCTACTAAATAATTTTGCCCAAAGGTAATTAACGAGATTATTCCGGAATAATATTTCGCACGTAGGCTGGTACTATACAAATGAAGCAGGCGTCTAAACGACGTCAATGTGGCTCCAGGGAAGGCTAGCTCCGACTTAATTATTATACAAGGTATAATAGGCTAGGCACGTGTTGGCTCTCCAACGGAGGATGAGAAGCTTTTGAAAAATTAGGTGGTGTGCCTTTTACAGTTTTCTGTGAATACTATAATACTCACGAAGAAAATTGTAGATAGTTATGAGTAGAGAGCTCGTTACAGTTACGTCATGGCGTTGTCTAGAAAAAAATATATTTCCATATAATTACACCCATATATCCCATTTATTTTGTAGTTATAGTAATGTCATAAGAATTTCCTGTGTTATGACACTTCCCAATAGGTTTCTGGAATATTTAACGATAACTTTTAATGTTTTTTGCTACTGTTACTAGTTTTACATTGTATCTAAGACCTTTAATAAATTTTCATGTGTTTATTTTTATTTTAAAGTCTGCTAAGGTGACTCTACTTTGCCTGATGGAAAGAATGAGTAGAATTCAAGAGTGAGGTTCACCATACTCATCGCGAATGCAGACAATGCAGCATGGTGACCCACACTATAGAAGCCTAGTGAGATGAGATCTAACGCCACAGTTAAAGGATCCAGGATCATAGTGGGAGGAAAAGCCATCACGTATTGTTCTGTAGAGGAAGAGAGAAGGTGCGATCAATTTCCGACATCTTTACACACAACGCCATCTAGTTCCAAACTAAGCAGAGCTTGTATTAAGGGTACTAGACAACTGATATAAATACACAAACATACATTTTTTTGGTATATACGTACAAATTATACATAGAAAACATCCAGATTCCGAAACAAATATTTGCGGATCACACAAACATTTGGTGTGACCCGGGAATCGAACCCGAGACCTCTTGATCAGCAGCCGCATACACTAACCACTAGACCTACAAGGCAGTCAGAGCGAATTGGAAGAGCTCTTCAGAACACAGGCGATAGAGGACTGTCAAACAGACGATATCTCTTTGCAACTGCAGAGGCTCAAGGAATTCCTTGTTTAATCATCGTTGATCAAGTAGGATTTATGTTTTTATTTGACAAACCAGTGTTAAACATAAACTATTATATGTTTGTAAGTATTTTAGGTACATACACTACTATTTGTATACACGAAATCTTATATCATATTATTAAACAATGGAAAAATATTTATAAATTGTTATGTTATTTACGTCACGAAGATACTATCGGCGTTTCTGCTTCTATATTTAGATTAATTTACAACAGCAGTTTAAAAAACTTATAAAAAGTAACTACTTTATATTTTAAGCTTTTTTGACTGAGACTAAATATAAGTGTATGCATAGTATTAAAAATTTACTCGGTTTGTGGTATTTTATCACAAATTTCGGTTAATTTTAATATTTTACTCCTTGGTGGAGCAGTGGCAGCGCTCGCGACTGCTGTGACTTCAGGTTTTATTACAGGGTTCAATTTTTTGGATTAGTTTGGTAGATTTGTTTTTAATTTTGGATGTTTTCTCTATGTAATATGTATATAGTTACAAGAAGAGATATACAACTATTCTATCAGTCAATTAAGATGTCTTAGTACAAGCTCTATTTATTTCAAAGCTGGATGGGACTGTATTTATAATAGAAGCAGCTAAAATGAACTTTTGAGATGTTGGAGGATCAAAACGCGGTTTTTAAGAGTTATTAACAAACAACTGTTGTCATCACAACAATATTTGTGTTACCAGTGAAAAAAATATGATGTAATTAATAAATGACTGCCTAACGCAATAATAATCAGACACTATTGAGACAAGTAGCTTAGCTGATAACTCGTAGCTTGAGTTTGTATATAGCGCTATTTATATACAAATACAGATAGTATGAAAGATATTGACTTATAGTTTGTGTTGTCAAGGAATAATGTAATTAAATGGGAGTTTTTGTTTTAACTGTACGGTTTGCCTAGTGGTTTAATTGGTCGCCATGCCGTTTTTTACTGTGCCGATTGTAGTGGGTTCAAATCCTACATGGAATAACACTTTGCGTGATCCACAAATTATTATTCAGAGTCTGGGTATGCTTTAGAAACATACAAGAAACAGTCAGGATTCTTGTATGTTTCTAAATCAGAATATGAAATCTTAGTGCAAACCTTACCTCGTGTAGAAGAGAAACGTGCCTTCCTATATGCATATATATATATATCGATAAAATATATAATAGCACTCGGCGCTTAGACTACTAGTAGATTTCAAGTAAGAATATTTCCCTCATAGAATATGTTATACGCTTGAAAAATATAGATGCTGAAAAATATACACAACATAAAAGAAGCTATCGTATCAGATCCTCTTAAAGGCTCATCTTTCATTTAGTTTATCTATCCATCTTTTCCATTCCACCGCTTCTTTCTAAAAATATTTATAGTAAAATGACTTGGGTTAACAGCTAGTAGTGTAAAAGCGATTTCTTGGAAGCACATGACTTTAGAATATATCAAGCTTATTACTCGTAGTGTTGGAATTTCCATGCAATTTTTCATTGCCCTATGTTCTATGTTATGTAGGTTGGTTTCCGCACTTAGTCCTTCAGGTGGATCATTGTACATGAGAGCGGCCATCACTCCGGCCAGCCCACCTCCCTCCAGAAGCGGATAAGGTCTTCGAGTCTGTTCAGGCATTCTGAAACAGTTTTGGGAGATCCAAAGGTGCTTTTTCGTGTTTCGGTGACACCTGTACACTGTTCCCAATTACCTAAGATCACTCGGCTGTTTATAAATCTATAAAATATTTTCCACACAAACAATTCCCAGATACTTAGCAACTGATTACTATTATAGTACGTAGATCTGTAAAAATAACACTGAAATAAATATTTATCTATTAAGAATTACAGAGTTGACCCCCCGTTTGGATATAATCGTGCGTCAATGCGATATACTTCGGAAAACATATGTCGCATTCTTATTGTTACTATATAAATTAAACGTACCACACGCGTAGATGACGCAGAATGTTATCTGCACCAGGAATTGTTGTTAAGCTGTCAGACGTATATTTTTTTAAGCAAGAAAATGATGAAAGATGTTCAATATTCGAAAATAGGAGGCCAGAGAATAGTTTTAATCATCATATTGTTTTTACTCATTGATTTACGAATATTTGCGTGTGCGACTGCTGATCAAGAGGGCTCGGGTTCGATTCCTGGGTATGTCCAAATGTTTGTGTGATCGTTGATGTTTCGGAGTTTGGGTGTTTTCTATGTGTATTAAGTATGTATTTACAAAGAAAAGTTTATGTATTTATGTCAATTGTCTAGTACATATAATACAAGCTCTGCTGATTTCGGATTAGATGACGTTGTGTGTAAGATGTCCGAATTTATTTATTTACTATTATTTGATCGTCTTACGGGATAAAGTAGGTATTATCAAGTCTCGCTGATTAAAGTACGACTGGGCCGGCTCGACAGGGGTGGTGCTGATTTAACCTTAAAGATCAACTTCTAATGGCAGCATTTCATGACAGAAGGCCCAATGTTGCAGATGCATCTCACTAGGCCGCCATAGTGTGGGTCACCAAGCAGCAATATCTGCATTCACAATGATGATGGAGACTACTGCTTTTAAATACTCATGCTTTTCGTCACAGAGTAGTGTCACTTTAGCAGGCTTATCTATCATCAACAGCCTTTAACAGTCCACTGCTGGACATAGGCCTCTCCTTTGAAAGGAGGTTTTGGCCTACTATACCACGCGGGCCAGACGAGTTGGTAAAGGGTTTGTTTCAAGTTTTCCTTCTCTTGGCAGTGATGTTAGCTGCTTATTTTGTTCCTTTAATCGCCTCTTACGACACCCATAGAATGAATAGGGGTGGTGACACTTTGTATTCTTAATCCGTCACGACATGGATATCTTCTTATTAGCAGGCTTATCAAAAAACAGAACTATACTATATTTGTAAAGCTGAAGAATTTGTTTGTTTGGTTGAATGCGCTAATCTCAGGAAATAATAGTTCAGTTTTAGTATTAGCTACGATCAATAGGAGCGGAGTGTTAAGGAAAAATATACCTATCTTTTCAGGTCATTAGGTACTCTAACCTATTTGAGATAAACAAATTTGTTCATGCTACAGAACATCAAGAACCAATACGCATTGCAGACTAAGTTTCGCGGATCAACTAGTACAATTTCATATTAATTTATATTAACAAAAGTAAGTGTACAATGGAGATGACCCCTATTATAACACGTGTAAACTTAAATGTTATCAAGAAAGTAATTTAAAATAATTGATAAACGCGTTAATTAATAAACAGTATCATTTATGGCTATCAAAAGTAGGTAGGTAATGCAAGTACGTAAAAGCAATTAAATTATTTATGACTTAACTGATTATTGAATAATAATTTATTCATCTTAGAAGCTATAAGAAGAATGATGGCTCTAACTTTCCTTTTGTGAAGTAAAACAATGGCAAACTACACATTTTAATATGTAGGTACTGCGTTAATAAATTCACTGTATTGTACACTTCTTGTCAATAAATGAACAAATTGGTATCTGCGTCATAAACGCGTCTGAGATAAATACATTTAATTTTGTGTGGTGTGCAAATATGATTGTGCAATCGTTCATATTGCATCATTATAGTCGCTTTTAAACAAAGTAAAATGTTCATACAGCGTCAAGGAACCCAATAAACACATCTCATCCAAACCCTGACTGTGGACTTCATCGAACATCTAACACACAGCCATCTAGTAGTATTAAACTAAGCAAACTTTGTACTTCGGGTACTAGACAACTGATATAAATACATATACCTATGTAAAGGTACTTTTTTGGTAATAGTGTAAATGTATTTAAGTAATAATAAATAACTAAAAAATATTACGGACATCTTACACACGTCATGTAGCCCCAAAACCAAGCAGTTTGTATTATGGGTACTTACTAGACAACTGACATAAATACTTTAACATACTTTTTTGTAAATACATACATATTATATCTACATAAAAAAACACCCAGACTACGAAACAAATATCTGCAGATCACACAAACATTTGGTCCGCCAACCCGGGAGTCGAACCCGAGACCCCAAACTAAGCAGTCGTAGTGCTACTACTGAGCCAGTGAAAAAGTATAGTTGTAAGTCTCGGTTAAAGATTAGTTTATGAAGACGTTCCATGTTCATGTTCATACTCATAAAGTTCAATATTATTATTCCTAGAGAGCTTCCTGCTTCGCTTCATCAGAGACACGGATCAAGGATACTGCCGTATGATACCAGAATTAATAAATCTGTCTTTACCTATTGAAATTATTAGAGTGATTTTACCTACATAGGCTTTCAGTTTAATTCTAAGACTGCATTCGTGAATATGTTAATTGTTGTTTGTTCACATACCAAAGTGTTGCAATCTTATAAACTAAGCAGAGCCTGAATTATAGGTACTAGACAACTGATATAAATACATTTATACGTACATATTATGCATATACTTAAAACACTTAAACTCCGAAATCATTACCTATCAAAATTTAATCAACGCAGTGTTGACGGTGCCGTAGGCGTAGGCATAACATGAAAATATGGTTCGGTGGAATACCACAAACCGTTGTAATGTAGGAATGAGCAAGAGGGAAATATGCGGCGTCCTCGTATATTTCGGCAGACGCGAGTTAATAAATTAAGATCCACCTTGTGCAAATATATAAAGTGTACCTACTCATATCGTCTTGGTGGGAAATTAGGATGGAATAGGTTCATAATGTCTCTTGTACATAGTGAGAATTTAACGTGACTGTTTTTGTAATAAACTCGTAGCTATGTAGGTACTGTACCTATTACTTAAAGTGGTAGACGTCATAGCTAATTTAGTCGTGTAATATTTTTTAGGGAGAATCAGAAATGATAAACGAGCTTCAATAACATCCAGATGCAGAACAATAATTTGTGCGTCACACACAAGTGCGAGATAGTTGCTTGAGCACTACGCTATCCGTTCAGTCAAAAACATTTATATTCGTTTAAAAAACATAATGAGTAGGTAGATACGTCTGCGATCATCAATGGTGTGGTGGCCTGGTGGCCTTCGGTTTTACAAAGACTCGGGTGTGTTCATTTCAAGGCATTGTTTTTATGAAATTATTATAAATTTTAAACAAACAACGTAACGTAACACATATTACAAGTACTTTTGTTCGTAAATGAAAGCAGGCTAACTAAAATCATTATTGATACGGGGAACACTGAAATAAAACACAGGAAATCCCCATATCGGAAAATAAATCGGTAAATCGGAAACACAAAAACATGAGAGCCCGATTGGCGTATTGTGTGCGCGGCGTAAGGCGCAAAATTCAAATATATTTTTATCCACCTAGGTTGTTTTGTGTGGATGTACGAGACCACTGCAAGCGAAGCCCCGAGGGGTTGCTCGACTCGCCACTTCAAAAGTAGCGACCTTACGCTTCTGGTGATCGTTCACACTTCACTGTGCTGTAGTACATTTGTACATACTTTTGTATACGTGACAATCACGTATGCAAAAAGTATTTCGAAAGATAAAAATGCACTTGTAAATTATAAGAGTGCAGATAGGATTATCGCGATGATGCATGCGATAAAATCAATATTTAATCATCCCCCAAGGACGTGAGCCGGTGTTTGATTATAAGATGATAGTAGAGAAATTAGGAATAAGAACAATATTATCTGATCAAGACGAATAAAACATAATTAATTGATATAAATTGCATTTTTTTTTATCAAGTTATTAGGTCAGTTCTAAAGCCTATAAAAAATACCAAACCTGACCTACAAATATAAAAATTACGGTGCGACTGCGGTTATGACCATATTTTCTTTTAATTCATATTAAGGGTCATATTTTTTTTTTTTTTTCAAGGGTCAAATTATGTGATGATTGAATTAAGGAAATCTTAGGAAAAGTCTTGACTCCCGTCAATATTCCACCTACACATTTCAGGTTATCGATAGGATCTCTTAATGGAGCTCTATAAGCAATACAGATTCATGGCGCCGAGGGATGTTAATTCTTGTTAACAACACAGAAATTTCTTAGGGGGCATACTGTGATAGGTGTATGAAGCTACGAATTTGGGCTTTGCTTGAACCGTATACCACAAGCTATCTAAGCCATAACCGGCATTAAAAATGGTAGTGTGTTTCCAATATCTATACAGCACACATGGTAAGATTTATAATGAAATAATATGTAGGTACTAATACCATGGCGCTATAGATTAGTCATAATTCGTTTGCTAAAGTATCAAATTTCAATTTACACGAATAAAATAAAACAGCATATTTAAGAATAATATGAGTATAATATAATGTTGGTCAACAACAATAATAATTGCTTAAACAATTTAATACGAAATTACACTGGTGCTTATACAATTCCTTTACCAAATAATTCTCTTACAACTACAAACAGAAATAAATTAAATATCCTTATATTCTACAGCATAAGTTCTAAAATAGATTTTCTGTAACAGAGTACATACGTCTTTTAAAACAAGGTAAATAATTTGATATTGAACCCTATTAAAGAACCATAAAGTTATAGATCATATTTACCGCTAGACAGTTTTATTGGAAAAGATATAAATGTGTTTTATTGCTTTGCAAATAGAGTTCAAAATCGAATTAGATAAGTTACACAAATGAGTCTCAATAAAAAGGAATGTAATACAAAAGTGTATCATTATAATTTATGAAGTATAACAATTTATTAACTATCTATATTAATACTTAATAAGCTCATCCATGACTTAATGGATATTCAGTACAAGGTCGTGTTATTATATCAGGAACAAATTTTTTCTAGAGTCGTGATCAATTATTAATTTTATTAAAATAAGGAGAAATTTAGAGATTCAATTTCAATTCACAAATGATTTTCTAACAAAAGAAGAAGTGCTGCGAAAGCAGAAACATCATTGTCTATGGTTGAGAATTTATGCCTAACTTGACACGACATTGATTTAATGCACTGTTTGACAGTAAATGCTAATTATTTTAAATATGATTTTTAAATTGTAATACATTACGGCTTTTTTTTGCGTACTTTTAACAAAAACTATTCAATAGTTTTTCACTTGAATGATTTGTCTCGTAGGCTTCTGGCGGCTTGGAAGGTATTCTGCATAAGCATTGCTACGGTCATTGGACCGACTCCACCAGGCACGGGTGTAATTGCACCAGCAACTGAACTCACACCTATTTAAAGTAACAAAAAACACCGATGAATATCTACTCTCCGTTAAGAATTCAAAACCAATCAAAAGTACCTATCTGTATAAAATATGAATAATATTGACACTAGAATCGTTATTAATATATGCGAACTGTCTGTCTGGTTTAATGTATCAAGGAACCCTAGGCTTGTATATAATTTTTAGTACTGTTAAGAAATAAAAAAAAAAAGTAAAACAACTTACCGTCGTAGTCGACATCTCCGACTAGTCTAGATTTTCCATTAGCGTCTATGATTTTTGTAATACCAACATCTATAACAGTTGCACCAGGCTTTACCATATCCGCTTTGATCAGGCTTGGTATACCTAGTAAATTATTTATAATTATTATTAAAGTAAAATTATTATTATTAAGTTTACACAATAAGAATTCTCTGATTTATTTACAAAAAGAAATAATTGAAATATTTTTTTTTAGACCCACCTGTGGCTGAGACAATGATGTCAGCATTCCGACAAAAGAATGTCAATTGCTCTTTAGGAGTATAACGATGACAAATAGTTACAGTTGCATCCATTCCCAGTCTGTTCTCGTGCCTATTATCACTGTGTAACATCATAGCAATAGGCATGCCTACATTCTTCGATCTGCCAACTACTACCGCATTACGCCCCAAAGTCTCAATATTAAACCTAAAAAGGGTTGACAATTATCATATCTGTTTATTTTTAGTCTATGATACAGTTTTATCTATGGTTTAGATTTGTCCAGAACCTTAAAATTTTAAGACTGTAAACAATATTTAAATATACTTTTTTATGTAGTTTAGAAAACATCATCCAACTGATTTATTGTTGTAACTATTGGAATAAAAAAAGAAACCGTTTTATCATAATTATCTTAGTATTTGTATATTCTCAAGAAAATGTAACTGCATTAATTTAAAATGACAAATGGGACATAAACAATTCAAGTGATACAAAAAAACTAAAATAATAAGTTTACTAATTTAATGGACTTACCTCCTCAGCATTTCAACTACAGCCAGAGCAGTTGCAGGAACAAGTGTTGACATATCAACACACAGCTTTCCAATATTAGTCACATGGAATCCATCAACGTCTTTCTCAGGAGCAACTGCACAACACACTTTTCTCTCAGACATATTTTCAGGTATTGGTAATTGTACTAGAATGCCGTCCACATCACTGTCACGGTTCAACTGTTCTATTTCAGCTATTAACATTTCTTCAGAAATAGTTACATCGTGACGTATCACTTCCGCATCAATTCCGACATTTCTAGCTGCCATGATTTTCTTGTTGACATAAGTATGGCTGGCAGGGTCTTCACCAACCAAGATGCATCGGATGCTAGGTGCCCTGTGACCAAGGCTCACCCAGTTGGCAATGTTTTCTTTAAGCTCCCTCTGAATTTCGGCTGCCAGGGCTTGTCCGTTAAGGATTCGAGCCATAATGCTGTAAATAAAGAACTAAATTAGAGAGTATACACAACATTATTGCATTTTATAAACAATAAAAATGTTCAATAATTTGTTTTTTTTTAAATCTATGGTAATGCCACAGTGATACAATAATAAGAAACTATTCAGAACTCATTATAGAAAACTATTAAGGTTTAACCACCAAAGAACTATAAAAATACAAAAGCAATATGAATTAAACTACAAAAGCTCACTCAAAACATTAAATGGATAACGAAATATTATTTATAAGAAGTTTTTTAACACAAGTGCTAGGTAATAGATGCCATAGTGTGTTATATAAAAATCAAAAGCCACAACACAAATTCTTTTATTAATTTTACCTGGCCGAGCCCAAAGTATCAATATATGTGTGGCTTCTCATTGTGGATGTCAGTAGTATACTAAATGCCTTAAGAGGGTTGATTCGCCTCATCGCCTACTGTTGACACACATAGGTCATTAGGTCGACAGAGCACAAGATATAATTTACGTCCCAATACAGATAAGAAACTGAATCTTTAAGCATATCTCTGAGTGAGAATCTGAATTAAACTAGTTCCTTTTAGTTTAAAAACTGCAACTTCTAGGGTTAAGTTCAGTGTGTTTATTAATCTTTTATTAATATTAAGTTTAATGTACGTAAATGACGGATGCAAATCTCTGAACAACAAGTGAACAACAATTAATTTAGAAGGTAAGGAACATGAGAGAATTTTTATTAAATAATTGCTTACCAAAATTCACTGTAAAACAATTAAACTATGAACTTATCAGGTACAATTACACACAGTATGTGCATGTTATGTCTAGTTTAACACCAGTGTCAATGTGTTGAATAAACAAAGACCAGAAGAATGGTACTAAACATCCTTCTTAATGACTCATAAAAATTATACAAATTTACTTAGTCTACTGAATAAACCTTGAAAAATAACATTAAGATTCATTATATACTTAATAAACTAGTTTTCGCCCGCGGGTATGTCGTTTATCGCAGAAAATAAATTAAAAGTAATTTCATATAATCAGTTCAGACAGCCGGACAGATAGACAAAGTTACTGTCACATTAATAATATTGGTAACGGTTCGTTTTTTTTGTACTCATTTGTGAATAGAACAGCATTTTACTCACTTTTTTATATATTTATCGCGAACTTGAACAGTAGTAAGCCTTACTGTAGCCACGTGTACACAACGTTATTGTTAGAAAGGAAAAACTGCAGTCAACCAAATGATCTGCAACGCTAACTTTTATAGGTGACACTGCATCCAATCAAACCTTCAAATAATTTTATTAGCGCAGTTTGATTTGAACTCAAGTTCATATCGTAACTTAACCTAGTGTTGCGATATTTGAGATTTTATTAAAAACATGTACTTATTAGTTTTAAAAGTGAAACTGAAAACAGAAGACATTTATTTACTGAATATAGATAAATCACACGTTTAAGTCGGTATTTATTATTTCATTTTAGTAATAATCTGATTATTTACAATTTCAGCAACTATCAAAACGCACACTTATCTTTGACATTGACATTAGACATAGCAATTTTTTTCATAATTCCACGTTTAGTTGGTGACTATAATTTTGGAATCGATTCATAATTTTTTTCAAAATAATGTTTGAAGGTTTAAATTTTAAGCAATATTATTTATTTTAAGTTACTTTACACACAACAAAACTAACTACCAAATGTGATTTAAGAACATGAATTTAAGACATTTGGCAATATTTACTTTTCTTTTTTTCTTTAAAAATACAACTCTGCAATTAGCAACTTCTGTGTCACCGAGGACTTTATAAACATACATGAAACGGGCACAAAGAACAATGAGATTCAGAACAACAAATTGTGAATCACACAAAGTGTCATTCCACGTGGGACCTTGAACCCACGACACTTTGCGCAATATTAAGCCAACTTGGTTTTTCAGACTTTACTAGGCTGAATTTTTTTTTAGCTAGGGCTATGTCGGTACTTTTAGTCTGTTTAAGTATAACATTGTTACTTTTATACCTGGTGAATAGTTGGATTCTTTGTTTAAAACCACCATCACAACCAATCACCTATCTTTAGATTGGACTCGCCAAAGAGCCTGGCCGTACGGTACATAAATTTACGTTTTTGACAATTCAGGCTCTTGTGTGTTGAAAGCTAGCATGCATGAAAATAAATATTGACACGACAACTAAGTTTATGTAATAGCATTTTTTATTTATGTCCATAAAGTTTGAGGTTTATGGAAATTTGTTTTTTAGATACAAATTCGTCATGTCCGTCTGTCCGTTCGTCCGTCCTCGACTTACCGTCCAAATGGTTAGTGCTAGAAAGATGAAAGTTTCCATGAATATGTGTTGTAATTACGTCGACAATATGCTACATTAAAATTATGAAAAACTTTTTTATTTGGGTTACCTCCCCTACACGTAAAGTGTAGATGATTTTTTTTCTCTCGGCTACCCCATCGTGCGGGGTATTATTAGATAGGTATTGTAAAAACAATAAAGGGTTTTTAAGAAGATTTTTTGATTGAGCTTTTTTTTTTAAAAAAACAGGGCGTCCCCCGCCCACTCTAAAAGCTAAACGGCTGGCTCAAAAATCTGGGAATATTCGGGGTGGCTGTCCATATAAAGAACTTTACAGGTAGGTAATTTATAACGGATTGGATGACTTCGTTAGTTCAGGAGTTATAGAGGCTTAACTTGTAAAATGCGCATCCTTGGAAAACATCATACAAAATTAACCCATTAATACGTAAACTAAACAATCTATTATTTATTGAATACGATTTTAAATCCACGTACCATTATGGGTGACTGAGGAACCCTTTCCTGTGCGTGGCCTGACACGCACTTGGCCGATTTTTCTTCTTCAAACTTAAAAATGGGAAGGACCTTAATATAATTGTATTTTTATGTTTGATACCTTCCTAGCTTTTATCATTCTCAAGATTATTGTGGGTCGGCTTCCAGTCAGTTCTAGTTCATCCTGATTACCAGTTTTTCCACGGAGCGACTGGCATCGAATCGCCGCAATCCTGAGAGTAAACTGAAACTAAAGGTAGAATTAAGAGCCCTAACTTCCAAATAACGATTGCCATTTATAGATGTTCGTGACAACCAGGACCAACGGCATAAGGAGCTCTTCGAGGCACAGGCGTGAAACACCGCAATTCTTAAATCCTCCGCACTATTCTTAAGATTTAGAACAACCAACTAACAGTTTTGGTCCGACCCGAAAATCGAACCCGAAACTTTTCGATCGGCTGCTGCATATACTTGCTATGCTACTTATGCTACCACGATGAAGTTTAATACCTTAGGATTTCATCATTCAAAATGTTTATATTTTTATTTTTAGTAAGGTCGGAAAATAAAATAAAACTTTAATTTGAGAATATAATAATTTGTGAATTGAAATAGATATTTCAGTACAAGTACATAAAATAATAAAAAAAAATTTTACCTTATTGTATTTTTATTCCGTTGTGTTGTTATATCTACTTATCTACTATCTTGTAATTATTTAATCCTCCTTAAAAAGTATCAAACGTTTTAAATAGGTACCTAGAAGACATAAAGAAACAATTTTATTTAAAATCAATGTTATAAGAGTAGATAATTTAGTAAAAGGTTATCGACACGTTCCGATATGTGCTCCCTAATAAATATTTATCTTGGAAAAAACCGCTATACGTTGTCGTCAGAAGTTTTGGGAATATATTTTTCAGACGGTCCACACCCACCCGATCTCATTGAAGTATCTCATTTTAGTTGGTGTGTGTGTGAGATTTAAGGGTGTCAAATTATGAAATGAACAACATTCGCAAATCCGTACGTGAATCTTAGTATTTATGTTTCGTACCTAAAAAAAATGTTATTTAGGTTTAAGCAATTTTAAAAAAAAACAAAGAAACATTTCTGTTCGTATTAATTGTTTTTAAAGTTAGTAAAATCATGTTATACGTTATCATATTTTTATAATGTACATGTATGGTATTGCGCTTAAATACTTGAATACCGGAAATCCCTCCGGATACCACCAGCTGGTCGACTCAAAGTACTAAGCCGTTAGGTATTTAGTCGTTTAACCATAGATAGGAAAGTCCTGGTACCCATCGGTACCTCGGGTAACCCTACTGTTCTTTCCTGCCCAACAGAAAGGACGTGCGCAATTTGTACTTAGTGCTCGCGACTCCACCTTGGCCTGCTTTTGCTAGGGTGACAGAACTCGTATACCACTTAAAACCAATTTATTATAGTAACCCATAATGTCCCACTGCTGGGCACGGGTCTTTTCTCAGGAGAGGGCTAAGGCCATACGTCGCCACTCTGGAAGAGTGCGGGTTGAGGACCCGAAGGCCTTCAACTAAGCTTCACGATTACTATCTTATAATAACAACTGGGACCGACTGCTTAACGAGATCTCTGAATCATGGAAACGCCATGACATTATCATGCCACAAACGGCCACCCATCCAGGTCTGACCGTGGCATCATTGCTTACCATCGTTGATTGTTTCCAATCATCTCAGGTTACGCGGCTATGAGCGCTTTCAAGTAATTAACTAACAGCAAGATTTTTTACTATAATAAAATGTTTGTTATTATCATGTGTTGTCTGAGTACAGATTTAGACAACATTAACCTATTTATCATCTCGAGTGTAATTTCAAGTAATTTGACATTGATAAATAGAGAAATAATATAATTTTAATAGGTATACAAATTAAAAGAGGTTTTTAACGATACGTGTTTTATAGTTTTTCCCATGATCTTAATGATAGACGACAAAATGTGGTTTAGTGATAAATTTTATGATAAATTGAGGTTTGATAAAAAGTTCGTTTTATTCTTTGTTGCGGTAACATGTATTGATAGTGCCAATAGTTATGTTGGATTTTCCTAAAAAATCTTCAGTGCAACAGGGGGTTTATAAATTTAGATATTTTTAACCCCTTTCCTCGGAGAGCACTTTAAGCCGTCGGTTCCGGTTGTCATGAACATTTATGAGAGTCAGTACTGTCAAATATACAGACAACTAGTTGAACCATCGAAGACAGTTCTTCTCAGAGTTGTGGTGGTCCAATGCTAGTCGCTGCGTGGAAAAACTGATATTCAGGTGAAACTGAATTAGTAGCCGATTTCAAATTATACTAGGAATAATAAAGTTAAGGCTAGAAAGATGATATTCTGATGGGAGATACGCGTACAAAATCAAATTTAATTAATAGTTGTAGACTGAAAGTCTACCCTAACTAAATTTCGAAGAAAGGCTCGAAATAAAAGAAGATAATAAGACGAAAATTTCAGATGAATACTTTTTATTTTATGTTTGTTACAAAATATCGTACGTACACGATGATTAAGTCGTAAACACGGGTTATGAAACACTGACGCAATTTAAATTTTAATACAGCTTGTTTACTTGGATGATAAGTTGATACCATCTTATCAAAATACCGATGAAGTTAGTACATAGTATGCTCTTTATATTTATCAAATTGAAGCATAAAATTATGCAGTTCATTGGTAGCTGCATTGCAAGCATGTGTTTTTTTGTAATTGCTTTTTTTCAAATCAAATCAAACCATTTTATTTCAAATAAACCATACAACGGCACTTTTAAAACGTCAAGTATTCAGTCAGTAGTCAGTCGTGAAGCTAATTGTCTGTTCCAATTCGTAGATCCTATGGAGAAGAACAGACAAGAAACTCCATGGAACTCTTAAGTTTATTATTCCGCTTCAAGTTATTATTGCTTTAAATAATAACTAACGTCAAATATTTACATATAAATTGTTTCCAGTGAAATTAAATGTTATGTGTTTCAAAATAAATGTTCTATTATCATCATTGAGTGTCGTACAATTATCGTCAAAAATCTCTGAGTGAATTAATTTTTGTAGGTATTTGTACTTATCATAGTAAGTAACTACGCGGAAGTGCAAAACTCAAGGCAATATAAAAATTATCATTAACAATTAAGCGGATGAACGTCTGCAAAATGTGAATAAAGATAAATATATTGTAAATTATTTTTAACAAATCAGAATTCGTTTCTAAGACAAACAGGTTATTATATTGAACAATTGCGATGTAAGAAATGTAGCGAAATACTTTTCGGGCTAATGGTGAAGTGCTTACAACTAAACAGAAAGTTTTAAGAGACTTGGTATAAAGAGTAAATGACTGAGAGAAAATGAACTTCTGAAGGAAAAAAGACCCAGAAAATAATAAAATCCAAATTAGAAACAATACTTGTTATGGTAATGTGAATAATATGCACGTCAAAGGGACGTTAACCAAACCAATGATAATAATGGACGTATATTGCTGAAGTCTTATATTCATAGCACTGCGTAGTAACGAATAACAATAATATCATAACTGTTAGAGGTTTTAAAAAAAGATGTAATAAATCAACTTCCACATTGCGAAATGTTTGTATGTAGGTCACGTGCTACGTCCAAAAGTACTTCAGGGGTCAATCCTAGGTCCTTTGTGTTCATAAGCGTTATTAATGATGTTTCGCAGGGTCTAAAAAGAAGTATTTGATAGATTATGTTTTGGGATTTTGTTTCGAGGCGACCTAATAAATATTTTTGGTACTACTGCACTACAAAATTTTCCAATACGGACTATTGGTTTGTTTGGATTGTTGGTTCGCAGTGAAGCTTCTGACTATGTTTATGACGCTAACAAAAGGCGTGTTTTTACTATACGATTTACGATAAGTAGATCGTGCACGCGAGTGGGGGTGTGTTACTGACGTTAACTTCCACACATTGACATCGTTTTATCGCAAAATGATAAGCCAAAATGTCAATGTCTCGATACTTGCCTAATGTTTAATTCAATAATGTATAAGAATGACGTAACTAGGGCTACAATTACGAATGAAGTGAGCAATAAAAACAACTTATTCGGTTGCTATGCGGAAAAATAAATGTAGATCCATCTAAAATTCTACCTACATTGGAATGCTAATTTAGCAATCGTGCGAGAACTCTTAAAGCACGATGCAGGTTCGTTTATTACTATGTTTTATTATCCAAATAGCTAACATCGCCATAGTCAAGAATGTGAAGTCGAAGCGATTTTGCAAGCCCAATTTTAGTGTTAATTGGAAGAAAGTTCCGTATCCTTTACGGAGATCCTGCTAGTTTGCGATTGAATTCCCCAATCTGAGGTTCCAGGTTCCAGGACAGGTACTTATCCACATTGATTCTAAAATATCAAAATATATTCATGACAATGGAGACAATTTTAAATCCTAACGCCATTATGAGTGAAGGAACCCTATTCTATCGTTACTTATTTATACAAATAGATAAAATTGAAGCGTCTGTTTTTACAGATGAGGTTTCTTATTAAATGCATATGAAAGTATATACGTTACTGACATCAAGAAAGTGATATTTAAATTTTTTGTCTGTTTGTTCCAGCTGATCTCTGTGATGGCGGGGCCGATTTTAACAGAACTTTCACTAGCAGATAGCTGGGTTATCTTTTATAGACTCGCGATTTACAACAACTCAGCTTAGTGGTTAAAATTATAGATCAATCGACACACATACGTAATATTGTTCGAAATAGTGCCAAGACTCGAATCACATGCATATCAATGTAACTGTTATTCTAATTTAAACTATCCATTCTCAGTAAATGGATCGGATACATTTTATTAAACGTGTTGCCGTATTTTAATTATCAATTGTAGTATTATTTGGTCAACGAATGATTCCCATTTATAAATATTATGCCGTTATAATCTGCACTTATACCTTTTATTGTTTAATCACTTAGATTAAGAAAATCGACGCGTTTACGGGTGACTTTATATATGTAGGTAAAGTGTTATATTAGTTACTACTTAGCTGAGTCTCGCGTTGTTAAGGGGCTCAGTCTCACAATTTGGAGGTCACGGCACTGCAAAGCAAATATGATTAGATTATGTCGTTCAAATGATAAATACAGATTAAACTGTCATTTTTAAAGATTTTCTCATTCCTTAAAAACTTTTGGTATAGTTCTAAACAGTCTTTCCATTAACTTTTTTATATTTAAGCCTGCCAAAGTCGTAGGAACCACCATACTTATTGTGGGTGCACACAATGCAGCATGAATGCACCACACCATGGCGGCTGAGTAATATATAACTTTAGGGTTATAACTTGAAATAAAATCTATAAAGTCGGGTCGAAAATGGTAAAGAAAACAAGCTTGGTACGCCAAGCTTGTTTTCTTTACCATTTTCGAGTCAATGCCTACTATTATTAGAATCTTCACTGTGTATTTTCCTGATTGTAAGTCCCTGATATACGTATATCCATTATGGCTAATGACGACGTAAATTCGTAAGTAAACAAAGAGTTGTTTTAACCCCTCACATATGGGACTGGTTAAGTTTTCCCCTCTGTTGACTTTAAGTTGCGTGGAACGATAAGCTTCTTTCAATATGGAAATTTGAGAATTCCAACCATGCGGTAGTGTAAATAGATGTGAATATGTAGATAGTAAATGTCTTTAGAATTCTGCAGTGATATTGAACTAAAATTATACTAGAAAGCTGATAAGCCAAAATATTTTGCTAACATCTAAAATTCTGTGGTAATCTGGCGTTTATAAGAAGTTCATTATGCCTTGTAGACTCTAATATTGACTCAATAAGATTTGCATTACAGTCATACATATAAACAATGTATTGTGCTTATAAAACCTAGCTTTACTCAATAAAGCATTGATTGTTAACATCAATTTAATTATTTTTTGCTTGCACTTAAATTGGCGTGATAGTAGCACGCCACACTTTATATTCTAAAACATTTTTATGCTAAATGTTAGACTATTGGCAATGCCTATCCTATCGCTGTCGTATGTGAACATACAAGAACATACCTATACATCATTTTAGGGCTGTGGACTCTTTAGAATCGTATTAATTTAGATCGTCTGTCATAAAGCTAATCTTTAATCTGAAACACAGATTAAACTTGAAATGTACCTCCAACACAAAGGGTGTTCAAAAACTATTAGACAGCTACAAAAAGTTAAAACTCTTTTTCTGCTTACTTACAAATAATTTACACTGGCTAAGTTAAACTTTCCGTCTTAATAATAATGGAAAAAAGTTTTTATGAAAGCAGTCTTTTCCCTTCTCTTGGTTTTTACACACAAAAATTTAATAATTATTTTCTTTAACCCTCTGCAAACTTAATAGGGTCTAAAAAGCCTACTTACAAATTTAGATTTTAATCCAATAGTCCAGAATAACCGGAAAGCTTAACAACAACGGTTTTGTGTAGACCGCTCAACACTTGGATATATTGGCAATCGACCAGGCTGCACAGATTCCAGAAGTCTCGACGGTGATGATGATCGACATCTTATCATAGTCCAAATATGCTAGGCAGATAGTCCGGTCATACGCCTTTATGGACCACGATCCTGAAACCTTTTCAAAGTCGAATCAAAGTCGCCTTTCAAAAGTTCGAAGTCATCGAATTTTCAGGTTAAACGATTCGCAATGATTTAAAGAATAGTACTACCCCGCTTCTGGTAATGTCGTCATTGGCATTTATTTTCTAAAGCTATTGTCTACAAGCATGCCAAGGGTTAAAAAAATCTTAGGCGTTATTCAAAGCTTTACTACCGCCTAGAACTTTAACCCTTGAAATTTAATTACTTTTTATGAATCTGGATATTTTCGGTTGCGTAACTTCAATATCCCTAAGCTTTAACAGAGTGAACGTACCCAATGAAGAAACTTACTTTCCATAACCGCTCAACTGGCTAATATTCAATTAAAACTTTTAAATTTCTCTGACAGACAGACCTTTAGCAATATTTTCTGTTTACGCTTCAGCCTCCTGTAAATAAACATTTATTATAAAACATTGGAGTAACTCCAAAAAAAAGTTATTTGTGTTGTTGGCGACTTTTGTTTGTCGAAGTTGTTGAACTTCGAACATTAATGCCAAACATTTTGATAAGTTGCTTTACAAATTAAAGCATTCGATTAAAGATTTAATTCTTCCTCTGCGGAATAAAATTTACATACTTAATAGTATCGAACTTTAAATAAAAGGTGCATTAAGTTACTTTACACGGAAACAAGGGATTCAGATCCCTTGTTTCCGTGTGTTTGAAGAATCACTGTAGGTGGTATGATCTGAGTTTCATATATCTTATACCGGCCAGGTGGAGTGAAGACTTACGCATGGTGGCTAGCTCGGGCTGGATGCGAAAAGCCCAAAATCAGCCAGAGTGGCGTGCAAAGGAAGAGGCCTATGTCCAGCAGTGGACTGCAATAGGCTGATAATTATGCTAATATCACTATATTATGTACGACTATATATATATTAAACATCATAAAGTAAATAAGTTTGTTTATTCAAATGTACCTCTCCCTCTCCAAGTTTGTGACTTAGTCTCAGATTACTTATTATTGAGTTGCTAAACCTGGTTAGATATATACAAACAGTTACATAAGTATGTGCGGATATTCATACAAAACACTTTTTTTTATTGATTTTCTTCATCTGCCTTGGGGTCGGTCACTAGTTTAATTGGGGTTTAACCTGAATATCATTTTATCCATAGAGACACCTCATCCTCTAGGTTGATGAGGTCTTTTAGTATATTTTTTATTGGGATTTATTTGAAAATTGCGAACTTAAACATTTTAAAAAGTAAAAAGCTAGTTGCCGTTTAACGTTATATGAGACTTGGTAATAAGTCCAAAACCGTAATTCGAACGGTGTCATAAATCACAGTTATTTACAAAGTTGGCAATGTTCCATAGCCAAATCTAAACGTGGGCATAAAGTGAGAGGTTACACTTAACATTGGGTAGCTCGCGCTAAGTGCGTAGTAATTTTGAGGCTTTTGCCATGGCAGCGGTCGACTGATATTGCTAAAAGATCGCACAGTCACTCTCTTAAATAAAGAAATAGCATACATTGTTTAAAACATTGGAAGGACTATGGTCTGTTCTTTTCAATTTGGGGTTAACAACCTTTGAGGTTACAGAATAGCTTTAAAGAATAAATGTAAGGAATTCATCTTATTCATCTATTTCTGTTTCGATAGTTATAAACTCCAGCGTTTCAATGCAAACTACGTAAGCGCAGTATCTCAAGCCTGTCAATACATCCTTATTAAAAATTATTATTATACATTCGACAGTAACTTTGTCTTTGTCTTTCACGGGTAAACTACTGCGCCGCTTTCAATAAAATTCGGCACGAAGATACTTTAATTATTCAGGAAGGTTATTTTTTTCCTGATAAATCGCGCCGCACAATCTGCGGACAATCTTTTTATATCCCAATTAGATTTAGAGTCGGCTACTTGTTCAACCGATTATCCTGAATTTCAATTTTTCCACAGAGAGACTGGTATTGGACCTCCGCAACCCTAAGCGAAAACTGAAATTCGGAGATTGAACTAGTTCTCAGTAAATTTGAGGGCAATGACGTCCTAATAATGATTGCCATAGATGTTCATGACAACCAGGACCGACGGCTTTAGGTGCTTTCCGAGGCACGGGCGTGAATCATCGACAATCTCAAACTCAGGGCGGCTATTAGGAATTTCCTAAGAAAAACCCAAAAACACTTTTTGGCCCAACCCGGGATTTGAACCCGCTAGAGATTTTTAACTAGCTGAAACGGCGAATTCCGTACCGCCCAGTTTTGAGGTTATGTTCTGATATGTGAAATATGAAATCCCAGAACTTGATGAGCGCCACCCTCCGGCTCCAATTTCGAATCTAAACTATTTTCGTACCCACTTTAACACACATAAAAAAAATAGTTTAGAAAGAGTTCAATTACAAACACACGAACAGAAGACTTATATATAACAGTAGTTTTCGCCCGCGGCGGTTTTATCTAAGTCGTTTATCGCTGTAAAAAGTAGACTATGTCCTTACGCAAACTTAGTATCTGGGTAGAAAATGTCATTTAAATTGCAGCAGTGGATTATTGCGAACAAACAGACAGAAGCGGCGGAGGACTATAATTTGCAGTAATAAAGATTTCAAATGTTTATATGCATCACTAGTAGCCGACCTAGGAAGGAAGGAGGAAGGCTAGGAAGAAGATTTCCAATAGCATTAGCTCTTTACTGTCATGGGTCCCGTGTGCTAAATTCATCATCAACAACCCATAACGTCCCACTGCTGGGCTCAGGTCTCCTCTCAAGAGAGGGTTAAGGCCATACGTCCCCACGCTGGCCGAGTGCGGGTTGGGGACAGGCAAGACACGTTGTGGCTACGTAATCTTGCTGTTGGATGTTTTTAAGCCGCCCGAAGGCCTCCAACTAAGCTTCACGACTGCTATCTTATGATAACAACCGGGACCGACTGCTTAACGTGACCTCCGAATCACGGATGTGCTAAATTACTTAGTATATTTGTCAAGAAGAAAGTAAAGCCTATATGTTTTTTCTGATTCAAGCAACGGAAATTAATATAGCCACAGATGTCTAAAAGTATGCCACGACTGATGGATTGAGTCATTATGTATTATAGACACGTTTTGCATTTCAAGTCATTATTCTTCACGTGAAGCGTTTGAAATGTTTTTAGAATCCATTCACATTAAACTGTAATGTGATTATAGAAAGACTCCAATGTGTTGATAATTAGCTGCATCAGGCCGTTTTACCTGTGTTTGTTTACAATAAAAATTACAGGTAGCACCGCGAGCCGATGCTAATATAAGACCTTTAGTTACTATTTATATCATACAGCCTGTTTCCGCGAGAGCGGAACGTATCACCTCTCCGCTCACGCCGCAGAGGCGCACCCCCCTAATAAGTCTCAGCACGTCTCTGCTCACGCCACACTCTGTCCCGGCCCCCCAGGATGTTTCCGCGAGAGCGGAACGTTTTTGTGCGCTTGCCACACTGAAACTGACAGGTGACGTTCAGTATAAAAACTTCAAATGAACAACGTGTTTGACCGGCGGCGTGAGCGCTCGGCGCTCTTCTAACAACCCAATAAAATAATATTCTGCCCAAAATATAACCGCGAGTGAGCCCCTAATCAACCCCAAAATCCACCTCGCCGCGTAAACAAAGACGAAAGTGCCGAACAATAGAACTAAGTGTGTATGTCACGAAGCCGGCCCCGAAACCCATCCGCCCAGAATACACCAGCTCAAACCAACCATCACCAGGTGAGTACTCAGCACTACCTATCTCCCATCCCCTACTTCTACCATAACCTCAACCGTCGCTGTACTGTCTGCACCGTCAAGGTGTAGCCAGTACACAGCCGTTTCAGAGATTAGCGGGAATAAATGGATAAACTAAGTATCGTACATACTTCCAAATATATGCATTTAATAGAAAGCATTTTTGCGGACATTAAACTCAGTTTTATTTATTTCCATAGAATATATTTTCGGTTTGAGATGTGTGGTAAATCTCATCACAGCAATCAAGCCTTTTCAGCTGAAAACTTTAGCTGAAAAGGCTGATGTAACAACTTTTTTTATCGATATCACTAAGCCACGTCAAACATAATTACTACGAGTAAATTTACAAATTCTTTAAATTTATATTTTATCCACTGGTTAAAATACTCGTATTAGAATATTTAATAAGGCCATACGTCCCCACGCTGGCCGAGTGCAGGTTGAGGACTGGCAAGAAACGATAAGGAGATGTAATCTTGCCATTAAATGTTTTTAAGCTGCGCGAAGGCCTCGGGAATAACAATCAGGATATACTGCTTAACATGACCTCCGTCTCACATAAACCCTCACAACAAAACATTGCCACAAACGGTGACCCATCTAGGTACTGACAATGACATCGTCGCTTACCTTTGGTGATCGTTCCAATCACCTAAGGCCACCTGACTTTGAGTACTTACCACAACTTATTAAATACTAAAAAATATTCCAGACAACTGACACACAACGCCATCTAGTTCCAAACTAAGCAGAGCTTGTATGAAAATCTCCAATGTACTAGTAGGTACATATATAGTTTATTGTAAATTAATACATACTATACAAAGAAAACACCCAAACTCCGAAACAAATATTTGCAAATCATACAAATATGTACTTGGTCCGACCCGGGAATCGAACACGAAACCTCAAGCACAGCGTTACCACCGCGATACGGCAATATCACTTTGATTTTGTTCTTCTGCTTCTTTTGATGAGATGGCAACCAGCCGAATCATTTCAAGTCATTAATAGTCTTCAATTTTAAAATCTTCAAGTCGTCGTCGTAATGAATTTAATGATAAAAAAATGTTGATGAGATGAAATGGGGACCATTTTCGGAAAAAACAAAACACGATATCCTTGATTTTGTTATAGATACTGTTTCGATGTCAGTTATTGTCAACTTTACGAAAAATGTGTTGCCAACTATTAGATTTATACTACTACAAAACAGTACAGAGTGCCAACATAACAGCTATAGAACCAGTAGTAAGTAGGAGCCTATTTCCTTTGAGAAACAATATTTTAAGTTAGGATTTATTGATGTTAGTCTGTGGATTGTGGTTTTCTAAGTTATTTTATGTCTTGGTGTTCTGAAGTACGATATAAACTTAGAATTTCTAGTTGTAGTGTAAATATTATCTGTTATTGTGTTTTCAAACAATATTGATTTGTGTTTAGGTTAGCAACAGTATAGATAACATTTTTGGTAATCTATACAAATAAATATAATCGATGTGTCTGTTTGTAACTTAAAATTAACAGCTGTTCACTAAATGCATATGAAAGTATATACATTGTATTTAGTATAGTTTTTTCTATGTTTAATTAAGTATGTATTTACAAAAAAGTATATAAGTATCCTATCAGTCAATCTAGTATGAAGCTAGATGGCGTTGTACGCCAGCAAGTTACATGTTTGAAATATTTATTCGATTCGATATTCGAGAATCGAATGTTGCACATTTTTTAAAAGAAGAACCTCATAGGTACGATTTAAAAAAAAAAACGGTAATGTCATTGTTTAACCCTAAATAATTTAGTTTTAATATACCTAGTAGTTTCCTACTGAACGTTTGTTCGTGTCTGCCTGTAGATTTAGTTTATTAATAAGTACTTTTAATTGACCTTGACTACTGATGGTCTGGTGGTTAACTATGTTGACTAAGCCTAAAGTGATTGATTGTGAGTGATTGTGAAGTTGTTTTGATTTCCATTCAGAATATATACTGTATGAGGAGCATGGTCATTTTTTCTGTGGATACGCGTAACTTATTGTTGGTCTTTGTTGGTCTAGTCACAGTCTAGTGGTTAGCGTATGCGGCTAATGATCATTACCGAAATTCATCCAGATCAGTAAAACGGTTTAGGCGTGAAAGCGTAACAAACAGAAAGAATTAGAGACTGAGTTAATTTCTAATTTATAATATTAGTATGAATGTTATAAATGCAAAGGTTCTGTATTATTTTCAACTTTAAGCCAGTAACTTTAAAGTTCAAAATTAAGCAGAACCACTTACTTAAAGTTAAATAACGTTAATAAAAATGAGGCATAAAAAAAAGATAATTTTTTTTACTAATTAGGCACTTCTATTCGTGATAGAAAAAGAAGTTAATATAACTGTTAAGTATGTCAAAATCAAATTCTACATTGATGGTATCTAGACCTATTTAAAACATTGAAATACGGGATGGATAAAATAAAGATGGCCGTAGAAATACGAAATGCTCCATGGGACGGGAACACAAGCTAAGAATAGTAAACAAGTAAAATCGCGTGCATATTCTTCGCGCGTGTAAAAAAGGGGAAAAATGATAAACGGTTATTACTTTGTTTTATTATACGTAAAATATATTAAACTCTAACTGGATGATGTAGACGCGGAATTAAAAAAATTACTGCTACCGTAGTAAACCGTTTGGAGAGGATACTTATTCATTCTTTAAGTAATTGTCATAGACGTAAAAAAACTCAATAGTGTTGTTTTTACAGGAGGGCAAACAAGCAGACAAGAAGGGGTAGGTACCTGCAATTTAAATGTCTAATGTGTACCTATGCCTTGCCTATGCCGTACCTAATGTGGGCCTGATCTGCCCTGGCCAAGTTGCAAACGTTTTTCCGTTTTTAGGGTTCCTTTGCCAAATGGCAAAAAACGGAACTCTTATAGATTCGTCATGTATGTCTGTCTGGCTGTCTGTCTGTCCGTCCTTATGTCACAGCCACTTTTTTCCGAAACTTTAAGAGCTATACTGTTGAAACTTGGTCAGTAGATGTATTCTGTGAACCGCATTAATATTTTTACACCAAAATAGAAAAAAAAAACAATAAATTTGGGGGATTTTCTAAACTGAATAGTTTGCGCGAGAGACACGTCCAAAGTGGTAAAATGTCCCCCCCCTGTAACTTCTAAAATAAGAGAATGAGAAAAGTAAAAAAAAATGATGTACATTACCATGTAAACTTCCAACGAAAATTGGTTTAAACGAGATCTAGTAAGTAGTTTTTTTAATACGTCATAAATCATAAACCGCAATTCACATTTCTTTCAATCAAAACACTATTATTATAACATCGATGAAAGTTACAACGAACTACAAAAACTTTTATATGATGTTACTCGCTACTACGGAACCCTTCATGGGCGAGTCCGACTCGCACTTGGCCGCTTTATTATTCTATTCTCTGTTCTAATTTTCTATTCTCTTGTTTCATTGGCTAATGCCACTCAGTCACGTGATCAAAACAAAATATAAGTCAGTGAAACAAGAGAATAGAGAAACAGAAGAGCATAGAATAGCAAACGAAAAACGTTTACATCTTGGCAAGGGGCAAGGCCCACCTTGTCCCTTGCCAAGTTGTAATACTTTAATTAACACTTTAGTCAGCTTGGCAAGGGGTAAGGGGCTCCCCTTGCCAAGCTGACTAAAGTTTGAAAATTAGCAAAAAATAATAATTATTTATTAATTATTATTATTTATTTATATTCTACAGTCAATTAAAAAAAAATTAGGTAGCTTGCGAGCGACCTGGCCTTGTTGCTGTATTCCTGATAACTTACCAAAAACTTCCGATTTTTTCCATACCTTGCTTGAAGACGTTCTTAGCATCTTGTCCTAATTTATTAAAAATCCGGGGTTGGCATCTGGACTTTGCGCTGAATCGCCTCCTGTGACGATTGTAGTTCATAAATTTAACGAAGGAAAATTAATATTAACTATAATAAAAATATGTATATTATTAACTTGTTCATAGTATTTCCAATGAAATATATAAAAAAAGCAAAATATTGAAAATATTGACATTTTAAGATACATAAATTAAACTGGTATTAGTTTTCTTAGGTGTGTGTGTGTGTGTGTGCGGTTACAGATACACAGATGTTCCGTTTTCCCTTATTAATATTTATTGTAATATTCCTACTAATATTATTATGAATTTGAAAAGTAACTCTGTCTGTCTATCGGTACGTCTGCTAAACCACAGCGCAGATGTTAATCGGCATGAAGATACTTGCATTCTTGTAGAAGGACTTGCAATTACTACAAATTTTCTTTCGTAACAAGAAATATCGTATTTACTTCTTATTGGTCAACTAATGTAGTGAAAAACTAAATATTTACTTGTACATAAATAATGAGAAAAGGAAACACAGAAATACCAAACCAAAGCTACATTTAGAGTGTATGTTTTCTATACTTTTAAGTGGGCACCAAAATTGCTGGTATTTCGTCGTGGGCTCCACTAAGCGGTTTTTAATGTCATCCGTTCAGAGTGCAATAAACGCTGAAATATATTACTATACGGAACTTGGTTCAGTAAGGAAAACATGCTCGCTAAGGGAGTATTTATTTTGTAAGTGATGATATTTGTTAATCTTCGAGATTGTTCGATAGCGTTTCTATTTTTGAGGTTGTAATTTAGCACTGGAGCCTAATCCATGTTTGAAATATCTTACTAATATTATAAACGCAAAAGTTTGTGAGTATGTATGTGTGTATGATTGTTTGTTCCTCTTTCACGGAAAAACTACAGAACATATTTTGGATGAAACTTTACAGTAATATAGCTTATATATCAAAATAACACATAGGCTACTTTTTACTGCAATAATCGAGATACACGGGCAAAAATTAGGTGATTATAAAATACATAAATCGTAGATGTCAAAATGTATCACTGTTTATCTCCCGTCAAAACTTCACAGGTTGCTATGCATAACACACTTGCAGAGCAAACATAATGATATACGCGGGTAATACCGCCGGACGCAGCTAGTATATTATATTTTTATGTACAGTCTAAGAAAGATTAAGCATAAAGTAGTTTGTTGAAAGGCTGGTGAAATTAATCTGTTTTTATTTTATATACTTATCGACGTTTTGTGTGTGTCAGTGTTCGTTTTGCGAATGGGTATAGGCTATGTACATTATGTAGTCCTCTATCGCCTTTATAAAGGAGCTCCTTCGTCTTCTGACGAGCTCTTAGAGATGTCAAAAACTGGAATTCACTACCAGCGCACGTGTTTAGCTCCATAGTGTGGGTCGCTAAGCTGCATTGTTGCCCCTCTCTACAATTCCATTCATGCTTTCCATTAGGTAGAGTAGAGTTACTTTGGCAAGCTTAAAGATAATTATTATAGCAATATAAATTTTACAGTAAAGATAATTAATATGTGTAACTAAAATTATGTAAATATTCTGCTCATTGTGTAAAGACATTTGAAAACTCTGAAAATAGTAGGCAACAGCAGAGAAAAACTTACCATAAAGACTTACCATAAAAGTATAATTTTAAAATTCATAAAATACAGACCAAATTTCTGTTGTTGAGATACAAGAATTGTATCTGAACAACAGAAATTCAGTTTATTAAAATTTAATATCTCATTTAAAAAAAAATGTATTTCTATTGCTCTTGAAATAAAACGGCATTAATCAGCAAGTGGTCTATCTCTGCTTAACTTGGGAATAGATGGCTTTGTGTGTAAGATGTCCGAAATATTATTTATATATGTAAATTACTTTTCAAAAGAGGAAGCAAATGTGATACAGATCGAACCCAATGATATTATGACCTTGTGGAAAATCGGTAGCAAAGGTTTTACTTCTACATTCTGGGTGTAGAAAAGATGGAACAGCATTTGTGTATAAAGATATACAAGGGTTACTGGTATTATGAGAAGCGAGAGTATGAACTTCATATCTCAAATATAAATATCTACTGAGTACTTTTAAAATGTCTTTGCTGTAACTGAAGTGTAGCTATTGTGTAAGTGTTATTAACTAGGAAAAGCGAAAATAACACATTGCGTTTACTAAGTCCCCTCTTTAATAGCGTTTGAAATTGCCTCCAACATTGCTCGGCGACGCTGATAAGTACAATCCAAACAGCCGTTAATAATGCTTTGAACAATGTATAAAAACAGTATTTAGCTGAATCATTATGGGCTCTAATATCATTTAATGAATTGTTGTGAAAGTGTGGACTGTATAGACTCCATACTTTCACAACATTTAAATGTTATATAATAGAAACCAAAATACATAAAGTACGTGCGTGTTTCAATCAAAATGTAAAATACGTAATTTCGAGGTAGGGAATTAATGACTATTAGATAGATATTATACAAGTATAAACATACGAAAAAGTTTTTTGATTTAGTAGAACTAATTTCAGTACGAATAGGCGGGCTCGACCGGCTCTAGGTTATGTTAGGATGGTTTTCTGTGAGTCCAGAAGGAAATCCCCTCCCTGGACTCCTTCCAATACAAAGGCGCTGAGAGCGTCACACCGTGTGGTTTTAGTCGGTTCGAGTCCGACATACCGCCCCGTCGAGAGCCCCGGCGGGGTGACGATCCGAGGGGATTTCCACACGTTAAAAAAAAAAAAAAAAGGATGGTTTTCTGTGAGTCCAGAAGGAAATCCCCTCCCTGGACTCCTTCCAATACAAAGGCGCTGAGAGCGTCACACCGTGTGGTTTTAGTCGGTTCGAGTCCGACACACCACCCCGCAGTAACCCCCGACGGGGTGACGGTCCGCGGGGATTTCAACACGTTAAAAAAAAAAGGATGGTTTTCTGTAGGAGAGTAGCCGCCTACAGAAGACCAACCTAACATAATAAAGTATGAAACCTTGGTAAGCCTAAGTTAATACTCACATTCAAAAACCCATTTACATCCGTTTGCTTTGTGTAGATGTGCACCTACTTCACAAAATTAGTTAATAATAGGTAGCAGAGCCACGCTGATTTCAGTTGGTGTGAGACCAGAGGCACAATCACTCCAACCCGGAGGCCGGGATAATAATGCAAAAACACCTCACTAAGCCGCCATGGGTGGGTCAACATGCTGCATTGTTTGCACTCACAATGAGGATAGTGCCCCTATTGCTGAATTTAACTTATGCTGTGGCAGAGTACTGTCATTTTCGTAGGCTTCAATAATATATATAAAAAAATATTTCTACACTACCTAACGATTGACTGTTACACAATGCCCTGAGCTTTAAGTCCTCCGATGTACAAAAGTGTATAAAGTCATAAACAAATAAAAGCATATGCTATCTATTCGCTTCTAGAAACATTCATTCAGCGATAATTTCGTCGTTTATGAACCGAATTCAAAGATTATTTTTTCCATTGGTTTTTGCATAGCTCACAGGTGGTCCCATCGTCGGGATCTGGTGATGGGATCCCAAGGAAATCGAGGGAACTCGTCAAATATCATAGGCACAATTGTCGCGATTTGGGTACTCGGAATAGTTTTTCTTTAAAGTCGGTTTTTTTGTTAAAATTATAGAATAAAACAATGGATATAAAAGTATATGGATGACTTCAATCAAAGTAGAATATAAAGGAGAGCAAACAAAAGAAAAACACTTAAACTGTAAGAAATTTAAATAAGTAAACAGAATTATCCCTATTAATATTATAAATGCGAAAGTAACTCTGTCTGTCTGTCTGTCTGTTACGCTTTCACGCCTAAACCACTGAACCGATTTTGATGAAATTTGGTATGGAGATAGAACTGAACTTGGGAAAGAACATAGGCTACTACGACAGGCTTTACTGCAATAATCGAGATACAAAGGCCAAAGCTAAGTGATTATAAAAATACATAAATCGTAGATGTCAAAATGTATCACTGTTTATCTCCTGTCAATACTTCACAGGTTGCTAAGCATAACACACTTGCATGGCAACCATAATGATAGTTTGTAAATGACATATAGACAAGTCGACCAGGGTAGTTAACTTTTGAAAACAAATAAAATTATAGTAGGATGAAACCTATTGGAAAAGGAGGAGAATGTAATAAAAATGAAAGGAAAAATAATTTACCGGCGATCTGAGGTCGGGAAGGGGTAGAGGGGGAGGAATTCGGGTCCTATATAAGCGGGGCGTGAAAAAGCATCTCACTAAACTGCCATACATTATTGTCTGCATTCGCGGCAAGAGTGGTAGCCCTGACTCTTGGATTCTGCTCATGCTTTCCATCAAGCAGGGTAGAATCACTTTGGATGGCTAAATATATAAAACAAAGGGTAAAAAACGGTTTATCTCGATTTCCGGCAAAACTACAAGTCCGACAAAACTACAAGGAAAAAAGTTAAATAGCAAGCTATAGGTAATTCAAAGATCTACAACTTTTTAGTGTTCTGAAGTTTATGACTTCGAACCCTTATAAATTCGTCATGTCCGTCTGTGCGCCTATCCCTCCGTCCGTCCGTCCTCGACTTACCGTCCAAACAGTAGTGCTAGAAAGATGAAACTTTGCATGAATATGTATTGTAATTACGTCGACAATGTGCTACAATAAAATTACGAAAAATATTTTTATTTAGGGTACTTCCCCTACACGTAAAGTGGGGTTTTTTTTTTTTTCGCGGCTACCCCATCATGTGGGGTATCATTATATAGGTCTTTTAAAAACATTAAAGGGTTGTTAAGACGATTTTTTGATTTAGGTGTCTGTTTGCGAGAAATTTTATTTAAAAGGCCACTTTTTTTGTAAAAACAGGGCGTCCCCCCCTCTAAAAGCTAAACGGCCGGAAAAATTCGTGATAGTGAAAACTATAACAAATTAGATGACTTTGTTAGTTCAGGAATTATAGAGGCTTAACTTCTACAATGCAATGCTTACTTGGAAAACGTCGTACAAAATTAACGCAATAATACGTAAACATAACAATTATCCATTGGATACAATTTCTAATCCACGTACCATAGGTGACTGAGGAACCCTTTCCTGTGCGTGGCCTGACACGCACTTGGCCGATTTTTTGTTTACACTTTTTTTTACAAAACCTCAAATTATATGTGAAAAATTCAAAAAACCAAGTTTTTGGTTTTTTATTTTTATCTTTTACAAATAAAATTATTTTAAAACGAAGTTTAGTGAAAACTTACCTTTTTATGTCCCGAATACACTGTAATTTATTTGATTTAAAGTATTAATTTTTTCACCCTATTTTGACTTAATATCGAAAATTCACCCGTCAAAATATCTACTTTTTAAAAAAAATTGGGGTGTTTTCTGTTTGATGAAATCTCTACTTTCCGATGGTGTAATCCCTACTAATATTATAAACGCGAAAGTAACTCTGTCTGTCTGTCTGTCTGTCAAGCTTTCACGCCTAAACCACTAAACCGATTTTGATGAAATTTGGTATGAAGATAGAACTGAACTTGGGAAAGGACATAGGATACTAAGTATCCTATGTCCTTTTTATCGCGAAAATAAAGGTAGAAAGGTTTGAAATAGGGGACGAAAGTTTGTGTCGAAGTTCCTTATTTTCAAACATAAAATCATGTAAGATTGTTTAATGTACTTACTTACTTAAACGAATTCCACGCTGGCGAAGCCGCGGGCGGAAAGCTAGTTTAACATAAATAAGCAATTCACTAATTTTAGTTCGAATTGTAGACAAAGTTCTTTCTAAGTTTATTTATAAGGGTGGTTGTGCGAAGACTGGGAGTGGAGCGATTTATCCTTACTTAATCGTGTGTATGTAAATTTGAAGCTTTTAGTTTCAGCGGCGGAATTTGTTCAGCAACATATTTTTAGACTATGATACAAAGATTAGATTTTTATGAACATATTCGTGGTATAATATGGCCTCTTATGAAATTTTAGAAAGTGGGTAGATGATTGTATTTATTAACATATGTTACAGTAGCGGTTGCGCTAAGAAGTTTATTAGGTGTATAATTGATGGCATGAGTAGAATCCAAGAGTCACTATCCTCCTAGCGAAAGTGAGCAATACAGTATTGTCCGAGAATTTCCGAAAAACCGAGAAACTACAGTTATTAATGTAAAGTTTTGAAAGGGCCTAAAAATACCTACTTGAAATACAAGCTTTTGATTTTAGCACACAAACCCGACTAAAAAGTGGTGAATGTTTCCAAGTTATTAATGATTTGTACAGTTATTGCAATATGTGATCTATGTAAGCAGCAGTAATAATACTAATGAAAGTGGTGAAAACCGCAGAGTACAATTAGAAGTGCTGTGCTAGAAATATTGATATACGTTCTGTTGCTGGCCTGTACGTGGCCTGTGTTATTTGTTGAGAGCTTTGGATTAAAATGCACTAAAGTCTTATGATTTAAAATTCCTTATATACTCTGTACTATAGATAGCGGTAATTTTAGCATTTCCTCCATTATTTTTATGTCAGCCAACCTGCAACCTTTCTACTCTTCCTCTGAATGTAATTATTGTAGTCTTTAATTTTCTATAATAGAATTAGTTTATATATATATATATATATATTAATATTTAAAAAAAATAAGATTCTTTATAGGTACAGGTAAGTCGCTATGGTTGCTCTTTGCCATCGATATTAAATGAACTAAACATATGATACAAGTCTTTTGATATCCGATACAGTGTGGGTCGACACAATGTCGGCATTCGTAGCGAGTATTTTGTGGTGACTCCACTTTTGGATCCTCTTCATGTTTTCCATCAGTCAAGTATGAAATTTCAAATAAAAGTTGACAACCCTAACAAATAGCTTTGTAACCAGCAGAAACATAAAACCAGGATCAAGGTTTTGTTTCTCCAGTCGGTTTCAGTTTACAATTCATTTGACATTAACACGGGGTCAAAGATTGGTATATAGGTATGAAGCTCTTGTCCTTTCTATTGAGCAAATATGAGCACCCGAGCCATTTAAAACTCAAAGCAAAAACTAAATTAAAGGTCAACAACTCATTCAGTTGCGTTTAATGAATACAAGAACAATTTAAAACGGACCCCCGATCCACTTCATAAAGGAAACTCTTTGAGAGTCAACTAATTAAAAAAAAGTTATTAAAAAGCTCAAAAAAGCGAGTTGTCGAACTCGATGAATTAATTTCGTTAAAAATTGAGCTTTTTTATGTCATCGATGTTTTTCTTGGAGATAATTTTTGGAGAACTTTATAACGTTAAATTAATGTAAAACTTGTGAAGTATCTGTTGAATAACGATTTTTTATGTTACTTCGTAGAAAGCTTTTCGATTTCTTTTACTTTTTTAAATAAGGAGATCAGTGATGTGAGTCGAGTGAGTACACTACGAGTAGTCTTTTGGGTTCTCGTGGAAGGAAGCTATTGAACTGTACAGCTTTGTTGTGTGAATTTCTGTAAACTAATCCATACTTATATCATATATTTAAAAGTCCCTGTATGTGTCTGTCTGTTAAGCTTCCACAGATAAACTGCTGCACCGATTCGAATAAATTGGCATGGAGATATTTCGAAGGAAGGACATAGGCTACTCTTTACTAAAAGAAAAAAAAGACTTTTACGCAATTTATTTAAATGAAATTTTCGAATAATATAACTTATGCAGCAGGATAATAGACGGGCTATTTACCGCAATAATAGCCGTAGGCAAAAAATAATATTATAAATTGTTTAATTATTTTAGTATTGTCAAACACGATTTTCAAAAAAGAAATTCCACAATAAGAAATTCAAATATTATAAACATTTCAGTATCATTATAAAATTACTTGTATTAGGTAGGAATTCAATGGGCACGCCGTTATTGCGGCGGTAAGACCCATTATGAAGGATTGGCTCGAGAGGCAGCACGGCAGCCTCTCATACCGATTGACACAGATGATCACTGGAAAGGGTTGCTTTGGAGATCATCTGTGTCTGATCCGTAAGGAGCCAACGCCTGAGCGCCACTGCGATGGCCGGACCGTGGACACAGCGCTGCATACGCTGGAAGTTCAAAAGAGAGTTCAAACCAAAACGGGAAATGGGGAAAAATAGGGTTCCCACACCGAAGGGGGTCATGTACCGTAGATGGCCCGAGGTATGTCGGGGTTCAAGGGAGATCCTTTCGAGGGTGCACCTGGTACCTCTGCTTCAAGTACCCGAGATGGCGTGCGGTTTTTAGTCGGTTCGAGTTCGACATAACCACCAGTTAGTTGGCTGGTGGTATCTGTGGGGATTTCCGCACGAAAAAAAAAGGTAGGAATGGAAACTATGACCTTAGGAGTCGGGATCAATGATAACTTATCCTACAGGCTCCTTAATAATAATCTAACAAGTCTCTTTTCTACATCTTCGTCTATATCTATTAGCTATGTTAGCTTTTATCCATACCATAATCAGCACATTAATCTTTCTTATTGTATTTCCACAGAATTTACGTGTTACACAAGAAAATAAGTTGAAATACATCTTCCTTAACAAACGCCTCACAGTAACGAGATTTTCCTCAGGCTTCATATAAACAAACCCGTAGGCAGAGTTTCTCAACATTTTTTATGATCCCTTGTTGATAATTCATCAACATCTAAGTATGGAAATATAATATATGTGTGAAGTATAAAATTATGTGAGTTAAGAATTATTCTGCAAATCTGTTACTACCAAAAAATCGAAAATAGTCATGGTTATTTTATATTGATCGTTTGAGTTTTTCCTTTTGCATACATACTTTTGGGTACATTGTTAAAATTACGATATAACTTAATCACAAGACTGATTGAAGATACTCGTATCCCGAAATTCTCGAATAAAAATTCATTTATTTTGTTTCTGCCTGCAAAAATATAGACGTACAAACTAGTATAGACAAAAATAATCTGTTTGTAATTTCTTAAATTTACTACAGCAGTACACGAGCAAAAATAATATTAAACCATTAATAAATCGATTTTTAAACAACTTGTTTGTTAAATTAAGTATTATAAACCAGAGTTGTATTTATTACAACGCTGGTTTATTAAAAAATAGTACATTGTTCACCGAGGGAGGAAAGGAACCGATTACTAGCGAGGGAGCAGTTTGTGGCCCGAAGGCGCAGCCTAGGGCCACAATACTCCCGAGGTAGGAATGGGACTTCCACCCGAGTGCTACACAGTGCTTTATACTACACCTGTGAGGAACATTTAAAGTATTTATAAAATAAAATCAAAACGTAAGACACCATATAAGACACAATTTAGCTTAGAATTTGACATAATATTTATAAATATTTCGCGCTTCTTTTTTTTATATTTATTCTTCACAAAAGGATGTCAGTGGCACGGAGATTCCATATTTAAATTATATGAAAACTCTTTGGGCAGGTGCGCGCCATAGATAAGATAACACATGAGAAATGAAAATTCATACAACTTTCTCTCCCGCTAAAACACGTTAGAAATGGATTTTCATACATTTTTTCCTCCCGCTTATTTAGGTCAAGAAAAAGACTAACTTTCTCTTTTCATTTTCAGGGAATATTGACTACTGTTCCGATCAGGTGTAGTATAAAAGCTATTTTTTAAGAAGAAATATAAAACAAAGTTGAGAAACAGTTGAAAGGGATGAAAAATACGTAAGATGAGACAAATGTGGCGTGAAACGTATCGTACGAACGTGATTACTTGAAGATTAGCCTTCATCTAAGTAAGGTGCAATGAACCGACTGGCTATGTCACTGACATATCTTCGATAAGCCGATACTCTGATACGAAATGTTGATAGAATAACAGAAGTTTAACAAATTCACATAATGAATTGAAAAATATATGTGTACTGTATTCTTATATAATATATGATGCTAGTCTATTGACTGACGTGATGATAATTATACACAACATTATATAAAAATATATAAATAAATGTTTCGGACATCTTACACACAACATCGTCTAGTCCCAAACTAAGCAGAACTTGTATTATGGGTACTACTACAACTGATATAAATACATAAATATACATTTTTTTTTGTAAATACATACATATAAGAAAAATACATACTTAAATATACATAGAAAACATCCAGACTCCAAAACAAATATTTGCGGATCACACAAACGTCCGACCCGGGAATCGAACCCGAGACCTGTTGATTAGCAGCCGCATACGCTAACAACTAGACCAACGAGGCAGTATGCCTAATTATTTTGTGACTCCCATTACTTTTTGACCAATTTAACTTTTATTGGCTGAATAATAAGTTTTTAAAGGTTTCCATTCTGTAACGATGAAAATATCAGGCAAAGGTAAAATTATAAAATGGGTGGGTACACACTGTTTAATATCGCGATTCATCTAATAATGTTAACATGATATATGTATATATATTTTTACATACTTTTTATAGCCTATATCTTTATGAATATAAATTGTACTAGAATTTTCGAATCTTAAACCACAGGGTGTCTATATCTACAACTCAGTACGTTCAGATAGTATTTGAAATGATTTTTGTTCATATAATCCATCAATTAACTCTCCTTTAGCATCTCTTGATTAGCTTACTGTAAACTATCTGCCGTATGTACATTTGTGTTGCCGGTGTATCTGATAGGGCGAGGTACGCTACACGTCTCACTGAGCACTCCCTTTGATACATACTGTCCTTGTGTTTTTATACGAATTTATCTTCAATCAATCAGTGTTAGGGAGACACGCTGATCCAGTGTTTGTTTGTTTTGATTTGCGTTTTATTTATTAGCCTCGTTTACGATACCTCACATATGTGGGGATAAATGATAGCACTTTTTTTTTGTTAAATACGGTTCCTGAATTTGCTTAAATTTAGACTGTGCAATGTGTTTTTGAAGCTGTTAAACTTGTGCAATATTTTTGATTTACCAATCATAGTCATATTTTCTTTATTTAAATAACATTTATGTTTATTTGGATAGCAGATGACCTTATAATGATTTTCTTATTTTGATATTGGAAACAATCTTAATTTAAAATCTTTATTGAGACTATCTTCCACTTCACTTCGTGTGGCCCACTTCCACTTCACACGAAGTGGAAGTGGGCCGGACATGTCTCCAGACGAACTGATGGACGCTGGAGCCGAAAGGTGCTAGAGTGGAGACCGCGATTAGGCAAACGTAGTGTAGGACGCCCTGCGGCACGATGGACCGATGATTTGAGGAAGGTGGCTGGCGGCGGATGGATGCGGACTGCCCAAGACCGGGATGGTTGGCGTTCCTTGGGGGAGACCTTCGTCCAGCAGTGGACGGCGATAGGTTGACACTATACTATTGAGACTATGTAGTTGAAGATGCGTTAAAACGTAATGAAATATTTCATATTCAACATCAATATGAAGTTCATAAGCTTTATGCACAGTCAAAAATTCCTCTGGACATGTTCAAAATTTCCATTCTTTATTCCTGTTCGCGGCTTTTCAAATGAATATTGGCTGGCCTAACGCTAGTCCGTGAAGCTAGTCCAATACAAAATTCTATTATCCGTTGTCGAAACATAGTCGACTTTCAACGAATCAGAGTGTCCAGCAATTTTATTATATAACTTTTTTATTTATTTCGCACCGCGCGTGACTATGTTTACCAAAAATAGTTTTTAATCTTTTTATACCTTCCTGGGTTTGTTAGCGCAATTATTTATATTTGTCTGGTCCAATGCTGTGTAAGATCTACCAGATGGTGCACCGGTAACGTAGTGGAACTAGTTTCATTCGGCTAAGTGCAGTATTCTTGTTATAAAAGAACGTTTAATCCTGTAGATTGTTTATGTTTTTCGGTAAACTGTTGGTAGATGTGACAGCAATACTTGTTTATTGTCTGTTTTGTTGTGCAGCTGTAATTCAAGTATTATTTTTCAAAAAAGGATAGTTAAAAATAATTGACGATGATTTTTATAGTATCTCACTTTTTGTTCGTTCGTTTTATCCATGAGTCTCTTATGAGAATCCTGAATTCCATGTAAAGAGGTATTTGACTTATATCTTTGGTTTATTTCACTTATTTTATACAATCAATCACATCGGTATTTCAAATTTATTAAGTTTTCTAACGAATAGCTTGAACATTGAAATTATTAAGTTTAGAAATGTACAATGCTGTATAACAATGTATGTTAAACTAAATCACTAAGAAGTAACATAAATATGCTAACTATAACTGATCTTTATTCGACATTATTTTCAAGAATAATGTTCAATTCTGTAATACAATGCTATTGATGAATGTTTTTCTGTTTTCCAATAGATTGCATGTTGTCTAAGTGGCAGTACATTTTTTCTTATCGAAAACGTACCTAAGGAGTCTATCGAAAGGTTTCGTTTTGCTATGAAACAATGAATTATTGATCAACTGGTACTACTTTTATAGGCACGCAAAGGTTGTTTGATACCCACTTCAGGGATCATTCGAATGTTCTAGTAATAAAGCGCCTGCCGTTTGTATTTTTGTCAAACAGAAAGAAAATGATAACCCAGCTATTTATATTAAAATTCTGAGTATTTGTTTTAGATAACGAATAGCTTGAACATTGAAATTATTAAGTTTAGAAATGTACAATGCTGTATAACAATGTATGTTAAACCAAATCACTAAGAAGTAACATAAATATGCTAACTATAACTGATCTTTATTCGACATTATTTTCAAGAATAATGTTCAATTCTGTAATACAATGCTATTGATAAATGTTTTTCTGTTTTCCAATAGATTGCATGTTGCCTAAGTGGCAGTACATTTTTTCTTATCGAAAACGTACCTAAGGAGTCTATCGAAAGGTTTCGTTTTGCTATGAAACAATGAATTATTGATCAACTGGTACTACTTTTATAGGCACGCAAAGGTTATTTGATACCCACTTCAGGGATCATTCGAATGTTCTAGTAATAAACCGCTCGCCGTTTGTATTTGTCAAACAGAAAGAAAATTATATCCCAGCTATTTATACAAACATTCTGAGTATTTGTTTTAGATAATCGATTATATAAATGGAGTACATGAATATGTAGATGCTTATTTCAAAAGCTGTAGTGGAATTACGGAGATCTTCAACGTATTTTTTTATTTTTATTTTGGGAATAGTAATAAATACATTTTACAAGCAGGATTCAGAAAGAAATTTTCAACAACTGACCATATGCAAACAGTAACACTACTAATAGAAAAATACAAAGAATACAGGAAAACACTATATATAGGGTTAATCGACTTTGCAAAAGCTTTTGATTCTATAAGCCACAAAGCAATCTGGAAAGCTCTTAGAACACAAGGAATAGAAAAGACATATATCGATATAATACACAGTATATACTCTAAATGCTCTGCACAGATTAAGTTAGAACGAGAAGGTCCTGAGTTCCCAATTAAAAGAGGCGTTAGACAGGGTGACCCCTTATCTCCCAAAATATTTACATCGGTACTGGAAGGAATATTTAGACGCATAAATTGGGAAGGAAAGGGGCTAAACATAGATGGAGAACGCCTAAGTCATTTAAGGTTTGCAGATGATATTGTTGTTTTCGCAGAAGACTCTAACGAACTAAACGAGATGCTGCAGAATATAGCATGCGAAAGCAAAAAAGTAGGACTACTACTTAATGCTACAAAGACCAAAATAATCACTAATGGAATAGAAAACGATATTGTAATAGAAGGAGAAAAGATTGAGTATGTAAAAGAATTTATTTATTTGGGACAACTAATTTCATTCGAAAATCAAACAGAGAAAGAAATCAAAAGAAGAGTAGCGCTATCGTGGAAAAAGTACTGGAGTTTAAAGGAAATAATGAAAAACAGAGAAATAAAATTGGACATCAAAAGAAAACTATATGAGTCTACTATATTGCCATGCCTAACATACGGCTGTCAAACCTGGGCATTGAGGAAAAAGGAGGAAACATATTTAGCTATACAGCAAAGGAAAATGGAAAGAAGTATGTTAGGCATAAAATTAAAAGATAAAATACCAAATACTAAAATTCGACAAAAAACAAAAATAACAGATGTAGTAAACAGAATCCGAACCTTGAAGTGGAAGTGGGCAGGCCACATATGTAGAATAAAAGACAACAGGTGGACAAAAAGGTTAATAGAATGGACGCCAAGGGAAGGGAGTAGAGGAAGAGGAAGACCAAGAAGAAGATGGAGCGATATATTTAAAGAAAAATGTGGCAATGCCTGGGAGAGAAAAGCAAGGGATAAGGAACTATGGAGGAGGGTGGGGGAGGCCTACGCCGAGGAGGCGACTACATAGTAAACTTAGTTATAGGGATATAAAAATTGAATTGAAACTGTGCATACTATGCTAGAATTAAAGGCTTTTTTATTTTTATTTATTTTATTTATTTTATAATAAATACATTTCATGATCCATCATTGGTTATATAAAAGTATGGAACAGAGCGTTGGAGATCGTATCTACTTATGTAATAGTGGCGTATTGTCCGACGATTCATGATATGTAGAGACTAAAAAAAAAAATTGTTATTTTTGTGGAGGGACGGGTGTCGTTTATCACAAAGGGAAGATCCTCCTACCAGGCGATTATGCCTGGTAGGCCACTGCCCAACGGTTGATGTTGGGATGTTGTATATATGCTAACCAGCGCGAGAATTTCTCTTTCGCGATTCAGGATTAGTAGTTACTCCGTTTAGATCGTTCCGTGTTTTGTTTGTGGTTCAGTGTTTCTTCGGTAGATAAGTATTAATTTTTATTTTTAGTTTCCACGTCTTTACTGATTTTAACAGATAACGTGTATACGTCACCGATAGATATTTTCAAAAAATACGTGCAGTAAAAGCTATATGAATAAGTAGCGTAAAACATGATTTTCATGACTACCGGGACCACGACTTAACGTGCTCACTGGGGCACGGGTGTGAAACACCGCCAAACTTCCATACTCATTCCATACGTAAACCCAACAACACTTTCAGTCCGGGAATCGAACCCGAGACACAGACTCAAGCACAGTAGCCGCTTACGCTAACTACTGTACCAACGAAGCAGTCAAGTAGCGTAAGACATACTATTACTAAAATGTTGAACAGTTTAAATATTACACAGCTTGTTACTATTCCCCCGACGTAACATTTTTCAAGGACCTGAACCTAAATAAAAAGAGCACCGAGCACTTTAATTCTCAAAAGGTACCATTGAAGGTTGGTACTTATTTTTATTGCCGACATTGAAATATTTTATTCTACCTGTTTGTGGTACGAAATTAATTTGAGATTTATGAGTAATTTCATTTTCGTTTGATTGGTGGAGAGGCTCGTTTCATGAATCAAATAAGAGAGAGCGATATTGTTTCGCCTAGAGCCGTTTTGTTTATGTTATATTTGTTCTTTGTTTTTGTATATTTTGAGAAGTCTTTACAAAATCTTTTTGCTTTACTTGATATTCTTGGGTGTTGTTATTTTCATTATATTATCGATAAACAATGAAGATGTTGATATTTCTTTTGTCAAAAAGTTGGTCCAGTTTTTGGTTAGTTGGAGAAAAACAACATCTAACGGAGACTTCTTAGTTAGAACCAACAGTCCTTTTGCAAGAAAACTAGATATAATATGCATTATAATGATGCATTCTTCTAATGTAATTTTTAATGGCCGAAACAAAAAGTGACTGTACTGTACGGTTGGCCTAGTGGTTCAAGCGGTCACCACGCCTTTTTCTACTGAGCAAAGTGTTGTGGGTTCAAATTTTAATGATCGTTTTAAGCCTGGGTGTTCTTTGTGTACGTTTTTGTATGTTTGTAAAGTCACCTGCGACACAGGAATATATTTCTAATGAGTGAGTTGTCTTATAAAAAAATAGTGAGTAGAATCCAAAATTCTTGGTGAAGCATAAGTAGCATTCAAAAGCTTTCAATCAGTAGGATGGAGTCACTTTGACAGGCTTATTTATAGAAAAAATTAGCAACTTTCGCCCGTAATTACCTTATTATCAGAATTGGCACTTGGATTATCAAAATTATACCTGAATTTATTTGTGGCCTTCATAATTGGGTGCATTAAAATAACCACATCGAGTCCCGTATCCAATTTGTTTGATGGGTGTGGTAAGCCACATTAGCGATCGATCAACGGCCACGGGGTGGACAAAAGATAGATATTAACATTTCATTTTAAGTTATTTATCATCAAAAAAACAATAAAGTCCCACTGCTGGGCTTCGGTTTCCTCTCAGGAAAAGGTTAAGGCCATACGTCTCCACGTTGGCCGAGTGCAGTTTGGGGACTGTCAAGACACGTATTACGGAAACGTTCATAACGTTTAAGAGGTCACCACGCCGCGCCGCTTCCTACTGGGACAAGTGTGGTGGGTTCAAATCTTACGCGAGATTCTTAAACTTGTGTGTGTTTCTTTTTATTCAAACACTTTGGGTAATTCTCAAATTGTAATTCTGAGCCTGGGTGTTCTTTATGTCCTTTTCTTGTATGTTTGTAAAGGGGACTTTACGACTTTACGACTCTCGCTTTAAAGGCTGAACAAAAAACATAACATTTTTAATTCAACTAAATCACTAAGATACCTGTCGACCTGTAGTTCAAACAAAGCATAGACCAACAGTTACTCGAAACTCATAAAAGTTATATGAGAAGTGGAAAAGCTATTTTGTCCATTTCACTTCTATAACACGAAATACTTTGTTAGAATCGATATTTCTTGCTACAGTTAAAGGATCAACTAATTATTGTGTCATTATAATATTATCTATACATATATTAATACGTGAAGCACAAACTTTGTAAAGTTTTTTTTTTACGAAAATGACGGGCATTTAGGAGTGTGAAATTTTGCAAATTAATTGTTTATATAGAGAAGGAGTGTAGAATGCTAATATATTTTTTAAATTATGCATAAAAACACATTAAGCTAAAAGTTTAATATTACACATTTTTTGTAGAGAAAAAACTTAAGCTAAAAATTAAGACTTGATAAATGTAGGTTCATCGTCATCATCATCAACAGCCTTTAACAGTCCACTGTTGAACATAGGCCTCTACTTTGAAAGAAGGTGTTGGCCTACTATACCACGCTGGCCAGACGTGTTGGTAAAGGATTTGTTTCAAATTTTCCTTCTGTGTGTGTGTATAGTGTATAGTGACGTAAGCTGCTTATTTTGTTCCTTTAGTCGCCTCTTACGACACCCATGGAATGAATAGGGGTGGTGACACTTTGTATTCTTAATCCGTCACCACACGGACAATGTAGGTCACTCCAGCTAAAACAGTAGAAATGGAAGACCAACCTAGAAATAACAGCATTTGTGCTGTTGTGTTTCGTTGGTGAGTGTGAGACCGGAGGCCTACTGATGCAGAAGAATCTTACTTGGCCGCCATGGTGCGAGTTATCATGCTGCATTGTATGCACTCACAATGAGGATGATGGTCTCTTGGATTCTACTCTTGTTTTCTATCAGGCAGAGTCTATTAGGCATATAAAAATAATAATAATATGGTTATCACAAATTTTCACGTTGTTTTCAGTACCTACTCATAAATGTCTCTGCCAGCTTTTGGATTTTAAATTTGAATAACGTTAAAAATAATGTAAAACTAATTTTGCTGTTTTATTATGATTGACGTTAAATACTTAGAAAATATTGTATTTTTTCATTTTAAGTGCTGTTATATTAAAAAATCTTCATTAGCCTAAAAGGTCATATCTGGCTGACCTTATCTGACCTTTATGATTACATTTTCCATAATATATACTTCATACATAGTGCTATTAATCTACTTTTTGATCGCGGTGACGTGTGTTTTGCATTTTTTACATTTTTTTAGAGAATAATTCGTCAATATTTATAACTTATTATAATAATTTCACTATGGTCAGATCATAGAATCCATAGCTTTTAACGCCTACAATGATGTAATGCTTTATAACTCCAGACAAAATATCATAAAGACGATGAAGGGAAAGAGAGATGGAGAATGCAGTGAGACTATAAGGGAAATTGTTTTATAAAGTACTTTTATAGAAGTTACAATCTAAGTAGAAACCATAATACTTGTTGCACTGGCATGTTATCTGAAGAATTAAAACAAGTTTTATGTATGGAAGTCCTAAACGTAGGTGTCCTGACAAATTCTGTAACTACTAAAACTCCTAGAACCCCAATCTCCCCGATATCCTCGAAGATATAGCCAAACTGAAGTCTCACAGGAAAATTATTCGATCGCAAAAGAAAGACAATTATTAAAGACAATATTAAAAGAGTGACGATGAGAAACAAAACGTTTTATAAACAATTAAATAAGAAAATATCGTCGGTACTCAAATGCTCGAAGCGTTGAAGAAACAAAGCCGTTAATTAAAGAAGACACGGTTTCAATAGCTATGCAAGTTTCTTTATAGTTTTTATCACTTCAATATTGAAATTCTTCGCTCCAGTCTCCAGTCGTGATTTAATTTCCTTTCATTTTGATAACGGTACACTAACTTCCAAGAATATTGAAACTGTCACTTTAAATATACGAACGGCAACGCCTACAGGAAGCCTAATACGACTTCTTTAATAGAGTGAGTAAAATTATTTTTGCCACTTATGAAAATATTTTTTTATAAAGTAAATAAAATATTGAGATTATATTAAGAAAACATACATATATGTATATATACTGGCGCATACATATACACGGACAACTGGACACATACATGGAAAAAAAAGCGGCCAAGTGCGAGTCGGACTCGCCCATGAAGGGTTCCGTATCAGCAAGCAACATCATATAAAAGTTCGTTGTAACTTAGATCGATGTTTTTATACTACTGTATTGATCGAATTGTCCGTGTGGTGACGGATTAAGAATACAACGTGTCACCACCCCTATTCATTCCAAGGGTGTCGTAAGAGGCGACTAAAGGAACAAAATAAGCAGATAACATCACTGCCAAGAGAAGGAAAACTTGAAACAAACCCTTTACCAACCCGTCTGGCCAGCGTGGTATAGTAGGCCAAAACCTCCTTTCAATGGAGAGGCCTTTGTCCAGCAGTGGACAGTTAAAGGCTGTTGATGATTGATGATTGATTGAATTAAAGGTAAATTGCGTTTTACGATTTATGACGTATTAAAAAAAAACTACTTACTAGATCTCGTTCAAACCAATTTTCGTTGGTAGTTTGCATGGTAATGTACAACATATATTTTTTTTTGTTTTATCACTCACTGATTTTTAGAAGTTACAGGGGGGGGGGGGGGGAACACACATTTTTCCACTTTGGAAGTGTCTCTCGCGCAAACTATTCAGTTTAGAATAAAATGATATTAGAAACCTCAACATCATTTTTGAACACCTATCCATAGATACCCCACACGTATGGGTTTGATGAAAAAAATGTTTTGAGTTTCAGTTCCAAGTATGGGGACCCCCAAAATTTATTGTTTTTTTTTCTATTTTTATGTAAAAACCTTAATGCGGTTCACAGAATACATCGACTGACCAAATTTCAACAGTACAGCTCTTATAGTTTCGGAAAAAATTGGCTGTGACATACGGACGGACAGACAGACAGACAGACTTGACGAATCTATAAGGGTTCCGTTTTTTGTCATTTGGCTACGGAACCCTAAAAAGGTGTTTCATGACTTTTTATATATTCCTACCTTTGATCAATAAATTCACCACGAATCTATCTACATCTCATTTATTATTTTAGATATTTGTATAAAAAAATCAATTTTTATAGAAAACGGTATTTTAGTTTGGGTTCTTGACTTTTACAAAATAAAATCTTAAATACATACATAGCGGTTATCGAATGTTTTTTAGTGACAACACAAGCCAAGGTTTATCACTACAAATCTACGACTGGATTTCACTTAGAGTCCTATAAGGCAAAGATCCTCTCTTTAAAACTAGGCAACTATGTACAATCAAAACCAGTACTTCCTATTTAGGTAAAAGTCAACGATGTCAATTTGCTCCAAAATTTCCAGGATATATATATCTGGGTCTAAATGACTACCATTACTTAAAAACTATTTGGAGAACACAAACACGAGATCAACTTGAACCTTAATTCACATTTACCAAAATGATTTGGTTCTTCAATTACTATTCCAAATTTAGAAAGCCAGTTTTACAATTTAAAAGGCATTGATTTATGTGTGCACACATTTTGATTCGAAGTCTAATTGAATTGATTGATAAATATAATAATTAAGACTTCTAGATGGAGTATAATATAAATAGTTTTATTTGTATTATTGTAAGTACGTAGCCTAAATATCTTTTTAATTCCTCCGTTTTTAGGATAAAAGACGCACTGCCCTGTTAAGGACATTCGATTTCCTATTCCGTAATATCCTATGTCATCAAACTCAGTGAAGCTTCAGTGCACAATTGAGGTCCAGTTTTATTTGCTCACCCGAGTCAATGTACAAAAGGATGTTGACTGTCTATCCTATAGTTAATTTGAACAGACTGAACAGTTTTCTGAGGACTACAGAATATGCTACTGAATTTCTTGTTTTGTAAAGCATTTCAAATTTACATGTAATTAAGTTTGTTGCATAGAAAGTTATTTTAAATATCTTGGAGTATTTCCTCAGTTGTACTATTCTTGAGACTCATTTTGTAATTCACCTTGGAGAACTACGGTCATAATAAATTTTCGAAGCTCGCTACATAATCTACATCGCTTTATTGCTTGCTCTTTATGCATAGTGTGTAATTATTAAATTAACATATTATATATTATACATAATCACGCTATACATATATGTTTAAGAATTTTGTTAAAACATTACCCCGTTTACCTCATTTGTAATTGCTGAGAATTTTTATAATCAAAAATAATAATCATATAATGTTTAATATACAAAGAAGTAAAAAAAGTACCCAGAAATCCATTATTTTATACATTATGTCAAATGTATAGTTTGAGTGAGGTCAATAAATGTCTGCAATAATCGTACTGTGAAGATTATCAGATAATCTTCACAGATAATCATAGATTCTATGAGTCTTATTTTCAATGGCGTGTAAGAGTTAAGATTCAAACACATTGGGCGATCGAGCAACGTACAGTCTTTTCGTAGATTACTGGCCATAGTGAACATGAAATGCCTCGGAGAGCACGTGAAGCCGTCCGTCCCCGGTTGTCATGAACATCTATGGTGACCGTTATTGGGAAATCAGTGCCCTCAAATATACTGACAACTAGTTCAACCTTCGAAATTCAGTTCTCCCTTCTGCGGAGGTCCGATGAAAGTCGCTCCGTGGATAAACTGATCTTCAGGTAAAACCGGTTGACCTAGCCGACCCCAAATGACATTGGGAATAAAGGCTAGGAGAGAAAGAAGGAAAGAAGAAGAACTTATAATTAAAAAATAAATACCACCCACTGTTTTTTATGTGCCATTTTAAATCTTTTATTTTCAAATTGTAAATTTAACTTAGAAATTTGAAGCCCTTTTTAAGCTTTAATACTTGTAGGTCCATTTCTTTAAAAAATAATTTGTTTTTATTTTTACTTCTTCATTCGTAGCCACATGTATCGTTAATTGGCATTTGTGGTATTTTTACAAGGGATCGTCAATTAAAAAATAATTTATAATTAATCTACAAGTCAGTCCCTCAGGTAACGTTGTAAGGCCTTGTTAAAATGAGGTTACTATGGAAATAATTTATATCACAATTAATTCTCATGAAGCCGCATTCATTAAAATGAATTTTGATACTGTCAGATGAGTGTCTTATTTCCAATTACCTAATTCGAACTTCCTAACATTCAAAATAAGACAAATGTGACAGTAATTCTGTGGTGGAATTTTTAAATTATTGTGACCTCTTGTTTTATCACCGTATCTTTAAAGGAGCAATTCTTGTTTATTTATTTAAATAATGGCTGCAGAAAAGAGAAATTCCATTCCAAATTTTTCCAATAGATGACTTTAGTTATTTGTATCTCGCGTTGTAAAAGTCCGATCAGGTTACACTGAATAGAGTTAGAAAGATGAGATTTCATATTAAAAACTTTTCTGGCAATTATGTGATTAGATTCAGTTTCAGCTTTGAAATATATGTATCCAAATTTCATTAAGGTGATACGTGTTTGATAAATATGGTAACTTATGCAAATTTTATTTTAATATTAACCTCTACGAAGACCTGGACAGAGAGACGGATTAATTCAATTATTATTAGCTACTTACTTGTCCATAATCAAATAGTAGTTCCGAAGAAAATAAAGAAAAATTATAATAAAATATATGGGATAACATTCAAGATATTGTAAAAAAAATTGTCTGAGGATTCTATTTTGCTCAGAAATTAGTCAAGTTTCGGGACATCATACTGATCGTAAATTGCAAATCAATCTTTGATATACAGACTCCGTTATTGGCTCTCGGACGGGACGGATGTCTTTAGTAGGGTTAGTCATTTATCGCTATAATTGTTTTTGACTTCTAGCGCAGCTTGTGTGAATTCAAAGGATTCTACCGCCGCCGACGTCGTTTTCGTTCGGGATCTGTCCACTTCCGATCCCGTTCAAATAAATGAAGACCGACATATAAGGTTTCAATGCACACATACATTGTAAATTATGGTTGTAATATGCACGTGAATTGAAACATCACGTTTAAGTGATGTTTCAATTCATATACAAGATACATATAACAGTTCAAAATTACTGGAGTAGTACAGTTTAACAGTGCTGTTAATGTAATCTTGGGGGATAGATAAAAGAAAGAGAGGGGTATGGACAAAGTATCATAATTTACTCAAGTACTTCTTTCTCTTTCTAGCCTTCATTTTTCCCAAGAATATTTGTGGTTGGTAAATTTCAACTGGATTACCTAAATAACAATTTCACATCACAGCGTGTGACATCGGATCCCCGTAACCTTGAGGGTGAACTAAATTTGAATGTTTAACTAGTTATCTGTTTGCTTTCCACACGGACCCAATCATCAGCCATCAAAAGGGCGGCGGAGGCGCGCAGGATGTCGGGGCGGATTTTCCCCTCTATCCGCTTCAGCAGCCACCCGTTAGGAGGTGACGTCCGCGTATGCGATACGTCACCGAAAAGAGAGTACACCAGTGGACGGTGCCCGCGCCAGTGTAGATAGGTGCTGGGAGGGTTCCGGATGTCGTAATAAAGGCTGTTCCCGGTTCTCTTTCATCACAGGCGTAGAGTGGCACACCATGTGGTTTTGGTCGGTTCGATTCCGACGCATGCTGTTAACTCTGGTGGGGTGACGGCCCGTGGGGATATCTACACGTAAACAAAAATCTGTTGTTTGACAATACTCACATCTCAATATTTATTCTCGTTGATGTTCAGGACCACCGGGATCGTTAATCACAAAAACCAAATATACATTCACAATCTTAGTAAACTTTTAAAGATAAAGTAAATATTACATCTACATGAAATATTAACAACATGTGACTATGATTGCCACTACCACTCGATCAACGTTTGAATAAATAAAACTAAAACATATCTGAAATTGGAAAATAATATTCTCGTTCAATACCTAAAACAAACTGAGCTAGATACCAAACTGTTTTAATGAACCAATGAATGAATGAATTGATTCATTCGATCGTGAATGTAACACTGGGCATCACGTTCATTTCATTGCTTCTATTAGCGTTCAATCTAGCCACTTTTTGTACAAAAAAAAACCAGATCTATCTTTTTGTATAATTCAAAAGCCGTTTATTGAATGAGTTTTCATGTAAATTTCATATGAGGAGAATTCATTCTTTTCAAATATGAACTTATGTTTTTGTAAGTGTTATTTTTGTGTGTAATAAAATGTTTTCTTCACCTATATTCATTGTGGATTTCGTGGTATAATATAGCAAATCCTCGTTTGTAAGAAATGACCTATGTCTAAGAGTTTACTGTTAAAACTGGTGGCGATGAAAAATCGAAACTAATATTATAAATTCGATGGGTGTTCTTTGTGTCCGTTTCATGTATGTTTGTAAAGTCCCCCGCGACACAGGAATTTATATTCCTAATGCGGGAGTTGTCTTTTAAAAAAAAAAAAGAAAAAGATAGTAATTGTTTCTGTCTATTACGCCGCAGCACCGGTTTTGATTAAACTTTGCATGGAGTTACGTTGATTTTTGAGGAAGAAATTAAACTGCTTTTTACTGTCTCGACCGATAAACGGGCGAAGCCACGGGCGAAAGCTACTCAATTCATCAGCAACGAAGATCTGTGATAAAAAAATAAAAATTAAATAAATAAATAAAATTTCGGACATCTTACACACAACGTCATCTAATTCCAAACTTAGCAGAGCTTGTATTATAGGTACTAGACAACTGATATAAATACATAAATATACTTTTTATTTTTTGTTATTACATAAATATACATAGAAAACACACAGACATCGAAACAAATATTGAGGATCACACAAATATTTGGACCAACCCAGGAATCGAACCCGAGACCTCTTGATCAGCAGCCGCATACACCAACGACTAATGCAACAAGGCAGTCAGATTGTTTATTTCATTCTGTCTAATAATTTCTACACTAAATATTTAATAATTGTATTTCAAATATTTCATTATTATTAGAATTTCAAAACGGGTTTTTCTATGAAGTTCACAGGTTAAGGTGTATTACTTATTTAGTTAATTATGTAACATAAGCATCTACCCTAAACAAGTATTCAGCAAACGTACGTATCAGTGAGCTTCAAGAGTATTAAAAACCTCCAGAGAAGTAAAAATACATTACGTAAACAAATAATTTAAACCCCAGTTACTAAGAATGACGAGTAAAGTTGCTCAAAAGTAATCAGCAAGCGAACTAACACGATACACAGGTGTAATCAAGCCAGACAAAAAGGTGCTCATTAAGTAAATGTTTGATGCCACGTGAACTAAATACGAACTCCTAATGTCGAAATAAGTACTACCATAGAGGATTAAATGAAAACTTTCCACTAAGCATGCGTTTTATTATCCAAGTTCGTTTGTTTATTATGACTTTGTAACGTTTCTTCTTTAATATATGATGTGTTATTAGGCACCCATGTGTCTTCAGACTTTATAATTCTTGACTAAGTAACTTGATTGTACTTTCCATAGCTAATTTAGCTGTGTTGTCGGTTCTACTAATTCGTCTTCCTTCAACTTTCCTCTATGCTGTTATTTTTTTCTAGTAATGATTCTATAGTGTGGGTAACCATGCAGCAATATCTAAATTCACCAGGATGATGGTGACCTCATTTAGATTTTATGATGCCTGGCTTACACTAGGTTTGGAGTAATTTTAGTAGAATTTTTTATTAAAAAAAATGTGCTTTTCAGTGTGGTGACGGTTAAGAATACAGAGTGTCACCACCCCTACTCATCCCACGTGGCGACTAAGGGATAAACTACGCAAGACAAAGTCAATGCAAAGAGAAGGAAAACTTGAAACCAACCCTATATCAAACCCTAGAGAGGCCTATGTTCTGCAGTGGACTGTAGAAGGTTGTTGATGATGATGATGAGCTTATTTTAGACGCCTTCAGGAGGCTCGAAAACAGCCAATGGCAAGATTACGGAGCTACAACGTTGTCTTGCCAGTCCCCAACCCGCACTCGGCCAGCGTGGGGACGTATAGCCTTTATATATATTAGCTCTCCTGAGAGGAGACCTGAGCCCAGCAAAGAACGTATGGGTTGTTAATGTCGATGATGTACATACTTTACCATAATTTTGATGTTAATAGAATTGAATAAAATATTGCAGTGGTCTATACAGAAAGAATTGTGTTGAACGGTTTGAGTAACATAATTTGAATTTTATACTAACTATAAAATGATATGAATATAAAAATAAATATTCAAATTGCAGTGTTTTATTACTATTAACCTCTATGTGAGATCTGGACAGACAGGCGGATTTATTCAATTATTATTAATCTTACCTATCTATATAAGGATATATATTTATTATAATCAAGTAGTAGTTCCGACAAAATTAAAGCAAATTTTGGGATAACATTCAGGATATTGTATAAAAAATTGTCTGACTATACTATTTTTGCTCCGAAATTAGTTAAGTTTCGCGATATCATACTAATCGTAAGTTGCAAATCAATCTTTGAAATATAGGCTCTGTTCGGCCTTCAGGGTGAAACTGTAAACTCATGATAATACCGTGCCGTGCGAGGCGTTCGGGCAATCACGTTGCCTCTACAATGTCCGCAAATTAAATAATTGGAGAATTTTTGAATTTGTAATTTGATGATATATTTAGTTTGGTGATTAATTATTGAGTTTTGACATCTTAGTAAGAAAAACAATTCGTGTTTTACTATTTTTTTTATATTCGTGCTAGAAAACGGAATCTATCATAAGAAGGAATTTAGTGTAAACGCGTTTATCGTTTATGTGAAAGAGTTTGCTCTGGTATACATGACTAGTTATACTATAGTCTTACTTAAACTCTTTTAGACCAAGAGTCAGCGGTTACCGGAGCCTTTACCAATTCTTTATCCTGGAATGAGAGTATTCTCACCCACGCACTCACCACGCACAAAAATACAAAAAAATACGATCTCTTTAACTAGAGGTAAGATTAATTTAAAGGCGTTGATTTGAACCGAGTACTTTAAACTCGGCTTTTCATACAACATAATATTGAAAGTGAATTGAATTTTTATAATGCAAATTAAAAACACACCTTCAAATTTATAAAACGTACATACCATACTTTTTTTCGTTATAACGCTATCATAATGTCTAGACTAAAAAACAAACCAAATTTCTGTTTGCTCACTTAGGAGGGCAGCAAAAAAGCATAAAATTTAGGTGCTTCATCTAAAATTAGGATCAAACAGAGTGAAATTAATAACAAAAATGTCTGAACTGAATAGTTAAGTGCTCTTAGTGCTAGCTTAGTTTAAAGTTGATCAAACGTATTAATTATGCAAACACTGCCGCCTACTTCATTTAACATCAATATACGTACACTAATTTTATTCATACTTCATTTAGGTTAAATGAAGTGATGAGAACATTATTTTCATAAGTACTACTAGATATACCCGTGATCCTCTCAAACCCCTTTATACGGTGGGGGATGGGGCATTTTGAACTATATCAGGCTACAACACGTGAAAGAATTCAGTTTTGTAGCCCGATGGCGATTTTTATTATCAGCTGACGCTTTAACTTGTCTGAGTGCCACTACTGTGGTGGCCACACCGCGGATACGGCTCTCCACATGTGGCAGAATGTCTGGCATGTTAAGAAGCCGAGGTGTGACTTCATGGCCACCAGGGTGGGGATCCTCTCCCTCCGTAACATGATTGCGGCCATGATACGGAGCGAAAGCGCGTGGAATTCCGCTGTTTCTTTCAGCAAGCAAGTTATTCTTGCGAAGGAGATGGTGGATTGGGACTAGGAGAAGTTTAGATTTTTCCCAGTCCACCAGGCCGGGAAACGGACCAGGTACTGCAAACGACTCGGACGCTGGAGATCGTAAAACTATCCTCTATAAGCGATAAACTATTTGCTAGGGTGACAGTTGAGGCCGCCTGTCACCCTAGCAAAAACAGGCCAGGGTGGCAGCACAAGTACCACGGAACGCACGTGCCCTCTTGTGGATGGCAACTGAAGGTAAAACTGAGATTCAAACAAAATCAGTGATTTATTTTTTAATTAGTATTTTTCCTCAAAGTAAACTTAATGATGATGATGAAAAACGATCAATTGTTGTCTATATTGTTTCAGTATACCGAGTAGAACAATAATACTCGTAAAATACTTGTCATTGAAAAGAAAATACTTCATTAGAGTACTTCGAAATGATTATTGAATCATTCCGTATTTTCGAACAATAAACCTGCAACAAATGCTATGATTCTTTAGATTCTACAATGACAAAACATAAGCGGAAGCGATCAACAAAGTTTTTTAAAACATATATATCACTATAGTTTCATATGAGGATATATAAGATTTTTAAAAACAGTTTTATTTGGATCAAAATTTCTAAATGAGTAAAAGTGAATAATAAGTTCACAAGTTTTTTTTGACTAAGTTTCGAGTACACAAAAATCTACATTTCTTATTACTTGCACCAAGTGGCTAGTAATTGGAACGTGGCGCTGGTCACAGTTAAAGCCAGCATTAATTGCAGGAGCCAAGCCAAGATTCGGACCGAATCACCGTCCGTGCGCCCACCGTAATTAAACTATGTACTAATTACACTTTATACGTATAAACTGTTTTTATTGTTCACGGTCCGGTCCCAAAACGGAATGTAAGCTACACTATTAGGATACACTGCAAGTATTTTCATACTTTGCTGGTTTTGCGAGTTTCAAATTTGAGGTATAATTTAACTTTTTAGTTTATCTGTTACCGATCTTAACTAAGACAGAGGTGGGCTTAAATCGTTGTAAATGTAAAAGTTGTATGATCTGTGCCATTATTTTTGAGACTAGGTCCATTATAACTTTTTAGCTATTTTTGCATGTTACACGCAAAACATGACAAGAGAAAACTATTCTATTAATATTCATAATTCTCATTTCACATTATAGCTCACGACGAAGTCTGAAGCTATCTAACAGGTTTTTTAGGAGTCCGTAGTTCATAACTCGGAACCCTTGTAGATTCGCCATGTCCATCCGTCCGTTATTCCGTCCTCGACCTACTGCTCAAAGGGTTGGTGCTAGAAAGATGAAACTTTGCATGAATATATGTTGTAATTACGTGGACAAAATGATACAATAAAATTTTGAAAAATATTTTTATTTGGGGTACCTCCCCTAGATGTAAAGTGGGGATGATTTTATTTTCTCGCGTGTGCCCCATCGTGTGGGGTATCATTAAATAAGTCATTTAAAAACATTGTGAGGTTTCTGAAATCATTTTTCGATTTTGGTGTCCTTTTGCGAGTTATTCAACTCTAAAGCGCATTTTTTTTGCATAAACAGGGAGCCCTCTTAAAGCCAAACGGCTGGCATATATTGAACTTTTAAGAAAAAATATAGCAGTTTTGATATTTTTTTTAGTTTAGGAGTAATAGGGGCCTAATTTGTAAAATGCACTCACTTGGAAAACTTCGTACGAAAAAAAAGAAATAGTAAGTTAACATAACAATTGTCTATTGGACACGATTTTAAATCTACCTACCATTATGGGTGACTACGGAACCTTATTCTATGCGTGGCCTGACATGCACTTGGCCACTTTTTTTAATATATATGCTTTGCTGGTGTGCCTAAGATAGCATAGATAGATGCTTAAACCAATGAATGACGAGCATGAATAATAAGAGACGCAGATGAAGTCGCATGGATCAGCTTGTAATCTATAAATCGTAAAGTAAAAATATTAGATTTGATTTAGAAATTAGACTCTCACATCAAAGTAATCTGTTATTATTATTAATATTATTTCCAGCCGTCTACTAATTTAACCTGAAAATCAGTTTTTCCACGAAGCAACTGACATCAGATCTCGGCAACCCTGAGGGGAACTGAATTCGAAGTAAGTTTGATTTGAAGTAAGAAAAACTCGAAAACACTTGACTCTATCCGAGAATCGTATCTAAGACCTATTGATCGTTGCATTCATGTTTACACCTCACACAAATAACTTCAAAGTGTAAACTTAAAATAATTTTCCACCCAGTGGCGTAACAATACCACCTGGGGCCCGTGGCGAATTCTTATGATGGGGCCCTATCAGTGATAATTGTCTCGTTGTACTCAGTTTAATTTTAATAAATTTCGATATTTTCAGCGTACTCAATTACACGTTGTATATGTCCCACTAATGGCGAGAGGGAATGGTCTGTAGTCCCCACACTAGCCCAATGCATATTGGAGCATAGCGCTTTTTGGACTTTAACGAACCGAACTTTTAAAGCAGAAACGGCATCATAACGTCCTGCCCATCTAGTAGGGTTTAATGATTTTAATGTTATTGAAGTTGAAGATTCCCTTTCTTTTTTAGATATATGACTTAAACCGTATTTGATAAAATATATGGAATATATTTTGATACTATGCCCAAAAAAATTGTTAATTTGTTGAACTGTTTAAAAACAAATTGCATATCAATAACCTCTCTCTCATTGAGTATTAGATTTAAATTATGAGCAGCACAGTGAACATATACTGCATTCGGCTCGACATTTTTTTTTGAGTTTTTGAACTCCACCATAAGTCTCTTTCATTGCGTTAGCACCATCATATCATCATAAACAAGTGTCGAGGACAATCGACACTTGTTTAAGAAATATTTTTGTCATTTATGGATTTAATAATTTGCTTGGACATTGCTAAGGCAGTTTGATCCTTAACTTCACGAAATCGTAAAATGTTTCTTTAATGACAAGTGCCTTTGGGATCCCATTAACATCTTTTTCGATCATACATTTACCGTAAAGTTCACAAATTTGATCATTTTATGAAATATCTTAAGTTGTATCGAATATGATAAAGTAGAATAGTGCGGCATTACTTCATTTATCAGTGAATTTTCTAATTTTAGAACCAGCACAAAAATAAGCTTTAGATCCAGTTTAGACCTCGCGTTGTTTAATCAATCAGTTAGAGCAAATAATTTTCTATGTTAAGTTTATTCTCAAATACATATCAAAATATGTCAGCCCCGCGATGGTTGTTACACCTCTAAAATGACCATTAGTAAAGATACGTAGCGAAGCTAGTCAAAAACAGACAGACAGTCAACAACTTTAAAAGTTATGTATGTTGTATAGTTATGTGTATATTATACTAGATTTTGCCCGCGGCTCCGCCCGCGTGTATGTCGGTTACCGCAGTAAAATGTAGCCTATGTTCTTTCCCCAGGTTCCGTCTATATCTATGCCAAGATTCATCAAAATCGGTTCAGCGATTTATGCGTGAAACGTAACACACAGACAGACTGAGTTACTTTCGCATTTATAATATTAGTAGGGATAGTTTCATATACATTTAGTAAAAAGCTGTTAATTTAAATTTACAAACAGACACTTCATTTATTTATATGTATAGATGTACTCCGAAGAACTAAATGTCAATATAAAAGCATATACCTACATACGTATAACTAAATAGTGTATCATCAAAACCAAGGGTGAAATGCATCGAAGCATAAATTTTCTCACCGCGTATCATAGACCAATGGAGCATGTTTATTTCTCGAGTCCCATGTGTGCTACTACAGTAATTGTAGCCGATTTGCTAAGTAATCGTATATGAATTCTAACTGTCATACTAGCATTTACATATGGATTCGTCCGCTTTGAATTTTCTTTTTCTGTCTTTCAAAAACAGTGGTACCATGGGATTATAATTATTATTATAAACGTATGTGTGTTTGTTTCTCTTTTACGCATAAACTACTTAATAGATTTTGATAAAACTTCACAATAATACAGCTTATATATCGGAATAATACGCGGGCGGAGCCTTGCTAAAGCTAGTACATATAATAATAATAAAAACATTCCCATAAATATTATAGATCGCCATATGCATATGCTCCCAAGTTAAGTCTCTACCCTTCTTGAAAGGCGTCTGTGGTGTATAATGAATGGGTACGTAGACAGTTCTGAATATTACTGTGCAATTTATTGATAATCTACAACAAGATACAGAACAAAAAATTTCTATACACATCAAACAATTCATCTCAAATGCGAATCGAACCCGCAATATATAGCTTAGTTGATGAGAGTCTCTAACCACTAGATCAATAAATCCCGTCAATACACGTAAAGGTACAAATAACAATTATAATTAATAGGAATAATAAATAACCCTGCAGTACGGTAGATAAAATAAAATTTCAAATGTCAACCATGTCAACATAATTGAGTTGAATACAGGATGTTTACAAAACGCGTGTTGTTTGAAACACGTAACATGAACAGACATTTTTATAATGTAAGAGCGAATGAGTATAAATGTATTATTAAAAGTAATCTGTCAAACAGGGAGCACATACCATTATTTTTGTATACAGGATGTTTATGATACAAGTTATCTCATATATTTTTTATGTGTAAAACAAACAGTTGGGTAGTTGTTATTTTTACATCCCTATTAAACAGTTTTTTTTTTTGTAAAAGTTACTATTACGCCTGTTAGTGTATCTAACATGTAATCAACATTTTGAAAATTTCGGTTTTAGTTTAAATCTGTCCAATTTTGAAATATTTTTCCATTGCAAGTTTCGGTTTGATAACTGTTCAAGAGGTTTGTGAAAAACGAAAAGTTTTATAGTAACTATAGATTACTACTAATCAATCTGATATTTAATTAACCGAAGGAAAAACCCGAGATATGAGCTGGTTTGAACGGAATGAATTCACGGCTTCGTAGAAGACTTCAAGCAATATATCACTGCGTTTAGTTAAACGAATACTATACAACAGAATAGTTATAACTGGTAACGCACTTATAAACAGTAGTATTCACTAACCATCGTTATATTAGTATGCGATAGCAGCTTTATTATTGGAGGATATAATATTTCTTGCATATTTATCAAGCAAGAACATGCACTTGATTCTATCTCAATATATCGGATTCCACGTGCTCCTCTACAAAGAGCCGGGAGCTATGTTTAAGACGCTTGCTGCTTGCGTGTGCGGATCTTTAACTATCCCCGACATCTGAGCTTCGAGATCAATGAACTTTGATTTTATAGTTTCATACTGTGGAGTAGCTCCTCGATATTTAAGATTGATAGTGCAAATATTGTAGCTTGAAATTCAATTTAGAGTAAATCCACTTTGATGTATCAGTCTGTAAATTAAATTCTCTTATGTCTTTATTTTGAAGATTAAAACCTGAATCCAATGCCAAATTAATACTTAGTCTAATGAGAAATGTCCGTGTGGTGACGGACTAAGAATACAGTGTCACCACCACTATTCATCCCGCGGGTGTCATAAAGGCAACTAAGGGATAAACTACGCATGACAACATCGTTGCAAAGAGAAGGAAAACTTCAAACCAACCCTATACCAACCCGTCTGGCCAGCGTGGTATAGTAGGTCAAAACCTCCTTTCTAAGGAGAGGCCTATGTACAGCAGTGGACTGTTAAAGGCTGTTGAAGATGATGATTGCTGATAATGAGAAATTTACATAATATTTTTACCTAATCGAAGAATTAGAAGCCTGTAACTATCGTAACAGGATTGCTTGCTGATAGAAATGCTTATGTATTTCAAAATAAATTTTCTAGATTACACCCAGACGCAGAATAAATGATTGTGTTCATCACACAAAGATTGGTCTTCGGTGAGAATAGAACCCACTACCTCTGGTTTAAAATTCAGGATCATTTACCACTAGACCGATGTCTTATGACGATATCCGGTCAGCCTTCAAATATATTTTTGTTATCCTTAGAGTAGGAAAAGGTCTATATTCCCCTCCAGGAAAGGTCTATATTTGGGTGTTCCCCTTCATTTGCTTAAGTAGCCAGCCGCGAAAAGGCAACTCTAATGAAGATAAGTCCATACACTGACGGCATTTAAGAATATGGTCAAACATCATTACTTAAGTTTGTAGGTACCCTATGCTCACATTAGTTGTAAATGACTACAAGATTCCACTGTTGTTATTATTATTATATATTTATGTTGTTTATATATATGTATCTGTATATATTTCATTCTATCTATATGCAATTGCCCCCGTAGCTCCAAAACACCGTAACTACCCTTTGTTTACTTATATCTCCTGTCGATCTGTCCATCCAAAGGTTGCCTGGCAGAGATTGCTTTTAGCAATAAGGCCGCCCATTGTACATGTCTACTTGTACATTTTGTATAAAAACAACAATGTACAATAAAGTATATTCTAATCTAATCTAATCTAATAAGTCCGCGTGTCACCTAATTAGCGTTTTAACCAAGATGTACCCGAGTCAGTGCAGTAAAGTGCTGGGAAAGGTCCAAAAGTCTTAATAACTAAGTTCCCGGAGCTCTCCTATTTTTTGAGGCACAGAGTGGTACATCGCGTGGCTTTAGTACGTTCCATTCCGACATACCACCTCACTACGAACCCCTGAGGGATGATAGCCCGTGGGGTTTTAGGTCAAAAAAGGGAACGGTCTATATGATAATGGGCGAGCGGGTGTTATATTTGGTGAATATTTACCGGAACTGGGTATTTGTTTATTTGCTAAGATACGGTTTGTCTCCAGTGCGTGGAAGAAATTGATGCCTGCGGTATTTTCAGACCTTCAAGGAAAGAGTGTAATCCCACATCAAAGGCCGATAATGCATATGAAATTCAAGATTCACTTACATATGTAAAGATCATACTTATTTAAAATTTAAAATAAATAGTGGGTAGAATTTTAGTCTATAAAATTGCACAACATATTTTAAAACATAGTTAAGCAAACAAGCAGATGGCTAAAGATAATCGGTGACCTCATATCGCCTTCTTAATTCAAAACAGCTTCTTCTTTTACAAGCATGAAAACCATTTTACAGAATTTCAGAACTGATTACGAGGATAGTGGTATTTTTTATTCTTAAAATACTATAAACAGATTTCTGAAACCCCACAAGACTTAACAAAATGCTTTTAATAGTTCAGAAAGTTCAAATTCAAACAAAACAAACCCAAAGTCCACGTCCTAAGGAAGAACAAACTAAAACGTAAATAAGCAAAGACGTTTGTTGGCTTATCCTTCTTCTATATCTATATTTAGTTACATCTTATTTCATCTCGTTATTTTGGTACCCGTACGTCTTTTTGATCGTATGATTTCAAAGAGGATCCTGTTATAAAAGTCCCCGTTACTGCTGGCTTATATGTACGTCTTGTGTGTGAGCTTGCAGTGCCGTAGTTAGAGTTTGCGAGAACAAGTTTTAAAGGGTTATATTTATTTTCGGACTAGTTGCATGTGACTATTTTAAATTAAAACTATAATAATTACTTCGTATTTCTTTTGTTTCTTTTTTTTGATTAGGTATGCCCTTGGAAAATAATTCAAAGAAATTGCCTACTCTCGCAATCAGGATGGTGACCCTGGATTATACTCATCACCGAGAGTAGAGGCACTTTTGTAGGCTTAAATATAAAAAAAGCAGTGATGGAAAGAAGTCTATTCAACAATGTTAGTTTTTTTTATTAACGGAATTTTAATTTAAAATATTCAAACTCAAAAGCTATGGAAAATTGAAAACATTTGGGATACAATTTTAGACACCCAATTACCACCAAGACGCCAAAGTCAGTTAATGCCTCCTTTCTGAAAAGTTAACTATTTCCAATAATAGCTTATTGCAAGTTGTTGATGTGAAAGGGGAGGTGCTTCTCAATTGAAAGCAATACACCTATGTCTAGATGTAAGACGTAAGTGTCCATAGTTGACAGTAGTCAGTTATGACCAGCTTATGAAGAAACGGGTGTAATGTTAAAGGCGAGGTGAAGACACGTCACGACCAAATGGTTGATGTTGAGATATTGTATGGTTGTATAAAATAGTAATAGGCGCGAGGACTTCTATATCGCGATGCAGGATTAGTAGTTACTCCAAGTAGCCCATAGTTCGGTGTATTTTCAATAGACACCGATTTTGTAAGTTTTTACTGCATTGATGATGCTTTTGTATGACATGTATTTTCTGCATTATGTTGTTACCATGTTTAAACACGTTGTAGTTCGCCTGTTATATAATTAAATCATCATTTTACCTTTAAAGAAACTACGATTACATTTCTCATCACGAACATCTATCATATATTAATTACTCTCAAACTTACCAACTTCTCAGAAAGTAACTCACCACTTTCAGAGCATCTAACAACTTGTCCATAAACTTAGAAATCTTTTCCACACTGTTTACGAGACTAACTTCGGTTTACATCTTCGTACCTGAGTTTGGAAGTTTTCTAACATTAATTGCTATATTATCACGTGGGTCCTAGCCTGAAGTGAACCTAGTAAAAGCCTTCCCGTGTATCAAAAGTTGCCTTGTCGTTGAAACTCGTCGTCAGGTAAAACTTCCTCTAGAAACTCTTATGAGTACTTGAAATTTAAAAGCGATTGTTTTAATGGATGTGTGGGATGTGAAATGATTTTAAATTTTCTTCTCTCAGATATAGCTTGTATAGGTTCGTCTTCGTGTTTATAGTTAGTCTGTATGTTGAATATTTACATAGAAACCGTTTCTATAATTGTAATTTTTATATGACGGTAAAATTGTTTTAAAATTTATATCTGCAATCACAATTTTTACCCGTAAATTATATAACATAAATAGGAATTCAACAAAAAACAGTGCTTTTTAGGAAAGCCAATTTAATATACAACATTTGTTCAAGTAATTTAAAGGGAAACCCTATCGAATACCTACGGATATCAATGAGTCACATAATAAGGTAAAGCTTGCAAAATATGCACGTCGAATAAACCTCGTGGTGGTTGAACGAAATATGCGAACATGATATGGCTCATTACTTTTTTCACAACCAGCCATAAGTTGGTAACCAAAATACAAATTTAAAAACCCATTTTAAACATCGAATTTTGTGAATCGTAACCGAATTTAAAATTTGAGCCGCATACCCTTTTTGAAGTACGAAATTTTATGTATATATTTCATCTGTGGTACATTTTAAGGCCATGTTTTCAAAAGAGTTCTATTGCCCATTTGATAATATAATGAAATTTTGAACAGTACCTACATTCGTTATTTTTTAATACAGAATTCAAAGAGTACGAAAGCCTTAATGACTTCGGGAGAGGAAATAACTCAATTTAATATTTACTAACACGTTTTATTCCTTTGTGATTACATCTGTTTTCTGTAAAAATAATGAAGAAATACCGATGACATCAAAAGGCGGTGAACATGTTTGGAATTAATTATTTTCTTCATCTAATTTCAAGTTCCAATTTTACATTAATTATAATTCGTGTTTTGGAAAGTTTCTGTAATAATAAAAGTATAACTGAGCCAATGAAACATGCTAATAGTAATGATTGCCCCCCTTACATAATTCAGTTTAAATAAAAGGTTTGTTTTTATTCAATTAACTTTCGAAATAAGAACACGGATAAAAGTAAATATTTCACACATTCTAGAGATTTTTACAACATCTAGAACTTGTTTAAGTAACTAAGTAACTAGCTGAGAGTTATTATTGTAAATCGCGAGTAACACCGTGTAGTGATAATAGTAAAAAAAGCCTGGGTTACTCCTCATGTTAACAGCTTCTGTCGGTGAAAGTTTAGTTAAAATCGATCAAGCCATTCCAGAAATTGGCTGGAACAAACATACTCTTAAATACATATTTTATCAGTTTAATGTAAAAACTTGCTCACTACGATATTATTGGCAAAAAATGCTTCACCTCTTTAACCAGTAAATAATATACAGTAAAATAAACTGGTTTTAGTAATAACTGGCAAAATAAAATGACATTACAAAATAAAAAAAAGCGGCCAAGTGCGAGTCGGACTCGCCCATGCAGGGTTCCGTATCAGCAAGTAACAAATAAAACTTCCTGTAGTTCGTTGTAACTTTGATCGATGTTTTTATAATAGTGTATTAATTGAATGAAAGGTAAATTGCGGTTTATGATTTATGACGTATTAAAAAAAACTACTTACTAGATCTCGTTCAAACCAATTTTCGTTGATAGTTTGCATGGTAATGTACAATATTTTTTTTAGTTTTATCACTCTCTTATTTTAGAAGTTACAGGGGGGGGACACATTTTTCCACTTTGGAAGTGTCTCTCGCTCAAACTATTCAGTTTAGAAAAAAAAAATAGTAGAAACCTCAACATCATTTTTGAACACCTATCCATAAATACCCCACACGTATGGGTTTGATGAAAAAAAAATTTCGAGTTTCAGTTCCAAGTATGGGGACCCCCAAAATGTATTGTTTTTTTTTTCTATTTTTATGTCAAAATCTTAATGCGGTTCACAGATTACATCTACTTACAAAGTTTTAAAAGTATAGTTCTTATGCTTTCGGAAAAAAGTGGCTGTGACATACGGACGGTCAGACAGACAGACATGACGAATCTATAATCTAAACGGAACCCCGTTTTTTGCCATTTGGCTACGGAACCCTAAAAACAGAATTTAAACAACAAAAAAGTTTCAATGTACATTCTTGAAAAAATACTTAGGATGTTCTTTGCCAACAATAGAATAAATTAAACTACTTACTGAGATCCTTTACATAATGTTCGAAATTCAAAACAAACTTTGCGAGGACTAGCTTCAATTAATCCAGTAGGATTAGATTTTCGCGCGCTGGCATTACACGCACTAGAGGTAAATGACCTTTGTTCTTGTGTCAGTTTATCCATGATTGGGTCAATTAGGCGATTAATGTATTATGGTTAGGATCACTTTATCAAATGAAATCTTAGATTCAATAAGATTGGATTAGATTTACATATGTTAAGAATTTGTGACATTATAATATAATAGCTTTGTGGAGCTCTTTCACAATGTTTTAAATTCTATAGCATAGTGTAAAGATATATGTATATTACGTTTTACGTCATAAGATGTAAAGGTATATTTAAGACAACATAATTTTAACAAAAAAGATTGCGTGTGTAGCGGGTCGTTCGGCTCCCTACGATATGGTTGAACTGGACGATGGCTGGTGCATGGGTCATGCTCGTGATACGGGCGCCGCCAGTCGGGGCTGGTCATCTCACAACTTCTATTTATTGTTTAATTGTTTTTGGACACTACATGTGTAAATATCAGCATCGTTACATTGTCCTCACATTTAATAAAATGCCTTAAACAATGTAACCAAAAATTGTAAAAACAATGTTGGAAAAGAGTGTCCATGGAGTTTCTTGTCTGTTCTTCTCCATAGGATCTACGAATTGGAACAGACGATTAGCTTCACGACTGACTACTGACTGACTACTTGACGTTTCAAAAGTGCCGTTGTATGGTTTATTTGAAATAAAATGGTTTTGATTTGATTTGATTTGATTTGCCCATGTAACTGACTTCAAAGAAAAACTATTTGGAGTACCCCAATCGCGCCTATGATATTTGAGGATTTCCCTTGATTTCTCTAGAATCCTATCACCAGGTCCTGGTTAACTTATCATGGGACCACGTGGGAGGCACTAGCTTTCAAATTATCCAAATTGATTCACCCAATCGAGAGTTCTGAGGTAACAAAAAAATACAGTTGAATTAAGAACCCCTCCTTTTTGAAGTCGATTAACAGACAGTTACTTTTCGTGTGAAAATAAAAATGGTATATAAAAATGATTCTATAATATATGAAATCGATACCATGTCCTATTTTAGACCTTCTCCTTAGATATGATTTGAAATTAATATGACAAAATAATAATTCGATTTAGACGGACTTGGCTTACTTTTTATTAAAAATAAATACGGAACTCAAGAATAATTCTAAAAATCGTCTCGGTTAAGATCACAGCGGTCGTCAATTTAGCCTCTTTGATTTTCGGAAACGGTGAATGGCGAAATAACAGAATCCCATTTCAACGGAGCAGATTCATCAATCAATTTGTTGAAATCCATCTCAGCAATCACATCGTTCGTATTGTGGAATGTCTGAATTAAGCGAGCTGCACACAACCGGAAACTTCGTACTGATTCGAAATCCGATTTCCAGAAGGTTGCACTATGGATTTATTATACGAGTCTACCACACACATCCGTTCAGAATCCAGTCGCTTAGGATAAATATATACCAATAATTTCGATTTCCTTGTCTACTATTCTCAGATCTTATTTTTTCCCTTTTCCCTTTAGGAACTTGGCAAATAAACATTTTATCGATTAACACGCTGACTCGGATAACTTCGTCTGGATCACTCGGAACAAGAATAAATTTTCATAGTATTCTCAATCTTTGTTATTGGCCTTAGTATGATGTTACATAGCCTTCTTCAACTGCCGTGATGCCGCCGAGGTAGCTTGTGTGATTTGCTATGCTTGAGGTATCGGGTTCGATTCCCAGGTCAGACTTAATGTTTGTATGATATACAAATATTTATTTCGGAGTTCGGGTGTTTTCTATGAACCATATGCTTATTTTCAAAAAAATACTTTTTATTATTAGTATTAGTATTAGTTTATGTACTTATATCAGTTGTCTAGTAAACATAGTACAAGCTTTGCTTAGTCTGGGACTAGATGGCGTTGTGAGTAAGATGACCGAATTATTTATATTTAATTCATAAATGGGCTATCCAAATTTGTAAGGACTTTTCAATTAATCAGTAGATTTTTAAATTTAATGCGATCAACAAAAAAATGGCTACTTTTTAGCTTATATTAGAATAGACGGTGTAACTTATGCACCTTCAATTTTATATCTTCATTCCTCACAAAACTGTGAGCGATTCAAGTTAACGTACGGAAATTTGATACTACTGGAGAGTTGATTGGAAATATTTTGAGATGTTTTCTTTGTGATGGCTTCAATATGTAGTAAAATATTTTAATAAAGTTAAGGGGAATTGAAAGGCAGCCACTTATTAAATACTAGTATTCCCCTGCGGTTACACCTACGTGTAAATCGGCTTACACGGTAAAAAATTAGCCTTTGTACTTTCTCAGGCTGTGTGTATCATATTTAATTTAAATTGGTTCAGCAGTTTTCAGAAGTGATGTAAAGTAAGCTAGCCCTTACTAATATTATAAATGCTTTCGTTGGTGAGTGTGAGACCAAAGGCCTGATCCCTTTGTGTACACACAATACAGAGTGTCATCACCCCTATTCATCCCGCGGGTGTCGTAAAAGGCGACTAAGGGATAAACTACGCAAGACAATATCAATGCAAAGAGAAGGAAAACTTGTGAAGGACTCAATGCCATGAAGCATTCTCTCCTAGTCGACTTCAGGCGATGTAAAAATATGATGCGGTAGGTACAAAGATAATGTTGTTTTAGATGTAATAACCTTATTAAGAAAATAATATTTAAACAAATATGTAATACAACAATCATATGGCTTTCAATTCAATTCCGTCATAGCCATCCTGCTGGTGAGGATTCCCAAGCAGATAAAAAAGGGGTTGCAATTTTCAAAACTATTTTAAATGTCCTTGCTCTAAAACTTTCATAGCAAAAGCTACGCTGACCTTCAGTCTAAAAGTCTCTTTAATTTTTTTTTCTGGCAGCACTTTTTTGGAGCTATGCAGTTATAAGTTATCCTGAAAGAGTATTAAATAAAATTTAAAATAATTGTATAATTCAAAAATAGTAGGTACCCATAAATACAAGTAGTTCCCATAAATACAGAAAGTTCTTTTTATACAACTACAAATACAATTCTCTAAGAACGTCTAAAAATACCTCTCAAGATACGTCACGCTCGTTGTTATCCGTAGCTTAATTTATTAAATCAGCGCTTTAAGAGTGATGCTAGTCCGGTATAATGACTAATTCGCATAATTTTCCCCCATCTAATCAACCGAGTGGTCTGAAGTGGTGTGTTTATTAACTACCATCTTGATTATGTATCTGTTTTCTACGATTCACAGGCCAATGGTTCAGGATTAAATTTATCATTTGGTTAAATGGTGTAAACGATTTGAACACATTTTTGATGGGTATTAGGAATCCGTAATCTTAGCAAAGAACCTTTAATGATGCGTAATTTTTTTGTGTCTGTTCAGTGAACTCGAATTTAGCTCGAGTCCAGTAGACATACTGTACTTTGTGTCAAGTACTAGTAGCCGTGCAAACATATGTTACCTAGAAACAAAATCTCTGGAATTCGAACCATTTAATATCATACCACCTATATCAATGAAAAAATGTTATAATAAAGAAGAAAAAGTGTTTAGGACAAGTAAACTATTTTCTATTTTTATTCCATATATATATTTCTAACCTAAAATGACAGCATTCGTTCTTTGGTGAGTGTGAGACCAAAGGCCTTATCATTTTGCATCAATGTCCAGGCCTCCGCAGAATGATGCAAAAACATCACACAAAGCCGCCATGGTGTGGGTGATCCCTACTCTTAGATTATACTCGTGCTTTCCTTGAGTTACTTTGGTAGGCATAAATATAAAAAAAAAAGAGTTAAAGAGACGCCCAACTAAAAAAATACTTTAGTACACAGACTTCTTCAGTATAATTATGTTATACTGAAGAAGTCTAGCATCCGGCTCCAAGTCGAGTAATATATACATGAATAAAACCGTATCCATAACCCTGTATTATGATTTTCCACAAAATAGAAATTCAGGAGTTTACTTCATACATTTACTTAAAGTGTAATACTTATGTTCTCGGTGTATAGACTGATATTGAAACGTACGCTTGTTGAAATATTTTACACATAATATTATCTCTCTGATACGTATTCACCTTCAAGTAAGTATCTTATTAATTTCTAATGAACGAGTCAGTGTGGTTATAAAATGCGAAAAATATATTAATAGTACGGAACCGCTTGAATTTGAATCGAAACCTGGCGTTATCACTTTCGGTTTTCATGTAAATTTTATTAGACTTGTGGTTTAGTAGGCAAATTAGATTGGGTAGGTTGTAGTAACATTAGGTATATATTGTACACTGACTTGATTAGAATTGGCCAATATTGTCTAAAAGGGTTAACCTTTTTCTCAAAGCAATATTTGAAACGGTTGAGAACTCGTGAATCGTGAATCGTGGAAGAACGCGAATAAAATTAATTAAAGTACAACATAGATTTTATTTATTTTTTATTTGATGACATCACTCAATGGCAACCTGGTATTTAGTTATTTTATCATCGACAACAGAATTATACGATCTTGATTATAGTTTATTTCTCTATCACCATCATCATCCGCCTATCGTTGTCCACTGCTGTCTACCTCGCATATTGCGCGCCACTTGGATAGAACTTAGGCTTCTCATTATCATTGTATAGTTCATCTTGTGTGGTTGATAGATCCATAGATTCACCTTAATGGCTTTTCTGGTCTCTGACAAACACTTAGAGTACGTGGTGTAGGCCTCGTCAAGCTATAAAAACCTTAGTCCGGTCGTCCTTTGGTCATAATATTGCCAAGCAATTGGCGTGAAGTTTTTATAATCATTTTTAAGTAAATTCTGATAATAACTAATGAGTAGTTGATTGTAGTCTTATTAGTTTATTTTTATTAAATGATGAAAAGGTAGATGCCAAATTTGAAATAGTGGTATTCGGCATATTACTTTTCGTACAAATAAAATATATGAAATCCAATTTAGAGTTAAAAGTGAATTCCTCATGAAGGACATAAAACTATTATTGCTAGAGTGGTTAATAATACCAAATGAGAATCACAAGAGCGTTTAAAAGAACTCTTTATTCTTGGGTGACTGACCATGGTATTACAGACAGTTTATAATGGAATTTGAAATCTAGATGCCAGCGCAAATGAACTTTCCTATTAACTGTCTGGTTGACATGAACTTGTTGTTAATATATTGTCTAGATCACTTAGAAGTCCAATAAAGGTCTCTCAAATACATATAACTATTTCTTTGCTAAGCGCTTGATCCAAAAAGTTTCTACTTTTACCAAGATCTTGATTTTGAATGTAATGCTGCAATGAAAAGTCGTTAAAACCCTGTTTTGGTTGCGTTTGGAGTTTGTTTTGAACACACCCTGGCTAACAGAGTTGTTTTATGTACTTTAACCGTGATAACAAGACAGTAGAAATTTTCTCAGACGTGATATTTCTGTTGCTGTAATAACAAAAAAATACTAAACATAGACAAAATTTGAGGGAACTTCCATATATCGTAAGTATATTTTTTTTGCCGTATTAATTCCAACAAGTAGACACTTGAACTGTATAGATAACTAGATTTCTTTTTATATTTTTGATATATAAGCTATATTACTGTAAAGATTTATCCAAATCCGTTCAGTAGTTTTTGCGTGAAAAAGCAATAAACATACTTACGATCATACATACATACTCAAAAAATTTCGCGTTTAATTCAAATTCAAATACAAAATTCTTTATTCACTTAGGATGCAATACATCTCTTGTGACAGGTCAAGATTCTACATGTACATTTATGCCATGTTCGCAAACAATAGGTAGAGCCGGAGAAAAGAACATGGAAATAAAAACTCGCGGCCACTCCTTTCAAATCGCCAATGTTTACATAGTTTTAATGTTTATAAACCTGATATGGGGGTAAGGTGCTACCACTAATATACTTTACACCATGTTAGAGGACTGATGCAAATTATAGTGATTAAAAATTAGAACATAAGCTAATTAAAAAAAAAAAAAAAAACAACAGCCTCAGTGGGTACAACATAGTAGGAGCATCTACTTACAACAAAGGTAAAAACTATATATGCTCAAATATTGGCCAAATTACTGGTAACGAAAGATTAAATATAAAATATTAATTTTAAGATCAAAAGAAAGAGAAGAATGGCCTTTATTCGTCACGTAGAATCTTTACTTACAAAAGCTAAATCATGCTCTTAAACAATGTGATAACAACATTCACATGAGTAGAATAAAATGACAAGGTGCAAGTAGTCAAATCCATTTTTCTTTATCATTTAAAAATTCGTCATCTGTATAATAACCTTTATAATCAAAGGCTAAGGCTAGTATCAAAACCTTTCTTGCATGAGTCCGACTCGCACTTGGCTGAATACATATCAGAGAACATGTCATCGTTATTACTGTAAGAGTCTAATGTATCTTTTAATAATCATTAAGAAATGTAGTTATATATGTAGTAATGCAGTACCTAAGAAATGTAGTAATTACATCTTCAGGCAATTTTTAGTATATACATTTACGAATTTAAGCGAAAACGCCTTAAATTTTTCCACACATTGATGTCTAGCTCACCTGTAAGAAAGAAGACAAGCAAACATTTCGTAGAAAGAACAGTATCAGTGCTTCGTTCATATTCTATTGATAAAAATATCTTGTCTACTTCAGTCGTTTACTTCAGCATCTAAAAGCTGTCATGACTAACGAATAAAGTATGTTTATCTGTACAACATGACATGATTTATGGCAGAATACTTTTATAAGAACGACATCTACTCAACAGAGTGTAACATATAATGTACAATAATTGTATTACGTAAGTACAAGTAATAGAAATAGATCATCCCTTGTCAGATTTCTCAAGTAACATCTAAATTTCATTCAGATTTTTCTTTAAAAACTTGTATACATATAATCGTTTTAAATGAAATGTATTAAGGATTAATAATTTTAACAAAAAGGAACCGACTTCAATGAAAAACTATTCCGAGTACCCAAATCGCGACAATTGTGCCTATGATATTTGAGGAGTTCCCTCGATTTCCTTGGGATCCCATCATCAGATCCCGATATGGTGACGATGGGACCACCTGTAAGCTATGCCCATTCCAATGCAAAAAGAATGTTTGAAATAGGTTCATAAACGACGAAGTTATCGCTGAACATACATAAAAAAAAAGATTCCGACGAATTGAGAACCTCCTCCTTTTTTTGAAGTCGGTTAAAAAAATAGTTAACGTTCTATTCCCAGACCTGAATTAGCTTACAAATTTTATAAGAATCCATTAACCGTTTTGAAGAACAGTAACTTACAACGTGACACGAGATATTTGTATAAATTCATATTAATTGTCTCGGGTTTGTTTGAATTTTGGTGATTAGCTTTATAAATATTTGAAAAAACTAAGTAAGTATCATAACTATCTGATTTTAATTAATATACCTATACTCATTCATAAATATACTTACGTAAAAGGTAACGTATCGAGTCTTTGTGCATTCGTCTCAACGGTTCGACAGTACTGTTTGGAGCAGTCTTTGAGTGTGGATGAAGGAATCATCCACGCTCAGGAATTGTAGTTACTTTTGGAATTTTAAAACTACTTTACATTTTTTACTTGGAAATACAAGGATCAAGATCTTAAGTCACCTGATACTGACATATTTCTGAGTTGCACCAGTCCTCTCAACTGCTTCTGAGTTCAAGATATCGATGACGTCAGCTAATTAGGTGTAGTGCTGGAGTGGAATAGATAATGAAGCATTGTTTTGCCTCGAAGGCTTTTTAAATTGATACGGCGTGGATAGATAGAGACTGGAGGATATACAAGTACGGATTAAAAGGTAAGAAAATCAAAAGGAAATAGTAAAGAAAAGATAATACTACGTTAAAGACGACATAGCTAGAAAAAAAGTCAGTGGTATTTAATAAAATGGAGGAACAGAAATAATAGCAGATTGCTTTATTTGTATAAAGTTTATATTTTATGACGTATACACTGAACTATTTCTTAAACGGCACGTACTTTTCATGGTTTAATCTGACCTAATTTTATATTTTGCTCATGTATTATTTTTTATGTCTAGTTTTGTTTAAAACTCTTTGGTCTTTTTTATTTAAAAATATAATAAATTCTTTATGTCTCATGATTGTTTTTAGACTTTCGTGACTCTCACTCATGTTTTTTGTTTACCTTTTTTTTTTGTCTAATCGTGACCACGAGCGGTATAACCTGTTTAAAACGTCGGAAAGTAGAAGGTGTCATAACCTTTTTAAATCTTTATTTCTCTTCACAAAATGTTAAAATAGCAATGAAAAAAAAGACGACATATTATTTGAAAACACAATTATAAGATACTGCAAAAATTAAAAAGGTATTAAATTAAGCTTTTATTCGTTTCCCGAAACGTTTCTCTTGCAAAAAGGTCTGCAATCAACAAATCTGCTATTGAGTCCATATTTCACGGCTTAATTTCTATTGCTTGGCCCCATTGATTTTATAAATTCGCTTCACCCCACTGAGAATTTAATGAAAAACGTGCGTAGAAAGTTTCTGGTCCATTACTTGGCGCGGTTATTAATGACAGCCTCCGGTATTCCGTACACCTATTGCTTTGATAGATCGCCTCGTGAGTTTGACCGAATGTAAACAAAGCTTTTGGAATGGAACTTTTAATCTATATAAATAAAAAAAACTGGAGCGTCTGTTTGTAATATTAAAATAACCGTTTTAACGGTACATATGCCAATTTTTTTTTACAATTTCTGTCTGTCTGTCTGTTTGTTTCGGGTAATCTCTGGAACGGCTGAACCGATTTCGACAGGACTTTCACAGGCAGATAGCTGATGATATAATGAGGAACTTAGGCTACTTTTTTAGACTACAACAACGGTGACACCGCGGGGCTCAGCTTGTTTGGAATAAAATGAGGAAGTTTGAAATAAAATGATGTAAACTTTTTCTTTTGCGATTAGTTACTGGCTTAGAATAAAAGAGATTTAATATTGTTTATGGCACGAACATAAGCATATTATTATCCCTCCTTTCTGTACCCTTTTGAGTTTGGTATTGTTTAAGTAAGCTCGAAGGAGGTGTAATTTAATGCCCCAACACGATCCGACAGGCTGCCTAACTCTGCGTTGAAGTTCCTAGATTATTGTGCATGATATAGAGCCAAATTACAATTTGATATCTTCTTCCTAGCCTTTATTCCCAATATCATTTGGGGTTGGCTACTAGTTCCAGCGGTTTTACCGGAATATCAGTTGTGCCAGGGCTGCTGGCAACAGACTTCAATTGGATTTCATCATCATCATCAACAGCCTTTAACAGTCCACTGCTGGACATAGGCCTCTCCTTTAAAAGGAGGTTTTGTTTGCAAGTTTTCCTTCTCTTGGCAGTGATGTTAGCTGCTTATTTTGTTCCTTTAGTCGCCTCTTACGACACCCATGGAATGAATAGGGGTGGTGACACTTTGTATTCTTAATCCGTTACCACACGGAATTCCGTCACCACACGGATTAGATTTACATATAATAAATACATATATATATTTACTAGTGCAGTAGTAGGTGATTAAAATTAATGTTTATGACTCTCAACGTGAATGAAATGTGTAAGCACCATGAAATTCTCGTCACTTATGTCATTTTCAACGGGAGAAAACTATATAAGCTGAGTACTCTTAAAATAGCCTACGGTTCCATTGTGTGGTGGCCCAGGACACAACTGAGCACAGTGAAAGCAAGTTCCAAAGTTTACAACGCCTGGCAAGCTTGGCAACAACAGGATGCATGAGAACAACTCCATCAGCCGCATTAGAGTATCTCCTGAACCTAAGACCACTAGACCTGGTGATACAGGAAGAGACAAAGGCTGCAGCCCTGAGATTGAGATCTCTGGGCATATGGAAATCAAATGTTACAACAACACACTCCAACATTCTCCAAATATGCATCAAGGAGAACCCGCTCCTTGAGGCGCCTATGGACAAGATATTGGGGCAATACATCTTTGATCGAAGATACGACATCCAGCTTTCCGCAGAAAAAAACGACTACTCTGGCACTGGTGAAGTCAAAATCTACACCGACGGCTCCAAAAACCAACACTGGTACTGGAGCTGGTGTCTTCACAGACGACATAAACATTAAGATATCAACAACACTAGACAAACTAAATACAATCTTTCAGGCAGAATGAATATATTTATACAGGCCTATGTCCACCAGAGCGGCACAGGCGGTTGCTGAACAGAGTGACTCTGCAGTGGATAAAGGGACACAGTAACTCATTGGGAAGGGAGCAGACACAAACGTGCATGGTCCGGAACCTCTGCTACCCATACCTCAGGCCCATATTAAAGCATGGCTACGCGAAAGAACCCAGAAAACTCACTCGACAGTTCCCAATAAAAGGCTTGCCCGCACCCTCATCAGATTGAACAGAGACAAACTCCTCAAGATCATACGAACCCTAACCGGACATTGTCTCCTAAACAAACACCTACACACCATAGGAGTAACAGATAGCCCTCTATGCAGAGGATGCATGGAAGCAAAAGAAACGCTACAACATGTTATTATGAAATTCAGCAGTGTGGCCGAGCAACGGGCACAAATTCTACAGTCACCGGAAACATTTCGGGAGGTCTGCAGTAATCTTCGGCGGCTGCTTTCCTTCTGGACCAACCTAGGCTGGCTGGAGTGAATGGGAAAAGACTCTTCACGCACAATGGTCCAATAACTAGGACTAAGTGCGGAAACCGCCCAGAAAAACTAACTAACTAACTAAAAGCTGAGTACTCTATATAAGTCGGTGAAATAAATACTTTTTGTTTCAGGAATAATCTTAATTCTAGTAAATCTGAAACATTGTTCAAAGAAGAAGTCATAACAGTGTATTCGTCACTTTACTGTAACACCTGTGCAACACTGAAATTGCATTCAAAATGTTAGTGCCAAGAAAAATAACTGTAGTGTAGTAATTTTTGTTAAAAAAGTACCCGCCTTGCATGTAAGTCAGGTGCATTATAATTATTATATTTTTCTTCGAAAATGATAATAGTTTCAATTTATTTGATACTTTTTCTCAGTATTTATAACATTAAATTAAAACCTTAAAATTGTTATAATACTTGTGTGGCCGGGAGTCTGGTTTATTTATGGTAGCTGACCATACAATTTCGTGCCTCGAACATCTTTAATCATTATGGGTATGGAACCCAGCAAAGCCTAACCACAGTTTTTTACAGAACATCAATATTACCTAATAATTTGTGGAGTACTGGCAGTAGTAATAGTAGCAGTAATCCTAGAATACTTAAATCCGGCCTCAACGTTATTTGAAAAAATAGACGTGAAGGAAAATAAAATGAATTTTATTATGTACTTAACCAAGAACTTTTAGATTCCATTAACTTTATAGAATTAACCTTAATATTGAAATGGTACAGATATTAGTAACGACATAAATTATGGTGTATCTAGGCACTGCCGCTCAATTCCAACGTATTTGTAAGTCACTTCTATTGATCCTTGCAAAGTGCCCGCTTTCCGTGTGATGTAACTTTGATCCCTACATTGTGTACCGACTTTGAAAACATTCGTGCAGTAACTTATTTTAAATTCTCATTTAACTGACATTGTCAAAAAAGAAACCCAATTATTCTTTGAAAGTATTATTGTGGGGATGATCCTATTGCATTAAATGTAATTGTCATAATAGTTATCATATATTGTGTAATAGCTAAGTTTAAATTTTGGTATAATCTTTAGTAGTAGGTAATAATTTATAGATTGGAGGAGAGCGTAAAGGAGTTATCGAGTGATCAAGGAGAATATAAGAAAGAGTGCATTGCAATGTCTCCAATTAATATTGTAAATAGGGAATAGAAACGGTGATAGGAACTTTAATAATTTCATTTAATCAGTTACTAAAACAAAGTTGTAGCTAAAACAAAGACGTTTTGGGAAAAGTTGTGTTACTTTCAGATGTTAGATAAACGCTTGTAAAATTTATTCTTTACTTCGTTCAAGCATCGTTAACTATTGTATAGTTCTTTGTAACAAATCAAATGAAACTAGTTTATTTAAAAAAAAAAATATAACGGCACTTATGAATCGTCAAGTAGTCAGTCAGTAGTCAGTCGTGAAGCTAATTGTCTGTTCCAATTCGTAGATCCTATGGAGAAGAACAGATAAGAAACTCCATGGACACTCTTTTCCAATATTGTTTTTACAATTTTTGGTTACATTGTTTATGGCATTTTATTAAATGTGAGGACAATGTAACGATGCTGATATTTACACAGTTAATGTAAACTTTGCATAGTTTCAGCTAACATTCTCATAGCCGATTTCTTTTACAAATTACTCTATGTATAGATACATAGGTGTTTATAGTATTCTGTTATTGTATTCCAAGACCTGCCCCCCTAGTCAAGTTGCAAACGTTTTTCGATTTATATTCTATTTCTCTAGTTTCATTGGCTAATATTTATTTTGATCACGTGACTGAGTGACATTAGCCAATGAAACAAGAGAATAGAAAATAGAATAGAATAGAAAACGAAAAGCGTTTTGCTGTATAGGCGATTTATTCGTACTGCTACCCTACTACTAGCCTATTAAGTTATCTTACTTAAGATTTCTATGTATATAAAAACTTAAAGAGTCTGGATTGTAGAAGTTATTTTCTTTATATCCAGCATGTAATTTTATTCACGTGCATAAATTCAAGGACGTTTAAGTAAAAAAGAATCATCGAAGAATACCATCATATTTCAATTAAGTCGTTCAAAACCAGTAGCCCAGTACCACCATAAACTATTGAACGGATATGAAGAATGGCTTCGAAGGTACAGCTTTGTTTGAACCGAGCAACTCGATCGATAGCCAAGTGATTGATGAAACTGGAATTATCAATGAGCCGACCGCCACCACTTGTAAATTGTTCCCTGAATTGCTTTCGAGAATAACCGTCATTATCGACGCCATAGAGTATTATTATTTAAATTATCAAGGAAGCAGCGACAATTTGAGTAGTATTGTTAATGTGCAAAGAGCTCAACAAATATACATAAAGATATGAGTTCAGCTCTGTGAATATTGATACAATATGGATACGCCATATTGTATCAATTTTTTTTTAACGTGACTTAGAAAACAACAGACTTCAAGACTGTTGCCACTGACTTGAAAATATAAACAGTATAAATGTACAGGAGGGGCTCATCTACACACAAACTGGCAACTTAAAGGTGGAATTTCGTAAAATTCTTCACCCTATATGGAACCTACCTGCCAAATTTCAAGTTTGTAGATGTTAGAGTTTTAGATATTTCGTGATTTATCAGCAAGTGATATTTCGCTTTATATATATAGAGAGAGAATGGAGTTTAATGAGACTCGTAATTTATTAATCCTATGACCTAAATCTATTGCTTTTTGTTTTTAACTAGCAACATCATTTCGTCCAGATGATTCAGTGTGAGTTTTATACCATCATCTCGATTGTCGCAGTGTCTGAATTTTCCTTTGTAATAGGCCTGCACTTAACGCTTTACACTTTACAAATCGCCAAATTAATGCTCATACTTAAGTTTTTTTACAATTTTGGCACAGGTAAATATGTTTTTAAAAACTGAAATATGTTATCATTCAGATTTCGTAAGTTTCTCTAATAGAAAATTTATTGACTCGTATTTCAGTGGCAGACACAGCCTGCATTCAACCGGTCATCTTAAACATATTTGACTACCTCGTCGACCAATCTAGTGGTTAGCGTATGCGGCTATTGATCAAGAGGTCTCGGGTTCGATTCCCGGGTCGGACCAAATATTATTTGTGTGATTCACAAATATTTGTTTCGGAGTCTGGGTGTTTTCTATATTATTTACAAAAAAAAGTATGTTTATGTATTTATATTAGTTGTGTCTAGTACCCGTAACACAAGCTCTGCTTAGCTTGGGACTAGATGATGTTGTGTGTCAGATGTCCAAAATATTTATTTATTTATTTATTTAATCATGTATATTTTTGATCATAACTTTCTGAAACAAAGAGTCTTCATTCAGTTATATCTTGTTTATAACTAGATAGCATTTCTTTCATTTATCAAAGCTGGCACTATTTATAACTCCGCCTGACGTCAACTTCGTGCACCTTAAGTTTGTCTTCTTACTTTGCAGTAAGTTCTCTGCAGAGAGAAAGTTTATTTGTCCCTTTGTTCCAACTTGGTAACTATTGAATCCCGTAGAAAAATTCTCGACTGTAAGTACTGATATTTCAGTTTATAATCGTGCAGGTTGGATTAGTATTTTCCTTTCATGTTTTCTTTGAGAGAATAGAACCTATGACTGAATTCATGAAGATTATGGAAAACAAAGAAATTAGCAGAAAAATCTAAAGATCCCCTAAGTCTAAGGTATTTAATACAAAAAAATGATTAAGTTCGAGATTCGCCGTGGAACTATGCTTTGGCACTTAATAATATGGGCCATCTTGACCGAAGAAATTTCTTGATTGCTTTTCAGTGATGGGGTCAACCCACACTTTCTTTGAATTTTTCTTTGGGGGAGAACTCCCATTTTAGTAGCAAATATGCACCAGGTTACTTTATGCATAATTAAGGCTAGAATGACATGCATGTATATGATTAAAATCACATGACATGTTGCTGATATGAAAATATTTTTCGTTAAATTGGTTTATCTGTAAATAAAATAAAACCCTATTATAGCTGTATTCGTTATGTCACGTTATCTAGTCACGCTTTGACTATTAGCCTCCCCTGTGCTACGAGTATATGAATTTATTAAAAGTTAATATCTAGGGACCAAAAGGGTTTTAACAGTTGTTTAGTACTTCAAAAACATAATTCCTTTCGGATATTGATCTACCTGTTCTTGTTTTTTTTAAAGGATAGAAAGGAAGAACATTCCCTTAAGATTTTTGCGGCAATTGCTGTTTATTTACATATTTCAATCAATTAATGATATTGGGTAAGACGGCTGGCAGGAGCTGGATGCGAGTAGCCGAGGATCGAACTAAGTGGCGTGCAATTGGAGAGGCCTATGTTCAGCAGTGGACTGTGATAGGCTGATGATGGTGATGGGTAAGATGTGGAATTAGAAGAGCGAGGCTTAGAGTCTCCGCAGAGCCAGTAGTGTAGACCCGCTGAAAGGAAACCGCGGCTTGAAGATTGGCGACTTATAGCATTCATAAAAGGACAAAATTTTACTCAGTCATACAATAAATATTGATAAGAATAAAAAAAATGTGAGCCGTCACGGGACGCCTGGCAGATGTGAAACATCGCCATTATTTTGTAAAAGTAATATGCAGAAAAGAACATATTGTAATAGAAACTAAATATGTCATAATGATAAAATAAAATATTACTAATTATTAAAATAGTACGGTGTGGCGACGCGTCGCCACACCGTACTATACACACACATACACACTACTGCATATAGACTGTATATAATATATGACTGTATATATACCATCGTATAGCGTGGCGACGCGTCGCCACGCCAGAAATCTGTTTTACCTGCGGCTATAGATGTTTCACATCAAAAAATAAGTACAAATCAATTTTTTAATAAATATTGAAAAAGAAGACTTTTTGTATATATTATTAACATTAAATTAAATATACTGTAGCGGTTAAGTATAACCTGTTTGATATAAAATTATATGATATATATGATCTGATATAAGATTATATGACGATTCAAGCGATACTAGTTCATTGAGACGAAATTTCTGCGGCAACTACCACGGTCCCTGAAATACAACCTGGTGATGGACTGACAGATCCGTTTTGCCCTTTAAGTACGGAACTCTAAAAATGGCAAATTATTTCAACAAGCGATTCGTTTAAATTTTTTTTGTAAAAGTTTTTTGTAAATTGAGTAAAATTGATTGAATACAAATACAGGATATTGAAAATCAAATATTCCATTGGTGTCTACAATTTACATTCATAATATTTGATATGAAACTTTTACGATTAAAATACATGAAAATTAGTATTCATGGAGTACCTACTTGAATATTTATTGTACTAATTAGTATTACCGTACTTGGTGTTGCTCTGTCATTTATCACATAAAATGGGCTATATATAAATATTAAGGTTTTTGTTTTAAGATTCAGTTATTTCAAGAAGAATATCTTCAATATTGAATACGTGTTGTACAACATTGTCCTTATTTTTTAGCGAGTTATTGTGGTTTCTTGTGATTTAATGAAGTATAATCCTGACCAACCTAGAGTTGGACAGTCCAAAAGTAGTCCAAGAGTCTATGAGTACACGCACAGGCGTACACACACGTGCACACAAACAGACACACACATACACACAATATACACACGCGCGCAGACATATACGCACATAAGTTACATTCAAGGTGTCTAAAAGTGTCTGTTAGCATTCATAATTTAAAATGTTTTTTTGTTTCCAAGAACATTCAGCAGGATGTTGAGTAATTTTGCTGATGATGCTTTCGGCATGTCACCTGTTTTAGTATTCATGGAGTGTCACATCTTCCAGATAAAAATGGGTTCTATGTAATGAACCCGTTTGAGTCCGAAATAAATCATGGTTCCATGAACAACATGCATGAATAACCCGTTTTGCTTTACAAACTATTATTATTACTTTGAGGTTTTCAATTCAAGCAGCCATCTATTTTAGTTATTGGTCCTACAACTTTGAGATTGACTTTGAGACAAATCTATTTTGAACATCAGATGACTATTTAATTAATATACGGGATCAGTAGCGTTAATTTATTACAAAGGCTGAAATCGAAATTATTAAAGTTTGAATTTGCTATTACTATTTAACAAAAACACCTTAGCCACTTCAAATAAATGTGAATTTAAGAAATAATATTTGAATAAATTTTGCGGTCATTGAAAAACTTTTGCGACTGATGCGAAATAGTTAATTCAAAGGCGTACTAAGTATGAGAAAAAGGGGTAATTTATAAGGGAGCACAGATGGGTAATATATTACAAAGCATCATAAAAATACTATGGAAGCATAATATATATGTTCTAATATAAGCTGAGAAATAAATTATAGAAAAAAATATTAGAGACAAAAATAATTAAGTTATAGGTAATATGAAGATACACAAAGACTTCAGACTTTGTAATTATCTTTATTTTCAAGATAATTTTAGTGATAAATAATTGAAAGAAAGTTTGGTTTCAGTGATATAGGAGCACAATGTCATAAGTACAGATGCTATTAAATGTATTAAATTGATGCGAATGCCTCGGTGGCGCAGTCGTAGCTTATGTGACTGATGTGTTTGAGGTCTCGGGTTCGATTCCCGGGTCGTACAAAAAGTGTGATTCACAAATATTTCTTTCTAGTACCCCTAATACAAGCTCTCCTTAGTTTGGGACTGGATGGCGTTGTGTGTAAGATGTCTGAAAAAAAACCCGGCCAAGTGCGAGTCAAGCCAAGCCAAGCAAGTAACATGATATAAAAGTTCTTGTAGTTCGTTGTAACTTTCATCGATATTTTTATACTAGTGTATTGATTGGATGAAAGGTAAATTGCGTGTTACGATATATGACGTTTTAAAAAAAAACTACTCACTAGATCTCGTTCAAACATATTTTCGTTGGTAGTTTGCATGGTACAACACATATACACATATTTTTTTTAGTACAACATATATTTTTTTTAGTTTTATTACTCTCTTATTTTAGAAGTTAGAGGGGGGGGGGGGGACACACATTTTTCCACTTTGGAAGTGTCTCTCGCGCAAACTATTCAGTTTAGAAAAAAATGATATTAGAAACCTCAACATTATTTTTGAACACCTATCCATACATCCACACGTATAGGTTTGATGAAAAAAAAATTTTTGAGTTTCAGTTCCAAGTATGGGGACCCCCAAAATGTATTGTTTTTTTTCTATTTTTATGTAAAAATCTTAATGCGGTTCACAGAATACATCGACTGACCAAATTTCAAGAGTATAGCTCTTATATTTTCGGAAATAATTGGCTGTGACATACGGACGGACAGACAGACAGACAGACTTGACGAATCTATAAGGGTTCTGTTTTTTGCCATTTGGCTACGGAACCCTAATAATATAAATATTAAATGACATGATTACGTGGCCACAACGTGTTTTGCTAGTCCCCAACCCATACTCGGTGAGCATGGCCCGCATGACCTTAACCCTCTCCTGAGAAGAGATTGTAGTCCAGCAGTCGGACATAATGAGTGATGATGATGATATACTTCTATAGGAATTTAGTGAAAAGCTGTGAATTTGAAATTACTTATATTAATGATTTTGATAACCAACACTAACTAGTCATGGTTTCTGAATTCAGTCATATCTTAAGCTATAGCGATTTATTCATTGTTATATGTAAAATAAAAATATTTTGAAACTCTTTTTGGGTACATAATTTGACATATTTGACTGGTATTCTGATAGGGCCCGTGCCCGGTCCACTCGGCTGGTTCATACGCGTGTCAGCTTATATTTTTGGGTAATGTATGGAAATAAAATATAAGATATTTATTCATAGACATGCACGTAATACATAAAACAGAATGAACTTTAGAAAAAAAATTGTTTAGTTAGCAATCCTTTTATTTTAAATACTCAGGTTGCGGCCCGGCGTCAGCGACGCGGACGTACATCAGAAAAGTAAAGTTTTTTTTTCTTTATTTAAAAAGACAACTCCCGCATTAGGAATATAAATTCCTGTTTCGCGGGGGACTTTACAAACATACATGAAACGGACACAAAGAACACCCAGACTCAGAACAACAAATTGTGAATCACACAAAGTGTTATCCTACGTGGCATTTGAACCCACGACACTTGGCGCAGTAGGAAGCGGTGTGGCGACCGCTTAAGCCACTAAGCCAACCGCGCAGTCCAAAACAGACAAAGCTTTAGTCATGTTTAACAAAGGTTAGACAAAGCTTTAGTCATATTTGACAAAGGTTAGACAAAGCTTTAGTCATATTTAACAAAGGTTAGACAAAGCTTTAGTCATATTTAACAAAGGTTAGACAAAGCTTTAGTCATATTTAACAAAGGTTAGACAAAGCTTTAGTCATATTTAACAAAGGTTAGACAAAGCTTGACAACTTAACTTGTCCAGTTAGACAAAGCTTTAGTCATGTTTAACACAGGGGATATTCAAAGTACAACATAATGCACATAACTTTTGAATTTATTTCAACGTCAATCTACACATCTGCTCGCTTGTCTCATATACCGCCAAAAAAAACCACGTCAGTACACGATATACCAGGATGGTTTTATTGTACTTCGTTTGACGCACTCAAAATATTCACATAGGTTAGGTGTGCGCATGTAAAATGAACATGAAATCATATTTTACATCCCCACATCAAAGACTTTTGGTTGGTATATAAATAAATATGGAACCACATTGCGGATATACATATAAACTAGACAGGTTCGGTACCTAGAAATCATGTACGCAGTTGCTGTTTTAACGACCTTTATGTCGTTGTGGTTGTGCATTCGACTAAAATGACAATAAATGCCGGTCATATTTTTTCTCAGTGAAAAGTTAATATTTTACTCAGTATTTGAATTCATACAAGCTATTCTTAGAAAACGTTTAACTGAAGATAATGATGCTTAGACAGCGATTTATATTTTGTTTAATATAAACATGTTATTCCAAATAGAATTAATTTTATATTAATCATAAATTTTGCTAATTTTAACGTAGTCAAAAACTACCCCACTGTTTCTGTCAACATTATAACACGTTACACGTCCAATAATAAATGACGAACCTTAAATATAAAATTGTTTTAATTATCATGATAGACTTCAACAAAACACAGTCTGGATATAGGGATCTAAAATACAGGTACAATACCACATTTTGTATTAAATATAGCATAATTTATAAATAAACTCGTACTAGGAATAAACTGTGATAAATTTAATAAAAATATGAAGTTCAAATCACATTTTTCCGCAATTTTAAATTGAAGCAAATCCCGTAAACAATTAAAGTCACCATCATTGATCTCTGCTTGAGTCTAAATCACAAGACTAAATCATATCATTATAGGTATGGTAGGTATAAAATTATTAAAAAAATATTGCCAAAATATTGCGTAAATCTCGTGTTATCCTACAACGCAGTTTGACATAAGTATAATCACATAAAGCTCCTCAGGAGAGGCATCGTAAAATATATCCGATACACTTATGCACATTGAGTAGTTGTTTAGTGAAAGCTTTTCCATGTAGCTGAATTAGTCACGTTCAGTTGGTTTCAGTTTTTGCCTTATCCTATGATTTATCCCTCGATTTGTAACAACAAAATGAGATATTGTTCGTTTTAGTATTCACGTTGCGTATTCATTGGAACGTAGTGCAGTGGAGATTTTTGTTTAATTGGATGTCGTTTGTTACGTTGGTGAAAGTAATCTCGCGTTGAAAAGCCTTTCTGTAATAGTTTATCAGACCAATGGGTCTCGCTAAAGAGCTAGGTGGGAGGAAGTAAATAATTATTCAGTTTAATTGGATACCATCTGTTACTTTGATGAGAGTAGTATTTTGTGATATAAATTTTAGCTTCTTTGTAGTATTAATACTGCCTAACGTATCATGAAGAAATAAATGTTAGAATTGTGAAAATGAAAATGCGAATTAAGTATCAAGTACTTACATTTAAACTTGCATTTTGGAGTTTGCTGATAATTTACTTCAGTATGGGAGACGAAATAGCAATAAATAATAAATGTAAAGTTATTGTCATCCCATGATTACGTGTTTTGATTTACTAGAGTGCCAAGTGTGGGTATATTTCACATTAACATTTAGACAGCAAGCGCATTTTCGTTTCGTTGTGATTGGTAGAGATTTTAACGTGGGCCAATCGTAAACCGAACGCAGTCACTGAGACGATCGGATTTATGTATAAACTAGTAGTCGGTCAGTCACTGTTAATTCACTTCCAAAAAAGAAGAAAAGTATGTAGTTCATAAAAAGTTAAAGTATTGTTGGGTTAAAATTTAAAAATAAACTAGAATATATTATTATATCAATATTCGTATACTGACTATCTGAGTATCTAACAAAATAAAAGGACAAATATTACAAATAAGTTTCAGAGTGATACTTGCCGAACTTGTGTAATGTTCTTATCGGTTGTCACAAACTAGAAAGAAAGGCAGAGTAGAGTCACTTTAGCAGTCATATATACATAAAAAAGATATAGAATATTACACTGTGTATCAACACGTATAAGGCTGATTTTCAATTATGTTGCATATGAAACCTTTTTGTACAGTACATAATAAGTTGTCAGGTATTTAATTTATTACAAATAATACCACATAAAAACTCTAAGCCTGTTTAGTCTGTAAACCATCCCTTGATTTGTTTTTGTACCGATTGTCTTCGTTCTTGCTTTGTGGGATTTCGGGTTGTGTGCCATCTAATTCGCTTCGTTGCCTCTTCAGCGAGAACGACCCAAAGGTTTTCGCAAAAAGCCGTGTAGACCTCACAACACTATTAGTCATTGTACTGATTAAGAGTATGTAGAACACTTAATATATTGTGATGTGAATTTAAGTAGAGGTCCTTTTGTATATAATACTAGCTAAGACCGGCTTCACAAATCAAGGTTATTCTAAAAACTAGTGTAAGTTACTCTTTAGGTCGACAGTTTTCTGCGATTGAAAGTCCCGTCAAAAACGGTTCAGCAGTTCTAGAGTAAACGACAGATAGAAAGAAAAATATATAAATAAAAAAATCTATTTTCTTAGTGTTAATAACGTATATACATTTGCACATGTATTTAATAGAAAACAATTTGATATTACAAAGACAGACATCTCAATTTTATTTATTTATAGTAGTTTTTTACGTCACGTAAAACACGTTGAAACTACGAAAATGAACATGTATCATAAATATTTGGCGCAAAATTATGTCTTGACTAACTCAGGGTTTAACAATATAATTTACAATGGTGAAAAATAATAAATATTTCGGACATCTTACACACAACCACATCTAGTCCCAAACTAAGCAGAGCTTGTATTATGGGTACTAAACAACGGATATAAATACATAAACATACTTTTTTTTGTAAACACAAAAATACATTTACATATAAAACACCCAGACTCTGAAACAAATATTTTTGGATCACACAAATATTTGGTCCAACCTGGGAATCGAACCCGAGACCTCTTGATTAGCAGCCGCATACGCTAACCACTAGACCAACAAGGCGGTCAAATATAAATATTAATTCATCGAAATTATTAAGCTTGAACATTAACGTACGTATACGTATTGTATATGTTTAAGCTATTGCTTTCACAACATAATATGCATGTTTCTATAATTCACAGTTCCTTCTATGGTACATGCTCAATTTACTGCCCTAGATGTTAACAGTATGATCTCTACATGGTACAATTTATGAACCACAAATTGTTTTTTTTTAATCCACGTGCTTTTTATCCGTTTCAATAAAATATGCTTCATCAACCACCTGTAACGTTTAGCTGATGGGCTCGAGTTGCCTCTTAGGAGAGGGTTAAGGCGATACGTCTCCACGCTGGCCGAGTGGAGGTGCCGTGAATGAATGAATGTTTTGCATAGTCAATACAAACTGTGTTTCCAGTATGTGTAGTACAAAAAATAAAATAATATCCTATTAGGAAAGTGGAACCAAATCAAGTTTGGTAAAATTTTCATGTTGTTTTAGAAATGGATATAGTATATTGTTTTAAACTTTCATGGTCAGTAACATTTAAATATAAATCTGCGGGATTGCTACCATGTAGGGTAGCAATCCCGCAGATTTATATTTAAATGGATATAGTAATAATAATCATGGTTTATTTCAAAATAAGATACAAATTTTTTACCATTTACTGTGACAACCACACTAGGCAGAGCCCATGCTGTAGCTATAAAATATACGATTGTCTTATGCCTAGAACTTATGTTGTATAGTTAATTAAAATATTAATAAAAACTTTACTTAACTTGAAAACTAGGTGACTGTATTAACGTTAAACAGTTAAGGGGGAAATTTTCTAGCCTGTAACTTATACAAACTAGAAATAATTATACCATTGAACAGTTCAATAATAAATAGATTTGTGGCCCCTTTTGCAATACAAAGACCTTTCTGTTACATTTCCCATTATTATAAGGCTGTCAGGGGGAAACCCGCCGGCTTTCTGTCCAGTGACGTTTTGTTTGTCCCCACGAGAACGAGTACCGCTTTTAAAGAATAAGTTATTCTGCTTTAAAACAATACGACGGTAAGACAACACTATGTACTGTAAAGAAAATATACGCGGCAAGACGCACCAAAGCAAATACAGGGTGAATGTTGTAGCAAAGAACTCTTGGGCCCTATGTGCCACAATCAGTCGTTTGCATTATGCATGAAACCATCCCGAGGCGACAGATGTTGGAGAAAGTTCCATAAGGAGTGATATTAATATTTGTTTGTCAGGTGCCTTAGTTGAGCTGTTGCGCTTTTGTTTATTTTGTTCCACTGAACTCTGGATTACTGAATGCTTTAAATTATTCATAATGATTTATATTTTGAAAGTAACTTTGCATAAGACTCTTTTTAAACCCTGTCCAAGTAATGTCCCTATTTGTTTTGCTTAAGTGTACTTAGCTTGTAAGCTTAGCTTGTAAGCTAAGCTTACTATCTCACCTCACTTCAATTCTATATTATTCAACGAAATAAAAAACAGCAACTCTGAATAACGTTTCAGATATCAGATTGTATTTCCATAAAGTACTATGTCATTGCCGTATTTTTAATACTTCTTCGTGTAAATTTTATATAATATTCTTCCAATGTCCCGGTTGTCATGGACATCTATGGCAATCGTTATTGGGAAGTCAGTGCCCTCAAATATACTGATAACTAGTTCAATCTTCGAATTTCAGTTCTCCTTTAGGGTTGCGGAGGTCCGATGCCAGTCGTTCCGTAGAAAAACTGAAATTCAGGTAAAACCGGTTGAACTAGCAGCCGACCCCAAATAAACTTGGGAATAAAGGCTAGGAATAAGATGATTTTTCCAATGTCATATTTTATTGTACCATTAGTTTAATAAAGAGATTTTAACTGCGTCATCACAAAAACATGCCTTTTTTTCAAATTTTATTAACCTTACCTCCCCCTTTAAACCATCATTTGAAATGTACGAACTTTTAGTCCACTTTTTTTCTAAATGTACTTGGAAGTTTTTACACTGTCAATATTTGCTTTTAGAACAAACTTTTTGTCATATAATATTGGCAAGTAGTGTGAAATAGTCAGTTGTGTCAGGGCGCACGTCGGGCGGGTGGTGCAACGTCGATGCCCATCAACCAATCAATAGCCGAACAAGTAAAGGCTTTTAGCCCGTGTTATCGAATGATATGAAATTCTTACTCCCCGTAGATTCACTTCTCGATGTTTATTACATATTTTGATAGTTAGAAAGACTCTTTCTGAAGCCCTCATAGCCAAATAGTCTTAGGTGATTAGAAACAATCACCGAGGCTAAGCAACCAAGCCGCGATCAGTACCTAGATGGGTGATCGTTTGTGGCATGATATGTTATATCATGCCGCAAACCCCAACATTATAACCAACTAGACAATTAAGAAGATTGAACATAGGTTAGCACATTATGTGCACCTCGGGCGGTAGTCGTCAGAATGATCGACCGCCATTACTAGTGGCGCGACATTAACTACCCTATTCGGAAATAATACGCTCTTATTTAAATCGATTACTGAATCTACCAAAACTAGTACATTGAGTTAAGATTCAGTAATGTAATTTATGGTACATAATCACGCGCCGTCATACTTATGAATCAATAATATTCAATTTTAATTAATTAATAGTACAAAGCTTTCAACGTTTAGGCAAGGTGACAATTATGAATCCAGTCGGGCACGACAGGTGTGAAGGCTAATTAAAGTTAGTTGTTTATTTAAAATACAAAGGCTTTAATTTAAACTGGTAATAGTTGATTACATAATAAATATTTGATTAATCAGTCAATCAATCGATCGATAAATATATAGTAAGTCTATAATAATAAATACTCATTATAAATTTTTATTCACCACTTAATATCGCTATATATTTATGCTAGTAGATACATAAATTGGCCATAAGAGTATTTGTTAAATGCAAGTCTTGTGTACTTGCTAAGTCTATGTGTTAGCATTAAATGTTTATAAAATATTGTGTGATAAATTATGAACATAATGGCGAGACCTCCCAATGTGCGCCTAAACACAAAAGGTCAGTGTATCCATTCCTTTGTGAATTAGATTTACTGATTTCTTTCGTTCGTTGGACGTCGCTAAATATTTAAAGTTATGTGTAACCCCACAGGTCGTAAATAAGTCCGAATAAGATGGCTATGTACAATTCTATGTACTAGTATATATTTATAGCAGAAATTCTTACTATTACATAAACTATGTTTGTGTGTATATGTGTGTAAAGGCGTGTCATTTTTTTTTCTGTGCTTGGAAATCCTTAGGTATATTTAGGACACGTTATCAATCAATATATATAAAACTGTTCGTTACTGACTGACAGACAACGTGCAGCCAAAACTACTGGACGCAGGAAGCTCAAAATTTGGCATGTGCGTTCCTCGAGGAACGAGAATTTTGGAAATCTCTACCTCTAAGGGAGTGAAAAGGTCAATTAAAGTTGTACATCAGAATAACACGTAGGTGAATTATGAAGTAAATACGTTTATAAAAGCAATATTTTCTTGTTGGCGAAATACCAATAGTCTATCTTTTGAGGCAGCTGTTATCTAATCTAAGTATTTTTGGTAAGAAAACTACAAATACTGGATTCTTGTCTATATTGCTTTATTTTTCTTAAAAAACTACCTCTGCATTAGGAATTAATCTTGTTCGCGGAGTACCTTACAGAATACATGAAATGGAAACAAAGAACATCTAGACTCAGTTCATCGAATTTGTTCATCAAATAAAGTGTTGTCCCATGCAGGGTTTGAACCCAAAACACTCATCGCAGTAGAGAGCTGATTGGCGACCGAACGTTGAAACTTTTACTCCATGTGTACTAAATATATTCCTAGTTTGCCCCATCTTATCATTTTTACTAAGTTAATAGGAATGAATTGATAGCGAAATTGGGGCTTAAGAAACTTTATTCTCATAAAGAAATTACAAATTCACTTACATGAGAACACATTTTAAAACAGATATAGTACAGGGCAAGAAACAAGAACAAAGTGTGTGTCTTAAAATCCCTCTGACAACTACTTCTTCTTCGTAGCCTTATTCTCAATATTATTTGTTCAGCTACTAGTTCAAACGGTTTTAACTGAATTTCAGTTTTTCCACCGAGCGACTGGCATCGGACCTCCGCAACCCTAAGGGAGAACTGAAATTCGAAGATTGAACTAGTTGTCACTATATTTGCGATTGCGATAGATGTTCATGACAACCGGCGCCGACGACTTAAGGTGCTCTTCGAGGCATGGGCGTGAATCACCGCTAAACTTCCAGACGCTGGGCTGTTATTAAGAATTTCCTGTAAGAAAAACCCCAACAACACTTTTTGGACCGACCCGGGATTTGAACCCGAGACCCCTTGATTAACAGTTGTATACGCTAACCACTAGACCAATGAGGCAGTTAACATTGGTTATAAATAGAATATTTTTGTAGTACATAGTGCCTTAATATTTTGTTCGGAACGCGTTCAATGAACAATTAGATTTTTTAAGATTTATTGTTTGAGGTTTTAGTTTTAAAATCGTATCTAGATTTTATTTTAGTTTTGACAAATACAAACTATTTTTTTAAATAAAACGATGACAACCTAAAATTTTCGACTAATTAAACGAATCTAGTACGAGTGTAGTGTATCAATAGGACGCATGTTAGGTTTGTTAAAAATGATTTTTATTTTGTTTTTTATAGTATCAAGTAAAATGAATCGTTTTCGATTGTTGATGTTATTCCAATATTTCAATGTAAATTGAATTGCACTTATATCACTTTTTACAATTTATAGATGTGGTTATAGTAGTAGGAGTTATCAAATCAAATCAAATCAAATCATTTATTCTGCAATTAGGTTACATGAACACTTTTGAAAGTTACACTTTTTTTTGAACAGATGAGTTCGGCCTTTCCTAACTGGACTAGCCCTGAGAAGAAAGGACGAAACAAACTCAGGGATCACAGTCTCTTTTAAAGTCCAGACAATATTCTTAAATGCAAAAGACACATATAAAAGTGATAATTACAATTTGAGTCACAACTATAATAATTAAAGATAATAATTTAAAAAATATCAACAATGGCAACAATTTAAAATAAATTAAACATTCAAAATAAACAGCATGTGCAGAATGGGCAGCTCAATCCATGGCGTTTTTATCATTAATATATTCTGCTATGGTATAATACCCATTTGCGGATAACTTAGATTTAATAGTATTCTTAAATTTCCGCAATGGCAAATTCCTAATAGCAATAGGGAATAGGGAGTTTATTGTAAGTTATTTTATGCTTTCGGCTCTGCCCGCGTTTATATCGATTATCGCAGCAGTTAAAGTATAGATATATAGTTTTACAAGTATAGATAAAGTTTTACCAAGTTTTACCAACCATGTAAAGTTTTTAATAGACGCGAGAAAAAGAAATATCCCCACTATACGTGTTGTTTCTTAATTTTATTGTAGCACTGTCGACGTAATTATAACACATATTCATGCAAAGTTTCATCTTTCTTGCACCAACCGTTTGGGCGGTAGGTCGAGGATAGACGGACGTGGTACAGGACGTGCGCGAGTGGCGCGAAGCCGCTCGCCGAGCCACCACGCTGAGATGGTCGCTCCGGCTGGAGACCCCACGCGCTGGCTTCGCCGCCGTGGAGGCTCTTCAGCCGGTCCTCGAGGAGTGGGCAGGGCGGCAGCACGGGACCCTTTCCTTCCGGCTGACGCAGGTACTTTCCGGGCACGGTTGCTTCGGAAAGTACCTGCACTCGGTCGCTAGGAGGGAACCGAGTCCCGCCTGCCACCACTGCGACTGCAGTGAGGACACGGCCCAGCACACGCTGGCGGTCTGCCCCGCTTGGGCGGCGCAGCGCCGGGTCCTCACTGCAGTCATCGGAGGGGATCTCTCGCTGCCGGCCGTCATAAGATCGATGGCCGGCAGCGACAGTTGTTTTACCGCGGTCGCAACCTTCTGCGAGGACGTAATCTTGCAGAAGGAGGTGGCGGAGTCCCGCATTTTCAGAGTCAAAAAGTATTTATAGTAGTTTTATCTTACGTTTTTTGGAAACCATGTCGTCATCCAGTTATTTATTAAGTGTTCCAAAGTTGAAAGGACGCGAAAACTATGATGACTGGGCGTTTGCCGTAAAAAACTTTATTGTGTTAGAAGGCGTTGATTTGGACAATATTTCACCGGATTTGAGTGCAAGTGAGCAAGTCAAGGCCAAAGCTAAGCTGATTATGACCATCGAACCTTCGTTGTACGCTCATATCAAGACGGAGACAACTGTAAACGCGTTGTGGAAAAAGTTACGGCAGCTATTTGATGACACTGGATTCACTAGGAAAATCAGTCTACTGCGAACATTGATATCCATCCGTTTAGAAAATAGTGAATCCATGACAAGCTACGTGTCTCAAGTAGTTGAAACGGCACAGCGTTTGAAGGGAACAGGGTTTGAAATCAATGAAGAGTGGATTGCATCATTGCTTTTAGCCGGGCTTCCAGAAAGATTCGAGCCAATGATAATGGCGATCGAACACTCCGGTTTGGCCTTTAGTGCAGACGTCATAAAAACGAAGCTTCTGGATATGTCTTGTGATGTTGGCAACAGTGGGCCAGAGACAGCGTTTTGGACGAATCGTCGAACGAAAGGTGGCAGCACTGTTCATTCCAAGCAAAGACAAACGTCAACGTCAAAGTCAGACCAAAAGTCATCAGAAAGTAAACAAATTAAGTGTTATAAATGAAAGAAAATTGGACACTATAAAAACCAATGTCCCGAATTGAAAATTAGGGAAGCAGGTGCTTTTAGCGTAGCATTTCTTAATGGAGAATTCAGCACTGAAGATTGGTATATTGACTCTGGTGCCAGTGTCCATATGACGGCGAACCGCGACAGTTTACGAGATATGCGGAAACACGAGATAAATGAAATAGTTGTGGCGAATAAAACATCTATGCCAGTTATGTGTGCCGGCGATACACTATTAACTACATGTGTAAACAACGATCAGTTTGACATTCGTGTGAGAAATGTGTTGTACATACCCAACCTCACAACTAACCTCCTATCTGTTAGCCAGCTTATAGCAAATGGAAATACAGTTTCATTTGAGAAGAATTGTTGTAATATCCGTAATAAGCAGAATGAGCTGATTGGAGTAGCAAGTTTAAAAAATGGAGTGTACAAACTAAACACAGTGAAGTCAGTGGGGTTAGCAGCTTCGGCAGTGCACACATCAGAAGCAAGACTGTGGCATAGGCGACTCGGGCACATCAACAGTAGTGACTTAGAGAAAATGAAGAATGGTGCAGTGGAGGGTGTATCCTATAAAGATAAAGCGAACATCCAGAAATCCAACTGCATTGTGTGTTGCAAGGGTAAGCAGTCTCGCTTGCCTTTCCCATCAGCCAATCATAGGAGTGAATTCATGTTAGAGGTAGTGCACTCAGATTTATGTGGGCCTATGGAGTCGAAATCTCTTGGTGGGGCCAGATATTTTCTTCTTTTTGTTGATGACGCCAGTCGAATGTCGTTTGTATATTTTTTAAGAGAAAAGAATCAAGCATTGAAGTACTTTAAGGAATACAAAAGTTTGGTGGAGAACCAAACGGGAAATAAAATTAAAGTGCTCAGAACAGATAATGGAGGAGAATTTTGTTCCCAAGAGATGGAAAATTATTTGAAAACTGAAGGGATAGTTCATCAAAAGACCAACCCGTACACTCCGGAGCAAAATGGCCTCTGTGAGCGCTTCAACAGGACAATAGTTGAACGTGCTAAATGCTTACTCTTTGAGGCTAAATTAGAAAAAAAGTTTTGGGCAGAGGCAGTAAACTCGGCAGTTTACCTTAAAAATAGGACGCCGGCCTCAGGTCTAGGAGATATTACACCATTTGAGAAATGGACATGCAGAAAACCTGATTTAAGTCACGTCAGAGTGTTTGGTAGTACTGTAATTGTACATATACCAAAGAATAAAAGACTTAAATGGGACAAAAAGGCTGTCAAGTATATCTTAGTTGGTTACCCAGACAATGTAAAAGGGTACAGATTATACAACTTAGAAACTAAACAAGTTACTATGAGCCGGGATGTGACTATCATGGAAATACAAGAAACCCCAGATAATGCTCAGATAATAGTGCAGGAATATAATACAGATATACAGGATTCTCAATTAGTGGAGGAAGAAACACAAAATGAAAGTAGTAGTGCTTCAGACTTGAATGATCTCACCTATGTTCCGGAGTCTTCCAGTTTGTCCTTAACATCAGAAGACTCATACCATACGTTCGGTGAGGAAGAAGATTGTGAACTAAGTGCAGTAGAAGAGTTACCATGCAAACGCACAAGAAAACCAGTAGAGAGGTATGGTTTCTCAAATCTTAGCATAGCTGACAAGCAGAAATCTTGGAATGATGATTTGACATATGAGGAGGCCATGAAAGGGCCAGATAAAGAAATGTGGAAACAAGCAATGGAGCAGGAACTCAAAGCTTTTGAAGAAAGCCAGGCTTGGGAACTGGTGGATAAAAAGGAGGCAGACAGAGTGGTTCAGTGCAGGTGCAGTGTTTAAAGTGAAACATGAAAGTGACAACAAAGTGCGATTTAGAGCTCGTTTAGTTGCAAAGGGCTTTACTCAAAAAGAAGGTGTAGACTATAGTGATACTTACTCTCCTGTTCTTAGATACTCAACTTTGAGGTTGTTATTTGCAATAAGTGTTAAATTGAATTTCAAAGTCACCCATCTAGATGTAACAACTGCATTCTTAAATGGCTGTCTAACTGAAAATGTGTACATGCAAGTTCCTCCTAACTTAAAATGTAAAAGTAATACTGTTTTGAAATTGAAACGTGCTATATATGGGTTGAAACAATCTGCCAGAGCCTGGAATCAACGACATAATGATTGTTTACTAGCATTGGGTTATGTAAAGTCAAAACTAGAACCATGCTTGTATAGTAAAAAGGAAAATAAGGAGCAGATTTTTGTAACTGTGTTTGTCGATGATTTTTTCATATTTTCGAATAGTAGCACTATGACAGATAGATTATAAAAAGATTTAATGTTAAATTTCAAAATTAAAGACTTAGGGCTCATAAAAAATTGTTTGGGTATGAGGGTTAGGATGTATAAAGATGGCAGCATATCTTTGGATCAAGAGCAATTTGTTGATAATATTCTTAAGAAATTTGATATGTTAGATTGCAATGGTGTGGATACCCCAATTGAAATTAACTTGAAGTTAGATAAGTCCAGTAATGTTAGCTCACAATATCCTTATCAGCAGCTGATTGGAAGCTTAATGTATCTATCTATCCTAACACGCCCAGATATTAGTTTTAGTATCAGTTATTTAAGCCAATTTAATAATTGCTTTGCAGCAATCCATTGGAGACATGCAAAGCGAATATTGAAATACTTAAAGAAAACTAAATCATATGGTTTAATGTCTACTAAAGATAATAACAATTTGGAAGGCTTTGTAGATGCTGACTGGGGCTCTAATAATATTGATAGAAAGTCTTACACAGGCTTCTGTTTTAAATATTCTGGAGCTGTAATATCTTATGAGTGCAAAAAACAGCAAACTGTGGCACTGTCAAGCACAGAAAGTGAGTACATGGCAATATCAGAGGCCTGTAAGGAGGCAATTTATTTAAAAAGCTTAATGTACGAAATTGTTGGCTGTAATGATACAATTGTCCTGTACAATGACAATCAAGGTGCTCAGAGATTGACAGAGAACCCTTTGTTCCATAGGAGGACAAAACATATTGACATTCGTCACCATTTTGTTAGAGAGGCTGTTGCTGATAATATTGTTAAAATAGTTTATCTGTCAACTTCTGAAATGCCAGCAGACCTTTTAACCAAAGGTTTAAGTAGTAATAGACACAACAGATTTGTTAAACAATTAGGCATGCAAAACATTGTTTGATGTTTACCCTTTTTTTTATGTACACAATATAGTAGATGAGTTGTGTACCTACTTAGGTTAATATAATATACAAGTTCTGTATAAATAATTTGTACCATGTTTGGATTATTTCGATAAGTGGAGGTGTTATAGATTATCAAAATAACAACATGTGTACTACTCTCTATTAGATGCGATATGGCAATACTTATGTTTAGTCTATGGTAATATAGAATGACCTGTGCCTTTTCAAAAATAAACGACAGTCTTGTTACAACTACTACCGTGTTTTAATACGGAGAAGGCCCGGGAGGATTCCATCCAATCGGACCCGATCCGCCGCCGGCACCCCGGGCGGCGGAGGCGCGCATACCTGCGTCTCATGCCGCCCTGAGAGTGGCCGCGGAGGGGCGGGACGGGTTTCCCGTCCGTCCGCAGTAGAGGCCAACCGCGAGGGGGCGACGTCAGCGTGTGACCGGACGTTGCCTAATTAGAGATTAAAGTTTGAGATGGTGCCCGCAACAGTGCGGGCAGGCGCCGGTTGGAGTCCAGAAGGAAATCCCCTCCCTGGACTCCTTCCAATACAAAGGCGCAGAGAGGGTCACACCGTGTGGTTTTAGTCGGTTCGAGTCCGACACACCACCCCGCCGTAACCCCCGACGGGGTGACGGTCCGCGGGGATTTCCACACGTAAAAAAAAAATAAAAAAAAAAATGGACGGACGTGGTACGACAAACTTTCGCGTTTATAATATTAGTAAGGATTAATATGAATTTTATCATCATCTTACTTTCTTTCCTATTCAATTAGCGTGATTTATTTAGAGCCAGACGTCAACCTAAGTAAGCTACCCTCAAAAACTATTACTGGAGATTCTGGTTGACATCTCATGAATAATTTCACTAATACTGGCCCACAATAATCGTTTTATTCTATTCAATAAAGTTCTTGAAACGATTTGAAATTCGAATAATATGTCAAACGAAATTGGAATCTGAATTCAAGTGAAGAGTAGACAGTTTGAGATTTGCGCAATATCTCTGTGGCCAGTCATTCTTTCAACCAAGAATAGTTTCAACGAACATATGAAAAGCGTTATTATTTAAATTCAGAATTATCTAGAAATATTCTAGTTCTATCACATTAGAGCTGTGCTTGTCCGATGTATTTAATGTTATTGGAGAGACAGATGCAGACAGACATTTTGAATTGTTCATTTAGTTTCTTGGGATTTCAAAGGGAGTTTAATATATAACAGTTATTAGACATTTTTCATCATTTTTCTGTAGTTTAGAATTTGATAACTCTTCAAAACATTTTTAAGAAAAGAGCGTAGTCCCATCTGCAAGGTGTCTTTTAAGTAGGCGGCATGGTTTGAGTGTTGTTAGATTTGATGATTTTTGCTTCCAACGTAAAACATATATTAAGAGCTTCAATTCCTGACTGTACCTTTAGACAATAATCCACTATATTTTTAGTAATAAAACTAATCGTAAAATTTATTAAAGTAAAGTGGTATATATTACAATACAAGTCGTTATCTGACCGAAAATGACAAAGTTGAACACACAAATAGAACAAACAAAAGCTGTCGCATCTCACATTAGATATAGTAATTATTAGAGGACATTGATTGATGACGTTTATGGGAATACGTCAGGGCATCGCATTACGTGCTTATTTCAATCCGCTGTAAGCGATTGTTGGAATTGTGAATGAACTCCAAAGCATACATAGATGATGAGGTTTGTATTTGCTATTTGTGTTATTAGCTAGTATACCAGCTGAGTCCCGTCGTCCCGTCAATTCGTCAAAATGGGTATAACCGTTCTATGGATTAGCCGTAACAATTAGACAGACAGACAGAAAAATATTTACCCTAACGTACAAATTCAAAAATGCAAATGCATTTGGTGAACAGTCATTAATTTGAAATTTTAAGCAAACACATAAATTTGTATATTTATATATATAGATGCATACAAGTAATTGCGCTATTAGTGGACGTAGTATATGTAACATTAGTTTGAAAACAGCAGCAAATCTTAAGCTATTGATGATCTCGAATCCAAGTATCGATAAAAAATGGCTTTATAATACGTCGGTATTTTTTTAACTTTATATATTTCTTTGATCTGAGCAAAACATGTAAAGAATATTACACAAAACACAAAAACTCAATTTTTTTTAATATTTCGATTATCTGCATTTTTAAAATTATTTTGACACTTGCTATTTATCGCTGCAAATATTAAAAAAAAAACCAATTTTATGTCAAAGCCCAAAGTTTTTTTTTTTGGGTTTTAATTTAAAACTGTGACCAAAGGCGCCTACTCAAACCAGACTTAGGGGAACGACATTTGAAAAGTAAAACGTGAAAGCAACAGGTGCTCAAAGGTTTAGTTTATCCGCCACCCCACAAAGTAAATCTTTCTTTTTGCGGTTCATACGTGAATGGGTTTTTTATTTTAACTGTGCATAAACTTTTAAGGTATGCGAAAACCATTTTTATACGTATTTTTTAGTAATCTAACGCGTTTGAAGTCTTATGTTATATAACTTTTACAGAATTTCAAAACGGATAAACTTTTTCAAACATCCAATGACTGTAAACCATTTTTTGAGACCATCATTCCATCCACATCCGTCCTGTTTTTACAAAAAATGCGCTTTAAAGTTGAAAAACTCGTAAACAGATGGCTAAATCGAAAAATGGTTTTAGCAAACTAGCAATGTTCTTATAAGGCCGATTTAATGATACCACACATTATGGGGCAGACACGCGAAAAAAGAAATACATCCCCACTTTACATGTTGGGGACGTCCCCATTTTATTTTTTGTAATTTTAGTGTAGCACTTTGTCGACGTAGTTACAACACATATTAATGCAAAATTTCGTCTTTCTAGCACTAACCTTTTTGGCGGCAGGTCGAGGATGGACGGACATGGCGAATCTATAAGGGTCCCGAGTCATGAACTACGGAATCTTAAGAACCATTAAGATTCTGAATGTGATGAACTACATTGGCGCGTAATTTTCTCCAAAGTAGTATCACCTCAAAGAAATATCACAACAAGTTCATAATACTACACTTTATGATACCCATTCAAAAAGTACTTCTTTAATCCGACTTTTTCTTACAACTTTTCAAACATCCTACTATTTGCTACTTTTAAAAACACCTTATCAAGGCCATAACAAGTTTCTGTGGAAAATAAAAGGGCAATAAAAGTATCACAACACTTAATAAAATTATAAGTGGGACTGTTGAAAGTTATCTGTTATGTGACTTCTTATTTTTTTGTTTCTTTGCAAGTCATCGCCCTTGTTTGGTGAATAAATAGAAATATTAGAAAGTAGTTTTATTAACTAAACATTTAGTCGATTTTATATCTTGGCCAAAATATTTTAAAATTTCTACAATTAACCTTAACAAGATGCATGTGGTTGTCGTTGATTAATCTACTACAATCGCTAACGAATCTATTATCTTGTACTATTTCTGCTAGTTCAATTGCACAAAAGATGTTCGGGTGTTACTAAAAATTATGTCACATTTTTGAAAAGACCGAATTGAATTTAAGACTGACGGGCTATCCAGCTCATTTACGTCGAAACATATACTCAATGGTAACTAGTTATTTTATTAACATCTTTCTAGTCTTAATTTTATTTATTTATTTTAACTTATAACGATATTGCATTGTGAACTTAAGGACGGCTTCCGCACTAAGCTCGTGGCTTATCCAGGACTAAAAATTAATGTATGTCCTTTCTTAGGACTTGACTATCTAAATACAAAATTTCATTTAAATCGGTGTATTGGTTATTGTTGAGTTAATCGAGAACAGACAGACAGACAGACGAGGTGGAAGACTTTATTTTATTTATACATGTCATGACATACGGAGCCGAGACCTGGACATTTACGATACGGTTGGTCCATAAGCTTAAAGTTGCTCAGCGTGCTATGGTAAGGGCTATATTCGGCGTTTCTCTGAAGGATCGTATAAGGAATGTGGTGATCCGTCAGAGAACCTAGGTCATCGACATAGTCCACCGGATTAGCAAGCTGAAGTGGCAGTGGGCTGGCCATATTAGCCGCAGAACTGATGACCGTTGGGGCAGAAGATTTCTGGAGTGGAGACCGCGTATCGGTAAACGTAGTGTAGGACGCTCACGGGCGAGGTGGAGTGATGACCTGCGTAAGATGGCTGGCAGGAGGTGGATGCCAGAAGCCCAAAATCGATCAGAGTGGTGTGCAATGGGAGAGGCCTATGTCCAGCAGTGGACTGCGATAGGCTGATGATGATGATAATAATATGTAGTGATAACGAAAAGTTCATAAATTTCATAAAGCTTTTACTTTGGTGCATATCCAAATAGAAATTAGTCCATCGAATGGCAATTGCAATCATACTAATGACACAGTGATCTGATGTTAAAATCAAATCGTGGAAACAATGAGAATACTCATGGAATATTCAGTTATTTTGAACCCAGTACATAGATTGAATATTAGTCTAATGATACCACAACGTTCGGTTAGAGCAATCACTATGAACATTTGTGATTGTGTTTTTGCCAGCAGAGTAATTTTAACGTCGAATAGTCGAATAGGATACAGGCACTTTTCGAATAGAGAGGGAGTGAGAAAAAACATCCCTCCATAATACTATAACTTATTGAACAGCATTTGATCGCGAAAGAGTGTTACGTCAGTTATTGCGGAATAAAGTAGGTTATGTCGTTCCTCGAAAACCATAGTATCTACATGCTAAATTTCGTTGAAAACTTTCACTGCATCTATTTAAATAAAATTTTGTACCCAGATAATCTAAAGCCTGAGACATAGGCTATTTTTTATCACGAAAACCGACATAGACTCGGGCGCAGCAGCGGGCAAAAGCTAGTGTGTGTATGAAAATAGACAGAAAAAAAAATTATAATAAGTAATTACACCAAACAATAAGTAATTATCTTAATTAACTGCATGTCTTAGCTTGTACATTGAAATGAGAAAATTTTGTGCTCAAATCTGGCATCAACAGTAATGATTAAAAACATTAGATGTTCAATCACACAAATGAAGGTAATTTACTTACCGTTCGTCTAGAGACCGAAACTGGTAACACCATGATTGATGCAGCAATATTGGACATTCATTTTAAAAATTCCTCATCATTACCCAAGTATATTGTAGCTGAGTAGCTATACTTAGTTTTATAATTTTTACTCTCGATTTAAATTTCATTGGCACTTCGTGGAACTATTTAAAATGCAATCTTGAAATTAAATTCACTTATACTTCCATTAAACTATTTAATGAATTTAAAACTTTTAACTGACTGATTTAGCCTAGGATAATGCTATGAGGTAAAACCGGTTAGGTTAAATAGTGGAATAAAAGTACAAGTGAGTATAATTTCAAGACACTTAGTTTTATTTTATACAAATTGTAGCTAAGCCCAGCGTTACACTGAGCTATTTAATTACTCTAATTGAATATAATACGTATAACTTGTGAGATACTTGTGTGTTTTCAAGCGATGGTCCAGTTATTCGATTTATTTTAAACACATAAGATTGATAATATTGATATGGCTCCTACAGGATGTTGTTAAATTAACTGCTTTAACTATTAACACCGTCATAAAAGTGTGTGGTACTGAGGTAAGAAAAATAAAATTAAAAAAATCTTAATACCGTGCTTTAAATAATGACTCAAGAAATTAATCAACTCAGTTATCACATGGTTCTCACAATTTTATGGTAGAAGAACTGAACGGCAAGACTTGGTATTTTTTAGCGGGTAGCACGTACGATCCTACCAATTATAGACCCATTTCGGTGTTACCTACTTTCAGTAAAATTTTTGAAAAAATTATACTGGATCAGTTACAAACTCACTTTAGCGCACACAAAATTCTACACAAGAAACAGTTTGGCTTCAGAAGAGGACGCTCGACAAGTGACGCTGGTGTTGAACTATTGGAAAATATATTTAGTGCCTGGGAGGATAAACAGGATGCGCTGGGTGTTTTTTGTGACTTATCCAAGGCATTCGATTGCGTTTTTCATGAAACATTGATCAGGAAATTGCATCACTATGGAATAAGGAATACTGCTTTGGATCTTCTTATCTCTTATTTGGGTAATAGGACCCAAAGAGTGGAAGTTAATGGACAGAGGTCCCTCGGGTCTCTGGTCACTATGGGGGTTCCGCAGGGCTCAATTCTCGGCCCATTTTTGTTTCTCGTTTATATAAATGACCTACCTAATCTGATAAAAGATAATCAGGAGATAGTGCTATTTGCGGATGACACCTCACTTTTATTTAGACTAAAACGACAGCAATTAGTTACTGACGATGTGAATAACACTCTCTCCAAGGTCGTGAACTGGTTCAACGTTAATAACTTGCTTTTAAACGAGAAAAAAACTAAATGTATTAGATTTTTTACACCTAATGTTAAGCAGGTAAAAACTAATGTTCTGATAAATGGAAAGGAGTTGGATCTTGTGGACACTACTAAGTTTTTGGGTATAACTCTAGATTCTAAATTGCAGTGGGGCCCACACATTGATGGCTTGTCGAATAGACTCAGTTCTGCAGCATACGCGGTTTATAAAATTCGCCAACTAACTGATGTGGACACCGCAAGACTGGTGTATTTTAGCTATTTTCATAGTGTAATGTCATACGGTATTTTGTTGTGGGGAAATGCTGCTGACATTCAAAGTATCTTTGTGTTGCAAAAGAGAGCTATTCGCGCAATTTATAATCTCAGTTATAGGCAGTCACTGAGGGATAAGTTTAAAGAAATTGGTATTATGACAGTCGCATCTCAATATGTATATGAAAATCTAGTGTATGTTAAGAAAAATATACATTTATTCACAAAGTTTAGCGACATTCATAATATAAACACTAGAAATAAAGATAAACTCGTGTTGCCAACGACTAGACTACAAAAAGTAAGCAAGTCCTTTCGATGTCAGGGTGTGAGATTCTACAATAAGATTCCAAGCAAATTTCAAGAATTAAGTATTAACAAATTTAAGTCCGTAATTAAACAAAAACTGTGTGATAAAGCTTACTACACAGTTGCTGATTATTTAAATGACAAATTTGCTTGGGATTGATGCTGCTCGCTCCCACATTTTAAGGTGTTGAACATTTCTAAGTTGTCTATTTTTTTCGTTGAAATTGAATTGTATAGTATTTTTTATATATTTTCTTTGCTTTTTTTTGTGTAAGTTTGTAAATGTGAGTATAGTGTAGGCTTGTAATGTTAGTTTATATTTTAGTAATTTTCTGGTGGTTTTGAGTGTTTCCACGGCCTACTCAAGTGTCCTGCTGGCGGCAGTGTCGTGTTCCGGGTTGTGGATCCTGACTACATCGGTTAGGCTACACGATGGCTGGGGCCCGTGTGCCGTCTGTATGGACAGGTTGACTCAAAACTATGGTCCTTTCTTCAAAAGGCCAACCCAGACCCTATACTGCACTCACATAGTTCTCTTTAATGTTGTACACGGACTTAAAAAAAAAAAAGACACCTCTGTGGTTTGTTTCGGCGTTTCTTCCCAGAGTGAGTCGTAGGAAATGCCGGAGCCTTCTAGCTATAAGTCCGACTTGTAAAAATGTCTCAAAAAAGATTTACTTACAGAAATAAATATCATTTATCATTTATCATTTATCATTTATCATTTATCATTTATAAGTGGTATTTTGATGGCATATTAATTAATTGTTGAAAATCCCTAGTAAGTATAAGCTTTTATTAGTTTTGGACAAGATGATGTTGGATATCAGATGTCCAAAATATATATTATTAGTTGTTATTATTTTTTGTTTTACTCGTTACTTGTTATCATTTCTGATGTTTTTCTCCTCTTCAAAGCCAATTAGTCAACAAATGTTATGTTCGGCTGTAATTGGATATTAAGTTAAAAAGTCGATGCCATTAAAGGTTTTAGATATGATTTATATATTGTATATATCTGTACCTTACATATCTTGACGACATTGTTTGTGTTTTCTTTATTCTGGCTAATCTCTGGCATGACTGGACTGATTTTAACGGAAAGGAACTTTCACTTTCAGATAGCTCATGATATAAGAAGTAAGTTAGATTATTACTTTCTTAGACTAACTTCACCGGCGGTATAACCTATGATTGTTATTACCCACGCGAGGCTCTGCTAGTATGCAATAAAATAAATACAATAAATCCATCTTTAATAGCCCGTAAAAGTTGGATATTGAACTATCCATAAAGAAGGTTTAAGAAAAAAAGGAAACTATCCACAAAGTTATAAATTGATGATCACCCTTCATTGCACGATTTAATTAGTGCCGGTGCCAGAGCCAGATTTAAAACGACCATTTTGTTTCTGATTCTACAAAAGCTGTTGTTATCTTCATGAAAGTGCTTCTTATGTATTGCATCGAAGGTTAATCGTTTTGTATTTATACGCGAATTTTCTATATCTCCACCGACATCCAGTTACTATAAAACGATGCAATAAAATATGGCATCAATAATTTCCAATTTCTTTGTACATAAGTGTATTTGTAATCGGGATGGATAACATCTTAATATTAGATCCTAACATATAACATTGGCGTTTTGTACGGGAGAAATATAAAGTAATTTTTTTTGTAAAATGTATTTAATTAATTACAGTATGCACCATTGATCTCTTTACTAAAAAAACATGAGGCGAGTATCTTAGACTACATATATACTCTTTGAAGGCGGTTTGGACGGCCGCATTGGAGTTGAATTTTTTTCCTTGTAAGAAGTTGTCCGAATTCCGGAAAAATAGTAATCTGTTGGAGCAAGGTCCGGGGAGTACGTTAGATGTCGCAGACATTCCAGTTGTAATTCCGATATCAGTCGCTCCGTGGAAAAACTGATATTCAGGTAAAACCGGTTGAACTAGTAGCCGACCAGAAATAATTTTAGGAATAAGGCTAGGAAGATTTAAATAAGTTCAAGAAGGAAGTTTTAAATAAGTTTAAGAAGATATTTTATAAAAGAACTTTGTTATGAAAAAGTATTTTTTTTACTATTTTTCACTATTATTATATAATTATTATTTCGACATTTTGTATAAATAAATAAGCTTTTACAGGTTTACCATACATACACGATGTTGATTTGATTTCAAACATGCGGAGCTGGATTCAATTAAGGTTTGCTTTTATTAGAGATAGACATATCAACGGCACGTGCCGTTGGTTTTGAATTGTAAAGGTTTTGACATGACAGCGAGCGAGCTTCAATTACTGGAATTCATGAATCGAATAATTAATGTATTCGGTTTGATATTGAAATTTTAAAATGTTTTGATTTACATGTACTGTTTGTGTTGGTTAGAGATCGATCTCTGTTTACGATAAAACGTTATTAGAGTTAAACGGTAGGAAGTAGCAATATGCAGTTCCCCTCTGTCTAAACATTTTTTATACTGCCAAAATGACTCTGCCCTGCCATCAGGCAGGGCAGAGTCATTTTGACTGTTTATACTTTCCATCAGGAAAGTATAAACAGTCCTCACTGCCTCTGCGGATAGTGCAGCACGGCGACTCACACTGTGGCGGCCTAGAAAGATGCTTTTTCAAGACCCGTTTGAAGGACTCGGGGTCAGAGAGGGAGGGAAACACATAAGTTCAAAAGATAGTACATTACACTGTTTATTAGGGTATAAATTTTTGAATTTTTACCTCCGTTTTTGTTTGTGAGTCTGTGTGTGTGTCGTGGGAAGAGTTTGCTCCTGCAAAAATGAGCGACGGTTTTGAATCGGGTAAAAATGCTATAGCTACTCCGCTCCGATCCGCGGGCCTGAGTTACTCTATGCGTAATCACTACATGTTATAAAATAGTCCCCTGCCGTGTCTGTCTGTCTGTTCCAGATAGTCTAAAGCCTGAGAAAGAACATAGGCTCAATTTTACCGCGATAACCAACACAGACGCGAGCAGAGCCGGGGGTGAAAGCTAGTAACGGTATAATTTACAGTAAAAAACAAATTAGGTTTCAAAGAACCTACCGGTATCAATACCTACCAGTATTTTACTTCACGATTACTAACAAAACAATTTGCATTTCTAACTGCATTGTAAAGCTGAATAATTGTTATATTGAAGGAGTTGAATGCTTGTACAAATATTCAGGTCAATACTATGGTTAGAAATTGGCATTCTTGGAACTACGGTTATCAGTTAATAGAAGTCTTTTAGCATTTCCCACATAAACAAAGTTGCATTTAACCTACTTAACTGTATTGCATATTTTAGATGTTATGACCTGCAGACACGGGACTGTTAAACTTTTACCAAAGTAATTACATTATTCGCGGAGTACTCATGAGGTAGATGACTACGGCTGCTATTAGGATGTTCGTCATGACCGTCCGTCCGTCCTCGACATACCATCCAAATGGATAGTGTTAGAAAGTTGAAATTGGGCATAAAATAAATTTTGGGAAAAATAACTAAATGATAAGTAAACACAAAGAAATTCTATTGGCACGATTTGAAATTCACGTGCCATTATGGGTGACTACGGAACCTTATTCTATGCGTGGCCTGACATGCCATCGAGTTACTTTTTTTTTAATAGCTCGTCGTCTTAGTATAACCATATCATAGTATGTCCGTGTGGTGACGGATTAAGAATACAAAGTGTCACCACCCCTATTCATTCCATGGGTGTCGTAAGAGGCGACTAAAGGAACAAAATAAGCAGCATCACTGCCAAGAGAAGAAAAACTTGAAACAAACCCTTTACCAACCCGTCTGGCCAGCGTGGTATAGTAGGGCAAAACCTCCTTTCTAAGGAGAGGCCTATGTCCAGCATATGATGATAGTATGTATTTATCAAAAGATGTTGCAAGAAACCATAACGACGCGAATTAGAATATTACTAATTCACGTCGTTATGGTTTCAAGTTATTTGTAACTACAGTTAAAGTTTATTATTACTAATATGAACTGAAATTGAAATACAGAAACTAAAAGAAATGATGCAACAATTTTATTTTTAAATGTTCTCAAGGAGAAACTGAATAAAATATAGCTGAGAGAAACAAGTTATTACAAAATACGTTAATATTATTAAGGCTGTGTATTCGGCATGGTTTTATACAGCGCGGGCAGTGGATAGAATTTAATTAACCGCTGTGCAGTTGGTAGACTCACAAGCCTGTCTGCTGGGACGTGGTTCGTGAACAGTGTAAGCTATAAGAGTTATCGAATATACTTTTATTTGATCGCTAAATTTTAGCAGCCTGTTATTGTATGTATAGTGACGATAATATTACTTGTTTATTGAGAATGGAATAGAACAGAATAAACTTTATTGTATACCCGTTAATACAATTTACATATAAGAGTCTATCAATATTGAATCTATTTAAATTTCTTCCCACCCAGGATCAATGTTTGTGTGATGGGCATGATTATTTTCTCTGTGCTTGGATGTAATCTAGCTTCACCTAAAAAATAGGTCTATCGCAATAGCCGTTTTTGTGAACCAACTTTGATCAGAAAACGACATGTGAGTACCTCGGTGACGCAGTGGCTGGCGTATGCGGCTGTTGATCAAGAGGAATCGGGATCGATTCCCGGGTTGGATGGACCAAATATTTGTGTGATCCGCAAATATTTGTTTCAGAGTTCGAGTGTTTTCTATGTATGATATGTATGTATATACAAAAAAAACGTATGTTTATGTATTTATTTCAGTTGTCTAGTACCCATAATACAAGCTCTGCTTAGTTTGTGACTAGACGGCGTTGTGTGTAAAATGTTTGAAACATAAAAAAAATAAAAATGATCTCTAATTTATTTAATCATTAATTCTAACTTTGCAAAACAAAAATTCTTCAGGACAATACACAAAATGATACGCTTACAGCTTTAAAGTTAGACCCACACAAATGGCTACACAATACCCTACCGCTCACTCACCCTACATAAGTTATAACCTCATAGTTAAGTTACAACTTGGTTTGTGGGTCGGTCTTAACGTCTTGGGAATAACTGTTAAGAAAAAAAGGGTTCCTTCGTCTTTAAAAAAATTTGCTGAATTTTTAATATAAGCCGGTTGGTTTAGACACGTACAGGGCAAGCAAGATACATGACTTGGAAACAAATTGTGTGCAGGTTCTTTGTTTTGGTTTTGTATGAATTTAAAAGTGTTTACACCGCTTTTTGCTACACCTAGTGTTGTGGGTTTAAATTCAAACTTCTTCCAGTTTGTGTTATCCGCAAAGTGTTGTTCTAAGATTGGGTGCTCTTAGTCCGTTTCAATTAAAGTCCTTCGCTACACAGGATGTATTAATAGAACAGAATTGTCAAAAAAAAGTACGCATGACAACAACACAGCAGAAAGTAGAAACACTTGAAACAAACCTAATACCGACCCACCTTTTTTTTTTTTTTTTTAACGTGTGGAAATCCCCACGGACCGTCACCCCACCGGGGCTCTCGGCGGGGCAGTGTGTCGGACTCGAACCGACTAAAACCACACGGTGTGACCTCTCTGCGCCTGTACTTGAAAGGGATCCAGGTAACTGTTTTCCTTCTGGACCCCTCCCGGCGCCTGCCCGCACTGTTGCGGGCGCCATCTCCATATCCTTTCAAATTGGGCGACGTCCGGTCTCACGCGGACGCCACCCCCTCGCGGCTGGCCACTACAGCGGATGGACCCACCTGGCCTGTATAAGCCTAAACCTAGGCATAGGTCAAAAGCTCCTTTGAACGAGACGCTTATTTCAGCCGTGCAATATTATAATCTGTTGATGAAGATGATAATGACCGCCACTTGTATTTCCTAATTTAAGATATTGTTGAAATTGATCGGGTGTACAATAAAGTAATTTAATATTATTATAATGTTGTTTAAAACCAGTCGTTACAGGGCAAAACCATCAGGACTTTTACGAGTCCAGAAACTTTAGATGTTACTTTCTACAGAAATATATATGGTATATATATTATGATGAAACTATAAAGGTTCCGAGACGTGAACTACGAAACCCTAATGAGGTCAAAATGCCACATTCATTGTTTAGATACAGTTAGATTCTCGTTTGTTTCTTTATTCATAACAGTGATAGTGTTTGCAATGTATGAAAAACTACTAGAGTAAGTAGGCGTAACAAATATATGTCTACCTTATATACTTGTAAATACTTTGTTTATTACATATTCCATCAACACTAGAACACTTAAATGGAGTATCCAAAGCAAAGCCTTTATACCACTAACCTTCAAACTACTCCAGGGTTTGAAAGGGACAACCCTATTCTGTAGAATCTCATCAGTTGAGTGTTTCTGCCGTGATTCGTACGTAAATTAATTAGGTATGGTCGCACTGGACGCTCTTGGGATGAAATTAAATAGGAAACAACAATGTGCACTGACCCGCTAGTTTCCCAACATTGGACATTTCGAGCGGGTTTTGTAGCGACAGTACATTTGAAGTCAGCAGTAGATTTACATTTGAGGATAAATATTCGGAAGCTAGAAATGATCTTGATATATTTATAGAAGCCATTGTTATCGAAGCAATTTTTTAATTTCATTCACACAATAAGAACGAAGGTCGATAACGCATTACTGTTTTTATTTAATTTAAAACTTATTTCGTTTAATACTTAGTTATTTAGTTTAGTTAAATACTTCTTTAGTTTAGTTTATAAACTTATTTAGTTTAGTTATATACTCTTGTAGTTTAGTTACATATCATTTTAGTTTATCAAATATAAATACTCTTTTTAGTTTATTTATATACTTATTTAGTTTAGTTGTATACTGATTTAGTTTAGTTTATACCTATTTAGTTTAGGTGTATACCAATTTAGTTAAGTTATATACTTATTTAGTTTAGTTAAATCCTCTTTTAGTATAGTTATATATTTATTTAGTTTAGTTATTTACTTAGTTAAACATTAGTTCAGCTATATAAGTATATAGCTGAACCAATGTTTAATTATATACTAATTTAGTTTAGTTATATAATTTTTTAGTTCAGTTATATAGTTATTTAGTTTAGCTATATACTTATTAACTTCAACTTTAGATTAGTTATATATATATATATATATGTATAGTATAGTATAGTAAGTATATATATATATATATATATATATATATATATATATATATATATATATATATATATATATATATATATATATATATATATATATATATATATATATATATATATATACTTTTGATATATAAGAAGGACGACATATCAAAAAATCAGCTGACCTAAAATTGTTTCTTTTCAAATGTTGCTAGCTATAATTTTTAAGCCTCTTGAAGTATTTCTAAAACTATAGTGGTGTTATAAGCTTAAAAGTATCTTTGTCTATCAGTTAAGCTGTTTGTTTGACGGTCAAACCATGCGGTTTGACCGATGTCTTCCTGCGGACTGATTTCCGCATAAATTTTAGTCCATTGAAATTTTACATTTTTAGGCCTTACCTTGCGTTTGTAAGAGGACGTAATTTTATTTTTTTGGTGTGTAAAGGGGGTCAGTGTAAAGCTAAAACCAAGTTTGTGGGGTCGCCACCCTTGTCCCATGGCCGCCATCTTGAAAATAGGGGTTGAAATGATTTTTATGATATATCTCTTAAACTATTTATTTGATAAAAAAAAATGTTACCAAAAACTTAAATTCTCTACAACTTTGGTCCAGTAACTTTTTGTACAATATTCGACATACACGCGGGCGTGTTAAATTTACTTAATAAAGCACTAATTAGATTAAAATGTGGTTAGAAGTAATTTCATTTTTTTTACATAAATCATATTTACAAAACTTATATTTATAGTAAAAAAAACTTCAGTTTTCAAGAAACTTTACTGTAGCTGGGCCAAAGTTGAAATTGATCAAGCTCCGTATAATCTGTCTGAATCCAGTCGCTACTTTTGTATGCAACTGAAATAAATACTGGCGGAGTTTTAAAAGATACGAATGCAGATACAAAACGTTGTATTTTGTTAAAAGGAATTCAGATAAGCTGTATACCTAGCTGCTATTTTCTTTTTTTCTTAAGTTACAAATAAATGGTTTACTTTTTCCTTTTATAATCTATATACCTGTTTTTAAACTTTCGCGACTTTCACACATATCCATATCCACTCCACCTCCACTGCGGTCCATATCCACCACCACTCCACCTGCGGTCCGTAGTTACATCTTTATATAACCGAGCTCACGACCTCTGTGACCCTGAACATCTAGACGCCGAGCTCGCTCATGTTCAGGAGGTACTAAGACGTAATGGGTATGGTTTCACTACAAGCCGCCCCAAGATGACGATGGCGCAGCCTAGGGTAGACCGAGTACCAGCCTCTCTACCGTTTATAAAAGGAGTGACGGACAAAGTTGGCACGCTACTAAAAAAGTACGCCATAAAAACTGTGTACAGTCCGCACTCCAAGGTAGTAAAGTGCTTAAGGACACCCAAAGATGTCATACCGCTGCAGACACCCGGAGTGTACAAGGTGAGTTGCAGTTGTGGTAGTTCCAACATCGGTCAGACGAAGCGCACAATAGCGGAACGAACGAAGGAACATATCGCAGCTGTAAAAAACCGCCAAATAAACAAGTCTGCCATCGCAGAGCACCTGCTGGAATCAGGACCGAACCACTGGATTGAACTACACGACCCGCAGGTCCTCTCCACAGATCGGAAATACTTTCGCCGAATAGTACGTGAAGCGGTTGAAATCAAAAAACACAAAAATTTCAACCGGGAAGACGGATACCGACTATCAACATCGTGGAATCGAGTCATCAGCGGGTGTAGCCACCATCAGAAAGATGAAATAAGGCGTGCAGATGTCATAAGTGTGGTGTGTAGGGGTACCGACACTACAAGAAATCAACGCGATTTAGTGCGGATAGACACAACCTGCACATCACGAAGGCGACGCTAAGCTTACATCAGTCTACCCGTGACCACGAGCGGTATAACCCGTTCGAAACGTCGGAAAATAGAAGGTATCGTAACCTTTAATATTATCGCGAATAAGTCCCGTTTACAGTAAAAACATGAATCTATATACCATTAGGATATTAGGATTTATAGGGCTCTACTATAACTGAACAGACATCTACTATAACTGAACTCGAAGAAACCCTTAAATCGAAACTAAATCTTAAATTTTTTAAATAGCTTTATTTCAAAGACATTGTATAACTTTTAGACCTGTACTTTTTAGGGTTCCGTTGCCAAATGGCAAAAAACGAAACCCTTATAGATTCGTCATGTCTGTCTGTCTTTACGTCCGTCACAGCAACTTTTTCCGAAACTATAATAACTAAACTTTTGGAACTTGGTAAGTAGATGTATTCTGTAAACCGTATTAATATTTTCACACAAAAATTGATAAAAAACCAGTATATCTTGGGGGTTCCTCATACATAGAACCGAAACTCAATTTTTTTTATCATCTGTGGAGTGGGGTGGGGTGGGGTATCTATGGATAGGTCTTCAAATGTTTTTTTTCTAAACTGTATTTTTCCAAAGTGGTAAAATGTCCCAGGGGGGGCCTGTAACTTCTAAAATAAGAGAATAATAAAGCTAACAAAAATATGATGTCCATTACAATGCAAACTTCCACCGAAAATTAGTTTGATATTAATAAACCAAATAACATATCTAAGCCAACTCTATTATCTAATTAAATTTATCTATATTTATAGACCTATCTTGAAACGTAACACTAAGGCTTCACCATAAACTTCAAGTCTTAGCACCGAGCGCGACAGAAATAGGTCAAATGGTTAACAATTTAACTCTACTGCCGTCATTATAACTTCATACTTATGTGTTTTTTAACACGAAGCCTGCTTTGGTCGACGCTATAATTAAATAGCTATTTTGTACTACAGAATCGAAGTCGACTACGTTAAATTAAAAATAGTGAAGCTTAGGTAGTTAATGAATTAAAAACATAATTTAATCTATAGTAGTTGATTTTATATATAAGACTTCAAGCATACATAGAACAAGACAGCAGGGAGGATCCACACACAGGCGTCTTCTCTATCATAGTATTAGCCCAAATGGACCTATGCATTACACTGTTATGATATAGAATGTGTATGTGTGGGTGTGACATTGTGAATATTTCGTTTCGGTTTTTGGTAGTGTTAGGCGATTCTTATTGTGTGTGCGTCTAGATGTGTATGTGTGAAGATTTCATAGAGAAAAATACAGACAATTTTGTATCAGGAAAAGATGATATGGGGTCTGATATCTGGTCTCTCGGTTTCTGTTGCTCTAAAAATAAGAGTCATATCTCGCTTTAATTTGAAAGCCATATGATAATTAATATCATCATCAGCCTATCGCAGTCCAATGCTGGACATAGGCCTCTCCAATCACGCCACTTAGTTCGATCATCGGCTACATAATAAATGAATAAAATCTAAAATAAGTTATCTTTAATAAGAAAATTACTCATGGAAACGTTAACATAATAATATAAGCTATTTAGAACGCGCAGCTACCTGGCCAGGGAATATGTCCAACTTTCAGGAGAGAGTGTATAAAGTTTCATTTATGATCAGTAGTCTCCAGGGCGCCTTTAGAAGGTGCTGAAATATTAGTAGTGATTTTTAGGGTTCCGTTGCCAAATGGCAAAAAACGGAACCCTTATAGATTCGGCATGTCTGTCTGTCTGTCTGTCTGTCCGTCCGTATGTCACAGTCACTTTTCTCCGAAACTATAAGAGCTATACGGTTGAAACTTAGTCAGTAGATGTATTCTGTGAACCGCATTAATATTTTAACACCAAAATAGAAAAAAAGCAATAAATTTTGGGGATCCCTATACTTAGAACTGAACTCAAAAAATTTTTTTTTATCTAAACCATACGTGTGGGGTATCAATGGATAGGTCTTCTAAAATGATATTGACGTTTCTAATATCATTTTTTTCTAAACACACTTCCAAAGTGGTAAAATGTGTGTCCCCCCCCTGTAACTTCTAAAATAAGAGAATGATAAAACTAAAAAAAAATATATGATGTACATTACCATGCAAACTTCCAACAAAAATTAGTTTGAATGAGAAATAGTAAGTAGTTTTTTTTTAATACGTCATAAATCATAAACCGCAAGTTACATTTCTTTCAATCAAAACACTATTATTATTTATATTATTCATGTAAATAAATTAGTTCATGATTAATATAAATCCCTACTAATATTATAAATGCGAAAGTAGAGTGTCTGTCTGTCGAGCTGTCTGTCTCTGAGCCGCGGACGAAAGCTAGTATTCTTATAAATTCAAAAATTTAGGACCAATCACTCAAAATAATGCGTTAAAAAGACCGGAATAGCATCAAGATCGTTGCGAAAGCAAATTTTACACTTTGAGTCAATACATTTTAAATCCCTTTGTAATTCCTCATCAACTTTTACATTTATTTGCGTAATACTATTTTTTATTGTCAAGATTTTGATTGATTTTAATGCATTATTCTTTACGTTTAGATATTTGTTTAATTATTTTATAACTATTTTGCGCCAAAAAAACTACCACATTGTTTTTTTCGACTCAAAAGTATCATATTATCAAGATCACAAGTGTCATGCAAAAATTGACTGCCTTGTTGCTCTAGAGGTAAGTTTAAGCTAACTGACAAGTACCTATATATGTATTTATATCAGTTGCTTAGTAGCCATAGTACCAGCTCTGCTCATTCAACAATTCTATAAATGTCTGAATCTATCGAAGATATTTTCGATAAACATATAACCGTTCCCTGGAAATCGGACTAAAAAGTTGTCGCGTTCCCTATAAACTGACATAGTTGTAACATAATTAAGCTATTCGCAATAAAAGGTTAAGTATTTTACTTGAAAAGTAATAAACTACTGCATGGGGATGTGCGTAATGTGTATATAATACTAATGCACATAAAACATTAACACTGGCGATTTGCACTAGATTACAGCCCTAGATATATACATTATGAGTGTCGTACTTTTATTTGTCGTGGTACAGGGCTGTTTTGTATCGATAAACCTCCATAAATGTAAGCTGAAAGTAAATATTAATTTAACTCCGTAATCCGACAAATTTTATTCTAATTAAAGGCCAAAGAGTACTTGTAAATACTCTTTTTTTTATTGGACAGCAGATATAATTATGTATATTTAATGCCGGAGCATTAAATATACATCCATTACATTACATCCATAATATTAAATGTATCATGGGGGACTTTATAAACACATATGAAACGGACACAAAGAACACCCGAACTCAGATCAACCATTTGTGGATCTTACAAAGTGTGGTCCCATGTGAGGTTTGAACCTATAACACTCTGTGCAGAAGAAATAAATAAATAAAAAAATAAAAAATAAATAAAAAATTACCTACTACTAGGCCAACCGTGCAGTAGTATTTGTACTCATAATATTCATATATCCATAATATTCCTTACGTAATACCTCTGGATAATATACAACTCGAATCATTACATTCTGCAAACATAATGCATTTCGAGAAAAATCCATTTAAATGAACACATTCCCTCACGGGCATCCATTAACTATAATCTACGCGGAAATAACTCATGCGCATAAAATGCTCTTAGCATTAGTAGCATACATCGTCTCACATTATTCATTTTCCTTGCCAAAACCGAATTCCGTAGAATTACAACGTACGAGACGCGATCTACGGAGAGACACTTATTTGTAATGTGGTTATTACCGTACTGGAACACAGCCAGAACGAAAACTACTTAACTTTAAAAACTGGGGCTACCTGTACCTCATGAATACTGTCTAGCCCACTACACAATGATGTAGGATTCTAAGAAGGGGAGTGTCTGCTTAGTTAGAAGTCGAATGTAAAACTAGTTTTTTCGTTAACCAAGTGTGTTCATGTGGTGACAGATTAAGAATACAGAGTTTTTATCCTATGAGTGTCGCAAGAGTTGAATAACAAGCGTTTTATATAATCTTCCCTTCCTACTATGATCCCGGGTCGTGAAAAAGCATCTCACTAGGCCGCCATAACCATGGGTCACCATACTGCTTGCATTTGCAGTGAGTATGGCGACCCCCACTTTTGGATATTACTCATGCTTTCCATCAGGCATAAAGTCACCTTGGCAGGCATTAAATAAAAAAAATCTATCTCAAATTTTAACTAGAGATAGGTTATTGAATACTGGTGACAGAGAGCAAACTTACTATAATAACAGCACTGCAATGAGAAAAAAAAAACCCTAAAATAAACCTCATATTAACATGTCTGAATTTCATAGAAAAATTCAGTCGGGTCGGGTGTAAAGCTCACCTTAGTAAACTCAGTTAACTATTCAAGATTGTTGATTGTAAAGCGGATGAAGCGGCAGAAAATGGATGCAGTCATTGCCAAATGGCCCTTGGTGATTGAAACCAATAATCGGGGGTTAGCAACAACGACATGGTCAGACCTAGATAGGTGACCGTTTATAGCATGATATGTTTTTAAGAATTTCCGTGATTGTTATCATAAGATAACTGTCGTGAAGCATAGTTGGAGGTCTTCGGGCGGCTTAAAAACATCCACCGGCATGATTACGTTGATACAATGTGTCTTGCCAGTCCCCAACCCGAACTAGGCCCAGCGTGGGAACGTAAGGCCTTAACCCTCTCCTGAGAAAAGACCCGTGTAGCAGTGGGACGTCATAAATTATAGCTCTTGTTGATTTTAAACTAAGCTTACAATATTCTAATAATAAACAAACAGACATTTAATCAGATACAAATCAATCTCGTGCTTATCACTAAACATAAGCTCAGTTAATAGCTTGTCCTATTCGCTACTAACAATCATGAGAGGGGTTAATCTAAAGTCCAATATCTAGCCTAATGCAGGCATATCGCAAATGTTAGTTTGTTAAACTTGTCAATAAAGGGTCTCTAGGGAGAAAGAGGGGAGTAATGAACCTAGTCCAGATTGCCTTAAAGTTTAGCCTAGAGCAGAGAATGAATCATTAATGAGTGTGAATTTTTTTTAAAACTTTCTAAGATCTCGGTGTTATTAGTCAGCATTCAGATGATAACTATTTGTTAACAACAACTTGTTTCTTGCATTTTTTTAATATTAAATGTGTAATTGGATTCAAAAGAGAACTATACATGAAGATGAATAATTTTGGATTATGCGATCTATTTTTCATTCTCAATGAAGTGGGGATATGTAATTTGTGGACTGCGATAGACTTATGATGAGTGATTTTGCAGTAACCCAAACTTTGATTGTCATACCAAGTCATATTTTTATGCATTATTATTATTACTAATTGAACTTGCTTCTCAGTGATAAATAAATACTACACTAGTGATACAATAAAAATAAATAAAACTATTGTACAGTTGTAGATCAAACTTCAAAAAGACTAACTAAATATCACAATAGTAAAATTTTGGTAAAAAAGTTTGTTTAGAAATATAACAAGGGTTTTGTTATCTTAACTGTCTAGCTAAAATAAAACAACATCTGTTTTTCCAACTGAGCCTATTGTTTGCTAATTCAAAAATGTTGAAAAACGTAAATAGTATTAAATAAACATTTTCGTTTAACATTTAAAACTTCGTTTATTCAAAACACGAAACTATTTTATATTCACACATAAAAATGTAATACTATAGATTTTCCAATGGCAGGGATACGATTCGACTGCAACCTGTAATTTTATGCTAGTTTATGAAAAACATTGCAACCGATCAGCCATCTGAAAATCGCTCTTACGGCTGATATGGTCTCAATCATTAAAAACTATATTTGCTTGCATTTCAACAGCTCGAAAGTTAAATTTGAAAATAATGGAAATTTGTTTATTTTTTAATATAAGAAGTCAAAGTAGGTCATGTGTTTTACAAACAGTAATCATTAAGGTTATTTAAATCATTTGATAAGAACGAACACCTACAGGTTAAAAAAATTTTTTTTTTTCCATCCTGGCGATGTTCCTTTTAAACACAGGATGGAGGTGATTCTGACCTCTTATAGTTGTTCAAGTATTTACGCGTTACTCTAGCTGTCTCACCTTGCCTTTTTATCTCTCAGCCTTTTGTTTTCCTTGTCTGGAGGTAAGATTCAACTCCATCCTGTGATTAGAAGGTACAACGCGAGGATGAATAAAAGGGTTGTTTAACCTGTTGGTGTTCGTTCTTATCAAATTATTTAAACGACCTTAATGATTACTGTTCGCAAAACATTCAAACAAGGTCATAGTTGTTAGCAACGACAATATATTTTAAATTGGCGTCAAATAGGCCGCTGCGCATGCCAAAGAATTAACCAGGCAGAACCCTTTGTAATGTTATACATTGGATCTATATGAACCTAATAAAATTGGTAAGGTAACCTAATATATTGGAAAGGTATTGAATGGTCAAAGGTTAGGCCTAGAAAGGTTTGTTAGACTATAATATTACCGAAATATTATTATAACTCAATGCAAGGAGATAGATTGTGTACCTAGCTTATAAATAACTTTTTTATTATCACACTATAATTTAGGCGCTTAGGTTATACATATACATATTTAACGTAGATGAGCTTAACCAAACTATTAATAAGATTTCAAATCGTTATCGAACAAAAACAGCCAGTAATTATAACGCTATATAATACCGATGCGGGTTTATTTTTATGCGTTACTAGTTGTGCACCGCGGCGTTATCCGCAGATATTGTTAAAAAAAAAGGAAGGTCAGAATCCTTTGTAGGCTCATGCACAACACTTTGCTGAAATGCATAGTTCACGATTCTATAGAGGACATACAGACAAACATTCTTTTATATACATATATATAGATTTAACCTACATAGTGGAAACTAGTTTAGTCTACTTTATGACAACAGTTTAAAAACAGCCCATAATTAAATAGGCAAAGGTTTTTAGCATTCAGGTAAAACCGGTTATACTAGTAGCTGACCTCAAATAATCTTCAGAATAAACAAGACTAGGAAGTTAATGATAAAATAAGCAAACAAAAAAAATCACATCATGTGTCCACAGTTAATTCATATACATAGCGGTAGCTAGGCTTACCTGTATTCTAATAAATTTAATTTACTTTGATCTAGCTAGAATACTTGCAATTTTAATCTTAAGAAACTTCCAAAAATCTGTGGTACTGCATTGCGTTAGTCAAGTAGAAGTATTTATCAGTGTAGTATATCCTTCTATATTGTCGGCTCACAGATTCAAGCGCCCACTCGCTATCGTCGCTAACAGTCGACTGAACTGTGTCACGACCGTACGTACTCTGGAGATGACATAATGCTTCCTTCTCAATTATGCATAGTAAACGAGTGAATGAATAACTTAGTGGCACCTCAATCATTCACAGTAAACAAGTGAATTAATAACTCATTATTCTTTTGATAGTTTCTAGTTGGTTATTATACCTGCTAAGACTCCCCTCTGCCTGATGAAAAGCATGATTAAAATCTAAAAGTGGCCTCCATTCTAACTGTGAATGTAGGCAGTATGGTGATCCACAACTATTGCCTACCCTCATAATGATGATGGTGACCCCTACTCCTGGATTCTACTCATGCCTTCTATCAAGCAGAGTAGAATCACTTTGGTAGGTTAAATACATAAAAGATCGATTATTCCCCCCTGAAAACCCACCAACGTTTTAGGGCTTCCTACTCATTATTTTATTCCACTAAATTGCGTTCACATGTGAAGCATGAGTTTGACCGCCTAAGCACTTAATAATAAATTAGAGACACATAACGCAGTGTAAACGACTCAAAGCTGTACTTTACTACCTGTATATGTAGGTCGAACTACAGTGAAATGTATTAAGAATCAAACTCCCTCCATATCTGAGATCCTGGCAGGTTGAAAAAGATTTATGTATCGGCCTTGAGGAAACTCGTATCGGTTTGCAAAGAAAACGAGTTTTACATTATTCTTTTGATAGTTTCTAGTTGGTTATTGTCCAAATAAGAAACAATGAAAGATTTTTGATAACAATAACGATTGCTTTCAACTTAACAAAGCATTTATTTTGAAATATAAATATGCAATGCACACACATTGACTAATTATTAACTGAATAATAACAATAAATATTTCGAACATCTGACACACAACGACATCTAGTCCCAAACTAAGTAGAGCTTGTATTATAGGTACAAGATAACTCATATCCATACATAAACTTTTGTTTTGTAAAAATATAACGTTTAATTTCTATTACATATATAAAACACCCAAATACCGAAACAAATGTTTGCGAATCACACAACTATTTGGTCCGACTAAGGATTCAAACCCGAGACATCAAGCGCAGTCAATATATTAATAAATTGCCGACATTTTGGAATCTAAAAATTTTAATACTCATTACGAACGATGTACGAACGAGACCTCAAAGGAGTATATGGAGAACTCTTGAATGAGCAAGACGCTCAACCACATACTAAAGTAACCAAGTATGTTACTTTACGTAGTTGTCGGTGGTTTCTTAAAACAACGAGGGGTTTCAGGTAGTTTTATCTCAAGCTTAGCTTTACGCATATTTTATACAAGTTTTTGTTTCTATTATATCTTTGCTATATTCTATAATATTATAAAGAGCTAAAGTTTGTGTGATTGTAGGGAGTAGTGGTCGGATCTATTGAAAATTCTTTTACAATGTCGTGCAATGCGTAATAGGGTATATCATGAAAATAATTTTCTAGGTTAACAAACAGTTAACCAGTTTTCTGAGATTAAAATGAATAGCGTGATATACGACATGAACACAGGAGGAGCCGCAGTGAAATATTAGTTAGTTTTAATCTAATTATCTAAGAGAAAACTTCCGCTTATGGAATATTATGCTGCGTCAAGGGGGACCTTGCAAACATGCAAGAAACGTACATAAAGAACATCCAGACTTCTTATATTAATAAACACACTGTATAAACTAATCTTATTTATTTATTTAATATAAATAAATAAATTATAAATTATATACTAGTCTCTGAATGTAATTTATTTATAACTAGCTAGCGCCTGCGGTCTATATACTTTTTCGCGGTAAAAAGTTGCCTATATCGGCTATATCCTTTCTCAGGCTCTGAACTATCTGTGTATCATTTAAATCAGTTTAGTAGTTTTGACGTGAAAGTGCGTCATACAGACAGACTGACAGACAGAGTTAATTTCGCATATTATTTCTTGTAAGAATAAGTATATATTTGTAATATTTACTTAAGTATGTTTACCCGCTATATAGTTGTTATTTAGCTCCTCTAGGTTGATGACTGGCTAGTCTAGTGAGATTTGTGTGGCTATCATTATTATTACAAAGCAGAATAAGTAGTTATAAGAAAGTAAGAGGAAAATAAATAAATTATTTATTGGTTATTTAACAGTAGAGCGAGAGAGACGCTAATTAAGTTGCATCACTTTATAAAACATATATTATTTCGTATTTCAAAAGCAATCACGGTATGAAAACCAATTACCAACAAAAATTAACACATAATAATATATTTATCTGTTTAACCCAAAAACATTAATAAGGTTTTTAATTATAATGGCTGATATATGTATGGATGCTGGTGACGGCTCTTGATAGTACTTCATTCACAGTCATGTCTATCGCAGGACCACTTAACGCAATGATGTATATTTGTTTGTTTAATTTCTGTGAGCTTAGTATGTTCTAATCATCATCATCATCAGCCTATCTCAGTCCACTGCTGGACATAGGTCTCTCCCATTGCACACCACTTTGATCGATTTTGGGCTTCTCGCATCCAGCTCCTGCCAACAATCTTGCCATTATGTTGTAATAACATTACAAATTTACTTTGTGTCGGCTACTAGTACAAAGACTGACTTCCCATTAACGATTGCCATAGATGTTCATGCCAACGGGGATCAACGGCTTAACGAGCTCTGTGAGGCATGGATGTAAAACGCCGTCAAACTGTCATACTCAGACCTGTTGCAAAAATTTTTTTGTAAACTTAAAAACTTTTGACACAACCCTGGAATCGAACCTGAAACCATTTGATTGGCAGTCGCCTACGCTACCCGTTAGATCAACGATACAGTCATATAGATTTAGTCGTACATTAATGAATATTATTATCATAAACTATTCTGACCCTGCCCTGTCTGTAATAATTTCTTCTAGCTAGCTAAGAGTATTAAAATATATACATTCTATGAGATAAAAAAAATAGAGTTGATTACTTTACGAGTGAATTCAAATAATCCCAAGAAATATAAATTTGCATGAGAGAGTATTAAATATACGGCCGTATAATTTGTTATGTGTCTGCAATATTATTATTAACTTCTCGGGGTTGAGGGCTAAGACTTCCTGACAATGGTCCTTCCCTGATAGTTTTCGACTTACAACTTACACTTCTCAGTGCATATGTTTCTTCCATTGCTTTTTCTTCTTTTTACCTTTCTGCCGTAATACACTTCAAATATTTTCGTTTATACTTCTCAAAGTGTCGGTTGACAGCAATGTACTTACTTCCCTCATTGGTCAGTCCTGCCGCATATGATAAGTGGATATAAAAACATAGAAATAGAAAAACATAGTAGGCATTAACACTCCGCCAGCGATCATTGTTGCCATGCTGGTGGGTGAGGAGGGCTGGGGCGCAGGGGTCTCTTTCTGTGAAGCTGTAATGCTCCAGAAAGAGACCGCCACTCGGGATCGGGAAAGGGCCGGTATCGAGCGCAGAATACGTCAGCGGCGGTAGGAGCCGTCGCCGGGACCGCTGGCCGCCAGTGGATGGGGACCTCTCGTAGCAGATTGATTATTGCGATAGCGGATGTAATAGCCTGATTGTATCAATTTAAATACGGGATTGGTCTGCTACGCCGGGATTGAAGTGGGAAATAATCCCAACGGGACAGAGCCTGATAGGGCATGGCACTGATATTCAGGGAGGACCTGAAATAACATGGCCCGTGTCCTCCCAGGACAGGGCGCTAGAGGTTGGACATCTCGATATTTTTAGAGAAAACGCAACATACTCCTAGCTCAGTCCTATGTAATTGAGGAGCCAGAGATACGAGAGAATTTTCATCCAGTCAACAAAAAAATAAACGTACTGCTAAACTAAGTCATGCATAGAAAGTATTTGTGTAAGAAGTATTTTATTCGCTATTTTCAATTGTCGAATAATTTAATCATGATCATTAACTTAATTGCTACTTTTTGTTAATTTTAAATCAATTTTCCATTTGCGACCTCCAACAAGACTCAACGGACTCAACTATTCTACCACTTATTCATATCACCTTTTTTGACTGCCTTGTTGGTCTAGTAGTTATCGTAGGTGGCTGCTGATCAAGAGGTCTCGGGTTCGATTCCCAGGTCAGACCAAATTTGGTTCGGAGTTCAGGTGTTTTCTAAGTATGTATCCCTACTATCCCTACTAATATTATAAATGCGAAAGTAACTCTGTCTGTCTGTCTGTTACGCTTTCACGCCTAAACTACTGAACCGATTTTGATGAAATTTGGTATGAAGATAAAACTGAAGTTGAGAAAGGACATAGGCTACTTTTTACTGCAATAATCGAGATACAAAGGTTTTTACCTTTTTACCTAGGTGATTACAAAAATACATAAATCGTAGATGTCAAAATGTATCACTGTTTATCTCCTGTCAAAACTTCACAGGTTGCTAGGCATAACACACTTGCATGGCAACCATAATGATAGTTTGTAAATGACAGTAAATGACATAAAGACCAGTAGACCAGGGTAGATAATTTTTGAAAACAAATTTATAGTACGATGAAACCCATTGGAAAAGGAGGAGAATATTATAAAAATGAAAGGAAAAATAATTTTCGGGCGATCTGCGATCTGAGGGGGGTCGGGTAGTGGGGGGGGGGTTTCGGGTCCTCCTCGGACGGGGCGTGAAAAAGCATCGCACTAAGCCGCCATAGTGTGGGCCGCCATACATTATTATCTGCATTCGCAGCAAGTGTGGTAGCCCCGACTCTTGGATTCTGCTCATGCTTTCCATCAGGCAGGGTAGAGTCACTTTGGATGGCTAAATATATAAAACAAAGGGTAAAAAACGGTTTGGGCACGCCGTCATTGCGGCGGTAAGACCCGTTATGGAGGATTGGCTCGAGAGGCGTCACGGGAGCCTCTCATATCGGCTGACGCAGGTGATCACTGGAAAAGGATGTTTCGGTGATCACTTGTGTCTGATTCGTAAGGAGCCAACGCCTGGGTGCCACCACTGCGATGGCCAGACTGCGGACACGGCGCTCCACACATTGGCAGAATGTCCGGCGTGGGGGGAGCCGAGGCGTGATCTCGTGGCCGCCATCGGAGTGGGGATCCTCTCGCTCAGTAACATGGTTGCGGCCATGTTACGGAGCGAGAGAGCGTGGAACTCCGCCGTCTCTTTCTGCGAGCAAGTTATGCTTGCGAAGGAGATGGCGGAGCGGGACCGGGAGAGGTTTAGAACTCTTCCGGCCCGCCAGGCCCGGGAACGGGCCAGGTACCGCAGGCGACTCAGGCGCCGGAGATCGCAAGATCTCCGTCCTCCATAAGCGCAGGCCTGGGGGTGACAGGCGAGGCCATCTGTCACCCTAGCAGAAGCAGGTCGGGGTGGCAACGCGAGCGCTACAACACGCGCACGCTTCGTATTTGGCGGAAGGGGAGCATCGAAGTTCTCACACGGTAGGGGGTCACCTGCAAGCCACAGATGGCCCGAGGTGCGTCGGGGTTCCAGGGACTTCCTTTCGAGGGTATACCTGGTTCCTCGACTCATAGTACCCGAGACGGCGTGCCGTTTTAGTCGGTTCGAGTCCGACATAGTCACCAACTGGTGGCATCCGTGGGGATTTCCGCACGAAAAAAAAAAAAAAGGGTAAAAAACGGTTTATCTCGATTCCCGAAAAAACTACAAGTCCTATGGAAAAAAGTTAAATGGCAAAGTTGTAGGTAATTAAAAGATCTAGAACTTTTTAGGGTTCCAAAGTTTATGACTTCGAACCCTAATAGATTCGTCATGTCCGTCTGTCCGTCCGTCCGTGCGTCCTCGACTTACCATCCAAACAGTAAGTGCTAAAAAGATGCAACTTTGCATGAATATGTATTGTAATTACGTCGACAAAGTGCTACAATAAAATTATGAAAAATATTTTTATTTAGGGTACCTCCCCGACACGTAAAATGTGTATTTTTTTTTCTCGCGACTACCCCATCATGTGGGATATCGTTATATAGGTCTTTTAAAAACATTAAAGGGTTGTTAAGACGATTATTTGATTTAGGTATCCGTTTGCGAGAAATTCCACCTTAAAGGCCACTTTTTTGTAAAACCGGGCATCCTCCCCCTCTAAAAGTTAAACGGCCGGCTCAAAAAATCTGGAAAAATTCGTGATAGTGGTCCATATAATGAACTTTAAATGAAAACTATAATGAATTAGATGACTTTGTTAGTTCAGGAGTTACAGAGGCTTAACTTCTACAATGTGCTTACTTGGAAAACGTCATACAAAATTAATGCATTCATACGTAAACATAACAACTATCCATTGAATACAATTTCTAATCCACGTACCATTATGGGTGACTGAGGAACCCTTTCCTGTGCGTGGCCTGACACGCACTTGGCCGATTTTTTATTTACACTTTTTTTCACGTAACCTCAAATTATATGTGAAAAATTAAAAAAAGTTTTTGGTTTTCTATTTTTATCTTTTACAAATAAAATCATTTTTATACGAAGTTTAGTGAAAACTTACCTTTTTATGTCCCGAATACACATTTTTTATTGATTTGAAATATTTAATTTTTTCACCCTATTTTGACTTAATAGCGAAAATTCACTTTTTATCGCGAAAATAAAGGTAGAAGGGTTTGAAATAGGGGACGGAAGTTTGTGTCAAAGTTCCTTATTATCAAACATAAAATCATGTAAGATTGTTTAATCTACCCATACCGTGTCGCGCGATATAAACGAATTCCACGCGGGCGAAGCCGCGGGTGGAAAGCTAGTTTACAATAAAAAGGTAAATATGTATTTATATGAGTTGTCTAGTATCCATAGTACAAGCTCCGCTTAGTTTGGGACTAGCTAATGTTGTGTATCAGATGTCTGATTTATTTATTTATTTATATAATATGTCGGAGCGTCAGGGGAGGCCTCGCTGCAGTCTTGGTTGTGGCTATCCATCGTGGGCGGTGCAATGGCAGGATTTTCAAAATAAGTGTACTCTTGTGTTGTTCAATGTCGTACTATTTAATCATCTTACCTCTTAAATCAAAATCATAAACGATTAACAAGATTTAAAACGAGTTAAGAGCCAATAGGTTAGCAGATGTGCACTGGGCGGTAGCCGTTAGTAGAATGACCGACCGCCATTACTAGTGGCGCGACATAAGACTACCCCACTCGGAAATGATCAGCTCTTATTTAACTACATTCAACATCATTCACTATCGATCACAGAGTGGACTAAATCCAACAAAACTAATACATTGAGCTATGATTACAATAAATCATTATTAACAGTAATGTAATTTATGGTACATAATCACGCGCCGTCAAATATATATTTCTTTGCTCTTTAGTAAATATGATTCCATAATATCATACTTCTAAAAATTATTTACGAACCACGTACAAAATAGACATAAACCCAAAATACTGTAACAACAAAAAAAAGGAATGTCAATATAGATATTCAAATGTTACAGCTAGGCTTACACAACTTCGTAGACAGTGTAAACGTTTTTCCCTACAAAATCAGTACATTCGTATTCAAATGATTATTGTGCAGACCACACGATTACATTTATTTGGGCTATTCATGCTGTTTGTAGGTTTGTGAGGATATTTTCTGGACTTTGCATCACGCGTTTACTGTAAAAGACGTCCTCAATATGGGTATCGAAATTTTAAAAATATCTTAATTTGGTTTACAAATCTGAACGAAGATTAAATCGAATTTTAATTATAAGCAAAATCATCGTCGGCGTTGGACATTACCATTGACGTACCATTCTATAGAATTCTTGTAATTATAAATTGTATATGATATGAGCCCAGTACTGCTTATATGATTGTATTATTATGTTAAGTCGACCACAAGTCGTATTTGTGCCAGGACGTATACTCATTTTTGAACTGCTCTACTAGTTTAAAGTGTTTCTCTGTCCGATAAAATTCATAACAAAGTCATTCTACAGAGCACTAAAGTGACCGACATAGCACGGAAGATCAGTATAGAAGTTCAGACAAATCGATGTGCCCTGAAGTCAAAATGTGCTAAAGTGGAGACAGTGGTTGTGGACCTTGTGAGAGTGTATCGTTCATCAGTGTATGGCGATAGGTTGATATGATATAATGTATTTGATGTTTAAGAGATTTATGACGTGGATAAATAAAAAATCTAAAAGGAGTAAAGAAAACCTCATCATCACCATCAACAGCCTTTAACAGTCCACTGCTGGACACAGGCCTCTCTTTGAAAAGGAGGTATTGGCCTACTATACCACGCTGGCCAGACGGGTTGGTATAGGGTTGGTTTCAAGTTTTCCTTCTCTTTGCATTGATGTTGTCTTGCGTAGTTTATCCCTTAGTCGCCTTTTACGACACCCGCAGGATGAATAGGGGTGGTGACACTCTGTATTCTTAATCCGTCACCATACGGACTTCTCTTAACCATAATTTATGTTTTATTTTAATAAGTAAACTTTATTACAGTTTATTTTTACATAATGGACTTTACATCTAGATAATGCCGATGCCGCATAATTTGTAACGTAGCGTTATGTTATTTTTTATTAGGACATGATTCAAACAAATAATAAACTCATACTTTTTAATACCGCATCGCACAAAAAATCTCGCTCCAACTCAAAAGTTTTAAATTAAAATAGAATGCTGCCGGGAGTCCTAGTGCATTCGTCCCTTGAGTTTATATTTTAATGCAGCGACTTCATAACCAACAAACTCACATAACTCATCATTGAGAAAAACCACAGTGAATAAATTCAAATCGTACATTTTAATTTTGAATGCATTGACCCGTTTTGGCGAATCGAAAACCATAAATTCAAAATAATAAATTATAGTTGTGGAAAAGCATTGTCCTCTTTGCCTATTTAGAATTCTTTGCATCTGAACATAATACAAAATCTCGTTCTACTTAAGTAAAAAGCCGTCCTAGTTATAATTTTACCCTCACTCTTTATTTCCACATATGTCATGACCCCTTAAAGTTGGAGTGGTTTCGTGCGAGTCACTTTACTATAGCATTTTAAGCTTCGCAAGTTAAGAACTCCGAGAATTATGTGAATGACGCTGCCAGGTGGGAGTTGCGCATTTTTAAACGTTTAAAATATACTTGTAAGTTAGTGATATAATATGATGTTTGAACATGATTTTTATGGATTTTATTACAGAGTTTTCTGTTAGAAATATGAAACAAATAGAAAAGACGAAAAAGAGAAGAAGAAAAAGCAGCGTTTTGATTACTTTCATGAATTAAAGAATTATAATTCTTACCTAATTTAACGTAATAAAAACGTTTCAAATTAAAAAGGTGAAAGCAAGACTCTAAAGGATTCTTAAACGAGCACATACCCAAGAGTGTGGACCTATATGACCCAAGAGTGAGGACCTATATGAAAAAAACCACGGTACATTAATTACACGTTATTATTTAAAGGGATTAAATAATTCTGTACTATATCTACGTGTGTACTTCGTATACTAAAAAGTAAACTTGCATAATTTCCCTCTCCTTGAATCCTAAGAATTTTGCAATGCTTAAGAAGATTCTGGCTTGTTAAAAACCTGCATATGTTGAAAGTGCAGAAAAGGAATATTTACTCTCCGCATTTCCATGACTTTGAATTTGCAGAGATCTTGTCTAAACTATTATAGTGAAATGGTAAATATATATATACATACATACGTATGAATACCAAATGTCACTGAGGAAGAGGTACGAGCACTACAAATAAGAGAATGTCGCTGCTTTATTATTGTTCGTGCAAAGTGCATTCTTCTGTAAAGAAAATAATTGGTAGTTTTAGAGACTGCCAATAGAAGTTTGAAGCATAATGATTCCCCAATTAAACTATTAAATTTATTTAACTTCACGTATTGCTATACACAGCACTATACGTCAGCTGTATAGCTATGCCATGCTATAAACATGTTGGGGACGCGAACGCACGAGATTGCACGCATCCAAAAAGTTTTTAAGGCGCTCAGCATACTTCGCGTGCGTGCGTCACTAACATGTCGGTAACGCGAACCCATAAGGTTTAACCCTTTTTTTCATGCGGAACCACCAGTTCGTAGCTATATTGGACTCGAACTGACTAAAACCGCACGCCATCTCGGGTACTATGAGTCGAGTAACCAGGTATACCACTACCAAATAGTGCCCAACGCGGTTAAAGAACTTGTCACTTCAAAATTTTGATAAATTATGAAAGTAGTAGTTTTTAAAAATTCTCAATTCATGATACTTTAGTTAAGTAAACATAATGTATGCCCAGATTTACTTTTACATGTAACTTGGAACAGGATTTCGTAAGATAATGACCTCGTATATATTTCAGAACAACTTTTATTAAATTCAAAATTTTACTTTTCATAATGCTACTACTGATATCTACAATAAAAGTGCGTCCTTTTCTCGAGTACTTGAAGTATGTATCGGTTTCTTAGTATCACCTAAACGTATTTAAAATTCCAGTATTACAACATAGCCTAATTCAGAATTAAACTTAATAACATAAGCAGCTTAACTGATTACTTATTTTCCTAATAAAATACCGTATTAAAGAACCTAAGTAAATACGGTATGAAACAAAAGCTAGGGTCGAAATCCACTTTACTGTTTGTCAGCAGTTTTATTCATGAGCAAACTTATATATATAAGCTACAATTATTTATGTCTTAAATTTGTATTACAAATCACTTCACAAAAGAATAAATATAATTGTAATATGTAGGCATATTTAATAAAGTTCAGAGTTCGTTGAAACCATTTAAAACCATACGTCGAAGTGCTCAAGTTAGTAATGGACTATAATCATATAACATTATTTTATACCAAGAAACTTCACATATTTTCAACATTTCTTTCCTTCTCATACACAAATATGGTAAATAACAAAAATGAGGACAAAGTAGTTTAAGAAATAATTTGAAAATTATATCTTAATATTAAGTATGTTATTGTTGACGACTAAAAATATTACAGTAAATTATTAGTACTCAAAAATAGGCATATTATTAAATTGACTTTCATGTGCATTAGTCATATGGCAAATCTTGTGTACGTGATAATATCAGGCAGGAGAATTTCTACTATGCCACATCAAGTACTTTTTGGAAAATTACTGCACGGTTGGCCAAGTGGTTTAACGGTCGCCACGCTGCTTCGTTGGTTCAATTCCTAAATGGAACAACGCTTTGTGTGGTTATTCAATTATTTTTCTGAGTCTGGGTGTTTTTTGTGTCCGTTTCATGGATTAGTTATAAAGTCCCCAATACAAGCTATATATTCCTAATGCGGGAGATGTTTTCATAAAAAAGAGCAGGCGATATCGCTAACTAGTAGTGGTGATTTTCTTGACCGGAGGCTAATTAACAAAATCTATCTCTACTACATGAAGACAACAGTTAAAAGCTACTAAGCCATTTCATCTATTAGATAACCATACATTTATTACTTTTGTATTTCTAAAATATTTACATGTTTACAATTGCAGCTAAGTGAGTACATACCCTTATTACCGTGGTCATAAACGCTTTTATTTGCTATCAAAACATGTACAACGTTTCTATCGTTCCCTTTGTGGGTCGGTTTTGTTAAAGTATTTGTTCAAGGCCCATACCTGCTTCTTTGTAGTGTATGAAGAATACTACAAATGTTGGTCGTCGCCTAACCAAACAGAAGTGCGATAGTGTTTGTATAGTGGAACATAGCGTGTATTTACGAATGTATATCGAAAAAAACTAAGCCGTCGTAATTAGTTTTAAATGAATGATAGATAAGATTTAAATTATTTGTAGGGGTTTTCAGAATTGAAATAATGATTTAGAAGGAGGTGGAAATCTTCAAGAAGATCTCACCCGCCTAGTTCACATAATAATGTCCCATAGAGTTCAACTAGGTTCTAGATGAAATCTTTTACTTATTTTTCCTAGCCTTATTCCCAATATTATTTGGGGTTGGCTACTAGTTCTACCGATTTTACCTGAATATCAGTTTTCCACGGAGCGACTGGTATCGGATCTCCGCAACCTTAAGAGAGACCTAGTTGTTAGTAGTAGTAGAGGTTGAAGTAGTTGTTAGTAAATTTGAGGGCAGTGACGTCCAAATAACGATTGCTATAGATGTTCATGACAACCGGGACCGACAGCTTTACGTGCTCTCCAAGGCACAGGCGTGAAATCTCCGCCAAACTTTCAAATTCCGGGCTGCTATTAGGAATATCCTAAGAAAAACCCAAAAAAACTGACCAAACCCGGGATTTGAACCCGAGACCTCTTGATTAGCAGTAGCATACGCAATCCACTAGACTAACAAGGCAGTTGTCCTAGGTGAACTCTATGGGACATTATTTTCCTTCTGAACGTACCACGGCATGTTGGTATTATTAACAAAAATTATAATATTGTTACGTCATTTGTCTATAGTTCTATTAATGGAAATTTATTTCTTTGTTTGTCTTAAATAAAACAATTTTCGAGACCATATTACTGTTACCCTTCCACTGCTAAATTGTTGAATACTTTTTACTGCCCTAATTGCTTGCAAAAATTAATCTCTAATAAAAAGTAGAACTTCCCGTCTTACTACTTCACTTGTGAAATTGCAAGGTAGCTGCAAAAATGTCTTCAAAGCTCTTTACCAATGATATAGTTAACTGCATTTTGAACCTTATTTAGCACAAACTATGTACAAGTCAGGTTTTTTATGAAAGTTCTAAAATTATCTAGAAAATTAGTGTCTGAGTTTATTATCTTATTTAATATTCCTACGTCATCTATTGTTTGAAGTAATTAATAGAATTTACACATAGATAAGCTTTGCCAGCATGTTTTTTCAGATATGAGTCTAATATCGAGCATGTAGAATTCGGGACGTGATTATATGCATTGTAGTGATATGTTTTAAGATAAATAAAGTAGCCGTATGTCGGTATAAATATGCATAAATTTATGAGTAGTAAATTCGTGCTTAAACAATAAACATGGCTGCCAAATAGTACACTGTAGTTGTGATTCGATACGACGGAAACTTCGCCATAATTGGTAACACCGACGACTGAACAAGCCTGAAGATCTAAGTTCGCCATATTTAACAATCAATTTGTGAATATACAGTCACTTGTGACGTGAATATTCCGTGTGGTGACGGATTACGTCACCACCCCTATTCATTCCGCGGGTGTCGTATAAGGCGACTAAGGGATAAACTACGCAAGACAATATCAATGCAAAGAGAAGGAAAACTTGAAACCAACCCTATAATAACCCGTCTGGCCAGGGTGGTATAGTAGGCCGAAACCCCCTTTTCTAAGGAGAGGCCTATGTCCAGCAGTGGACTGTTAAAGGCTGTTGATGATGATGACAGTCACTTGATAGCGCTTATATGATTGAAAACAATCACCGAGGATTAGTAATGACAGCGTGGTCAGTCCTACCTAGATGGGTTACCGTTTGTGATGTGATAATGTTATGAGCGTTTCCATGATTCGGAGGTCACGTTAAGTAGTCGGTCCCGGTTGATATCATAAGATAACAGTCGTGAAGCTAACTTGGAGGCCTTCGGACAGTTTAAAAAAACATCCAACGGCAAAATTATGTAGTACAAAGTGTCTTGCCATTCCACAACCCGCACTAGGCCAGCGTGATTACGTATGGCCTTAACCCTCTCCTGAAAGAGAGACCCGAGCAGTGGGTCATTAGATTGTGGATGAGCCACTTAATAACTTACAGTTGCTCAAGTATACAAAAAAACAGTGGGATTACTTGACGAAATTAATTTCAAATTAATACAGTTTTCAAGAAGGATTTTCAGTAAAATCTGTTATAATTCTCGCATCAGCTTGGTGTTTACGAGTAACTTCTAAACTATCTAACTGATTTTCGCGTTTTTTCTTTTAAAATGTTTATTTTGCTGCCATGCCTAAGATAGGATAGTTAACATCATGCCTAGATATAATTTTACTTAGTACCTACCTACTTATGTATGCAGAGATTGATACTGTTTTTTACATTAGTAAAATCTAAAAGTAGTGGTGGAAATGGATGGATGGAAAACATTAGTAGAATCTAAAAGCGAGTGCCGACAAAATAGTACGGTGATCTAAACTTTGCTCGTCACTGCATTATTGAACTTACGGTCTCGCACACATTAAAAAAAAGCAGTCAAGTGCGAGTCGGATTCGCCCATGAAGGGTTCCGTATCAGCAAGTAACATCATATAAAAATATCTTGTAGTTCGTTGTAACTTTCATCGATGTTTTTATACTAGTGTATTGATTGGATGAAAGGTAAATTGCGTGTTACGATTTATGACGTATTAAAAAAAAACTACTTACTAGATCTTGTTCAAACCAATTTTCGTTGGTAGTTTACATGGTAATGAATAACATATATTTTTTTTTAGTTTTATCACTCTCTTAATTTAGAAGTTAGAGGGGACACACACACACATTTTTTCCACTTTGGAAGTGTCTCTCGCGCAAACTATTCAGTTTCGATGATATTAGAAACCTCAACATCATTTTAGAACACCTATCCATATATAGGTGTTCAAAACACGTATAGGTTTGATGAAAAAAAAAATAAAAATTTTGAGTTTCAGTTCCAAGTATGGGGACCCCCAAAATGTAGTCTTTTTTTCTATTTTTATGTAAAAATCTTAATGCGGTTCACAGAATACATCGACCGACCAAATTTCAACAGTATAGCTCATATAGTTTAGAGCTCGGAAATAATTAGCTGTGACATACGGACGGACAGACAGACAGACAGACAGACAGACTTGACGAATCTATAAGGGTTTCGTTTTTTGCCATTTGGCTACGGAACCCTAAAAATACGACAATACAAAATCTATCAGTTTAGCTTGGTCTTTTGTGAGAGTAGAGCTTCATTCATGCCAGCTCCTTCGTGCTGAAATCAACGTGGTTTTGTTACCTTATATGTCCGTATACTACTTTGAATAAACCACTACAATTTAATATTTCGTGCAAGTAGTATACAAAAATTATAATAAACTAGCTTTCGCCCGCGGCTCCACCCGCGTGTATATCGGTTATCGCGGTAAAGAGTAGCCTATGTCCTATCCCAAGTTTAGTTCTATCTTCATACCAAATTTCATCAAAATCGGTTCAGTGGTTTAGGCGTGAAAGCGTAAAAGACAGACAGACAGAGTTACTTTCGCATTTATAATATTAGTAGGGATTAAAATCTACTATTAAATAAACCTACGCATTTAAAGTAAAAATATAATTCTATTTGTGCATTTCAGTTCAATATGCAATATTATACGTACGCGTATTGTTTTCTGAATACTCATGCAGCTACTGAACCCATTAATTTATATTAGTCATTCCAAAACTAATATGAAAATTATTAACGGGCTATTAGTATTATGCTTTATATGATAATGTTTTGTAAAACAAAGCAAATACTATCATAAAACTATTATCAAGTATTGGAAAATTGCCAGCGGTTATTCGTGTATTATATTAGTAAACTGATATTTATTCACTTCAATAATATTTGTTTATTTTAAAAGGTCAATAAACTGGCAAATATCTGATTTACTTTAGTTTGAATGGATTTTATAGGAATGTTATTTTATGCCTTTCTTAGCTTGTTTGGGTTCATTAGTTCATTACATATTAATTTAGCCTAAAAGGTTTTAACTTTTGTAAAAGTAACAAGTACAATATAAAAGCTATAAACTGACTGTATAAAAACTATTAGTATAAATGATATAGCCTATGTCACCCGAGCCATTATTACAAATCTATTGACACGTTATTCATTAAAATTGATTTAGTACTTTAGATGCTATGATGGAACACACAAACATACATAGTCTTTGAAAAACATTACCCTTTCTTGTAGCTTAGCTTAGTTGACGGGTTAAAATTTAATTTTAATCAAAGGTACATAAATGCCCATTTACGACACAATTCTAGTCTACTTTTATAATAAAAGAATACAAGGCTTCAAGGCTTGTGGCTGTCATCTGACAAGTCCTCTTAAGCCTGTTTTCTATATTTTTTTACTCCTGTTATCGCTACCGCTGTTCGGATAATATCTTTTACATCTATTTGTAGAACTTAAAACTCTATTAAGACCACCTGTTAAGATGGAGTTTCTTACGTTTTAAATTCTTATCTCTTTAATTTTAATATTAAATTTTTTTATGAAAATATTTTCTAAAAACATAGTTATGTGAATTTTTAAGGTAATTAAGTGTTGTATTCGTGTATTGTGTTTATGTATTTGTATGTTAACTTTTGTGTGTAATATTGTATATAGTTGTTGAATTATGTAACCAATGTGCGCCAACCTTACAAGATTTATAGATCACCCTAAGGTTAACTGGTACATAGTACCTTGGGTAGTAAGTACGCCGATGTACATAAGAGCGTAAAGTTATGAATAAATAAATAACTAAATAATGTGCAGTATAAAATGTGATACTATTTCAGTTAACTTTTATATGTGATGTACTCAATAAAAGCTTTTATCGTAGTTCTTCAAGGTCCTTTATTTATTTAAGAGGAGCATTATACTCGTCCTTCGTACCTTATGCAGTTCTATGCGATAAAAGCAAATAATACACAATTGACATTAATTGATTTCGATACAAGTAACTTAGTACTTGATTACAAAAAAATCTTATTAATATTTTGCAGTATTAGTTTTAGATAAATAATATTGTAATATATTTAATATGTTGATATTCATAAGGTAAATGTAATAGTGGTAGTCTCAACTAGATATTATTATTTTATTAGAAACGTTAAATGAAACTGAATAAGTTTCCAATTATTTTCTTAACTAAAATATTTATTCATCTGAAACTTTAAACGAAACATTTTGTTTCGTCATAAACCTGAACTATCGGAACCGTAACATAAAACATTTTTATAATGACTTACAAATTGTAATGCACATTTAGGTAGTAGGCATACTTGTATTTGTAGCCAACAAACGTGTCGTACAACTTCTGCATTTACCTACTGACAAGTGCTGAGACAAGGGTCATAGTACAGATGTCGTTTTTAATTCGTATGTAAAAAAAATTCGAGCAATTTATGTTATATTGTTTCATCACATATATCGTCACATTATTCTCGTATGTTGGTGTGTATATATTATATAGTTATATTAAAAATGTCTGCTTAGTTGCTCTAGCAGTTAGCTTAAATGACTTTGGATCAAATGATCTTAGGTTTAAATCATTTGTCGAGGCAAAAATGTTGATGAGTTTTTCTTACAAAAATTCTAAACACCTCGGAATATGGAAGTTCGGCGATGCTTTACGTCCGAACTTCGGAGATCGCCATAAGTCTTCGGTCAAGATTATCATGAACATCTATAGGAATCGTTATTTGGAAGTCAATGCCCTTAAACATCATCATCATCATCAACAGCCTTTAACAGTCCACTGCTGGACTTAGGCCTCTCCTTTGAAAGGAGGTTTTGGGCTACTATTCTACGCTGGCCAGACGGGTTGGTAAAGGGTTTGTTTCAAGTTTTCCTTCTCTTAGCAGTGATGTTAGCTGCTTATTTTGTTTCTTTAGTCGCCTCTTACGACACCCATGGAATGAATAGGGGTGGTGACACTTTGTATTCTTAATCCGTCACCACACGGACTCCCTTAGACATACTGACAACTAATTCAACCTCTTAATTCTGTTCACTTTCAGGGCTGTGAAGGTCGGATGAGAGTCGTTGCGTGTAAAAACTGATAATTAAGGCTACACCGGCTGAACTAGTAGCCGAGCCGAAATAATCTTGGGAATAATAAAAACAAGAAGATGAGTTACATTTAAAATGTGAACGATAACCTAAATGTCTTATATTAAATACTTTCATCAGATATTTTGTTATGATTTTCTCGCATGGTGGCGTGAATTTTAATCATAGCTAAATCAAAAATATGCATATTTGAATCGAAACTTTACTGGAACGAAATTATAGAGTTGTGAAAAGTACTTTGTTTGTCAAAATTCAATTTAACATGTAAGAATCCAGTCATAAATGAAAATTAGAATTTATCAGAAAAATAGTATTTTAAAGATATAACAAAGTAAATATTAACCATTTTCCAGCAAGAATGTCTGAGCTCTACAAAAACATTAGGTAGATAGGTTATGCTAAGATTTGTTTTTAGAACTATATTAAACTAAAATCAAATAGTTCTTAGAACTCTATTCTGTTTAAATTTAACTTTGTTACATTAGTAGAACTTCTTCAACTAGTTATGAGAAAATTTATGTCTTTCCAACTTTTGGTAACTTTCAGCTTTGTAACTTTGCTTTACATTTGAATTGATTAAAGTAATACATATTATCTTAGTGTGGAAAACAATAGCAGTTAAGAAAAATACATCATCATAGTTTATTCTATACCTAGAATTTACTTATAAATTAAACTAGGATGCCTCTTAGTTTAATTTTGAAAATGAAAGTTAACTAAAATTACTAAAATTAAGTTTTTTCCTTTCAAACTACGTTCTAAACGAAGATTAACTAAAATTTGCGAAATTGCAGTAATAAAGCCCTTAATTCAAAACATGCACATAGAAGAGTTTTATTTTAATTACAGTTTAGTTTAGAGAAGCAATAACAGAATCAGCACCAGTGTAATGAATGATAGATATAAATTTAAAAATATTTTGTTAGAAAGTAAAATAGAAGTTGTCTTCCATCTAGAATAAATATAAACCACTTGATCTTGATTATTATTACGCATTAACATACTTGTTTAAAATACTCAAAATGTAACATATAAAATGAAAAAGTGTCAAACTGGTTAAAGGTTTTCATGTATTGTGTTGCATTAGGTTTTGATAATATTATATCCGTTAAACAAAGAATACAATTTCTCTTCTTACTCGTAAATGTAATTTATGGTGTGCAAATATTTGAATTTTTCTTACACTTATCGTTATAAGATTGTCGCTTACAAAATATATATTGAAAAAATTTAACACAGGATTTGTAGAATTTCTCTTAAAATAGATAAACTACAGTCTAACAGCAGTGAGGACGATCCTCTGCCGGTAGATCCACTATAACAAGGTAGAGTGAACGTGCCTTCAGCGTAAGGCATCAAGTGAAGAGCTCTCACGGTTGTAGGTCGAAGGTGTTTACACTAATTGCTGGAGACAACACTGATATTGCGCTGTGTGGAGTGTGGCCTTAAAACAAAACTTTGTACATAGTTTTCTCGTGTTTTGACTCAAAATTTGGCATTTCAAGAGGAGTCTTAACATATGTAGTTTCATTCGCCAATATTAGAATAAAAAAATATGTCTTTCATTTCTTTTTTAGCTCCCATGCAATAAACTCGAATAAAACGAACATAACATATCTGATTTCCAGGTCAGTTATAAACACTTTGGATAAGTTTAAAACAATTACCATATAGGTAAATTGAGAACGACTTTAGCACTACATAATAATTTGTAAAAAATAAAATTTCTCCCTAGCTTTAAATAATAACCAGATTATTTAGGGTCAGCCACTAATTAAATCGATTTTAGATGATTATCAGTTTTTCAACCAAGCGACTGACTATTTGAACTGTCAGTATATTAGAGGGCACTGACTTCCCAATAATAATTGTCGTAGATGTGCATGACAATCAGGATCGACGGCTTAAGGGGCTCTCTGAGGGCGGGCGTAAATTATCGCTAAACTACCATGCTCCGGACTGTTATTCAGACTTTTTTATTTGACCCAACTTGGAAATCAAACTAAACACCGGCAACCGCATGCACTAACCTACGAGGCAGACCAACGGCGAAAGCCTTAATTTACATTTTTTTTTTCAATTTATTACAACATCACACATTAAAAAAATAATTTTATTAGTTTTTATTAGTAAACCACTTAGTTACACCACTGAGTCGGAATATAATATCCTAAATGAATAAGGAAATTATTAAAAGATAAAATCATCGACGTCCTTTAAAGAGTCGCAGTTCGATAACACTCCGAGCTTTTATCCCGGTTTAACCCTCCACTATTTATGCGAATTCGCCGCGACCCATGCGAGCGGCCGAAAAGGCTAATCACGTATTAGATCGAGCTTTTGACTAAGTGTCACTTGGAATGAAATATGGAAAACTATGCCTCCGAAAAAGGCGTAAATTAATCTTTTCTATGTTTGTAATTTTTTGAGTAATTATCCCTTTTTTACTCAGATAAGTTAACAAGAACATTTGATGTCCTACTTCTAAAAGAACTTTTTTTTTTCAAGATTGTTTAGGGTGAGCTATTAGTTCCCTCGGTTTTATCCATATGGCCACTGGCATTAGACCACTACGACCCTGAGGTTAAACTGAGTTTGAAGTTTGGACTTTTTGGCAATATATTTTCATATGCTTCAAAGTCGGTAGCGACAGTTATTTTACTGCGGTCGTGACTTTCTGCAAAGACGTTATTTGGTAGAAGGAAGCAGCGGAGGACGACCTCCACTCGGACCCAATCTGCCGGTGGCGGAGGCACATGAGTGGCCGCGGTAAGACGGGACGGGGTTTCCCCTCCATCCGCTTTAGTGGCTTGACGTGTCGAGGCAGTGTCTGCATGTGCCGTCCGCCATTAAGTAGAGAGATCACCAGCTAGATGTCGTAATAACAGCTGTTCTCTGATCTCTCCCGTATCAGGCGCAGAGTTTCAGTTGGTATTAGTCGGTTCAATTCTGACACACCACTCCGTTACTAACCCCGGTGGGGTGACAGCCGGTGGGGTTACCTATAGATGTTTATGAGAAGACATACTCTCCGACGCATGGGCATGAAACACCACCATTTTCCGTGCAATGAAATAAATCTTATGATTAATTTAAATTTAATACCTATGGACAATCTTGTTTACTATATATTTAACTAGTCTTTATAATATTATCTACTAAATGATAACTACTAAGGGAAAACCTGATTAATAAGTACTACATGGCTTTGAATTTAACGCATGTGTGAAATTCAAAGGCATGTAATAGCCATTGATGTGCGTGAACTATTGAGGCAATCAGCATGTGACCGAACCCAAGACTGCAAAGTTCAAACGTCTAGTAATTCTCAGATAGGTAATGTCTTTGATTGCTTTAATATCTGTACGTGTATCTATAAAAATGTAATATGTAAATTTTAAATTGAAGTGTCAGTTTCTAATTTTAATTTAACAGCTTTTTACAAAATGGACAGTGAAAGTATATTTGGTACTTACATGAAAATATATATTTTTAAATTTGTATAAATATATGAGTCCGTGTGGTGATGGATAAGAATCCAAAGTGTCACCACGCCTATTCATTCCATGGGTGCCGTAAGAGGCGACTAAAGGAACAACATAAGCAACTAACATCACTGCCAAGAGAAGGAAAACTTGAAACAAACCCTTTACCAACCCGTCTGGCCATCGTGCTATAGTAGGCCAAAACCTCCTTTCAAAGGAGAGGCCTATGTCCAGCAGTGGACTGTTATAGGCTGATGATGATGATAAAATTTGTATGTGTGTTTGATTGCTCATCTTTAAAATAGCTGTCGGACAACAACATTTTGACGGATCTTTCACCTTAGACACCTGATGGTATAAATAGTAAAGGCCGGGTAAAGTAGTAGGTAGCATTTTATTTATTGTTGTAATGGAATCATGAAAATCTTTCAGTTAATAATGATATTAACGATTTGGAATGTTTTGATTTACTTACAATCACCTAAAAGCATTCCTACATACAAATTGCTTAAGAACTAAAAGGTACTTACTTACATGTTAATAAAGGTCATTTTTCAAATCATTATATTTAGTACATAAGTAAGATTTTTGTACGATATTTATTCTACGCTTTCAAGTCAAATCCTTTACAAGCATAGTGACAGTTTGATGGCCGACTAGCTTCGCGCGACTCTAACCAGTTACTCCCCAACGACTCTTAAATGTGTGGAACAAGATATACAGCCCATATGTCACATGAGGCCAAGGTAAACAGAATTGGTAAGAGGAAAAAATAAAGCCAAAGAGTTAAACATTATATATGTGATTATTTTTGTATCGTCGAAGAACATATATGTAAGGCTCATACTTGTGATATATGACCTGTTGATAGTGTAAGAAAATACTTTTCAATTTCAAGTTTATCTATTGATCCATGTGTAAAAATAACGTAAAAACACACGTCTATAAAATACATTTGTGTACTAAATACCGATAAAAATTGTTTTCCGAACTTGCTTTGTGCTGACTATGAAAATAAAATAGATATGAAATTGCATTTTTAAGTCACAAAATGCAATCTAAAAATCTACATATTCACATGTTGTTCTACAAAAGCCGTTTTCAAAAAGCAGATAAAATACTCACAGTTTTCGGTAAACTAAAAAGAAAAGTCCCCAACTGTTATGAAAGCCGCATTTATTAGTTATCTTACGGAGTTTATTTGATTCTGAGCGGTGTACTCTCCCTTTATAATTCCGCAAACGGCCATTTTCTCCATTCCGGTACTGTTTGGTTAGGAGCGGATTTAACCAGTTTTTGTTGGTTACTTAGGTCCTACTTAATTTTAGTAAATAAACACTGTGGAACGCTGCCGCCTTAAGATTTTTGTAGCCTTATCGCAAATGGTCGTTTGTGTGGTATATAAATATTAAGAGGCAGAGTAAAAAGTAATGTTTTATGTAAAGATTTATTTGTAACTGAGTACACTGTACTATGTCTATATTATGACTCTGTTTTTTTTTTAAGATAGATAGATAGCTCTTTACTTGTAGACCGTTTTACACATTTGCAATAGAGAATATAAATAACTTATATTTATTGTTCAAAAGGCCTTATTGCCAAAAGCAAGAACTCGCAGGCAACCTATTTTATTTCATATATCACGTAAATTTCAAACAACATGCTTTATTTCCTTACATAAGGTATGCCCGAAGTTCAAAATTCTAGTCAAATCTATTTCTAGCAAACAAAGTGCAGCTGTAATGGGTTCTAAAACACGAACAAAAAATATGAACACATAGACATACCGAGTTAAAAAGAGTTCCAGTGCACCAAAAAGCTCATGTAAGTGGTTTTAAGTTTTTTCCGTGGATGCGTAACACAGAATCGTAGCTAGTGCTACAAAAAATTATAAAGTTACGTGAGCTACGAAAATGCGTAGCAAGCTATGCATTTTCGTAGGTCACGTAACTTTATAGTTCAAACACATTACATGCCCGTAATGACAAACCATTTACCCATATCATAGAATATCTAGTGTTCATAATCTCTTACTAATGTGTAGTTAGGCTGAAACGTCAACTAACGGAAGGGATAATAGGCAATTCGTAGATGGCTCTTTGTAGTGGAGGCAGTTCTAGCATGTCGTAGCTTGTTGTTATACTAAGTACCATATTCATAAATTGACACAAAGGACTTCTTACCTTATTCTAAAAAGGTCTTGACCTAAGAAATCTTGAGTACTTGTAACTTTAGAAATTTAGGTGATATTGAATGAATTATGGCAAGTAGTTTTTATTGGTTAAATTCTTTAGTTTTATTATACATTTTGCAATAAATGAGTAACATTTGTGATTACTTATTATTTTTTTTGAATTTTTATTTATTTTTTGTCTAAGCATAATTTATTGAAAATACGTGTTGTTAGATATATTTAAGTATATTTATGAATGTCACTATACTTCTAAAAAAGTAAAAAAATCGGCCAAGTGCGTGTCAGGCCACGCACAGGAAAGGGTTCCTTAGTCACCTATAATGGTGCGTGGATTTAAAATCGTATCCAATACATAATTATTATGTTTACGTATTAATGCGTTAACTTTGTATGACGTTTTCCAAGTGAGCGCATTTTACCAGATAAGCCTCTATAACTCCTGAACTAAGAAAGTCATCTAATCCGTTATAGTTTTACTTCAAAGTTCATTAGATGGACCACCATCACGAATTTTTTCAGATTTTTTGAGCCAGCCGTTTAGCTTTTAGAGGGGGGGGGGACGCCCTGTTTTCACAAAAAAGTGCCCTTTAAAGTGAAATATCTCGCAAACGGATACCTATATCAAAAAATCGTCTCGGAAACTATTTGTTGTTTTTAAAAGACCTATCTAATGATACCCCACACGATGGGGTAGCCGCGAGAAAAAAAAAAAATCCCCACTTTACGTGTAGGGGAGGTACCCAAAATATTTTTTTTTTTCATAATTTTATTGTAGCACTTTGTCGACATAATTAAAACACGTATTCATGCAAAGTTTCATCTTTCTATCACTTACCGTTTGGACGGTAAGTCGAGGACGGACGGACGGACGGACGGACGGACAGACGGACATGACGAATCTATAAGGGTTCCGAGTTATGAACTTCGGAACCCTAAAAAAGCTTCGAGAATTCTTCTAAACATTTCTACTTATATGTAAACACATTTAAGTGTTAAATTGATATTATTCTCCGCTTTATAAAGTAACCCATCAAAAACACGATTCTGAGTTTATTTAATTCCGAAGAAAAATATTTACAAATAGTTTTCTCAGAAATTGAAGACTCGACGTCAAATAAATTGAGTTGAAAAAATTAAACAACCATAATCTTCCTTTCAAATATCACGTTATGAATATCAATAACAAATGTAATATCAATAAATTGCTAACCTCTTAAAAATCAAAGTATTTTAGACTTTGTCTCATTTATATTAAAATTTATTCCTAAATATTTTGCAGCGTGGGAGGTTCTGACAAATGAATTATCAATAGTTTTATTTTTCAAGCTCTTATTGTTTTTGTTTGGAGAAGTGCCAAATGGGCTCACAATTCCTTTGAGGATTGATGTCTTAACGCTGAGCAAAAACTTTTGTGAATAATGTTGACGGTGTTACAATCGCGTGAAAGTGTTACAAGAAGATTTAGTAGATTATGATTATAATTCCCTAGTCTTTTATGCAAATTTGTTTATACGCACTTCAGTTATAGTACCTAGTGAGCTAATAATTTGCTAGTACTAGTTAAGCTAAGCTAATACGAGTAGCAGAGCCCTGAACTAGAAAAAGTATTTTGTAATGATAGTATTAAAAGTATTGAGTATTATAAGTAAACAACAGATTTTCTTACTTAATTTATAAGTTATTTACTAATTGTACTTTATCAATTGTTAAAATGAGCTTTACATTTTTTTGTATGAACTTGGCCATAGTGAGTCACCTCACCACTTTGTCTGATAGAAAGCGTGAATCATATTCAAGAGTCGTGGTCATTATTCTCATGCAATATGGTGACGCACGCCTGATTCTGGTTATAGATTATTAAATATAACATAGCTACTTCTTATTAAGAAAATGTAGTGCTCCGGTGGGCTGAGCAAGGAACAGCAATAACGACTAGTAAAGTATAGATAGTTTGATATCTAATATTTTTTTAAGCCTAGCCACACATGCAACAAAAACATTAGCTTTGGCTTCCTAACTTATAAGCGCAGCGTAAACCCAAGACATGTGTTGCAATTTCTGCTATGTCGAATAATCCTTGAACTGTTCAGATGTCTTGTATCGTTTTTTGATGAGTGATTGAAGAGCGAAAAAATCTTTTTAAAAACCATATTAATGTATATTTTCTTTCCTATAAATCTTAGGTAAATTAACGCGTGATAATAAGTGATTACCGCAAACATTAAAGAATGTTTGAATATCTTATTATCCCTGGGTATCGACAAAATTCTGGTTTTTACATCGACTACTATCCCACCAGGTACAGTTTTGGCAAGCTAGTTAAAAAAAATGCATAAAAATAATTAATCAGGTATATAATATCGTAGTTGGTAGCTATTATTGGGAGCCTAATACAATTTCCCGCTCCGCCGGCGTCCAGTCCCCTGGTCTCAGGACAATTAGTACGGTTGACATTATTTTTGTGTCACCCCAATTGTACCTTTTGCTTGTCTATCTTTGTGTAACGAACGCTGAAATTCACGGTAACCCCCCGGGCATCCACTGATGTAAACATCTAGGAATCTTGTCTAATATTCTTTTATTTTTATTTAGTTTATTTTGCGCCGGAAAATGGTTTTGCTATTCTTTAGTTTTTGTAAACGGTATTTCTTGGTATAAAGTTTATTTTTCTTTCTCACAAAACTAATGATAATATAGAAAACTAGCTACAACCTGCTGTTTCTGTTGTAGTCTTAAATAATAGTAGCATAAGTTACTCATCACATCATCAGCTATCCACCAATGAATGTCTCTTCAAAATCGTACGGATGCTTCAGCCTACTCTATAGCTTATATGGGGAAATAAGAGAATTATTTTAACAATTCTCGTCGCGATTTTTAAGTGTATAAAGACACACGTTAACTTTTCTGCAACCCCGTCATGGTTCATACTTTTTCAGTCAGAACAATTAAAGTAGATATGTCTGGTCATAATAACATTTATTAATAGATTTTTATTACTAATTTCAATCCCATTTAAATTATTATGTAGGTACTTTACAGGTGACACCCGCGGTGCGGCCGGGGGAATTTGTCTATGGCGGTTCGGTGTTGCGCCTCTTATTGCGTGGAGTGGTGAGAGGCCGGATAGCGTCCTACCTTGGGGGTGAGAATAATCACCCCGGGATGTATCCCAGTAGTGGGGTAAGGCAGGGGGGACTCCAGAAGCCGCTGATGCGTTCCTGGTGTTAATCCCAACTGCCGAGGTAGGCCGCAGCGGGGTTTAGTGGGTAAACCGATATCTCCGGCAGTCCCACACACGCCATTAGTTTACCCCACGAAGGGTATGGTGCGAAAAGCATTCCCCGCGTAAAAAAAAGGTACTTTACTATGGAGAAAAGTTTAAAACTGTCCCTAATTTTGGTAGGAAAAATATGACATGTTAATTTAGTGACAACATTTTCATTATACTTACTTTAATGAAAGGCTTTTATACTAACAAATATCTATCTATAGATGTGTACATGTAAAATGGTAAAGTAGTCCATCCCAGGGGCTAGGCCCATCCTTAATTACTTATTTGACCCGGGGACGGTGGCTTAGAGAAGACATGACAAATCTCCTTTCAATTATCTTCTTAATGAATGGTCCTGCTTGTATGTTGAAATTGGATTTCATTGTAATTGTGATTGATGGGAGCGATAATGTATTGTTGTTATTGAATAAGATTGGGCGAAGCTTTGTGTGTGAGGTCATTGGATGATGATAGATATGTGTTAATTATTCTTATTGAATGTGGACGAATATTTTACACTATCTTATTTGTACATCTATCCCTACTAACAAATATAAGTGAATGTTTGTAATTTCAAATACGTTACTTACAATAAAGACTTTTTGAAGTGAAACTTTTTAGAATTGATGTGATTTCAAACCGGATGCAACGAAAAAACGACAGGTAAGAGACACAAATACAAAATTAGTGAGCCAGAGCGAGAGAGCAAATGTTGGTGTGTAAGTATATAGCACACTGTTTAATACTTGCTTGAATTTGAGCATTTAACGTGTGTAGTATATGTGAAAAGTACGTGAACTAATACTACTGTACATTATATGCAGCTACGTATTACAGCTTTTATATATATTCATCTAATTCTTTTGTCGATTTACTGAAGTTTCCCTTGGTGTGTGAATGGCACACACACCTTTTTTTTTAAATCGTTATTTTACCTGTCTGTCTGTTCGTTCCGGATAATCTCTGGAACGGATGAACATACTTTTTAAAAGCACATTGCAAACAATCAAGTTGCAGATGTCTATGGGTAATACTAATAGCTTACCATCAGATCACCCATCTACTCATAATAAAGTATATGTATGGGCTACTTCAAATATATACAGTTTGTATTTACCTTCGTCTTGTGTACCGTGGGACCAAATAGGTTTACTAATGATTTTTTCAGTAGTTCAATCATCAATATATTCGAAAACCTTATTTTATTATTAACAACGATTGATTGAAGAGCTAACAATCCAAAGGTAAACAGGAGGTTACTTGATTATTCGGTTAGCTTTAAGGTTGACACTGACTGCATTGGTTGATTATATTAAAGGTGCTTTTAAAAAATAAATAATTGACTACACACAAAGCGTTCTGGTTTAAGCGGTCATGTCACATTTCCTACTGCGTAGTGTGTTAAGGGTTCGCTTCCCATAAGTGAAAATACTTTGTGTGAGAAAGAACACACACACGCGGTCGGAGTCGCGGGTGAAAGCTAGAAGTTTTATAAAGTGTATTTTAATTTTAAAAATTGTTAAAACCATATCTGATTTTTATATAATTATTATAAATTTGCAAGTGGCCTTACTCTTTATCTGTCTGTTACGCTTTCACTACTAAACCATTGCAAAAATTTAAATAAATTTCGATATAGGGATAGATCGGACTTAAGCTCCTTTTTTTATATACGCATGCGTAGCCGAGGACAAAAGATAGCTGAAAATAAGATAGGGTAAATATGATGCATAGAGTAAAATATACCTAAAAAATTATGAAGCTTGATAGGAGTACTATGCGATGCTCGAATACCAATATGCCCAAAAGGCAAAGTGTACAAAACGGCACAGTTAGGCTATCAATTATATTATACGGTAACAAGTCTCAGTCAAAACACTGCAGAAACGTAAATTTTGAGGTAGTCCGAAGGAGTGACGAAGATGGGATGGGCAAGGACGGTAACAATTATGTACTTTTGAGGTAAATATAACACAAAATGAGTGATTTTTTTTTTTTTTTTTTTTTTTTTTTTTTTTTTATATATATTTAAGCCTGCCAAAGTGACTCTACTCTGCCTGATGGAAAGCATGAGTAGAATCCAGGAGTAGGGGTCACCATGCTTATTGTGAGGGTAGGCAATGTAGCATGGTGACCCCTACCATGGAAGCCTAGTTAGATTATTCTGCATCATTCTCCCGGCCTTCGAAGGGCGGGAGAATGATGCAGAATGATTGGGCCTCCGGTCTCACACTCACCAACGAAATACGACAGCAAGAATGCTCTCATTATTAGGATGGTCTTCTGTGTGAGGGTAGTACTGGCCGGGTCGAGCCGGCCCGTTCGTGCTGAAATCAGCGTGGCTCTACTACCTACATTTTTTTTGAAATTACATTTGAAAGGAGATTGAGTTAGTATATATAATAAAATAGTCATAATAGTACAGTAATTCGTGCGGACGGTTGTAAGCCTACCAGAAGGCAAAATACCTCCGTTTACATGGTTTTACCGAACTCTTAAATGGTGAAAATTGACGACCAATGACAGGATGTCTTGGTGCTTGAACAAGTAGGGTAGAGAACCTAAAGTGGGAAAAGGTTAAGAAAAAGAAATAACTGTTAGCAGATTACAGTGTGAATAACTTTATTGACACACTTAAGTGGGTAAACACCTTTACGAACTGTCTCCGAAGTAATTAGTGCAGGCATAAAAAGGTTCCCTAAAAGCAATTTTCTTGTGAAAGATAGATTAAGCATGGAATTATTTATTTACTAGTCTGGTCAGGCTTGAAGCACTTAGTAGGGTGAATTTGTGAAGTAGGTGTGTTTTTGTTACATTTTCTTACAATGTTCTATTTGAGTTTTTATTTAGAAAAAATAGGTTTGGGGCAACAAGTATATAGAGTCTGAAACTTGTTTAGAATCCCCAAAATTTACACGTGATTAAAACGACTACCTCAATGCGACTGCTGTGCTCATTCAAGTGCCGAATCGAACCAAATGTTTATAAAATCTACAAATATTTGTTTCTGAGTTTGATGTTGTCTATGTGTGATAAATATACAGTTAATCTATCTGTCATAGTACAAGTTCTGATAAGTTTGAAGATTTAGATGGCGCTGTATCAGTAAATATAATTAAAAATCGTGTAAATGTAAAGATGTGTATAAAAGTATGTAAAGATTGGCAGCAAGTGCTTTGTAATCGCTGTTTTTTATTGTAACTCATTCGAAATATCGGAATATAGAAGCTATCGTAGCTTTTAAAATAATTTATTTGCGAGTAACCTCCACTGTACAACAAAATGTAGTGGAACCACGCTGATTTAAGTATGAATGGACCAGTTCGACCGGGGCAGTACTACCCTCACACTAAAGACCAACCTGAAAATGACAGCATTCGTGGTGTCTTATTTCGTTGCTGATTATGAGACTGGGACCTAATGATGCAGATGCATCTCACTAGGCCACCATAGTGTGGCTCATCATGCTGCATTGTCTGCTTTCATAATGAGGATGATGACCCCTACTCCTGGATTCTACTCATGCTTTCCAGCCGGCAGAGTAGAGTCACTTAAGTAGGTCAAATATAAAAAAAAATGTGGGAAATCGCGAAAGTCCAAACATGTGTTCCGTCGAAAACTCAAAAACTCACCGATTTGCCGTTTTTTATGCTACTCGAAAGCAATATATCCTAAGTAAGTAATTGTGCATTCGTTCCCTTGTCAGTTCACTGTAGTAAAACAAACCTAACAAAAACCAAATGAATTGTTGTTGAAGCGAGTAGAACAAACGATGGCCGGCCGGGATGAATGTCAGTCGCCTGTGAAGTCTAGACGCCGCCGCCGCTTCGTTACTTTGTTTGTATCTAATTCAACTTTTTGCAACTCTTAAAGTTCTTTGACTAAAAACTGTTTGGTAAATTGTTGTACTAATTCAAATAAGGACAACAATTAACATTCTAATGTGTTTTAACTATATTTTCGATAACTAATGTGATAATATTGTACACCATAGCCTAATCTTCACATTTGACTTGACTTGACTGCACGATTGGCCTAGTGGCTTAAGCGGTTGCCATGCCGCTTCCTACTACGCCAAGTGTCGTGGGTTCAAATCCCACGTAGGACAACACTTTGTGTTTGTTGTTCACAATTTGTTGTTCTGAGTCTGGGTGTTCTTTGTGTCCGTTTCATGTATGTTTGTAAAGTCCCCCGCGACACAGTAATTTATATTCCTAATGCAGGAGTTGTCTTTTTAAACAAAATTTTGTTTCCCAAATTACACTAAACATGCCTATTACCAATCAAATACCGTAATAAAGAAGTTATACCATGAACAAACGACATTTTTTTAAGAAAGCAATATAATGTAACATTTCGTTGATAAATTATTTCGCGGGTACACCCACTTCATTCAATTTCCCAAATAAATAGGTTGTGCCACTGGCATCGGGGGAATTATTTATTTACCTACCTCTTTCTTGGCTTTTGCTCAATATTACGCTCTCAACACCTCAATTTATTCATGAGTTCACATATTTTTAAGAAATGTCATTACGCACTTCAGTAGGCGTTGGCGGACTATATCATAAAGTTATGTGTGTAAATCATTCGATTGTAGAAAAATAATGTTAAGTAGGAAAGGTAATAACATAATATATAGGTACTAGTTGACCCAGCGAACTTCGTACCGCCCAACTTTAAAATTCCAGAACTTGATCGCAGCGCCACCTACCGGGTCTAATTGCGAATCTAAACCATTCCCAGATCCCCTTGAACACACACAAAAAATTTCATCAAAATCGGTCCAGTCGTTTGAGAGAAGTTCAGTTACATACACACTCACACAAGAATTATATATATAAAGATTTAGCAATCATTGTCGCAATGTAGTATTGTATTGATCCTTCTAAGAGAAGCTAAAATGAACAAGGACATTAGAAAATATATTTTTGGATTATAGTTTGTACTCTCGATTGTAGACGATTAATTGGTTAAATAAAATATGGAAGAAGAGCCATATGTCCAGCAAAGGACTGTTAAAGGCTGTTGATGATGATGTGGCAAAAAAGTATAAGTGAGCTTGGTGGCCGCTATTCTTGGATTCTACTCATGCTCTCCATTAGGCCGAGTAGAGTCACTTAGGTAGGCTTGAATTTAAAAAAAAATAGCTAAAACAAAAGAAACCTTCTAAAGAGAGGCCTGTGCCCAGTAGTGGTTTGTTTTTTTTTTAATATAAGTTAAAATTAATTTTATATTGATTAAATTTTTTTTCATTACTTTCTGATATATTTCCACAATCGATTCATTATCTATATATATAAAAATGAATTCCTATGGCTATTTCCCTTGGTCACGCCATCACGCGTGAATGGCTGGACCGATTTCGCAAATTATTTTTTTATAATATTCCTTGAAGTAAGGATGGTCCAGAAAAAAAAAATTAAAAAAAATCCGAGAATACAAAACAATTGAGCGACGTTGATTCGAGTGTTAGGCGGTTGTTACGCAGGCATAGTAAGGCGTTACGCAGTACGCGGAGTCAGCTAGCTACATGTAAATAATAATATTATTTTGAAAGAAAGATTCCAACTGCTTAAATGCAATGAAAAGAGAAGGCTTTTTAAATTATAATTTTACGCTTTTTTCAGTTTGTGTTAAAATAGTAATATACAAGTAATATGATTAATATAGCCGTGAAATGGTCTACTTATAATGAAAGCATTTAATACCCTTATTGCTAAGGAAAAAACCCTTTGTTTTGCATTTGCAGGCCCCATTTATAAAAATGATTAAGACTACATCGCTATCACAATTCTAACAACTTCAAAGACACGGCATGTTCCGAGCCTATATTCCCAAGTTTATTTGGGGTCGGCTACCAGTTCGACCGATTTTACCTGAATTGCAGTTTTTCCAAGGAGCGACTGGCATCGGACCTTCGCAACCCTAAGGCAGAACTGAAATTTGAAGATTGAACTACAAAGACACAAAGTCACAAGTCAAAGTCCGTTCAGCCGTAAAATACATACACATACACAATCGTAAAATACATACACATACACAATCGTAAAATACATACACATACACAATCGTAAAATACATACAAATACATACACAATCTCTATGTAATTGAAATTGGTGCAGTAGTTTAGCTGTAAAAGCGTAACACACAGACATACTGTTTTACTATTTTTTATTAGTCTAATTGACTACTAATCATCAGTTAGGTAGCAATTTATTCTATTATTCATTTATTTTTTTAGCAAAAGAGATAATATAAATAAAAAATATTCTTCTTTTTCTCTAATTAAGAAAGGCCTGATTATGATTGACATCTTAAAAAAAACAAAATTGACATTTCGAATTGAACATTGTCTTTAATGGACTGAATAAAAAAGGAAAAAAATATCTTTGAAAAAATATTATTTGAATATTATTTACAACACAGATAAAAACACGATTGAAAAGATTTTAATCATTTATTACTTAGAAGTTTGAAAATATTTTAAGATTATATATGACGGAACGGTGAGTCCGGTTATGTTTTTTAAACAGTGACGTCATTACTATTATTATTATTGGAGTATTTCGTTTTCAAAAATAACTTAAAATAAACTTCACTTCAACCAGAATTCACTTTTAATTAGTATTGATTACACAACTTCTAATATTACAAAATAAGTTAGGTGTTTGCTGTCCGAGCGCAGACAAACGAATCATCGCTCCGCTGCAGCGGGCGGCTTTTTATAGGCATGGTAGTGGGGTGGTCGACCGTTGCGAGTTGTTAACGTACTTGAGAACACGTGCAGCGATGACGTAGGTCGTTGAATGTTGTGTTGCGCCGATATATAAATATTTAAGACTTAAAACTTAAATATATTTTAGACTAGAAAGAATAGATTCTCAGTAGAATAAACACACGGCCATTTCGGAGGAGTCTGACAACTAACATTGTGACAATAGAATATTTTGATATTTAGATACTAGCTGATGACCGTTGCTATGCTCGTGTCCGTTTCATTCTTTTGTCACTAGGGGTATAAAAATAGTTCACGTCCTATACTCAGGCCTACTGAATAAATTTCACAAAAATCGACGTACATGAGTGTTTGATATAATATCGGCGGCTCCGAACGCAACATAGGGCTATGAAAAATAGAAGTTGGCCGATTCCCAGACTTACCCGATATGCACTCAAAATATCATACAAATCCGTCCAGCCGTTTCGGAGGAGTTTGGTAACAAGTACCGTAACACGAGAATTTTGTATATTAGATAATTAATGTAAACTAGTTCTACTCCGTGATGTTACCCGGTTATTATTGGGTCTTTAAAATAACAACGGGTTGGGGACTGGTAAGACACGTTATCTTACCGTTGGATGTTTGTAAGCCGCCCGAAGACCTCTAATTAGGCTTCACGACTGCTATGTTATGATAACAACCAGAACCGACTACTTAATGTGACCTCAGAATCATACAAACACTCATATCATGCCACAAACGGTCACCCATCCCCCCTAACCGCACCCTCGTTGCTTACCCTTGTTGATCGCGCTTCACTTATACATGAACTAATTACGCATATATCTGACTGACTTACTACGGTGAGTAATTAATTCAGATGGTTTGAGTACTATATTAATCTAAACACGCAACTGAAATGGTATATACACTGTTTTACAAATCAATTAGGTTATTGCTTTATGGGGCAGAACAAGAATCGTTGCTAAATGACTATTCCACAGATTAATTGCCCTATCTGACTATATTGATCACCTATGACATGTGTTGAGACAGTTATATAAATCTGCTGTAACAAATATAGTTGAATTATAGCAGTATAGTCTACATATCTATACAAAAAAATAAATTTGATGTGTGTGTTTGTAATTTCAAATAATCATGTCACACGTCATGTCATTTTTAGGGTTCCGTAGCCGAATGGCAAAAAACGGAACCCTTATAGATTCGTCATGTCTGTCTGTCTGTCTGTCCGTCCGTATGTCACAGCCAATTATTTCCGAAACTATAAGAGCTATACTGTTTAATTTGGTCAGTCGATGTATTCTGTGAACCGCATTAAGATTTTTACATAAAAATATAAAAAAAACAATACATTTTGGGGTCCCCATACTTGGAACTGAAACTCAAAAAATTTTTTTTCATCAAACCTATACGTGTGGGATATCTATGGATAGGTGTTCAAAAATGATGTTGAGGTTTCTAAAATCATTTTTTTCTAAACTGAATAGTTTGCGCTAGAGACACATCCAAAGTGGAAAAATGTATGTCCGTCCGTCCCTCTAACTTCTAAAATAAGAGAGTGATAAAACTAAAAAAAATATATGTTGTACATAACCATGCAAACTACCAACGAAAATTGGTTTGAACGAGATCTAGTGAGTAGTTTTTTTTTAATACGTCATAAATCGTAACACGCAATTTACCTTTCATCAAATCAATACACTAGTATAAAAACATCGATGAAAGTTACAACGAATTACAAGGACTTTTAGATGATGTTACTTGCTGATACGGAACCCTTCATGGGCGAGTCCGACTCGCACTCGGCCGCTTTTTATGCGTGGCTCTATTACCTTAAAATTAACTCAATAATTCAACTATCGAGTTCAGTTTACCCTCAACGTATCGAAGGTCCGTGGCTTATTTAGCTTGACTGCCTTGTTGGTCTAGTGGTCAGCGTATGCGGCTACTGATCAATAGGTCTCAGGTTCGATTCCCGAGTCGGACCAAATGTTTGTATGATCTGCAAATATTTGTTTCGGTGTTTTCTATGTATAATATGTATTTACAAAAAAGTAAATTTATGTATTTATATTAGTTGTCTAGTACCCATAAGACAAGCTCTGCTTATTTTAGAACTAGATGGCGTTGTGTGTAAGATGTACTAAAATATTTATTATTATCGCTACGTGGAAAGGCTGATGTTTACATAAACCCATTGAACTAGTAACCAACCTTTAGGAACAATAATAATATAGGCTAGAAAGATGATGAAGATGGTGTCCGAATATAACTATAATAAAATAATAAATAATAATACTCTGGAGTACAAACACTGTAACCATATCCATAGTAGTAGGTACATATGGAACAGTCGCGAAAAGTATACACAGATACATTAATAAATTAAATGCATACATAAACATACATATACTACAAAAAACAGGCAGCCATATACACACACACACATATCTAACAAAAGCTTTAGGGGACACAGTATTTTTAATTTCGAGGGAATCCGAACCTCCTCTTCTCTGAAGGTTTCAGAGCAGGAATTAGGATATAAAACCTAGAGTAAATCTTGAGTAAGAAAATTCATAATTATAATAAATGAAAAATATAAAAAAATGCATCTACTTGAAAAGTTTCTGAAATTGCCTGTAATTTTGATAATTTCAACTTCGCGTGAGTGTTCGGAATTACACTTTTCTTGTCAAAAGAAAGTAGAATCTAACACAAATAAATTTTTAATCCTCGCAACATGTTTGAAGTTACTTGAACAGTTGAACTGGCCAACGTTGTCCTTATCCCAATCTTAAATTGGCCACATTCTGACCTACGTACCGGAACAATTCCAATTACATTCCGGGCAAGCACAAACCAGGGTGGGCCGAATTGTGTGAGGAATCTACGAACTTTCCACCATCTTTAATTAATAACGGAATAGTATTGGACCCGGGTTGAATTCTAAACGACAGTTGCCGACCAGATTGCTTTCCGACAAAGTTGGGCAAAGAATCTTGACAAGTTTTGGAGAGCGTTTGACAGTTACCAAGTTCAGACAAATAATTGAAGCTTACATTGTTAAGCAGTGAAAACAATATTTCCTACTTCTCAATATTTATCAAAAGATATAATAACGTAATTATTTGATAAAGTTAATATTTTGTCATAATAAATGGATATTAATTTATTAGTCTGTTATGTATAATTGTTACATCACTTTCATTTGCGTACCATAGCTTCTGGAAAGTTCCTGATGGCATCCATTCATCATGGATTTTAATGATATGTGTCGAACATTTTTACTACCTATTTTTTTTAAAAGACTACTCCCTCATTATGAATATATACATCTTGTATTGCGGGGGACTTTACCAACATACATTAAACGGACACTAAGAATACCTAGTCTCTAAACAATAATTTGTAGACCACACAAAGCAACAACATGTGGGATTTGAACCCACAACACTTGGCGCAGTAGAGAGGGGCGTGGCGACCGCTTAAACCACTAGGCCAATAGACCTCATAGCTGGTATTCACTTTACTCATTATGTTCATAAACACCTAACGACTTGATGATCTCAGCTTTCTTGGCTCCAAAAAGTACTTAAACAAATTTGAAACGTTTATGTTTGCCTCTTCGCATTTACCGTTTACTTTATCTTTTTAATGCAACCCTGTAACAGTATAGGCAAGGCTCTTGTTGTAAGGCTTTAATTTTCCCCAAATGTTTCTTTTTAACATCGTACTGAGTTATCTTGAGCCATCTGACGCTCTAAAGGGATAGGAAATTAAGATATTTTTGTACCATTTTTGTTTCATAGACGTTTGCACTTTTCGACAACAAAATGTAGAGAGCACAACGGAAAATGCAACACCAGCTTTGTCCGAAAGAATTGAATTAAAATGGCGACTGACTTTCTCTGTTTTTCGCGAAGCACGCCTGAGTGCCCGCAAATGGGCAATTAGCCGCTTGCGAAAAGAATAAAAGCAAGTACATTTGGTTTTTCGTGAAAACACTGTAATTTTTAACTCGCGTTCTATAATCTTGCGATGAAGTTGGCATTTAATAAGGTTTACTCCACATACGTGTAAAAGAAATAAAAATTAGCATAAAACAAGTTTAGGAAGAAGGAAAAAAACAAGGTAGTTGTTTTGGTAGTCTTAAATTTGAATAATTCTGCCCACACGCTCACCACTGCAACTGGTGTACACCGGGTATAATAGCAGTGAGCTATTAACACAGAGAGTATACACTCGTATATTACCAATTAAACTGTTTTAGATCCTGCAACGAAATTAAACTGAAAAAACTATAAGATTGGGAAATATATGGTTTTTTCAGGCTATGTTTTTTGCATATTCAATATAATATAAAAATCCAAATTAAGTAGAATTTTCGCTTCAACAAAATGTAGTAAGTGATTGTATACACTCGTCCCCGTGGAGTCCTTTTGAACAATTTATTTAATTAATAGTAACAACAAAAACCACAACTGAATACATATTAATAACACTTTATTAAATTAGAATACACAAAAAACATACAAATAAAAGTCAAAAGTTCACTAAATTAAATTTAACGTTATGGTGACAACCGAGTTATTTTATGGTAACTAATTTATCAAATAAGTATGTATTTATTTAATATTGTTTATTCATTCTTATTACAAAAATATTTGTTATGTTTGCCATTTTTTTTGATTTCTTTTTGTTTATGTGTTATGCATCGATTTCTTTTTGATATTTTTCTACAAGATCTAAATGAGGAATCAGTAACACTAGTCAGTTCCGAACTTTGAAAAAGTTTCCAACTAAAACACTGGCTGGTTGTTGCAAAGTTGTTAAACAACTATTTTAAAGAAAATACAATAGACTTCGTATATTTCATTTCAAAATGTTTTCTGTTCAAAATTGCTTCGAGAATTCACTTTGAATTCCACAGTTTTTATCGTCAAACAAGAATGTTGTTTATTTACATATATTTTTGTGTGACTTTTGAAGTGGAAATATTCGTACCGTCACTACTCATATTATTATCATATATCCGCATTGTTTTGTTTAAAAAATGTTTTATATGTATTCTATGTAATTCTGAGTTATTGAGAGTTCTTTATCCTGTCTTGTTGGTCTAGTGATTAGCGTATGCGGCTGCTGATCATGAGATCTCGGGTTCGATTCCCGGCTTGGACTAATTAATTTTTTGTGTGTTCCACAAATATTGGTTTCGGAGTTTGGGTGTTTTCTATGTATATTATGTATAACTAAAAAAAAAAACTTTGTTTATGTATTGTATCAGTTGTGTAGTACCCATAACACAAGCTCTGCTTAGTTTGGGACTAGATGATGTTGTGTGTAAAATGTCCGAAATATTTATTTATTGATTTTATCCCGCATAGCTCCTCCTCCTTGCTAGTATTGATACGACTGATTTTAGTTATTATCGTAAGCAACATCTATTGGTAAACAAGTTACATTAAAAAAGATTCGTAAGCACAATTTTTGTTTCCATAATACATGTTTAAATTTATTTTATAGCAATCTTACATGTTTAATTTACAAAAGATAACTTTGAAAGAAAAAATAAATACGCTTTTGAAAAATTCTACACGACTTTATAAATTTATCTTGACGGTAAACGTAAAGAGATAATTCCGCATCTTTGCAATGCTCCAAAGCATCAGTGTTACGAAAATGGGGTAAAAACTGAGCGACATACAGGTAAATGAACTTAGCATTAGACTAATAAGATCAGCAACTCTCACGGAAAGGCACTCTCAGGAAAAATGAAATTATGTTTTTAAGCAAGATATGTTATTTTTTTATTTTAAAATAATGTAAAATCTAACCCGGGCAGTTTTTGGATGTATTTCTCATTCTGAATTGAAATCTCTTTTTCTAATTGTAAAGATCAACAGCCATTAACAGTCCATAGCAAGGAGGATTTTGGCCTACTTTTAGAATGCTGGCCAGACGCGACGTCATAGGATTTTTTCAAGCTTTCCTACTCTGTGTATTATCCTACGAAGTTTATTGCATTTGTTATTCAACATCTTGTACACCTACGATCACAAATAATTAAAGATTGATTGATTTGTGGGGTACGGCAGGGGGGACATCAGAAGCCGCTGTTACGATCCTGGTGTTCCTCCCGACTGCCGAGGTAGGCCGCCGCGGGGTTTAGTGGGTATACTGGTTGCCCGGCAGTCCCACACACACCCTTCGTTGTCCCCAAGTAGGGTATGGTGCGAAAAGCACTCCCCGCGTAAAAAAAAAATAGGTGATGACTCCCCGAAATCTTAATCTATTACCACTTGAAGTTGTTTGGCAAACTATACTACTAGATGTATTGAGCCCAAGTATATCCTCTTATTACAGGTGTATCTATTCGACAATCGAATGTACAGAGATGCAAAGCTATGTACATAGGTTTTCTAGTTTTGTATTTCCAATTCTGCATAAAACATTTGGTTCAGTTAGAGATCATCAAAATATGAACTGTAATAAATAAATATATAGTATTATTAATAGAAAAATAAATATAAAGTACACAGATATTATTATATACATACAGATAGTATGAGATTACACTGCCTATATTAATGTGTGTTAAAGTATTAAAGTATGATGAAGTATTACTTTCAAATAGCTGTCAGTTCTTTAAAGTTAAAGGCCATATTTATTACAATTTTTATTCAAAACTCAGTGCTATTGTTTCATTTTAAAATGATATTATTTACCAAAACTTTAATGTATTTATATTATATTTTTGTTATGTGTTATATTGGTAATGTATTACATTTATGTGTATCTATTAATATACAAAGTACTAAGTAAATTTATTATTATTATTTGTGTTTTTTCTTTCTTTAATATTGTAAACTTTATTCATGTGAAAATATCCAGTCCTTGCACCTACCGCATCGTATTTCTACATCGCCTGAAGGTTGACTGGCAGAGTTTGTACAACATGTGCAGCAAGTATAAATAAATAAATAAATAATGTCTTATTATGTCTATTCAGTCGTACACATTGTATATATGGATTCTTCCTTAATTTGTGAAAGAGGAGTAATCTGATTAACCAAAAAATAATCGCTTATTAAGCTAAAGTATGATCAAAAATAGACAGCATTCCAAATTGATACCTATATAGCAAAATCGTGCAGGTAATGCCTTTACCTTAATCACCACTGACAAAATCACAGAAAAGGTATCCAATATTCAGCAGTATTGATCACCGTCCATAACTTTTTATTAATACCAGGTAATGTTATCAAAGCCATGAAACATCGCTTTCAACGTATATCGGAAACATTCTACATCACATTTACTATATCTTCATAGCATTGGAATGTGACGGATATCAATAAAGATATGAGAAGGGTCGGGCCCCAGACCACTTATGTTACTCAATTGTTATTGCCGTAAAAATTGTTATTCAAAAGAATATCGAATTGTCTCTGTATTTCTGTAAGGTTAAAATTTACATATGACTTACCGGTAAGTACCACAGTATTACCGGTAACAGAGGTTCAAGACCGATTCTGTTAAATAAATGAAGATACTTTCTTATACTTAATTTCTTGCAATTGATAGCAGGTTTATGTATGTATCCCTTTTGACTGCCTTATTGGTCTAGTAGTTAGAGTATGCGGGTGCTGATCAAGAGGTTTCGGGTTCGATTCCGGGGTCAGATGGATTGCTTGTATGATTTGCAAATATTTGTTTCGGAGTTTGGGTGTTTTCTTTGAGAATATGTTTGTATTTACAATATACTGTATTTCAAAAATATATATATATATTGTAAATACATATATGTATTTATATCAGTTGTCTAGTACCCATAGCACAAGCTCTACTTAGTTTGGGACTAGATGATGTGGTGTGTCATTCACACTCCGTGTCAAGACACTGAAGTCATTGATTCAATAAGAGCCAAGGACAACAACATGAGTGCCTTAGCACTCACTTTGTCCTATGCAGTTGGCTCTCCTTAGGAAGAAATTTAGAAACAAACTTTATACCAACCCGTTTCGCCAGCTTGCAGTACACTACACCTCCCTTTTAAATTAGAGCCCTAAGGGCTATTAATGATAATAATGAGCAATTTTCAATCGTATTGTAAATTGAATAACATGTTCAGTTTGAGGAAGATTTATTTTATGTACTGTCAATTGCTTATTTAATTGGTCCTAGGCTTAATTATATTAACGGTCTTTTCCCTAGTTGGAGATATTGAGTCAATCACATACTATCAGACTCCTTAAATAAAATGTTTTGTCGGTTCCTATTTTTTTTTTTTATTGTTGTAATGGAATAGGCGTTTGTCTTCCATCTCACCTGATGGAAAGTGTAGATGAAGACGAAGATGGTAGACGCCCATCCAAAAGAAACCTGTTCACTCTACTCTTAAAGGCTCCAGAGTTCAACTCATCAGGAAAAATAGACCCAGGCAGGTCGTTTTTCATGATATACTAGAACTTCTGTTTGAATTCCATATGTGTATAGGTAAGTTTATTATATACTTTCATTGTGTCAATTTAAGTTCTTATTACAATGGCTTAGGGGTGATATAGGCGTATCAATTTGTAAAAGTGGCTTAACAATTTTAGTTCGATGGGCAAAAAGTCCCTAAGGCGATTTTACGGTGAATTTTCAAGGAATGAAAAAAATACAATTTTGTTGGATTTGGAGCAAAATATTGTATCTTAGTACTAGTAGAAAAACGTTATAGCATTGTGATGAATGATCTAAAGTGTGTTTTGATATTTAATCTGTTATATGGTGTGGTTGGATCTATCGAACTTTTCCACATATATTTTTGGTAATTGATTTAGCGTTTGGGGCTAAAACTGAATGTAATAAATTATGAATAGAGCATGAAACATGTTTGACAAATGGTTGATAAGTTAGTTTTTAACATGGGTAGTAGAATATTTTGGCAAAAATGCAACGAATTTTTTAAGCACATTTTTAAATGGGCTAATTGATTTTTTTATTTTTTATGTTCCATCTTATACAAAATATTGTTGTTGATGTTTGTGGTTCATATAATGTTTATTGGAAGTGGCTATAAGAATAGGTTTTCAGATCAAAAATCATGTATTCAAATAAACTGAATTAATATCTAGCGCATGTACTAACAATTTACTTGTCTTTGTTTTAACTACTATAGGTTAGTTCTATATAACTTGATATCGTTTGTATACGTTTAAATAAATCTAAGTTTATATATTTAAAAGTCTGTCTTTATTTTATACTAACTGAGTCTCAGAGTGTTACTCGTGGTTATTTTTGTAAACGCGAAAATCGCAGCGGAGCGAAGCTAGTCTAAAAAACACACGAATTTATTTTCATTTGCTTTCGTGACCTTTTTTATATTCATCATCAACAACCCATGACGACCCACTGCTGGGCTCAGGTCTTCTCTTAAGAGAGGCTTAAGGCCATACGTCCCCACGCTGGCCGACATAATCTTGCTGTTGGATGTTTCTAAGCCGCCCGAAGGCCTCCAACTAAGCTTCACGACTGCTATCTTATGATAACAACCGGGAGCAACTGCTTAACGTGACCTCCGAATCACGGAAACGCTCATTACATAAAATGCCACAAACGTTCACCCATCTAGGTCCGACCGCGCCGTCGTTGCTTACCCTCGGTGATTGTTTCCAATCACCTAAGGCCACTCGGCTATGAGCGCTTCTTATTTTTATATTCATTTAGTAAAAAACTGTTCATTTGGTATTACAAACAGACAATTCAATTTTATTTATTTGCATAGTTATGAGCCTGCCAAATTGACCCTACTCTGCCTGATGGAAAGCATGAGTAGAATCCAAGAGCAGTGATCACCATCCTCATTGTAAGTGCTCTCGATGCAGCATGGTAACCCACACTATGAAGGCCTGTCGGCACGAATGCTGTCATTTTTAAGTTGGTATTATATGCGAGGGTAGTACTACATTGGCCGAGTCGAACCATTCGTGACGAAATAAACATGGCTCTACTACGTCTATAAGACAGCACAAAAAGCAAACAGTTTTTTTAAGCTATTGTATAGCTTATATCGCGGGCTTTAAGCGCAGCGACCGAATCAAGAAATTCCATAACGAAAAACCCTAACACCCTAAAACGGGATAGCGAATATGATTGTAACTGCAGTGTGACAAGGACGTGGCGGCTCCGTGCTCTATAGGCAGATAAGCGCATGCGTGCTGCCGCAAGCAGCCGTTATCCGTTGCCTTGACAACACAGTCATTCTAGATTCTTCTTCCTTGCTTTTCTTGCATAAGTTGATAAAAAATGCTATGCAATAGCTTTACCGCGGCAGTCCCCATGACTTTTTTAATTCGCTAGTATAAATGAAAGGAAAGCAGTGTTGGTAATACACTCGGATTCTAACTACAATATTGTAAAATACAACGTTTCTTGCATCCATCACTTGGTTAGTCCAAGACTGTCTAGCGGTAAGCCGCAGACAGCAACGCCATTACTTCAGCATGTATTAATACAACTGAATTATACTTGGTATCGCTCACAGACGTGACAAGTATACTGATAGTTAAAGAGATCGCTAAAGTGTTTTGCGTTTGATACTGCAATAGAATATAAATGTTGAACGGTTTTATAGTTCTGAGCATTGCTGCAACTCTTAAGAGGTCATAGGTCTCAGGAACCTGGTATGACTTTACACCGATCTATATATTTACGACTGAAATATTAATGCTCGATAAAAAGGTCAGTTATTCGTACTATTTCCCACTTCCCTACTTTTCCTAACCATTGCCTTCTGACTTACCAACTTTTCATTTTATATTGCACGCTTATTGGGGTTCCGTAGCCAAATGGCAAAAAACGGAACCCTTATAGATTCATCTGTCTGTCTGTCTGTCCGTCCGTATGTCACAGTCACTTTATTCCGAAACTATAAGAGCTATACTGTTGAAACTTGGTAAGTAGATGTAATCTGTGAACCGCATATAGATTTTCACATAAAAATAGAAAAAAAACAATACATTTTGGGGGTCCCCATTCTTGGAACTGAAACTCAAAAAAATTTTTTTCTTCAAACCCATACGTGTGGGGGGATATCTATGAATAGGTCTTCAAAAATGATGTTGAGGTTTGTAATATCATTTTTTTCTAAACTGAATAGTTGCGCGAGAGACACTTCCTAAGTGGAAAAATATGTGTCCCCCCCCTGTAACTTCTAATATAAGAGAGTGATAACACCAAAAAAAAAATATGTTGTACATTACCATGTAAACTACCACCGAAAATTGGTTTGAACGAGATCTAGTAAGTAGTTTTTTTTTAATACGTCATAAATCGTAAACCGCAATTTACCTTTCATTCAATCAATACACTATTATAAGAACTTATAAATGATATTACTTGCTGCTACGGAACCCTTCATGGGCGAGTCCGACTAGCACTTGGCAGCTTTTTTTTTTAATATAATTCATAAAGTGCCTGGTTGATTGTGGTTCAAAAAAAACATTTGAAACATAAACTTTATTTATAAATATTTTAGGACGAGAAACGCCCATATTTTTTATTTATTATAATTACTTAACGTAAATTAATATCATCACTTTAAATTCCATATATTTTTAATATTAGTATAAGTACATTAAATTTTGAATAAAACGGTGAGTTAGCATAAATACATTCGAAATTCGCTTCATAAAATCAAACCTTAGTGAACAACTGTCAATACAAAACAACATAGAAATAAAATCAATCAGCGCGATCACTCCGCTGCAACAACAGATACTTTGGAATAAATATACATGTACATGTTTCCTATTCAATATTTTTACCTGCACTATTGCGTATCTGGCAATCAAAAGCTGTACTCTTTTATTTTTTGCGATAGCTTATGATGCCGTTACTTGTTTATTCAGGTTATAAAATAACTAGCTTATACGCTTTACCGATTAGCGTAACGTTATATTGTTATACTGTGCAAAACGATATTGTGGTTGTATATAAGTGATTATCCGTGTGGTGACGGATTAAGAATACAGAGTGTCACCACCCCTATTCATTCCGCGGGTGTCGTAAAAGGCGACTAAGGGATAAACTACGCAAGACAACATCAATGCAAAGAGAAGGAAAACTTGAAACCAACCCTATACCAACCCGTCTGGCCAGCGTGGTATAGTAGGCCAAAACCTCCTTTTTAAGGAGAGGCCTATGTCCAGCAGTGGACTGTTAAAGGCTGTTGATGATGATATAAGTGAGACCTTAAAAGTTAGACATGCTGTCGCCGACTTTTTTTAGAACTTTAGAACTTCTCAAGAGGAACAATTCTTTCATATATAATTTTTTACCCGTGTTTGAAACTTTTTTCAGTTAAAATAAAGTATAACTGAAAAATTAACCTATTACTTGTAGCATAATGATGTACAGTATGAAACCTTCCTAAATTATTTAGTATTTTTATTTATTCATTAAACGATTTACATACAAGTTTGCCTACATTGAATGCATTCACAATCTCATTGGAGATTTACCGTGCATCAAGATTCACATCGATTACAATAAATAAACCATGTTACACAGTCATATTACACTAACAAACGCATATCGTAGGTAGACATGAAATAATAAAACCAGTATCAAATATCCCTACTAATATTATAAATGCGAAAGTAACTCTGTCTGTCTGTCTGTCTGTTACGCTTTCACGCCTAAACCACTGAACCGATTTTGATGAAATTTGGTATGAAGATAGAACTCAACTTGGGAAAGGACATAGGATACTTTTTACTGCAATAATCGAGATACAAAGGCCAAAGCTAGGTGATTATAAAAATACATAAATAGTAGATGTCAAAATGTATCACTGTTTATCTCCTGTCAAAACTTCACAACAATAGCATAACAAACTTGCATGGCAACCATAACGATAGTTTGTAAATCACATAAAGACCATTAGACCAGGGTAGTTAATTTTTGAAAACAAATAAAATTATAGTAGAATTAAACCCATTGGAAAATGAGGAGAATATTATAAAAATAAAAGGAAAAATAATTTACGGGCGATCTGAGGTCGGACAGAGGTAGGGGGGGAGGTTTTCGGGTCCTTTAAGCGGGGCGTGAAAAAGCATCTCACTAAGCCGCCATAGTGTGGGCCGCCATACATTATTGTCTGCATTCGCAGCAAGTGTGGTAGCCCCGACTCTTGCATTCTGCTCATGCTTTCCATCAGGCAGGGTAGAGGCACTTTGGGTGGCTAAATATATAAAACAAAGGGTACAAAACGGTTTATCTCGATTTCCGGCAAAACTACAAGTCCTATGGAAAAAAATAAATGGCAAAGTTGTAGGTAATTAAAAGATCTACAACTTTTTAGGGTTCCGAAGTTTATGACTTCGAACCCTTATAGATTCGTCATGTCCGTCCGTCCGTCCTCGACTTACCGTCCAAACGATGAGTGCTAGAAAGATGAAACTTTGCATGAATATGTATTGTAATTACGTCGACAAAGTGTTACAATAAAATTATGAAATATATTTTTATTTAGGGTACCTCCCCTACACGTAAAGTGGGGATGTTTTTTTTTCTCGCGGCTACCCCACCGTGTCCGTACACCCCACCATATCATTAGATAGGTCGTTTAAAAAAAAAAGGGTTACTAAGACGATTTACTGATTTAGGTATCCGTTTGCAAGAAATTCCACTTTAAAGGGCACTTTTTTGTAAAAACAGGGCGTCCCCTCCTCTAAAAACTAAACGGCTAGCTCAAAAAATTCGCGATGGTAATCCATATAAATGAACTTTAAATGAAAACTATAACGAATTAGATGACTTTGTTAGTTCAGGAGTTATAGAGGCTTAACTTCTACAATTTGCTTACTTGGAAAACGTAATACAAAATTAACGCATTAATACGTAAACATAACAATTATCCATTGGATACAATTTCTAATCCACGTACCATTACGGGTGACTGAGGAACCCTTTCCTGTGCGTGGCCTGACACGCACTAGGCCGACTTTTTATTTACACTTTTTCTCACATAACCTCAAATTATATGTGAAAAATTAAAAAAAAAGAAGTTTTTGGTTTATTATTTTTATCTTTTACAAATAAAATTATTTTTAAACGAAGTTTAGTGAAAACTTACCTTTTAAGTCCCGAATACACTGTAATTTATTTGATTTGAAATATTAATTTTTTCACCCTATTTCTACTTAAATATTAATTCACCCGTCAAAATATCTACTTTTTTCAAAGATTTGGGGTGTTTTCTGTTTGTTTGTTTGTTCCCTACTAATATTATAAATGCGAAAGTAACTCTGTCTGTCTGTCTGTCTGCTACGCTTTCACGCCTAAACCACTGAACCGATTTTGATGAAATTTGGTATGAAGGTAGAACTGAACTTGGGAAAGGACATAGTATACTTTTTATCGCGAAAATAAAGGTAGAACGGGTTTGAATTAGGGGACGAAAGTTTGTGTCGAAGTTCCTTAGTATCAAACATAAAATCATGTAAGATTGTTTAATCTACCCCTACCGTGTGGCGCGATATAAACGAATTCCACGCGGGCGAAGCCGCGGGCGGAAAGCTAGTATCCTATATATTGGCGCATACAATTTTGTATATATATATATATTATTGGCGAATATTATTTTATTAATAAAGCGGCTATCTAACTGTATCTAACAGGACTAGAAGTTCCTGAGATTATCGCTTTAGAATAAACTGTTCAGCTTCATAATATTAGTATGGATTTTAAAATGCACACAAAATTAAACCTTAACAGCCGTAAGATGTCAAACTAATCTATCTGTACTAGTATATTACATTCAAAGTAACTGCAATTATAATTATGTTGTCATAACAGTTTTAACAAACGTTTTGTCCGCTAAGCTTTGAAAGTTTAATAAATCTCTAAAAGAAGTTATATTCTCGAAAAATACTTTTAGTTTCAGTTGATCGTAAACCATGCAGATATTTAAAACATATGATTATTTTCTTACAAAATTTTAAAGTACGCATTATTTTAAATAATGTTTAGACTCTCACAAGAAGTTAGAGAAACGTAATATATTATAACGAACTCATGCAGTTGACAGTAAACTGGCTAGAACATGAACTTATGAACAAGAGATTGCAGTTTCAAATCTTGCAGTACAATACCCACTTCAATTCAAGCGTCAAAGAGCCTCTTAGCTTAATTGAAAGGATTAACAGGAGTAGAACAACATGGAACTCAAATTGTGTTCCTTCGGTTGACTTGTTGGAGATATAGTATACCGTATGATTTGTAAGGATGTATTTTGGTCTGAAAGTTAAATCATACACAGAATTTAGATTCAAGAATGTCAACACAATACTGTTTATAAAGTTCTAAACTGGGTTATTCCAATACTTATTTAGCTTAAGCGAATGTTTTAATATATGGAGACCCGTAATCGTAAATTGCATAGCGATGATGTTCTTCCTTTTCTGTAGGCGTAGGTTCCCAATGACCATGTATATTAGTATTTTTATCATAGCATTTTTCCTTTTTGCTTAAGAAGACAACTTCTGCATTAGGAATATACATACTGTGTCGCGGGGGACTTTACAAACATACATGAAACGGATACAAAGAACATCCATTTATGGATCACACAATGTGTTGTCCCATTTGGGATTTGATCACACAACTCTTGGCGTAGTAGAAAGTGGCGTGCTGACTGCTCAAACCACTGTGCAGGCGATCTGTTACGCTCGTCAAAATATATCAACTTCGATGAGTGTCTTATCCAAATTTCCCCAGAAATGTCCTAGATATAAAAATAAATAGAAATAGTCGAACAAGTCAACACTGAAAAAGTGGAAAAAAACGACACTTGGAGTATCATTTCATCCTACTAATATTATAAATGCGAAAGTTTGTGAGTATGTATGTGTGTAAGTATGTTTGATGCGCTTTCACGCAAAAAAACTACTGAACGGATTTCTATGAAACTTTACAGTAATATATCTTGTATATCAGAATAACACTTAGCTTTACTCTTTTTACTGCATTAATCGAGTAGTAGTAGTAAGTAGATGTCAAAATAAATCACTGTTTATCTCCTGTCAAAACTTCACAGGTTGATTCACACTTGCATAACACACTTGCATAGCAACCATAATGATACACGGGTAACACCGCGGGGCGCAGCTAGTCATTTCATATGCACTAATCAATCGTATATAAGAGTAATAATTTTAATTTCGAAAAACATTTTCAACCTTGGACACATAGAATAATTACGAATTACTTTTTGTTTGATAAAAATAGTTTACAAACTAATATCAAAATATCCACTTATATTACAAGTTTACCGATTTGCCCTATATTTTATGGCCAAATAAAAGTTACTTAGGGTGTTAAAATAAAACAATATCCCTTAAGTGTTCCTATCTTTGCCTTTAATACTCTAAGTTTGTTTCCGGAGAGGCCGGGTATACCCGGTCTATTTGCGAAACCCTCAAAACTTCTGTTTGGGGCCATGAAACAAATAACTTTTCAACTTGCTCGGGTTAGCAGCTGCATTTTTATACATTTTAAATAGACTTTAGAGTCATTAAGAAAACAATTTGGAAAATTGCATTTTTAGAAATAAGGAAGGCTTTTTATTGCGTTTAAAAGCATTTTTAACGGGTATTATCATTTATAACCTTTATTGTCACATACTTGCTAGACATATCCCTCTCGTTAGAAATGAAGTAAGTATTTTTTGTAGTTGAGTTCCACTTTTTGTTTTCTGTACGGAAATACGCACAGATGCCAGTTGATAGCTATGTCGGACTCGAACCGACTAAAGCCGCACGCCATTCTGTTACTATATGCCGAGGAACCAGGTGTACACTTGAAAAGAAGTTCCTGGATCCCCTACGTACATCTAAGGCTTGAAGATGGCCCTCTCCTTTGTAGAAACCCCATGTTCACTTACTGACCTCAAAAGGGGCGTGGGCCCTTTTGCTGTCCTGCTTCTGCTTGGGCAACAGATAGCCTGTGGTACGTAGCCCGTTCCGTCCCGGGCCTGGCGGACCGAGAGAGGCTTAGAGTTCTCCCGGTCCGCCAGGTGAGTTCTACTAATTTCCTTCATTGTTTTTTCCACTTGATTTTAATGTTCTTTTCGCGAAACTCAAAAAAATACATCATGAGTTTTTACTGTATTACTAATGTGAACGCACCTTTAACATTACGAGTATACTCTATTTGACATACTTATGGAAAACGTACATAAGAAACGATAAAGACCAACCCCTTAGTGTACCCGAGGTAGCAAGCGTGCTGAATGAATTTTAAACGTGAACGCTGTACCGCACTAGACAATTGAAAGTTTGCATTATGCATGAAACCCACTGTACCAAGGGAACGATCGAACCGTACCGACTAAATATTGGTGGTCTTAAGACTGCAACTTTTAAAATTGTTAGTTCACGTTCACTAGATGGTTTAATCTCACCTGACGTCTTGGAATTTTATGGAATTTTATACTTTAGTCTATTCTAGTCTAGATAGAAACTTCTTGAACATTTGACTTTGTGTAGCTTCTTCTAGTTAATTTCAGGAGAAATCTAATAACAGAAAGTCTGTTATTAGACTTTTCCCGAAATTCACTGTAACTTATTTTATATACAAGATTTTTTTAGACCATTAATTATAGCAAACCTTAGAGAGACCTATATTCAGCAGTTAACATGTTTCTGTTGAGATGAGTATATTTAAAATATTATATTATAAGAAGGTTCAATGTAGTAGAGCCACGACGAATTCAACACGAATTGGCCAATTCAACTGCAGTGTTACTACCCTCACACAGAAGACACTTAACAAACCTTAAATGAGATCAATAGTGTTTCGGTGGTGAATACGAGACTGAAGCCTCAATAATAAAGAAGCATATGTACCTCGAAACTTCCAAAATGTGGGTCACTATGTTGCATTGTATGCTTTTAAAATTAGGTTGGTGACCATTTCACTCATACTTTCCATCAAATAGAGGCACTTTTTCTAATATCCTGTATACCTGTGTGTTTCGGTAGCTAAACCCTGCAGTACTACGTCTATTAAAAGAGGATGTAACGAACTTATATCTTCAGGCTTATTCAGTCGTTGGAGTTATCAAATATGGCGAACTTAAGGTTCGAATCGAATTACAACCACAGTATAAATTCCATCAATTACTTTAAACAATATATGACGCAGGAATAGAGGAAAATATAGTTGACATTGATTGAAATAAAGTTCCTTAAAATATATGTTGTTACTTTTTTTATTTATCGCCTACCAATATGACTCAACTCTGCCTCATAGAAACATGAATAGAATTCATAAGTATTTTTGCCATGGAAACCTAAATAAATCCTCAAAATTAATCGACTTGAAAAATGTATTAAATAAAACCTCAATTGGAGATTCAACCATCTGTATATTTCCTCTACCATACAAAAAAGTTGTACCATAAATTATAGACAATCGTTTTTAAAGAGTTGGTTATATTACTTAATATTAACATTATCTAAACACTAAAAGCCCTATTAAAGTACATGAAAGTGTCTAAATATTATATACTACATACACTAAAAGCAATTAAAGGCCATTGAAGCATAGACTCTTGATGTAGGTGGTGTTAAAGGGGAATGGTAGCCACTTACTATCAGGTGGTTTCCTAGTCGTATAAACGAATTATAATCCTCACTAAATCTCATAACGGATAATAGAACCACGCTCTATTCAGCATTCTTGCTGTCGTATTTCATTTGTTTGTCTGAGACCGGAGCCCCAATCATTCTGCATCTTTTTCTCGGCCTCCGGTGGCCATGAGTATGATGCATAAACAAATGACCAGGCCGCCATGGTATGGGTCACCATGCTGCATTGCCTTCTCTCATAATGAGGATGCTGACCCCTTATCTTGATTCTACTCATGCTTTTCATCAGGCGGAGTAGAGTGATTTTGGTAGGTTTAAATATAAAATAAAAAAAAATTAAGTAGGAAATCATCACCAAAATGTTTTATTTCAAGCAGGTCTCTTCAGGCTCTTTCGAAACATTTCTGACTCTAGTTGCTCTTAATATGTCGTGATAAGGCGTATACAATTGTACCGGGATGCTTGGAGCTCTTCGTTGAGCAGTAAACGGCAGTAGGCTGAACTGATTGATTGATACAATTGTCGTAACTAAAATTCCAAAAGGAGTTTTTACGTTGTACGTATTTTAGTATCATGAACAACGATGCCTCCGATGAGGTTAGCACATTGCTACTAAATTAATAGCTAGAGCTCAATCAACTCTAATATAATATAGTTATAGGATAATAATTTACCTATAATATCATAATCTCCTACACTCAGCGCGTTAAAAAGAAATCCGCTTGAATTTCAGGTGAAAAATATGAGTTACCTTTTCCGTTCTAGTAAAAGTTGATTCTTAAACTATTACTTACGCTGTGAAGGTTTGACAGTAATTCTTTATGGCGTAGCAAAATTCGTTCAGAATTTAAGAACTTGATTTTAATAGTCTGAAGCGGTGTTAGCGCTAGTTTTAATTTCAGGCCAGCTGTCTTTACAGAAACGATGACTACTGTCATAAGTATTGAAGTATATTACTACTTTAATTGGAAACTAGCTGATTTATTAATCGTGTTGATTTTATAACATAACTATTGCCTACCCACTTGCCTGGCGTGACGATTAGGCATTATCTTCGTATGAATGCATGTAATTTTCTTAAAATGAAAGATCTATGCTTGGAGTCTCTCTGAAAGACAATATTTGGATCAAGGTGATCCATCAGATAACCAAGAGCAATGGCCTGGTCACATATGTCGCAGAGCAGATAAGTGCTGGAGTAAGCGTGTTCTGTAGTAGACACTGCGTCTTAGCAAACGTAGTGAGGTGGACTACAACCAGCCGATTGTAGTCCATTGCTGTACAGCATCTGTGAAAACATCTGTGAGATTATACAACAAAATAATCATCATCAGGCTGTTGTGGGCGGTATATGATATTCAACTTTTTTGTGACTGAATACTAGGTTACTAAAGTTGTTACTTTTAAATTTTAAGTTATAAATAGACCATCAGTGCTTTATCACTATTTAAAAAAACGAAAAAGTAAAGATAACATAATAGCAAAAGTTCTGACTAAACTCTCCAGAAAGATTGTTTAGCCCAGTATAATATTTTGGCAAGACCACAGAAGGCGATCTCAAAAACCATACAAAACACTTGTGAAACAACACTTTAGCTAACTCAATCTAACTTTAAAATAGTTTTGTTGACGACTGTACAAAACTAGATAAAAGCTAGCGAAGATGGTACAATATTAATATCGATATACTTTTACTTCAATAGGCTGTGTGAGAGCCAACTTTTTCCATTTGAGCCTTAAAATTGGTGCTAAAGTTGTAAGTTTTTTTGCGCAAAAAAAATAACCGCTTATTTTAGAATAATATACGGTTATTATTTGAGAAAAGTGATAATTAATTTTTAAACGAGATAATACAGTTTTAACATAAATTATCCCGTATTTTTAATCAATTTTCAAATGTTAAGTTATGAATATCAGTAAAACGACATGATTTAGACTTTTTGTTGTAGATACGGTTGTGTTTTGTGGTAAGTAGAGTTGTTATATTGTGTATTTTTTTTTAAATAATATGTTATTTTATTTAAACATTGTATGCACTTACAATAGTATGGTGGCTCTTACTCCTGGATTTCATTTATGTTTTTCATAAGGCAGTGTAGAGACATTGTGGTTAACTTAAATATTAAAAAAAAATCGGCCAAGTGCGAGTCAGACCACGCACAAGAAAGGGTTCCTCAGTCACCCATAATGGTACGTGGATTTAAAATCGTTTCCAATAGATAATTGTTATGTTTACGTATTAATTTATTAATTTTGTAAACGTTTTTCAAGGAAGCGCATTTTACAAGTTAAGCCTCTATAACTCCTGAACTAACAAAGTCATCTAATCCGTTATAGTTTTCCTTTAAAGTTCATTACATGGACTACCACCACGAATTTTCCCAGATTTTTTTAGCCATCCGTTTAGCTTTTAGAGGTGCCCTTTAAAGTGGAATTTCTCGCAAACGGATACCTAAATCAAAAAATTGCTGTAGAAACCCTTTATTGCTTTTAAAAGACCTATCTAATGATACGTTACACGATGGGGTAGTAGCGAGAAAAAAAAACATCCGCACTTTACGTGTAGGGGAGGTACCCCAAATAAAAATATTTTTCATAATTTTATTGTAGCACTTTGTCGGCGTGATAGAAAAACACATTTCGATAAATAGTTTCATTATTTTAGCACTAACCGTTTGGACGGTGGAGGACGGACGGACGGACAGACGGACATGACGAATCTATAAGGGTTCCGAGTCATATGCTTCGGAACCCTAAAAAAGAGTCCCGTAAATAATTAAATTTACATGCATACATTTTATTTCTATACTTTAAAATATTACCTTCCAGACCTTTATTATTTCCAGTGTTATTTAGGATCGACCACTAGTTCAACTGCTTTTACAAGAATGTAATTTAATGTAATAATCCGACCGATTTCGCCCATGGTGACCACCTCGACCCCTAGATATCGCTTGGCGCTGATGCGCCCGGATATTATTTACAAGAATATCAATTTTTCGACGGAGCGATTGTCATCGAGCCTCCACAATCCTGAAGGCGATTTGAATTTAAGGCTTAAACTAGTTGGGGATAAACTAAAGAGATATTTAAGGGTACTGATTTCGCAACAACCAGCACGACGCCGATGGCTTAACGTACTCTCCAAGGTACAGGATTGTAAATGCAGACATATTATTTATCCATGTTTTTCATTATAAAAGGAAATAATACAATATATTAAGACTAACTTGGTTATTTTGTGAGATTCGTGTATGGCGCAAGTAACACACTACAAAGAAGTGTTGTGTTAACTTATTAAAAATGAGATCATTTATGATAATCACCCGACTTCAGAAAAGCCTAAGGAGCTATATATAAGGCTATGTTTGTGTGTATGTACAGGTAAATTAGCTTGGAGAAATTTTTGCGTTTGTAGTAGTGTATGGTCACGTGGCACCTGCGGACTGCGTAAACTGGTTTATTCTGGTTTTGTGCGTGTTTCCACTTTCCACTATCAAGTGACGATTTTTGCTTTAGATTGAAATATCTCGAAAACGGTGCGTCCTAGGCCAGAAATAACAAAAAATTTGACCCCCCCGTAAACCCCCCGGAGTTTTAAAAACCCAGATGAAAGGAAAACAAAAAAAAAAGAAGAAGTATATAAATCGGTCTCTCCTCTTTCAAGTTTCACTTCTATCGTGTGTGAATCGCACACACACCTTTTTTTTTTTTAAAGTCAAAACTTTTTTCTTTAAAATAAAAACTTGTTTTTATTGAAAACAAAAATCAGAGTGTTGCTAGGGATAAGTATAAAATTAAATAGTAATGTTAGGATATCGAAACATTTTTGTATAGGCCAGAACGATATAGTGGAAACGCGCTCTAAGATCTGAGTAATATACACACCACTACATATGCAAAAAATTCTCGAGAATAATTTCACTGTATGTTCATTAGTTCCCTCAAAGCTTCTCAAATACCTGCTTTTGTTTGTTCTTAAATTGAAATTACGATTACGATTGAAGAGATATTTGACTTTATTAATTAGGTTTATTGATGCCCTTCTTGTAAAAATCAGCTGGACGGGAGGCAACAAACTCTTCAAAGGCATTTTGTACTGCCTCGCGGGAATTGCATTTTTTATCAACTAAGAAGTTCTCCCTCATCCGCCATACTCACCAGACCTTGCACCTACCGACTATTACTTTTTCCAAAATTTAGACAACTTTTTAGTGGGTTAAAAATTTCAATTCCCGAGGGGCAGTACAAAATGCCTTTGAAGAGTTTGTTGCCTCCCGTCCAGCTGATTTTTACAAGAAGGGCCTATGGCCCATCAATATGGCCAATCAATAAACTGCCAATGCGTTGGTAAAGATGCGTCGATTGCATGGGTGATTACTTCGAATAACCGAAATAAAAAAGTTTGAAAAAATAAGTACTTTCACTTATTGCTTACAAAACGGCAATTTCATAGGTAAAGACCTAATAGATAAAGTATTAACTGGGTTTTATAATACACATATTACGGTTATTGGTGTGCTGTGCGTTTTAAATACGCTGTATCTTGTGCTTTATACCAGTTTACCTTCGGGACGCGCATGGAGCCATACTAAGGCTACATGTCACCAGTCTAATGGAAAACATCACGAACCCTGACATTAGGAGGCCCTGAAGACCCAAAAGTCTTATAATCACAAATTACATAATGTAATAAAACAAAGTTGGCAAGCGAGATTGGAACATTCTGGTTCTAGAAATAGACAAAAAATTGGTATTTCTGTGTGAGGTATTAAAAAGGATTTTTTACAAGTAGATAATATCAGATAACTGCATTATTAAGGCTGGCAAAGACATCGAGTTTTTCTGTAGTTTGTTTCAACACTAAGAGTAGTTTTTACGAACACCTAAGTCAAAATTTTATTTTGGTAATGTTGTAAACTTCATTATAATTAATTTATGCGCAATTTAATCCAGTTAAAGTCTTCAGACTAAGAAAACCGTCTTTACTAAAAAATAAAACCGTTGAGACAAATATTTACTACTTTTTATTCTATTTAAAAAATTTGTGACTTTAAAATGAAAAAAAAGTGTAATTTGTTATATACATAAAAGGAGTCAGCTAAAATATATTTAAAGATTATACAAAACTCTGAAAACTGAATTAGCATATTCCTACATAAAATCGCTATATAGAATTTTTGAAATACAAGAATTTCGTCGTCTTCGGCAAGAATGAATAAAAACGTATACAAGCAGTCTCAGAATGTGTGAGCATGCTTTTAGTGTATTGGTATTCAGGCTCACGCCTCAAGACCGTGCGAAGAGGCACTTAGGAACCATTCTACACACTAGTTGGTTCCATACCGTTATTATATAATATTTTTAAAACAACATGACTGCACATACGTACACCGAGATATCGGATTTTATAACTATTTTCTGTAGAATCTGCAGTATAAAATACTGATACGATACAATAAAATAGTATATATTAATAGATATTTGTGTGATAAAATGTATGTGTGTGTGGGTTTACTTCAGTTTTGAGAGCAATATGTCGTGAGTAAATAATCGACAATGGATATAAAAGAATAATGAACTTTAGGCATATGCCATACAATGTATAGTTGTTTGTAGCTCGGTGGTATTTCCATAACACTGGATAAGCCACGCGTATTCTGAATTCAAATGAAGTTGGCTGTCAAAACTGTCGGAAAATATCGATACCAAAAATAATCAAGATCATATTTTTCTACAAATTCTTTATAATAAAGTATGCAACCTACCTGCATTTAGTAAGCGATTATCGTAGATAATGATAAGTTTCAGTTCCTTAAAAAATTGTGCTTGTATTTGTCTCTTCAATTGAAACATAGAAATCTTTATTAAAGTTCTAAGGTGTTTCAATAAAGCATAGCAAAACAAAAATACTCCCAGTATTCGTGAAATAAACATCAATAATGGCCGCTTCTGTAGTAGATTATTGAAGTTTCAGGCACTCTTTTTTTTGTCAGTGTTTTAAGTTTTTTTCTTACGAAATCTAATCGATATAATATGTCAAATAATTGTTAATGGTCAGAAATTAAGAATAATAATTCAAAAAAGTCTGCAATGAATCACATTTCATAACATAATTGTGACAATCACATGAGTTGTCGATTTCAGTAATTCCATTAAATGATAAACGCTGCATTTAATAAACGATCAATTAATCGGTTATAAAGTTTACAGGTAGATTTTGTCTGATATTATATTATTGCGATCTAATAGTTCTAATTATGTTGTTCTCAAACTCTTTAAACCAATCTAAAAATCAACAAAAATGAGTTTCGTCCTGTCCAACGTACGTACATTTTAAATCTCAAAGATTGACTAAAATTAGATTTATCACATTAAAGAAGACCTTATGGATAAATTTATGCTAACATTTCATTTAAGAAGTTGCTTCGCTAAATTAAGAGAATAGAACATAATTTTAGACAAATTTTAGTGACGTGACGCAACAATAAAATTACTACCAATGTTCAAATTGCATCTTTTATTTATATAAATTGCTTAGATGTTCAAAAATTTAATATATTGTTTGTAAAACGCAACTTTATAGGTGAATTACAACGGATGCCCACATTCCCATGTAATATCTATGTTACTTTTAGAAGTAGCATTTTATGTTCATAAATCATTATCATCATGAATCATCATCATCAGCATTTGGCAGTCCACTGCTGGACATAGGTCTCTCTAATTAGAATGCGACAAAAAAAAATTAGCATCATTTTCAAATTATCTTATATCATAAAATTACAAATGCAATTCATATATAACCATCTATATATAACTATCACACGTTATTATTCTGTGTGTGTTCTACGTAAAACAAAACCAGACCCACCGGAAAACGTGATATGATAAAATAAGTGAAAACACTGCATGTCAAGTGCTACAATGTTAACCAATTTGCTTAATCCTAAGTCTCGTTAAGTGGTGGGTAGTCGACAAATTGTTCCACAGGCTAACATCAGTCAAGTCATATCTGGGTTTAGGATAATGAGAGTGTTCTACAATGGTCTCGTTTTTTGCTGTTACATCAGGGACGCTCACGACGTAATTGGTACGTATTTTTTATTCAACTATCTATTTAAAAAATCTACAGCGATTTTTTAAAATAAATTATTTTGTTTTTGTAATTTTCGTACTTTTAAAAAGTATTTGAGTACAATAAATCGGGCTTTATTAATTTTAATTTATAACACTCAAGAAACTTACAGCTAGAAATACAGTTCAAATAAAAAAGAATATCAAGGTGTGGACCTACAAGGTTCCACAAATATACGTTTAAAAGTACTATCTTAATTACCAGAAAATCTGTGTGCGTGATTATTCGGCTATTTGTGAAAGAAGTAGTTCCCCAATATTATTTTTTTTGATTTTGAAAGACTAGTAAAAAACAGATCCACATCAACTTCTCGGACAAAAGTATTAGTATTTTTATATTATTATATTTTATCTTTATTTATATATATATATAATATTATTATTATATTATATCATAGTATTTTTATTTATTAAACGAAACCTCGAAATAAACACCATACCAATCTGTCTGGCCGTGGCCAACCTTCTTTCTAAGGAGTCCTATATGTTGTAGCAAAATATTAAATGCAGTTGATGCTGATGATGTTAATCCAGTATTTGTAATATTCATGGCATTTAAATAGTCACTGTCTAGACCTAATTGATTTTCCCTATGACCAGTACTATATCGGTGGAACAGTTGTGAAACATGATTATAATTTTTAATCTCTTTTATTAACTAATAACAATACGATTTGAAGACTTGAAAAAACACTGAGTCGACTATTTGATTCAATGAATTTCATTGGTTCATTTTAATAACTATTCCGAACCATTGAAGTGTAATTTCCAATGAATGATTAAAATTACTGGCAACATTCAAATAACCATTAGGTTATAATTTTAAATAAACATTCAAATCACGCTTCGTAGCGTAGATTATTATTCTCACGTAGATATAACATAAATAAGTATTGAATGGATCCTATGGTGTTGGGGTCTGGGGTGGTGACCTGTCGTTATTCCTGCTTTTATGATAATGACAATTTACGATGTAATTATTTTTTGATACTGTCATTGAATTGCTTCCATAGGTTTTAGGTTTTTATGGTATTAGTGTAAGAATAATATATTTATTATTATTACTTAAACAACGATCATGACTATTATTACTTGGAAAATTTTATACTAGACCAGATACAAAATAACAAAATAGATAAATTAAAAGTTTTGAATCTACCGCAAAAAGATTGGATAAATCGAAATATTATTAATGCTATTAGTCTACGAAACTCTTTATGGCAACAAACAAAATCAAACCCGCACGACCAAAGCCTACGCAAGAAGTTTAAGGAGGAGCAACAGAGAGTTAAGAGATTAATCGACACGCACAAAAAAGACTACTACCACACCCTGTTTTAGAAATGCAAAAATGAACCTAAGAAAATGTGGGAACTCATTAATAACTTAGGTCTAAATAAAATAAAAGACAGTTGTGCTCCCCACAAATTAATTTTGGGCTCAGAAACTATTACAGAAGGTAACTCGATATGCGACTCATTTAACTCATTTTTCTCATCGGTGGGTGCAGATTTAGCTAACAAAATACCTAACATGTACCACGTAAATACGGGCAATATTCTAATGTATGACCAAAATTACACTCACACTCTGACACTAAGTGAATTCTCGCCGTGTAATGTTCGTGAAATAGCCAACATTATCGATAATCTTGATAACAACACTAGCACTGGCCTAGACGGCATGAGCACCAAAGTGATCAAGTGCTTGAAACCAATTATTGTAGAGAGGTTAATGAATTGTATAAATGTGTGTTTATCAAGCGGTGTTTTTCCCGATACGCTCAAAGTTGCTAGGGTCAGTCCTATTTTCAAATCCGGAAATAGAACTGACCCAAGTAACTACAGGCCGGTATCAGTATTGCCTGTAATATCTAAGATATATGAACGGGTTTTGTATACACGCCTGAATAAGTATCTAACACAGAAAAAGTTTTTAATTGACCAACAATACGGCTTCCGTTCAAAATCCAGTACTCTCAGTGCCGCAGTAGATTTAATTACAAAAATTAAAACTCATATCGATCAAAAAAATTTAGTTCTAGGTATTTATATTGATTTGAAAAAAGCATTTGACACAGTAAGTCATAAAAAACTCTTGCAGAAATTGGAGAACATAGGTATTACAGGTACAGCCCTCACAATGTTTAGATCATTTTTAGAAAATAGAACACAAGTTGTTAAACTTGATACCCACACTAGTTCAATTCGGAGTGTGGCGTACGGCTGTCCTCAAGGCTCAATTATCAGCCCATTACTGTTTTTAATTTATATAAATAATATTAATAACATAGGTCTAACGGGACATCTTACGTTATATGCCGACGACACATGTCTTTTTTACTTTAATAAATCTATCCACAATATCATAACAGACGCTCAGAATGACCTCAACATTCTCAACGAATGGTTAAAATATAACCTACTTACGATAAATACCTCGAAAACATCGTTTATGTTATTCGCGGCAAAAAATAAACAAATACCAGCTTTCACACCGCTTACCATTAACAGTGACATAATTAAACGGTCTCATCACGAAAAATATCTTGGATTGTGGGTAGACGATAAACTTACCTGGAAATTACACATAGAACACGTCAGATCAAAGTTAATGTCAATACTGGGGGTATTACGTAAGGTATCAAAGTGCATTCCAAGCAAAGCCCGTTCCATTATTTATAATTCCTTAGTTAAATCTCATCTTGAATATCTAATTGAAATATGGGGTTCAGCAGCTGTAACTAATTTAAATACACTCCAAAGAATGCAAAACCAAATAATTAAAATACTCTTTCATCACCATTACCTAACGCCCACAAAACTGCTATATGAAAAAACCAAATTAATGAACCTCAAACAAATTTATATATATAATACTTGCATCTTAGTTAAAAAGATTACTAATAATTCCATTCAAACTGACATACACTTATCCAAAAAACCAATGTCACATAACTTAAGGAATTCAAATAAATTGCAACTAGTAAAAGTACGAACTAATTATGGAAAAAAGACAGTACTATATGAGGGAGCACAGCTGTTTAATAGATTGCCGAACGAACTGAAGACATGTGATAGTTTAAATGTATTCAAATGCAAGCTGAAGAAGCATGTTTATACCTTGTAGCTTCCTGTACGCCAATAGGGGAATATTGTACATATTAGTTATAAGTAATTGTTACATATCTCATTGTAAGTGAACTAATTGTATGTTCTTATGAGAATAAATTCTTTAAACCCATTGTCCTTTTAATGTGACATAATAATTATACTTTTTGTACCCTAATTCACCTTAGTATCATCGAAAAGATAATAACTTACCTAAGCTACTCAGAATTCAACAGTTTTGGTTTTGCCAGTAATAAGCTAACCAATTGCGTTCTAATATACATATTTTCAAACCCTGAACCGCTAAAAATATTTCGTAAAGGTAAAAATCGAAAGTATTTTTTTAAGTATCTGGCTTAATAGCCATTAAAGAAATGAATATTTTATCAGTCTAGTATGTGGTTTATCCATTCTTATTAAATTTTTAATGTAATTCTGTTTCGTTAGTATATTTTAAATGCCAAGTTGATTTATTTAAGATATATTTATTTATTGGATAGGTCTATTTAACTGTCATGAAAAACAGCTAAAAAGCTTTAGATATCGAATGCTGCCTATTTGCTAGTAGAACAAATTGGTTGTCAAGGGTGTCTCTGCGAGCCAATGAATCTGTATCCAAACCAGAGGAACCCAACTGCGACACAAAATGACGCTGAAAAACTATGAAACAAAATTTAAACAACAAAGTGTACAATTATCAGTGTACAGAGATACACATATTCAAGTTAAAAAAGCCGTAGTCACACGTTACATAGTAATTAACAAGTTGTTGTAAGACGTCGTAGTTGGGTTTCAGTTTTTTCTTTCTTTTTATGTATAACCAGCGGACGTTTCAGACACTTCAAACGATATCTCATTTTTCCAGTTCTAATGAGTAGTTGTGGAGTTTCTATGAATGAACAGACAATTATACATACATATTTACATAGCATATCAAAATCATAACCCTCCCATGGTTTTGCCGTCGGGGCTAAATATTTTGGAGTATAATTAATAAATCCATTTCTTCACTCTTAAAATGCCACAATAATCAGAAAACTTCGCGAGAGAGTGGTGCCTGAAGTAGGTTTTGAAACTCATCAACGAATCTACACAAAGCTACTTACGTGTTATTATAGGCATTTAGATAAAGAAAATTTTAGACACAATAATATATAAAATATAAAACGCAAAGGAATATAAACGTGTTAAAATTATTGTCAAAAATGCAACCCTTTTGCATGTTACTGTATTACCGACTATATACCGACTTGTATTTGGGTGTGAATATTTATTATTAGGAGTTTGAAAGATTATGAGGTTGGCTTATAAATGGTACAAGCTAACTGTTAACGGACAATATAATTATATTATGTCTAGCAGTAAACTAAAAAGAATTGTTGAACTAAAAAGAAATAAAATGCACAAAATGTTTTCATTCGTTGCAAAATTTTCATTTCCATCTTAATATCACGAAATTCGTTCATTTTAATAAACTTTTAGCGACTGACGTGAAGCCGGCTCATACAATATGGCATTTAATAAAGTTAAAACGATGTACAGATTCAATGAAAAATCCAATTAGCTTCGTGCGTAGTGGACACCGGTGACCAACCTTGCATAACGTAGTATCTTTGATGGCATAGTTCTCCATTTTTTTACGAAATCCAATTTTCGATGCCCACGGGACAATGAATTATGAACATAGAATCATGATTGAAATCCTTTTAACATCCAACTTCATAATATTTATTACCATATCCCTTGGGTTCCTTGCCGAAGGTTGCGATCACGATTATAAAATTAAACAAGCTTGAGGTTCGCAAGCACATTGATACTAATCTATGGAAAAAGTTTTTGAAACTATATTATTTTTAATTTAAACTGAATGATGTAGTAAGTTGATGAACTTGTCTTTCTTTATATATATAATTCTTCTGTGAGTGTGTATGTCACTGAACTTCTCTCAAACGACTGGACCGATTTTGATGAAATTTTTTGTGTGTGTTCAAGGGGATCTGGGAATGGTTTAGATTCGCAATTGGACCCGGTAGGTGGCGCTGCGATCAAGTTCTGGAATTTTAAAGTTGGGCGGTACGAAGTTCGCTGGGTCAACTAGTTATTATATAAAATAAGGGATATTTGAATGTCGTTCAATGAGCCCTTATTTCGTTTTGTTTGATCGATGTTTTTACAGAAATAATTAAATTTGTTATTTTATAGTTTTACTACATTTTACTCGCCGCTTATCAGCATGTTTGACGGTTATTGCCTATGCCATTTCTAAAGATCGAAGTATCTCCATGCAAATTTCATTAAAATTGATGCTACGGTTTATCCATAAAAGCCTAACAGACAGAGAGAGCTGCGTATAAATTTATGGTGTTAGTATAGAAGTATAGTACTGCCTCGTTGGTCTAGTAGTTAGCGTATGCGGCTGCTTATCAAGAGGGCTCGGGTTCAAATCCTAGGTCAGGCCAAAAAGTGTTTTTGGGTTTTTCTAAAGAAATTCCTAATAGCAGCCCGGAGTTTGGAAGTTTGGCGGTGATTCACGACCGTGCCTCGGAGAGCACGTAAAGCCGTCGGTCCCGGTTGTCATGAACATCTATGGCAATCGTCATTGGGAAGTTAGTGCCCTCAAATATACTAACAACTAGTTCAATCTTCGAATTTCAGTTTTCCGTTAGGGTTGCGGAGGTCCAGTGCCAGTCGCTCCGTGGAAAAACTGAAATTCAGGTAAAATCGGTTGAACTTGTAGCCGACCCCAAATAAACTAGGGAAAAGGCTAGGGAGATGATAAGTACAGAAGTATAGATTAAGAATTAATTCAAAGTAAGTCAAGCAACTGTGTGTTTTAAGTGTGCAAAAGTTACAAACGAGTCCCACGGGGTGTTATGTTAGCATTGAATAAAGATTTATTGACTCTAGTAAGTCACTAGGCCTTGGCGGTGGTAAGAAGTTATCGACGTCTATAAAGACGTCAGTAATGTGATTTGTGTTGCCAGTCTTATCTTATCTCACTGGAAAGCCTTAAGTACTAGCACAAATATACTATAAATATACTATAGGATAGTCTTTTGAAGAAAATAAGTACTGTTTGTCATAGGGAATTGACTGAATATACTGACATGAATGTAAATACATATTCATTTATTAAATGCAAATATGTAACTACCAATTAGTTTTCTGATAGTATTAATGAGTTAAAAGTATTAATTGATGTAGATATACACCAGAGTACATTTATAAACAGATAATAATACCAGGGATTATTATCTCTCCCTTCAATAATATGGCTCTTAGTATGTAGTTGACTGTTGTAACTGTTTTTATGTTTTTTTTATATATTTTATTGTATGTATGTAAATAGGTATATATTAAAAAAATGCCAAAAAAATGAATGTCCATTCGGATAAGGTTTTTACTTTGTTTTCTTTTTTCATTTTTGAATTATATTTAATGTTAGTACACATGATTGTACTTTTATGTTCTAACTATCCTCTATTCACTAAAAGTTCGCTGGAAGAAAACTCAGGTTTGGATTAAGCTCGTAGCTTACATAAGAAAATGTGTGTACAATAAAGAATGAATAGTATATGAGTAAATATAAGTTTCTATTTAATATTTAATTCTCTGCCTGATGAAAAGTATTAGTAAAAATTAAGTGGTTTGGTTACTATACTAATTGTGAAATCAGACAAAGTGGTTTGATGACATATACATCATCGGGCATCATCGGGCCTAAATCAACGAAACCACGAATGCCATCATTTTAACTTGACTGCCTTGTTGGTCTAGTGGTTAGCGTATGCGGCTGCTGATCAATAGGTCTCGGGTTCGATTCCCGGGTCAGACCAAATATTTGTGTGATCCACAAATATTTGTTTCGGAGTCTGGGTGTTTTTCTATGTATAATATGTATGTATTTACAAAAAAAAAAGTATGTTTATGTATTTATATCAGTTGTTTAGTACCCATAACACAAGCTCTGCTTACTTTGGGACTAGATGAGGTTGGGTGTAAGATGTCCAAAATATTTTATTTATTTATTTATTTAAAAAAAAAAACTTGATCTTCTGTGTTGGGTTAGGTTACCGTCTCGGTCAAGATAGCCCGTTCGAATGTCCTAAAGCTCTTGGAAACCTATGTAAAAGTAATGGCATATAAGACAATAATATCAATGTAATGGATAATAAAATACTTTATTTGGGATGAATAAAAATCTATAGTGCAACTTACGTACTCATTAATCAACAACTCGGCTGGGCTCCGAGCCCTCCTCTCAGTGCTTACGTACTATTTTTGTCGTATTTATCAAAATTACCCTTATTTTAAAGTGAACTAATATTTTAGCATGAGATCATCATTAAGCAGTTTGACAAGGATCTAAATCTTCCGCTTAATGATTTATAGGCAAACTGATAAATGACAGGCAACATTATCGATTACGTCATATTATCTGCTTGAAGGCTTCTGTATTGAAGATTTTGTATTAACATAGTCTCTTTAATTTTACCCTGCAATTTCTTTTTACTCCAATATTCTCGTTCAGTTTTGTATTTTAAGTAAAATAATAGAATATTAATAACACAAGTTATCTATTGGACACAACTTCAAATCCACGTGCCATTATGGGTGACTGCGAAATCCTATTCTATGCGTGGTCTGCGTTTCACGCCGATTTTAATAACATAAATTTTAACTTTTAGTTAAAATATGTACTACAGGTGTTTCCTAAGAATTTCACTAATAACCTATTAGTAATAAATAATCCAGCTATAAGTGCTGGGCTACTGACTTTTTTCACAAATCTTGGTGAAATCTCCCGATAGCGATAAAGGAAATCAGTCTTACCTATAGTATTTATATAAATGTATACATCTATTGGTTACTGTACTGGTTGTTTTTTTTTTCAGTTTTCTTTTTAGGGTTCCAATGTTTATGACTCGGAACCCTTAAATATTCGTCATGTCCGTCCGACCTCAACTTACCGTCCAAACAGTAAGTGCTAGAAAGATGAAACTTTTCATGAATATGTGTTGTGATTATGTCGACAAACTGCTACAATAATAATATTTTTGTACACATAAAGTGGGGATGATTTTTTTTTCTCGCGGCTACCCCATCGTGTGGGATATCATTAGATAGGTTTTTTAATAGACATTAAAAAACAATAAAAGGTTTTTAGATTAAATTTTTGACTTAGGTATCCGTTTGCGAGAAATTCCACTTTAAAGGGCACTTTTTAGGGTTCCGTAGCCAAATGGCAAAAAACGGAACCCTTATAGATTCGTCATGTCTGTCTCTCCCCATACTTGGAACTGAAACTCAAAAAAATTTTTTTCATCAAACCCATATGTGTTACCCATATCTATGGATAGGTGTTCAAAAGGTTTTTAGATTAAATTTTTGACTTAGGTATCCGTTTGCGAGAAATTCCACTTTAAAGGGCACTTTTTAGGGTTCCGTAGCCAAATGGCAAAAAACGGAACCCTTATAGATTCGTCATGTCTGTCTCTCCCCATACTTGGAACTGAAACTCAAAAAAATTTTTTTCATCAAACCCATATGTGTTACCCATATCTATGGATAGGTGTTCAAAAATGATGTTGAGGTTTCGTAGCCGAATGGCAAAAAACGGAACCCTTATAGATTCGTCATGTCTGTCTGTCTGTCTGTCCGTCCGTATGTCACAGCCACTTTTTTTTAAACTAAATAGTTTGCGCGAGAGACACTTCCAAAGTGGAAAAATGTCCCCCCCCCCCTGTAACTTCTAAAATAAGGGAGTGATAAAACTAAAAAAAATATATGTTGTACATTAATTAAAATAAAACATGCAAACTACCAACGAAAATTAGTTTGAGCGAGATCTAGTAAGTAGTTTTTTTTGTAATACGCATAAATCGTAAACCGCAATTTACCTTTCATTCAATCAATACACTATCATAAGAACATCGATCAAAGTTACAGCGAACTACAAGAACTTTTATATGATGTTACTTGCTGATACGGAACCCTTCATGGGCGAGTCCGACTCGCACTTGGCCGCTTTTTTATTTGTAAAAACAGGCCACCTCTAAAAGCCAAACGACTGGCTGAAAAATCAGGAAAAATTCGTGATTGTCCATATAATGAACTTTGAAGGAATGGATAAGATGACTTTGTCAATTCAGGAGTTATAAAGGCTTAAGACGCTGAGTGCAGCCAATGACCTTGAGCAATGGATACACCCCTTTTTGTTCGATACAGCAGCGCCGCGTTTGAGACGCGGTTCGTTATCGGTACTACCACAGTCTCCGAGAACTAATATTCGTCTTTGAATTTGCACTCTGCTTTTAACACAGGGCCTTAGAATATTTTAGATAGGGCAAAATAAAAATGCTATCGTAATGGTATGATAAAAAAAGTCATGTGGCACTCGGAGACTGCCGCGGTAAAGCTATTGCATAGCATTTTTTATCAACTTATGCAATTTAATTATTTATTTATTTTTTATTTTTATAGTATTTTTTTATTTAATATTAATCCAAGTTTACAAAACAATATACACTGTCTTTTTACCAACATACATTCTAACAATATTATTGCCAAACAATACAGTCATAGTATATAATATGAAACTATTCTGAACGCGACGATACCGTCAGAGCTCAGCGAGAATGTGATTCGTGTATGATGCAAAACTACATTCTGCGGTCCATCTCCTTCAGAGCTATTTTCCATTAGTCTTCTTTTGCTGTAAATAAATAGTCTATGAATTGTTAGTTAGATTTGAGTGACATTTCAAGACGTGCAGTATTTTACACTGTTCTTACCTTGGAACTTCAGAACATTGAACGTTTTGTGAGAATTCCACATTTTGCAACCTGTGATTAAATAATAGTATTTATTTAATTTAATATCTTTATTACTTAATTATTATGATGATAATATTATGCGGTTAGATACACTATCAAAAATGACTATGCATAAAATAAGGCCATCATATGATACACTGTGTAACTAAAATGGCAGAGTCTACGACTTTTGTAAGTCTATGTACGTTACGTTCTTCAAGACTAAAGCTGGAAACACATTATCGGACGCGGCTGACGGACGCGGCTAACAGCCGAAACTGTAAATTGTACATTATTTTATTAAAACACTAGTAAAGTGCCTTGGTAATATATTTTTATTCAATGTATTAAAATATTGACTCAGTAATATACATATTTATGATAATTAATTGATTTTAGTGGAAAAATAAGTGTGCACAGTCGGACATTCGGACGCTCAAGGTCAGTCTGTCCACGACTTACGTCCGATAGTTTGCACAGCTGAGTGTATGTTCATACTCTAGATCACGGCTATCAGCCGCGTCCATTAGCCGCTTCCGATAATGTGTCTCTAGCTTAAGCTTGTTCCACTACACAGTTGACAGTTTTTAGGGTTATGAAACTACATTACGTCTTTGTAAGGATATCTAGTTATATAATCTAACATGTCAATCAAATTATAAGTTTATTAATAAAATAAACTATTCTTACCTTATAGCCTCCATCATAATATGATTTTGTTTTGTTTTTTAATAAAGTTTTTTAGATTTATCAGCTAAATATAGCGCGCGAAACGAGCGACATAGGTCCGTTCAGCAAGGCGCCTCAGCGCTCACTGTCGTTTTCCATAGGAGTGACAGAGAAAAAGCGCTTGAAATAGAAGGGCGTATGTGCCAAACCACAAAATTCGTTATTTTTTGTAAATGTTGCAATTTTAAAAAAAATTAAAGTTAACCATTTCCTTCAGTTACATATGATACACAATTTTACTTAATTTCATTTACATTACTTAAAGCATAACTGTGTAAAGTCAAAACTTAACTATTTTCAGAGGCTACTTTGATTATTTTTTTTATCGACTGAAGTTTTTCAAATCGTGTTTTGGAAATAATCACTATGTTAGGAATATGTTCAATTATAAAGACATTGATTTTGGTAATGATATGAGCGATAGGTTTTTATACAAAACGATCTTTATTTACCTCTATTTTGGTTTTCAGCCCCTTAACTTGTAAAATGCGTTCACTTGAAAAACGTCATACAGAATTAACGCATTAATAACGTAAACACAACAATTTTCTATTGGATATGATTTCCAATCCACGTACCATTGTGGGTGACTGAGGAACCCTTTCCTGTGGGTGGCCTGACACGCACTTGGCCGATTTTTTCAATATGATGCGCACTAGCGGGGGGATGTGCCACCTTCCCCTTTGTCGTCACACATAAACAGTCTTAAATTCGTTGCAATCAACAATTCGCTCATAACTCAGGAAGAGTTCACTTCTACATCTTCAAAGTCCATCATCATTTCAAACAAAAAATGTTATTGAGTAATTGAGTAACAAACATAAAAAAAATACATTGGAATTGAGAATCTAAAAACCTTCTTGAAGACGATTAAAAACCATTAGATTTAGGTTCTCCATTAGGGTTAGGTTCTCATTAAAACAACCATTTGGGTATAAAGACGAGATAAGTAGGAGTACATTTACAATTCAAAATTCAGTCCTAAATATTATCGAGTAGTTCATCAATTTATAATACCAAGAAGTGCTTGTAAAAGTATTTCCTTCCCATCGTTGGTTCAGCATTTTTTTAAAAAGCTACTGCTTTTTAATAAAATTTATATTGAAATTAATATTTTCGTAGTTTTAATGAGTAAGATGAGTAGGTCACATCATTAAACGTAGTCGTTAAAATTTAGATTTTTCTCTAAGTTATTCCTAACTTGACGGAAAAAATCTAAATTTATTTTCTTTAAATAAGGTTACATTTTATAAAATATAAAAAAATATTCAGTAGAAAGTCGTTAGCAACGATGTATTAAATGCTTAGATTAATTATTTTAAATCACTATACTAGATACGAGTCCCTTGGTAATTGAAGATATCTAAATTGAAATTATATTGACATGCATATGTGTGTTACGAAAATAGCCTGAGTTTGAGAGAATAGAAGTACAAAACAGTGAACAGATTTTGGTATATCTGTAACGTACTCAACGAGTTTTTTTTTAAGACTAAACTCATGAAAGATAATCTTCAATGTTTCGTCTTTGAGTAAACACATTACTACATCATAAAAACAAACATTAAATTTTTGTTTACCAATATATTGCAAAGAAAGTACACACGCGTTCTTCATTCTCTAGATTAAACATGTCGTTTGAATATTGAAAACAAATATTTACTGTAATTCTTTTTAGGGCGTTCTTGTACGAATATATTTACGGGAGGGAGCAAAGCGAAGCGTCGATTAAGGCCACACATATACTGTCAGAGTTGGTGGCATTTAGTACATTAGTTACTGTTATACTGGTACAATTACATATGTACCTGTCATGACCTTTAAATAAACTGACGACTCACTCAGTGCTTAATGATATTACGCGAAGTAGTTGTTTAATTTCCTTTAATTGAAATGCTAGAAACATTTAGTGTGGTAGAATCAGTCACCAGTCAATTAGTTAGTATTCTTATAGTGCATAGTTCTCGAGCGCAGCCAGTTTCTTGAGTTATAATTTCTTATCGTAACGTTACGTGAAGAAATATACGAAAGATTGTAATATCCATTTTTGTCCACGCGCACGGTGAATACATAGTTTTTGCGCTTTAAATATTTAAGCCTCTTTGGGGAGTTCCCCTGATAGATTACTCCACATTGCAATCACTCGTGCTAGACACTGGCAGAACTCTGTTGACTTTTTTCAGATTTTTTGATCATCCGTTACTTTGTAGATTTATTTAATCTTATGTAGATTTTTCCTATGCATTCTTAAATACCTTAGTAGAAATACGGTAAGATATGGTGAATCATATTAAATTTTAAGTTGGAATGAATTACCCCTTTTCATTTCATTTATTATGATTATTTTGTTTATTGTGAGTGTAAAATTACTATACTCACTAGCCACTTAGTGGTGCACGGTGGCCAAGGTCTTGCCGAAACAAATGTTTCGACAACCCAGGACAGATTGATTTTTCGCATTTTTCGCCGCAGAACAAGGAGAGCCGACCCCAGGAAATGGCTAGAACAAAAAAGAAGAACTGTGAGTTTAATCAACACTACTTTAATGAGTGTTAAGTTCATTCGCGAATAGGAACGTATTTAATTTAGAAATTTAAATTTTTACTTTACTTGTCTGCACGTTAAAGTGACCCCTATTTGACTAAGTAGTGAATGGTGCCAAGTTTTGTGAATTTAAATACCACATAGAACAACACATTATAGTTAATCTGAGTCTTGGTATTCTTTGGATACGTTTCATGTTTGTTGGTAAAGTTCTCTTTACAGTTCTAAAAACATCGATTTTAATAGATGAACCAAATTTATTGAACAAAAGCGTAAGATAAAGTTTCAAAACCAAAGTTGCTTACCTTTACATATTTGTTTATTACGTACTATTAAATAAGACATCTTCATATCAGTGATCGATCTTGTATTTCACTGATATAGATTGACAAAATAGAATAACGGCTTTGAAATACTTTTCATTACTTTGTTCAGGTGGATAATAGATTGGATGTGTTACTAAGAGCCATCAATCTCTTGACAGTTGTCGCATTTATATTAAAAATATCGCAGGTGCTGTAATCTTATTACCAATGTATAGAGAGTAGAGCCACATTGATTTGAACATGGCTTTGCGACAGGGGCAGTACTACCTTCACTCAGAAAGCCAATCTAAAAACACAGTATCAGATTTGTCAAACTTCTTGGTGGAAGCATCTCACTAAGCCGTAATAATGTAGGTCAACATGCTGCCCTATCTGATTCCATCATGCAAAGTAGAGGCACATTGCTAGGCTTATGTATAAAAAGAATCTCATTCTCAAAACTTATAAATAACGTTTCACAGAGAAAGCTATATCGATAACATTAGCAATACTTGTCATAGAAAAGTAAATGCATTTGATATGATTCAATAACTTCATAAACTATTCTATTCAAGATAATTTATTTGTGTAACGTTGTTGGGATAACCGTTGTTCCAGTTGAATAGCATATCAATGCATGCATTCTTGTACAATATTCGGTTTCTTTCAGCGTTTCTTCCCAAAATTAGTTTTAGGAAATGTCAGATATTTTTAGTTGTAGTTGTAATTGGCGCAATTCAATAAAGTACGATATGTAAAAATGCCTGTAAATAATTAACCTACAAAACTAAGTTTATTTTAATATTGCATTTGAGCTTGCACTTAATAAATGTTGATTAGATAAAATGTTAAGTAATTACAAACTTAGGTATCAAAGTTAAACTGGCCATGTATCAAGATTAGCAATATGCTTAAATCTAAAATATTGTTGAGTTTAATTCATTTAGAAAAATAGTAAAAACTTATAAGAATATTAAAAACGTCTAGACATTGTTTGCGGTATTTTGTTTGAATTATATGATAATACATATTTATTTTGCAAGTGAATCATTTACTAATATTTTGTCATAACATGTCGGGATTAGAATTTATAATATAAACATCTTTTGCTTTAATTCTAAATTTTTTCATGACGTTCCAAGTTTTTGGTAAAGGCACAATCACTTCATAAAAATCATGGCGATTTTTTTGTCTATTTGCATGTTTATGCACCAAAAGCGACATGCTACTAACAAGTGTTTGTGGAAGCATAACAGCTGAAGTAATTTATATAAGTTTATTACGGTTTTACTAATGAATACTAATGCGGTTTCGGTTTGGCTATAAATTGAATTTCAAAATTCCAAGTATTTTTGTTTTGATGTATGTTTGTAAAAGTGTAAATTCTTTCTATATCTAGTTGGGATGATTTACATGACCAATTTTATTCATTGGATTTCACAGTTTTTATTGAAACACACATGTAATTTTAAGATGATGTCAATTATTTTTTTCATAAAATAGTGAAATTTATAAACTATAAAATAAGAAAAGAGTTAAATTGGTAGTAAATACACTGTATATATGGTTCAGCGAACATAATACAGTGGGGTATAACCCCTTATCTGACTTCTCAAGCTTTAATGAAAAAAATTGATGATTAATAAACAGAAAATAGAGCAGGTTTTCTTATAAATTTAACATATTTAATAAAAAATAAACATTTACAAACCTTTAAGAAAAATCTGTCATCTCTTTAAACAACTTGAGACTTAATTTTAATATTATTTTATTAAATTTTATATAATTTTAAAGAATTTCAGCAAAAAGTAGAAAAGATTATTAAGAAGAATATTGGGGTTTTTTAATAAAGTACTTTGACGATAGTAAATAAGTAAATCATCTAAGTGTCTTAGACCCAAAATACAAATTCCCCAATTGGATTAAAAGCGACTTCAAACTTACCACTAACTCCGTAAAAACGACTTAATGTAGAAAGTCTACTCGGCTAATGCGATTAAAGCATTACTTTTAGTGTTTTCTAAGAAAATTAATAATTTACAACCGTGAAACACCTTATAAGTGTAAGTGGAGGATTATCTACTCAAGAAATGAATAGTTAAACAATATTTAAGTTTGAATTACTTTCTATTAGAGACAAAAGTGTTTTGCTTTTAAATTATGTGACGAATGCCTATTAAGACTCGGGTTCGATTTCCGGGTCGGACCAAATGTTTGTGATCCGCAAATTTTTTTTTCGGAGTCTGGGTGTTTTCAATGTATAATATTATGTATGTATTTCCACAAAAAGTATGTTCCTGTATTTATATCAGTTGTCTAGTACCCATAACAGAAGTTCTGCTTAGTTCGGGACTAGATGACATTATGTGTAAGATGTCAAAATATTTATTTATTTCGTCAGGCGTTAAACATTTTTAAGGCACACCGATTACCACTTTTTTTTTGGGTTAATATGTAAAACATGCAACTAACGACCCATGTGACTTTCTATTATTAATATAATTTTCAAAATTGGTTCAATAGGTTCAACTGTATGGAAATGTGACCACTGCAAACGACTCCAGATAGGTGACACCCCCAGTGCGGCCGGGGGGTGTCGTTTAAGGCGGGTTGATGTTTTGCCTCTTTCTGTACAGAGCGGTGAGAGGCGTAACAACATCCTGCCCCGGGGGTGAAACTAATCACCCCGGGATGTACCTCAGACGTTGAGGTACGGCAGGGGGGACACCAGAAGCTGCTGACGTGATCCCGGTGTTCCTCTCAACTGCCGAAGTAGGCCGCCGCCGGGTTTAGTGGGTAGACCGGTTGCCCAGGAGTCTCACACACGCTCTTCGTTTACCCCACGAAGGGTATGGTGCGAAAAGCATTCCCCGCGTATATATAAGCCTTATAAACAAATACAGTAAAAATTACTATAAACTTGACCGATAATATTATTATTATTAGTATATGTTTATCTATCATTAAATTTACTTTAATAATATTGAACTATACATACATAATTTCGTTATTTTTCACGTCATATCAGAGCCCTTTAGACATCTGGCGAAAAGTTTACGCGCCAACATCAGACACTTCACTCTCCAAAGTGAGGCGGCTCGTAACGAAGGCTAACAAGCAAAGCAAATTATTAAAAGGCCCGTTTTCACTTCTAAATTTTCAAGCTCAAAGAACACTATCAAGTTGCCAGTGTCAAAAATCTCATCCAAAAATGTTCTTAGAAACTTAGGTTTTTTCTCGCGAAAATATCTCACAACATTTCTAGTTTCGAAGCGGGTTCCATGAAGCGTATTAGTGATTTATGTTAGCATTTTACAAGGATCGTTACGGCTAATAAATCTTTGTTAACTTGTTGCGGTGGTGCAGAATTAGGCTTCCTTATGAACGCATGTTACACGTAATTTTTTCGCCCCTCTCTTTTATTTATACGGCAGCACAGATTTAGGGATGTGTAATCATCTTCATCAGTGTATAGGTTTAAACGGAGGTCGTAAAGATTAACGTGAGCTTTGGCTGCCAAAAGAACGTGATTCGGGTTTTATATCCAGGAAAAAATATGTTAAACAACTCGAGGTTTATTACGTTCATAAAAAAGCCTAAATGAAAAAAGAGCTGTTTTAAACATATGTGCCATAAATATTGAGCATTATGAATATTAAAGTAGTTTTTTTTGTACAATTTTCATTCGATGCTAATTGTTTCAGGAATGTTGGTATTTTTATACTCAAAGTTTTCTCAAGATGTAACTAGTATTATATTGTTTGTTTTGAATTAGTTTGTTTTCATAAATTTATCTACTAGATAAATAAAAAATTGATAATGACAAAACTAATAAAACTTGTCTAATAATGTATTTTTCTCATCAATTAGCAGTAAAATAAAACTTTATCATTTTATCATTTCAGGACTGTTTTAGAGCATCACAACATTTTAGCTGTCCTTAGAACTCGAACTAACTTAACATGGTTAAAACATTCGGAACTCTGTCATAAAAGGTGTGACAATTTTGTAAGCATCATTTGTGTAGAACGTTCATAGCCTACAAAGAACAACGAAGCTCTACATTATCACATTCATTGGCACATTAGAACGGAACGACAAGTACAACTTCTGCCACAGTACCCTAAACACAACACCCCATAACAAGACCCACACAAAGGAACCAAATTACACTTGTATCGTACAAACAAATAGGTCATAAAAAACTTTCGGCCTTAAACATGTAATTCTATGTCAATGTTGAAGCTTGTTCATCACGATAGTTTGAGAAACTTTGTACGAACCTCCTTTATGGCGTATATCATAGGGGCGATGCTATTTTGTTATTTGATAGCAGCAAATAAATCAAAATCGCTTCCTGGAGGAAGATTATAGTTTTGCGTGGATCGGTATACTTTGGACTGAAGGTCAAGGTCAAGGTTAAACATGTGGATAAGTATGTCAAACTCATGTGTATAAACTAGCTTTTGCTGAATGCATCAATCGGGTTTTGTGTATTGTTTATAAAAAGACGCATTAAGAAAATAAATCTTGTGTCGCGGGGGACTTTATAAACATACATGAAACGGACACAAAGAACACCCAGACAGACACAAAGAACAACAATTTTTGAACCACCTAAAGTATTGGCGAAGTAGAAAGAGGTGTGGGGAGCGTTTAAACCACCAGGCCAACCATGCAGTAAATTATGTTTAATTATGTTTACCCTTTTTCTCGTATATAGTGCTTTCCAGGTCGCAAAATGTGTAAGGATTATATGCCAATGCTATTTAGATATTTGAACGAGTGCAGCTTAAAAGCGGGACTAAGAATGAATGCACAAAAGACAAAAGTTATGGTCATCTCGGGGGGAAGTAATTTGAGTCCAAATATCAGTGTGTCCGGAGTGAGGCTTGACGTAGTGCGCAAGTACAAATATTTAGGCACGTGGCTAACTGACGACTGGGAAAGCGATATGGAAATAAAAACACGCATAGAGATCTCCCGGAATGCATTTAACAAAATGAGATCAATACTTTCCAGTCGCAACCTCAGTATTCCCCTGCGCACTCGTCTACTGCAATGCTACATTTGGCCCATAGCCCTTTATGGTTGCGAAGCTTGGACTATTAAAGAAGACCTTCGTAAACGTTTTGAGGCTTTTGAAATGTGGACTTACCGACGCATGCTCTCGATCAGCTGGACTCAGAAAATCTCCAATGTTGAGGTTCTAACACGTGTCGGTCAAACCCGCAAGTTGATGAAGACCATCAAAACAAGAAAAGTTGCCTACCTCGGTCATGTCTTCAGACACGAGCGATACAATTTACTGCAACTCATTATGATGGGCAAAATTGCGGGGAAACGTCGAGTAGGCCGTAGAAAAAAATCGTGGCTTCGAAACATCCGTGACTGGACCGGAGTCAAGAGCGCCGCGGAACTCTTTCACCTCGTCAGGGACAAAGCGAGGTTTTCAGGGCTGATGTCCAACCTCCAGTAATTGGAGAGAAACAAGAAGAAGAAGAAGATATTTAGATGAAATGCAAAAAAATGCAAAATATTTCCTTTTCAAAATTTTCCTTTTGCATGTATAATTTCGTGAACATTGTCATAGAAGTGAGTCATAGAATGTGAGAGTTTACAGGGCCGTCATATCATCATTTAGGTTAAGCCGATCCATATGTGCCACAACAAGATGGCTCTTCTATGCCATTTCATCATCATCAACTTTCACATCGTCAAAAAAAAACAAGAGGGATTTAACTTGTTTTTTTTTTGGCGATGTGAAAGTTTGAAATGAGTAACTTATTATGTAGATTTACATAATAAGTTACTCATTTCAAACACAGTAACCTGGTCAAAAAGTTACGTTATGTAGCTAAACTTTTAAGGTTTCTATAAAATAGTTCCGGAAAGTTCCTTGGCACGTTGTTTAATAATGTCGAGAATGTTAAGCGTTTTATTGAAAACATTCTTTCCTTCAAAGTAGCGGTGAAGATTTTAATATTAAATTTATGTTTTCTCTTCGAATAGAACGTTTTTCATACATCATTTAGTTTCTTCATATTATACTAGCTTGCGCCCGCGGCTCCGCCCGCGTGTATGTCGGTTATCGCGGTAAAAAGTAGCCTATGTCCTTTCCCAAGGTTCCGTTTAAATCTATGCCAAAATTCATCAAAATCGGTTCAGCGATTTAGCCGTGAAAACGTAACAGACAGATAGATAGAGTTACTTTCGCATTTATAATAATAATATAAGTAAGGATATATAAAAAAATATTTTTTATATTTTATATTATAAATTAAATGCGAAGTTTATGTATAAATATGGACTATCAAAACCTGTTAATGTGATTACGACTTAGCCAGCGTTTTTCGTTCAAGTTTCGATCCGTTGTAATCTAGGAAGCTAGACTAAGGGTTTCCTTAATTTAATTATTAAATAAACGTTTAATTAAAGTATAACTAACACTTTGTGTAGGTAATATATTTATTAGAAAAGTTTATTATTATATACTTTTTATTTTGAAAAGAAATTGACAATAAAATTCTATAAATTAATTCTTTAGTATTTGCCGTTTTGATTGATAAAAAATATCTGTCAGAATTTGTAAACAAGTTTAAAATCTGGGAAAAAATAAAGGTAACTGGAATAACAAAATAAAAACTTAGCTGGTAATTTCGCTCTTTTACAAGATGTCAAAACAAGAAATAAAACAATATATTGCCAGTACATAATATGGGACATGTAAGTGTTTTTGTCCCGCCAGTTAATTTCCCAGGAGTAGTCAATTTTGCTCAATCATCAATCTACGTCACTCGTCACGAACGAAAGTCGTACATGTATATCTACGTGTATATGTGTGTATATTATACTGTCGTAGTTTTACTATAACTTGAAAATACATAAAAAGAACGAATCCTTATTTTGGATAAGGGATTATTTGGAATTTAACTGCAGGGTACTTAAATAAAATCTATCTGTTTCTTGTTAACTTCCGATTGTTTATAAACAAATAAGGTAATTTTAATAGAAAAATGCAGATCCCATTCTGTGTACTAGTGTATATATTCTGATATAACACACATACACACACGCATAACTTTATTTTTGCCTGACATGACATGACATTTATGCTTTATATTTGCTTTCCTCAAACACATATAATGAATTAAAAACTCACCATAGATATCGCATGAAGCCTTAGTGAGGCATTTGTTTATTATTATTAATTCATATTTTGTTATTAATTTATCTCATTTTGATAAAATATCGCGAAACCAAAAAGCCTGTATTTAATCATAGTCGTACTTCTATTTATCCTCCAGTAAGCAAGCTAATTAAAATTAACTACAGAATTTTCCAAAGAAACCCTTTATAATTGTAAAATAATTTCTCACTTATAATATTATATTAACTAACCTAAAATACAGTAGGTACAGACTTATAATTAGCAATTTCTAAGGCTTGTAATTTTCCTATCATAAACATCTAACTATTACGTTTCTAAGTACTGTAATGTTTTCAAAGTATAATTTATACAAGCTTTCGTAGGCAGTTTCACTATTTTGTATTTAAATTCTATCAATACATAGTCAAATTCATTTTCTTAACCTTTACAATTTATAATAATATTTATTTAAGCTGAAAACGGCGTACAAGTATTTTACAAATTAAAATTTTTACAACAGTACGTATGAGCGATTTTATGTATATTATCGAAAGAAAAAAAAATAGCAAATTCAATGGAGCCTATTTGACAAAAGTGTTACGATTTATTCATTTATTTATAATAATTTAGCATAAAACAATAACACGTAAGAAATCAATTCCCATTCTATATTTATATTGAAGACCAATGATAATACACAAACTTTTATTGACCATGTTCAAACATGGCCATGAAAATATTTTATCACTTATTTTATCAAATTTTTGGAACCAACTAATAGTTCATCTGAACTATTAGTTGGTTCCAAAAATTTAGTACATTTGTGTCCCGGACTCATTCCTGCTCTAAATCTAGAGTATAATGTATTACTACTTATTGAACAAAGTACAATAAATTATCATTATTTTAATCAGTTACGGCTGATGTATTAATTTCTATAACTTTTTGTTACCATTTTCATTTATCTTTACCGTAAAAACCGAAAATATAAGTTATACATAAATAATAAATTTCGTAAATAATAAATCATCGATCCCACAGTGCCTCAAGACAAAAGTCTTTAACCAGTGCGTCCTACCCGTCATGACTTACGGAGCCGAAACGTGGACACTCACGGCACGGCTGGTCCACAAATTCAAAGTCACGCAGCGTGCTATGGAGAGGGCTATGCTCAGCGTTTCTCTAAGGGATCGTGTAAGAAACGAGGTAATCCGACAGATCACTAAAATTATCGACATAGCCTACAGGATTAGCAAGCTGAAGTGGCAATGGGTTGGCCATATTAGCCGCAGGACCGACAACCATTCGGGTAAACGTGTTCTTGAGTGGAGACCGCGTCTCGGCAAACGTATTGTAGTACGAGATGACTGGCAGGATGCGAGTAGCCGAGGATCGAACTAAGTGGCGTGCAATTGGAGAGGCTTATGTCCAGCAGTGGACTGCGATAGGCTGATGCTGATGATGAATAAATTTGATCTTTTTAAGGAAGAGGCTACTTACTATTCGTTAGATCAAAAATATGAAGATTTCTATATAAAAAAAGAACATTTAAAAACAAACATTACAAGGGTACTGTAAGTTGTTTAGAAATTAGTAATTCCTCGAGTGAAAGTTGTTCTTGAGGGCAGACAAATTAAATCAATGTTTTAATTTGTCGACTTCAACGGGCCAATTTGAATGATTCGATTACTCTGTCCTTTCACTCATAACTAAATTAAAGCGATGAGATTTATTAAAAAAATCAAATATTCATCATTTTGAAGATAAAGAGACTTGGAATTCCAATTTATTAGAGTAATTAAAAGTACGTTGTTGTGTTTGGAATTTCAATGTGCGAGGCAGGTTTCTGTTTGACTGGTTTTTTCTAAGATAAAATGTTTTCATTTTAGTTTCTGTAATTATTATTTCTTGTAATTTTATTTTAATATTCTGATTTAATTTGATACTAACTTATGAGTACGGTTTCAGTGATCCCTACTAATATTATAAATGCGAAAGTAACTCTGTCTGTCTGTCTGTCTGTTATGCTTTCCCGCCTAAACCACTGAACTGATTTTGATGAAATTTGGTATGAAGATAGAACTGAACTTGGGAAAGGACATAGGATACTTTTTACCGCGATAACCAACATTCACGCGGGCAGAGCCGCGGGCGAAAGCTAGTATGTAACAATAATTATAAGTTTATAGAAATGGGTGTTAATTAATATCAAAGTAGGTTAAGACCTAATAAAGATAGTAAAACTTCGTGAAAAAGAGTAAACAATGATCTGAAAAATGACAGAGTAGAATGGCAAAATAAAAATACTGTCATGAAAAGAAGAATCAGAAGTAGGTAATAATGATAATAGTGATTAATGTCATGAATGATTATATGAAAATAAAGAAAACTTTGTGTCAAAAGTACATCATTTCAATCAAAGCAGTATGACGACCGCTCAAACCATCAAAGCATGTATGTTGCATAACTGTGCAGGTATGTCTTGTACTAAAGTCAAACATATCTGAGCAGGAAAAGCTACCAGGTACACCCTACGGTGTATGACTACCTTTACAGTATGAATGGGTACGTGATCCCGGCTTATTCAAGCTGATACCATCTTAGTGTTTTTTTTTCAATCTGACCATCACGGTTTTTTAAGAGTAATAATTATAAATAGATCAGATATGTGACACAGATCATTTAGCTTCAAACTAAACAGAGCTTGTACTATGAAAGATAGATTGAACGAATGAATATTATACATAGAAGATACCCAAACTACGAAACAAATATTTGTAAATGATAATGATAAATGATAAATGATAAATGATATTTATTTCTGTAAGTAAATCTTTTTTGAGACATTTTTACAAGTCGGACTTATAGCTAGAAGGCGCCGGCATTTTCTACGACTCACTCTGGGAAGAAACGCCGAAACAAACCACAGAGTTGTCTTTTTTATTTTTTTTAAGTCCGTGTACAACATTAAATAGAACTATGTGAGTGCAGTATAGGGTCTGGGTTGGCCTTTTGAAGAAAGGACCATAGTTTTGAGTCGACCTGTCCATACAGACGGCATACGGGCCCCAGCCATCGTGTAGCCTAACCGATGTAGTCAGGATCCACAACCCGTAACACGACACTGCCGCCAGCAGGACACTTGTAGATCACACAAACATTTGGTCCCACCCAGGATTTGGATATACAAATAAGATCTTAACTAACTTCGATGGAACTGAAATCGTAATATCCTACCAATATTATAAACACGACAAATAAAAAATAGTAGGCCAAAACCTCCTTTCAAAGGAGAGGCCGATGCCCAGCAGTGGACTGTTAAAGGCTGTTGATGTTGATGATGATGATTATAAACACAAAAGTTTGTGAGTATAATATATGTGTGTATGTTTGTTGCTTTTTCACATAAAAACTATTGAATGGATTTCAATGAAACTTCACAGTAATATAGCTTACATATCAGAATAACACATAGGCTCTATTTACGGCGATAATTTACACGCTGCCGGAGCCGTGGGTAAATCTGGTATTATATATGCGTCCACACTGAGCTTAAGGTTTTTGGTTTACGTATACTTGTAGATACAACACTATCATCAAAATTAAGACGAAGATAAAATTGACACTAACACATTCACAAAACTTTAGGAATTGTTTAATTGAATATACTATTTGAAATCTGTTACCGATTCGCAAAACAGGCGTGACAAATAATTCTGTGACACTGCAATCAATCACGGGAAATGACATGACAGTTTCATTTCTCAGCTTTGAAAACACGAAAAACTGTTTAAATGCGGGCACATTTTAAAAGGCCTGGACGTCAAAGTAGGAGCAGATAAGCGTCGACTGCGCAATCTATCTTCCTCTGAGAGACGTGTGTGATACGGGCACCCGCATGATATAATCGAAAATCGTTTACCGCGATCCATCTACATATTCCTTCTGACGGGACTGAAATTGGCTCCGGGCTTTGTTAAAGTTTCATCAAGCATGATCGCGGCCTCTTCAAATTGCAAAGCAGTTTTACAGCCAAAGGACATTTTTATTCACGAATCAGAAAGGCATAACAAGTCAGTGGATCCTCATTCCACGTCGTGGTGGAATTACACGTTGTAAATATTGAATTATTATTTTACATCTCTGAAATTCATTTCTCTTAAATGATGATCATAATTAAAAATTAAATATTTTACTTCTTGTACTTGTACGAATGTTGTATTCAGTTTTAATTTAGAAGACGATAAACGATTTAGTATGGTTGTCTAATGCTTTTAGGGTGTATGATTATAAGCCTAAAAATATTACTATTATCGCAAACTACTGGCACTACTTCTGATTTCTACAAAAGCAGCTAAGTTGACAGCTAAAACTTAATTAGAGAATCCAAATCAAACTGTAGTTAACTTTATTCGTTAAACAGACTTTATTACGGTGTACTTTCTATTGCCAGTAGGATTCAAACCAATAATAATAAAAATAAATATCCGCAACCCAATATATTAATAAATAAAAAGTATAAGTCCCAAACTAAGCAGAGCTAGTATTCAGGGTATAAAAAAACTGTTATAAATACATAAACATACTTTTTTTTTGTAAATACATACATATTATACATAAAAAACACCTAGACTCCGAAACAAAAATTTGTGGATTACCAAATAAGATTTTTGATTTAATTTAAATAAACCTTCCCTGCAAATTAAATTATTACAAATTAATAAAAAAGATGTTAATATTTCAATACAAAAGAAATAATCCCCAGAATTCAATCTGCAAATGATGACGTAATCTTTTGTAACAATGTCTACATTAATACGCCAACAAAACTTCCTGAATTACACAGGCTATCCATGGACGTATTAATCTTACTCCGAGAACTTGCAAAGTCCGTCCCCAGCTTCGAAACATCAGAAATATAATTTAGTTTTCCATTTAAGTTTGAAATAGGACGGTTTACATACAAATTTTCCTTCTAAACTTGTCATGAGAACTATAACTTGGCGGGGCTATATTTCCGTTACATTCCACTTAGGAGACCTGCACCTTCATTTGTTTTAGAGTAAATATCTACGTCCCGAATGACAACACAAAAACATTTTGGTTCGCGACAGAGCATATTCAGAGGCCCAAATACACGCGTTTACGACGCCTTTGCGGGCGAACGACATCAAAAACCGCTTAGCGAGTCCCCGACTACCACCTCGGTTTGGTGAGTGTATACTTTATGTTGACCGAAGTTGTAAAATGTTGGTGTCTCCCCATAGGGTAGTATTCCTAGTTTCATGTAGTGGTGAAGTTTTTGTGTGCGAAGGAAATGTTGTACAATTAAGTATGTGAGTACAATTTGACGACGAAAACGTGCCTTGTGAGAACCCAACTTTATTACTTGACTGTTGTTAATGTTGGTGTTATAAACACAAGTAATGCATGTTTTCATAAAGCTTTAGTTACGATATTACAAGTTCAAGACAAATTCTTTGTTAGATTTTAACATGCAGAGATACACATTTTGTTTTAATTATACAGTTTGTTTTAATTAAATATTTTTATATATTCAACAACATATTTTTAGGTAAAATTCAATTTTCAATGAAATGAAATATTAGTTTCTTGAAGGATAAATCTAGGTTCTAGAGTATATTTTTAAATAAGTTAAACAAAGTGTCTTCGCTGTTTGGTTCCATTTATAAAACGCTGAATAATGCGCGGTGGTTCATCATATTCTAAAACATTCTTTAAAAATTGAAGCATCTTAAAGTACGGATACTGATACGTATATTGGATACGGGCAGCACAGGACTGGTTGTACGGAAGAGGCCCAGTTATACCTCCAGTAGTGGATGTTCATCGGCTGAGATGATAAAATACTGATATTTTAAACGTGACGAGCTTGTTTGTTTGTTTGAAAGTCCTTATCTCAGGGACCACTGGTCCGATTTGAAAAATTCTTGAACTACTAGATATTCCATTAATTGTGAAAGACTATAGGCTACAAGCCATAGAAACGGAGTATTTATAACAATTTCTTTGGAGAGCTTCTGATGTTCTTCTTGAAAGTTCCAGAAAAAAATCCTGACACCATATTTTTATCTTCTAATGTTGACTCACTATAATTTTTTGCATGGGAAAAAAATTGTTTTCCCGGTATAACATCACTCTAGGGACAATAGAATAAATTGGTCAGTTAGTACTACAAAAGTAGGTACAATATTCTTCATAATAATTATTATACTAAAGATAAGGCCAGTCATAAAGTTTCTTAACAATCTATTATCTAAATCCATAATTTTCTGAATCAGTTCCTAAACACGTTTTTTTTTAAATTAGAATAAAAAAGTTCAAACTTATAGGAACATAATATGATATTCATGTATATGAAATATAGGAAAAAAAACCTATTAAGAGCATTATTAAGCTATACAGAGAAAATATTTGATCGAGATAGAAGCACTTGAGGTATGACTTGAAATAAGATAATACCGAAGTTCTAGTACTCCTGTCAATATGGCGGCGAGAATAACGGAAGCCCTCTGGCTGCTTCTCGAACAGTAACTTATATTATATAATTTGTAGATATTGAGAACAATATTATTACCTACTATCTTAACTTACCTAATTCTCTCCCTATTAAATAACATAAATTATAAATTTGACTATCATCAATAACCAGCGTTGGGGTTTTATAATTATAAAACATGGTATATATGTCCTTGTTTATTATTGAGTGCATTCAAACAGCAAATTACTAGTGGGCTGGGTGTAAAGAGAACGACCCCTTGATTGGCATTGCGATGGACTTTACGCTCCGTTTGCCCCGGAAATCTGATCAATCCCATGTTAATTTCCTAGGAAATGTTTGTGCTACCCCCCCACACCCTAAATAATGTAGTTACCGTTTCGTTTTATTCACTCGTCGTAGTTAACGAAGGTTTTTATACCCATATGATTGGATTGGATTCATTTCTATATACATGTCTGATAAAACTTTCAAAACTATCTCAGTACTCGTACAATACTTTTACTGAGTCTGTAAATACGAGCTTGATGTACAACTTTATAAAATGTTTTTCAAATATAAAAAGAATATCATATTATAAGCCACAACGGCGGTAGTTGTCATTTTTGTGGCGCCATCACTTCACTGCGCTTGGTTATAAATAGGAGTGATCTGTTGTATCGGGACGCATTTCTGACGAATGCGTCGCGGAGTGTGGATCATTGTCTTTGGACAATTAGTACTACTCTGTTAACAGATGTGGATAGCTGTCTTTGACAAGTTAGTACTGTCTGAATTGCGGTGGGTGCGAGGAAAGCTGTCTAACAGCTAGTACAGCCCTATGTGACCGCCCTTGCTGTATAACTAACTGTAATTTGTTTAGATTCGTTACTTAATTAACGGTTGTTTGTGTCTAATTGCATTTCTAAGATTATTTTGTAATTAATGAAATAAATTGTTTAGAATTAAAGTAAATTGTTAAGAATTGTAATTATTTTTATTATTTTTCACTTCTGGACTCTAACATCAGAAGTTGGATCGATCTACGTTCACAAATTATTAATTTTCAAGATTTGGGAAACGATCAACTACCGACATTTAGTTAGATATTTTCATTTAATTTGCCTATACTTCATTATCTAGGTGTCTTACGATAGAGAGCATCGACAAATGCACAATAGATCGCGCTGTCATATAGAACCAAAGTGAATATACGCAGTGATTCGCCTCAGAGGTCCCGGGAACGATGAACGCGTTCGTTTGTTAGAAAAAAAGGCATTGCACACTATTAGTGCTCATTTGAACGCTACCGAAATTCAGTGTTCGTTGTGATTTTTCATAAGGGAATCAGACTTTTGTGATATTCTTATCCGCTCTAAATCAAAGTCAAAAATCAAAACAAAGTCAAAACATAGCAAATATAAAAATCGTAAAGGAAGTGACGACTAATATATTTGGTTTTTAGTGACAATTACAAACGGTTTTAAAACGATTATTTTAATAAAATAATGAGGGTACTTGTACTTCACGCTATGTTTCGGTTTGTTCGTGTTTATAATGCTTTCTTTTCAGATAGTAAACATTGTGCTAAGCGATGGAAACTGCATCCGTGCCAATGTACAAGGTGTACAATGTGGTCAACCAGTGCCGACACGGTTATGAGAGAAGGTTGGAAGCTTCAGTTATGAAAAACTTGTGAGTTGTATTTGACGCTGTACTGGTAAGATCAAATCATATTTACATGTGGAGTTGTGATTTATTTTCACATAATTTTGATATGTAGTGTACGAATGTAAATCCTATGCGCAATTTAAAGTGATAAAAATATCGCGACTGCTCGGGGTGTATCATCGGAAAATGCCTTATAGCTGATGCAAAGCTGTGGTTTAACGAAAGAGCTTAAGTAATGATCTTAGTTGGTTGAATTTTAACAATGAACTTCTACCGTTTGTTATTGCAAATATTTTGTATAACGAGATTAAAACTTTTCGAATTTTTGTATCCATACCACCTGTGCATAAACAACTGGGCTTCTTTACTATGGATGATGAATTAATAGCAGTTGCAGTTTTAAAGTGGCTGCCTAATGCAAAGCTAACCACATTTTAATCGATTTACGTAAAATGAAACTAAGTTGCACTAACGTAAGTACGCTGAGAATAATACCCACGCACGTTGTGATTAATTTATTTATCTTTCTTTATGGAAAAATAGATACTTGTCAGATTATAACAAGGTACAGTGTGCAAACCAAGTTACTAGATATGTTTCTCCGTAAATGTAAAAATTTAAATGACCATTATTAAACAACTAGCTTTAGCCAGCGGCTCCGCCCGCGTGTATGTCGGTTATCGCGGTAAAAAGTAGCCTATGTCCTTTCTCAGGTTCTAAACTATTTGAGTTTCAAAATTCGTCAAAATCGGTTAAGCCGTTTAGGCGTGAAAACGTGACAGACAGACAGTTACTTTCGCATTTATAATAGTAGGGATGATAAAAAAAAAAAATAACAAGAAAAAGTTGATGATCAATTACATTTCTAATTTTTATTTTGATAATTCGATGGGGCTATTCTTTTATATTGGTGGTTGGTGAGAGCAAATACATCGAGAGTTTAAAAACGTGTGTTGTAACTATTCACAATACGGCGAAAGGGGGCGTGGACAGCAGTGCTAGTCCTTACCGGAGTCTGTATAAAACAGCTTGAGAATCTTCCGCCGTATGTCACATTATTTACTAGTAATTGTATCAGTCAACTGTTATTGTAAAATCTGTAGTGTTATGACATCGAGTGCCAAACGTTTAGGTTCTAAAGTTATTATGTTAAATTTATTTTATAGTTACGAGTAGGTAATACCAAAATGACTACAATTGTAATTTATGGTTCAAAGAAACTTCTTTAAATTCGTCTTTAGACGGCGTATATATTTAAATACGTAGTTTGGACTCCAAACTGGAACTTCATATTGCAAATGTAATCTTATTGGGTTTACACAACGTCAACAACAAATTTATAGAAAGATTATGATAACGTGTAACACATCGTATGTTTGTTAATTATGTTTTGATATGTTTATGAAAATGCCAAATATTGATACCGGTAACGACTACATGTCTATCGATCTTATTAGTACGTCTACTTAGGCATAACTTTAATAATGGGTTAAAGTAATTGAAGCATTATGAAAGGTTTTAAATACCCTCACTAGTGTCAGGTATTAAATTAACGTTAAGTGTTAGTTTGCGAGACATTATGTTGTTTGTGAAACTATAAGTACTAATGGTCAGGTTAGACCGAGCTAAAACAAGGTTTAATCACTAGCCAATGCGAGAGTACCAAGTAGTGTTACATAAAGATAAGGCTAGCTATTTCGGGTTTTAAGTTTTAAGATCTTAAACAAAAACATTCTAGAACACTGATAGTAAAGGTGTGACATTCATATGTGATCACTAGTTCATGTTCATGAGGACATTACAAGCCAGCACAGGTTGTGATCTTTTTCTTCCTGACAGAGGTACTTATTGAAACGTCAGTACTAGTGTGTACTGAGTAGTGATGGTTTCGACTGCTTTGTTGGGCCGACAGTTAGTGTATGCGACTACTGTTCAATATAGGTTCGATTTCTGGGTTGAACAAACAATAACTAATAATACTGTGTACTTCTAATTATAGATATGCTTGTCACGGCCCGAAGTTTAAAAGTTGTGGTCAACGCTCCGTGACTCGAATGAGTACAAAGAGTCGACGGTCCTACGCCTGATCTCTTTCGGGTCATGTTGGGTGGCCGTCTCATCGAACCAAAGGCGTACACCTGTGTTAGACAAGTACTTACGTGCTGTAGTGTCTACTGTGTTTTTGGTTGCTCACCATTGGGACTGGCCGCCGTAGCAGAAAGGTAAAAAGGTTAAAATGGTAAGGTTTAACTACAGACTCGAGACGATCGACTATAAGCAGACGGTGGCCTATTACAGTAAGTGATTGAACGACACCTGTCGGACAAGCCCTGGTCCATAAAATGACTTTGAGGGCAATTAGTCTGAACTCGAATTTACTGCGTGGGCATACTTGGACATGTTTCGGGTTTGCTTGACGCCAATCGTCAAGCTGCAGACATAACCAAAACTGGTGACCCGGTATCATATCCTAAGAGCTTTGCGATTATTGGGAACATCCTTAACCGAGTACCGTGAGACTTCTGTAACATTTTCTGACATCCTCCGGGTCTTGCGTCCTGAGAGATATGCGAAAGTTAGTAACATTCTTGACGGTATTACTGCGTACATACTGAGGGCACTGTTATTTTTAAATATCCTAAAAGCTTTGCTTGCTAGTATCGCCTTCTAAAAGCTATGATTATTCATGACGATAATGAAGCATATTGGTGACGTTAAAGTAATACCGTATTCAAAATTAATGCAATGTTTCATGCTTTCCTTAGATGACAACGATGCATTGAGAGCCTCGTCACTGTGCAAGGTGCAGTCTACGCGAGCCGAGCCCGGGCTGTGACCTGGTGTCTGCTGCTGCCTGGTGAGGCGCAGACTTGCGGCCTGCTCGCTGTATCGCGAGGTGCGGACTTGCGTCCTGCATGCCGCTCAGTGATAAGCGGACCTGCGGTCTGTTCTCCGTGTGCCCGAGATGCAACCTTCCGCCTGTTCACCGTGTGTACGAGACGCAATCTTCGGCCTGATCCCCGTGTGCGTGAGGTGTGGTGCAATGTATGGCGGATGGTGGAGAGCATGAGGTGTGTATATTGGAATGGACCCATGGACAGGGTAACCAGCCCCAAACTCGTGGTCTTCCTGAGATAATTTTAAGACCCATGGACAGGGTAACCAGCCCCAAACTCGTGGTCTTGTTGAGAGAGGTAAGACCCATGGACAGGGTAACCAGCCCCAAACTCGTGGTCTTGTTGAGAGGTAAGACCCATGGACAGGGTAACCAGCCCCAAACTCGTGGTCTTGTTGAGAGAGGTAAGACCCATGGACAGGGTAACCAGCCCCAAACTCGTGGTCTTGTTGAGAGAGGTTTAAGACCCATGGACAGGGTAACCAGCCCCAAACTCGTGGTCTTGATGAGAGAGGTTTAAGACCCATGGACAGGGTAACCAGCCCCAAACTCGTGGTCTTGTTGAGAGAGGTTTAAGACCCATGGACAGGGTAACCAGCCCCAAACTCGTGGTCTTGTTGAGAGAGGTTTAAGGCCCATGGACAGGGTAACCAGCCCCAAACTCGTGGTCTTGATGAGAGGTTTAAGGCCCATGGACAGGGTAACCAGCCCCAAACTCGTGGTCTTGATGAGAGAGGTTTAAGGCCCATGGACAGGGTAACCAGCCCCAAACTCGTGGTCTTGATGAGAGAGGTTTAAGACCCATGGACAGGGTAACCAGCCCCAAACTCGTGGTCTTGTTAATTTTAAGTTTAAATGTTTAAGACACACACTTATGATAACTGTTCTTATGATATTATGGTTCTTATGGTAACGGTAGACCTTCATGCTGAAGTCTACTCTTGTGTTAGTACTAAGTTTCTAGTTTTATTTTAAATGTATCTAACAGTGACTGTTTGTTTCTAATCTGGCGCGGATTATAAATAATCTTTCACTCTTTTCCTTGGAGGTTCGAACCTTTCTTATTCGTGTTAACTGTTATTATCTTGTAAAACTATTCGTTAACTCTAACTGTTTACGCTAAATTTGATAACTGTTTTTAGTAACTGACCAATTGGACGATGATGTACTTACAGAGGCGTCCAATAAACTTTTATTTTTGTACATGTTCCAGTAACCGCGAATGATAACAATGAAGTGTGGTCATCCGGACCTGCCGAGGACGTCAGGGTGTCAGGAGAGGCCGTATAAGCCACAACGGCGGTAGTTGTCATTTTTGTGGCGCCATCACTTCACTGCGCTTGGTTATAAATAGGAGTGATCTGTTGTATCGGGACGCATTTCTGACGAATGCGTCGCGGAGTGTGGATCATTGTCTTTGGACAATTAGTACTACTCTGTTAACAGATGTGGAAAGCTGTCTTTGACAAGTTAGTACTGTCTGAATTGCGGTGGGTGCGAGGAAAACTGTCTAACAGCTAGTACAGCCCTATGTGACCGCCCTTGCTGTATAACTAACTGTAATTTGTTTAGATTCGTTACTTAATTAACGGTTGTTTGTGTCTAATTGCATTTCTAAGATTATTTTGTAATTAATGAAATAAATTGTTTAGAATTAAAGTAAATTGTTAAGAATTATAATTATTTTTATTATTTTTCACTTCTGGACTCTAACAATATTTTAATTTGTAATTAATTTACTATCGAATCATTAATAAGGATGCCTCATCTGGATGCAAAATGCAAGTTTAACAATTATAAACCAAGCCACATAAGCATCTTGCACCGTAGGGAAACTTCATTTTATATTTCTAATCAAATATAATTTGTTAAAGTTTATCCTTGGCTCTTGCCATCCTAGGAGTCTATAGCCAGCTGTGAGTTATGAGTTTTCCTCCTCAATTACTATTCATTAGAGGATCGAGAGATTTCCGAGAAGTAATTTGTAATTCGTAATGCGTTTCTTGTCCTTTAATCACAATAGAAATCTTTGCTCAACGAATAATCCACTTCTCCCATGTCTTTCTTACACCTCGGACTTCGTGAACGCTTTATTCTTTGGGCAAGCGGCGCTGCGCTAGAAGGCCATCCCACTTTAAATCAGGATGTCCTCCTTAAAGTCATTTTGTACAATGCAACATATGTGTTGTCATCTATTTATGTCATATATTTAAATATGAAGTCCAAAATCGTGTACAATGGGACAGGCCTTTGTCCAGCTGTGGACTGAGATGGGCTGATGATGAGGAGGATGATGATGATATAAATACTTCAGTGTATATATGTATTTCAGCTATATTAGTTAAGACTTTGTTTATAACAATTGCATTCCGTTGTCTGAACAACTTTAACCTCGATGCACCTACCATACTAGACCTCTTCTACACCCCAAATTTATAAATCAAAGTTATTATAAAAGAAATAGTTCAATTTATTATTTGTTTTAGTAATACTTCTTAAAACGGAGCCTGTGTTAATATTTCAGGAACTTCAAGAAAAATTACTTTGAAATAATCCAATTAACACAAATCCTGGATAAGTAAAGGAAAAATATAAATTTCATAAAAGCTATTTAGTAAAATCTAAGTATAGAACACTTGTGATGAAAATACTTTTTAAAATTAATAATTGAAATCTACTTCCTTATAAGAAATTTACGGTTGTATAGTCCTTATCGATCATAGTGGAATTCTTTATTTTCAAAACTTTGTATGTATAAAAACATTATTTGAAAACACTGTTAACATAAATACATTTATTTGGTTCGCAAGCTTGATTGAGTGGGGTAAAAAAAATCGTTCATGTGTGTTTTTCGATTATGTTTTGACCAGTTGATTTCAGTATCTTTTATTTCAGATGTCAATAATATTTCATGCTCGGCATCAAAATATTCACATACATTCGAAAATCCATCGTGTTAATCCTGTTTCCGAGGATTTTACACACTAAAAAATTGCATATTCTTAAGTTTTCAATTGTTGCTCTGAGTTACAAATATTATGACTTACAGATGTTATGAAATCTTGAGTACATTTTCTATGTTGTACTTAGAAATCTGATACAATGGATGAGCATACTATGTAAGACATTTGAAGAGCCATACAAACATATGACATAAGTACACTGGCACCCTGGGTGGTACAATATTACAGCTTTTTGCGTTTTTGACGATATTAGTACGGGGAATTTTTACTACGAAACAGATTCCTAAAAAATATTATCACTATTAAATTAAAATATTTCAAAGTGGTATTATAATTATTATTCAACATTAAGGAAAACATTCTCACACGTATGTATATTATTCTACCATGGTATGGTATTTTACAACCAGAGTTTATATTAAACAAGTAAATGTTGCCAGCAATGTTGTATAATATAGAGTAAGGTGATAATAAGAGACATAAGTTTTTATAAAGAACTATCTGAGTTTTACAGTTTGCATCTTCGTGATCAATATTTGGTTTCTTTTGGTTTAGTTTCAACCCATAGCTTCAACTCATTCTTGGCATGAATATTTTACAACAAATTCCATATAACTTACTGATAGAAATGAGTGACTAATAATAACATGTTTTACATGAAATATAATATATTGTTTGACACTTTGGCTTTTATTAGTTCGAAAATTAAATAAATTTACGATTCAATCATATTTATATTATATTGAGGTAATTGGAACGGCAAAAATAATTTACTGTCTCAAGCTTATTCCGTAATCTTGTACCCCTCACAATTTTTACGAACCAAGACCCGTCGTAAACTCGACAGCCAGTCGCAATGCGCGTCGACTCAGACGTGATATGTCACATTCATGGTGTCTGATGGATTTATGTCGGTCAATGGCTGCGCTGATGTCTTTGTTACGGCCACATTTTGAGTCACAGGCACTGATACTACCCACGATGTAGCTTATTCTAGTTTTATTTTTGCTTCGAGAATATTATTGGTGTGTTGTTTACAGGGGTTTTAATATTTGTGATAGTCCGTCCGATGATAGATTAGGAATACAAAGTATCACAAGCTCTGTTGATCTCATGGGTGTTGCAAGAGCTCTATAAGGGAGAAAGCTACTCCGGCAAACAGAACTGCAATGAAAAAAAAACTTGAAGCCAACCCTATTACGTTTCTACCCAGCCCGTGTGTGGCCAGTCGGGTAATATAGTAAGTCAAAGCCTTCTTTCTAAAAACTCTTGTGTATTCCTTTAAACATGCAAGAATTTGAGGAAGCAAATGTTTGATCTCCGTCCTCCATAAGTGCAGGGGGGGGGGGGGGTGACAGATAAGGTAATTTTTCAGGAAGGAGCAGGCCAGGGTGGCAGCGCAAGCGCTGCAAGGAGCGCGTGCCCTTTCTTTTAGTCAGGAAAGGAACAGTAGGTTTGCTACACAGTATGCGGCTCTCTATATGCTGTGGTGAGCCCGAGCTATTTTGGGGTCCCAGGGATATCCTTTCGAGGATACACCTGGTTCCTCAGCTTTTAGTACCTATGACGATGTACAGTTTTAGTCGGTTCGAGCCCGACATAGCCACCAACTGTATCCGAGGGGATTTCTCCACAGACAAAAAAGGAAGAAATTGTTCACGTATACAAATTTTAGATTCGCGTACAAAAACAATTGCTTAACACTTACTTAACACTACGAACTTACGCGTAACAATGAGCTTATGCTTTCACAGAGGGGAAAGCCTGCATGTATCTACTCCTAACTGGTTGTTCTATATCTTTTATAGATTGTTGGTAGTAATGATATTTGTAATGTAATACTTTTAATTCTTATGTATTTATCGGCACGGATCCTTTGCTTAATACTAAATTAAAAAAGACGACTTTTACTTTTTAAATAAAGTTTTTTAATTATTATCAACTTGAGATTCACAGAGCTTTAAAATTTTCCTCTATAAATATTTCCTATAGATTTTTGTTTTACTTCGATAACTTTCTTTTCTAAAGACTTACAAAGATTGTATTAGTTATTTCTTTTGTAGTCGATCAGAGGATATGCGAAAAGAAATCTTATTTTATTCAGTTTAAATCGCACGCCGTTCATTACTCAGAACGATACATAATAAAAGAGATCAAGAAAACTAGTAAACAGAAAAATAACTTAGTCGGAAAGATGAATTTTTAAACACGATAATAATATTTTTTAATTACAAGGTACATTTTTAATTATTAACAGTTTGTGTAATTGGTTAAAACTAAATCTCAAGTTTATTTGGGGTCGGTAATTTCTTAAATATACTAAAAATATAATGTTTATAAATTAGACTATTATAATTACTCACAACTAAGTACATAGTGTTTTAAGCAATCAAACAAATGGTACAATCGATTGACCTACAGTTTAAAGGGAAATTCTATTGATATTCAATTGATAGAAAGTTCTATCCAACTGCGAGAGAAGTACGTATAGAACAAACACTGCAAAAGTTGGCCCAAGACTTTGTCAAACCCTGACTTAGAGGTTTGGTATTCATATCAACCGCTATCTCAGAAGATTACAGAGCCCGTAAGGGTAATTTTGTATGAGTTAGTTTTAAACAAATAACCCTTTGTCAAGATGTAGATTTGGGTGGAGGAGTCCTTATTAATAATGGTTATTTAATTTTTTTTATGAAGTTATTTATGAGTACGACCAATGCGACTTTGTAGACAGGTCAGGCAATTTATAGGTACTTCCTTAATAGCAATCATGAGTACGTATTTCATTTTTTTTTTTGATATGAGTGCCCGATAAAAGATTCTAATACATTTGATAGAAAGCATGAATAGAATCCATGAGTGATAATCACCATCAGCAATGCGAACATTGATAATGCAATATGATAACTGGCACTACTATATATTCATCATCATCATCATCATAATCATGATCATCAAGCTATCTCAGTCCACTGCTGGACATAGGCCTCTCCATACATACCACTCTGATCGATTTCGGGCTTCTCGCATCCAGCTTCTGCCTGCCATCTTACAGAAGTGGCAGTGGCCAGAACTAATGGCCGTTCGGTTAGAAGAGTTTTGGAGTCCAGACATCGTCTCGGTAAACGTAGTTTAGGACGCCCACAGACCAGGTAGAGTGGCGACCTGCGTATTATATATCATGAAACGCAACTATTTAAAAGTGAGTACAGTGGGATATATTACTTATTACTTGTATTTGTTCTAATATGTATATCACCTATGCATTTTGAAAATACTGACTTGGCAAATTTTGGTATTTACTGTAATATTGTTTTCTAAGAGATCATTCATTTTTGTTGTCTATTCTACTAAAATTATAAACGCGAAAGTTTGTGGGTATGTTTGTTGCTCTTACACGCAAAAATTACTTAACAGTTTTAAATGAAACATAACATTAATATAGCTTGCATATTAGAATAACACATGGGCTACTTTTAATTGCAATAATCGAGATACACACGCGTGGAGCCGTGGGCGAAACATAGTAAAACAATGTTAAATTAAATTATTATGTGTTAAAATATCAAAAAACATTTCAAATTTAAATAGTAAATTAAAAATATTTTGTCGAAAACTAATGATTTACAAAAATTTAGACAAAACCCAATTACGACAAAAAACGAGGCTGAAAAAGTATGAAACAAGATTTTCAGAACATTGGACTAAACAAAGCTACTGAAGAAGCAAGACAATCGACATATAAGACTCCACCAACATCCTCTTCGTTGCCAAACAAGGCAATTAAAAGGTGGATAAAAATATATTGCGACCAAATAAGTATAAGAAAGATAAAAATGATGGTGGTATTTGGCACATCCATACATTTTCTATAGCTCCGTCAAGTCTCTTCAAAGTATACAATCTTATTGGATCAGGCCTCAGCTAATGTTTGCACAGTCCACACGAAACTGCTGAGATTCCATTTTATGTTCTATTGTCTCCAGTTGACCCATCTGATTTGATCCGAAAGCCCCTACATCAGGGATTTTTTTATACATGTATAATTTTAAATCATACTGTATTTAGAATTTCTGGTTGGTCTAGTTTGAGACTGCTAATCAAGAGGTCTTGGTTCCAATTCAGGGTCGGGCCAAAAAGGAAATTCCTAATGCTATTAGAAATTTCCTTTTTGGCCTGGAGTTTGTAAGTTTGGCGGTGATTCATGCCCGTGCCTCAAAAAGCACGTAAAGCCTAATAAAGCTAGAAAGAAGACTAAATCTAAGATTTCGTTAGCTAGGGTATTTTTAAATACTTTCAATATACCCTTATTGATATGTATTATCACAATGTGTAAAAATAGTTTAAAACATAATTTTCACAGATCCAAAATGCACGTTTACTGCTTACATAGTTTGTGTTAAAAAATATACGGGTAACGTCGAGACAGTGTCGCATCCGACGTGACGGGGCATAAAATGAACGATATTCATACATTTACGAGGGAAACTATAACTTATTCACAATGTCATGTGATGTTTCAAGAGCATTGACATGCTTATTCAAATAAATATATCAAGGGATGAGTTAGATGAGGCTAAAGTTTTTTGTGGCAAAAACGTGGTGTTTACAGAGTCGCTGCTTCTCTTATTCTGTGAAGTCTTATGGTGAATTCTATTTACTAATTAAAGATATCCTTTTTATCACTAAGCATTTGAGTACTAAAAGGGTATTGGTATTTAAATTGCAGTTTGCAATTGGAAATGAAACGCATGTTATTGTTACGAAATGGTTTCTAAATAGGTATAATTAGCAGTTGTTGCGTATTGCAGTAGCATATCTTCTTTGACTAGGGTGATTGACTACTGATGATTGTACTGGATTAAGAGTCTCAGATGAGACGGGTCAGTGCTTTTAGGGTTGCTGGAAGAATGCTATGAAGATTCTCTCTCTCGTGATAGCAGATAGACAACAAACTACCAGGTTCCTATGTAGTCTTTGAGAGAAAAACCCTCTCTGAACTGTTTGGACATCGATGAGGATTTTCAGCTCCGTCAGAAAAGTTATGGAACTAGTTTCATCCGGCAAATGAGTCATCTTATATGAATTTGGCTATAAAGATTTAATACCATAAAATATTATGTACCTAACTGCTATCTTGGAATCTCTTGGAATCATAAAGAATTAAAAGTTTCCTATTAAAGATTTTTAAGAATATTCGTACAAAAACGAATTTCACCAATTTAAAAGAAATAAATCATTCCTACAGACGTTCTTTAAAGATACGCGAGAAATTGCAAGCAGTTTGTGAATAGTTTTCTGAAACGACTATTAAAAAGAGATCAAATATTCTATGGCAAAACTTTGTTCTTAACGAAGACAGTTAAACTGCATTCCTCTCTCTCCCACTTACCAACCTTGTCACGTCACTATAGATTGACTTTTACACAACTCCTTACCTTTTGTAGACGGAACCCTCCTAACGACTTGAGAAGGTACCCCGACCCTCTTTGACAAACTTAAGCGTTGCTATATCTTCAAGCATTTCAATAGTTCCTTGTTTGTTATCTGTGAAAGGGGTGCAGGTGTCTACAGCTATCTAATTTAGTTGTAAACGATGTTCGTTCATGCGTACCCGAAATAAACCTTACGATCAAGAGTGTGAGTGTACCAACGCTTTGGATCATAGAAAACAAGGTATAAACACACATTAAATATTTACAATATATGTTATGTTGACTTACTAGTAGTAAATTTAATTGTATCCTTAACCCTTAGTAAATTAAAACAACTAGAACGTTAAATGAGATCAAATAGCTAACATCATTTAAAATTTGTTCAAAAGATGCAATACCTATACCAAAATATTAAGCACGCAACATATAGAAAACCATAATTATAGTTTTTTGCATTACATTTTATATACATAGTTAATAAAATCCAGTATTTACAGTGGTATTTAAAAGTCTTCCATATATTCATGCACAATAACAAAATAAAATACTATTTTATGTTAACTGTGAACTTCAAAGCTGTCAATAAATAAAGTAAATAAAAAAAAATGTAGCACCGCTCGGACTACGAGTGATAGCGCGTCGTAGCGATGCTACGGCAACAAATACGTAGCACTAAGATGAGTAAGTCTCTTTAATATTTATGTATTTTAGACGTGTAACTATAAAATATAAACAAAATGATCTATACATACAAATAAATAAGATTGAAGAGTCTATTTGTGATTCCAAATTAACAGCTTTCAAGTAAATACATAATATGAAAGTATAATATGCGATACATTCAAAAGTATTTGTAAAAAACTTTGTGTGTATATCCGTCCGTCTAAAGTAGAAATTTAAATAATTTATTCCGAGGACAGTACAAAACGGTAAAAGTAAAAGATTTGGTATCTCAACTACATCTGTGAGTTGTAAGTTGCTGTTAATGATGATAATTTTTATTCAAAACAAGATTTAATGAAAAGAAAAACAAATGAATACTTGTTCCTGAAAATCAAATAAATAAATAAATATTCCGGACAAATGACACACAACGAATAAATATTCTGGACAAATATAAATACGAAACTTACAATCTACATTTTTTTTTTATATGACGTTACTTGCTGCTACGGAACACTTCATGGGTGAGTCCGACTCGCAGTTAGCCGCTTCTTGAGTTAATCTGTTGTTTCATTATCTGCATTGTATCACATGTGTATGAATTATCTAATATATAAAATTCTCGTGTCACAGTTTTCGTTGCCATACTCCTCCGTAACGGCTGGACCGATCTTTATGAAACTTTATATGCATATTCAGTAGGTCTGAGAATAGGCCAACATCTATTTTTTAAACTCCTGTGACGCGAGCGGAGGCGCGGGCATCAGCTAGTATTATATAAATATGTATATATATGAATTAAAATAAGTATAGACTAAAACGGGAACGGTTTTTTTTATTTTGCTTGGATTATATATATATGTCAAGTAGTTTTAAGTAAATAGTACCCTATGATCATTCTTATTAGAATCACCATTATACATTTCATCATAATTAGTTCCACGGTATAGTCGTGAAAACGTTATAGACAGTCAGACATACATACTTTCGAATATATAAGTATGGAGTAAGAATATTTATATAGGTACTCATGTATTTTATCATAAAGGGAGGCGTATTCATCTTATTAGTTAACACAGCCTACGTAACATATAGCAACTTTCTTCATTTAATACTTTGTATTGCCTCCACGTGATGAAGCCTCCAGTGATGAAAAACAGCAAAAAACAATCATAAAAAAAATGTAATCTTAAGAAAAATATGACTACTTTAGTTTTTTTTTAATTTAAGATTAATATTGTGGGTGTAACTAAGTTTTATTTTATTTTTTATCTGTATAATTAAATTCTCAATTGAACAGTCTTCGTTTCATTAGGATGGCATACGTAGTTCGGGAGATATTCGGGTTTATGTGACTGACCCGTTATTTTTGGAACCGGCTATAGTTTGTCAGTAAATTTGAGGGCACTGGCTTCCCAATAACGATTACAATAGATATCATGACAACCGGGACCGTCGGCTTTACGTGCTGTCCGAAGCACCGTCGTGAATCACCGCCAAACTTCCAAACTCCAGACTGCTATTAGGAATTTCTAAAGAAAAACCTAAAAACACTTTTTGGCCCGACCCGGGATTTGAACTCGAAACCTCTTGATTAGAAGTCGCATACGCTATCCACTAGATTAACGAGGCAATTAATTTTATATCTTCTTATATATCATTAATGGTCTTTACAGTTCACTGCTGGACGTAAACCACTTTTTAAAAAGAATATTTAGGGCTACCGTATCATTATGGCCAGACATATTGGTATAGGGTTTATTTCAAGTTTTTCATATTGTCTTTCGTAGTTTGTTCCAAAACATTGATGATTAAATATAGTAACACGTATTCATAATCTGACAGCATACGTATTTCATCATCATAATATTATACACGTGTATATGAACACCAAGTTGTTTTGTGAACGCATCAAAATAAGGTCGGCATAACTTGTCCTCAAATTTTGACACGTTACACAACCTCATTCAAAGATAGTTTCAATCTATTTGTTGCCTCAGTTTATATTCATGTAATGTACTACAATCACAATATACTACTAGCCATAGAGCAACACAGGCCATAGGGGAATAGGTAGCCATAGCATCTTTTTTCGATACACAAAGGCTGTAATTTTTTGCAAAGGATCTTCATACATACACATTTAAAACAATCGCTTGTCACTATGAACTCCAATATAACAATGAAAATTAAAAAAACAATATTTCACAGACCCATAAAGATACTCTCTCATTTGCTTTGATACCGGGGAGAGCCTGCGAATGGATACTGGATACCTTGTTGTTTATATCAAAAGCTGAGGCTGTTTTTACAAATAATAGTATCCTTTCTTTAAGACTGTCATTTTGCTGTACATCATATTTCTATTTGGCATTTAAGTTTATAACTTCACTAGGTTTTACCAGATGTTCTGCCGGTATGTATATCGGTTATCACAGTAAAAGTTTAATTAAATATTCTATAATGATATTATATATCGTTTCTCGAAATCAAAATATCTCTATACCATATTTCATTGAAATTAGTGTAACGATTAAGTCAAGAAAGAGTAACAGATATTCAAAGAAACAGATAGAGAAACAATTTATAATATTAGTATGGAATTTCATGAATGAATGGCATGAAGTTGTTTTTGATTAGAGTTCTAGTCTAACTTGTATGACATTCCTTCGTAATGCCTTGTCTATATCAATCAAACGTTAAACTGAATTAAACTATTTCTAATAATATTAGGTACTATTAAAGTTGTGTTACCAGTACTACATTAATACTTGAAAAGTCAAACATCCCTTTATACCTATTACCCATAAACATTAACCCAATAACGGTATCCGTATTATTCCGATATAGCGAAACGTACCGTCCCAAATGAAAACCATTCATTTTAATCTTTAAACTTAGATTAGGCAAGGATTAATAGTAATCTTCATTTGGTGATAAATTTAAATTAATTTGCCGTAATTTGTTTTTCATCTCGTATAAACTTATAGACAATATATCATTACTGATTCTACTGGTCCGTAGTGTTTTTAATTAATGGACTCTTGACGTTCGGAATTAATAAATATGGCGGCTGCAATGGATCAAAATCGTTGATGCTTTTAATCTCGAACATTTTAATAAAGTGTGAAAAAGTAGGTGCATTTTCTTTGTATATTATATGTACAATTAAGGATATATGTATTAAATGTTATAAAAACAGAATGGATAATTGATGTTAAGGTAAAATAATTTACTAACAAAAATAGTTCTCTTGACTAGGGTCGTTGAATACGTAGTGTAAATGAATGTGAATTTAACTGTTGTACACTAGATTTCTTGCTTAATTCGATTCGATTCGAGACGAGAACGAACACTAGATACAAAACGAGAACAGGACACACGAAGATCACTACACGAATACTCAAATGTTACAAGGTATGGGTTGGAGATCCTTATCGCGAGATGTACACACGACGCGTTGTTAGACCAGTGGCAAAGCGAGGGTATTAATTCACAACTACCCTAACAAATACCGAGCAGATGTTTTTTTTTTAAATTGTCTTCTTCGATTGTCTTATTTAAGTAAGAGTGTAAGTACAATTAAGAAATATATGTGATGCAGATTATTTTTTTAAATGTTAGAGAATTACTTGTGGAGTTTTCCTATAAGAAAACTATATAAAGGATTACCAAAAATTTGATAACGTCGTCACAACTGACGTCAGAGTTTTGAGATAGTACCAAGAAATCTAACAAGTATACAATTATTTTCGATATTTCGTACAATAATAAGTATAACAAGACACAAGTGGTCCAATTTAAAAGTTTTAACAATGCCTTTTATACTTTGGAGTTAGTCAATACTGTTACGACGTAACATATATAGGTACTTGTACAGCTTCAACAAAGGATTCAATGGTAGTAATAATAATACAAGTATATCGGAGACCCTTTCATATATTCTCGACAAAAGTACAAACTTTGAAGTTTTGATTATAATGCTATTATTGTAACAAAGTATTAGATGTGTAAAGGCTTCTTTTGTTATAAACGTATTATGTATGTTATTTATCATATATATATTTCGACTGTCTGTAGTCAAAGTTTTTTAATATAAATCCTTTCTTTAAAGATATCTTTTTCACTAAGGAAATTTCCTATGTTACAAATGTTTCCTGTGTATTATAAATAAATGTAAATATAAAATCTGACACACAACGCCATCTAGCTCTAAACTTAGTAGAGCTTAGATCATGACAGCTAAATTGATTGAATACTAAAATACTTTTAATTTGTAAATATATACACATTAAAAATAAAAAACACCAAATCTCCGAAACTAATATTCGTTGATCATACAATTAAAGGCCTGTATCAAACAGAGGACTGCAATAAGCAGATGATGATGATGATGATAATACATTAAAATTTGGTCCAACCCGGTATTCGAACCTAAGACCACGCGTATACACTATTTCCTAAACTTGTTATTCTGTTTTAGAATCTAGCAATGATTTTTGCTTACTTTGCTTAAAGGTGTAAATGTTATAGTTTGAATTTTACACTGAATTCAACAGAGTATGTATCACACTGAAATCTTCTGTCCCTGACGTGTACATGAAACCTCAACTTATCACCTGGAATTACGGTGTCCCTCGTACCTGAACTAATGTTATCTATAAACGGTCTTGATACCGGAGGTTAATCGTTTCAGATCTTTACCATTTAGTCGTTAGACCCCTGTACCTTTATACCTCTTCACCAGTCATTCGATGAAATGCAATATTATTACGTTATTTAGTCGTTACTAGATGACTCTATGAACTTTGCATTATCTGCTTTTTTTAAATATATCTAACTTCTGTCCTCAACTTCACTCTTGTACATGTCGCGGTAAAAAGTAGTGTGGAGGAACGGGTGTCGTGTTCCTCCAACACAAAGGGAGGATCCTCCGACCAGGCGAGGTGACTATGCCTGGCGGGCCACTGCCCAACAGTTGATGTTGGGATGTTGTATATATGCTAATCGGCGCGAGAATGTGACTTTCGCGATTCAGGATTAGTAGTTACTCAGTCTAGATCGTTACGTGTTTTCTTCGTAGTTCAATGCTACCTCGGTAGATGGCGCTGTTGTATGTTATTCGCTTGCGCTATGTGTGGAAGTCGCCACAGTAGTATATTTAAGTATCTATTTTAAGCACCATAATATATTCATGCTAAATTTCATTGTATTCAGTGCAGCGTTTTAGACGTAACAGCGTAGCAGACGAACAAAGTTACTTTCGAATTTATAGTAGTATGAAGTATGGAATTTTGGATTATATACAATTCTCGGTAACACTGTTGGGGTAGTTAAATACCTCGTCTAGACTAATCGGAATGGAATCGGTTGCAAGAAGACGAAGATGTACTGGGTCACATATTATTAGTATAAATACTGCGATGGGCTGATGATGATTAATCATCAGATGATTATATATTTTCAATTTTTTAATCTCAAGAAATGGAATGATTAGAAATTCTTCTTTAATTATTAAAGTATTTTTGAGAATATTTACTTTGTACTACTACTATCTTTTGCAAGTCCTATTAAAGGTTTAGCCTTACTATAAAGAAAATTACTTACACTACAATTTCAGCATATATTTTTCTTCGAGCTCAATCTATGACATCTACTGGCCACTCTCAATAGTTTACATTACAAGTGTACTTACTTTCATTAGTCTATATCAACATTTGACAGCATTACTAGTGAGATAATTCAAACAGCAAAAGTTCTATTGCAGTGTATACTTAGTCAAGTTTGTTTTAATAGTATTACTATACACACACACTGAAACGACAAATCATTAATATGCAAACGTATGTAAAATAAATTCACAAAGAACATAAAAACATTGCAACGTTCCTAAAATATCATCAAAATAGTTAAATAACACGCACAATGGTCCAATAACTAGGACTAAGTGCGGAAACCGCCCAGAAAAACTAACTAATAGTTAAATAACAAATTTTAAGCGTTTAGAGAAAATTGTTAAAGCGATTGAACAATTTAGACAAAGTTGCTTACTCTAACAGAAATTCCAATAAAAATGTACATTCATAAATAAAGACGATATTGACGTGGTGGCCCCCATCCTAATATTCTACTCATGCAGCTGCAGCCATTGCAATCTATTAAATTAAATTAACAATTATTCAAACGTCTAACCATTTCACTCTAGGATTATGTTTTATCTCTTCTACTTCATATTTGACTTAAACAGTCACTTTAAATAAGAACATTCTCAACTGACAGAACAAATTTTCTGCGCATTTAGCAAGCTCTTCATAGCAGCCTTTCCACAAAATAAATTAAAAAATAACTCCCTCGGCCATTTGCCTATAAGACAAATTGCTTTAGGCTATAGCGCAACTGACAATCTGGAGCAAAACGCGGACATTTCACATCATTAATCATTTATCCTAGCTCTTCAGACCTTTCAAGAGTCTGTGCAGGCTTGTTTTATATTTTCCGTAGTAAACTATAAATCATCGACATTGTGGACCGCGATATTGTCAAAGATAGTACACTTAATTTTTCATTCCAAAAGCTTTTAGAAATTGATACTTAAGAAATAAGAAAAGACGATTAATCCCTTGTTGGTTATAAATAATTCGTGGGCTTTTGTTTCATGAGCTTTTATATAGAAGCTGTAATGTGAATCAAAGTACCCTTTTAAGTTTACAACGATAAGAAATATAGCTGTATCGTTAGTTACAACATTCGAAGAACTATTTTGCGAGTGTCAAAGTGATATTGAAATATTAATGGTATTTGTTTTCATGATTAGTTAAATAAATAAAATAAATGCTCTTAAATAGTCAGATTGCCCGAATTGCTAAACAAATACATATTAAATCATTATCATCAATAACCCATAATGTTCCACTTCAGAGCTCGGTTTTCTACTCAGGGAGGGTTAAGGCTATACGTCTCCACGCTGGCCGAGTGCGGGTGGGGGATCTTGCTTTTGGATGTTTTTAAGCTGCCCGAAGTTTACCAACTAAGCTTCATGACAGTTATCTTGATGATACAGCCGGGAACTACTACTTATCGTGACCTCATTCAGAATCACGGAAACATAACATATCATGCCAAAACGGTCACCCATCTAGGTCCTGACCAATCACGTAAGGCCACTTGGCTATGAGCATATATAAAATATTCACATTTTAAAAGTAAAACTATTTCAATATTATAGTTTACTAGCTTTCGCCCTAAATTTCTTCCTAAATTCTACTCGGTTGTAAGAGAAGTGCTGGACAGTAACCGGTGGAAGAAGATCATCCGATCCAGATGCAACTCTAAAGCTGACCACGATCCTCAGACATGAGGGACCGACTTCAGAGAGAGAGAGAGAGCTTTTTCCCGCGATATCGATTAATGCAGTAAAAAGTAGCCAATGTGTTATTCTGATATATAAGCTATATTACTGTAAAATATCATCCAAATCCATTCAGTAGTTTTTGCGTGAAAGTGCTATAAACATACATATACATACATATAAGCTATTGCGTTTATAATATTAGTAAGGATTTGGGGACTAGATGTACAATAGGCTAAAATTTGTTTTTTAAGGAAAGATATACATGCAGTCTTATTCTATTAAATGTTGATGGTGATAATGATGAGACAATAGATGGAAAGTCTTTCAAATTACTTTGGGAATCAAAAGTTAGGATAGTTTGAAGCATGTTTAATATGCTTAAAATTAAAAATAAATGTGTAATAAAATAAGAATGAAAGAAATATAGGTTGTGGAAATAAATAGTTGTTATGTGCAGCGTGGTTTTGCCTCAATCTGATCCAGGCTGGTACAAGGATACCCTTGTTCTGTAATAGTGTATTGATTGAAAAAATAAAGCAAATCAAAAGATATTGTATAAGTTCTTGACGTTTCAACTATATTCCTACCAACCATGTTGGTTCGTTATCTAAAAAAACATTTCACTAGACTAGAGAAAATCATTATTGAGTATTGGATTCTACTGATGTTTTCTATCTTATTGAGTAGATTCATTATTAACATAGGCACTTTATTTTTTACTAACTTTAAGAAACGCTCCAATTAGGTAATTTTCTATGTATCTCAATTAAGCAAAAAAAAAGCTTATGAATTAAATTTCACATTAACATTTGGTTGGATTCCTATCTTCATATTATTATTATCTTTACACAAATAAGAAAAGTCATAAAAATGTATTACTGTAAATACTGTTTTAAGGTACAATATAATAAGAACCAAGATACAGTAACGCAAGATAATTGGAAAATTTAATCCTTAATCCAAGACAATTACGAGAGATCACGACGTGTCAGCTGAGTGATGAAAGTAACAAATTAGACTTTCTTTTTGACTTTTGATGAAAAATATGGAAGATATATATTTTTTGTTATATTATTCACAGAATAATTTTCATACTAATTTGATACTGGTAACGCCCTTATATTTATTTACTAACTTTTATATACATTTGAATACCTTAAGTTGTTCAGTGTTAACTCTTGAAAAACTCAAAAACTATACTAATAAATCTCAAAATACAGTTACAGTTTTAACAGTCCATATATATAAAACATGTTTGTATGTTCCACCGCATCGTCTAAATTAGGTACTAAACCGATTCGATGAGTGAGGTGTCGATAGATTGATGATAAAGACATGTATGACATAAGTCTGCCTTGTTGGTCTAGTGGTTGGCGTATGCGGCTGCTGATCGATAGATCTCGGGTTCGATTCCCGGGTCGGACCACAAATATTTGTGTGATCCACAAATATTTGTTTCGGAGTCTGGGTGTTTTTCTATTTATAATATGTATGTATTTACAAAAAAAAAAGTATGTTTATGTATTTATATCAGTTGTTTAGTAACCATAACACAAGCTATGCTTAATTTGGGACTAGATGACGTTGTGTGTAAGATGTCCGAAATATTTATTTATTTATTTTAGTTAGTCAGGATATTTACACTATTTCTTTATTGAGTTTTTTTTCTGTATTGGAGGTTTTATTGATTTGTCCTGTTTATTTAGTTCGTCATTTTTAGCACTGCAACCACAAAGTACTAAGCAAGCACAGTAAAGTTTTGTAGGGAAATATCGACTAAGTAAATTTAAACTGTGACTATTTGGAAATGGCTAGAATCTTTTATTTAATACTGATTACTGCAATGTCAGCCATTATTAACAACAATATTCATAACGTTACCTTACCAACAATATTGACTCATTTAAGTCAATATTGCTGGTAAGGTAACGTTAACCATGCCGCTAATTCCTGGGTAGTTTGGCTTGGCCCACGTGGTTTATTCTTTAAATCAAAATTTCCATCACGAAAGCGTTTAAACCAAAATCGCAAGTCCCCTCTCCAAACGCAACATTGATATTGCGAGCTGTGTCCGCAGCGTTAGTTCCGCGTCGGAACTCGTATTTTCGAAGTACAAATCCATCTTTCAATTTTTGAAAGAAGAACCTTAAAGGTACGCTTTGAAAAAGTTTTACTCAAAAATCTCAAACCATGAAGGTTCTATGTCAATTCGAAGTACCTATTACAATAAAACGGTAACTTCATTCTTTAACCCCTATTATTATGTAGTGTACAAAGGTTTCATCGCGAGGTAACCTTAGGAAGATAAATAGTTCCTTTTTATAAAATTCTCCACCAAAATGCACATAAATTAATGCAACAGATATCAAAATATAAGAGGCCTTAAACAATGTAAGAAAATGACGGCCCATTATTAATCATCCAAACCACTCTGTACAAATTCTAAATATTAGAATAAATGTATCTCTGTATTTGTGCGTGTGATAGGGTAAACCTTTTGTGTCCATTTACAAAAGTTCATCCATCCAACTCAAATTAAAGGGTCGACTTTCATTATATTCATCTTGCAAGTTTCCTAACTTTCTGTGGCTGAAAGAGATGGATATACTCACCTTTTGGAATGAGGGTTCCGTAATAAATCTGTTTCTTTAATAAATCACTTTGAGAGAAACTTGAGATTTAAGTCGAAAGAAGTCGTGGAGAATATTTGCAACAGTGACATTTTAGTGTTACTGATGAAACAATTTACAAGGCGTTACCAATAGACTGCCTTGTTGATCTAGCTGTTATCGGAGGCAAATGCTAATCAAGAGGTATCAACGTTAAGTTGTAGGTTCGGTTTATCATGAACATTTGTGACAATCGTCTGGACACTGCTCTGAAATATACTGATAGCTAATCTAGTATCAAATTCAGTACGTCTTCAGGATTGCGGATCTCAAACCTCAGTCGTTCAGTCAGGAGTAGGTGTGTATGCGAAGCAGCATGGTGACCCATACGATGGCAGCCTGTTTCGATGTTCCTGCATCAGTCTCCCAGCCTCCGGTCTCACACTCACCAACGAAATACGACAACAAGAATGCTATCATTATTAGTATGATCTTGTGTGTGAAGGTAGTACTGCCCTGGTCAGGCCGGCCCATTCGAGGTGAAATCAGCGTTCTCTACTATTATAGACATAACTCAACAGTTATATTGAATACAAAAGAAAATAAAAGCAAAGAAATATATATACATCTTTAATAAAAACCTTTACACTATGTGCCAATTTTTAGGCTAGCTATAAAGGATCGTTCAGCATTGTAGTCAAGTAACGTTGAATACGAGGATAATCCTTTGTACACTCACCATTACGTTTATAATCTTACTATAAAATTGCGACTACATAAGCCTATTTGCTACTTATATTTGTTTAGGTAAAATAAAGTCAAAATCCTTCATTTTTTATAGAATTAGGAGCTCTCACGATATTTTTGGTACATTCTAAGGAGCTATCTGATTATACAGGTAATACTAGCTTTTGTCCACAGCTTTGTCCACGTCGTCCGGTCCACCCGCGTATGTGTCAATTACAGTGACAAAAAGTAGACTACATCTTTTTCCAAGGCCTAATCTATCTCTATGCTAAATTTATCTTGTTTGGTTCAACGGTTTACAGACAGAGTTGCCTTTGAATTTTTATAATTATAGTTTTACATAAAGAAATGAACATTTTAAGATGTCCTAATTAACCTATAAACACGACCAGAAACTTTAGGCAATACATATGGAATTCCTAGAGAAATAATTCAATTTAATTTAATTGGATAGCGTATGTGACTACTCATCAAGCGTTCTCGGGCTCAAATCCCATCCGTCGCGGTTGTCATGAATTTCTACGACAAACGTAATTGGGAAGTTAGTGCTCTCAAATATACTGTCAACCTTCGAATTAAGTTCGGTTTGAATTAGGGTTGTGGAGATCTGTGCCAGTCACTCCGTGGAAAAACTGATATCCAGGTAACACCGGTTGAGCCGACCAGAAATAATCTGTGGGAATAAAGGAATCATTTTTGGTGAGAGTGGCCGAAATATGGAACGACCTGCCTGGGTTTATTTTTCCTGAAAAGTTGAACTCTGGAGTCTTTAAGAGTAGAGTGAACAGGTTTCTTTTGGATGGGCGTGTACCACCTTCATCTTCATCTACACTTTCCATCAGGTGAGATGGAAGATAAACGCCTATTCCATTACATTATAAAAAAAAAGAAGAAGCCGAAAGTTTAAAAGTTAGGTATCATGTCTGCATGTAATATTACACTGACTTTACCATAATCTTTTTGCTTCATTCCGCAATCCCGAAAAAGTATTACATGAAAACTTTAGAGAATAAACAACAAAGATAAAAAATGACATGTCATAATATTCATTAAGACCTTAGTTACGAAAATATAGGTTACAATTTCAAATAAAATCATGTTATTATCTTTTCAAAGGGTTTGACCGCATGCGGGCGGTACCCAAAACGAAGAAAATTTCTTTACAAACTTGTTATAACATGGAATCCAATAAAACACTGTAAGAAATTCGATGTTTTCGAGTAAAACAAGCTATTTACTGTACACAATTCAACTCCACCAATAGTTGGTTGGCCCGATAGATATGTGAAACAGAAAACTTGTATAGTTGGAATAAAACCAATAAAAGTTTCTGTTTGGCTTTGAACCGCTGTCGACATGTTCGTCGCTAACTTTTTATTTTCATTTTTAGGATTTTTAGGGTTCCTTAATTCATTACTTTCTGATTCAATCCCCTATAGATTCGCCATGTCCGTACGTCCGTCTGTCCGTCCTCGACTTACCGCCTAAACGGTTAGTGCTAGAAAGATGAAACTTGGTATGGATATTTGTTTTTATCATGTCGAAAAAGTGCTAGAACATAATTTTGATTCGGGATTAGGATTAGGTGGGTTAGGTCAAAAAAATGAAAAAAGATCACAAAATGGATCACGAAATGGATATTAAAATTATAACGGTTTATATAACTTATTTATTTCAGGAGTAATAGGGTCCTAACTTGTGAAATGCACTCACTTGGAAAAAAATGAATAAAAATAAAGAAATAATAAGTAAACAAAACAGTTATCTATTGAACACGATTTTAAATCTATCTACCATTATGGGTGACTAGGGAACCCTATTATATACGTGGCCTGACACGCACTTGGCCAACTTTTTTTCTTAACCAATGGGACAAATGTCTTTCATGACGGCTACGTCTTTGAAAGTTGTTTCACAATTGGCCGTCTAAAATTCTATGACACTTTATGTCTTTTATTAGATTTTAAAATAAGAGGTTAGATATTCGATATATTTTTATGTGTGATGGTAAAACTTAGAAATATTTACTAAACAGCGGTGAGAACCTTCATTGCGAGATGCAGGATTAATGTGATGATGATTATTATTTAATTAAAAAAAAAGTACGTTAAATTATTGTTCACCTTTGGTATTTACACAGTCTGCAATAAAGCTATCATCATTATCACCTCCCTGAGTGGAGGCCTATAATATATCCGGCGGTGAAGTATTAAAAGTATTAAAAGCTGTTAATGATGAGTTGATGAGTACTACCGTTTTTCATATTTTCGTTGTGTTTTAGTTGCAAACGCATTATTAGGCATATTCACCTGACAACAATGCTTACACTGCCGTCAATTACATACATTTACATATTCATCAATTAATAGAACACCGGTAATTAATCCATTTAAATGCTAAAGCATCCAAATTCTAAAAGCTTTCTTTTGAATCCTTCTTTAAACTGTGAAAAGATCCTCTGAAAGGGCATTAGTTTTAAACGAAGTACTTTAAGCTCATAATTGATACGTTCTTGCTAACGCCGCATTGATCCTGTCTCGCTAATCCCGGAACAAAATGCCTTTTGCCCCTATCACTGGTGGATCGAGATGGATTAATTATGCATTCAAAATGGGTTTTGATCTGAATATTTGACATCTGTTTGCAACCTTCAAAAAATAAACATTCACAAACACATGAACAAATTTCGGTTTTATCTTTATAGTATTTTGGTTGTTTTTAGAAAAGCGTAGTTTAGTGTAATAAAACTATTGTTAATATGTAAACTGATACAGCCCGTTCTAGCCTGCCGGCGAGCAAATAAATAACCACTTTCATATTTTAAATGAAATAAAATGTATCTAAAACAATCCTGAGAGCCTTACAATTATATAATAAATGAAAATCAAATTTTTTTTTGAATGGTACATTCATTTGGATACTTTTCGAATTCTTTAATTACACCACGAGTAACGACGATCATTTAACCGTATTCATTTCATTAAATTGAAAAATTTAGGTTCGTCTGTCTTATTTTAATTGAACTTCGGTACATACTTTTATTTTTTACTGAGATTCTCAGGTTTGTAATTTTCAAAGGATTTTCTTTAGTAGATACCTATAGTATAAAAATATAATATAAATCCAGTAGCTTCAGTGGCTTGGCACTTATTTAAGGAATCAGTCTGATGTCAAATAATTTCATATAAGTTTAATAATTATCATAGTATAATCTACTTTGTTTGATATTTTTAAATAAATTTTTATATGTTGTATATTTAAAAATATAATCAATGCAAAAAAGAATACTGTTTTAACTATACTTAATTACAGCATCTATAAAATGTGCTTCAAAGTTTACTTTAGGTGCATTCTTTCATTATTTATGTAGTGCAACTTGTGTGGAATAAATTAAAACTTTATTATCGTCTAAGTATATTTTAGTAACATGAAATTTTACAAAATTAATAAAAAAGCACCCTGTAGTTATTAGACTAGGCAGATATTGGCAGTGAACGACAGTCTATTAATTAAATTCGCCTTTCCTCTGTAATTAATAAAGTCCCATTTGAGTACGGTTTCTACGAAAGTGTCGGTTGAGAGGGCTGTTGATCGGATACCTCTAAACGTTAAATTCTTAGATGTAATGGAATCTGAATTTAGGAATGTGATATTCAAATAAATAATATTTAGTGTCTATTTGTAATTTCGAACTAAAAGGTTTTCACAAAACGTATATGAAAGCATTTGCGATTTATCTCTCTATAATTGCTCTAAACTTTATATCAGGCTTTGCCTGAATTACAGTTTTTTAACCCTACAAAGATAGTCTGCGTCAAATTGACGCATACGATTTCGAACTTTTGCTCTCATTTTCTAAATAGTGCGAATCCATAACTGTGCTTTTGGGACATCTCTTTCGTCGCTGGGAGCTACCGTGTGGCAAACATGACAATATGGTAAGTATCGCCGATTTTGCAATATAACGACCAAGTGAGTCAAAATGACGCATGATTATCTTTTACGTGACTTTTATGATTTTTACTTACATTAATGATAATGTTTTTTTGTATGTTTAAGTACTTTATGTCATAACTTATATTATCATCTTCTTTTTATAGATCCATAGGCAACAATATAATACAATGGAAGCTTGGATAAAGACCATATATATAGTCTTTATCCAAGTTTCTTCTCACGATTGTAGGAGGAGGCCGCTCTTATGTAAAGTGACGACAAGGAGCTTCTTGTGAGGATACCGACAATGAAGTAGCGGACCACGTAAGTGAAGAAGAAGTGCAGAGCGACAAAGAAGAAGCTTTTATAGACAAGCAAAAGGCGGTCAAATGTTTTCTCTGATGTCCTTTTGTAGGAAAATAAATGGCCCTATGGCTTTCTTGTATGGAGTGATAAACATAGCCTGCATAAACGTATATATACTATACAGTCACAATGTTATCAACAAAGAAAAGATCCTATAAGTAAAAAAAATGTGAAAAATCTTCTTCGTTTATGCGTAGACGTTTAGAGGCACCTACTTCGAAGAGAAATTTGAGAGTTAATATATCGAATATGTTACCAAATGAAGTACCTAGAACATCAGAAGTCAATATTGATGAGCCAGTAGTAAAAAAACATACGTATTGTACTTTTTGGCCATCCAAAATACGGCGAAAATCAAATGCGTCCTGCAAAAAAACTAAAAAAAAATTGTCCTAAGCAAAACGTTGAGATGTGCCAACGGTGTTTATAACTGATTTTTCTATATTTTCCTAATAGTAAATATGGTAGATTGTTGACGTTGTATTAAAGAAAAGGCTGATTATTGTAGTAAAAATAAGTTTTGATATGAAAGAGAAAGTGTTAAAAATTTCGTTGATTTATAGCAAAGTTTAAAGGGTTTGTTGTTTTTTAATAAATAAATGAGTAAAAACATATTATCTGCAGTATTACTTATTCTAATATATGTGTAAATATTTAATAGTATTCGATTTATACAAATAAATTGATATACCTCGACCAGCAGCTAATTAAAACATATGCGTCAATTTTACGCATGATTATCTTTCTAGGGTTAACATAGTGAGTCGCATTGGACCGCCACTTCGTCCCTTCCTCCCGTCCTCCACCGCAACCCTGAGAGTGAAACTGATTTCGAAGGTTGAACTGATGGCACTGACTTCCCACTAACGGCTACCATTGATGTTTTATGACAACCGGGCCAGACGGCATGGGGTTGAGGCACGGGAGTAAAACGCCGCCAAACTCTTAATACTCCTTGCTGTTATTAAGAATTTCTTATTTACGGTACGATTACAATCTTTCTGTTTGTTGCGGTTAATCGTTAGAACGGTTGGATCATCACGTCCACAAAGTGCTAAAACAAAATCACGCAAAGTTTTTTTATAGCTCCCTTACACGTAAAGTGGAGATGTTTTTTTTTTCTTTGGTCTGCGATTAGATAGATCTTTCTAAAACATTGAGAGGTTGCTTTGACATTTTTTTTTGTTGACATTGTTGTTTGAGACTTATTTAATTTAGCTATTTTTGTTAAAACAGGGGTTCCCTCCCATACTAAAAGCTAAACGGAGAACTCCAAAAATCTAAAGAAATTCGTTATGGTAGCCCCCATGATGAAATGTGTGATTGTAGTAGTAGTGTGATTGTAGTATTAGTGTGATTATTTTTCTCTTTATTTAGTTAGTAATTATGTATATTAGTGGTATGTATACATTGTGATAAAATATGTAAGTAACTTTATGTATTAGTATATTAAAAATTATTGTAAAAGTACATCACTAACAACCCATTTTTTTTTAAATATCCATACATGGTTGTCTGGAAGAGATCACCGTGAGCGATAAGACCGCCTATTGTATGACAAGACGTTGATCTGTATTAGTAACATTTTATGTACTGTAAAGTGGTGTGCAATAAAGTTATAACACATAAATAAAGTAACTACGTCTATCTGTGTGTCTGCAACGTTTTGGTAGCTAAACAGCTTCACCAATATCTATCAGATTTGGTAAGAAGATATTTAGATTATATAAGAAAACATAGACTTCTACTTACCGGTGGAGCCTCGGCTCACAGCTAGTAGCTTCGTGAAAAAAATATAGATACATCAAATATTTAGCTTTCAAAGTACATAATTTAATATTAGATCAAACACTTTAAAAGCGTAGTTCTGATTTGACATTTAAAAAAATAAGGTGACTAAAACCCTCAAAGGTCTTTTACTGACAAAGTAGGCATACTTTAAATAATGTATTTAGAAATAATTCAATGAAACTAACTGTATTTATGTTTTTTATATTTCAAAGGGTATATATAATAATGCTATCGTAAAGTTCAAAGTAATTTCAGTAAAGTAATTGATGGACGATATAAGTTTCAATGTATTTATTTTATTAACACGTAATATATGTTAATTACATTCATGTTTTAAAATATGTTTTCAGTCCCGTATAAAATACTTTCAATTGACTATATTGTAAAGTCTATACCAATTTAAATACAAAATTTAGGTACGTAATTACTATCTGAGTCCCGCGGTGTTAAACACGGTTAGTGTTCTAAATCACGAGCAATGCCGCGGAGATAAGCTAGTCTAAAACAATCTGTTACTCGTTAAGTTATCAGCTTTCTGCAGTGAAAATCACTTCAAAATTGGTGCAGCCGTGCAAGAGATTATCCAAAACAAACAGACAGACAAAAATTTAAAATTAAATACTTTCTTATTAATATGCTTGGTATGAGAGTCCATTATAGACTGCACGGTTGGCCTAGTGGCTTAAACGGTTGCCACGCCGCTTCCTACTACGCCAAGTGTCGTGGGTTCAAATCCCACGTAGGACAATACTTTGTGTGATTCACAATTTGTTGTTCTAAGTCTGGGTGTTCTTTGTGTCCGTTTCATGTATGTTTGTAAAGTCCCCCGCGACACAGGAATTTATATTCCTAATGCGGGAGTTGTCTTTTTTTAATCAAATCAAATCAAATCATTATATAGAACTAACCCTGTGACTGGTGTATACTAATATCAAGATTTCGTAATCTTTTATTGTCAGTGTTTGCGATGGTATATCGTAAACAGCTGGGCTTCATTTCTAGATTAGTCAAGTTGTAAATGGTTTTTTCTATTTGAAATTCTCAGCAACAGCTCGAAGTCTGTATAAGTGCCCTGTAGCAATAAGACCACTTCCTATTATGTGAGACTAAGCATAAAGTTGATGTGTAATACAACAAAAAAGTGCGAGTCGCATTCGTGCAGGAAGGGTTCCGTATTATTGTCTATACATGTCAAATGTCTTCTTGTTACCGTTATTATTTAAATAAGAAAATCACATTTGTTATATGGGAGCCCCCATGTATTTATTTTATTTTGTACATAATACTTGTCAAAGCGGCAACAAAAATACATAATCTACGAAAAATTCAACTGTCATTTCTGTCAATTCAACGGTTCATGAGAGACAGCCTGTTGACAGACAGACGGACAACGGAGTTTTAATAATTAAATAGAGTAAAACATTATTTCTACTTTCTCTTATTTTTTTATTTATAGCCTACCGAAGTGACTCTACCCTGCATCATGGACTGTATTAGTAGAATCTAAGAGAGTAATAAAATATGGCGGCCCAAACTATAATGGCATAGAATTCCAAAATGCTATCCTATTCAATATCAGAATTCCAAAACCACCAATGCAAAACCAATCAAAAGCTTAAAGTTTAAAACCAGCTTTCATAATAGAAGCGTCATCTTACTTTTTAATTCCGTTTTGATTAACGGTATAAATCTCCTTGTAGCCTATAATCTATAGAGACCTATTAAACGTTAACACAAATAGCTCACATCAAATCAAAATCAAAATCAATCAAAATCAAAGCATTTATTTCAAGTAGGCCAGTTACAGGCACTTTTGAATTGTCGAAACAAAAATGTAGCTACAGTCCCAGTGACAAGACACAAAAACTGTGAAAGTACTGTAGTTGCCCATTCCCTAGCGTAGATCTCTATGGAGAAGAACGGGCAAGAAACTCCATGGACACTCTTTTAAATCAAAATGTTTTTACAAAATCATGGTTACATCATTCATGTTGAGATGGTACATTATGTGAGAACGATGTAGCAAGACGTGCACGTTAAAAGTGTCCATAGTACAACAAAAATACAATTGAAAAATAAAATAATTAATTCAAATAAGCCGTGGCAACTAAGAGATGACCAGTCACAACTGACAGCGCCCGTTCACGAACATGACGCATGGATCCGCACCATTCAACTCAACCATTTTGAAGGGAATCAAATGATCAGACACACGCGCCACCATCAGCGTGACATTTGAGTGAGCATGACATACTCTCAACCGCCAGGGCAGATTCAGGTCAAGAAAAGACGTAGGTTTCCAGTGAATGATAGCTTGAATAGCTTCCTAGTACATAGTACTCACACAATATGGGTTATGCGATTATATAACACTAAAGAGATTGAATCTATACAATGCAAAGAAAGTTGTACAATCTTCAGCAGCTCCAACAATACCATTCAATGCTATCAATTTATGCGCCCCTGTCCTTGTGAAGCAGGACCAGCATTGAGCCAAGCATTTTTATCAGCGATATAATCGCTCAACTTGTAATATGCTTGCTTACATAGTGTGCGTTTAATGCATGTTTTAAATTTTGTCTCAATCAGTTCAAGAATACTTTGTGGAATTTTATTATAGCATCTCAAACAGTACCCCATAAAAGAAGAGTCTACTTTAGCGAGTCTAAAGCCTGGCTGAACTAGTTGGTCCCTATTTCTAGTACTGTAATTATGTTTGTCACCTCTTTTGCCAAAAAGATGAAGATTTTTCCTAACGTACATAATGTTTTCGTAGATGTATTGACTATGTACCGTCATGATGCCAATATTCTTAAACAGTTCCCTTAGAGAATCGCGCCTACGAAGATTATATATGGCTCTGATGGCTCTTTTTTGCAGAATAAATATAGACTCAATATCTGCAGCCCGTCCCCATAACAAGATGCCGTAAGACATTATACTATGAAAGTAACTGAAATAGACCAGTCTAGCGGTATCTGCATCAGTAAATTGACGGATTTTTCTAATAGCATATGCTGCTGAACTTAGCCGCCCTGCAAGAGATGTTAAATGAGAACCCCATTGTAGCCCTGCATCAAGCGTAATCCCCAGGAAAACAGTTTTATCTACGAATTCAAGTTTCTCTTTATTCAAAATTATATCACAATCACTACTCTTAACATTCGGTAAAGCAAATCTTATGCATTTGGTTTTTTTTTCATTTAATCCAAATTGTTTGCTGTGAACCAATTCTGGACTTGAACTAGGGCATTATTCACGTCATCTAGATTTTGGGCCCGTCTTTTTATCTTAAAAATTAAGGAAGTGTCATCAGCAAATAACACCATATTTTGAGGTTGATTTTTTAATAAATATGGTAGATCATTTATATATACTAGAAAGAGGAAAGGACCCAATATTGAGCCTTGAGGAACCCCCATTTTTACTTTTAAACCCTGTGAATTAACACCATTTATTTGTACATATTGTTGTCTATCACTCAAATAAGATTTAACCAAATTCAGTGCAAGTTTGCCTAGTCCGTAATGCTCAAGTTTCAAAAGTAATGTGTCGTGATTTACGCAATCAAATGCTTTGGAGAGGTCACAAAAAATTCCTATGGCGTCTTGGGACTCTTCCCACGCAGTAAATATATGCTTTAATAAGGTTACACCGGCGTCAGTTGTACAACGTCCCTTGGTGAAACCATACTGTTGATCATGTATGATTCTGTTGGTGTTAAAATGATCGAGCATTTGATTAAGCATTACCTTTTCAAAAACTTTGCTAAAAACTGGTAACACGGATACAGGTCTATAATTATTAGTATCTTTACTGTCCCCGGATTTGAAAAGAGGTATTACTTTACTGTATTTCATTAAATCAGGGAAAACTCCTTGGTCAACACATAAATTAAAAATTAAAGCTAAGTATGGGGCTATAGTCTCAAGTATGGATGTACAAACTTTGATAGACATTCCCCATAGATCTTCGGTCAGTTTGATTTTTATTTGCCGGAAAGCCTTAATAACTATCTTAGGGTTAATGTGTTTAAATTTAAATTCAGCCAGGCAGCTAGACACATTCGCCTTTAATAAATCAATTGAGACATCAGGTGAGGAATTAAGAGCCTCTGTAGTTTTTGATGGTATATTGGTAAAGAAATTTACAAATTCTTCAGCTACTTCCTGATTTGAGCTTTTAGGACCACATGCTGTATCTAATGTGTAGCTAGTGTTACGTATTTTCTTCCTGTTAGTCTCGTTATTTATGACTTTCCAAACTGTCTTTATTTTATTTTCTGCTGATTTGATCTTGTTGCTAATGTGCAGGGCTTTAGCAACCTTGCATGTATTTCTAAAAGTTTTTGAATACTTAGCAACATACTTGTTAAAAGTTTCAGAGTTTATAAAAGGCTTAAGGCCATAAAGCTCAAATAGTCTTTCCCTACTTATTCTGATACCTTTAGTTGCCCAATCACTAAATATAAATTTAGGGCAAATACTTTTTGTCTTCTTTTCAAAAGTTTTGTTGAATTCCGTGTGAACTATTGAAAAGAAACGCTCATACAATTGATTTATATTAATATCGTCAAGGCTCATAAGACTTAATTTGTTTTGTAGGGAATTATTATACCTATCTAATTTGCTGGAAGTTATAGGTCTAAATTTAATCTGAACTTTTTGCAATGGCGTGTTACACCTAAAAGTTACTGTTTGTCCACTATGGTCAGACGGTAGACAATTTACTATGGCTTTATCTAAGTAATTACAATTGCAGAAAACATTATCTATACAAGTAGCAGAAGATGGAGTGACTCTAGTAGGTTCTATAAAAGTGTTGGTCAAGTCAAATGACTTAAAAAGATTTATTAACCGACTACTATTTGAATTTTCTTCTAAAATATTGATATTAAAATCACCACAAATAATTGTATATTTATTACTGGCTGCAAGTTTTGCCAGGACATCTTCCATTATCGATTCAAATAAGGTAAAGTTTTGATAGTTTGGGGGTCTGTACACACACACAATTACATGCTTATCTAGCTCAACACAGGACAGTTCGACACAATGTTCAACCGAAAGATCCACTATGTCAATACGTTGCTTAAATTTAAAACTATTTTTTATTAAAATTAGGGAACCTCCACGAAGCATAGTTTTACGGTTAAAGCAGCTACCCACCATATAGATCTCAAAGTTAATAAGCATTTGGTAATCCTGTAGCCAATGCTCAGTAAAACAAATAATATCAAACTTACAATTTTCTAAAAACAATTCAATTTCTAATAATTTGGAAGAAATGCCTTGGATATTTTGGTGGAATAATTTTAAGGTGTTCTGATGAGGCCCCTTTTTGCTAACTAATTGAGTGCAAGAAGGTACCTTACTGTTGGTAGGATTAACAATATTGTTAATGGTACCTTCCATTGTCTCACTTTCTAGTTTAAATTAATATTAATATTTGGAGTGAGGCTGGAGACTCCCGTGCCATCCTCAGACAAAAAGACCCTATTACTAATAGATACTAATTGAGGATTTTCCACGGTGACACATGGATTCTCCTCAGTACAATGTTTGTAAACATTTATAGCACTAATGCTATATTCATTTAAAGTCACCTGTACATTACTATTATTACTAATAGTCGCCGTGTTAATAATATAACTAAACTTAGACATACTACTTATGTCTGTGTGAATATTAAAAGCTAATAGCCTAGCTATTTTGTGTCTACAACTAATAGGTAGATGCACTTTACCCCGAGTTGATCTAAGTTTATCAACAAAAGTGTTGATATCAAGATATATAAGTTTATCACTATAGTGACCTACTAAAAAATGTATATGATTATTTAACATGTGAATGTAATTGTTTTTTACTATTACTTAAATTTTCAAAATATGGAAACATCACATAGCAACTGTCCAATAAACCTATTATCCCTGGTAAAAAATGGATCAATATGTTAATTCCGTTAAAATTGGAAGTATAAAATCGTGATTTAAAAATGTGATGGGAATCTCGTTACGTAAATTAATTTCACAGTTTATAAATTTCGTGCTCTCATCGAGACGATTTGCGATTAAAATTTTGGAAAAATAAATTTTATACGTTTAACCTATTTTCGTAGGGACGATCTTTTCGGTCAACTGGCTAACACGTTTTCCGTTTTTCCACCACGGACCAGTAATGAAATTAAAATGTAAAATAAGTATCTTCAAACACGGTAATATACTGAAGTCATATCAAGTGAATTTATATTCACTACTCATGTCAGTAAGTGGCAATGAATTAAAGGAAATTAATATCGCGATATTTTCATTTAAACTTTTAAATAATATTAAGAATGTAACTGTTACTATGGTACTATAATTTGTCTGATTTATTTTCCATAAATCAGTAGTTCTTCTATCAATGAATCTACCACCCATAATGTTACACTGCTGGGCTCGGGTCTTATGTCTGGAGAAGGTTAAGGCCATAACTCCCCACGCTGGCTCAGTCCAGTCCTGCCAATTACGAGTTGGGGACTGGAAAGATATTTGTGGCTACGTAATCTTGCCGTTGGATGTTTTCAGGCCACCCGAAGGCCTCCATCTAATACATACTGATGTTTTAAATCTGAAAGTAATTCTGTCTATCTGCATTTCAACATTTAATTCAACTTCGTTTTTTTGTAACTTCTAAACATCTCTGTCTGAAATAAGGCATAAAAAAGCACAGCAAGTAAGTTATTTAAGTATAAATGCACTAAATAAAAATAAATTGCGTCTTATAATTTGGGCTGCTCTTCCTTATCCTCTTGTCTGTCACTATACTATTTTAAAAAGATGACTTATAATGCTATTATAATAAAAAATGACAACAGATAAATCAATTTTACTTCGGAAATATAAAATTATAAGCCTACCTGAAGTAGCTGTAAGAAGATTTTAAATTAATGAATTAAAGCAATATATTGCTTCTTACACTACGAATAAAGCTCATCCTTCTTAACTTATTAGGCTTCACAGCGTCTTACTGCGACATGAAGACTCAAACCAAAGACATAAGTCTTTGCGCTGGTTCCCACTACGCCGGACCGGTAAATCTACCGGAAACCGGACACCGGACAGAGTGTTCACATTACACCGGAGCCTCGGACAGTCAAGTACTCAGCTCAGTTAAATTTGGACTTGTGCACACAATGGACGACGAAATTGTTGTGTTGTGGTGGTATCTTAATAGAAGGCAAAATAAAAGAAAATATTGGGTACATCCTATTTGACGGTAAAGATTTTCACTTGGAACATTTGAAACATTAATAGGTGAACTTAGAAGTGACGAATCAAAGTTCTTCAATTATTTTCAAATGACAGCAACCACTATTGACGATTTACTGATAAAAATGTGAGCCGAATGACGTGAGGACTGAGGAGAGCACGGGCGGCGCGAGAGGAGCACAGGTGTTGCGAGCGGGGGAAGATACCAGATCAAACTCGTTCACATTGCTCCGGTCCGGTATTTTTACCGGACGATCGTAGTGACAAAACGCACGGTAAAAATGCCGGACTCGGCAAAAATGCCGGATCCGGGATAATGTGAACAGCTTCATATAACTTGTACAGCCACTAGCCCTTCCGGCAGTTTTACCGGCCCGGCAAATCTGCCGGTCCGGCGTAGTGGGAACCAGCGCTTTGAGAGTATGAACTCCACAGTTTATATTATATTAGTTGTAAGGTAGTATCAATTTGTTTGTTTCAATATTAAATTCTTTTGGCGTTCAAATTTCTTGAATTGCATTCACTTAATGACCAACAAAGTAAGTTTTGTGAGACATAAATAGGCCTTAAACTCACCTCTTAAAACTACTGCTCGGTTGGTGGTTAGTGTATATAGCTGTTGATCAAGAGGTCTCGGGTTCGATTCCCGGGTCGTAACAAATGTTTGTGTGATCCACAAATATTTGTTTCGGAGTCTGGGTGTTTCCTATGTATAATATGTATATATTTACAAAAAAAAGTATTTTATATTCCGTAGAATTACAAAAATATGTTCTTGGCGCATAAAATGGAATCACTGAAATAATGTCTGAAGTAATGTTATTTGCCCTGTTCAGTTCAAATTGTTATCAAAATGTTAAGCCTAAAAATACTCGTTGAACTATAAAAGGGGAAAGGTATTATTCCACTTAAATGGCCAATTTGCCAGATATTTGACAGATATAATTGGCGAGTGGTGGCATGGAATAGCTCTTTTTGCGAATGTTCTGTAATTTAGAAGAGTAATTTTGCAAATGCGCCCATTAGATTATGATTTTTGGCACGGCTGTGTTGATTCTTTCAACGATTTTTGGCAAATAATAATTTTCTTTTCGCAGTTTTATTAATCAAGCGTTAATTTTGATTTTTGCACCGTCAAGTTAAAAAAGTATCTTCTAGTCAAATATTTTGTAGATTTTCAACACAAATACTGCGAAACACACATTTTAGCACCTGTCTCGTTGGTCTAGTGGTTAGCGTATGCGACTGCTGATCAAGGTCTTGGGTTCAAATCCAGGGTCGGGTCAAAAGTGTTTTTGATTTTTTCTTAGGATATTCCTAAAAGCAGCCTGGAGTTTGGAAGTTTGGCGGTGATTTACGCCGGTGCCTCGGAGAGCACGTAAAGCCGTTGGTCCCGGTTGTCATGGACATCTATGGCAATCGTTATTGGGAAGTCAGTGCCCTCAAATATACTGACAACTAGTTCAATCTTCGAATTTCAGTTCTCCCTTCGGGTTGCGGAGGTCCGATGCCACTCGTTCCGTGGAAAAACTGAAATTCAGGTAAAACCGGTTGAACTAGTAGCCGACCCCAAATAAACTTGAGAAAAAAGGCTAGGAGGATGATTAATATTACTTTGAATTCGATTCGAATGGAAAAAAAGCGGCCAAGTGCGAGTTGGACTCGCCCATGAAGGGTTCCGTATCAGCAAGTAACATCATATAAAAGTTCTTGTAGTTCGTCGTAACTTTCATCGATGTTTTTATACTAGTGTATTGATTTGATGAAAGGTAAATAGCGTGTTACGATTTATGACGTATTAAAAAAAAACTACTCACTAAATCTCGTTCAAACCAATTTTCCTTGGTAGTTTGCATGGTAATATACAACATATATTTTTTTTAGTTTTATCACTCTCTTATTTTAGAAGTTACAGGGGGGGGGACACACATTTTTCCACTTTGGAAGTGTCTCTCGCGCAAACTATTCAGTTTAGAAAAAAATGATAATAGAAACTTCAACATCATTTTTAAATACCTATCCATAGATACCTCACACGTATAGGTTTGATGAAAAAAATTTTTTTGAATTTTAGTTCCAAGTATGGGGACCCCCAAAATGTATTGTTTTTTTTCTATTTTTATGTAAAAATCTTAATGCGGTTCACAGAATACATCGACTGATCAAATTTCAAGAGTATAGCTTTTATAGTTTCGGAAATAATTGGCTGTGACATACGGACGGACAGACAGACAGACAGACTTGACGAATCTATAAGGGTTCCGTTTTTTGCCATTTGGCTACGGAACCCTAAAAAAGTGGCGTGCAATGGGAGGGGCCTACGTCCAGCAGTGGATTGCGATAGGCTGTTGATGATGATGATGGAAAAACAATATTTAACATAATACGTTATGTTGAGAAAATTTTCATCTGCAACCAAATTATCAATTAAAAAATAAATTTAATTCTTCAAAAATAACCTTCAGTAACTGAACCTATAAATGTTGCGTTTCGTTTCTTTTGAACATCAAATCTTTGATTATATACATGTCTAGATGGAGTGTTGCGCTGCATTCGCAATAAAAACAACAGGCCAGATTTTAAGGGCTTGTGTGCGTATTACACACACATGTAAGCGTTGCCTACGGGCGCGCGCATGACGTGGAAGCGTTCTGAGTGATACCAGCCCTTGAATGTTTTCCATAAAAGGAGGGAAAATAATTGTGTATTGATTTTGAGAATTGTAATTTGTATTAAATTTAAAGTCAGTCATTAGGCATTAGAGTTTTTGCTTTTGAGTTACTAGGTAAAATATATGTTGGTGAAAAAGGGAATTGCTATTAAAGCTTATCTATTCTTAATACTTAACAATAATTTGGTTAATATCAACAAATTATATGTAATTTAATTACTATATTTAAATAGATGTTCCCCGCAATTTCTCAAAATCATGTTTTTATATCGTTCTCGTTGAGAACTCAGAGAAATGTAGCTTCCGATTAGTAAAAGAATTTTCAGAATCGGTTCAGAAATTCCGGAGATTAGCGCGTTCAAACAAACAAACACTTACTTTCATTATTAGCATCCATGGAGCGGCAAAATCGACACGCATATCAGATTTTAAATAAAATAAACAATATCTACCACCTTAGATTTAAAAAATTATACTTTATAAACATAATATATGATATGTATTATCCAGCACTATAGTTATGTTGAATTGGCTTGAATTCTCGAAATATACTTTTTCGATCATGATTGAACAATTTGTAAATTGGCTAACACTCACATGGGAAATTTAAATTCAATTAACAGGCTACCCTGTAAACATTCCGTCAAAATGGTGGTCGAACTTTTGATAAAATTTCACTGACTTAATTTAATTGTTTCTTTACAATATAGTCATTTAAAGTTTACTTACCGATGATAGGTAATTTTTTTTGTTGATTTCAATCGTCCAAAGTAATTCCTGCACACTTTTATCATGCAAAACGTCATTTTTATACGCCACTCAATACGTGTTTACCGTACAATGACAGTAACGCCACTGATCGGCCGCGACGAGCTTAGTCTCTTACAGTTAAATACTATTTTTTTGGACGTTTAGACGCTCGAACTCTCTATCTAGACATGTTTATAATCAAAGCATCAAATAGTTTAAATGGTATAATCCTCATACCTACCCTCTTCTTCATTAAACCGAAAATCGAGAAATATTCCACCACAAGTTTATGTTTCATCAACTAATAAAGTTCTCTGTAATAGACCTTTTTCATTTCTAAACGTAACAAAAATGAAAGTAATTGAGACAACTACTTTGTTCTTTCTGTGTGAGATCCCTTCAAGCATGAAATTATAAAATTTGTAAGTCGTTCATTCGGAAACGTGATCAAAGAACTGTCCATATTTTATATCAGAATATCTGTGAACTAGAAATAAAATGATTCTTTAGTTAGAAATTGCTACATCGTTCTTAAAAAAAGAAATAAATGATTGGTTTTATCATTTTTCTAAATGGCCTGAATATTTATTGACTCTTAACTGTAATAGAATATTAAAACATCATTAATTATGCTATAGATACAAAAATTAAAATCAATCAAGTGCGTGTAAGGCCACGCACAGGAAAGGTTTCCTCAGTCACCTATGGATTGACGTGGATTTAAAATCGTATCCAATAGATAATTGTTATCTTTAAATATTTATGTGTTAATTTTGTATGACTTTTTCCAAGGAAGCACATTTTTAATCGTCATAAAACTCCTGTTTTATTTTAAGAGACCTTCCTAATGATAACCCACACGATACGGGTAGCCGCGAGAAGAATATTACGTGTAGGGGAGGTACCCCAAATAAAAATATTTTTCATAATTTTATTGTGGGACTTTGTCGACGTGATTACAACACATATTCATGCAAAGTTTCATCTTTCTAACACTTACCGTTTGGACGGTAAGTCGTGGACGGACATGACGAATCTCTAAGGGCTTCGAGTCATAACTTCGGACCTTTAAAAACGGTAGGTATTATCGTTTAAGGTTTTCTCTGAGTCCCGTTTACATCTTTGAGCTTTCATAAATTAAAATCGGTAAAAAATCATGTCATATTATAATTTTACAATCGTCTGTAGAACATGCAACTATAAAGCTTTAAAAGGAGTGTGTTGCCTTTTATTGAATGACCTATTTTAGTCCTGAACATAATACTAATTACTATGTCAAAAATATTCGAAAATATTCAAATTATAAGCGAATAAACATCGAAGCGATCTTCTAGTGCGACTAACGAGTAATTTAGTGATTTGTGATATTGTAAAAAGTGTTAATTATTGTGTTAATAATTGTTAATAAATATTGTGTTATTTTTTGGTAATCAATCGACAACTTTAATTTATATAATACCCAGCTCGTAACAATTTGGTGTCAGAAGTGGCATTAAAGTATGCCGGTTTTACCAAAGGAAGACACGGAAGGTATCCGAACTAGGAGTCAGCGCCAGCAAGAGGCTGATCAGAGGCGATTTGGAAGTGCGTAACTGCCTACATCAGAAGGTCAGCAGCCAGCGATGGAAGCCACGCCGTCCACATCGGCATCGGCAGCAGCCCCAGATATCACGGCCCTAATAGCGATGCTCCACTAGCAGGCCCGCCGTCAGGAGGAGCAGGCCCGCCGCCAGGAGGAGCAGACCCGCCGCCAGGAGGAGCAGGCCCGCCGCCAGGAGGAGTAGGCCCGCCGCCAGGAGGAGCAAGCCCGCCGCTTGGAAGAGCAGCTGCAGCGGGACAAGGAGGAGCAGGCCTACCGCCAGGAGGAGCAGGCCCGCCGCTTGGAAAAGCAGCTGCAGCGGGACAAGGAGGAGCAGGCCCGCCGCCAGGAGAAGCAGGCCCGCCATCAGGAAGAGCAGGCCCGCCGCCAGGAGGAGCAAGCCCGCCGCTTGGAGGCACAGCTGCAGCGGGACAAGGAAGACCAGGCTCGCCGCCAGGAAGAACAGGTGCTCTTGTTAAAAGGCATTCATGAGACCTTCGGCAAAAGAACTCAAGGTAGTGAAGGATCAGGTTCTTCAACACGAGAACCGTATCACTGAGGCCGAAACTCAGATTGCTGACGTAAAGAAGGCATTAGGGAACCTTAAAGTTGGAGACGGAGCGGCGACTACAGTAACTGCTGCTCCTTCGGTGCGGGGGTTCAAAGTACCGCCGTTTGATGGAACATCTTCATGGTCAGCCTACAAGATCCAGTTTGAGGCTGTTATGACGGCAAACGGCTGGACTAAGGAACAGGCTATGACCGCGCTCACCTTGGGTCCCCGAGACCAGGCTCTAACCGTCATCGAAGCCCTCGGTAAGAAGGTAACCTATGAGCAACTGCTGGAGGCATTGGAGGCAAGATATGGTGACGCTCATCTGGAGCATGTGTTTCGTGCACAGCTGAAGGATCGTGCCCAACGCATCGGTGAAAACTTGCAACAGTGGGCTCTGGAAAAAGAGAAACTGGTTCGTAAAGCATACCAGTGTGCACCTGCGCTCGTTGACGGGAATCTGGTGCAAGCTTTCATCGATGGCATTCGTGACCTCGAAGTTAGAGCTGCTGTGAGACTTGGGCACCATGAAACTCTCAAGGACGCTCTGGCCCATGCTTTGGAGGTGGAAGCTGTGAGACAAGACCATCGGTCTCATCGGGTCCGGGAGGTTGTGGCATCACCTGTGCGGGACCGATTTAAGGGGTACAGCCCTAGATGCTACGCCTGCGTTGAAAAAGGTCACCTTCGGTCCAGCTGATATAAATATTCGAATCTGAGTTTTTATTATACTTTGAATTTACACTCATTCATTTTCTGCTTAGTTTTAATCCGTGTAAAATTTTCAAAAGATCTATCGCAAGAGACATATTCTCATTTCAAAAAACCTCTACACTAAATCACTCACTATGTATATATAAGTGAGTATATATACTATCCGTATATTGAAGTTCGTGAGATTAAACCGACGTTATTAAACCTTACCAGCGAACACGGCTCGCTCTGACACATTTTATTTATGTACATAAGTATATTTGGGGTTCTCTTAACAAAGAATATGGGACTATAAAACGCTAAGATAGAGTTCAATTTTGGTTGAAACTTTAATATTATTTAGTACTGATACTCGCGTGTGTACTATCCTATCCATTTTTATTCAACTCTTTGCTTAGATGTCTTCTTTATTGATGTTAATGTTATAAGGGAACAACATTATTTAACAACAATAAGAATAATTTTTCGTAAGCAGTAATACAATTCAGGCCTCAGTCATAATTTATTTCTAGAATAAAGCTATTGGCATACAATTTTCTGTTTGTTATGTGTTCTCAATTCGACTTATCAATATTTTTAGGTGGAACGAAATATATATTTCTGAAAGTATTTATATTTTTATAGGTTTTGTCATGTATTAAGGATATTAACTCTAAATTTAAAGAAACTACGTCGGACAAAAAGTAAAGGAAAACTTAACATAAATCACTAAATAATTTGCCAACCCATCTGATCGGCGATCTACTGGAAATCCATCAATTCTATTCAAGGCTGTAGATGATAGTAATATTATTAAAAAAAAATGCTAATAATTTTCAAATTAATACACTTCAGATTTGATATTCCATTTATATTGTAAACGACCGTATAGCTTCGTTACGAAGTTGCTGAACCCATAGCACTGCCACTCACTTCATTTATTTTACGTAATAATTAATTTGTTAATTTATGTGCTAACTAACTATATATAATAAGTGAAGAATTTTAAACCATTTTTTAACAAAACATTTTTTTTAAATATCCGTTTAAATACATTAAATCAATAGATAAAACGTCACATACGCTACTATGTATTAGTTATACACAACACAAGCATACTCTTTTGTCAAATAAAAATTATAGCGTAAACTGGCGAAATCTGTGATACATTTTTTTTTCGAATAGAAGTGATACATTTTTGCAGTGGAACCTTAATAATGTTTCCACTTATAATCCTAATTAATTGTAGTCGAATTTGGACTACTTGGCGACCACTAGTATACATTAACAGGTATATAATGGAATACCATCGAGAGGTTTACTAGTGTAACATTCTGTTAGGTTCACGAGTTTAGGCTGAGCTGTTAGTACTATCAATTTAAACCAAAAAAATATTTTCAGACATTCATTTTTCTCCACATGATGGAAACATGAGCAGAATCCAAGAGCAGTATCCTCATTGTGAATGCAAATAATACAGCATTATGATACTATGACCTCAATTGTTCTGTTCTTTTTCATTCTGTAAGTGAGGTAACCGGAAATCCGAACCCCTTCTGATTTTGAGGGATCAATACATTTTGTATTTTATACTGACAAACAATTTCAGTGTAGCTGACTCGGACATCAAAAGTCTTTTCATCCACAATGCGTGTGACGAATTTTAAAGGACTTTAAAAATTGTAAAGTGTACACATGTAAAAAAATACTAACACGAAACCTACTAAAGGCTCATGCTATGTTAGTATACATATAAATAAAGTAGGTATGTATAACAATGTATAGTGTAGGTTTTTAAAGTTTACACAATTTACTGGTATTCCGATTTCCATATTAGATGAACAATGAGCTTCCAAGAATTTAGCACCACTTTTTTGTGTCATACTTTTCCACGAAACAAATCAATATGACTATAATTATTTGCAAGAGATAGAAGATACTTAACGAAATACATCTCAAAAGTTAAGTAATTTCTCTTGACTTAAACATGATAATATACATGTTAAGTTAAAGCTTTAGAGCATAATTTAAATCTGTTCATCACGAAAAGTTCCAGTTATAAAAACTAGATAAGAAATATAAGTTACTCTGTTATATTTTTTTGGTTAATATTTGGTATAAGCGAGGTAGCAATATTTCACTTGAATCATAATAAAATTGTTGGTAAAACATTTTAAGAATACAAAACTTTCAACTTTGTTTTTTAGAAGTTAAGTACTCTGCTGTTATTCAAAGACCTCGGGAGCTTTCAAACTGAATATCCAGTAGGAAATCTACATTTTAAACAGTTTTATTTTCCTATACTTCTAATTCATACTTATATGTATAGATACCTAGAAATAATTTATTATGATATACATTTGTCTATTAAAAAGATTGCTAACCCATTAATAGTTAAATTACACGATAGAATAGCCATTCAAACGTCAATTTTATGGAAGTCATGACGATTACACTACGCGCACACTAGGCGACGCGACGACAGGCTGCGGCCGACAAATTTCATATAACTTGCTCTAAGCTCCGCAGACTAGGCGTCAGAGACGCCCGAAGAAACAACGACGCCACGTCTTGTCACGGTGACAAGACGCGGCGACAAGTCGCCCAGTTTGCGATGGCCGTTAGTATCATATTTAACTACTCCGGAGTCCGGAGGACGGGAGAATAATGCAGGTCACTATGTTGTATTATATATTATATGCACTCAGACCTTTTACTGCTGGATTCTAGTCATCCTTTCAAATAAATCCATATACATTTTTTTCTAAATACATACCTACATTTTATACATTTATAACACCCAGACTGACTGAAAACACCGAAACAAATATTTATGGATCACACAAACATTGTGTCAGACCCGGGAATCGAACCCGAAACCTCTTGATCTGCATCCGCATACGCTAACCACGTATCCAACGAGACAGTAAATTTAATGTAATGGTGTTTATGTAAGTTTAATTTGAAGAATCCATTTTGTCAAATTTCACATGGCCGACAGTCGAGAGTACGATATATATACATATATAGTCATTCTTAATACTCCGAATCATTCACATCACAAGGAGTTCTATATGTTGTAATGTTGTTTAATCTTTAATTTAGTTTGTCTCAAGTGTGCAAATTAACAAAAGCAAATTCTAAGTTTTATCACGTGAAGATTTGCGCAATTACTCAACCTTGTTGAAACTAATTGAGGAATTCTTATTGTTGAATTCATTGCTTAGAAAATACGCGTAGATACCTAAAAGCATGTGTACTGTGAATATAAGTACATAAACACGCTTGGTCGCTTAAAGGTATGTGTCTCATTTTCACAAGGGACATAGTAATTTAGTTTAGTTCGCTAGAATAATAACGTTTGATTAAAATTAATTAAGGTGGGTTGCAAGAATGTGATGTAGTCTAACAATTGGATTATCACCCATATTACTGTAGATTTAAGATGATCAGTGTTGAAGAAATTGTTATAGGATAATCTTTACGAATTTTAACAGACTTAATTTGTATTATTTTTTTCACATCTTACACACTCCTAGTCCAAAACTAAGACAAGCTTGTATTATAGATAACTGATATGATATGATGTTATATAAACTTACTTTTCTTAGTAAATACATAAATAGAAAACACCTAAAGTACAAAACAAATATTTGGGTATCGTACAAACATTTGGCCCGACCCAGAAACCGAACCCTAGACCTCAAGTACAACGGTCGCATACGTTAGCACTGCGCCACCGGGGCAGTCTGGGACTATATCATTATAATTAAAGAAAAAGACAAAGTACTATAATGAGCTGAGCATTTGTGAACAGCGTTAATATTGACAAAGTGATCAAAAAGTGATAAAAAAAATTTTTTGGTATTTTTTTTTATTTTAAGATAAAAAATAACAAAAATTTGTTGGCGGTTTTATCATTCGCGGTGATTTTTCCCAGAAAAATTTCAAGGAATTTTATGCACCAGTTAGTTTAGTTTATTGTTATTATTTTGTTATTAATTAGCAAAATCTTTTAATATATATTATGGAGAAAGATAGTACATTTTGCCTGTATATTTTACTTGATATTTGATTCCTTCTTTTTCGTCACAACACAATTTTCTTATTATTTATTTTCTAAAACAAATATCAATACGTATGGTTATATTTATACTTTGGCCTATTGAAGTATGTGAACAAAATATATAAAACAAAATCTATTGAATCAACAGAGGCAGATTTCCCCGGAGTGCCGCGAGTGACCGCCAGTTTACGGAGCGGAATTGGAAAAAATGGTCACAGTATTTTTATTTTTTATTTCATTCGTATATAAATGTCTAGTAGGGTAAACCTCATTTTGTTAATCATAGCAGAGAGTAGGTAACCACAGTTGGATTTCAGTTGAAATTAGATCGGATCTCCAGAAAATATAGCCGGGGAAAATAATATAGAAAGCTGTGACGTAAAGGCTAAAATTACATATAATCTGTTCATTTGGTGTCATTATTTATAAATATGCTAAAGGGATTCTACTCTGCATAATAGAAAGTATGACTAATCGAAGAATAGTTGTACAATATATGGAGATTCATGCTGCATGAATTTATGAATGCATTCGGTACTAGAGATACAAATAGGGGATCAAGTACTGAGGTACTAAGCAATTACATTGTGTCAAGTGGTTCGCTATTCTTCCTGATTTTGTGTCCAGCTCGTTTGCATTTATTTTACATTTTATTATATAACATACAATTAAATTTAATTAAATTAAACCACATATAGCCCAACCACGTTAGCAAAATAAAAGGGTCAAGTTCGGAATGAGAGACAATAAGCTGTAAACTCGTATACACTTTTCTTTTGGTGTTCTTAAAGTTGTCTCAAAAGTCTCATAAAATCTCGTGGCTGCGTCACAAGTTGTTCAAGGTCAAGGGTCCAAAACATGTTGTTTTTTGTGATTACCTTGGTTTCTATATCTCCCATGATATTAATAGGTATTACAAAATTGTAGAGCCCGAAATTTGCACTAAATTTGGTTTCAGAAATTTTTATACCTTGACTTTTATGCTTTGACCTTGACTAAATTGCGACCAAGACGTGAGATTTTATGACACTTTTGGACTATACGGCCATGTTGTATTTCAGAACTTGTTAGGTAGGTATCTCAATCCATTATCAAAAAATTAAGTGCCCATTTTGAAAGAATAATCTTTTCCATAGCCGACCCCAAATAATAATGGAAATAAGGCTAGGTAGAAGACTCTTTTCTTTAGGATTTGTTTTATAAGTTAAGATATACAAGAATTCATAACACTATTAAACCGTTACCGTGAATAATATTAATAAGTCTGTACCATAAATAAAGCTAATCGTTTGCTGAAAAATCTCTCAACAATTTATATCCCTTTAAAAATAAGTAACACGGTACCAAAACTATTATATGATAAGCATACTGCGGGTAACATTTGAAGAATTACAAATTAAACCATTTAACAGTTGCTGTCGAGTTGCTAACTTATTTAATTTAACTTTTGACAATTTCCACAATTTTTTTGCAGCCTCACTTCTGTTGGGAAACATAGCAAATGTCGCTTACCCACTCCTAGTTTAAGTTCCTTAGTGTTTTGGGATAGAATCACTTTATCCACATTTACATCGCTGGCTTAATGCCAGGATACCGCTGCTGTTTTCGTTCTACTGCCAACCGTATTCCGAATATTCTAGCGACTTTATTGTAATAACAAGGAAAAATTGAAAATGAAGTGGTCCCTGAATATATTTTCTATATTGGGGTAATGTTGGAAACCGATGTGACTATTATGTTGATATTCTATCTTTTCGGAAAATACGTAGATGTTTAGAAATTCATTGTATTTATCTAATTTTCATAATCCGATTTTTCAGGTAGGTTTGACTTACAATTTCTAGAGAGAGAGAGTTACCTCATTACTGCTTTTAGAAATAGAAATACCAACTTAGAATGCGGTGGAAAATTTAAATATATTAGAACAATTTTCATTCAGTTTCATTTTGTTACAAGATATTTTAATGATTAAACTCTTTTAGGTCTGTGTTAGATAAAACCTTTTTTTTATATTTAAGCCTTCCAAAATGAGTCTACTCTGCCTGATGGAAAGCATGAGTAGAATCCAGGAGTTGGAGTCACCGTTCTAATTGTGATGGTAGGCAGTGCAGCATGGTGACCCATACCACCCATGGTGGCCGAGTCAAATGATTCTGTCAGCAACAATGCTGTCATTTTAGGATGGTCTTCTGTGTGAGGGTAGTACTGCCCCGGTTGAGCCGGCCCATTCGTGCTGAAAAAGCGTGCCTCTACTACCTATTAAGAACTGTATTTATGTGCTATTATTGTCTAAAACAATAAATACTTCTTCAATATGCACTTAGCGCTCACATCATTAATGGAATAAAAATATATCAAATCCAGCTAAAGCAGATCAGAGGCACAATACGATGTAAATAAAATCATCGATGTTATGGAATAAAATTAGAGACGTATTTAAAAGAACATAAGGATTTATTTCAAAAATAAACGGACTTAGACTTCTGTGTAGTGTAGGTACCACTATCTAGTTTGTCAACTCCGTAATATATTACTTGCTGCGTCCCGCGTTGTTACTAGTGGTTATTACTATAAAGTGCAAGTTACACTACGGAGAGAAGTTAGTCTAAAAAATCAGCCTAAGTTACTTGTTATACAATCAGCTATCTGTCAGTGAAAATCACTTCAAAATCGGTTCAGTCGTCTCATAGATTAGCAGGAATGAAAAGACAGACCAATTTAAAAAAATAGATTTTTGGTATGGATTTTTTTTCATACCGTACTTAAAAACTGTTCATTATCCGACTTGAAAAAAAAGGAGGTTCTCAATTCGATGGTTTTTTTTATGTATGTTCCACGATAATTTCGTCGTTTATGAACCGATTTCAAAAATTCTTCTTTTTGCATCGGAATGGGTGTAGCTTACAGGTGGCCCCATCGTCACCATATCGGGATCTGATGATGGGACACCTAGGAAATCGAGAGAACTCCTCAAATATACTTAAATGGTACAACTGTCGCGATTTGGGTACTCAGAATAGTTTTTCTATAAAGTCGGTTATTTTTAGGGTTCCGTAGCCAAATGGCAAAAAACGGAACCCTTATAGATTCGTCAAGTCTGTCTGTCTGTCTGTCTGTCTGTCTGTCTGTCTGTCCGTCCGTATGTCACAGCCAATTATTTCCGAAACTATAAGAGCTATACTGTTGAAATTTGGTCAGTCGATGTATTCTGTGAACCGCATTAAGGTTTTTACATAAAAATACAAAAAAAAAAACAATGCATTTTGGGGGTCCCCATACTTGGAACTGAAACTCAAAAAAAATTTTTCCATCAAACCTATACTTGTGGGGTAACCAATCTATGGATAGGTGTTTAAAAATGATGCTGAGGCTTCTAATATCATTTTTTTCTAAACTGAATAGTTTGCGCGAGAGACACTTCCAAAGTAGAAAAATGTGTCCCCCCCCCCCCTCTAACTTCTAAAATAAGAGAGTGATAAAACTAAAAAAAATATATGTTATACATTACCATGCAAACTACCAACGAAAATTGGTTTGGACAAGATCTAGTGAGAAGTTTTTTTTTAATACGTCATAAATCGTAACACGCAATTTACCTTTCATCCAGTCAATACACTAGTATAAAAACATCGATGAAAGTTACAACGAACTACAAGAACTTTTATATGATGTTACTTGCTGATACGGAACCCTTCATGGGCGAGTCCGACTCGCACTTTGCCGCTTTTTGTTAAAATTATTTGATATTAGAAAGAGACATTTCAATTTCAATTTTTAATGTTCTACAAAAGTAATCCTAAATAGAAAACATTGTAAACAACTAGCAAACAAATTATATTTTATCCCAGTTCATTGTCAATTGCCAGAACTCTCTCAATGTGGTCAACGTTACAACTAAATGAGGTCATAATACACACGTATTTAAAAAACCAACCAATCAATTTGAATCTGTTTCATTAACCCGCTAGTAATATTTTGTCAGTTTTAATTAAAAGCATTAAATGAGGCAACATTACCAATAAAATCCGACCATGATACTGAATAATATTTCATCAAATGCAAATGAAGTATTCGCTGATGAAATTTGATTTTGCAATTATTATACCTAAATGGTTTGTTTATATGTTAAGTTACTTATTAATTAATGATATTGAGTATGTTGTATAAGTAATCGTTTTGTATTTAATTTTTTATTTAAGCCTACCATAGTGACTCTACTCTGCCTGATGAGAGCCACACTTTGCAAGATGTATTTGACAAATACCAACTTTATTATATAGTAAAACAGTAGTTTATGGAATGACATCTCTCAATGCTAAGTCACGTGATCAAAATAAAATATTAGCTGATAATAAGAAATTGAAATTGTAGAAAGTGAATCGAGCTCAAATGTAATATTATTTTAGTAGGTATGCGTGAGAATTCTCAGATAAACGTGTAAAATGTGAAACCATCTTTTCTGAAAAAAAAGGAAATAAGCGGCGACATATTTAATGCAAATTGACTAAAGCGTTTTTCCACCTACTACAATCCCATGTCTTTAAAGCGGGGCATGTAAAAGCATCTCACTTTGCCACCATAGTATGTGCTCATTATATTGGCCGCTTACTCCTGAATTCTACTTACGCTTTCACCTTGGCAGCTTTAAATAAATATAAAAAAAACACTTTATGAGTAGTCCACTACCTAGCCTCATAATTTTAAAACATAAAGATAATTATCTAAAAGTTTCTATTACAAGAATACTTAATCAAAAAAGAAGAAATTGTTAAACAAATTCTAAGATTCGATTGTATAGTAGTTGTATACAGCGTCAAAATTCAGTTTATGCTTGGAACGAAAGCAACTATTGCATATTGTTACAAGTTTTTTTCTCTTTGAGTAAGTTTCGATTGTACACTGCAATGCGCCGGCACTGCCTTAAAAGTATTAAGAACAATCACAATAAAGCACAAGGCTTAACTTTGACAAAGTTTCGTTTGTGTAACCGATCCTTTTAAAAAGTTTAACATACGGAACAAAATAGCAACTTTTTTCATAATACAAGTATGTGAGGCATTTAATAATAACCGTGGAAGTTTTTTAATTAGATTTAGCAGCTCATGCTTTACATCAATTTGCTTTACCGAGAGTCTGAGTTTTGCTTCTAAAAGTAAACTTTTTGTAAATTATTTTATGGCTTTATTTAATTGCACGCGGTACTTTAAAATTAGATTAAACTGACTATTTATATTTGAATTAAGTTTTATGAAGATTATTATTTTCGAATTACAATAAATTTGAGTTTGGATATGTTATTTGAAAAATGACATTTTTAATGGTTCTATTTCTAAGACAATCATCAAGAACTAGGAATCAAGTTTGAATTAACATCAAGTACATAGATACTTGATATTAATTTCACAAGTAAGTAATTACATGCTTATACTTGTATATGCTTAAAGTTATAAAATAAAACATCCAAAGCAATGGAATAAAAATATAGGACGTTTATAAAATACTTCTCGACATAGGAATACTCCTAGTTAGGTGACTTTCTTTTTCAATAAAAAAACCAAGACTTAAGTTTGATAGCACAACTGAAACAAAATCTGTAAGTTAAATGTGTAATAAAAATAATGTAATATTTATTTTATGGTTACTCATTGAAGCGTTCATGGCCAAGTGACCTTAGGTTATTGGTTACCGTGATTTGGAGATCACGTTAAGCAGTCGATCAAGGTTGTTATCTTAAGAACAGGCGTAAAGCTTAGTTGGAAACCTTCGGGCGGTTTAAAACATACAACGGCAAGATAACGTAGCCAATACGTATCTTGCCAGTGAGTTGTTGATAAATTAATACATAAATCTTGGACGACATTTGAAAGGGCGATAAAGAATTACATACGTCTTTCCAGTTGCAGTAGTTGCTTAGACTTATCAGTGATAACCGCTTACAAACAGATAACCCATATGCTCTTTTCCTCCCCATCTCATGAAAAACTTGCAGATCTTTTAAATTACTAGTTTTATCCAAAATTTTTAATTACAACAAATGAAGAATACCATAATTTGCTGGAAGTCTTTTCCAACTTATTTACTTTTAACAACTTAATTAAATTTAAGGGGCCACTTATTTAACCTATAAGGGACACCTTAGTGCTTAGATAAAAAATTTAGGGGCTACATAAGTTAGGGGGCTCCTAATAAGAAGGTGGTTAAGGTATAGTGTTGATTAAAACTGGCATTAGAGTTTTAAACTATAAAAATTTATATCGACTAAATAAAATAGACTAAAAACTTACTACTAACAAACATATAAAAATACTCTGTAAGATTTTCCCGTTTACACTCAATGAACCATGCTGTTGTAAAGTCAGCACAAAGAACAGTTTTGTAAGTTACTGAAGATCCTTGTATCACAAGATGTCGGTAGTACAATGAAGTGGCTGTTGTGCCATTGTTGGGAGCCACCATTGTTCTAAACTAAAGCCAAAAGGGTTTTGTCTTTTATACGAACCACTGAGGGTTCTCCAATCTTCTGATAAATTTACTTGTCCGTTGCAAGCGTAATGAGTGGCAAAAAAGACCTAAGCGGTTGCTTTTAATTTTTTAAATGAACATTCTCTTGAAAAATAAACAGAATAAGCGGCGTTAACGTCGTCTAAATAAGTAATACGGTGTGACTAAATGTAATTGGCTTTTGTGAATGGAGTTTAAAATCGTAAAATGTTTTATTAAAATTTCATCAAAAGATGTGTATGCTCCTTATATCAAATAAAGTCATGGGTCGTAATTTATTCAATACAGTAGTTTAGAAAGTTGTATTACTTGAATGTTTACATTTAAGATTTGGTGAAGCTTTTAATTTCGTCTTGAAAATGATGTTATGAAAAATTTGCTTACACCAAATGTCCGTTTTTAGTTTCCAATAAAGTAAAATAAGATTGAAATCATCTGACAAAGCCTTTCAGAACCCTTTTTATAGGATCACGCAAGTTTTATAAATCTAAAATAAACATCAAATACTATATCTAGTCTCTGACTACCACTCTAAACTATCCGTGTATCAAATTTCATTTGAATCGTTTCAGTAGTTTTTATTTTTTTATTTGATGCCTACCAATGTGACTCCACTCTGCCTGATGGTAAGCATGAATGGAATCCAAGAGTTAGGGCCACCACACTGCCCGCGATGCAGGAAGTATGGCGATGCTAACCCCAACTATGGCGGCTTTGTGAGATGCTTTTTCACACCCCTCTTAAAGCACCCGGGATCATAATGGGAAGGAAACACGTGGGATGGTAGCGAGTTCCAGTTTTTCCAGTAATGTCGTGAAGGCCGGACAGTCAGAGTTATTTTCGCAATAATCTAATTGGTTAGGTTTGCAAACGAGTTTCAATTCTCTAAAGAATTATTTAACATGTTTAGGAACGAAACAATATCTACACCAAATAAAATAATGATTCATCACCACAATTGTATCATTTCGCATCTTCCATCAGCAAGGATTGCGTGCAATCACGATGATTTCACTCGAGAGAACCGCGCTACCGTCCGTTTAATCTTTTTTTTTTCAATCGCAAAGGTAACAGCGATTTTCAATCAATACGCCACATATTTTCCGTATAACACGTTATAATCCCTTGAGAGCCGGTAATAAAAACATAAAAAATGATTGAAGTTATCATATACATTGCGTTTTTAAATTATCTATTAAAATCCTCGTACTATATGTTACAAGCATTGAATTGTGTCATAGTGTTGTTTTTTTTTTCGGTATTTCATGGTGGAGAGATTGAAGTGTAACGTTCCATTAATCTGTGTCAAAAGTTAGAGGGCTGACCTCAAAAATGAATGTCCTTGCATTGTCCGCATCTTGCTCCCTTATGTCGAGTCATGGCGAATCTATGGGGTAAAGATGTGATTGATAAGTTTTGGTAAGTTTTCTAACAAATGTATAGTGTTTGGTATAGTTCAATTATATTTACACAAACCATGCCATGCATAATGTATCGTTAGATACCGATACAATGTATGTTAGGTAATCTAGTCCACGAACTCAAGCTAGATTAGTTTGCATAAAATAGAATCTACTTACATTATCAAAACAAAGTTTTTTAGGGTTTCGAAGTTCATGACTTGGAACCCTTATAGATTCGTCATGTCCGTCTGTCCGTCCTCGACTTACCGTCGAAACAGTTATTGCTGGAAAGATGAAAAATTGCATGGATATGTATTTTTGACAGCAACCCCATCATGTAGGGTATCATTAGATGGGTCTTATAAAAACATTGAGAGGTTGCTATGATTATGTTTTAATTTACGTATCCGTTCGTGAGTTATACAAAAATTGGAAATTTGGAAAAATAGGGCGTCCCCCCCTCATCTAAAAGCTAAACGGCTAGCTCGAAAATCTAAAAAAAAATATGTGGTGGTAGTGCATATAATGAACTTCAAAGGTAATCTATAAAGTACAAATTCGTTAGTTAAGTAGTTATAGAAGCCTAACTTGTAAAATTGCGCTGATTTAAAAAACTTCAAACAAAAGTAACGCAATAATAAGTAAAGATAACAACTATCATTTGATACGATTTCTAATCAACGTGCCATTATGGATGACTTCAGAACCTTCTATGTGTGGCCTAACATGCACTTGGCAGATTTTTACTAAAAAAAATTGAAAACTCAAGGTAAAGTATAACACACCACCTTCCTACTACTACGTACCTACTGAGTGTATGTTCTATATATTGCCCGTAGCTCCACCCGTATGTATGTCGGATAAAACAGTAAATAATAGTCATGTCCTTCCTCAAAAATTGAAGTATCTTCCTGTAGAACTTCATTGAAATCGTTGCTGAGGTTTAGCTGTGTGACATGCAAACCGACATATAAAATTGTTTTTGAATTCATAATATTGGATAAAAAAACCAAACAAAAAATTCCAAATTATAGGTAAATTTAGTAAACCACTAAATTTGACGAGAAAGTTGTTAATTCGACTGAAATTTTGTTTATTTGTGTATGACACTCAAAACATATAATGTGTAAAATGATTAATATAAATATTTTTTTTATGTTTTTGTTGTATCCGAGGCTAGCCCGTTAATTTTTTACAAAATATTGCTCTTGAAAATAAAGGAATGAATATCTTAAATAAATCAACCAATCCATTTTATATAAATAAGTTAAATATACTTATTTACTACCCTGACTAAAATAATCTTACATTCATCATACGCAGTCTATTGTTAAACAAAGGTCTCTCCAATTGCAAGCAACTGGGTTTAATTTTCAGCTATGTTTATATAAATACTATGTAATTTAGTGTATTGTTTTAGTGTCAAACAAAATCTTAAAATTAAGCTAATTAAAACGAAAATAAAGAGAGCTTTACGAATATTACATCACCTTGCAAAAGTAATTCGGAAGAGAGTCGTTAATTACAGAGTCACAATGTTACGTACAGTTCATAACTCGAAATTAATCGAACGGTGAACAATATAATATCTGCCGTAAAATCGTGAAAGATTGTTACGAGTCAATTTTAAAGTTATTAATTCGAGATCAAGCATAAGATAAATCAAGACACAATTACGTCAGAGCAGATGAATTCTTACTGAGAAATGGCTTGTTTTGTTTAAGACCATCATTATACTTGATGGGGTCTATTGTTTTATGAAAGTGCGGGTTGGAGTAGAAAGGAGTATTCATTCAGTGCTATGAAAAGGCAACTCTTAAGAGAGTGAAACTTACAATCTGTATTGTTAATAAATCATCGGTTTTATTTTTCAGAACTTCTATAATTCTGAACAAATAAAACAGATATCGTATACCTGCTATCTGTTTTTCTATCGCGATTCATAATATTTAGTTATTATTAAAAGATTACGAGCATTTCATAGTGGGAATGTTAGTAACTTTGACTCTATTCGTTCGGAGTGATATCGTTATTTGCACCGTAAGGTTACCCTGTTTTAGCAATAATCTTGCGATCAAGGTATTGCTGATTTTAATCTCATCATTTGGTGTTTTTTATGTATATATAACAGCTGTTTAGTACCCATTATAAAGTTTGGGACTAGATGATGTTGTGTGTGAAAGATTTCCGATATATTTATTAATTTATTTGTACGTGACAGCTCTTCTTCTATCACTAGAATTTAGCTTAGCTAGACGGTTAGTAAGCCTTTTTTCATTATGTGTAACCCTATTATTCGCCTGAAAGCCCCCAATTAGATGTTCGACATGGCATTTTCCCTAACAAATTGTTTTTGACTAAATTTGATAATCTCTCCACACACACGACTTGATCTCATTCACGCCAGATATAAAATGAGTTAGGTACACAACCAACTTCTCTTGAAAGTAGAAGCATATAACCCTTGGCCCATTTCATAATTTATTTCCCGTGCTAAAAATGAAGCAAATATAATTTCGAACGTATTTTTTTTTATTTAAAGGTTTCTCATTGCGCTCCTTCCCCGCAATTTTATTTGAATAAAAATGTTTCTTTCATTACGTATATAAAAAATGTTTGAACACATACGGCAGTTTGCGTTGGCCAAAGTGCCGCCACTAATATCTTTATGGCGTCTATAGCAAATGTTTACGAGCCATGCCCACGCTTATTGTGGCTCAGCACGACACAACAAACGATTTTTTGGTAATATACTGTCGATTTAGTTGGTCGCTCTCTTTTTTATCTTAGTTACACTATTTATTGTTATTGCTTTCACAAGCTATTTGACGTAAGTTTCAGAGATTATGTTAGTTGTCAACTAACATTTTATAATTTTGCTTTTTCACGTTCGCCAGCTTCTGCTTTAGCACTAATTCATCATAACTCAAAATTTATTATTGCCAGTATCAATCCGCAGAATAATAAACGTAAAGGGTATGCGAAAAAGTACTATAATTATTCAAAAATGTATAATGTAAAAGACTCTTAATCAGCATGAGATTTTTTTTTATCATGTAATGCAGGATTTTTAATGAAAATTTACATACATACAGCGTCGAATGTCATTTTTATCCGTATCATGATCTTCGCTGTTATTCCCACAATGTCATTGTGAATAAATCTAAATGATGAAATGTTTTATAAAACCACGTGTACTGTCAGCTACAGATCTCTCAGAAGGAAGAATTTCTACACGTTGACTTCCTATTCATTTATTCACTTTACCAGTGGTAAATAAACACCTTAATATAGTATAACAAAATACTGAGGCCCATTGATGCAGAAGCATCCCAATAGACCACCATAGTGTAAGTCACCATGCTGCATTCTCTGTTCCCACAATTGGTATGGTGACCACTAATATTGGATTCCACTCATGCTTTCTATTAGGAAAAGGAGTCACTGTGTCAAGCTCATGAATAATAAAAAACCCTCGACAACAAGAATATAAGGTAAAAATATAGGGTTCACACGCGCTCTCTAGTGTCTGCCTAGCAACTATAAAATGTGAGAGCGCTTTTTACGGTAAATGCTATCGATTTATAGTTCTCGCGACGATGATATGGATGTCATTAACCCACTTACAGTGTTTGAGAGGGGCAACATCAAACAATAAGCGGGTACTCGTATTCTCTACTTGGTAAGCCGCTTCGTAAAAAACGCCATGCGTATATTGGTAGGAGGTATAGTCTTCATTAATGAAAAGGCCTCTACTTAATGTAACATACAGAAAAAACTCATATTATACCTGTCTTAACTTTACATTGTAAACACTAATTAAAAGAATGAAATAAGAACAGAAAAATTATATTGAAAGTTCGTCATTTACGAAGTAAAAAAAGTCTATGGCATTAAGTCCAGATGGCCCCTTAATTTCTATCCTTAGTTAGCTTCCTTAGTTTTTAATCATTGATATTTAAAACGCAATTTATTCTTAAAAATCAGGAATGCCAAACAATTTAGTTGTTTATAAAACATTTTATAATTAAAGTCCATTTAACTCAGGGACTGATGACATGATATTGTAAAGACTATACACAAACAGCTTCTTACTCCTTAAAACTCAGAACGTTAATGTAAATTTGCTCACTTTCTCTTACGAGTTGCCATAAGCAGCAGGAGCGCGTAGCCTCTGTAGCATAAATATATTAAACTTACAACAGCCCAACAAATATATTTAACTTTCAGTACTTTCATTTTCTTAATGGTAGACATGGTTTATGCATCGCACTTCATATTGTATAAGTTTAGGTTAGCTTTTCACATGTTGAGGCGGTACCTCTGGACGATTTTTTTATATTTTTTTTTATAAAAAGCTTAATTAAGATTAATTTCTTGGAATAGGTGATTCTCATTCTCATTGTGAATGTGGAAAGTGCGTTTTATGACCAGCTATGGCAACTCAGTGAGATGCTGCTTCACGCCCCGTTTAAGAGATCCGGGAAGAAAGAGTTTCATAGCTAGTTAGAAAGTAATAATGAAGGAAGGAAAAAAACGGAAGGAAGGAAAACACGTGCGTTGGTAGTGAGTTCCAGGTTCTAACTGCCTACCAAAGGTTCTATACACTGCATGATGGAAAGCATGAGTAGAGTCCAAGAGTAGGGGTCACTATCCTCGTTGTGAATACAAACAATAAAGCATGGTGACCCACACAATGACGGCTTAATGAGATGCTTCTGCATCATCAGGTTTCCAGGCCCACCAACGAAATACGACAACACGAATACTGCCGTTTTAAGGTTGGTCTTCTGTGTAAGGGTAGTACTACCACAGAAATCAGCATAGCTCTACTACCTAGCATTGCCGTGTATATCATTGTTTGGTGTACTTTAATTATGTTGATAACACATCATTATGATAGCAAACGGCTGATACATACACGTATATTTCCACTAGTTGTTTCAAAACGCTCTTAAATTTTGTTTCATGTTCAAATCACGTATACAAACCCACAGGTAGCTCCTTTGGGTTTTTATTATCCTACCAATTTACCGTGAGTCACATACTGAGAAAGTAACTAAAAAAGCTTTAATATTTATAGGTACAATATTTGACAGGTTTGTAGACTTTTTTTTTTTTATATTTAAGCCTGCCAAAGTGACTCTACTCTGCCTGATGGAAAGCATGAGTAGAATCCAGGAGTAGGGGTCACCATGCTTATTGAGAGGGTAGACAATGTAGCATGGTGACCCCTACCATGGCAGCCGATTTGATTATTCTGCATCATTCTCCCGGCCTTCGAAGGGCGGGAGAATGATGCAGAATGATTGGGCCTCCGGTCTCACACTCACCAACGAAATACGACAGCAAGAATGCTGTCATTATTAGGATGGTCTTCTGTGTGAGGGTAGTACAATGGGTAGGTACTGAGTAGTACTGAGGGTAGGACTGATAAATTACAGAGCGTATCCCGTTACATTTACGTGTTAATCCTTTTTATTTGGTTTTTACTTATATATTTTCTCTGCTCTACTCATTTTTGTATATTTTCTCCACCTTTTATGAGTTGAATTACTACCTTTTATAACTCGTTATCGTAATCTAGGTCACTATCTAGATTACGGTAATTTAATTTCTGGCAGAATTGAATATTCTTTACCATTTATAATGAATAACGTGATGTTCCTATTCATCATTAAAAACAACATTCAACCCTATTTACGTGGAATCTTTTTAGACGACTAAACCTATTCATATAAAAATTAGATTGAAAGAACCGTGTTCACATATAAAGGAAATTTATGAACATTTTACATTCTCAATGGCCATTAAACGAAAATCCACCCACATCCTTAGTACATCGTCTATATTATGATAAATCATCCCTTGCCAATTTAGGTTGTTCATTACAAAACGATATGTGTTTGTAATATATGGAGGTCAGCGTCGTCCGCGGCTGTCGGCTCGACAGAAAAAAATGTGCGGAAATATAGGACATTCGTATGAAACATGAACCCTTGTCAAATAGCTATACTTCGTCGATGTTATTCGAAAATAAATAGGAACCCACCTAATTTGCATGGGATCTCCGTGTGTTCTGACAGATATCTTACATACATACATAGATATACGTTGGGACAACTTTGTATTTACATTGTATATGACTCTTTTAGTTCCGCGATGGTTTTTTGCCGGGAGCCTATCGGTTACTTTCTGTCCCCTGGAGGGTTAAAGTTTTAATATGATGTCATAATATGTCTTGCAATGTGAAAAGGCGCGAAAAGGGCCGTAGTTGATGTAACTTTTGATGATAAATCAAATGTGATAAATGTTTTCAAAGTTTTGATATTTGTTTATGAGATTGGAATTTCTAATTGTTTATGGAGTATAATTATTTATAATGTTTATGGAGATTGGAATTGGAAGTATCCAGCCTATTGAGGCTGGATACTTTTCAACTATTCCAACATTTGGTGATTTTTAAAACATTTTTCATCTCTAGCATTGGACAGAGAGGCGAAATGTTCCATAAAGATATACTATAAAAGAGCATATTGTAGTAAATAGAAATAATAATAAAAAGCCATTTAAAAAAATACTTCAATAATTCTTAAAGGACACTATAGCATAGCGTCAGTAAGGACTGTTGTGTTGTTTATTGGATATTGAACGAGTATATCAAATCAACAACCCATAACGTCCCACTGCTGGGCTCGGGTCTCCTCTCAAAGAGGGTTAAGGCCTTACGTCCCCACGCTGGCCGAGTGCGGGTTGGGGACTGGCAAGACACGTTGTGGCTACGTAATCTTACCGTTGGATGTTTTTAAGCCGCCCGAAGGCCTCCAACTAGCTTCACGACTGTTACCTTATGACAACAACCGGGACCGACTGCTTAACGTGACCTCCGAATCACGGAAACGCTCATAACATATCATACCACATACGGTCACCCATCTAGGTCTGACCGCGCCGTAGTTGCTTACCCTCGGTGATTGTTTCCAATCACCTAAGGCCACTCGGCTATGAGCGCTTCTATTGAACGAGTATATGTGTTTGTAAAAATGTATTATACTTCTTAACAGATTCAATTAAAAAAAAATTTTAATGATAAAGTAATGTGATATTCCATTATATATCCTTCATTAATATCACATTAAAAGTTTTAGAAAATAAAATTCTCCTCCTAAACTTGTAACGAATAGACTTTGCCAAGTTATGATGCAGCAATAATAAAGTAATTAGTATTAGTCCTAACAAGTAAAGACAAACTCTCACTCTCAACTTACCACCTACTAATCTACTTCAGTTAAATCAGTTAGTTGATTACATTATCCACGACAACGAAACGAATGTAGGACAATAATATTTGTACTTAAAATTTTCATTAAAACATCCGAGAGTCCACAAATAAATTAATTAATTTAGTCCCACTCGAAATCTTTCTAAAATACATCAAACACTGTTATAGAAGTCCTAAAGGAAAATTTAATTAACATGATTTTACTGGGATGAAATCGGACTTGTGAAGTTGTAACATACCGATGTTAATATTTCACGTCAAACACAAACGTCAAAATTTCACGATATTGAGAACAAAGGAAAAAATGTTACCGAGTATGAAATAATAAAACGTCACAACACGCACAAATAGTATCGAGTACAAGATTTTACTCGATAAATTTATCTGTGTTCTTTCTTCTTTATTTAAAAGTACTTGTAGGTGTTGAAATGAACAAGTGAAAGTTAAGGATTTGATATCTTATCGTCTATTAAGAAACAGTAAGTTTGTAAAACAATTTATGGCAAGTTTTAAAGAAAACAGGAAAAATCACAGCGATCGGGAATGTGTTGAATTTTAAAAATTTACAAATATCTTGCGTACATACGACCTATAACGTTGAAACGCGAGAAAAGGAGAATGAGGAGAGATACTTTTTTTTTTTTTTCTTGAAGTTATGCCAAGTAAGAATTTAAGTATTATCCTGCATTTACTTTATACTTGTTCTACTATTGTTATTTTTCTCCTAGATAAGCTAGGCAGAGTGCATTAGTTTAAAAACAAAAAGCAACTATCTAATCTTGCACGTGTGCGAGACCGGAGCCTTAATGATGTAGAATATAAATAAATAAATAATAAATATTTCGGACATTTTACACACAACGCCATCTAGTCCCCAAACTAAGCAGAGCTTGTATTATGGGTACTAGACAACTGATATAAATACATAAGCATATTTTTTTTTGTAAATACATTCATAATATACATAGAAAACACATAAGCTCCGAAACAAATATTTGCGGATCACACAAACATTTGGTCCGACCCGGGAATCGAACCCGAGACCTCTTGATCAGCAGTCGCGTACACTAACCACTAGACCAACGAGGCAGTCAATCGAAGTCGAATCATCTTAACATCCCGCCATGGTCCACCATATTGCATTGTCTTCATACGCAGTCTGAGTATGGTGATCACTACTCTTGGATTCTGCTCCTGCTTTCCATTAGGCAGAGCCACTTTGGTATTCTCATATGAAACATATATATAATTGTTTAGTTTCATTACTTTAGTTTATTGTTTGCAGTATACTATTTCATTTTGATTTCGTAACCACATTTAATGTAACAAGATTCTTTGAGTTGGAAAATCTCTTTGATCTTTTTGTTGACACTAAATTGATTACATTAGATGTAAAGATAGATTTAAAAGGGTTTCATCTTTTTAAGTGTATTTTTTATACAGCGCGTGTTAAAAGCTTTGCCGTGTTATTTTTAGAACGTTATTTTAAAATACTTTTATATTGATAAAAAAAGGTTAGAAACATAAAATATATAACATTTTTAGAAGCTTGAAAGGCTAGAGGCAGTGTAAGTGGAGACAGCTTCAAGTCACACGGGACGCCGGGCTTAGATAACTTCCATAGATTTTACTTCAAAGATAGTGTTCAGCGAGATCGATGATAGTGTTGAAATAAGCTTAACAGTTTACTCTTTAACACTTTGTATAGTAAATTTTATAAATCAATAATTGCTTATACAGCTTGATCACGTTGTAACCAAAAACATACATATTTAGGTTGAAGTTACGTTTTTAAAACTTTCCCATGGGTATTTGTAATTTAAGAGATATAAGTATGTTACTTGAGAATATAGAGAATGCACAATACAGAGTGTCACTACCCCTATTTATCCCGTGAATGTCGTGAGAGCCTACTAAAAAAGAAAACTACGCAGTTCAACAGCATTTTATGGAAAAATAATGCTTGACTCAAATCTTATAATAACCTAAGGTGGCATATAGTAGGCTAAAACCTCCTGGCTTAAAAGCAGTCTATGTCCAGCAGTACACTGTTAGTACCGTTGATGATTATGATGAATAGCGTTACCGATTCAGTAGAAAGCTAAGTATCATTGCTTTAAACCATTGTTGTTGTGTGTAGTGTTGGCTCGGAGGGCTCGTGGATCAGTAATAACCGGGTAGGTTAATACCTTGTAAAGATAAACTAAATCTTAAAATCCTATCCTTGTTGTTGTTTGTTTCGGAGTCTGGGCGTTTTCTATGTAAAATATGCAGTATTTACAAAAATAAAGTATTTTTAAGTATTAATATCAGTTGTTAGTAGCCATTATTCAAGCTCTGCTTAGTTTGGAACTAGATGGCGTTGTGTGTAAAATAAAAAAAAGACCCTATTCTGCCTCGGAGAGGATATTAGACCGTCTAATATAGAACGTCTGTGGAGTAGTTGAAGCAGGTCAAGCAAGTCCACACTGCCCTGCCGTAAACCCTGGTAAGGTAACAGCCCGTCCTTGCCCAATTCATGGGTTGTGGAAGTCGTATTGCAGTCGTTCCACTCAAGAAATCGTAAGTTCAGTCGTATTGTTTTAGACTTACAGCCGCACGTAACCTAGTTTGGCTATAAATGTTGCCAGTATAGAAAGTATTTTGTTGGCTCAAGTTAGGGTAATAACCTTAGGAGGCTTCCAGACGACGATAAAGTATTCATAACAAAAGTAACTTAATAAAACCGTCACTATTTTTAGACACTACAATAGTTCATATTTATCACTTTTTATAGCTTCGTATTATGTAAATAAAATGAAAATGTAGGTCTTTGTAAATAGTTTTAGTAGGGCATGTTTAATGGGGATTCAAAATATAAATATTTTGACATCTTACACATTGTCATTTGGTTCCAAACTAAGCACACTGGTATTATGGGTACTAGACAACTAATATAAGTAAACATTTTTTTTATAAATACTTATAATACTTACTATAATAAATATTTCGGACAACTTACACACAACATCATCTAGTCCCAAACTAAGCAGAGCTTGTATTATGGGTACAACTGATATAAATACATAAACATATTTTTTTTTTGTAAATACATACATATTATACAAAGAAAAACACCCAGACTCCGAAACAAATATTTGTGAATCACACAAATATTTGGTCTAACCCTCGAATCGAACCCGAGACCTCTTGATCAGCAGCCGCATACGCTAACCACTACGCACTATGCATATATAGAAACATTCAAACTCAGAAACAAATATGTGTAGATCACACAAACATTTGATCTGACCCGGGAATTGAACCCAAGACCTCAAGCACAGCAGTCGCATACGCTACTACTGTGTCTCCGAGGCAGTCAGTAAAATCTCAGTAATAAATAGCCAGCCTAGCTCTAACTTTTGACTGGGACTCCGCCTCCGTGTACATCGGATGTCACGGTAAATATTTTTCGGGTTCGCTAAAGACTATGTCACTTACAAATAATATGGCTTTCCATTAGTAAAAGAATTCTTAAAATTGGTTTTCGAGATCAAAATCTTGCCCACTATAACATCACCTACTTACAACCTCACAAACTTACAAACTTTACCTCTTTATTCTATTGGCATAAACAAATGTTGTATTTTCCAGAATGTACGTAGAGATATTTTTTTTAAAGACAACTCCAGCGTTAAGAATATAAATTCCTGTGTCACAGGGGTCTTTACAAACGTACATGAATGGACACAAAGAACACCCAAACTCAGAAGAACAATTTGTGAATTACACAAAGTTTTATCCCACGTAGGATTTGAACCCACGAAACTTGGCACAGTGGAAAGGGGTGTGGCGACCGCTTAAACCACTAGGCTAACCGTCTGTCAAAGCTGTCAGTTGCCTTGGCAAAGAATACTTGCATAACAAAGTATACCTATCTAGGCAGGGACAAACAAACAAACAATCTAATGAAACAGACCAGAATCACATTGTGTAGATATTTTCAGAACTTTATAGAATGTACTAGGGTAACGAAACTACTGTTACAGATAATTAAATCCATTTTAAAATATTAAAATGGTATTAAATATAGGCAAATAAAAAAAGGTCATGTTCACTACGTAATTGTTTGTCTTGGAAATTGAATGCCTAGCTCAGGAGTTACTCGACACACTTTCAATTAGGCTAATATAATAGCAAATTAACAGCGTCATAAAATTTACTTAAATAAAATAACGTATTAGATAAATGATAGTAAATTTAAAGTAAATATCAGACTTTTTTCGTTTCTAGCCACTATTGATTTCTTAAAAAAAAATATTTAACTTCATTTCTATATGAAAATATATAAAATGCAATTTCAAATAATGAAATTAATCCATTATAAGTTGATATAAAGTTTCCAAGAAAACTTTATCCTTTTAGCGTACTCAAACAAACTGGTTTTAAAAAAGATTCTTGCTTTTTTATGTTTTTGAATAATTAATTTTCAAATTGTTTACTAAGAAGCTTAGTTTTGTTTCAGTGCATATTCAACTTTACTTGTATTTATATGTGAAGCAAATAAATAAATCATAAGAAAATTTTGAACAACCGAAATCCGTCCAATTTGTTATATCAAATATTGAAATATAAATTTGTGGAATTTGTGACGAATAAACTCTTTATTGGTTCGTAAGTTAGCACAGCCACTCGATTGCGATAAAATTCATTTTCATTCAACATTGGGTGACGTACCACTGTGAGCGATAAGCGTGGAATGGATTAAGGTGGAATTGTGTACCTACCTAAATTAGTTGCTAAGATAATAAAATTAATGATCTTGTTTTTTTTATATATTTAAGCCTACTCATTTTACTGCATCATTCTCCTGGCCTCCGGGAGAATAATGCAGAATGATTGGGCCTCTGTTCTCACAATCACCAACGAAATACGATACCAAGAATGCTGTCATTATTAGGTTGCTATTCTGTGTGAGGGTAGTACTGCCCCGGTCGAGCCGGCCCATTCGTGCTGATACCAGCATGGCTTTACTACCTACAAATAAGAACCACAAGTAAGTACTACCTTGTTTTTTATTTTCTTACTTTATATATATATATATATATAAAATATATATATATATAAAATATAATTAGTGCTTTTGTTTACAAAAGCACTAACTATATTAACAACTGAATTAAGATAATTAGTGATCCACAGTGATCGTATTACGATAACAATGGAATTACCTTGACTTCATTCTCATCCATTTTATCCATCATTTATTTTTCCATGTCTCGATGTATATTTTTATAAGAAAAAGATTATAAGAAAAAGTTTGCTTGTAGAACTCGATTACGTTAAACCTTTTGATAAAATGTATATAACATATTCCAACCGGTTCATTGTTACGAATCTATGGACACCCTATTTATTAAAATTGATGCAGTATTTTAGATAGTGAAATATATGAAAATGTATAGACTAATGTTTAGTATCGCCGTACTCAGGTAAAAAATATAATTATTTCAAAAAATATCCAAAAATCGTTTCTACGATTTAAAACCCCTCCCAATTTTCTAAATTATATACCCTTGTATTTAGTATTTGAAGAACCTATATATACATGACGGGGTGTCAGACAAGGCCTCACAGCGGTCTTAATTGTGGCTTTCTATCGCAATGTCGTATCATACATGTTACATATTAAAGCAAAATCATAAACCATTAAAAAGATTAAAACTTGTTAAGAGCCAATAGTTTAGCACGTTTGCACCTCGTACGGCGGCTGTCAATAGAATGACCGCCGCTATTATTAGTGGCGCGACACTTACTACCCCGTTCAGAATTTATCCGCTTTAATTAAAATACTTTCGATATCGAATACAAAACCGACTAAAGCTAAAACGAAACTTATACATTGAGTTATGATGACACTAAATCATTATTATCAGTCATGTAATTTCTGGTACATGATCACGTGCCGTCATATATAATATATTATCATAAAGGTTGGTTGCAATATTGCAAAACTATATCATTAAGATAAAGTAACATTGAACATGTAGACATGCATCAGTGCTCTTTAGCTGGATCGTGATAGATTTATTAGTATCGTCTACAATTCAGTGACATCTTTGGAGAAACTGAAAGGGATATTCATTTACAGGGGAAGCACTGAAGACTATTAACTGACAGCGGTATCCTGACTGCACAATTTACACTTGTCGGAAATGTCATCGTATTGGTGAAGCTGATAGACATACAATATCCAGGTACTTGCATCTTGCTAACGACGAGTATTTCGATAAATACGCCCAGGTAATTAGCCTTCCAAGTCAAGTTGATATACTACAAACGTAATCATCTTAAGAAAACCAACATATGTATGAGAATGACGTCATTTCAAAGCTAATTCACGCTGCCAAAACAAAATGACAGCAGATAATATAAGAACATAAATGCATACTAAAAGATGATATGCTCTTGAATAAAAGCTCAAAGTCGTTGAATGTTGATGTTCCATTCCAAATATAAGGTGTGAAAAATTCATGGAAGATACAATGATCTTAAGATGTTGATACTGATCTAATCTGCGTCTATTTCTGTTATTTTATAAAGAATTTTTTTATTAATCATCATTATGTTAAATAATTTTGTTATATTCTAATTCGCAAACATCATATCTTTACTATTTCAATCAAATTTTCTATTCGAGCATTACTATTTAATTTCTTGGCAACATTCTTTTAAAGTAAAAAGTTATTGAATTAAGCAAAAAGTAATTATTTAAAGGTTAGAAAACTTTTGAAATTATAAATTATAACTTTAGCAAAACATTAAAATTAACAATTTTATTATGATCGTATTTAAGTACGAATTTCAAATAGCTCTTGCTGGTTTTGCAAGAGACATTTAAATTGATACAGTGATGTTATATGCTGGAAGTAATCTTGGAATATTTTAAGCCTCATAAGTCTTCTGTATATATATTTTATTTAACATCATTAATTGCATACAAAATTTATTAATACATATTTTGGTAGTGATTTTTGGTCTGTCACTATTTCAATACCTATCTACTTTGCTTGTAATTTATTTTATCGCTTCATTTAAATCAATTTCAATTCATTTTTAACTAGAATCTAATTATAATTTTATTTTATATTCCATTTTTATATTTTTTGGATTTAAATTTGTCGAAATTAACAAAAATGAATGCGTTTCCCTAAAACAGTGGGTTTCCTTAAAAATTAGAATATTAATATTAATTATTCAAATTTAATGTTCCGCTCCCCGTTAGCAGTGGAGCGCTATCAGCAGACGTCGTGCCTCAGAGATAATAAAATTTAAAAGGGCAAACTTCGTCGGGCATAGGACGGAATAAAAAGTGATTTGCCTAATCCACTTCTCAATTTTCCAACCCACTGGTCTTCAGGAATTACAGTCACTATCGACCTCAGTGTTTCTTGTATGCGGTTTTGCTATTATGATTAAAAAGTTGAGGTTGACGGAAATAGGGATGAACTTGGCGAACGGATTTTGAAATTTCATTTCTGAAGTTTTTTGTAGCTTCTTTTACAGATAATATTGGCAAGATGAAAATCTTTGTTTTAGACAAATTATTTTTTTGTCGTGGAGCTTATAGTACGTATAGTACGTAGCATAGAGGTGCGTTTGGTCGATGGCATTGGCGCGGAGGCACTGTGACGTCATCCGGAGTTACGAGCGCAATTATTATTTTACGTCAAAAACGACGCTACGTACTATCAGGTGTTATTTTGTCTTGCTTTGACTATTCCAACACTACACGTCCTCGCTACGTTTCTTGTGTATAAACTGCGCCTTATGGCGTGTTAAGCTGGAGACACATTATGGGACGCGGCTGATAGCCGTGATCTAAAATATGAACATACAGTGAGCTGTGCAAACTATCGGACGTAAGTAGTGGACGTGACCTTTGACTGACATTGAGCGTTCGGACGTCCGACGGAAATCTGGCACAAGACCGACTGACGAGACTGTGTTACACACTTATCAGTCGCGGCTATCAGCCGCGTCCGATAATGTGTTTCCAGCCTTATTCTCCTTGTGTAGGGTAGTCATAGAACCGTTTTATTTTCAGGAAAATATTGTAGCGTATTTGACTTTTGTACGTGACAATTTTTATCAGGTTTCGTAGTTTAGCTATAGATGACCATTCGAGTGTTACTTGTATCGTAAATTTTACGTCTATTAAATATTTTCCTGAATACTAGGTGATCTGAAAAGCTTCCAAGCACAACGTAAGGATAGCAGCACTCGTATTAAAACTATATAGTGAATATAGTTGTGTATTGGCGTTGTGCATTATTGAAAAGTGTGTAGATTTTAAGGAGACTATGTAGAAAAATAAAAAAAATGTCTTATATAGTTGTCAAGTCAGAAACTGTTTACCCACGTACACACAATTGTTGGTAAACCTCAATAGGTTTAGGTTATAGGTTTATTCAATAATAAGATATAAAATAAATAATAAATCGTTGGTAATAGTGCACATATCATTTTAATATTTATAAACGAATCTTATAGATTAGGCCTGTAATTTAAAATAACATTTAAAAAAGTAATCTTAGCATTTCTATTCACCTATAAAATCTCTCATGAACAAATGTATCCCACAAAATTGTCATATCGGGTTTTGAATTCATAACCTAATACTCCACAGAGCTTTATAACCACACTTTATCACTTTATGGTCCTAGCAACAGGTAAAAAAATATCTGCAAAAGAAAACTCCGACATATGTCAGGACTGCCATTTTATTATCAGGTCGGAAATAAGCCATTTTAACGTCAAACTTTTTTTGTGGTCAACGCAAAATATGTGGCCGCCAAAAGTACGAATTGTGTACCTTTATTAAACTTTGTGTATTACGTAGACAGATTTAGTCTTGTGTAGGTTTTTGTGCCCAATATTTTAAACTTGGCCTAGTGGTTTAAGCGGTTTCTGTTAGTTAATGTTAGTTTTCTAAATTTCTCTTAGTAATTCCTTTAAGTCAGAAGTGGAACTAAATAATGTTATTTTTCCCTTTATAATTATATTCGGTTCATCTTAAGTGCCTTTCTTTTGCTATGATCCTGGGTATTTTTAAGCCATGATGAGGTCATGATGGTATTTCACTTTTTTTATTCCAATGATATTACACCATCGCGACTTTTACGCATAGTTTTTTTTGTATGGTGGAACGGTACGGTATGAGTGGAACAGCAAGTAACTTTTAAAATAATTTTATGCAAAATATTAAATATCCCGCTGTATAAAAAACATTTCATAATATTATGTTAATATTATAATGAAATTGACATAGTCTGTAGTTTGAGAATAAGCTAATTAAATGATTAATTAGCCTAGACACCGACTCTAATGTACACAGTCTAATACTAATTGAGTTTCATATATATCAAGTTGAGATAATACATATTATTGCGTATTTGTGTGAAATAGTAATTGGAATTGACGCTTTCTAACAAGAATAATAGATAATCTAGTCTTACAAAGATATCAAGTTAAATATACTGACTAAGTGTTAACTTAGTTAAACGGTGATAATTGTTAAGTAAATTATAATATTAATATATAAAACAAATTTAATGTAACCTACATACGATACGTATATTTCAGTGTATACCAGAATATATTATTTTCTATAAACCTAAACCCAAAAAATTGAAAATTAGATGAATATTTTAGTCACAATTTTGTATGTACAATATAGAAACTGTACAATAGTTGGAGCCCTTTAAAGGAACTACTAACTATCCCGGTCTTGGGAAGTTCGCGTCAATCCGATGCTAAATACTTTCTTCAATGGCCTGTTCATCGCACTGTGCCGCTCACACGATGTTTTTATTTACGCTGGTATGTTGGATTGTTGTAGGAGCCCATCTGATTCCTCGGGAATTTTTATTTATGGTATATGGAAGGTCTCTTTACGATAGGTAATTACCAACGCTCATAGAAGTTGAACTTGCAACTCAAGAGTTACCATTATATACAGTATGTCAAAATTTTCCCTTTTTTCCTTTTACAAAAGACATCTCCTGCATTAAGATAATGCATTAACTCACTCATGCACTACACAAAGTACCAAGCTAAAACTAAACTTAAAGAATTTATCTCCGGTTTGAATTACAGAAATCCAGAACTACTTTTAAAATCTATAAGTTGATGTGTCACTTATACACACACTCACACATACATACACTTACACTCCCAGACACACACGCCCACTTGCACTGAGTATTTCAAATAGATGTTTTAGTATTAACAAATAGATATAAGTCCTGGACATAAGATAATCTTATCGTTTGATAGCCACAGCACAGGCTCTGCCTAGTGTGGCTGTCACAGTAAATGTTAAAATTTTTGTAAATGGACCAAAAGCCCAGAGCCGCCAGACCTACGTCATTAGTGCAAAGCTGAAATTTTCAGGATTATTAGTACAATGTCTTGTTAAGATGTATGTGTACCCATTAGCTTGAAAGCGGTGCCGTTTCTGAGATAGCGCGAAGTACAGATGGATAAAAATCTTACTTACCTACGTTAAAGGTACAAAGCTAGTATTTACATATTTTTTCAAGAATATTATTTAAAATTAAAATTCATTACTGCCAGACACTTTCCGTGGGTCATTACTTCTGCCAGACGTCTTGAAAGTTGTGAAAAAATTAGGTAAACTACGTTATAGTAGCAAACCTAAATTTTATACAATTATCTAAGGTACTATTTTAAGACCCTTTGTATGCGGCCGAAGGGCCTATCATCCCCCCAGACATATATTTGTAGTAATTAGGAAGCTGAGGTATATCATCTTTGGTATTATTTCAAGAATATAATTGTAAAATATTAAATGGTTTTTACACGCTTTTTGGATTGGTCATACAAAGGGTCTTAAAATAGTACCTTAGATAATATGTATAAAATTTAGGTTTACTACTATAACGTAGTTTACCTAATTTTTTCACAACTTTCAAGACGTCTGGCAGAAGTAATGACCCACGGAAAGTGTCTGGCAGTAATGAATTTTAATTTTAAATAATATTCTTGAAAAAATATGTAAATACTAGCTTTGTACCTTTAACGTAGGTAAGTAAGATTTTTATCCATCTGTACTTCGCGCTATCTCAGAAACGGCCCCGCTTTCAAGCTAATGGGTACACATACATCTTAACAAGACATTGTACTAATAATCCTGAAAATTTCAGCTTTGCACTAATGACGTAGGTCTGGCGGCTCTGGGCTCTTGCTCTAAAATTATTATTGAAAATAAACCATTATTATTCTTCTTCTTCTTTATTAGGAATAAAAAAGGCATAAAGAATACCCAGGCTCAGAACAACAATTTGTGACACAGGGTTTTCTTAAGTGGGATTAGAACTCACAACACTTGGCGCAGTACAAAGCAGCGAGGCGAACACTTAAGCCACTTGGCCAACCGTACAGTCAAACTATCCTTCACAAATGTGATTGATAATAATATATATATTCTTATAATAATAAAGAGTTGAATAGATAGAAAAATAATATAAAAAATCGCGAAAACAAACATTGGCAATAATTTGTCTTAGTGACAAATACCGGGCGAGAGCGTCCAATAAATACGGGTTCCTAAGCATTGTTTCCAGATTTCTCTCATTAATCATTTTTATGTCTGTAATTAATATAAAGATTCTGCCGACAATAGGGCTACGGAGTTATTATCTTTTTGAGATAAACTTTTCAACGGATAATACCAACTTTCCGATATGAGAATTCCATTTGTTATTTTTTTGTCCCAAATTCGAAATCATTTTATATTATTTAAAAAAACATAATAATCTAAACATTATTATAAAGTTGCGTATTTTGATAAACTTCACTAGAAGCTTTTGAGTTTTTGTAAAATTATACAAGATAACTGTACAATTTTTGGAATTAGATCACAATAAAGAATAAAATTAGATAAATTATATAATGAATGGCAAAACTGTTTTTTAATACTCGTACCATTTTAGGTACACCCGGTACTCTTAGACCAGGGTAGAAGCCTTTTAAAATAACAAAAAGTGAACATAAATTATAGTAGGATGAAACCCATTGTAAAAGGAGGAGAATATTACAAAAATTAAAGGAAAAATAAATTACGGGCGATCTGAGGTCGGGAAGGGGGAGAGGGGGGGGTTTTAAGAGAAAAAAGGCTTATCTCGATTTCCGGCAAAACTACAAGTCCTATGGAAAAAAGTTAAATGGCAAAGTTGTAGGTAATAAAAAGATAGATCTTTTTATATATATTTTTACACCCGATGAAAGTAGAGATTTCATCGAATAGAAAACACCCAATTTTAGTGAAAAACGTTGATATCTTGACGAATGAATTTTCGATTGAAAATTAGGGTTTTTTTCGGTATTCAGTCAAAATAAGGTGAAAAAATAGATATTTCAAATCAAATAAATTACGGTGTATTCAGGACATGAAAAGCTACGTTTTCACAAAATTTCGTTAAAAAATAGTTTTATTTGTAAAAGATAAAACTAAAAAAACCAAAAACTTGTTTTTTTGAATTTTTCTCATAAAATTTGATGTTATGTGAAAGAAGTATGAATGCAAAAGATGTAGATCTTTTCATTACCTACAACTTTACCATTTAACTTTTTTCCATAGGACTTGTAGTTTTGCCGGAAATCGAGATAAGCCATTTTTTTCCCTTAAAACCCCCCCTCTCCCCCTTCCCGACCTCAGATCGCCCGTAATTTATTTTTCCTTTAATTTTTGTTCTATTCTCCTCCTTTTAAAATGGGTTTCATCCTACTATATTTTTTTTTTTTTTCAAACATTATCGGCACTGGTCTATCTGTATATTGCTAGCGAGTGACTTTCTTTATATTACGGTCAGCTGAAACCTCAATTTTTATATTTTCTAGTCTTCTACACGTTATGATTTCCAACGCCATGAACCATATAAAAAGACTGAACTCAAATAGATATTCTGATTTTTTTTGGATAATAAATAGTTATATTAATTGATTATAACTGTAAACAAGATTAGGGGACTATTATTAGTTATCTGCTGAGATATGTTTTGCACATAGTCTATTGGTTTGAAAGAACCCTTATTTTAACCGTCTCTAACATCTCGCTTGCAAAACCATACGTTACTTAGAAAGTCGAACATAAAATTAACTTAACAATAACCAACTTCTTCTTAGCGTTTCGATGACAAAGGTAACGTATCGGAAAAATTATATTTTTTCAGCCCAGAACGCGGCCACTTTAATAGCATTATCGGTGACAGCCATTCGGTCCTCCTGCGTGCAGGTGTCTGGGCAAGCAAGGCACGATGCAAGATGGGACATTGTTTCAATTGCACCGCACAAACAGCTGAGATCATCACCGGCCGAGAAACCCCACCTAAACAGGTCCTCCTTGCTTCGGCCAACTTGGGTCCGAAGTCTATTTAAAGACCTCCAGATTGGCCACGGTAGTTTATGTCCAGGCGGAAGGCTCTCAGCCGGTGCCACGAACGGATTCCGCAAGGACACCCCCTCTCTCCACTGTTTGCACCTTGCTTGGGACGGGTCCAAGGTCAGTGGGCCGACACATTGTGCAAAACTTTTGCGGCTCTATAGTCTTTGTTGGGGTGGGGTGTGGACGTACATGGGACTTAACCATCGACTTCATACCATTAAGAGATTCAATAGCTCAAATCAAATTGAATGCAAAAAACCATGAATCTGTTAACCCTAACATCACACATCCAAATAATTAATATTATAAATACACAGACAACAACGCAATATTTCTTCTTGTACACATTTACTTTATTCGTTGTCTAAATGACTAAGCATAGATTGAACCTTTTATAAAGTATTATTTCTATGAAAATTAATAAATACTCGTAGGTCTTAAAATATCTAAAAAATAATTATACGTACATAGAATTACGTATTGGTATAATCTTTATTAAAAGTGTATTAACTGAAATATACGAGTTTAATGTTAAAAGTAACTAATAAACCAACTGAAAAATTACCAACTGGCATTATTCTGAAAATTTATAAAATTTCAAACACTATTATTTCATATTTCAGTTAGCCCACAGAAATAATCATACCAAGAAATAATTCCAAATAATTCCACTGTGCCATATTTCAAAGTAAACCTCAGGAATCTTTTGTGATCAACTGGTCAGCGTTTGAACAAGCCCTTACACAATTGATGATTGCTTTGAAACAGCAAACTTGACCTACCTTTCTCTCAGAATGTCCCACAATGACATTAGAAAAAGGCACTTTAATACAGCTGAAAGGGTCAACTCAAACTGGACTCACCACCGTTACTCAAACAAAGCAAATCAATAATTCAAGAATCGGAAAGCCGACGGTCGGTTAGAAATATTTCTTTTCATTTTTCTCTCCTGTAAGATGCCTTTACATTTTTATAGATAAACTCGAGATTTTAGAGGTGAAGGCGTTAGGAAAAGGTTTTCTTCGTTGATTTCTTTTCATAAAAATAGGCATTGTTTTCAAAGAGGGTTTAATCGGCTTTAACCCTTCCTGTAAATAATGAAAATTGTTATTTAAATATGGCTATGCATTTATAATACGACAATGTGTCTAGGTTTTTTATGTTTAAAATGTACAACAATTTTATTTAAATTCAGATGTAATTTTAAATTTTGAGCTGTAACTTTCGAGTTACATTACGAAATAATTTTAATGATATGTACTTGGAATTTAAATTAAAGTAATTGTCTGTCATCATGGAGTTTCGTTTGTGAAAAAGTTAAATTTGATTATAGACTAGCTGATTCCCGTGTCATAAATCGCGAGGAACGCCGCGGAGCGAAGCTGGTCAAACAAAAAATTGCCTTGGTTACTCCTTATATCATTAGCTTTCTAACAGTGAAAGTCCCGTCAAAATCAGACTAATTATTCCTGAGAGTCTGACAGACAATCAAACTGACAAAGAAATTAAATTCGCATTTTTGTCGTAAGTAACTTAAATAGTTTCCAAAACTGTTAATTTTATATTACATACAGACACTTCAATTTTATTTGTTTGTGTTTTTTTTTATTTCTTATTTAAAAAAGACAACTCCCGCATTAGGAATATGAATTCCTGTGTCGCGGGGGACTTTACAAACATACATGAAATGGACACAAAGAACAGCCAGACTCAGAACAACAATTTGTGAATCATACAAAGTGTTATCCCACGTGAGATTCGAACCCACGACACTTGGCGCAGTAGAGAGCGGCGTGGCGACCGCTTAAACCACTAGGCCAACCGTGCAGACAAAGTATGTGAATGTATATTGTATATTTCAGTGACTAAATACTGAAGTTATAATTTTATATTCGTTTAGTGGTCAAGCTACAAACTCATTAGTTTGTCTATAGTAGTAGCTTTCGCTTGCGGCTCCACCTGCATGTAAGAGTAGCCCATGTCCTTATAGTACAAGATCCCACCGCTTGATTCTGCAGCTATCTGTTTTTTCGATACAACTAATTTTAAATTAATGTTTATAAAGTATACAATGCATTAGGGATAGGTTGCCTATCAAAAATTAGCCGCAATTACCTGAAATTAATTTTAGTAAATTATTTTGCTGATGAAAATTGCAACTATATGTTTTTTTAGTGAATTTTACGACATTTGAAAGAAAATAATGTTACGAATTAAAAAAGAATTGGTTGCCAGCTCTCAGTCAGCCGCAACGTTAGGGTTGCCAGGTATAAACATTTATATTAATGATGTTCCATACACAATTAACCGATCTCTAGAACCCAGGCCTGAAAACTTCTGCGAAATTTTATGAAAAATCAGTTTCAAAGAAGCTCTTATCAAATTTTTAGCTACATTCTGGGAAAACTATTGCTTAAACATTACTAAGAAAATCGGAGTTTTTTTGTTTATTAGTTCAATGTTCATGTTACATAGTAATATTTCTGATTTTATTAGATTAATAACGGCTTTTATTATGATTAATCTTATTAATATTATCATTTTTAATTTGTTATAATTAGTACACATCAATTCATACACACTAATTTTCATTAGTCAATCAGAGCAATGGAACATATAATGATGACGTTAAAGAATGATTTTTATTTCAAAGTTTTTTTATTATAAAAGTAAAAAGTTTGATTTTTTACTAATTATGTTATATTTAATTATATATTTAATAATGTTGAATCATTATACTTATTCTTAATGCAAATCTTATAATTATACGTCTTTAATTTTTCTTATTCATTGTATGTATCGGTGTCAATATCATCTGAATCATCAGAGTCATCATCTACTTCTATATTTTCATCTATGTCTTGTTGGTGTACATCTAAAGTTAATTCTTTTTATGCTTACAAGATATCTTCTACAGTCATTGGAGTTGGATCGCCAATGAACCATATTGGTTTTAAATTACCATCAATTACTAACCAACCGTAGTCTTCTGGATTAAAAGTAATACAAAATGGCTTAGTTACATTTTGCCACATGCAATTTATGAAACAATTTCTCAACAAATTTTGTTTTCATAATTTCCAATAAGGGAATCAATTTCGAGTCAAAACTCGTGACGTTCTTTAAAAAAAAATTTTCTTCTTGCCCCTGAATATTATTTTTGGAAGATCTTATGCAAATGCAAAATCCTATCCTATCTTATCCAAAAAAAATGCAATAAGGCTACGCTCTATTAACATATTGCATTTTTTACGCCTTACAAAAGTTTGGTAAATTTCTGAACAACAGAAATTATTTCATCATTAAAAAGGACTTGGCATTAGTCAACGATGCGAAAACTATTTGAAAGGTCCTATTATTTAAAAAAAAATTGAATGGCCTGATATTTCCTTTATCATAAAACGCAGCTGAATAATTACAGCTACTAAATGCATGGAAGTAAGTAAGTAATGTAAAAGTTTGGAGTTGGGTTGGAGAGGTCTGTGAATTGTAAGGAACATTAATTTCTTCTCGATTTTCACGTTCGTTTAATGTTTGATATAAAGTGACAGATGCCTGTCAAAAATTTAATGTATTTATTTTGTATTAAGATTTAAAAAAAACAAGTGTGTGTATTTAATTAACACTAATATACCTGTTTACACCTGGCAACCCTAACGTTGCGGCTGACTGAGAGCTGGCAACCAATTCTTTTTGAATTCGTAACATTATTTTCTTTCAAATGTCCTAAAATTCACTAAAAAAACATATAGCTGCAAATTTCATCAGCAAAATAATTTTACTGAAATTAATTTCAGGTAATTGCGGCAAATTTTTGATAGGCAACCTATCCCTAATGCATTGTATACTATATAAACATTAATTTAAAATTAGTTGTATCGAAAAAACAGATAGCTGCAGAATCAAGCGGTGGGATCTTAGACTATTACTCGAAAATCAAAGTTTCCTGATAAAAAAATTCATTCAAATGAGAGCAACGATTCAGGCGTGAAAAAGCAGCGAATAGACGGATAAGTATACTATTTTCGAATTTATGTATAATATTAGTACGGTTTTACCGATTTATGCATTTTCTTCTCACTATGAGCACTAGATAAGCATGACTATTTTAAATCATCACTGGGATCGTTTATTCATCATCAACGTCATCAACAGAATTTAACAATCCACAACTGGACATAAGCCTCTCACCAGAAATATATCTTTTCATTTTTCTTAGTTCTGAAATGCCTTTTGTTTCCTTTTCCTTAACTGGAATCTTTATTGAATACCTAGTCTCCATATTAAATCTACAATCCCGAACCAGAGTTACTTGAACACATTTAAGTGTAAATATCAAATCAGGTTTTCTCAGAAAATCATACGTAGTATATATATAATCATATCATTTGGATTATGCAAAGAATCTTAAAATATGAAACCTTGCAATTACGGGCAAAATCGCAGCATTTAAATTAATTGTGAGAACTCATTTTACAACTGAAATACTCATAAACTTGAAGGTAGAATGAAGGTGAATATAGAAAATAGACTTTATAATTGAAGAACAATCTATTTTATAATATTAGTAGTATATCTATATATATAAACCTGTGTTCGTTGGTCACGGCATCACGCGTGGACCGATTTCGCTCATTCTTTTTTTATAATATAGATTGATGTACGAGGATGGTTCTTAGGAAAAAAAAAATCTGATAACTTTTACTGGAGGGGTTCCGAGAATGCAAAATAATTGAGTGACGTTGAATCGACTGTTAGGCGGTACGAAGTTGGCGGGGTCAGCTAGTTTATAATAATAGGTAATGAGCTGTGTGGTAGTAAAAAAATATTCGAAATGTATGTCTCAGTAGCTATCAAACAAATACGCGCACTTCTATCCTATCTTTTAAATTATTTCAAGTACATAATATTTGTTAGGGAGTTTGAGTGTCTTCTACGTATGTGTTTACAAAAATATATACATATAGTCATTCAATAGAATATTTAAACTATTAAGTCAATCTAACATTCTCATTACAAGCTCTGTTTAAATCGATACTAGATATTAGATGTTATACATTGCGTATCAGACGTCCCAAAAACCATTATTATTTTAATTATGATCAACATAATTCCCTACATCAGAATAGGCTAGTTCTTCTTAAATAAATAATGATAAAAATATTTCGGACATCTTACACACAACGTCATACATTCCCAAAATAAGCAGAGCTTGTATTATGGGTACTAAACAACTAATTAAAATTTATAAACATACTTTTTTTTTAATTTACATGTATAGAAAACACCCAAACTCCGAAAGAAATATTTGTGAAACACGCAAACATTTGGTCGGACCAGGATATCGAATCCGAGACATTACATACCTTATATCGTGTATATAAGGTAAGTAATATCTTAATGATTGATATTGGGCTCTTGCAATGCGTTGCGTTTACTTAATGTCTTTCATCACCAGCTGATTAGCTTCCGATTTCAATACAGTATTTAATTTTGCATTTATTAAAATTTTACTTAAAAAGATCTTGAAACTATAACACGAGTATTATTGTCCATCACGTTATTGCCTACTTTCAATAACATTGAGAGATGGAATGAGAATTTCTAAAGATCTTTGTTTAATATTCCTTTGTTCAAAGCCCAAATCGAATTCCGTTTAAAACCGATTATATAAGGTTCTCTTTATAACTACACAAGCTTTCATTTAACGGACCTAATTAGTTAATTCTGGATTTCTTATTAATCCTCGTCTTTGAATAATGTTCGGAAAACGTTGTATTTTAACTTTTCAATGGTTTATAAAAATTTTGGTGCTGTTTTGCTATTTTTACCTTTACCTATACTTTTTAGTTTTGCAACAAACAACAACAAAACAAACTAAATAGAGATAGCTTTTTTTTCAAATAGTGCTTGTTGCGTGTCTTTGGAAGGAGAGTGATTAAACCTTTTCTATAGGAAGAAGTTGATAGACAATTTTAAAACCTACCGATCTACTGGCGATGGGTCTATGAAAACGTGTTAGGGATATGATCCACAGTCGCAACTTTGTAGATAAGGAAATTTTCTGTCCTAAAAAGTTTTTTTTTTTGAAATGTCGTAAAAAGCCTTGTTGATAATAAAAGTCAAACTAACTTCAACGTCTTGCTTTATATATCATATTTACATATGTCTATATTTGATGTTTGTACCGGTACTATTTTAGAATAATTTGAAGTAAATAAAACTGCCTCTGTGGTCTAGTGGATAGCGTATGCGACTGCTAATCAAGAGGTCTCGGGTTCAAATCCTGGGTCATACCAAAAAGTGTATTCGGGTTTTTCTTAAGGAATTCCTAATAGCAGCCCGGAGTTTGGAAGTTTGGCAGTGGTGATTATAGTCCGTGCCTCGGAGAGCACGTAAAGCAGTCGGTCACGGTTCTCATGAACATCTATGGCAATCGTTATTGGGAAGTCAGTGCCCTCAAACATACGGACAACTTTTTTTAACAAACCCGAGCCGATAAGGATAGGAAGAAGAAGAAGAACAAAAACTGAATTAATACGTCACAATAAAATTACGGATATTTGCCTTGATATCAACAAATAGCCTTAAAAGTATGGAAATAAAATCCTCAAATACCTATTCTCTATCGTATTGTGGTGGAAGTATCTTTGTAAAGTTTAGTAATATCTTATCTTCTCGAAATCCTTAACGCTTTATAGTCCTACGATATATCACAATATTCACAAAAACTTTTCTCATCCAAAAGCACTTGTTTCGTTAGCTACAAACAAATATAATTTAAATTACAAGACCTTTGTTAAGCTGCTGACAAATATCTTTGTAGCTTTTCGTGTTTTCCAGGAATCCATGTTTATCTCAGTCGCTTTATTTATGAAATCTAATGTCCAAGTGTTCAATTCACTACTATGATCCCGTGCACTTTACTTCTTCGTTTCGTAGCCAAGATTCTCGTTTTAAGGACGTCAGCTCACTTGTTGCTCTTGAGATGCAGGTATCAGTGGATAGCATTAGTAACTCAGAATCATTTGTCCTGTCTCCTAATTAGCAGTGATTAACACCGGCAGATATAAGCTTCTCCTTACGAAGGAGGTTTTCGGCTGGAAAGGTCACAATACCTTCTAAATAATTTTATGAATAAATCCCGCTATACAAAAAAAAAACTATGAGTATGAAAGTCTTTTAACAGGTTGATGAGTATACACTCACATATAAATAAATACTTATTTAGGTATCTGTTTGCGAGTTATACAACTTTAAATTGCATTTCATTGTTACCCTTCTAAACGCTAAATGGCTTGATCGAAAATTTAAAAAAAATCACGGTGGTAGTCCATGTGATAAACTTTAAAGGAAAACTATTATAGTTGAGAAAACTTTGTTACCTTAGAGTTATACTGGACTAAATTGTAAAATTCTCTTACTTGGAAAACTTCATACAAAGATCATAACAATTATCTGTTTCAGAGGATTTTAAATCCAACTACCGTTATGGGTGACTACGGTACCCTATTAGATGCGTGACTTAATACACAATTGACCGGTTTTTGCAGTGATGTCGTCATGCGCAGTTGCCTCAGACGCCTCTCAGAATACTCATAGAATGGCAACTCTTATTCTTAATCCGTTATTAATTACCTATATTATAGCCGCGGTGGTGTGGGTGGCATGCGGGTTAATATTCTCACTACCAAAGATGCTGAAGACCTAGTAAAGTGGAGGAGGAAAAACCTGAAAGCGGACCCCGGGCTCCAAAGTGCAAGCTTTGGAAGCAACCGGGAAGAACGCCGATCATAACCAATAATAAGTGTTTCTAAAAAGTTCTGCTAAAGATGATCGGATTTTTAACTCAAATAGTAAATATTTGGTTAATTAAAACTGTGTTGTTGTAAAATAAAATTAACTACCACGCGTGCTATGTTGGTCAACAATTAACGCCAACAGGCATACTTTTAATTATAGAACTACATCGCGAACGTATTAACAGAGTTCAAATATGTCTGCATGTGTTAATTGTTAATTAATTTTTAACAGATTTAAATAGTGAAATAATTTATAAAATATGTTTATTTTGAATATCTCCGAAATATTAACGTAAGCAATATTTTGTAAAGAAATCGACTAGTCATCAGTTGGCTTTAGGCTACATAAATGATTTACAGAAATTAAATCTCTAAGGGCGAATAGGCGAAAGACACCTTTGAAAACAGAGAAAATTTATTTGCTTTGCCTTATTTGCTATTGTTTAGGTAAGCTGATAGCATTGAAAGTAATATAATGATTATTAAAGCTAAGCTATAATAATTGAATATGATCAGAATTAATACGTGAGATAATGAGAGTAACAGTTACAAGCTTTCTAGAAATTAGAATTCTGTCTTTGTGAACTGAAAGAGGTTTACTTTGGAATAACATTATTCGAATTTTTGTTTTTCTGATAGAAAGTAATGAAGTTACCCCATAACTTTTATAAACAAGATAGAAAGCAATACCTATTAAGAATTATTAGATTTTAAATTTCAGCTGAAATCTGCTTGATAAAAAATGGTAAAAGATTTTATGGATGATGGTAGAGATGGTAAAGAATAAATCATATTCTTTTAAAATCGAAGATAATTAATACTTAATATGGTAAATGTACCTCTTAAAATATAGGTAAAAATTATATAAATGCAATGAATGTTGTTCTATTGATATTTTTTTTATTTCTAATCGGCAGTGAAAATCGAACCCGTTGTGACACTTGCCAAGGTAAACTACCTCTAGTAGTACACAAAATCTAAACTATAAAAATGATTGTAAACCATTTCTTTCTTTTAAACTTAATACCAAATCCATTGTGACATCAACTAATAACTTAAATCCATATTCATTGCTATTTTATTCTGTGTTCTGTTTTCAGTATTGCCTCAGTCCAATTGAACTGAATTAAAACAAATAAACCTACCGTTCAAATAAACCTACTCAAAGAAATGAAATGTGAGAAATGTTCCAGCTTTTACTTCAATGTCTTACGGATATAATATGGCCTATATTCTATTACTTATAGTTCTTCACAAAAGGATAGGGATGCGCATATCTAATTCTAGATTTCCTTAGCTCATTCAGTTCAAGCACTCGTTTAACACATTGTGCTCCGGCTATGGAAATAAAGGCTTATTTTCTCGAGGCATTTGTTCCCTTCCAGAAGATGTATTTCGGATGCGAAACAGTTTATCTCTGGAGTTAGTAACGTTTGTGATATACGGCGGTAAAGAATGAGGGACTTAGTTTGAGTGTTTTCAGTGTATTAGTATCATTGAGTAGATTTGGTTTTCGTAAAGTATAAAAAGGTTCTTTATGTTGGATTTTAGATCGGGCAGTTTAGGATTCAATTGTTTTGTTTTAAGTGTGTTTTATTAATTCATTAAATCGTATCTGATTTATATTAGATTTTGGCCCTATTTTACTGAACTTTATAATCACAAATTGTACAGCGGTACTCAGTCACTTCAGTTGATTGCAGTGTGAGCTTCTTTTCAATCAATTATGTTCGAATTATTTTACCTAATTCTCTTTTCTTCTCTTAAAGTCACACCATGGCTAAAAGTCAGGCTTGGCTCTAGTGATAGCTATGACAGAATCATCATAAAATTACAATTTAATTTAAATAATAAAAGTTTTATCATCTAATATTCATTGCACAAAAACAGATACAATTCGTTCAACTTAAAACTAGGTTAGGTTATAAATCGAACATGATTAGCTTCCGTTGCCAATTGAACGTTTTCGTCTTACGGCGCCATTCCCCACGGGAACTTAAACTTACCTAACTAGCATTGACAAACTAAATTACTTATAAATGTAGGTACAATAATTATATATGGCTATTAATGCAAATTAACAAAAATAAAACTTAGTGTAAAGTGATCCTCTCTTTGCGTGTATGTGTACGTGAGTGTGTATGTGGTTTGAGACTACGTGTATGAGTTTGAGGTGAGAGTTCATAAAACAGTAACATTTATGTTTTGATGAGGATTGATTGAAAGCAATTTACAAGTGTTAACATATTAAAACTACATAAATACAAACTCGTACATACTATGATAACACTGCTAGAACCTCGTCGGTATCTTTATATCCCAAACTTTGAAGCCAATCAGTAACCTAGATCTTATAAAAGTTTAATAAGCACTTTAATACTTACTGCGGTTGTTTTATGTTATTTTATCTTGTGATGAATAAGAAAAAACTATTCCAAAAATACTGTTTAATATACATATTTCGAAACATTATTTAATAGAATATCAACGTAGAATTTTTATTTTGAACAATGAACCTAAAAACTAAAAACCTTAAGAATTATAATAATACTAGAATATACTATTATAAGGAGTCCCTTTAGGCAAGGTTCCGAACATACTGGCAGCGTTCCCCCTTTGAATAGCTATACTAATTTTTTGTAGCTGCCAGCTCTTCGGTCCCCTGTGATGTCGACTAACTTTCTTGATATTTCTTTAAAAAGCCTTATAGCGCTGGGACCCCACGGACCAAGGGTCTCGACACCGAATGGGACAAAATAATTTTCGGAGCCTAGACCCTTATATTTGCATGCTTTAGCTTTTTCAGCCGCTTCACAAGCCGCACCAGCTCTGTTGTTGGATCCATGTAGATGGGAAGGGGCCAGCGTGTTTATTTTGTGTATTAAGGGGCCCCCGGAGGCTGAATTGTCCATACAAACGGTATACCGAGATCATTTGCAGTATAAACATATTGCCACGATGATATGTTGATATTCGGACTTAGACTGTATTTATTTAGGTTATAACGTCTTTATTTTTAAAAATAAACTATTCTAGAATAAAATATAATCAAATTAAATTTTACATATATTTTACATTGTAAATGTCATGTTTCCATTTTGTTTTTTTCTGTCTTATAAACAAAAATATTTCTAATATTGTTTCATCAATAACATATCTCATATTATTATGCTACTACTTACACAAAATAAATCGAAAAAATATTGAGTTTTCATTCATGATTTTCGATATTACGAAACACATCCATATTTTCACAAATTTCAAGCAGTTAGTAGTGCTATCGCATCAAAAAATATTTCAATGTGTTTGTGATTCGCGTCAGTCAAATAATGATAGCCGAACCTTCTACGAGAGAGTCCGAATTACTACGAACGAATGTCAATCCACATACATACATACAGCGGTGCACTCGTATCTACGTTTTATTTTGTCAAACAGAGACAGCAATATTTTACGAACATATTTCAACTTGCAGTTTCGAGTGTCGTACGCCGGCCTCTTAAGAATTTTGGTTTATCATAAACATTATAAAAGGAAGCAAGTATTTACCGCTAATATAGATACTGTAGGTTGACCACTTACCCATCTGTGTGTAACAAAGTTACGTATTGTCGTTAGAAGTGGATGTAATTCGTTTTTATTGTCGCACCCCTAATGGTCTCATTTTTAAAACACACAAAGGCTGTGATTGCTAAATAAATATTAATTTTTGTCGAGATTTTTTCTTCATTTTGTATATCTCAAATATTAGTTGATTGAATATATCAGCAGTACCTAAATTACGAGTCCATTGTATGAGTTTTAACGGTTTACTTTCTTTAAAGCTGTAGTTTCTTCGTAGTAACATTGTACATGTGGTGGTTGGCGGCGGATTGATGCGGACTGCCCAGACTGGGATGGCGTTCCTTTTGGGAGACCTTTGTCCAGCAGTGGACGTTGATAGGTTGACACTATAGAACATTGTATTTATATATGGATCTATTTATGGAGATAGGCACTCTTTAAGTTACAAGAACCGGTCCTGCTTTGACCACATTCACCATTTTCATCTGAATAGGGTTTCTACGCTCTGCTTTAAGGCATATATTTTTTGAACGTCATACACACCACACCATTTAGTCTCAAACGAAGCAGAGCTTGTATTATCGGTGCTGGACCAATAATATAAATACATAAACATATATTTTTTTGTAAATACATGCATATTATACATAGAAAAAACCTAAACTGTGAAACAAATATTTGTAGATCATAAAGATTTGGTCCGACCTGAGAATCGAATCCGAGACCTCAAGCAGTCGCATTCCACTGCGCCACCAAAGCAGTCAAATACATACATAGAAAATGATGTTAGTTATTAAAGATATGTTAGTAATTACATCCGAGTCCCGAGAGTCACCGAGTCCCTTGAGCCCCTGCAGCTGCGAAGAAATGTCGCCTCCATGGCAGTCCTCTATCGCTTACATCATGGAGAGTGTTCTGAAGAGTTGTTCCAACTGGTCCCCCCTTCCCCTTTCCTATACAGGACAACACGTGCTGGCCTCGGAAGCCACCGCTTCAGAGTGGTTGACATACGCTCTCGAACTAAACGGTTCGGCTCTTCCTTTCTGTGCCGAGCAGTTAAAACCTGGAACTCTCTACCAGCGCATGTGTTTCCTCCCTTCTATGACCCCGGGTCCTTCAAGCGGGGCGTGAAAAAGCATCTTACTAGGCCGCCATAGTGTGGGTCACCGTGCTGCACTGTCCGTTGTGGCAGTGAGGATGGTGGCCTTCACTTCTGGATTCTGTTCATGCTTTCCATCAGGCAGGGCAGAGTCATTTTGGCAGCTAATATAAAAAAAAAAAAAAAAAAAAAAAAACATGCTCGGTCTTGAGATAGTACCTCGAGGCTATGATTAAGTTAATAATAGAAAAAACCTACGCCGCAGATGCGCCCACACGGGAAGCAAATAATATTATTACATGTTTTTGTAACTCCTATTTTGAATTCACCTTTATAACCCTACTCGTACTGGAGATGTCTCTTGCTAAATGTTCTATCTTTATATATATAATTCTTCTGTGAGTGTGTATGTCACTGAACTTCTCTCAAACGACTGGACCGATTTTGATGAAATTTTTTGTGTGTGTTCAAAGGGATCTGGGAATGGTTTAGATTCGCAATTGGACCCGGTAGGTGGCGCTGCGATCAAGTTCTGGAATTTTAAAACTGGGCGGTACGAAGTTCGCTGGGTCAACTAGTCTTTATATATATAATTCTTCTGTGAGTGTGTATGTCACTGAACTTCTCTCAAACGACTGGACCGATTTTGATGAAATTTTTTGTGTGTGTTCAAGGGGATCTGGGAATGGTTTAGATTCGCAATTGGACCCGGTAGGTGGCGCTGCGATCAGGTTCTGGAATTTTAAAGTTGGGCGGTACGAAGTTCGCTGGGTCAACTAGTATTTTTATAGGTTTCAACTTTTATGACCAATATAGGGGTATAAAAAATAGTTAACGTGCTATTCTCAGACCTAATGAAGACACACACAAAATAGATTTATAGTTATAAAAAGCTACGCTTGCTGCAAAGAACTCAATTTTTTCAGATTTTGCACCAATTATTACAGTTATATGCTGCGTTGTAAATTTTCTGGCATATATTTTACAAACATTATTTTGTTATTAAATTGTTACTAACTGAATATTAATTATTTACGCAATTCAATTAATTATTATTATTATCCATTGTATGCACGATTACGTAGCCATAACGTGTCGTGGCAGTCCCCAACCCGCACTGGGCCAGCGTGGGAACGTATGGCCTTAACTCTCTCCTGAGAGGAGATCCGACCCCACAAGTGGAACATTATGGGTTGTTGATGAACTGATGATGATGATCCATTATGTATAATTTCTTTTTTATCACAAAGCTCGCTCCGTATCTTATCTGTATCCTTAACATCTCCTTGATACTTGATTAAACAGTCGATCCCAGTTGTAATCAATTATTACAGTGGTGAAGTTCCGTGGGACGTCTTCGAATAAACACTTAAAAAAGACGCATAAAAACATTCAACGATAAAATTATGTAGCCACTATTTTGCTTCAAACAGTGGCACGTGGGTCGGTTCAGCCATAACCCTCTGCTGAAAAAATAGATCCGAGCCCAGCATCCGTTATGAGTTGTTGATGATGATAACAATCAAACTAAATAACTAAGTCAATTCTATAATATAAGTTCAGCATAGATATTAGCATTCTGATACTTGAGAGTAAGACACTATTCGCTACCTTTGACCTCGCAAATACTTTAACCCCAAATAATTAGCATGACTGGCATCATAACAGTCAGTCAATCAAAAGTCACGGGTTACTTACACCCTAAAAGTGGTTTGACAATTATTTGCACGCAATACCCTAACTAGAATATAATCATAATTTTGCTTGATTTTATAGACTTGTGGTTGTGTTGATTTTTTGAAAGTCATGAGTATCCACTGATGTTCAATTGTAAAGATTCTATCTGTAAGATATAAAGAAATGTTTATCTATATGATTCAGTTTTAATTATTATCTAATAATATAAAATCTATATAAATGAATAGCCAAATATGTTGCGTACCGTAAAACTCGACAATTTGGCTAATTTTATAAGAGCTTGTACTATGGGTATTAGATAATTAATACAATACATATATATATATATATATATATTTTCATATTCAAACGCCAATACAAATATGTATTTACAAATCATGTAAACATTTGGACTGCCGCTGCTTCGCATTGCGACTGATGTGCATCACAGTCGAATACAATACACTATCACTGCGCCACTGCGAGGCAGATTGCACGTTATTGCTGTAACAGTTTAATTTTGCAATTTGATGTTTAATTGAATAATAGAACTAAATCATTACTGAAATAACTTCAATACTAACGCATTTAGGAAATGTTTACTTTCGTACAGTATACGTAGATGGTTTTTCCAGATAGAGCCAGCAAACGGGTCATTTCATGGAAAGTGATAGATTTTGCTTATAAACGTGTGTATCACAGGGATCACAAGCGTCAGGCCCGCCATTAAAGGAGTACGCTCTTTTATTGAAAGCTTAAATTTCGTATCATCACTTTAATTGTATTTTCTATAACATATTTTATAGATTAATGAAACACGAGACTCATCGATCAGCAATAGATAACCTGTATTTACTGTAATGTGAAATAAAGTAATCAGTAATCCTTCTATCGATTTTAAACCTTATTTTCTAATGGTTTAAATCCTTTGATATCCGTCCAAAGGTTGTCTGGAAGAAATCGCCGTGAGCGATAAGACCGCCTATTGTAATACCACAATGTTTAATTTTATTAATACTACTAACTGTGTACAAAATTTGATACTTTATTGGTGTGCAATAAAGTTGTAAATAAATAAACCACCAACATGATGAATGAAATGTTGTAATTAGTGATCATCAAAGCCAACGTGGATACACCAACGTAATAAGAATTACATTGAAGGCTTAAGAAGTCCTACAATCTGAGTTTCTAAAACAAAAGCATTTAGACGAAATCAAATTACACTTTGAAATATTCTGGGGATGACGTTGAAACTGCGCTTCAGCTAATTCTACCGAAGCCAACCAATATTATTGACTTAAATGAAGTTGTACCGGCCACAATATTGCTACAAGACTTCGTCTGATGCAGCTAATTGCCTCTTATTTGTGGCTTCTCTTTATGCAACTTCTAACTAACCTCAATATAATTAACCTGATACTTTGTTCAAACAGAATTTACTGTTATTTTCTGATCAGCGTTCAATGTTTTTAAATTTTCTTTATTGTTAAAAATGAAGCATTATATATTTTGGCTTTTTCGAATATATAAGTTTTTAAAAAGTAAATTCGGAAATACCTAATTTGTTTGCAAAGTTGAAAAGTATTTACAGTAAATTATTTATTTTAAAACCAAGTAAAAGTAAATTTTTTGGTTAGATTGAAAGATTAAAACTGAAAATTCCGAAAATTCTTGAATTATCTAGGTGCGAAAAGTAGCTATTATGTTAAATTATGCAATTGTTCCGTAGGTGAACACGTGTAAGCGCTCTTGATTTAACTTAAACAATACTTAAACATAACTTGTGTTACCACCTATTACTGCGAGGATTGCGGGTTCTACGCTAACATGTTACTATTACTTGCATGATTCACATACGATTATTTTAAGCGTAATAAAAAACCTTCAAATTTCTTAGTTATTAAAATTTCTTGTCGTTACTCAACAATTGATTGGTAATAAATCACTAAAGTCGTTCTGTTATGAAAGTAAAATATAGATACAAACGTACATAACTAAATACTCACACTCATGTAACTGTTACCTAACACCTTAGTAAATATAATTTAAGCATATTTTTGTACATAAAGTAAAGTAAAAAACTTGGAATAAAATTTATGTTTCACTTCTGTTTAAATTCTCATTAGGTATGGAATTACATAATTAGCTTTTTAAGAAGATCTACTTAGCTATGATGGGTGATTATGGCCATTCAAAAACATCTGCAACATACGACTATCTTTTTTCTGCGGTTCCGCCCACATTTATGTCGATTTTGGCGGTAAATAGTATAAATAGCGCTCATAGAGAAGTGGCCTTAGGTGATTATAAACAATCACCGAGGGTAAGCAAAGCAACGATGGCGCGGTCGGTACCTCGATGGGTGACCGATTGTAGCATGATATGCTATGAGCTTTGCCGTGATTCGCAGGTCACGTTCATCACTCTGTCCCAGTTGCTATCAAAAGTAATTAATTATCCAATGGTAAGATTACGTAGTCTCAACGTGTCTTGCCAGTCCCTGACCTGCACTGGGCCAGCTTATGGACGTATGACCCTTTTCTGAAAGAAGACGTACGTCCAGTAGTGGGACGTTATGGGTTGTTGATAACTATAAATAGCTTGTGTGTTATTCTGAATCATAAATAAGCTATACTGTCTAAAAATAATTCCGTTTAGTACTTTAGAAAAAGTGATAAACATCCATAAATCCTTACGAACTTTCACATTTTTATAATTAATAGGATTCTCCGTCCATTCATATGTCACCTATGCCAAAAAAACCATGAAAACTTATTTACATACTTCTGGTCATATACTTTTCTTCTTCTGAAGGCTGTAAAAGGCGTTACTCATTGTTATCTACAAGACGTATTCATCACCTCAGCTTTAATTAGTAAGTGATCATAGTTGTCTCACTCTTTGTTTTTTTTTTCATAAATACAGTCCTAAATGAAAAAGTATACTCATCATCATCATCTGTTTCCAAATTTATTTGGTACTAGCTGACCCGATAGACTTCGTACTGCCTCAATCGATAAATAGTAGACCTAAACTTTTGTATAAAATAAATGAAATTCATTTTTAAACCTTCTCTGGACTTCCACAAATAATTCAATACCAAAATTAGAGAAATCCTTTCAGTCCTTCTCGAGTTTTAGCGAGACTAACAAACAGCAATTCATTTATATATTTATATATATTTGGAAGATATAAAGTAACTAATAGTTCTTGTTTTATCTTTAAATTAGAGGCACAATTATGCAGAAGGTGTGGTATGGAGACTCATACTATGTGGTCTGTTACCACCATACTATACTGTCTGCATTTGAAATCGTATAGTGACCACTGCACGGTTGGCCCAGTGGTTTAAGCGGTAACCACGCCTCTTTCCACTGCGCCAAGAGTCGTGGGTTCAATCCCTCGTGGGACAACACTTTATGTAATTCATAAAATATTGTCCTAAGTCTGGGTGTTCTTTGTGTCCGTTTCATGTATTTTTGTAAAATCTCCCGCGACAGAGGATGTATATTCCTAATGCAGGAGTTGTCTATAAAACAATGCTTCCCATCACTCAGAGTAAAATCACTTTGAGAACATATATAAAAAAATACTATGTGTATGAAAATTCAGCTGAAATAGGAATAATACTTAGGAATTCCTAAAATATTATTTTAGAAGCAATCGAATATGTCAAAATAAAACAACAGTAATAAATAATCCGTCATAAAAACCATCGATATATTTACACTTGTCAATTCATTATTTACATATGTATTTACATCATTCAACTTCTATTACAGTAATAATTGAATCGTATTTACACAGTACAGACTCGTAAACGATAAGTTTATAGAAATAAATGTTAGATATGTACCTTTATTCGGAAAATAAAAAGGAAATCACAGTAAGCGATGTAAGGGTCCCTTAAAATATAATGGTCCGATCATAGATCGACGTTACATTGTTTCATTAATGTACTAATTGGTATTTGTAATAAATACGTTAAATATAGAAGTACGTTTTTCTTTAATGCAAGATAATTTTTTACTGTTAATTATAAATATCATGTTACAAAAACAAAACATGTTAATTAAATATCAAGTTCGCTAATATCGAAGAATAAATTTGGATAGTAGGGAATGATTTGCTACGACGTAGCTTTATACACACATTGCTACGAGATCGTAACATTTGAGCAATCTTTTATACGTAGCCTTGTTAGAATTTTACTTTTGTTGTTTCGCGCACGCAGTGGGATGACACCGATTTACCGTTAAGGGCCATAAAATAAATCTATTCAAGATATATGTTTTCTGTAGTCACCCTGAAAATATTTTCAATACAATGTAATATCGATCGTATGGTTTTTATTCACACAAACAGCAAAGACATCTATTACACCAAGTATTAGTAAATTTAAATTTGACTAGAGTAGACATGTTCAAACGAGTAATCATTGTCTGCCAAAATATAGATTTAAGCAGAGCTACCTAATTTAATTCGGCCAATGATACTCATTTTAAAATATTTTGCATATTTTTATAAATGAAACTATGGTTTCAATAAAGCTAAAAAACCATGAGCAGTTATAATATCAATACACCAAAAAACCTTTTTAAGTATTTTTAAACGGCCATCATGGTCTCTTTACGCAGATGGCATAGTAATTTACGAGATGTAGTTTCCACTGCGTTGAGTATTGTGGGTTCGAACCCTACATGGAACAACAGTTTGAGTGATCTACAAACTGTGTTCCTGAGTCTAGGTATTTTTACATGTATGTTTGAAAATGATATATAATATATTCCTAATCTGGAAAATGCCTTTAAAAGAAACACTGCTAGGCTAATTTATTTCATACAGTGAAACATAGGACTAACTAGGTATTGATGGATTTTTTTTGGTCAAGCGGAGTAGTAGTAGTAAGCGGGTACTTCATCATTTATTTAATTTTTTCGCTAAAAAATATAAACATTTTGAACATCTGGCACACTACGCCATGTAATCCCAAACACAGCAATACAAATACGCCAACAACTTGCCATGTAGCCAATAAATAAAATATAGATATTCATAGGTACATGAACAAATTAAGTGGAACCTCAAGCTAAATGAATTGCATATAATTTGCATACTGATTACTATACAGACCTGTTTCTTCAATAAACAACAACTCTTATTTTACAAAAAATTACAATTCATTTCAAAACGGACATTTAATAAATATTATATGTATTTGGCTTCAAATACCTCGTATCTCGAATAAAAATAAACTTATATCGATTTAGTACATATTAAGGTCAATAAAAGCAAATTTCATAAATATCCATTTATAAATATCTATAAATTAAATATCATTTAGAGAAATAGATTGAATCTAGACTTATTATCAACAAAATAAAGTTCATTTTTAAAAAACTTCTATCTATTTACGGTTAACAGATTGTGATTTATATTAAATAGCTGTCATTTCAACCATTTACACGAATTTTATATTTATTGAAACCTCTATATATCAGTCTGCAGTGTAAATTTACTATAATTACATTGACATTAAGGTTCATATTGCTATGTTGGTTCTTCAAGTTCGCTTTTGGTTAATATTTGTTCTGTGTTGGCCTTCAATGTTGTTGATGTTGTTAGTGCGATCAAATCTTCGTCGATCGTAGTCAACTGGGAGTACGCAGCCCGAGGGTACACTGTTCGATATTTGTATTTTCTCGATTTGAACTGTGAAATAATTGAGTTATTAAATATAAAGTACGTGAATTATAAAATTTTCAAGGTAAAATAATTGATTTAAGAATATTCATAATCAATTTGCTTATATTTTTACTGCTTGGGTCCCACAGTCCAACAAGAAACTCCCACAGTTTCATCGTATCTGCCTGTCTTTACGTTTTTATTTTAGGGACTGTAGTATCGCGTCGAAGTGGTAAAACCATTAAATACTAATTAAATTGACTTTTTTTTAATTTCTCCTTGAAACAATATAAAGGGAGGCAATTAGTTGACCAACTACTAACTCCTCCACTATTTTTGTCCACTTCTAATTCGTGATAATAATATACTATTATCAAGTTATAATTAGTACAGTTTATCGCTTAACTGTAATAATTACAGGTTGTTTTTCTACTTCAAACGGCGATAATAATAACCTTCTCTTAATCTTTTTCAACTACCAACGTATTCGTGTTATAATTTTCGACTGTATTATATGAATTGTACTTTCACAAATTATGAGGAATTAATAAAAGATTTTCATTAATTGATTAAATAATTTTATCCAACGTGATGCGATAATATTAATTCATTTAAATTTATATTGTTAAGATGTAACAATTTTGTATGTTTGTGTCCATGCTAAGGACTAAGGACTACCTAATTATGATATGACATAATTTAAAAAAAATAAACAAATAATAATTAAAATTTAAATATGAACTATTGCAACAATTTTATGTATTTCATTATTTTAATAAATATTTTACTTATAGTTTATAAAACAAGTCACATTAAACAGTGTTCCTACATACCAAATGCTTAGATCTATTTACTATAAGAAATGTGTTTTAAATATACATATATACATATATTACATTGAAAGTCGTGCATTAGTAGAAAATTTACAAATTTTCAACATCCATCAATAGACTATCAGTAAATATAATATTAAGAAAACCATTTACTTTGAGACACTAAGAATTATTGATGACACTAAAATAGATCCTCGTTTGCCATCATAGCAGTTATGCGTGACCCTGAGAAGTTCGGAGCTATTATTAAAACTACCCAATCCATCTATACAAGTGATGTATCTTTCTTAAAAGAGCTTTTTCTTTCAAAATACTCCCAACTTTCAGATCTACAATTCTCAGAGTTGGAATCATTACAGCTAAATTTAATATTTTATAATTTTTGTTGTGTTTGTATATCTTACCTTGAAAACAATTATCATAGCAGCTATGAGCAGTAGAACACCGCCTATACTGACTACTGCCAGCCAATTACGGTCGAGCATACTTGCAGTATCCTTGGCTTCGTCGACGAAGAACGACGCAGTTATGCGTGTATGAATATTCTCAGCAATACGCCTCTTTCCTGCTGAGGAACCATTCTGACATCCACCTATAATTAATAATCGTTTTAAACCATAGCTTGCAAAATATTATTTCAAGTCAAAACATGTCTGATTACAGTTTTCAATTAAAGTTATAGTGTCAACCTATTGCCCGTCCACTGCTGGTCGAAGGTTTCCCCCAAGGAACGCCAACCATCCCGGTCTTGGGCAGTTATTACACGAAAATTTATTTAGGAACTGTTTGTTGGTGAAGTGGTTTGGTCTGAAGGTCTGTAGATAGCTGCATATTATAAAATGTTTTTCTTGAGACCTAGTCTATAACTAGTACAGAAATTAACCATCAACAAATTTGGTTGGCAAATTATGTACACAGTAATGCTGTCATACAACCTACACGAGTTTATTATCCTGCTTAATTTTTCATGTGTGAAGACTCGCCCGTATACCTACTAACTTACAATTTTTTAATGCCTCCTTTATAATTAAACTGCTATTAAAACGGTTAGTATAACGTTTCTTTTATTGAAAATGTATATAACCAATTCTTCTTCACAGTGTTTCACATTTCATTCATTCATTCATTCAATAATATTAAACCATCAAAATAGAAAATGTTTCCATGATTTTCTCGCAAGTTATAGAGTTTCTTAAATGTACTCTCGTCCACGTCATAAAGTGCAATACAAAAGCTTTGCAGATATACACGGTCGATTTTATCACATTTCTTAATTGGTTGTATTGTACTAAGGTTTTTTTAACATCAGTGATTACTTAGATTCAGGTCATGATGGTGTTTCTTCAACTATTGGAATATTAGTTTGTTTCTTATATAGCGTTTATTATCATCTTCATAGCTAAACTGCAAAATCGATTTGAATGAATTACGTTACGAATGATATAAATTGGATCTTGGAGAAGGACAAATGCTACTTTTTATCGTGATGACTGATATACACGCGGTCGGAGCCGAGAGCAGAAGCTAGTACATATTAAACTATGACATATATTCAGATGGCGTGATAGTAGAAACAAATGAAACTGTAAAAGCAATAATAAATACATTAATCATACCATTGAAGGCCTCGACATCAAAGTCAGGCTGAACATTGTGAATTAATAATACCATAACCAATTGTTACCTTAATTCCAATTAGTGTGAGTAGTTATTTACTTCGAAGTGGTTAACCAAGTCCTTAATATTACGTCCCTTTTATAATATTTCATTACTTTAAGTGTCGTACCGTCAATAAATGTCTCCTCCTATAAATACGTTACAGTCACCTGACAATGACTTGACAGAAGCATTGATTGAAAGGTCAAGCCCAAATTGTTTCCATTGTATTCGAAGCCATCACAGGCAGGCTTTTATTTATAAAAACAATATTGTGGCTTTTATTTTTTATGTGTTATTATTATAATACATAAATATCACGCCTGTTTCCCTAAAGTGGTAGGCAGATGCATTGTAAACATCCAATTTTCGCCGGCTTCTATTCCCATGTAATAGGTGGCGAACCTATTGCCTTTTTGATTGACCCTATTGATTTTTAACTTAGCAGAGCCTCGTCCGTCCATCAGTAGGTAGATGAGGTTGGTTATTAATTGTTGATTACAGATTACTACGAAACCGATAAGGTGACTTTTAAGAAAATGAAGCATATCGATTTTATATTGACAACAATAATGAAGTTTCAGTTTAGACTTTGGGCGGATTCAAAGTATTTATTGCTTTAAGCTTCTAACAATTTTTAAAGTTTATTATTGACAAGCCGTACACTTCCTGAAGCTAAGAACTTATCCGAACGCCTCTGCTATGAAGCTGAAACTAAATTAATTTAAAAAATGGAACATCGTTAGCGGTGTCCTAGAACCAAAAGTGCAAACTATCTGCCCTAGTTCTCTGTTCTGCCGTCAAACCTTACTTAAAGCGACATGGAGTACTTTCTCGTAAATGTGAATGAAATTTAAACTATTTCATGTAAATAAACTTTTATTCGAATGCTATTTTCTACAATGCAACGACAATTCGTATTTAAAAAGCTGTTTAAAATTTTGCTAGGTTTGACCTTTGATTTTTTCTCTTTGGTATATATTATTACTAGCTTTTGCCCGCGGCTCCGCCCGCGTGTAGGTTATCTTGGTAAATAGAAGCCTATGTGTTCTTTTAATATGTAAGCTATATTATTGTGAAGTTTCATCAAAATCCATTCAGTATTTTTTGCGTGTAAGAGCAACAAACATTATGTATGTTTGTATGTATGTTATAACAAATATTATGTATCATATATTCAATTTTTATTACCATAAATAAAATGTTATCCTACTAATATTATAATCGCGAAAGTTTGTGAATATCACACATACATATATACATACATACTTACATACTTTCGGGTTTATATTATTAGTGGGATAACATTTTATTTACTGGTATGAACATTTCAAGTAGACCAACTTACATTGGTATAATTCAACGTAACTTTCATCAAAAAAAAAAAACATAAACAAGAACTACAATATTTAGTATTCAAATATTTATTTTCATTTTACAATTATACATGCAAAGTAACATGTACCTAATTACAACTATGATAGGTTCTCATTTTATTTGCATTGGCATAGATTAATATATCTCAAGAGCTTGTGTGGAAGTCAGTAATATGCTTATAGTTCACGAGCGTGCGGTGCAACCTAATGAAACAGCCTTCACTTGGCAGCCGTTCGGAGTAGGTTTAATTTTATCGACCAGGTTACCTGAACTCTATAACTACTATCTGCTACTAGAACTCACCTACATCCTTATCACAATGACAGCAGTCCGTAGTCTGGTTGCTGTTTAAATAAATAGATACCATACTCTCGGTGCAGCATGGTAAACACTTGTGGTTTATCCTGTGAAAAAGTACATCAAATAATTAATTAATATATGCTGCATACATCTGACTTAAAACCCATCTAGCCCCAAACACAACAGAAATTGTACTATAGCTACTAAATCAATAAATTATACTTTTTTTTTGTAAATACATACATACGAGTATATAGAAAACACCCAAACTCCGAAACAAATATTTGTAGACCATACAAACATTACCGACCCGGGAATCGAACCCAAGACCTCAAGTACAACAATCGTATACGCGATCACTTAGCCACCGTTGCAGTCAATGTAAAATATCCAATATCTTTTTAAACATTCAGTGTAGTAAAAATGATAGTCAAAAACTTATTTATTAAGATGTAGAAACCTTAAAAGTTATGAGAATATTAATTAATAATGTGATTATTGCGTAGACTACAATATCTTTAATTATATTTATAAGAAACTAAAGTACATTAACAGATGTGTTAACTTATGTCACGTTGGTATGAAGGATGATATTCTTAAGAGCTTGTCAGTCGGGCTATTATTGGCGAGGTTCTTATTACAATGACATCATACTGAGATTAAGGTTCTATTTCTTTTATATCTCATTTTGCTTGGAAAGAATTTCGGTATTAAAACATCACGTTAATAAAATTAGTGTTACACCTATAATTACTTAATAAATCCTTGTCAGAAAAGATTAATGTATTAAAAATAAGTAACAAAATAATTACCTATCTAATCGTAAGGGGTGAGCACACGTCACACAACTAGTAGGTCCAGGTCCCGAACAAGACCTGCATGAATCATGACAAGGACGACAGGTCCTTGACCGTAGCTCATAATACTGGGAACTAAGGCACTCCACGCATAGACCATTTTCTAAAGAAAAGTGCGGGGGACAAGAAGTACACCGCTGCGGGCCTGCTCCATGGCAGTCCTGGCAATAATGGTGGCAGCGCCGACAACTTTCTTGCCATGGAAAAAAATTTTGAGGGCACTCAGGTCGGCACTCGCCAGCAGCCAGTCGCCAATCAGGTGGGCACGAAGCACATTGATCTCTTCTGGGTCCAGTACATGTCTCACATGATAAATAGCACTTCGAACAGGTTCCTTCATCAGGGTAGTAGCCAGGGGCACAGGTCGCTCGGCATGTCCCTGACTGCAGTCTTAAGGCACCCGCGCAAGCTGTACAGTTCAGTCTCGACACGCAACTTGTACATGTATGAGGACACGGTGAACAACGCCCCGCCGTTTGGTAATAGCCTTGTCCACACTCCGCTACACATCTAAAATAAAAAAAATATGTTAAACTTACACTTAAACAATAATATTTTTGTTCAGATAGGAAACTTCGTTACCTCGATCCTTGCAGCAATAAAGGACTAGAACAAGACAAACAGTCCCACTCATTTGATCCACTACATTTCTCACAAGTAGAATGGCAGTTTTTACACCTCCCACTTTCAAAATATTCATCTGAAAGAGATAGATTGCGATTACTCTAAGAAAACAAGTAAAACCTTCATTATATATACTGACGATTACTCACTGCTATCGCATTTATCATTGCCGTCAGGAAGACAAGTTCCGCTATTAGTGAGAATCCATTTCTCTTGGCAAACAGAACAAATTGCACACGTGCAAATTGAACAGCCGATGGGACACCTAAAATAACAACGAATTTTGTTCTTTGAACGAGATTAAACTTAAAGGCGACAATTAAACACGCCAACAATGTACAGTTCAACGCAAACGTTTGAGATTCCGAGCGTTTGCAAGATTGACGAGCTCTGTTTCATCACGGAATGGAATGCAAAGATAAATTATCATAACAATAATACTTACAGCAAACATTCTCTTCTTTGAGTGTCGGCATAATAACCTGGAGGACATTTTGGAACACAACGATTTTTGAATGCGTAATCTCCGATTCGACATGAAACACACTCATTTACGCTAGGGCCGTGGCAGGATTCACACGTTTCATGACAGAGCATGCATCCAAAATCGTCCATTTGATGCGTTCCAGGTGGGCATGCGGCTAAACAAGATCCATTATACATTACATAGTTATGAGCACAAGAGGAGCACATATCGGCCTTTTCAGAACATGTTTCACAATGCTCGGCGCATGGAAAGCAAGCATTTGCATCGGCATCCTCGTAATAACCATCCGGACACTGTTGCAAGCATACAGCAAGATCATCAACTAATAAATGAGCAGGCGCACAAGTGAGACAGGAGTCTTGTCCAGCCCCTGCACACGTCTCACATGATTCATGGCATGGCCAACAAACCCCACCTTGGTTAACAAAACTTCTTGGCGGACATCTTGAAACACATGAGTTATCTAAGCGATAATGTTTACAAGCAACACATTGTGTTGGCCCCTTTCCATAGCAACCTTGCGAATCACATTCCGGATCACACAGTCTTTGTACTTGTTTATCATTGGCATCTGCTAAAACATTTTTGCGTTGAGCGGAAGGAATGTTTTGGGGATAATTGTGTTTGTCAGAAATTCCAAGTTCAATTTCATTGAGGAATTGAGAATATTCAGAGGCGTCATAAACATCATTAATATGGTAAGATTTTTCCTGCTGGTAAACATTGTTTGCATTAAAATAACCCTTATTTCGTAATCGTATTGGATTCGTTGCTGTACCATAGAATATTAATTGCCATTTTTTCAATATACCCGGCTGAGTAACATGAATATTGCCAGCATTTAGTATTTGAAGAGTCCAACGTCCTTCAGCACTTTCTCCCCAGAAGTGGACACTCAAAAACGGCCAATCATCAAAATTAGAACTAGTGGAATCATGTGTTCTTTCGAACAAAAGGGTAGAAGTTGTTCCCATTGGTGACGTAAGTAATATGCGTAAATTTCCTCGCGGAAAAAAGCTTAGTGAAATTTTACATTGAACGTGTTCCAAAAATCTGACCTCGTTCATCGTACCGCTGCACCCATTCACATCCATGTGCACTGATATCGTATAACCAAAAGATGTTTCAATAGACTTGTCCTCGTTTATTTCTTGTGACTTACAAATGTGCTGCGGTGGTACGTTTGTCCATTGTTCCGCTAATGTAACCATCTGAGCGGCGTCCATTAGCCCGTAGCCAAACTTATGACTCACTTTTCTTTTTACTCCATTTACGATCCATCCGTCTTCTTTGTCGAGTGGTTGTGACCGCGACGTCATTACGACGAGGTGTTGCATATCTCTCCACGTTAATAATGGATTTGCTTCTAATGCTAATGCACATATTCCTGCAGCTAATGGTGCAGACGCTGACGTACCTGTATGATCGACTGTACAGATATGATCAGGTCTCAATTGGATATCCATATCTACCGTAGCTACGCTTTTGTCCCGGCCCGGCGTCCCTGAACTGAATGTCGAAGCTATAGTTGATGAGCATTCTTCTAAATACCATGGTTTAAAACCTGCCTGTGTAGCACTAGAAATAGAAATTGTAAATATGCTATTAGCATAACCATCGCAATTACAGGAATCTGTGTGCCTGCCACCATTTCCTGACGCCCATATAAAAATAGAACCTTTTCCCCCTCTTCCGTTCGTCACACCATTTATAAATGCCCTGGAAATAAAGCAAGCTTTAATGATCTCGTATGTAATGGATACTCTATTTGTCTACATCGTATATAACTATAAATTACCTTCTAGCTAAAGGGCCAGGGCCGTCAACTGTTTTTCCGTCATCCTCGGGCCCCCAAGAAGCACTGTATATATCTATGTGATGTGTGTTAAACCCAAGAGCTTGAGCTTCCACTGCATCGTTAACAAGACCATCGAGCATTCGAACTCCTCCAATACTGGCATTGTAAGCTATGCCCACGCCGCAGTACTTATTATAGGCAACCGCAGCCACCTCGCCCGCACACCGGGTGCCGTGTTTATTGTCGCCATTGTCCTGCGGTGTCGGGTCTGTGTCATTCCCATTTATGTCAGTCGATGCTGCAGGATCCTACAATATCGGTTTTCTGATCAATACATTTCACTTACATACGTAACACATTGTCTCTAAGGAGAAATGTTATGTTGTTGTTATTGAACTTTAGTTTGACAGCGTATTTAATATATAAACATTATATATGAAGTTTAAAATATTTACATAATTTTGTATTAAATCGGGATGGTTTGGCTGAATTCCATCATCTAAGATAGTGACGACTACACCTTTTCCTGTATATCCTTTTCTCCACGCATAACCAACATTCATGTCTAGGCCATCTGCAGCGCCCCCGTTCTGAAATAAAATAACACTTATAATCTAAAAATAGTGAGCAAGAAATAAAGTAGAGTGGACTGGCACCACGCTCCGCGTGTTGAATACGTAATGCAAGCTTTAGTCGCGTGCGTGTAATAGATACTTGAACACTACGAAGGCGCTTTCTACCTTAAAATATAATATAATATTGGATTATAAAAAGCATTGGAAACATGAAACTGTACAGCGAAGAAAACACAGTTTATGTATTGTTAAGATCGTAAAAACTTAAATTATATTAATTTAGGGCAATGGTTTAACATCACTATACGACTGTACTATATTAACAACCTCCTGTTATGGAATAGACTTAGTACTCTATGTTGTGTATGATATATAATATTGTGTGCATGGGCTCGAAAAGGGAATAATATTATTGTACTAATATTTCTAAATTAATGCACAATCTTTACTAAAAAGGAACAAAGAGCAAAATCAGTATGTAATAATTATCACTGTTGCTGAAAATCGGTATATAACCCTTGAAACCGGTATGAGTTACAATGTAGTACTCACAATGTAGTACTTTAAAGTGATAAAAACTTTTCTAACGGTATATATTGGAATATTAAAAGCGCATAGTCTACGTGTATTTGATATATTCGAACCTTTTTTTTACGTGTGGAAACCCTCTCGGACCGTCACCGTATGTCGGAATCGAACCAACTAAAACCACACGGTGTGCCCTCTATGCGCCTGAATTTTAGGAGGAATCCAGGGAACAAATCCCCTTTTGGACCCTTCCCAACGCCTGCCCGCACTACGCGGGCGCCATCTCCATTTGGTATATTCTAGCTTACTTTAACTTATACTGTTTCACTAACTTTCTGGGAAGTGTCACTACTAGATGAATACTAATACCTTAATCGCTTATATAGGTACCAATATATGTGTTAGTTTAAAAAAACACGATTTGTAAAATGTAATATACAAGTATTTCACAGAGAAAGCCACTTAAGTATGTTTTATTTATCCCAATTCATTCTCACCTTTGTTTTATGTAACAACACACACATAAGACATATTATGGCTGAATTTGTAATACAATAGACATGAAGGCTACGAGTTATATCGGTAGACACAAGAGATATATACGTTTTATATTTAGGTCTTGGGACAAAACTACTGAATTAGTAATTCACCTACTATTCTTCGCGTGGGATAAATTTTAGTACAAATGAGACGGCCTGCCTTTGTTCAGTGAAAGTTCGCCGAGAACATTCGTTGTTTTAAATTATTTCACATTTACATCTGCTAGTGAAATGTTCTGAATATTTTGATACTCATTCTGAATTTAAAGCGCTTAATTTTTGTTCATAATAATATTAACACAATTCTCATAAAATAATATTGAAATTATTCTGAGTCTTATTAATATTTAAGAAGGGTGTTTCCTTTTTTAATAGTATTAAAAACGTGTTGGCTTAGAATGGAAGTAGAGTATTTTTCCATTACAGTTTTTATACCATGCGATATTTTGGTTTTTAACGTACCTTTAAATTGTTATGAGGCAGTGACCGTCATAAAAAGGCAATGGCGCGTACTTTATTAGAAACAACGTCACGTAAAATCTTTGTTTTTTTTATGTAGCATGTTCATGTTTATTTCCGTAACAGTATTTAGAGAAAGAATACTTCTGTTTAAATTCGTTCGATATTTGTAAATGGTGGATAATTGTTTTTGGGTCAAAGTGCTAAGTGATTAGGTTAGTCTGTGGATAGATGAACATTATTGATTTTGATGCCTCGTAGAGCACGTTGCTAAGCTGTCGTTACCATATAAGTCCTATAACATACTATCTATAGAAATTCGATACTTGGGTGGCGGAGGTTAGGCTCCAATCACTCTATGTAATATTTTGAAATTCAGGCGTGGCCTAAACCTACGCTTCAACATAGACTCATTTAATATTAGATTATCGCGTTTGTTATATAGCTTAGTGTCGAGTAAAACTTTTTTGAAGAAAAGTGAACGATTTCGATTCACCAAACTTTTTCTTATGAACATTGTGGCGGGCTTACCAGCAAGAACTTGTCGAAGAAAAACTTTGTCAAATAATATTTTTTGCAAAAGAAAGCGTGTAAGATCTTTCGCTTTGAAGAAAATGTACTTATCACATATTTTTACTGGTTTACACTGGTTTTGTACCGGTTCTATTAGTTCTCAGTTTATTTACACATATATCTTGATGAACGATCATTGATCTATAATCTAGGCAAAAAGCTTCACTACTTAAAGCTACTAAAAAAAAGTACTAAAAAGCTTTTAGTTCCTTTAACCAATCTAGATGTCTAAATAATCTTAGAACATTTAAAAACTGTGCCTATTTGAGAGAAACATTGTTGCCTAAAATAGAATTCATATATTTCTTACCAAGTACCACTGCTCTTTGAACAGTGGGTCGGGGAAGGCGGGTGTGTTAGACTGTCGCATCACGTGACGCGGCTTCCATTGATGGTCCCTTTTCGTACGACGCAGCTCTCGTTGCTGCATCACCCATCTCACCTGTCCAATTTATGTCTCTTTTAGAAAGTCAGAAGAAATTACTAGTAATGAAATCATGCGTGTCAAAGTTAATATCTGACATATCAATAAAAAAAAATCCAAAATATTTGGTAATTTATATATCTATTGTCATAAAGTTTTTTGATAGGTATGTCAGTTTTGATTATGTTATTAACCGACTTCAAAAAAGGAGGAGGTTCTCAATTCGTCGGAATCCTTTTTTTATGTATGTTTATTATGTATGTATTATGTATGTATGGCATAGCTTACAGGTGGTCCCATCGTCACCATATCGGGATCTGATGATAGGATTCCGAGGAAATCGAGAGAACTCCTCAAATATCATAGGCTCACAATTGTCGCGATTTGTGTACTCGGAATAGTTTTTCTTTGAAGTCGGTTCCTTTTTGTTAAAATTATTGTTTTCAATATTAGATTAGCACTATCACTAAAGTCATAATATACCTAGTAAATATTACATGTTACTATTACACTGAGTAGGCAGAAGACTATCTGATACACGCAGCTCCGAGTGCGCCTTTTATTAACCATAACATGATTTTATTCAGCGAAAACATTTTTTTAATGATAAAAGAGGTTTAGTCTTAGAAACTTTTTTTGAACTTTTAAAGGGGAACATTTCTTTCCTCCATTGTTTTAGCGTAACTTTAACCGTTTACGCAATAAAAGCTCTTAAAGGAATATTTTTTCCCGTTTTTGCCAAATTTTTCAATGCTAATCAGCTCCTATTCGTTGTAGCTTGATGAGTCATAGCCTATAGCCTTCCTCAATAATTAAATCTTACTCTGAAATATTTTTATAAATTGAACCAGCACTTAAGGCCGCTGCATACGTGACGGGATTTTACACGGACGGGACGGGGCGGGAAGTTTTGCAAACCTCGTTTCATACAAAATGTATAAGGAAATGCATACTTCACGGAGACACGGACGGGACGGGAACGTGGCACGCACGGGACTAGCTAAATATCGTCACCGACGATGTTTAGCACGTCAATAGCAATTAAAGCCAATTCTTGAAATGAAAAATCCATCTTTCGTTGTTCACAACACTAGCACGTTAAATCCGAGTCACAGTCACGGTGCGTATGCATTTACATCACGTCCCGTTTATAACGAGGCAACCACGTCCACGTCCCGTTCGAGGTAATATCTCGTTACGTATGCAGCGGCCTTTACTAAGATGAATGCGTTCAAACAAACAAAGTCTTAAGTTGTGTAAAATTATTATAGATTACCTAAAGAGGTAATTTTACCTCATTTAGTGGCAGCCACTGCATTGAAAACTTAATTCATTACGCAGAAAGTCTTCTGGATGGACGTCCCAACAGACCAAAGATAATACGAATAAGTATTATACAGTTTAATAAATAAGTCCTTAATATTTTAGATAACTTTATCCTTCTAATTTAACGAGGCAATTCTCAAAACGCAGTTGGCATTACTTGAAGGACGAGTTTAACTAACTGGCCAATCCTTTGAGACAGAACCCAGCATCAATACACCACTGAATTAATTATAGTGAGCACACAACGAAGTCACGATATCCAATCCGATAAGTTTTAGGATAACCCTGATGAATTATTTTATGGGAGACCGTTGTCAATCAAACATTGTAGATTATTTTAGTAAGCAAGTTACAGCTTATAATTCTAAGGGAATATGTTATCAGTAATGTATATCTAACTTAAAATGTATAAATATTATTATTAGTATTATATTTAGATATTATAGAATAATACAAAGAATAAACCCGATTGCTTAAAAACAATTATCTGAAAAAAATAAAACGAATATCAAAATATCTATATAGAACTAGCTGATGCCCGCGGCTCCGCTCGCGTTTTAGAGGTATGAAAAATAGATGTTGGCCGATTCTCAGACCTACCCGATGTAAAGACAAAATTTCATACAAATCGGTCCAGCCGTTTCGGAGGAGTATGGCAACGAAAACTGTGACACGAGAATTTTATATATAAGATTAGGCTGACCAATACATTGTTTTGTAAAATAACTAAACACTCACATTAATTTGAGGTAATGTATGAAAAAAAAAAACCAGTTCCCCGTTATTCATTTCCAGACGTCATTTTAAAAATTTATATAGCTTATGTCACTACAACGATACTTACAAATTCTACGACACCTTATATGTTAAAATCCGTCAGGCCGTTTATGCTTTAGGGCGTGTCAAAGAATTTAACATACATACATACACTAGAAAAACATTTCCCTTCTTTTATCGTAGTCGGGTAACAAATAAGTTTTTTTCTTCATTTTCTGAAGTTCTGACCGAACTCCATTGGTCAAAGTCTTAGACCTTTCCTAAACCCTTTTGAGGTGAAAATATCTAAACTTATAAAGTTCAAAATTAAAATATGACTTCTTAAAAATAAACCTTTTTATTATAACGATTGGAAACCCCGTTTTCATAAAGAGCCGTACACAATTAGGAACAATTAATTGGCGTTATTAATTTCACTAGTTTGTGGGTTGATTCGTTTTAGTAAAACACAGTTCAATTATCACGTACATTCATGAACTATGATAGTAATAATATTTATATGAATTAATTGATGTGTAACTGTTTTCATTGGCCTTTAAAATTCATCTACTACGAATGAAATTAAATAAGTATTGTTTGAATCACATCCAATTGTAAACTTCGATTGATTGGAAATAGAATTATGTTTAAAATTTACTCTGAGCCTTCAATCATTAAATGCTTGTGACAAGAAAACATAGTTTTGTTAATTAAGTTAGACCGTAAGAATTGTTGAAATCACGCCTTCGGTTTCCAACTACTGCAAATATTTGTACGATTGTCAGGGATTCTCCGATTAATAAATATTTCAAAGTATCTACTTATAAAACTTTAGAAGGGGCCAAGTGCGAGTCAGACTCGCTCATGAAGGGTTCCGTAGAAGCAAGTAACATCATATGAAAGTTCTCGTAGTATGTTGTAACTTTGATCGATGTTTTAATAAAAGTGCATTGATTGAATGAAAGGTAAATTGCGGTTTACGATTTATAACGTATTAAAAAAAACTACTTTCTTGATCTGGTTCAAAACAATTTTCGGTGGAAGTTTTCATCATGTTTTGTTTGTTTTATCACTCCCTTATTTTAAAAGTTACAGGGGACGCACATTTTACCACTTTGGAAGTGTGTCTCGCGCAAACTATTCCGTTTAGAAAAAAATGATATTAGAAACCTTAATTTCATTTTTGAAGACCTATCCATAGATGTGTGTGTTTGATCGTATGGGTTTGATAAAAAAAAAAGTGTTTCAGCTCCAAGTATTTAAACCCCTAAAAAAATTTTTTTTCTATTTTTGTGTGAAAATCTTAATGCTTTTCACAGAATACATCTACTTACAAAGTTTCAACAGTATAGTTCTTATAGTTTCAGAAAAAAGTGGCTGTGACATACGAACGGACAGACAGACATAACGAATGCTCATATCGACACGAATCTAGAATGATATCATTCATGCTTTCGTGTTTCGTTGGTGAGACCGATACCGAATGCAGAATAGTGCAGAAGCTACTCCATAGGAAGCTAGAGTGCATGTGACCATGCTATATTTTCTGCATTCACAATAATCATGGTGACTCCTCTTGGATTCTTCCCATCAGGCAGAGTAGAGTAGAGATAAAAAATATTGTCTGAGAATAATGCCCCTAAAAATATTTAAAAAATTTACTCAGTTTTATACGAGCAAGGAACAATTTGGTTAGGATAACTTTTTTAATAACTTACAAGTAATAAATTTTAGCCCCGGATTTTACTTTTTATAAAAAGCTCTATTGTTAATTAACTTTTTAATTAAATGTTAGGTCAACGATAAAGTATATTTGCCCTACATAATTCGTGTAAATATAATAAAACTTAATTCGATTTTAATCTCGTTTTATCTCCGTCATTTTTAATTAAAGACTGTATAGTGGTGATCTTTATTGACTGGTAGCTATGGCAACGGTTAATGTGCCTATATTTTTTTAAATTTAATTAAGTTTTTTTTCTATTTAATGTTACTATTTGCTTTAAGAACTTTATTATTATGAAGTTGAAATTTTATATAATTATACATACAAAAGTAAGAATAGTAACTACGGTATCGGACAGGTTATGTGTACGTTAAACCACTAAGCTGAATTCGTCATATGCTGATGCCTGATGGATTCTCACTCTGAACTTGGATTAGATTAACTGATAACTGCAAAAAGTTCTTTTCTTATTTAAATCTAGCTTTCGCTCACAGCTGCGTCTATGTTGGTTATTGCGGTAAAAAGTAGCCTATGTCGTTTCTCAGGTTTAGATTGTGTACCGAATTTCATTTGAGCAACGCTGAGCAACTGTGTTGGCGATCGCAGTATATGAAGTATACCAGAAAACGATTATGCTAATTATCTGGCAAGGCTTTAGATATTCTACCTCATATATTAGTCGCTTTGTACGATACTCGAAGTGATTCATAATCGAGTCGTATATAGTGGCAAAATTCGAACTAGATCGGTGCCGTACATTTCGAATTTTTGATCACACAAACAAACTTAAAATTTCTACATAATTTGTGGATTTTATAATAATTTTATCATCGTACTCTTTCATGAAGTATGTAGGTATAAAATTAACTTACTACAAATATTTATTTATTTATACAAACTTCCTGCAAACATATTGCAGAAGGCGGAATTAATGAAACAGGTTTTTTTATATATTAAACCTATTTAGCGACTCTACTCTGCCTGATGGAAAGCATGACTACAATCCAGGAGTAGGGGTCACCATCCCTATTGTGGGTAGGTAGGCAATGCAACATGGTGACCCATACTATGGCAGCCTGGTCAGATTTTTCTGCATCATTCTCTCGACCTCCGGAAACCAGGAAAATTATGCAGAATGATTGGCCCTCGGGTTCCCCGCTCATCAACGAAATACGACAGAAAGAATGATGTCATTATTAGGATGGTTTTCAGTGTGAGGGTAGTACTGCCTTGGTCGAGCCGGCCGTTTCGTGCTGAAATCAGCGTGGCTCTACTACCTACTTTTCTTCCAGTCAAACCTTTGAGTGATACAAAATTTTGTGAGGCAGGTATTCTATTTATGAGAAGTAATACGATATACAAAACAAAGGATTCTTCAAATATATACATATATATTTGTAGAATCTAAGAAGTGGTCGCCATGATCATTGTGACTGCAGACAATATAGCAGGGTCACCTGCACTCTACAGGCCCATGGAGATGCTTCTGCACTATTCTGCATCCGGTCTCGGTCTCACCAACGAAACGCGACATCATGAATGATATCATTCTAGATTCGTGCCGATATGAGCTTGGCATAATACCACCTTTCAATACTTTTTATTAGTAGATACTTTGGAATATTTTATTGATGAGGGAATTGCTGACAGTTACACTGCGTATAAATATTTGCAGTGGTTGGAAATGGAAGGCGTGATTTCAACAATTCTTACGGTCTAACTTAAGTAACATAACTATGTTTTCTTGGCACAAGCATTTAATGTTTGAAGGCTCAGAGTAAATTTTAAAAGTAATTATATTTCCAATCAATCAAGGTTTACTGTTGTATGTGATTCAAACAATACTTATTAAATTTCTTTTGTAGTAGATAAATTTGAAGTTGATTTATAAAAAAATAATTTATATTTATAATATAACATGCTTATGTGTGTCATGTTGTAGGTTTAAATGAAGGTACAACAAATTTTCAGGTCTTCACTTCACTTATTTAGACAAGTAGGTCGTTCGCTAAAAAAGATTGTTTTATAAGTGGTTTTGGTAAAACTGACACCGACCACTCAGGATTGACCGCAGACAGGCATGGCGTGGGAGCTACCTTTTAAAAGCGTTCTCTGTTAAATGAATACCTAAACAAATTTTTCGTTTTAATAATTTAAAAGTTTAGCTTGAAGTTGATTTCCTTTCAGTCTTTTTGACGTGGGCTTACCATTAGCGATAAACATCGGGCGAAACAATTTATTTGAAATTTTGATAGAATATTTTAATGTATTCTAACTTCTTTTTCTTAAGACAGCTACCAATTTATTTAATGTAAATGTTTGCTATAGGTGTAATATATTAGCAAAACATATTTAATTAATAATTTAAGACTATAATTTTAAGGTGTTATAAGGTGTAAGTATGTTTATAACTATTATTACTAGCACACTAGCTAAATCTCGTGGTTTCACTCGCGGTTATTAATATAAATCGCGAAAAACGCCACGAAACAAAGCTAGTCTTAAAAATTGCTTGAGTTACTCCATAAGTCACTAGTTTTCTCCAATGAAAGTCCCATCAAAATCAATACAGTCGTTCCAGAGATTACCCGAAGCTAACAGACAGAAAACGATTAAAATATAACTTTATTGATGACAGTACCGTATTATTTATATATTATACTTTCATATGCATTTAGCAAATTTCTTTCTTTCTTTACTTAATCAACTATAACCATCTGTCTTTTTCACATCGCAATAAAACCGTCTGGAATTTACACTTGAGTCCTAAAACCTTATTTCTGGACCTATAATATGATTAATTAATCACACACAAGATTTTATAAAGGATACAAGGCTATTGTCTGACGCTCTAACCGTTCTTAAATTTTAAATTTTCCATTAATTGTGAATATAACACTGGACAACAAATTTTAAAATGCAGCTTCTGAGTTCTGATAAACATTTTAATATGTCGGTTTTTTGCCGCGATTAGATTTGTTTCTCAGCATTGACTTACCTGTGGGTCGTTTTTCAGTCTATTGAAATGATCGATGCTCGCATTAGGTGATCTTTTACTGATGTGTGGATGTGATAATAGAAAGTAGTTCTTCAGGTTCCCAATCTGTAAAGATAAGAAAACATTGTTTAAAATTTAATACAAAAAAAAATAAGGTAATTAATCTAGCGCAAATATCATGATTGTTTCTTAATTATTTTAAAATTCAACTAACGGTAATATGAGATCCCCAATTTATAAACGAATAAAAGCATTGTGGTGTCAAATAAATACGTAAAACGTTTGCAACAGTATTCAGTTGCGGCTAATGAATTTGCCACCTTTGAATTTCGATCTGGGACATATCTGAGTATAATCAAACTAACTTTAAGCGAATGATATACTTAAAACTATTTCTACAACCTCTATCCTACGATGAGATTAAAACTTTAGTGAGTATTGACAATATACGTTCTGAAAGGCCTATGTGATTTCTGCTTTGGGTCGTAATAGTTTGAATGTCCGAATAAAATAAATACCGCATATGTATTTTAAAATTCAAATTTGAACATGTATTACTAATAATCTTCTATGCTTATGAAGCCACTACTCAAGCGAGCGATCTTGAAATCAAAACCTCTCAACAATAAGAGGCTCAAATTAACAATTAGTTACCAAAATTTGAGTGAAGAAAATCCGCGGTTAAGACCGCCTTACGCAGTATACTTACAGGAAGTATTAAAATAAAATAAAAAGCAACGTAATAGCACTATACGACAGAACTACACGCAAAGCTTTATAATATTCTTACATATTAAAACCGTACACACGATTGAGGCCATAAACCGAATTTAATGGCACACGCTGCCGATAGATTCGAGTGTTATAAACGGTCATTGTACTGCCCTCTCGGCATCAGTAATGTAGGCTAAAATATTTATAAATATTCTTTGATAATATAAAATACTTTTTTCTATAGTTTAGATCAACGGTAGATTTTTTTTAATCCCGTTTCAAGGTGAGATTCATGATTAAATTATTACGTAAAGACAGACATTTATAAAAATATAATTTATAAATTAATCGAACCAAATACAATAATATATAATTAACTTTCAATCTCACTGATATTAAAGTAATAGGACTGACTATTAACTAAAAACTTACTATTTAATTTCATGACGAAAACATACGATTAAAATATATCGCGATGAAAGCAGATAAAAACCAAAAATATATGTCATTTTACTAACTAGATGGCGTTGTACTGAATCGCGATATTCATTACAGGGCTCAGTGCAAAAGACACCCCGAATATATTTTATTTTTTTGACACCTAATAAAAAGTTTGCCAGATCTGTAGATCAGTTCACAGTAGTTATATCTGTGATTCAAGTAACCCATACATATCTATGATTTAGTAGGGATATGATTACCTATGTCACAAATAAAACTGACAAAAAACGAAAATTTAGCTTTCATACGAACGAGTGAAAACATGTAATATTACTTGTTTTGTGTACCATACGTCCTATATCAATATTTGAAGATTAGACGATAATAGAACAAATAAAGCTTGAGTGGAAAAGGAAACCAAGTGTTAAGTGTTATCGTTATTATCACGGTTTTCACACAAACGACATCGTACAAGCAAAGCTTTCCTTTCTGCCGTGGTCGTGACAACTTAGTGAACGTTGATAATAATTCAAAGCTATTATTCTGATTGCAATTTCGAGAGAACCTGCTTGCTCAGTATGTTGGTTACCTCTCGGGAGTTTGTACATTAAGTTACCAACTCTGTGAAATTCTCGAGGGATATAAGTATCTTATAAAATAATTTTAAATTTAGGCAGTAAACAAATTTAATACTTGCATTAGAAAAAATAATACGTTTTATTTAATAAATGTGATTATCATGGACACGGCGTACACAAGATAAATTTTGAAAATGAAAGCCAAGATCACATTGGAGTAATTAAATTTGATACATACAAATAAATAAAATAATAATAATAAATATATATTTTGGACATCTTACACACAGCGCCATCTAATCCCAAACTAAGCAGAACTTGTATTATGAGTACTATACAACTGATATAAATACACAAACACACTTTTTTTTGTAAATACATGCATATTATACGTATGAAATACCCAGACCCCGAAACAGATATTTGCGGATCATACAAACATTTAGACTGACCCAGGAATCGAACCTGAGACCTCTTGATTAGCCACCGCATACGTTAACCACTAAACCAACAAGGCAGTCACAGAATTGAAGTTTCTGTTTGTAATTTTAAATCACCAGCTTAGCACTAAATGCATAATTAATATGTTAGTCTATTTATTTACTGAACCGATTTTGAATGGATTTTTACTAACACAGAGTTGATGATATAAAGAGTAAATTGGACTACTTTTTTAGACGTTAGCCCCACAGCGTTACCTGCAATAGTTGTTGTAAAGTTATAACGACAACCAAGTATAAATACATATATAAAAACTGCAAAAACATGTTACTTACTAATAATATAGATTTATTAAAGAAAATTAATTTATATTGTAATAAGCAAAATGTCCGTGTGGTGACGGATTAAGAAAACAGAGTGTCACCACCCCTATTCATCCCACGGGTGTCGTAAAAGGCGACTAAGGGATAAACTACGCAAGACAACATCAATGCAAAGAGAAGGAAAACTTGAAACCAACCCTATACCAACCCGTCTAGCCAGCGTGGTATAGTAGGCCAATACCTCCTTTCTAAAGAGAGGCCTATGTCCAGCAGTGGACTGTAAAAGGCTGATGATGATGATGAAGTGAAAAATCACAAGGATATTCAGAAGGCATCTTATCAGATACTTTCCTTAGAGATTGACTCTGAAATTAAGGTTTCAAAACTTGTAAGAAAATTATTCTGTTCCCAATAAAAATGTTTTACACATTAAATCCAAACTTTAGGATCAGAACTAAGTTCTAATTTACTTTTTTTTATTTATGTTTTAGTCTGATAGAAAGCATGAGTAGAATCCAAGAGTGAATGCAGACAACGCAGTATGGAGACCCTATTGAAATGCTACTGCACCAATGAGCCTCCGGCCCCGACCTCACTAATGAAATACGACATACGAATTATTCTGTCTAAAAACGTCATATTACTGAAATCTTCAAAAAAAGCGTAATGGGATTTTTCCCTTTTTAATTATAGAAGCTATTCTGATAACAAGTATGTTAAAAAACCATGAAACAAAGAGAACAAGGAGACGGGAAATGTTAAAATAAAAGTTGTTTTCCTTTCCGAAATTCGTACGGAATGATTAACAATAAAATATAGAAAAATGTTGTTAAAATGTTACCCAATTATTAAATGGAGACCGTCTTTATAGACTTGCCTACGCACAAACTAACACTGTTGTTGGAACGTGGCCAGGAAGAAAGATATTTTGTAATTTTAATAGTATCTAAGAAAATAAATAAAATCTTCAAAAGTAAGATAAAAAAATATCTAAAGACTTAAATATCAGTCTAAATATCTACCGTATAATACTTTCCACCACTAATGAAAGCAAAAAATACTAAGCTCATTATCGTTAACAAAAAAGTAACAGTCACGACTCCATTGGAATTTCAGAGTGGTACTTTATGCTAAACAGTCTAGATTCAATCTAACTAATGACTCCTAATTGCTAGTAATCTAAATGACTTCATGAGCCCTCAGGACAAAGAGCTACAGTCATTGAAACGTTGAACGCCTAGAGCTGACGTGACAACGTTGGTTTGGGGTTTTTATTTGTTTCTTGTTATATTGTTCGGAGTCCTTTACACCTGGCTTGAAATACTATATAACATTACATATCGGGACTGTAAATCCATGGATTCCATCATCTCTTTACACCTAATTCTAAAGTTAAGCTAGCATCCTATGTGATATAAAAAAAATTATAACAGTTATAAGAATTAAAAAGAATGAAGGTAAAAAAAATGCAGGTACATATTTTAGGTAGGTAGTATTGCTTTACCAGGTATTCTATATTTAACTTATATAAAACAACAAGAAAAAAGTATGTTGAAAAGGTCTCAAAGGTATTATTTCTATGCTGTTAGTTTCAAGCCTAATGGAATTTCGTGACTACATTTTAATCTATTAGGGTTTCAACGTCATGTTTTCACGTAATTTGATTAAACCCTAGAGAATAAGGGAATATAGGCTATCGGTATTATATCGTGTTACACTGAAAATATTAGCAACTGGCTTTATTTATTACGACGTAATAGATCCTCGAGTTTCTGTGACATTTGATCGTATTTCATATATTGTGTAAATCTATACACACACATACTACACACAAATAATTTGAAGTGTCTTTTGTAATTCCAAATGAACATATTTTCTGTAAAAATGGTAGTATAAATATACATTACTTACACCAAAAATATTTTTTTAAGTTTCTTGTCCGTCTGTTTGTTCCGGCTAATAATTTCTGGTAAGGCAGACCTGACTTTCACTGGCATTTCACTGATGTCACAAAGAGTAGGCTATTTTGTGGAGTAGCTTCACCCCATAGCGTTGCCTGCGATCAGTGTTGGAAAGGTACATGAATAACTTCGTGAAACACCACTGGTCTCAGAAAGCTTTAAATGAAATTACTTAGTACGTATTTTGTATTTCATAACCATATTTTTTTTATATCTTTTATCTTTAACACCTTTTTCTATAAACCTCACAATAACAACTTGAAAGCCCTGGCTGCTTTTACATATTTTCCGAACCCTAAAAAGTTTTTATTTTTAACAGAAATAGATGAAAAGGGTTAGACATTTTCAAAGAAAAATGTTATGTCGACTTTTGACGTGGTGACTTACGTTCAGGATAAAAATAAAGTTTCATGGTAAGAAAACACATAACAAGGATCTTGAAATTAACATATAATTTGATAATAATGATTCATATGAAATTGTATTATCTTATTAAAAGAAAACAGAAATACCTTTTTTTACTGAGTTTGTAGCAAATCAGTGGTTAGGTTAAAACAGGACAGAACTTTGTATGAACTACCTATGTTCATTATCACTATTTCCTCTGAAAAACGTCCATTGCTAGTCATAGATCCCTATCAGAATTCTCTATAACAGCTTCCTTTACGAGGCCACCTTTGGCCTACCAACCCTGCCATTACCGTAACATGTTTTTGCATATATACTTGTTACATACGGAACCCCGAAGGGTATAGCCAATGCAGCGCATTAACAATCAGCACCGCACTCGTCCAATATGCCGACGCTGCAGTTTCCACGGAACCGAACCGACGGTGGGAACCTTCGTCGAGGCCAACGATGACACAAGGCGCCGACGCAGCACTATTCCACTTAGTTAATAAGAGTACTTTTGAATTCATTCCATGTTCATACTTCGAACAGGTTTCACATTATTGTAAATTAGTTTGTAATTTCTTTTATTCAATTTACTCTCAGTAAATTTGTTTTTTTTGGAACCTTCGGCTGCAGTGTACGTAATTTACTAACAATAGTCCAGTCAATTAAAGCTTAACTTTGCCATTTTGGTTCAACACCTGCAACTAACGCCAAAATTTTCGTGAGTCTTCGTAGATTAATATACTAAAATTGCAGGGTGCTGCAATACCGGCAAAGGGTGCAAATACATTGCAAAAGGGTGCAAAAACAACTTTTTCGTCTATATCTCGCGATTGGCTGGAAAAATAAAAAAAGATCCTACTACAAAATTGTAGGAAATTAAATCCCCTACAAAAATTTGAAAACGTATTTTCGCGTATCTCTCATAGTTTTTGAACAAAATGCATTTAAATGTGCAAAATTGTAAAAATATGATTATTAATTATTTTTTTTCATATTGAAGCGATCCTACATGTTTCCTTGGGATTTAATTAATATTTTTCAGACATTTTTGTTTACTTATTTACACCTTTTTTCATATACCTAAAAATCTTGACAAAAAATTCATTTCAATTTTATTAAATGATATTTTTATTTTATATTTTTTTTATTCCATCGGATTCAGCGCAAATTTGCAAATTTTCAAATTTGGGAGGATGGTTATCTAATGAACGGGAGGCATGTAATATGCCTGATAGAAATGTTATATACGATGGTGATACAATAGGTGAAATGCCTAAACATAGTTTACTAGGATCTGCATAGGTGATGTTTTTTAATCCAGAAGGCAATCTCTCATTCTACATCTCATCGGTGATATCTTTTGTAGATGCTAATTGCGCTGCAGATTTTTTTACATTTGATTGGAGTTATTTTATATCAAACACTACTTGCTGGTGTGTACACTGCTATGCCTCCTAAACAATGAAAAGTCTCCTGACCACCTGAGGTTCTTATAGAAGGTGGGCCAAAAGAAGTTATCCGATGTTGTTTGGCTCTCAATTTTATTGTAAATGAAAAACTTCGATTTTGTTTTTTGATTATGTTTATTTGAACCTTTAGAATTTTAATAGTGAAGTCGAGAAGATAATATCGGCCAAATGGGCGCAGCCACAATCGATTGCTATACGGGCTCGTTTTATAGCATTTTTCATCACTTCAGCGAGAATTTCAGGCGACAGATTCTCGCACTCATGTCGAATGTTGTCCTTGAGGGCTTCCAGGGTCTCGGGCTTGTTCACATAAACACGGGACTTCAAAAAACCCCACACAAAAGTCTGGAACGGTTAAATCGCGCGATCTTGCGGGCCAGTGCAAATCGCCAAAACTAGAGATGAGGCGACCCGGGAACGCCACCTTCAGAATATCGGTTGTGTCTCGCGCAGTGTGTGCTGTTGCTCCGTCTTGTTGGAACCACATGTCCTCCAGTCCTAATTCGTTCAATTGTGGCAGAAAAAACTCGGTTAGCATGTCCATATAGGGCGCACCGTTCACTGTTGTCGTTTGACCAGCGGCGTCCTCGAAAAAAAATGGACCGATGACTGTTCCAGCTTGAACAGCGCACCATGCAGTCTCTTTTCGCGGGTGTAAAGGCTCCTCTTGCTACACTCGTTGAATTTCGGTGCCCCAGAAGCGATAGTTTTTCTCGTTCACGTACCCGCTGAGGTGGAAATGAGCCTCATCGCTCATTATTATTTTGGTCGAAAAATCGTCTACTTCGTCCTCGAGATTGAGAATCGCATGGGCGTAGGCTACATGCGTTTGGTGGTCGACAGGCAGCAGCTGATACGGACATGCGCAGGTCTTTGACCAAAATTCACCTTAGGGACGACCGGCTGATGGCTAATTGCGAGGTACGGCATCTGGTTGATGTTTCAGGCAACAGCTCGACATCTTCAGCAACAGCTGCGATATTCTCGGCAGAATAGGCGCTCTGGGGCCGGCCACTCTTGGCAGCGTCTCTTGTGGTCCCTGGACAAACGGCCCAGTGTTTGCGCAGTTAGTGCCGGACGACCGGGAAATCGGCGATGGAATTCGCGCTGCGCCAACACCACAGACGAATGATTACGCAAAAGAATAGACACGATTATTCCGCATTCCGCGGGGAGTGTATCGCTTTATGGCTTGTTCACTTGTATTCTACATCTGTCTAGTTTACAAATGTCAAAACAGATTTGACATTGGCCGCCATTTGCAAAAATAAGAGGATCTTTCAATAGGGTGATTTCTTTTGGCTCACCTTGTATTACGGTCTGTATTATCAAAGACATATTGAAGGAAAGCATCAGTAATTATAGTCTTCTGAGGTTAAATTATTGATGAAGCTTCATGAAGCTGAATATTATGGTATGATGTGCAAACACCCAGTTTGCTTAGTAGATTGATAACTAACATCGATCATGTTTTTCGATAAATGTATGTCTCAACAGCTAGTTGAAGAAACGAATGAAGGATTTAGGACGAAGTGCTGAAATAATACTATAGCCAATAGTATCTATTTTTGGGATAACAGGACATTCATCTGACATGATATTTTCATCATTGAATAATAATTTATGTAGGAAGCAAGTTAATAGTGGAGGTATTTCTGATATCAGGGAATTTGTTCGGTTGTAGATAACTTTTTGTTTCGTAACGAGTTTCCTTTATTTTGTCCTGTAAAATTTCTGCACATACAGTGATAATTGTTTTCTTAGCCATTTCACTGAGGTCCTCACTCTTACCATACCAATCACTACAATCAGTATGCAATCCTGAGAGGATTGCATACTTTTCACAACACTTGTTGCATATTTCGTTTTCTTCATACAAATAGAACATAAAAATGAAGGATACATTGTTTCCTTTAAATTGAAAACAGTGAATCAAGTTTATTTAGCAAAATATTACTTTAGGACAGTTAGACGCACAAAAACGAAACATCCCTGAAACGACAGTTTGGAGTATAGTGACAGTAAGTGACAAACAGTTCGTTGAGCATTTTCTGCTGCAGTCTTACTCATTGCACTCAGCGAGATAGAAAAACAAGTGCATGTGTGTGTGTTCTCAATGGCACTATTTTCGTCGAGCGCAAGGTTCTCATTTTTGTCTAAATCTCTATCTTTCGCTCTTATTAGGAAACGTATGGTCTTATTCGAGCACATGGGTCCTGTTTTTCGATCCTATCCTATAGATCTTGATTGGGACTATTTACGTCGAGCGCAAGGCTCTTATATTTTTCTTATTCTCCCTATTCACTCTTATATTGAAGACTCTTATATAGATACTATATAAAAACTAAAATTAAATTATCACTACATAGTATAAGCCAAAGTCGCTTCCACTCTCTGTCTGTCCGTATAAATGCTTCGATCTTTAAAACTACGCAACGGACTTCGACGCCGTTTTCTTTACTAGATAGAATGATTCAAGAGGAAGTAATACATACAGTATTATAAATGCACAAAAGTAGAGAAACATTGATAATTTTAGAGGTTTTTAATGTGATGTCGTAAATAAACCCATTTTTTACGCTTACATTGCAAACGCTGCCTGTACCCTACGAGATAGATCAAAATAATGTACTACAGTATTGTACACCTTAAAAAGTTCTACAATACTTCTATCTTTTTACTAGAAATAATGGATTATTTACGAAACGATTATAAGCAATACAGTATTAATCCTTATCCAATTAAGTACCTTAAATACTTTGTGCATCTAATATAGATTAATATGACCCTTTACAGTATATAATTTAAATTAATATTTTTGACGATATTACAGATTTAAAATGCAGGAACAAAGTCATTGTGGCGGTACCGGCCGGGGCCAGTTAGGTGGCACTGCTGTCAATTTATCAGTATCAGTTAATAACTAAGCATAATATTTTAATGATTATTCTGAGGCCGTACGAAGTTTGCCGGGTCAGCTAGTCATATAATAAAATTTAAATGTTTTTTTTTGCCAAGATTATTTGGTAATTGAAAAAAGGTGTAAATAAATAAAAAAATGCCCGAAACATATCATTTGAATCCCAATGAAACATGTAGTATCACTTCAATATGAAAAAAAAAGATTAATAGCAACATTTTTTTCATTTTGTACATTTAAATGCATTTTGTGCAAAAACTATGAGAGATACGCGAAAATACGTATTCAAATTTTTGTAGGGGATTTAATTTCCTACAATTTTGAAGTAGGATCTTTTTTTATTTTTCCAGCCAATCGCGAGATATAGACGAAAAAGTTGTTTTTGCACCCTTTTGCAATGTATTTGCACCCTTTGCCGGTATTGCAGCACCCTGCAATTTTAGTATATTAATCTACGAAGACTTACGGAAATTTTGGCGTTGGTTGCAGGTGTTCAACCAAAATGGCAAAGTTAAGCTTTTATTGACTGGACTACAAGGCTAGTTTTATTACTTGTAAATAAACAAAAGAAAACAAAAACGCAAATTTTTACGAAACGGTTTAAGTTCTGTAATGAGAACTTTAGATTGCAGACTGTTAGTTAAGCTGGAAAATTTATGTATCAACACGATAAACTTAAAAGCTGGTAATTTGACTTTAAAAATTGTTAAGTGATTTTAAATAATCTAATAAATACACATAGTATTTGGTAGGTAGTAGACCTATGCTGATTTCAACCCTCATACAGATGACCATCCTTATAAAGACAGCATTCTTGCTGTCGTATTTCGTTGGTGAGTGTGAGAGTGTGAGACTGGAGGCTCGATCATTCTGCGTCATTCTCCCGAACTCCGGAGCTCGGGAGAATAATGCAAAAATATCTGACCAGGCCATTATCGTATGGGACACCATGCTGCATAACGCTACCCTCACAATAAGGATGGTGATTGCTTCTCCGGGATTCTACTCATGCTTTCCATCAGACAGAGAAGAGTCACTTTGGTAGGCTTAAATATAAAAATAAAAAAAAAAACACAAAAACTAAGGAGTGAAACTGTTAGAATAATTAGCAAGAGTTAGTAAAATTTGAACTGGTCTATATGTTTTTTATTTGTTGCGTGAATTAGCAAAGCAACAGGTTTAGGAAAGATAAAGCACTGGCAAGCTCGCTTTATCTTAATAGTTCTTTAATAGACTTATAAATGAAACTAAGACGTATGCACCGCAATAAAACAGACGCAATGGGCTGTAGGAACATTACTTTTCTAAATAGTTAAATGTTTGACTTGATTTATTTCTAATAGCTGTTGTTGAAGTTCTATAAAATTGACTACAGGAAAGCTAAAGAGCTTACGTCATCATTATCATCGTCATCAACAACCCATAACGTCCCACTGCTGGACCCGTGTCTCCTCTCAAGAGAGGGTTAAGGTCATACTTTCTACGCTGGCCGAGTGCGTGTGGGGGACTGGCAAGACATGTTGTGGCTTCGTAATCTTGTCGTTGGATGTTTTAAGCCACCCGAAGAACTCCAACTAAGCTTCACGACTGCTATCTTATGACAACAACCGGGACCGACTGCTTAACATGACCTCGGAAACGCTCATATCATATCATGGAACATACGGTCACCCATCTTGGTCTGACCGCGCCGTCGTTGCTTACCCTCGGTGATTGTTTCCAATCACATAAGGCCACTCGGCTATGACTTACTTAATTTGGTTTTACTTCTTCCAGACATGATTTTAGTTTATCTTATAGCCGAGGCTAATGAATTATCACAACATAGATTTAGATAAAAATGTGTCTTTTATAGCCAGTATTGTAATTTGAGTGTGTAAGGCATAAATGTAGTATATTCCTACTTCAGATGTATATTTATAATAGTTGTTTCAAGAGTAGGTATTTCTAGTTACGTTGTTTCGTTATTTGATTTCATAATTATAGATCTCTTTTTAACAAAACTGGTATTAATCCCACAAGTAGTAATATGAAAAACCGCAGTTTGAAATATAGTGGAGATAATTTCCCGGTAATTTGGCTATTGGCGGTTGCACAAAAACTATTCGAAAAATACATAATATTCTTATATATTTTACATTGGGTATGTACTTAAAACAGTGATCATTATCATAAAGGAAAAACAATCATTGAGACACCCTACAAAGGAAACCTCATTTCCAAATAAGCTTCCTAATCGCTATTTAAAATCTGTTCGTCCATCTTACCCGTTAATTATTCAGTAAAAAGAAACCCCAGTTTCAAAACGACCTACGATTAAAGTAAAGGTTGGAATAAGTCCCTGAAGAGCATGCATCGAAATAATGAAAGCGTCAAGATTCCAATTATCCAACGCTTTTGTTCATACCCACTTCCCAAGGCTATTGTCATCACGTTCTCGCATTCAATGAATATTTTTCATTCATTTGTGCCTTTAATTAATATCTATTTTAGAAGTTTTCAATAGAAACTGTACCCTTCCGTACCCTAGCTGTTCGCTTTTGTTATTTAATTGATTTTAGGGTTAGAGTAAAATTGTAAAGGGAATAGTATGAAGAAGGGATTCTATATAAATCAGGCGTTTAGTAAAATGATCACACATGAATGCGATCTCCTTTATGTTTGTTTATCGTCTCGTTTAATAAAATACTAATGGCGTTTGAAAATCATTTACTAATATAAAGAGCTTTAAACATTTGTATTGTTGAAAACTATCAAACTGGAGTCAAGTTTAAATTACGGCACAACTTGATTTCTGCTCTTGTAAATCAAAGTCAAACTGAAGAATTTTAAATTTTGAACCTTTTATATTTCATATCTATTGTAAACAGCGTAAAAAAAAGCGTACATACGACTTAACTATAGCCACTAAACACCATTGCTAACATTTATCTCCATTTGAAGAATCTCTGCTGTGACTAGTGTTGAATTTTGTGACTGTCGTAGCCTCGGGAAAACCTAGGTTCTTACTATCATATCTCTATTTTGTTCAAATGTTTTTTTTATATTCAATTTTCTGAAGATATCTGCTAAGTTTTTAATGAGATGTCGATCAAACATTACTCTCATCTATCGAAAGTCACCTAGTTGACAGTAGTTGTTAACACAATCTGTCTTCTACCAAAATAATTCTGGAATAACGAGGCCCCAATAGTGAACCTGATTCAGTTCAGTGGTTCCTATGATGAAATGGAAGTAAATTGAAAAAAAGAAATTTACAGCGCGAAAGGAAATCAAAATGTCAGGAAGGGCACTTAAGAAGGACATATACGGACCTTATCGGTGATGGCCTCTAAAAAGGTCGGGCGTGTGAAATTTTGTGAGAGGCGAATATGCTTCAGTGCGGTAGAAACAAAAAGAGTGAGGATATTTTTGTACTTAATATTAAGAAGAAAAGAAAAAATGAGAAATGTTTTACTTTGTGCTTATTTATGAAGGGTAATTACGTGTACTATGTGCCTGTCTCAATGTGTGATTTCAATTATTTGCCATGGAAATACTTTAATTCGTAACAAAAGGTAAAGATACACGATAACCAACATAAAAGGGTGTGAAACCACAGAATACATAAAGTACCAGTACAGAAGACTCACTCCGAAAAGTAAATTAAAGTTATAGATACCCTCGGTGTCAAAAGATTAAGTTCAATTCAGATCGCACCGCGCCGAATCACTACGATTATATTTACCTACAATCGCGTCTCTTTCTATCGTGTAACTCTTATCTGTTCTGACGATATCTGTTCGACCGGCGTGTCTGACCCGGCAGGCAGCCGGCCGACTATACCTAAACTGTGGACTGACACCCCCCTGGTGAAACCGATGGCAAAAGCTAGTTAAACTTACTGAATACAAAAAAATGAAATTTAAGTTTTAGTTTGTACTTTCAAGTATACAATTTTTCACTAAATGCTTAAGAAAGTATTTACGATGCCTATATCAGTAAATTTCATTTTATTCTTTTTGTCTCTGTGTGTCTGGCATGACTGGACCGAATTTAACAGGACTTTCACATATTCTAAGAAATTACTTAGTTCTAAGGAGTAACTTGCAGTTGTTATTGTAGAGGTACAACCAAAACCGTCAAGAAAATAAATAAAAATATAATATGTCTATGTTTTATCTAAGTACCTAAAATGATTTTAGCGTATCAAATAAATTACTCCAATAATAACTGTCTGTAGTTCAATAAACACACAATATTGCTTGAGCCATAATCAATCAACAAAATAAATTGAAACGACATTACCTTCATCTACAGGCACAGGCAGCCTTTTACTTTTAAAATTGATTAGCGTTAAGACAGCTCTTTGAAGCTCCCTCGGGGTTCGTGAAAATAAAAATGATTCTTGATACACGACTTAATCTCGCATTAAATTCTTAATTTTTGCTAATTCCTTTCATTTACGCAGCAGAGTAGCTTATTATTGAGAACTTGGGTTTTTTGTAATATTATTTTTGAATAAAAGTAATAAGCTGATAATTATTTTTTAATCTTTTTTATGGCAGAAATGTTATAAATAAATTATCGAACTTTAAGAGACTTCATCTTAATACCGTTTCAAATTTTTAATGGAGGATTTATAAATGATTTTTAAAAAAATACCGGAACAAAGGGAATTTTGGATGTTCCTCGTTTCGCTTTTGTTTTGACTGAGGAGTAGAAATGATTCAAAGATAATGGATTTTTATCTAAATAGCAGGTTCAACTAATTTGGTATTGTGACTGCCTTATTGGCGCAGTGGTAGCGTAAGCGATTGCTGTGCTTGAGGTCTCGGGTTCGACTCCCGGGTCCGATCAATGTGTGTATGATCTGCAAAATATTTCATGTGGATTTTGGGTATCTTGAGCGTATAGTCCTGACCTGAAGTCTGAACGTTTTAAATATCGAAAGCACCCTTATTTATTGCTGGGTCTATAAACCGCGTGTCAAATCTGAATGTTATCATTTATCAGTTGTTTAGTACCCATAATACAAACTCTGCTTAGTTTGGGATAAGATAACGTTGTGTGTAAGATGTCAGAATTATTTATTATTAAACTAAGAGTCCAAGCTCTTATAAATTTATACTGTGAGTTAGTCAGCCAGTTCAAATGTTGATATATAATATTAAACACATAAGTCTACTTAAAGTCATCGTATTTGTAAATAATAATAATAGTGACTGCACGATTAGTCTATTGCAGGGATGGCAGTGCAGGGAAGAATCTTTGCATTGTAACGTGCCATTTTACTACATAAATGTTTAAATGAGATCTTAGAGAGAGAGAACTTGTGCTTATTGGGAAAATAATATAATAATAATACTATTAACTCAATACTCTTTATTTACTATAATTTTTCAATTAAACCTGTTATTTAAATTAAAGTAAATTTTTTGTGACTTCTGGGACAATACTTTGTGTGATTCAAAAATTTTTGTTCTGAATCTGAGTGTTCTTCCGTTTCATGTATATTTATAAAGTCTCCCGCGAAAGAGTATTTATAATTCTAATGCAGGACTTGTCTTTATAAAGCTATGTATTTAGTACATTCTAAGGGCTATCGTTTCGAACTTTTAAAACGCACAATAGCCCTTTGCGAAATCACAAGTTTTACGCCATCTGTTATACTTGAACTCAAGTTCAATATGTTAGCTGAGAACGTGTCAAGGCCACCCATTTTTCCTTTAATGATACACACAGACACATGCTTTCACATTTGGAGCAAATGTGCTTACTACGTAATGAATTTTTGGAATACTTACAGTGATTTTAAATCTTTTTTTTGTGTTGAATTTTCGTAATTTTTTTATTTTATTTTTTATTGTTTTGTTTATTTAATTACTTAATTCACGGGTCGTACAAAATGTTTGTGTGTTTTGCAAATATTTGTTCCGGAGTTTGGGTATTTTCTATGTTTAATATGTATAGATTTACAAAAAAAAGTATATTTATGTATTTATATTACTCATCTAGTGCCCATAGTACAATCTCTGCTTAGTTTGGGACTAGATAATGTTAAGTCTTAGATGTCCGAAATTTTAATACTAATAACAAGCTAACTATAAATCTACATATGTACAAAAATAAGTTTTAAGGTATATGACTAGTAAGAAACCTTGTTTCACTATGACATCAGAAAGTTCTCACATTATTCAACCAATTTAAGACAGTCTTTTTCACCAACGTCCCATAAATCTCGTCCCATAACTTAAAGAGAGTTAAGTAACTTCAGTGATATTTTCGTTTTTACCAACAGCAACCAAGCTCTTCCATAACGCCAAGTGTCGTGGGTTCAAATCCCACACAAGACAATCCACAAATTGTTGTTCTGAGTCTGTGTATTCTTTACATCCGTTTCATGTGTACATTCAGATTTGGTGTAGAACTACACCACCTTAAACTTAACCCTTAAAAGACACCAGTTTACCACATTTGATAGGAAACTAATTGATTGATTGCTATAAAACGTGATCTGGGAAACTCTCACGATAATTTATTTTTCCTTTGTTTGCCAGCCCTTTAGTGTGTGATAAACTCTATACTCTTTTATTCTCCAAGTTCTCGTGGTTAAGATTGATTGGTGATTAATAATACGAACTTACATCGATAGTATTTTTGTACGTCATTGTGTTCACTTCGATGAAATATTGTGAAACAACGTTTTTATTAGAGCACAACATGCGAGAAGCCGAGGATCAAACCAAGTGACGTGCAATTGGAGAGACCTATGTCCAGCAGTGGACTGCGATAGGCTGATGATGATGATGATGATAATGATGATGAATGTTAGCTATCGCGATAGTATTTCCATACTAAATTTAATAAAAATCGGTTTTGTGACCGACAGTCAGACAGATTAAAATATGACTTTTTGGCATAGACAACTACAACTACTATGCGTATTAAAAGTACTAATACATTCTACTAATAATAGGTCTTTACCTATGAAATTGCCGTTTTGTATGCAATAAGTGAAAGTACTTATTTTTTCAAACTTTTTTATTTCTGTTAATCGAAGTAATCACCCATGGAATCGACCCATCTTTGCCAACGCATTGGCAGTTTATTGATGCCCTTCTTGTAAAAATCAGCTGGACGGGAGGCAACAAACTCTTCAAAGGCATTTTGTACTGCCTCTCGAGAATTGAAATTTTTACACACTAAAGAACTTTTTTAATTTGCCAATTTGTCGCAAATGGATCATAGGATCATAGGTCGCAATTGTTTTGATGTTTACATTAAAAGCTGCTGCTGGCTCAGCTGTAGATTGATTTTCGTCAGCTTCCACAATCGCCTTTAATTCATTATTGTTAACCAAAGTCTCCGGACGACCACTGCTTCATTTTTCAAGTCAAAATTTTCAGAACGGAACCGGGAAAACCAATAACGGGTTGTGCGTCCGTTTGAACAGTTCTCTCCGTAAACGTTTTTGATGTTACGTGCCGTTTGTGTCGCGTAGGTGCCACGACGGATCTCATATTCTTATGGAATTTTTAAAGTATCCATTATGACGAAAAATGTTCAAATGTAATGAAAATACAACGGTAATCAAAAAACAAAAGACTGAGTTTGTAAATAGAATGTCATGGTTTCAAAACAAAATTAATTTGAATTTAGGATACAGAGCCATTACAAACTTTTTTTTATTTGAGATGACCAGTACTAAAGAAAGGCAATTTCAGAGGTAAAGATCTAATATTTTAAACGTGAAAGTTTGTGAGTATGTATGTATAACTCGTGCGACCTAAGATGGCACCTGACTCAAATGTCAGTCGTTTAAAGTACTGAGTGTAAGAAAAATATTATTTATTCCAGTTTTTATGTATTATTTTTAAATTTCAACATTTATTTTGCTTCAAGTAGTTTCTCATAACATACTACTTTATCGTAAGTAGTACTTTACTACCTGAGTTAAGAAAATACATATGCATACCAATAGAAAGCAGGCCTCATTCATTATTTACCTGAATGCATTCTTCGTGCAGTGATTTAAATAGGTAATATTAGGAAATACCTAATATAATTTTAAATAAAATTAGGAACTGAAATATGGTTATAAAATACCATTTTCAATAGCCATTATAAGCCTTTTAATCGTAGTCTCTAAATATCATTATGTATATGGATATTCTTTATTTTAAACTATTGCGTCTCATAGTCTTCATTCAGGTTTTTTTTCGTGTGTCCTTTCTTAAAACAATTGGGTTATCCAGACGAATCTAATGATATATTAATAAAATAAATTCATGGAGTGATTTAAATGACATTAGGTAATACCTAATAAACTAAAATTATTATGGAAAGATTCGTGCTATGGTAATAGTGATGCTAACACTACTCGCAAGACGACAGAGGGGTATCACGCGGGGTAACGGTATCATGTTTTGTTTTGAGCCAGGTGCCATCTTAGCTCGCACGAGTTATACATATGTGTGTATGTATGTTTGTTGCTCTTTCACGCAAAACTACTGAACGGAAAGCTAAGTGATTATAAAAATACATAAATCGTAGATGTCAAAATGTATCACTGTTTATTTCCTGTCAAAACTTCACAGGTTGCTATGCATAACACACTTGCATAGCAACCATATTGATATACGCTGGTAACGCCGCGGGGCGCAGCGAGTATAACCATATTTACGTAGTTTAAAAAAAAATGAGTTCAACGTTTCATTGTCCGATGCACAAATCCTAGATACAAAACGATAAATTCACGTATTTTGTAATATAGTATTGAATATTATTTAAGTTATTTATGGCCTGTGTTGTGATGGATTAAGAATTAAGGATGTTACTACCCCTATTCATCCCAGGGGTGTCGTAAGAGATTGCGATTAAGGAAGAAGAGTATGCCTGGCAACATGACTGCAAAAGTAAGGAAATTTGAAACAAATCCAATACCAACCCGTCTAGCCAACGTGGTGTAGCCGTCCAAAACTTAATTGCTGCAAAGAATCCTTGTTCAGCAACATGTTATTAAAGATTGTTGATATGATATGATGCATAAATCAGTGGTTTATGATTTGTGTATATTACATAAATATAATATAAACGAAGGATTTTGTGAAGTGTTTGTCAGTTTCATGAATATATATTTAGAATTATTTATTTTCAAAGTCAATTGTATATTGACAAGTATTATAGACCCAAGTCGTATTCTATTATACGTAAACCGTTCGTCCGAAGTTCAAGGCTGTAGAATGACAGTTTTTATTTGGTATAGTAGTTAGTAAACATTTACAGCAATTTGTATGAAAATATTTGTTAGTTGACAGTTATCGTCGTACATGGTATTAAAATGGTTTCTGTGTAGGTTAACAAAATTTCGTGTGTTACTAAACTCTTTTGAAAAGGCAGTTGGCCTTTTCAAAAGAGTTTCAAGAAACTGGGCTGGCTATATTATATATAGATTTTTTTTTAAAGGGTAAAATTTTAAAAAGGGAAGATGACCCGTACAAATATGCGTGTCATCTTTTTTCGTCGATCTTCAATCACATTCTGCACATTCTTAATCACATCTCTTGCCACCATTTCTCGAACGCGTTCCGGACTTTCTTTCAAATTTTCTTGATAATCGTCACACTGTTATACTATTTTCTACGAGACCTGTACTAAACATGCTGAAAAACGAGTATATCTGTTTGTTTGTATTCTTGGTACGTATTTAAACACCCAGATTAGTTTTCGTCTTTTATAGGCAGTGTAAAGCTCCCTTTTGCAGTAGAGTGTAAACTAAATCAGTACGCTAAGGGAATGACTATAACACACGAAATTTTGTTAGCGTATATCGTATTACACTTTCTTTCCATGGTATACCAATTTGACTAAAATAGTTATTTTTACAATAGATTTCTTGTGTTTTGGTAAAGAAATGTTACTAAAATGTTGTTCAGCAAATACTCATTTAATAAAAGCATATTATTCTTACCTGGAATAAAATGTAATAGTCGTTTTCTATGAGAAAACACTAGTCTCAAACATTTCAATAAAACAGTAGACAATATAGAGAATTTTATTACTACCTTATTTCGAAGAATTATAGGGAATGGCAGGAATGTCATTTCAAACTACGTTTTATATCTGAACGGATGACTAGTTTTTGCTTGCATTTATGTCAGTTATCACGACAAAGAGAAGGCCATTCAGAATCAAAGTATTTCCATGTAAAATTTAAAATTAGTGCTGAACAAAATCGCTAAAGCCCAGAAAATGTAGCAAATAAACCAAATAGTAGTCATCGGTAGTCATGCGTGAGTTACTTATGGGTCTTGTTTCGTCTGGCATTTACTAAACCAGCCATGCTCTGACACGTTCACGAGAAAATGATCGCTCAGTATGTTTGTTATAAAACACAAAATTAACTGAAATTCTCTGTGATGTTGTGTCTGCCGTGTACATGTCATATTTTTTTTCGATCTTTGTTTCTTTGGTCTTTTCTGCTGGTGTTAATCTTTTCACTCTATAGAAAACTCTTGCTGTATGTCAGATATTAGTAGAAATAGTTATCCGTATTCTTCCGCGAGACCGCTACCGCTACACTGCATGGCTTTCAGGGCGTCTCATGACATGTCCGAATCATCGTAGACGACTTTCGGTGAGTTTTTCTGCTATGGGCGTGACTTTGAAACTGCCTCTGATGTGCTCGTTTCGTACTTTATCGATTCGAGTTACACCTATTACACTACACTACACATATTTTAAATAGAGTAGAAATTATTTATTTACAATTGTACTCGAAGATATTAAGAACAAACACTACAAAATGACACAAACAAATCTAGAAGATATTTCTATTACAATATACAGTTTTTTTTAACTACATACTTTAGGAACTTGTCATAATTAGTTCAAAATATTACATTCATACTGAGTTCATTAGTGGAAATCGAAAGAAGCCAGTTAATCTTGCTGAATTAATGGAACTACATTATAGTTGTTAGGTTGGAATTAATGATAGAGACAATATCTAGAAACAAATCATGAATTACAAAATTTACCCCTGAAACACCACAAAATACAAAAAGGCGTTATGGTACCCATTGCTATCGGTATAAATATTCTTTTAGGTGTATACGTTAATAAAAAAGATTATACCCATAAAAAGATCGCCACTACACAGATACGCCAAACTTCCCGAGAAGTGGTAACATTTATAAATGTATCCAATAATAATTCCCTTTATCGTTAACTATATTTTAGCAGTTGTCCTAATAAAGTAGCATACCCTCTTACCAGAAGCGTTTCAACTTGCAAAGTTAGTGGCGGTAAAACTTTTTCCTCCGAGATTGTGTACGATTTTCTGGACGAAGATATTTGTGATATAAAGGTTTAGGTGAACGTTTTTATCGCTCATATTATATTATATTGGTGGTTATTTTTAAACATCTTGTTTGTGACAAACTTATTTATATAAGGAAATGTACGGAGAGAAAGGAGAGTTTGAAACTATGATAACAATAACAGCTTCAGGTATATATCTCACACATAGTGACCATCTGAGAACAAATTTGGTAGAATTCGTACAAAAATAACTGCTAATAAACATCTTCCTAGCCTTTATTCCCAAGTTTATTTTGGGGTCGGCTACTAATTAAACCGGTTTTACCTGAATTTCAGTTTTTCCACGGAGCAATTGGCATCGGACCTCGGCAACCCTAAGGGAGGACTGAAATTCGAAGATTGAACTAGTTGTTACTATATTTGAGGGCACTAACTTCCCAATAACGATGGAATAGATATTCATGACAACCGGGACCGACGGCTTTACGTGCTCTCCGAGGCACGGGCGTTTAACACCGCCAAACTTCCAAACTCCGGGCTGCTATTAGGAATTTCCTTAGAAAAACCCAAAAACACTTTTTGGCCCGACCCGGGATTTGAACCCGAGACCTCTAGATTAGCAGAAATAAAATAAAATAACTGCTAATAAACAAATGAATTTAATTTCTTAATACCATAATATTATGGATACATTGTGTCCAGCTGTAGATTAAATGATCTTTCTCTTCATACTCAGGTACTGGTAGCCGTCATTATCATCACCGGTGATGTAAAATATCGGCTTTGAATTTAATAAAAACAGACGACATTTCATTACATTTGCATATAGTGAAAAAGACCTGGGTCACTGGGTGTACCCTAAAAAGGAAGTCCAAGAGAGCATGCTTCAAAACTTAAAATTATGAGTTTGGCTAACGAATCGGAACGTTTATTAAGCCGTTACTAACTCTCTAGATAATAACAGGCTTTTTAACTATAGAAAATTAAAGGCTTCTGAGGTTTAAGGTATATTTTTGTGGATGTATGACAAAAATATATTAAAAGAACTGGATAACAAAGCACTGTTGGATGATTTCATTTTAAGAACCCGCCTCGCAATATCTTTCCCCACCACAATGATCCCAATGACCCCGTATAAAGCCACAGTAAAAGAAGAAAATAACTGAATTGCCATCATAAGCTGATACAAACACTAGCAACAAGTTCTAAATCTTGAATGATCTATAAGATAGATTGTAAACTGATGAGCAATCCTACTAAATTGAACAACATTTATTATTAAACTCATTGCTTAAACTTGACTTAACATTCTGCCTCCTTTGGCTTTTTAATTTTGGAGGAAGCCTAAAATTTATTTATTAAGGAGAAAATACCAAATTTATGTGACATTTTCAAACCACCTTCTCAAAATTAATATACTTTCAGCTTTTACTTACTTTGATATTAAATTTAGGGTACTATAATCCCAACCAGGAACCCTTTTAGTTACGCCACGACTTTCTGTTATCTATGTTCTATTTTTAAATTATTTAGTGCGGTATATAACTTGAAAACTCATTTCACATAATTGACTGCACGTTTGGCCTAGTGGTTTAATTAGGCGACCGTACGCCGCTTTCTGTGCCAAGTGATTGTGGATTCAAATCCCACAATTGACAACATTTTTTTTCTGAGTCTGCGTGTTCTTTTTGTTTACAGTACGTGCAATAATCACTAGAAAAATAGAGTACTCGGTAACTAATTAGCTCCCATATTGAGAGAAAAAGTTTAGATATATTGATCTAGTTTAAATACTGTCTAAAGTTAATTAATGTTGACAACAAAACCCTAACATATTATTTCATAACGCGTTGTTTCACTATTAAAACCCCCTATAAAGGTGTATGATATGACAGTAAGTGGGTTAACAAGCCACGTTTACAATATTATATTAAGGAATATTTACATACAAGCGCCGACAAACTTGCTCGCATCATTGCTTACTGGTCGCGTGACCAAAATAAATAATAATAAATAAATATTTCGGACATCTTACATACAACGTCATCTAGTCCCAAACTAAGCAGAGCTTGTATTATGGGTACTAAGCAACTGATATAAATACATAAACATACTTTTTTTTTGTAAATACATTCATATTATACATAGAAAAACACGCAGACTCCGAAACAAATATTTGCAGATCCCACAAATATTTGGTCTGACCCGGGAATCTAATCCGAGACCTCTTGATCAGCAGCCGCATACGCAAACCACTAGACCAACAAGGCAGTCGACCAAAAGACTGGCAGCATTGCCACGTTCAATGGCAACGCTAATTCTCAGTGCTAGAAAAAGGCCATTCTTTTGGTCATAGAAGCGTCGATCAGTTGCATAACCACGTTTTAAGTTTTGTATTTAAAACGGTACTAGAATATTATTCTCGATAACTGTGGCCAGTGTACCGTAGTAGATAAAAAGCGAAGGGTAAAAGAGCATGCCTTCTGGGCTTGAACGTTTAGTTCGATCTTTGCCGAAGAAATTCTAGTGTAAAGCTTTAAACGCAATGAAGTGAATTCTAGTGGAAAAAGCTTCATTTATATAACCTAATGTTTCAATATGATGAAATATACATATTATATAATCGTCGTGAGTGTCGGATTATCGAGATTTTTAGAGCAAGATTATTTAAATATTAAAATGGGTTTGAATAAATATAAAAAATGAATTTATTTAAAAGCGGTTTTTTGTTTCCATTTTAGATGAAGTATAGTTACTTAATTATTCATTTTTACTGAAATTTCTATGTTCCGTGGTTCAGTTAGGTTTAGTATGCGGACAACTTGGTATAACTTGCAATGATTTGGGTCGTGAACTTCCAAAAATCGTTTATTAATGCAATATGTGTAGCTATGCCTATATGCTATTTTATCGGTTGCATAAATATATTATTATGATCTGCACATTTTTTCGAGTGGTATTAGCGGTCGCCACGCTACTTTCTACTTCACGATGTGTTGTGGGTTCTAAACCTACATTGGAAAACGCCTTGTGTGATCTAAAAATGTTTGTTCTGATTCTCGGTGTTCTTTGTGCCTATATCATATATGTTCGTAAAGTCCCATTCTACTACTACTGCTAAGATGTTTATCCGTAATGGGGGTTTGTCTTTTTCAATAATAAAAAACACGGCTTCACACAACACTACTAATTACCAACAGAGAGTTTCCTTTGAAAACCAAACAGAAGATATAACCAAGTATCATTCGTAAGCCAATTCAAGAAAAACTTTTTCAATGCCTTCTTTCCCCAAGAGCTTTGTAACAAATTTCACCTAATATAATCAAACAATTTTATTCAACTACCTCCTAATTCAATTTCAATTTAAAAGTTAAACATAACTTGGAAAATTCATTACTTTTCGGGCACAAAGTATTTAGTATTCTTTGTTCGTTTCGCAGACATAAAACAGTGTTGCGTATCTTATAAATATGTACCGAATTTCTGGTTTTATTTACCGTATGAGACTTACCTCGTCTTACCTACATAATTAAATTCTTTGTGGGCTTCAAGATAGCGTTCACTCTCTGGAGACGGGACGAGTAAACTTGAGAGATTCTGTAGACATTAAGATTTAGTGGTTTTCTTTAAAAAATATTTTGTACATGAAATGCCTAGTTTCTACCTCAAGCTTAGCAAATATATTGCTACGTGTTTTTTTAATCGAGGAGTCGGTGTTTATTAAGTAAGGGGAAAGTGAAAGCCTTAACTCTTTCGATGCCATGATAACCCTCACACAACATATATTTAAAACATATATTGATAAACTAGAAGCAATTCAAATTCGATTCCTATAATTACACGTTAACAAAAATGTCAAAGAAAAACACAAAAACACAAAGCAGCCAAGTGCGAGTCGGACTCGCCCATGAAGGGTTCCGTATCAGCAAGTAACATCATATAAAAGTTCTTGTAGTTCGTTGTAACTTTGATCGATGTTTTTATAACAGTGAATTGATTGAATGAAAGGTAAATTGCGGTTTACGATTTATGACGTATTAGAAAAAAATGATCTTAGAAACCTCAATATCATTTTTGAACACCTATCTATAGATACCCCACACGTATGGGTTAATGAAAAAAAAAATTTTGAGTTTCAGTTCCAAGTATGGGGACCCCCAAAATGTATTGTTTTTTTTTTTCATTTTTGTATGAAAATCTTAATGCGGTTCACAGATTACATCTACCTACCAAGTTTCAAAAGTATAGTTCTTACGGTTTCGAAAAAAAGTGGCTGTGACATACGGACGGACAGACAGACAGACATGACGAATCTATAAGGGTTCCCTAAAAACTAATGTCTTATAGTTTAAACAGTTTGCTGAAGGACACCAGGGATGAACCAAATAAAAATATTTTTAAAAAGAAATTAAAAAAACATTTACTGGATTCTATTTACTAAGTTTTTGTTGTACCTATGCTTTAAGTCCACAAATAATTTCCTAATTAGTAGTAAAGAGCTGTTTTGTTTTCTAAAGATTGTTAAGTAAGAGTTAAGTATTCAATTTTATAAGTTGATAATTGTACGGAGACTCGATCGAAATTTGTAAATTTGTATGTTTTATTTGTAATAAATAAATAATAATAATAACCTAAATCCTAACTATATATTTCATAACTAGTTTAGGCAAATTTGTATCTTCAGATGTAAAATGAAGCTTATCCGAATTTCTTAGTTACAATGGATCGTCTCACAGCACTAAAATAGTTACCTACATTGTTTCAGTTACAAAGCTTTTGCAAACTTCAATAACACTCTGGAGAACAAGAAGATAAGAATTTACTTTCCTCACTTAGAAGTAGTAAAAATACAATTGTCTCATTTAGTTGATATCCAACTCTGTTTCTATTGTAACAAAGTTTAAATTTGTAAACTTATTAGTGTGGACGTACAGGATTAGTGTATTATGCTAGTGTGTAACTAGAGTTTACAGGGGTATTATTAACGTTGTTTGTGTAAAATTTAAGTTTATTTAGTTCTTGTGATCTCACTGTGTAATCGTACCTGGCCCCTGCTCAGGCCTGGCAGACCGGAAGAGTTCTATGTCTCTCCTGATCCCGCTCCATCCTCTAACATGAATCTAGTCTAGCAGGGAGAATAGGAATTATTTTTAAGCAAAACGGTGTCAGTTGACAGTGATTGCGTGGAACGTGGATCTCATACACCTGGATTGTGAAATCGATACCGTAGTTTACTGATTTCATATTGTAGTTTAAACAAAAAATAAATGTAGCTAAAATGTTACCAGTCTATTATAGTAAGTAATAGTGATTTTTTTAATACATTTTGTGAATCTGTAATTTTATAGACTGTGTTAGAGATTTATAGTTTAGATTGGTGTTTAGTCTCAAGGGTAAGGCTTTGTGTTCGTCTCAAGGCTAAAATATTATTTATTACAAATCCTAGACAATGCTGCTCCCACTAGATTACAACACATTGATGCGTAAAAGGGTAAAAGAAATGGTTGTAATCAATGCTTACCAGACTGTTTCGTAATAAAAAAATGATCGTATTCATTTTTTGTATCGATACATATTAATCGATCAAGAGATATAAAACATAACATGATTAAAAAATTCTAATAAATTTTATGCAGTTTTTTTTAATTTAAAAACAAATCATAAATATATAATTTTCCTGTCTATATAACATTTGTTTCAAAGGCGACAATGTTAATTTGCATGGTAGCATTATTATTATTTTAAATACAACTATTAAGCAACAATTGTGTATGGTAAAGGTTTTCGATTTTATCTTATCACGTTTCGGTACACAGTACTTAAATTTTTTTCAAATCCCACCAATATTATAAAAAAAATATTGACGTAACTTGGACTTACAAAATAATTCGCTCCGAAATCCCGGTAGTATACTATACATAATGATTTCACGGAGATTACAAAAAATGTTACGAGAACATTATTTTTTACAACGAATAATAATAAACCCGGTAAAATTGTTATTGCCGAAACTGTTACTGAGAAATTACATCTAGGTTTTAAGGAGTATTTAAAGATAGACATTTTTATACAAAAATTGTAATAAATTAAGTTTAATAGTTTGTTATTATTTCCTAATATTTACATTTGAAAAGAACTATTATTTTGTAAATAAAATATATGTTTAAGATAGATTATAAAACAAAGGAAGTAGTTATAAATACTTCCTCGTTAGATTAGCGGTTAGCGTATGTGACTGTTGTACAAGAGGTGACAGTTTCGATTTCCGCGACATGATGCTGTTGCATTTTTCTTATAAGAAACTTTTAATAACAGCCCGGAGCATAAAAGTTCGCTGTGTTTCATATACGAGCCCCGGAGAGTATATTACGACGTCCGTCAACATTCGATCCTGGTTATCATGAACATCTATAGTAATCGATATTGGGACGCCTCAAATATAGTGATAACTAGAACAACATTCGAATTTAGTTCACCCTCATCGTTGCAAAGGTACGATGCCAGACACTTCGTGGAAAAAATGATATTCAGGTAAACGTTACGTTACGTTTCTTGAATATCGTTAATAATAATGTCTGAAACGAAGATGAGATGAATTTGTAACATTAAATACCTTACTAATTCAAGTTACTTCTCAAAGTTTCACCTTATATATAAATTTAGTATTCAAATACATATCATTTTGGGTATCCTCTACAGAAAATGTTCAAAAAAAAGTCGCTCAAAAATATTGTAATATAAAGCCGAGTATTAATTAATTTCCGGTGACTTAAAAATACCGCCGCCAACCATTTCCTGCAACGAAAAGTATTGTGACCTCAAAAAAAGTTGTTATATTAATCCCCTTATTAATCCCTACTCTTTTATCTACGCGAACAACAATTTGATTACGTTGAGAGGAAAGATCATTTTTCATTCTCTCTCGTATTCGATTCGTATTTTTTTACTTACCGTATTTCTTTATAAATTAAAACGAATTTGATGGTTTCCGTATTAAAAGTAAGTATTTTTAAAGTATATTAAAGACATTGAAGAAATGTATAATAATATTATGTGATGATAAGCGATAAAATTGCTTTAATAATTGTAACTACTTTCGGTACCTTACTAAGGTATTTACGTAAATTTCCAAATGAATCTACATATTATTGAAAGTTTAGATTGACTTCAGTCTTTCTTTTGTTATGTTTTCAATAAGCTTTTTAAAACAGTTTTAACATCTGTATATTAATACGTGAAGACTAAAATTTGTACCCCTTTTTTATGAAAATTGCTTATAGTTTATGGGGAGGAGGAGTACATGGAAGCTATTTTTTTTATTCCTACTAATATTATAAATGTAAATGTAAGTTTGTTTGTTACGCTTTCACGCGAAAACTACTCAACTGATCTTCATGAAACCTAAATTTCCACATATTTTTGGAGATATTAAAAAATACAAAAATATTGACATAATCTGTACATCTGATCCTTTTTGTTAATACATACTAATTGTACATAGAAACACACGAAATCTAAAAAAAAATTTGCAGATCATACAAAAATTTCATCCGACCCGGTAATACCACCTTAAGCACAGTGGTCAGTAGCTAACACTGCGTTACCGAGGCACTCGATATGTATTTTTTTATACATAATGTTTCATTATCATCATCAACAGCCTTTAACAGTCCACTGCTGGACATAAGCCTCTCCTTTAAAAGGAGGTTTTGGCCTACTATACCACGCTGGCCAAACGTAATGTTTACATATGAGAAAAATATTTTTTTTATGAGTCTATATCTCTGATGTTAAAATCTAAACAGTTGCCTAAAGAAGTAAATAAAAATGTATCTAACTATATTTATCTTTATTTATACTTGCATAAGTTTAAAGGCCTTAAGCTTTGCTATGCAAATCAGAGATGCCCAACATCAAAGCACCACAACGTAACCAAATACAGCATTAAAATTGCATAGGCATAAGTAAATTGTAAAAGACTAAAAGGATTTGTTTTTGTTTTAACTGGAGACTTTGATACTAAAATTGTTTAAGATTAATGAAAATGACTACACCTAGTAGGTGACATTTCTAGTCCAGACTTTTTGTTTTTGGACTATTAGGACAGATGTGGTCAATATGATTATTCTTAATAGCAGCCCCGAGTATGGAAACTGGTGATGTTTTACTACGGTGCCTTTATTTTCAGGAAAAGTCGGTTGTACTAGCAGCCAACTCTAAATAAACTTAGATCAGTACTTGGATTGTTTGAAACTGTAATTGGTCCCGGTAGGACATAGTGCTATGAATTTCGTGCTATTTGTCCTAGAAACTTGCTTTTCGTAGTTTTAGTTGTCCTTAGAATATTAAAATTAAAATATGATCACAATCTTCTAAAACCTTCTGTACACGTATAGGGATGTTTGTACTTGTTCTTTGAGTACACCTGTTGTTAACAAGACTGTTTTAAGAATAAACTTCTACGAAAACAAACAGACAGCCTTCAGAACTTTAACGATCCAAATCTTTAGGCGTTTCGTTTATTGTCGTTAACTTTCTTGTTGAGTTCTTAAGACAAACTTTACGTGCGTCACTTTTGGAAGGTAAATTACTGTTTAATTAGAATCTATACTTTAAATGTTGGATTACGCTTTTTGACCGTCTTCAAAAAAAAGGAGGACGTTCTCATTTCGTCGGAACCCTTTTTTTATTTTATGTATGTTCAGTTAATTTCGTCGTTTATGAACTGATTTCTAAAATTCTTTTTGCATTGGAATGGGCGTAGCTTGCAAGTGGTCCCACCATATCGGGATCTGATGATAGGATCGCAAGAAAATCGAGGGAATTCCTGAAATATCATTGGCACAATTGTCGCGATTTGGGTACTCGAAATAGTTTTTCTTTGAAGTCGGTTTCTTTTTGTTAAAATTATTACATATTTGTTTTTTTATACATTGACAGTTCTTTTGGTCTAGTGCTTAGTGATGTTAACTGCTAAGCTGGAATCCTGAGTTCAAATAAATAACAGTGGGATGAGCATTTTAATATTTCTTTTTTCTCTTTTAATCAAGTGGATATCAAATTTTATACTAATATCGAGACAAATTTATAGACATATTTATAGCTTATATTGATTGTCTACCATTAGTATGAGCTCTGCTTAGTTTGGGACCAGATAACGTTACGTTAGATGTCCGAAAATACGGCCTCTATTTTCATTGAAGGCTGCAATCTTTATTCATCGCAACTAAATCATCTACTCTTCTCTTTATGTATCGCAAATTATAAATATAAAAAAATCGGCCAAGTGCGTGTCAGGCCACGCACAGGAAAGGGTTCCTCAGTCAACCATAATGGTTACGTGGATTTAAAATCGTATCTAATAGATAGTTGTTATATTTACCTAAAAAAAACTACACCCATAAATATTTAAGTTTACGAAATTTAAATCACTTTACATAGAGTTGAAATTTACTTGAAATTTCCTAAACATTTGATGAAATTCCAAGTTCAGATACTTGGGTAATGCCGGTGGGAGCCAGCCGTCTGGCAAACCTGCCAGTAATTCAAACGTGACTCAGTTATTTGTGAGGTTACCTGTTGGGTAGGTTTCGGCGTACATAATAAATTAAATTCAAGAGAGTTAACACGACTAAGATACGTCCAACAATCCTACTAATATTAAAAATGAAAAGCTTGTGAGGATGTACGTATGAATTAGAGGGAACGGATTTTGATTAAACATAACTGCTATATAGCATAAACATTAAAGTAACATATAGGCGATCATTTATTGCAATAATCGACACAAATACGCGAACAACGAAACAACAAATATTGTAATGTAAAGTTTGCACTTATCAGAAAGCCGGCGTCTTAAGGTTTTCCAACAAAAAAGGTTTTCTTTCATCATAGCTTTACTACTGTATTTATTACTGTAGTATATAATATTTTTTATTCTCTACTAATATTTGGAACGCCAAAATAGCACTGTACTTAGATTATTGGTCAAAAGTAACAAATTGAGTATTGTGATACAAACACTACTATAGAGTCCATAAAAGATGAGATAGAAGAGATGAAAAAAATATTTTTTTGTAAATTATCATTTTTATCCAAGTATTAGTCTATGTATATTGACTTTAGGTCTTAGGTTTTTACTGATATGTTTTTTTAAGTAGCATTTTTATAAATCAAACTTAAGTTCTATATTCTAACTAGTTCTCTAAGCGATAAGTTCTCTAAATATATAGCTGTTGTAGGCAACGGGCCACATAAATACACTTTATTGACCGACGGTTCTGTTGAATGGCGCCGGTTGTGGTCTCGTTTATAACGTAAATAGTCTGAGATATTCAACCAACGAAACAAATTCATTATTTGAATTGGTTGAATATCGTAATATTGCGGTTTATTATTTAACATTTCGAAATTGTATATGTTTGACGTCTGCTGTCAATACGTCTACACTCGTATGAATAGGTATGTTTTTACTTTTTAGGAAGAATTGAAGGGCTATTTTTTTTATAAATCATAGATGGAAAAATGTGATAATACCTTTATAGATCCAAACAGTTAGTTAGTTAGTCTGGCTTAGAATTTTTTTATATAATAAATAAATATTTCGGACAATTACACACAACGTTATCTTGTCGCAAACTAAGCAGAGCTTGTACTATGTGTACTAAACCACTGATATAAATACATAAACATACTTTTTTTTTGTAAATACATACATATTATACATAGAAATCACCCAGACTTCGATACAAATATTTGTGGATCACACAAATATTTAGTCCGACCCGGGAATCAAACCCGAGACCACTTGATCATCAGCCGCATACGCTAACCACTAGACAAACAAGGCAGACAATACATGTTATAAACAAACTAGCTAGTGCCCGTTGCTCCGTCCGTGTTTGTCTGCTATCGTGGTAAAAAAAAATCTTTACTAAAGCATCAAAGTATCTCCATGATAAATGCCTTGAAAATACCTAATGCTAAATAATTTTGCGTGGTTGTTATTTAAATTGGACGGGATATGAATTGAACCTACTACCTCTCTGGCTAAACAGTGCGATTCTCTAACCTCTAGGTAAATAGATCCGTGAAAACATTTAAGAGTTAATTCACTCACTGTAAACCTTAGATCCTTTGAACTATTAAAATGAAACTATGTAAACGATAGTAAGGTTTAATTTCCACACTCAATAAGTTAAATTAAATTAAACTAAAACACTTAAAAGGTTTATAAATGAAACTTCACAGTCACAGGTTACTAATGTTTGCTTAAATCAACGTTTAAAAATAAAATGTAGTAGTGTCAACCTATCGCCGTCCACTGCTGGACGAAGGTCTCCCCAAAGGAACGGCAACCATCCCGGTCTTAGTTAATTCACTCACTGTATACCTTAGATCCTTTGAACTTTTAAAATTAAACTATGTAAACTATAGTAAGGTTTGCTTTCGACACTCAATAAGTTAAATTAAATTCAACTAAAACACTCAAAAGTTTTCTAAATAAAACGTTACAGTCACAGGATACTAATGTTTGCTTCAATCAACATTTAAAACTAAAATGTAACACAAAGTGATTATCCGATCAAACCGCATAGCTTTTAATATAATCAATTGAGTTAAAAGTCTTTTTTCTCAAGTAAGACAACAAAATTAGTATTACGCTACAAGTCCTTAAAAGTTGCGTTTCTAACAGAAGATTCGGCAATCCTAACTGAACTTTGTGTACTATAAGTTTGTAATATAATTATATTTATTAACTTATAGTATATCTGAAAGAAAACAAAAATAACGTACATTATTCTAACAAAAAAAAAACTTGTATATATACATGCAAAACTATAAAAATAATTTCTATAAAAGATACCATTTAACTATAAATTTTCTTATTTTATTTACGATAACTAATTTTCCGTTCAACCATTGCACGTTTAGCTTACTCAAGGAAGTTTCAAGGAATCGGGGCATATTTATTCTGCTTATCTAACGATGAGTCAGGATATTCCCGTGATATCATTATTTCTGTTCAATGACATGTTTATTTTACCTAATAACTTGCGAAGTAGGCAATCGTTCTTACTTAAATATACGTGGAGATATTACATTGAAGTTATAGCTTTAATGGGGAGAGAATAAGACATTTATGAAAATGAATGTATTTTTTTGTACGCATTTCTGATTTTGCTGTAATTGAATTACTTTATCGTCGTGGATTTTACTTTACAAATTTTTCTATTTATGTTTACAAATAAATATTCACAAAAATCATTTCTTAACCTTTAGCAACTTGGAAAATATTTCCTACAAAGACTGCAATAATAAAAAAGTTGTGTAAAAAATTAAAAAAAAAGCCCAGACAGATTGAACTGATTTCCATCAAGAACAATCCCAACTAATTCATTTTTCAAACAAACAAAAAACAATATCAAAATCGGTTAATCGGTTTGGGAGCTACGATGCCACAGACAGACACACACACACACACTCACACACACACACACTCACACACACACACACTCACACACACACACACTCACACACACACACACACACATACACGTCAAATTTATATCACCCCGTCGTTTTTTGCGTCGGGGGTTAAAAAGAGAATTAAGGCGAAAAGCGAATTGACAAAAAATACCACAGTAGGTAGGTATGTTTATTATAATTAATTCCACCGTATTTAACTGACAAACAGAAACATAATAACATTATTTTAGAAACAAAAAATGATCTCAGATACAGTGATAACAAGATTATTTAAAATGAAGTAAGTATAAATTATTTTTCTTTACTAAACCAATGTTATAAAATTAATGAAAACTCTCATCTATTAGAAAATGAAGATAATTTAGTAGTCTATATATTCTAATAAATACTGCTATAAGCTTTTGAAATTATTCATAGTCGACATTCAAGTTATTCCAAGTTCATTTACAAGCTTCAGGATTATCAAAATTAAAGACAGCATACAAATCGCTCCATTAGAATAAAAATGGTTTAGCTCAAAATTTATGTAACCTGATTTCGTTAAACACGGAGATCGTTCTCTTTTTATCAACATAAATTGCTTCCAGTACATGCATTATGAGCCATTCGTTTTTAGTTAATCCTTATTTTCTTCTCCAGAGTAAAGAAGCAAACGAGTCATCTGTTCGTAAGTCTAGTATATTGACCGTTCTGGAGTTTAAGTATTACTTATTCTAGTTATTTAATACTACTGCAACATTATCACAGTTTATAAATAAGATAGTTGAATGGATTATGTAAAAGGCAAAGGCTCACGTAGAAGAATAAATGAACCATAAATATATTCGAACATTTTTAGATTTAGCTTACTTGATTATGTACAAACATCAAAACTAGTATATATGTCCTTCTTCTAGGTTCAATCTCACTCTATACGAAATTTATTCAAATCAATGCATCGTTTTAATTGTGAAAACATGACAGACATATTACTAGACAAATACACTTATGAATTTATAACTTTAGTGTGGACTTCAGCTTCTTTATAAAAATAAAACATTAAGTTATTATCTAAATAGAAGTAGTATTATTTTACTACTACAACTAAATTTAATTTTATATGAAGAAGTTTCCATTTCAATAATCCAAATGGTTTTTCTAATATGTTATTCAATCAACCCTACTATGTAATTAATGGTTAACTGTGTAGATTAATCCGAAGGACTAATAGAATAACAAATTCTGTATAAACTTAATGTTTACGGTCAGTACTGATTTGTAATTGAAATCAGGCAACAAACCTAACAAGCTATGTATCTGTAAATGTAAATATATATTGTGAAAACGATATTCATAGTTTCAGTATGAAACTGACATAGTTTTTTTATCACATAATTTATAAAGAAGACTACTTGTTTCGCTACTAAAACACATTTGTACTAAACATTATATATTTTTTAAAGCGAACTGATAAACTAAAACATAAAAGCTTTGAAATCCTATTCCTATTATAAATCTTCAAACTTAAATACAGAACCCAACCCGTAATCTAATCCTAATCCAACAAGAACAATAAGACCCTGAAAACGACACCACTTCAATCGGTCCATTAATAACCGCCATTTACTAACTTTTTCTATCTACAATTCCGAGGACGACTCGCACAAAAGAAAAAAAATAAAGAAAGACAGATCACGTTCCTCGCCGTCTCGTCCACACTTACCTCTCCGTGATTAATGAACCCATGTCTATGCGCCAATTCGTGGGCTTCCTCCGGCCCACCGGGAACATACACAGCAAATTGGTGATGGTACAACGGTACACAGAAGTCCAGCACTGTCAGTAGCACGACTACGTACGCTAACATCGCGCAAGCCGCGCATCGCACGTTACTACCTAACTAACACGCGAACCAGAAACCCGATCATTGTAAGACGTACACTCGCGAGATCTTATTTTCCAGGATCCGAATGACGTCTGTTCTCTGTGACGCCACCGCGAACACTGAATCCGCGTGACTAAAGGTCTTTCGGAGTAATTTTGTTAGGCGCATGCGCGAAACTTGGCGCCCTTTCTTAGTCCACTGGCCACCCAAACGTATTGTATACAACGTCAATTGTCTTGAATAACTAATTGGGTTGTATCGATGTACTTATTAAAGTCTTTTTTCAATTATTAATTTGCTAAATATTGGTTGCTATTGATCATTTAGAGTATAATCATGGCATGTGTTAGTTTTTCGTATATTACTGGTTATTTTTTAAATTTCATAGTTGAAAAGAGCGTGAGGGAATCTTTAATAATAGAAAAATATAATTATGATATGTCTTTATGCTACGTTTTTACTACGAAATTTGGTATAGAAATATCTACTTTGATTTTTGAACAAGGATATTGTCGCGATAGTCGACGTACACGTGGGTGGGTTGTGTATACTATTACAACGAAACTACAAAAGTCTTTGCAAAAATTAAAACAATAAAATGATACGTAAATATTTCGGACATCTGACACATATTGCCATCTAGTTCTCACGAACATAATCAGTACTTTAAAAAATAGACTACATGATAGACTATTAATTACTTTGTAACTGAAATGAAATAATAATTTAAAATATAAAATAATCTAACAACAACTATTAGAAAGTAGTTTTGTATAATTTCTTGTATTTAAGACTTTACGCTAATAGCCAGTGCAAGTTATGTGACCCTGACCTTCTCAATTTATTACTTACACTACCAAATCCATGCGTATAATAGTCCGTGAGCTGGTAAGCATTTTGAGTAGATGTTTGAAGCAATCTGAATATTTATCAGATACCTCTTCCATAGTATAGGAATGCAGATCCAAACAACTTTTTGTAAAAAGGATATTGGCAACTTCTAACTTTGAAAGTCAATTAAGAATTTTTCTATATTTAAACAACTAAGCAGCTGATTAACGCTTTTCATGAGAAAAAGGCTGGTCTGTTTTAGCACAGAGAATTAGCATTGCCATTCAACGTGACAAATGCTGCCAGTCTTTTGGGAAATCTACCAGTAAGTGATGATGATAGGGAATTCTATTCCCTATCATCATCACTTACTTATATAAATATTGTAAATATTTTGATGAAATTTTAATATTCAAAAATAAAGAAATTAATCAAGCCAGACGATTTACAAGGAATTTAAACCTTCTAAGATGTTTGCAGAACTATTTTGATTGGTTACATAAGTACAAAAATATGTTTGGGGCAAGTTATAATTTTTACTAGGTATTATTTAATATTAAGAATAAATATAAAAAAAACACTTATTGGTGATACTGCTTATTTGATTAGGGCCTCCAGCTGGGTCTACATTTGTATTAGGACACTATGCAGAGGCAACACACAAATTTTCAGAATTCTACTTCAAAAAGTCCATCAGCTTTCTCACTATAAACAATGTTGTGCTCTTTTCCTTCTTGCCTTGCCTGTGACTTGAAGGATGGTAATAAATAAATTAATATTTCGGAGATCTGACACAAAACATCATCTACTCCCAAACTAAGCAGAGCTTGTATTACGAGTACTAGACAACTGTTATTAATACATAAACTTTTTTTTTTGTAAATATATACATATCATACATAGAAAACACCCAGACTCCGTAACAAATATTTGTGAATCACACAAATAATATTTGGTCCGAACCGGGAATCGAAACTGAGACCTCTTGATCAGCAGCCGCATACGCTAACCACTAGGCCAACAAGGCAGTGATACTAATAAAACTCACACATGTCGTCTGATACGATAACCAGGCTGCTTCAATTACCATTACTTTAACCTCATTCATATTATATCGTATCTTAGCCAAATACAAAATATCTAAAAATTATGGAAACCAAGCAAAAGTACAATTACTAACTAGTATGAGAGGAACCGCATTATAATAGCAAGCCGTAGAGTTCGTAACTTCCCCTCGATGCGGTCCCGTGAAACCATTGAAATGTTTTAATTGCATATTACGGGATGCAGTTCTGATATTGGAACTTTGCTGCAATACATGCAGGAACAAAAGAGCCTTTGAAATGCAGTACTGCAAGTTTAGTTGGATGTTATTCAGTTATACTATTGTTATTTTTTAAATTTTATTAATTTTTTTATCATTTCAGCTTATATAAACTGACTTCACTAACCAATTCCTTCTAATACTTTTTCTAGCTTTTACTCACCATTCTCTTTACTCCGGGCTAGTAGCCCGTGAGTTAAGAGTTTCTTATAAGGAAATCCAAACAACGGCCCGTCCTGGGATTTAAAACTAAAAACCTCTTGATTATTATAATAATTAATCAATCGCTTATCTTACTAATATTGTAGAGAGGTAAAGTTTTGTAAAGTTGTAGAAACGAAATTTTTGGTTCTACTGAATCACTTTAGAAAATTCTTATATCAATAGAAAGCCACAATAACTGTGAGTATCTTAAGCTCTGTACACAACGAAAAATTATAATTGAGATATCCAATAAAAACGCGGGTGAAACCGCGAGTAAAATCTAAGATTTGATAATTATATTCTAATCAATGATTTCAATGCAATTTGCCATGAATATCTTCATGACAAATTTCATGACTTTAATTCTTGGGGAAGGACGTATATTACTTTTTATCGAGATAACTGACATTATACGCGGGAGTATATTTCAACTGGTTAATGAATACCACTATGGAGGAACGCGTGTTGTGTTCCTCCTACACAAAGGGAGGATCCTCCGACCAGGCGAGGAGATGATGCCTGGCGGGCTATGGTCTAACAGTTGATGTTGGGATGTTGTATATATGCCAATTGTTGCGAGAATTTCTCTATCGCGATTCAGGATTAGTAGTTACTCCATATAGTTTATTCCGTATTTCTTCGCGCTAGATGGTACTGTTGTATGTTTTCGTCGCGTTGTTTGTGGAAGTAGCCATACCACAATTAATTTTAAACTGTTGACTTCTTTAGACTGTCAGCCGCTGAGCTTAAATATATGTGTGTATTACAAAGAAAAAGTATGTTTATGTACCTTTATCAGTTGTCTAGTACCCATAATACAAGTTCTTCTGAGTTTGGGACTAGATGGCGCTGTAAGATGTCCGAAATATTTATTTATTTACTGTCAATATTGTAAACACTATATCAATTAAAAATATGACTTGCACAGCAAAACCCTGTCAAGTCTAGAATGGAGCAGCTGTGTCCGAGTTTCTTTTTTGGTAGTATTGATTGGATCAATAATTAATAGTGTTTACATTACATGCTTGTAATAGTGATAGCCAATCATTATTACAATTTCACAGATATAGTAGCCTAAATCTTTAACAACCATAATGCTACGTAATCTTGCCGTTGGATGTTTCAAGCCTCCCGAAGGTCGGTAACGACTGCTATCTTATGATAACTACCGGCAACAACTGCTTAACGTGACCTCCAAATCTCAAAAATGATCATAACATATCATACCACAAACGGTCATACATCCAGGTACTAACCGTGCCATCGTTGCTTACTCTCGATGATTTTTGATGATCTATATAAGTATCATCCTCCTAGTCATTATTAAAAAGTTTATTTGGGGTCAACTACTAGTTCAACCGGTTTTACCTGAATTTCAGTTTTTCCACGGAGCGACTGGCATCGGACCTCCGAAACCCTAAGGGAGAACTGAAATTCGAAGATTAAACTAGTTGTCAGTTGAGGACACTGACTTTCCATTAACGATTGCCATAGATGTTCATGACAACCGGAACCGACGGCTTTACGTGCTCTCCGAGGCACGGGCGTGAATCACCGTCAAACTTCCAAACTCCGGGCAGCTATTAGGAATTTCCTAAGAAAATCCCAAAAACACTTTTTTGGCCCGACCCGGGATTTGAACCCGAAACCTGTTGATTAGCAGTCGCATACTCTAACCACTAGACCAACGAGGCAGTAACGTGTATAAAGTGACCTATATAAGTTTAATAAACTTTTACCGATTGAAGGGCGTAAGTTTAACAGATTTCGTTACTCTAACTTTCCGAACGCCCCACTTTCCTTTTCTACCCGAAACATTTTCACAGTGAGTAGTGTGGGAGAAAACGGGTGATTGTGTTCAACTGCTCGTGTCGTGATACCTGATCTTTTTTATGGCAATAACAAGGTCTTATGAGCCTTACAAACGCGTTCACAATCTATGAACATGTGAGTTATTATGGTTTTGTAACGTGAATAAATATTAAGTAGAAAAAATATTTTTTACACCCATTTACAATTTTATATACTTTAAATACTTAGACTTTTTTAAATAAATAATGAAGCCCAGGTTAGCTACTTTTAAACAGATGTGCTTAGGATATTGATGAGTTGAATTGAATTCGTAGTTGTTCAGATATGTTCAAGGTGTAGTCATGCTTATTACAAATAGGCAACTCGATCAAGGTATACCTACCGCTTTGGTTGAGCCCTCACACAAAAGTGCATTTTAAATTGACAGCATTCGCGGTGTCGTTGCTGAGTATGAGACCGAGGGTCCAAAAGCATCTTACTTATACACTACTACAAATGGGGATGAATCGTATTTAGACTGTTTTGGTATCGACACTCATGTGTAGCGGTGGTCACCATCTTTTGAGTGTTGTTATATCCATCTGTGCTATTTTACACTAGCAAAACAAATATAAATATACAAAGTGTTCGGTCCGATTTTCATCATTACAAATAATACTGTCAAATTCGTAATTGATGGCTACCAATTAGCTTGTAGAAGTTCTAGGTTTATTAAACCCAAAACCACTAACAATAATTGTTGTGCGGGTGAGATGCGATAAATAACGAACGCGATAAAATACTTTGATACGTGTAATAGTTACAATTATTATGGTACGATTCTAAGACAAGTAAAAATTATATTTAAATTACACGGGTATATATACAGAGGTTTTGCACCCGACACTAATAACTAACATATCGAGGAGTCGCGGGTAGAATTACCCGAATGCACCCAACAATAAATTTATTATCTTCGTCGCGCGGTCAAGGCCTATGCCTTGTTGTAGCGGTCGAGTCAACTTGCCTACTGTCTGTTTTGGAGTTATGTGTGGGACAAATTTGTTTGCTCAACACACGACTGGTTTTTCATACGGGGATCGAACCCGTGACCGCTACACTACTCCCCCGCTGAAACCGGAGCTAGCTACGGTTGATAGTAGTCCGGGAATCTGACTCTTCGCCCGCTTCTGGTCTTTTTGGTGGAAACCTGGTCTTCGGTTTTTGAGGGTTGAGGAGCAGCATGTGATGATTCATCTTGTGTGACGTAGGCTGGTTTCAGACGGTCAACTGATATGCGTTGAGGTTTGCCTTGTATATCAACGTCAAAAGTCTTCTGGTCACGTTGCAGCACCTTATACGGACCCAGGTAAGGAGCTTGGAGTGGTCTACGTACAGGACCCTGGCGAACGAAGACATGAGTGGCCGTTTTGAGGTCACTAGGCATGTAGAAGGTACGGCTGGAAGTGCCGTGCCAAGATGTTGGTTGCGGAGTTAGCCTGCTGACATGGGCACGCAGTCTGTTTGTGATGCTGGTCATGTCCATCTCGTCATCAGGCGCAGGTGAGAAGAACTGTCCAGGCAGGCGAAGTGGTTCGCCGAAGACTAGTTCTGCAGCAGACGTTTGGAGGTCCTCTTTCCACGCACTGCGAATACCGAGTAGAACCCAAGGTAAGGTCTCGACCCAGTTTGAAGACGCGTGGCAAGTGATGGCAGATTTGAGCTGACGGTGAAGTCTCTCTACGAGACCGTTGGCCGACGGGTGATAGGAGGTGGTTGTGTGATGTGTCGCACTGATCAACGCGGTGAGCTCCTTGAAGGTGTGCGACAGGAACTGTCTACCGCGGTCAGTGGTGATGTGCTCTGGACATCCGAAGCGTGAGATCCACCCTTCAACAAGGGCAGTCACACAGGTATTGGCGGTTATGTCCTGAAGTGGGTACGCCTCAGGCCAACGTGTAAATCGGTCGACAATCGTGAGGCAGTACCTGTAACCAGAACATAATGTAAGTGGACCTATCAAGTCAATGTGGATATGACGAAAGCGTGCTGATGGTGGTTCGAATGTTCCAAGAGGTGCAGATGTATGTCTGGATATTTTGGAACGCTGACAGTGCTGACACTCTTTAGCCCATTGTCGACAGTCTCTCCTGACACCTGGCCAGACAAAGCGTTGCGTTACCAGTTTGACGGTAGCCTTCGCTCCTGGGTGGCTTAAATTGTGAAGTGCGTCAAATACCTGTCTGCGAAACGATGGCGTGACGTACGGCCGTGGCGTTGGAGAGGAGACATCGCAGTATACCTGTAGCTCTGACTCTGGTGTTTTAACCTTTTCGAGTTTCAGTGCTGAACCGGTGTTCAACAGGTCTTGCAATTCGGCATCGGTGTCTTGTTCTCGGGCCAGAGACTGGTAATTTAGGGGCATAGAAATTTGGTTGATGCGTGAAAGGGTGTCAGCTACGACGTTGTCCTTCCCGGCAATGAATTTGATGTCCGTGGAGAACTGGCTGATAAAGTCGAGGTACCGGAATTGACGTGGTGAGCAGTTCTCTCGGTTCGTTGTAAACGCAAAGGTCAAAGGCTTGTGGTCTGTTAGAATCGCGAATGTCCGGGCTTCAACCATGAATCGGAAGTGTCTTATGGCTTCATAGACGGCTAGTAGTTCGCGATCGTAAGGACTATACTTCTTCTGGCTTGGGCTTAACTTCCTTGAGAAGAACGCGAGTGGTTGCCATACCTCGCCCTTTCGCTGTTGTAACACCGCTCCGATCGCAGAGTCCGAAGCGTCTGTCTGGATTGCAAGCTCTGCTTGCGAGTCGGGATGTGTCAGGAGTGTTGCTTCTGCAAGGCTAGCCTTACAACGGTTGAAGGCTTCCAGAAGAATAGGTGTCAGCTCAATCGGTTGTGTGCCTTTAGTTTTAGGACCGGAAAGCAACGCGTTGAGAGGGGCTTGAATGGAAGCAGCATTGGGAATGAAGCGTCGGTAAAAGTTCAGCATGCCAAGAAAGCGTCTGAGTTCCTTGACATTCTTGGGAGTGGGAAAATCTTGTATGGCTTGAACCTTTACGTCTAGAGGTTTGATTCCTGCTCCTGTCACTCTAAAGCCAAGAAAGTCTACTTCCGGTTGTCCAAATACACATTTGTTGGTGTTTATGAGGACACCGAATCTTGCCAGTCTTTCGAAGAGTTGTTTGAGGTGCTTCTGATGTTGAAAGGTGTCCTGACTATGAATGAGGATGTCGTCCAAGTATCCAAAACAGAAATCGAGTCCTCGAAGAACCTCGTCCATGAAGCGTTGGAAGGTTTGAGCGGCGTTACGAAGTCCGAACGTCATGAACGGGAATTCATATAGGCCGAAGGGTGTGGTGATGGCTGTTTTGGGTATGTCCTCTTCAAAAACTGGTATTTGGTTGTAGGCGCGCACCAAATCGACGGTGGAGAAGACAGTACTACCTGATAGCTGATGCGTAAAGTCCTGCAGGTGTCTAACAGGATATCTATCCGGTATAGTACGGGCGTTTTTCTTACGAGATTCCTAGTTAAACTTTTATTCATATTTTTATAAGCTGAAATATTTTTATACAATGTGAAACTGTTACTAGTAGCTTAATGTTTTGCAACGGCAACGAATTTGTTAACCACAAAAAGCTGATTGTCAGCCAATCTCAAAAGATAGACCTACGCTTTTGTGGATTATTTTTAGAAGTTTTAAAAGAGAACACTTCTTTCATACATTATTTTAGTAAAAGCTAAGCTAAATTACTTTTAATGGAAGCTCTCAAAAGCATTAACTTTCTTCCGTTTATGGAACATTTTTATTTTCAGTCTGTTCCTATTCGTTATAGTGTGAAGATATAGCCTTCCTCAATAACTGAGCTATCTAACCGTGGAAGTTTTTTTTAATTGGACCACTTCTTGAGATTATTACGTTTGAAAAACAAAAAAAAACTGTTCGGCTTTATAATATTAGAAGAGGTTTAAGTAATAAAAATTACGTGTCACATTTTCTTGGATAGTTTAATAAACAGTAATTTATATCGATACTTTAATAAACTATAACATAAAAGAAACATAATAAGAGATAAATGATTACCTACAGAACGTTTCTGTGTGACAATTTCGCTCACTTGCTGATCTTCTTGCATTACATATCTAGTCGAAGTATTTTGGCGGAATTGAACTGTTAAATTCTTTCTTATTTGGAATAATAGTTCATGACTATCTAAATAGCTTGCTCTTATAAGCATACTAGCTTTTGCTCTCGACTTTGCCAGGGTATATTTCGGTTCATCACCATCAGTCTATTGCAGTCCACTGCTGGACATAGGCCTCTCCGATTGCACGTCCGTTGGTATCATCTTCAGCTTCTCAGGTATGTGGGTCGCGACAATACGTACCCCATATCTTTTTCATAGGTCCATTCTATCTCTTTACCTAGACTCATTCAAAACAGTTCAAATCATCACAGACAGATAGACACACATTTATAATGATAGTATGGATTGCAACTTACAAAATAAAATTTTACAATCCAAAGCAAAACCAATTAAGAACAATTTATTTAAAACATTTTCACAGCCAAGCCATCCTGACATAAACCAACAAACAAATTAATATATCATATTTATTCTGCTAACACATTCTAGCGGTGTTCCTGTATAAACCATTATTAAGTCATCAGTCCTGTAACAGATGGCGTCACTGGTAGGTCGCTTAATAACTGTGCAAAATATTAAATTACACTCGCAATTAAGGGCTTCGCGATTTGTGAGAAACGCTTTTTGAATATCAAACTCTATGATGATATTTTCTTGTAATTGCTGAAGTGCAGATTATCTATATGAAATAGGAAAGTTATTTTCGTTCAGATTACACTTACATACTAAGGCATAGTATAATATGTGTTGCAAGCCAAATTTTTTGCATAGGTTAGCTTGAATATGCAGGTTTTGTTTGTGAATAGTATTTTCTTTCGGTTCGTCTTCTACTGTTTTCTTTATTCTTATGCCCGTTTTGTTATGTTGGATTCGAACCGCCTAAACCGCACGCTGTCTGACATGCAGGTGTACCCTTAATACTGAATATTAATGTCTCTTTTCATTTTTAAATATAAAATCATACTCAATAGTATGGAGTATGAATTTTAAGAGTGAATATTTGAAATTCATTGTGACCATGTCAATAAGTCTCTCTGTTCACAGCTCGACCGGTACACCGATTTATGACATTTGATTCTTAAGGAAGAAGTCTTGAGGGTTAGCGTGTAGATAGGTGGTGTGATTAATAAAAGGCTCACTCACGGAATAACACAGGAGTATAATAGTCAGAAAACAACAGATAATTCACAATAGTTTTTAGGATAATTCTTAGCACAGTTCACAGAAGGAAGAGAAAGAAATAGAATGTTTCATAGCCAAGATAAGCAGACACTTAATTTACAATGGGTGTGAGCAGCGAGCGACTAGTACAATATGCAAAGGCAAAGCGCGGCGGTGGAGCAAGTACGGTGTTCGCGTTGCTAAGCGTTCAGCAGACTGGAATCTAGCCAGTGTTAACCGACGCTCCGGCGCCGGTAAGGAGTGCGGGTCCTCCGCCTTCCTCACTGCGCCCCCGCTGTAGTGATGAGTGGTCGATAAATAGTTATCCATCGACCACGATGGTGTTTAATGTTTTGTATAGTGTATATATGTGTGTGGGTAAATATTCCTACGACTCTTAACCGAAAAAACTGATAGACACTCGGACAAAGCCTCGGGCAAAAGCACACAAGTAAATGATAAACCCTAAACAATTAGGCATTTCAAATCACCTGCCCTTCACATTGCTCAAGTAATACTCAAATACATATTTTTCTTCAACAAAGTGCTTATGTTTTCATAGCATTCATTTTCTACATCTCCGGTTCTAATTGCAAAACGTGGTTCTAAGAACACTCGCTGTCCGACAAGAACTTACAATTGAATTTTTTCCACTTAAATTGGTTGAGTTGGAGGGATACTAGAGTGGCTTCAATTTGAACGGAGTAATAACAAGAATTCTCTCGTTCAGAATAAGACACTACCCTGTAGATTCTTACTAAATCTTGGTTTAGTAATTTTTAAAATAATATCCTTAATTAAATTATAAACGCTAAAGAAACTCTATATGCTTGTCGGTTACGTTTTCACGCCACAACTACTTTTTTGTTTGGGGCTTTATGTAACATTAAATTATTACAATTTAAAAGGTTTCAGAGAGATAACAACATTAGCAAAATTTTAATATTAAATATGCAGTTTGTAAGGCTTTCATTTGTGTGGCTTTGAGTTTTAGGTTTCATGGTAACTCTACTAACTATTTCAACATAAATAGCATGTGGCGTATATAAATAATAACGTCTACATACACCGATTAAACTTATAACGCCATCTATAGCAGCAGTACTGAACTATAGCATAATCAAAATCCTGCATTTCGCTTTTTATTTTATAGCGTTAAATACTGTTTACGTAATTCTCTAACATTAACTGGTCCAACGCGATCTACCAGGTATGATACCTTCGTCTGGTTGGATGATCCGACCTTGCTTTGAAGGAATGTATGAGTTCACACAAGCTGACTTACAATTACAAACAGAAAAAAGGAAAGTACAAAATTTCTAACAAATCCATGAATATTGTGATTCATGTTTGAAAAACAATTATAAGGTCGATTTGAAATTAAGGTATAATTTCATATCAACCTATCGCCGTCAACTGCTGAACGAAGGTCTCCAACAAGGAAGGCCAAGCAACGCGGTCTTGGACAGTCCGCATCCTTCAATTAAAAGCCGCTTTCTTCTAATTATCAGTCAATTGTACACTGATCTTCTGGTCTGGTCTGGTCACTGGTCTTCCTACAATACGGGTGTCTAATTGCAATCTCCATTCGCGCACATTTCGGTCTCAGCAACCATCCGTTCGGCTGAGAACATGATCAGCCTACTGTCATTTCAGAGTACTTATTTTCCGTGTGATGTGAGTTACTATAGTCCTCTGTCGATTGCAAATAATCATAAATAAATGAAATGCTTAATATGGCGTAAATAAATGTGTGACTTTGTTTGAGACATATCCTAAAGATGTTTTTTAAGATTATTTTAATTGTTACAGGTAATTCCATTAACAAAAAGTTACTCGCATTGAAATAAAACTTCTTCTCGCAAACACGCTGCTATAGGAGCATAAGTCAATTGATGTTAATCAATTAAATCGTTCAAAGTTTATAACTTCATATTTTAGGCAAATCCCCATCTGAATCATAGTTATCAAATGGAGATTTATTGTTTATTAAACTATGGCCAACTATAAAGCAATGTTACTAAATAAAATCATTAATAAATTTGAAACTTTGGACCTCCATTAAATACTTATTTAACTGAGATATAATATTTTGATTAATTTAGATGTCGAATGTCATTTAAAACTAATAAAAATATTTTAGAGGTGGCTCGTAGAGTTAAACAAGCATGAAACAAATATTGGAAACTAAAAGAAATTTTTAGAAGCGACCTTGTTTATTGACCACTTTATTTTTCACTTCTACAGGTGAAGAATAAAGTAATGGACTCAAACCTACTACCTTGCCTGATATACGCATGCATACTAAATATAAAAAACACCACAGAGTCCGCCAAACAAAAATAAGATAATCATTCATAGTAATGAATGCACTTATACACGCAAAAAAACTTAAATGGAAATGGGCGGGCCAAGTTGCAAGGTTACAAAACAAAAATAGGCCAAGAGGCTGAAACTCTGAACATATGTATGTTCTGAAATCTTCCGTCCAATCAAGAGTTAAATTTAAATCATCGTCTTAAGATATTAAATTAAAACTACCCTTAAACATTTTATATAAATATAGATGTACGTTTTAGGTTCTAACTAAATCTGGAGTTACTAAACCACAAAGCTGATCTAGCTAAATTAATTGAAAAGCAATACAGCGCGAAACCGAGAACTACGAACTTGTAACAAGTGAGCATGTTTATTCATTCGGCTGCAGAATCTAACACGCCGTAGTTCGGCGTGCTATAACTTTACCGCGCACTTAAAGTTAGCAAGTTGGTAAAACAAATAAGGCATTTGAATTTCCCAGTCCAGTTTCAATTGAGTACTCGACTTGCAGCTCGAAACTCACCGGTGCCTTGAAAGTCATGTTTTAAAAAGGCTAGTAAGCGACTGAAACTTTGTTAAAGTTAGGATAATATAAGATTTTATTGGTTTGTAGTTTCGAGTTGTAGTTTCTTAATCAGTATATTACAAAGTATGCACACGCTTTGACTACAGATATTAAATACAAAATTAATGTAATGGTTGAATTATGTATTTTAAAGTTTTTATTTCAGCGTACATCGAACATCTAACACTGCATATGTAATTCAGGCGACAGGCGAGATCTTTGTATTATTATTACAGAAAAATCAATTACGTTAAGCCAAACTAAATCTAAGTAGTTTTACTTATAAATTTGAATAGTAAAATATATAGTATGAAACTAAATGAATTAATTAAAACTCATTTAAAAAATAATAAGGTTTTCAATTCATTTGACTTTTTATCTTAATATTATGTACAACAGTACTGTTACTGGTGACACTACTAGAATTAAGAATATCCTGAGCCATTGAAGAAGAGATTAAGGCATTTAAAGACTATTTATTTATTATTACATTGTTTATTTATTTACTTTATATGAAGAAACTTTGTACTTCTCAGGGAGGTAGTAAAGACACATTGATTTCAGCACAAATGGACCGTCTCGACCAGAGAGTACTACCTCCACACAGAAGACCAGCCTAAAATCAATTGGAATCGAGGTCGGGAGAAGTGATGAAAAAACATCTCACTTAGCCAACATGCAGCATTATATGCACTGACAATGAGTATGGTGGGTCTCACAAAGCTTGTCATCAGGCAGATTAGAGTCACTTAATATTTGGTCATTTTTGGACATTTTGGACATCTTACACACAACATTATCTAGTCCCAAAGTAAGTAGAGCTTGTGTTAAGGGTACTAATCAACTGATATAAATACATAAACATACTTTTTTTAGTAAATACATACATATTATACAAAGAAAAACACCCAGACTCCGAAACAAATGTTTGTGGATCACACAAATATTTGGTCTGACCCGGGAATCGAACCCAAGACCTCTTGATCAGCAGCCGCATACGCTAACCACTAGACCAACAAGATAGTCTTATTACAAGGCCATAAAATGACGAATAATAAATATCAAAATGTATCACCGAAATCTGATATCAACAGCATCTTCAACACGAATGTTAGATCAAGAACATCAAACAAGATCACTTAAATACAAATTCATCATTAATTGAAATGCGTCTAAATGGTATTGTTAACCCTTAAATACATTAAGCTAAATAAGACTATAATGGGATAAGTTAACAATAGGAATATCTCAATAGAATTATAATGAATGGTTATAGAGAGAGCTACGTCCGTAAGAAATCCTCTTGAATAAGGCACCTACATCTTGAATGGGAAGATTTCATAGATCCGGACGGCTTGTATTGTTAGTCTGAATAGAAGTCATTATCGAAAGATATCCACTTCTGAGATTTTGTTTGAATACAATTTCGTGCTCATCTGCGGGTTATATTGTGCAGTTTAATTATGTGATTATGATTTTTAAATTTGAATTAATATTTTGGAAGTTATTTCAAGGGTATCATTTGAGACTTGAGATGGTATTTAGCCTTCTTTATTATTTAATAAAAAGTACTTTATTCTGAAGTCCGCTGAATCCAGTGAGTCTTTCTGACATACAGTACGTGGTGACAGGTAGATATAACTATTTTAATAGCAAGAATATTTAAATTGCTTGCAATAACAATATATTGAACTACCGATTTTGTGTTAACTTCAGCTTGTAAACAGTTATGAAAATATTAAATTAAATAAGCATAGTAATAATGTATGTAATAACATCCTCTCTCTAAAGCAATTCAATGTTAAGGATTCTACCTCGAGATCCCGAATGATCTTTATTGTCTACGAAACATGAGCGTGCTACGAATTGTCTACGCGATTCTACGACACTCCTACGAAATGGTTATTAGTTTAATACTGTTCGTATTCTGAATCTGAATAGGGCTATTGTGGTCCTCTTATATTTTGTGTTATTGTCATATTTTTAAGGACGGCTGTGACCGTTTTATTAGCATGTATTGATTAAAATTACAAGATTCGGTCTTCCGAATGGTGCCGTACTTGAATTGAAACTTTAACAATGAAAAAAAACATTAACAATTATTTATTGACAGATATATGCTTAGTAACTAAGTATGTGTTTATTTTTTATTGATTTTTGAGAGATTTTCTATTGATTTAGAGTTGCAGTTCCATAAATAACTTCTTACCGAAAATCGAAACATCACCAGTTGCCATTTCACGGTTGCCGGTGCTACAATGTTGCATATATTCCATGTGTTATGTTCAAGCAACCTCACTGATACAACCGAAGTATATTGAAGTTGATTAGATCTTAACACTAATAAAATTCTGGCTGGCTTATCGCTGTAATAGTCTTAAAACGAGTAATAAAAATGTCGTTATATTGATATTAGTAATAGCATTTCCTTTCAACTGTATTATAGTCTCATATAAGTGAGAATGGGTCCTGGCTCAACAGTCACACCATTAACCATTAATCAATATGCAGAAGTAAAATTTAATTATAACAACGGATACATTTTAAACATCATCGTGCATGTAATATCGTAGTTTACATATGTAAACACTTTATGACTTTACACCTGCCTATTTGTCAGAGTAACTGTCTATATTCAAATGTAAATTTTTGTACACATGTTTCTTTCAACAGCAGTTTCAATCATAATTTTATCTATAAATTTATTGCTGGAATGTTATACTTTAGCGTTTCCTTGTCACTATGATCCCAGCACCCCTAGCCAAAGTACAAACGTTCTTTGTTTTCTATTCTATGTCTCTTTTCTCTTAATTCATTAGCTAATATTTTGTTTCAATCACGTGACTTTCTCTTGTTTCATTGGCTAATGTTTTGTTTCAATCACGTGACTTTCTCTTGTTTCATTGGCTAATGTTTTGTTTCAATCACGTGGCTTTCTCTTGTTTCATTTGCTAATGTTTTGTTTGAATCACGTGACTTTCTCTTGTTTCATTGGCTAATATTTTGTTTCAATCACGTGACTTTCTTTTGTTTCATTGCCTAATATTTTGTTTCAATCACGTGACTTTCTCTTGTTTCAGTTATCAAAAAAAAACTGCGAGTACAGTATAGGGTCTGGCCTTTGGAAGAAAGGACTATAGTTTTGAATAGGCCTATCCATACAGACGGTGTCTAAGTCAGGTCTAGTTTCCCATTACTTTTAGTATGTCAATAAAATATAATGGACTGTCTAAATTGGGCTGTATTATGTACAACAAAATTAATTATATAAGGCGAGCGTCGCTGACTAGCGTGTTGCGCGGAGTGAGCCCGCAGCACCCAAAATCACCCGAAAGATCGCCTCCTCGCGCCGCCGTCCTCCTGTTCCTCGCCGCTGCCTTGCTCGTGCGCCGACAGACGGCATAAATTGCGGCCCCTGCCATCGTTTTACATAACCGGTATTTGATACTCTTATGCTTTCCATCAGAAAGCAGAGTCATTTTCCAGAATTTATATAAAGCAAAACCAGAGGAGGAATTTACTTTTCTTAGATATATCTAATAACAATTACTATTCCATCGTTTCTTGATAGTTGGCTTAGTGGTTTAAGTGGTCGCCACACCTTTTTCTACTTCGTTGACTGTCGTGGGTTTAAATTCACTAATTGTTGTTCTGTCTTCTTTGTGTCCGTTTCATGTACGTTTGTAAATTCCCCCGCGACACAGGATTTATATTCCTAATGCGGGAGTTGTCTTTATAAAAAATAAAAAGAAGACAAACCTAAATAATTGAATGTAATGGATCTAAGTTACAATAAATTATCAGAAGTCTTTAAACAGTATTTTTGATGATTATTTTTTTACGAATTTCGATCAACAACTACCTATCCGCTATTAAAATGCCCATTAACACGGTTCAGTTATTTCGAATATTAATCAGAATAAACAAACAAAAGTACTATTAAATATTAAAATTATATTTGCAAGGATACAATCATAGACAAATACTTTTTTGTTAGCATAATACAGAAAATACAGAAATATATTTCATTCATTTGTATACCTATCTTGAAAGTATTTAAAAAGTATTAAAAAATCTAGATAATCGTGATCTGACCAACACTTATCTTATCTTCATCAATCTTCATCTTCAGAAAATTGCAGATTACTTGCAATGTTCATTCTTACACAACACTGCCAGCAGGTTTCGTGAAGAAATGTCTAAGTAAAGTCATCTTTTGCAGAACAAAACTTTAGAGACGTTTTTGCATCTACATAGCTATATATATTTAAACAAAAAAAATTCACTAGCACAAAAGTGACTTAAAACACCTTCTATTTTATGTTTTAGACCTAACCAAGCGTATCGAATGTCGATACGCCGTGTAATGACGAAGCGAAAACGACCGACGGCTATAAACGTCACCAAATAACCCTCGAAACATTGCGAAAGTATTTCCAAGTCCTATCTACATTCCATTTCACACTTAACCCTTAAACGCGACCATAAAACTAGAGCGTGTATGTACGCTAACCGAACATTCAGCATGTCCTATTGCGTCATTGAGATGTAATAAAAGTCTTAGTAATAAACATAATACGATTTATTTTATGGTTTAATTTAGGGTTTATTGTACTAATATGAAGTCAAAAAAGCCTACGTACGATAGTAATAGATGACGTCGCCTACCAAAGGCATGTGATACATACATGTTTAGTGCTTCATAAATAAATTAACCTAGCCGGTGTCTGAGAAAATAGTTAAAATTCAAATACTTTATTTCAACATTTTGTTACCTGTATAGTGAAGTAATCTATTTTAGGGTTCCGTAGCCAAATGGCAAAAAACGGAACCCTTATAGATTCGTCAAGTCTGTCTGTCTGTCTGTCTGTCTGTCTGTCCGTCCGTATGTCACAGCCAATTATTTCCGAAACTATAAGAGCTAATACTGTTGAAATTTGGTCAGTCGATGTATTCTGTGAACGTGATTTTTACGTAAAAATAGAAAAAAAACAATACATTTTGGGGGTCCCCATACTTGGAACTGAAACTCAAAAATTTTTTTTTCATCAAAACCATACGTGTGGGGTGTATCTATGGATAGGTATTTAAAAATGATATTGAGATTTCTAAAATCATTTTTTTCTAAACTGAATAGTTTGCGCGAGAGACACTTCCAAAGTGGAAAAATGTGTGTGTCCCCCCTCTAACTTCTGAAATAAGAGTATTATAAAACTAAAAAGAAAATATGTTGTACATTACCATGCAAACTACCAACGAAAATTGGTTTGAACGAGATCTAGTGAGTAGTTTTTTTTTAATACGTCATAAATCGTAACACGCAATTTACCTTTCATCCAATCAAAACACTATTATTAAAACATCGATGAAAGTTACAACGAACTACAAGAACTTTTATATGATGTTACTTGCTGATACGGAACCCTTCATGGGCGAGTCCGACTCGCACTTGGCCGCTTTTTTAATGTGGTTAGTTAAAATAAAGATAAATATGTTCCACTCTGAAGAAATAAAATAAAAGTAATTGCAAATGGCTATTCCTTTGTAAGGTTATAGCAAGAAATACTCTAGATTATTTACTATTCTAACAAAAATAGATAAATTTCGTCATATATGCAACGAGTTAGTAACGTTATTCAAGAAATAGATATTCTTATCTTATTTGTATTCTATTAATAGTTACATACAATTCCTTCCAATTTTAGAAATAGATTTATCAATTATTAAACCCCAATATCATCATTTGACCTAAGGTTACACCTCAAAATTTATGTAGTCCCAACAGGAGCGCGACCATTTGTTAATGTTACAAAAAATATCTGCTTTTTCCACCGTTTTTATTCCCCAAAGAACATATATTGCTATTTAAGCAGAACAACTGGCTCCCTGTACAGAAATATTCGTCACAGATTTGTATACACCGCGAGTTATGTCACCCCTGGGATATATTCAATTAGTGGGGAAAATGCAAGCGAGTTTATTATTGTTTGTTCTCTCCAATCGGTGTAAGTGCCTGTTGGCGCGGGATGCATTTTAGTCCTCAAGCATTTGAGTTGATTAGAAAAATGTAGAATTGTGTTACGTGAAAATTTGACAGAAAATTTTTGTTTGGGTGTTGTCTAATTTATTGAGTTATGTAAATTGAGCAAGCATTTTTTTTGTTTTCATTATTCCTGTTTTTTTTTTTCGTTATTCCAACTCGTCTGGCCAGCGTTTTATGTGTATGTTTGCGTGTTTTACTGTATTGCCTAAACTACTAAACCGATTTTAATTAATGATAAATAAAGGGTACGTTAACTATACCAAAAGTTTTAAAGTAATCTGGTCATAATATTTAAACTTTAATTTTTTATCTTGTTTCCTTTTTTAGACAAGCGTATAATATCGGAATGTATATTTTCTATTTGTCTGTTCTAATTTATTTTTCACTCCAGTTAGTTGTTAGCGTACGATTCAAAAGCTTTGCAAGTCGTTTTTCCGTGAAATAGATTATATATATTGATTAGAATCGTGTAGTGAGTCATTCGGAAGGTGAGAGCTCCGTGTTCCCTTTCCAGCCAATTTAATAGGACGGGTTTTATCACCACTATGCCATCGTGCCCTATACTGGATCTGCTCTTACTCCACCACCAAAATTTGGTGAAGCTCAACCCTCTACTCTAATTCGCGAGACACTGGCAGCTCACCTTGATCCACAGTATCCTTACGCCACTAATACTGTTTCTTACGAATGTATTCAGATTTAAGGATCTTTATTCATACTATTTGAAATACCCATTACTCTAAAACCATTAATAATAAATATATAATTCACGCTCAATTTTGCACTTCAATCCCAAAATAAGTGGGTTTATCTAACCAAAACATTTAATATTTATCATTCAAGAAAATAGTAAGTATATTTTGGCAATAAACTAAGTCTCCAACCTGTAATAAAACCTAAATAGAACGACTCATAAAGAAGTAACGAACAGAAATATAAAACTGTCAATTTAAGAAGGTCACTGTTTACATTAGCACTTCATTAGCTCGAACTTACCTTTATTTGTTTGACTATCATTTAGAGTGGCAATAAAACTGATAATAAATAATGCTTAACATTTATACAATATTGGGCTCAAGGATTAATCAGGAACTCATGAAACAACTTCAAGTTTTAATTATTTTACTTAATTATTGTATCAACATCATCATCATCAGCCTATTGCAGTACCACTGATAGATATGGGTCTCTGAAAACATGATGATTTATTTTTCCAATCCATGTGCTTAAAAGTTTAATTTTTTTTTCAAAATTAATCTACGTCTTCACGTAAGACTCAAAAACATCTTACACTGCCTCAGTAACGCAGTGGTACTGTATGCGACTGCTGTGCCTGAGATCTTTAAAGCTCTAAGGGTTCTAATCCTGCATAAAGTATTAGTAAGATCTACTGATATTTGTTTCGGGGTTTAGGTATTTTCTGTGTATAATATGTATGTATTTACATTATAATTTACTTTAGCGTTGTATTAGTCAATCTAATTTTCATTGTGCAAGCTCTTCTTAGTGTAATCCTAGATGGCGCTGTGTGTTATATGTTCGAAATATTTATTTAATTGTTTATCTCACTAGGACACTTGAATTCTTCGCATGCCTTCCATCAGGCAGAGTAGAGTCTTATTGGCAGCTAATACATAAAAAACTTTGTTAAATCTAATTGATTTATGATGAACATAACTCTCTATATTCGAATTGGAATTACACCATCTAACAGGTTAATAGATTAACAGCAAATATTAAAGATTATGATACTGGAATATATATGTAGGGTCGGCAGACTAAACCACATAAGTCAAAATTTACGGTTTATTTTTTATTACATCATCGGCGTTCATTTTATTCTATACGCAGTCTGACTAAAGCACATAAGTCAATCTAAAGTATTTCATGGCGCATTCAAGTGGTGGACCTTATCAACAATATCTAATTCTTATACAGGTTGACGCACAAAAAAACATAACTTGACTTATGTTAAAAGGAACACTCTTAAGTGTGAAGTTTCTTGAGCTAAGAGGTTTGACTTATGTTATGAAGAACATCAAAAATGACATCTGTTTCGGAAATGTAGGTAGTGGTATGGCCTCTTTAATGGAAATTGAAGAAATATCTACGCAAAGAATACGCACTGATGATCTAGACAGACTTATAAATATTCTTTTACTGTGCATGGTAAACGTGAACCTGTTTGTCGAGGGTGTTTAATGAAAAAAATAGACGAGAGTGACAATTTTATAAAGACAGTTGCCATGAAAAAAAGATCATCTATATGTGGCACTCAAACTGATGATAACCGTGGAAAAACTATTCCTAAATTTAAGATTTCAAACGAGAAACGCCTTGAAATTAAGACACACATCATGTCATTTCCATCATATGAAAGTCACTATACCAGAAAGTACGAGTACGTGCCATCTCACTTAACAATGCAGAAAATGTACGAGTTTTTTTTCAGGATTTAATAAACCACTTTCAATCAAAATCCAGCCAGGAATAGCCAGGAATTTCATAAATTGGGACTTTGGTTTAAAAAACCGCGTGTCAATATTTGTTACACCTGTGCCAAGTTTAAAATGCTGATACAGTTTTATCAAAAGGAATCAGAAACAATCTCATGATTCAAATTGACTATCACAAATTTCTAGCTGATCAAGACAATGAAATGAAACGATCTGACCCTTACCTATACGTGTAAAAATGATAACACGTTGCAAGTGTACTCGTTTGACTTACAACAGTGTTTAACCACACCAGCGCTAAGTTCTTCTGTAGCCTTTTATAAGCGAAAGTTGTGGACGTTCAACTTAACTGTCCATGACAACAAAACTGGTGGAGCTGTTTGCTATGTGTGGCACGAGGCGGTTGCAGCTCATGGAGCTAAACAAATTGTTTCTTCTCTTTACAAGCATTTAGAAACATCAATATCAGATAGTACAAAACATGTTATATTTTACTCAGATACATGCGGCGGCCAGAATAGAAATTCTCATGTCAGTTGCATCTTTAGCTGGGCTTTGCAAAAACATCTATCAATCAAAATAATACACCATAAATTTATGATTCCTGGCCACAGCCACCTGGAAGTGGATACAGATCATGGCATTATTGAAAAAAAAAGAAGAAAGGAATTGCAGATATTTCACTACCATCATCGGATCCAGTTGATCCGATCTAGCAGTAAAAAGTTTCGGGTAGTAGAAATGAAAGGTTTTTATGACTTTTCATCCCTACTGAAAAGTGCTTTAGTTTTAAGGAATAAAAATTCTGATGGGCGGTAGTTTATATGGCTGGATAAAAGGTGGCTACGATATGACCAAGAATTTGGAATACTATAAAAGAAGTGGATCCAATGTTCTTGATAATATTCGTATTTCTATTCAGCCTATACTCTTTGATAGAAAAAAAAAGATCTAATTTCGCTGCTGCCTTTGATACTAGATATTTTCCATCCATTTTATTTTAGTCTTCCCACTTTGAAAACTGTACGAAATACTGATCCAGATATTCTAGAACCAGAAGAAGAACAAGAATTTTAAGTGATATCAATAAGTAAACAAGTTGACTTATTTTTTTAATTATTTTTGCTTTTTTAATTCACTTTTATTTATAACTTTAATTGTTAAACTTTTCACATAAGTCACGCTACTAGAATGTTCCTTATAACTTAAGTCGCCTAAATATCAAACTATTATATTTCTACTAAAATAATTGATCTTAGTAATAAGGTATTTTAATACACTCATATAGCTACTAAAAATATTTTAAAGTTTATAAAACTATGATTTTATAAATAGTTTTTTTTAGTTCCTGTAAAGTAGGGTTTTTTGACTTATGTGCTTTAGTCTGCCGAGCCTAGATATACTCTTCCAAAAACTCGGTTACAGAATAGCCATGTCAGTTACTTTTCTGGTTAATTTAAAGTGAGTTCCAGTTTAATGGCGGAATTTATGTAGCGGTTTTTATGTCTCAATAAAGTTTCTTTAGAACGAAGCAACATCGTTAATCTGGAGATGTAATAAAATGTAAAAGTAACTGATGATAGTGGTATAGCTGATGTGTCATCATAATACTTCGAATTGGTTATCATGATGGAAATGAAAGTACCTGGCAACACTAATTGAGAGTTTAAGTAAAGATTCTCCGGAAACGATTATTTAAAATCAAATTTAGCAAATCTGCAGTGTGCCCTAAAAGTCAAAGCGGAGTTTGAATTTGAGTAATAATAATAAAACAGTAAATAATAATGGTGTACGAGTATATATTTTGTAAGTATCAATAACGTTTTGAATTGCTTGTTGGCATGAACGTCGTTATTGATTAGTGGGTTTTAAATTATTTTGCAAACATTTTTTTTTATTTATTTAGGTAAATAAACAACGACACAATATAGGAGTATAGATACAATTACAAACGTATGGGTAATTGTGCCATCACCAACATTTACCACATATTGAATAGAGTTATAGTTACATGTTTTTTGCTTAGAGAACATTCTAACTTACAAAGCTCACAAAACTTACCATAGCACTGCAACACATAGACAGACACATAGGCCTACTCATTTAACATTACCTTAAAAACCCTGACCAATCAGATCAAGGATTCTAATACAAGTTTTTTAAATGAACCAGGACGCATCGCCATTGCATATTTTGATAATAATAAATCTATAAATATACCTTTTTATAATATATTTATATTATGATAAGGATAAATTTTTAGGTTGACTGAATGTACTGAACCTATTTTAAAATTAATTTTACCAATAGAAAGTCATATTATTTGTGAATTTCGTAGGCTAAATGTAAACTTAAAATGATTACCGTGATATACGACAAATACGCGGACGAGGCCGTGCGCAAAACCTAGTAAGAGTCACTATAAGCTAAATAATAAAAATAGCAAGTTATTAACATCAATAAGAACAAGTTCCACCACATATTTTGTTTGACTCTGCTACAATAAAACTTATACTCTGTGGATATCAGCGGATACATGAAATATATTATGATGGATGGATACACAATATCCACTAATTTATTAAACCTCACTCATAAACTTTGCCACCATAAACAAATAGTGAATGAGCCTACCCAAGCTATGAAGACACAATTTTATTACATATTAAACATATATATTCTCAAGTGCATTTATTGTATATAGGTACAATTTACATAATAACATTACCCTCACCCTTAGATCCCATAATATTACAATAATAATAAAACTACAATATATAGCAATGATAATCTGCTCGTAACACGAACAAACATACGCCATGTTTTCATAGGACCTCATCTTGTGGGTAACGTCGTATTTTATGAGGCTATCAAATCCATAGGTTTTATACCTATATAAAATGTGTTGACAGTTTTTTTACGGGATTGTAATGTTTTGAGTTGATTGTTGACGTTTAACTTGAAGGTAACTTGCTACCCAAAGGAAGTTTAAAACAAGTTGAATGTATAATGATTTATTCAATAGCTACTAACTTCCTTGTTGCTGTTCACTTTATAAGTTAAGTTTTGTTTTGAATATATTTCAAACTAAAAAGTATAAAAGAACAGGTTATTATTATTTTTATCTTTTTTTCTGAAAGAAACACCCACAAAAACACCCAAACTCCGAAGCAAATATCTGTTGATTATAGAAGCATTTAGTCCGACCCAGGATTGGAACCCGATACTTAAAGCACAGTACACCACCGAGGTAAATTTTGTACATATTTTCATATTTTTAGCCTTTTTACCACATTTTTGCATTTGCATTTGGTGGATATGTTTGAGTATTGTGGAAAACCATTATTCATTAACATTTAAAAAATAATTATATTTAATTTAATTTTATACAATTTTTAAATTGGTTTGAAAAATATTTGTACACCACAGTATGTGGTAGGACATAGTGTAGTTTTAAAATGTGCATAAGACCTGTACCTGTAACTATCTATGTTTCCACGAATAAAAGATTGATTGATTGATTGAAAATGAGCAGTAAATATTATTAACGAATATTAAATTGAAAATTTCTCTCAAACGTCAAAAGCAAAATGAAATAACACGTTATTCAGAAAGGCATTTCTCTTAATTTTCCTATCCATGTGGAAATAGGAAATGAAAATAAATAAAAATGAATTCATACCTAAAGGCTGTGCCAACCAAAACGTCGTAGAATTTTTAGTCACTCCCTCGATTCCTCGGTCCATTACCCTTAACACAGGCCCTTGGGCTATACGAAATATATTAGCCACACCGTGAAACGTCATCAGTCCATACGCCGTACGATATCTTGTTAGTTCCCAATTTGAATATCGGCCAATCAACGGGCGACGGCGTTGCGGGAGCGACCCCTTCCCGATACAATTATTTTATTTTTTGCTCTCGTAACACTCTCGGTAAACATGTTTCCTTTTTATCATCTACTTTCTTGGCTGCATTTTTAACTTTTCATTTTTCATCTTGATATACAGTAAATGCAGAATGCATTTATGATTACAAAAATAAAACGTAGTCTAGTGTGGACCTTCTATTCGACTTTTGCATTTTGCTAACAAATGCTAACAATTGTTTATATTAATAAATATTATATATACAAATATTAAATTCATAACAAATCCTCTTCTCAACAAAAACAAAACAAAATCTAATTTTTTTAATGACAACTCTCGCACTAGGAATATAAATCCTGTATCTCGGGGGACTTACAAACATACATAAAACGAACACAAAGAACCCCCCCTCCCAGACTCAGAATAACTATTTGTGAATTACACAAAGAATTGTCACACCTGGGGTTTGAACCCACGACACTTGGCACAGTAGAAAGCGGCGTGGCAACCACTTAAATCACTAGGCCAACCGTGCAGTCCATTGGTAAGAAACTACCGTAGATTGGCCTAACAGACTAGTTGTGAGCAGGAGCTTTCTTGAGAACTCTGTAATAACGAAGTAGTAATGTTCTAAGACTGCCTCGTATGTGTATACCAACGAGGCAGTCAAAATTGCTATGCATAATTATATTAGGTGAGTAGCGATTTGTATACTTACCAAATATTTTCAATATTTATTAAAAAAAAATCTAAGTCATTGGTTTTTTATAAAACTATCAAGAAAATAATAAGATAATTTTATATGGTTACAAAGGTAATATCTTTATACGTATAGAAATGAATATTATATCTCGAGAGAGTTATAGATATGACTAACAATACAATATTTTACATTTTGGTACCAATTGTGAAAAGTGTCAAGAAGGAATTATATTCGAGATTCATGCCCACTAGAATCGTTAGTGTTAGTGTTAAGTATTAAAACTCATATAAAAAAATATTTTCGGAAGTCAAACAAACAATAAAATTTCAAACGTTCAAGCTACAGCAGTTCTCGACCCTGAAAGCCACTTACACGATTATTTCATTACTTATTAACGATTAAATGTTATAAAATTAGAATTTTGACAGCTCATTATTTTTTGTTACTTGTAAAAGCGACGGTCTGAGGTAAACATCGAAACAGCCTAACGTGAGATATGAATCGCGAAAGGAAATGTATTTTTTATTAGCGTACCGCGACAAAAGGTGACAAACAGAGTAAGGTATGGCCTTAGTGTAGACAGATCTATTTCTATATATATATTTTTAAACCTTCGTAAATTACTCTTCTCTGCCTCATGCAAAATATGAGTAGAATCTAAGGCCAGGAGTACAATGCTCATTGTGAATGCATACAACACAGCATAATGACCCACACTATGATAGTCTAGTGAGATGCTTCCGTATCACTGGGCCTCCGAAATACGACTGCACGAATGCTGTCATTTAGTTTTCTATACTAGGGTTGTACCGCCCCGGTAAATCCGGCATATTTGTGCTGAAATCAATGTGGCTTTACTACCTTGAAAGACCTCTGATAGAGAGTAATATAGTAAATAAAGTAAATCATATACACGCAGAATACTGCACACTACATAACGGAACATCACACCTCACGTATCTTAGCGTCTTACGTCATTACATCATATTAAAACACACTATATCAGAACTCAATTTTTATCTACAGGAGGAATCTACAAGCCGTGTGGCCCAAAGGTAAGCTGGTGTTCCAAGGATTGCCTTCGGATGGTGCACCTGGTTCCCCGGCCTCTAGTACCCGAGTTCGAGCGTTCAAGCGCTTCTCAAAACCTCAAAACCAAAACTAAAAGTTCATTACATTATTTTCAATGTTCACCTTAGTAAAACTAAAATCACGTTATAAGGGGCTATAGTATAATTATACCTTAAGTTATTGTTTTCGTTATAATAGAGTATCAAATGCCACATTGTTCCCATTGCAAGGTTCAGGCCCACTGTAACTACGCTGATCAGATGGTATGATGTTTAAGATTACTTTTATGGATCTAACGACACGCATATTTTGAATAGAGATGCAGACACTCCATATCCTTCAGGGTCACTATACGGAAAAATATTCTCTACCGGTATCTTAGTTTTACAACACGCTACTAAGTTTGTTCATCTTATAGTGAGGACTCACCCTAAAAGCGTTTCGCTTCATTGTTGTTGCTGATTATGGCTGATGTGACTCGCGCAAGTACTTTCGGAAGGAAGACGAATGTTTGTTACATAATGATAACGTTCGTCAACTTTATGAAATATAATATCTGATTCTTACTTGTGATTTACTTTATTTTATAGTCAAAACTTAATAGCAGATAATAATATTTTTGATTACTATTTGTACATTGATTTAAAGATTGTATAATTAATGTGTTTAAAATAAGTAGTTCTGTCCCATTTTACTTTAATAATATTTACTTTTTGTGCTGCATGTAAACAAGATCTAAGATGCATGAAATGAAACAAGTTATTGTATACAATAAACTCTGCTATAATGAAAAATATTGAAGTAATACCTATTGTGGGGAGCCTAGCGGGGCTACCTATATCTAGCAATGATCTCATTTTGGCTGAGATGATATGATGATGATGATGACAATCAACTAGTTAACTCAACTAGCAGTAACTGACTACTATTAAATGTGTCATACGATGAACTTTTCGATTGAACGCTCTAACGCAAAAAAGCAAAATTTTAATGATGAAATAAAATAAACGAACTAGTAAGGTAGTTTATTAATTTTACCTTGTACGCCTTCAATCATCACTCCTGATTTTTTAAAAGCTTATCGCTAATATCGTTGTGACCTGTGCCTGACCTTATTAGACCTAAACATAAATATACTATTTACTTATATAGTTTTTAAAACGAGGTTTAGAAATTTGGACGATTTCTTTAATGAAACTTTCCTCTAAGCAATAATCCAATAAAAAAACCAAAATAAAAGTATATAAGTTGATTTCGACAAAAAAATACGAGCACTATTTGGAAAATCCATCGCTTAACCCAAAAGCCTCACCGGCACATCATTTCTCGTTTTAAATTTAAATGGACCGTGTTTTACAATTCAAATAACAGAAACTTGGACTGCGTTGAAAAGGTGAAAACCTTGATAAATGTACGGAACTTGCTTTAAGTTGAATTTAATATCTTGAATACTGCAGCCTGTGTTCATTTTGTAATCGCTTTAATACTATTTGAATGTACTGTACTGTACTGTATGTACTGAAATCCATTATTAACTTATTATCTACATAAATATAAATGTTTAGTTAGTTTGAGCAAGCTTCTTCTTCTTCTTTTGATGAAGTGTAAACCAGCCGAATCATCAAACATCAGCTGTTTCTGCCAATGTCGAGTATTAAATATGTTCAATTCTAAGTTCTTCTAGTCTTCAACTCATCATGAATTTAATGATAAAAAAAGCGGCCAGTGGCAGCAGCAAGTAACATCATATAAAAGTTTTTGTAGTTCGTTGTAACTTTCATCGATGTTTTAATAATAGTGTTTTGATTGAAAGAAATGTAAATTGCGGCTTATGATTTATGACGTATTAAAAAAAAACAACTTAGTGGATCTCATTCAAACCAATTGTCGTTGGAACTTTGCATGGTAATGTACATCATATATTTTTTAGTTTTATCATTCTCTTATTTTAGAAGTTACAGGGGTGGGGGGAGGCACACATTTTACCACTTTGGAAGTGTCTCTGGCGCAAACTATTCAGTTTAGAAAAAAAAATGTTAGATACCTCAATATCATTTTTGAAGACCTGTCCATAGATACCATACACGCATGGTTTTGATGAAAAATTTTTTTTTGAGTTTCAGTTCTAAGTATGGGGACCCCCAAAATTTATTGCTTTTTTTCTATTTTGGTGGTGGGGAACACATTTTACCATATTTTTATTTTTTTTAGAAAAAAATGATATTAGAAACCTCATTATCATTTTTAAAGACCTATCCTTACATACCACATATGCGTATGGGTTTTTATGAAAAAATTTTTTTGAGTCTTAGTTCGAAGTATGGGGGGGGTCCCCATACTTCGAACTAAGACTCAAAAAAATTTTGTTTAAAATGTATTGTTTTTTTCTATTTTTATGTGAAAATTTTAATGCGGTTCACAGATTACATCTACTTACCAAGTTTCTACATTATAGCTCTTATGGTTTCAGAATAAAGTGGCTGTGACATACGGACGGACAGACAGACAGACAGACATGACGAATCTATAAGGGTTCCGTTTTTTGCCATTTGGCTACGGAACCCTTAAAACGGTCTCCTTTGAACAAGCTTTAATAACTTGAAAATTATTGCACAAATTGAGTTAACATTTTGACAAGATATACATTAAAATTATTTTAATATATTCTTTGCTCAGTTTTGTTTCTTATGTATATATCAATTAAATTTATAGGTACGTTTTTACGTGTCTCACTTTTGTGAGCAAGTTTTTTACAATTAATGTGTATTTACGAAAAAAAGTATTGATGTTCAGTACTAGATGGCGCTGGGTATCTGATGTTTGAGAAATCATTTCAAAAAATAAATTGTCTAAATAAATATGTTACATCATTATAATAAGTAATAACATATCAAATTATAGGTATAATAACAAATATATACAAAACAATGCAACTTTTCTAAAATGTGTATTATAATAGTGACTACTTTCTAATAAAAGTAGATTAGGTACAGTGCGTCTTATGTACAATGATATATTTTCTCAGAAGCAACCACACGGAACGAGATTAAGTTCCCTCAGTGAATTCTTTACACTCACTGCCACCTCGTTGTACCATTTAATTCCTCGTTCTCAAGACATTGAGCATTCGTTTAGGATTTTAGCATGTGGTACTCAATGATTTAATTGTTAATACTTGTATTTGCCGCTTTGGAAAATAAATTTAATTTGTCTTAAGAGGTGATATTACTCCTAAAATTGTATTGTACTAATATAGCTTCGTACGAAACCGAACAACCGACTACCATATTTATATCATTATGAGAATTATTTTCAAATTCAAATATTAGGAAATATTTTTTACACTCAAACATTATATAGCACTGTCTAAACACAAACTAAACAGAGCTTTATACTGGGTTGCAGAACAATTAATAAACATAGACACGCGGTATAACCATACTCGTATGTACAACAGCGGCACAAGAATCGACCGAGGCATGACCACAACGACTCTGTTCAGATGACAGCACAATTAAATAAATAGAATTGTTATCATGATATTACGCCTTTATATTTCATGCAAAAATTTCTCTCATTTAAAAAGACAACTCCCGGATTAGGAAAATAAATTCCTGTGTTGCGGGGGACTTTACAAACATACATGAAACGGACACAAATAACACCCAGACACAGAACAACAAATTGTGAATCACACAAAGTGTTGTCCTACGTGGGATTTGAACCAACGACACTTGGCGCAGTAGGAAGCGGCGTGGCGACCGCTTAAGCCACTAGGCCAACCGTCAAGTCAAAATGTATCAATTTTCATCAACAGGCTATTGGTCCACTGCTTAACATAAGCCTCTCCTTATAAAGGAGATTGCTATTTAATTACACGTCATACATTTGGTATAATATAATAAATAAATAAATATTTTGGACATCTGCCGCACAACATCATCTAGTCCCAAGCTAAGCAGAGCAGCTTGTGTTATGGGTACTAGGACAACTGATATAAATACATAAACATACTTTTTTTTTAATACATACATATTATACATAGAAAACATCCAGACTAAGAAACAAATATTTGTGAATCACACAAAGAATATTTGGTCCAACCCGGGAATCGAACCCGAGACCTCTTGATCAGCAGCCGTGTTCACATGTGTAACAAATTAAATTAAAGTTAAAGCTGAGGGATAAACTTTTCACGAAAACGGTACGCACTAAACAATATCTTAATTGACAGTGAACAATCGTACAAACGGCTTTAATAAATAATAATTACAAGTGCTAATTAAACAAGAATATTTAGTTACTTTTGCTCGCCAGTTACTCTTGTTTATGGCGCGATGTGTCTGTTACTACATTGTATTCCTTTACTCTTGGGGAGATGTTGCATCGTAGTTTAACTGCAATCAGTAACTTCACATTACGACATAAGTTTGGACTGGAATATATTCAAATTCAAATTCAAAATTCTTTATTCACTTAGGATGCAATACATCTCTTGTGACAGGTCAAGATTCTACATGTACATTTATGCCATGTTCGCAAACAATAGGTAGAGCCGGAGAAAAGAACATGGCAATAAAAACTCGCGGCCACTCCTTTCAAATCGCCAATGTTTACATAGTTTTAATGTTTATAAACCTGATATGGGGTAAGGTGCTGCCACTAATATACTATACACCATGTTAGAGGACTGATGCAAATTATAGTGATTAAAAATTAGAAAATTTCTACCTGTATTGTATCATTGATATTTTACATTCTACAAAGTTAGTTTTCAAGAGTATACCTAATACTCTATTTGAACATAATTATTATGTGCGATGGGTAAGAAAAATGTTCAATCCAACTTTTTATTTGAACAGGAATAAATTGCAAAGCCTCTTTTATTATAAATTTCATTGTGAGTTAAATAACCAATTATGCCTTCACGCTAAAATTCATTGTCCATGTTAATACTATTCCATTACAACTCAATTAATTAATATCTGTCTGTGATGCTAAACCGCTGCATCCAACGAAATTTGGAATCGAAATACTTTCATTCTTGAGAAAGTGCCTAAGCTTATTTTAACCGAAACACAGGCGGGTAGGCACAGATCAAAGAAACATAGGAGATTAGCTTTGTACACAAATTTATTTGTGTTCAGATGTCTCCGCGTTTCTCCCACTTCATTCACTAACACAAAACCAAAAATTGTAAGCACGGCACACAAGCTCGTATTTCTCCCGCACACAAAGAAACTTACAGTAACACCAATAAACCCACTAATATAACACATGCAAAAAGAGGGCGGCGCATCTACCTGTAGCTACGGATTCCGAATAAACACACATGTGTGCAAATTATGCAACTAGTAATGTTAAGTGATAATCATAGAAAAATATTGATTGAACTTCAGTTAGCTATATTATCTACTCTTTCTCCTAAAGATTTCATTGACTGTGAAAAGCAAAACTAAACAGGAGTTTAATTCGAACATATTCTATACAAGCGATGTTTTATCATAATTGGAATATTAACTAACTAATTACCAAGAAACAGGATATCAACTTCTCGAATCTAGACTAGAACACAGGTAAAAGTGCAAGAATTTTATTGATAAGGGTTTAATTAACCAGTAAAATGTAAGTATTTATTTAAAACTTGCCGCTTAGACAGTTTAGGTGTTGCGTTCTTAGTACAGTAGTGTAATCTTACGTTTGCAAATTTTTCCATTACGGCTTTTATTAGTATTATTAAATGGTTAATCATTTGCGATTGGTCGCATTGGTGAAAATTTATTGGGACGAGCAAATTGTGCCATTTTTTGTTACGAACCAGCTTGAACCCCTTACTGTCGCATTGATCCACATTTTTTTAAGTTTTTGATCCTTCGGATAGCTAAAATTTTAAAAATAAAAGCAAGGTATAAATTATGCTTGAGTACCACAATAAATTAAAAATCTAAACTTTATTTACACTTTTTTTACGTTTACATAATTATAATATATTATAATTTATTTATATCTTTAATAATCATGCGTACTTAATAGGATCGTATAAAATATCGACAATCATAAATATCACAACACATCTCTAACACTAGCCGGCCGGCAGCGGCCGCATCCCGAAACTATCATGTGAGTGAGAGTATTAATAAAACACTTATCCATTGCGCTATTAGACCAGCCGATTCATTGATCGATTCGCACTAAGTAAGCAATGGTTTTAAAAGTTTTTAGTTCCTAAAGAAAAGGATTGATTTGGTATTTCATCATATTTTTAAAATATTTTAATGAATTCAGTATGAAAAACTATAATATTATAGTACTTATAAATGAAATTAGATGCCACCTTTATTGTAATTTACAATACAGCTGTTATTTTTGCAAAGAATCGCTGAACAACGCGGCATTTTGTCAAAAATCATGAGCAGTGAAGACGTCGCAAGTTGGCATTCGACTAATGTCCGAAAATGGCATCAAGCCGCTTTGAGGCCAGATGCGTTCGCAAGCGTCACGCCTTAATTGCATATCTCCTGTGTTTCTTTTATCTGTGCGGGTAGGCCTCGGGCACAGGCTAGTTACTAATAAGCCGACTTGTAAAACTTTATAAGCTTAACTTGTTCCAAGATATGCACTTTGCAAGGTTCAATTCTCCGTGTCTGCAAGTGCAAGATTTTCCTTTTAAATATTTTACAGTAGTAACGAAAAACACACATATTCAAAATCCCTGCATCTTTATCAAAACTTCATTTACAAGAACCGTGATACCTCGTGACAATAATTACAGTACATATTTATACATCTTTACTGGATAAATTTTTTACTACATGCTGAAGTTACCTTCAGCATGTAATAAAAAATATGAGATAGAGATGGAGAATATGAGATAGAGAATAATATAATATGAGACTTACGTCTCATATTATATTATTTTATTATTACTCTCTCATATTACGTCGTGCTTATTTCGAAATGTATGTAAATAAATATCACTAGACTCCTAAGAATTCGTGTGTTCATTTCACATAAGCTCTTGGCTAATAATAAATAATAAATTATTTTCTTATATCACATATATTAAAAAATTACCCCGACCTAGATGCGTATTTCCACGGCTGGACATAGGCCTCTCCTAAAATAATATGTTTTGACCTACCATACCACGCAAGTCAGATAATGTCGTTATCAAGTAATCTTTCTTTTGAATCCAACGGAATGAAGAGATTGGGATAAAATTGAAATAGAAAGGCATGATATTCTATATTCCTAATCCGTCCATTACATGTAGAGAATCACATTTCAATTATCTTAAATTACTTTCGCGTTAAGTTAATCCAAGTTTACAGTTTAATCTTAGTTCCTTCAGAGCAGTACTATCAACCCTCATACTATGTTTGCTTTTATTGCCCACAAATTACGTACCTGAGATCTAGTAGAAACAAATGGGTTAGGAAACGTATATTTACTTCTCTAAATTATTTTAATTTAAAGTTTAAGATGCAAATCTTGTTTGCAAATGTTTCTTTTTAAAATACAATTTTTTTATATTTCATTTAAAATTTTGTGTTTTTCTCTAGACATGATTAGGTCCCTAAAATTTGGTGGTCTAGAAGAAATCAAGAAGTCTTGTGATTATCGGATCATAACAAATGTTTGTTGCGCGGTTCCCAAATGTCTACCAAATGATACCTATCAAAAAAAATTGGCAAGAAACTCTGCAGGTTACCTCTTTTAAAAATTAAATTTACAATTCCTAGGTACCTTGAAATTTTTGTTAGTAAATTGTTAGTTAAACTCTTAAATGCGTATACCACTATTTCGCTCTTTTGTCACAGGAAGAAATAAGATTCTCAAGTTCAAAAAAAAATGTACATTAGACACATTCATTTGTATCTTTTAATTTAACAAAGTTTTCAATTCGGGAATGAACTTAAATACAAATATTCACCGTCAAATAATGACTTAATGTCGACCAGTATTTTTACAGATTTTTATCTATTTGTCAACGGAAAATGTTGACTCGTATTTGTGGTTTTCCCTAACACACATTATGCAAGCTCAGCAACGATATACAGCAAGATATTTGCCCAAGAAATTGCACGGCTTCGATAAAACGTGTGGTATGCGGTGCCTACAATTTTTCTGCTAAAGTAAAAAGTTAGTCACTAGCTGACATTACAATCGCCTGCGAACACGCGATGCGCTATAGAGCTTTAGGCTAAGTTCATATGGTGCAAGATCAATCTAAACAGTGGTTATGTTCACAAGTTCTAAAAAACTGTATCGACCTGTTCAGTTGATCCGCGCGGTTTGAGACGGATAGACACATAGATCAAAGAAAAATGAGTAGCGAATGATATCGTGTCTATCGATTTGCTCATCGACGAAATCGAAAAAAGGGATGCCATTTTGAATCTTAACTCTAAGGATTATTCACATCAATTTTTCTTCAGGTCGCGATATAAAGTTACAAAAAGGCTTGAGGAAAGTCTTTCACTTAAAATAGGATGCACCCAGTATCGTCTTTGTCTTCTTTTCCGACGTCTCAGTTTTCGGTATCAAATCCATAAGCAAATTGCCTCTTCCACTTCCATTCTCAATCGATGTTGATGCTAGAGTGTCGCGCGTACATATCCTGTCATATGGAATTAAAAACAATTAATATAAAATAAATCCATACTCCATACAACAACAGCTTATTTGCAGCGATTAATAGTATTATTTATAGTATAAAGATAGATTAAACCTTGGAGAAGTAATACACTGCTTTTTGTCACAATAACTCACATTTACGCAGGCGGAGTCCTACATACTGTATATTATTCCCATAAAGTTACTTTAACATTTAATTTGCACACATTCTTTTATTCAAGTTTGTCAGCTATAAATATAAACGGAGAAGATTACAAAAATTCAAAACAATAAATTTAGAAATAAAGCGAGTTATCACCACAATAAAATCGGACAAAACAAAAAGTAAGTGCGCTAACAGAACGCGTTGTAAAGTAACAATGAAAAATGGCGGTTCCCAAGTTGCGACGAATTTTACCCACCTCTGTAACAAAGTTAGGTAAAAGTGGCCAGATTTATCGATGGGGATCTTTACCGGCAAAACGTTTTGGTAATGGAGCACATTGAGTAAAAAGCTTGTGGTGCAAATTGAAATGAGTTTATTGTCTACTGTTCACGATTTACTGTAACAACTTTACTATAACCGCGAGATTCAAAGCTAATTTTTATTATCAAGTTAATGTTGAAGTTTTACAGAATATAATAATCTCACAAGAAGTTATCAATTAGATCGAGTTATGCAGAAAACAGTCATGTCACTGCTTCGAGTTAAACAAACACACAAAAAACAGAAACATTAAAACACATCCCCGCTTTCTATGTATCTCTATAACTCGAACTTACAGTACAGCAGTAATTAACTAATAACTAAATGATATAATTTTCATTTCTCAACACATTGGGCTGCCACAAGCAATTACGTTCAAAAAATTTATCGCATTTCTGCGAAAATGAATTCTTGTATCTCCTTAACATCATTACTTTTGATATCAATGTTTTTACCATATTTATGTTTAAACATTTTTCCTTTTTCTTCCAAACGTCATCACATTTATTCAAGAACGTGTCTGTTTACACATCATCGTTAAGATGGTGTCACGTACCTTTGAGGGGAAACCACCAACATGAGGAAATCGTTACCTACTGACTGATTGGCCATTATGCAAATCTCATACTAACAACATCTCCTGACGCCCCTTGCATATTTTACTGGATTAGACTTGGTAGCGTCAATATGTGAGGGTAACCGAGCCGTTAAATATTCGTATTATTGTGTATGACTGAAATGTAACAGCTATAGAAATGTAAATAATAATATCCGGATATACTATCTTATTCACTGTATTCTTTTGATTGTATTCTTAGATGTTAGAACGTCGTCTATACTGACATTTGAAATGTGAGCACTATAGCGTGCTGTTTTTTTTTTTATTTTAAACAATGTAATCAATATTTTTTTAGGTACTTTAAAACACAACGCCATCTAGTCCTTAACTAAATAGAGCTTGTATTATGGGTACTAAACCACCGATACAAATACATAAACGTACTTTTTTCTAAATACATACATATTTTACATAGAAAACACACAAACTGTGAAACAAATATTTGCGGAACACACACATTTGGTCCGACCCGCGAATCAAACCGTCACCGGGGCAGTCAAGACAGACGTAATTTTATAATATACTATATATTATAATAATCATAATATTTTTGACCAGTAGGTAAAGCCTTAAACTTTAAATTATCTGATCAAGAAAGTGTACTAAGTTAAATATAACATACAACAGTACATAAAACAGTAGAATTATATTAATCACCACACATAACAGACTTTTCATAGAATTATGTCTAATATATTCTAGTAATAGCAACAAGAAATATCACCAACAAGATTATATCTGATGTCCGTAGACATCCCAAAAAAAGTATTATGGCTTCTTAAATTTATTGAAGGCAAAACTAAAAGGGAAGTTATACTACTTCATTCCTTAAGATTGGGATGTTAAACAAAACTCAGTTGATCCCTTACTTTCGAATCAGTGATTAAAAAAAATCGATTTCACATATTCTCACTGTTGGGTCCTTAAGAGCACGGGAAAAATAAATACAAAATAACTTCAGTAGAAAGTATTACAAATGACTTAAATTATCTTATAACATATGTATTCTTTGAGCTACTTTATATGTTATCGATACTTGTATATTTCGCCCTATTTTTCATTTTTTTATGTATAATAATCTATTGAATATATCTCAAAATGTCTATACAATACAATATTTTAAACAACATCTATTGAACTCTTATTACATATTTCTGCATCGACTTTCAAATGACGATTATTATTTATGTTCATGACCTCAGGGACCGACGCCTTAACGTGTTCTCCGAGGGGCGGACGTAATATACCACTCAAATTCCAGGCTACTAATTTATAAAAATGTCTTGTGAGAAAATCGCAAAAATGTTTTAGCCCGATCCGAGACTCAACCCCACAAATCGCTAAACAAATGGCCAAGGAGACAAATTTAAATACTGTCTATTAAAAACATATTGAGATTGTTCGCGTTGTAAGTTTCTGGCTTATTTTATGATCGCAAGTCGCAGATTACACGAAACTTGATTTATCTGAAACTACTATCGTTGCAACAATTTACGACATCCGTTTTGGATCACCGTAATTACGAGTATTTACCAACATTGCCTCGTTTTCAGTTTAGATTGACTATATATTTTTATATGTGTAACACGTAGCGTACACTATACTACTTGTCACACATATAAGAATATTAATAATAATACATTTCACTTGCAATTTACGGTACTGCTGACGAGAAGCCTATTCCTATATTTATAATCATATAAATAAATGCATGCTAATCATATTATTAGGTGTCAAACACAAAAACACACCTTTGGGTTATTTAAACATATAATAATCATTATTAAACATATAATTCTAAGTACAGTTTAGTATAATTAACATTAAATATTTTCATCCTGAACTGGGATCAGGCCCTCTTCGATAATATATTTGCCTTCAAATTCTTTTGACCACTCATAAGCAGGAAGAGAAGTGGGTATCAAGGTTAATTTAACTTGCTCATTACATTTTCCGTAGTGAATGACCGTAAGATCAGGATTGTGGCACTTCATGCAATATGGATTTCCGTATGTCTTACCATCGGATGCACAAACAGGTTTGTTTACCATCGGGCACATTAGACATTTAGTCATCACCATTTGTATTAAAGTTGTTAATATGAGACTTTTTATGACTATTATCATAAAAAACTTCATTTTATAAGCTGATTACAACGTTGAAGAACGTACAGATAATAATCTAAACCTAAAACTAAAAATATTTACAAAGGCTTATAAATATTTTATTTTACGCTCGAACATTAATTCATTATTCACTTTAAACTATACACGGTTAGTAATTTTCAGAATTTACCAATAACAACAGCAATTTATTTTTAATTAAAAACAAAATTAATTTCATACTTAGAACTCAACCTATCAACTATGAATTGAAGTTTTTTTTTTTAATCAGTTTCTTTTTTCTAAAATTATTTGAGATGACATAAATTTGTTTTTATTTTCAAATAATAATATAACTACTACTTTCTAAATTGAATTGTGATAGTAATGGGCCTGGTAAACGATCACATTTGTTTGACAAATTTGTTGGTCAAACTTCACGTTTACATCAAAAGAGCCCTGTAAACGATCAAACTTGTTGGACAAACGCGTCAAACACAGCAGCACACTGTCAAATAATTTGACAAACACGTAAATTTGACAAACAATTTTGATCGTTTACCGGGCCCGTAACACACACGTTACTTTTTAAATATTTGATTAAAAATTACTTTAGTTCTAGAAAGTACACATCCAGTTGAAACATAGGATAGGACCCATCGGTAATCGCTAAAAAAGGAATAAAAAACTCAAAATATAATTGAATTACTTGTAATACTCTGAGTAGTCAACAAAATCGGGCAAAATTGATTTTCTTTCGGCTTTTTGCTTGTTCTGCTGCTTTTTGTTGTCCTGTTCCATCTCAATAAATTGATTTTCACCGTCTGCGGTAAAAATCAATTTCATCAGGTCTACCTGATTTTTAGCATTATAATTATTGGTATTTTCTTCTTCACATACTCCGGATTGCGTACTTACAAGAGAAACATTTTGGCATTTCATGCAGATTATATTTCTGTAGGTAGCACCGTCTGAACCACATACTGGATCAAATATTTCTGGACATACGCATTTAGAAAGCAACGTTTTAATTGACGTTGTGAATATCGTTATTGTAAAAACTATAACTAAGGACGCTGTCATTATATTTATTTTATATTTTTTTGTCAAAGATTTCAGTTTTGAATTTTTTAGCGATAGTTTCCTGTCTCTTTTAAACCACTGTAACAAACTAGTGAATGTGGTAATCATGTTATTACTTAGATTTATGACAAAAATAATCACGTTTCTGTCATAAATATAACGTTCTTTTAATTAACAGTTAAACTTCTTTACATAAACCACAATTTGTTGATAGTAAAACTATAATGTTTCCTTTGAAACACAGTTTTTCTCGACAAAATCTAATGTGATTGATATATTAAATTTTAAAAGAGTACAGTATCTGAAAATTATGCTGAAGATGAATAAATACCAATTAAAGAAGCCATTAGTACTACAAACTACAAAGTACATTCGGAATTGTGAAAACGTTACAAAAATTATATATGTTTCCCCGGAGGGGTCGGCAGAGGCATTTTAAACGCCTATTTTTCGCCAGTGTTTTGATCACACGTAACAGGCAGAGCTCCTATTGCCGTATACCGGGATGTTTAGTTTGCCAGAGTCCCGCCAGTCGATCAGCAGGTACACCACTTGCAGGTGAGGTTGACTCGTGGCCCTAAGTTTTAGGTGGAAACCCTATGCACCTTTTTTTGACGCAGAGAATGCGTTTCGCACCATACCCTCCGTGGGGTCATATAGGGCATGCGTGGGACTCCCGGGAAACCCGGTCTACCCACTAAACCCCGCAACTGCCTACCACGGCAGTCGGGAGGAGCTCCAGAAACGCATCAGCGACTTCTGGAGTCCCATTGCACTGAAGTACTTCCCAGAGTGGACAGAGTCACCCCTGGGCCAAGACGGTGTTACTCCTCTCACCTGTCTACACAATGAAAGGCGATACGGCCTTAGAGACATCCCCTGGCCGCACCGGGGTGTCACCTGACCCGGGTAGACCCTGTACACATATAAAACAATATGTGTAAGAAAACTAATATACACCAGCCCAAATTAATGGATTATTTGCTCTAAAATTTGTTAAAGTTTTCATTTTAAATGCTTTTCTAAAGACTTTAAGACGTTTAATAGTAATCATAAAATCAAACGCTCTCAAAAGTTTAAGTAACCGTGATGTTGAGAAAAAAAAAACTAAAAATAACAATCTCTTTGACTTAGCTTTGTTCTTTGATGGTTGTTACAACTTTTATCTTGTTAAGCTAACTGGAGAGAAAACTTTTGTGACAACTAATATATCTAGAACGTTCCGTTTTGATACTGTTTAAAACTTCTGACTACTAACTTTTCAAAGTACAAGATGTTCGGTATTTAATGTCAATTATTTTTCTTTAAATTGTTGGGTCTAATAAATACTGCTGATGGGTCTTGGCGTTACTTGAAGGAATAATGCTATTTTCTTTCACAGGACACGTCTTGAGCATAATAAGAGAGAATCAATCAGGACCACTACAATTCTGAAAATTTAGAATTTGACTACACGGTTGGCCTAGTAGTTTAAGCGGTTGCCATGCCCCTTTTGTTCTGCACCAAGTGTTGTGGGTTCAAATCTCATATGGGACAACACTTTAAGTGATCCACAAATTGTTGTTCTGAGTCTGGGTATTCCTTGTGTGTTCATGCATGTTTGGAAAGTCCCCCGTGAAACAGGATATTTATTCCTAATGCGGTAGTAGTCTTTTTAAAAACAAAAACAAGGATAAAGTTTAAAGCACTCATATAACGAAGAAGTGTATTAAAATTATTTAAGTAAATATATAAAGTAGTGTAGAGCGTCCTGCGGCACGATGTACTGATAACTTGGAGAAAATGGCTGGCAGTGGATGGATGCGGACTGCTCTAGACTGGGAGGGTGGAGAGCGCTCTTTGGGGAGGCCTTCGTTCAGCAGTGGACGGCAGTAGACGGAAAAAATATATAAATATTTCACAGTAGTACTGTTTCCGATTAAATTTTGTATAGTTCAAATTGTTGCTTATGAAACTGTACTAGTAATGTTTAAGAGGAACAGTCCTTTTAAACATTGCTAGTACAGTTTCATAAACAATGTACTATTAATGTGAAATAGACGATCCCTTGGAATTGGTTAAAACGGGCAATTCTTATTTGATACTAATAATAATTATTATTAGATCAAATAAGAAAAGGACGTTACCCTAAATCATTTTTATCTTATAATAAACCATCTCTTAATATTATTAATTCTACAGTATGAATAATTTAGTCAGCTTTATAAAATCATTTCATAATTATAACCAAATCATATGTGTCAATTTCATGATTAGTTACATTAATTGAAGTAATTTGTACTCAATAACGAAACACCTAACAATCGAAAGTTACTTCATTAAGAGTAACACGATACATAATTACTTTAGATTGTGAGAGAAATTAATTTATGAAGATATTTTTTTTCAGTAAACGTTTTAAATCTTTTCCACTTCAATAAAATAAAAGTAGCTATAAACAGCTAGTGAAATGGATATCGCTTTTCATACAGTTCAATTGTTTAAAAAAACGAGTTGAAACTTTAAAATGGTTATAATTGAAACTGCTTGAGAACGACGGCTTGAAACGGCGTCTACGTCATGATGATTCAGTGTTAGAAAACGTAGATTTCTATTTACAACAAATGCTGATGTATGTGCGTGTATGAGTGTGTGTGCAGGTGATTTTATTTATCTTTCTTGCTACATATTAAATACACTCATGAAAATTCTTAACATTTCAGCTTTGTAACATATTACACACAGATTTATTACGGAACACCTAAGGTATACAAAGCCCGTTAATTTTCAAAGTTAAATCAAATTGAATACTCAAGTGAGGGGAATTACTAACATAATTTTGAAGTATTTCTGATTGTTAACTGTGAATCTACATACGTTGAAACGTTCGCGGCAATCACTGGCGGCGTAACTGTCATGTCAAACTTTGCGTTCAGCTCGGGGGCGAAACACGTACGTTCCGGAGTGACTGTTTGTTAAGTTTGAACGGAATGTGTCTCCGTAATTATCTTAACTGTCTGTCTTATGTCACCTGATAGATAAGATAATCATTATAATAGCACTTTTAATTGAAACTTGACTCTGTAGTTTGAAACTGTATGTCACATGTTTCCGAACAGTTTCTAAGTATATTAAGATGAATAGTTTCTTGCCCACGTCTCTTCACTTAATTAAATTGACGGTTATTTTGAATATGGAATGTTTTGCGTGACATTACTAAAGAAATGATTGAGTGATTTAAACAATATAATAAGTTCGTTGCTACTGTTCAGCTCCGAATTTAAACTTGTTACCACTACGTTTACCATAATACCAATAACGAATATTTTCGCACAGAGGAGACGGTTTTTTTTTATATATATTTCAGACATTTTACACACAACGCCATCTAGTCCCAAACTAAGCAGAGCTTGTATTATGGGTAACTAGATAACTGATATAAATACATAAACATACTTTTTTTTATAAATAAATATATATTAAACATAAAAAAGCGGCCAAGTGCGAGTCAAACTCGCCCATGAAGGGTTCCGTATCAGTAAGTAACATCATATAAAAGTTCTTGTAGTTCGTTGTAACTTTCATCGATATTTTTATACTAGTGTATTGATTGGATAAAAGATCAATTGCGTGTTACGACTTATGACGTATTAAAAAAAAACTACAAACTAGATCTCGTTCAAACCAATTTTCGTTGGTAGTTTGCATGGTAATGTACAACATATATTTTTTTTAGTTTTATCACTCTCTTATTTTAGAAGTTAGAGGGGGGGGGACACACATTTTTCCACTTTGAAAGTGTCTCTCGCGCAAACTATTCAGTTTAGAAAAAAATGATGTTAGAAACCTCAACATCATTTTTGAACACCTATCCATAGATACCCCACACGTATAGGTTTGATGAAAAAAAAAATTTTGAGTTTCAGTTCCAAGTATGGGGACCCCCAAAATGTATTGTTTTTTTTCTATTTTTATGTGAAAATCTTAATGCGGTTCACAAAATACATCGACTGACCAATTTTCAACAGTATAGCTCTTATAGTTTCGGAAATAATTGGCTGTGACATACGGACGGACAGACAGACAGACAGACAGACAGACAGAGTTGACGAATCTATAAGGGTTCCGTTTTTTGCCATCTGGCTACGGAACCCTAAAAACACTCAAACTCCGAAACAAATATTTGAGGATCACACAAACATTTTGGTACGACCCGGGAATCGAACCCGAGACCTCTCGATCAGCAGTCGCATCCACTAAACACTGGACCAACGAGGCAGTCAATTAGAAAATCTGATTGTGGTTGGGTACTCTAAAGGCTAGGTATCGTGACGTGCAACATCAAGGTGAACCGACCAAGTTAAAAACCTATCGCCTCTGAATCTGTACACGATATTTGACTGCCTCAGTAACGCAGTGGGAGCGTATGCGACTGCTGTGCTCTGGGGTCTCGGGTTCGATTCATGAGTCGAACCAAAGGTTTGTATAATGATATGTATGTATCTACAAAAAATAATGTTTATGTATTTATATCAGTTGTCTAGCACCCATAATACAAGCTCTGCTTAGTTTGAGACTAGATGGCATTGTGTGTAAGATATCAGAAATGTATATTTATTTATTTATCTTGAAAATCTTTCTGAACCGAAACTGGTTTTGAGAAATCATCTATCCCAAATGTAAAAAACCATATCCACAGCATGATGCTAATAACGACCCTTAAACACAAGGAACCGACCAGAGAATTTTAAAGAAGAAATGTTCAGCAATTTTAGACAGAAATAATCACAGAGGCATTACAGACAAGTTTACAGTTTTCTAGAAATTCAATATCAAATCAAATCAATCAAATCAAAACCATTTTATTTCAAATAAACCATACAACGGCACTTTTGAAACGTCAAGTAGTCAGTCAGTAGTCAGTCGTGAAGCTAATCGTCTGTTCCAATTCGTAGATCCTATGGAGAAGAACAGACAAGAAACTCCATGGACACTCTTTTCCAACATTGTTTTTACAATTTTTGGTTACATTGTTTAAAGCATTTTATTAAATGTGAGGACAATGTAACGATGCTGATATTTACACATGTAGTGTCCAAAAACAATTAAACAATAAATAGAAGTTGTGAGATGACCAGCCCCGACTGGCGGCGCCCGTATCACGAGCATGACCCATGCACCAGCCATCGTCCAGTTCAACCATATCGTAGGGAGCCGAACGACCCGCTACACACGCCACCGCCAGCAGGACTTTTGAGCGAGCATGACATACTCACAACCGCCAGTCAACAAACTTATGCTACCAGTGACTACAAAGTGCTCACATGTACAATTCAAAATGTTCGCAGTTATACAATATTAAAAACCATTTATAATTATGCTACTCTCTAAGAATGCGATAAATATTTGGATCATGTCAATAAAAAGTAATTTATTATGCAATAATGATATTACAAAAAATAATAATAATAATAATTTAATGTCAAACAAGATACAATTAAAATATCAATAATCCATGTCGGAAATATGGATATCCAATGTCAAAAAAAAAAAAAATTTTGAAATATATGAATGTCAATTATTATGATAAAATTAACATATGTCAAAAATTAAACTAACTTCTAAATAATTTGAGAATTAATCATGTGGCTGTGGAGCAGGACCAGCATTAAGCCAAGCATTCTTGTCGGCAATGTAATCCTCTAATTTGTAATATGCTTGCTTACATAGTGTGCGTTTTACAACATTTTTAAAACGTTTCTCTGTTAAATCCAGTATGTTTTGAGGTATTTTATTATAAAATTTAACACAGTACCCCATAAAGGATGTATGCACTTTTGAGAGTCTAAAACGTGGTTGAATTAATTTATCTTTATTCCTAGTATTATACCCATGTCTATCACATCTTTGATTGAAGAGATGTAAATTTTTTCGAACATACATTATGTTTTCATAGATGTACTGACAAGGAACTGTCATGATATTGATCTCCTTAAAAAGGCCCCTAACAGAATCGCGACTGCGGAGACTATATATAGCTCTAATGGCTCTTTTTTGCAGAATAAAAATTGACTCTATTTCTGCCGCACGTCCCCAAAGCAAGATGCCGTATGACATGATGCTATGAAAGTAACTAAAATAAACTAATCGTGCGGTTTCCACATCCGTTAGTTGCCGAACTTTTCTAACAGCATATGCCGCTGAGCTAAGCCGCCCAGCAAGTGATTTTAAATGCGGACCCCATTGTAATTTTGCGTCTAGCGTGATTCCCAAGAAAACAGTTTCGTCTACCAATTCTAGTTTCTCTTTGTTAATTAAAATGTCACAATTACTGCTTTTAACATTTGGCAAAGAAAATCTAATGCATTTGGTTTTCTTTCCATTTAGCAATAAGTTATTAGTAGTGAACCAATGATGTACGTTATTAATAGTATTATTTATATCAACAAAATTTTCAGCCCGCCTATCAACTTTAAAGATCAATGAAGTATCATCTGCAAATAATACAATGTTCGGTTGATCTTGCAATATGTGTGGGAGATCATTAATATACACCAGAAACAAAAATGGGCCCAATATTGAACCCTGCGGTACTCCCATTCTGACCCTTGAGCCCAGAGAATTTACGCCATTTACCTGTACTTTCTGCTGCCTATCATTGAGATACGACTCAATCAAGCTAAGTGCTCGTTTATCTAGTCCGTAGTGATTAAGCTTTAATAATAATGTTTCATGACTTACGCAATCAAATGCCTTCGAGAGATCACAGAAAACCCCGATAGCATCCTGTGACGCTTCCCATGCATCAAAGATGTGCTTTAACAAGGTGACACCGGCGTCGGTTGTACAACGTCCTTTGGTGAAACCGTACTGTTGATCGTGAAGGATGTTATTTTTGTTAAAGTAGCGAAGCATCTGATTGAGCATGATCTTTTCAAATACCTTGCTAAAGACTGGCAAGATTGAAACAGGTCTATAATTATTTGTATCTGTAGGGTCTCCGGATTTAAATAAAGGTATTACTTTGCTTTGTTTCATTAAATCCGGAAACACTCCTTGATCTACACAGGAGTTAAAAATTGAAGCTAAGTAGGGGGCAACTGTTTCAATAATGGGCTTACAAGTTTGCACTGACATACCCCAAATATCCTCGGTCGGTTTGACCTTAATTTCATTAAAAGCCTTTATAACGGTAGATGAGTTTATGTAATTAAAATTAAAAGACACTGGATAGGCAGCGACTTGTTTTCGGAGCAAGGCCAAAGAGAGAACCGGTGAGGAATTCAGAGCTTCTGTTGTCCTAACAGGGATATCAGTAAAGAAATCAACGAACTGCTGTGCCACCTCACTATCAGTCTTTATTATACCACGTGATGTTTCTAATCTGTAACTATTACCTAATGGTTTCTTCCTACCAGTTTCACTATTAATTATTTTCCAAGTAGTTTTAATTTTGTTGTCTGACGATTTAATTTTATTACTAATAAATAATCCTTTAGCTTTCTTACAAACATTTTTAAAAGTTTTTGAATACCTAGATACATACTGATTAAAACTTTCAGTGTTTATGCAGGGTTTTAGACTATATAATTCGTATAGTGTTTCTCTACTTCTCCTAATACCATTTGTCGCCCAGTCGCTAAATGAAAACTTGGCGTTAATATTTTAATACAATACGAAATGTAACTGGATATACTTTAAATGTGCTAATTAGCCATATTCGAGTAATATCTGATCACTTAACAGAGAAGAAATATACACCTTAAGATAAACAAAGAACTCGTCAGAAATTCAGACCATTTTTTTTATTGCAGTTTGTTAAAATAATAACCCAGAGTGCGATTAATAAAAGAAAAAGTAGGTACATTTGTTTTTTTGAGTAAACAGATTTTTTTTTAGATTTTTCTTTATTTTTATTCAGTAGAGAAAAACAATTGTTTTCTCTGCCCACACATCAGAACATTAAAATCATTTAATGGCCAGATGAATTTGAGGTATAACACTATGTAACACATATTACTACGGACTTCTATTCCAATGATCGCGGGTTCAATTCATACTCAAGTCAAACATTTGTTGCATGAACTCTTTGTTTCATTTAGTCTGAACATGTCAATGTTTAATATATATTAGTGTTAAGTACGTATGTATTTATACTAGAAACAATTGTTTAATTCTGCTAAGTTATACACTAGGTAGTAGTGTGCGAATGTGGTAATAATAATATTCACACTTTTACACTAACATACTCTGTCTATGTAAATTTGTTTTGCCTTTAAGGCCAAATCATCACCAATTTAAGTGAATTTTGGTACAGAGATAGATTGAATGAACGACAAGAACTTTTTATCGCGAAAACCGGCATATAGGCGGGCAGAGTTGCACGTAAAACTAGTATTAGATGGCTATGTTAAATTGTACAATTTGATGTGTTATATGAGTAAGAAATTATAAGTGAATACCAAACTGGGACGATTAAATCCAAACTGTATAACATACACGAAGCGTTAGCTAACACCGCCTAGCGTTTAAGATAAAACTTTAAGAAAGCAGTATGATAATAAATCGTCAAGTTTCTCCTCCCGTTGGCAAGTCTTGAAACATGGATATTGAATATCTAGATGATGGTTTGTCATTTATCATTATTTTTGGCTTATTGATGATATTGTCAACACAGTGTTTGGTTGTTGTGTTAGTTAATTTACTCTTGCAGATAATATATATATTTGCAAATATACCCAAATTACAGATCAGAGCCTCATGCCGCCCTGTGTGTGGCCGCGGATGATCGAGATTTTCCCCTCTATCTGCTTCAGTAACCCTAAATACTTAACCCCGCCGCGAAGGCCGGTGGGGTGGCAGCCACTGGGGGCTTCTAAACCCGTGGAAGTTTCCAAACCCTTGGGGTAGAAGCCCCCACGGGCTTTCTCGAGCAGGAAAAAAGTACTTATCAGGATATTTGTTGCTACTAATTTCCCAATATCGATTACCGTTGATGTTCATGACAATAAAAACCGACGGCTCAACGTTTTCTCCGAAGCACGGATGGGAAATAGTGCTTAACTTTCATACTACTTACTTCGGACTACTATTAAAAAGAAAACTTATTGTATGTAAATTAAATTATTGACCTTTCAAATTACAATTATTGACCTTTCAAATTACAAATATTAACCTTTCAAATTACAAATATTGACCTTTCAAATTACAAATATTGTCTTCTTCATTACTTTATTTTTTAATCTTTTGTTCGTACTCACATACGGTAATTTACTTATAAAAATATGTTTTTAAAAAGAGCAATGTCATGATACTGCACGGTTGGCCTTGTGGTTTAGACGATTACCACGGCGCTTTCTACTGCACCAAATATTGTGGGTTAAGATTCCAAATGGGAAAACACGTTGTGTGGTCCACAAATTGTAGTTCTGAGTCTGGGGGTTCTTGGTATCCGTTTCATGTATGTTCTTAAAAGCTCGTGACACAGGATATTTCTATTTCTAATGCGGCATTGTCTTTTAAAAAAATTAAAGAATATTTTTTTGTAATATACCGTTCAGAACTTATAACATCCAAACTTTTAAGAAGCCACTTTCAGCACAACTGAATCGATTCTACTACCATGTACTACCTTATGACTTCGCAACGGCATAAATTAAGCTGGCGAACGTAATGGGGCAATATTAGAGACAAGCTTGTTTTATTACCATACTTTGAGTGTAAGTTTTATACGTGTCCTCGACATCACACTACAGTTTTAAACGAATATGTATTGGTTTTTTAATTTATGGAGTGTATTGGTAGTGTGTGAACTGTTGAGTCTATTTAGTGTTTAAATTGTCCTACTAATCGCTATTATATATCTGAGACTGTGGATACTGAATAATAAACATACGTAATACAAATAATTGTTATGATCAACTACTGCTCTTTGGAGTTCAGGGCCCCGTGTGACGTGCTAACGTGTTTTAATTCCTTTTTATATCTGTTTTCAATTCCAATAATAAACCTTGAAAGACATGTTGTCAGGTGAATTGAAAAAAAGCGGCCAAGTGCGAGTCGGACTCGCCCATGAAGGGTTCCGTATCAGCAAGTAACATCATATAAAAGTTGTTGTAGTTCGTTGTAACTTTGATCCATGTTTTTATAATAGTGTAATAATTGAATTAAAAGTAAATTGCGGTTTACGATTTATGACGTATTAAAAAAAAACTTCTTACTAGATCTCGTTCAAACCAATTTTCGTTGGTGGTTTGCATGGTAATGTACAACATATATTTTTTTAGTTTTATCACTCTCTTATTTTAGAAGTTACAGAAGGGGGGACACACATTTTTCCACTTTGGAAGTGTCTCTCGCGCAAACTATTCAGTTTAGAAAAAAATTATGCTATAAAACCTCAACGTCATTTTTGAACACCTATCCATAGATGATACGTATGGGTTTGATGAAAAAATTTTTTTTGAGTTTCAGTTCCAAATATGGGGAATAATAATTGTTTTTTTTTCTATTTTTATGTGAAAATCTTGATGCGGTTGACAGATTACACCTACTTACCAAGTTTCAAAAGTATAGTTCTTATGGTTTCGGAAAAAAGTGGCTGTGACATACGGACGGACAGGTTCCGTTTTTTGCCATTTGGCTACGGAATCCTAAAAAGAAAGTCGATTGGCGTAAGAACTAGAATAGCTACTACCCTTTATGTCCTTTTTATGTATGCTTGTAAAATCCTCAGCCACAAAAGATTTGTTCCTACTGCGTGAGTAACTCTTCTTTAAAAATATTTTCATCTACGAAAACTAGGGTTGGAGTATAAAGACTTAAGTATAAAGACTTAAAAGTAAGTTTCTACTATACTACTACTCTCAATACTACTCATTATGAATGCAGACGATTCAGTATGGTCACCACGTCTTATTTCTCTACTCAATTATGTTTCTTCATTTAAAAAAAAATATCTTTATAACTTTTCTAGTATGCATATTACAAGCTCTATATAGTTAGGGATTCTATGCCATTGTCTGTGAGATTTGCTAGGTATTATTATTATTATTCTATTCATCATAAATGTAAATACATATTAATTAGGTAAATATTTAAGTATTAAAAACGGAAAAACACTTACTATTGAATATTATTTTAAAATGAGGATGTGAGTAAAATAATGAATATATTAATAATCCTATAAGCCGACCTCAAATAATTACGGGAATACTATGGCTAGGAAGAAAAAAACATCGATAGTTACCAATTTAAAAATCCGGTACTATGGCTTAATCATTTTTTTGTGTAAGTCAATCATATCATTCATTTTCGTTCTTTCTCGAACGATAATCCTTCTAAATCTAAGTCTAAATGTGTCTACGAACAATTAGGTTAGGTATAAATATTTTTGTACAAGCCGAACATTTAGCTCAACCAATGATAACACGATTCTATTAACAAGAGGATTGTCTTACAAAGGCAACTTACTTTTCATAGCTTATTTTCCGTGATGGCGTGTTTACACGTGGCTTGCCTTAAGTGTTAATTACAGCGGGCCCAGGTGGTATATACCGCCAACGTTTCAATTAAGTGAAATACAATAACAATACTTGAAGGCCCAATTTATTTGATGGCAGTCCATTTATACTTGATGATCGTGGTTATTTTATGTATGCAGGGCACTTAATAATGGTGAAATACAAAATGTTATGGCATATGTGGAGGCATTTATTATCATGTAATGCTGGGTCTGATAATTAATGTCTAGGATATAAATATTGTTATAGTGGTTTTGAATGGAAATACTACTGAATGGGATAATTTATGATAGTTTACGATTAAATAATACAGGGTTGGGTAATACAGATTCATACTAATTTTATAAATTTGAAAGTAATTCTATCTGTCCATATATTTATTTCATTAAAATTTGTAGACACTTCCATTCCTGAGGAAACACGTCAACAAGGACAGGCTACTTATTAACACGATAACGCACTACAGGTAGATTAGCTTGGAGAAATTTTTGCGTTTGTAGTAGTGTATGGTCACGTGGCACCTGCGTACAGCGTAAACTGGTTTATTCTGGTTTTGTGCGTGTTTCCACTTTCCACTATCAAGTGACGATTTTTTGCTTTAGATTGAAATATCTCGAAAACGGTGCGTCCTAGGCCAAAAATAACAAAAAAATTGACCCCCCCGTAAACCCCCCGGAGTTTTAAAAACCCAGATGAGAGGAAAAAAAATATTAAAAAAAAAGAAAAAAATATATATATATATCGGTCTCTCCTCTTTGAAGTTTCACTTCTATCGTGTGTGAATCGCACACATACCTTTTTTTTATAAAGTCAAAACCTTTTTCTTTAAAATAAAAACTTGTTTTTATTGAAAACAAAAATCAGAGTGTTGCTAGGGATAAGTATAAAATTTAATAATAATGTTAGGATATCGAAACATTTTTGTATAGGCCGGAACGATATAGTGGAAACGCGCTCTAAGATCTGAGTAATACACACACCACTACATAATTAAGCAAAAAATTCTCGAGAATAATTTCACTGTACACTCGTGCATAACTGCGGGCATAAGCTAGTTGTAGTATATCCAAGAAATTGCTTCAAACTTACAAATGCACACGACATATGTGTGTCTGTGTTATAAGTTCTAATTAATTTAAACATTAATAACTCTCGCAAAAGGAATTTTAAACTACTCATTTATAACATAAACGTGTGTAAGCAATGATGGTTTAAATCATTACACTATCAGTGTAGTTACATTGTCTCAAGTTCACCATTACAGTCGAAGTTGCAAATAGGCGACAAGTTTTACATGATGACATTTCAGGAATTATTTAATAAGCTGTGTTAGATTTCACTAGCATTTGTATTGCTTGTTCTTTGTGCATCGGCATCTTCCTGGTGTACTTTCTAACTTATTCGGTGAGAAAGAATTTAACAAATAACCAACATTAATTGCCTGTGAGGCCCTAGTGTCACTCCGGTCAACCACGGATAGCCATGCTCATATGTTCCTCAATATGGCTCTTCTACTATTGAAATAATTTAACCTGCAAAAAAGGAGCCAGAATCGTATAAACCTGTAATAGTCTAAACCTTTAATAAGTATGTACATTGCAAGGAGTCGAAATTCAATTGTCGCATTTAGAGAACTTTCACAGGTTTACTCAGCTACTATATAACTTGGCCTACTTCAAACTAAATTACTTCCAAACTGATTCCCAGGATACACTTGATTTGACAGGCCAAAAGTTAGAATTCTGGGTGAGTTAGACGTTATTTTAGTACGTGACAGCGATTTCTAATAGAATACGTTTCTATACGGTAAGTAGCTGAGGCTATTCCCTAGATAGAAATAATTTGAACCTCTATCAAGTGAGTTTAATTTCCTGCGAGTTGTAGACCAACAGCTAAAGTGACTGAATCTATTAACATTATTTTAACTATGAGAAATGTCACTTTAATTACAAATTAAATAAAGACCCAGAAAGTCAAATGGCAATCTCAGTTATAGATTATTTATCTTATTATTTAAAGATAGACAAATAGAAAAATAAAAATTCATATATCACAAACCGAAATGCTATTAAATATTTTTACATAAATGTTAGTTAGTAACAAGCAGAGGTCAAAGTGAAAAATAAACAGATTTAATAAAGTTGGCATGTACCGTACATAACTGTATAATAAAAACACTTCATAAAACTACCTTAAAATACAAAGTGTAAACATGCGTTTTTGTCTAAAATGTTTATAATTTTAATCATTCCCTAAAGGCACTTACACATTATTCTCTAAAACAATCACAATGGCGAAACATTTGCATTACTTATGTGAGACCTTTACAAACTTTGTTCCCGGTCCTTCATCAAAACTCGACATACCTCTTCATTCTGTATTATCAGCCACACGTAACAATAGGCACATATTCAAATTTAATTAAAAGCAATCTTCAGGGATCCTCACTTTATAAACACCTGGAAATAAATTTACTCGACTGCCAACAATTCTTCTTTAATAGGCTAAAGAGCCGAAACGTTATCGCGAAAATTTAATAACAGTGAAACAAGTACTATTCAGTACACACGGGCGTGAAGTATGTGACAACATTTTCTATTCAATAGCTATACATAAAAAAAACATGTTTAATTTTTTTCTCAATTTGCTTGTTTGTTAATATCTGGAACGGTGACATTGATTTTGACGGGATTTTCACGACTTACTTCGGTTTAAAACTAAGGCAGATAGCAGGAAAATCAGAGGAAACAAATAAAAATGTAACTGGTAGCAAATTAGAATGCAATTTAATTATAAAACACTCCGCCACCCTCTGTCAGTATTCGACATATTACTTTGCATAATATTTTACCCCTCATGCAAATATGTCAAGGGACCTTGTTTATAATAAAAATCAATTAGGTTATGGAATTTTGTTACGTGTTGGTTTCGCCGATTATTATATTTCCGAACACCCCTAAGTGCAAAAAGTGCCAAATTTACATAATAAAGGGAAATCCTGAATTCCTTTTGCTTTTGGTAATAAATTTTATACGTATGAGATGTTAATGTATACAGATTATTTTTTTTACATTCTTTTGAAAGTTACTGATCAGCGGCAACTAAATAAAATAAAACTACGGAACCGTATAAATTGGCCAAGTGCGTGTCAGGTAATACATAGAATAGGGTTCTGTAGTACCCATAATGGTATTATACAAAGATTTAAAATCGCGTCCAATAGATAATTGTTATAATTAACCTTAATTATATGATATTAAATGATAATTGTACGACTGACTTCTCACTTGCGGTTTCAAAAGTGCTGTTGTATTGGTGTATTTGAAATTAAAATGGTTTGATTTAATTTGATTTGTTTACTTACTATTTCTTTATTTTTGTTGTACGAAGTTTTGCCAAGTGAGTGTATTTTACCAGCTAATCCCCTACAGTGGTACTAAAACCGCTATAGTTTTCCTTGAAAGTTTAATATATGGACCACTATCACGAATTTTTCAAAATTTTTGGACCTGGCTATTTTTTACAAAAAAATGCATAACTCGTTGAATAGCTCGCAAACGGATGCCTAAATCGAAAAATGGAAATAGCAAGCTCGTAATATTCTTAAAGTAGACGCGAGAAAAAAAATCAACCTCACTGTATATACCTATACGTGTTGGGGAGATACCCCAAATAAAAATATTTTTCGAAATTTTATAGTAGCACATTGTCGTCGTAATTAAAACACATATTCATGCAAATTCCCATCTTTCTAGCACCTATTTGGACGGTAGATTGAGGACGGACGAATGGACGGACGGACATGACGAATCTATTAGGGTTCCGAGTCATGAACTACGGAACATTATAATATATAAAGACCCTTTCATTTACAGTATGGTATGATAAGCACCGACCAGACTGATTGATATAAGGTTAACTAAGTAAGACCAACTAAGGCCTTACTTAGATGGCTCTTGCAACACCAAAGTATTACATTACTTAAATTTTGACTTTATTTTATGTGAAAATATTGACTTTATTCTATCTAATGCTTACATTACAGCATTTTGACTGCCTTGTTGGTCTAGTGGTTAGTTAGCAAGAGGTCTCGGGTTCGATTGCCGGGTCAGACCAAACATTTGTGTGATCCACAAATATTCGTTTCGGAGGCTGGGTGTTTTTGTATGTATAATATGTATGTATATACAAAAAAAAGTATGTTTATGTATTTATATCAGTTGTTTAGTACCCATTACGCAAGCTCTGCTTACTTTGGGACTAGATGATGTTGTGTGTAAGATATCCAAAATATTTATTTATTTGTATTTATTTAATTAACGAAATTTTCTGTAACAAGTTCGCTATTTTATGCAACTCTATGTATCACATAAGTAGTATACACATATATGGAAGTATAGATATTCGAGGACGCGATGGGAGCCACAACAATGAGCCGTTAGGGTGAAGGCTTACGTAATTAACCTTAGAGTACACGCACAGTTCTAACGGTCATTAACGTCAGTTCTAACTGAATATTTGATGGACTACTGATGGTTATTATGCATGAACCTTTTAATTTTAGGCCTCGTTCGTAACTACCTCGTAATTAAATTAAACTATTAGGGAAGTATAAACCTTTTAGTACTTGGTTTAGTAAAAGTAAAGTATAATTTCGTTGGGTTATTTATTGGACCTATAAGGTTTTAAGTTAGTATTATAAACAATTTAGTGTAATATTTAATACTACTACTAGTGAATGTATAGTTTTATAGTTTCTTTATACATTTGCTCATAAATATTAATAAAATACAAAGGTGCATATTTGACGTGGTAATGTAGTATGCGGCTGCTGTATTGTGTGGGTGTTTTCTATGTATTATATGTAGATTATATGTATGTATTTATTGTATTTATTGTATTTATTTATTGTATTTATTGTACAATATATGAAGCGCTGAGGCAGATCAATCATTATGTTCTTAAACTCGGCCACAAGTACCAACGATTTCGCCGAATTAAGTCCTGGTGATAGCAGTATTACAATAGAAAACATATATACATATATAAGGAGAAACTAAGCAGAGTCTGTACTATAGGCACTACAAAATATATAAAAATATATATGTTTTAGTGCCCATAGTATAGGCTCTGCTTAGTTTTAAAATACACTATGTTGCGTGTCATATGTCGGAAAATATTAATTTATTGATCCCATTAACGAAATGTGGTGATATTCTAATGATGGAAGTACATTGGTCTGGTTTAAAGATTACAGCTTTGATATCATTCCCATTCATTAAAGCTCTCAGAGCCGATGGCAGTGAAGTACCCTTTTTTTAATTAGGTATATAAATAACTTTTTCTAACATTGCAGGAAAACTTGTCTGCAAATTTAACACACAGGAAAATCACATAAATTTGCCTCTATTAAGTCGATTAACATATAACACAGAGTAATTAAATAAAGCATCAGGTGCATTGCATCGAAATCAATTTATGTTATTGTCGATGCTCAACAGCAGGTAATTTGCGTTGTTTGCGAGCTTATTATGCTGGATTACTGGAAACAGATGGACCGCTAATTATCTCCAACCTATTTGATATACTGAAGTCTACATGGGTATGATACAGGTTTTTTTTCACAGTGTGGCGACTTCCACATACAGCGCAAGCAAATAACATATAACAACGCCATCTAGCAAAGAAATACACGTAACGATCTATACGGAGTAATTACTAATCCTGAATCGCGCAAGTAACATTCTAGCACCGATTAGCATATATACAACATCCCAACATCAACTGTTGGGCAGTGGCCCGCCAGGCATGATCACCTCGCCTCCTCTTGTCCCTTTGTGATAGAGGAACACGACACCCTTTGTCACACTGTCACCTTTATCATGGGCAATTTTGCTATGAACTCATTCACCTTTTTCTTTACTCTAAACGACAGCACGTGCTGGTCTTGGAAGTCACCGTTTTAGAGTGGTGCGGCTTCTTAACTCAAAACGGTTCGATTCTTCCTTCATATACCGAGTAGATATAACCTGGTACTCATTACCAGCGCACTAATTATTTCCCAACATGGTCCCGGCTCCTCAAAGCGGGCCGTGCCCAAGCATTTTAATGGGCCGTCATAGTATGGGTCACCATGCTGCATTGTCTACAATCAGAATAAAGATGATGACTCCTAGATTCTATTCAAGCTTTCTATCAGGCAGAATTGGCGCTTCTCACATAACCAAATACTTTATAGCCTTGCTTCGGCACATATTGGCCGGCTCAATCAAAAATGTTTCTAAATACCATGGTTTCATAGAAAATCGTACATCCGTACATCTGATATCTGATCGATATTGTTCTTGCTGAATCTACATATGATAATCTTTCAACGTCTTTGAATCAAGTAAGTAAAAGTATACAACAAGTGATTACAGCAAGATCTATTTTATTTAGCTGACTGCAGCCAAGCTAGCCATTTGTAGGTTATTCTATACTTGGCTATGATGAGTATGTGTGTACTACATTACGAGAGCTTGGAAAGAATTTTTCTCTTGGTCAAAGAGTTCTTCATTGATCTGTGAGTCGCAAATTTAAAATTAATTTAATAACCATGTCTGGAATAGTTCATACATGAAAATATTACAAACACAAACTCACAGCATTGTACTCCAAAACCCTATCATAATAAAATAGTACCAAAAGACATGATCAAAGAAACTGTTATACCTGTTTCGTAAAAGATCTAAACAGTATCCAGTTACAATCACACAAATTGCGAACACAGTGTGCGTACTTCAAAAAGGCTTTAATATCCATTCTCCTTGAATGTAAAGAGAATGAAAGAAACATTTTACAACCAAAGCCGAATATCAGCCAATATTGTAAGGTCCCATTCCGACTTGAGGTAGAAGTCTTATAAAACTCAATTTAGTTAAAATCGGATCTCAGCTTCCCCCTGCCTCGTAGGATCTCCTTGGATCCGACGAATGATTTTCAATTCTAGATAAGGAGATTTGACTTGGATATATACATTTTTTTATTATTAATACGTGTTTTTGCCGCGATTGTGAGGATGGCGTGCTCTGTTTGTGTCATAAGGGATGATAGGGTGAACGATACGTGCATACATAATAAGTGCGTGGTTTAATAAAATGCTGAGAGATCATAAGACAAAAAAACAGTGATCCGGGGCAAGGATAGCTCTTTGTTCAAGAAATTTAATGAAAATATTAAAATTAAAATGTGTTTTACTTTTAAATTTTGGTACAGTCTGAATAATTTTATGTTTATCAATCACCAATCTACTATTTTGTTATTGTTGATAAACCAAAATGAACAGGTAATATTTTTCTAAAGAAGCTAAAGTCATTATGTTACTACAATGTGTTTCTTGAAACAAAGACTCTTCAAAAACAAATTAATCCACATATTTGTTGAAGCTAAATACTACGGTCTGAAGCAGACTGGCCTAAATGAAAAGGTCCATCAACACAAACTACGTCATCAATCTCTCTACTCCTATCTCGAGGCCGGACTAAAAAGGTTAATGATTGAGGAACAGGGTTACAAAGCGGCGTAATTTCTGAACGAATTAAAACGCATCAGTCAAGCATCTTGAAGACTTGACCGTTCTGAATCAATAGAAATATGTTCAAGTGTCGATAATAGTATACCTGACCTAATTTTAAGTTGTTTATTTAAAGATTACAGATAAAAGAAACTAAATGGTTTCATTTTCATTTGATGCTTATACCGATAATGAATTTGTGTTGGTGTTATTCCTCTTACGGATTTGTTAGAATAGAAAGTAAATTAATAACAGAAATCATGCTTAGTATCTAATATTTATTTTGTTTATAATCTAGCACAGATATTATCCAACGATTACATTATCTTTTAATAAAGTGAAAATAAGTTAATATAGTTGCCCATCATTTGCTTTTGTTGTAAATTGTTTAATTTGCATTTCTAAGTGACTTCTGCTTCAGAACCTACAATCTTTACCATAAACTATAAATCAGTTTCCACAAGCAACCCTTGAAATTCTAAATTTCCTCTACTTTACATTATACATAAAAAAACCTTCTTTCGAATTTCTCTATATTTTGTTGACAACTGCATTAAATAAAAATCATTGAGTACTTTAGAATATCTAATTGAACACACAATGAAAGTGGCTTGATTCTATGTTATGTAAAGATTATTACAACTGTTTTCATACAATAAGTCTGAAAACAAAACTTTGAAATAAATTCTCATAGAGTAAACAAAAGAAAACCGTAACGATTCTTATTTCGAGTACTGTATTAAAGTTTACAATTAGTTTCATACTCTAAACTTTGAGAGTTCATGCAAGATGTGCAAAATTGATACCTTCTGCTGGATATCTCCGTCTCAGTAGGAATGTTCCGACATAATTTGAATATGAATGCTGCTTAATTCAACAGACTGATATTAAATTTGCGTAAGACGTTACTTGCTGAAGTCAGGTTCCGAGAAGCTTCGTAATAGAATTGCAACTGTTAGATAAACTATTTGTTCTTATTATTACGTAAAATAATACTAGGAGAGAGCTATTGTTAGCAGTCAATTAGAATTGTGTAAAGGGCAGTTTTTTCTTTAATTCAGTGTGTTTATTTTCTCATTTTTAGTCTAATGGTAGCCCTTTTTAAGGGTAGCAGAGTTATGCCGATTTCACTACAAATGGGCTTGCTTAACTGTGGTGGTACTACCCTTTTTATTTCGACTTCGAGTCGGTTCAGGACTTGGGGTTGGACAGGAGTCCAACTTCAGTAAAGACCTGTCAGGGTACTCGCCTCCGGTCCCATGGAGGAGACTCACCGCCTCGAAGAAGATTGTGCGGTACCCCTTTATGACAATACTGGTTTTGAGGGCTTCTGGCCATACTGGGGCCCTATAAAGGGCCATGGACTGCACAACTCCCGCGTTGAGTCTCCTGAAGGAGTCGTCATCGGGTCCCCCCAGTTATCTCAAGGAGGGCTCGATGCGAATGTGATGGTTGTGTGGTGGTACTACTCTCCAGCAAAAGACCAACCTAGAGTGACGGCATTTGTACAGTTGCGATTCGTTGGTCAGTGTCAGACCAAAGGCCCAAAGATGCAGAAGCATCTAAAAAGGCCGTCATAAGAGTAGTGATCACCATGATGTCTGCATTCACAATGAGTAGGATGACCACTACTTTAAGTAAAAATTTGTCGGCTAAAATGAAGCTACTGTGCCTGATGAAAAGCATAAGCAGAATTCAAAAATAAAGGTCACACAATGCAACATGATGACCCACATTACGACTGCCTAGTGAGATGTTCCGCATATATAGGCTTTTGGTCTAACCAAGATTGTCGACACTTTTGCAGTCCTTCCAAAAAAATGAGAAATTAGAGGTATGTGTAGACTCCGCTCACTTCACTTATTCTGTAAACAATAACGACAGAATTCCATAATACAATTTTTCTATATGGACGTGATAACATGCATAGAATTGTTAAACTGTTCTGTGGCAATATCACTCTGGTCGATCTAGACTCTCATCAAATCGTCATTTCTGACCTACTATACCATGCCGGCCTGGCGGATTGGTATAGGGCTTGTAGTTTGATTTCTCTTCACAAAACTGCTGTCCTGGGTATTGTTCTACCTTAGTCGACTTTTACGGCATACACGGTATGAATACTGTTGCTGATACTTCGTATTCCTAATTCATCACCACACGACTGAATTCTCCTATAGTAACATTCTAGCATGAGCTATGTACTAAGCCAAAGCTCTCCGTCGACAAAATCGAATCGGTCAGCATTCGATCAAAATTCGATCAAAACGTACGGTACGTATAGTAAGTTTAACTTCAATGTAGAATTTATAAAACGAGTAACTTTTAGTTCTTACTATAAGGATACAACGACAAGATAGAAAATATTTTCTCCTTGTTTGTAGCATTTATATGAGAGTAACTGCTAATACACGGTCGAACGCACATAAGACTTACATCAACGTACTAAGTACTGAAAGTCCCGAGGCGCCTTCAACATTTCCAACAAGTTTGACATTCTTTTAGACGTAAATACGCGTCTACAACTTTTCTTTTTCTCGTTTACTTGGAAAGCTTTAAATGTAGGTATGTCAACCACGATGTTGATATTTTTATTTCGATTTGTTTTATTAAATAAATAAGTATTTTCAGAGATCTTACATCCAACGCCGTCTAGTCCCAAACTAAGTAGAGTTTGTATTATGGATACTAGACAACTGATATAAATTAATTAACATACCTTTATTTTGTGAATACATAAATATTTAACATAGAAAATACTCAAACTCCGAAACAAATGCTTGTGGGTCTCACAAGCATTCGGTCCGACTCGTGAATTGAACCCGAAACCTCAAGCACAGCAGTCGCGAGATCGCGTCTACTGCGCCACCGAGATAGTTATTTTAGAGGGTGGGATACATATATCTTTAGAAATAAAGTTTTATCAAATGAGCAAATGTTGACAGATACTTCTCGTTCACCTACTTTAAAACTTAGTATTGTTATCAAAAGCTTTATAAGTTCATTCCTAATAGTCGATCATGAAAAATAAACCTGTATAAATAGCTAACCAAATTTCACTTAATTGTCATTGATTAAGACTTTGAATTTGTAATGATTTATACAACGGCAAATTTCTATGCCTAAAATTAAATACAATGTGTAAATAATACTATAACAACTGCCTATAAAATCCTATAAACGGAGCGCGAAAAAGCAACTCACTATGCTGCGATAGTGTGTGTCGCCAGTGCATAATCTGCATTCACGACGAGTATAGTGGCCCCTACTCATGGATTCAACTGACGCTTCGCATGAGACAGAAGAGTTACCTTGAAGACTCTAGTAAAAAATTTATTTTGGTTACTACTAATTTATTCGTTTTAGGATTAAAAACTACTAAAAGAAAAATGTAAAAACAAACAAAAAAAAATTGAAGTAATGCCACTCCATGCCCTGTTAGTCTGCAGTTATTGCGCAATCCTGACAGTCAAATCGTGTTATACATTAGGGTCAAACCTACATTATGTTTAATATAATTTTCAGAATCGTATATTCGTCACACCCCTCAAAGTGAGCGATTGGTAGGTACTCCATCGACGCAGGCATCATGCGCACATCAAATTGACGACGACGCCTAACAGACGGTACGCTAAATTGAATTTGTCGTGAAAATATTTACTTACGCCATCATTACGGAGATAAACACTAATACTTTGAGTGCCACGTGTTATTTTATTCTTCCTGAAAAAGAAAATATTAAAATAATTTGGAATTGAACCTTTGACTTGAAAAGACGTAAAAGATCGCATTTATATCTATCAATTGAATTCGACATTAGTGATTAAATTAGGAAGAGACGTAATGTCGAAATGAATGTATGTGTAATATGGGAAGACTTTATTGATGAAAATGGCATTTGTGTTATATAAATCATCAAAATGGAATATCCTGCTATTAGAAATTATAAAATAGAAATACAAACCCTTTTTCGCTTTAAAAGAACAAGAATAAATAAATATTTCGGATATCTTACACACAACGCCATCTAGTCCCAAACTAAGTAGAGCTTGAACTATGGGTACTAGACAACTGATATAAATACATCAAGGTGCTTTTTTTGTAAATACATACATTTTATACATAGGGAACACAATTGGTCCGTCCCGGGAATCGAACCCGAGACCTCAAGCATAGCAGTCGCATACGCTACCACTGCGCCACCGAGTGCTTTCTGTAGTTTATATCAGTGTTATTAATTTTCTGTTAATAATTTTGAAAATTTTATTTTAATCTATGTCTTTTTATTTTTTTTATATTTATTTATTTTCCTTATTGGGTATGTATTGGGACGGTCTCTAAAGAAATGAGAAAGAATAGTTACAACTTTTCTTTTTCTCACTTCCTTGAAAATCTTTAAATTTAGGTATGTCAACTACGATGTTGATATTTTTATATCAATTGATTTCATTTAATAAATAAATAAATACTTACAGATTATTAATATATGTTAGTTATTTGTATTTCACGATAGAAATAACAGAGATAAATAACTGACAAGTACTTTACACATCGCATTTAATCTTACACACAACGCCATCTAGTCCCAAATTAAGCAGAACTTGTGTTATGGGCTAGACAACCGATGTAAACACATAAAAATTTATTTTTTTGAAAATAAATACATATTGTACATGAAAAAACGACCAAACTCCGAAACGAATTTTTGTAAATCACACAAACATTTGGTCCGACAGAATCGAACCCGAGACCTCAATTACAGTTGTCTCACACGCCACCACTGCGCAATCAAGGCAGACAAATTAAGTAGTTCTTTCCAATTAAACCTATATTAAGACCTAATAATTGTTCAAAGGTACACTTCACAAGATGGAAACGAGGAAAATAGTTGAATTTTACGTTTACACTTACCTGAAATTGAAATTACGAGAACAGTTAAAGGAAGATTTATGGAACAATGATTACATTTAAAATGTATTTTACAATGCAGCTCGTATGCTAAAGCCATTTCAATAGCACATTTATCCCTGCCTCAGGGAAATCTATTTCACCTGCACCTAATAATAATATGACAGGAAGGGGATTCCCCGTCTTACTTACATATTGCTTTTCTTTTGAAAGTTGCATTACCATAAGGTAGATGCTTAGTGTGATTCAAATACTTAAAACACATGTGTATCAGTGTTTTATAAGTTTTAGCTATAGGAAATAAATATTGTCATTCTGATTTTATGTTTTAACTTAGAATTTTGATTGATTAATACTTATTTGATGTAAAACCTATTTTGCGGAGAATTCTCCACCTTAGACACTTCGTAGAAGAAAATGCAAAACCAATTTGGTTTGAATACATTTTGCTGGTAGTGTTCTTAATACCCTGGTTACATTAATAGCCTCTTATTTATAACTAGCTTTTGCGGTAAATAGTAAATTATGTCTTATTCTGATAGGAAAGCTATATTATTACGGCCTTGTTGGTCTAGTGGTTAGCGTATGCGGCTGCTGATCAACAGGTCTCGGTTTCGATTCCCGGGTTGGACGAAATATTTTTGTGATCCATAAATATTTGTTTAGGAGCCCAGACTATGTCGGTATAATATTGTTAAGTTTGAGGACAGACGAGTGAAACAACGGCTTGCTATTAACGCACTGACGTTTATTCATTACCTACACTTAGAGGTGCGTCGGCACACGCACATATACTCAACAAATATGTAAGTATCTACGAAAAGAAATTGTTCATGTATTTATATCAGTTGTTTAGTACCCATAATACAAGCTATGCTTAGTTTGGGATTAGATGATGTTGTGTGTAAGAAATCCGAAATATTTATTTATTGTAAAGTTTAATCGAAATCCGTTCAGTTGTTATTGCGTGAAAGAGCAACAAACACACATACATACTCACAAACTTTCGCGTTTATAATATAGTAGTAAGATACCAAGCTTGATAGTTACCTAAACTTATTTACTAACCACCAGATCATAGTGTACTCAAACACCTCACACACAATAATAAGAATGATAAATTCTTACGATTTATGTTTTACACATTTTTCTCAGGCGTGCAATTTTTTCGTTTGTTTATGTCCCACAAGGATGTCGTGATGGCTTCTCTCCTTTGTGTTCCGTATAATAAAATCTCGTGTGACGCACCATCCAGTGCTGTCCCTTAGCCCCTTTAGGGCTGTAACTTTCTTCCAAGTCACCAGTATTTTATTCGATAATAATTCACTGGACCGAAGGAAATCCTTTGTTTCATTAAATTTCAGAAAGTCCCACAATAGTTTTGCTACAAACTGTATTAGTTCTTTTTATGTTAGGTATTCCTTTTTTTTCATTTATTAAAATAAAAATATTTCTACATGTAATATATAACGATTCTGTTAAGAAAAATGGCATCCAGCTGGTTCTAGGCTGTATTCCTACAAAAACTATTAAAACATGTTGTGCGATTCAGTCGTTCACATAGACTTATCAAAAAGTGTGGTATACTTTTTTGATATATAATACATATAATAATAATATTATTTTTGCAGTCCAGTTTTACAGCATTACATTTACAGTGAAAGCTGCACTATGCATATCCTGTATCACAGGTTTCGAACGAATACGATTTTCAGCAAGACTACATTTATAGTAAGATCGAATTTTTATAAGATAAGATTTATATGTATATTACTAGCTTTCGCCCGAGACTCTGCATTATTGCAATAAAAAGTAGCCTATGTGTTATTCTGATATATAAGCTATATTACTGTAAAGTTTTATCCAAATCTGTTCAGTAGTTTTTGCGTGAAAAAGCAACAATCATACATACATACTTTTGCGTTTATAATTTAAGAAAGGATGTCCAAAATATATCTTTTACTAAACTTACCTACCTAAGCGCTGAGACACTCAGAAATTTAATTATATTTAAGTTAGAATTACATAGACAACACAAACAATGTAGAAACTTGATAGTCATAGCAGCTGTCGGATTAAAAGTAAAATTTACTGTTTCATACTCGCGAATAACTGTGAATGGCTCGAGAAAGTTCGTTTGCAACTGTGATAGAGTCACGTAAAGGACAGCCGACTTTTATTAGATCCATCATATTACGGGTTAGTGCATTAAGCCGTATTTTTCACGGGCCATTGTCTAACTTAATACCAAAAACGGGTAGTACCCGTTCATGTTTTTCCCGTTATGGATAAAGTATTTAATGTCTGTTCGTTTCGTGTTTTAGGGGCCCGTACCCAAATGACAAAAAACTGAATCCTTGTAATTCATCATGTCTGTCTGTCCGTCTGTCCGGTTGTATGCCACATTCTTCCGAAACTATAAGAACTATACTGTTGAAACTTGGTAAGTACACTCGGTTTAAAAAATTACGGGTCAGTCACAAAAATTGAAATACCTCCAGAACTGTAAAAGCTAGATCAATGAAATAAAAAACAGAATAAAGACTTTTTAGTTGCGCTTCTAATAGCATATTATTTAAATTGGTTGATGAAAAAAACTTCATTAGAAAAACAAAATTAAAAAAAATGACTATTTTTAAAAACAAAATTTTTGTTTCATGTCATTATGGATGCTTTCCATTTCTATTCTGTCACAAAAAAAAATTATCGTGAACGTCTTCCACGTGCATAATTATTATTCTGTGAGGTGAAGCATGGCAGTCACGCTAGAGGAATGTACCAGAATCCTAACTTTTTTTAGACTTGGGCGGAGCCAGCGTGAAACAGCCAGAAACATTGGTGTATCTTTGTCGACTGTTCAGCGGGTAGTCCAGCGGTACCAAGAGACCGGATCACACCTTAGAAGACCAGGAAATGGCAGACCAAGATGCACAACGGCCAGGGAAGACAGACAACTGGTGGCTACAATGCTCCGAAATCGTTTTCAAACTGCTGTTGGTCTAAAAACTCACTTTATTCGCTTTGGAGGTGGCAATTTAAGCGCTCAAACAGTAAGAAGACGTCTTGCTGAAGCAAATTTGAAACCATTGAGGCCCGCAAATGGCCCCAAACTGGAACGGGGACATCGAATTGCAAGACAGAGATACGTGCGCGAACACCTAAACTGGACACTAGACGATTGGTCTAGGGTAATGTTCACGGACGAGTCTAAATTCATGCTTTATAAGCATGATGGTAGGCAGTTGGTGTACAGAAGACCAGGGGAGCGCTTCCATCAAGCGTGTGTGGAGGAAAAAGTGGCATACGGTGGAGGCTCCGTACAAGTTTGGGCTGGGATTTCTGCTGAGGCCCGCACCGAGCTGGTGCTCATTCAAAATGGAACTCTAAATGCAGAGAGGTACGTGGAAGAGATCCTCAATGAACATGTAGGTCCTTTCATGGCCAGGATGGACCGGCATGGCATATTAATGCATGATAATGCGCGTCCCCATACCGCCAGAATTGTACATGACTACCTTGAAGAGGTCGGTATCGAACTCATGCAGTGGCCAGCGCGAAGCCCGGACTTAAACCCCATCGAACACGCCTGGGACGAGCTTCAGAGATGCGTGAAAGGTCGAAACCCCCCACCAATCACGCTTCCCGAGCTCATACAAGCACTGGTGGAGGAATGGGAAGGTATTCCTCAGCACCGGCTCCGAAATTTGGTGTACAGCATGCCTAATCGCCTGGAAGCTGTCAGAAGAGCTCGTGGAGGCAATACAAAGTATTAAATGAAGAAAGTGATGAAAAACAGCAAAAAAAACAATCAAAAAAAAATGTAATCTTAAGAAAAATATGACTACTTTAGTTTTTTTTTAATTTAAGATTAATATTGTGGGTGTAACTAAGTTTTATTTTATTTTTTATCTGTATAATTAAATTCTCAATTGAACAGTCTTCGTTTCATTAGGATGGCATACGTAGTTCGGGAGATATTCGGGTTTATGTGACTGACCCGTTATTTTTGGAACCGGCTTTAGATGTATTATGTGAACCGCATTAATCTTCTCACATAAAAATAGAAAAAAAAACACAAAAAAAAATTATATTTATTTATTAATACATCATGCACATTGGTACATTGGCGGACTTAATGCCTAAGGCATTCTCTACCAGTCAACCATTGGGTGATGCAGAGAAAAATGGTAGTAGGTGCATTTTAGTGAAAAATAAAATTAATTTACTACCTATGTACAAACTGACACGACTGATACAAGTTTATAAACATAATACATAACATAATATACAATACATATTAAATGTGTAATTTACAATACAATAAAGTACATAGAATATCTATATATACTTAAATAGATATAAATACATATATACATACACAAATAAATACAAAAAAGAGTTGACAATTAGGACTTGGTTGATTCTGCCAGCTGCTTCACTAGAAACTGCTTGACTTTTGTCTTGAACGAAGAAGCGTTAGTGGCCATCCTGATCTCGAGGGGAAGCTCATTCCAGAGAAGAACGGACTGTACAAAAAAGGATGATCCAACAAATTCAGTTGTGTGAGAAGGACAACGAAGGAGAAGGTTATTAGAGGAGCGAAGATTTCTATCATGAGCACTACACAGGAGTTGGAAGTAACACTGTAAATATGTTGGTGAAGACGGGTTATTAAGGATGGAGTATAGGACAGTTAGCGCGCGTAGTTTTCGGCGTGATCGAATGGGTAGCCAATTGAGTTGCGAACGGAAAGAGGAAACATGATCGTATTTGCGGAGATTATAAACGAATCGAATGCAGTTATTAAGAAGACGGTCTAACTTATCGAGAAGATCTGCATTCAGGTCGTAACAGCACACATCACCATAGTCGATTAGTGGGAAGATAAGGGTTTGCACAAGCATTGTCTTCGTTTTAACGGGTAGGAAATTTCTCAGGCGATTTAGAGCACGAAGAGTTCCAGTCACCCTCTGACACTGTTTCGAAACTTGTTCACGCCAGTTAAGTGTGCAGTCGAGATGCAAGCCTAGATCCTTCACCGATTCACAAACAGGTATGGTAGTCCCATTGAAGATGATAACTGGAAGAGTCTCAGTGTCCACTCTGCTCATCAATCGGCTACTCCCGACCACGATGGCTTGACATTTTGTGGGGTTCACTGATAGCCCAAACTTTTGAGACCATGCATTAATTGTTTCAAGGTCATTATTGACCCTTTGTATTGCTAACGCAACGTCCTCCACTTTACTCTTAGTATAGAGCTGTAGATCGTCTGCATATTGAGGTTTCTAATATCATTTTTTCTAAACTGAATAGTTTGCGCGAGAGGCACTGGTAAAATGTGGGTCCCCTCCCTATAACTTCTAAAATAAGATAATTATAAAATAAAAAAATATATATGATGCCGTTGTCAATGGTTAGCGTTGTCCAACCATTCGTTGTCGAGGGCTTGCAGAACCCAGGGGAGCTGGTGAGATGGAAGGAAAGTCTCAAGTCTTCAGGTAACGTTTAATTATGTCTTACAATGTGCCTCGCTCGAGGTCGGAAGAGGAAGAGAAACAATAGACAGTCTTTACATTGACGTTTTACATAGACAATATATTATGGTCATAGACAAAATATCTAACAGCCGTGTGGTGACGGATTAAGAATACAGAGTGTCACCACCCCTATTCATCCTGCGGGTGTCGTAAAAGGTGACTAAGGGATAAACTACTCAAGACAACATCAATGCAAAGAGAAGGAAAACTTGAAACCAACCTTATACCAACCCGTCTGGCCAGCGTGGTATAGTAGGCCAATACCTCTTTTTCAAGGAGAGGCCTAAGTCCAGCAGTGGACTGTTAAGGCTGTTGATGATGATGACGATGATGAACATTTCTATGCAAACTTCCACCGCGAATTTGATTGAACGAGATCTAGTAAGCAGTTTTTTTTAACACGTCACTAATCGTAAACCGCAATTTACCTTTCATTCAATCATACACTATTAAGACGCTGAGTGCAGCCAATGACCTTGAGCAATGGATACACCCCTTTTTGTTCGATAAAGCAGCGCCGCGTTTGAGACGCGGTTCGTTATCGGTACTACCACAGTCTCCGAGAACTAATATTCGTCTTTGAATTTGCACTCTGCTTTTAACACAGGGCCTTCGAATATTTTAGATAGGGCAAAATAAAAATGCTATCGTAATGGTATGATAAAAAAAGTCATGTGGCACTCGGAGACTGCAGCGGTAAAGCTATTGCATAGCATTTTTTATCAACTTATGCAATTTATTTATTTATTTATATAGTATTTTTTTATTTAATATTAATCCAAGTTTACAAAACAATATACACTGTCTTTTAACCAACATACATTCTAACAATATTATTGCCAAACAATACAGTCATAGTATATAATATGAAACTATTCTGAACGCGACAATACCGTCAGAGCTCGGCGGGAATGTGATTCGTGTATGATGCAAAACTACATTCTGCGGTCCATCTCCTTTAGAGCTATTTTCCAATAGTCTTCTTTTGCTGTAAATAAATAGTCTATGAATTGTTAGTTAGATTTGAGTGACATTTCAAGACGTGCAGTATTTTACACTGTTCTTACCTTGGAACTTCAGAACATTGAACGTTTTGTGAGAATTCCACATTTTGCAACCTGTGATTAAATAATAGTATTTATTTAATTTAATATCTTTATTACTTAATTAATAATAATTAAGTAATAAAGATATTAAATTAAATAACCGTATAATATTATCATCATAAGATGATAATATTATACGGTTAGATACACTATCAAAAATGACTATTCTTAAAATAAGGCCATCATATGATACATTGTGTAACTAAAATGGCAGAGTCTACGACTTTTGTAAGTCTATGTACGTTACGTTCTTCAAGACTAAAGCTGGAAACACATTATCGGACGCGGCTGACGGACGCGGCTAACAGCCGCCACTGTAAATTGTACATTATTTTATTAAAACACTAGTAGAGTGCCTTGGTAATATATTTTTATTCAATGTATTAAAATATTGACTCAGTAATATACATATTTATGATAATTAATTGATTTTAGTGGAAAAATAAGTGTGCACAGTCGGACATTCGGACGCTCAAGGTCAGTCTGTCCACGACTTACGTCCGATAGTTTGCACAGCTGAGTGTATGTTCATACTCTAGATCACGGCTATCAGCCGCGTCCATTAGCCGCTTCCGATAATGTGTCTCTAGCTTAAGCTTGTTCCACTACACAGTTGACAGTTTTTAGGGTTATGAAACTACATTACGTCTTTGTAAGGATATCTAGTTATATAATCTTACATGTCAATCAAATTATAAGTTTATTAATAAAATAAATTATTCTTACCTTATAGCCTCCATCATAATATGATTTTGTTTTGTTTTTTAATAAAGTTTTTTAGATTTATCAGCTAAATATAGCGCGCGAGTCGAGCGACATAGGTCCGTTTAGCAAGGCGCCTCAGCGCTCACTGTCGTTCTCCATAGGAGTGACAGAGAAAAAGCGCTTGAAATAGAAGGTCGTAAGTGCCAAACCACAAAATCCGTTATTTTTTGTAAATGTTGCAATTTTTTTAAAAATCAAAGTTAGCCATTTCCTTCAGTTACATATGATACACAATTTTACTTAATTTCATTTACATTACTTAAAGCACAACTGTGTAAAGTCAAAATTTAACTATTTTCAGAGGCTACTTTGATAATTTTTTTTATCGAGTGAAGTTTTTCAAATCGTGTTTTGGAAATAACCACTATGTGAGGAATATGTTCAATTATAAAGACATTGATTTTGGTAATGATATGAGCGATAGGTTTTTATACAAAACGATCTTTATTTACCTCTATTTTGGTTTTCAGCCCCTTAATAAAACATCGATCGTTACAACGAACTACAAGAACTTTTATATGATATTATTTGCTGCTACGGAATCCTTCATTGGCGAGTCAGACTCGCACTGGGCCGCTTTTTTATTTATGGTTTAACACGTATTTCTGAATACGATTGTAAATGTTTTAGGGAACACTGTTTCAGTTTATTTTCGTAGAGTTTGTGCTTAAGTTATGAATTACTAATTGTCATTTAAATTGACTTGAAATTTAATGAAATGACATAGACAAGTATTAAATAGATGAAAAAGCAATTAATTTGAAAAAGAAAAATAGTGTACTTTGTTTGTGTATTTCACTTTACTACATATTATAAAATAACGTCGCCGCCGCGTCAGTCTGTCTGTCTGTTCGCGATAAACTCGAAAACCACTACACCCACGTAAATTAAATTTTATACCCAGGCTACTTTTTACCGTGATAACCCACGTAGATGCGGGCGGAGCCGCGATCTAACGCTAGCTAGCTAAAATGATATATGCCAATATGATTATAGAGTATATATAAACTGCTAAATTGTTTTTATTTATTCTACTATACCACTCTGGACGAATTTATTAAGTTTTAGTAAAACTGTTTATGAGGAAAATGTTCAGCGGCGGACGTCTACCGGACTTCGGCTGAGGTAATTATGATGATGGCTAATAGTCTAGTCGACAAGTTGAAAATGGTACAAAATAGAGATACTACTCTTAAAATGATGTGCGAGATAGCTAATTGGATCCGGAATGACACCTAGAAAAATGTGCCAAAAGCGTGTATTAGCACATAATTTTTTTATATATTTTGTACCATTTTCAAATTGTCGACTAGACTATAAATTAGTAGTGTGTGTAAGTGACTCGGCTCGGCTGCGTATGGATATTTGAAATTTTTGGGTTTCCTCTTCCTTAATATTTATTTATCAGGCTTATAAACTTTTCTCTATAACTACTTTTACACATTGCTAAAAACTGCATTATAACCCGTGGAGTAGTTGATAAGATTTAAGCAAATAGATAGCGGAAACAATCATAGAATAAAGATGAATTATATAAAAGTTCATTAAAGTAAATTAAACTATTGAATAAAGTTACATTTTGTAAACTATGTCGAATAATTGATATAAGATTTAATTGTCGTACACCCACGTTACATACAAGATAACAGTTTAATCAAATAATTTTCAAAATCTTTACAAAAATAGCCAGTCCTATTGTTTACACTCTCCGATTCGTTTATATTAACAATATTCCCCTTTTATTAGCCTTTCAATTTATAATGTCACTATTTTTATATTCTTCAACTTTCCCACTTAATTACAGGTTGGCAACAAAGTAAGTTGAATTCTTATTATGAAAATGGAATCAAAATTATAGTCCAAAGATTTGCGAATTTAACACCATTTTGTTTATATCACTCTTTATAGACATATTTAGTTACCTGATTAAGTTTTAAATTACAGTCATTTATTAACATATAATGCACCATTGAGGCAATAATCCAGCCATTTGTGAAAAACATAACTTTTTGGCAACAGTAATCGGATCACAGCACGCAGTAAAAAAACTTCCAGTTTAATTAACCATTAAATTACCGGAAAAGTTAATAATAGCGTTAATTAAAGTAGACAATGGTAGAATAAAAAATATTAATGACCGCTCAAAATTTACTTTACGACCTCATAAAGAATCTAGGATGAGACGTTATGAGTGTTGTGTGTTTTTATGATTCCATAAATTAGGCCAGCTTTAAGTTGCAAGTATTCAATATCATTCGCAATCTCATTTGTCCAGTTGTAATGAGTACTAAATGAGCTATGAGAGAATAGATACATAGATAGACTGTCAAAATCAAAATCCTCATTTGCCTTTGCAGAAGTCAAGTAAAAAGAAATAAAAAAGCTACCAAATTTATTAGAAAGTGACGTAATTATAATTCTTCTTTCAATCTCCTTTATCATTGGCCAGTTTGATTGCTTATTCATTTTCTATTTATATCCACTTTTCGTCTGAAATTCGGACAATATGTGTTTGCATACATTTATTTGGATTATTTTTTCTAGAGGACTATAAACTCTGCGGACATCAACGAACAAACTTTTAAGTGACCTCTGAAATATGGCTACGTGGTTAAATATCGTATGTCAAAATTATTGGTTATTTAAACTTTAATAATTTTAACAAAAAGGAACTGACTTGACTGACAATGAAAAACTATTCCGAGTACCTAAATCGCGACATTGTGCCTATGATATTTGAGGAGTTCCCTCGATTTCCTTGGGATCCCATCATCAGATCCCGATATGGTGACGATGGGACCACTTGTAAGCTACGCCCATTCCAATGCAAAAAGAATTTTTGAAATCGGTTCATAAACGACGAAATTATCGCTGAACATACATAAAAAACAAAAAAAAGATTATGACGAATGGAGAACCTCCTCCTTTTTTTGGAAGTCGGTTAAAAAGAGTAGCAGTAATAAGAAAGGAATGAAATGGTATTAAAGTTAGTAAGTTAAAGTAAAACCGATTCTTCGGTTTCACAGAAAGCTGTGTATTTCTCAATACACAGTTTTCTTTTTTCGAATCTCACAAGTGTACCGTAAACAGGAAACCTTTGTTTTATAAAAGTGTTTGCCAAAGTGACTCCACCCTATCTGAGAGAAAGCTAGTAGAATCCAAGAATAGTAGTCACCATACACTTTCCGAATGCAGTATGACCCACATTGTGGCGGTCTACTGATATTCTACTACAATATTGGGCCTCCAGTTGTAAATAATTATTTTTAATTTTCACTAATTTTTAAATAATAATAATAAACATTTTATACAACACTCTATTATTAATAATTGTTGATAATTACAAGAGAAGCTACGGTTTAGACACAGCAAAGTTTTAGGCATAACTAAGTAATAAGAGACGGTGCGCTAGTTAAGACATAATAAAGTTTTACCAGAGTATTGCACGGCACACAAATAGTTGCAGCTCAATTTAAAATATGAAGTTTCTTTAACGAGATGTATACTACGATTGGTAGTAAGCGAAGTATATGGTTCTATATCACTCCATAATAAAGTGTCAGTCGTCATTAAAACCATGTACTTTCTGATTCAGTATTTTTCACTTTGCTAATTCAGACATATCTTAATAAAGACTATAAAAATTGCAAAATTGCTCTGTCTCTTTGTTACGCTTTGGCGACGAAACCGTTGTACAATTAAAATTAGGCATAGATACACTTTGATTACCATGAAAGCGTCGCAGATAGACAGGCAGACAGAAGAAAGAGTTTCTCTCGAATTAATTATATTAAGTTAGTCACATGTTATATAAAGAAGAACAATTAATGATAGGTGAGTCTCACATTTATTTGTGCCGCGGTATACTGCAACGTCAGACGGTGCAAGTCGCAGCAACTTCCTGACTTCGCTGACGTCGACTCTCATAAGCCTGGACAACGACCAACTAACTAACTTACACCGTATATCATTTAGAAATAAAAGGAGCTTCCCTTAATTTAAAGCGGCTGTTTTCTTCTTAAAATTAAATTATTATCAAAACTACTTCAATGAATTATGCGTTTATCCCTGATTCTCTGATTCCAATTAATAGTTCCAGTTAGTATTTTTATTAATTAAACACGTGCGTGCAAGTCTACTATTTGGGTTTTGAAGTACAGTAGTTTTTGCGTGAAAGAGCAACAATAAACATACATACATACATAGTAGGACAACATGTACACAATTCATTTAGACGATTCAAATCACTTAAACAACCCTTTGTTTATTATTTTTCTCTTGTCAAAATGTTCATCTAAATGTTGCTACTGCTTTACTTAAGGTTCAAATCCCGGGTCGAACCAAATATTTATATGATCTACATATATTTGTTTAGGAATTAGGATAATCTTTATATATATATAATTCTTGTGTGAGTGTGTATGTCACTGAACTTCTCTCAAACGACTGGACCGATTTTGATGAATTTTTTTGTGTGTGTTCAAGGGGATCTGGGAATGGTTTAGATTCGCAATTGGACCCGGTAGGTGGCGCTGCGATCAAGTTCTGGAATTTTAAAGTTGGGCGGTACGAAGTTCGCTGGGTCAACTAGTCTATAATTCTTGTGTGAGTGTGTATGTCACTGAACTTCTCTCAAACGACTGGACCGATTTTGATGAAATTTTTTGTGTGTCTTCAAGGGGATCTGGGAATAGTTTAGATTCGCAATTGGACCCGGTAGGTGGCGCTGCGATCAAGTTCTGGAATTTTAAAGTTGGGCGGTACGTACCGCATCAAAATCGGTCCAGTCGTTTGAGAGAAGTTCAGTGACATACACACTCACACAAGAATTATATATATAAAGATAATACGCATTCGAAGCTATTTATAAAAAAACTAATTATGTTGGTAAATAAAGTCGATTTAAAAGTTATTAAGAATTTAATATGAGATAGAACTCGAACGATTATATACCGTGATACGAGGTGCTCATAGCCAAGTCTCCTTAGGTGATTGGATGGAATCACTGAAGTTAAGCAACGACGGCGCAGTGAGTACTTAGATGGGTGACTGTTAGTTACATGACATGTTATAAGCGTTCCCGTAGTCGGTCCCGGTCGTTATCTAAGATAACGTCGTGAAGCTTATTGGTGGCATTCGGGCGACTTAAAAACATCCAACGGCAAGATTTACATAGCCACAATGTGTTTTGACAGTCCCCAACCCGCACTCGGCCAGCGTGGGGACATATGAACTTAACCGTCTCCTGAGAGTGACCCGAGCCCATCATTGGGATGAAACCTATCTTTATCATTATCACTTGATGTGTAATCAGTATATGCAATGGTAATTTACTACAGATTATGGGTATTGTTATATAATAATACCTATATTCCGACCAGGTGAAGTGACCATACCTATCGGCCGCAGCAGTACTGTAGATGTTGAAAAGGTATATATGCGAATCGCCGTGAGAACTTCCATATCGTGATTCAGGATAATAAAATAGTTCGTATACACCGCAGTTCGGTGTGTCTTTGATAGATGGCGATGTAGTGTGTTTTTTGCGCGATATGTGAATATCACCACAAATAAATATAAAATACAAAAAGTACAAAATATCTAAAAAGTCACAAATTAGAAGTGATTTTTTTATTTGTCAATAGATGGCCAACTTATAAACCAATTTATTCTCTTTCAATTTTCGCATTTCAGTTATAGCCTTATAAATTGTGATAGCCAAATCGGCTTAAACAATATTGTAGGCCATTTATAACAATCACGAAAAATATATTCAACATCAAACTACAATTTTGAGGCGTAATGTTCTGTGTAATAAATGTACAATGAAGGCGGCGTATACCTAAAACGATGTTTGTTCGGGTGCGTGATAGTCTATATATTAGACAATTTGTTATTTTCTTGCGCAATTTTCTTCCAAGGACACGTTCCTATCCCTGCATAAGGGCTAATATGTTTTGTAGTAATATGAAATCAACAGCACGTAAGTAGTAAAAGAAATAATATGATTTTATGATATAGATGCCATGATTACCTTGCGCTAATAACCAAGTTGCCCTAGGTGATTATAAACAATCGGCTAGGGTAATCAACGACGAACAGTGAACAGTACCTGGATGGGGGACCGTTGGTGGCATGATATCATGAGCATCTCCGTGCATCGGGATGACGTTAAGCAATGGGACCCGGTTGCTATCATAGGGTAACAGTCGTGAAGCTTAGTTGAAAGTGTAGAAGAACGGGTGTCGTGTTCCTCCAACACAAAGGGAGGATCCTCCGACCAGGCGAGGTGATCATGCCTGGTGGGCCACTGCCCAAGTTGATGTTGGGATGTTGTATATATGCTAATCGTCGCGAGAATGTCTCTTTCGAGATTCAGGATTAGTAGTTACTCCGTTTAGTTCAATCCGTGTTTCTTCGTAGTTCATCATTTCTTCGGTAGATGGCGCTGTTGTAGGTGTTCGTCGCGCCGTATGTGGAAGTCGCCACAACACAAAGCTTTAGGGTGCCTTAAATATATATAAATTTATAAATAAGAAGCCACAACGTTGTCTTGCCAGCAGACAACCTGCAATCGGCCAGCGTGGTGACGTATGGCCTTAAAACCTCTCCTAAGAGGTGACTTGAGCTCAACAGTGAGACATTATGTGTTGTTTCATTACCTTTTGGACTATGTTTTAATCGTAATAATATAAAGTATTTATTATTACTATTTTTGTGTCAGTGGAGTTTTTAAACACTCAATCTATTAATTAATGAAGTAAGGTCAAAAGATTTTATTTGCAAGAACATATGGAAATGTCGATTATTTTTTATATACTAGTTGCATATTTTATAGTTATAGCTTGTTTTTTATTAATATAGTAATTTAGAGAGACATTAAAGATACGTAAATGAACCCGATACTAACAGCCTAGACATTGGCGGCACAAAGAGAAGGCCTCATGGCAAAGTATAAGTAGGCTACTGCGACGGAAACGGACCAATGACGGAGACGGTTTACTGGTTAGTGGCCCAAGCTCCTAAGCCGCAGGTCGTAGGTTCGATTCCCACCCAGAGCAAACATTTGTGTAATGAGTACTATTTGTCCTATGTCTCAGTGCCATGTATTTTTAATATGTATGTCATCAACAACCCATAATATCCTTTCAGTAGAGCTTAACGCTCTACTGAAAGGCCATACGTCCCAACGCTGATCGAGTGCGGGGTTGGGACTTCCAAGACACGTTATAGCTACGTAATCTTGGCTTTGGCTGTTTTCAAGTGGCCCATAGGTCTCCGACCAAGCTTGACGACCATTATAATAACAACCGGGATCTACTGCTTAACTTGACCTCCAAATCACGTAAACCCACCTTTTTTTTGGATTGTAATAAATTTATTTGATCAATGTATAATGTTGTAAATATAATATCAATTTATTAATTTGTAATATATGTATGTGATACTGATGCAAAGTTGGTTTCTTTGAAGTGTTCCTTGGATCTCCCATACACACACACGCACACATATAACTTTCATTTTTTTTATAAGGCGTTTTAAAAACTACAACACCTCAATGAACAGGTCGAACTGAACCTTTTCTTTTTATTTAATTCTCCCTGTTATACATATTCTTCCTTCCTTTGCCGAATAGTAAAAAACCTTAGACTCACTACCAGCGTAGGTGCTTCCCTCCCATTATGATCCCGGGTCCTATAAGCGGTGTGTGAAAAAGAATCTCACTAGGCCGCCATATTGTCGGTCACCATGCTACATTTTCCACGTTCGTAATGAGGATGGTGACCACCACTCTTGGATTCTTTCATCATCATCAGAATCATGATTTATTTATAAAGAACTTAAAATCTTCTATGCTTTCTATCCATGTGGTGATGGATTAAGAATACAGATTGTTACCAGCCCTGTTCATCCTACGGGTGTCTTAAAAGGCGACTAAGGGATAAACTACGCAAGACAACATCGATGCAAAGAGAAGGAAAACTTGAAACCAACCCTATACCAACTCGTCTGGCCAGCGTTTTATAGTAGGCCAAAACCTCCTTTCTAAGGAGAGGTCTATGTCCAGCAGTGGACTGTTGAATGCTGTTGATGATGATGATGAAAATTTTCTAATTCACTCAAATATTTATATGACTCTCCAATTGAAATAATTACTTTATATAGCCACCAATTGTACCTACACATCTTATCTTAAGTTACTTTGTAATTACCTGGTGTACAATAAAGTTATTATTATAATTACCAATTACTTTTCAATGCATGAGCTGGTGGAAACCAAAAATCGTCTGCGGCAGTTTTAGCTTTAAAAATAGTTAATCGAGGAATAAATATCTTCGCTGACATTTTGGTATCTTAGATCCGACTACCTGTAATAAAATCTGCTATATCATATTAAATTTTATATTTTTGTATGAAATAAATTTCTTAAAAGCGAAAGCAATAATATTCATAAATCACTTTTAAGTTAAACTTGTTTACAGTCTAACTTATATTTTATTAGTATTGAAATATAAATCTTTGAAACTTATTACTTGAACTTATTACTCTTTTGTTATTCTCATTTTTAATAAATATTTATATAAGTATTCATAAAAAATCGTTATTAGATTTAGCATTATTTTTAAGAATGATTACAAATATTACAGTACTGTTATGTTATATTAATATAAAATAGGATATTCTTTCAGTTATACCTTGACTTTACACAACTAGTCTATTTCGAAGTCAACTATATCTATGCCACGTCCCGGTATATTAGTTTTTATTTCACTTTATACTTTGTTCCATGAGGGATGTTATCCGAAATATTAACGGCATGAGAACTTTGTAACTTTAGCCATATTAAAATGCCTTTTTCTTACCGTGTTTAAAATATTTTAATACCTGAAGGTTACAATTTTTGTTACAAAAAAGCTTATCTTTACGGTTGGCCTAGTGGTTAAAACGTTGAGTCTAGAAGGAAATCCCCTCCCTGGACTCCTTCCAATACAAAGGCGCAGAGAGGGTCACACCGTGTGGTTTTAGTCGGTTCGAGTCCGATACACCACCCCGCCGTAACCCCCGAACGGGGTGACGGTCCGCGGGGATTTCCACACGTAAAAAAAAAAAAAAGTGGTTAAAACGTTGGCCTGTCACCACGACGCATTCTACTGCGCCAAGTGTTGTAGATTCAAATCCTACACGGGATAACACTTTGTGTGATTCACAAATTGTTATTCTAAATATTGATGTGCCGTGTCCGTATCTTGTATGTATGTAAAGGCTCTAACGAAAAAAAAATAACAATATTTTAAATTGACATGAAACAATTTTTAAAGTTGTTGTTAATAATGAAATGAAATGAAACTGCGAAAAAAATGAATCTCCAAAAAAATACTATTGAAGATCAGTCTTGCAAACACAGATTTTGACTGATAAAATGACTATATTTTGCCTAATGGAAAACATGAAAACAAGCCAAAAGTGGTGATCCCCATTCTCATTTCAAACGTGGACAATGTAGCATAGTAACCCACACTACAGCGGTCTAGTGAGGTGTACGAGTATTTAATAATAATGTTTAGTAACTTAGTATTATTAAGTATCGATCGATCAATAACACTACAACTAGTGAAAATATGGGCATTTTTTACATGTCCTTATTGGTATTTGATAACAAAAATCTTGTAAAAGCAAGGGTGTTGACAAATTCATATGAAGTAGCATTCAGTAAATCTCGAATCAATTGCCAAGAGACAACATGACCATCTCTAAAGACTCTTTTTAGAGCAAGTGCTTAACAGATTATATTCTCCACTTGTAAGAACGTTATGCTTGAATGTTTTTATAGATATTTGTTATTCTTATTTTTCTTTTTTTTTTTCTTTTTAAAGACAACTCCCCGCATTAGGAATATAAATTCCTGTGTCGCGGGGGACTTTACAAACATACATGAAACGGACACAAAGAACACTTTATGATTGCTATGATGACTATGCTATGAAAATCTAAAAAGACTAATCAAATTTGCAGTCAAATCTAGCTACAAAGTATGAGTAGTCAGAGAATTCCCGTCTAAAACGGTCTGTCTACAGGAGTACATAGACGTTCATGGAATTAAAAGTGAACTATGATGATAGCGAGTCAAAAGAATGAAACTGAATGTTAGTTTAGATTTCGAAATTATACTGGAATTGGAATAAAACCTGGAACTGAAAAATGTTAAACGTAAAATAACAGGTAAACTAAAAATGATATTGCAAACAGTGACAATGCACTTGTTCAATGTTTTTTCGGAAGACGGTCCCTATTTCATCTGATCCATATTCTTCACCATAAAATTTATTACGACGACGACTTATAGACTAGAAAACTTTAGAATTGAAGACATTAAACACTTGACATTGGCAGAAATAGCTGATATTATTCGGCTGGTTGCAATCCCATCAAAAGAAGAAGAAGAATATTTTAACACACACTCGTACCTTCACTATTTTTTTTTTGATTTTATTTTATAAGAATCCATAAAACATTGGAACAGAAGAAATAGCTTCAAAAAATACAATTAACAATATTTTTCAAAGAGATATATACTCCTTTATTCTAAAGCCTTTTAATTTGAAAGACCAGAATTTGAAATTTACATAGGCCAACCCGACTCTTTTCTCTTTTGTCTATAAAAACTCAGATTAAACCGTACAAACAAACCAATTAAAACGAAAAACCTTGACACCAAAGGGTCTTCATTTATCTTGCTAGCAGTACCTTAAATGTCACCTACAGAGAAGGAAATAAAAAACTCCGTTCCATTTCATGTAACAATTAGAAGCGGAGAGTAAAAAAGGACAAGGCTTAGGGACCCCGCAATAAATTATTAAAGAGACAAAGTTGTGTCTATACGTTTTTATATCTAGGAACAAACTTGGATAGCCATTAATCCTGTGGTAGACGTATTAAACGGGATAAAACAATTTTTATTACGCCAACTTTCCTTAGCGTCGATTTAAAATAATCTTTGGTTACATTCGGATTATTTGTAACCGCCCCACAATCATTTGTTTCTTTCTTCGAGACTTTTTTCGGACTCTTTCGGAGGACGTTTGAATTTTAAAGGGTCTAATCGTTCATTTGATTTGGGCTTTTACTCTTTCTTTTATCGACTTCTTTCATCATTTGCAAACGTTATTTAAGCTTAGGGACAATTTATGTCGTTTATAGAATCCAATTTATTTTAGTTAATTTACCTTTGAGAATGGAATTGGAAGATTTTAGTGTTTATTTTCGTTGCCGTTAGTAAAACTACGGCCATTGTAAAATGAATTGCCTACTTTTATTTCAAGTTTTAATTAATCTTTCTTCATGAATTGTAGCTTTTCTGGAATGGTTAATTTAAAATTGACTATATATTTTGGTGTCGTATTATACTTACACTTGTGTATTTCACACCAATAATAAATACGATTGACGCAGTTACTTAGTAACGGTTCCCTGCTTTATATTGTATTACTTGTACCTGTGCCCATAAATGTATATTCGTACATAATATGTGAACAACGAAAATTAAATAGCTTAGACAATCTTTCTCCTAGATTTTTTTATTCCTAATATTATTTGGGGTCGGCTAATAGTTCAACCGGTTTGACCAGAACATCAGTTTTTAGACAGAGTGACTAGCGTCGAACCTTCACAACCCTGAGAGCGAACTGAATTCGAAGATTGAAGTAATTATCAGTAACAATTGAGGGCACTGACCCAATAACGATTGCCATAGAGGTTCAGGACTACCGGGACTGATGGTTTAACGTGCATTCCGAGGCACGGATGTGAATCACTAGCAAACTTTAAAACTCCGGGGCGTTATTAAGAATTTCGTATTGAAAAAATCAAACAACACTTGTGGCCTTACCCAGAGTCCTCTCGATTAGCAGTCCAGACAGTCGTTAGGTTAGACAATGATTGTTTTCCTTTTAATTACGTTTTTTTTGTACTAGCTGAGTCCTACGGTGTTTACTGCGGTTATTGTTCACTTTGTTATTGTTGGCTCGGGTAACGCCACGAAGCTAATCTTAAAAAAAAAAGTTTCTTAAAAAAAACTAAATAAACACGCTTTTAAACTAAAACGTAGAAAATATTTTTTATGTAAAAAGCGTGGGGTGACGTTTATTTAATAATATTTTCAGAAAGCGTGGGGACGCTTTGTTACATTAACTGACTAATTTGTTATTTTTTTTTATTTAGTTTTATTTTTCAAATTAGTGTATTGTCATCGGTCCTCGATAAATCTACAAAGTTTGAACGAAATCTGGTCGTTTAAAGAGGGTCAAAATTGCACCCAAAGGAGTCGGTTACAAACATACAAACAAACCTACAAACATACAGGTGAAGCTAATAAAAAGCGTTTAAAAAAAATACAGTTTTAAAAAACTAAACAAACACGCTTTTAAACTAAAAAGTAGAAAATAATTTTAATGTAACAAAGCGTGGGGCGACGCGACGTTATTGAAATATTTTCAGAAAGCACCCCATGCTTTGTTACATTAAAATTATTTTCTACTTTCTAGTTGTTTAGTTTTTTAAAACTATTTTTTTTTAGACTAAAAAAGTTTTTTTTTTATCTTTTTTTTTGAATTAATGTATTGTCATATCTACGAATAATCTACGAAGTTTGAACGAAATCTGGCCGTTTTTAGTGGGTCAAAATCGCGCCCAAAGGAGTCGGTTACAAAAATACAAACAAACATACAGGTGAAGCTAATATAAAGCGTGTAAAATAGCCTTAGTAGTAACTGGCATACAGCTGATGACATAAAGAACCCCTTATGTCACCAAAATCGGTACAGCCATGCAGACACGCAGACGGCCAAAAAAAAAAACAATATTATTTTTTTGATGTACATAATTTATGCTTTTGGCAAAAAACTATTAATTTGAAATTATAAACAATGCTTCAACTATGTTCATTTGTATAGATATAAATTGACAGCTATGGAAACAGAGAAAGAGTAATATCTCTCTCCTCTAGTTCATTTTATGATCAGAAATGTAAGAGATTGTTTTTTTCTAAAGTAAGCTGTCAACTCCATCCTTGTAACTCTTATTCTATCGTTCTAATGTGATATTGTTAAAAGTTTCATGTTAAAACATACCTTTCAGAGGGACACGTGTAAATAGGGCTTTTGCGTGTTTATCCATTAGGCTCTACACAAATATAACTATGTACTCTGCATAGTGAACATTTTAGTTACAATAACTTTTTAAGGTTGTTTTGAAAGGATGCTTTAAAATGGAATTTGTCGTTGATCGACTACGGTTTTATCTTATATATAAAATTCTTGCGTCACAATGTTCGTTCACATACTCCTCCGAAACGGCTGGACCGATTCTTATGATTTTTTTTATGCATATTCAGTAACTCTGAGAATCGGCTACTATCTATTTTTCAAACCTCTACGTGATATAGGGGTGTTCATCCCAAAGATTTTTTTTTATCTTTTATATATATTTTTTTTATTATGTGGCATTAAAAATTACATACAACGCTAAATTTTCAACCCTATACGATCAACCCTTATTTTATAACAACGATTTTAGAGCGGTACGAAGTTCGCCGGGTCAGCTAGTATCTAAAAATATAAAATTCTCGTGTCGCGGTGTTTGTAGTTAAACTATTCCGAAACGGTTTGAACGAATCTCATGAAATTTTGTGTGCATTTTGGTAGGTCTGTGAATCGGACATCATTAATTTTTTATACCCCTAGGAGGCGAGTGGGCCCGCGGGCACATATAGTATACTAAAATTTTCATTACAGTATTTTAGTATCTGACGAGGTTCTCAAAGCCCAGTTGACCTAGTTATTTAGAAACAATCATAGAGGGTTATCAACGACGGTGCAGTCAGTCCCTGGATGGTTGACCGTTAGTATCATGGTACCATGACCGTCTCCGTGATTCGAGGGTCACGTTATGCAGTCGGTCCCGATAGCTTTCAAATGATAACAGTTGTTATTAGTTCTTCAGGCGAGTTAAAAACACCCAATGGCAAGAATATGTAATAACCACAACTTTGTCTTGCCGTCCCCAACACGTGCTATGATAAAGGTTAAGATTATATTATTATATTTTTTATCAATGCTAATATCTTAATTTTTGTCTATTATAGTAATTTTTTCTATGTAGCCGACCCAAAATGGTCTTGGTAATATTAAAGGCTAGGTAGGTGATGGTAATATAATAAAGCTAATTTCTTTCTTTGTAATATAACAATATTATAGTGTTGGATAGTTCATTTATATCACAGAAAGCACACAGTTATTATCTCTGGGTGGAAATCGAATTATCGACCTCAAGTCGGGGTCGGGCCGCTAGTACTAGATAAACAAGCTAATACAAAGCGCTTAAATTATTTAAAAAAAAAAAATATTTCGGTAAAAATATTAAAATAAGTAGTATTTATGAAAATAACATTGTTGACTACATTAAATTACACTGACCTTAGTCATACTAAGCAACTTAACTCAAACTACAAACCCAAACCTTTTAAGCCCAATAAACGAAGATCCGGATCAAGTCACCTTTAAACCAATAGACCGAGTTGTTGTCAATACGCGTGATATATCGCCAATACCCCATTCCAATATTATGTCTTCCTGGTAGTGTAATGGTGCCCGCCGTTTACACAGCTAACGCATTAGTACCGCAAATTTGTTGCGACAGCGCAAAGATAACACGTACGGAATGTTTGCGGACTAAGCCAATAACATTTGATAAATGTTTGAGCCTTTTAGATGATGTATTTTGAGAAAATAGTGCTGGAGAGCCCCACATTGGTAAGGTGAATTAAGTCGCAAATTTATAGAGGTGTACTTAAAGATTTACTTAGATGTTTGAACTTTTTACTCGATTTTCTTTCTGTACTTGGGCGACCGAGCTTTGCTCGGTTGTACTATTTGTGTGTTGCTGTGTTGTAGTACACCTTACCATAGCAACTACATAAGTGCCACTGAAAGAGTAATAATATAGATGTCGCCAAACAGCTTAAGAGTAATTAAGAAAAACGCACGGAAACTCGCGTTTTTCCAAACATCGATTTTTCCCCCTCGAAACCGACCCCTAATACCAAATTTCATCAAAATCGTTAGAGCCGTATTCGAGATCACAAGTATATATATTTTCCAAAATTGCTCATTTACTGATATTAGAAGCAGATATAATGTTACATAATACCTAATTCAGTTTAGAAATTAGATAGGGAAATAAACAGTATATTTTCGGAAATAGTAGTTAAGAAAGGAAAGTTACCTAAAATCATTAAACTTAAATGCTTTCGAAATGAATTCAAAACAGTTCGTCTGATGTGTATCGGATATGTAAAAAAAGCTTCGACCACTATAGACAAAAGTTACTAAAATGGCAAGTTACCAATTACCATAAAAGTTCACACCGTTTGTTATTTCAAGAACAGTAAATAAATATTTCAAGCAACTAACATAAAACGCCAACTAGTTCAGTGCTTGTACTTTGAAAGCTAGATTGGCTGAGAATACTTACATATCTTTTTTGTAAATACATAGTACATTATATATAGACTCCGAAACAAATTTCTGTGTGTTCACGCCGCTCGAGCATAAAGGGACGATGCCAAGGAAGCGGTTTGAACCGGTTCCTCTCCGGTAACACATCCAGCCCCACCGTCGCCGCAACGCCCCGCCACTCGCCTATATATTGCAGCTTGTCCGCCCTTTACATACCATACTATTGTCAACCTCGACCTATATTTTTTCTACTATTTGTAAATTTAATATTTATTCAAATACAACTGAATACTGTGATTTGGTCTGCGTTTCCATTGGCTACCCAAGACGCCCAGTACTCAACATATGGTGACCCCGACGTGATGACGTGAGCCGAAATAAAGGGAGAAAAGGACCCAAAACAGCTACAAGCCAACCCTTGCTTCAAGCCAGCCGGTCAGCCTACAGCACCGCAGCGAAGGTTTAGCCAGGGAAGTGTACCTATTTTCCTTTTTTCTTACGTCCTATATACCCACATCTATTTGATTGTATGTTGTCAATTTCTATGCCTTTACGTCCTTAATTTTCAAGTAATCGTGTTAAACTCACTATTAATTATATATATTAATAACTTTTGGTGCCAATTTAACTCATTTATTTATTTTTCATTTGTATAACAATGCCTGACACAACGCTTCTACCCTCACTAGCTGTTCTTGTAGCCACTAGAAGTTCGATTAAAGGTCAAATAACTAAATTCAGAAACTGTCTCGATAGACTAAATAAATACGAGACTATTTCATCTGAACAAAAGACAGAATTGGCGTTGAGGTTTGAACGGTTCCGTTTACTTTTTAATAAGTTTGACGAACTACAAACACAAATAGAAATTTCGTCTCCAACCTCAATGCAAGATGAAATGGATATGCGGGAGGAGATAGAGAGTGATTTTATTACATTAATAGCGAGTGCTCAAAAAATGTTGAACGCGTCGCGCGATGAACCTGATACTGATATCGCGCGACCTCAGTGTAGTCACCACGGCGCTAATGCTGAGGTGAATTTTAGATTGCCTTTAATTAAAGTCGCTAATTTCGATGGCACTTACTCTAAGTGGCTTGAGTTTAGAGATACCTTCAACTCGCTGATTCACGATAATAAAAATATAAAATCTATACATAAGTTTCACTATTTAAATTCTTATTTAGAGGGAGAAGCATCTCAAGTGATTAGCAATTTAGAGGTCACAGAGTCTAATTATGCAGAGGCTTGGCATCTTCTTTGCGATAGATATGACAACAAAAAACAATTAATTAACAATCATCTCAATTCCCTATTTAATATTCAACCGATAGGTCGTGAATCAACCAAGAGATTGAGGTACTTAGTCGACCATGTATCTAAGAACTTACGAGCTCTAAATACACTGGGTCTACCCACTGATACGTGGGACATTTTAATTATTCATATGGTCTCAACAAAGCTCGACAGTAGCACTAATTTTAAGTGGGAGGAACATAGGAACTCACTTGATGACATACCCTCACTTTCTGATTTTCACAAATTTTTAAAGAGTCGCGCCGATATTTTGGAATCGGTCCAGCGAAACAAGTCTGAGCGAGTCATATCACAGCCGAAACGAGATTCATTCACTTCACATAAATTACCAGTAAAATCTTTGCAAATTTCAGTCCCTTCTGGTGCTTCCTCTGTGGCTTCTGCTTCTTGTGTCTTCTGCCACGGCGAGCACCGCATCTACGACTGCTCATCTTTCCTGGTCAAACCCATTGAAGATAGAATTAAGGAGGCGGTAAAATTGAATCTTTGTCTCAATTGTTTACGCCAGGGTCACTCTGCGTACCGTTGTAGGTTAGGCCCCTGCTCTAAATGCAGTAAGCGACATAACACTTTGCTACATAGGGAGCTTTCTCAGGCTGACAGTACTCCCCAGGGCTCGCATGCGCTACCCAACCCTCAGGTCACGGCTGGTGTGACGACAGCTCACAACAATCAGGTCTTACTGTCGACAGCGTTCATTGATGTTTATAACCCAAGAACTAACGCTTATCGAACCGTTAGATGTCTTTTGGATAGCGGAAGTCAAACTTCTATAATCACTTCTAGCTTGAAACAACAGCTAAAGTTGACTTCTCAGCTTAATAATACAAGCGTAGTAGGTGTAGGTAATGTTACTATGTCACCTGTGCCCGAGCGCTGTAATATAATAATAAGGTCTAATTATAATCAAAAACTTAATTTAAATACATCATGTTTAGTTTTACCCACTATTTCTAGTAATATACCACAGAAACATTTTAATATTTCTCATTTTAAAATACCCTCTAATATGAGACTCGCAGATCCCTATTTTAATAAACCAGCACCTATCGATGTTTTAATCGGTGCCGATCTATTTTGGTATTTAATTGGGTCCGAGCAGATTACATTAGGCAAGTGTTTACCTATCATGCGCAAATCTAAGCTAGGTTGGATATTGGCAGGCCCTATGTATAAAGGAAATTCCTTAAAGGAATCTTTAACTCATTGCCATTATATTTCCACAAACGATAGTTTGGATAAACAATTAGCGAAATTCTGGCAGCTCGAGCAGATCCCTCAGGCTACTCCCGCCGATGTCGAATCCGCATGTGAACAACACTTTGTCGAGCACACATACCGCAATAAAAACGGTCGGTTTTGTGTGCGACTTCCGTTATTTACCGAGCCCGATTGCTTAGGTGATTCGTATCGACTAGCTAAGAAACGATTCCTCGCATTAGAAAGGCGATTTAAAAATAATTCTAATCTTAAATCATCTTATCAACAATTTATCTCTGAATATGCTGACCTAGGCCATCTTTCTGAGTCTAGAATTAGGGTACCTAATACTTCGTTTTTTGTACCACATCACCCTGTACTCAAACCATCCAGCGAGTCAACTAAAACTCGAGTTGTGTTTAACGGCAGTGCCGCCACAACATCGGGGTACTCGGTCAATGATTTACAGATGGTTGGACCCTGTATACAAGACTCACTTTTTAATATCCTGCTTCGATTCCGAACATATAAATATGTATTGACGGGTGACGTTGAAAAAATGTATCGACAGATTTTAGTTCAAGACTGTGATCGCGATTTACAATTAATTCTATGGCGAAATAATGAAAATGAAATGTTAAAAACATTAAGACTCAACACAGTCACGTACGGATATTCTAGCGCCAGTTTTTTAAGTACACGTTGTTTGTGGCAACTGGGAGAAGAATGTGACGATAATTACATTAAAACTATCATTCAAAACGATTTTCTAGTTGACGACTTACTGACAGGAGCGAACTCGGAGGATGAATTATTACAAATAAAAATTTCAATTGAAAAGGCTTTAGCAGCCGGTTGTTTTCCACTTCGCAAATTTCGTTCAAATTCAAATTTAATCTTAAATTCCTGTGAAGGTTTCAATTCTCAGGGCAGTCTCATACTAAGTTCCTACTCTCATACTCTGGGAGTGGGCTGGGAGTCTGCTGCTGACGTCATACACTTCCCCACTCAATACAAAATAAAAAACGTTTCCCCTACCAAAAGGTCAATTTTATCGGATTCATGCAAAATATTCGATCCCCTGGGTATTTTATCGTGTTTAACTATAGTGCCTAAAATTTTGATGCAGAAGTTATGGATAGCCAAACTTGATTGGGACGAGCCCGTGCCAGATTTTATTGAAGCATCTTGGAGGCAATTTGTTAACGGATTGTGTTATTTACAATCACTCCAAGTGCCTCGACACGTGCTATGTGAGTCTTCTAACTATATAGAAATGCATTGTTTTTGTGACAGTAGTAAGCACGCTTATGCGGCCTGTGTTTATCTAAAGTCTATGAATCATCGCGGCGACGTCGCTGTCCGGCTCCTGTGTGCCAAAGCGCGCGTAAGTCCGGTCGCACCCACGAGTATACCCCGATTAGAACTCTGTGCCGCATTGCTCGGCGCTCAGTTGACGACTGCCGTTGTTCGCACGTTGCGCTTACAAATAAATCGTATTTTATATTGGACGGACTCTTCGATAGTACTAGCGTGGTTACAAACTAATCATAATAAATTAAAAACGTTTGTTTCGAACAGAGTAGCCACTATTTTAGAGTTAACTGAGGGCTCCGTGTGGCGTCATGTGCCTACAGCATGCAACCCGGCGGACTATGCATCTCGCGGTGTCGACGCGCATAATTTAGAACATTTATATAGATGGTGGAACGGACCATCCTTTTTATATGAGCCTGAATGTAACTGGCCACAACTATGTGCTAACAAATTAAATTTTAATGATATTCCTGAAATGAAAACGACTGTTATGTTAACGAATGAGACTCAAACAAATTATACATTAATTGATTTCGAAAAATACTCAAAACTCAAATCTGTTCAACGCTTTTACGCTTATGTACTTAGGTTCCTACATAACTGCCGTAACCCAAATAACAAGCTTGGGGGGGTTTTGCAGCCTGAGGAGCTAGAATCGTCTTTTAAACATTTAGTTAAAATGTCGCAATCTAGTAGCTTTCCTATTGAATTAAAAAGTCTTTCAAATAAACAACCTTTAAGTTCTAAGAATCCCCTTATCTCATTGAATCCCTTTTATGACAATGAAGGCATTTTGCGTGTAGGTGGCCGCCTCAACTCATCTTTTTATTCCTTTGATAAGCGCCATCCTATGCTTTTACACGCAAAACACAGACTTACGAGATTACTCTTTCAGCAGGAGCATTTACGGCTGTTTCACGCTGGTCCCCAGCTCCTTCTCAGTTCCACGCGTGAGTACGTGTGGACTGTCGGCGGGCGCGACCTCGCGCGCACTGTCTCTCGGCAGTGTGTGACGTGTCGACGCGCCGCTCCTAGACCCCTCACTCCTCTCATGGGAGCGCTGCCTTCTGAGCGCGTCACTCTCGACTTTCCATTTGTTAGTGTTGGTGTCGATTTTGCTGGACCCTTTTTGATTACCGATCGGAAGGGAAGGGGTTGCAAAATTACCAAATGTTATTTAGCTATTTTTGTTTGTACTAGATTTAAGTGTATTCATTTAGAGGCCGTAAGTCAACTATCTAAGGAAGCTTTTATTTTATCTTTACGTCGGTTTATATCGAGACGCGGCAAGCCGCGCGAGATCCTCTGCGATAACGGCAGGAACTTTGTCGCAGCCGCCAGAGAGATAGGTGATTTTTTAAAGGCAAACTCTAATACTATTACCTCCTTCGCGTCTAATGAGGGAATTAAATTTAAGTTTCAACCAGCCTACGCTCCCCACTTTGGAGGGTTGTTCGAGTCAGGAGTTAAGTCCGCGAAGTTTCATTTGAAGCGAATTTTAGGCAACTGTCACCTTACTTACGAGGAATTGGCAACCCTATTCAATCAAATAGAAGCCATCCTTAATAGTCGCCCCTTATGTCCTATTTCCTCGTCCCCAAACGACTACCAATCTTTAACTCCAGGTCACTTCCTCATCGGCCGGGCCCTGACTGCTCTGCCATCGCCTTCTATGGAGGGCCTCAGCGAAGCCAGGCTGGACCGCTACCAACGACTCGAAGCCCTACGTCATCATTTTTGGAAGCGCTGGCCGCTGGAGTACATTGCTGAGCTTCAACAGCGCACTAAGTGGCGCATGCTAGACCGTCCTATTCGGCTTGGTGAGTTGGTGCTTCTCAAGGAAGACAACACTCCTCCGATGCATTGGCGCCTTGGTCGTGTTTCGGGGCTCTTCCCTGGACCAGATGGGATTTCGCGTGTAGCCGACGTCACTACCACTACTGGCACCTATAGACGAGGTGTCAAGTACCTCTGCCCCTTATTGGACGAGTCTATAGACCCTGCGGAACCTACCAAGAATTGAATACTTCCGTTTTCAAGGGCCCCCAGGATGTTCACGCCGCTCGAGCATAAAGGGACGATGCCAAGGAAGCGGTTTGAACCGGTTCCTCTCCGGTAACACATCCAGCCCCACCGTCGCCGCAACGCCCCGCCACTCGCCTATATATTGCAGCTTGTCCGCCCATTACATACCATACTATTGTCAACCTCGACCTATATTTTTTCTACTATTTGTAAATTTAATATTTATTCAAATACAACTGAATACTGTGATTTGGTCTGCGTTTCCATTGGCTACCCAAGACGCCCAGTACTCAACACTGTGTGTCTTATAAAAAATCGGTTTGAACCCTATACCTCAAGCACAGCAGTCACATTCATTAATTCACTATCATCAATGTGGAGTTTCGCAATTATTAAATTATAATATGGTATTTTTGTTTCATATTACTTATATCTTAAAAAAAATAGCACCGATAAATATTTCAGTCATCTTACACACAACGTCATCTAGTCCCAAACTAAGCAGAGCTTGTATTGGCGAGCCAGTGGACTGTATGATGATTTTTTATTTAATGAATAAATTGTGGTTTTAGTCTTTAAAAATAATGGCTTATTTTACAATATTACAACAATAAGGACGTTTAGTCGAGCTGACATAACACACCATCAGTGACAACTAAAAGAAAAAATATATCAAAACAAAGAATATGAAAAAGTTATAAAATCATACTTAGAAGTGTTACCAGCCAGTCGCCAACAGCTTGTATTATGGATACTAGACAACTGATATAAATACAAAAGCATACTTTTTTGTGTAAACGAACCGAGATCGCATACGCCACAACTGCACCAGCGAGGCAATGTACTTTTATAATGATAAATATAACAAATTTAGACATTTTTCAAATATGTTTATTTCTACAAAGATTTGAGTACAATACATATTTCCATTATTCATGACGAGTGTAGAACAATCGGCATAAATAATGTTTTTAGCCTTATACAATACAACAATATTCATAACAAATACCTAAATCTGATTGAAGGATTCACACTCATCGTTACTTATCGCAAATAAATCCTAGAAAAAACGAATTTATCTTGCTTATACAAAAGCCTAACACCTACAAGTTTCATAAAAATAAATCACAAATACGTTAGCATTTATTTTATTCTTTGTACAATTTAGATAGGATTTGGATAACAATATAATATCTTAACTCGTATGATACGCCTGCTACACACATCTCTTCACTACCCAAAGGTCGACTGAAAGAGAATGCCTATGGCATTAAGTCAGCCATGTGGAATTTTCTTTTGCAAAAATCATTAAATAAATAAAATAAATAAATAATAACTGGCCTTTCGCGACTTTTACACAAAGTTGTTGTTTTATAGCGAGACTTGACTGACCGCCTCGGTGACCGACTTGACTGCCTCGGTGACCGACTTGACTTCCTCGGTGGCATAGCGTTGGTGTATGCGACTGCTGTTCTTGAGGTCTCGGGTTCGATTCACGAGTCGGACTAAAATGTTTGTATGATCTGCAAATATTTATTTCGTAGTTCGGGTATTTACTATGTGTAAAATGTATTTACAAAAATAAGTATGTTTATGTATATATGTCTAGTACCCATAATACAAGCTCTGCTTAGTTTGGGACTAGATTGCGTTGTGTGTAAGATGTCAGAAATATTTATTACTATTATATTATTTATTTGCTTATTGACTATGAGTGGTATAACCTGTTCGAGACTTCGTATCATAAAATGTATTACTTTATAAATAATTTCATCGCTAAAAAGTCCCACTGTACTATAAAAAGTACAAAGTATATTTGTGCAAATCATTTAAACCGTTTCAATTTCAAGCCATATCTATTATTCCACTAGCTGAGTACAGCGGTGTAACCCGTAGCTATATTTGTAAATCGCAGGTAACGCTGCGGAGCTTAGCTAGTCTTAAAAATAGCCCAAGTTAATTCTTGTGTGTCAGTGAAATTCTTGTTAAAATCGGTAAAGCCGTTCCAGATATCGGTCTGTCGGTCTGTCAGACAGACCGATCTCTGAAACTTACAAACGTCATACAGACAGACAGACAGACAAAAATGTTTAAGAATTGCTTATTTGATGTAAGTAACGTATGTACTTTCACATACATTGAGTAAACAAGCGGCCAAGTGCGAGTCGGACTCGCCCATGAAGGTTTCCGGCATCAGCAAGTAACATCATATAAAAGTTCTTGTAGTTCGTTGTAACTTTCATCGATGTTTATATACTAGTGTATTGATTGAATGAAAGGTAAATTGCGGTTTACAAAAAAACTACTCACTAGATCTCGTTCAAACAAATTTTCGTTGGTAGTTTGCATGGTAATGTACAACGTATATTTTTTTTAGTTTTATCACTCTCTTATTTTAGAAGTTAGAGGGGTGGGGGACACACATTTTTCCATTTTGGAAGTGTCTCTCGCGCAAACTATTCAGTTTAGAAAAAAATGATATTAGAAACCTCAACATCATTTTTGAACACCTATCCATAGACCCCACACGTATAGGTTTGATGAAAAAAAAAATTTTGAGTTTCAGTTCCAAGTATGGGGACCCCCGAAATGTATAGTTTTTTTTCTATTTTTATGTAAAAATCTTAATGCGGTTTACAGAATACATCGACTGACCAAATTTCAACAGTATAGCTCTTATAGTTTCGGAAATAATTGGCTGTGACATACGGACGGACAGACAGACAGACAGACTTGACGAATCTATAAGGGTTCCGTTTTTTGCCATTTGGCTACGGAACCCTAAAAACGGTTTATTTGATATTACAAACAGAAACTTCAATTTTATTTATCTATAGATTGTCCATCTATTTACGTTACCGTGTTTAAACCTTACTTTACTTCAAATAGAATATTATAAATAGGTACAGTCAGCGTCATAATGATATTGGCGTTCAAAGTGGTCAAAATGATGTGAAAAACATTAATTCAATTTGATGTTGGCACGCAAGGTGCTCAAATTGTTGTACGCATTCAAAGTGGTCAAAAGATCTTAGCAAGCAGTTGTCAATAATATGTTAGCTAACAGAGTGTTCATATTGATGTTATCAAATAGGTTGTTCATTGGTTTCTAAGCATGCAAACTAGTCAAAAATATCTTAGCAATAAACAGAAACCAACGTTATCGCCCACAGATAGAGTATACTTTGCAGATTCATTATTATTTTCAAATGTTTGTCCTTTTTTGTCTTCAATACCTTTCTCATTCATTTCTTGCATGACGTAATTGACATGTCTTTTGTTTCGAATGTTATTGAAAAACATAGTCCAATATTCTATTGAATCATAGGTAATCTACAATATTATACTGAGAAAAGGAGTATGGATGTAGGTATTTAAATGAGATAAAACCAATTGAAATTTCTTTGATAAAAAATAGAATTAATGATACGATTATTTATTTTCGAGTAAAAATTCTCATTTGATTCGTCTTCTTGACGAGTACTTTGACACTCTAATATGGTAACCAGGGTTTGAAGATGGAGCTGGAAGGTGGCCATAGGAACTCCGTAATTAGACGCAACCCCATCGAAATTGGGCTCATTTTATTCGTCTTTACGAGTAATTTGATACTATATAGTAAACAGGGTCTGATGATGGAGCTGGAAGGTGGCCATAGGAACTCCGTAATTAGACGCAACCCCATCGAAATTGGGCTCATTTTATTCGTCTTTACGAGTACTCTGATACTATATGGTAACCAGGGTCTGAAGATGGAGCTGGAAGGTGGTCATAGGAACTTCAGCAAATGAGTTGATGTGGTTGCGTTTTTGGTTTTTTGTATAAGTTACATATTCATCAACTGTTCGGCTTTGTAGAACATATTTTAATGTCCTACAATGTACGCAATGTATCTTGTCATATCGTAAAGCTTGTAGGATTAATTCAAGCTACACGCCGGGTACAGAAAGTACCTATTATAATCGAACGGTCAAATAATATTAATTTTTTACGCAGTTCATTAAATAAAGTCGCTCGTATTGTCTGTCCGCTCTGATCATTTAAATTACGCAAGGTATACGCGGTTTTCATCATAATTAAAGTTATCTTTTAGGGAAGATTTATTAATGTGATTATATTATTGTACTAGATGCGCCCCGCGGTGTTACCTGCGTATCATTATGGTTGCTACGTAAATGTGTTATGCCTATGAAGTTTTGACAGGAAATAAACAGTGATACATTTTGACATCTACGATTTAATGTATTTTTATAATCACCTAGCTTTCGCCCGTTTATCTCGATTATTGCAGTAAAAAGTAGCCTATGTGTTATTCTGATAGCTATATTACTGTATATATATAAAGTTTCATCCAAATCCGTTCAGTAGTTTTTGCGTGAAAGAGCAACAAACATACACACATACATACTCACAAACCTTTACGTTTATATTATTATTAGGATTATATAGTAGGATTATTTTATTGGAACACATATAAAGTCAATGTTTCTTAAAAACAAATTATTTTTTATATTATAGCCAATACTGACAAAATTTTACGAGTCACATATACTACAAATAACCTACAGTAATGATTTGGAAATTTTTAATATATATTTTTTAATAATTTATTTGTGGATTATACCAATACATATTTTGAATAGGTGACTCATTTCTGCATTCTAATTCCAACAATAAGCTTCTCAAGTAAATGGCTTATTTACTTGCCTTACAAATATTATAGTTATATATTCAGCTTCTGTGCTAGATTAAGCTAATGTTGGTTGTTTTTTACACTTAAAAGACATGACACTACCACACTTCTTAAATATGTATCCAGTACAAGACTTACGTTCCACACAATATGATGCCCATTCAGCATTGACATAACCCATAAACGAAAAAACCAAAATGCTTGATTTTTTCAAGTATTTTAAAATATGTTTTACATGTTTCCAATGTGTTTCATTATAATTATTATTAAACTGGTTCTAGTAACAAACAGCATAAAATATATCTGGGCGGATTAACATAGATAAATAAACTAAAGTTCCTATTAATTGCTGGTAAGGATCAGTATCCTTGTACTCAGTAGTACAATGAGTGTCTCTCTTCTCTAGCTTCAAATTTACTTCCATCGGTGTACTGCCTGGGTTACAATTTTTCATGATAATCCTAGCTAATAAATGATCTACAAATTGTTCCTGATCTACAAAAATCTCATTATAGTTTCATCTGACTCTCATTCCTAAGCATTGTCTAATATTTCCCAAGGCTTTTAATTTAAATTTAGATTTGAACTTAGTCTTAAGGTATTCAGTTTACAATTACACAACATAAACAAAATTGTCCACATACAAGGCTATATATCATCCTGACATTATCAATATGTTTAACAAATAAACAAGGTTCATTGATTGACTTCCTATACCCCAAGGTTTGTAAAAAATCATCCACACGCTTATACCATGCCCTAACTGATTCTTTCAATCCGTAGATTGCCTTTTAGGGGTCCGAAGTTTATGACTCGGAACCCGTAAAGATTCATCATCATCATGTCCGTCTCTCCGTCCGTCCGTCTGTCTGTTCTCTACTTACCGTCCAAACGGTAAGTGCTAGAAAGATGAAACTTTGTATGAATATGTGTTGTTAATAAAATTATGAGAAATATTTTTACTTGGGGTACCTCCCCTACACGTATAGTGGGGATAAATTTTTTTCTCGCGGCTACCCAATCTTGGCGGGTATTATTAGATAGGTGTTTTGAAAACAATAATGGATTTTTAAGAGGATTTTTTGATTTAGGTGTCCGTTTACGAGAAACTCCACTTTAAAGGGCACGTTTTTGTAAAAACAGGGCGTCCCCCCACCCCTGTAAAAGCTAAACGGCGCAAAAAATCTGGAAAAATTCGTGATGGTGGTCTATATAATAAACTTTAAAGGAAAACTGTAGCAGATTAGATGACTTTATTAATTCAGGAGTTATAGAGGCTTAAGTTGTAAAAGGCGCTTCCTTGGTAAACGTCATAAATTAACACATTAATACGTAAAAATAGCAGTTATCTATTGGATACGATTTTAAATCCACGTATCATTATGGGTGACTGAGGAACCCTTTTAAGTGCATGGGGGATTTTTTCATTTAACATATTTATTTTATCAAAATATCTACCATTATTATATATACACTAGTTGACCCAGCGAACTTCGTACCGCCCAACTTTAAAATTCCAGAACTTGATCGCAGCGCCACCTACCGGGTCCAATTGCGAATCTAAACCATTCCTAGATCCCCTTGAACACACACAAAAAATTTCATCAAAATCGGTCCAGTCGTTTGAGAGAAGTTCAGTGACATACACACTCACAGAAGAATTATATATATAAAGATTGCTGCCATCTAATAGGAAGGTAATTTATGTCTTTGCGATAGAACTCTAGTGATCTAGATTCTACAAACTGTGTGAAAGCATTTTGTACTGCCTCATGGGAAGAAAACTTTTTATCACGTAGAAAATTGTCTAAATTACGAAAAAAATGGTAGTCCGTTGAAGCAAGGTCTGGCGAATACGGAGGGTGACGAATGTTTTCTAATTGCAATTCCTCTAGAGTTGAAATGGTTTCTGTCTGACACGCACTTGGCCGATTTTTAGGGTTCCGTTGCCAAATGGCAAAAAACGGAACCCTTATAGACTCATCATGTCTGTCTGTCTGTCTGTCCGTCCGTATGTCACAGCCACTTTTTTTAGTTTTAATACTTTCTTTTCATGACATTCCAAATTGTATAGCAAACTCATATACACATCTTCAAATGCCCATTCAAAAAAGCTGTGGTTACATCAAGGTGAGTTATGTCTTTCCCCGGCGACGGACGCCAGGGGCGAAGCCGTCGAGGAATGGGCGGCGTCGGTGGGCCTCTGTTTGCTGAACAGGGGCGCCACCAACACGTGCGTGCGACAGCAGGGGGGGTCGATAGTGGACCTTTCGTTCGCTACCCCTGCAATCGCCGCACGAGTAAGGAACTGGAGTGTCCTGGATGAGGTCGAGACGCTCTCGGATCACCTTTATATCCGATTCGAGCTCTCCCGGTCCCAGGACGCCAGTAGGGGTCACGCGGCGCGGCGTCCCTCCCGTTTTCCGCGGTGGGCTGTCGCCAAGCTGGACAGGGACCTACTAGAGGAGGCGGCCATTGTTTGCTCTTGGCTGTCTCCGCAGGCCCCGACCGAGGAGGTCGACGCGGGGGCTGGTCGCTTCGCCGATGCGTTAACGCTCATCTGCGATGCGGCCATGCCCCGCGTTCGTGGCCGTCGGCCTCCTCGGAAGGAGGTCTACTGGTGGTCCCAGGAGTTGGCGGACCTCCGTGCGGCCTGCGTACGTGCCCGGAGGTCCCACACCCGGAGTCGGCGACGTCACCGCGGAGGCGGTGAGGAGGTGGACCGGCTACACGAGGAGTACCGAGCAGCTCGGGAAACTCTGAGGCTGGCCATCTGCCGCGCCAAAGACGCGTCCAGAGTGGAGATGCTGGAGAGTCTCGAGCGTGACCCCTGGGGTCGGCCTTACCGTGCGGTGCGACAAAAGCTCCGCACACAGGGCCCCCCCCTTACGGAGACTCTCCAGCCCAGCTTCCTGCAGGAAGTGGTCGAGGGCCTATTCCCACAGCAGGCGGAACACACACCCCCGTCGATGGCCCGTCGTGGTCGTCGTCGGGACAGCGTGGGTGATGTGCCGCCTGTCAGGGAATCGGAGGTAGGGGCGGCTGTTCTACGGATTCGGTCCAAGAACACCGCCCCCGGGCCGGACGGGGTTCCAGCCCGAGTGATGGCCCGTGCCCTCGACTACATGTCGGACCACCTCAGGGGAGTGTTGGACGCTAGCCTGGCGTCCGGACACTTCCCTGAGCGTTGGAAGTGCGGGAAGCTGGTACTGATCCAGAAACATGGACGGCCTGCCGATTCGGTCGCGGCCTACAGGCCCATCGTGTTGCTGGACGAGGCGGGCAAGTTGTTTGAGAGGGTTCTCTCTGTCCGCATCGTCCGGCACCTCAGCGAGGTGGGGCCCGACCTGTCGGACGCCCAATTCGGCTTCCGAGAAGGGCGTTCGACGGTCGACGCGATCCTGCGCCTGAAGAGGCGGTGAGAGGCGGCGGAGTGGTGTTGGCGGTGTCCTTGGACATCGCCAGTGCCTTCAATAGTCTGCCATTCGGCTGCATCAGGGCCGCACTCCAATACCACGGAGTGCCAGGGTACCTGCGGCGGCTGGTGGCAGACTATTTAGAGGAGCGTACCGTCGAGTACGAGGACCGAGATGGCGCCTTGAGACGCAGGGCCATGTCGTGCGGTGTTCCACAGGGGTCTGTCCTAGGACCACTCCTGTGGAACATGGGATACGACTGGGCCCTACGAGGGCGTCTCCCCCCCGGGCTGGGTGTAATCTGCTACGCAGACGACACCCTAGTCACGGCCCGGGGGGCAAACTTTGAGGAGGCGGCGCGCCTGGCCACCACAGGAGTCTCCCGGGTGGTCGGGCGCATCGAGGCGCTGGGTCTGCGGGTTGCCCTGGACAAGACGGAGGCCCTATTATTTCATGGGCCCCGTCGCGGTCCGCCCGCCGGCGCCTCCATTGTGGTCAACTCGGTCCTCGTACCGGTCCGGGCCCAGATGAGGTACCTGGGTCTGGTCCTCGACGCCTTGGCCGGAACACCCCCGTGGGATTTGGAGGCGGAAGTGCTCGCCGAAGTTTATCGGCGAGTGGCTGACTTCCGGGCGGAGAACGGCTTTCGCCCTCCGCCCGATGACGTGCGCGAGTGGCGCGAAGCCGCTCGCCGAGCCACCATGCAGAGATGGTCGTTCCGGCTGGAGACCCTACGCGCTGGCTTCGCCGCCGTGGAGGCTCTTCAGCCGGTCATCGCGGAGTGGGCAGGGCGGCAGCATGGGACCCTTTCCTTCCGGCTGACGCAGGTACTTTCCGGGCACGGTTGCTTCGGAAAGTACCTGCACTCGGTCGCTAGGAGGGAACCGAGTCCCGCCTGCCACCACTGCGACTGCAGTGAGGACACGGCCCAGCACACGCTGGCGGTCTGCCCCGCTTGGGCGGCGCAGCGCCGTGCCCTCACTGCAGTCATCGGAGGGGATCTCTCGCTGCCGGCCGTCATAAGATCGATGGCCGGCAGCGACAGTTATTTTACCGCGGTCGCAACCTTCTGCGAGGACGTAATCTTGCAGAAGGAGGTGGCGGAGAAGGCCCGGGAGGACGATATCCACTCGGACCCGATCCGCCGGCGGCGCCCTGGGCGGCGGAGGCGCGCATACCTGCGTCTCATGCCGCCCTGAGAGTGGCCGCGGATGGGCTTGACGGGTTTCCCGTCCGTCCGCAGTAGTGGCCAACCGCGAGGGGGCGACGTTCGCGTGTGACCGGACGTTGCCTAATCAGAGAGTAAATTTTTGAGATGGTGCCCGCAACAGTGCGGGCAGGCGCCGGTTGGAGTCCAGAAGGAAATCCCCTCCCTGGACTCCTTCCAATACAAAGGCGCAGAGAGGGTCACACCGTGTGGTTTTAGTCGGTTTGAGTCCGACACACCACCCCGCCGTAACCCCCGACGGGGTGACGGTCCGCGGGGATTTCCACACGTAAAAAAAAAAAAAAAAAAAAAGGTGAGTTATGTCTAGATTATATTTAACAATCAATACAAGCAAATGTCTTATTGTAGTGACGGTCCACTGGTGAGAATGTTTCTGTATAGTCTGTGCCTGGTCTTTGTGTAAAACCCTTGGTGACTAACTGACTATAATATCGCACATTATCACAACTGTCCACTTTTTTCTTGAACACCCACTTACACTTAACCTCTATTGTTTGTTTTGGGTTGTCCACTACTTTCCAAGATTCGTTTTCTTCAAATGATTTTAATTCCTCCTGTAAAGCTTTACACCATATTGGCTGGTCTACACATGAATTTGTACCGGTTTCAACACACACATTACTATAACTAAACTTCTTTCTTCCTTTAACATCATAAGCGGGCTTAGTACTCTGTATTTTTTTAACTCTTTTATTGTTACACTGCCAAATGTTTCTCCTGAAAGACTAATGTCTGTGTTTGGTTCTTCCTATGTACTGTCCTCATTGTTACTTTTCTTAGTTGATGGTTCAGAGTCCGAATTATCAGAAGATGACTTAGGTTCTATGCTAATCACTATAATCAGAAGATGAGTTATTGTTATCAATTATTACAGCTTGCATATTATCCCGTACCGATTCCCAAATCGCATTTACGTTAGGATATACGTTATAGGATAGGATTTACGTTAGACTTTTTAAGGTGTACAATACTGTAGTACATTATTTTGATCTATCTCGTAGGGTACAGCCAGCGTTTACAATGTAAACGTAAAAAATGGGTTTATTTACGACATCACATTAGAAACCTCTAAAATTGTCAATGTTTGTCCACTATAATATTATGCATGAATTATACATAAAAATCTTCCTCTTGAATCACTCTATATATTAAAGAAAACGGAATTAAAATCCGTTGCATAGTTTCAATGATCTAAGTATTTATAGGGACTGACAGAGAGCGGAAGCGACTTTGTTTTATACTATGTAGTGAAACTGCAAAGTATACTCTATCTGTGAGTGATAAGGTTGGTTTCTCTCTAATGCTAAGATATATTTGACTAGTTTGCACGCTTAGATACCAATGAAAAACCTATTTGATAACATAAATATGAATACTCTGTCAGCTAACATATTATTGACAACTAATTGCTAAGATCTTTCGACCACTTTGAATGCGTACAACAATTTGAGCACCTTGCGTGCCAACATAAAATTGAATTAATGTTTTTCACATCATTTTGACCACTTTGAACGCCAATATCATTAGGACGCTGACTGTACCATTTCGATATCTATAAATTAAGTCTGTTTAGAAAACAAATATCCGTTGATTTCTATCAAACGAGAACTATAACAACAAATAGAAATAGGTAAACATAATAAAATCATAGAGACTACCTTGTTGGTCTAGTGGTTAGCGTACGCGACTGCTAATCAAGAGGTCTCAAGTTCGATTCCCGGGTCGGACCAAATGTTTGTGTGATCCGCAAATATTTGTTTCGGAGTTTGGGTGTTTTCTATGTTTAATATGTATGTATTTACAAAAAAAAGTATGTTTATGTATTGATATCAGTTGTCTAGTTACCCATAATACAAGCTCTGCTTAGTTTGGGGACAAGATGGCGTTGTGAACAGTAAGCTGTCTGTCTGAAATAGATGTGTCTGTTAATCTGTCTTTTTTCCGGGTAACCTTGGAAAGGCTAAACTGATTTTGACGGTCTTTCATGATGGATGACTGATGGTATGACCCGTAACTTGGGCTACTATTATTTAAGCTAGCATCACTCCGCGATGTTATCCGCGGTCTACAACAATAACTGTGGGTCTCAGCTATAAATATACAGATTTAAATAATTGACACGAAAAAATTCCGATGAAACCAAGGACCGAGAAGAATTTCTAAATACACAACAAAATAAAGAAAGTCTTGCGAATCCGCTAGATACTTAAAACAACAATTATATAAATTAGAATATTTTGTTCAGTTTCAAGATTGTTGCCATCCACTAAAATCTAGCAAACTAAACAAAGAACAACAACAACCATCCAAGCCAAAACTGTTAGAAACTTCTTCGAAGCTAATGTTAAAAAGAACAAAACAAAAGAACAAAATTATACAGTATGTTTAATGAACAAGTGTTTCACTTAGAATCATAAGGCAACATCTCCTATACAAAGTTTACAAAGAATATACAAGTAATATCAACAGTACTGCTAGCTTTAAATTGTAATGTAAAGACAATGTTATGTTGAAACACACAATTTTATGTATTTAGCACACAACAATATCAAACTGGCTGTGTGAGTTGTTTGACTTGCATATGGCTGAGAATCTAAGTTCTAATCTACTCGTATTTTAAAAGATAGAAATAAAAACTGTCTTAACAATGAAGCTTTAAACAGCGCTCTTCAGCGTTCATTGCTCTTGTGTACATAAAGTTCTTCGAATATATGTTATAAACAGATTATTTTAGTTCACAACGTCCATACTAATGTTATTGATTTGAAGGTTACTCTGTTTATCCAACCCATTTGAATGAATTTTGGTAACGAGGAAGATTCGACTCTAAAGAAGAACGTAGGCTAACCCACAAATCGATAAATACACTGGTGGAGAAAAGCTAATCACCTATATTTTCATTCTTTGCATACCAGTTTTCTCACAAATGAAGTACATTATAAATATGTGTTAAGAAGTTTAGTTTACAATACTTGGCAATTCAGTGACGAGTATAAATAGTCACATACGAATCAAGATACACAAATACGTAGCCATCCTTTAAGTCCATCCCCACCCCCAAGTACCTTATTTTTTTCCTTGCGGAAATCCACCCGGAGGTCACGGTTATGTTGGATTTCAGCCGACCAGAAACCGCAAGCCGTCTCGAGCACAAGGCTTCTAGTGCCCGAGACTTCGAGAGAGTTACCGAGGAATCAGGCGCACCTTTGAAAGGAAAACCCTGGAACTTCAACGTACCTCGTTACATCTACGGCTTGTTGATGAACCCCTTCTGTACGATCTCCGGTGTCTGAGTCACCTGCGTTACCTAGCTCGTTCCCGGGCCTGCTCATCTCCAAATTCACCTGCTGTAAAGCAACTAACTATCGAGGCATGGTCCTCTCATGACACTCCGTAAGAGTCTTCCTTTTTCTAGAATTTATTATTCCCAACGTTATTAGGGGTTGACTTCTAGTTCAACTAGTTTTACCTGAATTTCATTTTTTTATGGAAGGTCTGCCATCGGTACTCTGGACAAAACCCTGTGGGCAAATTGAGTTCACTGTACTGGTACTCCGTAAAAATATGTTATGGAGTTATGTTATAAAAATATGGCGTTATGTATAACATGTCCAAAAAAAAAATTCTCCTTTTTTTACTTTAAGTTATTGATAGGTGACAATATCAATATCTTATTACCATATATTTATTGCCTTCCTTAAAATGTCGCTTATCTTAACAAAATTAAGGTGCTGTGAAAATTATATTAAAAGTAATAAATGCTTTCACTATTATTGTTAGGTACGAAATTATTTTTCAAACTAGAACAATTCATAGCCTACACCCTCCTCCTCGTCAGAGAAAACAAGTGAAGTAAGATAAGGACTGCAAATGACAGCTGTCTCTTGCCGTTCCCGAGATACGAAACAAAGATTGACAGCAACAGACTCCACAATATAAATTAAGTTGTAATTTTTTGACTCCCGTCAGATAACGAGAAAGAATGATATCAGTTCGCACTGTCCATCAAAGTTAGCTTTGACTTAGAAGATATGACCATCAGAATTATAAATTGCTTTCGAGATGAAAAGATTAGTTATAATACCTCCAAAGTGTCTATTTAAGAAATAAAGCATAAACTTTGAAAATAAATGGTTATTTAAAGTACAACGAGGGGCGTGAACACAATTAGAAAAAATTGAAATCTATATTCCTATAATGATTTTCTTGACAAGTTTTTAAATGTTTTTGTTAAGTTACAGTCAGTTGTTGTAAACTGTATTTAATATTCATTTATTGTTCTCGATTTTTATTTCTTCTTTTAATTCAAGTCAAATAAGTGTAATCATTGACCTGGTCTGAGATCCCACGTACAAAATGCAAGAGATTTTTTTGTGCGTTTACATGTTGAAAATTACACGTATGTACAATGTAACACTAGGTAAACATCAAAATAGAAAAATATCAACAAAGTAACTTCTTGGAATAAAATGGCAATATTCAGGATATTTTTAACGCCACTTGAGAAGGCCACTGATCGGATAACGGATAGGATAATACAATTCAGGGAGGGTCCACGATCTAAACCTTTGAATATTTGGATATCGATTACTTTACACGCAAAAATAGAATAGGTTATAAAAATAGTTGCCTGCTTTGTTGGTCTGGTGATTATCTTGATCTGTAGCGTATATGGCTGATGATTAAGAAGTCGCGGGTTCTATTCCTGGGTCGCACCAAATAGTTCTGTCTTAATTTATGGTGTTTCCTATGTATTATGTATGTATTTATAAAAAAAAGTATGCTCATGTATTTATATCAGTTGTCTAGTACCCATAGTACAAGCTCTGCTTAGTTTGGGACTAGACGATATTGTGTGTTAGATGTCTAAAATATTTATTAATTAGTTAAAAATTGAGGATAAATTAAAATAATAAATTCTATGAGGATTCCGAGTCATGAACTACGGAACCCTAAAAATCGAAGGTACAACCTAATCTTAAAAACTAACATATTTATGGTTATTAAGATTAGGCTTCCCTTCCTCAAGAATCAAAGAATCTCCAAGTTTCATTGAAATTTATATTTTTGTTTCGAATTTATAATATTGTTAAGTTATATAAGTATACAGATACTTTTAGCTCAGCTCATTTTTAGCTTTACATTATTGCCATCCTTCGTGAAATTGCTAAACAATGTTATCAAAGTTAAACAGCATCAATGTACGAAATATTTCGTTGAGGGCTAGTCATTTGAGGCAATTTGTTTGGTCGAAGCATTCACCGACGACATAAAATGAACCAACAAGTATACGAGAGACCTTAAATGTAAGAGGTAGCGAGATGCCTCGAATTTGAATGATTTATAATTACTTACATTCTTTCATATCGGTAATGAAGTAATCAAGAGAGGATGAGAGTAGAAGTGGAAATCCATATGTCTTGTGAAAGTAATTTTTCTTGTGAGTCGTTCGACTGTTGGTCTATTTTCTTGTAAGAAGAGGATTAAGTGCAAATACTCATTTACTAAAATATTTTTTTCATGAAATTAGACGAATAAAAAACAGGACAATTAAATTTTATTATTACGTAATCTATTTTGTTTTAGGTGAACGTCGGTTAAACACTGTGCCTATCATTACGTATTTTTTTTTTACTTGATGCCTACCAATGTGACTCTACTGTCTGATGGTAAGCATGAATATAATCCAAGAGTGGGGGCACCCAGACTGCATGCGATGCAGGAAGTATGGCGATGCCGACTCAAACTATGACGGCTTTGTGAGATGCTTTTTCACACCCCTCTTAAAGGACCCGGGATCACAATGGAAGGAAACACGTGGGATGGTAGCGAGTTTCAGTTTTTGACCGCTCGGTACAGGAAAGAAGAGTTAAACCGTTTAGTTCTAGTGCGTATTTCTACCACTCTAAAGCGGTGACTTCCAAGGCCAGCACGTGTTGTCCTGTAAAGGAAGGGAGAAGGTAGGATCAATTATTAAATCGCAACTATTAAGTTGCAATTTAATATTTTACTTTAATTCAAGTTCTTAAGAAGAAGACCTTTGTAACTTGCAAATGGAAAGAATAGAAGGATGAAAAATTATTAAATTAAAAAATAATTATCATAGAATAAAACAGTTTCTTCACTTCTTCTAAAGCATTCGTCTCTTCTTTAGTGCAAATTTGCCCTAGCAACTCAACATACCTGACTTATAGGGCATATATAGCACCTTATGTGAAGTTTTGGTCGTCTCACTAGATTACTGCTACTAAAAGTTTGATGTCGTTAAGTGTTTGGAATGTGGAGGTCTGATGACAGACACTCCTAGTAAAATCTGACGTTCAGCCGTTAACAGTAGACTTAAAAGCTAATCCCACCCTAGTTCCTACTAGAGAAAAAGGCTCAGAGAAAAAATGCAAGCAAGCTTTGAAGTCTTGCTAAATAATCAACTTTAAAATGATGTCAGTTAATGTACCTTCATAACAAAACAGTCGCCGCTCTCACCTTAAAACATCACATTAAGCTTCTTCAACCCTGAAATTAAATCGGCCATGTGATTTACATTTTAATATGGCAAGAGACTCACCTGTACTAAAACAAGATTTATGTTATTGACATAACGACATTAGCTGCCCATCCGATCGTAAATCCTGAATCCCTCAAAGTTTATAGCCATGGAATTGGGTTGATGAAGACTTAAGGTGTTAAGTGCCAGAGGTTACAAGATACGTTCTATAGTTCCACAACCATATTTATTCTACGGTAACCTTATATACCTTATATAAGATTATACGATGTTGTAAAAAAAAAAGTATGGTAGGTACAACAGCGAAAAATCTTTGAAGAAAATATACTGTCTGATGTAATTTCAAAATTTAGATGAACTATTTGGTGAGCGGTTGCAAACGTGTCGGTTTTAGATGACAAACCGTAAACCGGATCTCCGGGAGTCCAACACAAACCTTCTATCTCCCTAATATAGGTATGGTGCCCTACTTTACTTGAGGGAGAGAATACTTTCGTAATCTCTACATTTTAAAATGCTAACCTAACCTTTATTTCTGATTGAATATCAATGATAAATACCAGAGCTACTTCTCATTCCAAAAACGGTTCTATACACGGTCCTGTAGGTAGTAGACTAATGCTACTATTATAAGAAATTTGAACTTCGAACTAAATAATGCAGTACAGGACATAATATATCTATGTATTTTTGGGTTATTTCCCTTAGTCCCGAATAGCGTCAAAATATCACCGCATATATTTCTTTAATCTAAAAAGAATAAGGGAAACGTAATTGAACACGTATCAATTTTACTTAGTACGAGGAAAAGCTTGCTTTAAATGCTTCACCGAACGAAAACAAAATTAAAAAAGAGATTTATATAAGTCGAGATAACATGCCATTTATTTTCTGTTTTTTTTAATTTTCCGATAAATCTACGAAATTTAATTTACAAGGATATACTTAAAATAACCTTACCGCCTACAAGGACATTCGTCTATGTATATTCCTAGCTGTTGGAATATCTAATATATAAAAATCTTAAATTTTATATATTAAATTATACCGTTTCGGAGGAGTTTGCTAACAAATGTTAGCAAAATTCTCCGAAAAGGCTGGGCCGATTTCTACGAAATGTGTGCATATCGGGTAGGTCTGAGAATTGGCCAACATCTATTTTTCATACCTATAGGACGCAAGTGGAGTTGTAGGCATTAGCTAGTTGTTCTATAGAAATAATATTCCTTTCCACACAATACATTTTCAGTTACGAAAATATCTTTTCTTTAATTTAATTTTTCTCGCAAAATCATTAAATCGCTCAATTGACAAAGTTGACCTTGGTTCCTATTACGAGTAAATAAGGAGGATTAAAACCGTAGTTGATGAAAACAACCTGTATTTGTTTCTTCATCATCAGCCCATCGCAGTCCACTGCTGAACATAGGCCTCTCTCATTACACACCACTTCGACCGATTTAGGGCTTCTCGTATCCATGGAGAAATTGTATGTCCATCGTGAATTCCGACAAAACCACCGTTTGTTCCTATGCTTGTCTATAGCCGGGGGAACGATGCCAGTTGCGTTGCGTTGCTTTAACCACTCCCGATTGGCATTGACTCATCTCACTAAAAGTAGTCCCCCGTCACCCGTTGCGGCTACCATCAGTCGCTATTCTCTAGAAGCACTCACAGTACACAATGAGCTGCTTCTTAGGCCTGTATATGTTAACCAACGGCCGGCACCCCCTGCGTGTATGTCAGTTATTGCGTTAAAGTGTCCTTCCTCAGAACCAAAGTATCTCAAAGTCATTGTAGCAGTTTAGCTGTAAAAGCGTAACGGACGAACAGCTAGATAAACAAACAGACCGACGGAGTTACTTTTGAATTTATAATATTAGAAGTGATAAAACGCGAGTTACGTACATCAAATCAGATTATCAAAAGTAATTAGTTGCTATTATAAAACTCAAGGAATAGTGTAATAAACTAGGCGAGCACCTTGCTGCTTCTTACTGTACTATATAGTACTGTTATTAACATCTAAAAAAAACCTCTTCAGCCTGTTGTAGTCCACTACTGTACATAGGCCTCTCCCAAGATACACCACGGAGCCTGGTCTGCTGCTTTTTGCATCCAGTAGTGGTCGGCCTTCTCGTCACCTAGCCAAATGGTGCCTCACATTAAGTTTGCCAATAAAAACATACCTCAAAACATTCCGATTTAGAACCTGCAAATCGTTGGCAAAAATGTGCGCAAACCGAAGGCAATTCATATGAATTATTATCAGACATTACGAGGTCCGGACTAAGGCACTATATAAAGTATGTGCCATTACCTCAATGAGAGTTTAAGTCTGCACAGAGTGCGTTGAAATGGAACGACTGTCGTCAGCAAAGCAAACACCTACTCACCTTACGGACCGCATTATTCATGAACCTATTTATTTGTATTGCTTACTTATGTTGTTTTCGTCTCGGGCTTTTGCCTGTTTGCTGCCGAATATATTTTTGCATAATTATGTTGGTTTGGGTCTGATTTGAATAAAAAAGCGACTTTTTATGATTGAAGCAGTAACATCTATTGGTACATCTTGGTCACCTTTTTCAATGTAATCTACATGTGCAAACTTTGATCATTCAATATACTGTTACTTCATATGTAATTTTTAAGATCAAAAATCTAAATACAACATTTTACTGTTGTGTATGCGTAGACTTAAATGCTCGTTAACAAATATGAAAAATTATTATAGAACATATAAAACCGAGAACCTCCGCTAGGAACTTGGTACTGAATTTACCAATAAAAATTACCAGGCTATCACTTTAATTATATAATAATATACATAACTCTGAAGTAATTTGCTGAAATATAATTCTGTAATTAAAAATAAGTACTTGAACTCTGTTATATTATTAATTTTAAATTGTTTAATTATATACCAGAAATCCGATCAATCATGTGGAAAGTTATACAAACCAATTTCAATTTATCAACATAAGAAAAAATAACCTCTGACATTAACGATTAAATTAATTATTATTGCGTCTTTTTCAGCCGTGACAGAGAGTAAGAGGCATATTTTTTCCTTCTCTCACAGTACAGAAAATATTTAAGGTATTTTACATCTCTCATGTTCGGTAAGTAGGTTCTTATTACCTCCAAATGGGGCTTGTAAGTGACTTATTAGCGCTCTAGGGTAATAATGTAGCTAGAAAAGCCCTAGGGCGGTAAGTAATTAAAAAAAAAACGCTTCTTCCTTACAAAAAGTTCGCGTACATCTAACCATCATACTGGCAAATACATCATGCATTCAGCCCAATGACCAAAGAGGTCGCTTTGCTATTCAGCCTTGTCTTCGTGTGAGTATATGTCATCAATTTTAAATATCGAACGGCGAAGCTCAATTTCATTCTTGAAAAAAACAATTAATAAATTCTTTACGGGTTTCTTTTTAATGAAAACAGGCGGGAATAGAAAACTTTTAATTTAAATATTGCTTTTTTTTGGGATTTTTTTTCATAATTATGTGCTAATTAGGAAAAAACATAGGTTCTTCAAGTGATGAAGATATAAGCTGCACTCCCGATTCAATGAGAATGGGAGCTGACGATGAAATGTTTTATTCTTATAGTTATGGCAAAAATCATGTAGGACAGAATTGTTTCCCTTTAAGAGTTCTAAAAAAAGTTTGCGACAGCAGGTCTATCTTTTAAGATAGGCTCACATAACCATTTTATTGGAAACAAATTTGCTTCCAATGTTTTCATCACAATACGGGCAATAGGAAACGCAGCCGAGGCGAGGCAACTCAATAGGCATTAGACGTTGCGGTCGAGAGTAAAATATAGGTATTAATAACGCCCTTCACCTCAGGCATTTAAGTCAGAGGCGCTAGCAGAGCCTTATCAATAAAGGTACATATATTAAGCCAACTAAATTACAACTAAGTAAATCTTTAACTCACGTATTATTGAATAAGCCCAATTATCGATTAATTTATCTACATGATGTATATTCTTGACACGATTTTAACCCAGGGGACTTTTTTGATCTACCTTATATATTTATCTTAACTTGGTATAATCTCTTGATATATATTTTTTTCTTTTTTTATATTTAAGCTTTCCAAAGTGACTACTCTGCCTGATTGAGTGCATGGGTAGAATTCAGGAGTAAGGGTACCCATCCTAATTGTAAGGGCAGGCAAAGCAGCATGACCCATGCCATGGCAGCCTGGTCAGATAATTCTGCATCATTTTCTTCTTTCTCATGATGAAAAATGATTTTACCTCCAGTCTCACTCTTACCAACGAAATACGACAGTATAAATGCTGTCATTATTAGGATGGTTTTTATGCGAGGGTAGTATATACATATATAGAGGATAGTACGCCGGTCGAGCCGGTCCATTCTCAAATTGTCATTTATTTATTGCAGGGTAAATGAAACAATCTTATGACATGATTCAGTTTAATATTAATTTATCTGATCCATTCACTCTAGAGGTGCTATTACTTCGGCGGAGATATTAGCAACAAGTGATAAGGCTATCTTAATACGAGCAAATAAACCATCTTTATGCTCGTCAAAGACGGGGTTGGGGTTTGTTGAAATATTTTCTCCACTGTTGTCTTCTGTTGCAGATTCCGAGACGATGTCATCCATACTGTCATTGGTGATGTTGTCGGTGGTGTTTTCATCATAATTAACATCATCAATATTAGAATCGCTATTATCGTCTGTGTATAGTAAGCAATCTCTTTGAGATATACCAGGTGGTAAATACCGAAAAGAATCTACTAAGACAATGGATCCTGGTGAAGCTTTGCCGAAAATAGATACCTGAAACAAAAAGTAGTATATTACAAACAAAGACTAATATAAATATTAAAGTTGTTTTAATTATTTAGCTTTTATATATACAAGATTAATGACCCTCAAACTAAAATCTTAAAAAGTATGATTTAATAACTGAAATATATTATTAAAAGGCAAGGTCTCGAAGGTACTGGCCTTCCCAATTTGAATAGCTAGACTAATTCTTTGTCCGAGGTGGCTGCCAGCTCTTCGATCTCTTGTGATGTTGACTAACTGTTTTGCTATTAATTTTTGTTTAATATAATTATTTAAAAACTTCATAAAGATGAAATATTGTGTAAAGTTACCACTTATCAATACCAAATGCTATAAGTTTCATTTATTTGGATACAATTGACTGCCTGGTTGGTCTAGTTGTTGGCGTATGCGGCTACTGATCAAGAGGTCTCGGGTTCGATTCCCGGATCGGACCAAATGTTTGTCAGATCCGCAGATCTTTATTTCTGAGTTTGGGTATTTCCTATGTATAATATGTATATATTTAGTTAAAAACAGTATGTTTATGGATTTATATCAGTTGTCTAGTAACCATAATACAAGCTCTGCTTAGTTTGGGACTAGAATATGACGTTGCGTATTAAATGTCCCAATTTGTTTTTATTCGAATTGTCTAATACTTTTTCTACAAGCTCTTTACTAAAAATTCTATTTACAGAGCCTTTAAAAGTCTACTGCAGGACATAGGCCTCTCCTTAAAAAGGAGGTTTGTATAACATGCTGGCCGGTAGGTTAAGGGTTTGTTTCAAGATTTCCTTCTCTGTGCAGTGTTGTTATCCTCCTTAGTTTGTTCCCTTAGTTGCCTCCTATGATACCCATGGGACTTACAAGTAATGTGCAACGTTTAAATACGAAAATTCTGTGCTTTGTAGAGTTGTAGCCTTAAATTAAGTACGTTCTTCTTAAAATAGTGTTTGATACAGTATTCACTCTGTATATGTTCTATCATCTTATGTATGTGTATATGTGTACGTGCATATATGTCTGTGTGCGTGTATACTATATCAAATACGATTATAATTCAATTAGCAAAGGATTTCGTTACATTATTTACAAGTTATTGTTATTTATTTGTATACGAGTTTATAATTATTAATAATGTGTGTTAAATTTTAATATTCTTGAGGTATTTTTTGAGGTCCAGCTGAAAATCAGCGCTGTGGTCACATAATGCATAGTAAATCGTTAAAATTTTTTTTTTTTTTTTTTTGATGAACATAAAAAATATCTATTCCTGATACGTATTTTTGTCAGTCAACAGATTGTTTGCGTTAGTTACAATTGATGACAATTTTTTTGTGAAAAGTAACGACATATCCCCTCCTTTCTAAGCAGAGGCTTGTGGCAACGGACTTGTAAAAACTGTTGATGATGATGACAATGATCACAGCATATCGCTGCGGCATATCATCAAACAAAAAAATTGCATTCAATGGTTTACGTTTTTAGTAGCATTTCAATCGTTTTAAGACAAAAAAAAATCAAAAAAAAACAAAATTTAAAAAAAAATACTTACACGACCCCTGAATGGTGAATTGCCAATTATGGTAAATCGAATAGTGCCCCATCCTCCAGGGAAATTAATACCACGTTGAATACCCGAACCTGCATCTAAATTAGATCCATCCAATACTATTGCTACCTTTATAACATCATCAACTCCATGATTGGCCATAAATGTGTTCACTTCAATAACACCACCAGGAATCATATCAATATTTGGTGATGACACACAGCTGGGTTGCTGATTGGGATACATATACTGTGTACTAAGATTGTGGAAACCTTCCATGTTTAAACTTTCATAAGTTCCAATCTCCCATTTCCCTGACTTTGATGAACATAGTCCCAACTCTGTTGAAAATACCTCGTCGAAACCTTCTTCAAATGTAAATATTTCACAAGAGAATGTACATGACACTATCGTTAACAAGACTAAAAGTTTGCACGTCATTGTGTTTATTTACTTTTGTTCGTAATGTTACTGTACTCAAAATCTCTTTGAATTTCCTTTAAATACTTGCTAGTTGGTATTCGTTTATAACAAATCCAATGATTTAGTCCACAGATAAGATATCCAACTGATGTGTTTATGGTAGCCGATATTTCTTTACCTTTATGTGTAGATTATCTTTTTCTGTAATATCTGTTTTAACATTTTAATTGTTCATCCTGCTTATGATTTAATCCTGCGTATCAGTGAAAGTATTGAATGAATCACATTAATATTATAGCTAGCTTTAGCTCTCGGCTTCGCCACGGCGCCAGCGTGTGTATCGGTGATCGCTGCAGAAAGTAGCCTATGTGTTATTTCGGGCTCTAAAGTATCCGCGTACTAAATTTCGTTTAAATCTGTGAAGTGGTTTTATTGAGAAAACAGGACAGACAGACAGACAGACCGAATAACTTTCGCATTTATATCATTATATCATAGTAAGAAAAACAATATGTATTGTTTTTTCCACATCAAATTGAGTCTAATGACTGATTGTATTGAGAAGTATTTTTTTATCTAAGTAGGTAGACAGACACATTATATCTATGATAGTATTTATTAGTTTGATTTATTAACAATGAAATAGTAAATAAAGTCATAAATAAAAATTAAATGTTACAGTGATTTTAAATAGAAATAAAATACTGACATTAACCCGTGCCTGATTGCCGGTCGAAAGGTGCCCATTATGCTAGCAGCATTGCCACGTTGAATAGTAATGGCCAACCTTTGCAATAAAAACGAGCCGAAACGAAAGTACCCGTTAAGCTACAGTCAGCCTGCGGCCCAGTATCCCCACGAAGCTTGATGTTTCAGCGGCCCAGCTCCCATAGTCTCCACCGCAACAGTGACAAAGTGGTAGTTTTGCTCCAAAGCCACATATTTCTGCCTTATTTTATAGCAAATACGACGCTGCGACCGACGGGAAGCGGACGGTGCGATTCAGGTGGTATTTTTGCCCCACCATCATGGGGTCCTAAAACGACAGTGATAAGGGTGGCAATACCGTGCGCAGATACCAGAAAAGCCAGGAGGCCAACGTCACATAAGATCGGAAGACTCGCCGGATACCACTGGTTGTCATCCATGGACACGTTAAGGGCTCTGTTAAATAACAGAACTTACTCGGGGCTGTGGTGTGGTGACGGATTAAAAATACAGAGTGTCACCACCCCTATTCATCCCGCGGGTGTCGTAAAAGGCGACTAAGGGATAAACTACGCAAGACAACATCAAAGCAAAAAGAAGGAAAACTTGAAACCAACCCTATACCAACCCGTCTGGCCAGCGTGGTATAGTAGGCCAAAACCTCCTTTCTAAGGAGAGGCCTACGTCCAGCAGTGGACTGTTAAAGGCTGTTGATGATGATTGATGATGATGACTCGGGGCAAAGCCAGGAAGGAGCAGGTGTGCAACAGGGCAATTGTGACATGAGCGGACAGGCCACACATAGTAGTAAGGAGAAGATTAATTCTGGAGCCCCGGGAACAGCCCCAAGAACTACAAAAGATAACAACAGGGTAAAATCGAGAGAGGATACCTCTTTTAGACTTGGTGAAACTGCGCTCAAACTAGAGGAATGAATATTAATATCTACGCTGCAGGGGAAAAATTCTCACTTCGAAGTGTTTACTTTTCTGGAAGTAAATACAGACCTAAGTCTTTGAAACGAGGAATGAGGATTTCTAAATCCTGTAATACACCCTCTAGCTTACCTCCAATAGTGCGGTCATCAAGGCACCATACGATAAAGGGAGATTTAAGCTCAGCAATTACTTTGTGTATAGCCAAACTACAAAGACGTGGTCCCAAAGGGTCTCCCTGCTGAGCTCGAACCTAAACTCGTTTGATTTGTCTCATCGAGTATTTTGATTCTATATGGTGACTAGGGTCTGAAGCTGATATTGAAAGATAGCTTAAAAGGTAGTTAAAATAATGAATATATTTATATATATAATTCTTCTGTGAGTGTGTATGTCACTGAACTTCTCTCAAACGACTGGACCGATTTTGATGAAATTTTTTGTGTGTGTTTAAGGGGATCTGGGAATGGTTTAGATTCGCAATTGGGCCCGGTAGGTGGCGCTGCGATCAAGTTCTGGAATTTTAAAGTTGGGTGGTACGAAGTTCGCTGGGTCAACTAGTCTTTATATATATAATTCTTCTGTGAGTGTGTATGTCACTGAACTTCTCTCAAACGACTGGACCGATTTTGATGAAATTTTTTGTGTGTGTTCAAGGGGATCTGGGAATGGTTTAGATTTACAATTGGACCCGGTAGGTGGCGCTGCGATCAAGTTCTGGAATTTTAAAGTTGGGCGGTACGAAGTTCGCTGGGTCAACTAGTGTAAATATATTTTTATACTCTTTAAGCCTGTTATTTTCCAATGTTTTGGTGGACACCGTTTTTTTTATTTCTGGAGACTGTAAAACTTTTCAGCAAATAATTTAACCGCCGAAAAAACTGAAGGTGAAGAAATAATAATTCATTTTTATTTAACTTTAATAACTAATTGCTTAAACTAATGTAAGCATACCTTGATAATTTTGAGTCGACGTCAAACAAAAAAATAATATTGTTAAGCGTAATGACATGTCCTTTGCTGGAAAAATTGCATTTTTTTTTCATTTTGTCAAAAAGTTTTATTTCATAATTTCATATAACTATCATCTACTAATTACTATCCTTAGTAAGCTTACCCGTGTAGCTATTAACTAAATACACTTAGTTTACTATAAAGTACATCCTAAAATATACCATACGGCGTTTCATACTTTTCAAAACAAAACAATTTTGTTTAAGCGTAACTAGCGCAATCCCTATAACCGATTCTATCTGTTATTAGGATGTCCGTCCTAATAATGGAATTACGAAGCTATTTCGATTAAAACTTTAAGCCAATACCTATTGTGGAGCAACGGGTGTCATGTTCCTCCAATACAAAGGGAGGATCCTCCGACCAGGCGAGGTGATCATGCCTGGTGGGCCACTGCCCCACAGTTGATATTAGGATGTTGTATCTATATGCTAATCGGCGCGAGAATGTCACTTTCGCGATTCAGGATTAGTAATTACTCCGTTTAGATCGTTGCGTGTATTTCTTTGTAGTTCCGTATTTCTTCGCTAGATAGCGATGTCGTATGTTTTCGTCGCGCTGTATGTGGAAGTCGCCACATCACTCTCCTCCAAGACCAAAGGTCGATATGATGAGTCAGTGCCAGGAGTGAGCAGTTCCTGTTAGTCGGAACTGAGTGCCGCTAGTTCCAGTGAGTCGGAACTGTATACCGCTAGTCCCAGTGAGTCGGGGCTGAAGTTCGCTGATCCCAGTGAGTCTGAATCGCTTGCGGTGCGCGGTGCTGCGGTGAAGTCCCCAGTGAGTCGGGGCGGTTGCTGTGTAGTGGCTGGCTGCTGCGAAGACGGGAGAGAGATGCTCTTCTTACGTGGACCGTAGGTGCAGTGTGCTGTGCCTAGACGCTGTTGAAGCCGTAGGGGTAACCAGGCTGGAGCGGTCGCGTCCTGCGTGTGGTTATTCCTGTTGAGGCCGAGATTGCTGGCTGGCTGGCTGGCTGAGACATGGTTGACGGTCATCACTGTGGGAGTTAACAAGATAGCGCTGTTAATCTGCTGCCTTGAAGGCTGCTTCCAAACACGTCGGGGTCACCACTGTGGAGGAACGGGTGTCGTGTTCCTTCAACACAAAGGGAGGATCCTCCGACCAGGCGAGGTGATCATACTTGGTGGGCCACAGCTCCACAGTTGATGTCGGGATGTTGTATATATGCTAATCGGCACGAGAATGTCACTTTCGCAATTCAGGATTAGTAATTACTACGTATAGATCGTTACGTGTTTTCTTCGTAGTTCAATGTTTTCTTCGGTAGATGGCGCTGTTGTATGTTATTTGCTTGTGCTGTATGTGGAAGTCGCCACATTATAATATGTCGGCGCGTCTATTATAATGTTATGTATTCATAATATCATCAAAATTTTATGCCACAAAAGTTAACACGCTGAATATATTAGGGAGCAAGTAACACATTAGATGATGAAACATGAACCTTATTGTAAAAGATATATGGGTGGTTTCACCAACGCCCCTTAAATTTATGTTTTTTCTACTAGTTATATTTACAAAATGACCCTTCTCTGCCCGATGGAAAGCATGAGCAGATTCCAAGGGTGGTTATCACCATCCTCATTGTGGATGCAGTCAATGCCGCAAGGTGACCCATACTATGGCGGCCTAGTGAGATGCTAAGAAAATGTGAAACGCTTTTTGATTTTGCGTGTCATCCTTGCGCAGGAGCCTTAGAGAGAGTTATGTAACCTTTAGTGATATTTTGTTTTAACCAACCTTTAAGGGACACCACCTAAGTGCTTTGATGATATATATTTAAAACCTTCGAACTCAGCATTAAAATTTATTAGTTAAGAATTAATTACTCTTATTTCACCACCTTTCGGGTTTGCTCCTTTTTTAGGGTTCCGAAGTATATCACTCGGAACCCTTATAGATTCGTCATGTCCGTCTGTCCGTCCGTCCGTCCGTCCGTCCGTCCTCGACTTACCGTCCAAACGGTAAGTGGTAGAAAGATGAAACTTTGCATGAATATGTATTGTTATTACGCCGACAAAGTGCTATAATAAAATTTTGAAAAATATTTTTATTTGGGATACCTCCCCTACACGTATAGTGGGGATGTAAATTTTTTCTCGTGGCTACCCCATCGTGTGGGGTATCATTAGATAGGTATTTTAAAAACAATAAAGGGTTTCTAAGACGATTTTTTGATTCAGGTATCCGTTTGCGAGAAATTCCACTTTAAAGGGCACTTTTTTGTAAAAACAAGGCGTCCCCCCCCCCTCTAAAAGCTAAACGGCTGGATCTAAAAATCTGGAAAAATTCGTGATGGTGGTCCACATAATAAACTTTAAAGGAAAACTATAACGGATTAGATGACTTTATTAATTCAGGAGTTATGGAGACTTAACTTGTAAAATGCGCTTACTTGGAAAACGTCACACAAAATTAACACATTAATACGTGAACATAATAGAGCAAGATCCCAGAGCCGCCAGACCTACGTCATTTGTGCAAAGCTGAAATTTTCAGGATTATTAGTACAATGTCTTGTTAAGATGTATGCGTACCCATTAGCTTGAAAGCGGGGCCGTTTGTGAGGTAGCGCGAAGTACAGATGGTAAAAAACCTTATTTACCTACGTTAAAGGTGCAAAGCTAGTATTTACATATTTTTTTAAGAATATTATTTAAAATTACAGCAAACCTAAATTTTATACATATTAGCTATGGTAGGTACTATTTTAAGACCCTTTGTATGCGGACAGACCAGTCCGAAGGGCCAATCATCCCCTCAGATACCTTTAAATATTTGTAGTAATAAGGAAGCTGAGGTATATCATCTTTGGTATTATTTCAACAATAGAATTGTAAATTATTAAATGGTTTTTACACGCTTTTTATTAGCTTCACCTGTATGTTTGTTTGTTTCAAACCAACTCCTTTTGATGTTGTGAATAGCTACAAGTATATACAAGTATACGAAATCTGGCCGTTTAAAGTGGGGTCAAAATCGCACCCATAGGAGTTGGTTACAAACAAACAAACATACAGCTAATAAAAAGCGTGTAAAAACCATTTAATAATTTACAATTATATTCTTGAAATAATACCAAAGATGATATACCTCAGATTCCTAATTATTATAAATATTTAAAGGTATCTGGGGGGATGATTGGCCCTTCGGACTGGTCTGGCCCCATACAAAGAGTTTTAAAATAGTACCTACCTTAGATAATATGTATAAAATTTAGGTTTGCTACTATAACGTAGTTTACCTAATTTTTTCACAACTTTCAAGACGTCTGGCAGAAGTAATGGCCCACGGAAAGTGTCTGGCAGTAATGAATTTTAATTTTAAATAATATTCTAAAAAAAATTGTAAATACTAGCTTTGCACCTCTAACGTAGGTAAGTAAGGTTTTTATCCATCTGTACTTCGCGCTACCTCAGAACCGGCCCCGCTTTCAAGCTAATGGGTACGCATACACCTTAACAAGACATTGTACTAATAATCCTGAAAATTTCAGCTTTGCACAAATGACGTAGGTCTGGCGGCTCTGGGATCTTGGACTATAATAATTATCTATTGGATACGATTTTAAATCCACGTGACTGAGGAACCCTTTACTGTGCGTGGCCTGACATGCACTTGGCAGATTTTTTTAAATTTAAATGGGTTTTTTAAATTTAAATTTATATGTTTGGCCTGGTCACATATTACAATCAGTAAATCGTCATCCATTCCCTTCTATTTTCTACTCTTCAGGTTGTTATTTTTCTAAATTTATATATGAGGAACCTCAAGGTGTACCCTTTCCAATAAAAAAGTCATTGTCTAAATCGAACTCCTCTGTACAAAGTTATGCACAGTCACAAGGTAAAACATAGCAAGCATACTCCTTTGCTTTTTTCGTCGATTAATAACAGAATACGATGTTTATAAATTCTCAATATGTTAAGTGATAAAAAAAAAGTTGCAATCTAAGTTTAATGTTATTTATTTCTAGAAAATAGTTGAAAATACATTACTGGAAAATTTGGGCAATTGAAGAGCGTCATGCTAAAAATTCAGATGTCATAAATGTTTAAAACTGTAATTTTTAACACAAATTGGTTATCATGGTTAAAGGTCCGGCGATGGCTGAATTGATCACACATGTTTTATAAATAATAACATAATTAATGTAATAAATCAATTTGCAGTTTCAACGTATTTCTACAAAATTATGTTGATATTTACCACCGAGGGAACACCCTTCCTTAGCATCTCACTCGGCACTCTGCCATATCCTGGAGCTTTTTGCCGCTTTTGCTTTATTGTTCTTAATTAATTTATTCTATTTAATTAATACTACTACTTATAATTTCACTCACACTAGCTGCATTTGTGACATCAGTCTTTTTACTATCTGAGATCACGCGATTAAATTCATATAAACTTATTATAATCATAAAATCTAAGATCTAATTGTTTTACTTCCTCATATAGAAGCTTACCATAAGCGTCGATAATGACATTTAGATTAGTTTTCTCTTATTTTCACCTGGCCGACCTATCAAGCTTCTAAAATAGCTTCACATTGGTCCAGCTGGCAGGTCTGAGAATTGCCTTTTATACCTTTTCTTATGTTCCTCTCTTTTCCATGCAATGAGGTCTTTCAGTTCACTCTTCTTTATCATTATCCGTACAAAGGTGGTTCATCTTTGATTGGCATTGATGACCAGCGCATTAAACCATTCCGGTATAACATATTCCGGTGACTGATTCCACTAGCCTACTCTTCATACTTTCTTCGTTCAACACTAGAACGTTTATACTTTTAAGTTTAGTTACCGGCGCAGGAACCCAAATACCGCAGAGTGCAGTTAGTACTTGCATTCTATTTATAGAATAACACAAGACTAGAGAGATATTTATACAACAGACTAGCTTTTGCCCGCGTAAATATTCAACTCAATCCATTCGGTAAATTTGGCGTGAAAGTCACGAACATCCGCATTGCGTTATAACTTTTATAGTTGAAAGATACAAATTGGAGGAAAAAGCAATCCAAATTTATATAATTTATCTACCATTGCATTGGAATATAATTTTCAATTGAGACGCACTAGAGATGCTACAACTTTGACGGATTTATTAACACCAACTAATACTGCTATTTTAACTCGTCCAATGAAAACCATATTTACAGTAGTCTTAAATAAAGGTTGCTTTTGTCAAAACATCGTTTCTACAAATAGCAGTACCATCGGTTCAACTATTTGTATCACCAGAGATAGTATCGTAGCCGTGAAAGTATATCATGTGCAATCCATTAGTGTTTTTATCCGGCATTTCATCGTTTGTTTAACCGATGGTATGATTGACAGTATCATTGGTGTAATCATTAATGTTGTGGTAACTCTACTGGATGGTCTACTGGTAGATAGTGTTTTCAGTAACAGTAAGGGTTTTGTTATCGGAATAAGTATTTAGATCACCAATGGTAGTACCGTAGCTGATAAAATTCGTAGTGACATAAGTGCTATTATCTGTCATTTCTGCGGTTGTGTAATCAATAGTGTAACCGACAGTGTAATCAGTGGTATAATCCATATTGTCATCGGTGGCATGCTATCATCGGTGTAATCATTGATGGTGGTCCCGTCATTAGTCATATTTCCTGTGGTATCATCAGTGGCATAATCGGTGAAACCAAAAGTAGTACCATCTTCACCACTATTTGCATCATCATCAGTAGTAGTATCGTGAATGTTATTTTCTGTCAAATCATTGGTTGTATAATCAGTGGTATAATCGATTATATGAACCGTTGTATCGGCAGTAGTAACATTGTTATAATTCTCATTGTCTACTTCATATAACAAGCAATCATTGTTGAATATTCCAGGCGGTAAATACCGAATAGAATCTACTAAGACAATGGATTTTGCTGAAACTGCGCCAAGAATATAAATCTGCAACAACAAACCGGGTTAAAATAAAAGTAGAAACCAGATTTATTCATTTAAATATGTCTCATATGCATAAATATTTAAAAGTGTCTGGGTAGGTAAATATTTTGAATTTAAAAAGGGACAATTTGGTTTTACAGGACAATCGGAAGTTGAACACGAAAACTCAAACACGGCAGTCATATACGCAGCAGTGGTAACACTATGGGTTGTTTGCCATTATATTACTATTATATATTACTATGGGCCATTAGAAAGGGTGTATTTTCTATGAAAATCCTTGTCCAGAAATGTAGAGATATGCAAAATGCTGTCTTTTTGTTCTTTGTTGCCTTTGAAAAAAAGCCTTGAACATTGTTAACCAGAAGATTCTTACTATGCCTCTATGATCTTGAAGGAAAGGTCTTGTCGCCCTTACTGTTAAATTCATACACAGAGTAAGCCATTTTAACTGAAGCATTATTAGAACGTGAGGAAAGCAGTAATAAACTAAAAAATTACAGATAGACAGACAGAATTAAATATGGACAAACATGTAAAAAATTGTAAAAAGGAAACATCAATATGGTTTTGCTATTTAGACTTCAACTCTTAGTTTTTAATTTTAATACTATTTTCACAGTTAAGGTTCACAAGGTCCTGTGAACTTCTGTTCAGAAATTCTATCGATATTCAGCATAATATAATTTTTTTAAAGTTAACATTAACGTCAAAATTGTCGTCCCAATTGTTAAAATTATAATTTATAAGATTAAAAGTTAAAAAAATATTTTAATTAAATTTAATCTATACATAAAACTAAAAATAAGATTAAATTAATTGATTTAAGTAAGTTTATATAATATTGGTATATGCACACGAGTATTGTAGAAATCCAATTTATAAAATACACCTAGTCAAACTATTCATTCTCCTTGATTATACCGGTTATAAATAATGAAAAATTGACGTTCACAAATTACCATTATACCCACTAACCACAATAACAAAACATAATAAAATACTTACAATTCCTTTGAACGGTGAAATGCCAGTTATCTTAATTTGAATAGTACTCCAACCGTCAGTGAAATCATTTCCCCACTGAGTAACAAAACCTCTGTTGTCATTATCTTCATTCGAGACTGCAACGTGTATGAAGTCGTTAGAAACATGATTAGTTATAAATATGTTCACTTCAATAATACCACCAGGAATCATATCAAAAGCTGGCGATGAGATACAGCTAGATGGCTGTTTCGGATGTATAAACTGCGTACTGCGTTCATGGAAACCTTCCATGTTTAAACTTGCATAAGTCCTAATCGCCCATGTTCTAGCCCCAAATAATAAACAAAGTCCTGACTCTGCTAAAAATAATCCGAGACCTTCTTCAAATGTGAATCTTTCGCAAGACAATACACATGATACTATTGTTAACAAAATAAAATATTTGGGGGTCATTATGATACGAAACTCCTATTCGTAATGCTAATAGACCCAAAACCTCTATAAGTACTGCTTATAATGCAGTATCAGTTTATCCAAAGATAAGATATTCTTTAAAGTAATTAATTTAATGTTTCCGATATGATTTACATTTATATGTAGGTAACTTTTGCCGCAATCTTTAGGTTTTTGATTTTGGTGAATTTATTTTAGTCTGGCATTCCTTAACCGTATGCTCCAAAGTGCTCTTAATCATTAATAAATAATAAATATTTCTGACATCTTTCACACAACATCATAGTCCCAAACTAAGCAGAGCTTGTATTATGGATACTAAGCAATTGATATAAATACATAAACGTACTTTGTTTTTGTAAATACATAGAAAACACCCAGACTACGAAACAAATATTTGTGGATTACACAAACATTTAGTCCGACCCGGGAATCGAACCCGAGACCTCTTGACCAGCAGCCGCATACGCCAACCACTAGACCAAGAAGGCAGTCATTATATTGAGTACTTACCAAATATATCTTCAGTCTCCTCTAGTACACCGACACTGGTAGAGAAAAAGACGCGACCCTGGAAGTAGATTTCGATGTTCTGTAATGTCAGAAACTGGGAGTCGTCTTGTCCAATGATGATGGCAGTGCTTTTAATCTACCTCCTTTTAATGTATTAAGTAGAATTTCCCGAATAAAAATATATAAAAATTATTATACTTTGAACTAAAATTTATCTATTGTTGAAAACCTTATTAAATGCCGTTCAGTAGTTTAATAGTAAGCTGAGAGACAGATATACAATAAAGTACGAGGTGAGTGGTCGATCTAATAATATATTTATGTAGTACAGGAAGTATAGTCTCCTTAGACTATATAAATCACGGAAATGGTAACAATATATGAAACACGCGGGTATCAAACTAAAGTACAAACACGAGAATACGACGACGTGATGAAAATTTAAATATATCGACATATGAACTACTTCCAACAACTAAATAGTAAGGACTAAGTGCGGAAACCGCCCAGGAAAACAATATAAAACAAAAACTATTGTGAAATACTCAGCGGTCAATCACCCCAGGAGATGACCAATACCGAAAGCCAAATAGACCTTTGAGGAAGTTCGTGAAGCTGAATTGAGTCTGAAAAGTAATAAAGTTCCAGAGACTGAATGCCTCTAATTTGAAGTGGGGAAATATGGTGAAAGGGAGGTGTTTAATCTCAACCATACTTTTACTCAAAATTTGGGAGAGGAAAGAATGACATATTATTATACATAAATACTATTATCTTCCTAGCCAATTACCAATATTTTAGGTCGGCTACTAATTCATCCAGTTTACCTAAATATCAGTTTTTCCATGGAGTGACAGCTATCGGCCCTTCGCAACCCTGTAAGTGAACTGAATTCGAATATTGAACTAGTTTTCAATTTATTTAAGACTATTTGAGAGTACTGACTTCCCAATAAAGACTGCCATACATGTTCATGACAATACGGACCGACTGTTCATAAGAGTTTTTATGTAAGAACAATTCAACAACACTTTCGGGCCGACACGGGTATCATTCTAGATACCTCTTAATTGGCAGTTGTTTTCACTAACATACTGGACATACGAGGCAGTAAACAATTTGATTTTGAACTTGAACTTGACATTAGAATACAACAAGCTTAAACAAAGATTTAGTAACATAATTCCGTTATTATTTGTTATATCAGTTACACGGATATCAATTTTTGAATCTGCCTATCTAATCCGATTTTTTCTACGGCTTTGATTTCAAAAGAATTATCATTAACAGTATTCGACATTTTGGCGATAGCGCCACTTCCTAATAATCTGCAAAATCTGAAATCTGATCTGCAAATTGATTTTGTTTCTTTTTAGACTTATCTAAAAATAGATTTTATAAATGAGGCCAAAACTTCAATAGCTTTTAATTTAATTCTTGTAATTTATCTCCTCCTCTCACATATTTAAATCAACCGCGACAATTTAAAATATGGCAATTCGTGGTAACAAACAAAGGGAAGTACTTATTATCAAATACGAAATAGGTAACGTAAGCATATCAATGCTAAAAAAAATATTACATAAAAGGATGACCTCTGTCATAGCCTTTAAACTATTATCAGTCCTATAAGATGTTATTCTCTGATAAGAATAGGAAAAATTGGGCATATGCTATATTTTCCAAACATGAAAACATTCTTTGTTTTTATTCGAAATTAATTTATAAAATAACGACTAAATACGTACCGATTAATGTAGAGCTACATAGTTGGAGCATTTTCTTACTTATTATAGGTATATATTTAACATTAGGCTATTTCTTGGTATGAAGGAATATCACAGATGAAAGAAACACAGGGAGATATGCAATTGAGGCGTGACGCTTGCGAACGCATCTGGCCTCAAAGCGGCTTGATGCCATTTTCGGACATTAGTCGAATGCCAACTTGCGACGTCTTCACTGCTCATTATTTTTGACAAAATGCCGCGTTGTTCAGCGATTGTTTGCAAAAATAACAGGTGTATTATAAATTACAAGAAAGGTGGCATCTAATTTCATATATAAGTACTCAAATCAAATCAAATCATTTATTCTGCAATTAGGTTACATGAACACTTTTGCAAGTAAAACTTTTTTTGAGCAGATGAGTTCGGCCTTTCCTAACTGGACTAGCCCTGAGAAGAAAGGACGAAACAAACTCAGGGATCACAGTCTCTTTTAAAGTCCAGACAATATTCTTAAATGCAAAAGACATATATAAAAGCGATAATTACAATTATGTCACAACTATAATAATTTAAAAAATGTCAACAATAGCAACAAATTAAAGTTTTTTTTTTTAAATATGTAATGTAAATTTAACTATAAATTATCGTCATATCAACATAAATTTAAACATTCAAAATAAACAGCATGTGCAGAATGGGCAGCTCAATCTATAATATTATAGTTTTTCATACTGAATTCATTAAAACATTTTAAAAACATGATGAAATACCAAATCAATCCTTTTCTTTAGGAACTAAAAACTTTTAAAACCATTGCTTACTTAGTGCGAATCGATCAATGAATCGGCTGGTCTAATAGCGCAATGGATAAGTGTTTTATTGATACACTCACTCACATGATAGTTTCAGGATGCGGCCGCTGCCGGCCGGCTTGTGTTAGAGATGTGTTGTGATATTTATGATTGTAGATATTTTACGCATGATTATTAAAGATATAAATAAATTATAATAATATTATAATTATGTAAACGTAAAAAAAGTGTAAATAAAGTTTAGATTTTTAATTTATTGCGGTACTCAATCATAATTTATACCTTGCTTTTATTTTTAAAATTTTAACTATCCGAAGGATCAAAAATTTAAAAAAATGTGGATAAATGCGACAGGAAGGGGTTCAAGCTGGTTCGTAACAAAAAATGGCACAATTTGCTCGTCCCAATAAATTTTCACCAATACGATCAATCGCCAATGATTAACCATTTAATAATACTAATAAAAGCCGTAATGGAAAAATATGCAAACATAAGATTACACTACTGTACTAAGAACGCAACACCTAAACTGTCTAAGCGGCAAGTTTTAAATAAAAATTTACATTTTACTGGTTAATTAAACCCTTATCAATAAAATTCTTGCACTTTTACCTGTGTTCTAGTCTAGATTCGAGAAGTTGATATCCTGTTTCTTGGTAAATAGTTAGTTAATATTCCAATTATGATAAAACATCGCTTGTATAGAATATGTTCGAATTAAACTCCTGTTTAGTTTTGCTTTTCACAGTCAATGAAATCTTTAGGAGAAAGAGTAGATAATATAGGTCACTGAAGTTCAATCGATATTTTTCTATGATTATCACATAACATTACTAGTTGCATAATTTGCACACATGTGTGTTTATTCGGAATCCGTAGCTACAGGCAGATGCGCCGCCCTCTTTTTGCATGTGTTATATTAGTGGGTTTATTGGTGTTGCTGTAAGTTTCTTTGTGTGCGGGAGAAATACGAGCTTGTGTGCCGTGCTTACAATTTTTGGTTTTGTGTTAGTGAAGGAAGTGGGAGAAACGCGGAGACATCTGAACACGAATAAATTTGTGTACAAAGCTAATCTCCTGTTTTTCTTTGATCTGTGAGGAATATCATCCTAATAATGACAGCATTCTTGCTGTCGTATTTCGTTGGTGAGTGTGAGACCGGAGGCCCAATCATTCTGCATCATTCTCCCGCCCTTCGAAGGCCGGGAGAATGATGCAGAATAATCTAACCAGGCTGCCATGGTAAGGGTCACCATGCTACATTGCCTACCCTCACGATAAGCATGTTGACCCCTACTCCTGGATTCTACTCATGCTTTCCATCAGGCAGAGTAGAGTCACTTTGGCAGGTTTAAATATATAAAAAAAAACCGGACATTTTTGGTCCCATCGTGTATTTACTAAATTTTGTATGCAAAGTGGCCAGGGGCAAGGTTTTATTTAAAAAACCTGAGTTTCCTGGGTCAAACAAAATATTGGTAAATATTTAAATTATAGGACTTTTATAATTCTTAGATATAAGACTAGTGTTATATTGCACAAGAAAAAAAAAAAGAGCACTCTGGTATATGTTTGGCCCACTAATATATCTAGTTCAGCTAGTAGATTTAAATTGGATGTACTACTTCTGTCAGAGTTATTATTTATTTATTAATTATTTGCTACACAATGCTTGTTTACAAATTATGGAGTAAAATTTTTAATTTAAACAAGTAATTAACTGCACGGTTGGCCTAGTGGCTTAAGCGGTCACCATGCCGCTTCCTACTACGACGAGTGTCGTGGGTTCAAATCCCACGTAGGACAACACTTTGTGTTATTCACAATTAGTTGTTCTGAGTCTGGGTGTTCTTTGTGTCCGTTTCATGTATGTTTGTAAAGTCCCCCGCGACACAGGAATTTATATTCCAAATGCGGGAGTTGTCTTTAAAAAAAAAAAAACTTTTTAATTTTTTTGTACAGCTGGTATTTAAAATAGGGAGACCTGAGCTATAAGTACTACTTAATTGTATAATGATGTCTTAATTAATGTCACGGATAAGTATGATATTTCGTATTGAGTTACAAAAACTCCAAAATAATATTTAATATTGAATTTTTCTATACAGTGTACGTTTAGTGATCTGTAAGTAGCTAAGATTAATATATCTAGGTCTATATCAATTGGAAAAAAGCTCTGTTGGAGATATAAAAATTTCATCATAATGATGATATAGATGATGATGATATAGATGATATAGATACAGAATATAATAAAAATAATATGTTTATTCTTTATTACAAAGTAAATAGATAAATACTGTAACATTTTATTCAGTGGTGTGATGAACGTGGTCGCTACCACTCGTGCTAGGAGTAGACCTCTGTTGCAAGAAGAGAGATCCGCAATGAACGAACACTCTCAATCGCAACAGCTAATATACTTATATTTCCACACTTGTACTACTACATTAGTACTGGGTTCATATATTATAGCTTAGCCTGACTTTAGAAACCAGCCATACACATTTAAAAGAAACAAAAATAAAAACAAACTAAAGGAGAACAAACATTATTTAATATTGAGGGTAAAACAAGAAAAATATATATCATAGGGTAAGGCCTCTTGTAGACGGCACGTTTTTTTAATCGTACGGCAAATTAGCCGTACGGTAAAAAAACGTGCAAGCATGTATATGGCATAGAAAAGATATCGTTCGAAACTACGGTCAGGTGCCGCTCTATTGTGTCTTTTCTGCCGCCAAGATATGACGTCTTTGCCACGGATACTTAGGCTTCTTGTAGACGGAGAGTTTTCTTTAATCGTAAAGGCTACCATTCAAGACTACGGCCAGGTGCCATTTTTGTAATTGTCGATTGTTGTTTTCATATTACAGGCGCAATTTAATGGTATTAATAATTCTTGATTTAAAATTATCTCGTTAACAAAATTAAGAAATAATAATAATTTATTGTCAAAAATATAGATTTGCATGTTAACTACATATGTACCATATTTCATCTTATTATAGCCTCCGTTGCTGAACTAGGTTGGAAACCTGTGCTTCAGCATACGGCGCAATACTATACTAACTACATACAAAATGTACACGTACTACACGCTTTGTCGCATTGAAGCCGCCACGAAAACGTGAGAACGTCCGGCGTCGTCAACACACTCCCATAGATTGCGATACAACACTGACGAAAATCACGCCGTGCGTAGACACGGCGCGCCGAGGGGAACTCACGGTGCATACGGCGGCACTGCCGTGTCGGTGCGCCGCCGCGTATGTCAACAAGCTCTCATAGTGATCCATACAACACTGCGTGCCGTGCGTAGACGCGGCAAATTAACCGTAGTTTTTTACGCCGAAAAAACGTGTGTGTACAAGCGGGGTTAAGGTGTTATAAGCCCTGTATGTCTTACTCGATCTGGTAACTATCTATACCGACAAAGTAAATACGAGTGTACTTCAGACCACACGACTGAAGTAAAAATGAATAATACTGACAATATGCATTTGCATACAGACCTGTAGCATTCCAAGCTGTCTCCGAGGAAAGCATTGCATCTACTAATACATCTAGTTCTGTATGTGTGTGTATAACATGTTCTCTCTATTATCTGTTCTGTTTCCGAAAAATTTAAAGTGCGTACTAATATTTTAAGATTCAGATGAAGTTTTGCCTGTTATAAATACGAGTATAATGTTCATTTCGTTGTAGAGAAAATTGCTTATTACTTTTATGTCTACTTTTGCTAGTATTGTGACGGATTGCGGTGTGGACATAAAAAAAGTGTTTACAAATGCTCTGGACAGGTCTAAGAAAGTGGCCAGGAACTTACTTTTATTGTTCAAACTATCAACTTTATTATTCACTAAACTTAGTAGTGCCTACTCAGCTGATATCCCCTATCTAAATACAAATTGGTTATGTGAAACGCCTGACTAGTTATTTTGTATCAAAACATATCAAATGACATAATATCATATGACTAGTTATTTAGAATTGAAGTTCTAAGTAACAACTCCGACATTTTTAGAGCTTTTACAACCACTTTGGACATTGCAGGCGGTATTGAAATTGTATTATAATAAATGGCTCTATTTCAGACACCACTTTTGCATGGCAAACACTCATTTGATATAATCATTGAAGTTTTAATCGTGACTATTATGACGAAAATTATTTAAATACAATATAATTGTTAATAAAACTATTATGGGATGATGAATTTCATATTTTAACCAAAAGTGTTTAACCAAAGAAATATTTTTTGATATAGTTAATATTACAGAATGGCAGCCTAAAAATAAAGGCCAATTATTTAATGGTACCTATCCCAGCGGTATTTAGTACAGGCATTAAACTACCGAAACTAATGGTTCCAGAGACAGACACCTACTCACTATACATGAGATATCGAGAAAGACTGCATTCAACAAAAGGTTATTAATCCTGATTGTTTAGTTAATTTTTTATTGAATGAAGTGTAAAGGTTAAAGTTACATGCGAGTGCTCGATTCATAAACTTGAGGATAATAGTTCCAGATTGTCTGAGTTGGAATCAAGGATGACCGACCTGGAGAAGCTTCAAGATTCAGTTAATGACCTGCAGATTAATCTTCATAAGATGACTTATCAGCTTACGGCACTTGAACAGCCATCCCGATTGAACAATATCGAGATTAAGGGGGTCCCCACTAAAAAGAATGAGAACCTGTTTACGATTATTGATGCGATCGGCCGCAAAATTAATTAGACCTTCCACAAAAATCAGATTAATTACATTTCTAGGGTGCCTATTTACAACTCTCATGAAAAACTTTTAATGGTCAGCTTTTTAAACCGATATGTTAAAGAAGACTTTATATCGGCTGCCAGGGCTGAGAAGGGGTTGTCAGCCTCAGACATTGGTTTTCAGGGGATCTCACAGCGTGTGTGCCTGAATAATCACTTGAGTGTAGAGTACAAGAAGCTACTCAGCAGTGTTAAGGCCCTTGCTAAAGAAAAAAAAAATATCAGTATGTATGGGTTAAGCACTTCTAAAGCTGTAGTCATAAGAAAGACTGCACGGTTGTCCTAGTGGCTTAAGCAGTCGCCACGCCGCTTCCTACTACGCCAAGTGTCGTGGGTTCAAATCCCACGTAGGACAACACTTTGTGTGATTCACAATTTGTTGTTCTGAGTCTGGGTGTTCTTTGTGTCCGTTTCTTGTATGTTTGTAAAGTCCCCCGCGACACAGGAATTTATATTCCTAATGCGGGAGTTGTCTTTAAAAAAAAAAAAAAGGACGCTGATTTAAACAAGATAGCCTAACTTGTTTTTGTTTTATATTTAGTTGCATGCCTTTTCATAATTGTTTTTTTTTTGCTTAATTGTAGTTATTTGTATTTATCTAAGTTGAGATAAAGAGTATGCACCGTTTACAGTGGCACAATGATTTACTACTAGCTTTCCATCCGCGGCTTCGCCCGCGTGGAATTCGTATATATCGCGCGACACGGTAAGGGTAGATTAAACAACCTTACATGGTTTTATGTTTGATAATAAGGAACTTAGACACAAACTTTCGTCCCCTATTTCAAACCCTTCTTTCTACCTTTATTTTCAATCGGTTCAGTGGTTTAGGCGTGAAAGCGTAACAGACAGACAGACAGAGTTACTTTTGCATTTATGATATTAGTAGGGATTACACCATCGGAAAGTAGAGATTTCATCAAACAGAAAACACCCTAATTTTTTGAAAAAGTAGATATTTTGACGGGTGAATTTTCGGTATTAAGTCAAAATCGGGTGAAAAAATAAATATTTCAAATCAAATAAATTACAGTGTATTCGAGACATAAAAGGTAAGTTTTCACTAAATTTCGTTTAAAAATAATTTTATTTGTAAAAGACAAAAATAAAAAACCAAAAACTTAGATTTTTGAATTTTTCACATATGATTTGAGGTTATGTGAAAAAAAGTGTAAATAAAAATCGGCCAAGTGCGTGTCAGGCCACGCACAGGAAAGGGTTCCTCAGTCACCCATAATGGTACGTGGATTAGAAATTGTATCCAATGGATAATTGTTATGTTTACGTTTTAATGCGTTAATTTTGTATGACTTTTCCAAGTAAGCACATTGTAGAAGTTAAGCCTCTATAACTCCTGAACTAACAAAGTCATCTAATTCGTTATAGTTTTTATTTAAAGTTGTTATATGGACCACTATCACGAATTTTTCCAGATTTTTTGAGCCGGCCGTTTAGCTTTTAGAGGGGGGGGGGACGCCCTGTTTTTACAAAAAAGGGGCCTTTAAAATGGAATTTCTCGCAAACGGATACCTAAATCAGAAAATGGATTTAAAGATCGTCTTAACAACCTTTTAATGTTTTTAAAAGACCTATATAATGATACCCCAGATGATGGGGTAGCTGCGAGAAAAAAAACATCCTCACTTTACGTGTAGGGGAGGTACCCTAAATAAAAATATTTTTCATAATTTTATTGTAACGCTTTGTCGACGTAATTACAATACATATTCGTGCAAAGTTTCATCTTTCTAGCACTTACCGATTGGACGGTAAGGAGGACGGACAGACGGACGGACAGACGGACATGACGAATCGATAAGGGTTCGAAGTCATAAACTTCGGAACCCTAAAAATTGTAGATCTTTTGATTACCTACAACTTTGCCATTTAACTTTTTTCCATAGGACTTGTAGTTTTGCCGGAAATCGAGATAAACCGTTCTTTACCCTTTGTTTTATATATTTAGCCATTCAAAGTGACTCTACCCTGCCTGATGGAAAGCATTAGCAGAATCCAAGAGTCGGGGCTACTACACTTGCTGCGAATGCAGACAATAATGTATGGTATGGCGGCCCACACTATGGCGGCTTAGTGAGATGCTTTTTCACGCCCCGCATAAAGGACCCGAAAACCTCTCCCCGACCTCAGATCTCCCGTAAATTATTTTTCCTTTCATTTTTTTAACATTCTACTCCTTTTCCAATAGGTTTCATCCTACTATAATTTTATTTTATATTATAAATTAATTATAAATCAAATGCTTGGTCGTGTAAAGCTTTCAATAGACGATGCTATTCTGAAAGCATTTGATGCACAAGGACTCACCAATAGACAAATAGCCGCGAATTTCGCTAATAGTTTTGACAGGTCTGTTAAAACTATAATCCCAAAGTGCAGTGTTTCATTGTTGAATCCAATAAGTTACTGTACTCAGACTAACTCAAGCATACTATTTAAAAAAGCTACAACTGCTAAAATACACAATATCATAAAAACTTTAAGTTCAAATAAGGCACCAGGCATTGATAACATTAAAGCCTCGGATATTAAATGCATAGGGGATGACATCTCTATAGCTATATCCAACTTAATAAACAGTAGTGTAAAATCTGGTATCTATCCCGATGACTTGAAAAAAGGGTGTGTAAGACCCATATTTAAAAAAGGAAAAAAAAATGACTACTTGAATTATCGTCCTATTACACTTCTTTCTACAGTAAATAAAATAGTTGAGAAATTTATTGCTGAACAAATACAAAGTTTTTACCAGAAGCATGAAGTAGTGCATAAAAATCAGTTTGGATTCCAAAAGGGGAAAGGAACTAACGATTTACTGTCTGCATTCACAGATAAGGTCAATACACATTTAGATGCACAAGAAATAGTACTTGCCCTGTTCATAGATTTTGCACGCGCATTCGATGTTTTAGACCACAAAAAAATTATAAATAGAATTGGTAACTGTGGTATTAGGGGACCATTACTATCCTGGTGCCAGAACTATCTTACAGGCCGTAGCTTTTCAGTAAAAATCAAAAACGCCCTTAGTGATACAATGTCAGCCACGGAAGGCACAGCTCAGGGATCGGTTTTGGGCCCTTTACACTTTTTATCTTACGTAAACGACATGCACAACACCATCACGCATGGCACATGCTACCAGTTTGCCGACGACACCTGCATCGTAGTAGCCGACAAGGACCCTCTAAAGGCGCTTGCAAAACTACAAGCAGATTTTGATACATTGCTGGAGTGGTGCCATGACGCCGGACTGATAATAAACTCGAACAAAACTAAATTATTGGTTCTTAAATCACCGTATCAGCGACAAACTGTCGATGCTGCGTTGATTGCTCACACTCACAGCTGCTTGCATAAATACAGGAAAGATGCATGTAACTGTCCACCCATAGAAATAGTCACGTCACAGACCTACCTTGGTGTAGTATTAGATAGTAAATTCAACTGGGGAATGCATGTTGAATACGTTTGCAATAAACTGAGGCAGTTTCTAGCAAACATTATTATTCTTAAACATAGAATCCCATTTAAAGTCAAAATGATGTTGTATCACTCATTGGCAGAATCCTATATCCAGTATGGTCTTAGTAGTTATGGTCGAACCTATAAAACTTACATTAATAAAATATACCAATTACAATTAAGAATACTTAAGAATATTGTATCTCCAAATATTAAATTATTATTTTATAACGACGAAAGTCAATTCTTTAAGCACTGTGATATATTACCAGTGCAGACTAAATTTAACTTTACCATTTTAAAAGAAAACTATTTCAATAACAAATTAAAAATAGTCAAAGAGCATACTGTATATACCAGAGCGGCAGCGCAAAACCGGTTGTGTACTGTGCGCGCAAACAACACGTACGGCGAAAGAACTACCGCCTACATAATTCCCCGTTTGATAAACAAAGTACCTCCGGATTTGATTCGCAAAATTAACCCAAGTAACATTAAAATTAAACTAAAGGATTTTTTCTCAAATAATATCTCTTAACAATTGCAGATGGCATTGACCACATAGAAAGGCATATATCTAGCTCTCATTTATATATAATACGTCAACAGGCTAACTAGTCACACGTTTATTATTATGTAAACATTGTTGTAAATATGCGATACCGACTACCTCTGTAACACAACACAAACCTCAGAGGTTTCTCGTGTTATGTCTTAAGAATATATTTTTTGTACCTATATTTCAATGATAATTAAATAAATAAAAAAATAAAAAAAAAAAATTGTTTTCAAAAATTATTTACCCTGGACTACTGGTCTATATGTCATTGTCAAACTATCATTATGGTTGCCATGCAATTGTGTTATGCCTAGCAACCTGTGAAGTTTTAACAGGAGATAAACAGTGATACATTGTGATACCCACGATTTAAGTATTTTTATAATCACCTAGCTTTGGCCTTTGTATCTCGATTATTGCAGTAAAAAGTAGTCTATGTCCTTTCCCAAGTTCAGTTCTATCTTCATACCAAATTTCATCAAAATTGGTTCTGTGGTTTAGGCGTGAAAGCGTAACAGACAGACAGACAGACAGAGTTACTTTCGCATTTATAATATTAGTATGGATAAAATGTCTGTCGTTGCTATTATTGTTTCTGCCTATTATGCAGGCACCACACTTCGTTATGCGCTATTCGTTTTGTGTCTACGCCGTATTCGCCCAAATATTAGTTATGCGCGCAGACAACAAACATGCAAATATATGTAGAGATGTGTCATTGTCATTTTTATGGTGAACGAAACGAATATACTCTCTACACTTCGCCATATGCGCGCGAATAACCCGCATAACGAATAGCGCATAGCGAAGTGTAGTGCCTGCTTTATATAATTATTTTACTATGTTTCTTTACACTTGTATGTCACTCCTTTATACTGAAACTCTTACTCATGATTGCGCTCCTATTTTATTTATTTTCCTACTAATTTACTGCTACTGTTTATTGAACACCACTCATGACAAGTCAGGATGCTACTGGACTGCAGGTTCAACTGAGGACCACATTCCTGGTCAATTATTACTTATTAATAGTTTTAGTATGTCGATTTTGCTCAATTATTCTACTTGCTTACTTAAGATAAACGTTTATTCTATTGTTGTTACAATTTTTAGGGTTCCGAAGTTTATCACTTGGAACCCTTATAGATTCGTCATGTCCGTCCGTCCGTCTGTCCGTCCGTCCGTCCTCGACTTACCGTCCAAACGGTAAGTGCTAGAAAGATGAAACTTTGCATGAATATGTGTTGTAATTACGCATACAATAAAATTATGAAAAAAAATTTTATTTAGGGTACCTCCCCTACACGTAAAGTGGGGATGTTTTTCTTTTCTCGCGGCCACCCCATCGTGTGGAGTATCATTAGATAGGTCTTTTAAAAACAATAAAGGGTTTTTAAGATTTTTTTTTGATTTAGGTATCCGTTCGCGGGATATTCCACTTTAAAGGGCTCTTTATTGTAAAAACAGAGCGTCCCCCCCCTCTAAAAGCTAAACGGCTTGCTCAAAAAATCTGGGAAAATTCGTGAAGGTGGTCCATATACTGAACTTTGAAGGAAAACTATAAGGGATTTAATGACTTAGTTATTTCGGGAGTTATAGAGGCTTAACTTGTAAAATGCGCTCACTTGGAAAACGTCATACAAAATTAACGCATTAAGGCCTAAATCACGAGAGTTTTTATAACGGACGTTAAAAAAGCGTTCAAGTATGAAGTTGCATAATATTATGGTCTATTTCCAACGCCCAAAGTTGAAAATGCAACACTGCTCGATAAAAAAGCGTCGTGTTTTAAAAACGCTGTCGTGTGAACATATACACTCATTAGCAAAAAAAACGGGTGGTTTCGATTTTCTTCCTGGCTGAAAAAAATAAAATACCGAAAAGGTTTTAATCATTTGAACATGTTACTGGACAGTTATAAAAGTGGCATAATGTTTATAAGAGTACCTTCCAAATTCAAATTTTTGACTGAGCCTGGTTTTCAAAGAAAACAACTTTTAACTACATTTTGTGGCGCGAATTCCCTATAGTTAAAATCGACTCTAATTAACTTTATGTCAATTTTTATTAAATTATCTGATGTCCTTGACATTTAAAAGTATTGTTATTGCTGTTTAGCAATCTCGAAAATGGTAGATAAAGTGATAAAAACGAGTAAAATTATTGCGCTGCTTGAAGAATGTCGCAGCCAATGCTTCGTGGCTCAGAGGCTAAATGTGAGTCGGTCGACAGTTCAAAGGACCTGGCAGCGCTATCAAGAGACCGGTTCCGTCAAGAGAAGGCCTGGTTCTCGCAGAAAGACATGTACCGAACCACGGGATGATTATTTTCTAGTTAGTCAAGCGTTGAGAAATCGCAAATCTTCTTATGTGGACCTCAAGAACAGACTCGAAGAAGTAAGAAATGTGCAAATTAATCTATGGACGGTCAGGAGGAGGCTTCTCGCTGCTAACATACACAGTCATCGCCCGGCACGCGGCCCTAAATTACTCCGTGGACATGGAGTTGCCAGGCTTAGCTTCGCTCGAAATTGTGTGTCATGGACTCATGAAGACTGGGATAGGGTATTGTTCTCCGATGAAGCCAGTATATCTCTGCATGGTGAAGTCCGACGTCGAAGAATGCTACGTAGACGAGGAGAACGCTTTGCAGAGGCATGTTTTAAAGAAATCACACCTTATGGAGGAGGCTCTGTTATGTTTTGGGCAGGAATAAATTCTATGGATCGTACGGAGTTAGTCTTCATCGAAAACGGTACACTGACTGGACACCGATACATAGCGGCAGTTCTAATTCCTTGTGCACAACCCGCTTTAACCGCTCTTGGCGAAAACTCACTTTATGGACGACAACGCTCGCGCCCACCGGTCTGTCGATGTGGAAGCGTATATGCTAGAAGTTGGAATTCGTCGTTTGGACTGGCCAGCTAGAAGTCCGGACCTCAATCCCATAGAGCATGTCTGGGACGTTCTGAAGCGACGAGTAAGATTAGTGCAGCCGGCTCCGCAGACCATCAGAGAGCTAAAGAATGTGAATACCGCGGAGTGGGAACGTATTCCCCAAGAAACCATAAAAGATATACTTGCTAGCATACCCAGACGAATGCAAGTCGTGATTTCAGCAAGAGGGGGTCACACTCAATACTAAACTTTTATCTGCTTATAATGTATTCAATAAAAACAAAGAAATTAACGCGTTTCATTTTTTTCAACGAGCAGGTACAATAATAGTGTTTTGAGCTTAAACTTCTTTGCTTAAGTGCCCATTTTTTTTGCTAAAGAGTTTACTTGGGAATGTATTTGTTGAATATGAACGTTTTTTTAACGTCCGTTTAAAAAACTGTCGTGTGAATGAGGCCATAAACGTAAACATAACAATTATCTATTGGATACGATTTTGAATGACTGAGGAACCCTTTTCTGTGCGTGGCCTGACACGCACTTGCCCGTTTTTTTATTAATATCTAGTAATGCAAATCAAACTTTTAAAATATATTATCAAAACGTACGTGGGCTTCGAACAAAAACTGATAATTTCTATCGCCAGCTGCAATGTTCATTAATTGATGTTGTCGTGCTCACTGAGACATGGCTGTTGGATGGTGTATCAGACTCCGAGCTTTTTGATAGTCGGTATATTGTTTGAAGTCGCAATCCATAATATGTTACAACGGGACAAACACGAGGTGGACGTGTCTTGATTGTTGTACGAAGGAAGATGTTGGTGACGTCTCAACCTACAAGGCAGTCATTAAAAAGTCTGCAAGTTAACACGAGTATTTTAACTACATGCCTATAGCCATCCTATCTGTTATTGACAAAGTAATTGAAAAAAATATTGTTGGTCAATACAATAAGTTATATAACATTATTGGTGGTGTGAGTAGTGAGGAGATAGATGTAGATTTAGTGAATGACCTGACCGGGTAAGTGGTCGGCCCAGTGGGATATATAATGCATATTAACAGCCAGTGCTGGATTTACACATTTGCCGCCCCAAAGCTTTAAAATTTTTGCCGCCCCTACTGACTCCTAAAATTAGATACACTTTTCACAATTGAGTTAATTCCTTTCTTTAGGAAAAAAATTTAGTTACTAGATAATTTTTATAACTTTTGTTTTTTTTTAATCTAAGCAAAGCTTGTTTTTACGGCACTACTTATAAGGTTTGGTAAGCTAAGGAAGATGGGTAAGTAAGGCCCGATACTGCTAACCATGCACCATTTTTTTTTCGCGGGAAATGCTTTTCGCACCATACGCTCCGTGGAGGAGACGGAGGGTGTGTATGGGACTCCCGGCGAACCGGTTTACCCACTAAACCCCGCGGCGGCCTACCTTGGCAGTCGGGAGGAGCTCCAGAAACGAATCAGCGACTTCTGGAGTCCCCACTGCCTTACCCCATGATTGGGGTACATCTCAGGGTAATCAATAAATTACCCTTGGGGCAGGATGATATCGCGCCTCTCACCGTTTTACACAGTAAAAGGCGGAACATCAACCCGCCTCAGACGAAACCCTTCAGCCGCACCGAGGGTCGCCTGCTCGAGTCGCTTGCAGTGGTCACATTTTCCCAAGATGGAGCCGCAACGACCCTTAGGCAACGATTGGGGACTAGAGATCCCGATCCCGCTCTGCGGACTCCTTCTGGAGCATTACGTTCTCACAGAAGGAGACCGCGGCCTCCCACCCTTCATCACTGGCCAGCATTGCCGCCATCAATGCTGGCGGTGACAGGATTCGTCCAATCTTCCCGACCAGGTCTCGACGCTTGGACTCCCACGCAGGGCAGTCCTCTAGCGTATGCTGGGCGGAGTCCCCTTCGGACCCGCATTGATTGCATTGTGCCGTAACCTCACGTCCGACTCTATTCAGATACTCACCGAAACAACCATGTCCGGTGAGTATCTGAGTCAATCGGTAGGTGACACAGTCGGTCCTCTCTATCGCAGGTTTGAAGCTTGGCATAACGGCTCCAACAGCGCGTTGGCTCGCACAGCCCTGTGATCGAGCCGTGCCCTCCAAGTGCGTGTGTGCGTTCTGCCGTAGTATTTTAGGCTCATGATCACACGGTAGCCCCGTACGATCCGAATGGCCATCAGCCGCTGCAGACTCCTAAGTTGAGCCTTACAGCGGGAGGAACCCGCCAGGTCTTTAGACCAGACGTGTGCCCCATAGAGGACCATGGATCGCACGATGCTCATGTAGAGTCAGCGAACTTCTTCACTTGGTCCCCGAGATTGCTCTTCGAAGCTCCACCGACTGTCCAGGATGTGGCTTATGTACTGGCCCACCCGGACTTCAGTGTCACCTACTCGGAAGCGCGAGCTGGTTAGTTCCTGGCGCTTACGTAGTCGTTATCGTCGTTACCGCGGTCGCAACCTTCTGCGACCTATGCCATGGTCATGCTACCCTGAGTGTGGCCGCAAATGGACGGAATTTTCTCCTCTATCCGCTTCAGTGGCCTTCAGGCTTCAGTGGAGGCGACGTCAACGTATGCCGTACGTCGCCATGGAGAGATAAGCAATTGATGGCACCCGCTTCAGTGAGAGGAAGCACTGGGAGAGGTTCAGAGGGCGTAATAACAGGTTCCTTGGACCCCTGCTATTTCAGGTGCAGAGTGGCATACCATTAGGTTTTAGTCGGTTCGATGCTGTTGCAAACTCCGGTAGCGTGACGGCCCGAGAGGGTTTTCACACGTCAAAAAAAAGGTGTTTTAAGTGGTCGTCACGCTGCATTCTACTGCGCCAAGTGTCGTCGGATTCCTACGTGGGAAAACACTTTGTGCAATTCACAAATTGTTGTCCTAAGTCTAGGTGTTCTCTGTGTTAGTTTTATGTATGTTTGTAGAGCCCACCGCGACTCAAGATTTATACTCCTTTTGGTTGGTTGCCTAAAAAAAGCCTTTTTTCTGTACCAGTTTAGTTCTTGGGCCATTTTGCCGCCCCCCTAATTCTGCCGCCCCCAGCTTCAGCTTTTTTAGCTTATATCGTAAATCCGGCCCTGTTAACAGCGTACTCGTATCTAATGTAGTAAACAAGCGTCAAGTATTTATGTATGCAGACGATATGTGCCTGGTACACTACTCAAGGTATGTTTCGGAGGTATAAAGGTGCGTTTAAAATATTGCAATAACTAATAATAATAACTGTGTAATAATAAGTGCAAATAACAAAAACCAAACTTATGCTTATACACTTACACTATCTACTAATGTAAAAGACGTTATAGATAGATAGATAGACAGATAGTCTTTATTTGTATAAACACGGTGTACATATATTGCTTGCAAGATCTTAATAATTTAAATAGCCTCAATCATGTTTGGCCGCATTAAACGACATACAAATTGGTTACAGGCCATTCTAATATTTTTTATAATATAGCCGAAGCTTCACATACTTAAAAATTACTATAGCAGAAAATACTTAAAAATATAGACATAGCAATAATATGGCTAATTGCAACTGCACGACTTTGATTTACGTTAACACATTTTAGTATTTCGATCTATTAATTGATGGAAACTTTGATTGAAAGCTACTTTGTAACAACTTTTTTTGTTTAATTTGAATATTTTGAAATTATAACACAATACGGTGACGTATTTGTGGTAAGCGCCATCTTTCTCAGGTCAGCGGTAGCTCTTGCACATCTATTATCATTTGTTTTAGGAAAACTTTCACCCGCGAGTTGTCAGATGGCGTTCACACACATCAATATATCTATGACGGGATTAATAATCTGTGTTGAATATCCTTCTATGTTTATCTATTGTCAAAAGTCTATTTTATTGTCGTTGAAAATCAGGTGATGTTGTGTAGTTTTAAAAGGTGGGTAAGATTTTTATTCCAGAAGGACCTTGAGATACGATATAAAAGGCAAGCCTTAGTCCCCCGACAAGATCATTCTCTGTTCTACTGTGGTCTTAAACGTAATCCTGCCAGTCGTAATATTGGTTAGTGAAGATATTTCTGTTGTGACGCCCGCTGTCCGAAGTGGTAAGAGATTTGTCTTTTATTAATCTGTGTTTCTTTATGCCATAATCTGTTTGTGTGAATAATTATTTAGGGTTGTTATCCTTTCTTCCTAGGGTTCAAGGATTGGTTCAAGGATTCGTTCAAGGATCCGTTCAAGGATTCGTACAAGGACTTAAATAACGTTGCCTTCATAGGCCGTCCCTGCTGGTATTATCGGCGGGGCTCACTAGTTTTGAGTGGGTTATCCTGCGTGCAGAGGTCTTCGGTGTGAAGAAGAGCAACCACACGTGCCACAACTCTCCTTGGCTTGCCACTGGGTCACGTATGAGCAAAACTGAAATTCACTAATTATTTTTTTACTGATACCTACCTTTGTCCACCGGTTCTTCCTTGAGGGACCATCCAGACAATACATTCGGTCTGCCGGGTGCAACGGTCCAACTTCCCTACAACCAACCGGCGAGTCCAGGGTGAATTAGCCAGGGGCAACAAGATTATTTTGTTAAGCAACCCACTTTAGAAAATTTTGTAACCTCTCTAGTATTTAAGTCGAAGACCTATTTGTACTTATTATTATATTATTATTATATATATTATTATTATATTATTATTATTCTCTTTATTCAAGTCTATAAACATACTAATTACATTTTTAAATATAAATATAAAAAATACATTTAAAAATATAAAAAATAGTAGACCACCGACTTCGGGTTCAGGGACCAAGAAACCGGTGGTTAGGGCTCCAAAGACAGGAACCTCCTCACTATACGTGCCGTGTTAAGAAGAACTGCCTTCTGCATCAGACCCTTGATCCAGCCATCTAACGTGAGCCTCTTAAGGTGTTGGTCGAGGCTCTTGGCTAGCAAACCATGAACAGAAACGACTATCGGAACAATGATCGCCGAATCGACATTCCACATATCGACAATCTCGTGAGATAAATCCAAATATTTTATTTGTTTTTCTTTTTCAACCTTCACGAGATTCTCGTCATGAGGAACAGCGATATCGACAATCATTGCGCGGCGCTCTAATCGATCTATCACCACAATATCAGGCTTATTGGCAACAATAGTCCTGTCTGTGATAACAGATCGATCCCAATATAATGTAGCACGACCATTCTCGAGAACTGGGTCGGGCTCATACCTGTAGTATGGCACCTCCAAATTCACAAGTTTGTATTTAAGGGCAAGTTGTTGATGTACGATCCTAGCTACTTGGTTGTGTCTATGCAAATATTCACCGTTAGCAAGACGAGAACAACCAGAAATAATATGCCTGATAGATTCCCCGGGACGGTGACATGCCCGACATAAGTCAACCGTACCATCCTTCAGGATATATTTTCGATAATTATTCGTCATGATAACTTCGTCCATAATTGCACAAACAAAACCTTCGGTTTCTCCAAAGAGATCACCATACCGTAGTCAGGAAGTTGATGCTTTAAAGTCTATATCGGGCCCGTTCAAAGCCCGATAAAACCGACCATGAAGCTCTTTACCCTTCCATACCTCCTTGCGATCATCAGTACTAAGTACTACAGGTTTGCGCCAATTCTCTTTAGCCAGAGCGAGTGGAGTGAATCCGTTATCCACTGCAACCACATTGCGATGCACTCCCACATCAGTATTAAGAAAATATTCTCTGAGATTGTATATCTCGCGATTATGTAGGGTCTTGATATTTAAAAATCCACGACCCCCAAACTTTCGCGGGATATACAATCTCATAACCGACGAACGTGGGTGGTGCATTCGAAATGCAGTCAATAAGGTACGGACTCTCCTGTCAAGGGCATCTAATTCGGTCTGAGTCCATCTAAGTATACCAAAGGAATACATCAGAACCGGCATGACCCAACCATTGTAGGCTCGCACCTTGTTACCCCCCGACAAAAGACTCTTAAAGACTTTTTTCAGGCGGCCAAAGAAGCGTTCCCGCAACGTTTGTTTCATATCAGTTTCTGGTATTCCTAAGGACTGCGAAAAACCTAGATACTTGTAGGTTTCGGTGGCAGAAAGAGATCTGAGTTTTGTTGAATCTGAAAGTTCTATTCCTTCAGATTCTACAATCACACCTTTCTTCACATACATGACTGCACACTTGTCTACACCAAATTCCATCTTGATGGAATTACTAAAGTTTTCAGTGACCTTTAGTAACGCTGTCAATTGTAATTTAGTGGAGGCCAGAAGTTTCAGATCATCCATGTAAAGAAGGTGAGATATAACTCGATCATCTTTCTGTAACCTATAGCCTAACCCTGAACCCTCTAAGAGAGTGCTAAGAGGGTTCAAGGCCAGACAAAACCACAAGGGACTCAAACTGTCACCTTGAAAGATGCCCCTCTCGATCTTTATAAGTACGTCGTTTACCGCAGTTTGGTGACATCCAGGATAGCGAAGGACTGTCCTCCATTGCCCCATACATGACTTCAAGAAAGTGCATAGAGTTGTATCAATTTTATACAACTCCAGCACCCTCAAAAGCCATGAATGTGGAACTGAGTCATATGCCTTCTTGTAATCTATCCAACATGTCGCCAAACTCTTACGATTACGACGTACCTGTTGGCTAATGGTCATATCCACGATAAGGAGCTCTTTAGTGCCACGGGTTCCACTTCTACATCCATTCTGAAATACGGAAAGTATCGAATTATTATTAAGATGAGTAGTAATTTTGAGTCTCAGAATAGATGTAAGAAGTTTATATAATGTTGGTAAGCAAGTAATAGGCCGAAAATTTTTGGGATCCGTGGCAGCACCAGATTTATAGAGTAAGTGGGTCATGCCAGTGGTCAAAAATGGGGGTAATGAACTCGAATCCAACGATGTCTGAAATTGCGATGCCAAACACGCATGTGAGCTACGGAACCACTTAAGCCAAAAGTTGTGCAGTCCGTCTGGACCAGGTGATTTCCAATTCGGTAATGAACGGACTGCACAACTAACGTCCTCTGGACTGATGGCCACAGGTTCCATGGGTTTTATAGGCTCACATGAACGCTTGACATCCCAAAGCCAATCACCATCTGTATGAATGACAGGCACCGACCAGATGTTTTGCCAAAATGTATTTGTGGTATTTTGATCTGGAAAGTGCCCACCATTCACACATGGATTCGATTCCTCCCATTTTCGGTACACCCACTTCTCATTACTTTGGAACATCCGATTCTGATTATACCGATCTACTCGTTTTTTATACCGCCTAATTCTGTTTGCCCATGCATAAACTTTTTGCTTTAGAAAGTCTATGCGCTCTGTGACACATGACATATACCGTTGAGGACTGATAGCAGTCCCTAGGAATGCCTGTTTCACAAAGCGCATGACTCTCGGTCGCATATTACCAGATCTAAAACTAATTAGCTTACCAATGAGTGTCCTTGTCTCAGCAATACGACGTTCGATTCTATACTGCCAAGCTGGCATAGTAGTTTTTGGTCGAGTAGCAGTTATATTCTCTACAAATTTAACACCAGCTACTCGACAAACTGCAATTGCCGCACAGTATAGAATGGAATGTGTATCACTAAGATCTTCGCTATTACTGAAATAATCCGGTAATAACGAATCAAGGGCACTCACTAGCGCTAAATTTCGTTTATGAATGGGCAAACGAGACAACCGGGGTCTGTTATTAGAATTAACATATCGGTATTTCTGAATCGCATCCTCCAAAGCGCTCCTTATCTTATCATTACATTGGGTACTTACGGATATAATTTCACTGTCCACTACTGCATCAACACCTTCATCTTGTGGTACCACATTCTGAACATGCGACACTGAAGGGACAGCCAAGCTATTCCGTATGTCAGAGCGAATCCTCTCAAGTACAGCATCATCCAGCAGGTGACAGCGCTGTATAGCTCGTACTTGATCCGACAATCGTTGTGCTGATACGTTGACGGCTGGTTCAAGCTCCTGAAACAAAGAGACTAGTCGAACACGGTACGCAGTGAGGTTTGTTCCCAACTCTGTAGCCCGAAAATATGCCCGCATGACGTTCTCATTTATTGAATGTGACCATTTCATGCGGCGCACACCACCACCGGTAGCGGGGACCCTTTTCGAGGTCAGTGGTCCTCGGGATCCCAAGCTGTCTGGTGGCCGGGTTCTCTCCTGCCGACGTACAGGTGTTGGCGACGTCGGCGGAGAGAAAAACTCGTCGCTGGAAGTACTGCTCGACGCCTCAACAACATTATTATTATTATTATATTACTTATTATTATATATATTATTATAGCACGCTGAGCAACTTTAAGCTTATGGACCAACCGTACCGTAAGTGTCCAGGTCTCGGCTCCGTATGTCATGACAGGTAGGACGCACTGATTGAAAACTTTCGTTTTTAGGCATTGTGGGATCGACGACGAAAAGACTCGACGTAGCTTTCCAAACGCTGCCCAACCCAACTGAATTCTTCTATTCACCTCATCCTCGAGGTTGTTTCTACCCAACTGCAATGTCTGCCCAAGGTAGAAATATTTTTGAACAACCTCGAGAACGGTATCGTGTACTGCAACCGGTTCCGGTAGAACATGTTCATTGAACATGACCTTGGTTTTGTCCAAGTTCATCCGTAGGCCGATGCGCATAGAAGAATCAGCTAGGTCATTCAGCATCTGTTGCAGGTCCTGCAGTGTCTCTGCCATTATGACGATGTCGTCCGCAAATCGCAATTGAGAGATGTATTCGCCATTAATGTTAATGCCACGTCCTTTCCAGTTTAGCGTCTTGAACATATACTCCATTGCATTTGTGAACAATTTCGGGGAAATAACGTCCCCTTGTCTCACTCCTCGATGCAATGGTATGGACTTTGTTTGCTGATTCTGTACTTGGACGGACATGGTGGCGGTATCGTAGAGACATCTCAGCACTTGGATCGCCAATCTACCTGACAACGCTGCAGGGACTCCAGAACAGACCAGATCTCAACCGAGTCGAAGGCCTTCTCATAGTCCACGAATGCTAGACACAGGGGCTGGTTATACTCCTGGGTCTTCTGTATAATTTGCCGCACTGTGTGTATGTGGTCTATGGTGCCGTATCCGCTCCGAAATCCGGCCTGCTCCGGTGGTCGAAATTCGTCGAGTCTTTGCGCAAGACGGTTCGTGATGACTCTTGAAAACAGCTTGTAGATGTGGCTTAGAAGGGAAATGGGTCGATAGTTCTTCAATAAGGTCTTGTCACCTTTTTTGAAGAAAAGCACGACCAAACTCCTACTCCACACCTCCGGAGTTCTCCCTTCAAACAGGACAGCGTTGAAAAGCTTTTGGAGCTCCCTCAGTACGGGTTTACCTCCAGCTTTTAATAGCTCTGTTGTAACGCCATCCTCTCCAGGGGCTTTTCCATTTTTAAGCTGTTTAAGAGCCATCTCGATTTCATCGGTGCTGACTTCTGGCAGGTCTTCGGTGTAGTGACGCGTTAATGTGGCTCGGGTGTCCTCATTTTCGGTATTAGGTCGAGATGCATGCGAAGCGTATAGCCGACTATAAAAGCCTTCCACTTCCAAAAGGACTGCCGGTTTCGAGGAAACAACATCTCCACTTCTTGTGGTCAACTTCGTCAGTTCGCTTCTACACAGAGATTGTACGAACACTTTTGACCCCCGATTTTGCTCGATCGCTCTTTTGATGGTGCGAGTATTGGAGCACCGGAGGTCGTGTCGGACGAGTTTCCTTATCTCTCTGTTCAGCATCCTCTTTGCCAACGAAGTGACGGGTGGGTTTTCACGCCGTTTTCTCATCAACCCTAAAGTTTTGTGAAAGCTTCAACTTCTTGCCTTTACGCTGCAGTTCACAAAATCTCGTACCTTCGTCCCTGAGGATTCGAACCACATTTTCGAGGTTCTGGTTTACGTCTGTTGTGGTTTCTACGGCAGCGAATCGGTTTTCCAGGTTTGACTGGAACGTTTCAGATCCTATCATGGCTTGGAGTAGAGTTGGTCGGAGCCTGGACTTCATCAAACGGGCACGTTCAACATTGAAGTTGATATTCAGAGAGCCTCGGACTAGTCGGTGATCGTTACCGGTATTAAACCTATTGACCACTGAGACATCTCTGAATATGTTGTAAAGTCACCATAAATTACCATTTAGCAATACCAAATGCTACAAGTTTCATTAAATTTAAGTACAGACTGCCTGGTTGGTCTAGTTTTTAGCGTATGCGGTTTCTGATTGATGCGGTTGGATCAAATGTTTGTGTGATCAGCAAATATTTGTTTTAGAGTCTGGGTGTTTTCTATGTGTAATATCTACATATTATAGTAGGTATTTACAATAAAAAAGTATGTTTATGTATTTATATAAGTTGCCTAGTACCCATGATATAAGCTCTGCTTAGTTTGGGACTAGATGGCGTTGTGTGTAAGATGTCCGAAGCATTTGTTTTTATTATAATAAAAATAACATATTAAAGCAGAATAATAAAATAAGGACAGGTTTCTTCAAAACAAAATTGAGAGACACACTCCTGACACTCCTTCATGATGAGGAAGTTGTCGAACCTACTACTAGTCAGAGATACGACATTGGTAGTGTAAATTAAAATTTAAGGTTTTTTGTGTAATTATAAAAGTAAATATTAATATAGTGTTTTTCAAAAATTCATTAGTCAAAAAGAGGTCATCTCGCAATCAAACGTCAACGTTTGGTGAGTTTAGTATGTAAATAATCAGTGTACATGATACTTCAATACTTAATACTAATACGTATTAGTAAATAAAGAAAAAAATGTTTATATTGAAAGTTTTATCGTCATCTTTAGGTAAATCGTGGTAAAGGTGCTACTAGTTCTGCGGTGACATTAACAGCGACTAATACTGCTATTTTAAGTCGTGCTATTAGACCAACTGGACGGTCGTTACAAATGGGAGCTGGACTTGTTGATATATTTTCTTCGCTATCGTGTTCTACCGTAGATTCAGTGGAAATAATATTAGTGATGTTGTCCGTGGTAATATCAGTGGCATCTTCAGTAAAAGTCAAGGTAGTGCCATTGGAATTATCTTCCACGGTAGATTCGGTAAGGATATTATCCGTAGTGATATTGTCCGTGGTATCATCAATGGCATCATAGGTGACAGAGAAAGTAGTACCGCCAGTACTGTTATTTGCATCACCAATGGTAGTATCATAGGTGCTAGAATTAGTAGTGTCGTTGCTGTTATTATCTGTAATTTCATAGGTTGTGGTATAGGTAGTGTGATCGACAGTATCATCACTAATATAAGAAGTTGTGTCATCGGTGTCATGATCAATGGTATTTTCGGTTGTAGTATTATTGATAGCTGTACCATCATTAGGGATATTTTCTGTGGTAACATTATCCTCAGTAGCATAAGCAGTGATTTCATCGGTGGTATGATCAATGATATCTTTGGTTGTAGTATTATTGATGTTTGTACCATCATTAGTGATATTTTCTGTGGTAACATTATCATTAGTAGTATAAGCAGTAATTACATCGGTGGTATAATCAATGGTATCTTCTGTTGTAATATTATTGATGGTTGTAACATCATTAGTGATCTTTTCTGTTGTAACATCAGTGACATTATCGGTGTCAGCAAAAGTAGTATCATCGGTATTTTTATTTACATCATCAGTTGTAGTACCCTGAGTATTTATATCCGTCGTTTCATTGGTTAAATAATAATCGGTGGTGTGATTAACAATACTTTTGGTGATGTGATCAATAGTATCAGTGGTAGTACCGTCAGTTGTGATATTGTCGCTATCATCTGTTTCATATAGTAAGCAATCTCTATCAGATATTCCGGGCGGTAAATATCGAAAAGAATCTACTAAGACAATGCTCCTTGCTGAAGCTACGCCTAAAATAGAAACCTGAAACCAAAAGTAGCATAAATGAATAGCAAAACATTTTATTTAAACCATTCGCGGTATTTGTAAATTATCAAGAGTAGGAAGATAATCAAATTAAGTGAGCCGTGAGGCAAATGTCACATTCCTAAAGCAAATTGCCTCACGGAAAGTGTTCTTTAGAAAACTTACTTTATTACATTGTTCTTTATTAAAGTTTTCTAATGAAATCAAGAATAAATATATAAATTTCACATAAAGTACCACTTATCAAAGGTAAATTCTATAGTAATGTTCATTATAAAAGGCAAGGCTACAAAGGTAAAAATGTTTATTGACAGATTTTGATAAAAATCTTATTATTAAATACGTTAAAAATTTAACTTTTTTTACAATAAACTAGTTTCTACTTACACAAACTAACCCAAAGTGTGTAAAAATGCAAATGAAACTTCGGAGAACGACTTTTCAAGCATCAACAAAATCACTTTAATGTTATCTAGTGCTAAATGTGTTTTACATAATTATTTACTTAAGTTATTTCTTGTCCACTAACAAGCAATGTTTAACAATTTCATAGGAGAGATATATTTCAATTCATAAATCTCTCAAGTTAGTTAAAATGACCACATTTTCAGCGATATCATCAACATCTTCTTCTGCTACAACTGCAGCAACTGATTGCATATGACAGTAATCAGCCAATAACTTGTTTTTATTTATTGTAGCAAGGCACTGTAATATCATTGTGGTGACCGATCAAGAATAGTAACCTCCTTTCATTATAAACATGTCTAGATAGAGAGTTCGAGCGTCTAAACGTAGAAAAAAATTGTCTCTAACTATTAAAGGCTAAGCTCGTCGCGGCCGGTCAGTGGCGTTACTGTCATTGTACGATAAACACGTATCGAGAGGGTTATAAAAATGATGTTTTGCATGATAAAAGTGTGTAGGAATTACTTAGGACGCTTGAAATTAACTAAAAAAATTACCTGTCATCGGTTAGTAAACTTTAAATAACTATATTGTATTCAAAAATTCTAAATTCTTTATTCACTTAGGATGCAATACATCTCTTGTGACAGGTCAAGTACATGTACATTTATGCCATGTTCGCAAACAATAGGTAAAACCGGAGAAAAGAACATGGCAATAAAAACTCGCGGCCACTCTTTTCAAATTGCCAATGTTTACATGGTTTTAATGTTTATAAACCTGATATGGGGGTAAGGTGCTGCCACTAATATACTATACACCATGTTAGAGGACTGATGCAAATTATAGTGATTAAAAATTAGAACATAAGCTAATTTAAAAAAAAAAAACAACAGCCTCAGTGGGTACAACATAGTAGGAGCATCTACTTAGAACAAAGGTAAAAACTATATGTGCTCAAATATTGGCCAAATTACTGGTAACGAAAGATTAAATATAAAATATTAATTTTAAAATCAAAAGAAAGAGAAGAATGGCCTTTATTCGTCACGTAGAATCTTTACTTACAAAAGTAAAATCATGCTCTTAAACAATGTGATAACAACATTCACATGAGTAGAATAAAATGACAAGGAGCAAGTAGTCAAATCCATTTTTCTTTATCATTTAAAAATTCGTCAACTGTATAATAACCTCTACGTATAAGATTAGTTTTGACTACATTTTTAAACTTTTCCACTGATAGACTCATAACACTAGCTGGTAACCTATTAAAAAATCGCACGGAAAGACCCATAAATGAATTATGCGTTTTATGTAGCCTATGATATTGACCTACTAATTTATGCTTATGTCTCGTGTTCACCGAGTGAACGTCACTATTCCTGTGATATAAATGCATATTTTGTTTTATAAACATAATGTTTGCAAATATATATTGTGATGCAACTGTCATAATGCCTATCTCTTTAAACTTTTCTCTAAGGGAAACCCGTGCACCTAGTTTGTAAATCGCACGCACTGCACATTTTTGGAGAATGAAAATTGTTTGAATATCAGCTGCCTTGCCCCATAGCAGAATGCCATACGACATGACGCTGTGGAAATAACCGAAATATACTAGCCTTGCTGTTTCCACATCCGTAAGCTGTCTGACTTTGCTGACAGCATACGCTGCAGAACTGAGTTTCCCTGCGAGACACGATATTTGGGCGCCCCACTGTAACTTACTATCTAAAGTAATTCCCAAAAAAACCGTTGAATCAACAAAATTAATAACTTCATTGTTTATAACTATAGCCGGTTCCAAAAATAACGGGTCAGTCACATAAACCAATAACGGGTCAGTCACATAAACCCGAATATCTCCCGAACTACGTATGCCATCCTAATGAAACGAAGACTGTTCAATTGAGAATTTAATTATACAGATAAAAAATAAAATAAAACTTAGTTACACCCACAATATTAATCTTAAATTAAAAAAAAACTAAAGTAGTCATATTTTTCTTAAGATTACATTTTTTTTATGATTGTTTTTTTGCTGTTTTTCATCACTTTCTTCATTTAATACTTTGTATTGCCTCCACGTGATGAAGCCTCCAGTGATGAAAAACAGCAAAAAAACAATCATAAAAAAAATGTAATCTTAAGAAAAATATGACTACTTTAGTTTTTTTTTTAATTTAAGATTAATATTGTGGGTGTAACTAAGTTTTATTTTATTTTTTATCTGTATAATTAAATTCTCAATTGAACAGTCTTCGTTTCATTAGGATGGCATACGTAGTTCGGGAGATATTCGGGTTTATGTGACTGACCCGTTATTTTTGGAACCGAGTGTAGATTTGTACTGATATTCCTTACATTTGGCAAACTAAACATAATACAATTTGTAAAGAAACAATTTGTAAAGAAAATTAACTCAGTGAAATTTTATCAAAAGTTCGACCACCATTTTGACGGCATGTTTACAGGGTTGCCTGTTAATTGAATTTAAATTTCCCATGTGAGTCTTAGACAATTTACAAAATGTTGAATCATCATCGAAAAAGCATATTTCGAGAATTCAAGCCAATTCAGTTTAACTATAGTGCTGGATAATACATATCATATATGTATAATAATAGGAGATATGTTATTGATGAAACAATATTACAAATATTTTTGTTTTTAAGACAGAAAAAAACAAAATGGAAACATGACATTTACAATGTAAAATATGTAAAATTTAATTTTATTATATTTTATTCTAGATATATATATATAGTTTTTATTAGTATCATTATTTCACATTCTATTACAACTAAACTATATATTATACAAACATTACACTAATTTAAATAATGATTACATAAATACAAAAATGCTCGTTTCTGGTGCAAAGGTTGGCCATTGCCATACAACGCGGCAATGCTGCTAGCATAATGGGCACCTTTCCACCAGATGCGATCGGGCACGGGTTAATATAAGTATTGTATATTATTATAGGTTTATTTTTTGTATTTATGTAATCATTATTTAAATTAGTGTAATGTTTGTATAACATATAGTTTAGTTGTAATAGAATATGAAATAATGATACTAATAAAAACTATATATATATATATGTCTATATATAATATATTTCTAAATCGAAGGTGGTAGATATTGTTTATTTTATTTAAAATCTGATATGGGTGTCAATTTCGCCGCTCCATGGATACTGATAATGAAAGAAGTATGTACCACGTAAAGCTGAAGAGATTGTTTGTTGGTTTAAACGCGCTAATCTCCGGAATTCTGAACGGATTCTGAAAATTCTTTTACTAATTCTCTGAGTTCTTAACGAGAACGATATAAAAAACAAGATTTACGAGAGCTTGCGGGGAACTTCTAGTTATAAATATAGTAATTAAACTAAATATATGTTGTATATTAACTAAACTAAAGGCCTCTGTGAGTTAGTTTTCCTTCATTAAATTAAATGTATGTTGTATATTACCTAAATTAAAGGTCTCTGTTAGTTGGCTTTCCCTCGTCCGCCTTTTAAAGTACCGGTAGGCTACGCTTGCCTAAGTGTGTAACACGCACACAAGCCATGCCCTTGTTTTTGTTGCGAATGCAGCGCAACACTCTATCTAGATATGTATATAATCAATCGAACGTCACTATCCTTATACATCCCATGGGTATAGTAAAAGGTGAGTAAGAGAGCTAACTACGCAGAACAACATCCGCCTTACTTTCGCGGTATTGTAGGATAAAATCTCCTTTGAAAAGAAAGTTTTATGTAAAGCAATTGAATTTTAAGGGCTATTTATATGATGCCATGATGACTGTTGAGTTTTGTACGAATATAATTTGTAGCATAAATCAAGTTAAACTATTTAATGCTCTTGGTTATTATCATTTGCTATCGAGGTGTATGCCGTAAACAATGAAAACTTTATATTTATTGGATAACCGTCATAGTGTAAGTACTATTTGATTATACACACAAATATTTACATTGGGCTTAAAAATTAAAAGTAATACTTACATGCCCCCTGAATGCTGAGGGACTATTTACGATTATTCTAACAGTCATCCAAATTCCAGGGAAACTAGCTCCGAATAGAGTACTCGAACCTGCATCTGCATTGAATTCATCTGATACCAAAACATGAATTATATTGTCATGGCCAGCCATGAATGCGTTCACTTCAATAAAGCCACCAGGAACCATGTCAAAGTCTGGTGATGAGATACAGCTAACTATCTGATCCGGGTATATAAACTGTGTGCTACGCTCATGGAAACCTGCCATGTTTATATTTTCAAAAGTCCCAATTGCCCATGTCCCAGGCATTGATGTACATAATCCCGTATTTGCTGAAAATTGCTCATCAAAGCCTTCTTCAAATGTAAATCTTTCACAAGATAACACACATGACACCGTTGTTAATAAAAGAAGCACTTTGTGCATCATTGTGGTACGTAACTACTGTTCGTTACTGTAATAGACTCAAATCTTTTTGCATCTTGATATAAATACATTATTGGGTTATATCTGTAGATAAGATATGCTTTTGAGTAAGTAGTTTGTGTAATGTTGCCGATATTATTCACATGTAGTTTTGTTATGTGTAGATAACATTTGTGTAATCTGTAGATTTGGTATTTCTGATTTCTGGTCTATCATTATAATTAAGCTTAAATGTCTATGTGATGTGTGCTTTTGATGACAGGATAGGAAATCCAACTTGGATTCAAATGATGTTGCAGGACTAAGTAAGTGGTATTTCTACTTACAATCACCCCGAATATTTCAATGACCCTCTCCCGATCATGTAAAATCTCCATCAAATCTGCCTTTCTAGAGATGTGCCCAAAAAACTTCAATATTCAGTGTCATTCAGTGTTTTATGGTGAAGTTCCTTTAGGATGGAGTTATTAATGCAGAACGCTGCCCACGGAATTCTCAGCAGACGTCTCCAGCACCATATCTCTAAAGCATCGATTTTTTGGTTATCCTGTTTTTTTTAGTGACCAGGTTTCAGCCCCGTATGGAAAGATTGGAAATACGAGGCAGTTCATCAAACGGACCTTGGTGTATTTTTTTTATTCTTTTGTCTTTTCAAATCAAATCAAATCAAATCAAACCATTTTTATTTCAAATAAACCAATACAACGGCACTTTTGAAACGTCAAGTAGTCAGTCAGTAGTCAGTCGTGAAGCTAATTGTCTGTTCCAATTCGTAGATCCTATGGAGAAGAACAGACAAGAAACTCCATGGACACTCTTTTCCAACATTGTTTTTACAATTGTTGGTTACATTGTTTAAGGCATTTTATTAAATGTGAGGATAATGTAACGATGCTAATATTTACACAGGTAGTGTAAATAATTAAACAATAATATATAATACAGAAGTTGTGAGATGACCAGCCCCGACCGGCGGCGCCTGTATCATGAGCATGACCTATGCACCAGCCTTCGTTCAGTTCAACCATATCGCAGGGAGCCGAACGACCCGCTACACATGCCACCGCCAGCAGGACTTTTGAGTGAGCATGACATACTCACAACCGCCAGTCAACAAAAAACTTATGTTACTAGTGCTTAAAAATAGAAATGTCAAACAACAAGATACAATTAAGTTATCAATAACACATGTCAGAAATAATAAATCCAATGTCAAAAAAATATATACCTATATATAAGAATGTCAATCACTATGATAAAATTAACATATGCCAAAAATACAAACTAACTTCTAAATTATTTTATAATTAATCATGTGCATATCATGTAGCTGTGGAGCAGGACCAGCATTATGCCAAGCATTCTTGTCGGCAATTTAATCCTCTAATTTGTAATAAGCTTGCTTACATAGTGTGCGTTTAACAACATTTTTAAATCGTTTCTCTGTCGAGTCTAGTATGTTTTGAGGTATTTTATAATAAAATTTAATACAGTACCCCACAAAAGATGTGTGCACTTTTGAGAGACTAAAACGTTGTTGAATTAATTTATTTGTATTCCTAGTATTATACCCATGTCTATCACATCTTTAATTGAAGAGATGTATTTTTTTTCGAACGTACAATTTGTTTTCATAGATATACTGACAAGGAACTGTCATGATATACTAAAGACCTTCTTAAAAGGGCCCCTTACAGAATCGCGACTGAGGAGACTATATATATTTCGCATCAAATCTTTCCCAACCGTTCTACTGCTGATCTTGTGATGGAGCATCTACGTCTTCGCATCCTCCCGCGTTAGAGATAGTGGAACCAAGGTAAATATAGCGTTGCACTTCTTCGCAGTTAGCTATATGCACTCCATCCGTATCTACTTGTCCAGGTCGATCCACTATCATAACTTTCGTCTTGTATCTGTTTAAAACAAGTCTGGACGTTCTTTTCAGACGATTTAAGAGATCCTCTAGATCTTTTTTAGATTTGGAAAGAAGAATCACATCATCAACCACAAGAGAACACCATCTTTCCATCCCTCCAAGACAATGCACATAACGTATTCTGTGTAAATGTTGAAAATTAGAGGCGACAGTATACACCCCTGGCGAATACCGGATTCTGTCATAAAAGTGACGGAAAGTACGCCATCTACTTGAACTGCTGCTGTACCATCCTCGTAAAGTCGTTTCAGTAGAAAGATTAGATGTTGCGGTACTCTCTGATAAGACTTCCCAAAGACATCTTATCGCAGTGTAGAAAGCCTTACGAAAACCAACAAAGCAGATAAAGAGCGATGTATTGAATTCTCTGGCCTTTTCGATTATCTGACGCAGTACAAGTATTTGCTCACGCGCTCCTTTCCCTTTTACGACTCTTGCTTTTTCTTGTGCGATTTGGCTCGATAGGTATGCTTGAAGCCTTGTGTTGATTATGGGAATTAACACTTTACTAGCATGCGATATTAGGGAGTCTGTAGTTATTGCTCTTTTTGGTGGAACCTTTTTATGTGCAACCTTTTTTTAAATTGAAATATTTTTGACATTTGTTAAGCACAAATATACGTAGACTTTTACTGAGGAATTACGAGCTATAAAGTATACATATTTTATGTAATTTTTAGATGGGGACTCATAAAACTGTGTCCAAAAAATAAGGTGACATTTGAATTTGAACTGCGCGCGTCGAAGGATTTGTAGAAATATTATTTTTTTGGTTGGTAGTACTGTCAGTGACATCTATGTGAAATTTCATGTCAAAATATTCATAAGTATTTGAGATACGCATCGTTTTGTGAGCTGCTAAAAGTGAGTTTTTAGTTTTTTGTGATGTCGAAATTTATTGAGCAAAGAATTTGCATAAAATTTTGTTTGCGGAATCAATTTTCTGCTGAAAATACGTTGAGGTTGGTGCAAAAAGCCTTTGGTGATGAGACTATGTCTAAAAAAACTGTTTACAAGTGGTATAGTGATTTCTAAGCCGGCTGTGAACGTGTCGAAGATGAAGAGCGTCCTGGGCGACCATCAACCTCAACCGACGAAGCTGACGTCCAACAAATCAAAGATTTGGTGTTGAAAAACCGTCGATTAACGATTAGAGACCTTGCTGATGAAGTTGGCATATCGAAAGGCTCAGTCAATAGCATTTTGAAGGATGTTTTAGGCCTCAAGTGCGTCAAATCTCGTCTGGTACCGAATTGAATTTTTTGGAAAAAAGGCGCTGCGTTTTTCGCCAAAAACTCAACTCATATCGTTCCGCAACCACCATTTTTACCTGATCTGGTGCCGTGCAACTTCTGGCTGTTCAACGAGCTCAAAAGAACGCTTCGGGGACACCGTTTTGATACGATAGAGGAGATTCAAGCCGCAGCGAAGATGGAACTAAAGGCCATCTCGGAAAATGACTACAACCAGTGTTTCGAAGACTGGAAAATCCGTTGGCATAAGTGCATTGCTTCGGGAGGGGATTACTTTCAAGGGGGTGAAATTGATTTGGAAGAATAATTAAAGAATTTTCAAAATAAATACAATGTCACCTTATTTTTTAGAAAGATCGTACACGAATTTTATTGTGTGCTTATGACTGCCTTGTTGGTCTAGTGATTTGTTTCAGAGTCTGGGTATTTTCTATTTCTATGTATAATATGTTTGTATTTACAAAAAAAAAGTTTTTTCATGTATTTACATCAGTTGTTTAGTACCCATAATACAAACTCTGCTTAGTTTGGGACTACATGGCTTTATGTGTAAGATGTCCGAAGCATTTTTTTTAATTAATGTGTTTATTTAATAAAATAATATATTACTACAGAATAATAAAATAGTCAAAGGTTTGTTCAAAACAAAATTGAGAGACACACTCCTGACACTCCTTCATGATGAGAAAATTTTCGAACCTACTACTAGTCAGAGATAAGACATTGGTGTGTGTAAATTTTAATTTTAGGTTTTTTGTATAATCATACAGGTAAATAATAATATAGTGTTCATTAGTCAAAAAAGTGCGTGTCAAGCCACGCATAGAATAGGGTTCCGTAGTCAGCTATGCTGGTAGGTAGATTTAAAATTGTTATGTTTACTTATTATTTTTATAATTTGGTACGAAGTTTTCCAAGTAAGTGTATTTTACAAGTTAGGCCCCTATAAAGTTGAATAACTCGCACACGGATACCTAAATCGAAAAATGGCTTTATCAACCTCGCAATGTGTTTAAAAAATTTATCTAATGATAGAAAATACCACTAACCTATAACTTAGTACTCACTAAGACAAGCACAATATAAATAAGAAAGAAAAATTCAATTAGGTTAGAAAATAAAAAAAGATTGAAAATAATCAAAAATAACTTAAAATGAGTGCAAGAAACAATCAAAAATATAATAAATATTAAAAATTTGGGTCATCTTATACACAACATCATCTAGTCCCAAACTAAGCAGAGCTTGTATTATGGGTTTAGTACCCTGTACAACTGATATAAATACATACATAATATACATAGAAAACACCCAGACTCCGAAACAAACATTTGTGGATCACACAAATATTTAGTCCGACCCGGGAATCGAACCTGAGACCTCTCGATCAGCAGCCGCATTCGCTAACCACACAACAACACAACAACCAGGAAGTCGAGGTCGAGTCCAATATGAATGAGGAATAGACGAAAAATACTACTACTAATTTGAATAGATCGTTAAATAAATAAATGAATTCAAGACTTACAAGTACTCTCAAGGTATTCTCAATAGGTGGCACTTGCATACAGTTATTAGTTTAACTATGTTATTAGTTTAACTATGACTGTACGGTTGGTCTAGTGGCTTAAGCGGTCGCCACGCCGCTTCCTACTGCGCCAAGTGTCGTGGGTTCAAAATCCCACGTGGGATAATACTTTGTGTGATTCACAAATTGTTGTTCTGAGTCTGGGTGTTCTTTGTGTCCGTTACATGTATGTTTGTAAAGTACCCCGCGACACAGGAATTTATATTCCTAATGCGGGAGAGTTGTCTTTTTAAAAAAAAAAAAACTAGGAATAAATTTAAATAACCTGTGTTGTAACGAAACCATAAATTGCATATAATTGCGGTTTAATCTTAAATAACTCGAAAACGAAATTTAAATCGAAAATTGGCTTTAACAACCTTGCAATGTTTTAAAAAATATATCTCATGATACCCCACACGATGGGATAGACGCGAGAAAAAAAAACGTCCCCACTTTACGTGTAGGGGAGGTTTCCCAAATAAAAATATTTTTCATAATTTTATTGTAGCGCTTTGTCGACGTAATTACAAGACATATTCGTGCAAAGTTTCATTTGACTAGCACTAACCGTTTGGGCGGTAGGCCGAGTACGGACGGACGGACGGACAGACGGACATAACGAATCTGTAAGGATTCCGAGTCATGAACTACGGAACCCTAAAAAGAGGTCATCTCGCGATCAAACGTCAAAGTTTGATGAGTTTAGTATGTATAATTTTTCCATTCCTTTATTGTCTTTTTGACAGGTCACGCCTATAAATTACCGTTTTTTTTCTTCGAAATAATGTGTAGTAATGTCGTACTTTATGGACCGGTAGTGAAGTGCCCTGTGCATAACTAACAATCACAGACTATAAAACAGATTTGAAATACGATAAATAGATTAAACGAATAAAATAATCTATCACATAATCAAAATAATTTGACTTTATTTAAGTTTTATTTCTGTAAATTTAATAAAATAAAAAGGAAATTAAAATAATATGACTTCAAATTTGATTATTTGCAAGGAATTAAGTCAAAATCTTAGAAGAATTTAAGTTCAAACCAAGAGTAAAAAACAATAACTCCATGCATTAAGTTGTTTTTAGACGACTGCCTTCAAATGTAACTATGCACGTGTTAGATAAGAGAAAAGATGAGATTAAACATACATAGAGATTTACATTTTATCTATTAAAATATTTAGAACGAAAGGAATTTCAGTATATCAAATCAAACCAAGTCAAATCATATTAAACCTTTTTTTATTTCAACGTCCAGTAGTCAGTCAGTTAGTCAGTCGTGATTCTATTCGTCTGTTCCAAGGAGATTGTGTAGATCCTATGGAGAAGAACAGACAAGAAACTCCATGGACACTCTTTTCCAACATATTTACATACATATTTCACATTATACACATATTAATAAATCAAACATTATAAATTATTACAAAAGTAAAGAACATTTTAATAAAAGGAAATACACAAACGTGAATGGTATACTTAGCTTTTAAATCTATATAATATCCTCAATTACTGGTTGAATAGTAGCGAGCTCCGTACTGGTCCACGTCTCAACGAGAAGTCTCCCTGTCCAGTCGGAACCCTCGCTTTTATAGGCGACGACAAACAAGTACGACACATGTATTTTAATCAAGTTCCTTCATCAAAGTACATTATTTTCAGAATGTGTTCAAAGTAAACTATTAATACAAACATATATCAATATTTATATAAAATATATAGTTAAAAGTAATAATAATCTCATTAACATTACTAAACAGTGTTTATAGGCAACGACAACTGAGCAAAACATACGAGTATGTATTTTATCAACTACCGTCATCAAACAATATGTTCAGAAAATATTTAAAGTAAACTATTGACAAACATATCAATATTTATCCAAAGTATTTAGTTATATTAATAAGTAAGTACATTTACATGAATCTAACACACGCGTTAGTAAAATAAAACTAATTATCATCAACAACCTTTAACGGTCCACTGCTGGACATAGGCCTCTCCTTAGAAAGGAGGTTTTGGCCTACTATACCACGCTGTCCAGACGGGTTGGTATAGGGTTGGTTTCAAGTTTTCCTTCTCTTTGCATCGATGTTGCCTTGCGTAGTTTATCCCTAAGTCGCCTTTTACGACACCCGCGGGATGAATAGGGGTGGTGACACTCTATATTCTAAATCCGTCAACACATGGTAAAAAAAAACTAATTAACTAATAATTAATATTTAAACTAAAAGTCTTTAATGAAATCGATTTAAAGTTCTTCTTATATAAAATTAATTTTGATTTCAAATCGAAACGGTGACGGTGACGTGTGAGGGAGTAACTAATTACGAAATTTCTTGAACTGTCAAAAGGATAATAAAGATATGGACAAAGTATAAGTAATCAGTGTACATAATAGTTCAATACTTAATACTAATAAGTATTAATAAAGAATTAATAAAGAAAAACATGATTACATTGTTAAGTTTTAATCTTCAGTTAAATCGTCGTAGAGGAGCTACTATTTCTGCGGTGACATTAACAGCCACTAATACTGCTATTTTAAGTCTTGCTATTAGACCAACTGGACGGTCGTTACAAATGGGAGCTGGACTTGTTGAAATATCTTCTTCACTGTTGTGTTCTACCGTAGATTCAGTCGAAATAATATTAGTGATGTTGTCCGTGGTAATATCAGTGGCATCTTCAGTAAAAGTCAAGGTAGTGCCATTGGAATTATCTTCCACGGTAGATTCGGTAAGGATATTATCCGTACTGATATTGTCCGTGGTATCATCAATGGCATCATAGGTGACAGAGAAAGTAGTACCGCCAGTACTGTTATTTGCATCACCAATGGTAGTTTCATAGGTGCTAGAATTCGTAGTGTCGTTGCTGTTATTATCTGTAATTTCATAGGTTGTTGTATAGGTAGTGTGATCGTCAGTATTATCAGTAGTATAAGAAGTTGTGTCATCGGTGGTATGATAAATGGTATTTTCGGTTGTAGTATTATTGATGTTTGTACCATCATGAGTGATATTTTCTGTGGTAACATTATCATCAGTAGTATAAGCAGTAATTACATCGGTGGTATAATCAATGGTATCTTCTGTTGTAATATTATTGATGGTTGTACCATCATTAGTGATCTTTTCTGTGGTAACATCAGTGACATTATCGGTGCCAGCAAAAGTAGTATCATCGGTATTTTTATTTGCATCACCAGTTGTAGTACCCTGAGTATTTATATCCGTCGTTTCATTGGGTATATAATAATCGGTGGTGTGATTGACAGTACTTTCGGTGATGTGATCAATAGTATCAGTGGTAGTACCGTCAGTTGTGATATTGTCGCTATCATCTGTTTCATATAGTAAGCAATCTCTATCGGATATTCCGGGCGGTAAATATCGAAAAGAATCTACTAAGACAATGCTGCTTGCTGAAGCTACGCCTAAAATAGAAACCTGAAACCAAAAGTATCATAAATAAAGTGCAAAATATTTTATTCAAATCATTCGCGTTATTTGTAAATTATCAAGAGTAGGAAGATAATCAAATTAAGTGAGCCGTGAGGCAAATGTCATATTCCTAAAGCAACTTGCCTCAGGGAAAGTGTTCTTCTTTGAGGCAAGTAGCAAATTCTTAAGCAACTCGCCTCACGGGTTCTTTAGAAAACTTACTTTATTAATTTTTTCTTACACATGTATAATTGAAAGTTTCACATATAGTATTAAGCTATACACAATATAATTTATGCAATATAAGTTTTATATAAAGTACTATTTATCGAAGGTATACAATTCTAAAGTATTCTTAATTTAAAAAGGGATGCTACAAAGGTAAAAGTATTTATTGACAGATTTTGATAAACATGTGGTCATCTTATTATTAAATACGTTAAAAAAATTTAACTTGTTTACGATAAACTTGTTTTTACTTACACAAACTAACACAAAATGTGTAAAAATGCAGATGAAACTTCGGAAAACCACGTATTGTGTAAAGTTTACCCGAGGTTTCAGGGATCTATAAAATCATTTTATTGTTATTTAGTGCTAAATGTGTTTATAAGGACGACACAATCATTTATTTAAGTTATTTCTTGTCCACTTACAAGCAATGTTTAATAATTTAATAGGAGAGATATATTCCAATTCATAAATCTCTCAAGTAAGTTAAAATGACCACATTTTAAATTATAAACTCGAAATCAACAACATCTTCTTCTTCTACAACTGTAGCAACTGTTTGCTTTAGACAGTAAGGGAGCAAACTAACTGGAAACAGAAGAAATAATGGAAACAAACCCGACATCAATCCGTCTTACTTTCGCGGTACTGTAAGATAAAATCTCCTTCCAAAAGAAAGGTTTTTGTTCAGCAATAGATTTTTAAGGGCTATTGATATGATGTTATGATGAATGTTGAGTTTTGTAAAAATATAATTTGTAGCATAGATCAAGTAAAACTATTTAATGTCCCTAATTATTATCATTTGCCATTGAGATGTATGCCATAAACAATGATTTTTTTTATATTTAATGGATAACCGTCATAGTATAAATACTATTAGTTATTATACACACAAATATTTACATTGGGCTTAAAAATAAAAAAGTAATACTTACACGCCCCCTGAACGCTGTGTTACCAATTACGGTTATTTTAATAGTGCTCCAAGCTCCAGGGAAATCAGGCCCGAATAGATTACTCGAACCCGCATCTGCATTAAATTCATCCAATACCATAACTTGAACTATATTCTGAATCCCAGCCATGAATGCGTTCACTTCAATAACACCACCAGGAACCATGTCAAAAACTGGTGATGAGACACAGCTTAGTATCTGATCCGGGTATATAAACTGTGTGCTACGCTCATGGAAAGCTGCCATGTTTATATTTTCAAAAGTCCCAATTGCCCATGTCCCAGGCATTGATGTACATATTCCCGTATTTGCTGAAAATTGCTCATCAAAGGCTTCTTCAAATGTAAATCTTTCACAAGATAACACACATGAAACCGTTGTTAATAAAAGAAGCACTTTGTGCATCATTGTGGTACGTAACTACTGTTCGTCACTGCAATAGACTAAGAATCTTTATGCATCTTAATATAAATGCATTATCGGTTTGTATCTGTAGATAAGATATGCTTTTCAGTAAATAGTTTGTTTAATGTTGCCGATATTATTCACATGTAGTAATGTTATGTGTAGATAACTTTTTGTGTAATCTGTAGGTTTATTGTTTTTTGATTAAATAAGTTTAAATGTCTTTGTGATGTGTGCTTTTGAACTATAGGAAATTCAATTCATATTCGAATGGTATCACAGGACTAAGAAGTAAGTGGTATTTCTATTAACAATGGCCCCAACAACCATAGACATTTCAACGACCTTCTCCCGATCCTGTAAATAAGTTATTTTCTTGGAAGACAGGTGTCATACGATTTGGTTGATCAGTAGCTCGTGATCAAACGACCACGCGTCATTTTCTTCTTCGTCTTTTAGCCTATTTGTTAGCTGAACTAGACTCCACCAAACACATATGTTTACAAATAGGACACTAGCCTACTGAGGCTCCACCACGCTGTTAATATGTCGGCGCCTCACTCCGAAATTAATTCGCGTACTCACCCAAACAACCGTCCTAGTAAGGTCCATACATTAGTCGGTACCTACCAAACGCTAGTTTTAAGGCTAGACAGAATGGCACCGTCCAATAATGTTCGAACCACTTTTACCGCCTAAACCAGTGACTTTCGGGGAGTGATTTATCGCATTTTGAGCTCATACAGGACTTCCTTGCTCCTACTCCGATAACGCGAGTCAGGTCATAGAAACTTACGTCCATATACGCCAATAGATCAAAATACGGGACACGTTCTGAAACTGTCGCCATCTCCTATGTTTTTGTCCCAATTATCTAGTAATTCACATAAGGTACTATTTTAATTTATGCTAGGTACAACTTAGCCAATGTTGCTTTTTGCAACATAGAGACGAATAAATTACCTAAGAAACCGCACGATGAGAATGCGTTACGCGAAGGATAACTATTAAGACTATTGTAAATTAAAACACGTAGGCGAGCTAGGTCTATAGATATAGTTTAGGTATCTAACCCAAACCTCAGCTTTCCATTAAAATAACCCAATTTTGTTTTGAACACTGGTCACTAGATCAGCAACTAATTTATCATAAAACTATTAATCAGACTTATAAGATCACCAACATAAACAACGGAAAATAATAAAACTGAGGACCTATTCGTGCATATTATATTTAAAGAATCATCCTCTAGTACCTAACAGTTTTCTTCTGTTGTGAATAATTTGAAGGGATACACATAATAGTTTACACTTTACTAAAATAAACATACCTATAATCACATACATCACCCATAACCTTTAATCGTTGAGGAGTTGTATCTTCCATCATTATCTCATCAGTACACTCGTAGGATGATGAATACCAGACGCAAACACTGAAATGTCTTTAATAACTATATTAACTTTATCTGTGCTTATAAAATTTGAGAGTTTCTGTCGATTTCCTTAGAATCCCATCATCATCCTAGTATGTCCTTTCGGACACAAAAAGCATTTTCAAGATCGGTCCACAATTGACAGAGTAAATTGATGAACATACATTTTTTTCCAGTGGAACATAGGACCACTTTTTTGAAGTAGAAAACAGCTATATGCCAGTGTGAGTCCCAAACAAACAAACAGATGGAAAATAAAATTATTTTTTAGATAAGCACCGTATAATATACTTAATGCAATTAAAATACAGTTATGAAACATGAAACGAAAATATTTGCCTAGAAACACTAAAAATAAACTAGTTTTTAATTTGTTGACTTAAATTATCATGTGGCATTCTTGTCTATGCCTAATTCTCAAGTAAAGTACTAGGTAGGCCGAAAATCGGTTTCAAGTCAGTGCCAAGCCAGAAATATATCTGTATCTAAAAAATCTAAAACTAGAATTTATAGTATAATGTGAATAGGATTACGTCATCCGTAGGACTTTAGTAATATAACTCATTAGTCCAACGTTAAAAAAAAATGTTTAGCATACTATATCATAATGAATTTCATTATGAGTGTCCAAAATCACCCAAGAGTTCAGACTTATCTACAAAATTCGTTTATAATGACATCTTCCCAATTCAATTTTTTTTACTTTAAGTCATGTCATTTATTATCATGAGCTTATTGCTAGTTTCCCTAAGATTTTTTACTTACCATCATACATTAGTATCATAATTTCGAGAATTTTGCCACACGTTGTTTCAAAATCATAAAACACCTACTAGACACATCGTTTATCATATATGTTTTGGTATCTACCGGCACCTAAACTAAGTTTACAAATAAAAATAAAAGGAAATAGCAATATATTCAAATAAATCGAATGTTTTCAGAGTAAAATGGCGAATACGACACTCTGGGGAGGCATCGCAACTTTTTAAATAAATATCTCAAATAAATAATATTGGCGTAGCTATAGGAGTTGATAGAATGTATCACACCGGTTGGTTTAAAATGTTTAATCTTAACTTAAAATGTTTAAGTTTGACTTTAACGCTAGGTATTTCCGCAGTGGGAGACACCTAGCGTTAAAGTTTAAAATCTTTGTAAAACGTATTCTTTTGTCTGGCGTATGACTTGTCAATCATTATCTTAATGGTTCGCATGATTTAGTCTACCAGCCTTTGGCTTTTATGAAAGTATTGCACTAATAAGTTTGTTTTTTTTCCTTAATCGTTTCTTTGCGTCTCTATCTATCTATCTATCTATCTATCTACTGTTATTTTATAGTTAGTGGTAGTGCAAACGTAATAAAAGCTATTTTTATTTTGCATTATATTCGACTACTAACTCCACAAATACATATATACACTGATTATACATGTATATAATCAACATGTAAAATCGTGCAATTTTTAATTGGCATTATCTATTTTTATTTATTTATTTATTATCACAAGCATCTGTAAATGAGACGTGAATCACGAATCCAGAAGTTAATATTGTTTTTTTTTATGTTTTAGATTTTATAGGATCGAACTAATTGGCGTGCAATTGAAGAGGCCTATGTCCAGCATTGGACTGCGATAATAATGACATATAAACTATCTTTTTGGGTGAGATGTTACATATAGTATTATACATTATTATTATTATTCTCTTTATTTGATAATATTAACATATAAATTACATTTTTAAATATAAATATAAAAAATACATTTAAAAATATAAAAAATAGTAGACCACCGACTTCGGGTACAGGGACCAAGAAACCGGTGGTTAGGACTCCAAAGACAGGAACCTCCTCACTATACGTGCCGTGTCAAGGAGGACCGCCTTCTGCATCAGACCCTTGATCCAGCCGTCCAACGTGAGCCTCTTAAGGTGTTGGTCGAGGCTCTTGGCTATCAAACCATGAACAGAAACGACTATCGGAACAATGATCGCCGAGTCGACATTCCACATATCGACAATCTCGTGAGATAAATCCAAATATTTTATTTGTTTTTCTTTTTCAACCTTGACGAGATTCTCGTCATGAGGAACAGCGATATCGATAATCATTGCGAGGCGCTGCGATCGATCTATCATCACAATATCAGGCTTATTGGCGACAATAGTCCTGTCTGTGATAATAGATCGATCCCAATATAATGTAGCACGACCATTCTCGAGAACTGGGTCGGGCACAAATTTACAAGTTGGTATTTAAGGGCAAGTTGCTGATGTACAATCCTGGCTACTTGGTTGTGTCTGTGCAAATATTCACCGTTAGCAAGACGAGAACAACCAGAAATTATATGCCTGATAGATTCCCCGGGTCGGTGACATGCCCGACATATGTCAACCGTACCGTCCTTCAGTATATATTTCCGATAGTTATTCGTCATGATGACTTCGTCCATAATTGCACAAACAAAACCTTCGGTTTCTCCAAAGAGATCACCATACCGTAGCCAGGAAGTCGATGCTTTAAAGTCTATATCGGGCCCGTTCAAAGCCCGATAAAACCGACCATGAAGGTCTTTGCCCTTCCATACCTCCTTGCGATCATCAGTACTAAGTACTACAGGTTTGCGCCAATTCTCTTTAGCCAGAGCGAGTGGAGTGAGTCCGTTATCCACTGCACCTACATTGTGATGCACCCCCATGTCGGTATTAAGAAAATATTCTCTGAGATTGTATATCTCGCGATTATGTAGGGTCTTGATATTTAAAAATCCACGACCCCCAAACTTTCGCGGGATGTACAATCTCATAACCGATGAACGTGGGTGGTGCATTCGGAATGCAGTAAGTAAGGTACGAACTCTCCTGTCAAGGGCATCTAATTCGGTCTGAGTCCATCTAAGTATACCAAAGGAATACATCAGAACCGGCATGACCCAACCGTTGTAGGCTCGCACCTTGTTACCCCCTGATAAAAGACTTTTAAGGACTTTTTTCAGGCGGCCGAAGACGCGTTCCCGCAACGTTTGCTTCACATCAGATTCTGGTATTCCCAAGGATTGTGAAAAGCCTAGATATTTGTAGGTTTCGGTGGCAGAGAGAGACCTAAGTTTTATTGAATCTGAAAGTTCTAATCCTTCAGATTCCACAATAACACCTTTCTTTACATACATGACTGCACACTTGTCCAAACCAAATTCCATTTTGATAGAATTACTAAAGTTTTCAGTAACCTTTAGTAACTCCATCAATTGTAATTTAGTGGGAGCCAGTAGTTTCAAATCATCCATGTAAAGCAGGTGTGATATAACCCGATTACCTCTCTGCAACCTATAGCCTAACCCTGAACCCTCTAAGAGAGTGCTAAGAGGGTTCAAGGCCAGACAAAACCACAAGGGACTCAGACTGTCACCTTGAAAGATACCCCTCTCGATCTTTACAAATACGTCGCTTACCGCAGTTCGGCGACATCCAGGATAGCAGAGGACTGTCCTCCATTGCCCCATACATGACTTCAAGAAGTTGCACAGAGTTGTATCAATTTTATACAACTCCAGCACCCTCAAAAGCCAGGAATGGGGAACCGAGTCGTAAGCCTTCTTATAATCTATCCAACATGTCGCCAAACCCTTACGATTACGACGTACTTGTTGGCTAATGGTCATATCAACGATAAGGAGCTCTTTAGTGCCACGGGTCCCACTTCTACATCCATTCTGAGAAACGGAAAGTATCGAATTATTATTTACATGTGTAGTAATTTTGAGTCTCAGAATAGATGTAAGAAGTTTATATAAAGTTGGTAAACATGTAATGGGCCTAAAGTTTTTGGGATCCATGGCACTACCAGATTTATGGAGTAAATGGGTTATACCAGTTGTTAAAAATTGTGGTAATGAACCAGAATCCAATGCTGCCTGGAATTGAGATGCCAAACACCCATGTGAGCTTCGGAACCACTTAAGCCAAAAGTTGTGCAGACCGTCCGGACCAGGTGATTTCCAATTTGGCAATGAACGGACTGCACAACTTACATCATCTTTGTCAATGATGATTGGTTCCATAGTTGTTACAGACTCACATGAGTGTCTGACATCTCGCATCCAGTCACCATCTGTATGGGTGACAGGCACCGACCAGATGCTACGCCAAAATTCATTTGTGGCATTTTCATCTGGCAAGTACCCATCGCGCTCACTTGGATCTGGTTCTTCCCATTTCCGGTACACCCACTTCTCATTACTTTGGAACATGCGATTCTGATACTACCGATTTCCGCGTTTTTTGTACCGTCTTATCCTATTTGCCCATGCATACACTTTTTGCTTCAAGAAGTCTATGCGCTCTGTGACACTAGACAAGTACTGTTGAGGACTGATGGAAGTCCCCAAGAATGCCTGTTTCACAAAGCGCATGACTCTCGGCCGCGTATTACCAGCCTGGAAAGCAGTTAGTTTACCGATGAGTGTCCTAGTCTCAGTAATACGACGTTCTATTCTATACTGCCAAGCTGGCAAAGTATTTTTGGGTCGAGTAGCAATTCTGTCTTCAGCAAATTTAATACCAGCTACTCGACAAACTGCAATAGCCGCACAGTAAAGAATAGAATGTGTATCACTAAGATCTTTGCTATTATCAAAATAATCTGATAATAACGAATTCAGGGCACTCACCAGTGCTAAATTTCGTTTATGAATGGGCAAACGGGGTAACCGGGGTCTGTTATGATAATCAACATACCGGTATTTCTAAACCGTATCCTCCAAAGCGCTCCTTATTCTATCATTATATTGGGTACTCATGGATATAACTTCACTCTCCTCTTGTTCATCAACATTATTATTATGTGGTAGAATTGGTGTACTATTCGCTTCCAAATACAGAGCATGTGACGAAGAAGGGATAGCCAAGGTATTCCGTACGTCCGAGCGTATCCTCTCAAGTACGGCCTCATCTAGCAGATGGCATCGCTGTATAGCCCGCACTTGATCCAACAATCGTTGCGCTGATACGTTGACGGCTGGCTCAAGCTCCTGAAACAGAGAGACTAGTCGAACACGGTACGCAGTAAGGTTTGTTCCCAACTCTGTAGCCCGAAAATATGCCCGCATGACGTTCTCATTTATTGTATGTGACCATTTCATGCGGTGCACACCACCACCGGTAGCGGGGACCCTTTTCGAGGTCAGTGGTCCTCGGGATCCCAAGCTGTCTGGTGGCCGGGTTCTCTTCTGCCGACGTACAGGTGTTGGCGACGTCGGCGGAGAGAAAAACTCGTCGCTCGAAGTAGAGCTCGACGTCTGTGCACTATTCGGAACTTCTATGATTTCTTCCATTGACGGCACGGCGGAGCGGAGCGACGAGTCCGGGGATGATCGTTGTGCTCTGCTTCTAGCTCTGGTTAACATCTTTGAGAATTTCTCATTTTACCGATATTTATAATGCTTTTGACATGACGTATTAAACGTCATGTCTTTAAAAACAGATTTTTCTATGTTTATTACATTGCGATTCATTTTATTTCTTTTATTTCATTATTTTTATAACATTGAGTTATTTAAAATACATATATTTCGTTTTTAATATGGTTCTTAATGGAAAAAATAATTTATTTTAAAAATATGTAGAAGAAATTCTGATGTCTTTGAGTGTTGCTAGATTATATTATTATTATTATTGTTATAAATGCGTGACCTCATACCTACGTAATATAATATATTATGTTAAGTATAAGGTCACAGAATTGTTTGTAAAGTTAAAAGTAACGAATGAGATTACAAAATAACAAAATTTTACAAAATTTAGTTTTTATGTGATTAATTACCTATAGTATGTATTCACTCAAAAAAAATGGACTATAACACTTCAAGATAATAAATATATCTAACAGTAAAATATTTTTAGAATTGTATATAAAAGAAACATATATATAGGGTCGATTTGAGAAACTTAGAAGTCGGTTACAAAATCAACCTTGAAGTCACATCACGTATCTAAATTTAAAAAATCTCCTAGCACAACTCTTCTAGAATTAATCTAGATAAAAATAAAGACAAATATACATGAACAATAAACCTAAAAACTAAAAACCTTTAAAATTATAATAAAACTAGAATATATTATTATAAGGAGACCCTTTAGGCAAGGTTTCGAAGATACTGGCAGCGTTCCCCCTTTGAATAGCTATACTAATTCTTTGTCCGAGGTAGCTGCCAGCTCTTCGGTCCCCTGTGAGGTCGACTAACCTTCTTGATATTTCTTTAAAAAGCCTTATAGCGCTGGGACCCCACGGACCAAGGGTCTCGACACCGAATGGGACAAAATCATATTCGGAGCCTAGACCCTTGTATTTGCATGCTTTAGCTTTTTCAGCCGCTTCACAAGCCGCACCAGCTCTGTTGTTGGTTCCATGTAGATGGGAAGGGGCCAGCGTGTCTGAACAGGTGGCATCCCATACCAGCACCCGACCCATCTTCCATGGAATGAAGCTCATACCGTCTGGTCTCTTGCCATCGTCTCTTGCAATAACAGTCGGCTCAAGTAGACTTGGCACGTTGACGGTGGCAAGGGACCGGCGTATGATATTGTTAAGTGCGGCATGTCTCGAGAAGCGACCTGCACTTTTTTGGCAAGACAGTCCGTGATGTCCTAGCTTGTCGACATCGCTGCCACAGGGACATTTATGAGGAGCGCAGACCGGAACCCCAAGCCGTAGACAGGTTGCGATTCGGAGCGTGTCAGGCTCAAGGAATGTTCCTGTATTTGACGAAGGGTACGCGTGAAGCCAGTAGCCGGCCTCATGCGCACCCACGGCCAAAAGCCTAGCACGCGCCGAACCTGTACTACAGCTCAAAAGATTATCAAAAGTCAATTTACAATTTATGTCGTCCCAGCTCCTCTGTGAATTTGAAGAAACTGGAAAACTTTGACCTGGGCATGCAATTAAGAAAGCGTTTCTAGCTTCTTTCAAGCCAGCAATCTCAAAGTTTGAAGGGGGTGTCCTTAAAATTTTACTTATGAGATTTGCTGAACTATGAACAGAAGATAGGAAGGCTGGTAAAGCAACACTGGACATTTTGCGAATCCCTAAACCGCCATAGCGGATGGGTAGGGATGCTTGGGTCCAAGATTGCTCGTTTAGTTTAGTCGTATTGATTCTAAGCTTATTTTGATTAAGACGTCGATTTGTGTTAAAAGATCTGGGTGATTCCAAAAGGATCAGATTATTTAGCAGTCTTTAGTCTTCTAGAATAGACTTGACTAGTCTAGTTTTTCTTGACGAATCGAAAAGTGGTTGTTTGACTTTTGGATGTAAAAAGTTTGGCTGAATCTGTATTTTATCTAAGTGTTTGTCGAAAGTCTTTTACAAAGCATGTCAGGCATTCCAGGAAAAAGCAACACTTCGATCTTTTATATGTATATAACTTTATTGTATTCTAAAGCTTTACAGAGTTTTTGGTTTTATATACAAACAAATAGTAAACACTTACACCAATTTTACCAAGTAATCTTAGAATAGTCTGGAATCAAATAAAATGTTGATAACAGTTGAAAATTGTTAGTTTATGACTATAGAGTTCACGAACTAAGGGTAATAACTAATATTATACTTAATACCCTCAAATACTAATACTACTTGTATAACTACTGTAATACAAGTACATTAGTTAATTTAATTTAATTTGCATCCTCAACATAGAGTCCAGAAAGATTTGATCTTTTAGAAAACATATTTCTAGGTAGTAGAGCCACGCTGATTTAAGCACCAATGGGCCGGTTCGACCGGGGCGGTACTACCCGGGGAGACTACGCAGAAAACCAACGAAAACTGAAAGCATTCGTACAGTCGTATTTTGTTGCAAGTCCGGCTGCCTAATGATGCAGAATCATCACACAAGGCCACCATGGTATGGTTCAGTATGTTGCATTCTCTGCACTCACAATGAGAATGGTGACTCTTGGATTGGTGGATGAAGTGGAAACTAATGCTTTCCATCTAGCACAGTATAATCACTTTGATAAGCTGCAATTTAAAAATAAATTGATAATAATAGGTTTTCCTCAATGATGGACTATGACTCAAAACATAAAGAGAAAGCAATATTTAAGATTACATTAAAATGGTATGGTCTAAGATGCGAGCGAAGATCGACCTTCACCGATCTGTTAACTGGATAAAAAATATATTCTATTAAATAAAATAAGTTTCTTAACGTAACCCACATGGGACGCCAATCGAAAATGTTTATTTACTACTACAAGCAAGCTTGATAAAAAATTATAAAATCTCTAAATTTCTTACATTATCAGATAATCCGTAAATAAAGTGCCACATTGTGCAAACAAATCATACTTCATTTACTTTACGGTTAATAAACTAATTGAGTATAAATATAAATATTTTTAACATATAACATACAGCGCCATCTAGCTTCAAACTAAGCAGAGCTAGTACTATGAAATCTAGATTGACTGATTTTATACGTATAAACTTTTTTTGTAAATACATACATAATATACAAAGAAAACACCAAAACTCGGAAACAAATATCCGTAGATCATACAAACATTTCGTCCAACCCAAGATTTGAACCCGAGACCTCCACACAGCAGTCGAATACACTACCACGGCGCCACCAAGGTAATCCAATCAGCAGTTGCGGTCCATGCAGTTAGCAAGTCTCGGTAAAGGTGCGACTACTTCCGCGGAGATATTAACAGCAACTGATACTGCCATCTTAAGTCGAGCAATTAAAACATATTTAGGGTCGTCACAAATGGGGGTTGGTTTTGTCGAAATATGTTCTCCGCTCTCATGTTCAACCGTAGATTCAGTGGGAATAATATCCGTACTGTCATTAGTGATGCTGTCTATGATAATGTCAGTAACATCATCAGTAAAAGCAAAGGTAGTTCCATTGGAATTACTATTCGGATCAAGAGTGGTAGTATCATAGCTGGTAAAATCTATAGTGTGATGAGTATTACTAGCTGTCACTTCAGAGTTTGTATAATCGAAAGTATAATCAGTGGTATGGTTGATAATATCATTGGTGATATGATCGACAGTCTGATCGGTGGAATCATTGATGGTGGAACCGTCATTAGTTACATTTTCCGTTCTTTCATCGAAATCAGTAAAGGTAGTGCCATCAGAATTACTATTTGGATCTTCTGTGGTAGTGTAGTAACTGGTCAAATCCGTAATGTGGTAAGTGCTATTAGCCGTCGGTTCTGTTGTTGTGGAATCAATAGTTTGATCGCTAATATCATTAGTGGTATGATCGGCAGTATTATCGTTGGAATCATTGATGGTAGTGCCGTCATTAGTGTCGTTTTCCGTTCTATCGGCGATATCAGTAAGGGTGGTGCCATCATAGTTACTATTTGGATCTTCGGTGGTAGTATAGTAGCTGGTAAAATCCGTACTGTGGTAAGTGCTATCAGCCGTCGGTTTTGCTGATGTAGAATCAATAGTATGATCTCTAATATCATTAGTGGTATGGTTGGCAGTATCATCATTGGAATCATTGATGGTGGTTCCGTCATTAGTGTCGTTTACCGTTCTATCGGTGAAATCATCAAGGGTAGCGCCATCAGAATGACTATTTGGATCACCAGTGCTAGTTTCATAGCTGCTAAAGTCCGTAGTCTTGTAAGTATAAGCCGTCATTTCTGCGTTTGTAAGATCAATAGTATTATCAGTTGTGTAATTGATAATATCATTAGTGGTATGATCGACAATATCATCAGTGGTATCGTTGAAGGTAGTACCACTATTAGTGACGTTTTCCATGGCATCGTTAGTGACAGCTAAGGTAGTGCCATCGGTAGCACTATTTGCATCACTGGTGGTAGTATCGTAAATGTTGTCATTCGATGAAAAATAAGTAGTTCGATAGATAGTGTCAATGGTAGTACTGTCAGTTGTAATATTGTTGTCATCATTATTGCCGCTTCCATATAGTGAGCAATCGTTTTTGGATATGCCGGGTGGTAAATAACGAATAGAATCTATTAAAACAGTGGATTTTGCTGTAGCTACGCCTAATATAGAAATCTGAAACAAGTAAATGATGAAAATAGAAACCAGAATAATAAATTTAAATTGGAAACAATTTATCACAGTAATAAATTAAGAGCTGCAAGGCAACTTAGGAAAAATTCTTAGCGACACGGTGTTCAGTATCATTTTGATATTCTGAAAATTCTATGTGTAATGACACTATCTATCAGCAGCAAATGCTTTAAAATTATTTGTTATTATTATTTACTTATTTAGAACCCCTTACAATATCTTAACAAGATTCATTCCTAAAAGAATATTGCAAACATTTAATGATATGACATCAATTAGTATTATGAACGTAATAGTAGGTGTAGTACATTAAATAATTACATGAATTTAACCTTAACTTAAGATTTCAGCATAAAAATCTTCTTTTATATACATAGTGGTTGCGTCGTCGTAATAAATATAGGTTGTATAAGCATTGATTGATTTTAACGAATTCAGAACGCGCTCTTTCATATTTTATGTATATGTATGTTTATCCGCTTCCTTCGATTTCCACTTTGTGCTAGCAACCAACCTATCGCGTGGTTTCGAAAAGTCAGTTCATTAGTCGCTACGTCTTCGAAAATGGCGCTAATGTCACATTCAGTTGTCTTCTGCATCTGAATTGCAATTGATTAATCGCAGCGTTAGGCTTATTTTTTGCTTAAGTAGCAATAAATAAGCCTAACGCTATTTCCAAAACACTCAATTTTTTGTACATGGTGTTAACAAGTGTTTCTTCATAGAGATATCAAGTCATTTCACCAAGCACTTCTTTCTGTTATCACGCACCACAACCTATTCTATGCCGTTCGCTAAAATACTGTCCACTCAATGAAATTTTTTAGTCCAAATTTTAACTATTTGCGAAACCATACATATTTTGATAACATTAATTATATCTAAACAAATATCTAATGAAACATAAAACAAAAACTGCTAAGATTTTCAAAATTATTGTGATACAAAGTAAAATTAGTTCATTAATAAATACTTACAAATCCTTTAAATGGTGAGAACCCAAGTATCTTAATTTGAATAGTACCCCAGCCTCCAGCAAAATTATGGCCCCATTGGGTAACGGAACCTGCATCTGCATTATCTTTATCCGAGACTGTAACGTGTATAAAATCGTTAGCCATATTGTTACTCATGAATATGTTCACTTCAATAATACCACCAGGATCCATATCAAACGCTGGCGACGAGACGCAGCTAAATTGTTCATTCGGAGAAACAAACTGTTCACTGCGCCCGTGAAAACCTTCCATGCTTATACTTTCATAAGTCCTAATTGTCCATGTGTTATCAGTGAATGCACATATTCCTGACTCCGTTGAAAACAGTGAAAAGTCGTCGTTATTGTCTTCAAATGTAAATCTTTCACATGAAAATGCATATGATAACACTGTTAATAGAACAAAAACTATGTACATCTTAATGGTTTGTATCTACTGTTCGTAATGCCAGTAGCCCCGAAATCTTCATTAATATTGCTATAAATATTAATCATTATTATACTCAGATAAGATATTTTTCTAAGTAATTTGTTTATTATGGTCGATAGAATTTACACCTATGTGTATGTGTGATAACTTTTTCATACACACAATTCACAACTCATGAATCTCCCGACAGTGCTGCCAAATCCATATGTTTCAGATATATTGTTTGTGAAGAAATTATTTTAAATTTTGGTTTTAGTTCTACAAATCAAGATTGAAATTCTGATCAATTTAATAATAAACATTCTGGTGTATGGCCAGTTAATGCAGGACTGACAAATAGTTCAATCACAAGTACACTATATGCACGAGTATTGGAGTATCTCTGCTCCAGTCAACATTAAGTTGTCCCCACCCGCGGACCCACAGCTGTACCTAGGTCTTTTTTATTGCATACCAGTCTGGTCAATGCTAATCTTGTGTAAGTCGTCACTCCATCTGGCCTGTGGCCGTCCTGCACTACGCTTATTGTGACTTAATTTCTACTCTAGAACATTTGTACTTCAACAGTTATCAATTCTGCGGCAAATTTAGCCAGTCGATAGCCATTTCAGCTTGTTAATTCTTTTAGCTACGTCGATGACCTTCGTTTTCTGAAGAATCAACTTATTCCTGATATAATACCTTAGAGAAATGCTGAGCATAGCTTGGTACTAACTGCACTCTAACTGGCACGCTAAATGACGCTGAACTTATGAACACACCGTACCGAAGTACATGTGTCATCGCCCAGTCGAACGTCCCAGTCTCGAGGATCAACTTACTTAATTTGCTTCTAAAAAAATGCTAATGCTGCATTTAGTCATCCGTACCTTTGTCCCGCGAAATATGTATGGATAAATGTATATTTATGTATCAATTGATACAAAAATAGATATTCCGGGTGGACATTTATTGTGCAAAATTGCATTATTTCCAAAATAGTTTTTTTTTTAATTATTCATTACTTAAGTTGATACTGATTGATTTTCCACTGTTAATTGTTTTAACACTTTAGATTTTTTTAAATTAGTTATAAGCTGGCAATATTGTCTTAGGAAGTTTTCCTTTTAAAATATTGTAAAAATTTCTAAATAAAAAAGTAAAATTGAGATTACTTAGGTTTTGTCCTAGTTTATTCATATAGAACAGTTAGCCAGTTCATCCAGGATCTAGGGTACGAATATAGTAACCTCCACGTGATTTCTCAAGGTTCTTGTCCTTTCTGGAGGTACTGAGAAATTGTTGACCGTAGGATACCGGTCGACCTCCTCAGTATATAGGCTTGTCCAGGTGCAGAGAGCTACGCCCTTCGTGGACATTATTTCCCACATACTCGTGTGATTATTCTGATATAAATAAAAATACGGACTTAAATAGCGACGAAACTGACTTAACGAAACCTGGACTTATGAGATCAAGATATGAGAAGGTGAAAAACGGCGGTTGCGGTACCGGTCGTGATCGCTTATGACAACTTTCTCATCTAGAGCGTGCCGACGAAAGCAACAGCTCAGTCTCGGCGAAGTCAGAGAGGGGAATGGCCGACAAGCTTGGAATCAAAGAAAGCTCATAAGCTTTCCGCAATAAGAGGCCTGTTAACAATTTAAGAATTTTTACTAGATCTATCAAAAATTAGCACGTTCAACCAAACAAAGAAACTCTTTAGATTTATGAGAATAGTACAGCTATAATCCGATATACATAGTTAAACTAACACTACTGTAGTGTATACATGTATTTGTCTTATCTATTATTGCTTTATCTATATTTTATTATTTTAGTAATAACGTTCACAAAAAATTCACAGAAGTGGTGTTGATGGAGGTATAATAAAAGATGAAATTATTATTACAACATTGTTAGAAAAGCAGTCATTGTATGTTTAAATGTAGAGGAGAATAATAAACGTACTCAATGGCTAGTGATAAGATATACACAATTTTTAAAGCGTATTAGCAATAAAAACACATCCTGTTATGATTGCTTTGGTCGCGAAGTATGCGCATTTAATAAAGTCTACGTGGCGTTTCAGCCTGCACGAATAAATTCAAAAGCTGACGAGCTTCGCACTGCACTGAGTTCAGAAATTTCTGTAATACAATAATTACGCGCAATGCCACGAGCAAGCGCGTAAGTATGCTCATATCATTTATATCAATGCAAATGTGCATCTACGCATTTAATAACTCCACTATTAGACATAGGCTTGCCCCAAGTTTTACGGCAATAACCAGACGCATTCAAACATCTCCCGCGGCCTTCACCAAGTCGTTGGATAAACTTGTCGCCACAATCCAAACTCCATGGGAGCTGGACTGACCATACACACCGTATACATTTTCAATAACATGAAAAGAAACGTATTACTGTGAAAACTGACATCTGAATAGATATTAGATATTTTTTTAAACCATCAACATCACAGCACAGATTATCAAGATACAAGTAGCTGAGATATTTCGACTACAGATTCGATAGTTCGCTTATTAGATGTTACCATTTTATAATAAAATTGTTTCTATTAATTTTCTTAGCTTTCATCTACCGATGCTACTTTAAGACTTCCCATATGTATGAAATACAGCCGGAAATGTCTTTCCGAAATTGGTCAAAGAAGGTTGACACAAAAACTTACGTTTTAGCTTACCATGATTTGATTACATGTCTGGTGATTAGAGAATCACAAGACATATTCACCACATAGCATAATACAGTTTTGGAATCAGGATCTTAGGCATAGATCCAAAATTCGTAACCAGTGATGATGTCGTAGACGTGATTTGACTATCCTCGGTTGAACCTTTGGAGAGTTTTCTTACACCATCTAACGAGGGCTGCCTTGTGATCGTTGGAAAGCAGATGTGGTATCCAACGGCAAACTAGCTTTCTAAAATCGGGCGCTTCGTGCAAGATCTTCTGAATGGTTGTCCCTGAGATGCCTAAAAGAGCCTCTATATACCGATACATCACATGACGAACTTCGGGAATTAGTTGTCTCACAGCAATGATGTTATCTTCAGTGAAGGCGGATTTTGGCCGTCCTTTGCGAGATTTGTCACTAACACTAGTATGTCCAAGCTGGAATTCTAAATACCAGCGTTCGACAGTCCGCAGACATGGGGCTTAATCACTGAACACAGATGTTAGCTCTTCAAAACACTGCAGCCGTGTTTGGCTTTATCTAAAGTTGTAGAAAATTATTGCACGAACATTTTTCTTAGAATAGTACATTGTTCACCGAGGGAGGAAAGGGACCGATCACTAGCGAGGGAGTAGTTTGTGGCCCGAAGGCCCAGCCTAGGGCCACAATACTCCCGAGGTAGGAATGGGACTTTCACCCGAGTGCTACACAGTGCTTTATACTACACCTGTGAGGAACATTTAAAGTCTTTTTAAAATAAAATCAAAACGTAAGACACCATGTAAGACACAATTTAGCTTAGAATTTGACAAATATTTCGCGCTTCTTTTGTTTTTTTTTTTCTTCACAAAATGATGTCAGTGGCACGGAGATTCTATATTTAAATTATATGAAAACTCCTTGGGCAGGCGCGCGCCATAGATAAGATAACACATGAGAAATGAAAATTCATACAACTTTCTCTCCCGCTAAAACACGTTAGAAATTGATTTTCATACATTTTTTCCTCCCGCTTATTCAGGTCAAGGAAAAGACTCTTTTCATTTTCAGGGAATATTGACTACTTTTCCGATCAGGTGTAGTATAAAGGTTCATTTTCGTACGTAACCTGACAGATTCCAATCGACGCTGTGACTAAATAATAGCATTAATCCTAATACTTTCAATTGTTTTGAGATTCAAAATTTAAAGACATTCGATTAAAGAACAGTTCCAAATTCAAAATTGTCTGGAAATATGGAAACGACACAAATTAAAAGGCAAACCTAGTATAAACCAAAAAAAAGCAGAAATTATTTACTAAGCCTTCACAAAAAAAAAGCCAAGTGCGAGTCGGACTAGCCCATGAAGGGTTCCGCAAGTAACCTCATATAAAAGTTCTTGTGGTTCGTTGTAACTTTGATCGATGATTTTATAATAGTGAATTGATCGAATGAAAGGTAAATTGCGGTTTACGATTTATGACGTATTAAAAAAAACTACTTACTAGATTTCGTTCAAACCAAATTTCGTTGGTAGTTTGCATGGTAATGTACAACATATATTTTTTTAGTTTTATCACTCTCTTATTTTAGAAGTTACAGGGGGAGGGACACATTTTTCCACATTGGAAGTGTCTCTCGCGCAAACTATTCAGTTTAGAAAAAAATGATTTTAGAAACCTCAATATCATTTATGAAGACCTATCCATATAAACCCCACACGTATGGGTTTGATGAATAATTTTTTTTTGAGTTTCAGTTCCAAGTATGGGGACCCACAAAATGTATTGTTTTTTTTCTATTTCTATGTGAAAATCTTAATGCGGTTCACAAATTACATCTACCTACTAAGTTTTAAAAGTATAGTTCCTATGGTTTCGGAAAAAAGTGGCTGTGACATACGGACAGACAGACAGACAGACTCTATAAGGGTTCCGTTTTTTGCCATTCGGCTACGGAACCCTAAAAATGTTATAGACTAGACCATTATCCCTTAATGGCTTTTTCTCATTACTCTTCTTTATAATCTTACAAACTAATTCAAGCATTATAATACTCATATTCATACACCAATTCAATGCATCATAAAATAAATGCTCATAAAAGTAATTTAGTGACCTAGGATTGAAAACACCGCAAACAAAAAACTACGCTAAAGTTCTTAATTTTATGAGTCTACTCTTTCGAAATAGCACCTTTTACTGAAGCAATTCAAACTAAAGCTTTGTGAACTTTGATCGATCTTGTCCATAGCCCCGGGTAATGAATCAAACAAATTGATTCATTCCGAACCCGATCTGATTGCGCGACGCGACCGTCTGTGTCAGAATCTTTAGTGTAAGCGCTCCAGACGAAAGCATTGCTCAAATGTAATAAAGCATTACAGGGATTTTTTCCTAAATCAAATGAAATTTAATAATATTCGTTACTTATATTCATCTCTTAAATATTATATTTCAATTCAGTTTCAATAGACATTCAGTGAATATAAATGCGTAATGGATCTTGATCGGTAGTCACATACGCTAACCGCTAGACCGACGAGGAAGTCAAAGAGCAGATGAATCAGTAACTTATTATAAATTAATAGTTATATATAACTGGTACTATTATACAATGTATTCTGTGCTTGTAGTTGGTAATCTTTGGGTAAACTAAACCGATTCAGATATTTATTTTACAAATAAAAAGCCACATTGTTTTTGAACGTTGTAGACTAAATAAAAAATAAATCAACCCGAAAAGTAGTAGGTATTGCAAAATAAAACAATAAAAATTTAGGTCAATCTTTGGACGGCTCTTAATTCTTAATATGTTAAGAGCAAGTCAGCATATGGCAACTGAAGTCTTGGTTGCCATATTATGGTCAATGATTAAACAGAAAGAAGTGATGGTAGATGGGGCTATAAAATCGTTGAGGAGCGACCGCGTACAGGAAAAGGCATCGCTTGTAGGCACCCCACAGAGGCGTAAGTCCAGTGGAGGATGTCTTTTTGCTGAAATGATAATAATAATAATTTATTTGCCAGAATGTAGGTGTACAAAGTATGATCTTAAAATTAAACACGTCCCACTTACATTCTACCAGTACACATGGTATGCAAATATTAGTTTGGTATTAAAAATGAAATTATTTAATGATGATGAGCGTCTGAGTAACCTCAGACGCTGTCGTAGAACTTTTCAATTGAAAGAAAACAAAAACAAACAGTATTACCGCAAAACTTCCATATCGTCTAGTAACTAGTATGCAGAGGTCTGATGTTAGTCACTGGACGTAAATAATTCAAGTTTAACAGTATTGTAGTGAATTCAAAGCCGATACTATTTTTTCTTTTCTGATGATGTTATCGGTACTACAAAATTGGGAAAATTTTATATCGTGTATCACAACATATTCAAATTCAAATTCAAATAAATAATTCAAAGTCTTTCGCCTCGTCTGTATCGAGAACAGACAGACAGACGTCTGTCTGTTCTCGATAAACTCAAAAACTACTGCGCCGATTTTAATGATGTTTTCACCAATGGGTAGAGTTGTCAAGTTTTTGTATACCCATTTTTTGTATACACCATTTGTCAAGTTTTTGTATACATTCCATAAAAAAAAAGATATTTGTTGGAGATGTTTTTTTAATGTTTTGTATCTTATCTAGTGTATTATAAAAATAATAAAATGAATCAGCTGAGGTAGAGAATAGTTTTAAATAGATATTTAAATGGATAGATAGTTCAAACTTCGAATTTCATTTCTCTCTTATGCAGGCACTACACTTCGTTATGCGCTATTTGTTATGTGTCTACGCCGTATTCGCCCAAATATTAGTTATGCGCGCAAACAATAAACATGCCATCCACACTTCGAACTGGTATGCCAAATAAGCATCAAATAAGGCAAATATGTGTGTTGTAGAGATGTGTCATTGTCATTTTTATGGTGAACGAAACGAATATACTCTCCACACTCGCCGTGTGCGCGCGAATAACCCGCATAACGATAGCGCATAACGAAGTGTGGTGCCTGCATCAGGATTGCGGAGGTCTGATGCCAGTCGCTCAGAGTAAAAACTGGAATTTAGGTAAAACCGGTTGAACTAGTAAGCTGACACCAAATAATATTGGGAATAAAGGCTAGGAAGAATATTTAAATAGATAGATAAAAGAGTTTAAAATAGATACTGCTGTTATTTTTTTTTTGTATCGCTGAACTGATATTATCGTATAGACATAATAATTTTTTAACAAAGATTTCCAACGAAAACCGTATTACGTGGAACTAAAATCATTATGATGTTTAAATAAAATCCAATTGCATAGATTTTAATCAATCGATCTGAAATAGTAGGTAGTAGGAAGGTAGATATTAGATAGGTTTCATTGATAAAAATCAACAATGGTTAAGTTATCTTAGCATAATTGCTTTTATGAGTATAACCAATCTCTTCAGCTAATCACTAGCAGTTCCCTGTAGTTTTACCTACGTCACAGCCGTGCTCCTCATCCGGTTTCATACACTACATGAAAAGAGAACATGAATTTTCTGCAGTATCTTTCTTGAATTTTTCAGATATCTTAAAAGTTATTTAGCTTGTAGAAGAAGAAAAATTCAAAAAAATTATAACATCAGATAAAATTAGTTACGCCGTTCTTGAGTTACAAGTTACAAATGGTGTAACTAACCCTTTATTTTATATTAATTTTTACCTGCGGCTTCGCTCACGTTATTCTGATGTTTAAGCTTTAGTCATGAAAACTTTGATTACCTTTTAAGTTCTAAGTCCCTTAGAAGTCTCCTCTCCTCTCTTAGTGCTTGCTTACACTCACAGGAACACACATGCCAAATTTCAGCTTCCTGTGCCCAGTAGTTTCAGCTGTGTGTTGTCTGTCAGTCAGACGGTAACGGAACTGTTTTGTATATTTTATAAAAATATATTTCAACTCAAGCAACCTCAGCTGAGTCTCCTATTACTCGTAGCGCGATTTCATAACTCGTAAATAAATTGGTTTACTAAAAAATAGTGACAGAGAGCCAACCTTAAAAGATAGACATTTTAGACTTTTTTAGAACTATTCAAGAGAATAAATTCTCTGAATAGGAATATTTTTGCAATGTTTTTATTGATACTCCGTCTTGTTTTTGTCGTAGCGTGATGTTATTAGCCTATAACTTTCCTTGATAACTAATTTAGCTGTATATGATTTTGTACTCACAAACTGTAAGTATTTCGATATAGCATATTTCTAAGTGCACGATCAATCTTTCATTCATTCATATTTAAATTAAATATCTAATATATACAGATAGCATCTGTAATGTTTTGATCTAATCTAATCAAAAAGTAATGATTTCTTCCAAAAAACGATATTGAATATTGAAAGATAATGTGCTACCAGTTTATGCTTTTAAATAACTGATTAGTTAAAATATAAACATGTAATGTGTTTGCCTCCTCTGTTACTCAGGTATTTTTTAATAATAAAAAAGCGGCCAAGTGCGAGTCGAGCTCGCCCATGGGAATCAAGTAACATCATTTAAAAGTTCTTGTAGTTCGTTATAACTTTGATCGATATTTTAATAAAAGTGTATCGATTGTATGAAAAGTAAATTGCGGTTTATGACTTATTACCTTATTACTTACCAATTTTCCTTGTAAGTTTGCATGGTAATGTACATCACATATATTTTTTTAGTTTTATTACTCTCTTAATTTAGAAGTTACAGGGGGGGGGAATACATTTTACGACTTTGGAAGTGTCTGTCGTGCAAACTTTTTAGTTTAGAAAACAATGATATTAGAAACCTCAATATCATTTTTGAAGACCAATCCATAGATACTCAACTAGAACGGGTTTGATGAAAAAAAAAATCGAATTTCAGTTCCAATTGGGTGGGGAACCCCCTAAATTATTGTTTTTTTTGTGTAAAATTTTTAATGCGTTTCACAGAATACATCTATTTATTAAGCTTCAACAGTATAGCTCTTATTGTTTTGGAGAAAAGTGGCTTTGACATACGGACGGACTGACAGACAGACAGACATGACGAATCTTGGGTTTCGTTTTTTGCCATTCGGCTACGGAACCCCAAAAATGATATGTTTATACAACAGTGATAAAGAGAATAATAATACAATACTAATAGTTTATTGTAACACTCATAATCATTAGTACACTCAGATTATGATAGGATATTACCAAGTTAAACTAGGTTAAGCAAATAGGTTTTTGTAGATACTTCGTAATTCTCTTAAACGTTTGCAATTATTTTATGACTAACATTTTAAATACTTTTAGTAAATTTTTAAAAGAATTAGGTACCTACATCTTTAAATGTTACTTCATTATATTTATGTTCATGGGGTCCAAGTGCTCGTGTTATGTTTAAACAACTAGCTAAACACCTGATTGACGCTTCTCTTGTTCAAAAGGTTGGCCATTTCTAGCACAGGGAACTATCGTTGCCGTGCAACGTGGCAATGCTGTCAATCTTTTTGGGAACGCTACCAGGAAAGTTTAATTGAGTTTGTAAAGAATAAAAAAAAAAATTCTTAAATACATAAGTGATATACTCGTAGCTATAAGATTTTGTTTTTCTTAAAAGAATTCGACTTTCGATTACGTTTTACCATACGACAAAAAAAACATTCAAAATTTAAAGTACGTTTTTATAAATACGCATACAAAAAGTTTGTGTTATGGTTTGCACTCAAACGATCAAACGGGAACGTGAAACACAATCGTTACAGGGCGATCGTTCCATCCGATTTACGATCAAGCGTAAGTATGCCTTCCCGTCCACAATATTAAAGTGAACAGAAACATTTGGTTTATTGTGTGTTGCCAGATAACTTAGAAAGTTGATACTTTTTTTTTTTTTTTTTTTTTACGTGTGGAAATCCCCGCGGACCGTCACCCCGTCGGGGGTTACGGCGGGGTGGTGTGTCGGACTCGAACCGACTAAAACCACACGGTGTGACCCTCTCTGCGCCTTTGTATTGGAAGGAGTCCAGGGAGGGGATTTCCTTCTGGACTCCAACCGGCGCCTGCCCGCACTGTTGCGGGCACCATCTCAAAAATTTACTCTCTGATTAGGCAACGTCCGGTCACACGCGAACGTCGCCCCCTCGCGGTTGGCCACTACTGCGGACGGACGGGAAACCCGTCCCGCCCATCCGCGGCCACTCTCAGGGCGGCATGAGACGCAGGTATGCGCGCCTCCGCCGCCCAGGGCGACGGCGGCGGATCGGGTCCGAGTGGATATCGTCCTCCCGGGCCTTCTCCGCCACCTCCTTCTGCAAGATTACGTCCTCGCAGAAGGTTGCGACCGCGGTAAAATAACTGTCGCTGCCGGCCATCGATCTTATGACGGCCGGCAGCGAGAGATCCCCTCCGATGACTGCAGTGAGGGCACGGCGCTGCGCCGCCCAAGCGGGGCAGACCGCCAGCGTGTGCTGGGCCGTGTCCTCACTGCAGTCGCAGTGGTGGCAGGCGGGACTCGGTTCCCTCCTAGCGACCGAGTGCAGGTACTTTCCGAAGCAACCGTGCCCGGAAAGTACCTGCGTCAGCCGGAAGGAAAGGGTCCCGTGCTGCCGCCCTGCCCACTACTCGATGACCGGCTGAGTTGATACTTGGTTTAACTTCCTTATTTACAACTTGAAAGGTAGGTAGTGCAAAATTGCATCTCTTTGTATATTGTGATCAATTCATTTTATTCATTTTATTCATTCATATTATTTGTGCAATTCAGAGTTTTTCTTTTAATCTACACAATTTTTTAACTGATGCAGTATTTTCGCACATATTATTATTGTCTTTTGTTATTTTAATTCAAATAAAGATTTATTATTTTTAGTGAACCAGGAGTTATTTTTTTATTATTTTTTTATTTATTTATTATTTTCCATTAGTATAGTAAATTATATGTATAAATTTGAATGCGGTCCAGTAATTCATGCAGGCAAGAGTAATAAAAGCGAGATGAATGGATTTAAACAAAAAATCCACATGGTTTATCTGTGAGGCAACCAAGTCAAGTAAACAGTACCAGTAATATGGAAACTAACATGCGCCACCTGGTAAGAACTTCATCCGTGACACTAAGCCCGACCACCCTTCAAATTACAATTAGAATAGAACCTGATTGGCGGTGCTGAGTCCTAACCGAAACTTCGTTCAGTTGCAAAGTTCATGGATTGATTACATAATAGTAAAGCTATGCTTAGAGTACACTGACACGATCATAAATAAATTAGTACTATGTATAACTTAAGAATATTTCAGACTTACACACAACGTCATCTAATCCCAAACTAAGCAGAGCTTGTATTATGGGTACTAGACAACTGATGTAAAACATAAACATACTTTTTTTTTTGTAAATACAAACATAATACACATAGAAAACACCCAAACTCCGAAACAAATGTTTTCGGATCACACGGAGATTTGGAACGATCCAGTAATCGAACCCGAGACCTGTTAGGGACCAACGAGGCAGTCATAAAGATGCACAATAGACTGTATGTAATGATACATGGTGTGTATGTATACCAAGGACTATCTTTATTTATATATAAATCTTCTATTCGTGTGTATGTAATTGAACTCCTTCTAAACGGCTGACAGATTTTGAGGAAAATTTTACTATGTGTTCAAGTGTTTTCGAGAATGGTTTAAATTTGCTATTGGACCCGGTAGGTGGCACTGCGTTCAAGTTCTGGGATTTAAAAATTGGACGGTACGAAGTTCGCCGGGTCAACTAGTTTATCTATAAATATTAATGTGTTTTGGTAATTAACTGATTTAGTATCTTGTCTTACTTGTCCTAACATACACCTGCCACAAACACATTCGGAACACTCAAAGGTTTGTCTGAAAGAAAATGCCTGTGACAGACACCTTGTACAATATGTTTTGCAAGAAGTCTTAATAAATAAATAACTTCTAATTACAATATAATAATATTAATAATCATACAAATTAAGAATAGCGATTTTCATCACCCTTATTTATCACATAGGAGTCGTAATAGGAGTCCTAACTACGCAGGACGACATCACTGCAAAGGGAAGAAAAACTTGTAACAATGCGCTATTCGTCTTGCCAGCGTGGTATATTAGGCTGCAATTTGCTTTCTAAGGAGAGGCCTATGTCCAGGACTGTTAAAACTGTTGATATGATGTGTGTGGGCCAAGAACAAACCCCAGTAGAACACTACAGAAATTTTTATTTTTAAACTTTGGCGATTTTTACACATAGTTTTTGTTGCACAATACCTTCTATATTCCTGCCCGTAACCACGAGTATCGGATATATCATTACCTTTAATAAACCATAACCCATAATTGTCGCTATACAAAAGAAACCACAGAAATTGTACCTATAAGTTTTAACACAAAATGTTATAACACCCCTTGTATGTCATTTGTTGAATATATTTCTTCTAATAATGTGACACAAAATATAATGATTAAAGTATCATTTCAATTGCCAAATCCTTAAATTACATTACTGTTTTACAGGAGCTTATTACATAGCAATCTTTTTATTAACTTCTTAAAAATTCTAAAAATTGTACCTTATTTCCGCATTGCAGTAGAACATGTCGTCTAAAAGGAACACAAAGCCTGTCAAACTACGCTCTTTGCGTCTTTGTGTCTAAGCGAAAGAATAGGACGCTTCAGTTGAAAGCTATCCAATATCAAAGTGTCACGGATTTTTAAGTTAATGTACTGTATCTACTACAAGAAATAAATAAGAATACTAGGTTCTGCAACTGCCTCGTTGGTCTAGTGGTTAGCGTATGCGACTGCTAATCAAGAGGTCTCGGGTTCAAATCGGATTTTCTTAGGAAATTCCTAATAGCTGCCCGGAGTTTGGAAGTTTGGCGGTGATTCACGCCCGTGCCTCGGAGAGCACGTAAAGCCGTCGGTCCCAGTTGTCATGAACATCTATGACAATCGTTATTGGGAAGGCAGTGCTTTCAAATATACTGACAACTAGTTCAATCTTCGAATTTCAGTTCTCCCTTAGGGTTGCGGAGGTCCGATGCCAGTCGCTCCGTGGAAAAACTGAAATTCAGGTGAAACCGGTTGAACTAGTAGCCGACCCCAAACAGACTTGGAAATAAGGCTAGGTAGATGACTAGGTTCTGCCAGAGGCATGCCCGCGTATGTCGATTATCGCGATAAAAACTAGCCGCCGTAGCTTTTTCCAAGGTCCGATCTATTCCGTATAGTAATTTATCCAATCAGTTTAGCAGTTAAGTTATGTAAGCGTAATAGACAGACGGAGATAGTTTCGAATTTATAATGTTAATATGCATGTATCAACGTCATAATTTAGCTTAGCTTAGCTATTTAATTTAGCAAGCGACCCTAAATAATATTGGGAATAGAAGCTAGAAAGAAGAAGAAGAGTAAACTACTTATGACTCTTCTTTGGTTATATTTGTTTTAAAATATATTTTTTTTAAATTAAGAGGATGTAAGTAATAAGGATTAACTTCTTTATCTTCAGCCTATATAGTTTCAATAATTTTTGCCAAGGTTTTCTGTTCCAGGAATGTCTTACTTTAAAAATATTATTATTAACTTATTGAGTTAGTCCAAGAGCATATCTCAACTACTCTAAAGCGATGGCCTCCAAGACCAGCACGCGTGGTCCTATAAATGAAGGGGGAACATATAGAAGAGTTCTTCAGTACATTCTCCGTAATATAAGCAATAGAAGACTGCCATGGAGGTGCAATTTTTTCGCTATTGCAGAGGTTCAAGAACCTCAGTGACCGATAATGCGGACTGCTCACCGCTTCTCAACTCTTGAGGTTATCTATATAAATGAAATTAATCATTAAAATGCACCGATCCAGAAGGTGCACCTAGTGGTACACAGACACAGGTGCACTATTTCATAAATCGTCATCTTAATTCGATAGGATGACTAACTGACACGATCAGGAAGAGACGAGCAGTTCCGACGGCTTCACGTGCTCTTTGATGCACGGGGGTTTTTGACCAAGGAACAAAATAACCATTTATATTTTATTATACTTAAAAACGGTCGCGGCAATAATATCTACGTTGATTAAAATTATTGTTCAACATTATAGTTTGCTTACTATATTGTAAAACACCGAAAAGGATTATCAATTTCTTAGATATAAGTAATAAAACGGCATTTAAAGATAACTACATAATGACGACGATGCAACATAATGTAATTTACCGTTTATCTATACAAGCAAAATATTTATTTTTATGGTATCGGGGCAAAGGTAACAAAGTGACGCCAAGGGGCCAAACACCAAGTGACAAACGTCATCTGGGTTATATTTATCTTATACATATAACACTCGGTGAAAAAAAAACTTCAGTATGGTGACGGACTAAGAATACCAAGTGCCACCACCTCTATTCATTCCATGGGTCTCGTAAGAGGCAGTTAATCAGCAAACTACCCATCAAAAACAATACCAACCCATAGGCAATGTGGTATAGGAGGTCAAAATCTTCTTTCCAAGAAGATTCCTATGTCCTGCCGTAAACTATTGTTTGCTGTTGATGACGATGATGATGATGACTGCAAATGTTTAGGTTAAGGGTTCTCTTCCCGTCTATGTCAAACATTGAGTGTCGAGTACAATTTATTAAGGACTTGCTCCTTGGTCTCTGTGCTGTGTTTATTTGAATAAAGTTTATTATTTAGTTTTTATCTGGGTATAATTTACCTTAAATATGTATTTAATTTAGAACTTTATATTTGTTTATCAATTGTCTGGTCACCTGAGTTTCGTCGGGATCATGACACGTCATACACATAAGATGGCCATGTGTAAGACGTGTCCAATAAATTGTTTCTATTATTTCTGTGTTAGAGCTAAGACAAATGAAATGTGTTTAGGTTTTACTAATATAAATCTAGTAGCTCTATACCACGAATTTTACTGGTATAGTATCGTGAACCCAGCAAGAGAAAGTAACCGATTTTCACAAACATCTCGTAAAGAATATATCGAAGAAAACTCTATGTCGCCATATATTTGTAATGTGTCTTGAAAGTTCATGATAGCTTTGTATTTATGGAACTTTAGATTCGATGATTTATGCTTATCGTATAGTAAATCATTACCATCTGAATGCACTCTGGCCGTGTCCGGATGTTGTGATGGAATCTGACAGTAAAACGGGTCTGAAGGATTAATCTACATGTAGAACGTGTGTCTAAAACCTGGCACAATTTTTTTAATTGCAGCATATTGTACTAAGTTTAATCTATTAATCTAAGAAATGTTAATATCACTACTTAGTATAAAACAAAGTCGCTTTCTCTGTCCCCATGTACGCTTAAATCTTTAAAACTACGCAACGGATTTTGATGCCGTTTTCTTTAATAGATAGAGTGATTCAAGAGGAAGGTTTTTATGTATAATACATGCATAATATAGTATATAATAATTTTAGAGGTTTCTAATGTGTGTTTTTTTACGCTTACATTGCAAACGCTGGCTGTACCATACGAGATAGATCAAAATAATGTACTACAGTATTGTACATCTTAAAAAGGTCTACAAAAAATTCTCTTAGGGATAACCCACAATAACCATTTTTTTATTATTACGAGAAATAATATCTTATTTACGAAGCGATTTTAAGCAATACAGTATTAATCCTTATCCAATTAAGTACATACCTTAAGTACATTGTGTGTTTAATATTGATTAATATGGCCCCTTACAGTATGTAATTTAAATTAATACTTTTGAAGATATAACAGATTTAAAATGCAGGAACAAAGCGATTTTGGCGGTACCGACCGGGGCCCGTTAGTTGACGCTGATGTCGATTTGTCACTATCAGTTAATAACTAAACACTATATATTATTATGAACTAGCTTTCCGCCCGCGGCTTCGCCCGCGTGGAATTCGTTTATATCGCGCGACACGGTATGGGTAGATTAAACAATCTTACATTATTTTATGTTTGATAATAAGGAACTTTGACACAAACTTTCGTCCCCTATTTCAAACCCTTCTACCTTTATTTTCGCGATAAAAAGTAGACAGACAGACAGAGTTACTTTCGCATTTATAATATTAGTAGGGATTACACCATCGGAAAGTAGAGATTTCATCAAACAGAAAACACCCCAATTTTTTGAAAAAAGTAGATATTTTAACAGGTGAATTTTCGCTATTAAGTCAAAATAGGGTGAAAGAGTTAAATATTTCAAATCAAAAAAAATACAGTGTATTCGGGACATAAAAAGGTAAGTTTTCACTAAAATTCGTTTAAAAATGATTTTATTTGTAAAAGATAAAAATAGAAAACCAAAAACTTTTTTTAATTTTTCACATATAATTTGAGGTTATGTGAAAAAAAGTGTAAATAAAAAATTGGTCAAGTGCGTGTCAGGCCACGCACAGGAAAGGGTTCCTCAGTCACCCATAATGGTACGTGGATTAGAAATCGTATCCAATGGATAATTGTTATGTTTACGTAATAATGCGTTAATTTTGTATGACGTATGACGTTTTCCAAGTAAGCACATTGTAGAAGTTAAGCCTCTGTAACTCCTGAACTAACAAAGTCATCTAATTCGTTATAGTTTTCATTTAAAGTTCATTATATGGACCACTATCACGAATGTTTCCAGATTTTTTGAGCCGGCCGTTTAGCTTTTAGAGGGGGAGGATGCCCGGTTTTACAAAAAAGTGGCCTTTAAAGTGGAATTTCTCGCAAACGGATTCCTAAATCAAAAAATCGTCTTAACAACTCTTTAATGTTTTTAAAAGACCTATATAATGATACCCCACATGATGGGGTAGCCGCGAGAACAGACGGACATGACGAATCTATAAGGGTTCGAAGTCATAAACTTCGGAACCCTAAAAAGTTGTAGATCTTTTAATTACCTACAACTTTGCCATTTTACTTTTTTCCATACAACTTGTAGTTTTGCTGGAAATCGAGATAAACCTTTTTACCCTTTGTTTTATATATTTAGCCATCCAAAGTGACTCTACCCTGCCTGATGGAAAGCATGAGCAGAATCCAAGAGTCTGGGCTACCACACTTGCTGCGAATGCAGACAATAATGTATGGGGCCCACACTATGGCAGCTTAGTGAGATGCTTTTTCACGCCCCGTCCGAGGAGGACCCGAAAACCTCCCCCCCCCTCAGACATCCCCTCAGATCGCAGATCGCCCGTAAATTATTTTTCCTTTCATTTTTATAATATTCTCCTCCTTTTCCAATGGGTTTCATCGTACTATAATTTTGTTTTCAAAAATTATCTACCCTGGTCTACTGGTCTTTATGTCATTTACAAACTCTCATTATGGTTGCCATGCAAGTGTGTTATGCCTATGCCTGTGAAATTTTGACAGGAGATAAACAGTGATACATTTTGACATCTACGATATAATGTATTTTTATAATCACCTAGGTAAAAAGGTAAAAACCTTTGTATCTCGATTATTGCAGTAAAAAGTAGCCTATGTCCTTTTCCAAGTTCAGTTCTATCTTCATACCAAATTACATCAAAATCGGTTCAGTGGTTTAGGTGAAAGCGTAACAGACAGACAGACAGAGTTACTTTCCCATTTATAATATTAGTAGGGAATATTCTAAGGCGGTACGAAGTTCGCCGGGTCAGCTAGTATTATATATTTCAGCCTACGAAAGTGACTCTAATCTGCCCGATGGGAAGCACAAAAGAAACCAATGGCACGGGTCACCATCCCCATTGTGACCCAGCATGGTGACCAACACTACATCATCTTAGTCAGACGCTTTTGCATCATTGGGATGTGATGATTTTTTGTCTCAAATGTTATTAACCGACTTCAAAAAAAGGAGGAGGTTCTCAATTCGTCGGAATCTTTTTTTTATGTATGTTCAGCGATTATTCCGTCGTTTATGAACCGATTTCAAAAATTCTTTTTACATTGGAATGGGCGTGCGTAGCTTACAGGTGGTTCCATCGTCACCATATCAGGATCTGATGATGGGATCGCAAGGAAATCCACAGTTTGAAAATAGAACTGACTTTTTATACTCAAGCCAGAGTGAGCAAAGTGTAGGCCCGATGGACTGACGATTGGAGGAAAGTGGCTGGCGGTGGATGGATGCGGAATGCCTGATTAAATGAATTTTTATATTGTGAACTGGCTGACTCTCGCGCCAGTAACGCCACAGACCGAAGCTAATCTGAAACATTAGCCTAAGTTCCGCCTTATGTCTTCAGCTAACTACCACTGAATGTTCCGTCTAAATGCTTTTTTGGTATATGTTTTTTACTAAATGCGTATGAAAGTAAACGTACTTTCATACGCATTTAGTTAAAAACGGTTTATTTAAAATTACAAACAGACACTGCAATTTAATTTATTTGTATAGATTTATCGATTAAGTTAATACCATACCATTTTCAAAGCGTATTATTAATTTCAAGTATTACTACACTACACATACTACTTAAATGGCTTATTACAATATCCGATAACTTAGACTGTGCCCTATGACACTTTTGAGTCCGGATTAAATCGCCTCATATTGGGTATACTCGTATTACTTAATGAACAGTACAGTAGTACTTTAAATGGGTCAATATAAAATTATAGTAATGTGCATGTAAGTAGTATGTGTTCTTGTGTATAACTGCGTAGGCATATTATATTTCATTGTTCTCTTATGATTTCTTTATTAATATTTAATTCTTTATAAAATTACTCTATAAGTTCTAACAAAAGTGTAGTGCACCTTTTTACTCATAAATAATAAACGATATTTATTGTGTAAGTTCTTAAATCTTTTACAGATATTTTTGCACGTCGGACTTTACAGGTAGAAGGTGCCGCACAACCCTACGGTAGACATTTTGTGCATGTGTTATCACCAACCCATAACGTCCCACTGCTGGGCTCGGGTCTTCTCCCAGGAGAGAGTTAAGGCCGTACGTCACACGCTGGTCGAGTGAGGTTTGGGGACTGACAAGACACGTTATGGCTACGTAATCTTGCCATTGGATTTTTTTAAGCCGCCCGAAGGCCCCCAATAAAGCTACACGACTGTAATCTGAAGATAACAACCGGGACGGAAACACTCATAACGTACCATACCACAAACGGTCACTCATCACCCACCTGAAAAAGTGTGAAAGGTTGTATGCAAGAAAGACATAGTATGAAGCATGGAAGTACAAGTAGTAGCACAAGCGAGAACTAGTATGGAAGGAAATAGTATAGAATAGGCTCCAACGAACATTGGAGGTGTTAGTATTAAAAAAAACGGTAACCCATCTTAGTACTAACCGCGTCGTCGTTGCTTACTCGCAGTGATTGTCTATAATCACCTAAAGCCTGAGTATATGAGTGCATGTGTATTATAAAGTTAATAAATATATAAAATTGTGTGATCAAATGTTATTCCCCGATCGATAAAATTCTAACGATAAAATAAAATGTTTTATGGCCGATCGCTAGCCATGGGAAAATAGCACAATACATATCATCATAGATAGATAAATAATACTTTATTTGTACACCAGAGTTTATAAACAATAGACAGTCATAAAAAAAAACAAATGTCATGTACAGAGGATCGAAGGTCTGATGGAAAACATGAGTAGAATCTAAAAGAAGTGGTCACCATATTCATTGCAAATGCTGACAATGCAGAGACAAATTTGATGATGTTTCTGCATCTTTGGACCTCAGGTTTTGTACTGACCAAGTGCCTTGCAAAAGGCGCATATTTGGGTTTCAGATAAAATACGAGGATCGAATAATGACTGCCTTGTTGGTCTAGTGGTTGGCATATGTGGCTGCTGATCAAGAGGTCTCGGGTCCGATTCCCGGGTCAGACCAAATATTTGTGTGATCCACAAATATTTGTTTCGGAGTCTGGGTGTTTTTCTATGTATAATATGTATGTATTTACAAAAAAAAAGTATGTTTATGTATTTACATTATTTGTTTATTACCCATAACACAAGCTCTGCTTACTTTGGGACTAGATGATGTAGTGTGTAAGATGTCCAAAATATTAAAAAAAATATGAAAAAATAAGGTTGTTAAATTTTAATTATAACCTGTCTAAGTTACTTACTAATTAGCTAGTTTAATTTACTAACCTACGTTCTAGCTAATAATATTGTTTAACAGCTATTAACTACTATAAGTGAAAAAAAACTTTGGTTTCACACTGTGTTGTAGTTTTTACCATCACGATCACTAGTAATTCATTTCTTGGTCTATTACTACGCAAACCAGTAGTAGCAAATCACCAAATTGCAACGCTCTCTGCGAATGTTTAACAGTTTTAGACATTTCAACTTATTATGTAAGTTATTAATGTATTTGAACAATTTTTTTTGAGCACAAAATGGATTTTATAGTTTTAATATTCTGAAACTAATACAACACACTACTTTCTAAACTTAAATTACTTAGTAATTTTAAGTAATGTTGGCTTTTTGACTTCATTGTACACACACCGTGTTCTAATGCAGTTTTGGTGTTATTTTGTGGTGTGCTTTGTATTAGTTTCAGTATGCCTGGTTGGTTTAGTGGTCAGCGTATGCGGCTGCTGATCAAGAGGTCTCGAGTTCGATTCCCGGGTCGGACCAAATGTTTGTGTGATCCGCAAATATTTGTTTCGGAGTTTGGGTGTTTTTTAACCTTTTAGTGAAAATGATACTGGCCAGAACGACAGACAATAAATGAATATATACTATCCTCAAACATACTTCCATCATTGCGTTAACCGTACCCCGGAACCTTACTCCCATGGAATTCCCCATTTCCAAAATTCCATAATTCCCTTGTCTAAACTAATATAATTACTATTACACACTGATACAACATGCATCACAAATTAGCCTAGGCGTTTTAGTAAACATATACATTCACCTAGCAGTATATTTGATTAAAGTAGACAACCAAAGAATTTTAAGAAAGACAGTACTAAGAGGTGATAACTTCAAAACTCATTCTCACTCAAAGTTAAGAGTTGAAATATAATTTCTTAGTAACACCTGCATATATTATTGTAGCAAAACCTTATCTCTACACATGCGTGTTTAATTACAACTAGAAAAAAATACTATTCTTCTAGTTCTATAAATTTCGAGGTTTCGAGGCAGGATAACACGACTTTAGGTTAAATAATGATATTTATTTTTATAAGTCAATCTTTGACAGATATTTTTATACGTAGCACTTATTAACTAGAAGGTGCCTGGCATTTCCTACGACTCATGAGAAGAAATGCCTGAACAAATCATACAGATGTTTTTTGTCCATGAACCTTGATAAATTATAACTACAGTATAATTCTAGCTGTCCGTACAAACAGCATACGAGTCCCAGCCATCTTACCAATATTAGTCAATATTAACGACCCGAAGTGCGACTGTACTGCCAGCCGGACATTTAGATAGGAAGAATGACCAAGACCTGTACCTGTAACTACCTATGTTTCCACTAATAAATGATTAATTGATTGATTGATTGAATTTTGTTCCTAACTTTCATGAAGTTATATGGCACTGTATGTTTAGCTAAGTACCTATTTGTCTAATTAATTAGACTTTTGAGAATATTGCCTGTGCCACGGATACCTTACAAAATTTCGTGCAACGAACACAAATAAAGCTCAGAATAATAAGAATTTATGAATTACACAAAAATTACATTAAATATTTCGGTCATCTTACACACAACGCCATCTAGTCCCAAACTAAGCAGAGCTTGTATTGTGGGTACTAGATAAGTAATATAAATACATAAACATACCTTTTTTTTTAATATATACATATTAAACAAAGAAAACACAAAAACTCCGAAACAAATATTTGCAGATCACCCAAATACCCGGGAATCGAACCCGAGACATCCGGCACAGCAGTCGCATACGCTTCCACCAGCGCCACTAAGGTGAGTAGTTGCGTATTTGAAGTGAATTTGAACTTGATACCTCCGAAACGTTAAGCGTTCTTGAGGAAAAGGGTATAAGTTAGTAGTTTAAGTTTATAATTAATTAAAGATATTATGTGATGTAACTGAAAACTTAAGGTTCTTCGAAATTTTTCCCTTATGTCTGCTATAAAACGTTGCTACATGCCAAAGATTATATGTCGACTGGAAATATTATTTAAATCTTAATTCCCTTGTGAGTGTCAATACAGAATAAAAGGCTGCATTTTTTATTAGCTTTTAATTTTTAACTTTTAACAGCTCCAAGGGACAGTAGACCTGAGTTTCTGATATAAATTACAGCTTGACAGACAACTCAGACAGGACAGATCACTTTAGTCCGTCAACGAAACACTAATATGTATTTTTAGAAAAAAATACGCCTGATTAGTACAAAAAAGCAATAACCATATCTCTGGTTTGATATATTTTTTTATATGGGCTTCTTTTCTATCCTTTCCTCCTCCTCCTCCTTTTATCATAACGCGACTAAGTTCATTCCCAGCGAAAGAAAAAATAACCGAACAAGTGCGAGTCAGACTCGACTACCAAGCTTTCTGTGTTTAGAATTTATTTTTTAGTAATATTTCTTAGGTATTTATTAGACTTTAACAATTATTTTAGATTTTTATATTTCATACTGTGGAAGAACGGGTATCGTGTTCCTCAATCATAAAGGGAGGATATTCCGACCAGGCGAGGTGATCATGCCTGGTGGGCCACTGCCCAACACTTGATGTTGGGATGTTGTATATATGCTAATCGGCGCGAGAATGACACTTTCGCGATTCAGGATTAGTAATTACTCCGTATAGATCGTTACGTGTTTTCTTTGTAGTTCCGTGTTTCTTCGCTAGATGGCGCTGTCGTATGTTTTCGTCGCGCTGTATGTGGAAGTCGCCACAATACACTTAGAATACAAGGAGGGGAACCATATTTTTTGATATTTTTCAGTATAAATAAGAAATGATGTTTCGTAAAAGAGAAATAAAATATGTTTTGCAATGTAAGCCATTTCCTATGATATCCCATTTGAACTAATAGCTTTAATGGAAATTTGGGCTTCCAATACAAATTTAGACCCCCTATTTTTTAAGATTTATTTACAAATGTGTTTTGAGTTTTTTTCTGTATTTGTAGTCTATGACGATCTTACTTACCAAACATAGTTCTAGATCAATGGAAAGTACAACGTGGCTTTTGATTACCTGTAGTAATGTAGAAATCTGTGTTATTTGTTGAATCTTTTTTTACAACTTTAGGGAACCGTTGACCTAAGCATACGATTTTTTGTGTGATTTAAAGCATGAATAGAATCCAGGAGTAGGGGTCACCATCCTCATTGTGAGAATATTTCAACATGGTGACCCATGCCATGGTGGCCTGGTCAGATGTTTCCGCATCATTCTTCCGGCCTCTGTCAGGGGATCCGATTTTTGCGTTTTTCTAAAAAAAAATCTATTGATCTATAGTAAAGGTTATGTATCCCTTTTTTTACGTATGGGAATCCCCCCAGATGCCACATGCTATTGGCTATGTCGGATTCGAACCGAGCAAAACCGCACGCCTTCTAGGGCACCAGAAGTCGGGAAAACAGGTGTAGCATCGTAAGAAAAACCTCGGTACCCCAACGTAAGTTACCTACCCCTTACATTTGTTTGTTATTAAATTATGACGTCATAGCACTAATATTACGTCACGAAATCAATAACATTCTTACGTTTCACATGAACAGATAAGATTACTTTGAAATGAGTCAAACAATTGAAATTCAACATTCATTTTTGAACTAAAACTATAATATTCCGATTGCCTTTTGCATTTTATATTCAGTTTTTTTTGTTTACATTTTGAAATTATTTATTAAAATGAATCATTCTCACATATTATTCCACAGCAGTCGGAAATCATCATAATCATCAACAGCATTTATTAGTGTCCTACTGAAGATTTGGGCATACTATACCTCGCTGGCCAGAAAAGCAGCTACTACTGTTATATACAGTAGTTTACTATTTAAAACAGTAAAAATAGTAACCCTAAAAAAATGTGAGGGAGACAGGTTTTATATGTAAGTTCATAAAGAGTGTGAAATTCGTTTGATAAATAAAGCCGATGCTGATTTTATTAAAAGACTTTCCTGTTCTCAGCTACATGTAAATAAATATCCAGTAGACTCATATTTACGAGAAATCAGACTACCAAATTATGTGCAACACGGATTAATATATCAATTATATTGATAATTATGTTATATAATTCTGATAATTGCAATGATATCAGAACTGGTGGATTATAAACTCGCTGTACCTGAATTGGATGCACTCTGTTTTCCAAAGTTTAAAGGTGAAATCAGTCTGGATTACAGCAAGAGCAAATTTGTTGTTTGGATTTTGTTTGAGTACGAGTATTATAGTATAATAATAGATGATTTATCCTGTTCAAAGGTGGCTTTAAAGCACTCCTTATACTACAAGCAACAGAAATGATCTCTGAGAGAGAACCATCTCTAAACAACGCCAAAGGGTCCAGTGGATCTGAAATATAGTGGTCATTCACGAATCCTATTTAATAATTCTCCATCGATATTTAATAATTCCTATTAGATTAAGGACTCTAAAGATCATTGTATACATTGATCTAGGGCTGACCATCTTTTGTTTTGATTCATTAATTTTATATTTAATCTAATCACACATAAATTCTTTGTAAATCTTTATCAAATGACACATTACAGTTCCATCCGCATATTTATACATCCATTTACCTACAAATCCTGGTACCTCAATAATAATAGCTTCATAGTAATAAGATTATATGACATAGCTTTTTGATACCCATCATCTCGGATGAAGGACGTCGAATGCTGGGTATAGACTTCCCCCATGACCTTCAATAATCAGTCCTGTGCTGCCCCCAACTATGCCGTACTTAGCCTTCTTAAATGAATACTGTATTTCATAGACCTGCAGATTTACCCTCTCCATGGTAGGCACACATGTGGGCAGACTCGACCGAAGTGATAAAACATCCTCGTATACTGAAGTTCAATAATTTAATCCTACCTCCCTGATTCCCTTCATACTCAAGAACTGCAATGGTATGACTGTTCTTTACGCCCTGTAAAGTAAAAATACAACTATTATCCAATCAGATAGTACAGATCGTTTTGAAGGCATTACCAATCACACACACATACACAGATATTATTATCACTCTGATACAGATGCCAAGAAAAAACGCTTATGAAATGACGACAATATGACGACGCAATTCAGTGACTAATTGGATAATGACTATATTGTCACGGATTTGTGTACTATATTAATTGGTCTGATTGATGCATACTTTAAAGATATTAGCAGCTCTGGGTAATATATATTTTGACTCTGGAGTTTTCTAGAACAAAAATTAGATTATACACAATTGTATGTCTCGGTAGTACAGTGGTAGCGAATGCGACTGCTATGCTGAGGTCTTGGGCTCAATTCTCGGACCAAACAAAATAAAGTAAGTATTTTTTATTTTTTTTATATGTTAAATTAGTGATGCTTTAATTATGTATATTTATATTATAAAAATACTTTATTACCTTCATTTAATCGAGTGTTATTATTCCAATCTTCCCTTAAGATATTTTCAAGTATAAATGTGACAAGTACTCATTGCTCAGTAGTGTATTTACTATGACAATCCGGCAATCGAGAACTGAAGTCAAAACACTAAACTGAAATTCAACACCCCGAATTTGTAGGAAGTAATAAAGTAATACATATATAACGAGCTCCAATGAACGTGTTAAAGGCGTTGGTAGGTCCTCACAATGCGTTCCGACGAGCAAGATAAGGTTTCAACGAAGTAAGTCGTTAGATGTCGACAGCACAGGACTGCTTGTTATGGAAAACCTTAAACGAAGGCCTACTTCAGCTGTAGATGTATTATTTTTCTGAGATGAATAAAGAAATGAGTTAAGCTCATACAAAGAGTTCTATCTCACACTCGGACTTTAACGTGTACTTATATGTATTATTTTTACACATATACATACAAACACAATTGATTGTCTTGGGTGAAAACGAATACACGCCCCTAGCTCAGCAGCCAAGATCACTAGCTATTAAATCAATAATATTAGCACTATAACAATCGTTCTGTAGTTCACAAAATTAAAAATCTCTAAAAATAGAGTTTAATCACTTCAATTAATGTTTTAAATGTCAAGGATTAACTAGTGTTGTCAATCTAACATTGAGACATTATGGAGCGTTGATAATGATGATTGATGATCAACTAAAACTAGATTTGTAACACTAAAAATAGTAATCTATAAAAGCGAACATAAGATAATTTTAGAGAAATTATTTTTTAGTGACACAATAACAGAAATAGCACGTCTTTTACTACCATTAAAACGTACCAAAGTGAGTCTACTCTGCCTGATAGAAAGCATGAACATAAGCTAAGAGTAGGTAGTACCAACCTCATTATGAGTGCAGACAATGCAGCACGGTTGCCCACACTATGGCGGCGGCAAAGTGCTTCTGCATCAATGAACCTCCGGTCTCACACTTAACATCAAAAGACGACGTCACGAATATTGTCATTTTTAGGTTGGTCTTCTGGGTGAAGGTATTACGGCCCCGGTCGAGTTGACCCATTCGTGCTGAAATCTCTTGTGATTATTACACAATATTTTCTTACAAAAAAGTGATTTTCGAACTATTTTAAAAAATTATTGAACTTATTCACACACTATACTTATAATATTAAATAGTTATGTACTAATGTATAACTATTTCACAATTATTTAATTAACTTTTTAATATACCAACCACTTCATAGCTCCTAAAACATATTTATGTTATTTATTCAAATATAAATTTTTAGGTTATCATGAAATAAAGCTTAACTACACCCCATTCATTAAAATAAATGAAATCAATTCACAAATAGTAAAGGAATTTGCATAAAATACACACTAAAAACAAAAAAAATTAATCTTCTCGTGACTAAAAACTCATAGCAAATTAAATATAACAAATCATTATTAGACCAAGAAATTATTCCATTACAGTAACAACGTACTGTTCCTAGAGTTATTTGAAAGAATGCCTACTATCAGTTCTCACGAATTAAATGCGATAAATATGTAATCAATAACCATATCTCTTATATAAACATAAATAATTAATATAGCTACAAGTATGTACTTTAGTGTGTTTGTTACAACATAATATGAATTATATTAACTAGGTTCTTTTTTTATAATTTTTAATGGCGCATTTATTCAATGGTTAACTAAAAACGTATTGGTTATTCAGTTTTTGGCTAGCCTATAAATAGTTAATTAGATTATTGATAGCCCCGAAACTATTGAGTTCCTCGAGCCTTTGTAGTTGCGAAGAGATATTGCATCTATGGCAGTTCTCTATCGCCTTGACCATGGGGAGTGTTCTAAAGAGCTCTTCCTGACCCCATCTTTTCCCTTCTTCTATAGGACAATACAAGTTACTTGGAAGTAAAGTTTTAGAGTAGTAGAAATACACGCTAGAACTAAACGGTTTGACTTTTCTTTCCTGTGCCGAATAGTTTTAAGCTGGAACTCACTACCAGCTTACTTCCCATTATGATCCCGGATCTTTTAAGAGGAGCGTGCATTCTCAGAGTGTGGTGATCCTCTCTTCTGGATCCTACTCATGTTTTTCATCGGGCAAAGTAGAGCCACTTTTGGCAGGCAGCAAATACACAAAATGCTAGGAAATGATCCAAGTGAATTTCAAGATCAATATCTTCATAGCCCCGTAGTACTACAATAATCTTAAAATTATCACCTGTAATTCTAGAATAATAGTGGTATCATGTCTAGTCTTCAAAATTTAAAGTTTCTGTACTATAAACATATAGGATAGGGTTATGCAGAAAATAGTCATGTTACAGATTAAAATTATGAAGAAAACAGCAATATGGGTACTTAATATTGCGGCGAATCCACATAAAATCGCGAGCTAAAACATGCAACAGCGTCATCAGCGAAGAAACACTGAACCATAAAGTGACTAATCCTGAATCGCGATATAGAGATTCTCGCTCTGGTTAGCATATACGCAACTGCCCAATATCTATCGTTGGGCCGTGTCCCGCCAAGCATGATCACCTCGCCTGATCGGTGGATCCACCCTTTGTGTTGGAGGAACACGACACCGCTATTATTCAAAAACAGCCATATGGTTACTTAGAATCATGCAAAAATCAGTCATGTGATTTTTTTTTATATGAGCCTGCGAAAGTGTCTTTTCTCTGTCTGATGGAAAGCATGAGAAGTATCCAAAAGTGTTTGGTCATCATTCTCATTGCGAGTGCACACAATGCAGTATGATGACACACACACACACTATGGCGTCCCAGTGAGCTTCTGCCTCGTTGGCTCTCCGGTCTCACACTCACTAACGAAATACAACAGCACAAACACTGTAATTTAAAAAATATAAATTATGCAGAAAGCAGCATTGTCGCTTAGATACTTTTGCTGTTTCCTCCATAACTCGAAGTAGTGCCTTGGCTGTTTTCTACATAACTCCATCCTATTTATCGCGTAGATGATACTACCGCCATCTAATCATTACATCTAACAGATCGTATGACCGATAATTTTGAAATATTTCAGACTATATCTATAAAAATCATAAACATTAGCTTTTCGTAACTAATCTTGAGATTAATGGTTCCGACTTTTATAATAACTTGTTTAGATATAAGTATAAATATATTTTTTAAACATACTATCTAAAAGATTTTAATCATAAGGAGCTTGTGTAAATATTTGCAGGAACTTATCTAATGAATTCCCAAAATATCTAAAATTACATGGAAACAGTTTCATAAAGATCCTATATTAATAACAGGTAATTCTATCGCTTCCTCTAAGACTGGACGAATGCAGTTTGAAAACCTGAGTCATAAAACTTTTCATTTTAGGTAGGGAAGATTAGAAGGAACACACTTCCAAGTGAGAGATGTTACAGAAGAAGGCCCTTTTCGTTTCCGAAAACAGGAGAGTCTGTAATAAGTTATTTATTTGGTTTATTAGCTGAAACCTTATTAACATAAACAACTATTGTGATACTGATAAAGTTGGTGCGCTTTTGTTGACTGCAGTTAATAGGGAAAGGATAAATTTACTTTGACATTGTGTTTATTTTTATATATCGCGATAAAGACACGGTCTTAACACAATACAATTCTCGTTTTACATACTGGTAATTAAAGTTTGTAAACGAGAATTGTGTGGAATCCTGCAGTTATTTCCTTTTTCTCTGAAAATTTTTAATCACACAATATATTGTTAAAGACGCGGCCATATTGGATTTCAACGTAATGATATGTTGAAAAACAAAACTTGGATATTCTTTACTTAGATTCTGCATGTAAAAGTTTACTATTTTTAAAAAAATAGAAATATATTTTTTGAATTCTCAATATTTAATTTATTTGTAATAAATTTACTATGTTACATGATTTTTGTAAAAAAAACAGACACACCCATAAACACGCGCTTTGTCACAATTTTGACGAAATTTAAAAAAGTGCAACTATAAAAATTATATAAATCTATAGATAATGGTTTCACCATTACTATGTTTGATTTTTTAATAGTCCTATAATCTTCACATACATCACTAAAAAATATATTTAAACACCAACAATTTTTTATGAAAGTAAATCAATTTTCTTCGATACACAACGAATACTTACCACAAAAATCAAAAGCTTAACTTCTTAATAAGTTACATAATTTTAAAATGTGAACATATCAATAAGTAGCCGTTTGTATTTATCAGTTACACATAACAATGATTGAAGCAAATACCTTCTTAGAGTCTAAGAGATGTTAGACTAATGGATATTGAAGTACATTGTCAGTAAGATCGTATCACTAAGAGATATACTATTGAACCACAATTTCTGGAAATAGGCTGATTAGATAGGCAAAGTAGATCCTAGCACTGATGTCCCTGTGGGTAAATAACAACCAAAATTATAATAATTTATGTTTGTTACATATTTTTTTAAATAAAGATTAAGAAAAAGGCGAATTCAATATTCAATGAAATCCCCATGGATACCACCAGCCATCAATGGTGGTTACGTCTGACTTGAACTGACCAAAAAACCACACGCCGTTTTGGGTACCAGAAGCCGAGGAACCAGGTGCACCCTCGTAAGGTAATCCCTGGAGTATTAAGATACCTCGGGCCATTTACGGTCTGCAAATGGACCCCTTCTGTATGGGAACCCTATTATTCCCTCTTGCCCAAAAGAAAGTGCGCGCGCTCTTCGCAGCGCTCACGCCTGTACCCCGGCCTGCTTCTGCTAGGGTGACAGATGGCCTCATCTGTCGCCCCCAGGCCTGCGCCAATGGAGGACACAGATCGTTCGATCTCCGGCGCCTGAGTCGTCTGCGGTATCTGGCCCGTGTTCGGGCCTGGAGCCCTGGTAGAGTTCTGAACCGAGCTCTCGCTCTGTATTATGGCCGTAATCATGCTACGGAGCGAGAGAACCCCCATCCCGATAGCTGCCATGAAGTTACGCGTCGGCTCTTCCCACGTCTGACATCCTAAAACCCTGTGCAGAGCCATCTCCACGGTCCAGCCATCGCACTGCTGGCACTCAGTTATTGACTCTTTGCGGATCAGATACAGGTGATCTCCAAAGCATCCCTTTCCAGTGATCATCTGTATCATCCGGTATAAGAGGCTGCCGTGCACCCTCTCGAGACAATCCTCCATAACGAGTCTTACCGCCGCAATATATGTATAAACATATATAATAACGGCGTGCCCAGCGCTCGGTTGCCCAAGTCGTTCCTTCCATTCCTCCACGAGGAACTGGTGGAATTTGCATTTCTGATCTTCGATTTGTCGAGTCTCAGAGCTCCCACCCAACTCTTGCATCTCCCTACGCCACTGATATAGAGCCGCAATGGCTCTCGTTTCAAGGTCTCATGGTGGAGTTCTAGCCAGCAGACTCGCCGCCTCAAAGGAGATCGTGCAATATCCTCTAATAATCCTGATGGCCAACACTCGCTGCGGTAGTCACAATAGCGCGACACTGGGGCCCCATTAAGAGCCATGGACCGCACAACACCGATAAGAGTCCTGCAGGAGTCATCAGGTCCCCTCATATTTGGCAGCAGACGTGATAATGCACGCACTGTGCCAACCAGCTTAGGACCAGACTTCGGAAGTAATGAAGTAATAACTGAAGTCTCACCGGCCGTCGTGTTCGAGCCCCAGGTACCTCATAGAGGTTTCGATGCCGATGCTAGTGGTTCCTACGATGAGACTAAGTCCATCAGGTGGCTTTCTTCGAGGCCCATGGAAGAACAAGGCCTCAGACTTGTGCAAGGCCACCTCGAGACCCAGCCGCAGGATCCGCTCCACAACTTAGGCAACCCCTACAGGGTTGCCTCACGATGCGTCTCCCCACATGCCGTGACATGCGTGTCATCCGCATAGCAATGACACGCATGTCATGCATGTCTTGTGACATACGTGCTCGTGACGGCGACACCATATAAGAAGCACCCAATCGTAGCCAATGCTCCACAGGTGCGGCCCTATGACCGACGACTGCGGAACACCGCACGACATTTCATGTCGATCGAAACTGGGTAAATAACAGCTACGCTCCAACTATGCGGCGGAGGTAGAGGTACTTGGTAATACGTTAGTGCCTCTCTAATGCAACTCAGTGGCAAAGTGCTGAATAGGTTGACGATGTCCAAAGACACCTCCAACACCACCTCGCTCCGGAAAACTGCTTCCTCCGCCAGAGCCCTCACGCGTATGATCGCATCCACAGTGGAGCGGCCCTAGCGGAAGCCGTATTGGTTCTCCGCTAAATCCGACTCCACACTGTAGAGATGCTTGACGAGGCGATGTGCAATCACTCTTCAATGAAAACCTGAACCGAGAGTAGAGAATAGTTGCGTCATAGTCAAAACTCACAAAAATGTATTTAAAGGATTTTTTATATTCTCTACTATTGTTATTTGTATTATCTACTTCATGGGTAGATAAGACAAATAGCAAATATTAACATGGTTTGAAAAATATTGTGAACTAAAATATAACTAAACTCGTAAGTCATTTTAAGAATAACTTGAAACTATTGAATTGAACGTTGACCATTTATTTTTGCCATTTTTTTATACACTGAAATCTTAAATTTAAGTCCAATAATAAAAATAATTTGTACTTAAATCCCAAAATATATTTTTTGCCAGAACTAAACATAGGGCAGTCAACAACCACACTCGACCCGTGTTGGGGGGAGTATTGTCTTAACCCTTTTCAGATAGGAGACCCAGAAGGAGGTCAAACAAAGTAAAATCCTCAGTAGAACTCTCAGCCTACTAGAAAGTGCCGAAGTCACTATATTTGAATAAGCTCTCTTTCCACTTCAGGAAAGAAACTGTATCTACGACTTATATTTAAAAAAGTTCAGTTAGGTACTTGAACTCTCTACACTCATTAGTATCCCTATTTCTTACTATTACTATTATTAATACTGAATTTAGAAATATAAGCTTGAAATTGAGCCCATACCAGAGATCATTTCTTCAATTGCATTATTAAGATGGATAAAATTTAATGTTATTTCTGTTCTTTTTTGAATAAGATACGATGCGGTTCACATATCTGTACTGAACTAAAACCAATCTGTGATACAGAATATTCCTCAAAAATACGAAGTATTTAATTATTGGATCATGAAATCTATTTCCACAGTACGTTAACTACAAACATTAGCACTTTCAGAGGTTTTTCGAGAGAATTACTTTTCTACATATATTTATGCTTTACACCATAATGCAAATCAGTGTTATACTGTTACTGCAAATACTTGAATAGTTTTTTATGTAGTTCTCATATACACATCATCATCAACAGCCTTCAACAGTCCACTGCTGGACATAGGCCTCTCCTTAGAAATGAGGTTATATACACACCTCATGTAATAAATAGGTACTACAAATAGGTACATCACCAGAGATATTAGATACAAGAAACCATCCTGCCTATACCAGGCAATGTATTTTTGATCAGCTACTATTGCATAATTGTATAACCTCGGACGCAGTCACTTTCATACTTCACTATTTTTTTAGTAATCATTTAAAACCAATGACCAATAATGTGTCATACTTTTTATTTTATTATTTACTGCTACGAAAAAAAATACCGTTCTCCGACTATTTTGCAGAGTAGGCTTTTAGGAGTATCGAGCAGAGTAATAAAGAACAAAAATCCCTCCCCTGATACCAAGATGGGAGAAAGTGAAAAGTCTTTAGTCGCAGCATTTACTTATTTATCCTCTACGACATAAAAATAATTATATATGCAAGGATACACCATAGAAATAAAACAAATAATTGGCTTGAAAATCTTTAAAATTTATTTAAACTTTCCAGGTTACAACATAGTAAAAATTACAAACCATAAAGTGTACACTTGAAGCATTTTTATTAAGACTCCATGAAGGACAATTTCTTAAATTACTAATAAGCAATCAACTTCTACCTAAATAGTTTTACACAGTGTGGCAAAACCACATTTCTCTACACTCGTTTCTGGCAATTTATTTTCAAATATAATTACTTCGACAAATGTCCATCCTAATAATGACAGCATTCTTGCTATCGCATCATCTACGGCAAAACGTAATGGCAAATAACCAAAGGAAAGACATCAACATCAACCAATAAAAAAAAATTACAGAAATTGTCATTAACATTTACATTGTCCAAATACATAATTAATTAATACTACATATTTAAATATCCTTTGATGCTACATCGCTAGTAAATATATCGAAACGAGTCTCCTTGATAAGACTTAACATGCAACTGATATAAACAACACTGGACAACTCTTTGATGCAACATTGATGTTAATACACCGAAAATATACTCGTATGTTACATTTCACTATAGAATTTGAATTTCACCTCAAGCCCTAATGAACATTGCATAAATATTTACATTATCTGTACAAACAATTCTAAAACTTATATTGTAAAAATGGCAGAATTAGTAAAGCCACATTGAGGATTATTCTATAAACAAAAAATGTATGAATTTGTTAAACTTCTCAATTATTATTGTTTTTTAAATAATTATTAAAACATATCCACAAAATATAGTTATAGCTACTCTCTAGAGATAAATATATATATTTTATCACTTATATTATCTTGCTTACTGTGTATAATATCTTATCCACGATGACATTATGAATAATTGCTATTGAAGCTTAATTTATACAGATTTCGGTTCTACTAGCATACACACATGCTTCAAACTGTTTTACGTTATAATTTATCATGATGCGCGAAGTTTTTGTTCTATTAACAATTGTGTCATATGCATTTCCTTGTGAAAGATTCATATTTGAAGAAGGCTTTGATGAGAAATTTTCAACAGATACGGGATTCTGTCCATCAATGCCTGGGACATGGTCAGTTGGGACTTTTGACAGTATAAATATGGAAGGTTTTCACGAGCGTAGTACACAGTTTATATACCCGGATCAGATAATTAGCTGTGTCTCATCACCAGACTTTGACATGGCCCCTGGTGGTATTATTGAAGTGAACACATTCATGGCTGGGCTTCAGAATATAGTTCAAGTTATGGTGTTAGATGAATTCAATGCGGATGCAGGTTCGAGTACTCTATTCGGACCTGATTTCCCTGGAACTTGGAACACTATTAGAATAACCGTAATCGGTAACTCTGCGTTCAGGGGGCGTGTAAGTATTTTATTTATATTTACTTTCTATGAAAATATTTTTTTTATTTTTTGTACTGTGGCGATAATAGTACTACTATATATATATAAGCTATTAAATGTATATTTGTCATTGTTTACGGCAGACATGCTTGCGTGATAAATAATTATGATAAGAGTGATTAGAGAAAGAGTAGATTTATCTTATAAATTGTAGATTCAAATCAGTTATCGTTTACAACAATAATACTATTAACAAATTAATAAAAATAAAAACTAAGAACAAACCTTTATTACCAGAAGCAAACACTTGAAGTATTTTTTTTTTCTTAAATTTCTTTAATAAATTATTACAGTACAAAAAACTTTTTGTAATCTCTACTAATACTGTAAGGTGATCTAGACTAATATTTTTATTATTGTTTGTGAGTTTGTGAGTTTGTGACATTGTAGGGGTAATCTATGAATCTACTGAAATGACTTAGATTTTTTTTTACCAACATAAAGGTACATTTTTTGTGAGTCTCATATGCTTTAAATTAACCCTAATATTGATTACCGTGATATCCGATGCCGGGTGGAGCCGCGGGCCCGAACTATTTTCGTATAATTTTAGAGAGCATAATTAATATTGAAGGAGAGATTTAATTATTTATTTTCATCTATTTATATATAAAACACAGTGGATTTATGTTACATATTTAAATATTGTAGCAAAGTTGTAATGGGTCATTGAAAGATATCTGGTATATTTTTATATACCAGATGTACAAAAAGTAGTGTAAATTACTTTAGATGCATTAAAATTGTACTCCATAAGTTGTAAACACCGTGCAGCAAATCAATAATTTATACATATTATAACTGTTTACTGACTGACAGACAGACAATGTACAACCGAAACAACTGGGCTTAGGAAGCTGAATTTAGTAAATGTCTTCCTTGAGAAAACAATTTGGAAAATCCCACTCCTTGGGGGGTAAAAAAGGTTATCAGAGCTATGCATCAGAATAATTTGCAAGCGGAGCCGCTGGCAAAAGTTAGTGCTAAATAAATAAATATTTTTTTTTTATTCTTCATAAACCCAAAAGCAAAAGTTGTATTCTATCGGTGCAGTAATGACTGAATTAAAATTTTAGCGTGAACTAGAACGATCTACTTTTGTGTCGCTACTTTTTGTACATCAATGGTTAAGTTAATTCTTAAACATAAAAATCGGAAATATCAATTCCCTTATTTCAAATCAATTTTACCATAACTATAATATTTTATTACGAGATTACTTAAATTCTTGACAGCCAAAATACATTACATTTAAATTCATTTAGACTGACAAAAATGTGTGTATAAAGGGATGATTGGATAGTAAGAAAAATGTAAAAAAATCTAAGTTGGCATTGAAAATTTATAATGGTATCGTTGCCGTTGATCACTGAAACCTATTATACCACACCTCAATTGGTTCCTAAAAGCAATATGTATTATGTCCATAGCTACCATAACATTATTTGTGTCGATATCTAATGATATGTTTGGAGTCTAGCCGTACTTTTCATCTTCATTAGTATTGTCTTCTACGGTTTGCATGTCCTGAAACATGAATTCTTTTCTAAAATAAAAAGGACTAGTATTACCGACTGCAATAGTTAGTAATAAAATGATGAATTTAAATTTCTTAAAACTCCAATTTAGAGGCAGGAGTCTGTAAAAAACATATTAGTTCGGATTACATCAATTGTCACTACACAGGGTAGAGTTAAACTCTGCTTATCTCTAAAATCAAACATAACAATGTGGGTTCGTTTGCTTAATGGCTTTGAGTTATCATAACATAAATCCATAACCTTAACCTGTAGTCTGTGTTTTTAACTTCAAATATTAAAGACAAAGGAAATAAATATAATATCGAGCACTTTGGCCGATATTATATAGGTATATTTCTTTTGTATTTTTTGCGTAACTGCTTTAAACACTAACCCATCCGTGCAATTAAAGGATCCTCTATTACTTTACCATTATACACACTAGCTCACTCATACCATTTCATCTGTTGTCTTTTCAATAATTTTTTTATATAAGCCTGATATTAACTATCCTATCTGTCACGAGATATATATTATTAAGTACAAATCTTTTCTTCTCTTCTCTTCTTATCTTTTCTCTTATTTCTCTCCTCAGTACTCAATACTAGAATTCACACATAATACATAAATTTATTTGAAAATATAATCTATCAGCCAACGTTTTGTTTTTATGCCAGAATTTACCATTAAAATATATACTGGTGACTGACTGAGCCATGGCACTATAGTTAATCTTGAAATTTCAATGTCCCTATCATCTGTATCTAGACAAGGAAAACTTATAACAAATCCTGTACCGATACATCTGGTCAGCGTGGTAGACCCATGTCTACCGCTGGACTATTAAATAAGGCGCTTGATGACAATCATCTGTATAGCGATAACCAGCAACAGTACTGTCAAGCTAGGAGATCAAGTGTAAAGGAGATAAAGGGGCTTGCGGCTAAGCGGTAACTGTAATAGCTTAACACATTGTAAAGTTGAGCGATCTTAGCCAGCATTTCTATAGATGTGTAACCATTGCAACTCACTGTAAGCACTTCATGCCCGGGAGAGTACTTTAAGTTGTCGTTTCCTATTGTGTTCGTAGTTACTTGCAATCAGAGACCTAAAAAGTCCAACAATATTATTACTATTAAACTTCAGTATCGCATAGAAATAAAGAATAGAAAATAAAGAAATTAAAAAATAACAAAAACGTTCAACAATTTTGCAGGGCCAAAAATGGATCCACTAAGTGACACCATGCATAAATTTATAATACAAATATATGCCATAATACATACAATTACAGTACATAAACCGACAATCACATATATAACAACACACCACACTACACACACTAGTTACTACATTTCATTCACCATATTTCAACTTTGCGGGTCTAATTGCAGTAGTAATCAATAATGTCCAATACTGCAGTAGCATCTCGCTGCTTCGTTGGTCTAGTGATTAGCGTATTCGACTGCTAAACAAGAGCTCTCGGGTTTAAATCCCGGGTCGGGCTAAAAAATCTGTTGTTGGGTTTTCTTACAAGAACTCCTTAAAGCAGCCTGGAGTATGGAAGTTTGGCGGTGATTCACACCCGAGCCTCGGAGAGCGCTGTAGATCCCGGTGGGTGCCGACCCCAAATAATATTGGCAGTAAGGGCTAGAAAGAAGAAGCTGCAGGAGCATCTCAATATGCTGCCATAGTCTTTGTCACCATGATATATTATCTCTAGCATGCTGATCATTCCTCTCGGATTTCACTGATGCTTTCTATCAAGCAGAATTCAAAATGATGCTTTCTATCAAGCACAGTGGTTATTTTGGCAAAGTCAATACAAAGAAAGTAGTAGTCTGATATTCTACCTCAAACTATTTGTCAAGTCAACAAGTCTCGGAAAATTTGCTTTTTTTTCATATTTAAACCTGTCAAAGTGAGTCTACTCTGCCTCTATGGAAAACATGAATAGATTTCAAGAAGAGTCACCATCATCAGCTTGAGTGCTCACATTTGAAACCTCTTGGTTGGTCTTATGTATGAGGGCAATACCGCCCCGGTTGAGCCGCCCCATTCGTACTGAATTTAGCATGGCTTTACTATCCTGTGTTAGTTCCAGTAGATCAGTTTTGAATACCTTTACTTTAAAGTGTCTGATGTCGGAAACTCGAAGAGTTGTAAAAAAAATTTAATTAATAATCAATGCATCAATACAGCATGAAATTTGTATAAAAATGTTTTTTATTTTACAAATTTAGAACATGCTACGATAACTAATGCCATAAACATCTTTTAAAACAGCTGACGACCTATCTTAAATTTGATATGATTAGAGGCAATTTATTGTACAATACGAAAGTAGACGTCATGCCTTAAGCATTCTATAATAATCCAGTACTAATATTATCAACTAAAACTTTAATATAATGGGTATATATATAAAATAAAACACACGCTAAAATATAAAATAAACTAACTGAATTCATTACATTAAATACATCATATATATACAGGCCTCCCCTAAGAAGATTTTAGCCTATTATTTGGCAAAACGTATTGGTATATAATTTCTTTCACATTTTCCTTCTCTTTGCAGTGATGTCCTCTGTAGTTAGTTCATTAAGTCGTCTCTAACGATATTCGTGGGATGAATAGGGTTGGTAATATTTTATGTTCTTAATTTGTCACCACTCGGGCATTATTATATACATAAACCTATAAAATTATGTTTTTGTTCATAACGTTAGAGATATTTCTTGTGATAAAAATAAATAATGATTGGAGGCCAATTTAATTTTGGATGGAAGCCTCCTGTAGCCATCCATTCTAAAATATAACATTAAACGGAAAAATAAAAACTGAAAATCTCACAGCATAAAAAAACAAAGTTTACCCTAAGAAGGAAGGTTCATAATCAATTTATTAACAACGGTATTTTTTACCTTCTTTAAAACTCCCAATTATCTACTTGAAATTACAAATAGGTAAAAATTTGCAATCTCCCCGTAAATTGTATATACAAATATTTGGTCCGACACGGGAATCGAACCCGCCTACGCATCTAATGTAAATGTATTCATTGCAATAAACAAAATCTGATTAGGTATTTTCAAAATGTTCTAAACACAAGTGAAAACTACCTCTGTAGATACTATTTCGTTCATAAACACATACCACTCACCAGCGACATTGTGCTAGTTGTCATGTTGAAGGCGTTCTTTAACAAACTAACAAGCTAAAACATGCGATACAGTCGATATCTACCCAGTTATAGACGAAGCTATAAACTAATTAAAATTTGCGGGCATAAGCAACACTTTAACATCTTCACAGTCCCCATACAATATTACAAAACTATTACATGAGTCCAAACAGTTAGTGATTATGTATTGTTTTGATTTGTATTGATTGTTCTGATGGTTTTCACACAACAAATACCTTGGTCACAAGTACTAAAACTACAAACGGCCAAACTGGTACGTCCGCGAAAAAAAAATCAGAACAAGTTACTCAATATGTGTGAGCCCATTGTGGGCTCACGGACTTGGAGCCATACCCATGACGTGAGCCCACAGTGGGCTCATAGGACTGTGAACGTGTTAAGCTTGAGTATTAGTTTTAATAGACATTATGTAATTATTAAATATTTATCATTAGTAGAAGAAGATGGACTTGCAATTTTAAAGATAAATACAAATTTTATTTGTAAATGTCATCTTCATTTCTAAATCTTATACCCAAGATTATTTAGGATCGGCCACTAGTTCAACTGAATTTACCTGAATATCAGTTTTTCCACGGATCGACTGGAATGGGTATGGGTCACTATGCTGCATTGCCTACCCTCACAGCAAGGATGATGACCCCTGCTCCTGGATTCTACTCATGATTTCCATCAGGCAGAGTAGAGTCACTTTAATATAAAAGAAGGAAATTCGTGAACTAGTAGTGAGATTTTAACTGCTCGGTATAGGAAAGAAGAGACGTACCGTTCATGTTACGATCCACTGATAGCGTACAAGGTATTTTTCGAACCGAGTAAGTTTTATGTAAATATCAGTTACTGTTTATTGTCATTGAACACGGAATTGATTGATTAACAACAAATTGATGAGGCCAAAGATTACATCTTAACGAGTTGATTATATATTACGTGATATATGTATATAGTAAAGATATGTGACGAAATAGTCTTTGTGACATAGGATAAGCAATTACGACGCGGCCAGTACCTAGATGGGTGACCGTTTGTGGCATGTTATGAGTGTTTCCATGATTCAGAGGTCACGTTAACCATTTAAAATTACCCGTTACATTAAAATTATTTTCTACTTTTTAGTTTAAAAGCGTGTTTGTTATGTTTTTTAAAACTACTTTTTAGAAAGGTGAAGGTGAAGCTAATAAAAAGCGTATAAAAAAATATAACTACCCAATTTTTAAAGAAGTGGATAAGTCATGAATAATATTCTTAATAACAGGATAGGCTAAGTTCACTAAGATACTTAGATCCCCTGGAGGATCCATTTAGATTGTTTTGTCTACACTGATGGCCTTAATTTATTTTTGCATGTTGATTGCATGATAAATTGTGTGGAATTTTCATGAACAACAACTCCAATAAGATCCTCTGTAATAATAGGTTTGGTTGTAACCAAAAAATTTGTATCAATGAAAGTACTCTTTTACCGGATTAGTTTCTACATATCTGCAATGTATATGTAAGAAATAAATAAAAAAAAACTATTTTTGCTCTCATATTGTTTCACTAATATAAAAGGATAAGTTAATCCTAGTAGGAGTGAATATGGAATCCTAGTGGACATTATTCATACAAAAAATTCTAAATAAATTACATAAGAGATCAAAATGTTAAAAGGAATCAAAAGAACCCATAGAGGATTAGTGTGGACAAAAACTCCGATGATCTTAGTGTACGATGAGAGCGCCCATAGTAGAAGAATAATGCAATCAAATTTACTCCACTCTGCTTGATGGAAAGCATGAGTGAAATCCTAGGCTAGAGTTCACCAGCATCATTGTAATGCATGGCAGCATGGTGACCTACACTACGATGGTCTAGTGAGATGCTTCTACACTATTGAGCCTCACCAACAAAATACGACAACATGCGTGCTGTCATTTGGTTGGTTGGTTTCCTGTGGACTAGGAATGTTTGTAATAATTCATGGTACCACTCACAGGAAACTGTTACACCAAACGTGAAAACCCGAAGCTAAAGCCCCTTCAATACTTGGAGGTTTTTAGTGGTAGATATTATTAGACAGCAGTAATCAGTTACCGTAGTGTAATGGCCGTAGGTGATTGGAATCGATCACTGAGGGTAAGCAATGACTTCAGTCTTACTTAAATAAGTCCCGGTTTTTATCATAAAATAACAGTCTTGAAGCTTAGTTGGAGGCCTTCGGGCGGTTTGAAAACATCCAATGGCAAGATTTCGTAGTCACAACGTGTTTTGCCAGTCTCCAACCGGCACTCAGCCAGTGTGCCAGCCAGTGGACTTATGGCCTTAACCCTTTCCTGACAAGAGACCCGTGCAAACCAGTAGAAGGTTATGAGTTGTTGATGAATCAGTTACCATTATGAAAGCTTGTTTGTCTTCTATCTGTTTTACAGCAATCGCATTTCACTAACTTTAATATTCAGTGCCATTGATTCAAAACGGCAACAAGTGACCCTTCAATAAGCACCAATAATGATTATTATTAACCTCAAAATTATAAATACTCTCATTAAATCACTATCCTTATCATTTATCCTAACAATTTAACTACACTTAAATTACTTGTGAGTTACACTTTGAAACATCTCAAAAAATTAATAAAAACCATAATTCTTCATGTGCTGGGATATAAAAGATTTTATCATCATCAATAACGACGGCAGTTTAATGCTGAACATATGTTTATACGCGGAAAAGAGGTTTTGGTTCACTATAACAAGCTGGCCAGGTGGGTTTTCATTTAGCTTGTTACCAGTTTTAATACTCTTTTTAATTCTCTTGTCTCAAAATACCCACGGGATTAATGAAAATGATTGTTACACTAAGTAAAGAAAGGATTACTCACCTGAATTTGTGGTCTTTATTAATCAGAAATTTGACTGTCCATTTCTACTTTTCTGTTCAATTTAAACTAAGATTAATTTTCAATATCTGGCTGAATATTTTTCATGAAAATATACTCCCTTGATGACTTTAATTACAGCAGTATCTTCATCATTCTGAGTTATTAACCCACAGACTTTTACGTATTTCACTGTAATTGTTACTTTAACTAATCTTAAACCACCTGCTTAAATTTTCTTCCACACACTTCCATTTCAATTCACATATTTTCCTAAGATCCTTCATTGTAGTTAGTACTGTCGGTAAGTACATTTGTTTTCTCGAAACCACCATGTTATATACAAAGATAAGAGATCATTGATATACATCTTCACTACTAAATACGACAATTGTAGATTAAAAACGAATTGATGAGGTCTACGATTAAATCTTAACGACTTAATGAATTGCACCTACTGTAATTAAGATGTTTAACAAAGATTGAATACATCTTCATGTCGATTATTTAACTGGCAGTAGGCGCCACACAATGTTTTGGTGTCATAATCATCGCAGTATTTATCAGTCTATCAGTATACTATTACACATAGGCCTAGAAAAGAGATTTTGATCTACTATATGATTCATGTCAGTACAAGGTTTGTTCCAAGTTTTCCTGCTCTATACAACGCTGTTTTCCAGCATAGTTTGTTTAGTTACGACCCACTCGGTGTGAATTGAGGTGGTACTCTTCGTATATACTTAAATCTCACCACACGTGTATTTCGGCATAAATAAAAGAAACTATTATAAATATTCATAAGTCACATCTGAAAAGTAATATAGACGGACGGATAGACTCCGTGATCATGGCGCTTGCAACAGTGCCGAAATATCGGATACTCACCAACAAAAAGATACATGGTAGCAATCCCGCAGATTTCTGTTTTAATGTTACTGACCATGAAAGTTTAAAACAATATATTGAAAAGTAATATTTGTGTAAATAAAAATGACTAAGACGATCAAATAGACCTTAGCTTTTCTATCACTCATTTCCTGTCCAATGTCCTACTGCTGAGGTTGGGTCTCCTCTCAGGAGAGGGCTAAGGTTATACGTCCCCACACCGGCCGAGTGCATGTTGGAGACTGTAGTGCATATTTTCAAACAAAAACTTTTTGCCAATCTTATTTTCTATGAAATTACATACAAACACGTATATAAAGCGAGCATTAAATAAATGGCATTCAAACGTCAGTGGCCAGGACAGTGGTATGGTAGGCCAAAAACTTCTTTAAAATAAGAGGTCTTTTTCCAGCATAGAGCTGTTGTAGTAAATGATGATGATCATGATTCAAAAGCATGCATTCTGATCAAGGCTAAAAAGAATAAAAACTAGGATCAAAATTTTAATGCAAAAAATATATAGTAAACTAGTTGACCCAGCGAACTTCGTACCGCCCAACTTTAAAATTCCAAACCTTGATCGCAGCGCCACCTACCGGGTCCAATCGCGAATCTAAACCATTCCCAGATCCCCTTGAAGACACACAAAAAATTTCATCAAAATCGGTCCAGTCGTTTGAGAGAAGTTCAGTGACATACATACACAAGAATTATATATATAAAGATGGTTAGACATTTTCTGTTTAACGAACTCATTTTGGTACTAAAATTCATCAAGCCCAATATTCTCACTTACTTGCTTTCAGTCTGTTACCATAACTTTATAGTTATTCGTTATAAACATATTGAAATGTACACAAGATTGCGATATTACGTACCTACTTTATGACCGACTATCAGTTGTCGAACTTGTTAGGATTACTGACATCCGGAGTTTTGTTGTCCTTGACATAGGTTTTAGCACATGTTTGCATAATTAATAGTATCATTATTAAACACAATTTAATTATGAAACTACAGCATTCTAGAAACTATAAATTGTACCGTTTTATTAAAAAAAAACAAATCTAAGTCTCAATTACGTGGTAGCCCCAAAATAGTTAGATTATTAATAGAAATATTCACAAATTTAATGGTTGTTATTAAACAAAATGATACTTGAAAATTAGTTCAACACAACTTACTACACAGAGTAAAAGTCAAAAAAGTAATGTAAACGTTTTATGGTCTAGCATTTAACCAGCATAGCGTTATCTATACCTAAATTGTGTTGTAGACGAAGTGTTGAACTTGTCATTATTCATAAAATCATAATTCTATTACTCTATCAGTTTGATTCACATATACACATACTCAAAACAAACCTTTCTGGCTGATAAAATTGGCCAGAACTCTCTGTCCAAGAAGAAGCATAGGACTCTTTTTTGCATAAGGCAAAGCTTCTTTGCTGAATATAGGCCCTCATCATCAATCATCAACAGCTTTTAACAGTCCACTGCTGAACATAGGCATCTCCTTAGAAAGGAGGTTTTGGCCTACTATACCACGCTGACCAGACGGGTTGGTATAGGGTTGGTTTCAAATTTTTCTCCTCTTTGCATGGATGTTGTCTTGCGTAGTTTATCCCTTAGTCGCCTTTTACGACACCCGCGGGATGAATAGGGGTGGTGACACTTTGTATTCTTAATCCGTCACCACACGGACAATATAGGCCCTAGTGGACTAATAAAGACTTTTTATAACCACGATGAACCCAGATGCAAACTTATATTTGATCTTACGAAGCTGCAGATAGCCCCGTTTTAGACAGAGCGCATTAAACAGAGCGCGCAGAGATCTATGGCAGTTGTGAGGCCTGTCCAAGCAGATGGACAGGCTAGCCAATCCACTGATATCTTGTCAAAAACATATTCAGTAACTATTCGTCAAGAGTTAAAAATTATTATTTATCTTTGATATTTCAAACTCACTTATACGTAAGTACCCACTCTTTTATTTGTTACAAGATCAAGTTTCAACACCATTTAACTGTCATTGCAATAAACATTTGATCTTCTCAACTCAAAATTAAACACAAGTATTTATATAACTTAAGATACATATTTGTTTTAAAAACTTCATACGTTAAAATGGCCATGGATTTTACAAATCACAAATTTTATTCACAACAGCAATACATTGAAATAATAAGTTGATACATCAGACTACCATATGAGACACATGCTTTACTGATACCAAACTAGGCATGGCTTGTATGTTGGAGAAACACAAAAATTTACCAGAAATCTTGTCCACGTTTGATACGGAATATCTGAATCTTAATTTCTTTAATATTTTTTTTTTTATGTGTGAAAAATCATCATGGACCGTCACCCCACCGGGGGGGTTACGGCGGGGTGGTGTGTCGGACTTGAACCGATTAAAAAACACACAGTGTGCCCTCTCCGCGCTTCTCCGTTTAGGAGGAGGAGAAGTCCAGGGTGGGATCTCCTTCTAAGTCAAGTAATAGTAAAAATCTAAAACTGCATTATCAAAATTATATTCTTTGTCTAGTAAAGAACATGAAAAGTGGTTATGATCTAAAGGGCACAATAGAATTACAACTGATGTAGTCATACACCAATAAAAATGACGATTCTTGTGAATATCTCAAGTGAAGGCGTGACACAGTCAGAAATAACAAACTACGTGTGCTTATGAACGTTTCTCACGCAGTCTAACTTCTCAAACGAACTCGTAAAATAAAAAAACAATACCACTAATAGAAAGTATTAATAATATCCAACGGTACTGACTTATTAAAGACTGCTCAGTCTCTGTTTTTCAATTTTTATTTTATCAATTCGACAAGTTTTACATATTTATAGACAAGAGGCAGATACACTGTCAATCGGATAGCATATGCGACTGTTGATCAAGAGATCTCGCGTTTTATTTAGTCTGGCCGAAGGTTTTGTTCCGTTTTTCTTAAAATAAATTCTTAGTAACTCCACGTTGGCCGGTTGTCATCAACATCTGTGATAATCGTTATTGAGAAGTCAGTGGCGCTTTCAATTTGAATGTGCTACTGACTTTTCAAACTTACTGACTACGGCTTTTCAACTTGAATATACATAGTATATATTATGTACCTCTGTACCTCTCCACGGATAATTGTGTCGATTATCTTGCTTCTTCAGTAACGTTGTTTAATTCAGAGTCCTACCAATCTTGTTTTATACTTTTTCAGCGTCGTTTTTTGTCGTACTTGGTCTCTTACTTTTTTTATTTGTAACATATTATGTATAAATATACTTACTGTACGATACTGGGTATCAAATTAAACCATAGTTAAAATATCGGCCTTGTCATATCTTTATCAAATATTTTTAAAGAATGACAACATACCCAAATTCTTAACTAATTCTTGCATATTTTTAGAACATATCTCTCTTTTACACGAAAAGAAAAGCCACAGATTACTTTATTATTTACAGATATCAAATATATTTATAACTTCACGTCATAATTTTACAAAGTAATTTCAATGAATAATTCATTGTTATATTACTGCATTTAAACTAAACAAATGTTACACAATTATCCTTATTACTCACTTGATCTATAACATATGTAATCAAGATCACGATCGACGATTCAATCGATTGTAATCAGTCTGTTAATAATCGAATATTTGTTTGTACGTTTGTTACAATCACAATGCTAAACTTGCGTTAAAAAAAGATCGACTCTTAAAGTAGGTGAATAAGGGACTTTGTTACTTGTCATTATTAACTGGAGAGTATTATAAAGTCATGTTATATGTGTCCAATGATATTGCAGTCTTTGACTAAATTATTATTTAAATAATTTTAGTTTAGAATGAATCGGTAGATGTGTCATACACTAGTCAACTCGTAAAGTGGACTGTTATCGACGATGTCTAAAGGCAAAGTCACAGGCAAAAGTTATATTTGATTATTTGACTATATTTGAATATTTTAGTACAAAACCTTAGTCTAATTGTGACTTTAGCGGTGATGTAACAATAAATTTATAACTATGTTAAAGAAAATGTTTCGAGAATTTGTTGTATTTTTGATCTTAGTCTCATGTGTATACAGTGAAAGTTGTGTAAGATATACATTTGAAGATGGATTTTACGAATTATTTCACACTGACTCTGCATTGTGTGTCAATAGCGTACCTTGGCTGCTGGAACTTTACAAAAATACACAACTCCCCAGTCCACATATGCTGAGTACTAAATACATAAACCCTCAAGATGTACCAAGTTGCGTGTCATCTTTTACATTTCCCATGAGATTTGGGGGCGTCATTGAAATGAATGCTTTTATTGAAATGAGAGCTATTAATGATGCACTCACTATAACCGTTAGTAAAATAGTAAATAACAGTGAACAAGACGCGGGTACCATCACAATAACACCAAATCAGGCTGGTTTGTTACCTGGATGGCATGCCTTGAGGCTCACACTAACCGGAGTGGGTGAAGAAGATTTTGATGGCTATGTAAGTGAATTATTCTTTAAAATTAAAGTCGTCAGAATAATTCAATTTTTGTAACAAAATAGGTGTTGTTAACCTCATAAGGCAAAGATGGTAGGTTGAAAATCGAACGGTTTCTGACTGAAAGCCATGTAAGTTGTTGTGTTAAAACTAAGACTTTATATTATATTATTAAAAATAATGAGTATACGTAATTATCTTTAAATTAGACAATTTATTAATGTTTACCACTCATGTAAGAAAATATTTGTTTACGAGAAGGATCAAATAAAATCAAATATGTTTTAGTGATTTCTGAACAATAATGAAGTTCTACAATAGTTCAAGATAAAATCTATGGTATATGATTCTCGTGTAACGTTGTTCCTAACGATGAACTCCGAATCTATCTAACCGATTCTCACGTTTTTAACCGACTTAAAAAAGGTGGATGTTCTCAATTCGACTGTATTTTTATGCTTGGGTGATCCAATTTTCATATTTTTTAATTTGAAAGCTGGTGCCTTCTATGTGATCCCATGATAAGAAAAATTAGAATCTGATGATAGAATCCTGGAGAAATCGAGTATATTTCGATTTCGATTTAGTTTTTCTTTACAGTCGGTTTTTTTTTTTGAGAACATTATTTTAATGTGAGTTTTACTAGCATACCTTAGATAGGATAATTAACATCACTCTTAGACCAATAGGAGCATTATATGTAAGAGACGCAGACAAAGTTGCACGGGTCTGGTAGTTGTTATATGTTGCTACAAACTTCTGTCAATAGGCAATTAATGAGCTATTATATTCTCAAATCCATTGGTACAATCAACACCGTTTTGTCACTCCTTACCATATGACCATGACATGATTAGTTGTCTACCAGATGTCTGCATTTGTTTATTTTATTTAGTTTAGACTCATATAAATTTTGATGTTCTGTGTACGCTGGGCTACTAAATTTGAATTGTTTTTATTTCAATTACTAGCAGAGCCCTCTATTGTTGGCCGTGGTTAATATTATACCGTAACAACTACCGAACCTAGTCAAAAACAAAAGTGATAGTAATAGTAGTTACTCCCATACTTATAGATATATATCTATGTAAGTATTATATATAATGATATATATCAACTAAAATTGGTCTAGTTGTTCCAGAGATTAGCCGGAACAAACAGTCAGACTATAACAATTGACCAACTTTTAAGTTTTTTTTTTGTATATACTTTCATATGCATTTAGTAAGAAGCAGTTAACTTGAATTTACAAAAAGACACTTATATTTTATTTAATTGCATACATTGATACGTTGGGACCGCAAATGAACGCTGAAGGACTAGAGTCAGAAATGTAACGTTTCTAAAGTTCTTGAAAAGGCCTACTTGAAATATAAGCTTTTTGATTTTGACTTAACGTTGATTGCATTATTTTATTTTCGTTGCCTCAAATTTAAGTGAAATTCTTTACATAGACTTACGTACCAGAGAAGGTTGTTGGTTTGTTGTTGGTTATGTTTCACCTAATTTGACCTATTTTATAGCCTGTAATGTTTCAAAATTTCATCTACAATCTTCTTCATAGAATCGTAGTATTTTATAATTAGATATTCTTTAGCAAAATAATTGAAGAAGATTGACAGTAATATGATAAATATGATAAAACAGTTATATCTTCAATATTACTGGTAATCTAATTACAAGAATTAATAATGTCATCAAACCTGACTCAATCACTCAAAAATCCTAATCCTATACGTACTTAAAACATTTTATTTGGTTTTTATTACCTCATATACTAATAAAAAATTTCAAGTATTTGATTATCATGTAGTCATAAGACAACGCAATGTTTACAATGAGTAATTGATAATATATAAAATAAATAAATACAAGATTGTTACGAAATTGCAAGGATACCTTTTTTTTTACGCGGGGAATGCTTTTGGCACCGTACCCTTCGTGGTTCAAGCGAAGGGCGTGTGTGGGACTCCCGGGCAACCGGTTTACCCAGTAAAACCCGTGGCGGCCTACCTCGGCAGTCGGGAGGAACACCAGGATCGCATCAGCGGCTTCTGGTGTCCCCACTGCCTTACCCCTAATCTGGGGTACATCTCGGGGTGACTGGCTCACCCACGAGGCAGGATGCTGCTGCGCCTCTCACCGCTCTGTATAGTAAGAGGCGGAACATCAACCCGCCTTAGACGACACCCCCCAGCCGCACCGGGGGGCAAGTGATACACCTACATATGTACATAAACTGATGCATAAATTAACGATTTTCTAATTACGTAAAAGGCAGAGACTACAAACTATAAGTTTCCTCTTTTATTTAAACCTTCTTTACAAGGTACACAGTTTAAGGCACCAAATTTCATGGCATATCTACCTTATCATTTGTTTCATTTCATAAAAACATTATAGTACATGTTACATCTTTGAATGGCAATATTATTATTTCTGATACTAAAGTGACTAAACATCTGTTGTCAAACTAGGCATAGCCTGTACTTTGTCTATCGTCAACTCCCCATGCATATACAGCTTTGCTACTATAAAATACCTTTTATACGAAACAAATTAAATTCATCATAATCTGAACAAAAATGCGTTCACTGCTGGACATAGGCCGGACGTAAGTTTCTCCATAGCAGAAAGTATTGCTGCTTTCATATATAATCAACTAGTTTTGTCCGAGGCTCCGCTCGCGTGTAGATCCGTAATGGCAGTAAATAGAAGCCTATGTGTTATTCCAATATGTAAGCTATGTTATTGTGAAGTTTCATCAAAAACCATTCAGTAGTTTTTTCATGAGAGAGCAACTAACATACATACATACTTACGAACTTTCGCATTTATAATATTATTAGTAGGACTTATTTAAAGTGTGTACTATTGAACCCTAGTAATTGTTATACCAACGTTCAACTTTTCATATTTTTCTATTGATGGAGAATCTTCTACATTTTATACCAAAGAAGAGACAGTTATACAAGTTTTCTTAACAATTCTCTCTCACCTTATCTTATCTTATATCACACATAAAATCATTGAGTTGCACTAATTTATTCAATGATCATAGAAGGTGCAAATGGACTGAAATTAATTGAAGTTTACCGAGTTAGTCATGAACAGGTAAAGACAAAATGTGTACAAACCGTTCATGTGCATTCATGGTTATAATTTGCAAAGGCGTTCAACTGCATACATGTTCGTAGGATTAGCTTTTAATTAATTCACACCTACAATATATTGTTGCCAAGTTTCATATTCAAGGCCTGGTCGCCGTTATTTGAATAGATTTTGAAAATTCCTTTTATTTTTCATTTAATAAAATAAATAAATAAATAAATATGTTGGACATCTTACACACAACATCATCTAGTCCCAAAGTAAGCAGAGCTTGTGTTATGGGTACTAAACAACTAATATAAATACATAAACATACTTTTTTTTTTGTAAATACATACATATTATACATAGAAAAACACCCAGACTCCGAAACAAATATTTGTGGATCACACAAATATTTGGTCTGACCCGGGAATCGAACCCGAGACCTCTTGATCAGCAGCCGCATACGCTAACCACTAGACCAACAAGGCAGTCAAATATAATAATAATATTTAGTTGTTGAGAAGTACACACACATTTCTGTATTAAGTAATGGATAACAGTGGTAGTGTATGCGATCACTGTGCTTTCGGTTTCGGGTTCAAATCCTGATTTGGACCAAGCGCTTGTATCACACAATACTTGTATAACATACTTTTTGAAAATCCATAAATCAATCAATGAACTGTAGAAATCCGTCTGCTGAAGTCTATCTTACTACTATAATCTTTACTCGATTGCCAAAGAAACTAAGTGATAATATTACTAAAGCAAAATTGTTAACTAGTCTAAAATTTCGTTAGTATTAACTTGGATCTGAAATCTATATCGCCTATCTTTATGACAGACTTAGGTTATTAAATAAATAAATTATTAAACTGACCAAAATAACAGATCCCATGTTGGCAGCTTTAACAAAAGTATTAAAGGCTGTTGATATGATGATGTGAATTGTTTACCACAATAATGAAACTTCTAGCAGCGAATAGATATGCACACCTTTGATAAAAGTTAGAAAGTATATTTTTGACCTTTCTTTGTTTCAGATTTCTATTTTAGGAGTGGCCGCAGAGAACTCCATTGTCTTAGTTGATTCCTTTCGGTATATACCGCCCAACACTGCCGAAAGCGACTGCGTGTTATATGAAATAGAAGATGATCCTGATACTACTACGGTATCTACTACTGAATCTACAACGGAGTCGACCACCGAGATCACCACCGAATCCACCACAGAGTCCATCACTGAGCCCACCACTGAGTCAACAACTGAGTCAACAACTGAGTTAACTACTGAGTCCACCACCGAGATCACCACCGAATCAACCACAGAGTCCACCACTGAGCCCACCACTGTATCCACAACTGAGTCCACCACTGAGTCAACAACTGAGTCCACCACTGAGTCTACCACTGAGTCCACCACTGAGTCTACCACTGAGTCAACCACTGAGTCTACCACTGAGTCAACCACTGAGTCCACCACTGAGTCAACAACTGAGTCCACCACTGAGTCAACAACTGAGTCCACCACTGAGTCAACAACTGAGTCTATCACTGAGTCAACCACTGAGTCCACCACTGAGTCAACCACTGAGTCCACCACTGAGTCAACAACTGAGTCCACCACTGAGTCCACCACTGAGACAACAACTGAGTACACCACTGAGTCTACCACTCAGTCAATCACTGAGTCTACCACTGAGTCAACTACTGAGTCCACCACTGAGTCCACCACTGAGTCAACAACTGAGTCTACCACTGAATCCACCACTGAGTCAACCACGGAGTCTACAACCGAGCCTACCACCGAGTCTACCACCGAGTCAACCACAGAAACCACCACTGAGACCACCACTGAGTCTACCACGGAGCCTACCACGGAGTCTACCACAGAAACCACCACTGAATCCACCACTGAGTCCAATACTGAGTCAACCACGGAGTCTACAACCGATCCTACCACCGAGTCTTCCACCGAGTCAACCACAGAAACCACCACTGAGTCCACCACTGAGTCTACCACGGAGCCTTCCACAGAGTCTACCACTGAGTCTACCACTGAGGTAACCACTGAGACAACCACTAAGTTAACAACTGAATCCACAACTGAATCAACTACTGAGTCCATTACTGAGATCACCACGGAGTCTACAACTGAGTCTACCACTGATTATACCACTGAGTTTACCACTGAGTCTACCACTGAGTCCACCACTGAATCCACCACTGAGTCAACCACGGAGTCTACCACTGACTCTACAACCGAGCCTACCACCGAGTCTACCACCGAGTCAACCACAGAAACCACCACTGAGTCTACCACGGAGCCTACCACCGAGTCAACCACAGAAACGACCACTGAATCCACCACTGAGTCCACTACTGAGTCCACCACTGAGTCTACCACCGAGTCTACCACCGAGCCTACCACCGAGTCTACCACAGAAACCACCACTGAGACCACCACCGAGTCCACCACTGAGTATACCACTGAATCTACCACTGACCCCGCCACTGATTCTACCACAGAACCTACTACTGAAACCAGCTCTCAGTCGACCTCTTTTCCGACCACTGATTCCACCATTGATCCCACTACTGATCCATTCACTGATCCCACGACTGACCCTACCACTGATTATACCACCTACCAAATTACGGATCACGATACATCATCTACAATAGAAGAGACAACAGACGATATACCAACAACCATAATCCCAATAGTTGAAGAATGTGTAGGGAGGTTAATGACCCCTCTTGCCATAACTTTATTAGTTCTGGCATCATTATTAATTTTAATTATGGTGGCCATATTTTGTTACTGGCTCGGACGACGAAGAGGTAGGGCAGAAGCGGACGCCCTTCTGCAGATAGACGAACTTCCTAGCACTTTCAAAATGCCTAGAGTTAAAAAAGTTTTTCCTAACATTAAACGAAATCCTTATGCTAAAGCAATGGATTACTTACCTTAAAATGTGTAAAGCTTTAAATTCACTGCTTAAATATAGTTGTAAATATAATTATCATTCTAATTTATGCTCATTCATCATCATCGAAATCTTAGTTTAATATAAAGTACATAGTAGTATTTAAGTTTTATTTTCTAAGTCTAATAGAATGTTTTATAAATTGACATTATTTGACAAAAGTTTTACTTGAAGACATAAAGTGATAATTATTATAATTAATGAAAAGAACTGAAATTTTTGACTCGGTTTATATTCGAGTTCATAGCCCTACCTCATTACTTAAAATTAATTTCCACGGTGATGTAAATAGATAGATCTTAGATAATTATTTATAGTTAGGAATAATATTATGTAAAGTCAGTACTGTAAAAATGAATTGTATATACTTAAATGTTAGATGTAAAAAATGCCTAAGCTGTACAAATGTTTTCAAACTTTGATATAATAAATTACAATAAAAATGTATTTTGTCAAAACATATGTATAGCTCTTTAGATTATGTTGTAGAAAAATCTTTATATTTTAGTTTATTGAAATGATTCTCGAATATATTTATATAAAAATGTGTCAATAAATGTTATTTTTACTTTTGTTTATGATATTTATTTTAATCTGAAATACCTAATATCAGAATTTAAATCACGTCCCAATATCTCGAACACGAAAATGCATATAGATAACGACAAGTTGCTAGGCTTAGAACCACGTTGTTCAAAACTTAAGTACATATTGAAATTATCAGTTGTAAAATAAATTTAGAAAGACGACATCTAGCGTCAGCACGCAAAACTTTGACAAACAGTTATGTACTAAATGAACTAAAAAGGAAAGAACATAATTTAAACCTTAAGTGCGAAAATAGAAATGTTATTTGTACAATGATTTCTTTTACAAAAGTACAAAAATAAAGTTATTTTTTCCAAGGAAATTCCAATACATTTTATTCCTTCATAGTCAAAGTACAGACTGATACAGCTATCATTAACGTAGCCTTATCAATTATTGAAGTGTAACCCAATGAAGGCGAATTTGATAAAACCCTATTATTTCCTTCTTCGAATAGATAAGTTTATAATTTAAATTACTGGGATTATTTACAGATTAGGTTATGAATATAAAAAATATGTGTTGGTCTGTCAAAATGTTTGTAATTAGAAATATTTACTATTATTTTTCACTGTGTTTGATAAATCTTCCAAAATTTTAAAATATAGAGAGGCAGTCATCTTTGAGATACAAAGATTAGAAATGAAAGTGACAAAACAAAAGTGTGATGTGTGACATTATTGTGAGTAATGAAAAATTATTATTGGCACTGGCATAAGATAAATTAAGCAATTATAATGAATTAATATAATGACAGATCTGTATAATGCGATGCAGGTTAGATTGCTGTTCAGAATAGATATTTGCATTGTAATATAGTAATTGCATGAGTTCTTATAATTTCTAAGCATTAAATTTTGTTTTAAGAATTATGAAGGAGAATAGATTTAAAAATAGGGAACACCTTAGATTTTGTAAAAGTGCAGCCAAGCAGACTAGGAAAGCAAATTTGTTTCCTAAAATGCTTGCCACATAATTACGTGTCCGTCACAACCATGAATTCATAGCTAATATAGTTTGAAGATTCAAAGCCCAATGAATAACATCAGAATAGACAACTTTTTTCTGGGATATAGGGGAAAGGAGCAAGTAACCCGATAATATGGATGGATGGACGACTACCGATTTAAATAGATAACCAGGAATTCAAAAGACTTGTGTCTCATGTGGCTCCACCAAAGCTATTTGTTGGTTCATTCCCTCACTCGTTCGATGAAATCTTCCTCATCATATTAGCCGAGCGACTTCCACTGCTAAACATACACCTTCCATAATAATCCGTCTCGTGACGCTTACATTCAAAGGTTCACACAAATTGGTTCACAAGAACTCAAACCTCCCGATTCGGTGGGAGCAACGAGAGAATTAATTATAACAATCACCATATGATATTCATATACAATTGCCTTATCGGTGGCTGTCTTTTTAATAAGATTAAGTAAACCCAATACAGTCACTTTCGAAAGTATCGTTATCAGTCTATACATTATTCCTATAATATCGCTTTATAATAACAGTTTCATTTGCTTCTGGTATTAAACACTATGAAACTTAATGTCAATTTGTTACCTTTAGTGCTTATGCTGCTTTCAGTGCCTGTGTTCTCACAAGATGAACTATTTCATGCCTTAAAAGGAAATGAACCTGTAAGTACACACTTAGTACCTTAATATCTATGTCAGCCTGTATCAATGTTAGCACATCATCATCATCACAAAGCGTCTACATAGAAAGTAGATTCTGGCCTACTACAAATACCACGTTGGTCAAACAGATTGGGATAGGATTATTCTTCACAGGAATGTTGCCTTGCAAATTTTGCTCAATTCGTCGTTAGGAGACTGGGATCCACTAGAAAATGACATATTATCTACGTCTCACCAAATACAAACTATCTGTAAAGCGACCTAATGCAATGTCTATAACAGAGAACAATTGGAGAACATTTATTTATTAGACAATGAAAACCATCACTTTATATAAAGACTTTTTATCAGTAATAATTTATCATAATGAGTTGTGATAGCAGATTGCTTTTGTGGCCTTAGTACTTTGTTGTATAAGGGGGTAATCGAGGTAATGAGTCACCTAATGGTAAGCGACAACCGTTACCCACAGTTTTCAAGGTAGCCACGCTGATTTCATTACAAACGGCCGATTTGGTCGGGCGGTATTACCTACCATCTCACAAAAGACCAACTTAAATTGACAGCATTTGTGCTGTCTTATTTTGATGGTGAATGAGAGAATATTGGAGGTGAAATAAAAAGCATCTCAATAAACCACCATAGTGGGGGTCATCAGGTTGCATTGTCTGCATTTGCAATAAGTATGGTGATCGGTACTCTCAATTTCGTCTCATGTTTCCATAAGGCAGAATAAAGTAACATTGGCACGTTCATTACAAAAACGTTAGTTAGAGGGCAGTCGGTCTTTGGTAACTGCTAAGCACTGATTTTTTCACAACAGAAGAATCCAGTCAAGTTGACCTATACAGATATACTGATCTTCCATCCATGATCAAATCTTTCTTTAGGACTCAATTTAGAACAGATAAGGTATTAGTTTCACTCACAACACTTGCAGTGTGGTATATAATAATTAGATATGGTTATCTTATTTCAATTTACTTTAATCCAGTAACAAAGAGTTAATATCTATCACCATCCATCAACATATCGCTTTCCACTGCTGAACGAGGACCTTACGCAAAGAGCACCAACCATTACGGTCTTGCTTAGTCCGCATCTATCCGGTACATATCTATACCGAGGGATCCATTCTTTCATGAGTACCAACAGCAGAGATTAAAACAGATATATTACTTTTTTTTCTATTTTATACTTTCAGATCAAGGCACCAGGGAGCACTGCAACGGAATCATTTTTATCTAACTTCAATTCACTCGGAAACACAAATGCAGGCAATTATTTTGAAAAAGAAATAGACGCTTCAAATTTGATAGTGACCGAAGGAGTTTTAGATCCGGAAACAGACGATGATGAAGAAATAGACGAAGGTAATGGAGACGAAGGTAATGGAGATGAAGGTAATGGAGACGATGAAGAACCTGTTGAAGACTCCAGCGCTGATGAACAAACAGTCTGCATAAGACCGCACACCATTGAACTACGACCAGGAATAATAGCTTTGATAGTTCTTAGTTTTTTATTCGTATTAATCATGGTGGGTATAGGCGCCTATCGACTTGGCAAATACAGAGGCTTCAGCGGTGCCAATGATATCGTGGATGAAACTCTATCACCAGAGTATGTTATACCTCGCATTAAATCAGTGAGCAATTTTAACAATAGAGTGCTTGTGGACCAATAGATATAATACGAGTATTATACAGAGGTGGGAAACCTTATTATTGAAACAGTGTGATAACAATAAAGTTTTTAATAAAAAAACTTCTTTTATTTTTTTCTTATTATGAGAAGGACAGCTAAAGAGGATAGACAGCTCTTCTTTGACTAAATGTTTATATGTTTTTGGCATCTTTTATATCTGTCCGATCACTCATATATGTTTTCTGTATCACCTTATGGTAATTCAACTGTCTCGTTGGTCTAGTGGTTATAGTATGCGACTGCTGATCAAGAGGTTTCGGGTTCGATTCCCGGGTCGGACCAAATGTTTGTGTGATTCGCAAATATTTGTTTCAGAGTTTGGGTGTTTTCTATGTATATTAAGTATGTTTATGTATTCATATCAGTTGTCTAGTTACCCATATTACAAGATCTGCTTAGTTTGGGGACTAGATGGGGTTGTGTGTAAAATGTCCAAAATATTTACTTATAAACTAAGGTAGACTTTTTCTTTTGTGTTTTAAAGTATCTTCTTGTTTTTATTTCTAAGGTAGACTAAAAAATCTGACATTAAACCTACCATTGTTTAATTAGATTTTTGAAAAGAGGACTATATTATTATTTTCTAGAAATTGATCTATTCTATTGACTGCCTTGTTGGTCTAGTGGTTAGCGTATGCGGCTGCTGATCAAGAGGTCTCGGGTTCGATTCCCGGGTCAGACCAAATATTTGTGTGATCCACAAATATTTGTTTCGGAGTCTGGGTGTTTTTCTATGTATAATATGTATGTATTTACAAAAAAAAAAGTATGTTTATGTATTTATATCAGTTGTTTAGTACCCATGACACAAGCTATGCTTACTTTGGGACTAGATGATGTTGTGTGTAAGTTGTCCAAATATTTATTTATTTATTTATTTATTTATTCGATTCAGAAAATGGTCTTTCGTTTATAATTATTTTTTAATGGATTTTCCACATTTATATAAATACTTTCTCTTATACAAAAGTCGACCAAGTGAGTGTCAGGCATCGCATAGAATAGAGTTTTGTGTAGTCATCCATAATGGCACGTAGATTTAAAATTTATGTCTAATGATACCCCACATAATGGGGTGGACTGGAGAAAAGAAATCATCCCCACTTACGTCTATGGTACTACAAGTAAAAATATTTTTCATAATTTTATTACAGCACTTGTTGGTGATCAAAAAATATGTCATATGCAAAGTTTCATCTTTCTAAAAGTAACCATGTGGACGGTAAGTCGAGAACAGACGGACGGACGGATATGACGAAACTATAAAAAACCACTGACAAATTCAAATTTAATAGAACCACGCTGATTTCGGCATGGGCGGGCGGCACTACCTTGCCTCGCATAGAAGAGCTACTTTAAATGATTTGTGCTGTCGTATTTCTTTTATGAGTGCGAGAAAGGCGAAGGCCTAATGATAGCGAAGTATTGTCTGCATTCACTGTGAGGATTATGGTCACTGCTCATTAATTCCACTCATGCTTTCTATCAAGCATCTTAGAGTCATAACACACCAGATTTCAACAAAGGCCATTACTTGATGTACCATTTACAGTGATTAATACAGGCGCAATCCTTTTTTCATTCGCAGTGCAGTTAACATTTAATAGTCTGTCGCAAACTTTAGACATTGTTTTATTAGGGTTCCGTTGCGAAATGACAAAAAACGGAACCCTTATAGATTAATCATGTCTGTCTGTCTGTCCGTCCGTATGTCACAGTCACTTTTCTCCGAAACTATAAGAGCTATACTGTTGAAACTTAGTCAGTAGATTCTGTGAACGGCATGAATATTTTTACACCAAAATAGAAAAAAAGCAATAAATTTTGGGGGTCCCCATACTTAGTTTTTTTTTCATCAAAACCATACGTCTGGGATATCTATGGATAGGTCTTTATAAATGATATTGAGGATTCTAATATCATTTTTTTCTTAACTGAATAGTTTGCGCGAGAGACACTTCCAAAGTGGTAAAATGTGTCCCCCCCCCCCTGTAACTTCTATAATAAGAGAATGGGAATTTGTTGGCCTAGTGGCTTAAGCGGTCGCCACGCCGCTTCCTACTACGCCAAGTGTCGTGGGTTCAAATCCCACGTAGGACAACACTTTGTGTGATTCACAATTTGTTCTTTGTGTCCGTTTCATGTATGTTTGTAAAGTCCCCCGCGACACAGGAATTTATATTCCTAATGCGGGAGTTGTCTTTTTAAAAAGAAAAAATAATAATTATAAAACTAAAAAAAAATATGATGTACATTCGTTCAAATCAATTTTCGAAAATTGGTTTGAACGAGATCTAGTAAGTAGTTTTTTTTTACGTCTTAAATCTAAAAAAGCGATTTACATTTCTTTCAATCAAAACACTATTATTAAAACATCGATGAAAGTTACAAAGAACTACAAAAGCTTTTATTTGATGTTACTTGCTGCTACGGAAATCGCACTTGGCCGCTTTTTCTGTACCAGCCCGTCTTCGGTAAGACGGCTCATATGTCAATTACTATGGTTAACTTGACTGACTAGGTGGCAATATCAGTGTTACGAGACTCAGAGCTATATTTTAATTGTTTTGTTTTCTTTAGTTTTTGTTTTTTATTTGATTAATTAAATACCTATATGTAATCTTGAAAAATGTGTATGCTAACAGGTAGTTTTCTTTCATCATCATCATCATTAACAGCCTTTAACAGTCCACTGCTGGACATAGGCCTCTCTGTCTGTGTACCGAATTTCATTTGGATTGGTTAAGTAGTTTTGAAATGAAGACCAGACGCACACACAGATATACTGAGCTTTTGTATTAATAATATATTTGTATAAGTTTATGAGGTTTGTATGTGTGTGGAAGGTTGTTATAAGAAATTTTTGTCATAAGAAATTTTGTTATAAGAAAGAAAAAGTTGTTTTGTATGTTTATGCAATTCGTATCATTAGTCTGTAATCCTTCCTTAAAAAAAAACATCAATCATCAACAGCCTCTTACAGTCCACTGCTCCTTAGAAATGAGGTTTTGGCCTACTATACCACGCTGGCCGGGTTGGTATAGGGTTGGTTTCAAGTTTCATCGGAGGGGATCTCTCGCTGCCGGCCGTCGTTCGTTCCATGGTCGGCAGCGAGAGCTCATTTACCGCGGTAGCAAATTTCTGCGAGGACGTAATCACGCAGAAGGAGGCGGCGGAGAAGGCCCGGGAGGACGACATCCAATCGGACCAGATTCGCCGCCGGCGACTCGGGCGGCGGAGGCGCGAACATCTGCGCCTCATGCCGCCTTGAGTGTGGCCGCGGGTGGACGGGACGGGTTTTCCCTCCACCCGCATTATGTGGCCAGCCGCGAGGGGGCGGCGTCGGTGTGTGCCGGACGCCGCCTAAGAGAGGGTCGTCAAACAGAAACGGTGCCCGCATCAGGAGCGGGCAGGCGCTGGAGAAGTTCAGAAGGAGATCCCACCCTGGACTTCTCCTACTCCTAAACACACACAGGCACACTGTGTGTTTTTTAGTCGGTTCAAGTCCGACACACCACCCCGCCGTAACCCCCGGTGGGGTGACGGTCCATGATGATTTTTCACACACTAAAAAAAAAAAAAAAGGGTTGGTTTCAAGTTTTCCTTCTCTTTGCATCGATGTTGTTTTGCGTAGTTTATCCCTTAGTCGCCTTTTACGACACCCGCGGGATGAATAGGGGTGATGACACTCTGTATTCTTAATCCGTAACAACACGGACAAAAAAATGACAGGCTTAAACATAGGAAAATAACGGATAGACACTGGGCTTTCTAAATAATACATATTTATGATAAAGCAAGTTATGTTAATCGCAATGCGTTAGAGACACCTCCGGATCGATATTTTAATTCCTAAGATTTTATCAAATGATTAACGCACTCAAGTTTAAAACACTTAAAAATCTTAAAAGTTTTCTTTTATTTTGTTTTTCTATTCAAAAGTTTAATGAGTCATATAAGTGCCATCATATAATTTAAACTTTATGATTATTGAATTAATAAATATAGTACTAAACAATATCAACTCCATTTCTTTCTTTTCTACGAAATTGTAAAGTAATAAACTTTTTTTAATCCCGTCGGTAATCATTTTAACTTTGATTACTTTAAAGTTTATGATAGTTTGTTATTACCTGTAGTTGCTTCTGCGAAGTGAGTGAAATAAAATAAACACGAATATTCTTTAATGCTCCCGCCAACACATATAAAATAATGCATTGTAAACGTTATTATTAATAATTTGCATTTTATTGTTAGATGACTATCGTTTAGTTTTATCATTATAGTTAAATCAAGATATAAATTAGTAATAGCTTTGAAATATTATCAACTGATCAAACGCATATATAATAATCACTATGTTTATCATGTACCTAACCTTGTAAAAATAGAATCTACAATAAAAGGAATGTCTATGAAGACATTGGATTTACCACGATTAATGAAAAATATTATGTTTTAAAAGAGATACGTAATACATTTTCATGCTGCTAGCGACATCTAGCGGTTAGTAGTTGAACTATCACCAAAAAGTTGGAGTATAGAAATGATTATTTTTGTTGTATTGTGGGAATTATTCGCGATAAATTATATAAACGGTTACGATGTTATGATACCTTGTAAATATTTGTTTAGGAGTTTTACAAAAAAAAAGGCTATATGTAGATATTAATTTATATCAGTTGTCTAGTACCCATAGCAGAAGCTCTGCTTAGTTTAGGACTAGATGACGTAGTGTCCAAAATATTTATTTATTTATACTTTATTTATAAAATTTGCGAAAGTCTGAAAACAATTATTTCACGGTGACCAAACTTTGGTGAAGCCTATTTAGAAAACTTCAATATTCATCATCATCATCATGATGTATTAGTACTGCTTAAATCGCAAACACTACTTCCTAAAAAAATACCTATTTCCAGCAGAGAACTGACGAGAGTAGTTAGTGCAAATATTTAAATATATAAAAAAACGTTAACCCCAAAGGTTTGTTGAAAAGTTATTTTGATTTCGGGAAAGTACGTTCTTTGTGAAGTTTTATACAACAGACATAAATTTAAAGCCGATAATGTAATACAAATTATTTATTTAAAAGTTTCAAGGTATATCACTACCGCTTAACATAGGATGGAGTGTGGTGAATCTTGAAATGCGATGTACAAAAAAAAAACAAAAAAAAAATATAAAAAAGAAATATAGAAACTAGCTTCGTAATATTATATTGCTAGAAGTTTACTGCAGTTTTGATCACATTTAAAGTCTGGTCCTCCCCTAAGAGTCGTAATGTGACTTTTGTAATCTAAAATATACTTGTGTATAATATATGGACTAGACCATATCTATCCATCTTAATATTTTAGAGGTAATTACGTTCAAACAAATAAGGAAGCTATTGAGTGATCAACATCGTATTATAAAAGGATATATCTAATTATAAACAGCATATCGTAAACCACTGCTCCACATAGGCCTCTCCAAATTGTTCACATCAGATTCTCGTATTCAGCTCCTGTCAGCCGTCTTGCACAAATCATCACTCCACCTGGCCTATAGGCATACTTGCTTTAAACAAAAAAAAAAATGTAATTTTTTTTACATCAATATCAAATCCTTATGATTTTACAAAACCAAATTTGTTACGTGACTTGAGAATGTTCATTACGTACATATTTTAACAAATACGAGCAAATAAAAAATCTGAAGCACGTACATTTCAAACGAGGTTACTTCATAACAAGTATGGGTTGTCGTTTCCTGTATCTAAATACAAAAACATTGCATTTAGACAACAGCGTTGTGTTTGGCAAATATTACTTTTCCAATTTAACTATTATTTTACTAACTTTAACCCGCGACATCCCTTGCATAGTGGTCGACATCAGACATCATACAAGAGTAATAATTGTAAGTTTGAAAACAATGAAAATTAACGAAGTTTTACCTAATTTTCAATTCACATTTTCCACACTTGTAGATCGACTTTTTTAAATCCTTTCATAGTGCATACATAAAGAATATTTGTACAAGATTTTTATATTGAACCTGCTAATAAGATTTTTAACAAGACTAAACATAGGTAGCTCTACCTTTTGGACAAATAATAGTCTTCAAAATGATGAACTTCGATATACTTTTATTTATCACCATAGAAATAAAAGACGTTAGTTTACTAACTGACTAACGGCCTGGCCACGGGCATCGGCGGTGCGAACGACGGCGCGGCGGGCGAGGCGACCATTCGCGCGGCACCGTTTGCATGCCACGGGCAGTCGCGTTCGCCACCGCGACCAGTAAGGAAGTCCGACAGCGAAATGTCTTTATCGAAATTATCTTGATATTGCTTAGAAAGTAATAGTTTTTTGGTTCAAGACCTAATATTTGGAAGAGATTGTGGAGTACACGATTTAAATAAGAGTCGGGGCATAGATGGAGAATTCCACAAGAAGTACAAGAAATACAGATTATATCCAGAAAAATTTTTCGAGTATACCAGAATGAGTATGGAAACCTTCGATTATGTTCTTAGGAATATTCAACCAGAATTGGAGAAAAAAGTCAATGCAAATAGAATTTTAAGTGCCGCTGAAAAATTGTTTTTGACATTAAGGTATGTACTTACCTATCTATACATATCCATCACCTTTATAAATAAGTCGGTATTATTTAATTAGCTGATCATATTTTGGAGTATAACCTAAAACAGTCGGGACCCATTATGAGGAAAGATTTGAGCCCGTCTAGATTATTGAATCCTGACTGTTAATATGTTTATAGAATTCTAGATTACTAGACTAGTTTTTGTCTTTCCAGGTTTTGAAACATTTCCCAAAATATGATTAGCTAATTAAATGTTACCCTGTATATTAACATTTCATGAAATAAAAATACTTTTAGATAATTATGTTATTTATTAAAAAAATCTAAATTATCTAACATTAATTCTTCGTACAACAAAAACAAATACAACTTCTAACTTGTAATTGAATTTTAAATCAGTCTTTTATGTTCAATTCAATCATAATTAGACAGTCTTTTCGATGTTAAGTATACGTAGGTACAGATACACTCTATTCGTTATTAAAGTTAATATGGTTTGGTTGAGTAGAGTAACCATATCGCCCATAATGTTCACCGTACATCGTGACATTTATTTCGTCTAATAGAGCCTGGTTTATTTTATTTCTTAACCTTATTTTTTGGATAGTAGGTAGTTTTTCCATTTCCAGCAAAATACTCATTAAAAAATGGTAGTCATCTGATTTTTTTTCATTGTCAACTTATTTATTTTTAGACATAATTATCGTTTTCTAAAAGTTTTAGTTTCTTCTTCTCAATCTCTAAATACTGTGCTCGAATATCTTGTATATTTTGTCGTTATAGAGGGTTCAATCGGTGAAGATGTACGAGAAGGTGGTGACCTTACTTCATTTATAACTTCAATGGACATATCATCATTGTCTTCGTTATCGATTATTACACTGTTTCCTTCACCTAAGTTTGATTCGGCAGCTAAAGGCATGTACTCATCTTTCAAAAATCCTAATAGCGTGAAGTATTTTCAAGCTGATTCGTAATTTGAAGGCGAATCACCCGACCAGGGTTTAGGTATTTTCTTTAACTCTTTACTATACGTGTCCCTCAGGTTCTTCCATTTCTTTTTGAGATTAGCAACTGAAAAAAATGTTAGTTTAAGTTTGGGTAGTAATAAACAGAAATAATATAGTAAATGTGTAGGTAGGTAAACAGAAATAATAAATGTGTAATATTTTATGTTTCAGATTTCTCTCCGTTGGGATGACTTTTAAATCTCTGGCTCAGTCATTCTCTCTAGGCCGTAGCACCGTTGCCAAAACGATATATCAAACTTTAAAGGCAATTTGGAAAAAGTTGGTTTTTCAGCATATGTCACTAAAATCAACGAGGGAAGATTTAAGGCAAATTGCAGACGAGTTTTTTTTCTAGATGGCAATTCCCTAATTGTGTAGGAGCCATAGACGGTAAACATTTTCGCATTCAGAAACCACCACGGAGCGGTAGCCAATATTATAAGTATAAAATTTTTTTTTCCTTGGTCCTACAAGCAGTTTCAGATGCAGATTATAAATTTTCTGTAATTGAGATTGGTGGAAAAGGAAGGCAAAGTGACGGAGGCACGTTTCATTTTTCAAAATTTAATGAATTGCTTACTAACAATCGATTTAATATGCCACCGCCAAAAATATTACCTGGGTCAAATATTTTACTGCCACACGTCCTAGTTGGCGACGAAGCCTATCCACTGAAAACGTATCTTATGCGACCCTTTCCGTCGAGTGATATAGATGATTCGAGAAGAATTTTTAATAAAAGATTGTCAAGAGCTCGAGTGACAATAGAGTGTGCTTATGGTATTATGACTAATAAGTGGCGAGTTTTCCTCAAAGCAATCGAAACAGACACCAAACATGCAAAACTAATTATTAAGGTTGGATGTCTACTCCATAATATTGTAAGAGAAAAAGATGGGAACAGTGATCCCGATTTTAGACGGTACATGCATTCTAGATCTACATCTAATCAAGTAACGTCTCGGCGGAACAATAGAGCTACGTTACATGCTATAGACATAAGAAATCAATTTAAAGACTACTTTGTAAACAATTTGTGATGATTTGTATAATAAATGTTACTGTGGTTGAGGTCGCTGACACAAGATGGCGGCCAGCCGACCCGAGCGTGCGAAGACCATGGTAACTAAATATAATAAATAATACTTGTGTTATTATTTACAAATACCTCTCCAACTAAATATATAAAGTTAAAGTGACGAGTGAACGTCTCATTATTGATTAACCATTATTTGTACTTAAATGAATAAAAAAAATACTACTTACCTTCAGTATCTGGAAATTTAATTTTTATTTCTTCCCACAATCTCTTCCCCACATGCTTAAATTTATGTTGTGGATGGCCAGACTTCCAAATAGCTGGTCTAGCTAGTATTTCAGCAATAAAAGTCTCGGTGTCCATTTTTCGCGGCGAATACAACTAAACTCATTTGATCACTGCACTATTCGCCGCGACTGCCGCTCGACTCCGTGGCTTGCGCCGTACTGATACATGATTTTGTTTTAATCGCCCGCCGCGCCGCAAGACGCCCGCGCGATTCGCTCGATACATTTCGCCGGTCGCTTCGCCGGTCGCCGTAGCGCGTGGCTTGATTAATACATTGCTATACGTTTATTTCAGTCGCTAGACGCTCCGCCGTTCGCATCGCGCGAATATTCGCATCGGCGAATGTCTCGTGGCCAGGCTGTAATAGTATTCTACTCTAATAGTATACCTACCTAAACCACACCGAGGTAAGTACCTTTACATAAATACAATCAAAAATCGGCAAAGTGCGTGTCAGGCCATGCATAGGAAAGGGTTCCTCAATCACCCATAATGGTACGTGGATTTAAAATCGTATCCAATAGATAATTGTTATGTTTACGTATTATTCGTTAATTTTATATGACGTTACCCAAGGAAGCACATTTTACAATTTAAGCCTCTATAACTCCTGAACTAAGAAAGTCATCTAATCCGTTATAGTTTTCCTTTAAAGTTCATTATATGGACCACCATCACGAATTTTCCTAGATTTTTTCATTTTCATTTCATTTCCAACTTTACGTGTAGTGGAAGTACCCCAAAATAAAAATATTTTTCATAATTTTATTGTAGTACTTTATCGACGTAATTCCAACACATATACATGCAAAGTTTCATCTTTCTAGCACCTACCTATCTATCTCATAAATTTGGGAATCCTTAAAAGGTGGCTAAATACAAATTAACTACAAATAAATCTGAATAGTAAATATTCAATTATCGCCTTCATATCTTTGATTTTAATTAATTCAATATTAGTTCCGTGGGAAATAATAATTGAACGACTAGTCGTCTTGCCAAAAAACTCATTGAGGTTATTGACATAGACCTTGAGGTGCAGAGCCAATTTTGTGGGTATTGTGACATAATCATTCCGGACGGTAGCATTGTGTTACAAATTAAGTATTCAAAATTATGCAATTTGCTTATTTTATTAAACACTAGCATTTACCTGCAGCTCCACCTTTGTGCGTCGCATATCGTGGTAATCACTAAGAAATAATGTGGCTTTAAATTAATAAAAGAATTTTCAACATGGGTCAGTGGATAGAGAGATTACGCCTACAACGTCAGCCTCACGAACTTTTCCTCTTTATGATATTGTTTTCTATATATCATTTGTTACATAAAAAACACCGAACAAACTCCGAAACAAGTATTTGCCGTTCATACAAATATTTGATCCGATCTGGGTATCGAATCCGAGTCCTCCCGGTCTATTGGTCTAACCGTTTTTAAACTTTCGCGACTTTTACATATTCTTCTTACTGTAACTTATTCGCGATAAAATTAAAAAGGTTACGATACCTTCTACTTTCCGACGTTTCGAACGAGTTATACCGCTCGTGGAATATTGGTGTACTCAGAGCGTTCTTGATTTAATTCATTCTGTATAACAAGTACCCAAAATTTTGTAAAATACCCATACGAAGCATAGGAATAAGTGCTTGAAAGTTTGATAGAACAGATCTCTGATACTCTGTTATATTCAATCAAGCTCCACTAGGTTATTTTTTCACTAAGTCAATCCTCAAAATATTGCTGAGGTAGTAGAACAATACTGATTTCAGCATGATTAGACCGACTTGATCGGACGGCACCACCCTCACATAGGAGACCAACCTACGTACGTACTTAAGTCGTATTTCTTTGGTAATTGCGAGGCCAGACGCTCAATGATGCAGAAGAATCTCTCTCACTAGGCCGCTATAGTGTGGGTCACCATGCTGTATTGTCTGCACTCACAATGAGAACGGTGACCCCTACGCTTGAATTCTAATTATGCTTTCCATCAGGCAGAGTAGACTCACTTTGGTAAATCTTATATATAAAATCCTCGTGTCACAATGTTCGTTCCCATACTCCTCCGAAACGGCTTGACCGATTCTTATGAATTTTTTTATGCATATTCAGTAAGTCTGAGAATCGGCTACTATCTATTTTTCAAACCTCTAAAGTGATAAGGGGAATAAAACCCCAAACTTTTTTTTTATTATGTGGCATTAAAAAATAAGTACAACCCTAAATTTTCAACCCTCTACAATCAACCCTTATTTTTTAGAGCGGTACGAAGTTCGCCGGGTCAGCTAGTTTAAATATAAAAGAAATACGTTTAAAATTAAATAAACAAACAGTAAACACTAAAAATAACAAGCAATCGAGTTACATATTGCATCATTATAACAACATATATGGCACTAGAATGTGCAAATATATCCTGCCCAAGATTCTAAATGAGATGCCGGATGAGATTGTGTGTGCATGCATCGCAGGCCAAACTAACCTGAAAAAAAATATTAAACAATATTTCTTGACACAGGTAGACTACAAGCACATCCTGGAATAGATTGTAATGTAATGTGTTGTAATGTAAATAATGTTTGTTGAGTGAGCGAATCCCTCTCGCATAAAAACCTACACGGTTTAAGCGAGTGATTGTAATAAATATTATAATATGTATACTGTAATGCCTTGTCCATAATAAATAAAATAAATAAAAATCATTTATTAGGCAATAAGGCAGGCCTTTTCTATATAAGAGATAGGGCCATGGACTAAATGACTCAGAATCCAATTCCTATTATGATATTGAAATTATTAAAATGAGAAGTAGATGGTCACTTAATATAAAATATTATTGCCTACTCATTTCAGATACATAATATATTAGTAATAATAATAATATAATATTGATTTGCTTGAAATGTAGGTACATAAGATTTGCCTGGTTACATTTGGGTTGTTCAGATACATCCTGCCTTAGTAATGAAGCATGCAAATTTTTAATAATACTACAATTATTGTAACATAATTAGATAACTTTCATCCTCGGCTCCACTTGCTTAGATATCGGTTTTCGCGGTAAAAAGTAGACTATATGCTACCTTAAGAATCAAAGTATCTCCTAGTCAGATTTCTTTGAAATCGATGCAACGGTTTAGTCTTGCACCTAATTGTAATAGAATAATATTACGAATGTAATAGTAGTATGCATATATTCTGAGTAATTATTTATTTATAACTTGTGTTTGTTTCAATTATTACAACAAATCATAATTGTATGAGACTTGAGGTTTAAAATTAAGTTCCACAATTTTATCCGAACAATCATTCATTCACACTTTCAAGTTTAATAAAAACTTCTGAATAGAGAGTTTGATATATATTGTTGCACGGGCAGAAACAGGTTCCCTTTCTTTTACTACCTAAGATACAAACGAACTATATTTTAGCCGTATTTTGTGGAATTCATCATTATTTATAATAGAGCATAATTTTAGACAACCAAAGTCGTCTACTCCGCCATTTCAGCAATTAATAAAGTAGTTTAAAGAGCCTTCAAAAGAGCCGCTCAGCGCTCTTTATGATGTTAAAGCCTTAAAATATATAAAGGAAAACTCAATATCTCGTGTTCTTGACACAAATATTTGTAAGGCATAATAGGACGTAATAACTGACAGTACAATGCTTGTGTATGAGTTTACAATAGCTCCTGACGTCATTGCAAGTGACAGATGAAAAGAATTGCGAGGGGTGTCTTTGTAATTGGTGTAGGTATGCCAGGCAATTATTTTTAACAAATAAACCTTTGTCATAGGTTTGTAGTTGAGGGACTTTTTTAATTTTAAATTGGAAAAGGAAATCTGAAGTTAGCTTTACTTAACTAATTTATTTCAATGATTTAATTGAGTTTTATCTGCTTTACAGGTTACTTGGAAGCTTTAAACGTTAAAAAAATATTGTAATCTTTGGTTTTTTTTTGTTTTTTTTTTATATAATTCAGTCTAATAAACGTTGTATGTATCCACTACATAATTAAACGGTAAAATAATATATTTGAGGCACCTTATACACAACTACTACTACTTTACCAATGGCTGCGAACTTTTCGTCTTGTGGTTCTTTTCGCAGACCACAACTAGGGTCTCGGGGTCACTTATCCAAGCGTTAGGTCTGCTGAAGTGCTTTTCCGCACCATCTGCAACTACAGGCAGGTGGGCTTGGCCCGGCTGGGCCTATTGCTAGTCCCGGGACTTAGGGGCGTAACTTTTTAAGCTATTGCATATTTTTTTACGAAACTTCGTTACGAAAAAACCTAACACCAGGTTTAAAAAAAGGATAGAGTATATTATTGTAACTGAAGTGCGACAAGGACAAATAACGGGCGCCTGGCGTGCGACATATCAAATAGAAGGGATATCGTAGGCACAATACATAGCGTGTGTGCGTCATAGATTAATGAAAAAAAAATGATATCGTCGGCACAATACAGTCCGCGTCCTACAGTACTGTCTAATTGAATCTTAGTGTTTTTTATTCCATAGATATGCTCATATTACTATTATGTTCCCTGTTTAGTTGTCATTGTCTTTCGATAGGATGATTATATTGTTTGGCAATAATTGTGTTAGAATGTATGTTGGTAAAAAGACAGTGTATATTGTTTTGTAAACTTCAATTAATATCAAAGAAAAAAAATACTGCATAAATAAAAAATAAACAAATAATTAAAATTGCGTAAGTTGATAAAAAATGCTATGCAATAGCTTTGCCGCGGCAGGCCCCGAGTGCCACACATTTTTTTTAATAGTTTTTAATTGATTAATTACTAGTTACAGTCTCAAGATACAGAACGAATGATTGAACGTATGAACCTACAATTGTTAATGGTGAGAATTGAACCAACATCCTTTGGTGTAGCAGTCAAGATCTATCTACTGGACATATTATAAGCTCCGAACGTTAAGTATTTAAAGTAATCTTCCGCAAACATTTTTTTTTAATGTAACTTGGACAAAAGGAAATTAGGAGGATTGGGGAGGGACCGAAGTTGCCGGCCACGATATAGGCGTGGGTGTTCTACTATAGAGACAGTTCTATGTGAGATATTATCGAGAACGATTTGGCGAACGAACCAAGATTTGGAATAAAAAATTAATTACACTCATTTCTTTTGGAAAAGTGATAGCTATCTTATGCTTGCTCGTTTCTTATGACTTCCGTGTTAAACGGAGTAAATTGGTGTTATAATAACTTTAGAATAAGTCGTCTACCGTTTACCAATCTACAAAAGAGCAATGTATAAAAAGAAAATTGAGAGTAGATGCAGATACGCCTGTGTCACACTAATCTTAAAAGACGAAAGAAAAATTTTGAGTGAGCAAAATGGATCGAGCAAAAGAGCTATGAATAAAGTAAAGAATATCACATTTCTAAAATGAGAAACACTACCTAAAGAGAAAATATATCCATCGAATAGAATCGCATGGGAATGAACTTTAGCATCTTTACAAGACCTAACTCCTTAACCGCGAGCGCATCAACACGTGATCATATTTCGTTCGTTTCGATTGTTTTAAAATTGTAAATTACGTTCCGATAAGAGCCATTTGATAGAAAGCATTCTTAAAACTGTGGGAAGTATTAAAGACCAGTTCACGTACTCATCAAGGACATGAATACCAGTCATAATACCAAAAAAATTTGACTGACATTCAAGAACGGAAGTCACCTTCCAAAAAGAAATAAAAACCCATATTGGTAACAAGCAAGGCAAGTTTTTTTTGGAGTTTTGCACGAGGTCAAGGTCAATGACCTGACTAGATGAATGACTCAGACTCATTGGATACAAAAACTCGCAGGATCTATTTACTAGAAATATTTATGATGAAAAACAAGTATTATTAGTATAGCTAGCTATATATGTTATACTAGTTGACGGCCGCGGCTCCGCTCGCGTCTATTTCATCCTTTATTAACTAGGTAAAAATAGTTTACGTTCTATTCTGAGGCCTACTGAATAAATACACAAAATATTAGCAAGATCCCAGTGCCGCCAGACCTACGTCATTAGTGCAAAGCTGAAATTTTCAGGATTATTAGTGCAATATCTTGTTAAGATGTATGCGTACCTATTAGCTTGAAAGCGGGGCCGTTTCTGAAGTAGCGCGAAGTACAGATGTATAAAAACCTTACTTACCTACGTTAAAGGTGCAAAGCTAGTATTTACATATTTTTTCAAGAATATTATTTAAATTAAAATTCATTACTGCCAGACACTTTCTGTGGGTCATTACTTCTGCCAGACGTCTTGAAAGTTGTGAAAAAATTAGGTAAACTACGTTATAGTAGCAAACCTAAATTTTATACATATTATCTAAGGTACTATTTTAAGACCCTTTGTATGCGGCCAGACAAATCCGAAGGGCCAATCATCCCCCAGACATCTTTAAATATTTGTAGTAATTGGGAAGCTAAGGTATAGCAAATCACGTTGAGTTGATTTGAGTTCAAAGAGTCTTGATTTAATTTTTTTATTTAAATAATTATTTTACAGTAGAACATACTCATTTTAAAAACTGATTATGTAATTTAAAAGTTCTTTAGTACAAGTATAATATATAAAAGCTTCACAGTAGTGACATACGTATATTTTATGTCTTACATCTGGCATCCAACCCAAGTTTCATCTATCAGGCAACTTAGCATATTCAATTATAGGCATAGGGCACTCCTAGGCTTCCTAATTCCTGATACATGATTGTGTTCTATTTTTACGGAGTCACCCTAACAAACTGCAAGAAAGCTGTAAGAATGATGTTGGACACTAGAAACCTAGGACCACATTGTACCTAATATCAAATAAAATTGTGTTTCTGACCCAGATTCATGTTATGGACATAAATACATTCATAATATGTTCACCTTGAACTCAAATTACCATAAAAACATCAGTGATTCATATGTAACTGGAAACTTGGAAGTTCAAATCAGACGTAAACAGAATTACGTAATTCTAATAAACTTAAGAAATTCCAAAAACTTCACTCGAATCGAGTTCTTCAACAAATGGTAGTTATGAACGTTCATCGCTGAGTGAAATATAATTAGAGGAAAAGAATAAAATTAAAGCTCTAAAGGAGACTCCCCGCGAACTTGCCAAAATAATTGGTCGCGAAAGCAGAAAAACAAGATAAAATTAATGTGCCACCATCAAAACACTTCAGCATTTCTTAATTAAGCACCCACTTAAGGCGCTTTGTTCGTACACCCGAGCGGGGGATGCGTTTCGTTTTAATATATTTAGATGGGAACAAAGGTTTTGCGACAACAATGAGTTCTATGCGGTCTATTTCTTGAAGAACAGAATACAAAAGTGACAACCGTAATATCTCTTGTAAATATTAAAAACAAAGATGGGGAATATTTTTTTAGTGAGTTTCTTTACACAACTTATTGACGTTTCCACAGTACACATGGTGTCAGACGACAACAGTAGCTGTTCAAAGTTGCAACGGCAAATATGTAAATAATAAATAAATATTTCGGACATCTTACACACAACATCATCTAGTCTCAAACTGAGCAGATACTTTTTTTGTAAATAAATACATATTATACGTAGAAAACACCCAGACTCCGAAACAAATATTTGTGGATCACACAAATAATTATAGTGTTGGGCGCCCTGCGGCACGCAGGACGAAAATAGGTGTACGTAGGTACCTTCTTTTTCCCGTTACCGTGAAACCGACGAAGCTACTTTTAAAAAGGGTTTCGATTTATATCACTTACATTTTCGTTCTTTACATGTCAAATTCAATTGTATGGTCTTCAGATAAATGCTACTAAACTTAGCTAGTTACACAGTAAATATAAGTATAGCTAATAAAATTTACAGCTATTGATAGATACCACAAGTGCAGTAAGTGTTTATGGGTACCACCAAAAACTTACTAAGCGTGTAAATCGAACCAAGAAGTCGTTTAGATATATTCTAAACAGTGAGTCGTTTGCTCGGAAGTATAAACTTTCTTCTCCCTAAGTAAAAGTAGAATAAATTAAAACTTTTCTTGCAAAAAATCAGGCTATATTGTATTTAAGTAATATCTCTCTTTGTAATATTTAATTAAGGAAAACATAAATCTAACGTCTTAAAATAATTAGCAGTACTTAAAAGTTTTCTGACAGTCCTACCCATTAAACTCGAATACTTAATAAAAGCTCTTATAGGGCTCAGGAGTTCCTCTTCAGACTACATAAATATGTTTTGTATATTAATCCATTTGTAGTATTTATGATTTCATATCTTAACTGGGTTTTACCCGCGAATCAACCACCGTGTATGTTGGTTATTATGGAATAAAGTAGGTATAAAGATGTACTAAAGCGCCATATGAAGAAGTGCAATATGCAGCCTTCAAAGTGGGAGTAAACAGCGGCTCGGCGATAAGAATGGAGGTCTTTGGTGAGGACTAGAGTCGAGAGCTTTGAGGACAATCGCTGAGCTGAGTTGGTTGCTGGGCGCGATGAGCTGAAAGCACGCCCGCCTAGTTCTATCTCTTATAATTACTACAATGGTGTGCTCACCTGCCCGTATTGTGCGTGATCATTCTCAAATAAGATCGGCTATATTAGCTATATACGATCACACCAAAGACAGTGTGATCGAAGTTGAAGAGGTCGCCATGGCCGAAACCGGTCCAGGGAGTTATTATAAAGTAGCCAGTGTCCTTTCTCAAAATCAAAACATCTTCATGCCAATTTTAATTAAAATCCGGCAAGCGATTTAGCCGTAAAGGCGTAACAGATAAACAGATAGACTTGCTTTCGAAGTTAATATATTAGTATGGATAGTTTTTCTAGTCTGTCTAGTTTGGTATCAGATTGGCAGACACCAATCCATATGGATTATTAAAAACAGTGAAATTGGTATCAAGTACTTAAATAATGTTAGTTTAAACTATTGTTAGCTGTGGAGCCATTATTTTAAATAGCATATGGTTAAAATTGCTAATGCTATTTATATAACTTGATAAGTGTGGGACTGTGTGGAATTGTACACTAAGTATTCGTGAATTTATATTACTCCATCTCGACCATCTTAAAGACTTTTGCCCACTATTATTAAAGAAATGTTCTGATTAATTTTTAATTTCTTTTTTCCAACAGAAGAAATTATGAAATGATATTAACAACTTTTAGATTCAATGGGCAGATTCTTCAAATTGTCAATTTCAACAGAAAGGCAGACAGACAAATAGCAATGAACGTAACCCTTGCTATGACTACAAAAATGTTATGATTAACTAATTTTGCCCCGCGATATCATTTATTTGCTTAGATGGTGCTTAAAAGAGCCGTAGGCAGTTTTTCGTTACTTTATTATTCCTGCGTAAAAAAAGCGGCCAAGTGCGAGTCGGACTCGCCCATGGAGGGTTCCGTAGTTTGTTTGATGTTTTAATAATAGTGTATTGATTGAATGAAAGGGAAACTGCGGTTTACGATTTATGACGTATTAAAAAAAGCTACTTAATAGATCTCATTCCAACCAATTTTCGGTGGAAGTTTGCATGGTAATGTACATCATATATTTTTTTTAGTTTTATTACTCTCTTATTTTAGAAGTTACAGAGAGGGGGGACACATTTTACCACTTTGGAAGTGTCTCTTGCGAATACCCATACCATATATGTTTAAACCTACCAAAGTAGGTTTGATAGAAGGCATGAGCAGAATCCAAGAGTGGGGGGTCGCCATCCTCACTGTGAGTGCAGAGAATACCGCATGGTGACCTATGGTGGCCTAGTGTGTTGCTTCTGTATCATTGGGTCTCCGGTCTCGCACTCACCATCGAAACACGACAGCACAAACGATGTCATTTTAGTTGCTTAACCGCGGTCGATACGGCCCATGAATGGTCACGCTGATGTAGCTGACATCAGCGTGGTTCGAAAACCTCCTTTATAGGGAAAGGCCTAAGTCTAACAGTGGGTACCACTGTAAACATGATGATGATGACATGTTGATGATGACGATGAAAATAAGGATAAAATCAAAAATCAACAAGCCATAACGCTCCACTGCTGGGCTCTGGTCTCCTCTCAGGAGAGGATAAAAGCCCGTTAAAGGTAAACGTAATCTTGCCGTTGGATGTTTTTAAAACGTACGAAGGCCTACCCTTAAGATTCATACTATTATCTTACGATAACCACTGGGACCGACTGCTTAACATGAGCTCCTAATCACGGAAATGCTCATAACATATCATACCACAAACAGTCACCCATCCAGATACTGATAGATATTATTAGCCTTAGTTTTCCTGCACGTGTTACGGTACTATATCTAGTATTATCATTATCTTCGAATATTTAATTCGAAGTGTCTTCACATTAAGTTATGAACTAAAACAGTACGTTATAAGGTCTAGAATTACCGGGTTTTTTTGCTTTAGTTACGTAGAGCGCACGGATGAACCTAAATGTGTCTTTTGTCTACCCGTACCTGAAGGGAGTAGAGGCACCATGATTTATCTGTAACATGTTTGTACAATTTTGCTTTACACATATAAATTAGACACGGAATCATTCGAGGAACCTTAAAATAGCCGTAAAGTGCAATTGATCTCAGTTTTCTCCAGTTTACTTCTCAGGATTTATAAGAACAGGGTAAAGTGTGTTACGTGACATGGTGTTATGAAATACAGCTGACAGCTAAGCAGTCGAACCACACTTATTCCTTTTTCTGGTACTGTACTCTCTCTGTATCAAACTGGTATTTTTTTTTATAAGCACTTTATTCAAGAATTTTCTAGAGACTCACATTTTCCACACGACTTACACACAAGATCAAAATGTTTGTGTCAGTATCTAGTGTATTTGACGTTTGACCATTTTGTCCTTAATTATTTAACTTAATAATCAATTTTATCCCAAAATTACCATCAGAATATCTATGTAACCTACTGTGAAATGCTCTGGGCAAAAATCACGGGAGCAAACGAACAATGGACTCGTAGATGGCGCATTTCCTCCACGGGAACTAATTAAGTGGATTCTATTCAGGTAATAGTTCAGTATCTAAATCTAATAGACTCTGTTCACTATATATTCTCACCAGCACTGCTGTAACTGTCCTGATAATTACATATTTTATCATGTTGTGCCCTATAGTTCAACTTTCGAATTGTAGGTCTCCCTTAGGGTTGTGGAGATTCGATGCTAGTCGCTCCGTGTAAAAAGTGATCAAGTAAAACCGGTCGAAATAGTAAGCCGACCCCAAATAATATTGGGAATAAAGGCTAGGAAGAAAAAGAAGGTACAACTTATTGTGGTTTAAGCGGTTTCCACGCCGCTTCATTCTTTACCTAGTATTGTCGGTTCAAATCTCACATTGAACAACACTTTCTGTGAACCACAAATGGTTGTTCTGAATGTTGATGTTCTTTGTATCCGTTTCGTATTTGTTTGTAATATAAAGTTACCACACGATATATTCTTAGTGCAGGCTATGTTCACCGTTCAGCTGTTTAAAAAAAGAAGAGGAAAAAGAAGAAAATGTAAAAAGAAAATCCTCTTAACCGTTCATGACATCATCGCACTATCCGCGCTGTCTGCAGCTTAACGAAGAGGCCTTAAAAGCTAAACTGTCCTGGTCTAGGACAGTCTATATCATTCAGCTGATAACTACTTTCTTCAAAGTTGTTAGAATAATTGTCGAGGACCTTCCTCGAGAATTATTTTATGTTATTTTTCAATATTCTAATATTTTTTTTAATACCTATATCTACCCGTGCAAAGCTGGGGTGGGCCGCTAGTCCTTATATTTTTTTTTTTTTTTTTTTTTTATATTTAAGCCTCCCAAAGTGACTCTACTCTGCCTGATGGAAAGCATGAGTAGAATCCAGGAGTAGGAGTCACCATGCTTATTGTGAGGGTAGGCAATGTAGCATGGTGACCCCTACCATGGCAGCCTGGTTAGATTATTCTGCATCATTCTCCCGGCCTTCGAAGGCCGGGAGAATGATGCAGAATGATTGGGCCTCCGGTCTCACACTCACCAACGAAACACGACAGCAAGAATGCTGTCATTATTAGGATGGTCTTCTGTGTGAGGGTAGTACTGGCCGGGTCGAGCCGGCCCATTCGTGCTGAAATCAGCGTGGCTCTACTACCTGAGTACTACCCTATATATAATATTATAAACGCGAAAGTTTGTGAGTATGCATGTTTGTTGCTTTTTGATGAAACTTTACAATAATAATATAGTATATTTAGTATGAAGAATTAATTCAATTATTGATCCAGTACGTGAATGTATCTGCATGCCTAAAAATAGTAGCCAGATAAAAACATCATGTGATTAGTTTGACGTCACGATATTCTATTTTAAAGCCTATTTTGCGTCACTTCCCATATCTAATCAATCAATTAAGAAGGAAACGATTCTAAAGTTAGTAAAGTACATGTTGTTACGATTTATAAGTATTTAGGTAATAAAAGTAATGAAGCTTTGTCAGGAATAATAAATAAATCAAAATCTGTGTGCCACCTGGCTGGATGGTGTGGCATAGTAGGCAAAAACCTCTTTAAGGTGAGCCTTAAAAAGGAAGTTTTGGCGTATTATGGTCATAGGCAGAGGCCTATGACCAGTTCTATTACCAGTCTATGACCAGATCAGTAAACTGTAAAAAGCTATAGATGATAATATTCAACTACTAACATAATTCAACTGTATACTTAGTAGAACTGGCTGGTATTGAAAGGCGGTTTTCTTTGAAAGGAAATTTTCCGGTATATTTTATGAAGTCCAGAATGCTAAGCGTATAGCCTAATAAATGAAATACATCTCTACGAATAAATATTGACACAATATACATACAGAATAAGTAATAATTGAAATTCATCAACATCATCAACAGCCTTCAACAGTCCATTGCTGGACATAGGCCTCTCCTTAGAAAGGAGGTTTTGGCCTACTTTACCACGCTGGCCAGACGGGTTGGTATAGGGTTGGTTTCAGGTTTTCCTTCTCTTTGCATTGATGTTGTCTTGCGTAGTTTATCCCTTAGTCGCCTTTTACGACACCCGCAGGATCAGTAGGGGTGGTGACACTCTGTATTCTTAATTCGTCACCACACGGATCGCATAATTGAAATTATGAATCATTAAACCACAAGCCAACCCAGATAACACAAGCAGCGGACGTCATCAACAGTGACTTCGAGTAAATATGTGTAAACCCTAACCAAAACACAAGTCTTTATAGCTCCAGGTTGTCATAAACTTTAAGCAGATTCCAGTTAATTGTAGCAACGGTTCAGTTACTCCATATAGTAAAAAAATCTGTATTCGATCTACATGAGAAACTTTCAACCCACTAATACTGAAACTGGATTCCGTGAAACATATTTGGATTCCGCAAAAATCAATATTTTATTTTTATTTATTTATTTATTTTATTTTAAAGAAGACTTACAGACTAATAAATACAATAGAATAAATATTTAAAACAAACAAATTGCTTATAACAAGCCTCCACACATATACAAATATTATAAACTTATTCAAGCAAAATAATACATTATAGGAAGTATCTGCATATATTTTTATCTATAAATACTATGTTTTGGGTCTAGTAATGGGTACTGACATTGCCACTAGTCAGACAATTGACTAAAATAATCCTGACTTATGAGCCGTCTTACCGAAGAAAGGCTGGTGCAAAATAAGTCGATGTCTAAAGTTTGTGACAGACTATTAAATGTTACTGCACTGCGAATAAAGAAAGAATTGCGCCTATAATTAGCCACTGTAAACGGTACATCAAGCAATGGTCTCTGTCGAAACCTGGTGGGATTTGAACGCAAACCTATCTTGGCCACAAGCTCGGGACTGTCCATCGACCCATTAGCAATGTTCAACAAAAGAGTTAGGTCGTTGATGCGACGTCTAATTTCGAGAGGTAGAAAGTGATACCGTCTGCAACGATGGCTATAGTCAATCGAATATTGATGCGCTCTAAAGTCGAGATACCGAAGAAACTTTCGCTGGACATTTTCAATGCGAGTTTTATATAATTCATAGTGTGGATTCCACATTTGAGAGGCATATTCCAAGTGTCCTCGCACAAAAGAACAGTATAGTATCTTGATGGGTTTAAGTGATCTGAAATTGGAAGAGTGGCGTATTATAAAGCCCAGTGCCCTCGAAGCCCTTTTCACGATCGTCTCGATATGCTGGTTCATCATAAGCTTATAATCCACTACTACACCGAGATCTTTCATTGTATCAACTTTACTAATATGCTGGTTAAACAGAGTATACGCTGAGTCAACTGTGGTTCGCCTTCGGGTGTAAGTCATATAAAAACATTTAGAGACATTTAGGTCAAGTTTATGTTTATTGCAGTAGCTTTCTAGCCTGCATAAATCAGCCTGTAACTGCTCAATATCAAATTCGTCATTGATAATTTTATGTATCTTCATGTCATCGGCGTACAGTAGGATATATGAGTTATGAAAACATGTTTGTATATCGGCGATAAATAGCGTGAATAGCAATGGTCCGAGGATCGAACCCTGAGGTACACCAGAAGGGACCGTATACCATCCAGAAGAGTACCCCTGAAGCACCACTGACTGCAAACGATTTTCTACGTAGGAAACGAACCACCGAAACAAGTCACCGTGAATCCCTGCAGATAACAACTTCTGCAAGAGTACTTTGTGGTCGATACGGTCAAAACACTTACTATAGTCCGTATAGATCACGTCCACCTGTCCATGTCGCTCCATACCTTGCGATATAAAGTCATGTGACATAATTAGGTTGGTGGTAGTAGAACGTCCCATTATGAATCCATGCTGACTATCACAGATAGTACTTTTTAAGGCCGAATATACCTGTGTATGTACAACTCTCTCCAGAACCTTCGAGAAAAGGCATGTTTTTGATATGGGTCTGTAGTTTTCAACATTTGACTTATCTCCTTTTTTAAAAATCGGAGTGACAAATGCCGATTTCCATATCCGAGGGACGATTCCTTCTGTAATGGATCTTCTGTATAGGATACATAAGGGTTCGGAAATGCTATCGGCGAGCTTGACTATAAAAATAGGTGGTATGTGGTCAGGGCCACCCGCCTTGTTGAGATCCAAGGACTTTAACAAACCTAATACACGCCGATGACATATTTCAACAGTGCTGATACTCGCTATGTGCGTGTTAACGTTTTCCGATATCCGAAAGCAATCACTCGGATTCGGTTGTTGAAATGTGGACTGAAAGAAGGATGCAAACATATCACTGATTTCCTCACCAGTATCCGCAGATTCCTCACGGTAGCTCATGCTGTTTGGTAAAGTTCCGGTCGATTTTTTACTTTTTATATATGACCAAAACGCTTTAGGATTACTTACAATTGAAGTCTCAATTTTAGCCATATATTCATCAAAACAACTTTTTTCTACTTCTACTACTCTTCTTCTTAGGAGGGAATAGGTGTTATAATCCGATATATTCCTATAAGTTTTATATTTACGATGAAATTTGTATTTTTCCTTTAAAATTTTAACCAATGCTGTAGTATACCAAGGTGGATTTAACGACTGCTTGGCTGGTTTCAATGGAATGTATTTATTTCTCAATTCATAAAGTTTATTATAGAAAACTGTAACTGCATTCTCAAGTGAATCCCTCGACAGTATCTCAGTCCACGTAACTTGGTCAAGCTCAGACGCAATAGTTTCGTAGTTACCCCTAACATATATATATCTTGTGTTTAATTTCACGGGTAGTTTGTGGATTTCTAAGAAGCTGGTCTCGATAATTAAAGGCTTATGATGGTTATCTATCGGTTGAGCCAAAGGGCTACTACATTCCCTAACTAATGTGTTATCGTTAGAAAAAACGAGGTCCAGAAGTCTATCGTTCACATTTCTCACGCCATTGTACTGTCCAACACATGCAATATCTAAAGTGTCGAAAAATTCGGTGATATATTTACAACTAAAATTTTGTGGAATCAGTTCAGAACTCTCACTAGTGTCGGTAAACCAATCCACCTCACCTCCGAAGTTAAAGTCACCGAGTAAAATAAATCTATCTAATGGATGTGCAAGTATTAATCGATTCAGATTATTCGTGTAGTTATGTAATTGCATCTTATACGAGTTACCCAGATTTTCTTTACAAAGATAAACAGCACAAATATGTAGGTTGTACGTTACCTTGGGCTTTGATCTCTTTAGTACAACGGTCACCCACAAATCCTCGGCGGAACTGCACCAGTCACTTCTCTGAATAACAGTTAATTCCTTTTTTACTGCTATCAATACACCTCCACCCCTCGTCTGTCCAGTATGCGAATAGTCACGGTCGCGTCTCCACACAAGGAACCGATTATCAAATAGTTCACTATCATAAAAACTGTCATCCAACCAGGTTTCGACAAAAACAATCACATCATACGAACTTAAACATATACTACGGAATGAATTATTAATTTTAGTACGTAAACCGCGAACGTTCTGATAATATATTTTAAGAGTCATTTATTACATTTTTAACTATAATAATATGCGTAAAAGAACACAAGAAATTGTTATTGCACGGTAAGCTTAAGCGATTATTATGAAGTACAAAGTAGGTAGTTAGCAATAACCAGTAGGAAACTAATAGGCACAGCATTGCACAGAGTATTGTAAACATCGCTTTTGAAAACCATTCAAAAGTGACAACAAAAGACATCGATAACAACGATATACATCCAGCAGTCATAAGTACAAAGTATTTGAATTGAAAAATCAACCCTATGACACAAATTTTAAGGTAACTTTTGTAATAAAAAATTTAAAAAATGTTCAATGTGGGGTAATAACATTTAACAAACTGACTTGGTAGCATCAAGTCCAGACACAGATATAGTTGGAATACGCCAGTAGCACAATTTTGATTATGATTCTCAAACATTATTTTCTTTGGATCGGCCATAGTAAAAAATCTTAGCACAGATTTCAATAATAACATCACAACAATATAGATAACAAAAAAATCATGCAGTATTTTTATTTTAGTTTCTCGATGTCCGTTTCCGTTTTCACCACAATAACATGAGACGTGTCGTTTTTTCTTACATGTATAGTTGCATGCTTCACCCAGACATACTGAAAATTCAATTCCGACGCTGCTTTTTTTGTACGAGAAAGCAGTAGCTTGTTTTGCGTTGTCAGATGGTCATTAATAAATATCCTCTGGTTACCTGACAGGTTGATCTGAGCCGCGGTCAATGGAATGTTTTTGTTCATTTGTCTAGCAGCGGCGATGAAGTCTTCTTTTGCATAGCGGTTACAAAAACTTAATATTATAGGCTTACATCTGTTTTTCTCTCGAGTAGGTACTCGGGTTACAAAGTTGATCTGGGTTTTTGGCACTGAATAGTTAATCTTGTTACCAATCTTAGCAACAACTTCGAACAAGTTCTCATGATTAGTTTGTGGAACTCCCTTTATTTCGACGTTGTTCATCCTGTCCAATATGCTAGCATACCAATACGCTTTTGCAGGAATTCGCATTTTAGTCTTCGATACAGTTTTCTGTGTCATCTTCACACACTCCTTTATCGCAGAGAACGTTTCCAGTTGTTAAACAAAATAAAATTGTAAGGGCTAAAAGTCATCAGAAACCTATAAATAAATTAAGAAAGTAAATCCTTAATTACAAAGTAAAGTATTTTAAAAGCTAGTTCATAAAAGACAGCTCACAAAAGTAAAGCGACTTTAAAATCTCGTTACGAAAATTAAGTAGGCAGAGCCACAAGCAATAGATTAGTATTTAATATGTTTACATTGATCTCACATTATAGGTAGGTCATTGAATTATCAGCACTTAAATAAGACTTTAGCATTACAACGCGAAAAACCTACTTGACTAATAAAACATTTCCATAATCGTATTAAAATTTCCTAAACTATTTCATTTTCGTGCGCAATTGTGTACATGAAATGTAAAAGTGACACTTTAATAAACACCTATCTATAAATTAATTTACATAATATTTTGTAATAATTGTTTCAAACGGGATCTACGAAACTTCAGTTCAAAACTCTACGTAAAATATATCTGGCAAACACGACAACTAATAATTACCTAATTATATATCAGCCAATAATATTTTCCTAAAAATTGACTAAATAGTAGTACAATAAAATGTAATATTATCTAGTTTTTCGAATTGCTATACAGAAGGTCATAACATTGAACACTTTCGTTCCTATTGTTAGAAACTAAACTATCCGGCTTCATTCAAATACATACGTGATAATAACCGCGTATCTCCTTACTCATGCGTCCTTCAAAATTAAGATAACCACAAATTAAAAAGTTTATTTAACGAAAATGTTGACGGTAACTATTAGAAGGTTAAAAAACCTAACTGAAAATTATTTGTTTTATAAAAAATTCCGCCAACATTAAACGGAAATTGCCAGAATTTTCGATTACAGTTTTAATTTGTTTTAAATATATAAAAAGATATAAAAGGTATGTAAATACATTCCAGTGTAAGCAAATAGATACAGTCCTTTAGATGTTATCGACATTTAATAGTCATAATCGCGATATCCATAGCAGCTTATTAACAATTCTTAGAAATTGAGAGGTAATCGAATAATCCAACTTAACGTTATAAATATTTGTTATTGTGTTATGCTGTAGGACTAGAGTTCCGTCTTCAAAAAAAACCTTTACATGTACATGTAGGCTTTCTTTAAACTTTGAGATAAATAAATATTTTCATAGTTTTGTAAGGCTTTTACGTGTTTTATTAATGTTTTAGATAAAAATCAAATCGATTTCGTTACTCATCGTTTAAATCGAATTTTACCAATTTTGATAACACATGGATACTTCTGTGAAAACCGGGTGTTTGCAAACTATAAACTTAATTTTACTTTCTTTGGTTAAAAGCTACAAAGAGTTTCACTGATCATGGTGAATTCTAAGAAAGTCATACTAAGTGATATCGGTGATCGCAATAAATAATTGAGTAATCACTAAATAAACGTTTTTAAGTCAAATCAAATGACAACGCAATGTCACTTTTAGTGCTCTGCTATTAACATAGCTTTTGACATGATTTGCGATTATGCGTTTGATTTATGCTAGGGATTTCATGAGCCTTACGTTTTCAGTCTTTTAAATGATGTCAACAGAAAAAGAAAACATCGAAATCAACATATTTGATTATTCTTTATGTCCTGAAATTAATATTAATTATGGTAATATCAATTTTCCTATTCTTAAACTACCATATTACACCCAGCCCAGTTACGTAAAAGTTAAAAATATTTTTATAAACAAATATAGTTTTGTTACTAAAGAATACGATAAACTGTATAGTATTTCATAAAAATATCGCAAATGAAGACACAATCACAAAATAGTTACTAACTTAGTGCTCATCTCAGCTAACGTACATTGATTCAACTAACATACGGTAACTGCAATTAAATCAAAATTATTTTTACGTAGACGCGTAGTAATATTTTTTTGTGAAATAGTTAAAAAGCACGCTGATATCGGTTTTACGAATGAAGCCTGAATAAATTCGAAACTGACAAAAAAGGCAACCAACGCCGGTGTATGCATATTTGCTTATCTTTTGCGTGAAATATATGCGGACGTTTGTTTACACACAGACGTGATAGACTTCAAGCGTTGAGCTTTATGGCAAACTAATAGTGTTACTTATTTTATTCCATTAAATTTTGTTGTAGCCCTTTACGAAATTTACAAAATTATGATAAGCTTTATAGATTTCCATTTTTTGGTCACAGCTCAATCAATTTGTATGTCGGTAATCGCGATAAATAGTAACCAATGTCCCTTCTCAACAAACAAAATCAAATCTTAATTTTATCTTTCATTCATTTAAGAATATTGTCTGGACTTTAAAAGAGACTGTGATCCCTGAGTTTGTTTCGTCCTTTCTTCTCAGGGCTTGTCCAGTTAGGAAAGGCCGAACTCATCTGCTCAAAAAAAAAGTTTAACTTGCAAAAGTGTTCATGTAACCTAATTGCAGAATAAATTATTTCATTTCATTTTCATTCAATCTGTTCAGAAATTTTGCTATTTAAGCGTAACAGACAGACATACACAGTTACTTTCAAATTTATTATATTAGTACAGATTCTCTGTAATAAATGCAGTTGAATAAGACATCATGTTAAATATTTCAATTTCATTTATCTCGCAGATAAACCAATCGCTGTCAATAAGAACATCGAAATATCAAGTCACGATAATTTTAGCACGAACTGCAATACTACCCTCACAGAGAAGACTAACTTAAAATGACAGCACACAAGCTGTCGTATTTAAGAGACCAAAGGTCCAATGATGTAGCTGTAGACCTAGGCTGCTATGGTATTGGTCAACATGCTGCATTACCTGCATTTACAATGAGGTTGGTGACCACTAAGCACTCTTGGATTTTACTCATCAGGCAGAGTCACTTTGGTAGTCCTAAAGATATTACATAAATATTCATTTTGGGAGTTAAGGTGATGAAATCAGGACAGTATTAAAGAAATAGTTAAAAGAGTATTTATGATACAAATGAGGCCATGGAAAAGAAGGAATGTTAACAAATTAGATCACATCACAATACATCAGGCTTAGGATCGTTTATTTGTAATAAAGAATATTGATACAAAATATACTTGCAAGAAAAAAATACAAACAAATTACAAGTTAATTACTTAATTTTGCTACGATAGAAAAATAAATACCTATTAATAGGAATAATAAAAAATCTGACAAATGCATGTCAGGCCACGCACAGTAAAGGGTTCCTCAGTCACGTGGATTTAAAATCGTATCCAATAGATAATTATTATAGTCCAAGATCCCAGAGCCGCCAGACCTACGTCATTTGTGCAAAGATGAAATTTTCAGGATTATTAGTACAATGTCTTGTTAAGATGTATGCGTACCCATTAGCTTGAAAGCGGGGCCGTTTCTGAGGTAGCGCGAAGTACAGATGGATAAAAATCTTACTTACCTGCGTTAAAGGTGCAAAGCTAGTATCTACATATTTTTTCAAGAATATTATTTAAAATTAAAATTCATTACTGCCATACACTTTACGTGGGCCATTACTTCTGCCAGAAGATTTCGTATACTTGTATATACTTGTAGCTATTCACAACATCAACGAAATCTGGCCGTTTAAAGTGGGTCAAAATCGCACCCAAAGGAGTTGGTTACGAACAAACAAACATACAGGTGAAGCTAATAAATAAGCGTGTAAAAACCATTTAATATTTAACAATTCTATTCTTGAAATAATACCAAACATGATATACCTCAGCTTCCTAATTACTACAAATATTTAAAGGTATCTGGGGGGATGATTGGCCCTTCGGACTGGTCTGGCCGCATACAAAGGGTCTTAAAATAGTACCTACCTTAGATAATATGTATAAAATTTAGGGTTGCTACTATAACGTAGTTTACCTAATTTTTTCACAACTTTCAAGACGTCTGGCAGAAGTAATGGCCCACCGAAAGTGTCTGGCAGTAATGAATTTTAATTTTAAATAATATTCTTGAAAAAATATGTAAATACTAGCTTTGCACCTTTAACGTAGGTAAGTAAGGTTTTTTACCATCTGTACTTCGCGCTACCTTACAAACGGCCCCGCTTTCAAGCTAATGGGTAAGCATACATCTTAACAAGACATTGTACTAATAATCCTGAAAATTTCATTTTTGAGGTATGTCGGGGTTCCAGGGATTTCCTTTCGACTCTTTCGAGGGTGCATCTGGTAACTCGGCTTCAAGTACCCGAGATGGCGTGCGGTTTTTAGTCGGTTCGAGTCCGACATAACGACCAGCTGGTTGGCTGGTGGTATCCGTGGGGATTTCCGCAAGTAAAAAAAAAGGTATTTAGTCTGTTAAATGGCGTCTACAGAAAAATAAAAAATCGAAATGAACATATTTGATTATTCTTTATGTCCTGAAATTAATATCAATTATGGTAATATATATTTTCCTATTCTTATGGTTTTTACACGCTTATTTATTAGCTTCACCTGTATGTTTGTTTGTTCGTAACCAACTCCTTTGGGTGCGATTTTGACCCACTTTAAACGGCCAGATTTCGTTGATGTTGTGAATAGCTACAAGTATATACAAGTATACGAAATCTTCTGGCAGAAGTAATGGCCCACCGAAAGTGTCTGGCAGTAATGAATTTTAATTTTAAATAATATTCTTGAAAAAATATGTAAATACTAGCTTTGCACCTTTAACGTAGGTAAGTAAGGTTTTTTACCATCTGTACTTCGCGCTACCTTACAAACGGCCCCGCTTTCAAGCTAATGGGTAAGCATACATCTTAACAAGACATTGTACTAATAATCCTGAAAATTTCATTTTTGCACAAATGACGTAGGTCTGGCGGCTCTGGGATCTTGCTCTAATAAGTTCACGTATTAATGTATTATATTTGTATGACGTTTTCCAAGTGAGCGCATTTTACAAGTTAAGTCTCCATAACTCCTGAATTAATAAAGTCATCTAATCCGTTATAGTTTTCCTTCAAAGTTCATTATGTGGACCACCATCACGAATTTTTCCAGATTTTTTGATCCAGCCGTTTAGCTTTTAGAAGGGGGGGGGGACGCCCTGTTTTTACAAAAAAGTGCCCTTTAAAGTGAAATTTCTCGCAAACGGATACCTAAATCAAAAAATCATCTTAGAAACCCTGTATTGTTTTTAAAAGACCTATCTAATAATACCCCACGCGATGGGGTAGCCGCGAGAAAAAATTTACATTCCCACTTTACGTGTACCCCAAATAAAAATATTTTTCATAATTTTATTATAGCACTTTGTCGGCGTAATTACAATACATATTCATGCAAAGTTTCATCTTTCTACCACTTACCGTTTGGACGGTAAGTCGAGGACGGACGGACGGACAGACGGACGGACGGACAGACGGACGGACGGACGGACAGACGGACATGACGAATCTATAAGAGTTCCGAGTGATATACTTCGGAACCCTAAAAAGTACAACAATTTCTTATAGAAGTATAGTAAATAATACCACAATAAAGACGTGCCCGTGTATACCCTATACATGAACATGGGCACGACGTTATTGCGGTGGCAAGACCCATTATGGAGAATTGGCTCAAGAGGCGTCACGGGACCCTCTCATATCGGCTGACACAGGTGATCGCTGGAGAAAGATGTCGCGGTGATCATCTGTGTGTAATCCGCAAGGAGCCAACGCCTGAATGCTACCACTGCGATGGACAGACTACGGACGCGGCGCTCTAGACACTGGCAGAATGTCCGTCGTGGTGGAAGCCGGAACATGATTGCGGCCATGATACGGAGCAAGGAACTCCGTCATCTGTTTCTGTGAGCAAGTTATTATTTTGAAGGAAATGGCAGAGCGGGACCGAGAGAGGTTTAGTACTCTTCTGGCCCGGGAAAAGGTCAGGTACGGCAGGCGACTAAGGAGATCGGTAAACGATCTTCGTCCTCCATAAATAAGCGCACGGCTATCTATCACCCTAGCAGAAGCAGGCCCGAGTGGCAGCCGGTTCATATAACCACCACAAGGTGGTATGCGATGCAATTACCGCACAAAAAAGGGGGTACAACAGTTTTTTTACTTTTCACTACTGGATATAGACCTATCCTTAGCAAGCAGGTTTCAGTCAATAGCTACTCGAGCTGGCTGTTTGCAAGATGTCCGAACTTTTTTATATTAATCTCAACAAAATCGATGTCAAAATTTGGTAAAGGCCAGACAGTGGATGACAAATAAAAAGTCAAGTAGTAGATAGTTTTTTGTGTTTTTATTTTATTTTAGAATATCTTAGTGGTAAAGAAGTTAAAAAAATATTGATAAATTACTTTACAAATGCCCAATGCAAAGTATAAAAACTGTGGTCGAGCTCTATTCTGTTTAATTTCTAAAATAGTAATCAAATTCATTAAAAATTAAAATAAAATACACTCGGTTCCAAAAATAACGGGTCAGTCACATAAACCCGAATATCTCCCGAACTACGTATGCCATCCTAATGAAACGAAGACTGTTCAATTGAGAATTTAATTATACAGATAAAAAATAAAATAGAACTTAGTTACACCCACAATATTAATCTTAAATTAAAAAAAAACTAAAGTAGTCATATTTTTCTTAAGATTACATTTTTTTTATGATTGTTTTTTTGCTGTTTTTCATCACTGGAGGCTTCATCACGTGGAGGCAATACAAAGTATTAAATGAAGAAAGTGGAAAATGGTTTATGTGACTGACCCGTTATTTTTGGAACCGGCTATAGTTTAAATTTTTACTATGACTGTTTTCTTTTCATCTTCTCATATAGAGTCTATATGAGAAGATGAAAAAGAAGAAATTAAGCCTCTTATAATGAAACACTTGTAATACACAGTTAAATTTACCAATGATCAGAGTCAATCAGGGACTTTTGACGAGGGTGCCTGAGACCGGTCGTGTGGTCTTTAGTGGAAACACCACATACACCAAGTTCCTTAATCCCCGCTTAGTTAAGCTGGAGATCCGAAGGGATTTTCCAACCTGTTAACAATAATGGGTCTTTTGACGATGAGAAATAGTGTTGTAAACAAATTATGAGAAAGCTCCAATTAAAGAATAATAATTTGAGGGGAACTTAGTCAAATGACTAAATTGTTACTAAATTAATTGAATTTACGGTAACTTCATAGTGATATTAGAAGAATTATATAAATCATGTTTTTTTAATGAATGTTTAAAAAGTTTACAAGCTTTGTAATTTACGTACGGAAAATAATAGTTATATTGTTGACCTTATAACATTTTTACAAAATCGTTTTAAAACTTTCGGACTTTCACATGTGCACATGTTTCTTAGTGTACAGTAGGACTCATTCGCGATAAAACTATTTCTCACGAGCGTTAAAATGCGTTCGAAACGTCAACGAAATGAAAATATAAGGTTTTCACCTCTTAAATAATTTTATCACAAATAATGGGACTTATTTGTGATAAAGTTATTTAAAAGGTTAAGATATTTTCTATTTTTGTTAAAATAAATACATGCGTGACAATCTTATTAACTTAAAAAGTATTTCTGTAAAATTTCGTAACAACTAACATTGGCTTTTTGATATTATGTGAACACTAATGTACAAGTATTACAGCTTCAAACTTTAACATTAGAGCGGGCATGACTTCAGCGATAATTACCATTGAATAAACCACCATAATCTTACCGTACTATATATGTATGTGTGCCTATCGAATAATTAAAATAATTATAATTCATTTCTTCCGAGACGAGGAGAAACAATGCATTAAGTCTGCCATGGTACAATTCTCATTTATGTATAAAAGTTAAAACAAAATACAGATTATTTTCAATAAATTGATCACGCGAATCACACAAACATTTGGACCGACCCAGAATTGGAACCCGAGACCTCTTGATTAGCAGGCGCTAACCACTAGACCAACAAGGCAGTAAAAACTTATCATAAGCTATGCGTAATTTCGTTAATGCTAAGACGAAATTCCACACAAGAAAATAAACGAAGTTTAAGAGACAGTCTTTGAGTCCTCTATTTAGGTATGTACCTCTCTTAAATAATAAAAAAATAGTACCTACAACTTAAAACCTTGACGCAACATGTGAACCACTCACATTAATTAATCTGAAAATAAATAAATAAGTAAAATAAACGTATTTGAAAGCAAACACTTTAAGCTAAGCTATAAACGTAAAAAAGCTTGAAAGCTCAAACAAAAAAATTCAATTTAAAAGAACCATCAAAGAACACTACCGTTTCTGAATTGAAATAGAACAAAATAACTGTAATATATATACGAAACAATTAACCTTTAGATCCGAATAAGAAATACACAGACTGATTGAACGAATGATACGTGTTATCATATTTCTAAGAAAACGAATTTTCAAATGAGGTCGTACGTAATAAAGAGATTATCAATTGGCGTATTATAAATACATATTCTATCCGATTATGACAAACAGTATCTATTTTAGTAAAAAATAAATTGTTGAAAAAAAACTTGGTAACATTAAATACACTTATATTGTCAACGTCTTGTTTGAAAGTTTACAGTAAAATAGCGAAATTTAGTATTTCATTTTCAATTATCGCAAATGTGACTTCGGAATATAAGAACATGACAGAACAGTCTACAAAAAGCAGCAGACTAGACTCTGTGGTGTGCCTTTTGGGAGGCATAAGTCCAGTCCAGCAGTGCACTGCAACGGGCTGATATTGATGTTGTAGAATGGTTACATACACGTCATGCATATAAACAAACCATAATCACAACGAAAATATTGGCATCAGTTGTACGTAGAAATTCAATTAGTTCAAGGTCAACTCTACGGCTATAAATTACAACAAACAGAAGCCCCTTAGCCAATTCACAAGTATTTCACATAGATTCTCTTTCTACAATCGCTGATGCGTATAGTCTTGTACAAGTATTATGTTAAATATTTTGTTTTGATCACGTAACTTAGCGTTAAGATCCATCCTTTGGACCATTTTTTATGTATTCATCATCATCATTAGCCTATCGCAGTCCACTGCTCAATTTGGGTTTCTCGAATGCAGCTCCTGCCAGCTATTATGCGCAAGTTATCACTGGCCTGTGGGCGCCCAACACTAAGTTTGCCGAGACGCGGTCTTCACTCGAGAACTCTTCTACCCCAACTGTCATCAGTTCTGCGGCTATGTTCAACTCACTGCCACTTTAGCTTGTTTATCCGGTTGGCTTTGTCAAAGTCTTTAATTCTCTGAAGGATTACCTCATTCCTGATATCATTCCTCAGAGAAACGCCGTTTAGGCTCCGTTTGTCATGAGGAAGCACCGATTAAAAACTTAGACACTTGTGGGAACAACGAAGTAAAGACTCGACTCAGTTTCCTAAAATGCTGCCCAACCCAACTGAATGAATAGAAGAATGAATAGGTGAAAATAAGACTATTCTCCTCGTCTTGGCGGTTCTTTCCACGCAACTGCAATGTTTGCCCGAGGTAGACATTCTTTTGAATAACCCCGAAAACGGTACCTTGTAGGTACTGTAACCGGTTCCGGTAGTACATGTTCATTGAACATTACCCTGGTTTTATAAAATTATGGTATATATTCATACATTTTTCTATAACTAATTTTAAAAATAGATGACTTGTTATAGTTGTTACAATCAGAGATGTCAATCGGAAATTAGTAAAATATTTAAGGTATTATTTTACTGATAGACATAATTATTTGTTTAATTTAGTATAGAAATGTTATAATATTGTTATAAAAAATGCTGCCCTGTGGCAGTCTTATGTTTTAAGAACCAAAACAAATTCTAATCAACACTTTTTACGTGAACATGAATGCAATAAAAACTTTGACTTTGACATTGATAATAGACATTTTAATCGTATGCTTTTCAGAGTCATGACCACGATATATATAAAGCAATACTTGTTCATTTTTATCAACACTTCCCCGTCTTTTTTCCAATTTTATTTGAAAACGACGGAACGTGTAAGATAACAAAAGAATTATTTCGGGTTACCCGACTACTTAAAGCTTGCTGTCTTAACAGTTTAATTATTTTTAAACAGGACTAATTAAGTGCATGTTTATACTATCAATGATGGTGTCACTAAGACAGATGATTACATCACACTACAAAACGACTTATTTCACAATATTAAATATGATTTATTATTTGAAAAAAAAAACTGTTATATTTCAATGTATATAAATCAACATAAATAGTGACAAAAGATTCTGTTGCAATCTATATGTCCATATATTCATACTTCTATGCTAATATTACGGACTGGATAGTTACTTTCTGTCTGTCTGTTGTTGTTACTGCTACATAACATAATAAATTTCGGTATAGAGATCAATCGGACCTTGAAGAACGGCATAAAGGCTAGGCTATTTTTTGTTCCGACAACTGATATTAACGTAGGCGGATCCGCGTGCAAACGTTCCTATTATTATAAAACTATTAACATCGTGTGACTCAAGTACAACTTACTGATAAGTTTTATTAATTACAAGACATGACAAAGCAGTACTAGATCATCACAACACATTAGTTTTTAAATTAAGATATACACTTTAATCTTTTAAGTAGAGTAAGTTATTTTTTATCTAACCAATGGTAAGTGTACTAACATGTTAAAATTTATCAATAAATTGAATACATTGTAAATTTGTTCCTAAGAATTCAATTTTGGCTCATTTCGATACTATATAAATGTCGTTCATTCGTAGTCTCAATTTGCTGCTCACCTCAATTAAATTTTATACTTTGACTATTAATTTTTCTCTTTGCTGAATTCTACGTGAACTTTTATATTCATCATTCGTCTCATTTATATAACTAAATGATAGGCACAAGGAACATACACATTTTTCAATATTCTGTGCTGAAATTGTACAAAAGCAAATTTAATGCGTAATTCATTATGTAGCACTCAACATCAGGGTGACATATAATAAGAAAGATTAGAAAAACATGTATTTAGAACCTTTGCTACTCATTTTTTTAATGAAATAGAGATATTTTTATGTGAGCCTGCCAAAGTGACTCCGCTCTGCCTGATGGAAAGCAAGAGCAATGTCCAAGAGTGTCGGTTACCATCCTTATTGTGAGTGCACACAATGCAGCATGGTGACACACAATATGGCGGCGTAGTGAGATGCTTCTGTATCGTTGGGCCTCCAGTATTGCAATCATCAACGAAATATAATAGCATGAATGCTGTCATTTCTAGGCTGGTCTTCTAATCGAGGGTATTCCCGACGTGGTCGAGCCAAGCTGAAATCCGCGACGCTCTACTACCTACTACATACATATATGTCACTATCTATCAGAAATGTGTTAACAGGTATTCAGAAATTCAGTGTTTTGGAAATAAAAAGAAAACAGACTGATTATCTATTGTAAGATATTATCTATCATCGACTTAGCACGTGCGCTTAACATTATGTCATTTACCATCATTTATTGTTGTCTTAACTGGTTCCAAAATGTAAACTTTTTATAGCAGAGTATAAAGTATAATAAAAAATTAATATCAGTTTGATATACTTTATTTTTACACACCATTTGTGTGTGGTCAACAAGGATACGACACATCTCGTGCAAAGACAGTTGTGCGACATGAAATTCATAAATCTTAACGGCTGCAATTCTGTTCGTGTTATCGTTTTTCTGTGATAAGACTTCATCTATGAAAAGTTGGAACTTCTTAAAGGCTTCAACCTCTTGGAAGTAAAGAAGAAACTACAAAGTTAAATACAAATATACAATACACATGTATCTAAACGTAGCTATGCTTCTCTCTTTTGGAACTGGGAGTACTTCGGGCGAAACAGATACGTGGGTATGAAAGAGCTATACAGAAACTTTTTGTCTTTCCACATGCGAAGTCCCTCTTACATTATAAAAAAGCCTATTGCTATAAACCAAGGTCTTTAGGAATTAGATGAGAAAAGTATAGGTTACAATGTAAGCAGATAAAATTAGATTTTGAATCTTGGCAAACTTAGTGTGGGTGCGCTCTAGCGAGATGGAGGGACGGCTTGCCCTTAGGCAAGCCGTCCCTCCAAAATCATCATACCAGGCTGTTTTGTGAGAGCCCAAAGCATATCATAGTGGCAGAGGCCTATATCCAGTAGTGAGGATGATACAAAGTAAATGATGTTGATAAAAAACAAACTGAAGAATGTAATTATTTAGTTAAAATACAAGCAGTTTTTGGATTCATTTCTGTAACTTGTGTCGGCCGTACATTCCGTGAGGTAGTTTCAATATATATAACGTACTCGAAGCTTCTAGGATAATAACATATTATGTAAGTCCATAGGTATTTTGAAAATATGTTGTTATGCTAAAGGTACAAGATATTTCATGTACTCTCTTAATTTTTAATCAGAATTAATTATTTATCATGATTGATTTCTGTCAAATGCGATGGGGATTTTCTTTGATTAGCAAGTTTAATGCTTTTTACAGGGTTTTCTGTTCTCTTTACGTTATTAAATGTCTTCTATAAATAACTACTTATTGTAGGCAAAGAGATTTACAACACTTTTTAAATTAGTCAAGTATTTGAGCGGGATCACTGTTGGGAAATCGGCAGCTTTGATTCTCGTTCGTGAGCTATTGTACCTATATTTGAATCCAACGGGTGTCACTTGTGTTTTCCAGTTTTCACTCCAATTTTTTGTGCATGCTGTGTTTGCTTGAAAGTGGCTGTACATTAGCCTTAATTTTAGTACATGTAATCTAGAATAAGTATTAATGTTTCCGCTGTAAGCAAACCATAAATAAATAAATAAAATTGTCTGCACTATCTGTGACTACCTCTCTAGTGCAGTGGTAGAGTATGCAACTGCTGTGTTTGAGATATTGGGTTCGATTCAAAATCAAAATCAAAGCATTTATTTCAAGTAGGCCAGTTACAGGCACTTTTGAATTGTCGAAACAAAAATGAAAATTAAATGTAGCTACAGTCCCAGTCACAAGACATAAAAACTGTGAAAGTACTGTAGTTTAGTTTAGATTCGCCACAATCCCCGGCCTACCAGGCCAACCAGTGATACAGCATTACGTTATTTTCGGATTCGGCAGAGTGATGTCTGTGCGGAGCTTCCGTCATTGGACGTCCAAAAAAACTGTGGATCGGACGTTATCCCATCGGTGGTTAACGAACTATGCAGCAAATTCACCTCCGGTATTGACGCGCCTGTATCACCTGTCATATTCCTATTTTCAAATCCTCCAAAGACCGTTCATCTATTAATTAATCGTACACTGCCTTTTTGTGATACATAATCGATATACTTCTGTTAGAAAAAAATAACAATAACAACAACTACATGTACTTTAGTTTTGCCGATGTTATTATACTTTTCAATTTAGATTAGATAGATTTAAATCAACTGTTACCAGAGTAAAAAAGATATTTTTACACTGGCATTTAAATGGACAGAGGCGAAGTAATAGTACTCATGGTGGCAATGAAACTATTAGTCTTACGTTTTAGGAGAGGGGTCGGAAAATTAGGGAAATATTGAAATCGGAAAGATTCGTTTTTTTTTATAAATTTAAGCCTACCAAAATGACTTTACTCTGCCTGATGAAAAACTTGAGTAGAATTCAGGAGTCACCATCCTCATTGTGGGTGCATACAATGCAGCATGGTTTCCGACACGATGGCGGCTTAGTGAAATGTTTCTGTATCATTCTCATTTATGATGCAGAATGATTGGGCGTCCGGTCTCACACTCACCAACGAAAGACGACAGCACAAATGCTGCTATTTTAGGTTGGTCTTCTGTATGAGGGTAGTACTGCCCCGGTCAAGGCGGCCTATTCGTGCTGAAATCAGTGAAGATCTACTACATGTATTATAAGCAAGGTAATGATTGCAATGCAAGGATACATAGCGATTGGCTATTACAGTGTTCAAGACAACCGACAGCAACAAACAAGTAATAGTAGTATTTAAGATTTATGTTTTTGGAATCAGTATTTTTTTCGATTGATATGTAAATTACTTTGTAAGATTCACAAAGGTGACATGAAAATTCGTATTTTAATGTAAACAAGTGTTTGCCCATTAGTCGAAATTCAACCATATCCTTTTCCTTTTATTTAGCTTTCTGCAATCCTCCGTACAAACGTTAACTGTCCCAAATATCATACTCCGGGCTTTTTTCTAAAAATGGGACAATTTTTTTGTTTCAAGTATTTAGATTACTATTAAAAAATTAAGGATTATCAATGTTATTGCTCACAGCAATATCTTTCAGATAATTTAAAACGATAAATAATCGAAATTTACCTACAAATAGTTTTGATTGGACTTTACACCATAACTGGTATTGTCTATAGCGCAGCCTGTTTCTGCTTTTTTATGTATTGTTTTGTGATTTAAGACATATAGGCAAAAATACCAGTCTCATCCATCGTTTATTCGTATTGGATTTTTTTCACTCTGATATTCACTTAGGGACACAGCACACTAGCAACTTTTAGCATCGGCGATCGGTGATTTTTTAACTGCATCGATGCTGCATCGCGTTTTAGCAACTTCCTGCCTTCGATCACTGTATCAAAATCGCGTTCGATCGCTGTATTTAGCTTCTAATAATTTTAACAAAAAAGAACCCACTTAAATGAATAACTATTCCGAGTACCCAAATCGCGACAATTGCGCCTATGATATTTGAGGAGTTCCCTCCATTTACTTGGGATCCCATCATCAGATCTCGATATAGTGACGATGGGACCACCTGTAATCTACGCCGATTCCAATGCAAAAAGAATTTTTGAAATCGGTTCATAAACGACGAAATTATCGCTGAACATACATAAAAAAAAAAGATTACGATGAATTGAGAACCTCCTCCTTTTTTTTGAAGTCGATTAAAAAGCGACTAGTTGCCGATCGTGGATGCTTAAAGTAGCTAGTGTGCTGTGGCCCTTATACAATCTTTACATCGTTGCCTTATAGCGCTCTGTATAGGTATTTAAGTAATACTTGATATTCATAATTTATTTATTAAATCAAAAAGTTATGAATGTTAGGTCATCATACATTAGTGGTGTTATGCTAAAAAACTACGTGAGTGTACCTACCTCATTACTTTATAGTAATCCAAAGTTATGTTCAAAATCAAAACAAGTCTGACTAAGCGATATAAATGATTGATCATCACATTGACCTTGCGTCTTATCAACAAAACTGATCTGTGTCGTTTCAATCATTGTCATAAAAAGTACGTCTTTGAAACAAAGCTCAAATTCGACACGAACTTTTCCTACAAAAAAATATATCGTCAACACTATCTCTAAATTTTCCTGTTCCTTGACAAAAATGACGTCACAAAGCATATTTCTAGTACTTAGTATTTAGATAAAGTGAATATTATTATAGGACTACTTTATAACAGCCAAGAGGAAAGTATACGCTCCTAAATTAGACAATTAATGGTGAAACAGTTGACTGCCTCCTTGGTCTAGAGAACTCTAGTGGTTAGCGGACTGATTAAGAGGTCTCGGGTTCAAATCCCGGGTTGGACTAAAAATATTGTTGGGTTTTTCTTGCAGGAAATCGTTAATGACAGCCAGAAGTACAGAAGTTTTTTGGAAGTGATTCGAAGAGCACGTTAAGCCGTCAGTCCCGGTTGTCATGAACATCTATAGCAATTGTGATTGGGAAGTCAGTGCCCTCAAATATACTGTCAACTAGTTCAAACTTCGAATTTCAGTTCTCCCTCAGGGTTGCGGAGGTCCGATGATAGTCGCTCCATGGAACTCAGGTAAAACCGTTTGAACTAATAGCCGACCCGAAATAATATTAGCATAAAGGCTAGGAAGAAGAAGTTACGGTAATACTCCATTACTCCATTACTATGCTGCTCTAAAAATGTCCACTGACTCTCGATGGCATGTTATTACAATATATCAAAATAATATAGGTAATATAAGTCCGCAGTTTTGAGTCACGGACGCAAATAGTATCACAATAATCAAATCACTTTCAAGGAGTAGTTTAAAACGTACCTGGTAGTAATTCGTACATACAAATATACAAATCAATTATCCGGAAGTGCCGTTTAGATTATAAACGTGTATTTATAGCCTAATGTACATAACGTTTAAGGTACACCGATACAGTGTATTGTTGCCTTTACAGTCAAGGATAATGGCCGGTGCAAGGATACGATTACATATTCATATTGTATTGGATCATTGTCTGTTGATAGCAGACACATTATCGTAATGTTATTTGTAATAAATTTTTGTATTGTTTATTATTGGCTGTGTTGATAAAATTATTTCGCATTCTTGTCGGTCGGTACTGTTATCATTTCAGTTGCTCCATGCTGATTTTCAAGTGCCCATAGCCGAGTGGTCTTAGGTGATTGGAAGCAATCGCCGAGGGCAATGACGGCGCGATCAGACCTAGCGGGGTGACCTTTTGTGGCAGGATATGTTATTCTGAGGTCACATTAAGCAGTCGTAAAGCTTCGTTGGAGGCCTTCGGGCTGCTTAAAAATGTCCAATGACAAGATTACGTATACATAACGTGTGTTACCTTTTCCCAACCCGCACTCGGCCAGCGTGGCTACCCGAGCCCAGCCGTGGGACGTTATGGGTGGTTGATGATGATGAAACCAAAATATCCTTTCTAAGAAGAAGCCTATGTCCAATAACAGACACTAAAAGCTGTTAATGTCATGTGAAAAATGTATCCATTGAAAGGCATTTAAGATAAAACTAACTCTCAATCTGTTTTTGGTTACTAATTCCACACGTATGGTCCATTATATAGAATCTTAGAAAATTTTATCAACATCCGATGCCAATAACACAACTGTTCAAGTTTTTATTTATCTATTAATACTTTAATATCTTAACTCATTGATTCAAAATATTTAATTAATTTAAAAAAAGGTTTATGAGCGGATGCTGTACGAAGATGTAATCTTAACTTAAGTCGATATGTAATTAATTCAATGGTGGACTGTCAAAGACGCAAAACCGGTCGGAAAACATTACTGCATGTGATCGTTTCGACTGGGTAAATATATATAGACGGAGGACGGGGCCTTTGATTTTTTTTCAATGACATGAATTAGAGAAAAGTAGATTAAATCCAGAATGACTGAACAATATTTAGTTATTTCAAAAGCAATATCTTTATCGTCAAGTCATTGCAGTCCACTCCTGGCCGTAATTTCGTTTAACACTGCATATCTAATACTTTGTACGTTAATACGTTTTAAATAAAATACCTACAGAGTTTTGTGGCCACAAGAACGTTTAAACTTCATCAAAACTAACGTCATTTGTCGTAAATAAGCTTTCTCGAATTGCTAAAACTTTTTGAGTTACTCAAAAGCACCGCTAATCAGAAGCAACGAAATTATTTTGTAGCATCTGTCTCTCGGGAGCCAATGGCATCACTCCTCTCAAACCAGTCCACAGGTGTAGAAGCATGGTACTCCCACTGTCCGTATTTTTTTTTTTTTTTTTTTTTTTATATTTAAGCCTGCCAAAGTGACTCTACTCTGCCTGATGGAAAGCATGAGTAGAATCCAGGAGTAGGGGCCACCATGCTTATTGTGAGGGTAGACAATGTAGCATGGTGACCCTTACCATGGCAGCCTGGTTTGATTATTCTGCATCATTCTCCCGGCCTTCGAAGGGCGGGAGAATGATGCAGAATGATTGGGCCTCCGGTCTCACACTCACCAACGAAATACGACAGCAAGAATGCTGTCATTATTAGGATGGTCTTCTGTGTGAGGGTAGTACTGGCCGGGTCGAGCCGGCCCATTCGTGCTGAAATTAGCGTGGCTCTACTACCTACAATTTTCTGTTTCTTTAAAGAAAAAACACAACTCCCGTACTAGGAACATTCTCGTGTTGCGGGGGAGTTTACAAATATAAACAAAACGGATAAAACACCCAGACTCAGAACAACAATTGTTTTTTTTACACAAAATTAAAACGATTTCCTATGTGGAGTTTAAACCCACAACACTTACCACTTAAAATACTATGCCATCCGTACAGTCAATACAAATAAATATAAAATAAATAATCATCCTTGGCGATAATAGCCTTAAATCTATATATTTTATTCAATTTTAAGAGCTTTGTAAGAGGTATGTCAGCACAGGGGTCTCTATTAAAGTAACAAAACTGAAAATAACAGTTTACTATGTTTTTGTCTAATTGTCTGTGTTTATGAGCGTTAATCTCAGAGATGGATTAACTAGATTGGATCCTTTATTTAGTGTTTCTTTAATTTCAATCGAGTGACAAATAAATGTTATATCAGTTTAAAAATTACTGCGATAACCGACATTTACTCAGGTAAAGCCGCATGCAAAAGATAGCCTTCGCTAAATTGTTTCTCATAACCCGATAACCTTTTAGAATGTAGGCCTATTTAATAGTCGGAAAAACCTAAACGAGTGAGTGAGCAATTCACGATGACCAAAGATGTCTCATTGCCACCGCCCCCAACTCGACCGTGGCTAATATTATGTAAATAATGTAATTATGGCTATAATAGGTAATATAAATACATAAATAGGACACTAGTTATTTAGGATAATTAATTAATATTAACTTTTGGTGTATTGGTACGTCATGGCGGTAAATAGTAGCCTATGTGTTATTCTGATGTGTAGTAGATAACTGTGAAGTTTTATCAAAATCTATTCAGTAGTTTTTGCGTGAAAGAGCAAAAAATTTTGCGTTAATAATATTAGTAGGATTTGAGATCGCCTCGCTTGTTAGTCCAATGTTCCAATGATGAATAAATTCTTTCCCAGGATAAATTTTGTGTGATGAATACGATATCTTTCTTACTCTTGAGTTTAATTTCGACCGATCGGTATTAGAATAGTTAGTTTTCGTAATGTTGAACTCGACGCTACATAACTATTGCTTACCCGTAACTTGAAAATTGAATTGTACGTACCTTTAAATTTTGTCGTCTTTAGGTTTTTAATTCTTTTTAACATGTTTTATTAGATTCACCTGAATATCCGTTTGCAAGTAACCGACTCTTGTTAACATGTTTTTTATTCATTTTAACCTGTATTTTTATTTCGACACTTAGCTTGTTAAAATCGTATAGATTACACATAACTGACACGAATAGACAATCTGTAAATATTGTATAATTATTATCTCTTTCTGAGAAATTTTCAAGTGTAGGTCAAGGAGTTCAATTTCCTGGGAATCGAGATATTTTTTTTATCAATGAGATTACCTGATTAAACTCCTGTGGTTAACACTATTTAGTAACGATTAGATACTTGCATTTATATAGGATTTATTTAGAACTAGGATTAATAATTATGTAATGTATATTTCGGTTTTATCTTTGTATTTAAACCTACCAAAGTGGCTTTACTCTGCCTCATTGGTTCAACAGTGTAAGTGCAGACAATATGGTAGCGCACACTATGGTTGTGTGGTAACTTCCACATACAGCGCAAGCAAATAACATACAACAGCGATATCCACTGAAGAAACATTGAACTACGAAGAAAACACGTAACGATTTATACGGACTAACTACTAATCCTGAATCGCGAAAGTGACATTCTCGCGCCGATTAGCATTTATCACATCCCAACATCAACTGTTGGGCAGTGGCCCGCGAAGCATGATCACCTCGCCTGGTGGGAGGATCCTCCCTTTGTGATGGAGGAACACAACACCCGTTCCTCCACGGTGGCCTAGTGATATGCTTCTGTATCTTTGAACCTCCGGTCTCACCAACGAGAGACCGGAGGTTCAAACATTTCAGACATTTTACGTTTATCTCTTGTGTAAGGATAGTACCGCCCCGGTCGAACCGCCCGATTCATAATGAAATCAGCGTCTTTACTACCTCTATGTGTATGAATAGTGTGCAATGAAAATTGATCAGATTTGAATGCATTTAAAATATAAAAATATTTCTTTAAAGTTCGATTAATTTCGACTAGCCAGTGATACGTTGGTCCAGTGGTTAGTGAGATGCTAAGATCGTAGGTTTGACTCCCACCCAGGACAAATAATTGTGCAGTAAGTACGATACATTGTAATTTATCTATAACATATCAGTGGTAGCAATCAGAAATGTTGCATCTCGAAATATTCAACTTTACACCAGAGTCAAAAAAACATTTAAAAAATTGTCGTTGTTAATAAAGATAGAAAGAGGAAATTTAAAAAGTATTTTTAGCTAAACTTCACGCAATGAGATATGGAACTTTCACAATGATATTTTTTCAGATCAAAACTATACCAAAATTCTTTTGTAATTTTTTTAAGATATGTCATTACCGTTTTCTACCGTTGATATTTATATATTTAGTAATACTATCAATATTACCCGCGTATATTATTGTTAAGTAGGGGTAACGCGACGGATCGTTTAAAAAAATTAGCCTCAGTTATTTATGTCATCAAACAGACAGCCAGCCAGACAGATTTTTTTTATAAATGCATACTTTTAAATGAGCTTAGTGAGAAACTGTTTATTTGAAATAACAAACAAACACCTCAATTTTATTATTTTTTATAGATAACTATGTTTATCAGCGGTCTGGTTACATGCTCGGCCTAGTTTAGAATCAGACAGCGCGGCGTTGTATGATATGTGTCAAGTTATTAGTAACATTTTACTTCAAAACTTAAATTTTAACTTGAGTGACCGCTTTCTACTCCACCACATGTTGTGGGTTCAAATCCCACATGGGACAACATTTTTTGTGATCCACAAATTCAAATTCAAATGATGTATCTAAGAAACTATAAATCTTAAATAACTTAAAACTAAATTTTAAAGTAGTAGAGCCAGGCTCATTCCAGAATATATCGACGACGGTGAATGAATAAATCGGCTCGTTTGGACCGGAACTACCATCTCACAAAAGTACAATCTAAAAAGTATGGGGACCCCCAAAATGTATTGTTTTTTTTTTCTATTTTTATGTGAAAATCCTAATGGGGTTTACAGATTACATCTACATAACAAGTTTCAAAAGTATAGTTCTTATGGTTTCGGAAAAAAGTGGCTGTGACATACGGACGGACAGACAGACATTACGAATCTATAAGGGTTCCGTTTTTTGCCATTCGACTACGGAACCCTAAAAATGCAATACAAACATATTTTAATTTTTTGACTGTGTCACGACGGCTTAACCAATTTTAACAGCACTTACACTTACGGAACCTGCTGGTTACCTAAGGGGTAACTTAGGCTATTTTTTTAGACTAGATTCGCTTCGCGGCGTTACTCGCGGCTTATAACAATATCCGCGGGTAACATCGCTTGGCTCAGCTAGTATAATAATATGGCCTTGTCCTTATGTTGTTAACTTAATATCCATTACATTACAACAAAACAATATGTCTCCTATTCAAAACATACGTAAAATTGAACTAATTAACGTGAGTCGACGACAATAACCTTAGAATGAACTGTGAATATAAAGGTGAGATCAATGTGAAACATGATCATTGTTGATCAGATCACGGTGTAGTGTGGATCAGTTTAGTGCACAGTGATCATGAATTACTTGGTGAGGATATATTTTATTACTGTAGTGTTGTGCTCGTATCGTATTATTTTAGTGTGTGTATTGGCGAAAACATAAAGAATTATACTGCGGTTGGTAAAAAAAAAATTGTAGGACTCAAATAAGTTCTTTTTTAATATTTTGTTTATTGACGGTTACATCTTATTTTATTGTTTAGGACCTTTATATAGATTTCTCTTTTTTGGAATCATTATACGTAGCCTCTGAAAATATAAATTAAAAAATAACTCAAATAATTCAATTTGAAGTGTCAAAATAACAGTTTTTACTAAATGGTTTTGAAAGTAAATAGGTACAATACCTACAAAAAAAAATTGTCGGTCTGTTTGTCTGTTTGTTTGTTCCGGCTAATCTCTGGAAAGACTGGACCGATTTTTAGGGTTCTTCAACATTAAGAGTAACTAAGGTTACTTTTTTCAGACTAACTTCGCCTTTCACGACGGCCATAAGAATATACAGATATTTTAAACAACAACCAAATTTACAAGTACAGTTTAACGTAATTAAAAAAACAAAATTAGATTATACTTTTTGATAAAGGTTGGCGCAACCTATATTAAACAATACCGTAATTTATTAATTGATATAGTAATGTTTTATCTAGGTTTGTCTAAATAGTTATCAAGGATTTATTACTCATGTAAACCTTAAAATAACAATATTCAAACTTTCCACTTACCTATCCACCGCAACTAATCTATACAATTAAATAAAACTGTTTGTAATATAAGATAAACAGTTTCCTACTAAATGCGTATGAAAGTACACATGATACTTATAGCAAATAAGGATTTTTTAAATTGCCCTGTCTCTCTGTATAATCTCTGGAACAGCTGCCTTGTTGGTCTAGTGGTTAGTGTATGCGACTGCTGATCAAGAGGTCTCGGGTTCGATTCCCGGGTCAGACCAAATATTTGTGTGATCCACAAATATTTGTTTCGGAGTCTGGGTGTTTTCTAAGTATAATATGTATGCATTTACAAAAAAAAAAGTATGTTTATGTATTTATATCAGTTGTCTAGTACCCATAACACAAGCTCTGCTTAGTTTGGATCTAGATAATGTTGTGTGTTAGATGTCCAAAAAGATTTATTTATTTAAAAGATTTAGCTACACCAATTTTGACAGGACTTTCACTGGTAGACAGCTAATGATACAAGGAGTAACTTAGGCTAATTTATTTTAGACTAGCTTCGATCCGCGGCGTTACTTGCGATTTACATCAATTACCGCGGGTAGCAGAATAACAAAGGGATTTCTCTCTATCTGCTTTGTCTTTAAATTAGTTACAAATTATACAAATCTCAAATTGAGTTGAGAAAGAGTACTCATCTTCCTAGCCTTATTCCCAAGTTTTATTTGGGGTCGGCTACTAGTTCAACCGGTTTTACCTGAATTTCAGTTTTTCCACGGAGCGACTGGCATCGGACCTCCGCAACCCTAAGGGAGTACTGAAGTTCTAAGATTGAACTAGTTGTCAGTATATTTGAGGGCACTGACTTCCCAATAACTATTGCCATAGATGTTCATTGTCAGTTGAGAAAGAGTACTATATTAATTAAATCATTATCTTTAAAAGTCCACTGCCAGACACAGGCCCCTTCTTAGAAAGAGCTACCACCCTAGCCAAGTTACTAACGTTTATTGTTTTCTATTCTATTTCTCTATTCTCTTGTTTCATTGGCTAATGTCACGTGATCAAAACAAAATATTAGCCAATAGAAAACGAGAATAGAGAAATAGAATGTAGAATACAATACAAAACGAAAAACTTTTATAACCGTCCCTATTTACCTGCAGAAAAGATCAAGTCACAATAACAAGACTCTTGTAAGAAACTTTTGTAAAGAAACTTTTGTAATATGCCTATTATCTTGAGGGATTGTTTAAGTCAAAGCGGATATGTTCAAACTAATGTTCTTAAAGTTAATTAATATGTTCAAATTAATTTAGTTACTCTCAGTGGTCGTTAGTGACCTTAGTTGTTAAAAAGCGACCTTAAATAAATAAATAAAAAAAAAAAAAACTTTTGCAGCTTGACAAGAGGTGTTTAATATAGGATTCGTTTCTGAGTCAGCTCCCTTCTTGTCGGCTTGCTCTCTTCGTCGGCTCTAAGAACACTCCCGTTGTTAATACTTCATGGTGACTAGACATATTCTTAAATTATCACCACAAGTACATATCATTGCGCCACATATTATTAATAGATATCTGCATTCTATTAAATAATTTGCATACGACATCATTCGACGTCTAATCGTAAATCTATGATCAAAATCACTATTTTGTTCTTGCTCTTGTATCAGTAACTAATATAGTCCTAAGTTTGATTAGATTTTTATCTTATATCCACTACTGAATTTAGCACTAATCTGTCCTTTGATCTAGATTCAAGCATCTTATAAGTATTTTCAATCTACCGACAAAGTTAGTGACGTGTTTAAATATGCTTTACGGCTGTGGTTACACGTTTCACATAAATGTTGATTCCTTGTACTCTTTATCTTACCAATCAATGGCGCTTAGACCAGTTACTTAGTTATTTTTAAATTTAACATTATCATATCACACATGCGTGGTTGAAAAATATTATATAAAACAATGATAATATTCTGCATTTTTGTTTCTTAATCTATCTGTTTTTTGAATATATTATTGGAATTGTGCTGATATATACCAAGCAAGGCCATACGCCATCCGCGTCGCAGAGCACTGGTCTAAAATAATTTATGGAAGTGTTTCCATCGACACGATAAGAGGAAGAATATATCCAACAGTTTGGTGCCAGTAAAATAAAATGCATTTAAATTAAATTCACTAGAAAAAGACAATGCACGCAGAAAGGTCTAAGACATCATATTTTTATTTAAGTTGATAAATGGACTAGTGGACTCCTCTAAACTTTTGGAAAAGATCCTTTTTAACATTCCGCGGACTGGCAGTCGTTTATCAAACCGGCAAACTTTTGTTCTGCCATGCAAATTCACACAATAGAACTAATATTGGCCAGTTTTCGTCTGTATCTCGCATGCTTATTTTCGCAAACTCTATTCGCAACGAAATAAATTTATTTGCTGGTTCTGCATCCTCAGTACGATCTAAGCTCAGAAGCTTATTTTAATTTCAAGAAATTTAATTTTCTTTGTACTGTTTAGTTTATCTCAACCATAATATTTTAAACGAACTGCATAAGATACTTGGTTTTCACATAGTATTATTATAATAGGATAGTGTGATTTGTCATTATTGTCTAACTTTTAATAACCATGCAGGACTCACATCCAGTAGATGTCAACCAGGTTATTTATGTACCTACTCACATACTATGATGTGTTTTTGTTATTGAACATCAGTTTTGTGAATTATAATAAAAAATACTTGTTAGTCTAATTTATTTCTAGTTTATAAATGGTTCGTTTAGTCAACGATGAAACGATAAAACGATGTCTAGACGAAATAAAGAATAAATAAATAAAAGAAAGAAAGAACAGTCACACCAAACAGCCATATGTGAAATATGTGAAGTTATTAATATTACTAATATCTTTCCTTAAATGTGTTAAAATTATTCCAGAGTTTAAGGTATAAAGGACGTACTGCCACAATAAATATGCAAAGCAAAGTGCAAACATTTGCCGTTGAACATTGTTTTATCCTATTATACAACAATCACGTACTTTCTCTGTATACGTAGTTAGACAAACAAAAGTTTATGAACATTTCATGCTGTACTATCGCGAGGTAGCTATAGATTCAATATTTATCTATTGTATTACTGTTCTTTGTTGAGCAAACAGCTGGTTAGTGTGTAGATAAGTTTTTTTTTATATTCAATCCTACCAAAGTGGTTCTGCTCTGCCTGTTGGAAAACATGAGAAGAATCAAGACCACTATTCTCCTAGTGAGGCAGACAATGCAGCGAACTCCATGATAGCCTAGCGTGATGTTACCACATCATACTTCCAGCCTCCTAAGACCGGGACAATTATACAGAATGATTGGCCCTCCAGTCTCACAGTCACCAACGAAATACGACTGCACGAATAATGTCATTTTTAGGTTGGTCTTCGGTGTGAGGGTAGTACTGCCCCGGTCGAGCCGGTGCTGGAAATCATAGTAGCTCTACTACCTATGAAAATATTTGTAGTTAATGATTACTTGTGTGAAGATACTCCTACTCTGTTCAACAAAAAACATTTTCCAAATTAAGTATATCGGTTTAACTAAAAAATATTATTAGCCGGATTTTATTTTCAAGTTGATTTACACAGTCTAGTGTTTAAAGGGGTCGCCACGCCGCTTTTCAAGCCAAGTGTTGTTGATTCAAATTGTTTTTTTATAATTGATTCAAATTCTATATGTATGTTTGTTAAGTATCGCGCTATATATATATTAATCAATGCCACTTTTCGTTGAAATCAAACTCCTTCGAAACGGCTGAACCGATTTTGATGAATTTTTTCGTGTGTGTTCAAGTAGGATCGAGAATCGTTTACATTTACAATTGGACCCGGTAGGTGGCACTGCGATCAAGTTCTGAGATTTCGAAGTTGGGCGGTACGAAGTTCGCTGGGTCAGCTAGTATGCTATAATTTCTAATGTGTGTTGTATTATTTGAAAAAAAGAAACATGGCTTAATTTTATCGCTTTATAGCCATACCTAATCACAGATGGGGCTGCTCGACCATCGACAATCACATTAAAAGCAGCCAAGGCAATATCACGCATTTTAATGACTCATAGGCAGGAAAACGCACTTATTTAACATATCGATTATCAAAATTTTAATATGCCTATACGATAAAATATGTAATTAAATTAGTCAGACTCACGCATAAAGATTCCGTATTATTGTGCAAGATTTTCTTTGACGCTCTTAGTTTTAAATAACATCAGGCAGAGTGGGCAGTAGTAGTAATCAATTTAGTAGGATTATATAAAAAAAACGTTCCAAAAGCAGTTCTACTAACTTGAAAGAAATTACGCTTTTATTTGTGTGGTGAATTCCACACAGAGTGTCGAAGAAACACTGAACTGTGGAGTTAAGAAGAAACTTAGTAAATCCTGAATCGTGATATAAAAATTCTCATCAACAACACGATACTTGTTCCTCCACATACGTATTTAAAAGCTGACCCACGCAACTTCATCTTCAATTATGTTTAGCTCCTTTTGATCTATACGTGAAGTAAACTAACTTATCTCAGGCAAATACAGTCATATAAAAAAAAGTGAAAATCGATCAAATACTATCGGAGTTCTGTAAAAATAAAATCTCCGATAATTCGTTATAAATAGATCATACGTAATTTATTAGCCACTAATAAATAAAGATATTATTATAGTTTTACAAACTAAAAAACATACAAACAAACAAACAAGTTACGCTTATTTAAGCGGACTTAAAATTAACAGAGCCAATTTAAAGTGTGCAAATAACATATACCTATGTCTGAATCTATAGAAATAAGTAAAATTAAAGTGTTTTTATGTAATTTCAAATGCATAGCCTCAATTAGTTTAAAGTAATATGTATTTTGAAAACTATTAACCTATATATGGTACTAGTTTTGTTATTCAAAGATTCTGGTGCCCTTTTTTCATATTTATTGGCAAAATATATGAAGATATCCGAACTGTTAAAATAGGTATTTTAATTATCTACAAGCTATTATCTTCTTTCCATTATTAAGATAGGACAAAAAAGTATATTTACATATTAAAGTTTCATCATCATCATCATCATCAACAGCCTTTAACAGTCCACTGCTTCACATAGGCCTCTCCTATGAGAAGAGGTTTTGGCCTACTATACCACGCTGGCCAGACGGGTTGGTAAAGGGTTTGTTTCAAGTTTTCCTTCTCTTGGCAGTGATGTTAGCTGCTTATTTTGTTCCTTTAGTCGCCTCTTACGACTCCCATTGAATAAATTGGGGTGGTGACACTTTGTATTCTTAATCCGTCACCACACTGATTAAGAGAGCTACAAAATTTTTCCTCATTAGTTTTGAATTACAATAATAAATACAATTTAAGAAAAAGCGGTCCAAGATCCCGAAAGCTTCTCCAAAAACACCATTTTCTATTTATTCATTGAACTTATTCGTTACGTTCATATCAATCTAATGAGTTATTTAATCAATTGACGGTTTGATTAAATATTTTAATTGATTGATGGCAGCTGTGCTGATTGGTGTTGAATTACAATACAGAAGTCAAAACACCAATCAGCGATCGATACTATCTGTCGACTTCGATTGGTTGATGTGATAAAATTGATCCGGTCATGTTACACCAGTGATCGTCATAGTAAGAATTGTAAAAGTGTCTTTTAGGATCAATTATTTTACAATCAACTGAGATAATATTGACGATTGATAAGACAATAAAATCGTAAACGAATCAATGGAGTATATTTAAAAAAAACTTATTATGAGAAGAGTTAAAGAGCTGATATCCGAAAGAATCTAAATATTTACTGTTTTAAATTATATTGGCATTGGTATGTTTATCCAACAAGCGCATTTTGATAAAATTATGGCTTTAGTCATAGTATTTGTAATAAAAATCTTACTCAGAAGTTAAGAGCCTGTACTAGTGTAACCAGAATGCTGATAAATAATTGTTTATATACACATTATAAAAAAATACCTCCGCCGCGTCTGTCTGTTTGTCTATTCGCAATAAACTCAAAAACCACTGCACCAATTTAAATAAAATTTTGTACCCAGATAGTCTAAAGCCTGAGAAACGACATAGGCTGATTTGTACCGCGATAACCAATGTAGACGCGGGCAGAGCCGCAGGCTTAGTGTAGTAGTATAAAAAAGTGACTTAAATCTTTTAAACTACTGAATCAATAGACAGTTTTCAGCAATAGATAGGGTAATTCAGGAGGAAGGTTTACATATACGTTAAGTACATGCGTTTTGTTACCAGAGGGAATCCGAGAGTCAAAGACTTTCGAGCGAAGCTGGCTCGATCCTAGTTATAAATAACAATAAGTAATCGTGCTCATAACACTAATTGTTTAAGTGAAAATCGAACTCTTTACCTATGACGGAGCAGTCAAGTTCACTAAGCACTAAACTAGTAAGTCTGTCACAACCAAGTTATTAAATTATTTATTTCATTTATATGAAACTATGAAATTAATCAAGAAATGTTCTCAATATCATTAGTCTACGAAGTTTTATTTAAGTTGGAAAAAACCATCTCGGTACCAAAACATTTGTTCTAGATAGAGTTGTCGTCATCTCTTCGTTTGCATTTCCCCTTGACAAAAATATGTAGTAGGATTAGGTACTTGGCTAAAACTAATTTGTTCAGCTGAACAAACTGTTCAATGAGACGTTTCTTTACATATGACTTCTTAATCAGCAATCTAAAGACAAATAAATAAAGTTTGAAACTACGCAGTACCGACCGACCGCTCTGTAAAAAAGCATCTCACTAGGCCCCCATAGCGTGGATTACCATGTCACCAAACTGCCTTCATGCGCAGTGAATACTGTGACCCTAGATGATGCTCTCCATGATTTCCATCAGGCAGAGCAGAGTCACCTTGGCAGGCATTAAATGAAAAATAGAGAGATAATTTGAAACGAACCCTATACCAACTTCTATTTGGAATGTTTTTGGGTAAAATCTCCTTTCCAAGGAAAGGACTATGGAGGAACGGATGTCATGTTCCTCCAGCATAAAGGGAGGATCGTCCGACCAGGCGAAGTAATCATGTCTGGCGGGCCACGGCCCAGCGGACCCGCAGTTGACTGTTTCAGCTCGTTGATGATAAAAATTATAACAATAAATATTTCGGACATCTTACACAAAAAGGCATCTAGTCCCAAACTAAGAGCTTGTATTATGGGTCCTAGACAACTGATATAAATAAATAAACATACCTTTTTGTAAATACATACATATTATATATAGAAAACACCCAAACTCCGAAACGAATGTCTGTGGATCACACAAATATTTGGTCCGACCCGGGAATCGAACACGAGACCTCTTGATCAGCAGCCGCATACGCTAACCACTGGACCAATAAGGCAGTAGGCAGATGAAATGCTGAACTCCTTTCTTTGTATTTACTATAACAGTCGGTAAAATAAATAAAAGTAAAAGGAAAATCCACCTAACTACATAAGTAGGTATTAAAACTAATATATTTATATTCCAAGCGAATCCTTTATTAAAAACGATGCTATATTTATCACATCCTGCCAAGTACCATTTGTATGCACACAAAATAAAAGATTCCCTTTTCAAAACACCTGATTCGAATAATAAGTAGTTCTCACAATGAAACGAAATGTATTGTATTAATTATAAAGTTGATACATTTAACACATGTCAAAATAGAAATCGGTCATCGTCCGTTTGTTCTTTGTTGTCGAGTGCTTGAGACTGTCTTGTGCAAATGTTTTTCAAACCAAGCTGTTTGTTTCGAATTCGGCAATGAACTAAATTTTTGAGATAACAAAAGAAACAAATGACTACATTTCCTCTTGTATGTCGATTATGATGCTAAAGAGTAACTTATATCCTTCCTTAAGATCCCAAGCATCTGAATGCCAATTTTAGCTGTAAAAGCTTACAAAACAGACAGAATTACTTTCAAATGTTTCTTTGTTAAAAAGACAACTCCCGAAAGGCATCAGAAACTTCTAGCCGGTGTAGTACAGTAGGCAAAAACCTAATTTTCAAAGAGATGGCTAAATTCAGCCGCGGACTAATAAAAGCTGTTAAAAATAGAGTTTTCTTTATCGATACTTTATTTGTAACTTACAATTCTCCCTGTAAAGTCATGACAAGACAGAACTGTAATGTACTCGAATATTCTATTCAATCGTTTCCGTGTCTCAAGATTATAATGTATCTAAACATGAAATGTCCATTTAAAAGATGATCTTAGTGATAAAATCATACAATATTTAAATTTATCTGTTATGCAAATATACTTTTTATCATATAAAATGTATCTATGCAACTTCATCAATCATCATACATAGATAAATTTGTTTTCAATTTGCCTAAAGTGATTTATAAGATTGTGTCAGAAGAAGGAAAACAAATTAATATGAATTATACGAATTAACTCCATTCGTCCGATCCGTACAGTAGTAGGACGTTATGGGTTGTTAATTATGATGCTATAAAGTACTATAATAAATAATAATATAAGCCTTTTATTATTTCTCATTTCATGCAGAATTTTTGTTTTACATGCAATTATAAAATATTTCTATAAGATTTGATTGCATATATTATTATTTTCGTTATGACTGCCTCGTTGGTCTAGTGGTTAGCGTATGCGGCTACTGAACAAGAGGTCTCGGGTTCGATTCCCGGGTCGGACCAAATATTATTTGTGTGATTCACAAATATTTGTTTCGGAGTCTGGGTGTTTTCTATGTATAATATGTATGTATTTACAAAAAAAAAAAAAAGTATGTTTATGTATTTATATCAGTTGTCTAGTACCCATAACACAAGCTCTGCTTAGCTTGGGACTAGATGATGTTGTGTGTCAGATGTCCAAAATATTTATTTATTTATTTATTTATTTATCTACATTATTGTGTTGCATATTATATTTATTTTTTAATCGATAATTAATTAATCAATATCTGATAACAGTTTAAAATTAAAAATTAAATTTTAATATTTTAAATTTGTTTTCTCATGCATTTTAATTTTACTTTGTAAATCTTAATTATTTTTATTTTATTTTTCTTCTAAGCTGCGTTCATTTAAATGAGAACCCCTCTGTAGGGTAAAGGCCACCTCCATTTTTTGACATTGTTTTCTATCTCTTGCAATGTGTTTTTATTTTTCGGGGTATTTTTTGTGGTTATTTGCTTTTGTGGAGGGTTGTAGTCGAAAGAAGAACCATTTTCGGTCTTCTTTATAGAGTACTATAGTTTTTAAATATACTATTATATATATTGAAGTCTGCCAAAATGACTCTACTCTGCCTGATGGAAAACATGAGTAGAATCCAAGAGTAGTGATTACCAACCTCATTGTAAATACTGACAGCTTCCAATCATTGGGCCTCTGGTCTTGCATTCACCAACGAAATACAACAGCACGAATGTATTAAGTTGATCTTCTATGAGAGGATAGCATCTACCCCCGGTCAAACTGCTTCCTGCTGAAATCAGCGTAGCTCTAGTAGGCAGGCCCCACACTTCGTTATGCGCTATTCGTTATGTGTCTACGCCGTATTCGCCCAAATATTAGTTATGCGCGCAAACAACAAACATGCCATCCACACTTCGAACTGGTATGCCAAATAAGCATCAAATAAGGCAAATATGTGTGTTGTAGAGATGTGTCATTGTCATTTTTATGGTGAACGAAACGAATATACTCTCCACACACACACACGAATAGCGCATAGCAAAGTGTGGTGCCTGCTTTACATTTACTTTAGTGTAGTAGCATTGTGACTGTGAGATTCAATGATTCTGAGGTAATGGCAAGTACGATGCTATTAAGGCATCCGAACAAGTATTATTTGTAATGTCAGTCAGCTTTTATATTGCTTTTACATGAGCTTTAACACTAACAGACGGACAGATAGAAGTGATCTTATATAAATATTTTAGGTATAGTGGCAATTAAAATGGTTTTTTTTATTATCTTTTTGCAGAATATATTGGTGCTATCATGTTGTATGGCCGTAACTGTCGGCCAGAAGGTTGCAGGAGAGACAAACGGCGACCTTCTAGATGGTCAAAGTCGTAATACAGGAGGATATGGGTTATTAAAACCCGGATACGGATCCGCCGGCTATAATGGCTATGGCGGTTCCAATAGTGGATTTGGTGGCGGCTATGGCAGTGGATACGGCGGCGGCTACGGCGGTGGATACGGAAACAATTATGGCAGCGGATACGGTGGTGGTGTCGGTAACCCTGGTTACGGTAATTCTGGGTATGGTGGATATCCAGGTCAAGGAGGATATAATGGTGGATTCGGTACGTATTTGATAGTTTTTTTTTAGGAAATTTTGTAGGTTTCTATAAAGTCATCTTTATGATACAGAATAGGTTTAGATTTATTGTAATTCTTTGTTCATATTCATCAATTACTTTATGAACGGTTTAGTAGTGATTTTGTACAGAATCGGTAAAATTTGAGTAAGCTTGAATGAATGTATTAAATTACTGTTTAAAGAACAAATACAGTAATAATCACAGTATTAATAATTTTCTTAAAAATCCGCCTAGAAATGCACATGGTTCAAATTGACTATTACAAAGATTGGTTGTTTTTCTGAATTCTAAATTAATGCTAAACAAGGTGGTGTAACTAAAACCTTTTCCTGAGGTACGTCACCTAGGAAATCTGACACATTAATAATTATCTACTAATATCAAAAATAGCTGTAAAATCCAGTATTTCACCAGTATCCGTTCACCAGTATAAAGACACCACATACACTCACCATATACAGAGAGTTTATATAATACCAGAGATTATGCATAGCTACGCTCGCGTGAATGTTTCTTGGTATTTCTATCTTTAAAATGACGAAATCTTCAAAAACTACTTACCCCTTAATGCTATTAGTATAAATAATTTATAGTAACTATGCTACTACTAACTTCCGTGTGGTGACGGATTAAGAATACAAAGTGTCACCACCCCTATTCATTCCATGGGTGTCGCAAGAGGCGACTAAAGCAACATAATAAGCAGCTAACATTACTGCCAAGAGAAAGAAAACTTGAAACAAACCCGTCTGGTATATACCCTATACCAACCCGTCTGGCCAGCGTGGTATAGTAGGCAAAAACCTCCTTTCTAAGGAGATGCCTATGTCCAGCAGTGGACTGTTAAAAGCTGTTGATGATTGATGATGATGATGCTACTACTAATGCCCTCAGAAATCACCAATTGGTGGCTATGTGAGACACCAACCGATTAAAACCGCACAGACCGGTACTAGAAGTCGAGAAACCAGATGTACTCTAGAAAGGAACTCCCTGGGAACATATAATGCACCAAGTTTTATTTTACAAAAAGAGTTTTAAAAATAGAATTAATTTGTAGTCTAAATTCGGCCACAAGGCACTAAAGAAAATATACAATCACAATAACACAATAACACTAAAGAAAAAATATTACGGTTTTCGAGATTCACACTTATCAAATATCATATAATCATATATTAGTAATGTAGTACAATATTTAGTACCTACGTCAAAAGCTTGTAATTATTAACCCCAAAGCACATTGCAAAACTAAATTGAAGGCAACATAGATTTGTTTGTTAATTACACCAATTAACACCAAATAAAAAACACCATATAACATTAGTTGATAGAATAATGTTTTAAATGCAGTTGAAACTAAAACTATAAATTTCTATGGTCAGGTGGATACAGCCCAGCTGGTGGCTACCCAGGCGGCAACGGTGCGGGATATCCGGGCTACGGAGGTGAGCATATCCACTGACACCCATTTTACTGCAATGATTTATATTTAGAGAAATACCGATTATCTAAACTATCCGCAGTAGTTTGGTAAATCTCTTTGAAGTAATAAGTTTTGTTCTACTGAAGTAACCAAGCCTAATCTTATTCTGAACTTTAAAAGCAATGTATATAATACACACTATGACAATCCATAATGCAAAATTTAGTCAAAGACGAACCGGTCGGCTCGACCGGGGACTACTCTAGTAGTACTCCACCTTCTCACAAAAGATCAATCTAAAATGACAGCATCTGTGTTGTCGTCTTTCGTCGGGGAGTGAGAGACCTGAGGCCCAAAGATTCAGAAGCATCGCAATAAGCCGCCATTTTGTAAATCACTATGCTGCATTATCTCCATTTTCAATGAGTATTATGAGCACAGCTCCTGGATTCTATTCATGGTTTCCAACGGGCAAATCAATGAATCAATTAGGTTGTAATACAAATGGAAATATATCAAGAATAGTGTTGAATTCAAGGGTACGAAACGTCACTATTCCAATACCAATCGATCATTAAGAGTAAGGCTGAAGTAGGTTCTCTTGGAATTATTAAATAAGGCACTAAGTACTATTAAATTGAAATGCACAGCCAAGCCGTTAAGGTTTAGTGACACGAGCGAAACAAAGACAAATCAAATTTATCCATGTATTTAATAAATCGTTTCATGAATCATTCGAAGTCGCCAAAAGGCATTGACATTAAGTCTAATAAGTAATTCGTAGAACATAATCATGTATCGCGGGGTTAGTGGTCTTGAGGCCGATATAATCTAACAGTAAGTACAGAATTATGTTTATCGTTTTCGTTGGTTCTGACGTCAAATGGAATACCTACGTCTAATTGACCTAATTAGATAGGTAGCATGTTTTAGCTTCATTTATTTTAGTTTTAAATAATTATTGGAAATCATTGTAACATTTACAAAACAAAAACAATCGACGGGAATTATAGGGAACTAGCTGAGTGTGTCTGCGTCTCTTTTGAATGTGTATTTTCATGCTTTGTCTAAGAGTGATGTTAACTACTCTATATTAGGCGCGTCAGCAAAATACTAATTTCAAAAAAGAAAACTAGTTAAAGAAGTCGGTTAGACGGATTCGAAGTTCATAGTGAGCAACAACGTGATACGAAAATTAGGTATATACATTAGATATAGCGTTGAACTTGATATGCAGTATTAATTTACCAAATGTTTTACAGAACTTCGAAGTACAAACCAAAACTTTACAACAGTGCATTACAACAAATACCTACTGCTGCTTAAACATAAAAACATTAGCCAATGTCAGTAGCACTGAAATCCTATCAAAATATATTAAAACACTGGAAATCCCCGTACGTAATTCGTGCACCAAAAAGAGCGAGTAACGTTTTGATGCGCGATATACTCGTAAAGCGCGCAATTTTAATAAACATATTTTAGTGCGTAGATTAACGAGGCACGGACGGTTGTCATGCGCATCACCTCCAAATGCTGTACCCACTGATGGATTTAATTTTGATGAAACAGCTTTTTAATAATTCAAAATAAATTAGAAATTTATTATATAAAAAACTAAAAATAAAATAGCATATTATGCACACTTGCACCACTAGTGTATCACTTGTTAAGGATGGGGTATTCCCCTTAAAATAAACCTTATTAGCAGATTATGACATCTCTACTGACTGATTTGGGTTAATGTAATATGTGTTTAAAACTCTGAAATATAATAACCGTAGTACCAGGCGGGTGTCACTCCGCAGTTTAGGTATCATCGGCTGGCTGCCTGCCGGATCAGACACGCCGGTCGAACAGACATCGTCAGAACAGTTAAGAGTACACGATAGAAAGAGACGCAATTATAGGTAAATATAATCGTAGTGATTCGGCGCTGTGCGATCTGAATTGAACTTAATCTTTTGACACCGAGGGTATCTATAACTTTAATTTATTTTTCGGAGTGAGTCTTCTGTACTGGTACTATTATGTATTCTGTGGTAGTACAGTTGATTTCACGAGTACCTACCTACATCAAAATTAATGAGAATTTACAAATGGCGGACTTTATAAGCAATTAAAGCCAGGTGAAATTGCCAGTAGGTATAAAAGCATCGCCTGTAGGTATACACGAATTAAGGGGTAATTTTAATTCTTAGTAATTACATTACTTTCACAGATTAAAGGATATTCTAGTTTTATACAGCAATTATCATTTTTTTTTTAAGACGTCAGTTTCGTTTTACAATATGTCAAAAGTAGGTTAATTTTTCATCCATCTACGTTTTTGATAATGTAAGACGTTGACGTTGTGAACTTCTGATATTTTAATAATAATAAATATTTCGGACTTGTATTATTTGTATTTGTATTATGGGTACTAGATATATAAATACAGAAACCTACTTTTTTTCTAAACAAATATTAATAGTAAAATCAATTTGAACCCTAACCAGGCAATTGGTGCTATGGTATTCAGACTGCTGAAGCATACATATTTAGGATGCATTTATTATTTAGAATTTTTCAATTGTTTAATAGAAGCATTTTACTTCACAGGCTACCGCCCCAACAGACCTGGCTTTGACTACAACCGTCCAGGCTACTCGGGCAGCAACTTTGGATTCCCTGGAAGTCAATACAGGCCAGGATATAACCAATACAGACCTGGTTTCGACCGTCCGTATTCTGGCAACCCCGCTGGCAACTACTACAGCGGCTTTGGCGATGGCTATGACAACTTCAGGCTCCTCGGCAGAAAAGCGGCAGACAGTATAAAGGAGAATGATGAAAAGGCGTAATTTTAAACTGTTATTTATTAGTACAAAATAGTTTATAGTATTTAAGATCTGAATGTGTTTCATTTAAATTTAATTAAATAATTTAGAGTTTCAAACTGCTTTTTATTAAATCACTGTCTTCTACTGTGTAGTTTTTTTTATTCATTCGCTCTGGGTTCACTATTAGGGCCTGCGCAGACGAGGATTAATAGCGGACAAAATATCCGCGGTGTACTCATTTTTTACTTTCATTAGACTTACTTTGTGAGCATGTGGCCTTAACGGGAATAGTGTCCCTCCAATACAAAGGGAGGATCCTCCGACCAGGCGAGGTGATCATGCCTGGTGGGCTACTACCCAACGGTTGATGTTGGGATGTTGTATATAAGCTAATCGGCGCGAGAATTTCACTATCGCGATTCAGGATTAGTAGTTACTCCGTATAGTTCGTTTTGTTTTCTTTGTGGTTCACTGTTTTTTGGGTAGATCGCACTGTTGTATGTTTTTCGCTTGCGCTGTATGTGGAAGTCGCCATATGCATATATAGACGACACGTCAAATATTTCGAGAACAAAGGGCAGAATAGCATGCTAGCATTTTGTTCCCCTCTGTCCCTCGTCTGCGCAGGGCCTTAGATAGTGTCAGGGGGGTGTCACTCCGCAGTTTAGGTATAGTCGGCCGCCTGCCTGCCCGGACGAGCATGCCGGTCGACTATACATCGTCAGAACAGGTAAGAGTTACACGATAGAAAGAGACGCAACGGTAGGTAAATATAATTGTAGTTGATTCGACACTGTGCGATCTGAATTGAACTTAATCTTTTGACGCCTAGGGTCCCGATTTCTTTAATTTACTTTTCGGAGTGAGTCTTCTGTATGAGTACTATTATGTATTCTGTGATAATGTATCTGTTAGTGAACTGATATAAGTTAGTGAACTTCTTGCTTCTGAACAACAATGTTGATTGCAGTTTATACAAATCCACTGCAATCAGGCTTAATCCAATTAATCATTCCTCACATTCTCCTTTTTAGTCACACTACATCAATCATAACAATCGCATTCATACTAATTATATCAAATTATAGGTATTTTTTTAAGAAAAAAGATAGATTCTTCTATATTTTTATTGAATTAAATATTAATAATAATAAATAAATTTTTCAATCCAATAACATTATAATTAAACATTTAAAACTTAACTAGAGCCACTGAACCAATCAGAGGTCATAGAGTTGAAGAATGACGCGGCCCCCGACCTTGCGTTGGCAAAATTGATCGGCAAAGAGCTCGTCATGAGGTCAGATATGTCTGATCTCGACTTGTTTGGACTTTGCGAAATTGGCTTCTTTTTAACCTGAGAAAAAAAATAAGTATAAAATTTTGAATAAAAAACACTAGTTGATAAGTTTTATTGTTTATGTTAAATAGTAATATCACAACAAAACACGTTAGGATTCAGCTAAGCCTAAAACAATTCAAAATAAATATTGTCATGCAGCTGATTTTGAGGTGAAATGAATTAAGTATAAACCAAACTAATCTAGACATCACAATAATACGACTGATGAAAAGCAATCATCATAGTCATCAACAACCCATAACGTCCCACTGCTTGGCTCGGGTCTATTCTCAGAAGAGGATTAAGGTCAAACGACCCCATGCTGGCTGAGTGCGGGTTGGGGACTGGGATACATTGTGGCTACATAATCTTGCCGTTGGATGTTTTTAAGCCCAACGGCGTCCAACTAAGCTTCACTTATGTTGTTATCTTATGATAGCACCGGGACCTACTTCTTAATGTGACCACTAAATCACGGGAACGCTTATAACATATCATGCCATAGACGGTCACCCATCTGGTACTGACCGCGTAGTCGTTGCTTACCCTAGGTGAGTTTATTATGACCTAAAGCTACTTAACTATGAGCGCTTATTGAAAAGCATTAACTAAGCTTATTTAAACTTACACTGGTACTATATAGTTACGATGGTGATTATGTCAATTATCAATGCTTTCCTTTTTCGCATTCAAAATAATTCATGATTTTTTTTTTAAATTGAATTTTACACATTAAATTAAAATGGATTACAATGGAATGATATTCGATTATTATTTAATTATAAAACAGTATTAGTTTAAGATTCAAGTTTATCTAGAGATATAAGATCAAATCGATTATTGGTTTAAGATATTAGTTAAATCGTTACTCACATCAAAGAAAGTTAGGACAACGAAATGTATAAAATATTAATCATACCAGTTCAGACAATGTGGAGACGTTTATTCTGAACAATAAAATAATAATTGTTGTTTTATAATACATATATATGTACCCAAATATACAGACACGAAATGCAAATTCAGAAACCATTTTTTGTCTGTGCGTCCCCAGATACCAACAGCTAGTGGCTATATCGGACTCGAACCGACCAAAACCGCACGCCGTCTCGGATACTAGAAACCAAGGAACAAGGGTACACCCTCTCCCCCTCTCCCCCAAATCTCTGGAACCCCGAAGTACCTCGGGCCTTATACAGTTTATAGATGACCCCCTTCATCAACAACCCGTAAAGTCCCTCTGCTGCGCATGGGTCTCCTCTAAGGAGAGGGTTAAGGCTTATTCTGCTCCTACTGTATGGGAACCCCGAAGTTCAGTCCCCCTGATTTCTTTATTCTCTTGTTTCATTGGCTAATGTCACTTAGTCACGTGATCAAAATAAAATATTAGCCAATGAATTAGGGCTGAATAGAAATGGATACATCCACGGGACTCAGGTAGTTGGAAATATAGTAAGCCCACTTCCATAGAGAAGTGGGATACAGAAGAAAGAGGTAGAAACCTTTTTAGAACAAAGAAGTATCACGGACATGAAATAAATGGTTTTAATATAAATACTTATATTACTATAAATTACTATAAAATACTATAAAACCATATATTATTTATTTATATTCTTTCACTACTGTACTTTATTTTCTTTTTTTTCGTGTACCTACTTTTAACACACCAGACACTACCCTACACTTTCTCCTACGTTTATTCTCCATCCCATGGTTTCCTGTAAGAGATTGCCTACGAGCGATAAGGCCGCCACTTGTACCAACATAATGTAGCTAGTTCTAAGCCCTAACTGTATTTTTTTATGTGGTGTACAATAAAGTCATTATTATTATTATTAATACTTACAGGTTTATCTTGTTTCTTCAGATGACTTGGAGGTGCTGCTACAGGCAGCAGTGAGAACCAGTGGGAGTCACCCGAAGCAAGTAGTGCGGCTGCCTTGTCACCACTCCCACCAGATAAAACTGGTTTCGTACCGATAATGCCAATAAGTTGGCCATGGTGTTGAATTAAGCTTCCTAGTAGTGTCTGAAATATGAAAATGAATTTTATTGTAAGGGAACACGATGTATATTTCGATATCAAATCTATATATATTTACACTTAATACTATAAATTCGACAGTAACTCTGTCTGTATGTTTGTAACGCTTTCACGGCCAAACTGTTGTACCAATTTCAGTGAAATTTGGCATGGAGATACTTTGTTTGTTGAGGAAGGACTACTTTTTACTTCGATAATTGAAAACAACGAGGGCAGGGACGCGAGCAAAAGCTAGTGTTTTTATAAAAGTGTCTTTCTACTAGATCACCTATGGAGTCAATAGAGGCCTTACTGATTTCTAGTTGTATTAATTATTTTTTTATTTAAATTTCTGTTATATTTGTTTATGCTTTACCACGAGATGCATCTAACTGTATTCTATTCACAATAAGAAAATAGTGACGTATTGTGACGTAATGTTGGCAACTATTCAAGCCCCGCCCTCCGACCAATCGAAATTCAAAAATTATAATGTCAACTTCACATTGACCAGTTGACTGTAGACCCTCGCATGAAACGATCGTGTTTTGCTTTTGTAGCATTTGTAAGAAATTTTAGATCTGAAATATTTAATTTTACAAGGTAATAGAGATACGCTGATTTCAGCACGAATGGGCCGGCTCGTCTGGTACTGTACTACCCCCGAATAGAAGACCAATATAAAAATGACAGCATTCATGCTGTTGTATTTCGTTATTTGCGAGACCGGAGGCCCAATGATGCAAAAGCCTCTGGCTAGACCGCCATTATGAGAAACACCTTGCTGCAATCACAATGAGGATGGTGACCATCACTCTTGGATTCTGCTCATGCTTTCCATCAGGCAGAATAGAGTTACTATGGTAGGCACACAAAAAAAAAATTACAAAGCTGATATACATTATACTTACTTGCACTCTCTGTACAGACCTCTTGAGATTAGTCTGTATGTACGGATAGAAAACATCATAATCAAAAGGATCTATTTTCTGTCTCAAGAATTCACAAATGTCGCTAGACTGCTCCATAGCTTTCTTGTTCTCTCTAGGCACTAACAACAAAGTCAAATGTCTGACATCCATTAGTAATTGAAGCGCACATCTCTGATTTATATCTGTCTCGTTCTCTCGTATGACTTTGTCGTAATGTGACAAGGTGATAGCAGTAACTTTTTCAATGAAGAGCGTGTGTGTTTCATTTGGTAGTGTGTGTGGGGCTACTTCGTCGAGTATTCTGCTGATAGAGTATAGGTACTCTTGTAGTATTAGAGACGGGCCTGCAGGCACTTTAATTGTGGATTCTACAGGGTTACCTTCTTCATCTTTTTCGGTGATCTTTATCTCGTCCCATTGCTAAAAAAACATATGATTTTAAGACGCTTTATTGAATAGATTGACACACATTTAAGTTGTATCATAAACATTATATGTAAACTTAAAACTCTAAACTTAAAACTTACAACATGAATACTGACTTTGTAACTTCTTAATGCCCTAATCTTTTATCATACATTAGTATAATCCCTGTTTAAACATTTGAATAAAAATAAATAACTGCACGCATAGCGTACTGGTATTGGCTTCTCTACATCCCTAATAATAATTGTAGGTTCAAACCCTATTTGAAACAACACTTTGCGCGGTACACAAATTATTGTTCTTAGTTTAGTTGTCCATTGTGTCAGTTTCTTTTTTGCCATTTGGCTACGGAATCCCAATAAAAAACATAAAAAACCAAATCTTACCATCATTAAATAGTCAACGTTAGCTTCCAACGTGAATGTTTGTGGCAAACTTTTGGTCAATTCTTCTACTTTAGCCATAACTATATCGACCCATTTGCTCCAACAAAATTGGCAATGTTCTTTTAACACTGCGCAAATTGCATTCCATCTCTTCAAGGCATTATCATCTATATTGATCACACCTAAACTGTCGCGTTCCTCAGGTATATAGCACTTGCGTAAATTGACCATAAGGCTGGAAATTGCTTGAGTGAAACGAGCTGTGTATATGGCGGTGGTCTTCTTTTGTAGTTCGGTAGATTGGAGGGTTGGTTCTTCGAAACAAGCTTTTATATACTGGAGCATACTATAAAAAGAGATTTATATTTATTTCAGGTATTAGACATCTATAAACTTAGCAAAATTTTAAATGAAAAGTGTTTATACAAGATATAATAGTAACGGACTCGACGGGGCCCTAATTCAAAGGTTTACTTGACTAATCTGGGCTTTTTTTTATTACACATACAACTCTAGGTATACATAATTATATCAAACCAAACAAAAATTACAAATAAACTAACCTTTGTATATAGTTATCGCAGACATCTCTCAAATAAATTTCAATAAGGTTCTTGTCACTATATATTTGATCAACGTCTTCATCGTCCTCATATGCAAACAAGATCTTATCTTTCCCGCTTGCAACTTTCTTTTCTTTGTACAAGTATATACGCAAATCTTCTAGAAGTTTCTGCAACTCATCGTCCAAACTCTGGCAGAGTTTTTCTAACGTGGGACTGTAGCCGCGATCTTGTCGCGCCATACCTAAAACAATTGTATTGTGCTATAATTGTTATACTAATTTAGCGACAATGCTTCACTTCAAGCTCGTTTATGACACTGACAATTTATTCTGTCTTTATTCTTGATCGTTATTTAATTTGTGTTATTTTTAACTTTATACTTAACGGTTATGAATGTATGTTTAACTATGTAATCCTGGCACGAGCGTTGATGGAAAAGAAAAGACAAAACTAACTCGAAAACTCCTCCTCTTAGGGGCCGTGACAGGTGAGGAAATCTGTCACCCTAGCCGAAGCAAGCCGGGGTGATCAGAGTTACCACTCAGGACGAGATCATCTGTAAACAGTAACTATCCTTTCCGGCTATATAACTTTAAAACGGCATGCTATTTTTGGTCGGTTCGATTCCTACATAACCACCAGGATTTCCCCCCAGACAAAAAAAGAGGGCCGTCTCCATGAGCAAAAAAAATGCGAGAGATCTGCGCTTCTACCGTCGGGTAACTAACACGAACGAAGAATGATTCGGCGCCGTCGTAAAGGAATCGCTCAGTGTTAGAAATACATACCACAACGATAATATCGCCGCGATTCTATCGACCGTGGAGACAACTCCTTATTCAGAAATACCAGTTATACATAATTGTATCTTAAACTTATTTGTAATATTATTTTTAAACTTTTGCCTCAGGCTTTACCTAATCTCTTCGAATTCCTTCCTTATCACAAGATATAACGAAAATATTTGTGTTGAATTGTTCAACACATTTCGAAATCATGGCCGCAATTATCGTGTTTAATATTATTCATAATTTTGGTATGTAGATAATGTATTATAGATATGATTGACTATTATAGGTATTAAATACATATATTAGATGTTAGATCGACAAATGTTAACATGGCTATGCGCTAGGGGCTTTTTACCGTTATCATCCATCGTCATAACTAAAAATTTAATGTAAATGGAACAAACAAGTTAATCGGTATTATTAAATTTAATTATGTACATTAGGAACGGGTAAAATACAGTAACTTTATTTGTATCACCTATATTTCATTCTTTAAATGCCAGTTTAATCACAAAGTACTCACGACTGCACGGTTGGCCTAGTGGTTTAAGCGGTCGCCACGCCGCTCTCTACTGCGCCAAGTGTCGTGGGTTCGAATCTCACGTGGGATAACACTTTGTGTGATTCACAAATTGTTGTTCTGAGTCTGGGTGTTCTTTGTGTCCGTTTCATGTATGTTTGTAAAGTCCCCCGCGACACAGGAATTCATGTTCCTAATGCGGGAGTTGTCTTTTTAAAGAACTAAAAGAACTAAAAAAAGTCCTGCAGGCCAGAAATACCCGCGGTAATTGTAGTAAATCGCGACCAACGCGATAGCTAGTGCGTTGTGTGTAAGATGTCTGATTATATATTATTTATTATTATACTTTCCAATTCATTTATAAAATGGAAATATGAAATATATATATATATATATACAAATGTATTGCTGTTCGTTAGTCTCGCTAAAACTCAAGAACGGCTGGACCGATTTGGCAAATTTTGCTCTTGAATTATTTGTGGAAGTCTAGAGAAGGATTAAAAGGTGAATGTATAAAAATGAATTGTATTTTTTATTAATAATGGATTCCTTTTGTTTGTTTTAAGTTTATTTTATACAAAAGTTTAGGTCTTCGATTGAGACAGTACGAAGTCTGCAGGGTCAGCTAGTACATTATAAATGAATCATTCAGTGGGTTCAAATGCTACTTGGGACAACACTTTGTTATTAACAGATTGTTGATCTCAGTCTGGGTGTTCTTTGTGTCCATCTCTCTCGTCTCTCGTCTCGCAACCAACGAAACATGAAAGAACGAATGCTGTAATTTTAGCTTGATTTTCTGAGAGGCATTTGTATAGCCTCGGTCGATCTGAAAACAACGTGGCTTGCTTACTGCTACTACTATTTTATAACATCATCTTGATCAGCCTATCGCAGGCCACTGCTGGACATAGGCCTCTCCAATTGCACGGCACTTGGTTCGAACCTCGGCTACTCGCATCCAGCTTGCGCAAATCATCACTCGACCTGGCCTGTGGACGTCTTACACTACGTTTGCCGAGACGCGGTCTCCACTCAAGAACACCGTTTACCCCAACGGTTGTCGGCTCTGCGGCTAATATGGTCAGCCCATTGCCACTTCAGCTTTAGCTAATCCTGTGGTAGCCCACTTAGTCGATAACTATAGTTAATACGATCTCTTAGAGAAACGCCGAGCATAGCCCTCTCCATAGCACGACTTAAAATTTGTGGACTAGCCGTGCCGTGAGTGTCGACTATTTTATAACGGCTTAATAAATTTAAAAATGTGGTTTTATTTATTATAGTGCTATCATCAAACTCTATTTTAAACAAGATAATGTGTAGTTAAACAGTTATAAATCAATGTCATACACGGCTACCGTGTTACGGACTTATCAATACTGAGAATTGGTTAGTGATGTCATCACTACTGTGTTACATTAGTTACTGTATTGAATAGAAGAGACTAGATTACATTACTTACATGAAGCTTGGCCGGTTACAGTTAGTTATGCATTTATATTTTATTTCTTTTTTTATTTACGACGTCGTCGACCTTAGGGCGATGCAGAGACAAGTGTGGTAGATGTAATGACAGTAATGAGAGATAAGTTTTTTAAATCAAAAAATATGTATACGGAACATAATATATAAACATTTATATACCTAACACACACATATACACAAATATATATATACTTACATACACACATATACTTATACCTACATAGATACATATTATTAAGATTTTTTCGTTTGAGATAGCTTAAAGTTATATATTATATACACATAAATAAAATTGAAGCGTCTGTTGGTAATTTAAAATTCACAGTTTTTCACTAAACGCTTAAACTTGATTTTAATAATAAATAAATTGTATTCTAGCTGTTTCTTCGGCTTAGGGAGGGGGCTTGTGTTGCTCTAAGCAACAACTAGACTTCGTGCGATTCGCAACTTGTTGTTCCGAGTCTCGATGTTGTTTGTAAAGTCCCCTGCGTCAGAGTACATATTCCTTGTACTAGCTGAGTACCTTTAGAGACGTACCAGACGATCGAATATGACCCGAAGCGCACCATCGCAAGTGCGATTCTGTCAGTGCAACAGACAATCAAACAACGTACCGCACCGTTCATTTCACATATTTTAAAGTTTTATCTTATTGATATCACTGGAAAGCTATCTGAGAGACTGATTTTATTTTTGGAAAAAAGATAACTCCCGCATTAGGCATACAAATCCTGTGTCGGGAGGGACATAACAACATACATGCAACGGACACAAAACCTAGACTCAGAACAACAATTCGTTGATTCACAAATTGTTGTTCTGAGCCTGAGTGTGACACGAAGTGTACATATTAAATATAAGTATGTGTACCTACATATTATAATATTTTGTTAGTCTGTTCGCGATAAACTCAAAAACAGCTGCATCGATTATAATGAAATTTTGCACCCAAATAGTCTTAAGCCTAAAAAAGGACAAGCTACTTTTTACCGCGATAATGGACATAAATATGGGAGAAAGCTAGTATGCTATAAAACTTTTAAGGTACTCACCTTTCATAAGCGAATTCATCACTTTAATCACATCAGCTCTAGATTCTATAATCGTTTCTCCGATAAGGTCCTTCCACACATACCAATTGATATCAGCCTCCTTCTCCACCTCGCTGTCTGACGATACTTTAGTCAAGTCTATAAGAAGTTGTGTCTTGAAGACATCGTACACTTTGACCCATCGACTGTCTATTATGGCTTTCACCCGAGCCGTCAGCAGGGGCTGGAAGTAGTGGCACCAAACGTGGACTTCAGGGATGTCGAGAGATGAGCATATTGTTGACCAGTTAGACGGGGTTTCTGGAAGAAATTTATTTATTGAAAAACCAACAGCTACAAAAAATACATTAAAGGTATTCACGGATTGCAACATGATAATATAATAAAATTTCTGGAACACTAATCATCAACAAGACATACAGTAAATGACAAAAAAAAACTAAAAAATTAAAAGTTAAAATGCCATCGTTCAAAAAAACTTAAGGTTTAGCATACCGCGAAAAAAACATTGAATTTAGTGTTAAACGTATCTTTACTGTACTCTCTGCACAACCTATTGAAGGCGTCGAACGCTCGAACCGTGTATGAGTTTTTTCTGTGGTTACAGGAGGGCACAGGGACAAAAAAGATTAATTTATAAAAAATGTTCCAATAAAATTTCCTATCTTTTTACTCTCGGGAGTGTTATTTTTAAGATACTACTCTGAAGAACCTTCAATTAAAGGTAGGCAGAGAAAATTGATCTCCACTTAATATAGCCATGACACACCTCATTTGTGTCGTTAATATTCATCAATCGCTGCGCCACAAATCTACCTTGTTAAAAATAGACTATTAAAGACATTCATACTTATATTATAAATTCGAAATAAACTCTGTTTATGTATCTATTACGTTTTCACGGCTAATCCGCGGCACCGATACAAAAAAATGGCATGGAGATATATGAATTCTGAAGCAGGACATAGGCTTCTCTTTACCGCGATAACCGATATACATATGTGCGAGCGGAGCCGAGAGCAAAAGCTAAAACACTAATATGTATCTATTCTATCTAATATATTGAAACGAGCAATTCTTTTTTTTAAGTATTTATGCATAAGTCTTATATTTGGGAAAACGCGTTTTTCTTCCGTATTACTCACAACATTGCTTGCGACATCTACAGTACTCTTTCCATAACACTTGGTTGGTGCTTGTTACTCCAACACAACAACACTACAGCTACATAGAGAGAAGATGGCGTTGTTAAGCAATAAATAGAAATAACCGAGCAAAGCTCGGTCGCCTAAGTACTTTATTTTATGTTTGAATTTGTCGTTTCTTCGTACTCTAATAAATATTCATACGTATTTTAGCCGTATTATACACACCTATCTTAAAAGCCACATCCCTAATCTCATGGAGCACTTTTATTCTAGTTATGTTGTTTAGAAGTGTGTTTACGTTGCTGTCAATGAAAGACTTCACCCACACATTCCACTTGTGAACGCACTCTGTCACTTCGTACTTTGCTAGAGGTTGGAGTTCCTTGGTTGTTGAAAGCCTGCAAGATATTGGAAATATAAGTCTGGGTAAACGATGTTGCTATTTATTAGTTCTATATTAAATGTTCAAACTGGATAAACGCTACTTCAATATCGTATACAAATAGATAAAGTGAGCTTGTATAAATATGTAAATTAAATTATGTATCTACTAGCTTTCGCCCGCGGTTCCACCCGCGTGTATCTGGATTATTGCAGTGAAAAGTATCCTAATCCGTTTAGTAGTTTTGCGTGAAAACCAGCGTACCAGCTATAAGTGTTAAAAAAGAACTTGAAGATTCTTAAAAATCTATTAGGTGATTGATACCACTTCTTCTTCCTAGCCTTATTCCCAATATTATTTGGGGTCAGCTACTAGTTCAACCGGTTATACCTGAATATCAGTTTTTCCACGGAGCGACTGGCATCGGACCTCCGCAACCCTAAGGGAGAACTGAAATTCGAAGGTTGAACTAGTTGTCCGTAAATTTGAGGGCACTGACTTCCCAATAACGATTGCCATAGATGTTCATGACAACCGGGACCGACGGCTTTACGTGCTCTCCGAGGCATGGGCGTGAATCACCGCCAAACTTCCAAACTCCGGGCTGTAATTAGGAATTTCCTAAGAAAAACCCAAAAACACTTTTTGGCCCGACGCGGGATTTGAACCACTATTTAAAAAAATCGACAGCAAAGAGAAACGGACGTTCCTCCAGTGTGCTTGTATGCTCCACTATGTACATCATCGTCATCATCAACAGCCTTTAACAGTCCACTGCTGGACATAGGCCTCTCTTTTGAAAGGAGGTTTTGGCCTACTATACCATGCTGGCCAGACGGGTTGGTAAAGGGTTTGTTTCAAGTTTTCCTTCTCTTAGCAGTGATGTTAGCTACTTATTTTGTTCCTTTAGTCGCCTCTTACGACACCCATGGAATGAATAGGGGTGGTGACACTTTGTATTCTTAATCCGTCACCACTATGTACATCTTGATTCAATTATTCTGCTTACTTTGCCATGATTATAAGAAATCATGTTACTGGGAATTTTGATTTACTATTCTTACAATAAGGGAAATCTTTAATTTTTCCTTTTTTTGTGTGGAAATCCCCTAGGACCGTCATTCACGTTTTCTATGCGGCGGGGCGGTGTGTCAGAATCGAACCGACTAAAACCACACATTGTGCCCTCTATGCGCCTGAATTTCAGGAGGAGTTCAGGGTCAAATCTCCTTCTTTAGTTTTTCCTCTTCCAAACCCACGCTTCTCTTAGAGATATTATGATACTGCATCGTCACTGTAATCCTAAGCCGATAAATAGTCGACCAAAAGTTTCATACCGATAGTTGGTAATGGCTGAAGGCAAAACCTTCAAAGCTGACGGGTCACTGAACTTAACAAGCTCAATCAAAGGTTGGGAATCCTTCCTAAACAAATCCTGTAGTTTCGATAGAATAGCACCACCTTCATTATCTGAAACAATTACAAAGCAATCTTAAGATTTTTTCTTCTTTTTGACGAGCCTAAACCCTTAGTTTCTTGATAATAATATACCGTGGGATTGAAGGGTTCGAAATAAAAGTTCACGACAGCATATATCTATCTTTTATGTAGAACTCAATATTTTCTAAATTGTGAGTCATGAACACAATTAAATTATAGTCACAGTTGGGATAACTCCGTCCACAAACAATAAAATAAAACACAATGAATCTATAAGGGTTCCGATAGAACCGATAAGAAAAATCCAGGAATACTATAGCATAACAAGGGAATCCCGACACCTCTTAATCGGCAGTCGCTTACTTTTCTTTGTTACGTTACGTCCTTTAAGTCGTTTACTAACTGGTAAACCAATGAGGTAGACCAACATTACCAATGAATACTCACCAATAAAACAAGAATGCACCAGCACAACAGTCTTCAATACAATTTTGACTCCATTAACAATTTTGTCTCTTATTTGTACTTTCACATCTCCTTCTAAGATCTGCGCCAGATCGAACTGAAGGGTAGACTTAAGACTGCTGTTGCTATGGAGACCTATTAATGTGTTCAGAAGCTCCACCATAGTTTGGGAGTCTAGGAGATATAGACTTATGAGACAGGAGCATGCTACCTAAAATGTTTTCAAAACTAGTTAAAGTTATTTGATTCGTAATTTATAAATAATACTTATTTATAATGAATAGGGGTGGTGACACTTTGTATTCTTAATCCGTCACCACACAGCGTAAGAGGCGACTAAAGGAACAAAATAAGCAGCTAACATCACTGCCAAGAGAAGGAAAACTTGAAACAAACCCTTTACCAATCCATCTGGCCAGCATGGTTTAGTAGGCCAAAACCTCCTTTCAAAGGAGAGGCCTATGTCCAGCAGTGGACTGTTAAAGGTTGTTGATGATGATGATGATGACTTATTTATAATAACAACAATGTTTAACAAGGACAACATAATCCGCAAAATATCAAAAATATTTATAAAATTTTTAGTATGCCATGATTATCTAATTATCTAATTTTACTGGATTAGTTAGTACCCAAATAAAATTTATACATTAGCATTCCCATAAAATAGTGAAAATACTATTTAGAGAAAAACTTGGTAAACATCAAATAACTCTTACAATACTAAACTTTATGTTATACATTCTAAGGATGTATTTAATATAATTCAAACTAGTGTTTAAAATTTCTTTAACATGTTGAACTGGCTTAGACATACTTCGGAACAAGATTGATGATATTTCTAATTACATATTCTAAATTTATGTACTAAATTACTCCTATAATAAGTACGTCAGAGTCAAAAAAGAGCTAAGAAGCTAAGAGCAAAACTTATGCTCTTATGATAGGAAATTTGGGCATATGAATGCACATATTGCATTTTTTACCTCAACACTTATTTCAACACCCTGTAGTTTCTGCCGGCACACATTTATTATAGTTTGGTTGAAGCTAGAGATTGAGTACCACTGTTGCTGTACCAATCTTTGCAATGATTGCATGCCAGACTCGATGGCTTTACCTCCCATTTGTAATTGTAATCCTGAAAAGATATTATATATTTTAAATTATAGTAGAGCAAATAAATTACGACAACATTTAAGCAATTTTCATTTACTGAATACTAACTTATTGTTATTACTACTGGAGTATGAAAATTAGAAAGATATATGAATATTAGAATGGTAAAGTAATATATATAATAATAATAAACTTTACCCTGTTAAAAATGGGGTAAATTAAGAAAGAATATATTATATCTATAGATTATATCTGAGATATATTAAACATCATTGTTGTGTCAAACACCACTATTACTTTACCATTCTAATATTCATATATCTTTCTAATTTTCATACTCTTAAATAAAATTCCATTGACAACATAAGTTGATTAGATCTTTTTGAAATTTGAAACGAGTATTCAATTATATTTGATAAGAACATCACTACAGCATTACACAAACTTATTTTATCAGATCAATTCTCAGAAAAGAAACATTAGTTTTAATTTTTATAAGATTTTAATATGTGCCTGTATACACTATTAGTTAGTTACGTCTAAATAAAATATGACATACTAGCTTACGCCCGCGGCTCCGCCCTCATGTGTGTCGGTTATTGCGATAAAAAGTAGCCTGTCTTTTCCCAAGTTCAGTTCTATCTTCATAACAAATTTCATCAACATCGGTTCAGTGGTTTAGGCGTGAAAGCGTAACAGACAGACAGACAGAGTTACTTTCGCATTTATAATATTAGTAGGGATTGATTACATGTTTTATTTATTCATTGTAAAAGTAACATATTTCTGTCCAAGAGAATCAAAATATTTCTGTGCAAATTTTTATTAAAATTGGTTCAGTGATTTATGAATATTTAGTGAGGAGGTAGTAGAGCCATGCTGATTTCATCACGAATGGGCCGGCTCCACCAGGGCAGTTCTACCCTCATACAGAAGACCATCCTAATAATGAGAACATTCATGCTATCGTATTTCGTTGGTGAGTGTGAGACCAGAGGCCTAATTATTCTGCAGAGAATGATGCAGAAACATCTGACTAGGTCACCATGGTTTGGGTGCTGTATTCTGCATTGCCTACCTTCCAAATGAATATGGTGGACCCTACTCCTGGATTCTAATCATGCTTCCGATCAGGCAGAGTATAGTCACTGTGGTAGTCTAAATATTAAAAAAAAATTGCCATGAAAGTGTAAGTAACATACAAAATTACTTCTGCGTTTATATTATCAGCAGCAATTACCAGTATTAATATGTCTAGCCATGATGAACAGCTGTGTAGCCTTCACATAGTCTTCATCTTCAATACTAGTCCATATTTTCTCTGGTATTTCCATTAGAAGTTTTACTTGCACTGAAATGCTGTGAACTGAATTGTTGTACTGAAAGCTGAAAATATAACAAGCATTAACAGATATAAACCAGCTGGAATATTCTTTTATCATATTTCAAAAGAATTGAAAGTGAAAAAAAAATTGTTTTAAAAACCTAAACAAACACTTTTAAACTAAAAAGTAGAAAATAATTGTAATATAAAAAGCGTGGGGGGACGTTATTTAATTTTTTTAGCAAGCACCCCATGCTTTGTTACATTTAAATTTGATAAGCGTGTTTGTTTAGTTTTCTTAAACAATTTTTTTTAGCAAAACTAAAAAAAAACTATTTTTTTTCTTTTTTTTTCAAAGTAGTGTATTGTCATCAGTCTTCAATAAATCTACAAAGTTTGAACGAAATCTGGCCGCTAAGAGGGTCAAAATTGCACCCAAAGGAGTCGGTTAACAACAAACATAATAAAAAGCATGTAATAAAAACCAAGACCTTTAGGATTGGAAAATAGTCATGAAGAAGAAACTTAATTTTTGTAGAAAATATCGTAAACTTGTTAATTACCCAAAGTCTCAATTGAGTTTTTACAGTTCTTTGTGTCATCTGTATAAAGCAGGCACCACACTTCGCTATTCGCTATTCGTTAAGCGGGTTATTCGCGCGCATACGGCGAAGTGTGGAGAGTATATTCGCCAATATTCGCTTTATTCGTACGCATCGAATAGCGAATCGCATATACGTCGACTTGTCGGTTTTTTGACACACTTCAAAGGACACGAATAAGGCGAATACACGCATCGACTGCCCACACTTCGGACGGGTAGTGAAGTGCCCTGTGCATAACTAACAACCATAGACTATAAAACAGTTTTTGAAATAGATAAATCAATTAAACGATTAAAATAACCTATCATATGATCAAAATAATTTGACTTCATTTAAGTATTGTTTCTGTCAATTTAATAAAATAAAAAGGAAATTAAAATAATATGTTTCGTTCGTTCATTGACCATTAAAAATGACAATGCCCTGTGCATAACTAACAACCATAGACTATAAAACAGTTTTCGAAATAGATAAATCAATTAAACGATTAAAATAATCTATCATATGATCAAAATAATTAGACTTCATTTAAGTATTGTTTCTCTCAATTTAATAAAATAAAAAGGGAATTAAAATAATATGTTTCGTTCGTTCGTTGACCAATAAAAATGACAATGTCCTGTGCTCATCTAACAGCCATAGACTATAAAACAGTTTTTGAAATAGAATAAATCGATTAAACGATTAAAATAATCTATCATATGATCAAATTAATTAGACTTCATTTAAGTATTGTTTCTGTAAATTTAATAAAATAAAAAGGAAATTAAAATAATATGTTTCTCTCGTTCGTATGGATTCGTTTCGTTCACCATAAAAATGACAGTGACACATCTCTACAACACTCATATTTGCCTTATTTGACATACCAGTTCGAAGTGTGGTGGCGTGTTTGTTGTTTGCGTGCATAATAAATATTCGGGCGAATACGGCGTAGACACATAACGAATAGCGAATAACGAAGTGTGGTGCCTGCATTAGATTTTATTTACAATATAGGAGAACACAAATACCCTTCAAATATTATTTAATTCTTGAAAAAATATTGTGATACCTAGCTAGTTAGTTGTCATTCAGGGATGAATACTAATTAAAACAACACCATAAAATCTAATATCATGTTTCTCACAGTACAGTACAGCCAAACCATAAAACTAAAAAAATAAATAAAAGGATTTAACACAATAATTACCTTTGAGCTGTTGAATTTTTTCCATCGATCTTAAACCCCAATAAATGTGTGTTGTGCAAACTCTTACAGGCCACCATCATCTCATTGATATGGTTTAGGGTACTGCCTGTTGTGTCCTTCATCTCTTCAATTGTATCAGCGGCATGTATCAAATCTCTGTATGTTTCCCTTGAATTGAAAATAAAAAAAGAATAATACCACTTTGTTTTTAAAGTATTTTAGATATATAAACTACATAACATTTTTGTTCATTTAGTTAATATGTATATATACACATTTAAATTATTCAATATACACCCATTCAGTGAAAACAGAAAAATTATGAAAAAAGTCGTCAACTACACCAATATGCTGGCCAGTATTAGCTTGTTTCTAAACTGTTGTACGTAGGCACACAATAATTTTAGCTTAAGTGACACCATCAGTTGCCTTGCGCCGCATCAACCCTTACACATACTGTGTAGATATATTTGTAACCATTTTCTATGAAATAAAATTGAAGTTTCAAACATTCTGTGTTTTATATATCTCAAGTCCGGGCTAGGAGAATTTCAAAGTACAATATAATAACATAATACTATCTCTGCTTAGTTTGGGACTAGATGATTTTGTGTCAAATGTCCGAAATATTAATTTACAAAGTGATAAATAATAACTAACTGAATTAGTGCGTGTAAACATTTAGTTAGAATACTTAATCACGAGAAATAACAGTGGACAATCATCACGTACATTCATACATAGACTTTACATACTCATACTACATGTTCCTTAAACGTACATTTATGTGCATTTAAACTTACCCCACTATAGCCCGTAACTCTTCCTTTTTCCATTCAATTTCATTTTGCAACTTCTTCTGAATAAAGTCAATATCACTGATAGAATAAGTTTGAAATAAATCTTCAGGTTCTATGTCCACTAATCGAGGCATTTTATTTTATTAATCTCTTACTTAGAAAACTCTTTAAATCATTGCACATTGACTTAATAAATCATTAAAACAATTAGTTTCATTCAAACAAAATGTAAACAAAATTCTCTCATGGACAACAGACGAATCGAGACTCGAAATGCCAATTGCCAACACATCGGCTGTCATTTCTGTCAATGTCATTAAAATCTAAATTGACATACATTTTCTTAGAAGAAATTACCGATATTCTAGGAGGGAAATCGTTTCTTGTTTTTTCAGAAGATGGTCCCCATTTCATCTCATCCATATTTTTTTTATCATTAAATTCATTACGATAACTTGAAGACTAGAAGACTTTACAATTGAAAACGTTAATTACTTGACATTGGCAGAAATAGCTAATATTCGGCTGGTTGCCATATTTTCAAAAGAAGAAGATACTCAAGATCTTTTTTGGTTTTTCGGAAGACATTTAGTCCAAGCTAATTTTCCGCGAGTGGCTTCATTTTGATGAGACGCCCAACAATTTCCTGTGCGACAACTCGATTGTGGTAGGTAATAGGAGCAGCAGGTATAAAATATGTTGATATGATAATTCTCAAAAACGTATTGCTAAATGCAGTTTTTTTTGTTAAATCCGTATGTATTTACAAAAAAAAGTATTTCATTAAAAACAAAAATATATCAGCAAAGGCCGGTATGAGTTATTAGAAAAAAAAAGTTGCATGTCAAAAAAAAAGACACGCTTACAAATGGGTTCTGTAGTCAGTAGTCACCCATAATGGGAGGTGGATTTGAAATCGTGTTCAATAGATATTTTGTATGCAGTTTTCCAAGTGAGTGCATTTTACAAGTTAGGTCCCTATAACTCGTATAAATTAAAAAGTTATCTAAACCGCTAGGGTTTGGCTATAAAGTTAAATACGTGTACTACCATGTTTTTTTTCAGAGTTTTGGAGCCAGTCGATTAGCTTTTAGAAGGGAGGACACCCTTTTTTTGCATTTGCATATGAGAAAAAAATACTTTGCTAAGTTTAAACAAAGTAATTTTTTCTTAGCTCTAAAAATGACTTAAGGCCGCTGCATACGTAACGAGATATTACCTCGGATGGGACGTGGACGTGGTTGCCTCGTTATAAACGAGGACGTGATGTAAATGCATACGCACCGTGACTGTGACTCGGATCTAACGCGCTAGTGTTGTGAACAAGGAAAGCTGGATTTTTCATTTCAAGAATTGGCTTTAATTGCTGTTGACGTGCTAAACATCGTCGGCGACGATATTTAGCTCATCCCGTGCTTGCCATGTTCCCGCCACGTCCGTGTCTCCGTGAAGTACCTATTCATTTCCTTATCCCTTTTGTATGAAACGATGTTTGCAAAACTTCCCGTCCCGTTCCGTCCGTGTAAACTCCCGTCACGCATGCAGCGGCCTTTAGTGTATTTATTTACAAGGATTTTTTTTGCTCTACCTACTTTATATGAAAGAAATCTGCAGCTGAAGCACTTAGTCGAGCCTTATGGTGACAATGTCGCTTTGTCGGATACGACATGCAGAGACTGGTTTCGACACTTCAAAAGTAATGATTTTGAACTTAAAAATAAAATAAAATTGGCATTGGCCCTCATTATTTCCATTAAAGATTAAAAAGTGATGCCTAGTTAAACCGTTTCTAGTGTTAACGTTTATAGGATACTTTTAGATATTCATACAACGTTAGCAGTTAGCTCCTCATCGTGACAAAAAGAATCAAAATCAAAATCAATCAAAATCAAAGCATTTATTTCAAGTAGGCCAGTTACAGGCACTTTTGAATTGTCGAAACAAAAATGTAGCTACAGTCCCAGTCACAAGACATAAAAACTGTGAAAGTACTGTAGTTGCCCATTCCCTAGCGTAGATCTCTATGGAGAAGAACGGGCAAGAAACTCCATGGACACTCTTTTAAATCAAAATGTTTTTTACAAAATCTTGGTTACATCATTCATGTTGAGATGGTACATTATGTGAGAACGATGTAGCAAGACGTGCACGTTAAAAGTGTCCATAGTACAACAAAAATACAATTGAAAATTAAAATTTAATTCAAATAAGCCGTGGCAACTAAGAGATGACCAGTCACAACTGACAGCGCCCGTTCACGAACATGACGCATGGATCCGCACCATTCAACTCAACCATTTTGAAGGGAATCAAATGATCCGACACACGCGCCACCATCAGCGTGACATTTGAGTGAGCATGACATACTCTCAACCGCCAGGGCAGATTCAAGTCAAGAAAAGACGTAGGTTTTCAGTGAATGATAGCTTGAATAGCTTCCTAGTACATAGTACTCACACAATATGGGCCATGCGATTATATAATACTAAAGAGATTGAATCTATACAATGCAAAGAAAGTTGTACAAGCTTCAGCAGCTCCAACAATACCATTTAATGCTATCAATTTATGCGCCCCTGTCCTTGTGAAGCAGGACCAGCATTGAGCCAAGCATTTTTATCAGCGATATAATCGCTCAACTTGTAATATGCTTGCTTACATAGTGTGCGTATAATGCATGTTTTAAATTTTGTCTCATTCAGTTCAAGAATACTTTGTGGAATTTTATTATAGCATCTCAAACAGTACCCCATAAAAGAAGAGTCTACCTTAGCGAGTCTAAAGCCTGGCTGAACTAGTTGGTCCCTATTTCTAGTACTGTAATTATGTTTGTCACCTCTTTTGCCAAAAAGATGAAGATTTTTCCTGACGTACATTATGTTTTCGTAGATGTATTGACTATGTACCGTCATGATGCCAATATTCTTAAACAGTTCCCTTAGAGAATCGCGCCTACGAAGATTATATATGGCTCTGATGGCTCTTTTTTGCAGAATAAATATAGACTCAATATCTGCAGCCCGTCCCCATAACAAGATGCCGTAAGACATTATACTATGAAAGTAGCTGAAATAGACCAGTCTAGCGGTATCTGCATCAGTAAATTGACGGATTTTTCTAATAGCATATGCTGCTGAACTTAGCCGCCCCGCAAGAGATGTTAAGAGCGCGCATAAACCTAAAAAAATATCAGATTTCACCCGCGCGCTTCACACCCCCCGCTCTCGTATCGGCAAGAAGATAGGTATCCTAGGTATGTTACTACGTACGTCACCGCGCGTTTCCGTAGCTACCGTATTGTTTTGTCATGTACGATCGAGCACAATACACCCAAAATAATCAGATAAAAATTGGCTAAGTGCGAGTCAGTTTAGTCAGTCAGATTTGATAGATAAAATGGTGGTAAATAAATCGAAAATGTAGGTACCTAATATAATGATGTATTTTCATAATATAATGTCACACAGGCGGGTCATTTTGTGAACAAACACTCACCAAAAAAGATGAAAAAACTATTTTAAATCTGTAGGTACTTTGTAATGATTTTCTTTTATGAATTTTACTCAAAGTAATACAAAGACACAAATTTTATACAGTTTATATTTTAGAAAAATAATAATTACATAAAAGATACTTTTATGTACTCGTAAGTGCATCAATATTCTGCAAATGACAATATTTTTTGTGGTGCATTAGAATGACCAACGGTAGAGAAATCTGGTGAAAAGGTTTTGTTTTCCTCCGACATCGTAGGCTGAGATTGGATTTGTTCTAATTCGGATATTTACATAGTTTGTTCAGAGGTTCCAGCTTGAGAAAAGTTCTTGTCTGAAGCAGTAACTAAATCTGAAGAACGGATTTCCACTAATTCGGAAGTTAGATTCGACCTTTTTGGGGGTCCAGCTTCATTCAGTAGTTTGTGTTGACGTTTTTTGCTAGCTAATGGTTGTCTCAGTGACATAGTTCTGGTCTGACGTGGGTCAATCAACTCAGGCAATATATGTTCCATGTAAAATTTTGTTAATTTACCAACCATTTTAAATTTCCAAAAGTCATCATCGCGCAAGATTTTTTCTACAGTTAACTTTTGGTTATCAGCCGACCACACTGTGAAAAGAAATATTTTGCTATTGGTTATATGAAGTTGACCAAGAATCGGTTTTGTTAATGACCATTGTGTTGTCTTGTATGTTCCAAAATTTACAATAAATTTCTGCGAAGTTCTAACCATTCGCTACTATCTCTTTGTAAGATAGTAGCTCTTTCGATCTGTGATCGTTCAGTCTCAGTCTTTTCCAAATTTTTTAGAAAACTACGTTTCGCCATCCCATACATATCTTCTGCCATATCAGGCTTTTGGCAGGTGTCTGTTCCATAATTTAAGTCTTCGAAAAAAACCGACGGTTTTTTGGAAAAACGTAGTTTAAAACGTACTTTAAAATTTTGTCGCAACTTATTTTTACAAATTCTTTTATCTTCAAAAGATTTTGTTTTTGATTTCGGGCTTTGGCCTAAATGCGGTTTTTGTACATTATACAACGGTCTTTTTGCATTGTATGCCACTACAGCAGTCGCACACCTGAATTGTTATGTTCGTCGTTGTATTAAATTTGTTCGTTTGCACCCCACAAATTTTGCAATTATGCTATTGAATTGCTGTCGCAATCATTAATTAGACTACGTGAATGTGTAGCGATTATACCCACAATATGTTGGATTTTAGCCTAGAATGTTGAGGTTTTTACTTTTGCAACAAGATTTTCACTTTTTTTCTCACTGCTGCAATAGTACTCTTGACATTCGTCGTGAAGACCAAATGAATGGTTATATGAATTAGAAATATCAGTATATAACTTATTGATTCGTACTCCTAGTTCATCATCATCAAATTTATGTTTTTTTATAGCCGAACAAATAACATTTCTGATGACAAGTATTCTTTGAGTAGTGAACATTTTCCTCAAATTGATGAGTATTTAGTATCTTTGCTGACGACAGCTAACTTATTACACATGTTTCAGAGAATGTGGTTTCGACATTCTATTTTTTCTACTGTTATCCCTTTATACGGTCTTGCTTCTAGGATCTTCGAGTAAGTGCTTGAGTCTCCATCTGCTATAATTCGCCCATATATAAGTGCAGACCTATTTTTGTTTCACCAGTGATATTAAGATTGGAAAAGTTACAACCAAATTGAGGTGCATGACTTGAAATAATTTTAAGTTTTCAAAGAAGTACACTTTATCTATAATAAGTCGTTCACTAGCATCATAGATATTTTCATCTATAGCTTGTTTAGTCTTCTTTTTCTTTATTGTCGTCTTTGCCCGATTATACACCCGTGGCTCGATATTACTAAAATCAAACAAAAGGGGTCACAATTGTGTATGAATTTATTTTATTATTAAAAAGTTAAACGAAAAATAAATACATACCGTTGTGGTACAAACGTTTCATCATAATTTAGATCGAACTTGATCTGCAAATGTTTTTGGAAGGAAATTAATCCTCACTTATATTGTAAATTTTTTTATAGACCTTAGTTATCGAAGTATTTTCTAAAGTAGAAGCTGATCTGGAAAAAAACAATAAATAAATCATCATTATCATCCTAGCGATCTCGCTAGGATGATAATGATGATTTATTTATTGTTGATTTATTTATGCAACCGGATGTATCTACATCCTTTCTCTCGTGGAGTGGGCAGGGTGGCAGCACGGGACCCTTTCCTTCCGACTGACGCAGGTGCTTTCCGGGCACGGTTGCTTCGGAAAGTACCTGCACTCGGTCGCTGGGAATTGAGTCCCGCCTGCCACCACTGCGACTGCAGTGAGGACTCGGCCCAGCACACGCTGGCGGTTTGCCCCGCATGGGCCACACAGCGTCGGGCCCTCACTGCAGTGCAGTGCACCGGCCGTGATAAGATAGATGGCCGGTAGCGACAATTGTGTTACCGCGGTCGCAATCTTCTGCGTGGACGTAATCTCGCAGAAGGAGAGTGGAGCAGGTGGAGAGGGCCCGGGAGGACGATCTCCACTCGGACCCGGGCAGCGGAGGCGCGCCTACCTGCGCCTCATGCCGCCCTGAGAGTGGCCGCGGATGAGTATTAAAATAAAAAAAGTAACAAATTAATATTTGACTTTATTTACTTAATTCACGTCTATTCATTCTTTGTAGTACGAAAATCTTGAGGGTTAATTTACTTTTTTTTTTTTTAAATAGACCTTCGTTGTTGTTTAAAATTGTTTACCTTAGGACCAACGTCCTAAGGTAAACAACTACAATAAACTTACAAAGTTGATGAGTGATTTCAGCTTAGCGAATCGTCTGGATTGCATTCATCACCTTGTGCTAATTTAGCACTTGCAGCTCGGCTAATTTGGCTGAATCTTTTTTTGTTGTTTATAATAAATTATTATCAGAAGAGGGTTCTTATGGAAAGAAAAAATAAGAAAATTGTGCAGAAAAACATCGACAATAACGCATGTGGAACCGCGGGTAAAAGCTAGTTACAAATAAAATTGTACGGTAAAATATAAGTTTATTAATATACTGGCATCAACATGCGAGTGGTCAAAAACATCGATTTGTTTGCATATACTACCCACACGCCGACATCCAGCGCATCTACATTGTAGATGTGAGATCATTACTACTCATCAATCAACCACAAATATAAGAAAAGTAAAGTAATAGGCCTTCGACAATTAGTCATGAGTTGAATTTTTAACTTCTTTAATTCTCTTTTAAAGCCTTTTGTTTTATATTTTTTATTTGCAATGATTGACGAAGTATTTTCTTGAACCGGAGCACAGAAGCACAGTCTTCTCGTCTCAACGGAGCGACCGTGACTGATTGATGAAACAAAACATGCCCGTTACCTCGGGTCAAGTGCGATAGAAAGGGAGCGTTCTGCACGAAATAAGAATGTAGTAAGCGCCGAATCAATTTTATTGTAATTACTCGTAAATTGTACATTATTTTTTTAAAACACTAATACAGTCCCTTGGTAATATACTTTTATACAATGTATTAAAATATTGACTCAGTAATATACATATTTATGATAATAAATTGATTTTAGTGGAAAATTAGACGTAACTTTGTGATTATTTTCTATCGATAAAATATTACAATTTTATGTTTTCACTCAGACCATCCACTTTCAAATATAATGTAATATATATATATATAAAAAACAGATCATTTGTGGCTTACTTTCGAGTGTAAAAATCAAATCTAAGATCGGCAATTTATCTTTATACCCCCTCTTAAATGAGAACCCCATTGTAGCCCTGCATCAAGCGTAATCCCCAAGAAAACAGTTTTATCTACGAATTCAAGTTTCTCTTTATTCAATATTATATCACAATCACTACTCTTAACATTCGGTAAAGCAAATCTTATGCATTTGGTTTTTTTTTCATTTAATACCAAATTGTTTGCTGTGAACCAATTCTGGACTTGAACTAGGGCATTATTCACGTCATCTAGATTTTGGGCCCGTCTATTTATCTTAAAAATTAAGGAAGTGTCATCAGCAAATAACACCATATTTTGAGGTTGATTTTTAGAATCGTATGTTCTACCTAAAGAATCAAAATATTTCCATGCCAAATTTCATTGATACAACGTCTCCGTGAAAGCGTATGAGACAAACGGACAAAATTACTTTTATACTATTAATAGGGGTTCGAGGGTTTTTAAAACAACATATGTATGGAAATAATAAATATAATCAAAGTACATATAATAATTTTTGAGTAAAATAACAATTTGTTGTTTTACAGTCATATCCTGATGATGCATAACCAGTACACTAAAATTGTAATCGCTTGAAGAAATAATATCACAATTTGCAGATCATTATAATAATGAAACTCATTTTAACATGATTCCATTTGTATTCTTTTAAGTACGACAAAATATACTTTGATATAAAATTTTCAGTCACATTATATAAAACAAAAAAATCTTTAACATAACAGAACATTACCGAATTGGATTTATAGCGATCTGCGATCGAACTTTGATATACATACTTTACAAAACTCCCGAATACCGCAACTTCCCGACCAGTCTTCTAACTGTCATTAGTGTCAATGTCACTAAAATCTTTGTTTCTGATATTCATTAGAATCAAGTTCACTAAAATTTATTAAGCATATCTTACTCAATATGAAATGTTTGGACAGGCACTCAATTTTCAAATATAACAAGTTACTCCCTTTTAAAGATATTGCCATGCCTTTTGTACACCTTCTGTACAGATAGATGGAGCTCATTTTGTTTAGGAACATGTTTAGGGTCAACATTAGCACCCCCATAGAACTTAAATGCAAAAGCCAAGTGTGCGTGGTTAACGCTTTTAATTGTTAAAATCGACTAAACGATACCAATCAATACAACGTACATAGAAGACCTTAAGGATTTCGAGTGCCGATTCCAAGCAGGTTCTACCCCTAGTTTAGTTCGTAGTTGGCGGCGCTGGCGTCGTTCTTTGTTCGCTTTTCAAAGTTTAAGAAAAGGATAGCCCTTAAGAACTGTGTTTCTATATACGCTGCATTCATTGACGTACTCAATACGTACACTACTCAGAATATCAGTCTGTATAAAACTCATGATGAGAATAAAGAATAATAAAAATAAATAGTTGTAAGAAAAGAACTTGATACGTTAGCGAAAATTAATAGAAATGATTTTCTTATTTTATTATAAAAATATATGATAACACTAAAATATCCATGTATAACGGTGCAACGTTGATCTATTTGTTACATTAAAATTACACTTATTCAACCAGCTTTAGTTGGCTGTACGAATTATTATTTAACATAATCTAACAAAACAAATCTTTTTGAAAATATTATTGCAACATACAATATAATACATTTGTTTTTTGAGATCACAGTGGCAGTGTTAAACCATTTTTAGAACATCAAAATCAAATACTTTGTACACGCAACGATAAAATATAAGTTTTATATAATGATCGGTACAGCCAATTAAAGTGTTATATAAAATGGATCTCACTTCACTGGACCACATTCAGATTATTGCCTATGAGATTGCTCCACTTCACTTCAGTATAACACTTCGTACACTGTAGCCTTCTTGTCGCCAGACCCTGTCACTATGAACTTATCGTCCGATGATATATCACAACTGAGCACCGATGACGACTCCTTTGACTGCAACAAAAATATTTTTAATTAATACTAATGAAAATCAAATTAAGTGGTTAAAGAAACTAAATTAAGTTTCTTGCCCCTTGTACCAAGATCATCATCATCAGCAGTCCACTACCAGAACAGACCAGATTTCGATCGAGTCAAAGGCCTTCTCATAGTCCACATTTACAATCTGCCACCTGTGTCTAGCATTTGCTAGACACAGGGGCAATACAATCATTCTTCGGTCTTCTGAATGATCTGTGGCACTGTGTGGATGTGGTCTATGATGCCATATTCGCTCCGAAACCCAGCCTGATGTTACATACAAATGAAAACGCTGATTTAAAATTAACTATGGGTATGACGTCTCTCAATGTTCTCGTTGTCAAAACAAAATATTTTGCCAATATACTACAGGGGATAGAGGCGATAGCGGATGTAGAAAGAGAATCAACGCGAAATACTTGCAACTTGGCTTGCAACAATTTATTTATTGATTACTGTTTTTTATTGATGACAAAAGTACTAGGCATACATGAATGTCGCTATAGACTTTACAAAAAAGCATGTAACGGGCACAAAGAATATCAAGACTTAGAACGTTTTGTGATTGATCCCATAAAGTATTGTCCCGTGTAAAGTCTGACCCTATAATACTTAAGAGCGGTGGCAACCACTACTCCATACGCGCAGTCCAAAGTTTTGTTTAACTGAAACTCTCTAAGCACGATAGCCATACTAAACACATACTCGTAGTAGCTATTAAAAAAAGTTGATAAAGTTACTCCTTATAAAATCAGTTATCTACCAGCTAATCCTTTAATTTTATTTGTTTGTATAGATAAATTAAGAATAAATAAATAAACATTTCGGACATCTTACACACAACATCATCTAGTCCCAAACTAAGCAGAGCTTGTATTATGGGTACTTAACCAGACAACTGATATAAATACATAAATAAACATATTTTTTTTGTAAATACATACATATACATAGAAAACACTGAAACTCCGAAACAAATATTTGTAGATCATACATAGATATATATATAGGTAGTGAATATATATAATACCTGGAATATGCTAGCGCCATAGGGCGTCCGCCAGGCGTTAAGCAAGTTGTCCTTGCCGGTGGAGACGAACCACTTGCCGCACGCCGCGAACTTCAGCGACAGCACGCACGACTCGTGCAGTAGCAGCTGGTAGCGGTCCGGCTTGCCTGCGTGTAACACTTCCACGTGGGAGTTCTCCATGCCCACCGCTAACCAAGAACCTGTGGTACCACGCAATACATGCACTTAGTATTTTTTTATATATATTTAAGACTCCCAAAGTGACTCTACTCTGTCTGATGGAAAGCATGAGTAGATTCCAGGATTAGGGGTCACTTTTTATAAGTAGAGGTTTATTTTTATAAGCGTTCGTTTTGCAGTCGCTGACGCCTCTATTTTTGTATTTGATTGGCTAATGTGACTTGGTCACGTGATCAAAACAAAATATTAGTCAATCAAACAACAGAATAAGCCGTCAGCGGTTGCAGAACGAAAAACGTTTACAACTTGCTTAGGGGAGCAGGATTGATGGTCACAACAAACAGTCCTGCCCCCTAATCAAGTTTAATTTTACTGTTGGTTTTTTTTCGTTCAAAAGACAACTTCCGCATTGTGTCGCAGGGGATTTTATAAACATATGAAACAGACACAAAGAATAATCAGACTCAGAACAATTTGTGGATAGTGGTCTCAAGTGGAATTTGAACCCATCACTAGGCCAACCGTGCAATCAAATTATTTGAGTTACGAATAACATACAGATAACTAAAGGATTATATAAATGTTAGAGTTGATTAATGTCAAGGGGTAGAGTGGAGCGAGGGGTGTGGTGTGGTGGGGCGGTGGGTTGGTGGTGTAGTGGTGTGGTAGGGTAGTGGTGTGGTGGGGAGGTGGTGGGGTGGTGTGGTGGTGGGGTGGGATGGTGTGGTGGTGGGGTGGGATGGTGTGGTGGTGGTGTGGTGGGCGGTGTACCGGTGGGGCAGTATCCCAGCGAGAAGATCTGGCTGGAGAAGTCGTGCTGGTGCAGCTGGCGGCCCTCGCGCAGGTCCCAGGAGCGCACCGTGTTGTCGAGCCCGCCCGTCCACAGCCGCGTGCCGTCACCGCTGATGTCTATGCACGACGCACCGTCCGTGTGACCTGCAACACATATTCTTTATTTATATATAACACTATTACAGATATGTACAGTCTAATGCGGTATGCGGAGGCAATTTGTTTTAATGCAATAATTGTTAACAAGTTCTGAGTAATTGACCCTAGTAAATTTGCTCAGTGAAAAAATAAATATGTCAACAACATCATTATATTATGTTCGATTCCCGGGTCAGACCAAATGTTTGTATGATTTGCAAATATTTGTTTCAAAAAGTATGTTTATGTATTTATGTAAGTTCTCTGATACCCATAATACAAGCTCTACTTAGTTTGGGACTAGATGGCGTTGTGTGATGTCAGAAATATTTATTTGTCGGCGTATCGAATCTTTTAGCTGGCAACACTGTTAAGTGTCTGAAGGTAAGACACTGACGCAACACTGGCGCGTGCGACCGGTGACCGCAGGGATGAGAATCATTGACACTTTAAAATAATCGATACGCCGACATATTTATTATTTTTATTGAAGTTTTAATACTTATGCATTTATAGATTATTCATTTAATAAATAAACATTTGAAGCCCTCTTAGCCGAGTGCCCTTGTGTGATTGGAAACAATATATTAGGGGTAAGAAACACCGACGCTGTCATAACCTATATGGATGACCGTTTGTGACAATATGTTATAAACGTTTCCGTGATTCCGTGATATATTGTTAAGTACTATAATTTATTGAGGAAGTGTCAGCAAAGAAGTGGTATTACTGGTATTGTTACCAAAATGTGGATCTTAGTGCAAAAAAGAAAGTCATTAATAACTTTTATTTTTGAAGTTGTAACAGTCTGTTTTTTTTTAATATGAAGTATTTTTACCTACTGCTTTAAACTGGAAGATGTATAAACTGACTCAAAAAATTGAATTATGTGAAAAATATTTTATTTCAACATACCTTGGAATTGTCTAACTAATGTTTGGTTTTGTAGATCCCATACAGCTATGTTTCCATCTGAACAGCAACTAAAGCACACCTGTCGAAATAAATAATAATTAAATATCTAAACATTTTTAATTTAATGTTAAATATCACACTCATTTATAATTATTTTTTGTAAATTAATATTAATTTTTTAAACTGCCTCGTTGGTCTAGTGGTTTGCGTATGCGACTGCTTATCAAGAAGTCTCGGGTTCAAATCCCGGGCCAAAAAGTGTTTTTGGGTTTTTCTTAGAAAATTCCTAATAGCATCTCGGAATTTGGAAGTTTGGCGGTGATTCACACCCGTGCCTCGGAGAGCACGTAAAGCCGTTGGTCCCGGTTATCATGAACTTCAATGTCAATCGTTATACGGAAATCAGTGCCCTCAAATTTACTGACAGGTTGGGTTGCGGAGGTCCGATGCCAGCCGCTCCGTGGAAAAACTGATATTCAGGTAAAACCGGTTGAACTAGTAGCCGACCCCAAATAATATTGGGAATAAGTTTTTTTTTAATTATTTTTATTGAAGTAATTCTGTCAAAGGTAAAAAAAATTACATAAGTCGAATTATCTCTATACTATAATATCATCATCATTATATTGCAGTCCACAGCTGGACATAAGACATCTCCCATTGCACACCACTCTGATAGATTTTGGTCTTCTCGTTCCATACCGTAATATATTGAAGAGAGAGATGATAATCCCTTGTTCTCCTCCTGAAAGCATCCATAGAACTTATGTATTATGTTTACCTTTGAGTCCGGTGAGATCGCTAGTGCGTAACAAGCGGGTGCGGAGGAGGTAAGCTCGGCGCGCATGCGTGGAGTGGGCGAGGCGAGGTCCCAGATGGACAGGTTGGACGCCTCGCCACCTACTATGAGCGTGCGACCATCTGGGAGAAGTTTCACCGACCGTATGTAGTTATCTCGTTGCTGGAATTTCAAGTACAGTTTATATAATCTTTACAAAGTATAAAATTAAGTCGCTTTCGCTATCTGTTCGCTTGGATCTTTTAAACTACTTAACTTTAATACAGTATCAGTAATAGATAGTGATTGAAAAGTAAAGTTTATACCGTGCGTAGCTTTGGTTTGCCTGAATCAATCAATATCTGGTAATAATGTTTGATAGAACATTGCTTAAACTTCAAAATTGCATACAACTTGAACTCTTCCTTTCAGGACGAAACTGATAAACTGGGTGAATTATCGATTGATGCTCTGAGGTCGGGTATTCATATTGAATTCGAATAATTTTAATGTTCCACTATGTGTGTGTGGCTGTGAGTGCATGTTTGAGGCTTTCAATTCAATTTTAAAACATAGTGAGTTAATTTTACGACACAGTTATCATTAAAAGAGAATGTTATGCTTAAGATGCGAGTACATAGGTAAAGCATTAGTACTGACCAAGCAGTCTAACTGCGAGAGGGGTTCGAGTGCAGCGGGCGAGCCGGGGTTGGAGATGTCCCAGAGCTTGACGCAGCCCTTCCCGCCGGTGTAGGCGTGGCGGCGGTCAGCGGTCAGCGACAGCGCCACTGCGCACACCACCTCGCCGTGAGGCAGGGCAGCTACCGCCCGCGCGCCCCGCGCCACACCCGCGCCGCCCAGCGCGTCCATGGGGAACCCCACCGGCTGCAGCGGGCCCCCGCACGAATGGTACGAGTATGCACTACACACACAGTACATCGATCGATACCGATACAAATTATATCGATTCGAATATCATCGATACTAACACGAATAGATCCTATATCGATACGAATTCAATCAACATAGATAACTTTCGATATCAATATAATTAACATGGAAGAAATTCATTCGATAACGAAATGAACACAATTTTGATATTAATACTATCGATGCGAATACATTCGATATTAATACGAATGTTTGATCTAAATGTAGACAGACATTCGACTCGGTACTTTAATTAGTGAATAAAAAAACGCACTAATTACATTTTTTTGCATATTGGTGCTGAAAATATAACATTCAATCTCGTCACAAAATCCGTATAAATCGTTTTGTAAGGCTTTACAAAAACGATTTATAAGGCTCAACTACATTATATACGCCGAATAATCTACAATCAAAACAAACACGATGATTTTATAAGAAACATTTAGAACATTCCATTCAAAATAATCTACAAATACAATTAGGAGTTCTCAAACGATCATAGATGTAAAAAGAAATCCTCACGGTTTGGATGGCGCGATGCCGTTGGTCCGATGGTGTGAGTCGTAGTGCATGGGCGCGGGCGCAGAGCCAGGCGCTGGGCCGCGGTAGTTGCCGTACGGGCCGAAGGGATAGGCGCCGCGACCGCTCGTCGGGGTAGAGGCCCGGCCCATCTTACCAGACGGCGTGCCGGGCTTCTCCTGCAAACCGCACAAAAAACTGCCTTAAATACTCTCAAAATTACTCCTAAAATGACTGCCTTGTTGGTCTAATGGTTAGAGTATGCGGCTGCTGATCAACAGGATTCTTAATACAAAAACTGATTTTGAGCACTCCAATATAAAACGACGAGTATTATTCTATTAAATAACAATCGACCACAACACTGTTAAATTAAACTCACATCTTTAGAACTCTTCGGTGTTGATCGACTGGATGAAGAGCCTGATCTCGAAGGAGGTCTTGGCCCATTCTCTGTCCGTTCTCCTCCATCAGTCCTTACACTAGGTGAACCTCTTTCTTCCTGAAATAAATCATCATTATTGGTGAATTACATAATTAAAATTTACAGAACTTTATTGCCTAAGGCAACTTTTAGAATAAACTTAAAAGCTTTTTATTTCTTTTTTCTATTTATATCACTTATTTCTGGAACTCAAATTCATACGATAGTATTAAAGAGTATTAATTGAAGTAGGTTCTGGGTTACGTTTCATCACAACCTATAATTTTTTTAATTTAGAAAACATGAAATTAGAATATTCTTTTCCCCTTCTAAATCGGTTTTAGAATGTAAAATAACTAAATCTAAACAAGAGGGACTTTATGTAATAGTTATTCATAGGATTCGAACAGAAAATATAATTCATCTGGGCCCCAGGATGCTCGCTGGACAGACATTTTGCACCGATGAAGAGGTAGCCCTCTAAACAGAAGCCATGAATCGTATGGTAGGTAAAAATTTTATGACCGCCATAATCGTTGCATTGCCCTCGAAGGCAACTATGTCGTATAGAATAATAAATCAAATTCTATAGAAAAAAACATGCTAGCCTATGAACTTTTCATCCCAACAATTAATTTTTCCAATGCCAGTTTTTTTTTTATTAAAGTTACTGCACAACAATAATATTGGCAAGGACTGACAGTAAACTCAAAACAAAACCATTACTACCATCCTAATAGGTATATCCATAATATAACTACTATTAACATGTAAATTATATCTAAATCAAGAATATATGACCATCCTCAAATAACTGTTACCATCTTACCTCGTTTGCCACATCTACAACAAGATCTTGATCACTTTTTTCAGCATCACTGTCCTACAAAATGTATACCATACAATTAGTTTAATATTAAACTACAATAAGTATAGAAACACACAGCAATCACATTTATTTCCATCTACTGTTACAGAGCTTCGATTAAAAGCAATTCATTACATAAAGCTGAACAAACAAGCAGATTCAATGGATTGTTTTTGCTTAAAAAACCGTTTCAATGTGATGCACATAAAACTGAATACTTTTGTGAAAATTGCTTGTGTATTTAAATTATGATTGAAAGTGTTGGGATTACAATTTAAATACTACCAAATCCTACCATAATATTTTTTTTACTACCTAGTAATGGTAATTTTAGCACGGTAACTTTTCGTCGGAGCTCTTGTCTCTGTGAAGACAGGTTAAAGTGGTTACGGTACTGACGTCACACTATCACCTAGATCCAGATACCCAAACTATTTCATGCAACCATATTGACTAGAAAACATAACCACTTACTCCCTCACACATAATAATGTATAATTTATAAATTTACATTCCAATTTTCAAAATTGGTGATAAAGGAAAAGAAGGCTTCAATGAAAGGCTTCAGTAATATGTATTTCATTATAACCTTAGTTCATTCTTGGTTTTACAGGAACTGGAAATTCTGAAAGTGTTTCTATTTCCGTGAGGTGGTTTTGGTGAGGATTTTTACTTTTAATCATAATTTTTGAGAATGTCAACCCCACAGACAACCATAACATATCAAACTCACTAAATAAGGAGGAGACAAAGCTAAATTCATTGCTAATGAAACGGCAATATGGCTTTCACCATCATTGCGGTTTCTTTGCTTATTGAAAAACTCAAATAAATAAGGATATACCATACATTTTCCGTCTAGTCTCAAAATGGAAAATTTTGCTAATATTTTAAATCTTCTAATCCCAGATTCCCTCCGCCGCAACCAATCCGTCACAAAACACGTATATTCCAAAAGGATATTATTATTGATATAGGTTTTAAACAGCAAAAACCATTCCAATATAAGTCAAAATTCAATATCAAAAAGCAACATGAACGTAAAAGAAGCCGACACATACACTACATAGACTCACATGTCCGAGTACCTTCTCTTCCTTTCTGCGTTTTGCGTCTAGAGCCTCTGGTTCAACAGGTGAACGTGGTCGGTACTTCTGCTCGCGTTCGTGTGGGGACACTGATCGCCTCTGTGGGATAAAGTCCTGTGTTGTGTTCCTTACGGTGAGTAAGGTCTTAAGAGTAAGGCTCTAGAGAACAGTCTCTGTTGTCAGTTAAAAGATTATATTTTGTCCTTCGTCGAACTACTAAGAGAACTTTAGTAACAATTCTTCTTTGCCTTCTGTCCTTTATCATACAAGGAATTTGTAAAAGATTTTTTTTTTAATGGTGACAGATACATGGTTTGACAAATAGCTTGTGTATCTATCTGTATGTACATATCTTAATTACCTAATTATTAACCTCGCCAACAAGCTTAACAGCTTGGCGAGTGTGTTAATTTATTGTCTTTGTAAATCTGTTATTTTAAATAAATAAATAAATAAAAAATTAGACCAGTCCCCTAACCAACTTGATATTCTACAAAGATAAACATTACTAGAAAACTAACAAATATATACAATCAGCCAGTAATACAATAATTATAGTGTACCTGTTGTAAACTTCTTGGTGTTCCATGTCTGTCATCCTCCCGTGAAGATTGTCCCGACAATAACGGTGGAGCTGCCGGCCCACCTGGCAACACTGGAGGTTTAATGTCAGCAGGTGGTGGCAATTCTACCTGTAATGAAAATTGACATTTCAATACAATGAAATTAAAAACAGATATAGGTAAGAAGTTGAAGTAAGTTTTGTTAGAGATAAATAAATAAATATTTCGGACATGTAACACACAACGCTATCTAGGTTCAAACTAAGCAGAGCTTGTATTATAAAAGCTAGATTGACTGATATATATAATACTCATTTACTATTATTTGTGAATATATACAGCTTTCGCCCGCGGCTCCGCCCGCGTGTATGTCGGTTATCGCGGTAAAAAGTAGCCTATGTCCTTTCCCAAGTTCAGTTCTATCTTCATACCAAATTTTTTTTTTTTTTTTTTTTTTTTTTTTTTTTATATTTAAGCCTACCAAAGTGACTCTACTCTGCCTGATGGAAAGCATGAGTAGAATCCAGGAGTAGGGGCCACCATGCTTATTGTGAGGGTTGGCAATGTAGCATGGTGACCCTTACCATGGCAGCCTGGTTAGATTATTCTGCATCATTCTCCCGGCCTTCGAAGGGCGGGAGAATGATGCAGAAGGATTGGGCCTCCGGTCTCACACTCACCAACGAAATACGACAGCAAGAATGCTGTCATTATTAGGATGGTCTTCTGTGTGAGGGTAGTACTAGCCGGGTCGAGCCGGCCCATTCGTGCTGAAATCAGCGTGGCTCTACTACCTATATAAATTTCATTAAAATCGGTTCAGTGGTTTAGGCGTGAAAGCGTAACAGACAGAAAGTGTTACTTTCGCATTTATAATATTAGTAGGGATTATATACATATTATACATAGAAATATCTGTAGATCATACAAACATTTGGTCTGACCCAGCATTAGAACCCAAGAACACAAGAGCGAACTGAATTCAAAGATTAAACTAGTTGTTAGTATATTTGAGGGCACTGACTTCCCAGTACCAATTGCCATAGATATGCATGACAACCGGGACCGACGGCTTAACGTGCTCTCCGAGGCAAGGGCATGCATCACCGCCAAACTTCCACTCATGAAGACTTATATTGTATTTATTTTATTCTGAAAATGGACTTCAACCATTTTGATGAAGGCAGATGCTAATAGACATACACTCTGCTATCATTATTTGTCCTCAGTGGGAATAGAAATTCCTACTTTTCACTAAGCATTCCATAGCACTAATCAGGCAATAATGAATGAGCTCTTTAAAATTGTGAATAAAATATTGACCTTATCCAATTAAAAGCAGGAAACCGTATTTAGGTAGTACAATCTAGTATCACAACTTAAAAGAAACTAGCCAATTAATAATTTTATTCGCAATCACTACATATTATAAAACAAAGTCGGTTTCTCTGTCCCTATGTATGCTTAAATCTTTAAAACTACGCAACGGATTTTGATGCTATTTTCTTTAGTAGATAGAGTTATTCAAGAGGAAGGTTTTAACGTATATAGTAGATAATAATTTTAGAGGTTTATAATGTGATGTTTTTTACGCTTACATTGCAAACGCTGGCTGTACCCTACGAGATAGGCCAAAACAATGTACTACAGTATTGAACATCTTAAAAAGGTCTACAAAAAAATCCGCGATGGTGTATAGCTATCTCTAAGGGATAACCCACAATAAATATTTTTTTAATTATTCTTTTTACGAGAAATAATGGCTTATTTACGAAGCGATTTTAAGCAATACAGTATTTATCCTTATCCAATTAAGAACCTTAAATACATTGTGTATTTAATATAGATGAATATGGCCCTTTCCAGTGTGTAGTTTAAATTAATACTTTTGAAGATATTACAGATTTAAAATGCAGGAACAAAGCGATTGTGGCGGTACCGGCCGGGGCCCGTTAGTTGACGCTGCTGTCGATTTGTCACTATCAGTTATTAACTAAATACAATACTTTATTATGAATTAATATTCTAAGGCGGCACGAAGTTCGCCGGGTCAGCTAGTTTGTTAATAAATCCTTACTAATATTAAAAACTGCGAAAGTAACTCTGTTTGTTTGTTTGTCGTGCTTTCACACCAAAAATACAGAACCCATTCAAATGAAATTTGGTGCACAGATATTCTAGACCCTGACAAAGGATATGAGCTACTTTCTACCGCGATAGTATTATATGTATATAGCTCAATCCAAGTTAGACCATTAGACCTGACCCCTTTAGCCAAGTTACAAGTGTGTCGGTCAATTCTCTTTCTACAATCGCCAACACTTCTATTCACTGGTATTATTGCTTAATATTTTGTTTTGGCCACGTGATTTAGCAGCGTTGAGAGACGTCATTTCTATTCTATAGTTATCTATTAACGTTCACGTTGATGGATGCAACTTGACTATGGAGGTTGAGTCGCTTAGATACGGAATTTATTGGCATTCAGTTTCAGATAAAAGTCATGTATGAGTTTAAAGAAGTCGTTTACAAAGAAACAAACAAAGGTGAAGCTAATAAGTTAAAAAAAAAACAAAACAGTTGAAAGTAAATTCCTCCTTGCATCACTATTCTCAATTCTGAGGGTCGTGACCCCTATTTGCCAGGTATTGTACGAGTAGCAGCTCGCCATTTATTTCTGTCTTGAGCAGTACGAAGGGCAGCATAGATTGTACTGCTGAGAATGGAGCAGATTTGGTCTGCCCCCTGGTCTTTTCCCCTCGATTTTGCCAGTCACTACTTTTTGAGGTTATCAGCGAACGGAACGCAAATTACGCAACTAATAATACGCGATATGCTTATCTAAATAGCGATATATTTACCTTATGTGCAGGCGGCGGTAAGTGTGGCGGGGGTGGGGGCCCTGCTCCTGGCGCGAATAGTAGTCCACCGGCACCTAGTAACGCCCCAGCTCCCGCCACTCCATGTGACAGCCCCGCACTCGCATGAATTTGTTGCTAAAAGGAAAAATATACACATCGTTATTTTAAAACGTTGACCAAATAAATAATATAATATACTCCACACATATCTTGGACACGGCCTTCTAATCTCAAACTGGGCAAAGCTTGTATAGTAACCAGTCTGCTTTTAAACTACTTATAAATTTTGAAATAAAACATTTAAACATTTTGACTGCCTTGTTGGTCTAGTGGTTAGCGTATGCGGCTGCTGATCAAGAGGTCTCGGGTTCGATTCCCGGGTCGGACCAAATATTTGTGTGATCCACAAATATTTGTTTCGGAGTCTGGGTGTTTTTCTATTTATAATATGTATGTATTTACAAAAAAAAAGTATGTTTATGTATTTATATCAGTTGTTTAGTACCCATAACACAAGCTCTGCTTACTTTGGGACTAGACGATGTTGTGTGTAAGTTGTCCAAATATTTATTTTATTTATTTATTTTTATTTACATAGAGTAATATATTTTTTTCTTTTATTTTAAAAAAGACAACTCCCGCATTAGGAACATAAATCCTGTGTCGCGGGGGACTTTACAAACATACATGAAACGAACATAAACAACACCCACGCTCAGAACAACAATTTGTGAATCACACAAAGTGTTTTCCCACTTAGGATTTGAACCCACGACACTTTGCGAAGTAGAAAGCGGCGTGGCGACCCCTTAGAGCACTATGCCAACCGCGCAGTCAAGTAATATTAGAATTACTCTGTATATGGATGGTTGTGTACCATGTGATGTGTGTATGTTGCGTGGTCTGTATTAATACTAGTAGAGTTTCAGATTTAAGCAGTCATAGAAAAAAAATACTAATTATAAATTCAAAAGTAACTTTGTGTGGTCTCTTTGTTACGCTTTTATCGCACCGATTTCAATTAAATTTACCATGAAAATACTTTGATTATTGAGGAAGGACATAAACGTGGATATTGCCGGGGGCAAAAGCTAGTTTTATAGATAAATAACACATTAATACAGATCAAATAATCGTGTTCATCATACAAAGATTAGTTCTGAGAATGTTTGCATGATCTACAAATAATTGACTCGGATTTTTTTTATGTATAGCATGAATATATTTATATAAAAGTTAAAGAAGTATTATATCAATCAATATAGCTTTAATAGTACAAGCTCTGCTTAGTCTGAGGCTAGATGGCGTTGTGTGTCAGATGGCCGAAATATTTCTTTTATTATAAATTAGCAGTTAAATTTCTTTGAGGTTTTCTAAAAATTGAAAAATTTAAATTAATCACACAATAAAAATATAATAAACGTTGTTTAAGTTTTTTAAATGGGTAGTATTATACTAGTTTGAGCGTTTAATTGCAATTATGAATATTAATTAATTAAAAAAGGATGCTTGTTAGAGGTCAGCTGCAAGAAAGATTGGCATTATGCAACATTGAACAAAAATTACTCATTTGAATATGCAAATTATTTTATAAGGACATATGTACATTATTCAGAAGATTTATCCCAAATTCCGCATTGATATGACAACAGTCCATTAACAATACTTCCTTATAATAATAATGATTAATAAATATCATGCAAGCCGTGATGAGATTCTAGAAAGACTAAAGTTGGTCTAATGTATAACGTATGCGGCTGCTAATCAAGAGGTCTTGGGTTCGATTTCCGGGTCGCACCAAATATTTGTGTGATCCACAAATATTTGTTTCGGAGTCTGGGTGTTTTTCTATGTATAATATGTATGTATTTATGTACAATAAAAAATACAAGCTCTGCTTAGTTTGGGACTAGATGGCGTTTTGTACAAAAAAAAAAGATTCCCATTCATCATGTTAGATCAATGAATGTCTAGACAGATCGCCGAAGCTTCGAAAGCGTCGAAATAGTGGCTAAACGTTGGTCACTATTTCTTAGACCATATGAGAAACATTTAGTGAGGGTATAAGAAGATATCACACACACCAATATAATAAAATTGGGTTTTTTTTTTGTTGTTTGGTAGGACGACAGTCTATCTAGACAAATTAAGGTTCCGAGTATTAATCCTACTAATGTTATAAACGCGAAAGTTTGTGAGTAATGTATGTACGTTTGTATCTCTTTCACGCAAAAACTACTGAATGGATTTTGATTAAACTTCACAATATATAAGCTTATATTTACCGCGATATCCTAGGGGGGGGGGGAGGAGGCTAGGGGTCAAAGCGGAATATAATATTATAAATTGGAATGTAACTAACAATGAACCGATTTCGGTATACAGATAGATTTAGGAGACATTTATAAAGGATATAAGCTACTTTTCGCCGCTTTAACTGACATATACTCGGGAGAGGACTTGATAGCCTTTGATAGCTGAATAAATGAAGCATATTCTTTTTTTAAGGCAACTCCAATATAAATTCCTGTGTCGCGGGGGGGCTTTACAATCATTCATGAAAGAGACACAAAGAACGCCCAGACTCAGAAAAAAAATTTGTGAATCACACAAAGTTTCATTTGAACCCACGACACTTAGCGCAGTAGAAACCGGCGTGGCAACCACTTAAGTCACTCGGCCAACCGTGCAGTATATACATCTACTGAGATGTGAGGCTAAGTGTGAGTTCAATGTTAATTTTTGAAATACAGTTAAAGCTCCTCAATATTGGTGTCTTTGATTATATACATGTCTAGATGGAGTGTTGCGCTGCATTCGCAAAAAAAACAACAGGCCAGATTTGCAGGGCTTGTCCTGCGTGTAACACACACATGCAAGCGTAGACTACGGGCGCGCGCATAAAGTGGGAGCGTTCTGAGTGATACCAGCCCTTGAATGTTTTCCATAAAAGGAGGGAAAATAATTGTGTATTGATTTTGAGATTTATAAGTAACTAGCTTTCCGCCCGCGGCTTCGCCCGGAATTCGTTTATATCGCGCATCTTACATGATTTTATGTTTGATAATAAGGAACTTCGACACAAACTTTCGTCCCCTATTTCAAACCCTTCTACCTTCATTATATCTTCATACCAAATTTCATCAAAATCGGTTCAGTGGTTTAGACGTGACAGACTGACAGAGTTACTTTCGCATTTATAACATTAGTAGGGATTACAACATCGGAAAGTAGAGATTTTATCAAACAGAAAACACCCCATTTTTTTTGAAAAAAGTTTGACGGGTGAATTTTCGATATTAAGTCAAAATAGGGTGAAAAAATAAATATTTCAAATCAAATAAATTACAAGTGTATTCGGGACATTAAAAGGTAAGTTTTCACTAAACTTCGTTTAAAAAGAATTTTATTTGTAAAAGATAAAAATAAAAAACCAAAAACTTGGTTTTTTGAATTTTTCACAATAATTTGAGGTTATGTGAAACAAAATGTGTAAATAAAAAATCGGCCAAGTGCGTGTCAGGCCACGCACAGGAAAGGGTTCCTCAGTCACCCATAATGGTACGTGGATTAGAAATTGTATCCAATGGATAGTTGTTATGTTTACGTATTAATGCGTTAATTTTGTATGACGTTTTCCAAGTAAGCATTGTAGAAAATTGTAGAAGTTAAGCCTCTATTACTCCTGAACTAACAAAGTCATCTAATTCGTTATAGTTTTTATTTAAAGTTCATTATATGGACCACTATCACGAATTTTTCCAGATTTTTTGAGCCGGCCGTTTAGCTTTTAGAGGGGGGGGGGGCGCCATGTTTTTACAAAAAAGTGGCCTTTAAAGTGGAATTTAACTTAATTGAATTGAAATTTAATTGAAATTTAACCTAAATCAAAAAATCGTCTAAACAACCCTATAATGTTTTTAAAAGACCTAAAATGATACCCCACATCATCATGTGGGGTATCATTTTAGTGGGGTAGCCCCGAGAAAAAAAAGCGGCCTAGTGCGAGTCGGACTCGCCCATGAAGGGTTCCGTATCAGCAAGTAACATCATATAAAAATTCTTGTAGTTCGTTGTAACTTTAATCGATGTTTTTAAAATAGTGTATTGATTGAATGAAAGGTAAATTGTGGTTTACGATTTATGACGTATTAAAAAAAACTACTAATTAAATCTCGTTCAAACCAATTTTCGTTGGTAGTTTGCGTAGTAATGTACAACATATCTTTTTTTAGTTTTATCACTCTCTTATTTTAAAAGTTACAGGGGGGGATACACATTATTCCATTTTGGAAGTGTCTCTCGCGCAAACTATTCAGTTTAGATAAAAATTAAATTGAAACGTCAACATCAAGTACTTTACAAGTACTAACCAAGTTTCAAAAGTGTAGTTCTTATGGTTTCGGAAAAAAATGGCTGTGACATACGGACGGACAGACAGACAGACATGACGAATCTATGAGGGTTCGAAGTCATAAACCTCGGAACCCTAAAAAGTTGTAGATCTTTTAATTACCTACAACTTTGCCATTTAACTTTTGTCCATAGGACTTGTAGTTTTGCCGGAAATCAAGATAAACCGTTTTTACCCTTTGTTTTATATATTTAGCCATCCAAAGTGACTACCCTGCCTGATGGAAAGCATAAGCAGAATCCAAGAGTCGGGGCTACCACACTTGCTGCGAATGCAGACAATAATGTATGGCGGCCCACAGTATGGCGGTACACAGTACGCCCCGCTTAAAGCCGAAAACCTCCCCCCTACCCCTTCCCGACCTCAGATCGCCCGTAAATTATTTTTCCTTTCATTTTTATAATATTCTCCTCCAATCCTCCAATAGGTTTCATCCTACTATAATTTTATTTGTTTCCAAAAATTATCTACCCTGGTCTACTGGTCTATCTATATGTCATTTACAAACTATCATTATGGTTGCCATGCAAGTGTGTTATGCCTAGCAACCTGTGAAGTTTTGACAGGAGATAAACAGTGATACATTTTGACATCTACGATTTATGTATTTTTATAAACACCTAGCTTTGGCCTAAAATTTATATCTCGATTATTGCAGTAAAAAGTAGCCTATGTCCTTTCCCAAGTTCAGTTCTATCTTCATACCAAATTTCATCAGAATCGGTTCAGTGGTTTAGGCGTGAAAGCGTTACAGACAGACAGACAGAGTTACTTTCGCATTTATAATATTAGTAGGGATTTGTATTAAATTTAAAGTCAGTCAATAGGTATGTATTAGAGTTTTTGCTTTTGAGTTACTAGGTAAAATATATGTTGGTGAAAAAGGGAATTGCTATTATGGCTGATTTATTCTTAATACTTAACAAAAATTTGGTAAAAATATACCCTGTGCCTTAGAAAGTAGTCTGAGGTTCCGGTACTTTGAAAGGCGGACGAAGGAAAGCCAACTCACAGAGGCCTTTAATTAAGTTAATATACAACATAGTTATATTTAATTTAATTACTATATTTTTAACTAGATGTTCCCCGCAATTTATCGTAAATCTTGTTTTTATATCGTTCTCGTTGAGAACTCAGAGAAGGTGTAGCTTCCGATTAGTGAAAGAATTTTCAGAATCGGTTCAGAAATTCTGGAGATTAGTGCGTTTCAACAAACAAACAATCTCTTCAGCTTTACGTCGTACATACTACTTTCATTAATAGCATCCATGGAGCGGCAAAATTGACACCCATATCAGATTAACAATATCTACCACCTTAGATTTAAAAATATATGATACTAGCTGAATCCCGCGGTGTTACCCGCGATTATTAAAATTGCGACTATAATTTGAGATTTAAACTATCCTATCTCTCAAGTTAGATCGAACTGCACATGGTGTGCGAATTTTATTATAATCGGTTAAGTGGTTTAGAAGTCCATCGAGGACAAACATTGTGACACGAGATTTATATATATTAAGATATACATATAAAATATGTATTATCCAGCACTATAGTTATGATTCAACATTTTGTAAATTGGCTAACACTCACATGGGAAATTTAAATTCAATTAACAGGCAACCCTGTAAAAATGCCTTCAAAATGGTGGTCGAACTTTGATAAAATTTCACTGAGTTAATTTAATTATTTCCTTACAATATAGTTATTTAAAGTTTACTTACCGATGATAACTAATTTTTTTAGTTGATTTCAATCGTCCAAAGTAATTCCTGCACACTTTTATCATGCAAAACGTCATTTTTATACGCCACTCAATACGTGTTTACCGTACAATGACAGTAACGCCACTGATCGGCCGCGACGAGCTTAGTCTCTTACAGTTAAATACTATTTTTTTGGACGTTTAGACGCTCGAACTCTCTATCTAGACATGTTTATAATCAAAGATTGGTGTATTACCACGTTTTAACATGTCGTATATTTGTTTTGTTTGAAACAGACTTTTATAAGCGTGTTTTTCTTTCACTTATAAATAAAGACATTGAGAATTGAAGAGCTATAACTATTTTTTTTTTTTTCAGATATGATAATTCCCGATAACCATCAACATTCCATACATTTCCTTGTACATTAGATACCTTACTACCGTGTTAATATATTTTTGAAATTCTAATGCAAAATGTAAAAAAAATAATGAAAAATAATTAGACCCAGTTTAGAGCATATCCATTGTTGTTGATCATGACCTTGTGAAAAAAAAAGCAAATATACCTATGGTTTTAAAACTCATTATCAAGCTTAACATTAACAAATTAAAATGGTCCTTATGTGCAAAGTACACTTAATTAGCGTAACACTATTAACATTCTACTAAAACACTAACTGTATATTTATGTTAGAGCACTAATATAACAGTATCTAAAACATTACAGTTAAAAGTAAATGTATAAACACAAAGCAATTGTGCCGAAGTTTGTTGAAACATAATTTAGCATAGACAAGTATTTTTTCCATTAATGATAGAAGCAAGTGCAGAACATTTATTTGAAAAGTTAATAAAATTTTATCTGTACGCGATATTTTGTATGAAACACTATCCGTGTGGTGACGGATTAAGAATACAAAGTGTCACCACCCCAATTCTTTCTATGGGTGTCGTAAGAGGCGACTAAAGGAACAAAATAAGCAGCTAACATCACTGCCAAGAGAAGGGAAACTTGAAACAATAGTACATTGTTCACCGAGGGAGGAAAGGAACCGATTACTAGTGAGGGAGCAGTTTGTGGCCCGAAGGCGCAGCCTAGGGCCACAATACTCCCGAGGTAGGAATGGGACTTTCACCCGAGTGCTACACAGTGCTTTATACTACACCTGTGAGGAACATTTAAAGTATTTATAAAATAAAATCAAAACGTAAGACACCATGTAAGACACAATTTAGCTTAGAATTTGACATATTATTTATAAATATTTCGCGCTTCTTTTGTTTTTTTTATTCTTCACGAAAGGATGTCAGTGGCACGGAGATTCCATATTTAAATTTTATGAAAACTCTTTGGGCAGGCGCACGCCATAGATAAGATACCACATGAGAAATGAAAATTCATACAACTTTCTCTCCCGCTAAAACACGTTAGAAATGGATTTTCATACATTTTTTCCTCCCGCTTATTTAGGTCAAGGAAAAGACTAACTTTCTCTTTTCATTTTCAGGGAATATTGACTACTGTTCCGATCAGGTGAAGTATAAACCATTTACCAACCCGTCTGGCCAGCGTGGTATAGTAGGCCAAAACCTCCTTTAAAAGGAGAAGCCTATGTCCAGCAGTGGACTGTTAAAGGCTGTTGATGATGATGATGACTATCATAGTGTGGGACTCTATACTGCATTGTCTGTGTGTTCACAATGAGTCGGGTAACTACTCTTGGATTCTTATTGGATATTCTAATGGTTTCCAACAGGTAGAATAGTCACTCTAGTTGGTTCAAATAAAAAAAAAAAAACAATAAATCTCGACGCAACTTTTATTTTACTACTACTACATAATGAGAATAATAAAATTGTGAAATATAATAAATTGTTAACTGTCAAAATCATCAGTAAATTTTGTACTAAAAAATCTAAAAATTAACAAACATACACATTTACACACATTTTACTGCAAAATAGTAAAATAATAAGACGGTATGTTTAATTGTAATCATATTGTTTTAATTTTACTATACAAAAGTGTTGTCGAAAAAAACAAACAACATAAACACTTGTACTGGAAACGGATGCAGACAATGTCGGTGTGGACGCTCTCGAGTGTGAAGTGAGAAATGAACCAACCTGGTGAAGATATCGGTGAGGATATTCTAGACGCAAACATTATCTCTGACGAAGTACGAGTACAGTGTGCAGTGGTCGCAGTTCTATGAAGGAGGAACAGATCGGAAACAGGACGGATATCAATGAGGATGTACAATCTGCAGACTCAGACGACAATTTTCTAATAACTGTGAATAAGGACCATAGAGACTGCCTAGGAAAGCACGTTAAGTCGTCTGTCCCGCTTGTCATGAACATCTATGGCAATTGTTACTGGGGATTCAGTGCCCTCAAATATACTGGCTACTCAATCTTCAAATTCCAGTTCGCCCCTAGGGTTGCTATAGTAGCGCTACGCTGATTTCAGCTGGAATGTGCCGGCTTGACTGGGATATTACTGCCTCACATAGAAGAGAATGCCTCAAATACCCCTAAAAATAGAATGGTGACCCCTACTCCTCAATACTACTCATGCTTTCCATCAGACACAAAGAGTCACTTTGTTAAGCTTAAATATTTGAAAAAAAAACCGCAAGAAAACATTTCTCAGTATCAATCTATCTCAAAAGAATTACGGCCAATTATATTTTCCAATTACTGTGACGTAAATTATGTTAAACACTTGTGGTTTATGTTTAGCTTGTGCATTCTCTTGATTGGCATTGTTTTATTGCTATTGCATAAATTTGATCACGTTACAGTAATAGCTTTCAATAAGAATGCAAATAAAATACGTCTGAAAGAAATGATTACAAAATTAAGATGCTTGAATTTTCTCTAGTTTGTATACTTGGAGATCTTGCGAGATTTTTGTTTTAAGATTAATCTGTTTTTTACACGACTACAGTGAAGATAAAAAAGTAATCGTTTTGGCAGTCTAAGCGTGTATGTAGCGATTGTTTTGTTTAGTCTAAACTACTAACCGATGTTAATGAATACGATGTTATTGAGATGTCAATAGATTCGTAATAATGGCTCGAGTGGCATCTATACTAATATTTTAAATGCGAAAGTAGCTACGTATGTCTCTTTGCTGCGGCAAAATTAGTAAACCGATTTGGTACACAAATTTGGGCGGAGTCGCGGGCGAAAGCTAGTAGGTTTAGTAGCTTTTATCGAAAGTTTGGAAAAAAGCACTAAGAAAAGAAGGAAATTTTAGAACAATTTATTTTCTCGACAAAGGGGACTGAGACAGGTGCGGGCGGCGGGGGCGCTTAGTGAGATACACACGAGATGTCCGCCCGCACCTGTCTCAGTCCCTTTTGTCGTCATACCCCCGCGCCCCTGTTACCGCAGGCGAGGACTCAAATAAACGGTCGGCCTATAGACAATCGTCATAACAGTTGACTGTTATGACGATTGTCGAGTCGAGGTAGTTAGACAGGTCATCTAAACTACGTTTACCATCCTATGTTAACATCATCATCTCAGTCAAAAGAATTACTGCTAGACATAGGCCCTTCCCAACGATCACCAGAACAACCAGTCCTGTGCTGCCCATATCCATTGAGTTACTTTGGCAGGCTTATGTAAATATATTTAGAAAAAAATGCATAGCTTCCAAATTTTTCATACAATAGACCTTCCACCAAGAGCATTTGATATGGTTAGTTAGTGGTAACATGGAGTACCTATATAGCCTATGTCGGTACGGTATCGATCAAAAATTATGACTATACTTAATGGATTTATGATGAATAGACCTTTAATACTTACGTTTACGATTTTCTAATGTTAATTTTATAGTTATAGCAATTAATAAAAAGTAATGGAAGAAACTTGTTAATAACTCCATTTGTATACTTTTCTAGAAGTCGGATGTCACAAGCTGAACCGAGTTCTTTTGAAAAATAATTAGAAACAAGACATTAACCAAGAATTTCTGATTTAAATGCTTTCCAGGCACCTTCTAAAAGACTGGAGAAGTTTCTAGACGCAAATGTGAGATACATTTGCTTCTAGAGCGTTCTGAATGTTGTGATGTTTAATTTTATGTAATATAATTTTCCATAAGGTTTAATCACCTCTAATCAGTAGGTAAAATTTTAGCACAACTACACCACTCATTCCGTTGACCTCATTAATGCAAAAAAATAAATAAAAAGAACAAGCTATTCTGTAGAAGGTTAGGTCAAATAAAAAACACTTTTTCCTTACCTCCTTATTCATAAACTTTTGGCTGTATTATTTTCAACTTAAAGTCTATAAAGTTAAAGTTAAAAATAACACAGACCCATTTCTAGTCAACAATATTTATGGCTAAGAGGGTGATATTGTGTTTTAAGATTTCTACCAACTAACATTTATAAAAACAACACATTGACACAACACAAAGGTAAGTTCTAACAACTTATAATACATGAATCAACTATCTAAACAATGTGAACGCAAGCTAGTATGACCAAATGAAAATAATTTGTAAACCAAATTTTAAAATGGCAACACAAAATAATGGCTAAATGTTAATCACAACATATATCATGTACCAAGCACAGTATGTCTGGACTTACAAGCAGTTGCTGCAGACCCTGCTGTTGTTGTTGCTGCAAACAACAATAACAATATATATGCTGAACTCCGCCTTTTTCTAAATGACATCTAGTATTTAAACCCATAAAATATTTACTCATATATTGTTTGTTTACAATATCACACACAATTTCTACATTCATATTCTCACCCTGTACCAGAGTTATGTTGCTGCATATAATTCTCCATATACCTCAAGGAGATTTAAGTAAGTTTAAGAACACCTATCAGGGTTACCTACAGCAAATATTGATTTTCATTTTAATTTCTTTTATGGCATTTGAAAGTCACTTATCTAAGTTGCTTTATTGCTCCGATTTAGTCTATTACTGCATATTTAGCAGAAAGCATTTATATATAGGCATAAGAAATTTAGTTTGTTAGTTAAATGCAGCAAATAAATAATTGGAGTAAAACCTTTTACAAGGATTTCCTTAAGAAATATATTATGTTATAGTCGATAGGTGAAATCTGGTAAGGATCGGTCACCGGGGTAAAACAGAAATAAAATAAGCAAAAGAAGAAATGGACTAGATTAATGAAAAATCTGGTTACACTAAAAGCTTTTCAAAATAATCTCTTTGAAAAAACTGTTAGAAAAAATTGTGAATACAAGTCACAGCACTACAATTAGAACAACACCATTACTTACCCCAATTATAGCATTCAGTTCCGACATTGTTACTTGCTTAGCTCTCTCAACAGCTTGTGCCACTTGTTGCTGATGCTCTTGAGCTAAAAATGGGAGCACCTGTCCTATAATAGCACTTAATCTTTTAGCTATTTCCGTCTGCAAATGGAAAGTAAGTATTTAGAGTGTAATCTTTTTAAATAATAATATTGATTTAAGCTGAAAACAGTTTACAAGTATTTTACTAATAAAAATGTTATAACAGTATGTATGAGCGGTTTTATATATATTATCGATGACACCTGTACTAATGCAAGCATTGTATCACAGGTGCCAGTGCTTTCACATTGACAAATATAAATGATATGAAGAAAGTATGAAGAAAAAGAAACAAATTCAATTTAGCTTATTTGATGTGTTGATTGATTTTTCATTTATTCATTTATAAATTAATAATTTAACATAATACTAACATTTAATTATCTTTAAATTTAACACAAAATTAGATTAGTTATCATTTCGTTAAAGATCCGATTATGTGGGTGTGCATGTGTGCGTGTTGCATGTGTTACTTGAAATAAACTGTTTATAGATATTTACCTGTTTATGCATCTCTACATTCAGTCCATAAGACATTTCATAATACTGTAAAAAGAAAATAGCAAATTAAACATGACATCTATGTTTTTTTTTGTTTTACTATTAACTCTATTGTGCCTGATGGAAAACATGAGTAGAATCTATTAGTAGCAAGAGTAAGGGGTCACCATCCACATTGTGAGTGCCGAAAATGTAGCATAGTACCCACTATGGCTGTCTAATAAGATGCGATCTGGCATTCACCAACAAAATATTTATTGTTTTTGTCGTTGACATATTTATTTGTTCACTGAGCGAATTCACCAGGGTAACTTACTGTGAACTTGAGAACAGTTAAGTTAATTAAAGTATATTGTCTACATACATATATCGCATTAGATTCTACATATCTGTAATGGTAGACGTAAGTGTGTTATAAATAAATAAATCTTAAATGCTATCTCTTAAGTTGGTCTTCAATGAGAGGGTAGTACTGCCACAGTCAAGCGGGTTTGTTCGTGTTGAAACCATTACTTGTAAGCATTACTCAAATGTGTGCAATCTTACTGCAATTAATAAATGTACCAATTCCAATGAAAATTATCAACGTCTGTTGTAACTTTTGCATACAAACATTTCATTAAAAATGTTGTAAGTAAATTGAAATATTAGAATATATAATATATAACCTTTTAATAAGTGTGCTTCAAAAAAATGTATACAACATATTTATTTACCCTTAAACTAAATTAAGTGTAGCCTATAAGCCAAAGGTATATAAAAATTACCATAACATAATGCCTTTGCATTTCCGTCTTCTCACTTGCTAGTTTTTCACATTCCAATTTTAAACTGTAAACAAACATTTCATATGAAGATAAGCATGATTACTATGGATCAAATTAGATTAGGAATGTAAATAAACCTTATTAGTATACTCACGCATGATATTGAGTTTGTAAAAAGTTGAATTCTTCTTTAATGCGCTCTAAAGTATCTGCTATAGTAAACTTAATAGGTCCTGCCGGAGGCTGAGGTCCCTACACAAAAATAACAAACAACAATAAAGTCTAAATGAAATTTACATCATGAAAGCAACTATGACTCACATTCAATATTATTGTTAAAGCTTTAAATGGAATAGAAAATGAACACAAACCCTAACCGCGGCCGCTGGGTGCCGCGTACCCGTTGGATACATCTTTGTAATGTATATTCTAAGGAGTCCTTTAAACACAATCAAATATAGTTCTCTTTTGATCCGTTGGCTAACACCATCGGAATCATTTCATATAACACTGGTCACCGCTGCTTTAATACACGAAACACCGGAGAGGTCGACTTACGCGCTAACGACAATGATATGCACAAACTTTGCCTGGAAACTTTTGAATTATCGGTCATTATATTGATATTAACTACTTTTAAGTACGATTATCAATCACCATTTAAACAAGGAGACTGGTCCTAATACTAATTTTTAAGAACGATCAACAGATTTCCACAAATTTTTAACCATAAATCCACGCCGTAATTTTTGTTCGGCTGTCATGTCATGTCATCCATCATCATTCATCACTAGTGATGGGTCGAGGGCGAAAACAAATACGGGCGGAAAGGCATAAACTGGGCAGATTGGGCATAAATAAGTTTACGCCCGAATAAATGCCCGAGCACTGGGCAGAAAAAACGAATACCTTTGTTTTGTGAAAAACAAATGTTTTCTTAATCTATTTTTTCTTAATTTAAATGAAAGTCAGTATGTTGTAAATTAAAACTTATAATTAATTATTAATTATACATTTTTGTAATTAAAATCACAAATAATCACAGTTCGTTTCATTATTTTTGTCGAAAATTCGTAAAAAATTAACAAATATAACTCTTTTAAATATGTATAATAATAATAACATTTTTAATTTTTTCATTCGATGTTATTTTTTATATTTTTAAATGTATTTTTTAGATATAAATATTTAAAAATGTAATGAATAAGTATTTTGATTTTAATAAAGAGAACACTATGTGGAATGTCGATTCGGCGATCATTGTTCCGATAGTCGTTTCTGTTCATGGTTTGATAGCCAAGAGCCTCGACCAACACCTTAAGAGGCTCACGTTGGACGGCTGGATTAAGGGTCTGATGCAGAAGGCGGTCCTCCTTGACACGGCACGTATAGTGAGGAGGTTCCTGTCTTTGAAGCCCTAACCACCGGTTTCTTGGTCCCTGTACTCGAAGTCGGTGGTCTACTATTTTTTATATTTTTAAATGTATTTTTTATATTTATATTTAAAAATGTAATTTATATGTAAATATTATCAAATAAAGAACAATAATAATAATAATAAGTGGCAGCTTGGCAGTGTAGAATAAAACGTATTGCTGAGTCCAGGACACTCATCGCCAAATTAATTGCCTATGAATCTGGTAATACGCGACCGAGAGTCATGCGCTTTATGAAACAGGCATTTTTGGAGACTACCATTAGTCCTCAACAGTATACATATGTCAAGTGTCAATAAAGAGAATAATAATAAATCTTTAATTTCATTATCATCGTCATTTAAGTCGATGTTAGACGTTACATCAAAAAATTCGGTTCGACTGGTTGATTTTGATGGTTGAGCATCATGAGACGTCTTAATTTGACTCTTATCATCATCAACATCATCGAAAAATCATCAAATTCTGAATCCGACTCGTTCAAGTTGAATAATGGTAGGTTGAGCAAGATCAAGTCTTAATTTACAACATTTTTTATTCGATGCCTACCATTGTGACTCCACTCTGCCTGATGGTAAGCATAAGAGGGGGCCACCACACTGCCCGCGATGGAGAAAGTATGGCGACGTTGACCCAAACTATAGCGGCTTTGTAAGATGCTTTTTCACACCCCTCTTAAAGGACCCGGGTTCATAATGGGAAGGAAAGACGTGGGATGGTAGCGAGTTCCAGTTTTTAACCGCTCGGCACAGGTCTTTCCTAAACCAAGTTTTTTTTCGGTATTAAGTCAAAATGAGGTGAAAAAATAGATATTTCAAATCAAATAAATTACGGTGTATTCAAGACATAGAAAGGTAAGTTTTCACAAAATTTCTTGAAAAAATAATTTTATTTGTAAAAGATAAAAAGAAAAAACCAAAAACTTGGTTTTTTGAATATTTCAGATAAAATTTGAAGTTATGTGAAAAAAGTGCAAATACAAAAGTTGTAGATCTTTTTAAAACCTACAACTTTGCCTTTAATTTTTTTTTCATAGGATTTGTAGTTTTGCCGGAAATCGACATAAACCGTTTTTACCCTGAAAACCCCTACCCCTTCCCGACCTCAGATCGCCCGTAAATTATTTTTCCTTCCATTTTTATAATATTCACCTCCTTTTCCAATGGGTTTCATCACTTTCATCCTACTACAATTTATGTTCACTTTTTATTATTTTAAGACGCTTCATCATCATCATCAGCCTGTCTCAGTCCACTGCTGGACATAGGCCTCTCCCACTGCACACCACTTTGATCGATTTTGTGCTCCTCGCATCCAGCTCCTGCCAGCCATCTTGCGCAAATCATCACTCCACCTGGCCTGTGGGCGTCCTACACTACGTTTGCCGAGACGCGGTCTCCACTCCAGAACTCTTCTACCCCAACGGTCATCAGTTCTGCGGCTAATATGGCCAGCCCACTGCCACTTCAGCTTGCTAATCCGGTGGGCTATGTCGACGACTTTAGTTCTCTGACGGATAACTTCATTCCTGATACGATCCCTCAGAGAAACGCCGAGCATAGCCCTTTCCATTGCACGCTGAGCAACTTTGAGCTTGTGGACCAACCGCACCGTAAGTGTCCACGTTTCGGCTCCGTATGTCATGACAGGTAGGACGCACTGGTTAAAAACTTTGGTTTTTAGGCACTGTGGGATCGACGATGAGAAGACTCGACGTAACTTTCCAAATGCCGCCCAACCCAGCTGAATTCTTCTATTCACCTCGTCCTCGAGGTTATTCCTACCCAACTGCAATGTCTGCCCAAGTTAGACATATATTTGAACAACCTCGAGAGCGGTACCGTGTATTGCAATCGGTTCCGGTCGTACATGTTGATTGAACATGACCTTGGTTTTATCCAAGTTCATCCGTAGGCTGATGCGCATAGAAGAATCTGCTAGTTTTTTGAATATTTCACATAAAATTTGAGGTTATGTGAAAAAAGTGCAAATACAAAAGTTGTAGATCTTTTTATTACCTACAACTTTGCCTTTAATTTTTTTTTCATAGGATTTGTAGTTTAGCCGGAAATCGACATAAACCGTTTTTACCCTGAAAAGCTCCCCCCTACCCCTTCCCGACCTCAGATCGCCCGTTAATTATTTTTCCTTCCATTTTTATAATATTTACCTTCTTTTCCAATGGGTTTTATCACTTTCATCCTACTACAATTTATGTTCACTTTTTATTATTTTAAGACGCTTCTACCCTGGTCTATTAAGTCAGTTTTACATGTAATAGGTATATATACCTATACTATAGTATATATACTTATACTATCGACTATTGTTATCGAAACAAAAATACTGTGTTTATGTCACAGATTACTAACTAAGTATAACATATAAAGAACTGCTATCATTATAATACTCAGTTTGGTTTTTTTTATACGCCCATGACCATAGATTTAAAGAAAAAACTAAAATAGTAACATATTTATATCCAGGAATATATCATATTTTTTTGATAATTAGTCCTTGCTGCATACACATATATTTACACACAATTTAAATTTATAAATTGTAAATTGAAGTTTTTGCCCAGGTAAAGGGCATTTATTCGGCATTTACGGGCATTTATCGGGCGCTTATTCAATGTGCCCAATCCGCCCGGGCAGAAACCCATCTCTATTCATCACAGAACGGCATTCTCGAAACTGTCATATTTGAAACAAGTACATTGCTCGCTTGTAAATAAAAAGTATCCAATGATAAGCTCTATCGAGAATATCAGTTCTTAAATATTTTTGTGGAAAAAGGACGACTATATAAAGACCCATGTCTTGGTGCGAGTGAGGCGACCAGAGCATTACCGCGAGCTTACAAAAAACCAGCATTAAGAAAAGTTTTCGCTAATCGCTACTTTTCATCAAGTGCGTATGTCATCGGTATCTAGACTACCCTTTGCTTGACTCTAGGGGGCAGGGCTCCTCCTCTAATGTACTCTATGCACTGGCGGATCTGTTGTTACAGCTTTCACAATACATTTCGCCACCAGTGAACACCTGCAATTGTTGCAACTAAGTAACTCTCACAACTGTTTGCAATAGTCGCGACAGTGAGTTTTACTACTCAACTACACTAATGTTAAACTGCTGAAAAAGAAGTGTGTTTCACACTCACTCAGGGACAACTACAATGGACCAATAGGAGCGGAGCATCAACAAAAAATGTTTTAAAACAATAAGTAGACAACAGCATAGGTCTATCTTTACGGTTGGCTCGGGCGATAATGTTGGTAAATTGACTTAAAAAAGTTGTAATACTGAATATCAAAAAAAGAAAAAAAACGGCACACTACAAAACAACACATGCTGGCCTTGAAAGTTACCGCTTTAGAGTGGTAGGTAGACACACGCTTTCAAACTTAACGTTTCAGCTCTTCCTTCCTGTGCCGGGCAGTTATAAGCTAAAACTCACTATCACCTTACGTGTTTCCCTGTCACTGTGATCCCGTTTTTGAAGGTCGTGAAATAGCATATTACTAGGCCACTATAGTGTAGGTAACCACACTGCATTTTATACTTTGGCATTGAAGATGATGTCCATTGTTGAATTATAAATATATTTTCCATCAGTTAGAGTAGTAATTTTGGCAGTTATTACTTTCACAACAATACAAAACCTTTTCGTTTGACAGTTAATGGGATCAAAAGATACATATCCAGGTTTGGAATGTTTCTATATTTTTTTAAAAGAAAAATAAATTTATAATCTTGTCTGTGGTAATTTTTTAAATGGCAGAATTGGCAGATCGTCGTCGCGCTGCAGCTGTTTGCAACCGAATGAGTTAGCAGTGTCGAAGTGTTTTGAAATAAACTGATTGGTTGCTTTGTATAAACGTGATTGAGTGCATTTTCAATGATTATATTCAGAAGAAAGTGCTGTTCCTGAAGTGATATTCTGTTTTTGTGTTTTTTCTTACTTATCAAAGAGAACCATCATGGATTTCAAAACAGTCGTTTTCAACGCTGCACGAGATGGAAATCTTACGCGGCTGAAAGTAAGTATTTACCTAAATTATTAATAGTATTTCTGTTATTACTTTCAAATATATATTTTGTGATCTTATTAGAATTTATGATAAAGTTCGAAATCCAGTTGGATTTTGGCTATCCATAACTGTAGTGATTACAGTTACTTCCACGTCTAGGTTCCTGAATGATTGCAGCTCGATTTTAGATCAAAAAATTGTTGAATTTTTGTTTTAAAAGTTAAGATTTCTTGTTTATGTAAACGCATATGTTCCTTTTTTGTACTATCGCTGTAACGCCTTCAGTAGTTGTAGTAAAACTTGCGTAGCTACGTATTAAGTTATGGTTACCGGGAAACCTTCAAATTGCGTCCTATCTTAGAAAATGGAATTACATGATTTAATTAATTCTTATGGCTGAATGATATTGTTATCTTAAACCTTTTCCCAGTTAATAACATTATCAATGTAGTTATCTGTAAGTCAATATGTACAAGTAAAGTGTTGATATCATTGAAGTTATGGGCATTTCTCTGTAAGCTCGTACAGGTCCCATACAAATGCTGTCCTGGCAATTTTTTTTAACATTTGCTAAAAAACTGTGTTCCTTTTCGAAGATAATAAACTATTATTTAAGTATATAAAGAGGCCCACTGAAATTATTTATATTTTCCGAGTTATTAGCGATTTTCCAAAAAATCATGACAGGGGACTGTTAAGTGAGACAGAGGACTGTTGTACTTTAGAAAAAAGTCATATTACATTAATCAATTATTTATTCTTTTTATGAAATATTTTCGCATCAATAATAAATAAAACTTCTTTATGAAAAGTGAACAGAAACAACAACTTTCTATATAAATATCAGGTGTTTTACATCGTTTAGCTTTAGGTACTGCTAAGCCAATGAGATTAGATTTTTTGCCGGGTCTAGACAACGACTTTATTTCTTTAGGTATCCAGTGCTTGTACTTTTAAAGAACACTACCAGTTACAAGTTTTTTAAAGATTTGTCTCTCTGGTACATTTCAATGTGGAATAATTTTCTTTTAACTGCTTACTAATGTCGCCAAACAACACTTTCTTGACTACTTATACAAAATACACAGGCCCCTGTTCTTTTCTTTGGTCAGGCTCGTCTAACATTTTCAACATCTTTGTCGTAGGCGTATCTTCAACGTTCTTTTTGTTTTTTCTTGCTAATCTCGCTATTTTTTTGTACTTCTTAAGTTTTTTCTCTAAGCGTGCGATCTTTTCATTTCTTTCCCTGTTAAACTTCTGTCGTCGCTATTTGGCTTATTTTTTTCTTTGCTGTAGACTAGCACTGGAAAATTTGCTGCAATTTCAGACAGGGGACTGTTGCCAGGGGACTGTGTTTTTCGGCTAAATTTCACAATATTTACAAAACTGATATAAAATAGTTTTTTAAGAATATACCGATCAATTGAGACATAAATAATGCAACAATAATCTTTATTCGGATATTATTGAAGTAATTAAAATACATATTATGACTTACCAGAGGACTGTGCGTGGTAGCGGTACAAGCGCTTGTTCACCTCACAAATGACGCTCTGACACTTAACAAAATGGCATATCAACGCCGCATTCGGCAAGGTTGCTAACTTCAATGCAATTACGTTTAGTATGACTTAAATAAAATATCGTAAATATGATAGTTGTTTTTAATTATGAATTTAAATATTTGGCAGGGGACTGTTTAAAAATTCTAGGGACAAAGTTTACAGAAGTCTAATAATTAAATAAATTTCGTAATAAAACCTTGTTTTACGAAAATAATATCATAAGCTTATCTTCTTAATGATATTGACTTCCTAATAATTCATTTATCACTCACTTCTTCGTAAATCTCATTTCTAGGTGGAAATACAGTGATGGGGACAGCCAGGGGACTGTATTTTTAGAGCTTCTATCGCGTCTAGAAAAAAACTGAAAATAGTTATGGTTCTAAATACAAAGGGTCCGTAAAGTTTCGGAATTAGAGTTTCATTAGGAGTTGGTTTTTTTTAAATCATTTAATAACGTCTTGAAAAATTCGGTCTGGACAGCCGATTACGAGTTTACAGAGAATCGCCCTTATATTAAAAATATGCATTATTGTTGAATTAAAATACAATTTCAAACTAAATAAAAATAAACAAATGGTTTCCCATGCGATATTAGAACAAAGAGAGCCCTAAGTGAAGAAGTTCATAAATCACCTTTAATAAAAAAAAGTGTGTTAAAAAAGACAGATAAAAATAATCTCATAAAATTCATAAAAGTAGTGTAAAAGAACAGTAACTACCTAAATTAAACTACCTACATTCTGTATTACAAATCTGGTAAAAAATAATGAACATGTTGAAAGTTAAATTTAATATCTGGAATTATTGATGAATATAGGATCAATGGGACAGTGTTTAAGTCATATTTTGGTAGTTAAGATAAAAAAAAACAAATATGCAATTGTGATACAAAAAATGTGTGTGGTGACCATAAATAACTCAGATTCTACTAATGCTTTCCATTATGCAGTCTCTTGACAGATTTGATTTCATAAATTCTGAATTGCCTAACAATTTCGATGTAGAATTAAATTTTTTCATCTGTTAATACAATAAAACAGATTACTGCATTAGTGGCCATCAAATGGAACAATATCAACAAAATGTGGTAATATCTCCTTTCAAATAAGAGGTTAAGAGAGAGTTAAGTATGCCTTAGTGATGTTTTCGTTGTAGTTTACAGCTGAGGGCCTAAAGGGATGTCTACAAAAATTTAGGGTCACCTACATATGAATGTTCCTTCTAAGGAGATGGTTTAAGTTTACTCAAAGGAATTAAGTACTCAAAGGTTGTTCAAGATACAGTACCATAAAGTTTCAATAAATTCAGTAGTACCCAGTGACAAGTTAGTGTTAGTGTGCCGAAGATTATTTATTGTTTATCGAATAATAATGAAAGTGATGTACTTAAATAAACAGGGTGTATAATTATTTATCTGTTGCATAATAGGTGTCAATATTTATTAAAAGAATTATTTTGTTCATTATCTGCATACAAACATACTGGTTATCTTATCAAGAAAACATTTTTCTGCAGTATAGATTAGCTTCAAATATTGGTCCAGCAAATATTCATGCCTAAAATTGTGATGTGCTGTTTTGTAACCAATTAGAAAGTAGCGCTTGTCTATTTGTTACACTTTCATATCTTAACTACTTAATGCACTGATTTCAAATAAATTTGGCATCAACTTACTGAAATTTTTGAAGACATAGGCTACTCTTAACTGCAAAAACCAACATAAGTACATGCATAGCTGCTTGTAAAAGCTAGTTTCTACATAAATATTAAGCAATCTCATATTTTACATGATTTTTTTTATCTAAATGTTCAGAAACAATTTGTTAGTACACATACCAGATACTTCTGAAAAGAGTAGGTATCTAGTATGTTTTCGTTCCCCTAGAACATGAGCAGAACCGCTTGCATCAGCTAGTAATTTATATATTTCTAAATACCAAGACACATAACAGAATGATCATGTACATCACACAAAGATGGTTGGGCAAAAAATATTTATACAAAAAGCCTTGTATCCACTTGAGCATGCTCGGGCGAATGAGCGGCTCATTTGGCCGAGCCGCTCAAGTGGAGACGCCTGAGCGCGCTCGGATTTGCTCGGGCCGAGCATGCTCAGGCGTCTCCACTTAAGCGGTTCGGCCAAATGAGCCGCTCATTCGCCCGAGCATGCTCAGGTGGATACAAGGCTAAAGATATGCCTGTATCATTTGAGGTGTGTGTTTTAAAATACAACATATTTGTACTTGTTTTTTTTTTTAGCCTGCCATAGTAACTACTTTTTCCTGTAAGAAAACAATATTTATGCAAATATTTTCATTAAGTGGATCTTTTAAAACTTTAGACTCTTTACAGTAGTGACAAAGAAGTTCATTCACAATTCTCATTTGTGATAATATAATATTCTCATGAAGCCTACAATCAATCAAAGTGTTGTGCAATGGGAGAGGTCTATGTACAGCAGTGAACCGCAATGGGCTGTTTGATAGAATAGAATAGAATAGATTCATCCAATTACTATCATTGATGATGATAGTAATTGGATGAATTAAGTAACGGATGAAGCGAAAGGATGTCTTTGCCTTGCAAGCAGTCAGTACAAATGAAATAAAATAAAATTCCATTTTAAGACATTTCTTATTGGTAGAAACTATAACAAATGCTTTTTTAAGTTTCAATGCTAAATTATATTGCCTGCATTCACAACAATTATTTCAACTTTAATTAATGCATTTAAATATTACCACATACTGACATAATATTGAAGTATTATGTACCTAATTAAAATTGTATTTGTAAATAAATATAATTTAAATTAGGTATATAAATTTGTTCTGAGTTTAGGTAGAAGATTCACAGTACTTTGAGTATTGTGATTTCTACCTTGATTTAGTTGTTGTTTTTGAGGTAGCTAAAGTTTATTGTAGGGAAATTGACATAACCACGGATAGAGAGAGAGAGAGAGCAAAGCTAATAAGATACGAAAATATTTTTTTTATTTTTTTATCCATTGTGTCCAACTTAAGTACTTATATTAGATTGTTACCGCACCAGTTTTTAGGGTTCCGAAGTTTATGACTCAGAATTATTATATATTTCCTAGCTATGTACTTACTTATTGCTATATATTTACTAGAATTTATAATAGCTGAATATTTACGACATACAATTTCAACTTTAATTGTTTCATCTATTGAAACTTCAACAAAATTGAATTGGTAACTAGGAAGAACTGATTCGGTATATCAACAAATAACAATGCCAATATTACTTTGTTATTTGTTGATATACCGAATCAGTGTTCTCAAGCATTACAAGTTCTCTCAGAATATTTGGCCAATTATATAGTTTCCTACTTATAAGACTTCACTAGTTTATATTGAGGTAGGAAAACTTTACATATCTCAGGCTGCCAGGCTATTGGAACTTCAAACTGAATTTGTTATACATACATGTTGTATATTTAAAAGTAATTATTGTTTATGTAACGACCTCTATGTTAGGAAATGTATACACGTACGGCTTTTCAATTCGTTTACGTAACCACGTCGATCGCACTTCATAATAAGTATATTATTCTTCTTTAGTGGTATAGATGGCAAACAAACAGACGAATCACTCAATCCAAAATGAATACGAGACAAAGGCGTAGGGGTAGATGAGGTTCTCCTTTTCTTTATCGATGGCTTAATCGGTCTTTCTACTAAAAACTAACCAGACTGTTGTCTCAGGCCTAGCTCTGACCAGTATCCATCCTTGGGGAAGCCACAGAAGCGGGTCAATCTTTATATGTTGCGATTCGATCGCATCACAGCGGCCAACCGCCATCCTACCGCCAACTGCAGCAATTAATCTACTACCAGAGGACCCCACTCTCTGGCAGTTTGTGGCCTCGTCTTCGGCTGGTATCATTGCGAATGCCCTCTACGCTCCTCGATTCTGACACAATTTTATCTATCCCATAAACAGTTTATTTTATTAAATATCGACAAGAACGAACATTGAAGATTCTATCCAATTTAGAAAAAAAGTAAACAATAAAAGAAACGAATCTATTTAAACACCTTTCGCTCCACAGACCTCTGCTAATCGAACTCACAAAAAATACCATACTTGACTTACTTACCTAAATATAATACAGCCATTTTTCTTAAAAAAATATATTAAGAAACCTTTGAATGTAATAACTAATACGATTACTGAGCCTGAGTGCAATGCCCTTTGTCGATTGCTCGGGAAGTCTTATAGCAGGTGCTCGGCACTATCGCCAGGTGTATAAGCTTTTAAGCTTTAAACATGTTCATTTCAGTCCACAAATTGGGGAGTACATAATAAAAATTAGTAATTGGAATGAGAAACTTCAGAGAAATTATTTCTCTGAAGTTTCTTATAAGAAGACAAAAAAACGTGTAATTTGAGCATTGAAAGCATCATCCATTTCGAGCATAGATACTTTACCTGTTCTGTACTATAGAACTAGCGTTATCGGTAGCTAATACATTAATTAACAAATGTACCAATCGTTAGATTAATGGGGTCAATGATAGCTATTTCAGATACGTTTCTTAATACCATTCCATTACTATTATAAATGGTAGTTTGTTGGGTTTCTATGGAAGTTGGTTAATCACTCAGAGCGATTGAACGGAAGTACCTACCTATATAATATTTTGCACAGAGGCAGAATATGAGCCTGAATTAGCACATAAATTGGCAAATCGATATTGACGTAAGCCAAAAATATTTTGAAAGTTTTTTGATTAAATGAATATATCAATGATACTATTTATATTATTATTTATATTTTATATAATTATATATTAAGTATATAGAGATACTATTTATATAGAGTACTTAAATATTATTTTTGCAGTCTTGTTTAGCATTACGGCTTTCTCATACAAACCTGATAACGTAGGCATGTCAATAGAAATTTCAGTAGAGCGAATTTCGCCGTGAAACTGCTTACACGTGTTATGGTACGCCTGAATGCACTAATGGAGTGTGGCAATTCTGTCTTTACACTTTTTGTACTAACAATGTACCTGTTTTTAATTGGTGAAATACTCAAATCTTAAAAAAAACAAGGTAACACTCCGATTCAAGCAAGCTAGCAATTAACTTATTTCTTGGTAGAAATATTTTTTTTATATGTTGCGCCGTTTTCAAACTCCGCGTTAGGAATTTGTCCTATATCGTGTGGAACTTCACAAACACTCATACACTCACTCAGACTCAAAATAATAATTTGTGGATTAAAAATATGTATCCCATATGAGGATCAAACCCATGACACTCAGCGCAGTAGAAAATGGCGAAGCAGACGCTTGGACCACTACACTATCCGCGCAGTCGTTTATCAATACATCTCTTAGTACACATTTATGTAACTAAGTCTTTTCAGATCGCTTGCTTTTTAATTACTTACTATTCTAAACCCAGTAAGTATGAATGCGAGATCGGATACCTAATAATGTAGAAGTCTCTTAGTAGGCTGCAATTGTGTAGTACCATACTGTTTATTAGGAATCCACAATCCCGTAAATTAAAGTACCTAGAGCTCTGAACTGAGTGGAAAGTTTCTTACAGCCTTATGTAAAGGAAGTGGTTTCACTTCCACGTTCAGATAATGTAAGTAGTCGACGGAAGTTCATTACGACTTACAAATTGTTCTGACACTTAGTCATACATAACAGAGATATCAATAAATTTTTCACTGTAAACGCCTGACAGCAGATTTTCAACTAATCAAGAACAAGATATTAGAAAGGACACTGTTTACTTTTTCTTTGTCAGTTATTCCAAAAAAAACATACATAGACAAGGGTTTCCTGTTTTATTTTAAATTTGTTTCTGGGTCATTTTTTATTGTATGTTTACGAGGCCCTGTTCTCAATTGCGTTCGGTGCCCTAAAAATAAATACATAAGTACTTACCTACATCGTAATAAAGATAAACTGAAATCATATTGGACACACACTTCTTTGATATATTCTTTATTGTTTTATACTGTCTAGGTCGGTTTAAAGTCACCATGATTAGTTTTAACCCAACTACGGCGAATATTTTGCCGGCCTATGTATGTGCCAACATTGCGTGTAAACTCCTGAACCGATTTTAATGAATTTGGTGTCAAAGGATTTGTAAAAATGCCTCTGGTGACATAGGGCTCTAAATAGGTATAGTATTATACTTTTGATGAAAATTATATTTCTCTGTTTGTTATTCGTCAGTTCGTAGTTTTTTCCATTTCCAATCTTATACTTTTTTGCGTAATATATTTATCTTCAATTTGGTCTCTGTATTTCTTTTATTCTTGCGTTGACTTTAAAGCTTTTTTATAGTATTTTACTCCACTCTTTCACGTATTGATATCGAATTATAACTTTGCAGGTTACGTAAACAACCAAATAGTGACTTTACATGACACGAAAGGTTGCAAAAGTTCTCATACATCATCTTTTTATATTTGTTGTTGGTTTCAATAAGACATCTAATAAAAAAAAACATTTTAGATTGTCTGATAGAGACAACTGGCCATCAATGTTGTGAAATATGTTTTCCGACATAGGCAATATGTTGGCCACTACGTCTATGTCAGTATAACTGCCTTGAACCGACCGCGATATGCTTATCTGCATAATTATGTGCGCTGATTATTCTGTTGTGAGATGGACAACAATAATTCTCTGTAGGGAAAGTAGGTGGCAGAGCGTTGACCCCATTCGAGGTTTGTTTACACACAGGCGCAACTGTGGGCGTATGTACTCGTGCAGAATTCGTGATTGAGCTAAGAAAAATCAGTATTAGAATATTCCAAAAGTGAATGGCGCAAGAGAAATCACGGGTTTGTTTGCTCCTAGGTTTCTATTTTAGGATGATTTAGTAGTATGCTACTATGTTACTTTTTTTAGCGGATTGGAACCAAGGAGCTCTATAAAACGTGTATCTAAACTGTGCTTGGTACGTGCTTGTTTTTGTGTACCGTGATTTATATCTCAACATTTTTAAACTGCTTAGTGAAGCGGAAAACTATCTTTGTTGTGATAAAGTTAAATTATACTAAAATGCCACTATAAATTCAAATCCACGTTAATCACTTAGTGTTTATCGGTAACTGTAAATAGATACTTTTGTTATTTCTCTTTGTTTTGTCGTATCTTCACATACAAAAATATATAAAACTAGCTTTTACCCGAGGCTCCGTTCGCGTAAGTTTGTTTATTTTACTGAGGTTATTTCACTGAAAAGTTTCATCTGAATCCTGTTAGTAATTTTTATGAGACTACATCAATACATCTATCTTCACAAACTTTCGAATTTATAATTTTAGTAGGATATAATATAAAATGATTATGATGATATAAAAGAAATATTCTCCACATCTTACATACAAAATGTCAAACAAGCAAATCTCCTGTCTGGCTACTAATTTAGTTTACGAGTGCCAAGAATCAGTCATCATCTCGCAGTCAGAATTATTTACATCTGGTTTGGTCTAATAACGTATCTACATTCTCAGAAAGGGGTGCAAGTTGTTTATGGATAAAACAGAAATAAATAAATGGTATTCTCATTTTACATAGTGGTGTGTTTCAACTTTCTAATTCCTCCTCCTCGCGTCGTTAATCTCATTACTGAGGGTCTTAATTCCCTAGTTTGAGATGATCTTTTGCTGAACAGTTGCTTGCCACTTGTTCTTCTTCTTGGCCGACAGAAGAGCATCGATTGGTATCTAAGGCTTTTAGAATGTGGTCAGTCCATCTAATAGGACTACATCCTCTTGAACTTTTGCCGTTAACTTTTCCAGTGACAATGAGTGACTCGAGATTTTTCCCTTCTTTCTTGGCTATGTGACCAAGGAAATCAAGCATCCTTTACATGAGAAAAAGTTAAATGAATTCTCAAAGATAGAGACAGAGATTAACATGAATTATCATTTTAGAGTCGTATACCGTACAAGGTAGCACATTTAATTACATATATGTGGTAACGCCCTTCTTGACACTAGAGTGCCCGTGTAATACTAGCAATTTTACTTCCATGTTTACCGGAGCAGAAACAGTTGCACAAAGTTTTCGTTCCACAAACGCCAAGATCGTGCGCCTGCGCATCTGTTTGTTAGATACGAATATATTATACACCACGTGTTCTCTTTACGAGATTCAAAATAAGTATGCGAACGGATTTAGAGCGTTCAGCGTCTTACTCATCCTGACTGTGCGAATGCAACTTGCAATCGTCTTGGTTTACTCACAAAACGATTCGTTAAAATTAACCCACAGTTTACAGCAATGGTGAAATTTAAACGATATAGCGATTGGTAGTATAGGTAATTGACAAATAAACTTCGCGACACACACTTTTTTAAAATCCGCAGTATCAATTAATATCTTATAATTTCACTATTATACCACATTAAGTAATATTTCCTTGGATATTATTGCTCTCGGCTATAACAGCGCAAGTTAAATACAAAATATATATAATATATTATGCAGCACATTCTATGTTTATTGAAAATAATTGTTTATTATTGTTGTAACCTTCTTCTTCCTAGCCTTTTCCTACTTTAGGTGGAATCGGCACTCCTTGTTACACGGCGCCAAGACATTCTGTCGTGTTTGTCGGATCTGGTAAATTCTCCTTCTTTATGAGTCTTACTGGTTCAAAAAGTCAATGGGGGTCCACCATATCATGTTATTATCATCATCATCTATGTATGTAGGTATTTATAAAAAAAAGTATGTTGATTTATTTATATCAGTTGTCTAGTATACATAACACAAACTCTGCTTAGTTTAGGACTAGATGGCGTTGTGTGCAAGATGTCCGAAATTTTTATCGCTATTTGAAATACTTGGTTATTAGCTAAGTTAGTTATGCAAATATGCTTTAGCTTTCTTATATTGCAACATCGCTTTTTTTTCAGTAAAAGCGTATTAAACATAATTGACTTCATTACGGTCAATAGAACGTAAAAAGTTCATGTTTTGAATATTTATATTGACCATTCATGACTCCACACCTTTAGGAGATTAGCTAACACAAACAAATGTTCTAGCTCAAAGTTTATTTAAACACATATTAATTATGTAAATAGGTAATTGCGCAATGTTTTCTAGATTATTAGTACTCATTACCTCTTTGAAATCTTACATAGTCTGTGTAGTAATCATTTGTAGGTCGCATTTTTTTTAATTGTAAAATAGTTGTTAAATGGTACCCATTTAAATGGGTTTCACTTGACTTTTGAGGCAGTGGTCAACTTATTTCTTATGTTACGTACACAACAATCCTCGCGACGAATCATACGCTATTATATCCAGTGAGAACATCGCTATGCGTCGTTAAAATACACTGGCTGAACGATCCACGGGTAAGTGACGGATTAAAATTAATTTACGGCTATCCATTCGCTCGTAAAATCGTTGGAATCGATTCTCTTCTTTAAATCTTTGTATCTCGTTAACCATATATACTTAGTTCTTCTGAGGTTATGTTAAAATAAATGACTTGTTAAAGTCTACGGCATAATATAAGCTTCTCCCAATGTGCACTATAGCCATCGATGTGCCTCTATCCGCCTTAAATGATCAATGCCGTGTCAAATCCGCAGAGAATAGGGTTCCGTAGTCATCCACGATGGCACGTGGATTTCAATTGGATTTTTACGAGTTTGTCCCCTATAACTTCTGAAATAAAAAAGTTATCTAAGCCGCTATAGTTTTTCTTTAAAGTTCAATATATGGACTACTATCATGATTTTTTGCAGATTTTTCATGCTAACCGTTTTTAGAGGGGGAGGAGGGGGCAGTTTTTACAAAACAAAAGGGGCTTTAAAGTTGAAATAACTAGCAAACGGATACCTACATCGAAAAATAGTTTTAGCAAGCAATGTTTTTAAGTGGCCTATCTAATGATACCCCACACAAAGAACAATCATCCCCAGTTAACGTGTAGGGGAGGTACCCCAAATAAAAATATTTTTCATGATTTTATTTTAGCATTTTCTCGAAGTACTTACTTAAGTAGTAGAATTACATACTTATTCACGCAAAGTTTCAATTTTCTAGGACTTACCGTTTGGACGGTGCCATAAAACGATATGATGTCTCACAAGGGTTCCGAGTCATGAACTACGGTACCCTAAAAAAATTATATTCCTGTAACAAACTTTTTACACAATTTGCGTCACATCAGTTTGCTTATGTATTTATGCCCTTAAATTAACGCATACAATGTATATTTACATAATGTATGGTAGTGTATACAATTTCTGTATAACATAAAAAAACTAATGTAAACCATACATTAATACTGAATATTTTAATATTTTTAGCGGATTTTGGCTTCAGAATATCATTCTGCCTTTTTTAAAATTTCGGTCTTATACTGTATTCATGATTTGAATGTTGTGTTTTATTAACATTACACCATACGAATTTAGCTTTTGCTCTATTTTGTGTTGTCTTCGGTCATTGCCGGTTCTTTGTCCCTTAGTGACTCAGTCGGCCATTCGCAGCCAACCTCTTCACCACGGAAGATGGAACAAGGAAGGACGTTGTTTTTGTCATGTTTTCCTATCACGTCTTTTGTTCAACGTGAACATTGAATATATATTTTTTTATTTGTTCTGAATGAATGCCAAAATAATGTATTATGACGTTTCGTTCAAACATTTCCGTATTAAGTGATATTTTAGTTTAAATGCAGATTTTTTATATGAACTAGAGATATCCTGTGACCGTTATTGTTTTAGTTTTAATTTTTGTTGATTTATATATTAATTTTTGTTGATTTAACAGGTAACATCACACGGATCCTTAATGTTTTTTTTGTCTCACTCGTAATTTTGGCAACCTGTATTTAACTACCTACAGGTGAAAACTGATAAAAATATTCTGTTTTCTCGCTAATACCGTAGCTTAACAATTGTCTATCTATACCATTATTTTTGGCGACATACCAGAATATTCTAAAACGTGATTTCTAAAATCATTTCAACATCTTCCTTGTTTTAATTCTTATAATTTATAAAACGCGAATCTTTACATAAATTACTGTAGATTTATTCACAATCATACATTTTTTTATAACCTTGTCCAAGGAGATTGCGTTTCAAGCCATTGTCAAAGAGCTTTATTAACTGGCGAAAACGTGACTCAACTTTCGCGATGTCAAAATGTCAACGACTTTCCAGAAGAACTTTGAGAGGATTTAAAATTGTAATTTACCTAACTGTATCGTGAACTTCTGCTGATACTGTATTGTTAAAGCACTATTTCGTTTGTATTTTAATATTTCTTACCGTATTTCAGAATAATTCTTGGCACAGACAATGATTAGAAATGCAATCCCATTGTAATGTTCATAATTGCACGCACTATGCTTTAACATTACACACAAACAGATTTAGACAATGTGTGCATTGAAACAGCACACAAACAAAGATAGGCATAAAATGACGCAAAAATATGATTGTGGTACGAACGTGGGACTCGACTTATGACCTTTATTTTTCACTAACGTCCCCTAAATCAAAAGAGTTACTCAGAGAAAGTTAGGTAACCCTTAGCGACATTTTCGTTTTCACCAACTTTGAGGGGACATCTTAGTACTCAGATGTCTATAAAATATAGGGGCTAACTTCGTTAGGGGACTCCTAGTCAAGTGACGGTTTAGGTATGGTGAAAGTGAGCGTTAAGTGCACGTAAGAGATTTGGTTTAAAATGAATACGTAATTTATATAATGTAGTTTGTAAGTATTCATTTTTAACTCATTTTTCAGTTTTTTTAATCTGTATACTATAACAATTACTACGGTTTTTGCTAGGTAGGTAGTTTTTTATCAGGTATCACAATATCATTTAGCCTCTACTAAATTTCTTGTATCTAGTTATACCGTTTAAAACGCCGTTACTCAGCAGTAACGGTAGCTAGAAACGGTATTATAATCGATATTTGCGATAATTGGTATAAAATTGTAAATTCCACAACATAATATTGATATTTGATATTGATAAGGAGGATGACTATACCACTATTGCGCCTACTTTTGCAACAAGGAACCAATCCAAACAGGCCGAAATCGAAATAAGGACCCTATCTTTAAGGGGACAATGATAGTTATCTCGATTTTTTCATGTTTGTATTGGTTCCTTGTTGCATAAGAAGGCGCAATTGTAGTATAGTCCTCATCACTGAAGATACAAATTTTAAAGTGTACAATACGAAGAAGATATAAAAATTATTATTCTATAACATTAATTTCCTTTTTATGGTATGTTTTGCGTTGAGAGAAATAAGATTGTGTAAAATAAATATCAGGAGTATTTATTGACAGGCACGTAGTATGTCTACTTACCAAGTCTATTATCTCTGAGTAAGCGTATGTATGTCAAGCACTGTTCTGCTGAACAAAGATATTTTTCGTTTTGTTTTCTTTATTCGCAAAATACGCAAAATTTTAGAAAATAAAATGCGTACGTGATTAGCTCAGTGAATCAATTGATTTTCGCTCTAGTAAAAACTATATCACGTATATTTAGTGCTTAGTTTATTGCTGCTTAAATTTAACTTTCATCTGAATCATTTCAGTAATTACTTTAACAAGTAAAATGACTGATTGGACCGATTTCCATCAAAAGTAGCTAAGAACACTCCCGAATAACTCGCCTTTCAAACAAAAAAAAACAAAGTCGGTTCATCCTTTCGGGAGCTACGATGCCACAGACACACACACACACATACACATACAGACACGTGAAACTTATAACACCCCGTTGGTTTTGCGTCGGGGGTTAAAAATAAGGCCTGAGTCAGGAGCTGAATATGAAACAAAAGTAGAGTGGTCAATTCTGGCTTTTAGTCAAAGCCTTTGTCTTACTGAGTCTTGCATTACGATTTAAGCAGAGTAGTGGTCAATGACTTGCAAAAATAACACACTGCGTATTTTCCTCGTCTTTCTGTGATACTGCCCCATGTACCTGACATTGCCTGTTGTACTTAATAACGACCTTGCACTTTGTAATCAAACAATTCCTATGCTATGGCCTTAATATTGCATAAACCTGGTCCATCCAAAGTTGGCTAACCCCCTGCTTCTAACTCCTACGGATACATAGCATCTGGGGTGTCTGTCGCAATGGGCTGTCAGAAGGTAATTGCATTAAAGGGGAATTTCAGACTATCGGGAGTTTGAAATTACCTTAAAAATTCCACTTTCATTTATAAATGTAATCTTATTTCACCACTAACTACTTCACTACAATTAGTTAAGATTACGTGTGATTACTTAAGTTTAAGGTGACATCTTTAGTTATTCGAAGATTACATAAAAGCTTAGTTATTTTTGGAAATAGTCTTCGTTTATTAAAATGAGGTTATTAAACGACAATATACTTGTGGAATCTTTTCTATTGCTTGCCTTTTCCCAAAAAACAAAATTACGTAGGATGGTCACTGGAATGCCTCCAAATGCCCCAAGGAGATAAAATAACAATTGTTTAATGGTTCTTCTAAATTTCCTTATTAGTCTACTTAATTATAAAAACGTTAATTTCACATAATAAGTCAGAGTTGTCCCTTTAGATAATACGAAGGCTTTGAATAAATTAAGGAACTTCTTTCCTTCTTCACCTTAATATCATTGCCTTGTTCCTAGAATCTTTGAGTTTCGTTAATCATCGTTATTTATTTGGAGCATTTATTTAGGACTGCTGAATTAGGGATAATTCCGGTGTCTTTACAAACAGTTCAACTGTGGAAAAATAATTTAAAACATATAAATTGTGGAAATAACTGTCGCCTGCTGTGTTTTCGGACCGATGCGACCTTCAAACCTTCAAAAAAGAGCGTACTCCCATCTTAAAGGCCGGCTGGGCACCTGTGACTCCTCTGGTGTTTCGGGTGTCCATGGGCGGCGGCAATCGCCTACCATCAAGTGATCCGTTCGTTTGCCCCCTATAATAAGAAAAAAAAGTATCAGCACGAATACCATAAATATTTTTTTTTTTATTATTGTTTCTAAAGTTTAAAATTTTTTGAGTGTATTCTACTAAGGTGATTATAACATAATATAAGCCGGGCCATTATATTTCTAATCGAATGGAACTCATTAGTTCAAATCAGTTCAGTACTATAGACACTACGGTTTAATGTACTAAGACCCTGTACCTCGTCGTTTAAAAAGATCCGGAACAATAAGAAAGAGTAAGATATTTGGATACAAAAGTATACTAACAACTCTTTTAACCGACTATTAAATTTTCAGCTTAGTAACAATCATTCCGGCAGCTAGCACGTGTATTTTGCAATTCACCGTGCAAAAGAAAATTATTCACGTGTTGCTAACGAACAGAAAATATTTTTGCAATAAACAATACTTTAATTATAGAACCATACATATCCTTGAATAGTATATTTCACAATATTTTGTAATCAAGTTGGAACTTGTAAACTATGTTCGACACTTTCATAGTGAGTTAATGTTTTATTCATATCCATACAAATCCCAACTAATATTATAAATGCGAAAGTAACTCTGTCTGTCTGTCTGTTACGCTTTCACGCCTAAACCACTGAACCAATTTTGATGAAATTTAGTATGAAGATAGAACTGAAGTTGGGAAAGGACATAGGCTACTTTTTAACCGCGATAACCGACAAACACGCGGGCGGAGCCGCGGGCGAAAGCTAGTAGAAAATATTGGAGTGTCTGTTTTTAATTTCAATTTAACAGCTTTTCACTAAATGCGTATGTTAATTAAATTCTCTGGAACCGTTTTAAATATTTAGATGGGACTGTCACTCAACTCTCATTGTTATAAGTAATAACTTAGGCATATTTTTAAGGTTCCGTTGCCAAATGGCAAAAAACGGAACCCTTATAGATTCGTCATGTCAGTCTGTCTGTCCGTCCGTATGTCACAGACACTTTTTTCCTAAATTATAAGAACTATACTGTTGAAACTTAGTAAGATGTATTCTGTGAACCGCATTATGATTTTGACGTAAAAATAGAAAAATGCATTAAATTTTGGGGGCTTCCCATACTTGGAACTGAAACTTAATTTTTTTTTTATCATTAAACCCATACGTGTGAGGTATCTATGGATAGGTCTTCAAAAATAATATTGAGGATTCTAATATCATTTTTTTCTAAACTGAATAGTTTGCGCGAGAGACACTTCCAAAGTGATAAAACGTATGTCCCCCTCTGTAACTTCTAAAATAAGAGAGTGATAAAACTAAAAAAAAAAATGGTGTACATTACCTACCATGCAAACTACCAGCGTAAATTGGTTTGAATGAGATCAAGTCAGTAGTTTTTTTTTTAATACGTCATAAATCGTAAACCGCAAATCAAAAACATCGATCAAAGTTTCAACGAACTTCAAGAACTTTTATATGATGTTACTTGCTTCTACGGAACCCTTCATGACTCGCACTTGACTGCTTTTTTTAGTCTAGCTTTGCTCCGCGGTGTTACCTATAGTTATTGATGTGATGCGATTAACAATACAATACAATACGCAACACCGCGTAACTCGGCTAGTAAATAAATAAATATAACAAAATTCAATAGCAACCAAACCGGCGGGTAATAACCGTTTGGTTTTAGAAAATATTAAAGAGACTAGTAATAGTTCGACTGTATTTCGAAGTCACAACATCGAGAAGTATGAAGTCCAAAACAGGTTTTTGTATTCGAGTTCATTTTTTTTTTTTAACAATATAATCTTTGACCGGTTTTTTGATTCAACTACTGATAGAACTCATCACATTTCATATGTATACAAGACTTAAATTTTAGTCTTAAGAGAACATAATTTTTATGATACACTAGCTGCGCCCCGCGGTGTTACCCGCATATTTTCGGGATAAAAAGTAGCCTACATATGTGATTATCCAGAACTCATTTATAAATTAGCGATTTACAAACTATCATTAAGGTTACTATGCAAGTGTGTTATGCATAGCAACCTGTGAAGTTTTGACAGGAGATAAACAGTGATACATTTTGATATCTACGATTTATCTATTTTTAAAATCACCTAGCTTTCGCCCGTGTATCTCGATTATTGCAGTAGCCTTTTTGTTATTCTGATATATAAGCTATATTACTGTAAAGTTTCATCCTAATCCGTTTCGTAGTTTTTGCGTGAAAGAGCAACAAACATACATACAAAATTTCGCGTTTATAATATTAACATACATACATACTCACACGCTTTCGCGTTTATAGTATTAGTAGGATTTATTCTAGTAACTCAAGTATTCACACTCACCAGCGAAATATGACAACACAATTGCTGTCATTTTTAAATGCGTTGGTCTTCAATGTGAGGGTAGCACTGCCCCGGTCGAGTCGGGTCATTCGTGCTGAAATCAGCGTGGTTCTACCAGGGGGGTGTCACTCCGAGTTTAGGTATAGTCGGCCGGCTGCCTGCCGGGTCAGACACGCCGGTCGAACAGACATCGTCAGAACAGTTAAGAGTTACACGATAGAAAGAGACGCAACTGTAGGTAAATATAATCGTAGTGATTCGGCGCTGTGCGATCTGAATTGCACTTAATCTTTTGACACCGAGGGTATCTTTAACTTTAATTTACTTTTCGGAGTGAGTCTTCTGTACGGGTACTATTATGTATTCTGTGGTTCTACTACCTATGAATTTATTGCCTGCCTGGTCTAAAGCATGAGTAGAATGCAGGAGTAGAGGTCATCATCCTCATTGTGAGTACAGATAATGCAGCATGGTGACCATCACCATGGCGGCCTAGTGATGTGCTGCTTTCGGAGCTTCGAGAATGATGCAGTAAGATTGGGCATCCGGTCTCACACTCACCAACGAATTACGATAGCACGAATGCTGTCGATTGAAGGTTGGTCTTCTATGCGAGGGTAGTACTACCCCGGCCGTGCCGACCCATTCGTGCAGAAATCAGCGTCGCTCTGCTATCGTAAAAGCGAATCTTTAGCGAACTCACATGTTGAATGTATTATTTTATGGTGCTCTTTTTATGAAAAAAACTATATAGTCTATTAGTATAGTATGTGATTTAACATCATAGGTTGCATAAGGACATCATAGGATTTAACATTAACATCATAGGACTGCACGGTTGGCCTAGTGGCTTAAGCAGTCGCCACGCCGCTTCCTACTACGCCAGGTGTCGTGGGTTCAAATCCCACGTAGGATAACACTTTGTGTGATTCACAATTTGTTGTTCTGAGTCAGGGTGTTCTTTGTGTCCGTTTCTTGTATGTTTGTAAAGTCCCCCGCGACACAGGAATTTATATTCCTAATGCGGGAGTTGTCTTTTTAAATAAAAAAAAAAAAAAATAGGTTTTTATAAGTTTCTTAGTTTGCGACATAACATGGTTGTTATTATGTATTGATATCCCTTTAAGACCCATTACGTGTATGATATTTGCACGTGATGTTTTGAGGGGGGATTATAGCAAGTGATCTTCGCTTCATGTAAATATCAATGCGATTGAAGCTAATCGTTATATTGTTTTGCGATCAAACATTTTAATTTATTGTCTCAGGAATCTTTGTGAGAACTTAGATATTAGAAAAACTAACCTGTATATTTTTTTTAAACCAATACACCACACGTACACTATATATGTACTATTTTTATTTATAACTTTATGCACTCTTGTAAATCGGCGGACTTAATGCCTAGGGCATTCTCTGCCAGTCAACCTTTGGGTGGTATAGAAATATTGTGAGCTGTTATACAGCTACACGACTTAAATTTACACTGCATATAACATACATAACTTTATTTACAATACATTATATTCATACGCTACTGATTTTTATTCCTATAATAAGACAGTATTGTAATAGGACATTTGTATTTTTTCTTATTGTATGTGCGTTCTTATATATTCATACATTCACTTTTTTTTTTCATTCATTTTCATTCATTCACAGAAATTGAAAAGTATATGATTAAATTAATACCTTTAACTCAAAATTATCACCAATCTGTTTACAATAAATAATGTAAATCCTGCCAAACGACAATGTAACTTACTTACTTTGTAATTACGAGTAATATTATTGTTTACCCGGTTGAATTGTTCGTCAAACAAACAACCAAACAACTAATATTTGACATTGATGAAATGGTCTTTATTTATTATATTTACATAATTTTGATATACAGATTGAATTCGTCAAACCATGTTTTTCCAAATTTCATGTTTCGAGAATGGGCGAAGTCGTCCGGTACAGTATGCAAACATAACATTTTCATCATTTATAGAATTCAGACGGTGTATGACACAAAAAGATGAAATTACGGTGTCAATTATATATTGCATGCATTGAGACTGTTCGTCTACGAAAATAATCTTCGTTCGGTCTCTTATGACGTATAGTCACTCAATATTTACTAAATTATAGGTCGAATACATGTATATCTATTTAGTAGCGGACATTAGAAACGTCCTTCTAATGTCCGCTAGTAAATAGATCTACATGGGAATTGATAATATCGGTGTATGACACAAATTCAGTGTTTTCATTGCAAACGAGGAGACGAGTCACCATAAAGTGATCGACTACTAACTCCTTTTGACATTTTTTTTTCTATAATGACCCTGCCAAAGTGACTCAACTCTGCCTGATGTAGCATGAATAGAATCTAAACGTTGTCATACTCATTGCGAATGCAGACAATGTAGTGTGGTGACCCATACTATGGCGGTCTATTGCGATGTTTCTGCATCATTAGGCCTACGGTCTCGCACTAATCAACGAAACACGACAGCACTAATACATACTGTCATTGGTGTGTACGGTACTGTGAGGTTGGTTTTCTGTGAGAGGGTAGTACCACCCCGGTCGAACCGTGGCTCTTCTATCCTGCAACTAAAGGTACCTGCTTTACACTTATGTGGAGTTTCTTCTACCTGACTGGAAAGGGATTGGACCTTTTGGGTACCTCACTTAGTAAAACGCAGCGAAAGAATTGTTGTTACCTGTTTTCTGCGATCAGATTTTGGTCGAGTAGAACCAATATTTTGCCTTAGCTTGGTTCTCCCGCGATCAATTATGACTCACGTTCCTTCATCGAATACAACGAAATGCGAATGTTTACAATGCGCTGAACAAAACAAAAACGCGAAAATAACAGTTGTCACAAATACGGATGTGACACCAATTTATGTAAATCTTTGTACATGAATAGACATACAATTTACATTGAATACACTGAATTTAGTTAATAATGTATTAAAGTCGTTAGTAAATAAACCATAAATATTCTGTTTCTTTTGTTTTTTACTAGTTGTCAATGCCTTCCTCTATAAAAATTAGACGAATGTAATGCTTTACAAGAATACTAGTTGACCCAGCGAACTTCGTACTGCCCAACTTTAAAATTCCAGAACTTGATCGCAGCGCCACCTACCGGGTCCAATTGCGAATCTAAACCATTCCCAGATCCCCTTGAACACACACAAAAAATTTGATCAAAATCGGTCCAGTCGTTTGAGAGAAGTTCAGTGACATACACACTCACACAAGAATTATATATATTAAGATTGATTAAGTACGTTACGAATAGTTCATGAGATCACCCAAAAAACTATTTAGCTGTATAGATATTCTATGTAGCTTTTTTATCGGTTTCGGATGACGATCGGAACCCCTACAGTTTCATGTCCGTCCGCCTTCCACTTACCTTCCATATGGTTAGTGCTAAAAACATTAAAATTAACATGGATACTGTGTTTTTCTTATGTTGACAAAGTGCTAAAGTAGAATCACGATAATTTTTTTTTTGGGGTGGCACACGTAAGTCGGAAAGATTTTTTTTCTCACGTTTACCCCATCCTCTTTATCTACAGCCCATACAATACATAATAAAGACAATTTAAAATTACAAAGATTCCTCTTTTAAAAAAAATAAACAAAAGCGGAAATTTTTAAAAATAATCAAAGCGGAAATTTTTTACGGGATTGTACCTACAGTTTATAGTTAATGTAAGCTTTATGACAAAGAGCTTTTAGTTTGATTTTGGCTGAAGACCTTTAATATGATGACATTGCTTCCTATAGTTGCGTCTTTATGATATATCTGGTTTATATCAATAACACATGTTCCATGTCAAGGACCAAGTATGTACTCATTTCTTTGTTCCTTTATTGGGTCACTGGCATATTGTAATAGCTTGTATGGTACATAATGTCGTAACTACTATAATATGGCTATGCTTAAGCTTATGGACTTAGGTGCCTTTGCCTTTAGTAATAATATTATAAATACTACAGATTTTAGCCTTTAGTTACTAGTTTCTAGCCGTCAGTTTCCCTCCTTAATTCTTTTTTTTTGGTACAATTTTTCAGAAAAAAGTTGTTTTGTGCTATTTTAGACTATACTTAATCGTTTAGTGGAATAAACATCATGGCACAATATTATAATTTTACGTTAGTACAAAATTTAACGTTAGTAGGTTTTTGGTTTCTAATTTAAACACACATTTTATGCAAAATGTAATTATATGTAAATAGAAAATAGTATATACGACATACATAATTAACAAACCATTTATCATTTGGTTAGTGAGTATTCGAAAATGTTCAAAATAAATAGTTTTATTTCGTGTAAATTATTAATGTATTACTTACTGCATCTACTTTCGATGTGTGAGTAATTTTGTATGAAGGGACGAAAGTGTGTAAAAATAACTTATTTAATCGAACACTACTTGACCAATAAGCGCAACCGTCAGATGGCGTGATAGTAAAGATGTTTGGCGGTCATTATATATCATACATACATACCGCTATTCTATGGTTCGCTGGTTTTTATATGTTAACTTTCATTATATATGTTATTTACTGGCTAAAAAATAGTATAATTATAGTATAAATAATATAAAAGTCATAAATTATCGAAGCCGGAAAACGGTTGCGCTCTTTCTTCCTATAGGCGTGTTGTTTATGGGTCTGTTCGTTGGTGCGGAGGACGTGTTGAGAATTGCTACAAAGTATTAAGTAGTCAATAAATGCTATCGCTATAGATAATTAATTCATAGTAATATTTTAAATATGTTCAGGTGTCCAGTCTACTGCTTTGTCCTTCATATCTTCTTCTTCCTATCCTTTAGTATCCCCAATATAATTGGGGTGGACTACTAGTTCAACCAGTTTTACCTGAATGTCAGTTTTTCCACGGAGCGATTGGAATCGGACCTCCGCAAGCCTGTGTTTGTTTGTGTGTTTGATGTCGAGCTTACCCGCATGTCTGCTACACTGACTGCGATTATTTATGCGTTAGTTTGCTGAAAGAGTATATACATATATCGTTCTCAGCTTTTGTGACACTTTTGTGCTCACATTTTCATTTAGCAAAAAAAAAAAATTTATTATCATCGCTGCTCGAGATTCATCATCATCATCAGCACATCGCAGTCCACTGCTGGGCATAGGCCTCTCCCACACCACTTAGATCGATTTTGGGCTTCTCGCATCCAGCTGCTGCCAGCCATCCTGCGCAAATTGTCACTCCACCTGACCTAGTGTAGGCGGACGACAAACATAGTGTACGACGCCCACAGGCCAGGTAGAGTTTGAATCAGCTTGCTGCATTGTTTGAATAACTCACAATGGGGAGGGTGACACACCCTAGTCCTGGATTCACTTATACTTTTCATCAGGCAGAGTAAAATCACTTGGGGAAAAAAGGTATACTTTTTATAAATTTCATTCGGATACAAACAGTGATGCACAGTACCTAACTTGTATTTTCCTGTTTACCTCTATAAATACTAAGGTCAATGACATAATTATAGCCACCGATGTTTTACATTCAATCATAATTAATTATAAGACACTTCATTTAAATAAAAAAATAAGTAAACTCAATGTCAACATTTTTAACCAGACCAGTTATGATTCTTAAAATACCTCTCAAGTTACTCATGCAATAAAAGAAGCAATCTTGAGTTGGTTAAGCGCTTATTGACACACTGTTTGAGTTAAAAGTTACGCTACAACTAGTTGGATACGTGATATAAATGTTTTTTTTTTTAACTTGTTGTTTACAATAAATTATATCCCTTTTTTATGTGTGGAAAATCATCATGGACCGTCACGGTTACGGCGAGGTGGTGTGTCGGACTCGAACCGGCTAAAAACCACACAGTGTGCCCTCTCCGCGCTTCTCCGTTTAGGAGGAGGAGAAGTCCAGGGTCAGATCTCCTTCTGGACTTCCCCAGCGCCTGTCCACTCCTGATGCAGGCACCGTCTCTGTACGACGACCCTCTCTTAGGCGGCGTCCGGCACACACCGACGCCGCCCCCTCGCGGCTGGCCCTATAATGCGGGTGGAGGGAAAACCCGTCCCGTCCACCCGCGGCCACACTCAAGGCGGCATGAGGCGCAGATGTTCGCGCTACCGCCGCGCGGTTCGCGGGCTGTGAATCAGGTCCGAATTGATGTTGTCCTGCCTCAAGAATCAAAGTATCTTCATGCCAAATTTAATTGAAATCGCTCAATGGATTTAGCCGTGAAAGAATAACAGACAGCCATAGTTAATAGCCATAGACAGTATGTATGTCAAATTAGCCAAAAATTAAAACAAAATGTGTTCAAAGTAAAGCGATCAAATGCGCAAAGAAGATTGATATCTAGTTTTTTTTGTCAGTAAGTAGATATGGCATTATAACTGGTTGCAACAATACCATTAATATATGAAAGTAGGCTTAAAGCCATTAATGTTTAAAATTTTCAGCGCTTTCAGCGAGTATTGAGCGAATATGAGACTCCTTGGGCTGATGCTATTATACGTTCAATACGTATAGCTGGATTGGTGCCATGATACGAAGCTAGATCTCGGCGTGTTTATGACATTGTGACTCGCGATGATGGATTTATTAACACGATCCAAAAACTGAAACGTACAGAGCTGCTTTTATTCGTGAATAGTCCGTTTTGACGCGATCTTTTTCTCTAAAAACAAACGAATAAACGATTTTTTTTTTAACTTAAATAGTTTTTTACTTTAAGAATAAGCTGTTTTCAGCTATCAGTTGACTTCTTACCACACACAAAAGCTTCTTAACTTTTTAATGTGCACGTGATGCGCTTTATTTGAGACCCCACTCGATTATATTTACAGACATTCGGTTTTTCTTCCCTAATTTCAGCCCCACAACTTTGAAACGACTCAACTGATTTTCATCAAACATGTCTAAAAATACTCGCCTTTCATACAAAAAAACTAAATTGAGATCGCTTTATCCGTTTGCGAGTTACGGAGCCACAGACAGACAGACAGACACGTCAAACTTATAACACCCCTCTTTTTGCGTCGGGGGTTAATGATCAAGTTAATTTTTTTATGCAATCGACCACGGAAGGGTATATTAATAATGAAATAGGAGTTAATAATACCTTTGACCGAAGTTAATCGATTAGACCTCAGTTATTGCGTTACTATGTCGGAAATATAGAGCAATGTAATATTTCATAATCGGAATTATGAATTATTAACGGCTTATATAATGAAAACTGTATAGTCGTCAGGCGGCAATCCGAATGTTTTTTTTTACGATTTGTGTTGGTAACTTGATGGCGTAGTGTTATTATTGTATGAGGGGCCGATTTCACATCGAAAGGTTCTTTTGTAATTCTTGAAGAACACGAGGGCTCTTTACAGGAAGAGTTTTTATGTCAATGCATCATTCTCCCTGCCCTCAGAAGATTGATGCAGAATGATTGGGACTCCGGTCTCACACTCACCAAGGAAATATAACAGTACGAATGGTTTATGTATGTATGTTTAGGTTGATCTTCTGTGTGGGGAGTAGTACTGCCCCGGTTGTGCCGGCCCTTTTGTGCTGAAATCAACTCAACTCCACTACCTATTAATAAGCAGTAGTGTTGCTATTGCGAATAACTTTAGTCTATTATTCATTTAGTATCATCATCTATAATTATATACAAATAAATAAAAGTAGACTAACTTCGCTCCGCAGCGTTACTCGCGATTTACAACAATAAACGCCAGTAACACCGCAGGACTTAGCCAGTCAATAATATAATTTAGTAACAAATTGTGGAACTTACACATCAGTAAGTTTATACAACTTTCCATTTATGTTATCATCACACCAGTGCCTACATTGATAAAAAGGCGAGCGCTGATAACCCTTGCGACTAGTGAATAGCTTTATGTACAACTAGTCATACATATGCTTATACAATACAACTAGTGATAGGCAGGAACACGAGGCTTGTACTTAAGTTATATTAGTGGTGATGAAATTAGCTACCTTAAAATAAAGGGTTAAACCGGTAACACTTTATTTTTACTGCCTCCGTGGCACTGCGACGGACCAAATGTTTGTGTGATCCGCAAATATTTGTTTTGTAGTTTGGGTGCTTTCTATGTATAATATATCTAAGTATATATATATTTACAAAAAAGTATGTTTTTTTAAATACATACATATTATACATAGATAAAAATAAAAATAGAACAATCATAAATAATTACCTAATGAGGAAATATACATAAGTAATGGCGGACAATATCGTCTGCCTGCGCTGCTGATTACCGCTGTCTAAAAGCCAATAACGATGTGGTTTTTTTAAATATTAGGATGGGTGTAGTAAAAAGAAATCCATTATTTTTGCGTGAAATTGAAGACTGAAACTCAATCACAAACTAGCAGAAAAGTTTTTTGGTACAAAATCTCATCCTTCTAACCCTATTCAGTAGAACCCGACGGGACTTATACAACGCGAGATACAGATAACTAAAAATAAAAAATTAGAAAATTAATAGATTTCTTTTTACTAAACTCATTATTATCTTACTTTTATCTTAAATCCCGCTATCTAAAAGCTAATAACGATGTTGTTTTTTCAAGCTTTATTGGTATCTAAATAACTACACAATATTAAAATATTTTACAAGTCAAATATTCTAAAGTATAAATAGTATTTAATAATAAAGTATTCATTTAAAATCAATATTGAATCGAGTTTAAAAACTGCCTGGAGCCTGATCTGACCTGGGGCTACTAAATACATAAAATTATAATCAAGAAGTCGTGTATAAAAGTTTTTAAAAGTAAGTTTTTTTATTTGATGCGAGGCCCGGCGGGCACAGCGTGAAGAACCCGGAAACTAATAGACAGTAATCTAAGGAGAAATATGGGACCATACAAACATGCCATACTAAACTCGATCTTGCCACAACTACTGTAGGTATCTTATGGCATAAACGTATTTACTTCGATTCATATACACTTTCGACCTTTAAACGTTACTTGTACAATCAATGCCCTATGTCTGACATTGTCATTATTTTATAGAATGAATCAAAAGTGCATTAGAAAATCTAAACTTTAAATAGTTTTACCGTAAAAAAATGCATGTCAAGTCAAGACCTCAAACAAAATGACCATTGTTATTGTATTGTAAATAAGTATTATTTATATTATTTATTATTTATATTTAGTATAACAAAACACACGAATAACCTCTTCAGACCTGTTTTGTATAAAAACTAGCGACCCGGTCCACCTTCGCATGAGTCTTTGAAATTCTCGAATTTCCTCTCCTCTCAAATGCATTTATAAAACATAAAAAAAAACTTGTATTACTATCACTTGCTAAAACAGTATTAAAATCCTTTGAGTGGTTTAAAATGTCTAAGCGAACAGACAGCAGAAGGTACTTCATTTTATACTATGTATGAAGATAACGAATAAAAACTGCACACTGCTTATAAACATATTCAATTTCTTTTTATACATCGTGGATAAAACGTAAAGATTATTATTTTCTTATTTGTTTATTTCTAATAAAAATCTTATATTACATACAGGAGGAGGAATAGCTTCAGCATCCCTACTATAAAGGCGAGGTTATTTGCTGAAAGTCGCTAAAGTCGTACACGTTTCTCTCAATGCCAAGGGCAAGGGCTACCCGATCGATCGCCTTTGACATTCAGAAGTATTTTTCTGATGCTCTAGGCCGTACTATAATCACATACACTTGATATATATATACGAATATGTCGACGGCTTTCTAATTAGACATGCAAGTTTATTCTCTGGTGGAAAAAACAAATGTATTTAAAAAAACATTTGAAGCTTTTTCAAAACTCTTTTATGATCGAATGAATACTTTTTACGTTGACGAGAGACAAGACTTATCCGGAATTAAAAGTTGTAATAATCATTTTGGGATTGTGACAGGGGGGTGTCACTCCTCAGTTTAGGTATAGTCGGCCGGCTGCCTGCCGGGTCAGACACGCCGGTCGAACAGACATCGTCAGAACAGTTCAGAGTTACATGATAGAAAGAGACGCAATTGTAGGTAAATATAATCGTAGTGATTCGGCGCTGTGCGATCTGAATTGAACTTAATCTTTTGACACCGAGGGTATCTATAACTTAAATTTACTTTTCGGAGTGAGTCTTCTGTGCTGGTACTATTATGTATTCTGTGATTGTGATCTTGAAATCTTGAATGATAAACTACCATTTCTTGTTTAAGTTGGTAAGATCCCAAATTGATTGCCCTCCGTTATTGGAAAAAGTAAAATTTTAAGCCCCTGCAAGATATCCTCGATCCCCCATAACGCCCTTGCATCCACCTCTTCGTAGGACGGTCCTTGGAGCTCATTCCATTATTCCACGGCTGTGTAGACTGGTTAATGGCTGCAGTAATTTGGTGGATATTCATTCTGACTCGTTTGGCAGGGGAATTGTATTTAGTTGTAAGTTTTGAGTGGTATATTAGATTTGAATCTTAAAATTATAAAAAAAAACTAACTTCAAAGAAAAAGGTTACTTAGTTGTCTACTGTACACTGTATTAGGGGCATGCGGTGCTTGTCTGTAATTGTTACACTAGACTAAGAATTCTTTAAAACTGTTTTTTATTTGTACCTACTCAGTGTAAATAATTGTTGATGAGCCAATAAAGAAAAGAAAAAAATTCCTACTTCAAAGCCATACAAACATGAAATGTGGTTCGTACCAAAGTTGCTTTTAAAGTAATGTCTTAAAATCTTTGGATTTGTCAAAATGTATCATAAATTATATTATATTATTAAATTATTATTATGCAGCTAATTGCGTGCCGCGTTCGCGTTTTTAAATGAGCTAAAATATTCTAAATCAGATCAAAAACATAGATATAAATTCAAGGTCCAACTCTTTTTAGCCAAACAGAAACTTTCACTTTTACCCGACTACGGTGAAGCCAAAAGGAAGGGTAATAATTTTGGCAGTTCATGTACGTCAGTATGTTCCATCGTGTTGCATACCAAACTGGTTTTAATGAATGAGGTGTCAATATATTCGTGATATGGGTCGGGTGACATAAGTTATATATTTTTTTAGTTAGTTATAAATGGTCGGGTTATATTTTGTTAAACTCATTCTTGTAAAAGTACCTATCTCGTTCTGTGTTTGATTGATTGCAGTTATAGACGACGTAAGTTTGCCATGCAAAAAGAAAACTCATATTTCAAACTAATATTACATACATTCATTAGATGAACATACTTACATAAAATTGAAATTAATGTCCAAAGTGTTTCCATTTAGTAAAAAAACTTGTCCTTGCTTTCTGTTTTTGATCTGAATATTGCAAAAAAGATACAATTTTTACTCGTAGGAAGTAGGAATATTGAACAACGCAATAGATTTTTCCTTAAAAATTTAATAAAGTCATTGTTTCGACGATTAAAATAACATTTTATGTAAGTTCTTACCTTCTTGTTAATTGCGTCTTTTATATTGCTGTACCTACCATTAATATTGTTGAAATATAAGATTTAAGTAAACGTTGTTTAAGTTTTATATTTATGTAAATCAATTATTTATTTATGAAAAATTGAAATAAAATAAAAATAAATAAGTAGGTAACCTTTGCAATTTTTGCAATAAAACCGGTTTATATATAAAAAAAAGTTAACTTCAACATACAAACAAATAATAGTATCCGAATTTAAATTTATTTAAAAAAACTACTTAATTCCAGATAATTTAGCATATTACATATTTAAATAGCCGTGAGAAGGATATGGCTTATACTTTAATGCAATTTACGCAAATGCAGTTGTCGTCGGTCGTATTCTAGCGTCACAGATCAGGAAGACATGTTTGTAGTTTAGGTGACCTTGTTAGAGATCATATGGTATTGAGGTCAACTTCTAAACTAGGAAGACACCGTGTGCTTTTAGATAATAATATTGTATTTAAAAATGCCGTCTCCTAAATGCTGGCTGCTATCGATAAATAGATAGTGATGCAGGCAGAATGACATTATCGCTTATGTTTGTTTTCTTTAAGTATGTATTTTAATATTAGGTTAGCAAACTACCACACCTTTGCATAGCTAAACTTAAGATCCACTACGTTTTACCGCAAGCTCGGGTGTATGTCGGTTATCACGGTCAGAGTATCTTCATGCCAAATTTCAATGAAATCGGTGTAACGTTTTAGCCGTGAAAGTGTAACAGACAGAGAGAGTTAAAATAAAATTAAAATATTATGTAGTAAGTATTGTTCATAATCTGTTTAGTGTTCCACTAATACAAGTGGATTAGTCAAAGAAGTTTACTCGTAAAACTGAAACAACATTCTTAGTTTATTTGGTTACTGTACAAGTATGCTTCGATTATGCTCAAATGCTATGTGTTATAAACAAACATAGAAGATCAGAACTACTGCTTTATATATAATTTATTTATTTTAAGTTTTTGCATGTTTGTTGCGTCCTTGTCGGCTAGAAGGACGGAGATCACGATCCGTGTGGCCATAACTTTTACAGGTTCCTGAATAGGGCCTGAGAGCGGGAGGCACACGCCAGGCAAATACCAAATAGAGAATCAGATTTAAGAACGCCCATGCAGAGGCAGTGAACTTTTCCCGTGGTCCTTCAAGATTGGGTAACAGACGATGCAGCGCACTTACAGATCATCTATTAGATGTCGTCTGATTATTCAAAATACAAAAAAGATTATGCATCGCTTTCTAAATTTAACACTGAATACTTACATTAATAATAAACATAATTTATGTATTTGACCTTGGTCTGATATTAAGCGAAAGCAAATAAAATTAGATTACACAAATGAGATTACTTACGTATCGGCTAAACGTAAATATAGTTTAGGTGATACAGGTAGATTATATATATTCTTGTAATTAAGTTAATTGCCGTGTTTACTAAACGTGTGCCAACAAACCGGATGGAAGACCTGTTTTTGCATATCATAGTTTTTTCATTTACATGTATTTAACATACGGTATTTTTTATAATGAGCCTGCCAAATTGTCTCTGGCCTGCCTGATAGAAAGCATGAACAAAATCTAAGAGTAGTGGTATTCATTGCGAATGCAGATAATGCAGGATGGTGACCCAACTATTGAGATACTACTGCACATCATTTAAGGCACTTCAAAAATCACATAAAATTCGGACCTCTAGACTAGACTACCCCCTTAAGTTGTTGTATTTTCCCGATCCAGCCGGTCCGTTCGTGCTTCGGCGTTCCTCTACTAATGAAGTTTCATTGGTTTTATAACTTTTAGTGTATTTCCTTAAATTAAATAATATGACACATATCTATTTTTAGTCAAATTCTTATATTTAGGGTTTTTACATTATGTTACCTAAAAATTTTAATGGCTGGCGTAACTGAGAGTTTATGAAAATTTATTAACAACTGAATTTTACCTTTATAGAAACACAAAAGGTGTTTATATAACTCAAGTTTATCTCTGCGTGACCAGCTCACATTAGGCTCGAAGGACCATAAAATATTTATGTTCAATACTTTATGAAGCTATACCTAAGGAAATCCTAGTTTTGGATTATAATATGTTATGTTGTGATGCTATGTCAGTGCAGTCATTTAATTTTCACTTTTACTTTACAAGCAATAATATTGCGTACTTACAACACAAATAATTAGTTATTGTGAACTGAGTTCGATGTATTACGAAAGTCGTTTCATGTAGCAATGTAATTGACTGCTTGAAAAGTTATAGCGCGTTCGTAGAAATGTTGAATATTTAATCTAATTTGTCATAAAGGTTATAGTTATGACCTTTGCATCGCTTTTTACTTTTTATTTCTTACGAAAGCGTTTGAATCATAAATGCATACAAAAACTGTCATTAATTTTTGTTATTTTCTATTACTTGTTTCTATGTTTTTCCTTAAAGTATTTTTTGTCATCATGACTCATGCTCATATTCTATGGAAATTATACGTATACGTCGTAGTCAGGTTTGTAGGTAAAAATTATCATATTTAAATTAAGTATTTTACGTAGTATCTGTATTCTTGTATCATTGGAAAATACAGTATGATGAACGTCATCTCAATGCACTCGTAGAGGAGTTCGATGTGTTTTCTCATGGATTCATTTTATTTTTATTTTCTTATTTTAAGTAATTTTGCTGTGTATATTTATTTGTGTATTTCGTTCTGTTGCAGGTAAGTTAAATCTCAAAGGTTGGGTGATGGCGTGACAGGTATTTATAATTATTTTACTAGCTTTCACCCGCAGGTCCGCATGCTTGTATGTCGGTTATAGCGGTAAAAAGTATAGCCCATTTCCTATCTCAAGCTGTAGACTATCTATGTATCGAACTTGATTTCAATCGGTTTAGTAATTTTAGCGTGAAAGCGAGCAGACAGACGGCGTCTGTCGCATTTATTATATTAGTAAAGATTACTAACCTAATTTTATAATATCATTTTTTTGGTTGATTTTATCACATGTTTTTTTAATAATAAGAAATTATTCGATAAAAAATTTGGTAAGATTGCCGACTCCTTGCACTTCTCTAACAATTTCCCTCTAAATATTTAGACTTAGTAGCTATAAGTCCTTCGTTATAATTCTAATTCATTGAGAGCTCATCGAATCGAAATCGTATAAAGGATGGCAGAATCACGGTTTTCATTTATCAGGCTTCAATTTGTTCACCTTGTGTCATTATAGATACTCACCTCAAAATTATTGGCGTAACTGTTTTTCTCAATAAGACAAAAAAATATTTATAGTAAAAAATTACATAATCTGAAAATAAATTTCTTCAAAATCATAATCTAAAATTTGCGCATTACTCATAGATTTGTAATAGAGTTCATAACGGTAATAGTAAACAACCTGTAAAACCAGTTTGTTTGAGAGCTAAACATAAATTTGTTCTAGAAGATTATTTACCGACATTAAAAATAAAAATCATGTGGTGACGGATTAAGAATACAGAGTGTCACCACCCCTATTCATCCCACGCGGGTGTCGTAAAAGGCGACTAAGGGATAAACTACGCAAGACAACATCAATGCAAGAGAAGGAAAACTTGAAACCAACCCTATACCAACCCGTCTGGCCAGCGTGGTATAGTAGGCCAATACCTCCTATTCAAGGAGAGGCCTATGTCCAGCAGTGGACTGTTAAAGGCTGTTGATGATGATGATGAAAAATGTACTAGTTTCGTTCAATCAGTATTTCTTTTACACAACTGAACTTCTTACCCTCTATTCTATTCTTAACCCTAGAACCCTAAGAGCACATACGTTATCCCTACTCTGGGGTACTGAATTACCCCATACTGAAATGTTTTGATGTGATGACTCCTAAAATCAGTAAAACCAGAAAGTTAATATAAATATTAAGGAAACTGAGACCACAAATCAGGTCTATTATATAAAACTAGTGTTAGTTTGAACAACTTATACAAACTTTTATTTGATGGTGTTGAGAGATATTTTGTATTAATTTTATATTTATTTACCCCGTGTAGGGTTCTAGGGTAAAAAAAGTAAAGTCCCAAGTTCGAACAGTTTTATAACGTAAGCATAGACGAGCAATAAAATGCCAACGCAGTGGGAAGTGGCGCCGTTCGGTCACGGAGGTCATCACCGTACTATGTGATTCGTTTGGGCAATGAAGGCACCTGCTCTTGTGTTATGACCAAATATGTATAGCCACTACTCGACAACCATGTGTTTTGATATTTAACACTAGAGGATTTTAGTTTACAATCTTCTTATTTAGAATTCTTGTCTGTTTTGCAAAAGAGTTAGTTGCATAGAACAAAATTAGAACCTACCGTAATGTCTTCTTATCAACCAATAAAGTATATAATTATCTATTTCATTTTAAAAAAGTAAGTACATAGATGCTTCATATATATAGTTTTTCTTTCATCAATCAATTATGAATTAAAGAAGCAAGATTTCAAAACACGTTGATATCAAAGTACGTACGAGTGAACTGTTGCCTCACAATAAACAGTTTAACGTACAAACACGTTTCCTGGACGAATGCCTCACATTACAAACACAATAACTCATAGACATAAACGGTGGACGATGTAATTACATTTTCCTTTAGAGGTGAACCAATAATATCTAGTTTTCTAAAGTTCTCACACACTTTGTGCCTCTTTCTTGCACACTCGTTATCGTTTATGAGCGACAGAGATGCAAACGCCATCACGGAAGAGGTTGCTTACCGATTGAGCCTTGAAAATGTTGATTAATGCTCATGTGTCCTAATAGTTATTGCCTATGGACTGCTACGGATCTGGTTTCTCACCTTATTGTTTTTTAGTTGGGAGTCCCTTTTGTTATTTCTAGTCGCTCAGGATTCGACAATTACAGGTTTTTGGCTATTTGTAATCGTATGCCCAGTGAGTGTTTTAGTTTCAGTGAAATATATTTCTTCATTAATTTCCTGTTTGGATGGACTTATCGACAAAAAATATGCAAAAATTAACATATTCTTTAGTCCTGGATATCTCTATCCTAAGGCTATATTAATATTGGCTACTTGTATAGTAATAAATGCAATATTTCACTTCATGTTTTTTTTTCGATGTTGTTTTTTTTTGATCTTTTTTTGACAAAGAAATTTTAAGACAAAATTTTAATACTGAGTGATTTGGTTTAGTCAAGCGTTAAATGCTAGGGAACAATATCTTGTAGGAAAAATGCAAATAACACTACCACCACTTTTCGTAACACAAGCATTTTTATTCATTTTTATCAAAAACTTATTTGAATATTCTAAAATTGTCACAAGAATTTCATAGTGTAAGAAAGATTTAACGATTCAAAGTTTAATACCTAAAGAGAAACTTATCAATAAAGACTAGAATTTATGTTCCTTATGAGAACCGAGGAGCGTCAACTAAATACGCATAAAAGGTGAAAACAATCGTTACTAATTCAATTACTTCACGATTATACTGCGTTAGAGATAAGCAAATGACGATGTCGATGTTCGTTTACACGTGTGGGTTTTGCCCAACGCAACGCCATATTCTTGAACAAAATTATATGCAAACATCGGATTATATGCACTATCAAAATGCCGACAGATTGCTGGTTTCAATTTTGGTTTTATTAACTACTTACTAGTTAGCACTATCAAAATGCCAAAAAGGTTACTAGTTTCAGTTCTTATATTACTATTAGGGTTGGCATTAGTGATCTTTTGGCATTTTGACATTGCATTTAATTCTGTGTCTAATTGTATGTCAATACTTTAATACCTACCAAATACTTTAATAATTACTTCAATACCAAGTCAGCCACTGGAGATATCTTAGTTCTACATTGCAATTATCTTCTTTACAAAATTTTCTTAAACAGAGAATTTACATCATATAAATATTAATATCAAATTAATTTGTAACTTTATTTCAATAAATTTTTTACCATTCTTTTATGACCATTATCGCGGTGATTAAAATTAAAAATAATCCTTACATTGCTTGTTCTAAATAGATTTGTTAACTATCAATATTGAGTCATCAATACAAAACAGACAATGTAGGTGGCCCTATTAAGTATGATAAAGTTAAATATGGAAAACCAGGAAGTGGAAGAAACGTCTTTTGTACTAAAATGACAGTATGTAATAACCTTTTACACTTAACAAGTTTATTAGTTCATATGAGTGAGTCTAGTGGTTCCTTTGTTTGTTTAGCAACTTCTTTATCCTTTATTATTATTAGTTATCACATCAGTAGATAGTACATAATTTGTTATACTTACATTTGATAAGGGCTTTTTGGATATTCAGTACCACAGTACTAATAAAGTTTGATGAAAAGTAAATCAAAACTTTCGTTAGTATGAATCAGAGTTACATGTTCCGAGTGAGCTAGAGGTTTCCCGTAGCAGATTCTACGCCCCCCCTCTCTCGAGGTAGGGGGAGAGACGCTTAAGACCGGCCTCATACTTGTGAATCTTAAGTTGCCTATAGTCGCTACTTACTAAGAGACTCGTCCTCATCCTCGCACTGACTTTATTCAAGTTGTGTCGCTTCGGCCTTCTTATCTTCTGAAATACTACGTTTTTCCTTTTATTATTCAGTAAATTTATTTTCAATTTAAACCTTTACATAAATATATCTCGTTTCTTATAGGAAAACGTTCAGTACCGGACCAACGGTTTTATTAAAAGGTTTATCGGTACATTTACTTACGTTTAAATAGAATCACCGAGACGTGAAATGAAACCTGAATGAATACTGAATGAATTGATTCGACGCGGCTTCAACGCTTCCGCAGTTTTCTATAGGTGAAAGCGATGTAGATGGATATGATTGGGTGAGATGCACCGCTTGTTTTAATAGCCTAAATTGCTGATATTTAGGCCTTAAATATCCGTTAAGTTAAATTGGAGTGAATGAGTATCTTGTGACAGTTTTGTGGCCTAATACTTTAGAAATGAAATCCCAGTCGTATGCTTTATGCTCAAAACGAGAGAATTTGTGAACTCTTTTAACGCGAAAACTTAGTTGACGGCTTGCTATTTGGCACTGTTTGGTTCCCCTCATTGGCTAGTCAATTGATTCAGAATCGATTTAGATGTATAAAAATTAATGTCTCTATGGATAGTTCTATGAGAACATAAATATACGAGATACGATAGTCATAAAGGTTTTCAAGAGGTTGTGCATGTAAGCAGAGCATAAATATTGTTATAGATAATAATATCCCATTCATGTTTACAATGTTATTCTCAAAATCGCGGGTTTTTGCAAGCAATTTTTTACACATTACGTAACACGTCACTATACCCTTGAACTCTAAACGAACAAATGCTAATATAATTACGCCCACGTATTGTTAAATAATACATGAGTGGGTAATTTATATAATAAATCTTCCTTATTTACAGAACGCGTAATATCAAGCAGTTTTAACATAAACTACTGAAGAAAATAAATAAATAAATATAAATATTTTGGACATCTGACACACAACATCATCTAGTCCCAAGCTAAGCAGAGCTTGTGTTATGGGTACTAGACAACTGATATAAATACATAAACATACTTTTTTTTGCATTGGAATGGGCGTAGCTTACCAACGAGGCAGTCAAAATAGGTCGCATGAAACTAAAAAAAATACTTGGGAGTCGAGTGTGCTAACTATACTCTTCAAATGTCTATGTTTTAGTAGTCAAATTGTTTTTTTAACCGGCTAAAACGACTTTTCTTAAATCTTCAGTTTCGGCTAAGAAACATTCAATGTATAGATTAACATATTGAATCTTAGGTAGGCATCGCCGCTTTATGTTATTATTAATAATAAAAAAACTTCATTTTAAACCTCACTGATACTGAGGAATGAATGTAAAGAAAGAACCACAGAAATGACTGGAGTCAACCAATACGTATCCGTCCATTAATAACGCGAGGCTCTGAAGGGGAAGGTGCGACAAAAATCACGAAATATCACAAGGGGGGGGGGGGGGCAGTATATATCACGTGTATTTATTTTTACGTCAAGCGCGCGATTTGTGAACAACCAGTGCGGAGGCAGGGGTTAAAAAGGGGCTAAAATACATTACGTAATTAATGGACGTCGCCCCTAAATTGTTTTAAATCTGTATTTAAAGTATTTATTATTTTTTACCGATATCATCAATCATCAACAACCCATAACGTCCCACTGCTGGGCTCGGGTCTCCTCTCAAGAGAGGGTTAAGGCCTTACGTCCCCACGCTGGCCGAGTGCGGGTTGGGGACCGGCAAGACACGTTGTGGCTACGTAATCTTACCGTTGGATGTTTTTAAGCCGCCCGAAGGCCTCCAACTAAGCTTCACGACTGTTACCTTATGACAACAACCGGGACCGACTGCTTAACGTGACCTCCGAATCACGGAAACGCTCATAACATATCATGCCACATACGGTCACCCATCTAGGTCTGACCGCGCCGTAGGTGCTTACCCTCGGTGATTGTTTCCAATCACCTAAGGCCACTCGGCTATGAGCGCTTCTTTTACCGATATATCTAGCTAAAAATTTTTAAAGGTTCTTAAAGTATTCTCTTATTACACAAAACAGAAATCTGAAAATTTTACAAATTTAATATTTATTTATAATTCCTAAGCTAGGTCACGAATAAAATTCCTGTCATGCGTCTACACTTCTATATTTCGTTTTCATGTCAAGTACTATATTTCTGAATGTTCCTCTGACCTCGGTCTACTAAACTGTGGAGTCAAGTCAAATCAATAGAGCTTTAATATTCTCGACTGGCCTTTAAGCAATGGTTCTATTCAGATTACCATGAAAAGTATTCGAATATTCACGTACAGCTGTTATTCACTGATTCAATAGATTTGTAAAATGCTATGAAACTGGTTCATTCATGTTTTCAGTGGTATATAAATAAATTTTTTGAAGGTCACACATACTGACGACAATTTCTTTACTACACCGACGGCCGAACAACATAAAACTCCATGTTGTTCAGGTGAATAACCATAAAAGACGTCGATAGACATTCAGATTTGTTTTGTAATTTATCTAGTAATATATATAATTAAAAATACATTTTGAAAACTTTAAGTTCTTTCAAATTAACTATTCTATTCAAAATCTTATTTGATTTGATTGAAGAACACAGTTCGAAACTTCTTCTGGATGGCTCAATTGTTTGAAGTTTATCAGATCGTTGCAGCGTGTTTCCGGAGATGAAAGTAAATAATCCCAAAAGAAAGCTCGATTCCTCAACTGAGAAAGAACAAGGGGTTAGGAAGTCAAATAACAACTGTAGCCTCACGAACTTCAGAGAACGTGCTCAAAGATATTTACACAGCAAATGATATTATATTATAAATAGATAATTGTAAGCTTTTTACTTAGTATGTCGTTTTGGAATAATGGTTCTGTAAAGATATCGTAAATGTTTTAAATAAATTAATTATTTTTCATGTTTTGTGTTACCCTTGTTCATATATTTCTCCTCTCAATAATTTTTGGAATAAATTCATAAAATATGTAGTTTCTTAATATTGTGATGGTTGGACATTAACTGTGTGATCAATGAACGCTTGTTATACTAAATGATTCTGTTTACATATCATGCCAAAACATGGTTTTTACCAATATATATAAATAGAACTGTTCCGTTGACTGGCTGATAAAAAACACACAGCCTATGGGCTCAGGGAAGCTGAAATTTGGTACGTGTGTTCTTTGACAAGTGTAGGCGAGTACTAAAGGAGAAATTTGAAATTCCTTTAGGGGTAAAAAAATTCAAACCCCTTTAGGGTAAAAAAATCAATCATAAATCATAATACATCAGAATAACACGTAGTCGAAGCCGCAGGAAAAAGCTAGTTAATTATAAAACAAAAGATATAATATAAAATAAACTAAATAAAACTTTTTCGTTTTACCTGCACGTTACTGGATTTATAATTCCTTCTCTGATTTAAGACTCCGATGTTTACCTTAGTTTTTATAGCGTCCACAATCATACGGTATTTATCGGCAACATAAAATTAGAATTATTTCGGTAAATTTCTTATTGTACGTTTATATGTGTAGGAATTGTAAATGTAAATTTCTTCACTATCGATTTACAACTCATTGTTTTCAAATAAATCTGTTTAAAGTTGCTCTAGGTTTGTTCAAATCGCAGGTGATTCTAGGTGAAGGTACTATTGATCAGGTACTGCGGTGTGTTATGTAATGTTAAAGATTATCTGCTACAATGTTGCCGGAAACCTCCCATAAATGCTTGCCAAAATTAGAGGACTTAAGACTGTGCCGACTAGTTTTCCGTTCTATTCCTATTGCGTCTATTTTAGAATTAATTTTTTAATTTAAATTCTATCTTCGTTTTCAACCAGCTTTTAAATAGAACAAAAGTTCCGTATTCTTAAATTAATGGATCAACAATAAAGTGATTCGATTATTGTACGGAATGATTAACAATGGTAAAGCCAAAGGTAAAGGTCGAGCCGTTAATGATCTTCCGCGACCTGATATGGTGAAAACACGTTTTGTGAGCATATCGTAGGCTGAGGCCGGTTACGTGACCATCAACTAAATTTATCCGGGTTTTACGTGTCCCTCTAATTGGCAATATTATTGTCTGAAAAACGCATTGTGGAACTTCAAATGTCTTATTATTTATTGTTTGCAATGTGTTTCTATTACATTTTTTTTTATTATTCTTTATTTACATTTAAGTTACATTTTTTACGATGTCTTTATTCGCTAAACTGTTCTAACAGTTTGTAGGCGTTCCGCTCAATTTATAATAAACTTAATATGTACTTTAATGCTACTTTTAAACTATTACTACAACGCTATACTAGCTAAAAATAAACAAAATATATCTAAGAAACAAACAATAAATAAATTTGTATAACCTCAGTATTTTTGGGTACATGCTTCCTTAATTAAGTATACGTTTTAATCTATTACCATATCCAAACATTTCTTTTAGTCTTAGTTTAAGTTTTAACTTACATTTTATTTTACATGAAATGTGATGAAAATAATACGTACGGGAAACATATGTATTTTGAAATTTATATCATTTTACTAGTTTAGATGCATAATTCTCCATTTCACGTAGTAGCAGTTGTCTTGTTTTATGATGTGAATGATATATGATTTGAAGATCGTTTAAAGTCGACACCTATAGGAAATATCATCAATTTTCTTCCTAATCTCATAATCTGAAGATTCTCTAAATATGTCAGTCAGAGGATTTAAGATTTAACAGAGCCACGTACGAAGATTGAAAGGAAATATAATAACCTTTTAAAATGTTGTTATATAACTCGAAGACCACATTGCTTCTATTTCTCTAACATCTTTTTCAAAATAAATTTTATATGCGACTTTATCTAGTCACATGTTAAAGCACCATTGATACCGAAGAGGTCGGTAACAAGTATACAAATATATATTTACCGCTGACGTACCAGCAGTTGGTCGCGTGTTCGTTTTAATGAAAACGATATCATAGAACGAGGCATACCTACAATATTATCTAAACGAAGCGTCGTGAATTGCAATGTAGAATGCGAGAAAGCGGTTCTATTGCTAGGACACAATTTATGACTTACGAGAAAGTTGAAAAACTGTTAACTATGTATTTACGATATTATTCAAGCATATACAAAATTCAAATACGTTTTAAATAATCTATACGTTTATTAGGACTTAATTCTAATTAGCTCTTTTGTGTTTAAAGAAGCCCAAAATCGATCGAAGTGGTGTGCAATGGGCGAGGCCTATGTCCAGCAGTGGAATGAGATGGGCTGATAATGATGATGTGTTTAAAGATGACTCCTGAAAATCACCCGACAAATATACATAAACCAGTAAAATTTTCGAAAATAGTACAAATCTGTAGACAGTTATTTTTGGAATTAGACAAACCATTACCACAAACGTAAAAACGTAGATGCCATCTTGTATCATCTGACCCTTTCATCATCATCGCCCAAAGCAGTCCACTTCTAAACATAGGCATTGCATACCACATTGATCGATTTTGGGTTTCTCACAATTAGCTCCTGCCAGCCATCCTGACCCTTTGTATAACCATTATTCTCAAGAAAAGTTGGAACCAGTAATAGACCACCGAACTTAGCTTTGATTATTTCCTGAATAGACTATGAACAGCTAACATAAAGTTTCTTCTATATATGGTAGTGTTATGCCTCTTTTCACCAACTATACTTAGACAGTCTCCATAATAGACTTAGCAATACGGTTTCTCCTAAAGGTTGGTGACAACAAAAATATCACTAAGGGCTACCGAACTCTCTCGAAGAACCTCTATGGACTTCTTAAATTTAGGGCCCGTCGTTGAAAAAAAGGCCATTAGCTATGTACATTTGAATTGGGTTAGGAGACAACGTATTTCGTTTGGACAAGAACTACTTACTAGGGATGAAACTAGTTTACCTAATGGGTACACAAGGAAAACATAAGTAAAGTAGCAATCAGAAACGGTGCACATTAAGTTTTCCTTGTGCTATTACATTGTCTGTCGCACAGTTAACTACATTCTCAGAAATTAAAACTCCTCTATTCTTGATACTCGTACATTTACATGTACTTTACTGCTATAATTGATGTCCATATGGTTTTTTTTTTATCTTGTTATAGAGTGGAGTCCTTTACTTTATATCCTTTGCGTTCCACTTACAGATCAACTCAGCACTACATCTGGTTACAAGCATCATGGCTACATCTAAATTGGTAATTCAAATCTTAGGTTGACCATATCTTTCCATAGTCAGATGTAATATGTTTTTAATTAATAGGAATACAAACAGCTATATCTTAATTTCAGCTAGTTATATTTATTTAATCGTAATAAGAATAATTATCAGTAAAAAAATAAAAATATTGTCAGTCTGTCCGTCGGTCCGTCCGTCTGTTTGTTTGTTCCAATGATTCTCTGAACGGCTAAACCGATTTTAACGGATTTTTACCGGTAGAAAACTGATAACATAAGGAGTAACTAAGGCTAATTTACTCCCGATTTAAAACAATAATAGCGAGTAACACCGCGGGACTCAGCTAGTATACTATAAGGAATTCCACGAGATTATATAGAGAGAAGCTGATGTTGTTGTATAGGCGTATGCGAAAATAAATATATACAGTCGCGGCTCCAAAGTTTCACAGACCACAAATATAAAAAAGGGGCCAAGTGCGAGTCGGACTCGCCCATGAAGGGTTCCGTAGCAGCAAGTAACATCATATAAAAGTTTTTGTAGTTATATATTTTTTTTAGTTTTATCATTCTCTTATTTTAGAAGTTACATGGGGGGGGGGGGACACATTTTACCACTTTGGAAGTGTCTCTCGCGCAAACTATTCAGTTTAGAAAAAATTGATATTAGAAACCTCAATATCATTTTTAAAGACCTATCCATAGATAACACGTATGGTTTTGATGAAAAAAACATTTTAGAGTTTCAGTTCTAAGTATGGGGACCCCCAAAATTTATTGCTTTTTTTCTATTTTGGTGTAAAAATATTAATGCGGTTTACAGAATACATATACTGACCAAGTTTCAACAGTATAGCTCTTATAGTTTCGGAAAAAAGTGGCTGTGACACACGGACGGACAGACAGACAGACATGACGAATCTATAAGGGTTACGTTTTTAGCCATTTGGCAACGGAACCCTAAAAAGTATATTTTTGATGTAGTGTAAAAAACTTAACATCCGACATTCTGTTAATCTTTATGTTAATCATAACAACAAATTATGGTACATGATTGTTATCAAATTTTAATTAGCAATGTTATTCATTTTGTTTTTGCACGTAAAACAAGAAACAGTGAAGTCACTTCATTAGCTACCGTATTTAATTGTACAATATCGTTGTTACTGAGAGGTCTATTTACTTTTCGCCGTGTCATTCTGATCGTGTTCCGGTCATTGTCTTTATATAAAAACCTCTGTTAGACGACCCACTAGTTTTGCCCTATACCGTAATTCTTGAAAACGGTGCAATAGGTATGTGCACGCATGGCAACATTTTACAAAAAATCTGAATCTCGTATCTTGTCTACACTTTTTGATCTGTTCTTTTGTAGTAAGAACACCTGATATTGATAGCATTGACAAGACACGTTTAGACACGTGTGTAGCTGTCCAGACGGGTTGGTTGTCTTTGTAATGCTATCATACGTAATTTCCTTCCTAAAGCGATTCTCCCTTTGAATGGCTAGACTAATTCTTGGTCCGAGATAGCTGCCAGCTCTTCGGTCTCCTGTGATGTCGACTAATCTTTTTGCTACTTCCTTGAAAAGCTTTATAGCGCTACGACCCCACGGCCCAAGGGTCTCGACACCGAATGGGACAAAATCATATTCGGAGCCTAGACCCCTGTATTTGGATGCTTTAGTTTTTTCAGCCGCTTCACATGCCGCACCAGCTCTGTTGTTGGTTCCATGTAGATGGATGGGATATAGTTTAGTTATAATATTATATTTAATTAGAGTTGTAAGTTTTAGGTTCATTGTTTTAGTTTATAACCAATATTGTAAATACATTATAAAATAAACACATTTTATTAAAAAAAAAACGATTCTTAGAACATTTACGGGATGCTATTCATCCCGGTGGTGAAACTCCGTATTCTCAATTCATCACTACACGATTTTTTTACGAGCCAGCCAGTGTCACTGCCTAATGGAAAGCATGAGCTGAATCCAAGAGTATCGGTCACCATCCTGATTGTGAGTACACACAATGCAGCATGGTGACCCACAATATGGCGGCCGAAGAAGATGCTTGTGCAGCATTGGGCCTCCGGTCTCGCACTATCCAACGAAATACAACAGCATTTACTAATTAATTCCTAAAAATAGACTATCAATCAAACAAATTGATAACTTAATCGGGTATTTATATCTGATAGAGAGCATATAAGAAGTAATTGATGGCAATAAACAGTTTAAACTGACACGCGGCAGATTGAAAATATTCCGAAACACGTGAGCACTTCACGTGCGCCTGCAATGTTTAAACGATTAAGGCGCTCCACGCGAAAATAATACGAGAGGAAAACCGACTTTATAACTTGTATGGTATACTTTCCAGTGTATTTTCTGAAGAAAAGTTCTGAAAGAACCAAGTAAGAAACATTCGTGTTTTTACGTCGAAATGTTTTTGTAGTAAAATTTCAATTAAAGTTTTAGAAGATTTTCTAATTTATTTATTTAGGGCAGGAAGTAGATTTTTTTACCATTTTTGACATTAGGTTACTGCAAAACCAGAAAAAGCCTTCTAAACTTTGTTAGATTTATCCATTTACCAACGTAATAATCACAGTAAACTATCTGAGTCCTACAGTGTTACTAGCGGTTACTCTTGTAAATGGCGCGAAACTTGTCTAAAAATAGTCTTAGTGCTTCTGTCATCAGCTATCTGCTAGAGATAGTCGCGTCAGAATCGGTCTAGCCGTTTTACAGATTGATTTGCTGGAACACACAGAGAGACAAAAAAATTAAAATAAATAAGTACAATATATACTTTCTTATACATAAAAAAACTGTTTAATGGATATTACAAACAGATACTTCAATTGAACTTATTTGCATAGAAAGAGAGTATTATAGTTTCTGCACAACAGTGGCAATGGGATAGAGGACGCAAGTATACATATAGTAATACTAGCCGTGCCCCACGGTTTCACCCGCGTTTTTCTCGTTTCCGTGGAAAAGATAGGTTTTCGATTTTACACCTTTTGTTACAAAATAGCAATTTTATTACGGATCCATAATTTTGAAAAAAAAATAGCCTTCCTCGATAAATGGACTACCCAACACTGAAAGAATCATTAAAATCGGACCAGTAGTTCCAGAGATTAGCGCGTTCAAACAAACAAACAAACTCAGCAGCTTTATAATATTAGTATAGATATATTATATTATTGTCAAACCATTGTCAAGAGTGTGCCAGCAGTGGACTGTTAAAGGCTGTTGATGATGATGATGATTGTCAAGAAGTTTAAGAAACTGTAATGTGGTCTTAGAATAATAACACATAGAAACCTAGTCCGCGCGCCCTTTTGAAGCACTTTAGATGGTGCCATAAGCACCAAACGCCCGCGCCGCAATTGTTTTGTTTCATTGCTCAGTGTTGCCCGAATATAAAAATATTTTCCCATTTTAACTGACTTTATGCTCCGACTAATTAACTTTAGAACAGTTATATAGGGTTTTTAATGATATTATATAATACCTATATAAACGAATTTTATTTTCACACTTGTTAAAATGATAACCGACAGAAGTATTACGTGTTGTTGTTAATAAAGAATAAAGAATATACATAAGATTTTTTTTCTTGATTGGATTACTTAAGTTACACAGTAAAATAAATAAATAATTGTATATTAAAATTATATATATATAAAAAAATATAAAAAAATATATATAATTATATATAATAATTGTATCTTAAAAACCAAAAAAATATTTTTTTTCACGTGTTGTTATTTTCCTTTATTCATTATAAAATTAAACATTCTCGTATTATAACAACTAAATTACCAGACCCATACTTTACCACACATAGCTTTTTATGTATTATTGCAAAAACAAACGATCATTTCCCTACTATCGGGAACTTTACCTTCACTGACAACATTACTCAAGTGTATGTGTGCGTGTCGCCGAGCGTAGGCACGTAAACGTCAAGCTGAGTGAATCAGTTCAGTGCTTCACTTTTGACACAGCGTTTGTATGTAGACTATCTTTCTATGTGTTATTATTCTAAGAATGTGGTATAGATAGTGTACATATACGGTTATAAATTATATTGAGATCTAAGAACTCCAAAATTAATTCTAAAACATTCCTTATAAACTATTGTATTTGAGGAAGTAAATAAATATAATTGTTTTCAGTAATACTAAATGCTTCACAGAATTCATAGAGGAAATTGTTTATACGGGATGTTTATTTATATTTTTATTAGAAAATGTACTGAAATATCAATGCCATTGGTACTTAATTATACATATAGATTTTGTTGGTTTATCCTTCAAAGCATTCGATGATTTATTTCTCGGAAAATATAATAAGTAAAAAAAACCTACTGGCATTGTACCCTAGTTTTAGTTTAAACTTTTTCTTGTGGTGCCCTCAAACTAATGGAGGCATAGTCCTTTATTCATAGTCCTTTATTTATTTTGCCAGAATGAACTGATCTTCCGCCCTGGCGCTCCTTGTCCACTCTCATATTTCGGTTTTGGACGACCAAATAAAATACACCCAACAATTCGATTGAAACAACAATGCACGTTTGTTTCCTTGTCTGCAATGAATATTTTATTGGTACTGCAATTAAAAACAGGTTGTCAAGTAATTTCCTATTTATAAAAAAAGACTTCAATAACATCTTACTCTTAGTAAAAATACTTACTGAGAGAACTAATTCATGCTATTTTATTCTAACAAATATAATACTATTGCCTTCTTCCTATTTCTTTGAAGAAATTATAAAGCTATATGTTTTAGTTTGCTGCCTTGACATGAATGTATTCGATCAAGCTTTTACAGTTAATAGGTAGACCTATAAATATACAGTGACTACAAATGAGATATTACAATTGTACTAAAAGGCATTCGATTCCTAAGTGTTGAAAATTAAAGTACGTGGAAATCCTACTTAAAAATTCTAAAGGTGTCTTTTTTTAGCGAAGCGAAGTACTCGTAAAACATCGAATTTCGTTTCGAGCTAGATTTACCTGGCATGAGACTTAATCCTGATAATTTTATTGCTTTGTTTGTGTCTTCAAAGTTCGCAAATAACATAAGCGCACCTTGAGGCCTACTGTGGATCTTGCATATAAGTACCAAACACTTTTTGAAGCGATTAAATTATTCTCAGCACTGTACAGCAGGATTTTAAATAAATATTTTGGATATCTTACACACAACACCATCTAGTCCCAAAGTAAGCAGAGCTTGTGTTATGGGTACTAAACAACTGATATAAATACATAAACATACTTTTTTTTTGTAAATACATACATATTAACATAGAAAAACACCCAGACTCCGAAACAAATATTTGTGGATCACTCAATGAGATAGACCAACAAGGCAGTAAATAAAATCATATTCGTTTGATGTGATGAATACTCTTCTTAAATTTTAATCCCTCAATAACACTAATTTGACCTATTGAAATTTTCTAATTAACTGTTTAAGTAAAACACAATATGAAATCAAGATATCTTTGGGATTATATTTATTGCATCGAAACAAGGTGCTATAACTTTAATCACGCGAACAATAATGCCTACAAAATGTAAATACGATTACATGTGTCGGTTTTTTCCTCATTCTAGATTCTGCAACGACAATATAATGTCTTTTGTCCTCCGATTCAATGAGATTGAACAAAAGCATGACAAACTAGTCATATTAATATTGAAGTAGTAAGTGGCGCTTGCATTCCACGATAAAGTTCCTTGGACGACTTAACAGTGTTTTAGAATATGCTAGACGCCCTAAGGCATGCTATTTGTCTTGTCTATCAAATTGAATTATACATTAAATGACAAAAAGACATACATAATGCATAAGCAAGTCGTGCGTAAACAAAACATTCTAGAATTGTGACATAAAATTAATTATATTGAAGACTATTACGGTAGGCTAATCAGACCTTTTGTCACATAAATGCTTTATTGAATTTAGACGTTGCAAAGAGAAACACTGTTTAGTTTACACTGCATGCGATGCTTTTTAGTGTTCAGTTCTGACGGAGTTCTTAGAATATAACATTAAAACTTTAATTTTTTTAAAAGAACAAATTTTGTTTTTATATATTGTGTTTATATTAGACATTAATGTTGAGATTCGCAAAAGTCCGATCTTATTACGATTTATAGAAACTTGATGCTCAAACAATTCCCAAATATCAAATCTCACGTTTGCCTTGTCTTACCTTTCTAGATCACCAATCGCTTGCAGAGCTGCAATCATAGCACAATTATCATTAACACGCTCTTGTGTGCGTTTCAATTTATGTCAAAACAATCAACTCTGACATTTTCTTAATACTGTGCTAAACTTATTGAAAATGCAATAAACTCACTTTAAATATTGCCAAACAACTTCATTAATGATTTTATTTCCATTTGTATCGACTTAAGAGTACCTATTTTATTTTATGTTCGAAATATTTACAATTTATCTGGAATATTATGCAAGTAAGTTATTGTTATACCATTTCTGTCTGAGCTCTATATGACTTTACTGATACACCTAGTATTAGAAAACTATTGAAGTATTAAATGTGGCTAAGTGACTGCTGTCCATCAGTTTAGAAATCACTCTCAACCAATCATTCCAATCCAACATTTTTGTACGAAATTCAAAATACTTTGCAACATGATAAAGGTCAACATAAACACGGAAAAAAAAATCACTGGTATATTGATATCCTGACTAATATTATGAGACGTAGGTAACTCAGTCTGTATGTAGCGCTTTTATCCAAAACTCCTGAATTGATTCACCTAAATGAAATTTGGTTCACAGATAGTCTAGAACCTGAGAAAGGACATACATTTGTGCCACTTTTTAGTATTCTAAATGCTAGTTTACCTGTATTTAAGCTCGGTGGGGTTCGATCAATTGCTTTGAGTAATCGCTTAAAACACTTGAAAATACTCCATTATATTTTATGCAGTAAAATAGCAATTAGATTGCAAGGAGAAATGAAACAAATATAGATACCTATTGTCACCATACAATTACTTACCATATACTAGCTTTTAACCACGGCCCGCATATATGTTATCCGTGACTCTGTCCTACTGCAATAATCAATGTATCTTCATGCCAACTTTTAATTGGAATCGGAGCAGCGGTCTAGCCGTGGAGTCTAACAGAGAGAAAAATAGGAGTCACTTTCGAATTTGTGATGTTCCATTTTAATAGTTTTGATATATTTTTACCTCAGAGGTATACAATAGTAAATATAATACCATTAAATTACCAAGAACCAGTTCTACACAATGGCATAAAGCATTAAGTCCTACGTCGCCTATGAAAATATATATTCAATGCACAAATATTTACAGCGGAGATAATATACAAATAATAACAGGGTATAGGATCTCAAATGGTGTTAGATAATAGATAGATTTATCGTAATTATGTAAAAATATAGCTAAGTTAATTACTCTGCTTTTATTATAACTTTCTCAAAATTACATTCAAAATGTCACTACGCACATTTATGCCTCTCCTGTACAATTTTACTTTAGGCACTTTATGTTGTATACCTCTAAGGTAAAGATATATATACTATAGTTTTATAACATTAAGTACACTAAAAGTAAACAATCGTAATAAGCCAATACCAAAATTCGTGGCCAATTTTTTTTTTTTGCATATAACCGTACGATAAATTTAGCTTATTTGTTCCGCGTTCGCGCGTTTTTTTTCCTATCTAATCATAAGTCACTGATATTTAAAGTCGATAGTATCTTTAGAGAATATATCATTTAATATTATACGAATGAGATAAAACCAGAAATGTAACACAGATTTACTGCCCACCTAATCGCGTCTGGTGCTATTGTTACAATGACAATCAATCAAGTATAAAAATAAAAGTGACGTATTATCTAGCTATATTCGAATATGTACTAGCTTTTTCCCGCGGATCCGCGCCCATTTAATTATCGAATATCGCGATAAAAATGGGGTTTCTTGCCAATTCTTCTCCATAGGAATGAAATTTTGGAAACGAGATACTACAGTCATTAACGTAACGTTAAAATCCAGAGGTTCCCCCTACAACAGTCACAAATTCATAAACTTTATCATTTTGCAATTTTAGTATAGATACATGGGGCGTTGTACTTTTCTGCTGACAATGACGTGTGAATTGATGAAAAAAAAAAAATTCGTCTCAAATTACAGTGTTTCAAATTTTAATTTCACACGATTTTTTGGACCATATGGTTCATTTAATAATACTGAAAGCCTGCTTTTATTGTTTCTGCTTCTAAGAAAACCATTGTTATATAGTATTCAGTGTAACAGAGGTGATGATGTTACATAAGGATCTCTATTAAAAAAAACATATAGGACCATATAATATATATTTTTTTATTGAACTTTTAAAATATAATCACAAAATTAATAAGAATATAATTAACGTAAAGCTTCATAACTATAACCAAGAAAATATCGTTGGTTTCGACGTACCTATATGTTTTTTCTTGCTATCTTTTGTCACGCATTTCGCAAAAAAATATAATAGATATATGTATATAGCAACATATTTAAATACGTAATAGAAGGCTAGTCGTGGTCACCTACTTTACATATGGCCTTAGTTAAACTGGATGTCAGTTTAAACTGTTTTATTATCTAGCTCAAGCCAGCTAAAAGGGCCGTAACTAAACTAAAATAATAATAATGCGTGACCCACGGTGCTAATATTCTTTTATTACTTACTTAATACGACTACCTGTATGTAAGAACCTTTTCCCCCTTTTGTAGTAATAACAATAAAATTACACATCTCACAATTTTCTCAAGCTAAACAATGCATGTACTGTGTTATAACTTACTGACATATTTCTAACTACATACATGTTATAAATAATTTACACCCAGACACAGAATAAATGGTTGTATTACGAGTACACTCACTACCCAGTCCACACAAAGATTTGTTCTAGGTGGAAATCGAATACGCAATCTCTGACTTAGCAGTCAGGATCACTAACCACAGACCTACAGCCCCGCCCTTACGACTTCTAGATGATAAGCTTCCGAAATGTTAGACTTATGCTCGAATGTGAAAAATATAATTTGTGATGTACACGAAATATCGACTTTCGTTTTTTAGTTCATTTTCTTTTAAAACGAAATATTACGAGGGCAACTTTTTTCTGTATAAAACAAAACCCTAGGAGTTATAGAAGAATAATTGCAACAGTTATCTAAGTGCTTCAATACGTCAGTGTACACAATAAATATGTATATTATAATTGACGTTATTTGTGGCTTCAATTAAAGTCTGCATCCTAATTAATACGAATGATCTGTACTTTCTTGTTGCTTGTGATTGTTGTTCATTTGGCCTGTGTTTATTGAATTTATTCTTTAAAAAATTACATTAAAGAAAAAAATATAGGGAATCTTGTGGCTGAAAATGAATTAAATTATGATAGTCAAATATATATTTTTTTCAAATGAAAACATAGAACTTAAAACTGTAAAAAACTGACCCTTCTAGTTTTAAGGTATGAAGACTTAATGTTTAAATGTAACCCGCGTCTCCCAACGACTCCTGAATCTGTAGTACCAACGCAAGGTAAGGTAAAATTACATTTTTTAATTAAAAAATACATTTAAAGTTAGTCGATTTAAATATGCCGTGATGCATTGAAAGACTAATCGATTTTTATTGGAATAATTAACAATTCAAAAGGAGCTAGCAATGCTTGTTTACTATTACATCATATTATAGTAGTTTATTAACGAGGAACAGTTCTGATTATCTGAAGTGCAGTTTGCACTTCTAGACCCATCTATAATATAAACAATTAGTCGTTCGTTTACCTTGTAAAGTGGAGGAAAATGTTTAATTTCAACGATACTTGTTTAAACTGTAATTTGTAATTACTATGCTTTAAGAATCATGTTAATTACACGTACATACACTGTGTTTTCCTTGTCTTTATCCGCGAAGACGTAGACAGACGTATGCTCAGATTCTGCTAACTATATCTTTAGTTCCACTCTAGAGATAGATAGTAAGCACATATATTTCTAAATAAATGTACTTTTATATATTACTAAAATATATATAAGTTACGTTTTGTTGACTGAAGGAGTGACAGTTGTTGACTGAGACGCTAGTGTAGGACGTCTAGAGACCAAGGGTAGTTATGACATACGCAAGATGACAGCAGGAGTTGATTGCGAGAAGCCGCGGATTAAATCAAGTGGCGTGCTTTTGAAGAAACCAATATCCAGCAGTGGTCTGCGAAAGGCTGATGATGATAAATGAAATGCATCTAGACACAAACTTATTACAAGTTACCAATAGTGATGCGTGGAAACTCAATTCAATCATCAACCTCTTTCTTGGTTAGCAATTAATATCGTAAACCACTAGGTATATTCTATTTATTCAGTTGTTAAGTACCCATAACACAAGCTCTGCTTAATTTGGGACTAGATAATGTTGTGTGTAAGATGTCCGAAATATTTATTTAAGAGACGTGTGACCTACTTCAAGGAGAAGTGGACCCATTAGACCGAAAACCGTGTAATTTCGAATTTGAGATGTCTCATCTCGTTTCATGGGCCGATGTTTTCTTTACCGTGCAGTACAATTACAAAGAACCCTTAAAAAAGGTTTCCGGCTTTTCTACCGATTCTCTGGGCTCACGGTATTTGAGTTTTTTTTAATTTAAACCTATCAAAGTGACTACTCGGTCTGATGGAAAACATGTGTTAATTCGTAGTATTTTAACCAGTTTAATTGTTTCTCAATGTAAAAATAATATTAAATTCATTTTTAATACAATTTATTGTATAAAAATTTCGAGGGTCACACTGAAGGTTTTTAAAAACGTAAGTTTAAGGAAGCTGTAGATATTTGCTGTTTAGGTAACTTAAGTTATATTTAATTACCATCGTCGTATATTGATGTTAATCTTTTTTTAAGCTCAAGCTCTCATAAATAAGGACAAAATGTTTTTTTAACTGCTACTGCTAAAAAAATCCAACAGAATTTACACCCGCCTACAGTGTTATACTTTTTCCAAAACACTAATACAGCATAATAATCCTAACCCTACAACAACCAGCCTTGTGCTGCCCCGATCTAACGGCTTTCCCTAAAGTAGATATTTATATCAATTCCGCTAGACGAATAGAACAATTTAATGTGCAATAAAGTCGAAACCAATTGAGAGTCGAAGAAGTGTCGGCTCGGTGTCTTTTAAAATTAAGGAATATCCTTGGAATGTTATTAATAACTTGAGCTAAACTAGGGTCGGTAATATGGTTTTGTAATTCCGCAATTCCTAAAGCTAGCACACTCATTTGGTTTAGAGCAGGTCAAGACTCCAGATAATTTAATACAGTGGAGTTGATCCGAAAGTTTAAAACTTTTTGAACTTCGTTTATTTAATTTGAGTTGAAAATACTTTTAACTAATAAAAAATCTCTTTCAAAGTTTAATAAAAATATGCTATTAAAGTATCGGTAAATGATGGTAACTTTTTTTCGCCCTCATATTTCAGTGAAATTTTCGGATTAAGATTAAAGGTTAACAATTAGATTTAGGTTAGATTAAAAAAATGGTTGAAAAGAGAGATTATTTTTTAAAAATGAAGGTACTCCTTAGCTAGCTTAACGACTTGTAGTAGGTCATAAAAAATTAAAACAACCGGAGGGTAGTAGCACATACAGTTTAAAAGTTTTCATAGAGAAAAAGGAAGGAAGCTTCGACTATTAAATGACTTCACAGATATTCTACAAGTTATGTATCTACACATGTAATAACTTTGCAAAATATTTACACATTCATCGTGCACATTCACATCCCGTTACACTGTGTAACACCAGTATTCTTACAATATCGACCTTTGAACACTGTGCCAAGTCTGGTTTTATCACTGCACTCTGATATCGATCAAATTTTATTTATAGTTGTATTACACCGCGATGCAATTGAAGTTTTGTACTATTTTGGATTTAGTTGGCTATAAATAGCGTTGCTATATGTACTTGTGTGTACCCTTTCTTCATAATAGTCTTGTTTTCGGAATTACCGTGAAAATGTGAGAAGTAGCCAAAATCCTATTATGAAACACCTCAAAAAACTATAACACGACTACGTAAAAACTTTTGATAAAAATATCATTATTCACCACTTCCCATAACGTCCCACCGCTGGGCTCGAGTTTCCTACTTTAAGGCCGAGTGTGAGTTACGGACTGGCAAGACACGTTGTGGCTACGTAATCTTGCTGTTGGATTTTTTGAAGCCGCCCGAAGGCCTCCATCTAAGCTTCACTACTGTTATCTAACGCTAAAAACCAGAACTGCTTAACTAGACCTCCGGAGCAGCTAAGCACTCGCATAACCATATTATACCACAAACGGTCACCCATCTAGGTACTGACCGCGTTGTCGTTGCTAACCCTCGGTGATTTGATATGGCTACGAACGCTTGATAAAAACATACCCTAATGCAACTTTCACTATTAAAAGGTGTTAACTGTTTTTAAACTTTCGCGACTTTTACACATACTCATGTTTTAACTGTAAACGGGACTTATTCCGATAATATTAAAGGTTACGATACCTTCTATTTTCCGACGTTTCGAACGGGTTATACCGCTCGTGGTCACGGGTAGACAGTCTACCCGTGACCACGAGCGGTATAATTTAATATTATCGCGAATAAGTCCCGTTTCCAGTTAAAAGGTGTTATTGATAACATGTCACTGAGGTCATTATGTATTATAAAACTATTGACACCGTATTGATTGAAATCGGTTCCGTTGTTGAGGCGCTATGGTGCAGTGGTGGAATATACATGGACTGCCAAAAACATCAAAATATACATTTTCTTTTTTGCTATTAATAATATATCACTATTCCTTTTGGCTTCGGCTACGCTGTAATCGGCTAAAATGTGTATTGATTGCGTATATTTAATAAACGTATAGTTTGACAGTAACTTTATTTATCGCAATAGTCGTGGAATGCAGTTTCAACTAAATTCTAAAGTCTTAAGATTTAACAAGTTTAGTGTTAATAAAAAATAATGCATCAAGTTTCGTCAATGACCGAGTATAAAAAACATTGAGTGTAGTTTTGGTGTGAATTAATGTAAATTACGAAACCGTTTAAACAAAGATACTTCATTTGTGTACACAAAAGATAATATATATAGCGGTCAATGTCGTCTCCCACGTGTTTGAACGGAAATGGTCCAATTTGTGACCACGATATACGAACATGGCAGCGATTTTGTCGTGTCGTCACTTAATCAAACAAAACGATTGCAAAAAAACGTTAATATGTATGTTAGAAATGTGGCACGCAAATGTTTACTCATGTGTCATTTGTGCGATTGGTGGAAATTACGATGTTTACGTTTAAAGGTAAGTGCGATTACGCGTGAACTAACTCATTTGCGATAACGGTAGGAAATAGGTTTTAAGTGTTAAGCGACATAGTCCCATAAATGTTTTATACCTTTTACTTTGTACAGGGGAAGGGTGGTAAATTATATATTACCAAGTCTGAGCTGACGAAATTGAAAAACACATATCGCTGCTTTGCATGAATATACATACGCACAAAACAAAATTTTGAAAACACTGGTTTACAACGCAGCCAAATGCAAAATAGTCCTTATTATATATATATATCCTTATAGATTTTAATAATCTTTGATTAATGCCCTTACATTCTATTCTTTTATTGATCAAATACATGAAAAGTTATGACTGAAAATATTTTGTTTAATTTTCAAACAGCTCCCCTATATACTTTGTGATTTTGGTTTGTGCGAGTATTCATGTAAAGCAGCGATATAAGCTCGGCAATCTATACTTCTATACTAATAATATTTATTATAAAGCTAAAAAGTGTGTTGGAACGCCCGTAAGCTACGCCCATTCCAATGCAAAAATAATTTTTGAAATCGGTTCATAAACGACAAAATTAAATCTGAACATATATAAAAAAAAAAGATTACGACGAATTGAGAACCTCCTCCTTTTTTTTGAAGTTGGTTAAAAAGTAAATATCATTGGTACTGTGTTAGGTCTTAATAGAATAACTAACTTATAAAAGTCTTCTTTAATATATATGTAAAATAATCGCGCCGATTAAAAAGAGAAAGATGAAAGAGTTATTTCGAAGTGGTTTTAGTGGGGCACCGTGCTAGTAGGACACTTTTGCCGCTATGATGTGATAATAGAAAAGGAGTAGCTTTAACATGTTTTGATACTCTTATATATTTATAATATGGTTTATTACCAGTGTAGGTCCATGTAGCCAGTGCTACGTGGAACTTTTGCAACTAATCAACTATGACATTTACCAATTTACTCACTCACCAGTTCCATAACATGAACCTATTGGGTAAATATATTTGAAATGGAGGTTTATTTCGACTACTTTCATTATGCAATTTCTCACGGAACCGATGTAATTTACAATGTAACTACTGAAAATATTAGAGTGTCTTATGTTTTATTTCTTGCAATGACACAGAGAACGATATTATGTTGTCCTTAGAGAATAAAGGTAAATCATCAGAATCGCAAATCAGACAAATAAGGACACTGCAAAGACGTCAATATTTGTTCAATTATGGAAGCAACGCAAAGATTTGTTGTCTCAAAGAATTAAATGATTAATCTGAGAGTCAATGCGCAAAGAAATTGAGCTGTTGCAAAAACAACTTTAAAAGTTGGTGTGACCTTAATGTTTTGACGGATTTCTTTTAAATAGAAAACGGAATCCGTAAAACTGCTAAGTTAAACACGTTCTAGTAAATTGGATAACGGTTTGAATTAGTGCTTAACAGGTATTTTTGTTGATGTGTAACATCTGTCCTCTCTCGCTTTCTCTTACTTGGTGATCACTCCCAAGCAGGGTTATTATCACCCTCTAATTGAAGTAAGTAAAGAGTACTTATTTTGTAAGAATTGTTAGAATTAACTATCAGGTTGTAGACGAGATGCAGATTTTACACCAGTAAAATAAAGTAAAAACATTTTTTTACTGTCTCGGTAACGCTGTGTGAGGTCTCAGGTTCTCGATCTCCGGGTAGATCCAAATGTTTACTGTAACCAATTGAATTGCCTGCAATAAATTGAGTGTTTTCTATGTAGAAAGTATAGTAGGTGGTTAGTATTTATGTAGTAATATCACTTATGGGTTAATGTTAATGGGTACTAGACCCATAATTAAAGCTCTGCTCTGCTAGTTTGGAACTAAGTTTCATTGTGTTTTGAATGTCCGAAATATGTATTTATTTATTTTCAAGAAAAGATCATTCAAAATATAAACGCGTACAGGGTAGTGTGCATATTCTAGTGCAAAATAGCTCTTGCGAAAGATCTTTACCAACCACATGAGCTTCATATTATTGTATCTAATATGTTGGTTAGTAAAACCAATTTAAAATCTTTAGCATATACGAGTATTCATCGCTTTCAATCCAGTAGTTTATCTTTCTAAGCAGCTAATTAATTAACTCTAAACCGTTTAGACTTTCACCATGACCTACGAGTGGCTTGAAGTGAAATCGTTTCACAATAGACTAATTTCTTTGAGTGGGATGTGCCCGGCTGAGATAACGTCTGAACAATGTAAGTGTAATACCAATTTGACATGTCTGGAGGCTATCTTCAGACATGTCAATCACATGGACCTACTTTATTTAGATGTCTCTATAAAGGTTCTGCAATAAGTACATGTACATTGGCTGTATGTTTTTTTTGCTGTAAATAGCTTTTAAAAAATCCGCCTGTATTGATCATAGAACTTAAGTTCCTTGAATACTTAGCGCTGTTAAAAAGTGCTAAAGTGTGAGAAACCTGTGTAAGACACACCTAAATTTGTAAGTCATCCAACTGGTATTTCTGCACTTCTATTTTTAGCAGATTGTAAGAAATAAAACTCACAAAACTTCATTTACTCTTTTCGAATCTTCTTCTGTTTTAGCAAATAAATTTATTATTTTTATAATATAATATTTTAATTGGAATAATTTTTAAGTCGTCCACCTCTCAACCAAGGTCAGCAGCAGTCGAAGCCTATAAGTGATGCGGAAAAACTATATTTAGTATAGACTTAATTATTATACATGGTAGCTAATTAAACTAGGAATAATTAACTTAAATTATAATTTATATACTTCATATATTTGTGTGTATATCTATGTAAATGTGTATTATACCTATTAACCTATGAAAAAAATTGTCTAAAAATAACGCACTATTTTGCTACGATTAGTAACAATTTGTGTCGTCGATAATTCATCTTTTCTCCACGGGGAGACGTTGCTGTTATCACCAAATTTATTGAGTAAGGTATTAAGGTGTGGCAAACATTATTAGCTCCATGTTCCTTTGATTAGCAGATGAAACAGCGGGTACTGTATTCAACTCTTTATATTATCTCTTCTTTCTTTCTGCGTTGGTTTGATGTTATTTTATTACCGAACATTCTGAATTAATATCACCACCATCATTGTTTTTATTTTTCATCATGTCTTTCTCTATTCATTGAGATTTAATTTACGATTTACGTCACAATACTTTTCCATTCGCATGTGACGCCACTGACGCTTATGACGGGCTTCACTTATTTATTTGTTTTAAATCCTAGATGTTCTTATCCATAGAGTGGTGCCTATAGACTTACACATATATTGCTGGACTAGTTATTCGTTTGTCATTCAGATGTCATATCGTTCTGTCTTGCGGTCACTGACATGCGCTTTTTTAAGATAATAATATGCTGATTCATTATTACTATTTTTTGTAACCCTACGTCAGTTATCCGTAACAACAAATTTATATTTCGTTAGAAAAAAAAAATCGTCGATATTGTTTGTTTTGTTTGTCATGTATCGCAAAAAACAATTTGCGTTGTTGTCGACTTTAACTGTTGATAACTGTAAAGCTGTTCAATAAGTCAAAAGTCGTATCTGATTACGGAGGTCACTAAGATTCTGTTTAATATAACTAGTTATAATTAATAGCGTAACTAACACATTGATAAATATATTAATTTCACACTATTCTAAATAATTGCACAAGTAATAAACAAACCTTAGCTCAAGTATGTATTATTAAATTTATGAATATGTTTGCGTTCAGGATTTTTCTTGACGTGTAGAATGTAACTAGTTTTATCATAGCTTTACCATAAAACCAGTATATACTGACCCTTCTAAGTTGAACTTTCTTAATCAACAATGTTAACTCTGATTTCAAAACGTTGCAGGAAAACAGTTGAAACTGAATAATAAATATACTTTACATCTATTAATAGTTTAGTCTGAACAAAGTCTATATCTTGTTTGATATTCATTGGCATTACGTGATGCAATCTTCTATTTCACACAGGCGGAAATACATACACTTTCCTTGTCTTCACTTGATTGCCCACGAACCAATGTAATGGCTTTCTAGACAGATGAGTCTGTGTATAGTTTGTTCTGTAAAATATACACGTCCATATCACGAAAAGAGTTTCGTACCTAGCATTATATATTTAGAATAAAATAGAACAAAAACCTTTCGAAGGCGAGGCTTATGTCTCCAGCTATGGACTCTTAAAAGCTGTTGATGATGATTAATCCACATATTGTCCATAAGGTGTCAGCACTGAAAAATGACTATAATTTTAACTGAACCTTGTATCAACCCATCTGACCGTGCTATAGCAGAACAAAACCTTTTTTCTAATAAGAAACCTGTGGACTGCTAAAGTCTGTTAACGTGATGTATTAAATAATCGATCCACATCATCAGCCTGTTGCAGTCCTCTACTAGACGTAGGAATATTTGTATATTCCTTTCATCCATCTTGCCACCTGACCGAAGGGCGTCGTACTCTACGTTTGCAAAGACGCGGTCTTCACTACAGAACACGCTTACTGCAGCGGTTTTGCGACATATGTGACCAGCCTATTGCCACGCTCAGACTACTCTTACTATGTAACTGACTTTCAGAGCTATGTCAGTCACACAATAATCTATACACATTGCTGAATGTATTAAAGATATCGTTTTGATTTTGATAAAACGGCATCAAATAATAATGAAGTATGTCGCAATGACAACAAAGTACATATTACTATTTCCCCTGTCATTACATCACTTCGCAAATTGGATGATAGTTACAAAATACAGTGTCGTGATTATAGTTACATTAACGGCGTTCCGGTTACTTCCAGGTGAAAAATGAGACAGCATAAACACTTATTTAAAATACATAGACGATTCAAATACTATGAATTAACTATTGGAAAGCCTCAGCAGCAGTTTCAGTTGATTAGTAATTCTTTGATTATGGTCTGAGTTCACGGGGCGAAAGAGTATTTGAAGTTAAGAATGCTTCTGTGCCTACGGGCTTTAAACGTAAACTCTTATTCACCTATACTCACATTGTAAAACAATGGTAGATTAGTAGCCAAAGGCTGTAAGGCAGCAATTGCGGCCCGAGATATTTAGGCGCACCAGCGCAGCGAGGGCGCCTATAGTTCGTGGGTGCAATTGGTGCTTACAACCGAGCTAACTATTCTGCTTTACCTGAAAAAAACTCTAACGTAACGCTTGTAGTAGCGTATAATCAGTTCAAATTTAGTTTTAATAGATGGTTACATAAAACACATGGCCGTTGGGCTGAAGTATTCTCAAAAGGGAAACACGGCAAGTGTCCATCCACAAAATAAAACTACAACTTAATAAAGACAACCAGTCGAAGACAGATACGTGACACCTATCTGTTTCCTTGGAGATTAAAGAAAGGCTATGGACAAAGAGCGGTAGACATTCTATGACCGCAATGATTATACAACTATTTAGCAGTCAAACCCCTAACTTAGCATTATTTACTAAGTGTATATATGGGATAGTTGGTGCTTCCTGGAGGAGAGACTTTCTTTCAGTAGTAGACGATAGTTTTATTTGATTTACAATGAAAACTATGTATCACTAATCCAACGACAACATTACCACAAATCATTGCGTCACTTAAATTGCTGTACACCACAGCCCTTGTCTTTGTGTCAAACTGCAACAAAGTGAAATCGCGGCGAAAGCGTTTTCGCAACGCAAACTGTTTCTAAGCAGGAACTCTCTACCCAGATTTAAAGTGTAGCCTGGTCAAGATGTTAGAGGTTTTCTAGGTTAATACTGGCGCCTTGTTAAGATAAGGTTGAGAGACTGAAGTATATAAGAAGTTTCTGGTACTGAATCTCACCTATCTAGTTGTCCTTTGTTAACTTAATTAATATAAATAATTATAAACTTTATTGTCGTCAGTACTTTTACCTAGGTGACCGATTGGAGTCTATATTAGTTACGGAGCTCTGTCTGGGGTTATCGGTATTAGCATTTTGTTGTGATTTCAATACAACTAAGGGTGTTGTTTTAGCTCTTGTGAAAGGTTTGGATATGGAAGGCTCGGCATTGTTTTTACGTCGCTCTTTTTATATAGAGCACATTACTACATTTAATATCATCATCAGCCTACCGTATTCCACTGCTGGACATAGGCCTCTCCTATTGTAACCGAGGATCGAACTAAGTGGCTTGCAATTGGATAGGCCTACATTCAACATGTAGATGCATTACTATTTACTAGTTATAAACTTCTTACAATCCAACTGTCAGACATCACATTCACATTAACATTAGTACATTGTTTTGTTTTTATTTAAGACATCAGTTTAATGATTAACTTTTCAAACGTAGTCATAGTACTTAATAACTAAAAAGACTTTAAACATTTTATTATACGAGTACAAAAAACGTTATTGCTAGATACATATTATAATTGCAGATGACAAAACGTATACGAAACACTCAGATACATTAGAGTTAACTGATGCAATCTTATTTAACCGGAGGTCAAAATATACTATCTACTTGTTTTGGTCGGATGCAGTACGGTTGCATGAGTTGGTAGGTTGAAAGTAACACACGAAAGTTCAAAAGCAAGTCACTGGGTAGCAATATGCGACTTGACTAGCAAAGCCATTTATATCTATAGTCTTAATTTTGATTGATTTGTAACTATGCATTTTTTAAGGCGGACAATATTGAACCTGATTTATTTTATTACAATATATTGATCTTAGATATTCAGTGTAAGCAATAACTTATTTATTACTATACTAGCGGCCGCACGCCACTTCGTACGCATGGAGTTAATTATTTGCACATAATTTTTATTCTCCCTCACAAATGTAATTGTTATATATTTTGGATTAAGCATCTTCATTTATTATTATTCTCTTTATTTGATAATATTTACATATAAATTACATTTTTAAATATAAATATAAAAAATACATTTAAAAATATAAAAAATAGTAGACCACCGACTTCGAGTACAGGGACCAAGAAACCGGTGGTTAGGGCTCCAAAGACAGGAACCTCCTCACTATACGTGCCGTGTCAAGGAGGACCGCCTTCTGCATCAGACCCTTAATCCAGCCGTCCAACGTGAGCCTCTTAAGGTGTTGGTCGAGGCTCTTGGCTATCAAACCATGAACAGAAACGACTATCGGAACAATGATCGCCGAATCGACATTCCACATATCGACAATCTCGTGAGATAAATCCAAATATTTTATTTGCTTTTCTTTTTCAACCTTCACGAGATTCTCGTCATGAGGAACAGCGATATCGATAATGATTGCGCGGCGCTGTGATCGATCTATCATCACAATATCAGGTTTATTGGCGACAATAGTCCTGTCTGTGATAATAGATCGATCCCAATATAATGTAGCACGACCATTCTCGAGAACTGGGTCGGGCACATACCTGTAGTATGGCACCTCCAAATTTACAAGTTGGTATTTAAGGGCAAGTTGCTGATGTACAATCCTGGCTACTTGGTTGTGTCTGTGCAAATATTCACCGTTAGCAAGACGAGAACAACCAGAAATAATATGCCTGATAGATTCTCCGGGTCGGTGACATGCCCGACATATGTCAACCGTACCGTCCTTCAGTATATATTTCCGATAGTTACTCGTCATGATAACTTCGTCCATAATTGCACAAACAAAACCTTCGGTTTCTCCAAAGAGATCACCATACCGTAGCCAGGAAGTCGATGCTTTAAAGTCTATATCGGGCCCGTTCAAAGCCCGATAAAACCGACCATGAAGCTCTTTGCCCTTCCATACCTCCTTGCGATCATCAGTACTAAGTACTACAGGTTTGCGCCAATTCTCTTTAGCCAGAGCGAGTGGAGTGAGTACGTTATCCACTGCAACTACATTGCGATGCACCTCCATTTCGGTATTAAGAAAATATTCTCTGAGATTGTATATCTCGCGATTATGTAGGGTCTTGATATTTAAAAATCCACGACCCCCAAACTTTCGCGGGATGTACAATCTCATAACCGATGAACGTGGGTGGTGCATTCGGAATGCAGTCAGTAAGGTACGAACTCGCCTGTCAAGGGCATCTAGTTCGGTCTGAGTCCATCTAAGTATACCAAAGGAATACATCAGAACCGGCATGACCCAACCGTTGTAGGCTCGCACCTTGTTACCCCCTGACAAAAGACTTTTAAGGACTTTTTTCAGGCGGCCGAAGAAGCGTTCCCGCAACGTTTGCTTCACATCAGATTCTGGTATTCCCAAGGATTGTGAAAAGCCTAGATATTTGTAGGTTTCGGTGGCAGAGAGAGACCTAAGTTTTGTTGAATCTGAAAGTTCTAATCCTTCAGATTCCACAATAACACCTTTCTTTACATACATGACTGCACACTTGTCCAAGCCAAATTCCATTTTGATAGAATTACTAAAGTTTTCAGTAACCTTTAGTAACTCCATCAATTGTAATTTAGTGGGAGCTAGTAGTTTTAAATCATCCATGTAAAGAAGGTGAGATATAGCCCGGCTACCTCTCTGCAACCTATAGCCTAACCCTGAACCCTCTAAGAGAGTGCTAAGAGGGTTCAAGGCCAGACAAAACCACAAGGGACTCAGACTGTCACCTTGAAAGATACCCCTCTCGATCTTTACAAATACGTCGCTTACCGCAGTTTGGCGGCATCCAGGATAGCGAAGGACTGTCCTCCATTGCCCCATACACGACTTCAAGAAGGTGCACAGAGTTGTATCAATTTTATACAACTCCAGCACCCTCAAAAGCCATGAATGGGGAACCGAGTCGTAAGCCTTCTTATAATCTATCCAACATGTCGCCAAACCCTTACGATTACGACGTACTTGTTGGCTAATGGTCATATCAACGATAAGGAGCTCTTTAGTGCCACGAGTCCCACTTCTACATCCATTCTGAGAAACGGACAGTATCGAATTATTATTTACATGTGTAGTAATTTTGAGTCTCAGAATAGATGTAAGAAGTTTATATACAGTTGGTAAACATGTAATAGGCCTAAAGTTTTTGGGATCCATGGCACTACCAGATTTATGGAGTAAATGGGTTATACCAGTTGTTAAAAATTGTGGTAATGAACCAGAATCCAATGCTGCCTGGAATTGAGACGCCAAACACCCATGCGAGCTTCGGAACCACTTAAGCCAAAAGTTGTGCAGACCGCCTGGACCAGGTGATTTCCAATTTGGTAATGAACGGACTGCACAACTTACATCATCTTTATCAATAATGATTGGTTCCATAGTTGTTATGGACTCACATGAGTGTCTGACATCTCGCATCCAGTCACCATCTGTATGGGTGACAGGCACCGACCAGATACTACGCCAAAATTCATTTGTGGCATTTTCATCTGGCAAGTACCCATCGCGCTCACATGGATCCGGTTCTTCCCATTTCCGGTACACCCACTTCTCATTTCTTTGGAACATGCGATTCTGATAATACCGATTTCCACGTTTTTTGTACCGTCTTATCCTATTTGCCCATGCATAAACTTTTTGCTTCAAGAAGTCTATGCGCTCCGTGACACTAGACAAGTACTGTTGAGGACTGATGGTAGTCCCCAAGAATGCCTGTTTCACAAAGCGCATGACTCTCGGCCGCGTATTACCTGCCTGAAAAGCAGTTAATTTACCGATGAGTGTCCTAGTCTCAGTAATACGACGTTCTATTCTATACTGCCAAGCTGGTAAAGTATTTTTGGGTCGAGTAGCAATTCTGTCTTCAGCAAAATTAATACCAGCTACTCGACAAACTGCAATTGCCGCACAGTAAAGAATAGAATGTGTATCACTAACATCCTCGCTATTATCAAAATATTCTGATAATAACGGATTCAGGGCACTCACCAGTGCTAAATTTCGTTTATGAATGGGCAAACGGGGTAACCGGGGTCTGTTATGATAATCAAAATACCGGTATTTCTGAATCGCATCCTCCAAAGCGCTCCTTATTCTATCATTATATTGGGTACTCACGGATATAACTTCACTCTCCTCTTGTTCATCAACATTATTATTATGTGTTAGAATTGGTGTACCATTCACTCCCAAATCCACAGCATGTGACGAAGAAGGGATAGCCAAGGTATTCCGTACGTCCGAGCGTATCCTCTCAAGTACGGCCTCATCTAGCAGATGGCATCGCTGTATAGCCCGCACTTGATCCGACAATCGTTGTGCTGATACGTTGACGGCTGGCTCAAGCTCCTGAAACAGAGAGACTAGTCGAACACGGTACGCAGTAAGGTTTGTTCCCAACTCTGTAGCCCGAAAATATGCCCGCATGACGTTCTCATTTATTGTATGTGACCATTTCATGCGGCGCACACCACCACCGGTAGCGGGGACCCTTTTCGAGGTCAGTGGTCCTCGGGATCCCAAGCTGTCTGGTGGCCGGGTCCTCTCCTGCCGACGTACAGGTGTTGGCGACGTCGGCGGAGAGAAAAACTCGTCGCTCGAAGTAGAGCTCGACGCCTGTGCACTATTCGGAACTTCTATGATTTCCTCCATTGACGGCACGGCGGAGCGTAGCGACGAGTCCGGGGATGATTTTTGTGCTCTGCTTCTAGCTCTTGTTATCATCTTTAAAAAATTCTCATGTTTTATCGGTAATTATATTGGTTTTGACATGACGTTTTAAACGTCATGTCTTTAAAAACAGATATTACTAAGTTTTTCTTATTGCGATTCATTTTAATCCTGTTATTTAATTATTTTTATAGCATTGAGTCAATTAAAAATGTATATATTTGGTTTATATTGTAATTTTATATGGTAAAAATAATTTATTTCAAAAATATGTTGGAGAAATTACGATGACTTTAAGTGTTGCTAGTTTTTTTATTATTATTATTATTATCCTTCCTTATTTAAGGTTAAGGCCCGCGACACCAAGCGTGAGAATTTGTGATTGAACACCCACATACATATTTTACATGCACACAGACGCATCGCGCACTGTCGCATACATACCGTAGCAAGCAATCACCGACTTTCGGTTTTTTGCTTATGTTAAATATCCATCAACTGTTCGCCTTTGTAGAACGTATTTTAATGTCTTACAACGCACGCAATGTATCTTGCCATAACGTAAAGCCCGTAGGATTCATTCAGTACAGAAAGTCATAATACTTTCTGTATACCAATCGAATGGTCAAAGATTATAAAATAATTTTACACAGTATAAAATAAATTTGCTCGCGTGCATTGTCTGTCAACTCAGATCGTTTTAAATACGCAAGGTATTTAAATACGGTTTTCATCATAATTAAGGTTACCTTTTAAAGAAGATTTATTAATGTTATTTTATTATTTTAAAGGAACACATAAATAAAGCCAATATTGACAAAAGTTTACGAGTTACATAAATTAGGAATAACCTACAGTAATACTTTTTTAATTATACTTTTTTAATATTTCTTTATTATTTTATTTGTGAATAATAATTTCAAAGTAATTTGGAACAATGTAATATTAATCCTTATCATAATAAATACTGTAGACATTTAAAACAATTTTATTCTACATGAAATATGTAGAATAAAATTGTTTATTACACAATATTATTTAAATAAATATTTTATAATACGTCAGAGCGTTCATCCAGGTCGCACCCGTAATTGGCCGTAATCCTACACTAGTGACTCTCAGTGTAAGATTTTATTATGTCAATAATGTGTGATTAACGATACATGGTCGTATAGGCATTTAAAAAACATTTAAAATTTGACAAATTATACCCTCCTTTAAAAGCAATCTATCCATTGCTGCAAACATCATGAAAATTGGTGCAGTAGTTTTTAAGTTACGTTATGTTTTGAGTTTAATAGACAGGTTGAAGAGGCAGAGGACTGTGTTTTTTTTTTAATATATTTAATGCAAACGGCTTATTTACGCAATAATGTTACTAAAATAAATGTGAAAGTAACTCTGTCTGTCTGTTTGTCTGTTACCTTTTCACGCGTAAAACGCTGAACTGATTTTGATCAATTTCAGTATAGAGATATATGGGACCCCGAGAAAGGACATGGCTACTTTTTACCACGAAAATCGACACACTCGCGGGCGGAGCCATGGGCTAAAGCTAGTAAAACATAAATACGACTAGCGGTTTATACATACGTATAAAAGTGAAATACTAATCATCCAAGACCAAACCATTGAGTAGTATTACTTTCCATCATCAGCTGAACATCTTGAAAGATACGACTAAAGGTAACACACATATACGAAAGTAACTCTGTCTGTCTGTCTGTTACGCTTTCACGCCTAAACCACTGAACCGATTTAGATGAAATTTGGTACGAAGATAGAACTGAACTTGGGAAAGGACATAGGGTACTTTTTATCGCGAAAATAAAGGTAGAAGGGTTTGAAATAGGGGACGAAAGTTTGTGTCGAAGTTCCTTATTATCAAACATAAAATCAGGTAAGATTGTTTAATCTACCCTTACCATGTCGTGTGATATCAACGAATTCCACGCGGGCGAAGCCGCGGGCAGAAAGCTAGTTTATAATAAATAACAATAAATAAATATTTCAGACGAATGACACAGAATATCATCTACCAAATATTCGTGTGATCCGCAAATATTTATTTCGCAGTTTATAATACATAAAAATACTTTTTTGTTATAAATACATACATATTATACATAGAAAACACCCAAACTCCGAAACAAATATTTGCAGATCATACAAAAATTTGGTCCGACCCGGGAATCGAACCCTAGACCTCTTGGTTAGCAGTTGCATACGCTGACCACAAGACCAACAAGGCAGTATGATATATTACAATAATAAATAAACAACTATTTCGAACATCTTACACACGACATCATCCAGTCCCAAACTAAGCAGAGCTTATATTATTGATTCGACAACTGATATAAATACATAAACATACTTTTTTTGTTGCTTACCTATAGAATACACCCAGACCCCGAAATAAATATTTGCGGATCACACAAATATTTGGTCCTACACGGGAATCGAACCTGAATCCTTACTCAAGCAAAGTAGTCGCATGCGCTACTACTGCCCTCATCATTACGAAATGATGGCTACCAGCTCAGATATTGCGTCTGGAATAGCATTACAAAATAAAAAAATATATAATAACTATTTATAACGTGCTTATAAAATTTAAGGGTTTCCCTATGAACTAACACTGAAAACAGCCAACACCTAAAAAAAAAAATTTTGTGGATCTCTTAAACATTTGGTCCGACCCGTGAATCGAACCCGAGGCCTCAATCGCATATGCTACCACAGCGCCACCGAGGCAGTCATATAAAATGAATTTTAATAATCGGTCCACAATTGACAGAGTAATCAATGAATGTACAATAAAAAAAACACAAATAATACTCCTTTTTTGAAGTTGGTTAATAATAATTTAAAATATAAAGATTGGTGTGTCTATTCTCAGACCTACCAAATATTATCAAAAGTTACACACAGTCACGTCGTCGTATGTAAACAATCAAATCTCTGTGTGCGTGACAGTGCGTGTGGAGCTAAAAACGAGCGTGCGCTCGCCTTGAATATTCGGAGAACACTGAATTTTTGGATCGCGTGAACTCTGTTTTATTGCAAATTATTTCTCCATACTAAAATGTATGGAACTTTTGCCGCTAAAAATTAATGATGTTTAAGATTAAATTATGACTTTCTGGTGAGAATTAATAGAAACCTTAAATGCTTAATCTCTTTTTTGTACTTTTTTCTTGCAACTAATAAAATATTTATTTCAAATAAAGCAACATAATACTAGATTGATTCCAAACAGAAGAGGTCGATTTCGGTGATTTTAGTCACTGTTGATGATTTTTTTCTCGAAAATAAATAATCGTATTAGTAACTTTACTCGGTTTCTCTATAGATTGATTTATTAAGAAACTGAGATATTTTTTTTACTGTAAAATAATGAATTAATTTGTTTCTCTTGTCATAACCGTAAGTGCTTTTTCGAGCAATTATGGAAACGATACCCTTAATGTAAATAAGTACATAGTAGTAAGTAGTTATATTCAACTATTCTTATACTTCAATACTATTTAAAATCTTTCTGCCATTATTACTTTAACTTCAATAACATACGACTTTCACACAAACTTCCAACCCCGTTTACCGAGATAGAGTAAAATCCGGTCTTAGCGGGCGTCTACACCCTATTAGGAATCTACCTGCCAAGTTTTAAGTTTGTTGGTGTTATAATTTTTGAGATTTCGTGATTAATCAGTGAGTGGTATTTCTCGTTTATATATATATTTATAGATTCTATTGTTCTCTATAAATATATGTAGCGAAACAATAAAACATTTAAGGGGACAATGACTTCAAGATTATATAGGACAGCTAGCGGTACTTTTTAAAACCGTACTGTATGTTATATTTAAATTTAAGAAAACAGCTCTAGATACATATAAAACATCTAGAAATCTGTCTCCTTGCTTGAATTATTCATTCATTATACGTAAGTGTCTGAAATGATTTACATGTTTACTGTTTTATGTCGTGGTAACAAATTGGTAATATATATGTGTTTGACACATGACTAATGAATAATATATGAAATGTTTCATTACATGTAATATCAAACGTGACCGGTTTCATTACATGTAATATCATGCAAAAATAAATTAGTAGCGACAGGTCTAGTAACAACAGCTCGATACTCGATTCTTGAATACCTAAAGACATCTTAAATTTTAGCATATTTTGCTCTTTAATAGCAGTTTACCGAAGCTGTCAAACTGGTCCACAGTATTACTTTCAACAAGTATTGGATACTTAAGCAAGTCAACAAAATTATCCTTAAAGAATAAGATCGGTGTAGTTCTTGACGATTCTTTTAATTCTCTAATAATCTTTTCTTAACACATGTGGGTATAATTTTTAAGTAAAATCGTGATTTTTCGTATGGAAAGCTTTTCAAAATTAATATGCCAAACTCATAATGGAATATGTTTGTATTGTAATGTTCAAATGATTCATAGAAACTACGACTTAAGTTGTACTTTATTTTACTATTAGTTATTATTTCTAAGACTTCGTTTACTTACTTGCTTTATCATCATCTTAATAGCCTTTATTCTGCAGTGTATTTGGAGTCGGCTACTAGTTTACGTGAATATCAGTTTTTCCAGGCAGCGACTGGTATCCAACCTCCTAAACACTGAGTACGAACTGAATTCGAAGGTTTAATTGGTTTACTTATAAAACGAAATTTATATAAAATTTAATATATCTTAATAATTGTATAATTGGAGTATACGTGACTTGTCAAAGTTATCTTGCCAGACCCTAACACTCACTCACCTCAGAGGCGACCCGAGCAGCAGTGGGACATTATAAGTGGTTCATGTGACTGATAAATATTCAAGAATAAAATTAAATAACGAATATTGTACTAGTTGTTGTGAACAATTTTATATTTAGGAATTTTTGCGTTTTTCAGTAATGTAATAAGCATGTTTTCTGCCAAAACACATGGTTTACAAATCCAATAGCGAAGGCTAGGAAGGAGAAGACTTAGTAGGACATACTTTGGTACATGGAAGTGTGTTACACTACATTCTCAGAGAAACGCGATGTATTTTCAGTTCATGTGAGCTATCTTCATTTTTTATAACTATTAATGTACCTAATTTCTAAAAAGCTAAGAAATGGGGTTAGTTTTATTAAACCATTCTATCTTCTATAGACTTGACTTTTATCTTCGACTTGCAAAATAATTAATATCCTAAAGACGGTCACGTAATGAGTTTAATTGCATGTGTTTTGGACCGTAACAGGATTGATGTAGTACTGGTTCGGAAACACGATGCTATTATAACATCGCGATCAGTATGTTGCCGCAATTCGGCTGTTGCTTAAATGAGTTACGTTTATTTGTGTCATCCAAATAGATTTACGGTTCAAAATGTAATCTAAAGCGTTTCTCTATAGTTTTTGTCTATCTAAAGTTTGCGTGTAAGAAATTGCTTTTTAGTACTAAATCCGCTATTTTTAAATCTTGTCTCATGAATGTACGCAAAAATAAAGATGTATAATTAAGTCAGAAATGAAACTCCATATAAGCTCTCCTTAGTTCTGAAACAAAACCCTTATAGTTTCATCATGACCGCATGGACCGCAACATACATGGCTTATGTTAGTTATTGTTAGAACGCATAATTTAGCATGAACGTATAAATTATATTTAATACGCCGACAAAGTAATAACGAGCAAAAAATGTTTAGTAAGGTTCCTCGAATAAATTACTGTTTTTGGACGGCAGGGATAACTATTTTTTGTTGTCTTACCTGCAGTATCCCACAAAGGTATCCTTATTTTTCGATATAGTTTTAAACAATGTCGCTAGAATGTAAGAGGCCTTAGTGGAGTGAGTATATTGATAATAATATGAATTGCAAGAACGGTACTCATAATCAATAAGTCTTTGATCTTAATCTGGAGACAATGGTACGTTCAATACCATTGTTATTTTATAACTTTAATTAGATGCATTTCTGATGAATGAACATCTATGCACTACTAATTGAGAGTGAATATATTGCAAAACCAATGTTATAAATGTAAATTTACTTGTTCAAGAAAAAGATAAAATATTTAAATAAAAAGATAAAATTTAAAACGCTGTCTTCTATACTTTAAACGTCAAGTAACTGGTACTACTATCTCCGTACGCTGCAATCAAATGCCGGTATAAACTATTTTTAATAAGACGTTCTGATTGTGCCTTTTTAATCAGCTGTTACGTATTGCTTTGCGCTCCATATTTGTCTGTAAACATTTTGCAAGATTTAATATGAATTTTGTAACGAAATATATGTAATTCATATCTAAACGAACACTTGTATATACTGTTACAAAAGTTCTACAACAGTTTCCGAGATTGCGTCCTCGACTTCCTTATTTCGTTACAAGGAATTTCAATTCGCTCACTTTGTTTTATTAATGTTTGTCTTGGTTCGTCTTCGTGGCGCGCCTAAACATCATTAAATTTTCATCATTAACCTTTTCAGGCTCTAAAATGGCACACCACAGATATACATATCACCATAGCGGGCCTATTTAGAACAATAATCTCAAACACTTCAATTTAGATAATGCTCAAATCACATCATCCATCAACAGTTTTCAATATTCTACTGATGGACATTAGCCTCGCCTTCGAAAGAAAAAAGTCTAATACCCGTTTTCACCAACTATACTTATGCCATTACCTTACTAGGAGCCCCCTAACGTTAATAGCTTAATATACATCTATTAAGCACTTAAGTGGTGTCTATAAGAAACGAAAATATCACGCAAGGTCACATAACTCTCTCTAAGGCCCCTGCGAAAAGATGACAGTAAAACCATGAAGCGTTCCACATTTTCTTAGCATCTCACTAGGCCGCCATAGTGTCGGTCACCATTGTACATTGTCTGCATCCACAATGAGGATGGTGATCACCACCCTTGTAATCTGCTCATGCTTTCCAACAGGCAGAGTAAAAATTCCCTTAAATTAAGGGGACCTTGGTGAAAACAGCCATATATCTTTTACAATAAAGTTCTCGTTTCATCACCTAATGTGTTACTTGTTCCCTTAACATATTCAGCGTGTTAACTTTTGTGGCATAAAATTGTGATGACATAATAATATATGTTTGGTAATATTACCGGCATGCCTACACGCAATTTGCTGTCAACGTTCATATTTTATATTAAAGTCTTGTCTGTTGAGTGGTTTTGTTGTTAATATTACAATGAAATTTTGCTTTCATAACTTCTTTCATATTCCTCATATACATGTATCATCAAGTTCTGGTGAGATCTTTTAGTTCTTTTTTCTACGAGCCCAAATCATTGTCTTACCTAACTGGTAATAGTCAAAACCCGAAGCACGACACTACCGCCAGCAGCACATTAAGGTAGGCCGTGGAATCACTCAAAACCAACAGAAAGATACTATAATATGAACTTATTAAAAGCCGAGATTATACTCACATTTATTTATTTACAAAATAATATAGTTTATAAAGTATTTAAATCTGTATAGCCTTTTCATATAGTTTGTATTTTGACGTAGTTAGAGTAAAAGTTTATTAACTTGCTGACGCCGTGACTGATTAAGTAATTTAAATATACGAAAATAAACTTTAATTACGAATGATGTTGTGGTAATAATCAAATTACTTTAATAAAAATTTATAATATAATTTTCCTAGAACAAGATGAAAATAGATATAAAAATAGATTAATCAATTTAAGGTTGTTTAGTAACTATAACATGAATACCTTTTTTGTATATTTTTAGAGAACTCATGACTGCTTGAACAAACTCAGTCTAAATTTATGGGGCCGTTTAGAGAGAGTTAGCTAACCCTTAGTGATAATATAGTTTTCACCAATCTTTAGGAGACCTATGCTACTATGATTCCTTTTAAAATTGAGGGGCTACCTGCGTTAGGTGGCTCCTAGTAAGGAGATTATTTAAAGAATAGTTGGTAAAATGGGGAATCAGTATACCTACTTTAAAAAATCGGCCAAGTGCGTGTCAGGCCACGCACAGGAAAGGGTTCCTCAGTCACCCATAATGGTACATGGATTTAAAATCGTATCCAATGGATAAAATTGTTATGTTTACGTATTAATGCGTTAATTTTGTATGACGTTTTCCAAGTAAGCGCATTGTACAAGTTAAGCCTCCATAACTCCTGAACTAAAAATGTCATCTAATCCGTTATAGTTTTCCTAAGTTCATTGTATGGACCACCATCACGAATTTTACCTGATTTTTGGGGCCAGCCGTTTAGGTTTTAGAGGGGGGGACGCCCTGTTTTTACAAAAAAGTGCTCTTTAAAGTGGAATTTCTCGCAAACGGATACCTAAATCAAAAATTTGTCTTAGAAACCCTTTATTGTTTTTAAAAGACCTATCAAATGATACCCCACACGATGGGGTAGCCGCGAGAAAAAAAAACATCCCCACTTTCCGTGTAGGAGGGGTACCCTAAATAAAAATAATTTTCATAATTTTATTGTAGCACGGTAGGTCGAGGACGGACGGACGGACATGACAAATCTATAAGGGTTCCGAGTCATAAACTTCGGAACCCTAAAAAGGACTCAGCAGTTTTTACTGAGTAACCTCAGTAAAACTGCTGAGTTTTTTAGTTACTACAGTTAACCATACCATTGAAAGCTAGACTCAAGCAACACTTGTATAAATATCCTTTTACAGTTCTTAGTGTTAATTCTTTAGAATATTCTATTCAGACTTTAATTCAATATTCAAACCGTTTCCTTCTTTCTAATGTATGAATAATTCAGTATGTTCGACCTTTACGTCATGTGTCTGTATCCTTCACCACAACGTGTGGAATGGGTGGATGGAAAGGATCTTTATTAAATCTTTACGGGAATAACTTGTTTTGTGCGTGTACCATGTTTATCTATATGAATTAACTAGAACATCGTTCTCAATCTACCTAATTATAATATTCATTGTTTTTTTTTGACTGAGTTACTCGGTATGGCATCAGGTATCTGATAGCGAAAGCCTGGTCAAAATCAGTCTAGCCGTTCCAACGATAAGCTGAAACAAATAAACAGACGGACAAAATAAAAAATTTTTTTTTATATGTAATTAGTTTAAAACTGGTTATTTGAAATAACGAATATACACTTCATTATTACTTGTTTGTATAGATAACGTGCGCCTGTTACTTTAACTATAGCAAAATGCGGTATCTAAAAGAGTAAGTTGAAACTGTAAGGCGTTTTGGTTACTTCTCAAGTAACGGCTTATGGATTTTCTATTCCAATTAAAACTATTATAAATAGTTTTATATCCATATTACTTTGTTCTCAGCTTTTAAAAACCGTTTCATTTACCATTGTTTTTATATGATGCCGTTAACATGATTTAATTCAAAGTAAACTAAGACAGATATACAAAGCATCAAATAACGGCTATTATTTTTGCTCATTTACTCCTGCAGAATACCAATCTTGTGATTCATGAGTTACTATTAAAATTACCGTACTGTTACTTTTGCAATCATCTGCCCACGCCGCTAGCGTGGGTTTCTGCACTAGAAAGTATAACTGCAAATTGCTCTAATGTCTTATGAAAACTGTCTAGTCGTTATAGAGATGTTTATTGTCTATTTTTTGCAACATTGCTTTTAGATTGCATTTAGAAAAGTAGATTTGCAACGAGAATTTGGCAACTGTTTGGTATTCCATAGTCTTCGACAGCTTTCTTAAACAAAGATCTTCATAGATATTTTTTTTTTATCAAAAACTACCGTTTTCTTTTGTAAGTTTTTGTGGATGATATTTATTACTTGGTTGGAAGCTCTTTGCCTTGAAAATCTTAATGTTCTAAACAACTATTAATTATTACGGGTAATTCTTTGCAAGCGTTTGTAGAAACCTGAAGATAATTTTGAGTTTTATTTAAGTGTACACGACTACATTTATTTAAGTAACTAATAATGTAGTACATAAATGAAGTACTAACGTGTGTATGATTTTACCCACATTATTTTTCCTTGCATGTAGTCTCATCATTGTATAGTCTATACAATGTTAGTTATTAAAGTTATATTGGCATTGGAATGTTAGGTTATAATAAGCGACATGTCATACACTATGTACTACTTTAAATAACGCAGTTAGTCAATAGACTTAGCAATAATAAAGGTAAATAATCCTCTGTGGTTAGCAAACAATGTCACAAATATACATAAACTATATACACATACACATAAACTCTTTTATAAACTCTATTTAATGAATCTGAATACTGAACATTTTTAAAACCGCTTGCCAAACATATGGAGTACATCTATCTTCAGTCTTGAATTATTTCAGTCCACGTTGACAGATATCTATAGAGAGCAAACGACAGAAGCGATTACTGACAATATCTGTACTCACTCAATACGTAAACAGAAATAATTGTGTGACATGTGCGATCTTATAAGTATTTTTTTTGTATATTTATTACATATTTAATCGTTAAAATTACATTATTTTTATATTAGGCCAAGATCACTGGCAGGAGCTGGATACGAGAAGCCCATAATCGATGAAAGTGGCGTGCATTGGGAGCCTAAGGCCTGATGATGATTTATATTGGAAAATGAACATTTCTAACTGAAATGGAATTTTGAAATGGAAGTTACTATGAAGGAATAGGATTTACTGAAATTGTTCTAGGCAGCTAAAAATTTTTAAAGAAAACCAAGGACCAGAAAGTTCGGAATACCACACACTCCTGACCCATCTCACAAACTGCTTTATTTTTTTGGATTTAAAAGAAAAACCTAGATCATTTTTTAAAGTATTAAGATGTTTATTAATATACCTAATCGTAAAGCATGATTCCTCATGTCTCATGTTTGAGTGCTGCCATCTTCTTGTTTAGATAGAAAACTTCTCAGTCGAGATAATTGTACAGAAACTATTTTCCAGTGATTCAGCAACCGGCATCGCTTGTCCTTAACAATAACGAGGTAACCTTTGTCTGTTCATCAATTAGAGCCACAGTAACATTTTAAAAAGCAGTTGCAATATTATATAACGAGCGAGAGTGAGCTTTTGAATGCAATGCGTTTTGTTACTGGTTTCGCAAGTTCAAATTTACATGAGTCTTTAGCGAAGTATTTTATTTTACATAAGTAACTGTTTATTAAACAGCGTAATGTAATATTCAGTATATATGGAAATAAACGTACAACGGGACCCTATATATCAGACTCTAATCTCTATTTAATAGTAATTTCAAGCTTGTGAAACTATATTAATTGAGCAACAGATATGTTAAACTTATAACTTTTAAAAAACGTTGAATACTTACTTTAATTAATTTTAATTCTAAGTGGGAACGTCACAAACATACATGAAACGGACGCAAAGAACACAACAATTTGTAGATTTCACAGTGTTGTTATATGTGATTGAAGCTACAGATCTCGGGGGAATCGACAAGTTATTACATTACACAAAATTCTAATAAAAAAATTGAATCCTGTACTTAAACAGTCAGAGCCTTTGCAGTTACGGGGTCTTGATAATATTAACATAATGCACGATGTTGTAAATATTTTATATAATGCAATTAAATACATATAAATTTTGGTACATTATTACACCTTAAGGATGATTTACTGAGATGAAATGAAGTGAATTTTATATTGAAATTCTGAAGGCATTATACAATCGAAAGAGACGTTTAAAAACCCTAAAAGTTTAATCATTTTCAATTTATGAACGCATGGTTTTTGATATTTATACGATACCTCATTATTGACTTTTACAGTATCTTTAAAAGGATGGCATAATTAAAACCAACCAATTTATTGTTCATGGAAATTATATTAAAACTAACTGATGCCCGCGGCTCCGCTCGCGTCCAAGAGGTATGAAAAACAGATGTTAGCCGATTCTCAGACCTAACCGAAATGCACACAAAATTTTATACAAATCGGTCCAGCCGTTTCGGAGGAGTATGGGAACGAACATTGTGACACGAGAATTATATTTGATTTGCTGGTTCTTCTCTATAGGAATGATATTTTGGAATATAACTTTTAGGAAGTGCCTGAAAAGGCCGCCGGAAAATCTTGTATTATCATCATCAACAAGCTTTAACAATCCTTTTTTTGGACATGGACTCTTCTTGTAAATGAGGCACTGGTCTACTATACCACGCTGGCCAAAGGGGTGGTATGGGCCTGCGTAATTTGCTTCCTTATTCGTCTTTTACGACACGCACGGGGTAGGTTGACTCTGTATAAGAAGATCAAATTAACCCCACCGCGTAACCAAACTAACCATAATCTTCATTATGTTCTGATTTGGAGCAACAACTGGTTTTTGCTCTTGTTTTACTATCCTTAATTATAATTATTACACGCGTATTTTCGTTAAATTACATCAATATGTAATTTTTCACATACCTGCACCTATCCTTAGGACTTATTGTACATAATCATTGCGTTGTTGTCTTCAGTGAAAGTGGGACATTACCATTTTAATGCCGCTCTTACTTATAAATGTCATAACAATAAAAAAATGCTATTAAACATGTTGTATAATAATGTTTCGAGGTCAAAACATTATTACTTAACCTATAATAAAAAAATTAAAATAGCTGCATTTCATTAACAGCCTTTAACAGTCATTAGAGTTCCAGGGAGTTCCAGTTGCTTTCGAGGGTATTACCTGGTTTCCCGGCTCATAGTACCCGAGACGGCGTGCGGTTGATTCGAGTACGACATGGCCACCAGCTGGTGGCATCCCTCGAGATTTCCCCTCTTTTAAAGGTCACTCATTAGAAAGGAGTTTTTGACCTACTATGGCACGCAGACCAGACTGGTTGTTATGGGAATTATTTCAAATGTTTACTTCAATCACTTCTAAAATTAACTATCAATAGTTTTCATTTCAATCTTTTAATCCTGTTCGTTTGCTATTTTGGGTTAAACTATTATTAGTTTCAGTTGTCTAGTATCTACCCATAATACGAGCTCTGCTTAGTTTGGGACTAGATGACGTTCCCATAATACGAGCTCTGCTTATTTTTAAAGAAGACTACAGGGTGAATTTTTGAGACGGGACAGTAAGGGCTAGTACCTTAACCGTTATAGTTACAGGAAAACGCTTTTAGAAGACTATCTATAATTTTTTAAAATATTCTCAACTGCATTTACAGATTTTGGAAATAATGTACAGCCAGCAAGAAAATGGTCATTTTAAACAAAAACTTTTTCTGATGCCAATCGATCCTGTTTCCTATAAGGATCAAAAGTCTCTACTGGACCAACTGAGGTTTGAGTACTAGAAATGTCAGAAATCGCAAAAAACTTTTCCCATACATTTGTACGGAAATAAATAATTTTAATATGTATTTTAGACACAGACAAACATACATTTAGATGATCTACGAAATAAATTGCTCAAAACGACCACCGCTTTCACGAATACATAAGTTCACTCATTTTTGTACTGAGCTCGTAGCAGCTGATAATTTTCTTGGATAGATATCATTTAAAATCATTGTTAATGCATCTTTCAGCTCTTTTTTTGTAGACTTCGTTTTTAAGTAGCCCCACAGAAAAATATCGAGAGGCGTTAGATCGGAGCTACGAGGTCGCCACTTTGTTGGAGCATGTGTACCTATCCACTGTGAGCCGAACTGCCTATTCAAACTGGAATACCATTCATCATACGCGTTTTGGAGATTCTCTAAAGAAGAGATTCTCTAAGAGTTAAGAGTACCTTCAGAAAATTCCATCATTACCACTCGATACTTGTCGCAGTGGAGACGATACTTATTCCCGTACCACACCAATGCAGATTCCGTGTTCCTATTATTACAATATACGCTTAATACAAAAGATGCATTAACAAGGATTTTAAATGATACCTTTCCAAGAAAATTATCGACTGCTACTAGCTCAGTACAAAAACGAGTGTACTTATGTATTCGTTAAAACGGCGGTCATTTAAACCAATTTATTTCGTAGATCAAATGTAAGTTATGTTTGAATGTGTCTAAAATACATAATAAAATGATTTATTTCCGTACAATTGTATGGGAAAAGTTTTTTGCGATTTCTGACATTTCTAGTACTCAAACCTCAGTCGGTCCAGTAGAGACTTTTGATCCTTATAAGAAACAGGATCGATTGGCATCAAAAACAAAATTTGTTTAAAATGACCATTTTCTTGCTGGCTGTACATTTTTTCCAAAATCTGTAAATGCAATTTAGAATATCTTAAAAAACTATGGATAGTCTCCTAAAAGCGTTTTCCTGTAACTATAATGGTTATGGTACCTACCCTTACTGTCCCGTCTCAAAAATTCACCCTGTATACCATGTGTAAGATGTAGGAAATATTTATTTATTCATATTTATGATTAGTTTACGAGTCATTTACGTTTATATATATACCAATTTAGTTATGTCCAAAAAGAGTAATCCACATTTATCGCTAGCGAAGCCACGGGCATACAATATGTGTATATTCAATAAAAAATTGAGTATGAACTTTCTTATCCATTTTGTAATATACACCGATAGAGCACGCACAAACATTCCCTCACGCGTAACTAAAGGTTGTTTTATGAACGTCTCTGTGATAACATGCATTATTAATATATCTAACGTAGACGTGATATACATAGCACTTACATACGTTTAGTTTATAATCAAGCGAGTACTTTCTGACGTCGTATATACCATACATTGTTTTATACTGTTTTCATCGCAATGCTTCTCACAACTGTACGGGTGGTCTAAGTAGGTTTAAACTAATTAATGTGGGTTCAAACCAACCAATTAAATCAATACTTTTTATCATCATCATCTCTAAGCCCCAAATTTCTCCACAACAACCATCCGCTGCACTGCCCCCGTCCAATGGCTTCCAGCGACCATCAGACCACCTTGTGGGAAGCCTACCACAACTGCATCTTCATTTACGCGGTCGCCACTTTGTGGTATCAATTGATGATTGTGCTGAGTCTTGATGTTTCTAAAGTCCCCCGCGACAAAGATATTGCTAAAGCGGGAGTTGTTTTTTTTTCAAAACAGAATCAACCGCCATAAAAATTGCTACAAACACATACCTACTATGTACTATTATAGAAAATGATGAAGCTTTCTTTTTAAATCTGCTAGTCATATGAATAAACCGTTTTTATCACTCAAATCATTCGGATGAACATAAAAGTTACTTTGCGAGATATAACTAATCAATGCATAATTAGATAAAAGTAATAGTCACGGTTCCGTGTGGTGACGTATTAAGAATACAGAGTGTCACCACCCCTATTCATCCCGCGGGTGTCGTACAAGGCGACTAAGGGATAAACTACGCAAGACAACATCGATGCAAAGAGACGGAAAACTTGAAACCAACCCTATACCAACCCGTCTGGCCAGCGTGGTATAGTAGGCCAAAACCTCCTTTTCAAGGAGAGGCCTATGTCCAGCAGTGGACTGTTAAAGGCTGTTGATGATGATGATGATGATGAATAGTCACAGTGAGAATAGCTAAAGCATCAATCAAAATTATTTCGTTTCTAAAGAACCATTGTGATTTAATATAAAAATATATTCATTCTGAAAGAAATAACTTTACACTTGAGAAGTGTAAATGACCGCTGGATCTTCAACTTGACATAGACAAACTGAGTACACACAAAAATACAGTTACACTCAAAGAGCATTAAATCATAGTGATCCTGTTGTGAGGTCCTGTCGTCGAAACTGGTTTAACTTACATACAAGAATGTATGGTGTGTCAATGGTATGGAACGGTGACGCATGAGTGTTTCATTAACTCAATAACGGTATATATTTAGTCCTAAAGAATTTTTATGACGGGGAATTTTGGAGGCTTACGTAAACCGCTCTCTTTAGTACATGTATTATCATTTTATCAAATACTAGCTTTCGCCCGCGGCTCCGCCTGCGTATAGGTCGGTTATCGCGGTAAAAAGAAGCCTTTGTCCTTTCTCAGGTTTTAGACTATTTGGGTACAAAATTTTATGTATATCGGTACAGTGGTTTTTGAGTTTATCGCGAAAAGACAGACAGACAGATGCGGTGGAGGATTTCTCATAACAACAGTCCATGTAGCACTATAATATTTATACCGAAGAAATCTAAACTAACAAAGCTTTAATTTATCTTAATTTATTAATCCAACTAATCCTTAGATTGCTTTCTCTGAAATTAATTGCAATTTAAAATACAAATGAATAGTAAACACCAACTTTAATAGGATGAGTGAAATTTTAGTTCAAATTATTTAGGTGTTCATAATGTAAAAGATATACAATGAGATTAAATAAATATGTGCAATATATAAACTATTCTTTAGTTTAATAAAAACTACCCGAAATTATTCAACAAACATACTACAGGTTTACTTAAGGCTGCTCTATAAGGATCTTATTAGTACTAACTACTACTACTACTACTAAATTAATGAAGAAATGAGGAACATTCTACTACAATTGAAAAGTCTTGAACTTTAATTATACTGTAACATAATAAGGTGTCTTAGTGTTACTTCTGGAATAAGCAAGATCTTTATAGAGCAGAAGTTTCCACTGTGTTTTATTTACTTAGTTATATTTCTTCTTACAAAATTAATCTTATATATTTGGTTTTTTTTAAACACACAAGTTTCTGTTGTATCTCATTTATTTCTATTTGTACATAGTTGAAGCTACTAAAATTTCTCATGAATACACAATAAAATACAAATAAGTACACCATACGCAGAGGCATTATTAATAAACAAACACTGTTCTTTACATAAGTTGAAGACTAAACATATTATACAGTACAATGTATACAAACCCGGTACGTCAATCAGAAACTGTAGAGGTGCTTTAGATTATCATAACTACGTATCTGACAGCTGTATCTACGTCATTCGTGACCTCAGTATATAAGTGTAATAATATACTCAGCTTTTTTCCACACCAGAAAAAAAATACTAATGTGTTTCCTGATAGAAATTTTTAATTTGCGAACGAACGAATATAAGAAAAAAAGTTACGTACTTTTGAAACTTATTCATAAACTAATAGAATTATTTGTATCGTGCGTTGGGAGAGACCTGCGTTCAGCAGGATAAATAAGATGATTTGATTTGAAACATTCAATTTTTCAATTCTATTCAGTTCAATTAAATAAGTCTTTATTGTGGATCATAGCTAGGTACATAATTTAGATGTCATGATATATACATTGCGATCAGCCATGTCCCGCACAATGGGCATACAATAATTTATTTTATATCAAGCTAGGTTACAATAATATTCAATTTCACACAACTCTTTACACAAAATATCATTAGTAAGTGATAATTCCGTTCATGGACAGCATTTCAAGAAGCTTTATGGATCTTGAATTGCAGACCTTCGACGTAGGAGTACAATTTTATCTAATCAGTATAGCAAATTTATTCAAAAAATCTACAAAACTTGTAACTCAATATATTCTTAAGGGGAAAGAAGACGGACTGTATTTATAACTAGTACAGACATACATATAAGTTATAAATACTGACAAATATACAGGGTTACAGGAAAAGTCGTGCTAGATCCGTTAAGAGCGTCGAGTACCCATCTTTTCTGACATATTTCACTATTAAACACCCTACCCTAAACTTAACCCTTTTCGAGATATTCAACTTTTATTTTTTTTTATTGAAAATTGCCGATTATTAGGCTACAACATTTATTACTATAAGAAAAAGTGGTGTGAAAACCTTTAATAAATGACATTTCATGCTTAACTAATGTTTTATTTTACTTTTTTTGGGCTAAGTACAAATTTCTTCTCCACTGTCGCCTATGAAACTGAAGTTTTTTCAATGCATTTGAATAAAACCTTAGATTATTATTATACCTCGTTAGATAGCTGATGAAACGTAGATATTTTAAAAAACATTTTACAACGTTAAGTTTAGGGTAGGGTGTTTCATAGTGAAATAAGTCAGAAATGATGGGTACTCTACGCCCTTAACGGATCTAGCACGACTTTTCCTGTAACCCTGTATACGTACTATGTATAATATTCTAAATTCGAAAGTAACTGTCCGTTTGTTACACTTCATAGCTAAACCGCTGAATCGATTTTGATTAATATCGGTGTAGAGATAGATCGGACCTTGAAGAAGGACATAAGCCTATTTTTAGTAACGATGACCATCATACACGCGGACTGAGCCGCAGGTAATAGCTAGTGATACATTATTAGCAACAATAAAAGTAAACCAAAAAGTATATGCCCTTGTCATAACATTCTTAAAATTTTGTTTTACGGAAACAAACATTTGAAATAAATTCAGATAAAACAAAATTACTACAAACTTATATTCAGGATACATGTAATTAAAGCCTACTTTACTAACAATTACAATATTTGCATCTGTTTAATTTTAAATAATCAAAATTATGCAAATATTTACGCACTATCAATTTTTGTAAATTGATTTCCGCTCACGAAATTTTAATAAAAAATTTATTAACACTCACGGATTTTGATTTTGATTTCACTTCTTTTAAAAAGACAACACCAAAGTAGGAATAAACAACCCGTGTCGTGTGAACTTTATAAACATACATGAAACGGACCCAAATAGCACCGAGACTCGGAAAGTAAAGTGTAACGATTGTTTAAATGACTCATTAAAGCATCGATCATCGAAAGAGCAACTGCTTTACGTCGCAGCATTGGAAAGGCAAATTGACGTTATGTAACTTTTTATTGAGTAAGCGTTCGGTGAAAGAAGTTGTTGCTGGTAAGCAGCTGCAGTATTGCATACGGCTCGGCTGCGAGCGGTCAACTCCGCAACTCCGCGATCGTTCACCGCGTTTTTGTGGATGTGATTGTGCAAGTTTCTGTTCAACACTTGTTGTGTTTGTGTCGATGACTTAAGTATGATACTTATCAAACGTTTTATAGAACCTTTAAAGCTGTATAGATTTTCTATTGATAACCTCGAGTGCCTACGTTTACCATTATCGATAAAATGGCATTGTTAAAATTACTATGTTGTAATTTCCTTCTTCTACTTTTTATTGTTATCTTCAGCTATATTTCCGAAACCGGCTGACCCTATATTAATAAATAATGCGAATTGAATGTTTTCTGTAAAATAATAATAATAAAACAAACATTACTTCGTTCACAACAAACAAATGTAAACCATAATCTAAATGGTAATAATTGAACGATTCCCTATGAGTTCAATTAGTAACAGATGGATAAGAGATATGAAATGTCAACGGCCGCAACTCTGTTTCGTTCTAGTTACCTCCTGTAAAAACAACTTTTTATGCGTCAAAAAGAAATTTATTTTAAATAATTACATACAATTATTTAGGACTTTCTACTAGCTGTGTTGAAACTTTTATATCCAACCATAACGACTAAATAATTTTATCACATCTCATTGTTAACACATTGTGTGTCGATGAAACGGCCAGATTAACCCGTCGACATGTTCAAGAGTTACAAAAGGTTGGTAATCACTGGATTAGAAAGCATGAGGCGTTGCACTACCTGATTTGTACACAGTACTGAATAGCTAACGGCACGTGAACCACATAACTGTCCTACTTTGATTTGTTTTTTAAAAGGATCAGAGTTTCTAACTGTTCTCGTAATAAGAAGTGCCTTTTAAATATCTATTTAATGCTGTTTTAGTAAGTTCATTCTTAGTACATTAATGACGAAATTGGCATGATTTAGATAATACTTATAAGTTCGCCACGACTTTTGTTTACCATGTCGTATATAATACTATATAGAGACATATATATAACAACTATTACAGTACATACTGTATTTGTTTCTCAGTAACTCACGGAGAACAGACAGTCCAATATTATGTATATTACAACAGTATCTTGAGTTGTTGCAAAGGACTTAGATGGTCCTAAGTCATTAGTAATATCAATTAGCCACCGCAATTGCATGAGAATTTTCCATGAGATTATATCCTTAGAACCATTTTATTCTGTGGTCTGTGTATATAATGATTTAACTAGTAGGTATTTACTCTACCCTTATGTACTTCATGTTTAGGGCTATGTATTACCCATTAAAAACGACAAATATTTACATATTTTGTATGCTTAGAAAACAAAGCCTATGAATTTTGTCGTATCTTTTTATAGAAGGCCATTAACTTAAATAGCTTGTTACTTGTACATATACAACTTTGTGGCGTATTATGGTCAATTTTTAGAAATCCACTTAAGTCCAAAATTATTGACAAGCCTTTAAAGATATACTTGAATTTAATTGTAAATAAACATTCATTGAATTAACTTTGAAACGCAGATCACCGCCTCGAGGTCATTCACTCATAGGAGGACCATGATTCAGACTTCCAATCCATCCAATTAATGTAATATTCCATCCATTTCTGGCTCCATATGAAACAGGATATATCTACACCAACTTCGAACCGTTAAATGAACCCTATTGCGTTTAAATAGAATACTAGTTTCTTTACAGATTCATGTCTAGTGTTTTTTATTATTTTCGTAAAACGCGGTAGTTTACTGTTTAAAAAGACTGCTTCAAAAGCTTTCAACAGTCTAAAAAACGAGAATGCCTATCGTTTAAATGAGTGCTTAAATTATGAATTCACTATAGATCTTAAAATATAGCTTGATCTCTGCCAGTGAGTGTGAGTGAGTTTAGGGTTGGATTTTGATATTGTGTACTGTGTATTTGATTGTATTGTACTCAATTTGTGATTACACTGGCACTTAAATAATAAAAATATAGGTGATAAAAATAAAATCACAACACACACACACATCACAAAGTTACTTCGACGGTTTCGTTGCTATCTGTCACAAAATCAAGCGATGTTTCAAGGACTTGTTGCTTCGAAATATATGAACGATCAGATATAGGACAGAATCCTGTTTTTCTTGTAAGGGAACTTTAGAATGTTTCTTTTCGATTGCTTTTATCACGCCAATGTCACGTTACTCAGAAAAGAACAAGGCAAAAACAAGTATAAATTGTTCTACCAATCTAAATACAGGTTGTAAAGTGTACGGCTTTACAGGTAGGTACGTTAAACTGAATATTTTTTAATAAAAGTGAAATTTCTTGAATTAATTCAATGACGTTTGTAGTTTTTTAGTTCTGAAATATATGTTGAAAGGTTATTAATAATTCTCGTCCTTTCTCTGCACCGCCCAATCGATTAACTGGTAGAGAATGCCTTAGGTAAGTCTATTGTCGCCTAAAACTGAAATAAAATAGTTTGCTATCACTGTCTGTCATTATCATGATCTTCAAATTGGACTGAAAACTTGTATAAAACAGTAAACAGCGACTGTTTGTTTAGCATTGACATTGCTGATATTTATTTAATTATTCAAATGAAGTTTCGTCTGAGCTCGATCACTAAGTACATGCATATTAAATGTACAAAATATACCTGTATTATTTAAACATCTTTTGTAGATCCTTATATTTATTTTGTTTACTTCCGTATTTGAATTCAACCTTAATAATGTTTTTGTGATGAATGTTAACCCTCTCTTGAGAGGAGACCTGAGCCCAGCAGTGGGACGTTAAGGGTTGTTGATGTTGATGAATGTTTTGTCTTAGTAAATATTAATTATAATAAGCCTAATATTTCCTTTATGTGTTTCCTAGTAAACTCAACGTAGAGTTTACAATCAATGTTGCTTCTAGGTTTATAAGGCTAAATTATCATCTCATCTGAGCTGTAAGACGCCCACTGCTTGACATTGGCAAATAAATATGAAGAAATTACATAGAAATTGTTAAATCATTACTCAAAAGCGTCTCATCATAGCATTCTTCTTGTAATTTATATTAATTATCTAATTTAATTGCAAGAAAAGAACTGTCTATGATAATATACAATTAGTAAATATTTTGCAGTATTAGATTAAGCGCATTATTTTTATTCGCTGAGTAGAGCTGTGATGGACTTAGTACACTAAACGCTGTCGTGACCTCGAATAATAATAAAAAAAAGGGAAATCTCATTTTAATGATTTTAATTAGCAGTTTTTCGTACTGGGTATATATTTATTATTTACTACGTGAACAGACTGTGAAGGTGACATGTTTTTTTAATTTTATTACACACTACACACATTTTTTACGATGAAAATTTCAATATTATTTCTCTTGAAAAGTTCTAAAAAAAATCCGCGATTACATGTCTATCTTTTAAGGTTGGCTCTCTACAACCATTTGTTATGGGGAACATATTTGTTTTCGCGGTATAACATTACGGTACGGGCAATAGAAGACGCAAACGGGGCTGCTTGTGTCAGTATTTTACTAAATGCATATGAATGTACTAGACTTTCATATGCATTTAGTAAAAATCATAACTTGATATTAAAAACAGACACATACATTTTATTTATTTGTATAGAGTGTTGACAGAACTACCATGACTTAGATTATTAGTTATTATTTCTAACAGACCCTATAGTAATAGGGTCTGTGCCAGAAATAATCACTACAAATAACTTTCATTTTTTAAATTATCCGCAACTTTAATGTTTATACAAGTATTTTCAATTTCCTTCCTGTATTTTTTTATAAATACTCTTCAGTCTTTAGTGATTAGATTTCTGTTTTGTTAACAAATGATTTTTCTTTTTTAACTTATTTTCCTTTTCTACATTTTATTTGGGCTCATTTAGGTACAACTGGTTATTTGGTGATGAAACTATTTAAACTTATCTAGTCGGTAAACAAAAACATACAACTTAGCAATGTAAGACATAAAAAAAAACAAAAGCAAGCTCACTACCCGAGGTATATCTTAATCTATAAACAGGCTATATTCGCGCCAAAGAAATCGCCACCAAAAGCTAAAAAAAGGAGATGAGTAGTCCCAAGTACACCGGTAAACAATATACAATTACAGTTTCGACTGAATCGATGACTAACAAAAAATGAAAGTAGGTTGTGGTCTATCGACCCGGACACGTGAATCATTTGAAAGCCTTGTGGGTTGCAGAAGAAAAACGTCTCTATTTCCTTTTGTTTAAAGATACTAATACATTAACTTGTTTCGTCTTTTTATACTTTCAATTGAAGTCTATAGTTTAATTTTGAGTGATTTGCATAGTTCTATATGCATTAATTTATGTAAGCCAATCAGTGTTTTGTTACATTCTCGAATTAGAACAATTCGTCTGTAATTCCAGTATGTTCTTGATTAAGACCGTGTTGTTTATTTTTAAAATCGTCGTCGTCTTCGTACTTCCGTCATAGACATCGGTTAGGATTAATGGCTGTTAAAAAGGATTCAAACTATCGCATTTCTGGTTTGTAACAACACATTTATTTTTAACATATTTTGACCGATATTTCTATACAAACGTAACATTTTTTTTGAGATTTTGTTTCTGATCGTTCAGTTTAAAACGCCTTTTAAAAGGTATCATCTTCTTATTAGTAAGCTCTACTTTCTGATTAGTCTCATACAAAGTTATAACTTTAAGGGTAAAAATGAAAAATACAGTTTAATATAAAACGTAAGAAACGGTTAATTTTGTTTTGTAAACAAATGTTATGGTCAAGTAGTACTAAAATACCATCAAGAAAATAGCAAGGTATATGTTAAACTAGCTGGCCCGTGCCTACTTCGTTGGGCATAACTTAAATATACATATGCTGTCATTGACTTTTTTGTAGGCATTTTCAAGCTCCACATCTTTTCTCTAGAACTCAAAAATATATCTTTCATATTTAAGGCAGCGTTCGTAAGAAACGCTTTCATTCGACCGTTTTTTCTCCGATTCACTTTGCGAAACGGACTACCACGTAAAAGCCTTTTTATTTTTCGGTTTTTTATATAACCTATGACACTCAGCAATAATGTGGCTTTCTATTGGTGAAAGAATTTTTAAAATCGGTTCAGTAGATCCCGAGATTACCCCTTTAGTCCAGGATCCCTGGTTCATTTTTAAAAATGATTACTATCAAGCTAATTTTCCGTGAGTAGCTTCGTTCCGATGAGACGCCCAACTTTTCCGGTGCGAAAATTCTTGGTTGTGGTAGGTAACAGCGATAGCAGGGATAAAATATGTTGATTTGATGATTCTCAAAAAATTATTACTAACAGGATTTTCTTCGGTTAAATCTAATGATAGTTATCTAAATTATTAAAAAAAAAATTTGTCCTACAAATTATATGGTTTGATCAAAGAGTACCCCTTTTTCGAACATGTATCGATAACGAGGTCACCAAAAATGATTACTAACCAGCTGTTTTTTTTTCTGTTACATAGTTGATATTTATATAATTGTATATATTCATTGTCCTACAAATTGCGTGGTAGGTTATCCCGGTCCTACGCTCAAAAGTAGGGTAGAAATCCTAGATATAAAAATAATTACTATCAAGCCGAATCTTCGTGAATAGCTTCGTTTCTATGAGACGCCCAACTTTTCCTGTACGATATTTCTCGATTGTGGTAGGTAACAGCGGTAGCAGGGATAAAATATGTTGATTTGATGATTCTCAAAAAATTATTACTAACAGGTTTTTCTTCGGTTATATATGATGATAATTATCTCAATTATTCGAAAAAAAAATTGTCCTACAAATTATATGGTTTGATCAAAGAGTCCCCCAAAATGTATCGATAACGAGCTCACCAAAAAAGGTTACAAATTTTTTTACTTAGTTAATATTTGTATAATTCAACAATTGCATTGTTCTAAAAATTGCGTCATACGTTTTCCCGGTCCTCTAATAGAATACCTATTTTAAATTAAGGAAATTAAAAAGCAATTTATTTATTGTATTTTGCTCATTGATATTTAATATACTAGATGTGTAATTGCGTACCAAGAACGTTAAAACCGCTATTAGGATTTGCTGTAATTCAAGGAAAAAGTCATTTTAGTGATGAGATGAAAACAAAATGACCAAATGTGTAGTGAAATTATGCGATTCTAAGTGATAAAAGTATTGTAAATCAACCAGAAATACTTTTCACAAGTAAAGATATTGTTTATGCGTTGATATTAAAAGAAATGGCGCTAAAATCAAATTTAAAAAGTAATAAGTGCAATACATACAGTGTTACCATAAAAACAACTTTTTTCTTTCCCAAACTAATGGGAGAATTTGTAATGTATGAAGTAAATTGATTTGTCCAGTTTTGAATTATGTTGACATAGTAAGGATTAATATTGGATTAATTAGTCTTTCAAACCCAATTATGATTGTTTAGTAATTGACAATTTAACAATGAGCGTAAAATTTCGTGAACGTATGAATGATAATTTTTTGCAATGTCGTCACTTCACACGTTAACATTTTATATTAATTAACTATCTGAACCCCACTAGTTGTAAGTCTAAAAGTAAGTCTAAAAATAAAAAATGATATCTATAAAGGACGGTATGAGTTGTTTGAAAAGGGGTATAAATCAAAAAATGAAAATGAAGAAATTTTTAGACAAAAAATCGTAGGATATTATCCTTTCAGTTTGCCACCAACAAATCAAGAATTGTTGCAACATATTAGAAGAACCGTGTTCATCTGCAATGTTTGGTGTAATGCACACATGTGATGCCTCACGGAAAAATTGCTAGAAAATTTTGGATGGACAATAATTGATGGCGAATATCAATATTATTGGTTTGATAGTCCCCAAAGTCCATCTTTTGAAGAATTATCTTCTGACATACAAGGTACTCTATTAATACTATTGTTATCTATTGATTCATCATCACTACATAGTATAAAACAAAGTCGCTTTATCTGTCCCTAGGTATGCTTAAATCTTTAAAACTACGCAACGGATTTTGATGCGGTTTTTTTAATAGATAGAGTGATTAAAGAGGAAGGTTTTATGTATAATACATGCATAATAAACATGTCGTAAATAAACCCAATTTACATTGCAAACGCTGGCTGTACCCTACGAGATGGATCAAAACAATGTACTACAGTATTGTACACCTTAAAAAGTTCTACAAAAAAGTCCGCCATGGTATATGTCTATCTCTTATGGATAACTCACAATAACCATTTTCTTATTTTTTTTTGATACGAGATATAATGGCTTATTTACGAAGCGATTTTAAGCAATACAGTATTAATCCCTATCCAATTAAGTACCTTAAATACATTGTGTATTTAATATATATTAATATGGCCCTTTACAGTATGAAATTTAATTTAATATTTTTGAAGATATTACAGATTTAAAATGCAGGCACAAAGTGATTGGTGGCGTTAACGGCCAGGGCCCGTTAGTTAGTTGGCGCTGCTGTCGATTTGTCACTATCAGTTAATAACTAAACACAATACTTTAATAAGAATTAATATTCTAAGGCGGTACGAAGTTCGCCGGGTCAGCTAGTTATTATATAATTTACTTAATTTTTTCATGTTATTACAGAGACTGATATCACTAATGAGGATGAAGATAACAGCGATAATAGCGAAGATTTATCAGATGAATCTGAAGAAGATTTTTTTTTTATGTATATACACAATTATTTACCCATCTTACTAAAAAATTAAGTTATTAATATTTAAAAAAAATTTGTTTTCACATTATCTTACGTTACAAACGGGAAAACGAAAGAATGACAATTCTTGTCGGACTAGTGATACATACCTGTTTTTTTGTAGGACATTGTTTCATTTGGGTAGAGAACACACTAACCTATCATGTAATATTCTTGTCCTACAGTTAGTAATGAGAAAAAAAATCTTGTGGTATTAACAATTTCTGAGCGTAGGACCGGGATAACCTACCACGCAATTTGTAGGACAATGAAATCGTTAAATTATATAAATATCAACTAAGTAAAAGAAAAAAAAACAGCTAGCTAGTAATCATTTTTGATGACCTCGTTATCGATACATGTTGGAAGAAGGGGTACTCTTTGATCAAACCATATAATTTGTAGGACAATTTTTTTTTTGAATAATTTAGATAACTATCTTCAGATTTAACCGAAGAAAACCCTGTTAGTAATAATTTTTTCAGGATCATCAAATCAACATATTTTATCCCTGCTACCCCTGTTACCTACCTCAATCGAGAATTGTCACACAGTAACAGTTGGGCGTCTCATCGGAACGAAGCTAATCACGAAAAATTAACTTGTTAGTAATCAAAAATAAAAATGAACCAGGGATCCTGTACTACTTACAATTTAACAAACACACAAACTTTACTTCTTTATAATATTAGTATAGATTAGCTTTCATCTGTTTCTTCACCCGTGTGTATCATGTGAGTTATAGTAGTTGCCTAAGTTCTTTCTCAGGCTCCGGACAGTCTGTGTATCAAATTTTATTTAAATCGGTTCAGTAATTTTGACTCGAAAACGAAAAAAGGGTTACATTCATATTAATATTAATTATATAGTAAGGATTGGATTAGTAAGTCTTAATTTTTTTTATATTTAAGCCAACCAAAGTGACTTTATTCTGCCTCATGGAAAGCGTGAGATGAATCCAGGAGTAGGGTTCATCATCCTCAATACTGCAAAAACTGCTGTAGTTTTTATTTCCATATCGACGTAAGAAAAAACCTTTTCGCTGTAAGCCACAAAAACTATTAATTGACTTAGAAGTTATCTTTATGCGCAACAAGTAACAAGTAAAAATAAAAATACTTTTTTTATCTTTTTATTCAACGTCTGCCAAGATGACTAATAATATCTAAAGGAAAGCATGAGTAGAGTCCAAAAGTGAGAGTCGCCATCCTTACTGCCAGCAAGCAGTATGGCGACCCATATTATGGCGGAATATTGAGATGCTTTTTCACGCCCCGCATAAAGGACAATTATTATATATATATATCCGGAGAATTAACTATGAACACTGACCTTCGTTACCGACTTTTGAATAAATGAAAGTTTCAGTAGTACATTTTGACTATCAAAAAATAAAAAAACGTTTCCGGCCAAAAAAAGGATATTCGGCCATATTTTCGTTTTCAGCCATCAACTATAAATCAGGGTCACTCATCATTCCAATCAGACTTGAACCCGAAATATTTTATTAATAGCTAGAGTTTGTAATATGATTGTTTTTTTTTTTCGTGCATTTTTAAAGACAACATTGTTGAAATAAAGTCAAACGTCGCTAAAATAAAGTCAAAACTATCAAAATTTATATATGGGCTCCGTGAAATAAAAACAACGACAAATTCTAAGACTGCCCTCGCCACGTATTATGCCTATGCTTATGCGTGGCTGAACATACATTATCCTGTGGAGTAACAGTATAGATGGGCCTTTTTTGTTACTAATGCAAAAGAGATTAATAAGAACAATAATGAACATAGACGATACAGAAAGTTGAAAACCTCATTTTCAAAATTTAATAATACTTACTGTCCCTGGAATGTACATTCTGGAAACATGCAAATTTGTAAGACATCTCAAAGATTATTACACAACCAAACCAGGGAGGATACTAATACAAGATATACATGTCGAAATAGGGATAGATCAAATTTGCCAATGTCTAAATTAAAAATGCATGTAAATCTTACAGAATATTTTTTTGAAATGTCTCAAACATTATAATAGTTTATGAAATATTAACAAAAAACTAAATGCCATTTTTTTCATCTTTAATTGTTTATAACTTATGCAATTTTTTATGTGCTAATACACGCTTTTGGCACATTTTTCTAGGTGTCATTCTGGATCCAATGAGCTAACGCACATAATTTTAAGAGCAGTATCTCTATTTTGTACCATTTTCAACTTGTCGACTAGATTAATAGACCTCAGCAATCGCACGCCACTTGTTTCGGTCCTTAGCTTCGATTTCTGAGAATGAAACTTTGTTATAAGTTAATAATATAGTAACAGCTTGAACAAATAAAAGATGTACGACGTTTTTAAACTATATTTATCGCTTATGTAAACAAAACAAATATCACACAATTCACAAGTCCGTTCCCGCAAACATAGTAAGGCAGTATTTTCCTCTGTATTCACTATAAACTTTGTACAAGACACGTGTGACTGTTTGTAACCGGAACGTGACATTCAATGATGTGATCCTCTTCAATCTATACACACATAAATACAAATAAATAAATTTGAGTGTCTGTATGTAATATTATGTCTGTGTGGTGACGGATTAAGAATACAAAGTGTCACCACTCCTATTCATTGCATGGGTATCGTAAGAGGCGACTAAAGGAACAAAATAAGCAGCTAACATCACTGCCAAGAGAAGGAAAACTTGAAACAAACCCTTTACCAACCCGTCTGGCCAGCGTGGTACAGTAGGCCTAAGCCTCCTTTCTAAGGAGAGGCTTATGTCCAGCTGTGGACTGTTAAAGGCTGTTGATGGTGATGATGTAATATTAAATTAACAGTTTTTTTTTCATTAAATACAAATTACTCAATCTCTGGAACGGCTGGACCGATTTTGACATGGCTATCACTAGCAAATAACTACTGACATAAGGTGTAACTTATTTACCGCCTTTTAAATTTTGAAGGACGTTGAAATTTTTTTATATGCAACAGTGAATCGTTTTCCAAATCTTTGTTAATAATAATGTTGGCAGACCCTAAATGTGAATGTAAAGTAATATCGATATTTAAATAATGTGAGTATATTTTAATCAATCAGTGCATTCTTGATACTTACGTCTACAACATGGGACTCTTGCATACCCGTTGTATTGATCAGGTACGTGTACCTATCATGGTTTGTTGTGAAACACATAATACGTTATTTAGATGCCTTTTCTTTCATAGTAATATTAATCTTAGACCATACAGAAGTGTGGATACTCTGCCCACCATAGGACGTTAATTATGAAGCTAATTAAATATCTGTCTGATAAAACGCTTTGTAATGTTTTTAATCCAAATAAGTAGGTTAATCTCAAATTGAGAAAATGATATTTATTTTATTCATATGCATCTTTTAGTATTTGTTGAATGTGATTGTGCACACAATGCACATCCTATTGTTTCGCAGTTGTTTCCGATAACGCCACATGCTTGTGACACAGTTGTCAGTATATTAGAGGACACTCGACTCCGTATCCTACATACGTATACGTGAGCAATAATAAAATAATGATTAGTACTTTGATTTACGGCCAAGCTGATACAAAATCAATGCTTTACGCCTGTGAACATCTCAGGAAGACTATTGCGCGCTAATAGAAGGAACTTGGTCAGATCACACATGAAGACAATGTATGAAAGACCATCCCTGAGTCTAAATGCAGGAACCAAACCAATACTAAAAAGCTATACTAAAAATTCCGATAGTTAGATATATTTTTCTAAGTAAGTATGTAGTTTAATTTTATTTGTGATCACTAAAGTGTACGAGTTTATACACAGCGTTTTTATAACGCAAACGTCCTTAAAACTAACTATATATTTATTTTTTATTTATTTTTATTTTTTTAAAGACGACTCCCGCTTTAGGAATATGAATTCCTGTGTCGCGGGGGACTTTACAAACATACATGAAACGGACACAAAGAACACCCAGACTCAGAACAACAATTTGTGAATCACACAAAGTGTTATCCCACGTGGGATTCGAACCCACGACACTTGGCGCAGTAGAGAGCGGCGTGGCGACCGCTTAAACCACTAGGCCAACCGTGCAGTCAAATATAAGCAGTCAATATATTGTGTTTGACGGCACACTAAGTGTACGTATTTATATTAACTTTGTTAATATAACTTACGACACCCATGGTATGAATAGGGGTGGTGACACTTTGTATACTTAATCCGTCACCACACGGAAAGGATACTAAAAAAATAATAATATATTAATATACTAAAATATAAAATATCGGATACTAAAATATCGTTCCGTTGATTTTATCAGTTGACTATACAGCCGGATACTGGAAGATATACGTAACTCATCTTTAAAACACCAAGTGTGAACGTGAGATAGGATCCAGATCAAAGAAACGTGAGAAAATAAGAAACGTTTACGTTTAGAAATCATTCAATACAACTTATGACACAACGATTGAAGTGATACACGAACATCTTCCGGACAATACTATCTTGAATTTCAACAATGTTCATTATATAATAGCGAATAACATCCATGGCATTCGATATAAACGATACTGTCACAAAATGATAATACAAATTTAGATATTTCAGATTTGAATAATCTTCGGATAAACAAAGTGTTGATAGTTATATTGGACAACCATAGACATTGGCCACCATAACACGTTATTAAACATTGGATTGTATATTGTTCTAGAAATAAGAAAATTATAATAAAACTTGTGACAATGAAACACTTAACATTCAGATAGGATAAAATCTCGAAATATTTACTCTATATTAAAGTAACCTTTGTTTTATCTTGTTTATAGTCTCTTAGCACAGTCATTGGCATCCTTTCCTCATTTCAATCAATCTTTACAAGTATTGCTTACCATTACGTTGTGCGCTGGAGAAACATTATTTACTCAGAATATTCACGCCTTCGTGCAATTTATAGAACGCTTATATTTATCTGCAGGCACTCGAGCATATCATTTATGTAAGACACGTTGAGCCGTAGACCCATTTAGTCTTAAATTCATAAATTTTTAACGTGTTAAATAGCTAATTGAATTTATCTACTTTTCTAGAATATTCTAACGAGAAAAAAATCTAGAGCCTGTTTAATATTGATAATCCAAGTGCAGTGGACAAAAGTGTTAGTGACAAAGACATTTTTAATTGTGATGTTTTAAAATAAAATGTCTGTCGGTGTTTGGGATTTAATGCCGGTCAGATGCCGATGGATTGAGACGTTACGGCACTGCGGGAAATCGCTGCTGAGGAGACAGCGACGATTGCTCAGAAGGCTGAAGAAGGTATGTTAACGAAGGGTTTAACTGATATATTACTAGAAAACAATCTGATCGCATCGCAACCAGATGCTTCAAAAACAGTACGATTAAAAGTCAGTAATTTCTGAATGAATGTAAGAATTATAAATCTTAGTTTTACTTCTGTTTAAGTTTTTCGAAACAGATAAAAAAAATAAAGAACGAATGTGTAAAACTTAAATTTACAATGTATTATTACAGTTCTGCCATAAAAACAATGTACAATTTCTGTTAAAATAGATTTTATTTTACGTTAAATGTGACTCATAACTTTCTAAATTTCTGTTTAAAATCCATTAATCACAGTAATAAAAATGTTATCCTTGCATTTATACACTAAAGATTAATAACAACTGCAGACCACTTTATTGTCATACCCTTTCTCATGTAAATGATGCCAGCACAAAGTGAAGAGTTAATGCCTTAGTAACTTAGCCGTAGCAAATAAAACTTAGCACTTTTCTATTACCAATTTTTTTTTAACTAAACTTAAAAAAATAATTAAACTTATCACTTTTTTTTATAAAGTGACGCATTTGATGTAAAAATCTGTTTTGATTCTATAAGAAAAATAAAATCTAAATAGTGCAATTCGTTGTGCCCATAGACATTTCTATGAAAGTCTATTCTAGTCAATTTACAAAAAATAAAAAATCTAGAACAACATGCTTTCTTTTTTTGAATTTATGTTATTGTGAATATGTGTGTTCATTATGAAGGCAATATGTATGCAAAAAAATATATATTTTTTGGTAATTGCAAAGCAGCATAGGAACCTAAACTACGGCGGCTTAGTCAGATGCTTTTTCACGCCTCGCCTAAAGCTAGAAAGGATGGCCAATTTTTAATGTAACCAAAACAACAAAGCATTAATCATGACTACAATCTGTATTAATTTGATTACCATTGTAGTATATTTTAATTTTATTACACATTATTATTAGACAATATATAATCATTTTATTTTACATTTTAATTACAGTAGTTACTGAATATAATTATCTTTATATTTTACTAGCTTTCGTCCGCGGGTATGTCGGTTCTCGTGGTAATAAGTAGCCTATGTCCTTGTGTATCAAATTTTATTTAAAGTTCCGTAGTTTCAGTGTGAAAGCGCGACACACAGACAGAGTTACTTTCGCATTTAAAATATTAATAAGAAAGTAAGGATTTCATCACTCTTTAAGTTTTCAATGCAGCGTTGACTTAATTTTGTAACCTTTACTTTAGTAACAATGACCAATGGGCTTTGTTAAAGCTCATTAGCCTTGCATGATGACGTTTTTTAAATCATTTACATCAAAATGGTGTCATTGCAACATTGAAAACGATGTATCCAAGTGATCCTTAGTCCAAAGTTGATCGTGGCACAAGTCACGGTCGCGAGTACAATACGAGATTGTGAAATATGCCTTTACATTGTTTATATTTCTTCATTGTCTTTGCTTTATTTAATTAGCTCCCTTTAAAGCTGTTCAGATAATACAGTATTGTGTTTGGTTACAGTACAGATTAACATTTACAGAGTTTCTCGTATAGTTTTTATTGGAAATTAATATTATCTGTTTGACAGCGTTTTGCGCACATTCAAGTAAGTTTTTTCAATATGTACTATGTTTGAGATGACCGCACAGTTGGTTATTTACCTGGGTATTTTATATGCCCTTTTACTCGTTCGTGGCTAAACCCAGAGGAAGTGTAATATATTTGGTACATAGTCAATGTTTACTTGTATGTGCCACCGTGGCGCCTAACTATTGAAACTATTTTAATAAATAAGATGTCAATAAGTTTTTGATTATGGCTTGGGTGACATAGACTATATTTTTATCAAAGTTTTACATAAAGAAACATGCAATCTAGTATCCTATAATGATCATATAGAAATATAGTCAAAGTAGATGACTTGCACGTGACTAATACCCCATTAGGGTCATATAAAATTCAGTTAAGCACCAACCAGCGCATCGTAAAGTTATAACTTGAGATTATCTATTCTATAGAGGTATTTTATTAAGTGCCATTTATGTCACACAACAGCAACAGTAGAACAACAAAAGAATTTAAAATATATTATTATCTAAATTACTTATTGTTTGTGTGTATTTTATAAACACGAAGCATGGGCATTATTTTTCTTATTTAAAAATATTTCACATAGTTTTAATAAAAACTTGTTTTAAAGTCTAAATTTAGTGGAGTAGGAGTAGTTAGTTAATTGTTTATTATATGTTGTTATAGCATTTGTCTTTTATTTTCTAAAACAATTAATCCTCTTGAGGTGTTCAATGTGTTTATTATTTGCACTGGTCGAGGAATTCAAGCTTGTTCCATATACGTAAATGAGACCTTAGATGAATGCGATTTTTCAATAGAATCAACAAGATCAAAATGATTTTAGAATTAGGCTTGATAAGGTTAAGCTCAAATATATATATATATGAATAACTAAATATATTAAATGTAGATAAGTAGTGTATTGGTACAAGTAGATGTAAATATATGTGCTATTCATTTAAATATTTGTGATTGTTTATATTATTCTATGCATAGTCAATTTAAAATGTGTGGGTTCTACTACTACAATAATTTTATTGTCACTTACTATAATATTTGTACTATTGTTGGCTGTAAGAGATCGTTATGAGCGAATAGATTCACGTTTATATAATATAACTTTTTTTATCTTTATTGTACTTACACACATTTATTCGTGACAAAAATAAGTAAAGACAAGACAAAATTATTGGACAAGACAAACGCCTATTCCATTACAACAATAAAAAAAAAATCGACCACTTGGTTGACCACTAGTCTGAATAAATTTGTGTAATGTATGTATCAAGTAATGAGTGCAAAAATCAGATACACAGGTCTACTTACCTACATTTTGCAAGCAGCCGATAAAAGTTGCGTCACAACCATTCGGTTGCCAAACTTCGTTGTTAGTGAGCACATCAGTGGATTTCACTTTTGCGAATTGTGACCACTTGAAGACGCTGTCGATTGAATTTTTATTCTGTCTTATGTCTTACATTACGAATGATTAAGTCATTCCTCACGTATTGTCTTAGTAATTATCTAAATTACCTATGTTTTTCTAAATAATTTTACATCTCTCATGTTCGGTAAGTAGGTTCTTATTACCTCGAAATGGGTCTTGTAGGTGACTTATTAGCGCTATAGGGTAATAATGTAGCTAGAAAAGCCCTAGGGCGGTAAGTAATTAAAAAAAAACTACTAACCATCATACTGGCAATAGACATCATGCATTCAGCCTAATGACCAAAGAGGTCGCTTTGCTATTCAGGCTTGTCTTCGTGTGAGTATTATACTCACACGAAGACAAGGCTGAATAGCAAATCGTCTGAATAGCAAATCATCTGAATAGCAGTCATCAATTTTAAATATCAAAAAGCGAAGCTCAATTTTGTTCTTGAAAAAAAAAATTAAAAAATTCTTTACTTGATTCTTTTTAATGAAAAAAGGCGGGAATAGTTTATTCTTATATTGCCGGTTTTTTTCTACTTACCTCACAATCGAGATGTAAAGCAGAATAGTTACCTCGGGTGTAAGCACCAATTGATGCCTTACAGCCCTTGGCTACTATTATTATCACCATTACATTATCAACACTTGTCGACTGCCTCGGTGGCGCAGTGGTAGCCTGGAACCTGAAACTCTGCTTGTCTGTTACGCTTTCACTCACGGTTGCTTTACAGATACTTTATTTTTACGCACGAACGGACTTATATACTCGTTACCTCGGTAGCCGACACAGGTGGAGCCGCGGGCTAATAATTTATAAATCTAATTGTATGTGTAAATTAACTGTGTAGGGCACTGGGGAACATTTGTCAATTGATGTTATTGATTTTCGTTGAGTGGTCGTTTTTTTTGGATAAAAGTCCATTATGATCACCGTTTTTTGACTGACTGAATTAAATACATAAGATAATTAAAGCTCAGCGTACAATCAAAACGGCAATTATTAATTCCTTATCTAACAAATCGTAAAATCATTGTAATTATTATTATGCTGTCCTGTTTTGTTATTTCACTTTCTATATAATAATTTAAAGTTCATATTTATGTATAACACTACTTTTATAAACCAAAATATGGATATATTACTTCCTCAATAGGTATATCCGTATTTAAATTCTATCACTAATTGTTATGTACAATAAGTTAATTACCACTATGTAAATATCAATAAGACCGTTACGACCTTTATAAACCTTGTTACTCTTATTGTTTGAGCGTTTTTCACATACGAATCGTTTACTCTCAAGAACAACTTGCTTTATACTCAACGACTATGCTAGATCTTAGATAAACTAGAGCTGTTCTCTGGAAACGCGTCAAAAAACAGTATTTTGATGTATATGTCATTTGTCAATCCTATAATTTCTATACATTTATTGTGAAAGATATTTGTGAATGGGAACTAAAATACTTTGATGAAAATACTCCCTCAGATTCATCCTTTAGATATTCGTCTCGACATGTCCTAAATTCGGTAGCAAACTGTTAGACCTTAAACCTAAAATTCTTATTTATACTAATATTGTAAACTTGAACCCGACCCGTGGGTCAACTGCGTCTTTTGTTGATCCCATCGGGTTTGGTTTGACTGATTGTCTTGTGCGCAAGTCACACAATAAAATATTGTAACATAATTATCGTTCTTGTTACATAGCAATCTATTAACAATAGATTTTTCTTTCATTATAGGCTTACCTACACAGTTGGCGCTCTGCTGACGAGCTGAACATGTTGGTGGGTGCGAAGGTTGGCGGCGCGACTCCACTGGTGATCGCATGCAGAAACGGACACTACGATGTTGCTGAGTACCTCATTGAGAGGTGTAAAGCTGATATTGAACAACCTGGTTCAGGTAATCTATACATGTACAAACTTGCCCTGTATTCATCAACCTAGAGCCTACACTGCTGGGGCTACCGATTAGAATTTTTGTTGCCTAATGCTTTTTGTGTTCTGTATCCTAAGAAAGGTTTCCCTAATTTCCGAAACCCCAAATAAGGGTAAAATAAGGAATGAACGTTTGGGACAGTTGCTGGTTTTCAAAGTTATAAACACGAATTAATGACGCGATTGAAACCGGACAAAATGGTGACTACACCTATTTTGTCCGGTTTCAATCGCGTTACTACTAAGTAAAATACTTACGTAAGCTTGAGTATTTTATCGTCATCATCATCATCAGCCTATCGCAGTCCACTGCTGGACATAGGCCTCTCCAATTACAGCCACTTAGTTCGATCCTTGGCTACTCGCATCCAGCTTCTGCAAGTCGTCTTGCGCAAATCATCACTTCACCTGGCCTGTGGATGTCCTACACTACGTTTGCCGAGACGCGGTCTCCACTCAAGAACACGTTTACCCTAACGGTTGTCGGTCCTGCGGCTGTCATTTTAGTTTGAATATTTGCAAAGAACTATCTAGTATCCAGATCACTACTAATTATAATTCAAACATGGTAACATAAAACACGATTACAAATTATATACAGCAAAAAAACTACAAGCAAGAAGACATACAAATATTTGACCTGTAATAGACACGTAGATATTCGGCCTGTTTTTTGTTAGTACCGTTTAAATAACGTTTATTAGAAAAAAAATTGAATACTTAAGGTCATTGTAATGGGACATTAAAATATATGACAAGTCACGCACCACACTATATTTGCTATTTTCAAATGTTGTAACTTATACTTAGTGACTAATGCCCGAAATTATAATCGACATTAAGCACTAGGTTTCTCCTTAAAGGTTAGTGAAACCGAAAATAAGCATTATGGGTTACGTGTCTCTCTCTGATTGGCCCCTTAAATTCAGAAGACGATGATGAAAGCAGCCATAAAACTCACATATTGATGTGTTATTTAAGTATAGTAGTTGTTTTCTTAACTGTTAAAAAAACCATGCATTTATTTCACCAAAAACTCGAATTTGAACTGTTGTCCTTGCGATGACCAATTAAATACATACGGATTGTCACGACCCCTATTCATACCGTGGGTTTCGTAAGAGGTGGCTAAAAGGACAAATTACGCAGGACGACGACATCAAGAGAAGGAAAACTTGACACAACCTGTATAGCCAGCGTGTAAGCCATATTTAAGCCTCAACCTCCTGTCTGTGGCCTTGTGCAGCAGCGAAATGTTAAAGGCTATTGTTGATATCTGTAGAATCTGTCATTTTACGTATGGGTTGATTCCAAATGAAACGGATATTTTTATATCTTCTGATGTCATCAATTTGTGAGTGATTTGCAGAGATCGGAATTGGGTGTGTGAAAATACCTAAAGTTTGCAGTAAGTTTGCAATAATAATATGGAGCTGTTACAACCAGTGTTCTTGCAATTGAAATAAATGTTTTTAATTTATTTTTTTATGCAGTGCAGGTTTAATAATTTAAAAAAAAAGCCGACTTCAAAACTATGTAAAGACGCGAAAATGTTCGTTTTCCTTGCATCAACCTGTAGCAAAACTTTTTAACTTAAGATACAGATCAAAAAAAGAAATTAAAACCGCATTAGCATTTTGCAGATATATAAAATTCTGTGTTTGACCGACAAAGAACAATTGGGACTAAAAGACCGAATTTTAACCGGAAAAGTACAAAACAAAAAATTATTTAGAACTGTATTAGCAGAAAATTTATTTAGAACTGTATTAGCAGCTTGTAAATGTTTATAGTTCGGTGTTTCAAAGGTAAGGAACATGTAAAAAAAAACAAAACTAAACCGGTAAAATTCAAACCCGGTTTAACTTAAGTGGTTGTAACAGCTCCATATTATGTCCCGCTGCAAACTTTAGGTATTTTCACACACCCAATTCCGATCTCTGGTGATTTGTGATTTCGTGATGTTTGTATGTTCTATTTTCACTTCATTCTCAGAAAACTTATGTAACGTTAGGTTTGAGTTTATACAGCAAAATGTATAGAATCGGTTTATGAATATGTTTAGTTTATTTATTATTTATTTATTTCCGATTCCCGTCCGATTTATTTATTAAATGATCTACTCATTAAAAGTAGACAGTGCTGAAAAAGTTGCTGACTTGTTTTATTTAATATATAGCGATTATATTTGTTACTCACCTGTGATTTCATCCAGGTCTAAATAAAATATATACATTAGATTAGCCTATGTTACTCATTATAACACCAGCAAGTAAAATCCCGTCAAAATCAGTTCAGCCGTTCAGATTAGCCATCACATATTTGTGACATGAACGGACAAAAATTATATGCTTCAAATCTACGAATAAATAATAAGTCAGCAAGTCTAACTCGGAACAAATTTTACAGAAAAAGTTGCCCGACTTGAACCAAAACGACGTATGAAACAAAAACCAGTCACAACCAATGTTAGAAATAGACATTGTTTGTGATTGACATTGGTTTGAATTCAAAACGAAAGCAAGGATTGGTTCATGCGCTTACTGCAATGTCTGCCATGACAGCAGAGTCAAAGCAGCGTGGACGATGTTATGTAGTAAGTGGACCGGACAAAGTTAATAATAAAACAATTTAATTGTATAATATTTATTTATTTTTTTGTGAAAAGAGAATTTTCACCAACTTCAAAAATTAAACATGGTTTAATTCGTCTATAAAATGAACTTATTATTTTCAATGCTATAGGTAATTCTCGCAGGTCTAAAAAGCTGAACTGGCATTACATACCGATCGTAAATTTTCATTAGTGTACTTCAATAAAAACGTATTTAGTGATTTTTGCAGTAATTATTATATCGTTGGCTTATTGCAAGAAGTCAATAACTGCAAAAAACACTAAATACGTTTTTATCTATAATTGTGAGACCATTATAGATAAAAAAGTATTCAGTGATTTTTTGCAGTTAATGACTTCTTGCAATAAGCCGACGAAATATAATTATTTTAATAATAAAACAGTAAGTACTTACTGCACAAACTGGTACTTCTTCTTCTTCTTAGCGTTTCGATGGCAAACGTAACGTGTCGGGAAAATTATATTTTTTCAGCCCAGAACGCGGCCACTTTGATGGCGTTATCGGTGGCAGCCATTAGGTCTTCCTGCGTGCAGGTGTCTGGGCACGCAGGGCACGATGGGAGATGGGACATTGTTTGGATTGCACCGCACAAACAGCTGAGATCATCACCGGCCGAAAATCCCCACCTAAACAGGTCTTCTTTGCTTCGACCAACTTGGGTCCGAAGTCTATTTAAAGACCTCCAGATTGGCCACGGTAGTTTATTTCCAGGCGGAAGGCTCTCAGCCGGTGCCACAAATGGATTCGGCAAGGACACCCCCTCTCTCCACTGTTTGCACCTTGCTTGGGACGGGTCCAAGGTCAGTGGGCCGACACATTGTGCAAAACTTTTGCGGCTCTTTAGTCTTTGTTGGGGTGGGGTGTGGCCGTACATGGGATGCCGCGGGTCATTCTCCATCCTAGTCCTCTCCGCTGAACTCGCCACAGCCCTCCGAATCGCCGGAGGTGCTATTCCGGCCAGTGGGTACAGCATCTTAACCGGGGTCGGTTTATGACAACCCGTAATTATCCGGCAGGTTTCGTTTAGTGCTGCGTCCACTAGCCTTGTGTGAGCGGATCGGCTCCATACGGGGCAAGCGAATTCTCCAGCAGAGAATGCCAGTGCCAGACCAGATGTCCTCATTACCCGCGGCGAGGCGCCCCAGTTGGTGGTACGTAGTCGCTGGAGTAAGTTGTTACGGGCGTGTACCTTTTTTTTTAGATATTCGCAGTTTTTCCTGTATGTTAGAGACCTGTCCAAGATGATACCCAGGTACTTTGGATGGTGGTTGTGGATAATAGGTTCGCCCCGCCACATGATGTTGAGCTTTCGATTCGCCTGGTTGTTTCGAAGGTGAAATGCACAAGACTCGGTTTTTGATGGGTTTGGTCTTAGTGAGTTGTCCTCGTAGTACCGATCTAAGTTGCGGAGAGCCGCACCGAGGCTGACCTCCACCTCCTCAAAGCTGGACGCCTGAGCTGTTAGCGCTAGATCATCCGCGTAGATAAAGCGGGAGGTGTTAGGACTGGGTGGTTGGTCATTGGTATACATGTTGAATAAGAGCGGGGCCAGGACACTGCCCTGTGGTAAGCCGTTTCTTCGAGATCGCCAGCGACTCCGATCTGAAAGAAGATGAACCTGGAAGCGACGATTATGTAGCAGCTCTCGGAGTGTCCTGACAAATTTAAGATCACCCGTCATGACTTCCACCTTCCATAACAGTCGCCTGAGGTTTACAGTGTCGTACGCTGCGGTGAGATCGACAAAAACAGCCCCGGTTATTCTCCCCAGCTCGAAGCCATCCTCGATATGTTCGAACTGGTACTGCAGTTTTGTGTAACATTGAAATAACCTTTTAATGATTTGCAAAAATATTTTTCATCAAAATGAATAGAGCATACTCTGCTGGTTTTCACAGGCATCCAGTCATATTCCTGTTTTTCCACCTTAACTGCAGCTATTCACTTTTTTAACGAATTGCATCAGCAGGAAAACTAAAAGAAAAAATATTAAGCAAAATACATTATCGTTCTAAAATTATCAAAATAATATTAAGTATTATAATGAGTATGGCAATTTTTTTTTATTTACAATACTTTTATTGTTTTTTATTTATTATTCCACTTGTTTTCGTTAATAGTATTAGGATTTTTGTATTTTCACCCTCAAGCAATATATTTCTTGTACATCATTTTTTAAACTTAGTTTTACAAATTTTATAATTAAAATATATTATCGATATACTTTTTAATATTTCACCAAGAATAAAAAATACAATACTGACTTCATGTTGCATAGTGTTAGCCATGTTGGTTTGATAACATATTTGCAAATCATCAAATATAATTATAATTTTGCTACTACTTACTAGTGAAAAGTGATCCCTGCACTGGCTTTTTAGCCTAGAATGGCTCCTGCACCACATCACAAGACACGCTGGCATGATTATTGAGAACACAATGTTAAATCGAAATAGGCCGTGTGCTGGCTTGCAAGAACAATGTCCGACTAATGACGCGGTGGACACGACTTTTAAGAGCACCGCCTACTTGGACACGACTTTTGTTGGTTCATTTTTAGAGCGCAGTTACATTTCCTGACTTATTATTTATTCGTAGCTTCAAATGCATTTAGTGAAAAACTGATATTTTGGAATTACAAACAGACGTTGACAACAAGTGACTGTTGACGATATCAGGCCGTCACATCCCTTTTGATATGTCGTGCCGGTTTATCAGAACCATAAATAATGTTAGTTCTTCCATTAATTGTATACTATTTACATTTTCGAATCTGTTGTTGGTTGAACGTAATAGTTTTCCATTTGCGTCAATCCTTTGGCGTGAAGCCATGTCATTTGAGTAAAATAATAGAAATGGAATGACGTAAAATATTGCTTAGTACTATTTCCTTTTTAGATTTTAAGACAATATTGACAACACGAGTTTGGCAGTTGATATTTTCCAACATTTTCTCACTGGCTGAGTCCCGCGGTATTGTTGTAAATGAGGGCCAACGCCGCGGAGTTACATCTTATGCCACCAGCTATGTGCCAGGCAAAGAAATGTCCTTAACAGACAGAGATAAAAAAATAAAACTAATTTTCAATTGTAGTACCCCAAATACTTTTATACGCATTTAGTAGAAAACTGGTTATTTAATACCACAAATGGACTCCTAAATTTTATTTATTTGTTTAGATTATATAGACAGGCAGACAGTTGAAACACCAAACATTCGTTCATCTTGGATTGGCTTGGATTCTTCTAAATATATGTCAAGTCGATTTTGGTTAACATACATCCAGCTAGTACCTGTAACGAGTCTTATGGAACAATAATTGTTAATAATATGATGGTCATTTATACTGCTCTCGACTTCTCTCCTACATTCTTTACATTACCTAGGGTTAAAAGAATTTGTAATCCTAAATCTTACCTAGTTTTTTGTTACATTTGACCTCCAAATACTAAATAGTACTACCTAGTAGAGCCATGCTGATTTAAGCACGAATGGGTCGGCTCGACCGGGGCAGTACTACCCTCACACAGAAGACCATCCTAATATTGCCAGTATTCTTGCCGTCGAATTTCGTTGGTGAGATCGGAGGCCTAATCATTCTGCATCATTCTCCCGGTCTCCGGAGGCTGGGAGAATGATGCATACAAACATCTGACCAGGCCACCATGGTATGGGTCACCATGCGACATTACCTAGTCTAATAATAAGGATAGTGGCCCCTACTCCTGAATTCCACTCATACTTTCTATCAGGCAGAGTAGGGCCACTTTGGTAGATTTAAATATTACAAAAATATCATGTTATAATTTCATTTAAAAACCTAATAAGAATATATTTTTTCCAGTGACATTTGATGGCGAAACAATAGAAGGTGCACCACCACTATGGTGCGCCGCGGCTGCAGGTCACCTGCCCCTGGTGAAGCTTCTAGTGCGTGCCGGTGCTAATGTTAACTCTACCACGAGAACGCACAGCACGCCCTTGAGGGCCGCCTGCTTCGACGGACACCATGATATTGTTAAATTTCTAGTCGAAAATGGCGCTGGTAAGTCTGGAACATACATACGTAGTAACTTTCATAGGAAATTACCCCACCACTTGGAGCGAAAAAAAAAAACAAAAAACATATATAACAATGAATGCTAGTATGTAATAGATATACGAGTATATCTTCGATTGTTATCCTCACTATTATACATAGAATTTGCTCCAAATATTCATTTAGGCATAATATGTTAACGTAGTGTAACACGCTCACATACCAGGCGAAATGATATCTGAGTGGTGTGCAATGCGAGAAGCCTATATCCAGTAGTGGATTGCGATAGGATGATGATGATATTACTGGCCCGCATCAGCAGTGTTGCCAGTGGCCGTCGCAAAAACGATGACCAATGGCGATGGGGCCATAAATAATTCTTGATAGACGACCGCGCACAGGAAGTCGCAGCACTCGTTCCTTCAATGTGGTTGGACGAGTTACTCGTAGGGAAGTTTGTTGTGGAGAAACTTGGGAAATACCTATGTCCAGTGGTAACCGTTTTTAGCCTGATTTGATGATGATGATACCTACGTAAAAAGTGGAATAATTACATAAAGATTAAACAAATGAACATCATTGTTAAATAGTCGTTTCTATGTCATTATTTTACAACTTTTAGAATATACCTACCATTATTAACATAGTATAATGATAATAACTATTATCAAACAATTATAAATGATTCACTAAATAATTTAATTGCCTTTTAATCCAATTTTAAAATCAATATCTAAAATTCAGGAGGTATATTATGATATTCTTCCCCTAAACTAATATTTAGGGCAATTTCGAGCAAGGAGGATCACCAACAGCTTGTAATATTTCATAACATTTTTTATACAAAATAACATCATTACAGTTGGTAGTGAAATATTTTTGCAACTTCTCTAAATTACAAGTGTTCTGACAATATATCACCACTTTTAATATCAAACAAAAAAGATGCCTTACAAAACGATTTGTATCCAGCTGCACTTAAGTTTCTTTTTGCTTGTAATCAAGTAAAATTAGCATTCAACTACCCACATTTTCATACTAAACATCAGTTATTAAAACCAATTTTCTCTCAATTCCAGACATAGAAATAGCCAACCGTCACGGACACACCTGCTTAATGATAGCTTGTTACAAAGGCCACATCAGAATCGCCAAGTACTTACTTTCATTGAATGCTGACGTTAATAGGAAGAGCGTTAAAGGCAACACAGCGCTACATGACTGCGCAGAAAGCGGTTCCCTACATATATTAAAGATGCTGTTAGGACATGGAGCTACGATGGACGTTGATTCATATGGTGAGAGTTATGACAGTAATATAGCCAGCGATTAATGGACGTACATCATCATTATTAGCATCATTATCAACATCGGCATTAGAATCATTATCGTTACCAGAATCATTACCATCATTATAATCATTATCGCCATCAGATCGTTATCATAATCAGAATCACTATCGTTTACGTCAAGATCTTCAGATTATAACGTATTCTAAGGGGTTTGGATGGGTTTTATAGACCGCCAGCTCGCCGAAAGAAAATCGTATCTCTGGAATGTAATCGTGTTGACTGGAGGGAAGCAGGGAAATGGGGTAAGGCAGATGAGTAAGATGACCGAGTTGGGACGGCTTATATTCCTATTTGTTTATATAAAGGGGGTAAACGACCAGACACAAGTCAATTGATTGAGGAAGTGACAATTCAGGGTTAAGGAAATTTGCAAGTAAAAGACACATCACCTCATCTCCCCCTTCAATAGCAATACTTACTACGATTTATTACTTGAATTCTTCTAACGCTTTCGTGTTTATTTGATTGAAGGTATGACACCACTGTTAGCAGCATCAGTAACGGGCCACACACATATAGTAGAACACTTAATCAATGTAGAATACGGACTAGTGACGCGGCAACAGCGCATTGATGCGCTGGAGCTGTTAGGTGCTACGTACGTCGATAAGCGGAGGGACATGGTCGGAGCGCTCGCGTTATGGAAACGAGCCATGGATGATAGGTGAGGCTATGTTCACAACACACCGTACACAAAGGTTTAATCATAATTTATGGTCCTTCGATCCTAACATAAATGTTTAACTAGTATTGATATATCCGGACGTCTAAGAATATCTGCATGAGTAAGCAAATCAATAATACCATTGCTAATTTGAAAATTCAAGTTTATAAACGTATATTAAAAATTATAACAATATTTAAAAAAAGACTTGGAATTAATGTTATTATTGATTATAGATTTCCGGCGGATGGAAGCGAGCCAATACCCAAGCCTAAAGACATACCGAGGATAGAGGCGTATGACTACGCGGTAGAACCTAGCAATGCACAATTATTGGAAGAAATACTCGCTGACCCCGATGCTATGAGAATGCAAGCTTTAGTAATTAGAGAAAGGATTCTAGGTGAGACTTCAATCACACACTCTTGCTCCTTTCTAAATCCATTTTATTTGATAGTGTGCTTTAAAATTGAATAATTTATTATCTATTGGAGAGTGGAATGATCCTAAACACGTAGAGGCCAACATGGTCCTTCGAGCCCGATCATTCTTATCATTACATAGATAATAAATGTATTTAACATTATTACTTTTTGTAACTTCATTTAACTTAATTATTATTTATAACGTTTTGTTTTTTAATCATATTTCATGATATATAGGTCCAGCGCATCCCGACACATCGTACTACGTGCGGTATCGCGGCGCGGTGTATGCGGACGCGGGCCGCTTCGTTCGCTGCCGTCAACTGTGGCACCATGCGCTCGGTAACTAACTCACTTCATACTTGTTCTAAACTCTTCAAATTTCCTTGGCACAGTGGGTAGGTTATGCACGTTAGGTCGTCGGTCCCGGTAGTCATGTATATCTATGGCAATCGTTATTGGGAAGTCAAAGTCCTCTAATATACTGACAACTAGTTCAACCCTCGAATTTAAGTTCTCTCTTAGGTTCAGTCGCTCCTTGGAAAAACTGATATTCAGGTAAAACCGGTGAACTATTAGCCGCCCCCTAGTAATATTGGAATACAGGATAGGAAGAAAAATAGATCATACAAACATTACCGAGGACCAAATGCTTGTATGATCCGCAAATTATTTGTTTGAGACTTGTTTTTTATAGGTACCTTTTTACAAAAAAATAGTAGATAAATATTTTATCAGTCAATCTAGCTGTCACATGAAGCTCTGCTTAGTTAGATGACGTTGTGTGTCGAAATATTTAGTAATCACTTGTTTTATCATTTTAACTTATTACGAGTGTATTGCGTGACAGATATGAAATGCGTGTATATGTGTAATATGATTTTAATTTATATTTGTTTTCTGTTTCTAGATATGCAACGAGCTGTGCTCCCACCCCTATCCCCGCTTACCCAGTCCAGTCTATACAGTTTCGCGGAGTTGTTTTCATACATGTTGGCTGAGCGAGCACGTCCTCCACTAAGAGGTAAATATTAAAAAAAAAATCCGCTATCTATAATTATGTGCAAGCTGATATATTTTAGGACGCCCACAGGCCAGGTGGAGTGATGATTTGCGCAAGATGGCTGGCAGGAGCTGGATGCGAGAAGCCCAAAATCGATCAAAGTGGTGTGCAATGGGAGAGGCCTATGTCCAGCAGTGGACTGATATAGGCTGATGATGATGATGATGATGATGATATATTTTTGGTGTAGAACTTTTTTTTTCTTTTTCCGTCAATTAGTGCCAGCCGTTTTTTAAAAAGGGAGGGATATATGTAACAGGAAGCTTCGAAATTTGTTACTATATGTTAGATATATTGTCTATGACCTATATTGTCTATGTAAAACGTCAATGTAAAGACTGTCGATTGTTTTCTCTTCCTCTTCCGACCTCGAGCAAGGCACATTGTAAATTGTAAGACATAATTAAACGTTACCTGAAGACCTGAGACTTTCCTTCTATCGCACCAGCTCCCCTGGGTTCTGCAAGCCCTCGACAACAAATGGTTGGACAACGCTAACCATTGACATGGTGTCAGAATTACGCAAACTCACTGCGCACATTCGAAAAAATGGCCGCCGACAAGAAAAATGGTAAATCCTCGATCAGCATTGATTCCACCCGACTAAAACCTCTAGACATGTCAAGCAACAACATGCCTATGACGTGGAAGAACTGGAAAACCCAATTCAAGATCTATCTACGTGCTAGCAATCTCGAGAAAGAAGGTGACGCGAGACTCGTCGCTCTGCTGCTACACTATATAGGACGCGACGCTCTCACGACTTTTTATTCCTTCAATGTGGACATCGACACAGTAAGTTACGAAAATTTAATTAAGAAATTTGACAAACACTTTCTGCCCCAAATAAACGTGACCATGGAAAGACACAAGTTTTTTAACAGACGCCAGGCAGCGGGAGAATCCATTGATACATACGTAACTGAGTTAAAAAATATCGCTCGACAATGCGAATTTTCGACACTCGAAGACAGTATTATCAGGGACGTCTTTAGTCTGAACTTACATGCGGATAACATGTACATTGAAGAGAAAATCCTCACAGATAGACCAGACACACTAGAAAAAGTAATCCAATTAGACAAAGGCATGGAAGCTACTAAGCAACAAACAAAGGAGCTAAGTGAGGAACATACAATGCTCAGAGTCCATTCAAGCAAGTCGGGAGGCAAAAGTACAACAGGTCGGGAGCCAAGAGCAACGTCATAGTCGAGACCAAGGGCAAGATCAGCGTCGTCACAGTCAAGACCTGCATCTGTCGAACAATATCGTCATTCCTGAGTCTATGCGAGAGTCTACTATAAAATCTGCTCATCCAGGCCACCAAGGTTTGAATAGTAGTTTGTCTTGCTAAATTAATTGTCTATTGGCCTAATATGAACACTGATTTTGAGAAGTTTATTAGTCAATGCCACACATGTCTCACTTACCGTAGAAACAATACAAAAGAACCTTTACTACACCATGAATTTAGGCTTTTGCCATGGTCTAAAGTAGGTACAGACTTATTTGAATTTGATGGTCAAAAATACATCATAGTTGTTGACTATTTCTCTAAGTTTACCAGAAATCATAAACTCAGACAATGGCCCACCATTTAATAGTAAAGAATTCAGTAACTTTGTACATGAATGGGGTATTTCACACATCACCTCTAGCCCCTATCTAAGTCGATCAAACGGGATGGTAGAAAGATCTATTGGTACAGTTAAAAACATGTTGAGAAAATGTAAAGCAGATAACCAAGATCCCTACCTAGGCCTACTTTCTCATAGGAATACACCTAAAGAAACTGGTTACTCACCTGCACAACTCCTAATGTCTAGGAATTTGAGAACTACACTGCCAACTACAGACACACACTTAACACCTAGTTTAGTTGACATGGGTAAATATAAAGAAAAGATCAAGAGACTTAGTGATTACTCAGCACTTTATTACAATCAACACACAAAGTCACAGCCACAGGTCAATGTTGGTGATAAAGTCTATTACAAACACAAGCCAGATGGCACTTGGGTCCCTGGTATTGTATCTGAAACTTGCAGCCAACCGCGTAGTTTCATAGTCGATTCCCCTCAAGGAAAGTTCCGTCGTAGTCGTGAACACATCCATAAGCCTTCATCATCATACATACCTGAAACACAACAAAAAGTAGCACAAACACAGCACTGTTCTCCAAGGTACTAGCAATGGTAATACACTTAAGACTACATGTTCAGGGCGCGTAGTTAAGATGCCACAACGCTATTGTGACTAATATGTTTACCTGTGTTTATTTATTTATTTCAGTTTTTCAAAACTAGTTGGTAAAATTGATTTACAAGACTTTGTTTTGTACATAATTGTAATGTCAGTGTGTCAGACGTCAAGTCAAACGTCAAGTTTATTTTTTTTCAATTGCGTTTCGTTTCAGCAACTTTGTAAAAGTTTTTATGGCCTAACCGTATGCCGCTTTAGCCAGAAAGTTAGTCATGGAAACTTAAAGCTGGAATGTTAGTGTCTTTTTAGGAATATTGTTAAAAAAAAAAAGGAAGATGTTAGATATATTGTCTATGACCTATATTGTCTATGTAAAACGTCAATGTCAAGACTGTCGATTGTTTTCTCTTCCTCTTCCGACCTCGAGCGAGGCACATTGTAAACTGTAAGACATAATTAAACGTTACCTGAAGACCTGAGACTTTCCTTCTATCGCACCAGCTCCCCTGGGTTCTGCAAGCCCTCGACAACAAATGGTTGGACAACGCTAACCATTGACACTATATATGCAAAAAAAGCTTATCTAAGAGTGGTACGGTCTCTAAAAGGAAAGGCCAATTCTTTTCTTAAAGACATAGAAATCACCTTACCTTATTTCTGTACTGCATTGCAATACAATAAAATAAAACAAAATATTAGCTAATAGAGACTTTGGTCAAGTGGATAGCGTATGCGACTGCTATCGTATCTATGGCAATCGTTGTATGGAAGTCAGTGCCCACAAATTTACTGACAACGACTTCAACCTTCGTATTTTAGTTCTCCCTTAGGGTTGCGGAGGTCCGTTGCCAGTCGCTCCGTAGAAAAACTAATATTCAGGTAAAACCGGTTGAACTAGTAGCAGACCCCAAATAATATTGGGATTAAGGCTAGGAAGAAGAAGAGACGTAATCGATTGTAGAAAGAGAATCGACGTAAAACACTTGAAATTTGGTTTAGGGAGCTGGACTTAAATACGATATTTAATTAAAACAAAATGCTGTTTTACAGGTCGTATAGTTCCCCCAGTGACATTCGAAGACATCGAACCAGTATTCAAAAAAGCATTATCCGAGATCGACAGAGGCATGGAACTCCTAGACTCCAAGCTTAGCATTGATCGGGAACAAACGTTGAGCACCTTACAAAGGGTTTTAGTCATATCACTACATCTTGCAGCTCTCATGGCCAGGCTATTAGAGGAACCAGATTGTACTGAAGAAGTTTCCAGAAAGATTCATAAGGCTGTGTACTCACTTATTAAGTTAGATATTAAGGTTAGTACAGTCATTACTATTACTAGTAGTTTAGATTCAATTCTGTAAAATATAAGCTGTAACTTATCTTGAAATTTAAGATTTCTGTCTAGCACAAATTTTTTTGGCATATATAAATCGATTCGATCGATTTTATACATTTAAATATATATTTATAATAAGTAAGTCAGATTCGATATATAATAGCTAACGAGAAAAAAACGGGGCATGTGTTTCAGTTATGGTGAACATTTTAAATCTTTTGTTCGTTGTGTTACTACGTATCTTACGTAGCTAATTCTTCGTTTGTGTATAAATAACAAATATTGAAGTAACTGAAAGAAAAAAAAAGAATTCTCGTTAATAGAATAGTGAGGTAACTTATCAGTCAAGCTACGGTTCTTGACCAATCACGAACTGATAGTTTCTTTGAACCTGTCCTAGCCCCAAGTTGCAAACGTTTTTCATTCTCTTGTTTCATTGGCTAATATCACTCAGCCACGTAATCAAAACAAAAGATTAGCAAATGAAACAAGAGAATAGAGCTAAAAACGTATGCAACGTGTCTAGGGGAGCCGATTCAGTAGATGATGCGTCACTATATTCTTAACGCGAACGGCGTTGAGTGGCAGTTAGGCTTTGGTTTCTTAGGATAGCGGTGCAGTCATATAGCGGCCATAATATAACGGTGAATTACGTCACTAGAACTTTGTCTATGTAAATAAAATGGCGCGGTTTCCTAGAGAGCGAGAACTGACACCGCATGACGGCCGTCTTGTCGGTGTCAGGTAGTTCCGTGAACGTTTAATTCATAGCGGTAAAGCTATTTTTAATACGTATTTGTGTTTTTTTAACCGGAACGACGTACAAAATGAGTTGCAATTCTTGGAGCATGTGATTTGAATAAATTGTTTTCCGCCATACGACTATTTGCCTCTTCTCCCCGTTTACTGGTCGTCGTCGATAAGTCCTGTTTATAGTAAAAACTCGAGTATGTGTTAAAGTCGCGAAAGTCTAAAAACAGTAAATTACTAAAGCTAAATCAAGGTCGTCCATTTTCTCTCCTTGATACTTTTCCTTTGACGTTTGTTTAGAAAAAATGACTGACGGTGTGTTAGTATGGCCACATCACATCACTTAACTTTCCACAAATTACATAGACAAGGTTCTAGTGACGTCATTGACCGTTGTATTACGGCCGCTATATGAAGGTGTATATGTGTCGCAGGTCCGGCAGGGTCGGTCGGCGCTGCACGTGGCGTGCTCGGCGGAGGGGTGCCGCGGGCGGGGCGCGCGCGCGTGGCTGCCGCCGGCGGGGGGCGCACAGCCCTGCGCCGCGCACCTGGTGGCGCTCATGCTACGCCTCGGCGCGCCGCCCGACGCCAGGGACGCGGGGGGGAACACGCCGCTGCATCTCGTCTGCAAGGTACACACATATATTTGTAACTAGTTTTAAAGTGAAGCTTCAATATCGTTGTGATTTCAAACCGAATGCAACGGAAAAACGACAGGTAAGAGACACAAATACAAAATTAGTGAGTCAGAGCGAGAGAGCAAATGTCGGTGTGTATGTATATTGTACACTGTTTAATACTTGCTTGTATTTGAGCATTTAACGTGTGTTGGTATATGGTAAAGTAGCCAACCGTCCTGTTTTCTAAGGATATGTCCTAGTTTTTGAAGTGTCCTGAAATGTTCTGAATAGTTTTTAACGAGCGTCCTAGGTTTTTAAAGTTAAAATAATTCACGTTCCTCTTTTAAAATTTTCTTGTTACGTTACGACCTCACGGCTCGCAGTCGCAAGTTATCGCCTACTACATATTAATTTAACTATTACAAACTCTTTTGTTGCGTCCTGTTTTTAAAGTGAATTGTCCTGGTTTTTCCAACTTAAAATTCTAGTTTTTTTAATTTGGGGATGGCAACCCTAGTATATGTGAAAAGTACGTGAGCTAATACTGAACACTATATGCAGCTCCGTATTACAGCTTTTACATATATTCATCTCATTCTGTCTATCCTCACAATGAGGATGGTGATTGGTGACCCCTACTCTTAGATTCTACTCATACTTTCCATCAGGCATAATAGTCACTTTGGTAGGCTTAAATATAAATATATATATAATATATTAAAACGATTTATTTTTAAAATAGTTTGTGTATAAAAAGAAAAGTTGTTTGAAAATACATTTGTTGTATTCCAGTTAAACCCGTGTCCCGCGGAAGTAGTACGTGAACTGTTAGCGCACGGCGCACACATCGACACGGTGAACTACGATGGCGAGACGCCCGAGGAAATACTTAAGTCCACGCAGCAGAGCCTCACAGCCATCGTCAACCCGCTGCGCTACACCACGCTCAAGTGCCTGGCCGCGCGGACCGTCAAGAACTACCGCCTGCCTTACCGACACGTGCTCCCGCACTGCCTGCACTCCACCGTCATCACGCACTGAGCCTCATATCTCACACCAACCGTACACACAGACATCGCTCAAGATCTCATCGTGCATTTACACGCACACGATCAAATATACCTACTTTACTTTTAAGCGAACGATGTTTGTCAGTACGAGTGCCATCCTCTCATACAATACGGTCCCGATAGTCGTACATTTGCTACATCGAACTATTCGTGTGTAACGGAGCACTGTGAAAGGGAAACTCGTATATTAAGCAATATCGACCTCAGAAACTTACTCGTAGACGCGTAGTCGCTTGTATCGATAGATTATCGTAGTTAAAATATACCAAACGGAATGTTGTTTGGTCTTACGTATAACACCAAGGTTCAAAACCGTCTATGTACCACATATGGAACGACACGCCCACGAATGGAATTGATGACGTTTGACATGTCACTGACTTGCGTTGGAGGTGACGGGCACTAATAGATTTTGAGACTTAGTTTTTGTTTAAAATGTTATTTTAAAGGTTTAGATAGAAACGATCAGTGTATATTTTAGGAACATTTTGAGGCTACACTATTAAACAATACGTTGTATTACCACCGGGCCTGATATCGTTGTGTCGACTGCCATAAGAAATCGACAAATGATACAAGGCTGGTTCATAAGTTTGTACCGAAATTGTATAACAATTAAAGTTACAAATTATTCCGTCACGTAATAATTAACCCGCTAGTGTTAATCTTCACGTTAGTGTACATTTTGGAGGTTAAAACATCGGTTTTAGTGTAAACCCGTTTTCTATTCTTACATCTACATGTGTCACAGTATTTAAATTGGTAGCATTAGCTCAAAACAGAATTTATATAAATGTATGTATTGATTATTCATTTATGTACATTTTTATTTTATAAATTATTATACTTTGTAATTGGTTCGCATATAGTTTATATATTGTACAATATTGTTTTATAGATATGTTGACCACGAACTGTCTTAGATTATATAGAAGGTATTATTATATATATTATTTTTATATGTGTCAAAAATGGTAATTGTAACGTCCTTCTTTGGTAGTATATAAAGGTATCTAGAAATTAAATTTCAGTGCTGTGCCGTACGTGATTTAAATAGATATAATTAAATACATTGGAATAAGTAAATTGATGTCTATAATATAATTTATATTTGTAACTGTAAATTGTCAAACTGTATCTTAGTACAAGGGAATTGTTATACTTATTGCTGTGGCTGCTTCATACAATGTAACATTTTATCGTCGTATATAATTAGATACATTTGTTTTGTTTGTCAGCTCAAAATAGACTATTAAATTATCAAGCTTCATCCAATCATATGAAGTACAAGGCTTGAGACGGTTGAACATCGTTTGAATAAATAAACTATCTTGAAAGTGGTACATATTTGTTGCAAGCAATCATACAACAAGAAACCTTAGTATTAACAGTAATATTTACCATAGGTACCATCTTTATTTATTGTGTCTCCATTTTGTCCACTATGACGTATTAATAGCAGTAATACAATAGAATCTTTATGAATGTTAATCAAATGTAACAAAAATATATGAGAACTACTGTTTTTAAACTACACATAGTTTTTATTGTATAGTGGGACTCTTTAGAATACATTGTAACTTTTTAAATGGTTTTATCGCGAATAAGTACCGTTATACAACAAAAACTGTATGAGAATGACGTTCCTTAAAGCTTAATCACGTGTTCAAAACACAATATAATCCAATAATACAAGAGAATAGAACCGTTAGCGATTGTAGAAAGATAATCGACTTGGCTAGGTGAGCAATGGTTATTTTCCCTCAGCCGTCAATAGCCTTTCATTACATGCTAACCATACGAAAACTATACTAGATGTTAAACTAGCCATTTACTGTTAATAAGACAATGTGTGTTGGAATATTTGATCTGTTTATTATCTAGATTTTACCACTAAGTTAATATTCTAGCATATTTATTGAAGAATTTACTTACGTGTAGCTATATTTCGGAAAGGCCCGACTTTACACTGTGACATTGCGGCAGGGCTTCTTGCAAAAGGTCCGAAACGTATCTAATAAATATGAGTCAAAAAGGGTTTTATTCTAACATTTCATCTAACTTATAGTAAAGAACAATTTCCTTCAGGCTTCGTCTTATCCACATTTCACAATGAATGACGTCACAAAGAGTTGAATTCAGTTTTGGTATGTATGGCGTCATAAAAAGCGATCTAATTATGTTTAGATAAAGTATTTTTTTAATTAAATTTGAATAAGTGATTATTTTCGACCAAATTAGTAATAAGTTTACCTATCAGCTCGTCGTTATCACCGCCTACCATACGCATTAATGAACTCTTGTATTTTAATTCCCTTTTATCACCAATACGAGGAATAGTGCAGACATATTTTTTTTTTAATTTTTGTTCAATAGATCTGGGTAATATAACTAGTAAAAATTAATATTGATATATTTGATTGGTGTAATAAATAGCTTTTGGATATAATTCTAATTATTGAAACTTAATCAGCATGCTCAAAAAAGCATTGCGTGCCAAAAATATGTACTTAACCTACGCTCAAAAATAAACGGAAAAAGCAACATCGTATTTATACCAGTCTAAAGAGGCCTTAACACTGTACGGGCCCAGCCATTGATTAATAAATAAAACTTTGTCTAAACATAATGTTGAGATTTAGTTTCAAGTGATATTCGCGTTTAATAGTAGATGTATAATTGACGTAATTGTATTCGCTAGACGCGGAGCTCGCGACAGCTCTGCTAGGACTAGAGCTCAATATATATTAGTTGGTGTGGTTCATTATCGTCCTCTAGTCCCTTATATTATAGTACTATCAACCTGTTCACTTGGACCTTTTGTATACATATTATTATTGTATTCTGTCAGTGATTGTTCGCTTAACGCGTTTATCCTTTGTAAAAACAAATTAGTATAAGTAGGCATATTAGAAATTAATGGAGATACGTATATAAATTGGTAATGTTTATTAGCAGATTGGGTAACGACAAAGTAAACTATTAGTACTGAGATATAATAAAATATATGTTGATTGTGTTGTAATAACGGCATCGATCGTTTGCTATATTGTGTGTATTTCCTCATAGTATATTATAAATTTAGTAATACTGTGTGATTATATGCTAGTTATTTTTTGAAATTAATAAAATGCTTTAAAATATATTTTTTGTTTGTTATTTAGAAATGTATTATCTAGCAACCTAACCTTTACTTTGACTGCCTTGCAGGTCTAGTATAGGGTTGCCATCCCCGCAATAGTTAAATTAATATGTAGTGAATATAGGTGAAATGAAACTTAAGTAATTCATTATCTTCATCTTCCTAGCCTTCATTCCCAAGTTTATTTGGGGTCCCCTACTAGCTCAACCGGTTTTACCTGAATATCAGTTTTTCCACGGCACGGCACGGCAACGCGATAACTTGCGACTGCGAGCCGTGAGGTCGTAACGTAAAACAAAATTTTATTTTATATAAATAAAATTTTAAATTTAAAAACCCAGTACGCTTCTTAAAAACTATTCAGGACATCCCAGGACACTTCAAAAACTAGGACATGTCCTGGCAAAACAGGACGGTTGGCAACTCTAGTGGTTAGCGTATGCAGCTGCTGATAGGTCTCGGGTTCGATTTCCGGGTCGGACCAAATATTTGTGTGACCCACAAATATTTGTTTCCGAATCTAGGTGTTTTCTATGTATAATATGTATAAAAAAAGTATGTTTATGTATTTATATCAGTTTTTAAGTACCCTTAATACAAATTGCTTAGTTTGGGACTAGATGACGTGCCTAAGATGTACGAAAAAAATATTTATTTACTATTTTTACAAAGACTATTCGGTATTAACCGTTTTGAAAAATCTGTGGAGCGATTGGCATCTCAACTCCACAAACAACCCTGAGTGTAAACTGAATTCGAAGGCAAACATAGTACCTAGTTATAGTAAGTGCACACAAACCATCTATAGAGTAGCCATACTACTACTAAACCAACCAAAGACCGTTATAGAATGGCATTTGTTTGTTTTGAAACAAGTACTGCTGCTGATGTGATTGATACAATACTATTTGCTATAACTGCCTCATTGGTCTATTGGTGATGGTGACCGTATGCAGCTGCTGATCAAGAGGTCTCGACTCCTGGGATTCAGACCAAATGTTTGTATGATATGCAAATATCTGTTTCCGAGTTTGGATGTCATCTATGGAAAAAGTAGATAAGTATGCATATCAGTTGTCTAGTCCCATAGTACAAGCTTAGTTTAGTTTGAAACTAGATTACGTGTCAGATAGGAGTCCAATGTCCGAAAATATTAATTTATCATACCGTAATTTTATTACTCGACGAGACAACAAATCTAATTCGTTTAAGCAACAATGAAAAGCAAATTATAATACAAGCCACGGCCAATTCAACTGTAAATAATCTTTCCTAACATCATAAAGAAAGGATGTTTAGCATTATAGGCCGACCGTTTATCTGAGTCGGCCTTTAGCCTTAACTTAATACAATGTTGTACATTGCGTCATAACAAAATTATGTACAAGTTCTTATGTTACATGAAATAAGAAAAAACACATTAATTGTTAGAAATCTTTTATTATGAAATAATATAAACAATATATTACTATTAGAAATCTCAAGACGAGACGATTATGATTGTAATTTATATGAAATTTTCATATTTATTATTAAAAATAAATTTAAAAAGTAGCAGACTATTAATAAATATTGAATATCTGCCGGTCAAATAGAATCCTTAATAGTTAAAATCGTATTTCTCAGACCAGTAACAGGTTTTTTATATGAGGAGTTGTGTTGATAACGGTTTCCAATTCCCGAAGTGTGGCACCAGGGAATATGAGCCATATACGTTTCGCCGTCACCAAATTCTTTTTGAACATTCGTGCCATTGTGAACCCTTCATTATTCTTGACATACCCTATACCAACAACTAGTTCAAGGGGGATTTTATTGAGTTGAAACTTCCTCAATCCACATATAAACGGGAAGAATGAGAAGTGGTCAATCATGCTATCAGTTCCACTTACGGCAGATAGATAGAGTTTACATTTCTCTTCGTTTGTATGGTCCCACACAAGTCCTAGGGCTTTGGGCTCGCTCGCCTCAAGAACAGGGAACTTGTGTCGATTATCATAAGCAAAAGCTGCAACCAAACCTTGTAGGCGATTGTACGTGAATTCAAAATCTTCTACCTTAACGCCTTTACCGGCTCTTTTGATGATCAATGGTTTGCTGAAATTATAATTATTGTAAATATTACGGTAAACGGTTTAGCCGTGAAATCGTAATAGACAGGGTTAATTCCTAATTTACAATATTAGTATTAATAAAGGCTAGGACGATGGATAGAAATATAGATGCCAATAAAGTGTTTAGTAAGCTTACAATAGAATGCATTAGTCAATCCAATTTTTTACAGATATTAAGATACTTGTTTTTCTCTTTTCAATTCATATTTTTAAGCATTCGGGTTTTATGCTTCTATAATATTTAGTTACAAATGAGTGATAGATATTTATGAATCTTACTTTATACGAGTCTATTACTCATTGCATAATATTTTTTTTAATTTTAAATAGTAAGAAAACAAAATATTTGTATGGTCCACGTGATTCTGTTTCTTTTTTTGATAACTAGCTGACTCGTCGGACGCTGCGTTTTCCGGTACGTGGTCGCCACTCGAGAACTTTATGGCTTCATTGGCCATCGTTTCTACGAGCAATGTGCCGCCACCACTACCTTAAGCAATGAATACAGCGTGCATAAAAGCGCAGATCTTAAAGATTTGGTATGCCGCTGTCAATTAATCACGTGAGGCTCAATAGGGTTCACAAAAATCACGTAATATCACAAGGGGGAGGGGGTGTAGTAATATATTACGTGTATTTATTTTTTCTGCAAATTTTTCATTATTTTTATGTCAGTCAAAAACAACCTGCAACCTTTCTACTCTACCTCTGAACGTAATTATTGTAGTCTTTAATTTTATATAACAAAATTAGTTGACACTTATTTAATAGACAGCTGTTTAATAGTCTTAAACCTCACACAAAAAAGGGGGGGGGGGGGTAAAAATATCAATAAAAAAGATCACGTGATTAATGGACGGCCCCCAAGTGGGGACTTCCCACAGTTTAGTTCGTAGTTGACGGCGCTGGCGTCGTTATCAGTCTCTCTAGATCTCGTAGTTAGGCTACACTAGGAATACGTCCGTTTGTCTTGTTAGCGACTGCCACGCCGCTAAGCGGCAATTTCGGTCCCAGAAAGTTTGTCCTCACAATACCCATGAGAACTGTACTTCTATGTACGCTATATTCATTGCCAAAAGTACCACACAGAAAAAACTGCTACTGACATGCATTGAAAAGGATTTATTATACTTACTTCTTTTCAAGTCTTATACCATGAATTATGAGCGATTCGCCAACAGCGACATCTTTCATTCTGTGTCTCACCTCATACCCTCGAGCTAAGAGATTTTCAACATGGATATTATATCGGAGAAATTCTGCATCTTTGTATACATTATAAAAAAGAGGTCCATTGAAAACAGTAGTAGTAGAGTTCTGTTGCGCTGGTCCTTGGTCGAATGCGAATACCTCCATTTCGCGAATCTGAACAAAGAAATTGCATAAGAAATCAGAGATCAAACTAAGGTATTTTCTACCATATTATAGATCAAGGTCGTAAGTTCGAAACAACTACGGCTAGATACTACTTCAGTTTCAGTTTTCAAACTATTCTATTAAAATACACAGGTTCAATCAACAACTCATTGTGTCCCACTGCTGGGCTCGCATCTCCTTTATGGGTAGTGTTATGACCATACGTCAGAATACACAGGTTGCCCGTCATTTATACCTATCAAATTTTCTGTGATTACGTATAAAAAATCATAATAATTTCAAAATCGATGCTATTCAGTATACAACAAATTTATACATGTATATTTAAGTATTTTGAAACGAAATAGCTGTTAACAGTTTAATCTACAAAGTAATTACTAATCTACTGAAGAAACTAAAGGCAAAAAAACGTCGAGAATAAAAACTACATTTTGTCTATCTACCTACCTACTTATATCCCTACTTATTTCTTACAAAATATCTGAGTCCCGCGTTGTTACCATTGGTTCTTATTGTTGTAAGTCGCGAATAACGATGAAGTGCGAAGCTACTCTAAAATAAATTAGTCCCGCCGATCCAGAGATAAGCCGTAGCAAACAGACAGACAGACAATAATTTAAAAAAAACATTATTTGATGTTATTAAAGTACCGTATATACTTTCATATGCATTACTTAAGTAAAAAAACTGTTGATTCGATAATACCTACTTACACACACTTATATTTTATTCATAGATAAATGGATTGATATAGATAATTTTAGTAAGCATCTACAAAGTTTTATAACAATACTAGTTGACCCAGCGAACTTCGTACCGCCCAACTTTAAAATTCCAGAACTTGATCGCAGCGCCACCTACCAATTGCGAATCTAAACCATTCCCAGATCCCCTTGAACACACACAAAAAATTTCATCAAAATCGGTCCAGTCGTTTGAGAGAAGTTCAGTGACATACACACTCACACAAGAATTATATATATAAAGATTGTGTCCACTGACGTGAACACAACACTGGAACACAATACATTTTCCAACGACTTATAGCAAATAAGCAATCTACTTACTGATAAAACATGTTTATAAACAAAGAAAAGACACTGCCACACTGGTGCAGGTATTTTATAGATGTACAATTTGGGATTTGTTTGATTAAAAATAATCTTTTATTTTGGTTTCCATTTGACCAAAAGTATAAAAAGAGTTCTACGAGTACTTAAACTAAATTTATTATTATATGTTTATAAACATATAAAAGTATTTGTTTTGATTTCAAGTTATATGATTAATCCAAATACACTTACCAACTGTGCTTGAAACAATAATACAATCGTATTGTGGAATTGAGGTAAAACCGTAAGATACACAGAAATTAAAACAAATAAACTACAACGACACACACTTTGAACTTCTAACTGAGGAAGGTAGCAAATTACAAAGATACGTTTATATTTATGATAAAAATAAATAAAGGAACTTACCAAGTGTAGGGCTCATACTTAACGGAAATTCGATAATCGATTACTCGACTATGGCAAGATACAAAGTCATTTATTATTATCTAAAATTAATTACATTCACACATTACTTACACATGTTAAATAATGTAAAAATTACAATTTAGTATACTTTATTTACTTATTTTTAAGATGTTTATTACAATATTAGACTGTTTATTCTAAAATTTGCCGATTTATTTGATAAAATAACTTATTTTCTATGCATAACAGTAGTAGTAACAGTTAATAATTGTTTTACTTTTTTTTAAATTCAAATTATTTCAACTGCATTATAATAAAAAACATTTAGTACGATTGTCAATTAATCGACTAAACAATATCTATGGTATGGTAAGTCCCGTATCAGCTGACAAAAATGATTTACTAATGTACTGTGTGACGTCATCAACTTTCTTTAATCTTTACAAAGTATAAACTCGTCTCGCTAGCGCCACACTGCTGTAGAAACGTTACTAAACCTGTAGTAAGTAGGCCTCTGTAGTTCTGCATTATGGTAATAGAGGGCATTCAAATTTTAAACTTTGTTCTAATAAAATACTTGTTACCTAATAAGATGCTAGATGTTTACAGCAATTAGTTTTTACAGTACATTACATAGTTGATTTAGACAAATCATGACGTTCCCTTTATCGTGGGGATATTTTTAGTATCGCAACCCTGTAAAAGATGGCGTTCATCTGACTGAGATGAAATTAATCTCTTGTTACGCTTGTTGTACTGTTTGTTACATACTTACTATTATTTATTGACTGCCTTGTTGGTCTACTGGTTCGCGTATGCGGCTGCTAATCAAGAGGTCTCAGGTTCGACTCCCAGGTCGGAAAATATTTGTATGAATCACAAATATTTGTTTCGGAGTCTGGGTGTTTTCCAGTGTATTATCTATGGTGTTTTCTATGTATATTAGTATGTATTTACAAAAAAAAAGTATGTTTAAGTATTTAAATCAGTTGTTTAGTACCCATAATACAAGCACTTCTTAGTTTGGGACTAGATAACGTTCTGTGTAAGATGTCTTAAATATTTATTATTCATTATTATTTATTTATTATTATACTTATTATTTAGTTATTATCCATAACTAATAATAAGTAGGTACATAACTAAGTAAACAGGCTCAGTAGCAACCGAGTTTACCGAAGAGGTTATTGCATTGTAAAGATAAGTAATCTTAGCCAGATGAGTTTAAAGAATGGTGACAATTGTTGAACTATTTAATAGAAATAAAATAGGTATAATTTATTACGTTACATATATGACATAATATCACAGTAATGGTGATCGCACACCTATCCGCGCCGAACGAACCGAAGTCAAGGAAGCCTCGCACACTTATCCGCAGCGGAAGAATCGACCGCGCCGAAAGCATCATCCGCGCCGAATTTTATGACGTCATGCGAATTCGTCTACGATTTCTGCGGTTCTTCCAGATGCGGACGATTCGACGCGGGTAAGTGTGCGAGGTTTCATGAGATTTCATATAAAGAATTCTAAAGCAGGCACCACACTTCGCTATTCGCTATTCGTTATGCGGGTTATTCGCGCGCATACGGCGAAGTGTGGAGAGTATATTCGCCAATATTCGCTTTATTCGTACGCATCGAATAGCGAATCGCATATACGTCGACTTGTCGGTTTTTTGACACACTTCAAACACACGAAAACAAGGACACGAATAAGGCGAATACACGCATCGACTGCCCACACTTCGGACGGGTAGTGAAGTGCCCTGTGCATAACTAACAACCATAGACTATAAAACAGTTTTTGAAATAGATATATCAATTAAACGATTAAAATAACCTATCATATGATCAAAATAATTTGACTTCATTGAAGTATTGTTTCTGTCAATTTAATAAAATAAAAAGGAAATGAAAATAATATGTTTCGTTCGTTCATTGACCATTAAAAATGACAATGCTCTGTGCATAACTAACAACCATAGACTATAAAACAATTTTTGAAATAGAATAAATCGATTAAACGATTAAATTAGTTTATTATATGATCAAAATAATTAGACTTCATTTAAGTATTGTTTCTGTGAATTTAATAAAATAAAAAGGAAATTAAAAGAATATGTTTCGTTCGTTCGTATGGTTTCGTTTTGTTCACCATAAAAATGACAATGACATCTCTACAACACACATATTTGCCTTATTAAATATACCAGTACGAAGCGTGGTGGCGTGTTTGTTGTTTGCGCGCATAACAAGTATTCGGGCGAATACGGCGTAGACAAATAACGAATAGCGAATAACGAAGTGTGGTGCCTGCTTAAAATTCGTTTCGTTCGGCTCGTTCGACGCGTTCGCCTCTGATAGGTGTGCGATCACCATAATACTTAGTTAATGTAATATAGAACAAGAGAAACCTTTATTTGACGAACCTTAGGGGAGCCCGTCCACTGTTGAATAGCAGTGGACGTCTTTCAGCTCTCATGATGTCCGTAATCTGTATACAGAATACACACAGACTGCTGCAAGGTATATTCTATACTAGCTTTAGCCGCGGCTCCACCCGTGTGTATGTCGGTTATCGCGGTAAAAAGTAGCCTATGTCCTTTCCTAAAATCAGTTCTATCTTCTTACCAAATATCATCAAAATCGGTTCAGCGGTTTAGGCGTGAAAACGTAACAGACAGACAGAGTTACTTTCGCAATTATAATATTATAGTGGGGATAGTGGGGATTATTATTATTCTGTCATATCATCATCATCATCATCATCAACAGCCTTTAACAGTCCACTGCTGTACATAGGTCTCTCCTTTGAAAGGAGGTTTGGGCCTACTATACCAAGCTGGCCAGACGGGTTGGTAAAGGGTTTGTTTCAAGTTTTCCTTCTCTTGGCAGTGATGTTAGCTGCTTATTTTGTTCCTTTAGTCGCCTCTTACGACCCTCATGGAACGAATAGGGGAGGTGACACTTTTTATTCTTAATTTTTTTTTCTTTGTATTATCCATCACCAGTTTTCACTAAAAGTTGAGGTTTAGGGCTATTGGTGATATATTAACGTTTATATATCAACACAGATTTTAGTAGAGCTCATCTGATTGCAGCACGAGAGGGCCGGTTCGACCAGGGTAGTACTACCCTACACAGAAGATCAACCTAGGAATGACAGCATTCGTTCTGTAGTATTTTGTTGGTGAATGTGCGACCGGATGCTCAATGATGCAGAAGCATCTCCCTATCCTGCAAAGGGTCACCATGCTGCATTGTCTGTACTCATAATGAGAATGGTGACCCCTACACCTAGAATGAGAGAGAAACTGGAGTAGAAACTCATATTTTTAACCGACTTCAAAGAAAAGGAGGAGGTTCTCAATTCGTCGGAATCTTTTTTTATTTTTTTTTATGTATGTTCAGCGATAATTTCGTCGTTTATAAACCGATTTCAAAAATTCTTTTTGCATTGGAATGGGCGTAGCATACAGGTGGTCCCGTCGTCACCATATTGGGATCTGATGATGGGATCCCAAGGAAATCGAGGGATCTCCTCAAATATCATAGGCACAATAGTCGCGATTTAGGAAATAGTTTTTCTTTGAAGTCGGTTCCTTTTTGTGAAAATTATAATATATTATATTTATATATATATTTTTATATTTAAGCCTACCAAAGTGACTACTATGCCTTATGGAAAGTATGAGTAGAATCTAGATTTGGGTACTCGGAATAGTTTTTCATTGAAGTCAGTTCCTTTTTGTTAAAATTATACATCAAACAGATGCATACATATTTCGTTTTTAATATAATAAGTAATTCGTACAGCCAAGCTAGTTATAATTCAACTGAGGACACAAAACTTTCCCTTATTCGTTGAACCTTCAAAACATGGGTGGATAAAAATAAAAGGCTCATAAAAATGTATGAGCGGCTAGATGTTCAGCTAACAAGCGCTTAAAGCCATCGCCATACGCTAGTTATTCCGCGCCAACGGTAATTGTGACAAATGAATGTGTTTCGTTATACTTACAAATAGTTATGTGCTCTTGGTATCAACCTTTTATTTTATACAGCTTTTTGGTGTTTAACAAATTCAATAAATACCATATTTGAGATGTGTTACGTTTCACATTAGCTGTGGTTTGTTGTTCTTGTGAAAAACGAAAAAAGCTGGAAAAATCATCTGACAATGAAAGAGCCGTCAAAATCAGCCGTTCCAGAGATTAGCCGTAATAAACTGACAGATGTATTAAAAATTAAAAAAAATGTTGTTTTTTTTTTAATTATTTTAATTACTGCAATTACCGTGAATATACTTTTATATGCATTTAGTGAAACACTGTTAATTTGAAGCTACAAACGGACATTGAATTCATACGTTATATTTATTTATCTTAAATATAAAATTCTGGTGTCACGGTGTTTGTAATTAAACTCCTCCGAAATAGCTCAACCGATTCTCATGAAATTTTGTATGAAAATCGGTTCGGTCTGCGAATCGGTCAATATATTTCTGTTATCCGAGTAAGAAACTTCCGTGTTTCCCATGTTCCATATTCCAGTAGCACTAAAAAAAAAACATAATAAATGTACAGGTTTTGGTTGACTTTGTTAAGATAATTTAAAGAGCTTTTAGTACAATATAAATACTTTTTAAATAATTTGGTGATTATAGCTAAGCATTGATGAGTAAGGTACCCTTTTTACATCCTGCATGACTATGTGATTTATTCATTTTATATAAACGGACTGGTTATACGGACTAAGAACTAGGATAAGTTCGAAGGCAGCCTTAGGTAAGTTTTATTCTGTACAAATCACATCACTGGTTGGTAATCACTTTCTATCTAGTGAAATTTGTGTTTGCATACATGCCAAAATTACTGAGTAATAACAAAACTCATGCGATTACTAATACCTACGAAATGGAGCCTTAGGAACCAGTAGACATATTCACTGCACTCACTCCTGTAGCCACAACATAATCCAATTATATTTATAAAATTAACTACATAAATGTTACCATTGTATAAATCTAAACACGATTGCCAACAATTATATTACAATGCGACTATTCAACCCTAAACCGAGCGCGTATAACAACATACGTAACATTCACAAACGTGGGCCGAATAGACCCATTGAAAAAACTAGGCACGCGCCCTGTTGGAATAGAAAGACGTCGTTAAACAAAGAGGCTATTGTGCCAGAAACGATCCCGGGTGGGCAGTTATTGTACAAATACGGCTGATTCGCGGAATTCAGAGGGAGACGGTTAAAATTTGCGGGAAAAAATGGCGCGCTCCGGTGGAGACGAGCGATTGTAAGCGATAGGGTTGATTCTCGAAGTTTTTTGGTATTTAATTACGTGCTGTGTGACTGTGTCAATGGCTTGTTAAGGAAATATAAAAAATGAAAGTTTGGTCGAAGGGATTGATATCAACGAGTCATATTTTTTTTTTGGGAATTTACGAGTACAGATATTAATATTATGTAATGCTTTATATAAAATAGTTTTAAGTTTATTTGAGCTAATATTATAAAAGGAAACGAAAAAAGAAAACATCGCGTTATATTCACGCGAAGTTTTCTTTTTTTGTTTCCGTAGACAGATAATAACTGCACTGACACTTTAAAACCTATTGTCTGCCTTGTTGGTCTAGTTAGCGTATATGACGAGGTCTCCTACCCCCTAGCCATTTGCGTTTTAAGTTTTCTATTCTATTCTCTCGAATGTTCACCTGGTCCGTGCTGTATCGCTGAGTTTTTTTTACTAGAATTTTTTTCCTTAAAACAAAAAAAAAACCGTGAAAGCAGTCATTTTTAGGGTTCCGTAGCCAAATGGCAAAAACGGAACCCTTATAGATTCGTCAAGTCTGTCTGTCTGTCTGTCTGTCTGTCTGTCTGTCTGTCTGTCTGTCCGTCCGTATGTCACAGCCAATTATTTCCGAAACTATAAGAGCTATACTGTTGAAATTTGGTCAGTCGATGTATTCTGTGAACCGCATTAAGATTTTTACATAAAAATAGAAAAAAAAACAATACATTTTGGGGGTCCCCATACTTGGAACTGAAACTCAACATTTTTTTTTTCATCAAACCTATACGTGTGGGGTATCTATGGATAGGTCTTCAAAAATGATGTTGAGGTTTCTAATATCATTTTTTTCTAAACTGAATAGTTTGCGCGAGAGACACTTCCAAAGTGGAAAAATGTGTGTCCCCCCCCCTCTAACTCCTAAAATAAGAGAGTAATAAAACTAAAAAAAAATATATGTTGTACATTACTATGTAAACTACCAACGAAAATTGGTTTGAACGAGATCTAGTGAGTAGTTTTTTTTTAATACGTCAAAAATCGTAACACGCAGTTACAACGAACTACAAGAACTTTTATATGATGTTACTTGCTGGTACGGAACCCTTCATGGGCGAGTCCGACTCGCACTTGGCCGCTTTTTTCTATTGACTATGACCATTTCGACAAGGATTTCTTACCATCAACATTAGGGTCTTTGTGTTGTTACCGTGATAATGTTGGTTATTTAAATATCTTAATATTATACTTAAATTCATCTCGTACTATATAAAATTTTACCAATAATATATTTTAAAGTTCCATCCCTGTTTGTCTCTGTTCGCTGTTATTAATAACGGTAGCATATTACAATTCAATTTGAGCGGTCCGCCGGCGCGGGTGGGGCGTAATCCTTGCGTATAATCCTACAGATAAACTGAACACAATTATAATAAAAGCAAACATGAAAATTTTGCCAAATCTGCCCGAGCTATTAAGTCGTCGTTTAATAGCATTGTCAGCTGTTACACACATTGTAACAAACACGTACACAATCAGTTTAAATTGTGTACCTATCTGTTCACTCCTGAACAAGATTTTTTCCAGCAACGTAAGACAAATTTTGTTTCGATTAAATTTTAGTCGCTCTCAATCAAATAAATACTCTTTTGTTCATATCGCGATAGGATTGTTAAAACTACCAATTTACTATTTACGGGTGTTTTATATTGTCAGATTTTTGGTTCTGTAGGTTTTGTTGTTTGTTGTCGCGTCATTAGAAATATAATTTATTAATTTGTAATTCTTGAATTTGATACAGTTATTTTAAAAGCAACACTAAGGCGAACAATAAGGTGAAACAGATCATTTCAATTTCATATTTCAATTCTGTGCAATAACAACGTCAACATATACGCCGTCCGAGTCGCTAGTTAAAAAATAATTTGAACTTGATGTAAATCTGTTGGGAAGGATTATTCCAGAGAATTATACACAGTAGTAGCTTGGAAATACAGAATATATTAATAAAAATAATACATAAGAAAAAAAACAAACACATAAAGCAGCCATAGTAATATATGTGACATATTCTAAAGATATATTCAAACATATTATAAAATATATTCTAAAATATATTCTTACTTCAAGTGAAGGTGATATTTCTTCAACAAAATCGTATAATACACTCAGGATCTGAAACCGAAAGAAATAATAAATTATGTAAGCCGACGAAGTAACATCACAGACGGTTTTTCTTCCACAATTATTATGAGATAGTTATCTAACATTTCTCCCTTGTTGGAAATAACGTTACAGCCATCATATTTACAAGTGTTTCCGCGCCGCAGGGCACGCGTATCGGCTTCTGTTCCGTTTAACTTAATCGGTTTACTATAACTAATGCTATTTGTTGGTACGGTGAGCAGGATCTCGTATAGCTTCAGTATATATGTGTCGCTGTAAGTATTGTTGCACTGATTATTTTGCTACTTTTTGTTTATTCTGGTCAACGAAAGTTTTAGGCGTTAGATAGTTCTTAATACCGCATCCCAGAAAGTTTTATCAAATACGAACAGCCCGCCCCGGCTTAAGTAGATATAGGTATTAAAAAGACATTTTAAACTTGACAAATTATATTTTTCAAAACCTTCCCCGTTGTTACAACATATGTTATGATATATAGCCTTTATAGCCTTCTTCTATGACTGGGCTATCTAACACTGAAGGCATTTTGAGATTATCCCCTTTTTATATTTAAGCTTACCAAAGTGACTCTAATCTGTTTGATGGAAAGCATGAGTAGTCCAGGAGAAGGGGTCACCATCCTCAGTGTGAGTGATTTTGGAGGCCGGGAGAATGATGGTCTCACATCACCAACGAAAAATAATATAACAACTCCAATGCTGTCACTTTTAGGTTGATCTTCTAAGTGAGGGTAGTACTGCCCCGGTCGAGGTGGTCCATTCATTCTGAAATCAGCGTGGCTCTACTACCTGCTAACCAGTGTTCAAATAAACAATTTCTGTAGCTTTATAATGTTAGTTTAGGTAAGTAGGCTTCTAATAATCTAATAATCTGACCGATTTCAGGCATGGCACTCGGCAATGCAAATAAGTAGGCATACAAAACATCAACATCAATTGAAAAACCCATATACTTTTGTTGAATTTAACTAAGACCACATAAACAATCCTACGTATTCGCCAACGCTGTCAGACATAACTAACAGTGTGAAGGTTCTACAATCAGCCTCCCTTAATTGAATACCATCTACTACTATGGAAACAAGAACTTTAAATCGAGATTAATTTTTGATTTTTTTTTAATTGTGACTGGTCCGTAGGTATCCAAAGATTTTTGCTAGCCAGACCGACCATTAGAATTATCACAGATGATGTATTTCTGTTGAAATCCCTTGAAACTCGAAGTACCTCGGGCCATCTATCTACGGCTTGTAGAAGACCCTCGTCATAATAATAGCGCATGGCGCGTCAACCCTGGCCTGCTTATGTGAGGATGACGGATGACCTTACCTGTCACCCCCAGGCTAGCGCTTATGTAGGACGGAGATCATTATGCGACATCCGTCGCCTCGTCCCCCATTCCAGGGCCTGGCGGACCGGCAAGCTCTAAACCTCGCCCGGTCCCGCTCCGCCATCTTCTTCGCAAGTATAACTTGCTCGCAGAAGGAAACGGCGGAGTTCCATGCGCTCTCACTCTGCACCATAGCCGCAATCATGTTGCCAAGCGAGAGAATACCAACTCCGATGGCCGCCACGAGATCACACCTCTACGCCGCCCACTTGGCATTCAGTCAGCGTATGGAGCGACGTATTCACGGTTCGGCCATCGCAGTGTTGGCACTCAGGCGTTGGCTCCATCCCGATTAGACACAGGTGATCTCCGAAGTATCCCTGCCCAGTGATCAACTGCGTCAACCGGTGTGAGAGGCTACGGTGGTTCCTCTCGAGTCAATCCTCTATAATAGGTCTTACCGCAGCAATGCCCTTCGCTCGGTAGCCCAAGTCATTCTTTCCACTCCTCCACCTGATTGAGTGATATGAGGCAATGAAACAAGAGAATAAATAATTAGAATGGAGAACAGAACAGAATTGTCACATTTGTGTATAAATGCTAGTCTTAAATAAAAAAATATAAAAAAACAGAATAGAAAACAAAAAATGTTTGCAACTTGACTAGGGCAGTTCCTACCATCCGAGATTACTGTTACCCTTATTAATCTTGCTCCTTAGCACTATACGTATTACTTACTAAAATTTAACTTCTTCTTATGAATGAATATATCTACTGAATGAATGAATATATTTCAACATAATTTTTTTTCATAAGAACAAAGACCCTTATAAACAGTTTATAGTTGCTAGAAATATCTTGGATTTGTGGAGGATTTGTGTTTGGTATATGTGGCTGTAGTAGCCTTAGTAGTTCAGGTAGCTACAGTGAACTCGGGTAATATGGAGCCCGGATAGTATTCGAGTACCAGTGGTATCAACGAGGTAGCGGTCCGGAAAGTTAAAACGAGCCCCGCCTCCCACACCCCTGGGCCGCACTTGCCCACCCCCGAAAGCCTCCGACGCGAAGATTTTACACAATTCAATTAAAGCCAACATTGTTATCGGTTTTAAATATGTTTGCTGAACAAAGATGGAGTTTAGTAAATGTTTTGAAATTAACATTTTTTATTCGAATATGGGAAGATATACGTTAGATTACGTAAATGTTTTTGTTCCACTACTATCCTAGGTCCTTTAGGCGGAGCATCAAGTCATCTCCTCTAGGTCTCTGTAATGTGGATCACCATGCTGCAATGCTTTCCATTAGACAGAGTAGAGTCATTTTGGCAGGTTAGTATATATACATATATATATATTTATATAGAACTAGCTGACCCGACAGACTTCGTACTGTCTCAATTGATAAATCTAAGACCTAAGCTTGTGAATAAAATAAACTTAAAACAAACAAAAGCAATCCATAGTTAATAAAAAAATGAAATTCATGTTTATATATTCACCTTTTAAACCATCTATCTGGACTTCCACAAATAATTCAAGACCAAAATTAGCCAAATCGATCCAGACGTTCTCGAGTAGCGAGACTAACGAACAGTTATTCATTTTTATATATGTATAATAATATAGATAGATGTGTGTTTATTTAGGTTAAATTTTTGTATTTTTATAGGTTGGCTTTAAAGTCATAACCATTTAATAGTGAGGGAATTATGACAGTTAATTTCATGTGCTGAAGAGACTTTTTTATGTTTTGGAAAACGAGCAGACGGGTCACAGGTGTCATATGGGACACGCGGGCGGAGCCGCGGGCAAAAGCTAGTATTATATACAAATTAATATAAGAAGGCGGTCCTTCTTCAACTATGAAAGTTCACCTCCTTCACACAATTTTATTGAAATTAGTGCCCCGGATTAGCTATAAAAGCGTAATAAACAGAGACAGAGGTACTTTCTAGTTAATAACAGATATGGTTTGAATAAATAAATAAATAAATATTTCGGACATCCTACACACAACGTCATCTAGTCCCAAACTAAGCAGAGCTTATATTATGGGCACTAAACAACTGATATAAATTCATAAACATACTTTTTTTGTATATACATACATATATTAAAAACACCCAGACTCCGAAACAAATATTTGTGGATCACACAAATATTTGGTCTGACCCGGGAATCGAACCCGAGACCTCTTGATCAGCAGCCGCATACGCTAACCACTAGACCTGTTGGTCTAGTGGTTAGCGTCGTCGTCGTAGGCAGTCAATGCTTTTAGATATTTGGTACCGAGCAAAAATCGAACTGGAAAGCTCTGTCGCAGTAGTCGAATACTTTACTACCTATAGTGGTTTCCCATTCATTAAATTATTATAGGGGAGGTATTTCCTGTAGAAAATAAACGTGAGTGTTTGACTAGTTATTTAATATAACGAGTGAGCTTAATCACTTTGTGGTGCGTTTGCAGTAACTCAATACTGGTGGGTTGGGTCGCTTCATTAGTTAATCTGTTGATATTGCGCAACTGTCGTCTCTATAGTTTTTTGTCATCTGAACAAAAAAACTGTTTGTCATTTTAAAATAACAGCTTTTCTCAAAATGCATCTTAAAGTGTATCCAGTACTTACATCAAAAATCATTTTTGTCTGTCCGACTGATTGGTCTATCTGTCTGTCTGTCTATTCATGCTAATGTGTAACGTGGATAACTTTGACTGCCTCGTTGGTCGTATGCGACTGCTGGTCAAGAGGTCTCGGGTTCGATTTCCGGATCGGCCCAAAAGTTTGTGATATCCGCAAATATTTGTTTCGGAGTTTGGGTGTTTTCTGTGTACTTATAATATGTATGTATTAACTAAAAAAAGTATGTTAATGTATTTATATCAGTTGTTTAGTACCCATAATACAAGCTCTGCTTAGTTTGGGGACTAGAATTATTATTTATTTGTAACATCGCGATTTTTAGATCTTGTTAGTATTCCTTTTATGTGATTATCTAACGAATTCAAAAGGCTAATTATGTATCTTGCACCGTAGCTTCTAAGAATGAGGTATCGATAGATTCGTAATTATGGACCCGGCCACAGGCTATATAAATTTTACAAAACGTTTTTAAGCCATCCATTATTCTCATCTCCCATTTTTCGAAAAGCTTCTTGTCTCGAACAAATAACCTATGAAGCATTCACCTGCAGTATGTCAAGACTGATCCTAATACAGGTTTGAAAAACTGCAGTCCAATTATGCAGATGCATCTTTGCTGATGCAGCTATAGTGCGGGTCATTATGCTGTTGTCTACGTTAAAAATGAGTATGAAGAGTACTGCTCTTGAATTCTACTTATGCTTTCCATCAGACAGAGTTAAGCAGGCTCAAAAATAAAAAAAGAAAATTAAAAAAACTTTATACTGAAGATATGTAAAGCAATGAATGAATTTCAAGTATGCATTAGTAGCTACTCACTAACAAGTTCGCTTGCCCTTCCACATTGTATCATCAGCCTATTGCAGTCTACTGCTGGACAAAGTCCTCTCCCGTTGCACCCCAATCTGGTCGATTTTGTACTTCTCCAATCCAACTCCTGCCATCCATCTTGCGCAAGTCGTCAGTCACCTGGCCTGTATTTTATAGATGAAAAAGAATAGAAATGTGAAATTTAAGAACCATGCGACTACAATATTGAAATATAACGTTTCTTATTTTGCGGTAAATTCAAATCCCTCTCAAGCCATTTAAGATTTATTGAAAAAATATTTTACTATCTTCATACACTACTACATATCTTTAAAAGCGACTGAAGGCCTAAGGAGGACTGCAAAGACATGAGTGGGTAGTCTTTAAATTTAATTATAATATTAGTATGTCTACCCGTGACCACGACCGGTACAACCCGTTCGAAACGCCGGAATATAGAAGGTATCGTAACCTTTTATAATTTAATTAAAATTATTAATTATACATATTACCTACCATTATTTATAACAGAAAATGTTGTTCCTATAAAAGTTGAATTCGTGAAGTCCAGTTAATATAAATTCATATATCACGAAATAACTATTGAATACTAGAAAAATACATTTCTATAAGTTATAAATATTTTTAAACATCCACAAGCTTCAATCGACTTCCCAATTAGACAACCATAACACGTGAATAAAAAAAATATAAAGCACAATCTTCAAAATCTAAATACAGGGAAAAATATCCGCAATTAATTGGCGCTCACGTCTCAGACCAACATTATTGGACAACCGAAGTCTCATTGTACACGTTCAAAAAAAGGTATTTAAATAGATACGTTCATAATAAACAAATATCTTATACTCCATATAATATTTGATTAATTTTAAACTTTACATTTGTGATGTTAAGGCTTAGTTAAGATTGTACGTACATGTGATTATTTAGGGTCCTACCTGTTGTAAAGGTCGCGTGCTGGTAATCCTTTATGTAAAGATTTTTTACTTGAATTAAAACGCACTTATTACCGGTTTAGTGACTGGTATCTGTGGGGTGTTTTTATTTAAAAAGAAAGAAATACCTTATGCAACCTTGTTAATGTTATTTATGTTATTTGCCTAAAGAAGGAAAATAACTCTAAACATGGTTGGTCAAGTGGTTAGCGTATGCGACTGCTAATTAAGAGATCTCGGCTTCAAATCCCGGATCTTAATGCCCGTAGTGTGGAATTTTGGCGGTGATTCACACCTGGGCCTCGGAGAGGTCGTTCCGGGGTCTCATGAACATCTATGGCAATCGTTATGGGGAAATCAGGGCCCGCGAATATACTGACATCTAGTTTATCCTTTAAATTTCAGTTCTCCCTTAGGCTTGCGGAGGTCCGATGCCAGTAGCTTCGTGGAAAAACTGATAATAAATAAACCCGGTTTAACTAGTTGCCGAACCCAAATAATATTGGGGATGAAAGCAAGGAATAAAAAAAAACACAAAAGATTTCCTATTCCGTAAATTACCATTTTTTTTATCTAGACACTGGTGATGGGTTGTATCATCGTCGATAGCTTTTGCCAGTCCACAGCTGGATCTAGGCCTCTCTTTATAAAGAAACCTTTGGAATGAAACTATACCGCGATGGCCTGACGGCATGGTCTAACGTTTTTTTCTTATCAAGTTTTCTTTTTCTTTTCAGTGATGATATCCTACGATGTGTCTCGATACCCACGGGATTAACAGATATGGTGATACTCTGTATTGAAAACGGTAACCACATGAGTGGTGTGTACTGATGAGTTTGATATTATCTTTATAAATGAGGCTACCACAGTAACTCTATTCTGCCTGGTGGAAAGGATGGAAAGGTTACCATACTAATTGCGAATGCAATATGCAGCACGATGTCCCACCTTCATTCGGTCTTCGGTCTCGTACCAACTAAACAAGACAGCATAAATGCTGTGATTTTAGGTTGATCTTCTGTGAGAGGGATGTACCAGCCTAGGGGCCATTCAGCCCGTTTGTGCTGAAATCCTTTGGATACCTTAACCAATTTTAATGAACGAAGCTGAGTCACTTTATTGTAATTCATCATCATCATCAACAGCCTTTAACAGTCCACTGCTGGACATAGGCCTCTCCTTGAAAAGGAGGTATTGGCCTACTATACCACGCTGGCCAGTCGGGTTGGTATAGGGTTGGTTTCAAGTTTTCCTTCTCTTTGCATTGATGTTGTCTTGCGTAGTTTATCCCTTAGTCGCCTTTTACGACACCCACGTGGGATGAATAGGGGGGGTTTACATTTTAATTAGTTGAAGACAATTGAACAGAATTTAAATAATTATAGGTATGAATATATATTACTCCTATCCTCAATCCCCACACTTACACTCTTCTAGTCTCTTCGCCTGTATTAAGGTGGGTTATACCTTGTTTTAAGGTAGGTACATACGTAAGGGTTTTAATTAACATTATATTTCTTATATGAACGTAAACTTATAATAATTACCAACATATCAATGTAGCTTACAGCCATATAATTTCTTAATAAAGAGACCTGAAACAGGTATCTACTTATGTAAACGTTTTAAGTAGCATGTAACTTATTCTGCAAGGGTTTATGAACTTACCAATATTGTTTGATAAAAAGCGGCGTACGTACAATAAATGAAAAATGACCACAATAGCAAACATTCGCCGAGTGCGGCGTGACGACACTTCATTATTCGCTATTGAACATCTAGTGTAGTGATGTGACATTGTTATTGCTTGGTTTTATCGATGTATTTATTTATAAATCGATATATTATTTAGTACACCAAAAAGTCGAGTAAGATGTGCAGCGGTTTTCAAAGATTCATAGTTCTGATGAACTAATTTTTAACGGTATTGCACTAGTTTTGTGGGTTTCAACACTTTGTGCAATACTAATTTGTAGTTTCGAGTCTGGGTGTTCTTTGTATCCGTTTCATGTATGTAAAGTCTCGCATGACCCAGTATAAATAATGAAAAAAAAGCTAGAGATAAATATTAAATTAGGTAGAAATTTCATTATTTATAAAACTTAACAATAAACATAAATCTGATGTATAATATTTAATTACTCGAATTTTTAGAATAGCCATGGTACAATCGAGTTTACAAACCTCACTAAAAGTGATAATTAAGTTGGTCTTTTTAACAAAATCATTATAAACAAAGAAGGAGCACATTTCGGAAATATATATAAGGCACGAATAAATAAGGAGTTATTTAGGTTTGACCAAAGGATAAGTTTTAATAAAGGAATAAAAAAATAATATTATTGCTATCTTAGACAAATATTTTTCTTTTATTTCAATTTACAATTTTTTTTATCGATATAAGAAAGTTATAACAGCCACACTTCACCGAGCGCATCAATTGCCGTCACGCCAGGGGTGCGCAACCCTTCAACGCAGCTTAATTCTATAATTGAGGGTTAAATCTCTGACAGACGGGTATGCTCATTATCACACTATGTTTATATCTCGACACTTAATCGTTTGCGACTCCTGGGGAGCGCTATCTTGATGATATTTTGGCAATAGCGTCATAAAAGTCTGTTGGGAATTATGGCAATTATGATATCGATTTTTAGAATGTTTACTATAATTTTTAAGTAATTTTCTCAACAAAAATAATTTGGAAGAATTCCTGTTTGTTTGAGGAATAATACAACAACATTTTTTGTGATTTATCTGTCATATTTTCTATTATAAATATAAAAATCAGGCAAGTGCATGTCAAGCTAAGCATTATTATGCTTAGCTTGCTTGCACGTTGATTTAAAATCGTGTCTAATAGATAAAATTGTTATGTTTTCTTATTATTTCTTTATTTTGAACGAAGTTTTCCAAGTAAGCACATTTTACAAGATAGGCATGTACAACTCCTGAACTAACTAGGTTATCCAAGCCGTTATAGTTTTACTTAAAAGTTCATCATATGGACTACTATAATCATTAATTTCAGATTTTTCGAGCCAGCTGTTTTATTATTAGAGAGCCCTCTTTGAACAAACAAAATGAACTTTAAATTTTAATCACTTGCAAACGTAGCTTAATCAAAAAATCGTCTTGTAAACTTTTGAAGTTTTTAAAAGGCCTATCTAATGATAATTAATATTATTTTTACGGGAATTAACGCGATCACTTATTTAGGGTATTACATACCTCTGATTTGCCTGACGTTTCGACCAGGTTACACCGGCCGTAGTCACAGTAAGGTATCTATTGATACCTTACACGAGGAGGTAGACGCGAGAAAAAATAATCATCCCCAATTTACGTAACGATGAGGTACCCTAAAATTTTTTTTTCGTGATTTCATGTTAGTACTTAACTCAAAAACAATCCTAGCAAAGTTACATCTCTCTAGCACTAACCGTTTCTACGATAAGTCGAGGATGGAAGGTCGGACAGACATGAAGAATCTATAAGGGTTCCGTTTCGTGAACTACGCAACACCAAAAATGTACACTAATTAAAACAATTGTTTCTGGCGACTAGACATTCAAATAGTTTTAGAAATTGTTTTAATATTTAGGACAATTAGATTAAGATGTGAAATCTTCTGTTATCAATTTGTTTTCTTGATACCTAGCTAAATAAGCATAGCTATAAAATATTTAATTTACAAGAAAGGGGAACAAGCGGAATGCCCTAAATACTCGACGACTTTCCGAGTAATTTCTGCAGTTTTTGCTATACTTAATTAGCTTGCCTTGAGAGGATAATATTAGTACTTAATATTTATAAATTGCAGTACGAACGGGCACGTGAGTGATAATCGACAATCACACTTGTCGGGTATCGTTGTAAAGAGTATTTTCTCAAGAATCAAAGTATCTCCAAGCAAATTATGAATTCAGTGCTTGGTTTAGCTATGAGAGTGTTACAAAAAGACAGACAGAAAGAATCGCAGAGTACTGTTGAGCTATTTTCGAATTTATAATGTTACCAGGTTCTTTGAAAATTAATCGGCAAATTCTTAAGTAACCACAATTAAAAGGCAAAGGTAAGAAAGAAGCGTCGTTAAAACAAAGACGTCTAGGTCAAGGTCGCTATAAAACTTGACCTGGCTGATGCCGGAAAGCTCAAGTTCACTCAAATTATCTCCCTTATGTATACTTTTTTTTTATATTAACTGCCAAAATGTCTCTGCCCTGCCTGATGGAAAGCATGAACATCCAGAAGCCGCACGGTGACCCACACTATGGCGGTCTAGTTTGTGTAAAGTTGATCAAAACAAAAGAAAAGTCAAAAGAATGTTAAGGTAAAATTTCATTAAATCTCCCAAGGAAAGAAAATACATCAAAATAACATTATGATCTTTCAAGGTAGTTAAACCGCGCTGATTAAAGCACTATCAGGCCCGATCACCCGGGGCGGTACTACCCATTCGCGGTAGATCAATAGCTGAAATGACAGTATTCGTGCTGTAGTACTATATTCGACTGCCTCGTTGGTCTAGTGGTTAGCGTATGCGGCTGCCGATCAAGAGGTCTCGGGTTCGATTCCCGGGTCGGACCAAATATTATTTGTGTGATTCACGAATGTTTGTTTCGGAGTCTGGGTGTTTTCTATGTATAATATGTATGTATTTACAAAAAAAAAAGTATGTTTATGTATTTATATCAGTTGTCTAGTACCCATAACACAAGCTCTGCTTAGCTTGGGACTAGATGATGCTGTGTGTCAGATGTCCAAAATATTTATTTATTATTTACAGCAGTGTTTCGTTGATGAAAGCCAGACCTGAGGCCACCGTGCTGCATTATCCGCCATAGCAATGTGTATGATGACCACAACTACAACTTATGCCGAGTTGAGTCTAAGAGACATTCATCAATCAAGCAGAGTAAAATCACTTTGGAAAGGCTCATGTACGAGAAAAATCATTGGCTATTATGAATAAAAGTTATTTATACATCTGTTATTGTTTGTGTTTTGTAAATTAATTTGCTATTACGAGGAAATGAATGAATTAAGTTAGTTGAATCGATGTACGTAATCCAATCCTTGTGTGTGTATTCTTTTGTAAGAAGTGTTTATATAAATGCGCCATGTAATAACAATTTAAAACATATACAGGAATAGACAGGAAAAACTAAATGCAACTACATAGCACTTGAACCTTCTACATATATATATTAAAGTTTGGTTTAAGAGGAGAAGAGAGAGCAATAATACGACCAAATTTAATAGTCGAGTAAAAAATTCAGGTTAATGACAGAATTAGACCACTCTTGTCTTCTAAAGACGACTATGTCTAGCACTACACTAAACATAGGGAATCATCTTTTGACACATATGACGATCGTGAAAATGAAAAGCAAAGGATTTAAAATAGATTGTAATGTAATACCCATCACAACTTGTTAACTCAACAATTACCGTTCATAATAAAATATAACACAACTAGATTCATAAATGATACGACAATATATAATAGAGGACCACTTTTACAAAGAATAAAAGAATCAAACCCAACACATCAAAAACCAACAGTTGTAATAACCATGTTTTAATGGAAGCGGCCGGGCGCGAACGAATTATACGTTTTTACTCGTAATTTCAATCACAAAATTAATTCAGTCGCCCGCCTTAAATAAGTGCTGCGTCCGCCCAATCGATAAGTTGAAGGCGGGCGGGAGTTTAAGGTAAATAACGTTTTGGGCGGGGACTGATTGGTTCGCTACTCCGATGGGCGGGGGAAAGCTGGGGCGTGGTGGCCATTGGCTGGGGTAGTGATAGAACAGTCTTGTCGGTACCGTCGCGTCGAACGGTGTTCGGATAGCCGTGTAATGTTTTGATTTGTGTGTTGCGCAGCGATTTAAGGTAAGGTTTTTAATTTGTGTAATTTTTGTTTCTAAACACATGTCAAAGTATTTAAATCTGAGTGTTTAAAATAACAAACTTTTTTAAATAGTTAATACTACATTTAAAATTGTAATTTTATTTTTATTAAAGTCCTTTTACCTAAATACCTAATTAAGGTGTTAATAAGTCAATAAAATACACCATAGTATAACATTAAAATGGATTATACTTTAATTATATTTTATACAAGATTAATTAAACGAAACAGATAAACTCGTAGACATTCGTAGCGCGTAGCGCTGTGCTTATACATCATTTGAAACTCAGTGTAATAACACGTGTTACATAATATATTGACATGTCATTAAAAAAAAAAAAAAGACAACTCCCGCATTAGGAATATAAATTCCTGTGTCGCGGGGGACTTTACAAACATACATGAAACGGACACAAAGAACACCCAGACTCAGAACAACAAATTGTGAATCACACAAAGTGTTGTCCTACGTGGGATTTGAACCCACGACACTTGGCGTAGTAGGAAGCGGCGTGGCGACCGCTTAAGCCACTAGGCCAACCGTGCAGTCAACTCTTCGACTCTTCATTAGTACAAAATTAATGCAAATGATAATGTTGCTTAATTCTAAGGCTAGGATTTTAAATCCAAGGCTATATATTATTACTATCGACGTTTTGATTTCTCTATTACAAAATTGTTTAAGCAAGAAAAATTTAAAGAAAACTGTAAGCCTATGTCACTCGGATTATTTTTCGAATGAATTCTCAATCATAGTAAATCATACAAATACTGTCATAACTATTCTTCGCCGAAGTCCGGAAAAAAACATTATGTCATGTCTTTCATATTACCCTACTTTCTATTCAGACATGTATTTTTTACTTTTATTTATAAAAAGGACACTAATTTGTCAATGCTATAAATGTACTCGTGAGTGTGGTTAATTCTGAACAAAACATTTTGAGGTTAATTTGAGGTATATTCCATATCGGTTGTTTTCATTCAAAGATAAAGATAGGTTATTTGTAAAAATATAGTACAATAGAATGAAAAATCCATGTTCAATTTCTGGTGTACTATGTTTAATCTAGGGAAAGGTATTTTCTCTTCAATCAAACTATCACCTTCGCACGACTCATGAGAGTTTTCTCTAAAGGGTTTCAACTATCGATCTTGACAGTCCCCTCAATGGAATCAATAGTAGGTATGAGAAAAAATGGCCAAATAGCCTTAGTCTGGGTCTCTCAATGTTCCTTTCAAGAAAATAGTATTCCTAACCTGAAGGGCCATTAACACGCTTGTAATTCCTGAGTCGTAGTACTTTTTAGCACGGGTAGTCTCACTTTACTTCAGGTGACCTAAAACAGAATCGAATTGAACGAAAAAAGCTCAATAAACAGTAACTATCAAGCATATTTTTACACGTCGTACTTAGCAGCTAAAATGTGCAGGTATTTTCTAAGACTCACTCTGGGAAGAAATACCGTAACAAACTACAGAGGTGTTAGAAGAAATATATCATCTTATATGTATGATTCTCGTGTCGCGCGAAACGGCTTGACCGATTCGCATGAAATTTTGTGTGCATTTTGGGTAGGTCTGAGAATCGGACAGCATCTATTTTTCATACCCCTGGGACGCGAGCGGAGCCGCAGGCACAGCTAGTTATTGATATTTTGCATGACATATTAATGTATTATCTACGAAGACTTTATTATTCTCAACATTATTAGGGGTCGGCTACTAATTCAAGGCTGAATTATTTTGTCAGTATATTTGAGGGCGCTGACTTCCCAATAACGATTGTCATAGATGATAACTTTAATTTGACGATTTGAGATGTAATTATTCAATCGCGCTATAGTATTTTTGCAGATTGACGGATTCCCTTTTATTGAATACAACAATTGTTATATCTCACGTTTTTGATAATGTATTGAACTTGTATTAATGACATGTGGTAAGTTTCTGTGTATTTGTAACCAACACCTACACATACATTTTCGTCGTACGTCGTTTTTTAATACACATATTTAAGCCTATCAAAGTGACTCTACTCTGTCTAATGGAAAACATGAGTAGAATCCAGGAGTGGGAGCAGACAAGGCAGCATGGTGGCCTACACTTGGCGGGGTAGTGAGATGCTTCTGGTTCATTGGGCAGTCTACATTTACCAACGAAATACGACAGTCAGAATGCAGTCATTTTAGGTAGGAACTTTTATAATGACTCATTTTTACGTATAATGATTGAAAAGAGTCATTACTAAACTAATTAATAACTAACTATAGAGTAGTCTGAGCTGTAGAGAGTATCTGCCAGCGAGCTGCGGTCGGCGCGACGGTAAGGTAGCGACCTGGTCACTAAGAAGCGATCAGGCCGCCATATATATTCCTAGTCAAGGGGAAGCCGTGACTTCCTCCAGGATAATCTGATTATGTGGGGTTCCAGGGATTCCTTTTCGACGGTGCACCTAGTTCCTCGGCTTTTAGTAGACGAGATGATTTGCGATTTTTGGAAAAATCAGGTCCCACATAACCACCAGCTGATGGCTAATGGTTTCCGGGGGAATTTCTGTATGGAAAAAAAGGATAGATTCTGATTATGCACGGCGCCGATTCGGGGGGACGTGAAAAAACATGATCCGGGTTCCCCTCAGAAAGAGGTGTCTGAGATCGGCCGTCAGGGTAGTTTTTAGTTGAAGCACCATATTCTCACGGTTGCTAAATGAATCTCTAGGAGCTGAGGATGCGAAGGGATTTCCTCTCCGTTAATAAAAATATGGTACCTATCTTTCACTTGACTATAGAAATGAAATTTATTAAAGTTATGACGTTTTGAAAAAATATTTACCACACGCTCATAAAGGATTCGCAAAATGTATTATTTTACCCGTATTTAACCATTTAAAAAAAAATACTCATTCTATAACCCTATTCCCAAAAGAAGAAGTGGACTATTATATTTTAAAACAGTATCTGTTTTCTGTTTGATATAAATTCCGTTGTTTTGTGCTCTATAAATATTTATACAAATAGACTAGTTTTTGATTTTTGTGAAAATTCTATTGTCTAATTAAAAATATTTGCTTAATATCTTAAGTGCCATACTAAGTTTCAATGTTTCAAACACTCTAGTGTTTGACATCTACCGAGCAATTTTACAGTGTTAATACAATTCCTTGAGAAAGAACAAAAAGTACATTTTATTTATTAAATAAATAAAAAGAAAACAAACAAAAACAATTAAAAGTTAAAGACAAGCACAAAAAAAACGAGTCGGTCCTCGAAAGTCATTGCTTCTGTAGATTACATTTTGAACAACACAGATAAGCGGAAGATTTAATTTTTGTCCCTCCTTAAATATACATGGGAGTGTTACGTTGTTTAAACAGGGAGGTTTGGGCTCTGGGGAGGACATAATTGAAAGACAAACAGGGGCGGACGATTCGCGACGAATTCATTATTTCCACATTAAGTTGATACCGACTTGACGTCATGTAGATTATGTTTCTCCACCAAGAATTATGGTTTAAGTGGTTTTTATTTAATTTAAAATATTGCTACCTGTATTTCAGGTGAATAAACGAAAAGAAATCAGGTTTTTAATTTAATATGAATTCGTATTGATAGGTGGTACCATTAGTTTTTAATTAACTGTGATCACTTGTAACAATCATCAGCTCTGACTAGAAATTTTCCTTAAATTACATTTCATAAGATTTTTTAAACATAAATTCGCATTTCTAATAAAATTATTATGTGTTAGGTTAGGCCAAACAACAGGTGAGTCCAGAAGGAAATCCCCTCCCTGGACTCCTTCCAATACACAGGCGCAGAGAGGGTCACACCGTGTGGTTTTAGTCGGTTCGAGTCCGACACACCACCCCGCCGTAACCCCCGATGGGGTGACGGTCCGCGGGGATTTCCACACGTTAAAAAAAAAAAGAAAAAAGGCCAAACAACAGGTAACAATTTGACTGTCTACATCACTATGACATCCGTGCAGACTTAAGTCAAGAGTTTCTACCACACGTTAGAGAACTTTTAATGTAGTAATTTAAAAACAAAATAAATAGACAATAAAACAGCAAATTTAGCCCAACTTCGATTTGAAAACAAATCATTGTCTCTTTGACATTTAACTTTTAAAATGGCGTCCCACGTCGCTCCGCGTTTCGATGTTACGAGATTATCTCGTGGAGTTGGTAAATTGTGTTTATGAAGCTGTTTCATTGTGAGTTTATTTGTTACGCCCGTTCTCGCGAAGTGGATTATCGGTTTGTCAATTCTATAGGTTGTTGGGACACAATTGATGAGTTTGTGCAAAGCCAGCGATTGGGGGAAATTGCGGTAATAAGTACTTGAGAGTTTTTGTATTACGGGTTTTTGTACAAGTTTAAAGGATCTCAATATCTTTATAAAAGGATTTCATAGTTCAGTAATGATATTTTAGTGGGTTAAAAGGTGCATTGAGCATTAAACTAGGTAAATACATAAATTAGGAGGATGGATAGAACTTAACACGCATTTGTTAATACGTATTCCAAAGAAGGAATCATTTATAAAAGTACATATGTAACTGACATTAAACTATGCGTTTTGAGCGTTATATTAAAATTTAATTATAGACTCAATATAGTTAGTTAGATATATAGTTAGTTAGAATAAAATAAAATAAACGTTCTAATTGTATTGTTATTTTAATTACTCCTTCTTATGAATTAACACTACAAAAGGGTCTTCTTTATAGAGTACTAGCTATCGCCCGTCGCTCCGCCCGCGCCTATCTCGATTATTGTAGTAAAAATTAGCCTATATTTTATTCTGATATATAAGCTTTATTACTGTAAAATTTCATCCAAATCCGTTTATTAGTTTTTGCGTGATACACACTCACAAACTTTTGCGATATTAATAATATTAGTAAGGATAACATGATATTCTTCGGATTAGTTCTGAAATAATATTTTGGAATGTGACATTAAACTTAAATGCATTCCCTAGCTAAGGTTTGCCGTTTCCCGTAGGTATACATATTTACATCGTAAGACCTTTAAACCAGAACTTATCTAATACCGTAATAATAAAAGTGATATTACCATAAAAATAACAATAGAATTTTGTTCAATCTCAAGTATAATGAGCTCAATACGGGGGGAAAAGTTAATACACATCGGCCATCTTGGAAACGGTAATTTTCATCAAATCAACTCTACAGATGTCATTTTGTTGGCGCGAGCGATTCAATTACTTAAATAAATTGTGACACAATTTGCATGTTAACGGTACATTTTACTGAAGGCATGTTTGTTTAAAGTTTCTTCATTTTGTTGATAAGCTCATTTTGAAACAAATTTACTTTGAATTTAGTACTTTACGAGAAGTCGTTTCGATTTTATATTGTTAAAATCAACTTTTATTGTGTTAACTTTTTTAAAAGCGCAGATTAAAATACTAGTTTTAAAGAATATAAAAAAAAAATCTCTCAATATCTGGACTTTACTGTAGTTTAATAAATAACAGTAGTAATCAGTAATATCAGTCACTACCAGTAATAATATATTAAAGCAGGGTAGCCAAAGAATGGTTTTTGATAGAAATGGTTGTGCGACTATACTATCTATCTCGCCACTAGCTTGTTATCCGCGGTTTTATTGTAAACTGCGTTGTGTGAGCAACGCCGTGGAGCGAAGCTAGTAAAAAAAAAATTGCCGTTCCCGCTAATCTGCGGAACGGCTGGACCGATTTTAACTGGGACAAAGAGACTATTTAGGGCCATCGCAGACTACCTACTTTTAGCATCGGCGATCGGCGATTTGGCGACTGCATCGATGCTGCATCGTGTTTTAGCGACTTCCTGCGTTCGATCGCGGTATCGGAAACGCGCGTTTTAGCGACTGCTCAGATGCCAAATCGATGCTACCGGCATCCGAATGTATGCGGAGAGTAGCGTTCAGCTGCTGTGTCGCGCTTCTAAAAAGCGACTCAATCTCCGCGTTTGGCGTTTTTAAGTGTGCGGTGTAGAGCGTTCGGTCGCCGTATTTAGCTTCTAAAAAGCGACTAGTTGCCGATCGCCGATGCTAAAAGTAGCTAGTCTGCGGTGGCCCTTAGATCACTATAACATCCGTGCAGTCTTAAGTAAAGAGTTTCTGCCACACATTATAGAACTTGTAATGTAGTTATTGAATAAAAAAAAATGGACAATAGATCAGCAAATTTAGCCCAATTTCGATTCAGAAACAAATCATTGTCTCTTTGAAATTTAACTTTTAAATGGAAAGAAGATTTTAACTGGACTTACACTGATAGAAAACTCATTTTTTAGACCAACTTCGCGTCGCAACGTTACTCGCGATTTACAACAATATCCACGGATAGCAAGCTACTAGTTAGATACTCAGATAGTAAGTAGTAGATAAATTAACATTTTTGAAACGAGACAAATATTTTTTACTTAATTTTTACAGCAAATTCGATATTATTTTTACTCGAGTTTTTTCACTTACATGGAAAGTCTATTTTTGCGGCTAACAAAGTGGATACAAAAGATATCAAGGTAGGCTCGACCGAAACGATACTACTCTCTCACAGAAAACTAACCAACACAAATGGCATCCTTGGTACTGTCCTTTTTTCATTAATGAGTGCGAGATCTGATGAAGACTGATCTATTATTGGGAAGCCAGTCCCCTTAAATTTACTGACAACTAGTTCAACTTTTGAATTTCAGTTCTCCCTTAGGGTTGTGGAGGTCCGATGTCAGTCGCTCCGTGGAAATCTGATATTCAGGTTAAACCGGTTGAACTAGTAGCCGATCCCAAAACAATCTGATGAAGACGCATGTCTGTTGGCCATGTTGTGTGTGTGTGTGTGTGTGTGTGTGTGTCTGTGTGTGTGTGCGTGTGTGTGTGTGCGTGCGTGCGTGCGTGCGTGCGTGCGTGCGTGCGTGCGTGCGTGCGTGCGTGTGTGTGTGTGTGTGTGTGTGTGTGTGTGTGTGTGTGTGTGTGTCGCCATGTTTCATTATCTGCATTCACAATGCGTATGGTGATCACTAGTCTTATTAGTAGAGCCACTTTGACAGCCTCATCTTTTTTTTTATATTGAAGCCTACCAAAGTAACTCTACTCTGCCTGATGGAAAGCATGAGTAGAATCCAGGCCTTCGGTTTTACACTCACCAACGAAATACGACCGCGAGTGTGCTATCATTATTAGGATGGTTTACTGTGTGAGGGTAGTACTGCCCCGTTGGAGCCGGCCCATTAATGCTGAAATCAGCTCTCTACTACCTCTACTATCTAACTACATCTATATTTTAGTTACTATGAAACTGATTCGTTACTTAACGTGTCCTACTAGGTATTAGGTTGTCGGATAAGTTCTCTTAATCTTTTCAAGTCTTTTTTTTTATTTGATTCAACGTTATCTTCGGACGTACACGAAGAAATACACAACACATAGAACCGAATTAATTATGAAGTACGCCACTACCTACTTGAAAAGCTTAAGAGATGTCACTACCTTACCGTGAAGTTCAGAACCATCTTTCCATCATCGGCGCCTCGTTATGATAAATTTGTTCAATGGTGATTTTATTACCGATTGCTTAGTTTTACCTGCGCTAGAAACGAATATTTTATCAACCCCTGAAGACTTTGATTGGCAGGAAAGATTTTGCTTCTCTACTGTAGAATATACGTCTAAGGAGTATCTTTGCAGCCGCGTCCGCGCAGTAGTCTTGCATTATCCAATAGAAGAGACCGTGTCGTCGACCGAGAGATGTCACGATTCCGACGAATCATTCATGACATGTATTTACAGCTGCAATCATTCTGTATCTATAATTACGAGAAAATAGATAAAAATAACTCTAGCTATGTGTGAATACGCTAAAGTAGAAACACTTCTTTCACATATTGAAATAATTAAATCAAAACCTTCAACTTTGAATATACATAAAGATTACCTATACAACGACATTAGAGTGAGTTCAATGAACCTAATTAAGTAATGTAAACAGTTATTAATTACCAAAAAACATTTCGTTTGTACGGTACGACACTTTCAGTGGAAAATAATCATTCAAATCTATTATTTATATCTATTACTAGCTTTCCGCCCGCGGCTTCGCTTCGCGACTTGTAGTTTTGCCGGAAATCGAGTTACCCGTTTTTTACCCTTTGTTTTATATATTTAGCCATCCAAAGTGTCTCTACCCTGCCTGATGGAAAGCATGAGCAGAATCCAAGAGTCGGGGCTACCACACTTGCTGCGAATGCAGACAATAATGTATGGCGGCCCACACTATGGCGGCTTAGTGAGATGTTTTTCCACGCCCCGCTTAAAGGACCCGAAAATTTTGACATCTACGATTTATGTATTTTTATAATCACCTAGCTTTGGCCTTTGTATCTCGATTATTGCAGTAAAAAGTAGCCTATGTCCTTTCCCAAGTTCAGTTCTATCTTTATACCAAATTTCATCAAAATCGGTTCAGTTATTTAGGCGTGAAAGCGTAATAGACAGACAGACAGAGTTACTTTCGCATTTATAATATTAGTAGGGAAGTAGGGATTGTGATAGGTCTGTTGGTCTAGGGGCTAATGATTCTAAGACAGATGGGTTCTAGGTAACGAACCCATCTGTCCCAGGACAGATGGGATATCCAACCCAGGACAATTTTTTGGTGTGATGAACACAATCATCTGTTCTGTGTCTAAGTGTAACATTCCTGTAACAATTTAAAAATGTGATAGGTAGTAGAGCGACGCTGATTTCAGCACGAATAGGCCGGCTAGACCAGGCTGTACTACCATAACGCAGAAGACCATCCTAATAATGACAGCACTCGTAGTGTCGAATTTCGTTAGTGAGTGTGAGACCGGAGACCCCAATCGTTTGACATCATTGTCCCGGTTTCCAGACGCAGGTAGAATGATACAGAAACATCCGACCAGGCAGTGTGGGTCACCATGCGGCATTGCTTACCCTTACGACTGCACGGTTGGCCTAGTGGCTTAAGCGGTCGCCACACCGCTTCCTACTGCTCCAAGTGTCGTGGGTTCAAATCCCACGTAGGATAACACTTTGTGTGATTCACAATTTGTTGTTCTGAGTCTGGGTGTTCTTTGTGTCCGTTACATGTATGTTTGTAAAGTCCCCCGCGACACAGGAATTTATATTCCTAATGCGGGAGTGGTTTAAAAAAAAAATGCGGATGGTGACCCCTACTCCTGGATTCTACTCATGCTTTCCATCAGACAGAGTAGAGTTCCTTTTATAGGCTTAAATATAAAAAAAAGTATGTGTATCAGTACTCTGATTCCTATAGTACACGCTTCGCCCGGTTTGGGGGTCAGACAGCTGTGTTTGAGATGCGTACTTAAATATATTATTATTTATAATCAACTCAATTAAGATCGATTAACCAACATCTATAAAACTATAATTTACGCAGTTACGACAACGTGAACTTCCAATTGTGTATCTATTTAAATCTGTTTGTTTAATTTTAAACAAATTAATTCACCAAATCAACAATGGATAGTGAGTTAGTTACGAATTCAATTGTGCGAAAAATCCGAGCCCTTGTGTCAACAGTACCATTGTGATGGGGAACGATGTGCAAATGCGCTCGGGTTAGAGTCATCTCTGTGTCACGAGCTATGGAAAAAAATACTTTTTTTTTTTTTAATAAAACCCGAGTATGGTATGGTATTTATGCATAACTACGTACGGTTAGCCTAGTGGCTTAAGCGGTCGCCACGCCGCTTCTTTCTGCGCAAAGTGTCGTGGACTCAAATCTCACGTGGTATATCACTTTGTGTGATTCACAAATTGTTGTTATAAGTCTGGGTGTTCTTTGTGTCCGTTTCATGTATGTTTGTAAATTCCTCTGCTACACAGGAATTAATATTCCTTATGCGGGAGTTGTCTTTTCAAATCAATAATAGAAGTAAATGACGTACAAAAATGTATTTTTTTTTCCGCATTACGAAAATAAATTCCTGTGTCCCGGGGGACTTTACAAACATACATGAAACGGACACAAAGAACACCCAGACTCAGAACAACAAATTGTGAATCACACAAAGTGTTGTCCTACGTGGGATTTGAACCCGAATTGGCGACCGCTTAAGCCACTAGGCCAACCGTGCAGTCATTTAGATTTAAAAGCTTTGTTTAATTTTAAAACCTTTTGTTAATATTATATTTGTGATAATACTGTTAGTAAAGGTTATTTATATCTCTTTTTTGTCCGAATCCGAATATAAATTATAAGGGTAATGTTAATATTTAGTTTTTATTTAGTTTTGTTTTTAATTTAACGTACACGGGTTAATATACGGGTAAAAAAGTTATATCAATAAAAATTGTTTATATTTTATACGTGCGAATAGATAAAATAATGAGAAAAGATGAATAAGACACAATTTTTAAAATTCAAGAACAAGTAATTACCCAATTATCAAACAAAAAATTACGAAACACCCGCTTTAGGTACCTACATTGTTTATACAACGTATAAATCTAGATATTAGTCATCCTCACTAATATTATAAATGCGAAAGTAACTATGTCTGTCTATCTGTTGAGCTTTCACGTCAAAACTTCTGCTAATACCGATAAAGGCGGAGCTGCGGGCGAAAACCAGTTTAAATATAAATCATTACCTAAATCTAACATTGACATACCAAAAGCGTTACCTTTATCCACATTAAGAGAACTCAATAGCTTTCAAAGCTTACCTCTTGCCTCCAGTTTTCTATAGAGCCCCGAAGCACGGGCGTGATTAAATATGAATTGACGAATTAACTCCATGTCTTTGGGCCGAGACTCAATTAACTGAACAAAGTAACAGAGTAAATAACGAAGTGGAATCAATTTTACAGTAACGTAACAGAGTGGTTGTTTAAACGGCCATTGTTCAATGTAAATGGGGATTATGATTATCTTAGTGAATTTAGTTAATGCCTATGTATTTATATATATAGACGGGCGTATTGGACTAGAGGTTAATGACCCTGAAGTGGACTTGAATCTTATTCAAAATCAATAATTAAAACATGGTGATTTGTTCAATGTGTGTGGCCCTGTTCCAATTTTTGGGGAGGGGGGTCACTTGTGACTCTTGGTAAGTGTTAAAGATGCTAATAGTTGCTTATCTTTATACATATTCAAAAAATATAAAACTTATTAAAAATATATAAAACCTATAGTCGGATTTTTAATTAGACGATATCCACTGACGTTTACTGTGTTGTCAGTTTTTGATGAAATAAAAATAGTGCTGTGACAAAGTGAATGACTAAAAAAACTCCTGAATGAATGAAATTGCCTCGATTGTCCAGTAAATAGTTAGTGTGCCGAACTGGCGATATCGGGTATGGAGTTCGAATTTTAGTCATATCAACGAGTTTTCGACGACTTTGTTCGTATAGTATCTATCTATACTGAATACCGAGTGTTTTAAACATTAAGGAAAACATTGAGAGGAAACTTGTAAGACTGTCCTATTTTCAATACATGTAGTTCAAACTATAGATGTATAAAATATAATAATTAGGTATAGGTATATATGATGATGAGGTATAGGTAGGTACAATAATAAAAAAAACATCGCTTATCACATAATTTTAAAAGAGCGCCGGGGCGGTCCGAAGTTTAGTATAACAACTTCGGGGTATTTATGTACAAGTAAATTTAATATACAACCCGGTCACATATCTCTATTAACCTAAAACCAAAAAAAAGTACAAAACTCAAGAAGCTTGTAACTTATAGATCCTGCATGATTAGGATTTGTTTTATTTTTTTGTATTACTGGTACTATTGCAGGCTAGTTATTTATCAAGGTTTTGAATCCAACTAAGACAAGATATAGCTGTAAAACAATAAATCCTGAAATAACATTGTTTGTTCTTATCTCCCGTATTTTTCATGTTATGGTTTATATTTTTGTGTTATTTGTGTATGTTAAAGCCGCAAAGTAGGACATTAGTAGATTTACAGAAACTCATATGGGATCTAAGATTTTAATAATTTTTTTTTTAATATTTACAAAAAAAAGCGGCCGAGTGCGAGTCGGACTTGCCCATGAAGGGTTCCGTAGCAGCAAGTAACATCATATAAAAGTTTTTGTAGTTCGTTGTAACTTTCATCGATGTTTTAATAATAGTGTTTTGATTGAAAGAAATGTAAATTGCGGTTTATGATATACGACGTATTAAAAAAAAAAATACTTACTAGATCTCGTTCAAACCAACTTTCCTTGGAAGTTTGCATGGTAATATACATCACATATTTTTTTTAGTTTTATCATTCTCTTATTTTAGAAGTTACAGGGGGGGGGGGGGGACAAAAATTTTAACAGTTTGGAAGTGTCTCTCGCGCAAACTATTTAGTTTAGAAAAAAATGATATTAGAAACCTCAACATCAAAAATTTTTGAACTTCAGTTCTAAGTATGGTGACCCCCAAAGTATATTACTTTTTATCTATTTTTGTGTAAAAATATTATTGCGGTTCACAGAATACGTCTACTGACCAAGTTTCAACAGTATAGCTCTTATAGTTTCGAAAAAAAGTGGCTGTGACATACGGACGGACAGACAGACAGACAGACATGACGAATCTATAAGGGTTCCGTTTTTTGCCATTTGGCAACGGATCCCTAAAAACATATTTGATCAAAGCACATTTGAACATCAGGAATTCTCGTCTTTCTTTTTAAATTAATTTATCTATTAAATAAAAATATAATAAGAGGAGGGTTGTTTTTTGGGTCAAAAAATATAATGTGCGACGCGCGTGTTAGATTCATGTAAATGTACTATAACTAAATACTTTGTATAAATATTGATATATGTTTGTCAATAGTTTACTTTAAATATTTTCTGAACATATTGTTTGGTGACGGTAGTTGATAAAATACATACTCGTATGTTTTACTCAGTTGTCGTTGCCTCTAAACACTATTTAGTAATGTTAATGTGATTATTATTACTTTTAACTATATATTTTATATAAATATCGATATATGTTTGTATTAATAGTTTACTTTAAACACATTCTGAAAATAATATACTTTGATGAAGGTACTTGATTAAAATACATGTGTCGTAACTACGGAAAACTTGTTGTCGAGAAGTGGACCAGTACGGAGCTCTCTACTATTCAACCAGTAACTGAGGATATTATATAGATTTAAAAGCTAAGTATATGCCATTCACTTGTGTATTTCTCTTCACTAAAATGTTCTCTAAGTTTTGTAATAATTTATAATGTCTGATTTATGGATATGTGTATAATGTGAAATATGTATGTAAATATGTTGGAAAAGAGTGTCCATGGAGATTCTTGTCTGTTCTTCTCCATAGGATCTACACCTTGGAACAGATGAATATAATCACGACTGACTAACTGACTGACTACTGGACATTGAAATAAAAAGAAAGTTTAATATGATTTGATTTGGTTTGATTTGATATACTCAAATTCCTTTCGTTCTAAATATTTTAATATTTTAAAAGATAATTAATCTCATCTTTTCTCTAATCTAACACGCGCGACGTTGAGCCGTCAAAAAACTGATTGTAGTTACATACTACTAGTATCTTATATCAGAGCACTTTTATACAATTTCATTTTTAAATAGATATAATATTCTTTTATAGTTTGAAATGATAAACTATTCACACTCATTGTTCATTCATCTGATTGAATGAGAACTGAACGCATCACTATTACTTTAAATATGGCAGCATTATTTTACTAAGTGACATTAGCTACTGTCAGGTAGCTTCGTCTAATTAAAAATTCGACTATACTTATAACAGAATTATTTCGCGAATCAAAACCAATCCATCATTTATTTAATTCGAAACACCTTTCAAAATATTTACCTATAGCATAACACTTCAAATAAAAAATTACATCAGCAAGACCGTGTCCTATTATTTTGACTTTTACAACGGGTACGTTTCGTCACGTGCCATAAAAATTGCAGAAACTCACCCCCGAACAAGGTAACAAACATTGAAGCGTAACAATGAGGCCGGGCTACCATCCAACTGCTATCTTTATAAAGATTAAATAGTATTTTGTTGTACAAAACGGGCAGATCTCAAAGGAACAACTTGTTATACGAACGATACGAACAGGATTTTGTAGGGTGACTGTGTTGTTAGGAAGTAAACAGGATTAGTATAATATCGTGCATATTATATATACATATTATATTATAATTAAATGACATTCATATTACAATCTGACTGCCTTGTTGGTCTAGTGGTTATCGTATGCGACTGCTGATTAAGAGGTCTCGGGTTCTATTCCCGGGTCGGACCAAGTATCTGTGTGATCCACAAATGTTTGTTTCGGAGTCTGGGTGTTTTTCCATGTATAATATGTATGTATTTACAAAAAATAAATATGTTTATGTATTTTTATCAGTTGTTTGATACCCATAACACAAGCTCTGCTTATTTTGGAACTAGATGACGTTGTGTGTAAGATGTCCAAAATATTTATTTATATTATTAATTTATTTAGATAGAATCGAGATTTCCGTCACCTTATTGGCTTTGATAGACAGACATCTCTTTCAAAGTTATTGCCTAGACTTCTACTAATGCATTTAAAACATAATAAATAAGTGTTCTATGTTTCTATTTTAGTAACTTCAAGTCAGCACCAGGCCCCATTTTATATAAGAAAGAAAAGAAATAAAATAGGGGATTTGTGTGATATGTAAAAATATTTACGGTTAAATACTCTTAACGGTAATCATAATGTTTTATTTTATTAAAGTTTTAGATGTAAAATCTTTATGGTAAAATGTTATTCATCTATACGATTGTTAATCAATATAGTCTGGCGTGGAATGTTTGCATAGATGTAAATACGGTAGTCGTATGATATATTGATTTATCTACAATAATCGATTAACGAAAATTGAAAAAACAATGGCGTTGCATGCTGCAAGCATTCAAAACACTATCTTCAATTATTCACACACTAAAACGATTTTTATTTCACCACAAATGTTTTACGGTCACCCTACAGTCCCCTACACTTGACACACACAGATTTGTAGTCCCCTTAGTTACGGATTATCCTGGAAAGTGCACAACATGTTGTCAATGCGGCGATCAGTTGCGGGTATTATGCGATGAACACCGATTTATTTGGACACCCGATGATGGTTTGAGAGTATTCATTGCGGTGTAGCTTCGATAATATTTTGTGTATTTATTGGTGTTTGTGAGTGGTGAACTGCTATAGAGTTATAGAATACATACAGTAGTTTACTTATGTTCTCCTATTTTTGGGCTTGCTGTTAACAAGTGGTTATGAAGGATAAAGTTCAGCCAAGTAGAATTAGTATAGTTTGAAGACACTGTCCTTCTGGATTTCTCCTTTGTCTTCTCTACCTTCTGCGGCTTTAGGGGTTGTTTTGGAAAACTTTCACTCCAAAGAGTTTTTTACACCATATAATTTTGGTAAACTCAATACTTTGCTAACTCTAATACTCTACTAGAGGCTCCACCTACGTGTATGTCGGTTATCGCGATGAAGAATAGCCTATGTCCTTACTAAAGTACTTCCATGGTAAATTTGATTATAATCGATGCAGCGGCTAAGCTTAACAGACAGAGTTACACTGAAATCTATACAAAAAATAAAATTGAACTACATGTTGGTAATATCTAATGAACATTTTTTTACTAATTACGTATGAAAGTATACGACACTTACATCAAATAACTAATTTTAATTTTTTATGTCTGATTGTCTGCCTGATTGTTCTGACTAATCTCTTTTACGGCTAAACCGATTTCGATGGGGTTTTCATTGACAGATAGCTGCTGACCAAAGGAGTAACTGAGACAAATTTTATTTAGATTAGCTTTGCTCCGCGACTAGTTTGTAATATTAGTATTAATTAATTGATAAATTACCCTATACTAACTACTGTAACCATTCCACATATTTTTAATGTATTCTCTTATCATATATTGATTAAAACTTATAGTTATTATTATAATTTTGCATACCCAACTATCGCAAAACCGTAACAGTATAATGCCGACAACCGTAGCGAAAGAACAGATTTCTTACAAAAACCGATTAGTTCCGTTACAAGTGTACACATGTGCTCTTCTCCATGATACCCATGGGGATATTCCCCATACATCACTGGTATCAACACCATATGGCCCTTATAAGGGATTTATAATTACAAGTGAATTTTATTAAAAGCATTGTCCGCGAATCATCTCAATTGTTGTCAGTTGAACCGTAAAATGTAAAAAATGATTAATATGTTGTTTTCTATCATCAGTAGGAGTGACGGTTTTGCACTAAAACAAGTTTAGTTACAAAAATATTTAAGTACTTTCGCAATTTCTTACTTAACTTATTTTATTATTGAATGTAATTAATTGAATATAATTAAATTAAACATAATGGGCATACATGATTCTTAAGAGTCTCTGAATAAGTAATAACTCTGCCTGATGGAAAGTATGAGTAAAACCCAGGAGTAATGGTCACAATACTTATTGTGGACCCATACAATGAAGCATGCTGACCCCCAAAATGGCGGTCAATAGACTTCTGCATCAATGGACCTCAGATCTCCCACTTACCAAAGAAATACGACAACACGAACGTCTCTTTTCAGCTCTTCTATGAGAATCTAGTGCTGTCCCTGTTGAGTCGGCCCGATCGTGCTGAAATCAGCGTGACTCTCCTCTCCTACCTTGGAAAATTTACGAGAAATATTATGATCGACGGAACTACCACATATTTGTTAATATTTTCATAGGAATTATTCTAATTTTAACCCACCTGCTTCATCTTTAGTAGTTATATTTCTAACAAGTTACCCGCGGTTACTGCTGTAATTCGCGAGTAACGAGAAAAGCTAGTTTTAAAACATAGGTTAAGTTAGTCCATATGTCAGCAGATATCTGTCACTGAAAGTGCCGTCAGAATCGGTCAGGGATTATCCGGAACAAACAGACAGACGGACAGAGGGATTTTTTTAAATATTGTCAATTTGTTGTAAGTATCGTATATACTTTCAAACGCATTTAATAGTACATTTAAAACATTTAAAACAGTATATTTGAAATTAAAAACGCGCACTAATTTTGTTTATTTGTACAGATATAAACAACTGAAGAGACATTTGAAACCATTATTAGTCCAGGGTAAAAGCCTCTTAAAATAACAATAAGTGAACATAAATTATAGTAGGATGAAACCCACTGTAAAAGGAGGAGAATAGTACAAAAATTAAAGGAAAAATAAATTACGGGCGATCTGAGGTAGGGAAGGGGGAGAGGGGGGGGGGGGGTTTAAGGGAAAAAAATGGCTTATCTCAATTTCCTGCAAAACTTCAAGTCCTATGGAAAAAAGTTAAATGGCAAAGTTGGTAATAAAAAGATCTAAATCTTTTGCATTTACACTTTTTTCACATAACTTCAAATTTTATGTGAAAAATTCAAAAAACCAAGTTTTTGGTTTTTTATTTTTATCTTTTACAAATAAAATTTAACAAATAATATTTTTTAACGAAATTTTGTGAAAACTTAGCTTTTCATGTCCTGAATGCACCGTAATTTATTTGATTTGAAATATCTATTTTTTCACCTTATTTTGACTGAATACCGAAAAAAACCCTAATTTTCAATCGAAAATTCGTCCGTCAAAATATCAACGTTTTTCACAAAAATTGGGTCTTTTCTATTCGATGAAATCTCTACTTTCCGATGGTATAAAAATATATATTTATTACCATAGTAAATCTTCTCAGAAAATGCAAAAAATGAAAAAACTTGAATTTGATTTTTTTTAATCGTTATTGAGATATTTATTAAAATTTACACTTTAATCACTCGAAAAACGTAAGATTGCATGTTACAATGATAAACAAAAATATTGCAAATTGAAATATACTACTATAACTATCAAACAAATAAATGATAAAGTTAATATTAAATAAAACATCTACAATATTTTGAGAAAGTTGCAGAATCTTCTTTAAAGTATATGCGTATATGCCTATTCATTACTATTTTAAGATAATTTAATACCTGAGTGACCTATGAAAAATTTTTGGCTATTAAAAGTTTTTGAACTTGGTGAAAAATTCAAAAAACCAAAAACTTGGTTTTTTGAATTTTTCACATAAAATTTGAGGTTATGTGAAAAAAGTGTAAATGCAAAAGATGTAGATCTTTTTATTACCTACAACTTTGCCATTTAACTTTTTTCCATAGGACTTGTAGTTTTGCAGGAAATTGAGATAAGCAATTTTTTTCCCTTAAAACCCCCCCCGCTCCCCCTTCCCGACCTCAGATCGCCCGTAATTTATTTTTCCTTTAATTTTTGTACTATTCTCCTCCTTTTACAATGAGTTTCATCCTACTATAATTTATTTTGTTTTCAAACATTAAAAGCACTGGTCTATATATGAAAGATACGCTTTTAAAACTTATCAATAACTAATGTATGTTTGTGTGTGTATGCTACAACTAATCTACATTCCAAAAATCACCACCATACCCCTAACAAAACTAACATATGCGTTCATTACATTAATGTAACATCGCTTAAGTTAATCAATTATTTTGGCGGGCGCGACGACCCTACCAAGGACACAGGGGTGACACAAATTGACTAATCACACCCGGTAATGACTTGGCCAGCTTGTCGCGATGTCAGCCCTAGTTTGATTCTTGATGTAGGGTTGCTTTCAAGTGGTGGTTTATCATTTTAAAGTGACATGTTTTGTTACAAGTTGTTAAATGGGACTAGTTTAAAGTGTAAATATGCAAATGTGTGCTTTTAACGACAAACGCTTTTAATAGAAAATAATCCTTTAAATACCAAAAAAAAAGAACTTTCTGTTCGCCTAGTAGTGGTTAGCGCATGCGATTGCCAATCAAGAAGTCTTGGTTGCGATTCCCGTGTAGGGGCAAAAGTAGTATTTGGGGTCTTGCAACAAGAAATTTGGAAGTTTAGTAGTGATTCATCTTCGTTCTTCAGAAAACACACTAAGCTGTCGGTCCCGGTTGTCATGAATATCTATGGCAATCGTTATTAGAAAGTGCCCTCAAATTTACAACTAGTTCAATGTTCCTTTGGTTAGATGCCAGTCTCTTCATGGAAAAACTGATGTTACAATTTAAACCGGTTGACCTGGTAGCGGACTCCAAATTATATTGCGAATAATGAAGACTAGGATGGAGGAAGCACAAATATTTAGGGAGAAATTTAGACAGTCGGAAATTAAGACGTTTTTTATAGATTTTGAATGTACTGAAATATTGAATAAAACTATTGTAATTTTAAACAAAGCACCTGGTTTTATCTCCTGAGTCAGCCAGAGATCATACCTCCATTTTTAGTTTGTCTTTTATGCATACGAGCCAACCAAAGTAACTCTATTCTGCCAGATGATAAGCCTTACAAAAAAGGTTTTAGGTTCACGGCTGTATGAGTAAAAAATAATAATTTCCTGACATAAGTTTCTTTAGAGTTTCACAAACGTTTTGTGCGTGGTTAATATAATATACTTCTTCTGTAAAAGCATTTCTGTGAACAAATTTACTTCTCACATATATATAAGGTTAATTGTGTATGTGTAGGTAGTAAATATGATGGTTTGAATATGTTAAAGGAACGAAAAGAGCGGATAACAGAAGAAAATTGTAAGGTTCGAATGATTGGGCGAGTGTAGTAGGTGCTAAAATTTAAATGCCTGGTAAAAGCCCAAGAAGGATATTTGGTACGGATTTGATGCATCTGGAAGCGAAGACGTATATTTTTTTATAAGGATCTTCATGAATATTGGTTTCTAAAAGTGAAATTTTTACTCAATGATTTAAATATCTAAGTCTGCACACTTAGATTTTTAAATCACTGAGTAAAAATTTAATATACTTAATATACGTTTATCTAAATATTGTACCTGGTACTAGTAGTTTATAAATTAACTCTGAATGTTTTTCCTTAGAAATATTTATAAAAAAGTGAAAAAAAAAAACTGGAAAAAACTGTGGCACAGGCGCCCTTCAAGGGGCGGTACTCCATATATTATAGCACCCTTCGTCCCAATATACCCAATTGATATTCGATACACTGAATCGACACGCAAACTGCCTATTTGTATACAAAACGTTCACTTTTGTTACAATACGATCACTTTTGTAACAAAATGATCCATTTTGTTATGTTCCTTTCACGCCGTGCGGTTTTATTGTGCGGCAAAAGTAAATGAAGTCATTTTATTGCTTATTTGTCACATTAACTGGAATAATGGTTGATGGTAATGATTTTTCGTGTTATTTGTGTCATTTTATGTGTTTGTGCCCCAAAAACGGAATGTGACAATAAACGTAATTATTAATATCAAAAATCTGAATTATACTTTTACTTGTTCGTGTTAGAAGCTGTTTAAATTATCGTAGATACTACCCGCTAGTTAGCTTACTACTAATAAAGATTCGACAGATAGTTTCATCATCATCATCATCATCAGCCTATATCAGTCCACTGCTGGACATAGGCCTCTCCCATTGCACACCACTTTGATCGATTTTGGGCTTCTCGCATCCAGCTCCTGCCAGCCATCTTGCGCAAATCATCACTCCACCTGGCCTGTGGGCGTCCTACACTACGTTTGCCGAGACGCGGTCTCCACTCCAGAACTCTTCTACCCCAACGGTCATCAGTTCTGCGGCTAATATGGCCAGCCCATTGCCACTTCAGCTTGCTAATCCGGTGGGCTATGTCGATGACTTTAGTTCTCTGACGGATAACTTCATTCCTGATACGATCCCTCAGAGAAACGCCGAGCATAGCCCTTTCCATTGCACGCTGAGCAACTTTGAGCTTGTGGACCAACCGCACCGTAAGTGTCCACGTTTCGGCTCCGTATGTCATAACAGGTAGGACGCACTGGTTAAAAACTTTCGTTTTTAGGCACTGTGGGATCGACGATGAGAAGACTCGACGTAACTTTCCAAACGCCGCCCAACCCAGCTGAATTCTTCTATTCACCTCGTCCTCGAGGTTATTCCTACCCAACTGCAATGTCTGCCCAAGGTAGACATATTTTTGAACAACCTCGGGAGCGGTACCGTGTATTGCAATCGGTTCCGGTTGTACATGTTGATTGAACATGACCTTGGTTTTATCCAAGTTCATCCGTAGGCCGATGCGCATAGAAGAATCAGCTAGGTCGTTCACCATCTGTTGCAGGTCCTGCAGTGTCTCTGCCATTATGACGATGTCGTCCGCAAATCGCAAGTGAGAGATGTATTCGCCATTGATGTTAATGCCACGTCCTTTCCAGTTCAGCGTCTTAAACATATCCTCCATTGCATTAGTGAACAATTTCGGGGAAATAATGTCCCCTTGTCTCACTCCTCGATGCAATGGTATGGGCTTTGTCTGCTGGTTCTGTACTTGGACGGACATGGTGGCGTTATCGTAGAGACATCTCATCACTTGGATGTATCGCCAATCTACCTGGCAACGCTGCAGGGACTCCAGAACAGTCCAGATCTCAACCGAGTCAAAGGCCTTCTCATAGTCCACGAATGCTAGACACAGTGGCTGATTATACTCTTCGGTCTTCTGTATAATCTGCCGCACTGTGTGGATGTGGTCTATGGTGCCATATCCGCTCCGAAATCCGGCCTGCTCCGGTGGTTGAAATTCGTCGAGTCTTCGCGCAAGACGGTTCGTGATGACTCTTGAAAACAGCTTGTAAATGTGGCTTAGAAGGGAAATGGGTCGATAGTTCTTCAGCAAGGTCTTATCACCTTTTTTGAAGAACAGCACGACCAAACTTCTACTCCACATCTCCGGAGTTCTCCCTTCAAAGAGGGCAGTGTTGAAGAGCTTTTGGAGCTCCCTCAGTACGGGTTTACCTCCAGCTTTTAAGAGCTCTGATGTAATACCATCCTCTCCAGGGGCTTTTCCATTTTTAAGCTGTTTAAGAGCCATCTCGATTTCATCAGTGCTGACTTCCGGCAGGTCTTCGGTATAGTGGCGCCTTAATGCAGCTCTGGTGTCCTCATTTTCGGGATCAGGTCGCGAAGCATGCGAAGCGTATAACCGGCTATAGAAGTTTTCCACTTCCGAAAGGACCACCGGTTTTGAGGCAACAACTTCTCCACTTGTTGTGGTCAACTTCGTCAGTTGGCTTCTTCCCAGAGGTTGTACGAACACTTTCGACCCCCGATTCTGCTCAATTGCTCTTTTGATGGAGAGAGTATTGAAGCACCGGAGGTCGTGTCGTACGAGCTTACTAATTTCTCTGTTCAGCCTCCTCTTTGCCGACGAAGTGACGGGTGGGTTTTCACGCCGTTCCCTCATCAACCTTAGAGTCTCCTCCGAAAGTTTCGACTTCTTGCCTTTACGCTGTAATTCGCAGAATCTCGCACCTTCCTCCCTGAGGATTTCGACCACATTTTTGAGGTTCTGGTTTACGTCTGTTGTGGTTTCCACGGCAGCGAATCGGTTTTCCAGGTTTAACTGGAACGCTTCAGATCCTACCATGGTCTGGAGCAGAGTAGGTCGGAGCCTGGCCTTCATCAAGCGGGCACGTTCAGCCTTAAAGTCGATATTCAGAGAGCCTCGGACAAGTCGGTGATCGCTTCCGGTATTAAACCTATTAAGCACTGAGACGTCTCTGAATATGTGCCTCTTGTTCGTCATGATGAAGTCAATCTCATTTTTAGTCATAGCGTCGGGGCTTTGCCACGTCCACCTCCGTTGGGGCTGTTTCTTGAAAAACGAATTCATCAAGAAGAGCCCCTCGCGTTCGAGGAAGTTAACTAGCATTTGCCCCCTATGATTCCTGACTCCAAGTCCATAGGATCCTACTACTGATTCGCTGCAAATCTGTACTCCCACTTTAGCGTTGAAGTCACCCATAACAACGTTGTAGTGGGTCTTAGTGGTAAAGTGGAGGGCCCTCGAAATGTCGTCGAATATTTCCTCCATCTCGTCATCCGTGTGCGCCGAGGTCGGTGCGTACACTTGCACAACTTTGAGGCTATACCTCTCAGTGAGCTTGATGATGAGGTACGCTACCCTGTTCGACACACTGGAAATTTCTACAACGTTGTTGGATATTGACTTGTTTACCAGAAACCCCACGCCACCTTGGGATTGTTGGTCTCCCTCTCGGAAGTACATTAGGTGGCCTGACTCGAGGGTTATAGTGTCCTCCCCCTCTCTTCGGACTTCACACAACCCGAGGATGTGCCACCTAATTTTCCCAAGTTCTACCTCTAGTTGTGCTAGATGCGAGTCTAGCCGTAGCGTGCGTCCGTTGTAAGTAGCCAGGGTCAGTCGGTTGTGGTGGCCTCCCGTAACCCGGAGATTCTTAGCACCCCCTGCCCCACCGTTACCGTGGTCGCCACCATAACCAGGAATAGTGGGGCTACCGGGAACTGGGGGCCGTGGCCTTAGTTGCATCTGCATGGGAGGATATACCCATAATCGCCACGCTGGGCAGGCGGGTTGGCGATCGCAGGGTACAGCTTATTTTACCGGTGATGCTGCTGCCCATCACCGGTCTGTGGTATTTAGCTGCACGTATTTTGGATGGTTATACCGCCATCAGTCGGTCGCCAGAGCCTCGTTCGTTGATCAGCAGGACGTACCGCGTGCAGGTGAGGTTGGCTTGAGGGCAAAAGATGGTGTTTGCCCCCTTACGTCCCTTTGCCCCCTTACGTCCCAGACAGATAGTTTGGATGAGTCTAAATTACATTTTTTTTTTACTTTTTTACATGTGATTTCCTAAAACATGTGAATAAAAAATGATATATCAATCAATTTCTTAACCTTTTTATTTTGTAGGTATTTTTATTACAAATACTGACAATTACTTATAGTTATAAACCTTATTAGTAGTATTAGTAGTAGTAGTATTTTAAAGAGTGTTTGCAAATTTTTGTTTGTAATAAAATTATGACCTGTTCATTTAAGGAAGTATCGGTCTCGAAAGACAGAGAGAAGTGCTAGAAGTTGATTATAGGAACCTAATAATTAATGTTTTGTTTCAGAATGGAGGCTACAAATTTGGCAATATCGCCAAGAGAGACCCTAAAACCTAGAGAACACAAATCTATGCATCTGAACGGTAAACCAAATCAGGTAATGACTTAATTAATTTTCGTAGTAGTCACTTTAAAATAATATCATTCAAAAATAAAAACCTACTATTCAGTAGGTTTTTATGTTTTATTGCAATTCTAATATGCATGGTTAGTTTATATATTATCATAATTTTCTTTTAAAAAGACAGCCCCCGCATTAGGAATATACATCCTGAGTCGCCAGGGACTTTACAAACATACATTCAACTCAGTACAACAATTTGTGAATAACGCAATGTATTGTCTGATGTAGGATTTGAACAACACTTTCATTTTTTTGTGCTAAAAATTTAAAAAAAAAGTTATGTACTACTACAAAACAATTTTCAATATGCAGTATATTATTGTGTTTCAGAGAAAATAGATCCGAATATAAAACAGCTAAGAAATACTTTTCTCCTAATTTCAAAAAACTTAAGTCAAAACAATTTGGATTTAATGGTTACGTATGCCAACAATAAAAACTCTTTATTCTCAGGTTGGCACAGTCCTGCTCTACGGTGTACCTATAGTGTCTTTAGTAATTGAAGGAAATGAACGCCTCTGCTTAGCTCAAATATCGAACACACTACTGAAACAGTTCTCATACAACGAGATCCACAACCGACGGGTCGCATTGGGCATCACCTGTGTACAGTGTACACCGGTACAATTGGAGATATTGAGGAGAGCTGGAGCTATGCCCGTATCGTCGAGGCGATGTGGTAAATGTAACAATAGATATTTTTAACAATTTTATTTTGTAGTAGAAACTATCTTGTATGTAGTTTTCACCCGTGCTCCACCCGCGTCTACGTCGATTATCGCGGTAAAAAGTAGCCTATATCCTTTCTCAGCCTTTAGAATATCTGGGTGCAAAATTTCATTTAAATAGGTGCAGAGGTTTTTGAATTTGTCGTGAGCAGACAGACAGACAAACGCGGCGGAGGACTTTATTTTATATAATATGTAGTGATAGTGCCTTGTTGGTCTCGGGCTGAAATCCCGAGTTGGGCTGTTGTTGGTTTTTTTCTACAAGAAATTTTTAATAGCAGGCCGGGGTATTGACATTGGCTGTGTCTTACGCCCATGCCTCTCGGAGATAACACTAAGCCGTCGCTCTTGGTTGTCATGAACATGGAAACTTTATGCCCTCAAAAACTAGTTCAATCTTCAAATTCAGTTTGCCTTTAGTTTTGCGGATGTCCGACACTGGTCGCTTCGGGTAAAAACTGATGTTCAGGTAAACTTTTCAATCAAGTTGTCGCATGAATCCACTCTGGTCATGAAAGAAGATGGCTTCTTTCATGACCAGAGTCTTAGATTGAAGTGCGTTAAAAAAAAATATTTAAATATGTTTAGTTCGACTGCTGAGCTAATGAACCAAAAATTAACAATTAAACGCAAGAATAAAAAAAGACGCCAGGTTTTGTAATTATTATTTTTTGCTTTTCATTCTAAAGACCTTTCTTTTGCCAGGTATGATAACTCGTCGAGAAGCAGAACGTCTATGTAAGTCGTTTTTAGGAGACAACGCCCCACCGCGGCTACCAGACGACTTCGCATTTGCCGTCCATCATGAGTGTGCTTGGGGGTGTCGGGGAGCGTTTCTACCAGCCAGGTATTTTGATGAAATCCGTGATAGACTATTTTTAACTTATCTGCCGAATAACTACTAGCTTCAGTTAGAAAGATAAATATAACCATGGCTATATCGGCAAGTTTTATCTGTGAAATAGTCATTATATGTAATATAACTATCTGAAAGTATATCAAGAACTGGTGAGTTGGCGCTGTAGCAGTTTTGCTGAGTTGTTGAATGGTACCTTAAAACATTTAACGGATAAATGCCTGAATATATTAAATTGTTTAATAATAATTTTATTTTATTAATTCATTTACTTTGTACACAAAAACATGCATCGGCCGATTTAATGCCTTAGGCATTCTCTGCCAGTTGACCGATTGGGCAATGCATTTAATAGATAATGTCATAGGTAATCTTATCTATGACATTAAATCATCTTATATCTAAACTAGTTGACCCAGCGAACTTCGTACCGCCCAACTTTAAAATTCCAGAACTTGATCGCAGCGCCACCAAGGTGCAATTGCGAATCTAAACCATTCCCAGATCCCCTTGAACACACACAAAAAATTTCATCGAAATCAGTCCAGTCGTTTGAGAGAAGTTCAGTGACATACACACTCACACAAGAATTATATATATATAAAGAATAATTACAGAAACTTCAAATTATACTAGACTTTATAAAATTTGCGTTTATTTGATTTTTTTAGATTGTTTCTGTGTTTCAACTGGTTTAAAAAATACCACTATTATCAGACACTTTCATAATGAAGTTTTTGTTTCAAAATTTATTTTCATCCTAGGTATAATTCATCTCGAGCCAAATGCATCAAGTGTGCATACTGCGGTTTATTCTTCTCTCCCAACAAGTTTATATTCCACTCACATCGGGTTGGGCCTGGAGATAAATACATCCAACCTGATGCAGCCAATTTCAATTCCTGGAGACGACACATGAAACTTAGCGGCACTCCTCCTGAGGAAGTGGTGCACGCTTGGGAAGATGTAAAGGCCATGTTCAATGGTGGAACCAGAAAGAGAATGTTATCGGCTGCTAGGTAAGGAGATATGTATTATCATCATCATCAGCTTATTACAGATCACTGCCGGGCATTGGTCGCTCACATTGCGCACTACACTGATCGATTATTGACTTCTCACATCTAGCTCTTGCTAGCAACCATTTGTGTATGGCTTATAGTAATTCGATTTCAGTAATATCTTGATTATATTTCTAATAAAATAAAATATCAAACGTAACCTACATAAATTAATCACAAAATCAGTGTACCTATCGAAACAAAGTTACATTCTATTACACCATTTACAGTAATTTGCAAACTATAAATTTCCAACAAGTTAAACTTATAACTGTAATGCAAGTTAATCAAGTTAAGATACACTAATTACTCAATATTTAAAGCCTCGAGAGAGGAGACACTGAGCTAGTAATATGCTCTGTATTTATGACTAAGTCTTAGTTATCAAACGCAAATAAACTCCAAAAGATAGTGTTGTATAAGCTAGATTCTAGTCTTCGCATTTTCACTTGTTTGCATAACTACTAAATGTAGGCAGGTTATAATACAAAATCAATACTTTAGAAAAATTCAGCTTTAAATTGTGCTTCAGAAGAGTACCTATTCGTAGGCCCGAGTCTGAGAGCAGTGGCGAGGCGAAGAGGCCAACAGCCAGTCCCCCTAGTGCCCACGCTCCGGTGCCGCGTCTTGCCGACTACGTGTGGGGGGCGAGGTTGCCATTACCCTACGCGTTACCTTGGCTCAAACCTACTTTGTGGACGCCTGGTAAGAAATTATTCTTTTTAAAATCAGGTACATGATTTTATTCAGATGGTTTTTATTTTACAAGTGTTAGCATACAACAGTCACAAAGTTTAAGGTATCTTTCCCGGAATTCCCAAAATCGTGTAGTTCACTTCATTTTCTGCATGAGTATGGTGACCACGTCTTGCGTTTTAGTCACGTTTCCCATCAAGTTGAGTCGATTGATAAGCTCTATGTTTGAAAAAAAAACGTTTTAGATTGTTTTCTAACACGATAGTTTATATTTTTTGATTGAACTATCGCGATAGTGTTTTGTACAAACTGTTCAATGAAATCTTCAAAGTTGTATCCCCAGACGTCGAGAATCGCTATCTACCAATTAGAATGTATCTATGTGACTGCACGGTTGGCCTAGTGGTTTAAGTGGTCGCCACGCCGCTTTCTATTTCGCCAAGTGTCGTGGATTCAAATCCTACGAGGGAAAACACTTTGTGTGATTCACAAATTGTTGTTCTGAGTCTGGGTGTTCATTGTGTCTGTTTCATTTATGTTTGTAAAGCCTCGCGCGACACAGGATTTATATCCCTAAAGCGGGAGTTGTCTTTTAAATTAATAATTAATAAAATAAACAAATTAACAATCTTGTGCAGGTGCGTTGACCGCTTTAAGTAGTGTAAACTCAATAGAAGAACCCCGCGCTTTCCGACCCGTCAGAGGCCATCGACTGGAATCACCACAATTATCTCCAGTTATGTCACCTCCAAGATCTCCCAACAGGTAACTTACTATTTATATATACTTAGGTATTTATACGTGAATTAAATCTGTATACCCATGTACCCACATATTTTCTACTCTATATTGGCTTAGAATCTGGTGAAGATTACGAGAAATCATCATCTGTTGAAGAAGTGATATTTTTGGTAGTAGGTCCAAATGCGCTTGCGTTGTTACGCTGTTAATTAGTGTCTGGTTAACGTGATATATGTATATTTGGGCCCACCTAAGCCACCTTTTTACGCAGAGAGAATGTCTACTACTGTCTCTCTACGAAACTACTCTTTTTATTAAGTCAATTATTTCTTAGGTCTCGATCTCCTATCACACCTTCACCTCGCCGTTCTCCAAACACAAGATCACCGCTTCGATCACCGCCCCCATCATCTCCCGCTCGATCACTGAGGAGTGATAGAGATAGTGATGAAAGCGTCGACATCGAAACTACGGAAGAAGATCAGCCGAGGGATATGGTAAGTAGTTTACCTGTTTACAATATACAAAAAGATAATTGATAATGATATTAGAGAGTTAAAATCCTATAACATGATTAGACATAATCATTAGATAAAATTTACATATTCTAGGTATATCTCCTGGGCCATTATCACTAATCAATTGATACCTCATTCATCAAAATCGGTTCAGTATTTAATTCGCGACTATGGAAGATACTATTTAGTATTTAATTTTATTTGTAAAAGCAAATAATTACTTATGACTAATTAAATTACTCAAACGCTCATAGGTGATTGAAAACAATCACCGAAGGAAAGAAACGATGGCGCGGCCAGTACCTAGATGGGTGACCGTTTGAGCCATGATATATTATATGCGTTTCCATGATTCGGAGGTCACGTTAAGCAGTCGGTACCGGTTGTTGTCATAAGATAAAAGTCGTAAAAAACTTAGTTGGATGCCTGCTGGCCGCTTAAAACATACAACTCCAAGATTACTTAGTCATAATCACAACGTGTATTGACAGTCCCCCACCTGCACTGGGCTACCGTGGGGACGTATGGTCTTAACCCTTTCCAGAGAGGGGACTCGAACCCAGTAGTGGGACATTATGGGTAATAATGGTGATTGATAAATTAAATAATTATTAACCATCATCCTCCTAGCCATTATTCCCAAGTTTATTTGGGGTCGGCTGCTAGAACAATCGGTTTTACCTGAATTTCGAAGATTGAACTAGTTGTCAGTATATTTGAAGGCACTGACTTCCCAATAACGATTGCCATAGATGTTCATGACAACCGGGACCGACGGCTTCACGTGCTCTCCGAGGCTCGGGCGTGAATCACCGCCAAACTTCCACAGTTGCATATAATAACCACTAGACCAACGAGGCAGTTAGAATAATTATTAACCATTAAAACTTATTCATTTAGATATTCAATGCTGAATTTTCATAGAAAAAAAAACAAACAATATCAAAGTTAATCAATTAATCTTACAATTAGAAGACTAACTGTCAAAGACTGTCAAAACAATTAACCCTTCCTTTTCGGGTAGAAAAGTAACACCAAAACGGCCTGAAATAATACTATTGTAGTGATAAAGTACTTTTTTTGGTTTTCTGCTTTTTACTGAGTCAGATATATTAGGGAAATCAAAAGTTTTTTACCACAGATTCGAGAGAGAAATCTCAAAAGTTACTAAAGCACTTGCGACTCTTTATTTCTGCTTGTAGTCAGTTGCCATCGCGTGACTCGTCTCTCGTTTGCTCCTTTATGAAAATGTACTTGATTTATTAAATCCGTAACACCATAAAATACAGTAACTCTTTAAATATAATGCAGGCACCACACTTCATTATGCGCTATTCGTTATGCGGGTTATTCGCGCGCATACGGCGAAGTGTAGAGAGTATATTCGTTTCGTTCACCATAAAAATGACAATCACACATCTCTACAACACACATATTTGCCTTATTGGATGCTTATTTGGCATAACAGTTCGAAGTGTGGATGGCATGTTTGTTGTTTGCGCGCATAACTAATATTTGGGCGAATACGGCGCAGACACTTAACGAAGTGTGGTGCCTGCATTAAATATTTTTGTACAGTGCTATTATTCTAACCTTACAGTACATTATAGTACATACATTACTATTAATTTGTATTAACTAATCATTTTTTGAAAGTATGTAAATTTACTAGGTATTGTTATAAATTTTCATTTTAGAGGGGGAGCATATGTACCGACAGTGTGTGTTACATAATTACACGTAGTTAGATAAGCCACATATTATAAGATACAGTCAAAGATAAAATAAAGTAATTACAGGCACGCACCATTTTAGTATATAAGCTCTATTGAGAACTAAATTAAACAGACTATCACATCACCTTGAGTCTCATTATACTCCTTGCCAAACTTCTACACCTTCAATGATCTACTATGGAAATACACTACTATTTACGACGAAAACTGCCATAAAGGCGGACGGAGCTATGATCAAAAAGAGAGAGAATAAAATCATTAAAAATATAACTTAACTAATAGCAATTACGAGGCATTGCCCTCATGAAAGGTAGAAATACTTTTCAGAACATTTATCATTAAAAGCAAAGCCATAAATAGAATGAAATATAAGACCTCTTATAGTTTACGTAAAAGTATTTCAAAGATGCAATTTAATAGTATTGAGTGAATCGTATTATCCACTTGAGTTGGATTTTTCTGTGCTCGGACCGAACGGAGAGTTGGATCCAATTTAAAAAGTTCGAGGAGGAAAATTTTTCCAATCACTTTCTAGGTAGCGAAGTAATCGGTGCTATTAGTTTGTTTTGTTAACTGAGAGGTTTAATTTCTTACGAGTTTATACGAATTCATACTATTACTGTAAATTCGAAGGAACTCTGTCTGTCTGTTACGCTTTCTCGCCTAAACCGCAGAAATTATGAATAAAGGTATGCTAACTCTTTACTACGGCAAAATGATTATGCATCATGATGCAGAACGATGGGGCCTCCGGTCACACACTCATGAATAATAATAATAAATATTTTTGGACATCTTACACACAACATCATCTAGTCCCAAAATAAGCAAGCTTGTATTATGGGTACTAAACAACTGATATAATTATATAAATATACTTTTTTTCTAAATACATACATATTACATACATACCAATACTCCAAAACAAATATTTGTGGATCACACAAATATTTGGTCTGACACGGGAATCGAATCCAATACCTCTTGATCAGCAGCCGCATACGCTAACCACTAAACCAACAAGGCAGTCCAATGAAAGACGACGGCGCGAATGCTATCAATTTGGGATGGTCTTTTGTGTGAGGGTAGAACTGCACTGATCGAGTCAGCCCAGTTGTGTTGAAAACAGCGTGGCTCTACTCAACGTCAACAAAATAGGATCTTCATATAAATATTTAAACACAAAATAACTTTTCAAATAAAGAAAACTTATGTAATTGATGCAATAATTAATTTCATTCAAAGAACTAAAGATTAGCCATTTCATTTCAAACCTTGTCTGTGGTGTTCCCTAGAGAAGAAATGAGCGGCCATTTTGAAAAATAACGGCCATTTGAGGCTTTTGCACGTCGTAAACTGTGTAATTACTGCCAGGGACGAATTCAAATGAACTTCATTTCGATTTTAAATAAGAGAAAATGTTTAATTTAGTACCGATCGGCCGGGCTGGACCAATTAATTGGGGATTTTCGTTTTAGTATTCACTGAATAGCGAGTTTTCGATGAGTTTTTTTACGAATTGAACGTTGAGTAAGCTTTGGTGCTTTGTATGTAATTAGTGTTTGTCTAATGAAGACTTCAATTATTTTTTATTTTTTTAAATATTTCGGACTTCTTACACACAACTTCATGTAGTCTCAAACTAAGCAAAGCTTATAAGTACTAGACAATTGATATAAATACATAAACATACTTTTTTTGTAAATACTTACATATCTTATATATAAAATTTTCGTGTCACAATTCTAGTTGCCAAACTCCTCCGTAACGGCTGGACCGACATGTATGAAATTTTGTGTGCATATCGGGTGGGTCTGAGAATCGGCCAACATCTATTTTTCATACCCTTAGGACGCGTGCGGAGCCGCGGGCATCAGTTGTCTTAAATATAAAATTCTCGTGTTACAATGTTCGTTCCCATACTCCTCCCAAACGGCTTGACCGATTCTTATCAATTTTTTTATGCATAGTCATTCTGAGAATCGGCTACTATCTTTTTTTCAAACCTCTAAATGTTCACACTAAAATTGTTTTTTTTTTTGATATTTTTTATTAAGTGGCATTAAAATACATACAACCCAAACTTTCAACCCTCTACGATCAGTTGATCGTAGTCTATTTTTTAGGGCGGTACGAAGTTCACCGGGTCAGCTAGTTATACATAAAAAACACCCAGACTCCGACAAATATTTGCGGATAACAAAAACATTTGATCCGACCCGGACAGAATCTTCAATTTTATTTAATTGTATAAATTTGCTTCAATAAATAATGTTTTGTTTAGCTCTTTGCGTTTTCTAAAACAAATGAAATAAAATTACATAATCTCTGAGCTTCGTTTTTGTCCTAAGCTTATCTTAGTTTTACAGTTATCGTGAGACTTAATACTCGTATAACCGTTCCATAATCAATGTTTACAATATCTTGAATAAAGCCTTCCTTAGTGATCGTAAGGATGTTATTTACTTATCGTGAAAGAGTATTACTTGTAAATAAAAGAGGCGACGGCCCTAATGATTGACGGAAACGATAGTAATTAACGCGCCTTGAAAACCCTGCCGTTAATCCCTTCAAAAGACAAGTTAGGGTTGCCAATCTTGGAAGCGAGAAATTAGATAAATATTTTTACAGACGTTTAATATTTAATTCGAAATGTATAAGAATGTGTTAAGTTATTGTTTTGTATACAGAGTTTATGAAAAGCATATTCTATTTAGAAAGTGAGGCGTTGTTGTTGCACATACGTAATTTTTCTTTCAGTTTATCATGTGATTCACAAAAATAGTATACATACAATTTTTCCAATCATCTAATAGTTACCTTCCTAAGTATTTTTTATCTTATCTATAAATGAAATTCGAATCCATATTATACTAAGTAATATAATACTTTAAATTAAAAATATACTATTATAAATTCGAAAGTAACGTTGTCTGCCATCTGTCTATCTGTCAGTCCCTCTGATACTTTTACGACTAAGCCCACTGAACCAGTTTGGATGAATTTCAGTACATAGATTGGACATTAAAAAAGGAAAAAATATATTTTTTGTAGCGATAACCAACATACACGCGGGCTGAGCCGCAGGAAAAATCTAGTCGACACATAATCAAAATAATTATTTCTTAGTTCATAAGCTACTATAGATTTGAATTTTATTTAAAATTAGAGCAATGATATGAATTATCCATTTTCATTAAAGCTAAAACTTCGGAAACAGTTTGACGTAAATTAAGAAAATGGCTTATAATCGAATGGAATCGAATCGAATGGCGTATTCGCTGTCTGTATAAGTATAATGGCAGTTGCCAAGTTCAGTTAGAAATTAAAGCCGATTAGTCCCCATACCTGGCTATAGTTCAAATAAAACAATTAATATAGATTGTACAAATCAGAATTGGGATTAAAAGGTAATCGGATACAGGACCAGTGGATGGACTAGACTAGATGCAAATCGGCTTATTGCTGACGCCGCGGGCTCTCCGGTTATTAAACCGATACATTGTTTTGTAAGAGCACTTTGTGAATTGAACTATACGACAATGTTTGAGGCTTAAACTGTTGAAGGTAGTACATGAGTGCCATGTTATTGTTTTATATATTATTTCATAAGGTGAATATGTATACAGTTCAAAAGTTAAACTCAAAAGTTTAAATAGTAAAATACAGGTAAATTGAAAACAATAATAGTTAATAATAATGTTCAGAAAATTTAAAATTAAAATACTGCGAATTAGAATAAATTTAAAATTAAATTACTTAAAAGTATTTTAATTTTGATTGAGTAATTTAATTAAGTAATTTTATTGAGTTTTTACACTACTCATAAGTATTAGGATCAGAATTCGCTGCTTTATGCAATCACTGCATTACCAACCCTACTGTGAATTAGGGCGCGTACACAAACATCGTCTACACTGCCATAAGCTCTCAATTGAAGTGAGTACTTATGTTTCGATATTGAATGTAAGATTATATTCAATATTGAAACTTAAAGAGAAACTTAACTAAAAATACTTTGTTTGAAAGTAATTATAAAGAATTACTCACTTGATGACAGTTAATTAATTACATTTTGCATTAACTAGCTCTTAAGAATCGGGATTAGCCTTGTATACTTGTAAACTCCACTATTTGTGTTTCGGAGTACTCTAACTTGTTTTTAGGGTTCCGTAGCCGAATGGCAAAAAACGTAACCCTTATAGATTCGCCATGTCTGTCTGTCTGTCCGTCCGTATGTCACAGCCACTTTTTTCTAAATACAATCAAAATGTTAACGATTTGCAAACCTATATCTAAAAAAATTCATTTTAAAATTTACAGAGTTAATACTTTTGCTATAATATTAAAGCATATATACGCACACATTGCCACATATAAACATACTTTAAAAGTATTGAAACATATTCTAAGTACCAGGACTGCAGTAAAACGAAAGCGATCGTTTCCTTCAAAGAAAGAGCACAATCCTCTGGGCAACATTAAAGAAAAAAACGAAATGTTGCCAACATAAATACATTTCCTACTAGACTCTCCTCGGTAACCGGATCACGTAGTTAATAGATACTTCAGGATTTGCGCCAAACGATTCAATTGTACACTTGATGTTCAAATAAATCACTCAGCTTGTAAGAGAACAACTTTGTTTTAGTCACGTAGTGATTATGTTCGGGTTCCGTATGGGGAAATAGGGATAGAAGCGGTTTTCGGTGGTTGTTTTGAGATTTTCTATTTACCTCAGCGTTATTGGTGTGGAAATTTGTTAGTGTGTGTTTGGGCGGGTCTTACGCTCAACTAGTGTGATATCTTTCGTAACAGTATTAAGATTTCAAAATAGTTTAGGCATTTATACTTTTTTTTTATTTGTTGTTATAGATTTTGTAACTATAAAGTTCAAAAAAAAAATTGTTTTTCATGGAACGTTTGTAAAACATTAAAAAATTTAATTTCACATCACTTTGGCCTACACTGTGTTTTGCACGCTGGATGGATGTATTGGCACACTGGGACAGAAGTTGCTTCAAGTTATCCCCCTTAATTAGTTTTTAACTTATTACAAAAATCTTCATAACATCCTAAATAATTCCTCTGTGTTCCAGTTCTCATGGCAAAATTCCTTGAAGAAAACTGTAATATTGTCATGGCTAACGTTATAGAATTTTTTTTTTTGTTACATAGATTAAATTCTGGAAAAGATTTTACCAAGTTCTGTTTCACATTTAAAGCTCGTTCTGTTATTTGTGTAATTACGTATGTAACAAATATAGAAGAATAATATAATAATATACTATTATTCATCCCGCGGGTGTCGTAAAAGGCGACTAAGGGATAAACTACACAAAACAACATCGATGCAAAGAGAAGGAAAACTTGAAATCAACCCTATACCAACCCGTCTGGTCAGCGTGGTATAGTAGGCCAATACCTCCTTTCTAAGGAGAGGCCTATGTCCAGCAGTGGACTATTGAAGGCTGTTGATGTTGTATGTGTAACAGTTTCTTCTTCTTCCTAGTCTTATACATTTATGAGATTGTTTGGCGTCAGTTTCAAGTTTTAGCTATTTCAGATGCTAATATTATTCTATTGACTTCTTACAAGTGTCGACGCCATAAGTCCAAAATATAAATAAAGAGTATTTTTAAGGTATAAGGTGTATTTTTAACCGTTGACATTCTAACACAAAAGTGATATTAATACAAATAAAGATATTGGGTGCGACTCCGCTCGCGTTTAAGTTAGTTTTCACAGAAAAAGTAGCCTATGTTCACCTCCTTAGGAAAGACCTAGCCTTGGTATACCATAGAGAAGCCAAGGTCTAGCCTAGGTCAAGTATATCAATATTAAATTTCATTGAACTTGGTGCTAAGTTTTATGAAAGCGTAACAGACAGTTGGATAGACAGAGTTACTTCAAATCTATATAATATTAAGTACATATGGATAATTTAAATTAGTAAAACAATTCCTCAATTATTAAATCTTGGTACCAAACTTGACTCATCTCGATGAACACAGTGCAACTTCATTGTCAGTGGCGGAGCGTGTAATTAACTCGCACCTCCCAGGGGAGGGGCGGGCCCGGGGGACGGGACTATGCCGACACTGTTGTATGGCGCATCTATCAATTGTTTATACTAATTCTATTAGGGGCAACACTGACTCGAGCTGAGCAAATATGTCCTTACGAGGGCTGTGCTGAATTATTTACCTATGCATTATTTATGAAACGTATTATTGATGGACCTTAATATTTAATTTTCTGATAAGTGTTTGAATGATTCTTGAGCATACTTAAGGTGGAAAAAGTCACAAAGGTGGCATAGCTGCCGCGACATAGATTAAATAAAATAAATAATTAAAAATTTGGACATCTAACACACAACGCCATCTTGTTCAAAACTAAGCAGAACTTGTACTAAAAGGCTAGATTAATTGATAGAATACTTACATACTTTTTAGAGTTCCGTAGTTCATGACTCGTAAACCTTACCTCCCTACCGCCATTTGCATGAATATGTGTTGTTATTACGTCGACAAAGTGCTGCAATAAAATTAAGAAAAAAAAAAACTGCAAACCTCCCCCACACGTAAAGTAGGGATGTTTTTTTTCTCGCTCGTGTGATACTCATAATTAGAAAGGTCTTTTAAAAAAATTGAGAGGTTTTGAAACCATTTTTCGATTTAGATGTCTGTTTATGGGTTATTCAACTTGAAAGCGCTTTTTTTTCAAAAACAGGGTGTCCTCCCCCCCACTAAAAGCTAAACGGCTGGTGCAATAAATCTGAAAAAATCTTTAAATATTGAATATATATTCAACTTTTAAGGAAAACTATAGCGGTTTTGATAACTTGAGGAGTTATAGGGCCTAAATTGTCAAATGCACTTACTTGGAAAACTTCGTACAAAAATAAAGAAATAATAAGTTAACGTGACAATTGTCTATTGGATACGATTTAGAATCTAACTACCATTATGGGTGACTACGGTATCCTATTCTATGCATGGCCTGACACGCACTTGGCAATTTTTTAATTATACACCCAAACTCCAAAACTAATATTTGCAGATCATACAAACATTTGAACCAACTCAAGACCTCATGCACAACAGTCGCGAACACTACTACGGAAACGAGCTATTAAAAAATACGGGCGGCATTAGTTTCAAAATCCAGGTCATAACCTACATTTCAATGAAAATATAAGAATTCAAACGCCATTTGCCATATGCCAGGATCTCTTTGGCTTCACAATGACCTGCATGATATATGCAGTGTAGTATTTTTGTGACACCGCTAGTTCATGAAATATTTCCTAGGCATTACAAGGGGTTGCTTTCAGCGAATTTTTTGCGCGAAATGAAAGGCTCTAACTATACTCTAACCTTTTTTTTTATGTGTGGAAAATCATCATGGACCGTCACCCGGGGTTACGGCGGGGTGGTGTGTCGGACTTGAACCGACTAAAAACCACATAGTGTGCCCTCTCCGCCCTTCTCCGTTTAGGAGGAGGAGAAGTCCAGGATAATCTCCTTCTGGACTCCCCCCAGCACCAACCCCCCCCCCCGCCCCCCGCGGCCCCTCGCGGTTGTCGGTCCGTCCCGTCCCGTCCACCCGCGGCCACACTCAAGGCGGCATGAGGCGCAGATTTTCGCGCCTTACTCTAACCTATATCAGCCTCTCTAGCCAAATTACAAACGTTTTTCGTTTTTTATTCTATTTCTCTATTTTCTTGTTTCATTGTTTTTATCACGTGACTGAGTGACACGCTATGGGGGCAGAGTTGGATGATATTATTTTTATACGGGATAGAATTTGTTAAAAAAGAGTTAGAGTATAGAAGTAAACACAAACTCCGTTGAAACTACTAATCTGTTTTTTTTCTTAAACCTGATCCAAAAAATCGATATAGAAGTTGATACCTGTGCTAAATAATTTCTTACTATTTTTCGCCGGCGGTTGCGCCCGCGTTTACATCGGTTATCGCGGTTAAAAGTAGCCTATGTCCTTTCTCAAGTCCTAAACTACCTGTATGTCAAATTTTATTTCATTGGGTTCAGTAGCTAAATGTTAAATAAACCAAAGTACCGAAAAAACCGAGTAAACCAAACGATAACTTTAAACAATTCGTTTGTCATGTGTTTTATTAAACAAAAACCCATTGGCATCAATAATTCAAGAACACATTCAACCGAATGATTGTTACAACCAAATTATTGATAATACAATACATTACTGACAATAGATCCTTATCGCTATAATGTTAAAGGTGTATTTGTTTTTTTTTTTATAATATTTAATTTGAAGGACTCTTTCTTTAGTTTAGGGGCGTCAGGCTTTTTGCTTCGTTTTTAAATACCCTTTTTATTATGTTGGTATACTTACAGAGCCAAGAGGTTATTGTCTCATGCTTGCCAGTGCTCGCGGAGGTTGGAGAATATTCTACGTGACCCCACTTCTTCTTTTTCCCCAGTATATAGCCTCGGTCGTTCTCTTTTCGTATATCTTCTGTGGAATTAAGTTCTTAATACATATATCTATACAAATAAATAAAATTGTAGTGTCTGTTTGTAACATCAAAAAAACAGTTCTTAGTAAATGCATATAAAAGTAAATACCTACCTACTTACATCAAAAAAGCAATTATTAAAATATTTTTGTCGATACTTAATTACCTCTGGGAAATGTCAAAATAGTAATTATTCTTTAAAACTCGATTTAAAGTTAGGTAAGAGTGGTACTAATACAATTTAGGTCATTACTACTTTATAATAACAACCCACCGGTTCTTATCAGTTAGTAACAAAATATGACACGTTATTTCCGTAATTACTATTAACAAAGTAACCACAAGTAACAATCGAATTGTATGTATTAATAATAAAACCAAATGCCTTATCTACATTCAGCGTTCGTTATTTAAATGTCGTTGTGACATTTCGATATTTTTTTATTTACCTCATTTGGGATTTGGCATTTTGGCCCGTGCCGTTTTTATTGGTAGCCGTGTGCGGAACATTAATTTTGTTGTTGGGCCCGAATATATGCCCCAGTCTTTTGTCGACGTTACGTCATTTACGAAAATGGTTTTTGTTAGATTGTTTTCTTTTTTATGTTATGAGAATTACAATGGTGATAGTGGTTACATTATCAGAATTTTATTTAGCTGATAAATTTACTTACTTATATTTAATTATGATTAAACATAACTGTGTGATGGAAAAAAAATCCTGCCTAACGTTAGATATCCATAATCTAATGAAAAATCCAATACCCCTTTTTTGTCTATGCGGAAATGCCCTCGGATACCATCAGTTGGTGGTTATGTTGGACTCGAACCTACCAAAACCCCACGCCGTCTCAGGTAACAATAGCCGGGGAACCAGGTGTACCCTAGAAAGGAAACCCCTTGAATACCGACGTACCTCGGGCCATCTACCGACAGCTTATAGACCCTTGATCCTCTTTATAATAATAGCGCATCACGCATCCACCCTGGCCTGCTTCTGCTCATATGGCCTCCAGGCTAGCGCTTAGGGAGGACGGAGATCGTTCTGCGACCTCCGGCGTCTGAGTCGTCTGCGGAATCCAATACCCCTAGTATTACATAAGAAAATTTTAAGAACACTCTAATAAGACTTTATTTTGATGCTATAAATCTCATCATCATTTGCCCCTTGCAGTGCACTGCTGGACATATATATTATAGGTTTATAAATTCGAAAAGAACTCAGTCTGTCTAGAGATATATTAGACTTTTAAGAAGGACATAGGCTACTTTTAGTTTTGATAAAAGATACGTCGGTCAAAACTAGTAGGCTATTTATCTTCATTCTATATTCGTTTTAATTTCGTAATTAAACACACTTGGTTGTGATTCGAAACGTTTTTATTAACACGCAAAGTCAGAGTATGTTAATCGGACATGTGATATATTATTGAACTTAATAACTGAAGTATTGTGACGAAGCCGTTACGTTCATAATTACATGGAACCGCTCGTGAATAGTTTATGTATACCCATAGACTACTAAATGTTTAGAATAGGACGATATTTAAATGAACTATGGAAATGTGTCGCAGGTTTGCAAATTAACGAAGATTCAATCCTTTTTTTTTTTTTTTTTTTTTATTTCGTAAAAAAGACAACTCCCGCATTAGGAATATAAATTCCTGCGATGCGGGGGGCTTTACAAACATACATGAAACGGACACAAATAACACCCAGACTCAGAACAACAAATTGTGAATCACACAAAGTGTTATCCTACGTGGGATTTGAACCCACGACACTTGGCGCAGTAGGAACTTTTAGTTTGTTAGTCTGCAAAATTTGGGCGTTTAAAAAAGTATTTGTTTTCCTGTTAGCGGATAAAGATACAATTTAATAATGTGTGTTGTGTCACTAATACGTAAACGTATATAATTATTTTAACAAGGCTCTAATAAACGCAGATTTATAAATGCAAGCTTCGAAAATGTGAATATAGGCAAAAAAATTAAGTAAGAGAGGTACGTTTTGTACAATTCAAGTTATTCTACAACCAGCTTTCACCCGCGGCTACACCCGCGTCTATGTCCGTTATCGCGGTAAAAAGTGTTGTCCTTTATCAGGCTTTAGACTATCTGGGTGAAAAAATTCATTTAAACCGATGCAGTGGTTTTTGAGCTTATCGCTAACAGACAGAAGACGCGGCGGAGGACTTATAATATGTAGTGATTTATTCTAATTGAAAATACATACACTAATTCTTTCATCAAATGAATATTACATGCAATTTCTAAAATATCACTAGCTCTATGTATAGTCACATTGTCGGTAATGCAGTGGCTTTTAAATCAAACGTCAATAATTACTATAAGCTTTGTTCGTAACTACACTATCTGTCAACTCGCAAACATGCCACTGTTTCTCAACTTTTATGCGGGTACCTGTTAACTTAATTAAGTTACTAGCAGATCATCGTGGTTTTAGCCATGGTTATTGCTGTATCTTTACAAAAGGTAGGTAACGCCGCGGGATGAAGCTTGTCTATAAAAGAGGCTTAAATTACTGTAAGTTAGTTAAATTGATGTAAGAGCAGCATCAGCTATTTGTCGGTCTAGTAGTTTCAGAAATCAGAGTATAATTAGTATATTATCTGACCGATCCCTGATTTTCACAAAACTGATTACCAATGACTAAGGGGTAACTTCATCATCATTCATCATCATCATCAACCTTTATCAGTCCACTGCTGGACATAGGCCTCTCCTTGAAAAGGAGGTATTGGCCTACTATACCACGCTGGCCAGACGGGTTGGTATAGGGTTGGTTTCAAGCGCTCGCCCGTTTGCAGCACGACGTGACACGATCGTCGTCTCGCGGTTTTACGAGTGTGATGGATGACGTTCGAGAGTGCGACGGGTGTGTGTGTGGTTGAGCGCGCTAACGCGTCTGCCGTCTGCACCTACCCGACGCGCGTTCGGTCGCTGGTCGGTCCGGCTGGAGACTCCACGTGCTGGCTTCGCCACCGTAGAGGCGCTTCAGCCGGTCATCGGCGAATGGGCAGTGCGGCAGCACGGGACCCTTACCTTCCGACTGACACAGGTTCTTTCCGTGCATGGTTGCTTCGGAAAGTACCTGCACTCGGTCGCCAGGAGGGAATTGAGTCCGGCCTGCCACCACTGCGACTGCAGTGAGGATTCGGCTCATCACACGCTGGCGGTCTGCCCCGCATGGGAGACGCAGCGCCGGGTCCTCACTGCAGTCATCGGAGGGGATCTCTCACTGCCGGCCGTCGTTCGTTCCATGGTCGGCAGCGAGAACTCATTTACCGCGGTCGCAACCTTCTGCGAGGACGTAAACAGAAGGAGGCGGCGGAGAAGGCCCGGGAGGACGACATCCAATCGGACCAGATTCGCCGCCGGCGACTCGGGCGACGGAGGCGCGAACATCTGCGCCTCATGCCGCCTTGAGTGTGGCCGCGGGTGGACGGGACGGGTTTTCCCTCCACCCGCACTATGTGGCCAGCCGCGAGGGGGCGGCGTCGGTGTGTGCCGGACGCCGCCTAAGAGAGGGTCGTCATCCGAGACGGTGCCCGGATCAGGAGCGGGCAGGCGCTGGAGAAGTTCAGAAGGAGATCCCACCCTGGACTTCTCCTCCTCCTAAACGGAGAAGCGCGGAGAGGGCACACTGTGTGTTTTTTAGTCGGTTTAAGTCCGACACACCACCCCGCCGTAACCCCCGGTGGGGTGACGGTCCATGATGATTTTTCACACATAAAAAAAAAAAAAGGGTTGGCTTCAAGTTTTCCTTCTCTTTGCATTGATGTTATCTTGCGTAGTTTATCCCTTAGTCGCCTTTTACGACACCCACGTGGGATGAATAGGGACATGCTGACACTTTGTATTCTTAATACGTCACCACACGGACGGGGTAACTTAGGCTACTTTTATTTTACATCTTGGGTAACACCGCGAGACTACTACTAACTACTAATTTAATTAATCAAACGTCTTACGAACACGAACCAAAACTTTAAAATTATGAAACACTTGTTATTGGCTTAAATACTTTGACAAACATTGAAAAATCTTTGTGACTATTGCGGTAGTTATTAGTTAAGTGACAGTAGCGGAGTGTGTTTGAGTGCCGTGCTTTATCAGATATACATTATCAGACCGGCTCTCGTGACGGTAATAGTCAAAAGTATTATCGCAAAACCGCGTGTCGAACCCTATTGTCGCAACTATATTTAATAGTCCACTATCTACAGTTTGAGATCCATATAAAGATTATTGATGCTTGTTTTTAGGGTTCCGTAGCCAAATGGCAAAAAACGGAACCCTTATAGATTCGTCAAGTCTGTCTGTCTGTCTGTCTGTCTGTCTGTCCGTCCGTATGTCACAGCCAATTATTTCCGAAACTATAAGAGCTATACTGTTGAAATTCTGTGTCTTTCTCGAGTCTTCCGAAAAATTTGTGATAGTGGTGCATATAATGAACGTTAAATGAAAACTATAACAAATTAGATGACTTTGTCAGTTCAGGAGTTATAGAGGCTTAACTTATACAATGCGCTTACTTGGAAAAGTCATACAAAATCAACGCATTAATACGTAAACATAACAATTATCCATTGGATACGATTTCTAATCCACGTACCATTATGGGTGACTGAGGAACCCTTTCCTATGCGTGGCCTGACACGCACTTGGCCGATTTTTTATTTCATAAATTTATTCCATGTGACTGGTTTTTGTTTTTATATATTTATGTGGTTTAAATATTGGCTCTTAATATTAGCAGTTTGAAGTTTGTTTCAAGGGTTCACAGAGTTTTCTTTTTACAAAGGAAGACCTATCCTAAACTGTATGTGGTTTTAGTAGGTTTGTGTCTGACATACCAACTGGTTATTTTGCCTTTATAAGGTGAAGATTAAAAGGATCCAAGTTTCTAACTTTTCAAATCTTATTTGTCATCAAATTTATAAATGAATCCCTATTTCCCTTGATCACGCCATCACGCGTGAACGGCTGAAGTGATTTCAGTACTTTTTTGTTTGTTTTGTTTGTTATTGTCAGGAGAAGGTTTTTATGGCAAAAAATATTTAAAGATTGCGTGGAAAATTAGAAAATTAAGACAGGACAACGTCTGTCCGGTCAGCTAGAACAAAATAAAATTGAAGTTAACTTGCCTAAGTTCTTGTTTTTACTACTAACAGTTTATATTCTTATCCATGGTCTACATATCTCCTCACCAAACTTATTTAACAAGATTAAAAATAACTTCCAAATAGATAACAGTTTTGCATTTCAACAATAATAATAAATAAATATATTTTACCTTCGGCAGGCATGTTCGTGGCCTTGCAGTACAGTGCCAACGCCAAGATCCGAGGACACCTGCTGGAGTGGACTGGTCCCCAAGGTGGAGAGGGACGACGAGTCCAGAGTAGAGCCGTGGCGACTGCCAGACCTGCGGCCCTCGCTTCACTATGTGCATGATCGTGGTAATTATCTATACGATTTGATTTTTTATTTTTCATACAATTGTAGTATGGACTGGTAGAATAATTCGATGTTGTTTAAACATCTTCAATAAAGGAGGTAGCTCTCAATTCAGTTTTTTTTTTCATTTTAGAACAAAAAAGTTCCACTTTGTATTCTTCACCCGGAATGTATAAACACTATAGTAGTCACAAAATAAGAAGCCCGTTTTGACATTTGTCATTTGACATGCCGCATGTAAGAAATTGAAAAATCAAATTCATAATCCTATATAATTACTATGTTACCCATACACTATCACAACGTGTATCATAAATAAGCATCATGTTTAAATTGATATTGAAAAATTGCACTCAAAAACACGAATTAATCGTATTAGTTACGCCACGATGACAAATGTCAAACCGGGCTTCTTATTTTGTGACGACTATAGTATCGATTTCAATGTAATTTGGAATGAAGATATTTTGAATATGCCTTGTTGGTCTACACCATACTCAATGCGAATACAGACTAGAGTGACCTATTGGATGTTTCTGCATCATTACACCCTCGCTTTACCTATGAAACATGACAACTCTGACTGTCTTGTTGGTCTAGTGGTCAGCATATGCGACTGCTGATCGAGGTCTCGGGTTCGATTCCCAGGTCACACCAAACATTTGTGTGATCCACAAATATTTGTTTCGGAGTCTGGGTGTATCTATGTATAATATGTATGTATTTACAAAAAAAAAATGTATGTTTATGTATTTAGTACCCATAATACAAGCTCTGCTTAGTTTGGGACTAGATTATGTTGAGTGTAAGAGGTCCGAAATAAAAAATAAATAAATAAACATATTTATTTAATCTTGAGGAAGAACACAGGCTAGTCTATACCACGACATTCACTGACTAGCAAAATCTGTTTGGCAAATAAAAACCAGACGCTTGAACGATTACAGTAAATGTCAATTCACACGAAAATCAACATACGAATCAAAGGTGCACGTATTTAGGTACTGGTGTCGAATTCCTGGTTACTTACCGCAATTATATTCGGATTAGTTCGCTGCCAAGCGACGACAGGTCGATATCCTCCCCCGCACCCATAGATGCCGTCGGATGGGGTCTTTACACTTGTTAAATAGCATCCATTCTATTACGAGAAATTCGTAAAAAAATAATTTACACACAGGTTGATAGGTTTTTAGGGTTCCGTTGTTCATGACTCGGAACTCTTATAGATTCGTCGTGTCCGTCCGTCCGTCCTCGACCTATCGCCCAAGCGATTGATGCTAGAAAGATGAATATGTGTTGTAGTTATGTCAGAAAAGTGCTACAATTAAATTATGGATATGATTTAAAGGCCTCTTAAAAGCATTGCGAGGTTTCTAAATCCATTTTTAGATTCGATTTAGATATCCGTTTGCGAGTTATTCAACTTTAAAGCGCATCTTCTTGCAAAAAACAGGGTGTCCTCCCTCCTCTAAAAGTTAAACGGCGGGTTTAAAAAATCTGAAAAAAATCTTAATAGTAGTCCATAGGTATATTGAAATTTCAAGGAAAATTATAGCGGTTTTGACAACTTTTTCATCTCAGGAGTTATACTTAATGTGTTAAATGTGTAAAGTGTAAAATACGTAAACTTGGAAAACTTCTTACAAAAATAACAAAATAATAATCTTATATTGTCATCATCATCATCATCAACAGCCTTTAACAGTCCACTGCTGGACATAGGCCTCTACTTTGAAAGGAGGTTTTGGCCATCTATACCACGCTGGCCAGACGGGTTGGTAAAGGGTTTGTTTCAAATTTTCCTTCTCTTGGCGGTGATGTTAGCTGCATAATTTGTTCCTTTAGTCGCCTCTTACGACACCCATGAAATAAATAGGGGTGGTGACACTTTGTATTCTTAATCCTTCACCGTCATCTTCTATTGTACTCGATTTTAAATTCATCTACCATTATGGGTGACTACGGAACCCTATTCTATTCACCTGGCCAATGTTTATATATTAGAATTTTATTTATTATATGTAGATTTGCTTACATTTCTGTAATATTGTTCTTGTTAATTTTATCTTGGTATCGAATTCAAAAAGATTTAGGTACCTGGTACACAAACTACTAATATCTAGTTCATTTAAATTATTTGAAATTCATGAGAATTATTTTCATTATTCATAATTAGTTTAGATTAAAAAATAAATTGAGTAATTTAAGGCAAGTAAATTGAAGCCACTTTATTTTCGGTTTTTAGTAATTCTAGGCAGGGAGGTTTTTTTGACGCTTTTTTTATTAAAATATTTAGTTTTTTATTTTCGATCAGTTAAGTGGGAATCATCTATATCAGTCAGCAATGGTCACTTTTCTTTAAGTGACGTGTCTGATCATTTGCAGCTTGCGCCATAAATCTATCTTAGTAATTAAGTAGCCACTCTATGTCGTCACTATAAAGTGACGACATAGCTGCGATAGGCTGATGATGATTATTCATCATCAGCCTATCGCAGCCCACTGCTGGACATAGGCCTCCTCAATTGCACGCCAATTGTTATCACTATAATATTTTATTATTATCGTTTCAGAAAGAGACTGTGTGGGGTGTGTCGCTCCCCTACCTTTGCTTCCACAACCCGCCCCCGCGCCGCATTAGCTGCGAGAAGACATCTGAATCCACATATCGAAATCTTATAAATAATAACTTATTGTAGTTTAGTGTACGACTTAAGTTACGTTTCCACATATATCATTATTAATATCATCATCAACAACCCATAACGGCCCACTGCCAAGTGCGGTGGGAACTGTCAAGACACGTTGTAGCTACGTAATCTTGCCGTTAGATGTTTTTAAATAGCCCGTCGGTCTCCAACTACTCTTCACGACTGATCTTATGATAACAACCGAGACCGACTGCTTAGCGTGACCTCTGCATCATGGAAACACTCTTAACCTATCATGCCACATTGTTTCTTCAGAAAAGCATAAAACAAAATAGCTTAGATAACTTTATTTAACTTGTAACGCTTACTGTAGTCACCGTAATTAAGCAGTTAAGAATAACTCCATTCTTATCAAAAACAAGGATTATCAGGAAAAGAACGACTTTATACAAATATCCACATGTCAGAGTGAGACGCATATATTTATCGTACCTACGTGTATTCATTCAGTGTGGGTGTTTACAGAATCGCATGTTCTTAAATGAGATGGGAAATAGTTACCAAATAACCGAAATGTAAGTATAATTTAGTGAATGCTGATATTTTTTAAACTAACCAATGTTTTAAAATGACGTCATATTACTTGGTCAAAAATCTCATTTGCCAAGTCACTTGGTACACAAAAAATTTTAAAGAGAATACATGCGTTAGCAATTGTAGAAAGAGATCTGTTGTAAATAACTTATATCTTGACAAAAGGGGCTGCATTTATAATTTGCTTCAGTAAGCCTACTCTTTACCTATATAAGTATACCTACATACATATATACGAGTAGGTACATCATATGTATAGAAAATATCTAGTCTCAAAATTATGTACCTTAATCTAGTCTTGTACCATTAGTTAGGTATAGTAATTATAATATTAGAAACATATCTTATTGATAACAAAAGCAATTGTAATGAATTTAATTCATTATGAAAAAGTAGTATAGTGCGACCAGGTTCTTTAAAATTCATACTATTCTTACTAATACATGTCAAAGTAACTGTTACTGTATGTCCGGCTTTTACGTCGAGACTGCTTAAACGATTTAAATAAGAAGACATAGGCTATTTTTTATCATCATCATCAGCCTATCGTAGTCCACTGCACGACATAGGCCTCTCCAATTGCACGCCACTTGGTTCGATCCTCGCCTACTCGCATCCAGCTCCTACCAGCCGTCTTGCGTATATCATCACTCCACCTGGCCTGTGGCTAGTTTTTACTGCCTGAGAAAAGACATAGGCTATTTTTTACCATGCTAACAGGCATATACGAAGGTTGAGCCGCGGGGTGTTAGCATTGTTGAATGTCGCTTTTGATAAAAAAAATTGAATGGTAAAAATGTTAAGTACAGGAAATTATAATTTCTTGACCCAACCGATCCTTGTTGCACTATAACCGTGATCTAGTCATTGTAACTTAGATGAAATGTAAAATACTTGTGTAGTTTGCGATCTAGGCTGAATTATTTATTGTAAATAGTTATACTATAAGATTGTTTTATTAAACTTTTAAAACTAACATTAATTTTTAATAATAGGTTGTAATCGATGCTGATGTAAACCATATAATATACGTAACTTAAAAGTAAAAAATATATTTAAACATTTTTTTTAAGAATGTATTCAATTATTGATACCATTACAAGTATTGGTTTTATATTTTTATCGTTTTTGTAAGTACTCTGAATCAATTTGAAAAGGTGTTAATACTGTAATCGATGTTAATAGCGCGTCTTGTTTCCAAAAATGTTCTTTGGAGAAGGCTAACCCACCAAGAAATTATCTTGTATAGCAATCTATAATCTCCAAACCGATGCCCTTAAGCAAATTAAATCGAAATATGTGTCTAACTTGAAATACGGCATCAAAAGACGAACATTTTGGAAAATCATCTCACATTTGAGGAAACTGTCGAGTAACAAACATATAAGAACCTTATGAATTCGAATTGGAAAGCTTTTTCTTTCTTCTATAGCCGGTTAAAATGTCTGACTTTAGATGACGTTTGTCGTAGTATTCCATGTTAATTAATTTATTTAAATAGTTAAAATAAAAATAAAAATTGCTAGAATTTTTTTTAAATCACCAAAGTATGTTAAATCTTATATTCTTGAGACCGGAATTATGATTTATATTCAATCGTAACGTATTATTAAAATAAGCATTTTATCCTTATTTTCGCTTCAAAATGTATATATTATAGTAATAGTGCTAAATATTTTATATCACTTTATCTAATAATGTAGTGTGAATATTAAAAGTAAATGCAGTGTCTTCTGTTCATTGTTAGTTACCGTACTTATATTTTGATGAAGAAAGAGGAACACTTGTGACATTGATGCTAGAAAGGGATGGAGCTAATAAATGTAGAAGTACGTATATCTTCTTCCACGTAGTTAGAGGTTTTATATAATTTGTATAAAACCGATTTATGAATTACCACATTATATTCAAAACTATAAGGTCCAGTTTCGCCAGTCCTGATAAAGTTTCAAATGGTTATATGCCGCGTAACATTACATCAACTTAATATTTATGTGTATCTGATATCTACCATAGACTTATGAAACCGAAATCTGTAGCCATTGGATAGAAAAGAAACTTAAAAATATATCAGAGAATTTATCAGTAAGTGGCGAAACTTAGTCTAAATCTAAAATGACTATTGTGAGCTAATTTTTCCGTAATTAGATATATACAGATAAAGAGAACTTAGTTATTTCTGTACTATAGCTGAACTATAAAGAACAAGGAATGTTGATATATCGTTTGGTTGGGTTTGCGAGAATGATGATGAAATTTACAATTGTATTAAATTAATAACGTATGTAAAATGTTTAAAATTTTTAAATTGTATCGTATATCCAGAACGCAATACATCAACACCGATCTCGTGTCAACTTTCGAAAAGTCAACCCCTAAATAAGTTATTTGAATGTGTTTTGCAATTAAGCCGAATGTATTTTTAGTTCTGTCATCATTCAGCGAACCTTATTCTGTAGTATTAATAGACGCATAGAATATCTATCAGATACAACCGTGGATACCACGGGTTACAGAAACTGTAGTCAGCCATGATACAAGTATTTCATCGAAATTTCGTACGATAAGGCTACACCCTAAGTCCGTAAAAACTTTTGTATTATTCTACTTTACCAGATTTTTGTTGTAGCTAATGTCTGTATACATCTTTAGGTTCAACAACACACTTTGCTCATTAGTTTATCCATCCATGTTTTAACCATAATCTCCTAAGTCTTTTTTAGTTTATTCAAAATTATTTTAACAGGTATTGAGTAAAAATACTTTGGCCATCTCCGTCAGTACCCTTTTAGGTGAGGCATTTAGATTAAATGAGATGATGATGTTACAGTCGAACAAATAATACTTTTGATTTTAATTTTTAATGTTACTGGCCATGAAAGTTTAAAACAATATATTAATTTATTTGATTGATGAACTAGCTTAGAGTTCTAATTGCAGCTCTTATTATTGGATTTATTAATCCTCGAATACGATACTTTAGGCGGAAATAATTTTCTAAGATGCAGTTTAAAATGCAATATAACTAACGTAAGTTAGACTTTAGTGGATCCATAAAGCATATGATAGATGACGTACCTATGTTCAAAGTAACATGTTAAGCTTGCTGTAAATATATACCGTTATTATTTGTTTTTACCATGTAATTATTGTATGAAAGCTGTAGTAATGTATTAGTTGCACAAATTAAATGAGCAAACTTCTAGTTTATTTATACCGTGTTTAATTTCTTTTCAAGTGATAGACTCACACCGGTAAAAAATTAAAGACACAACCCATTAAAATACTTCAGCTATATATTATAATTAAACCTACTAGTTTCCGTTTTCCGTCTTAGCGCTGGTTCCCACTACGCCGACCCGGCAGATTTGCCGGGCCGGTAAAACTGCCGGAAGGGCTAGTGGCTGTACAAGTTAAATGAAGCTATTTACAGTTTCCCGGGTCCGGCATTTTTGCCGAGTCCGGCATTTTCACCGAGCGTTTTGTCACTATGAAAGTGCCGGTAGAAACACCGGACCGGAGCAATGTGAACGAGTTTGTGCCGGTATCTGTCCCGCGCTCGCAGTACCTGTGTTCCCCTCGCCCCGCCCGCGCTCCCTTCACCTCATTTGGCTCGCATTTTCATCAGTAAATCGTCAAAAGTGGCTTCTGTCATTCGAAAATAGAATGTACCCAATGTTTTGTTTTATTTTGCCTTCTATTTACATACCACCACAACACAACAAATTTAGTCGTCGATTGTGTGCACAGGTCCAAATTTAACTGAGCTGAGTACTTGACTGTCCGAGGATCCGGTGTAATGTGAACACTCTGTCCGGTGTCCGGTTTCCGGCAGATCTGCCGGTCCGGCGTAGTGGGTACCAGCACTTTTACTTGTTTCGGCATCGATATCCTTTTAACCCTGGGGGGTTGAGGATCACTGTTGCGGATTTTGGCTTCTATCTTGGCCTGTATGTAGCCAAGTGTAAGGTGATATCAATGACCTGACAAAGTTTTGTTTTGAATAGTTTTTGTTTGACCTTTCTTAAAATAAACTACTTCGTGATTTGTTGAATTTCGTTTAAAAAACGATTCTATTCCAGATCTTTTATTCCAAACTTATTGCTAAGTCCTGTCAGGAAACAAAAATCTTGGTAACAATTGAACGATAGATGTTTTTTTTTAAATAAGTCTTCACAAATATTTTCACAAGTTGAACTCCACAACTAGAAGTAGCCGGCTAAAAAACTATGAAAGTTACAGAACAGGGCCTTTATTTTTTCGTGTGACCGTCACCCCACCGGGGTTTGCGGCAGGGCGGTGTGTCGGACTCGAACCGACTAAAACCACACGGTGTGCTCACTCTGCGCCTGAAGTAGGAGGGGGTCCAGCGACCACGTTATTACGTCGTCTGGACCCCTCCAAGCGTCTGCCCGCATTGACGCGGGCGCCGTCTCTTTGAAAAACTATCTATTAGTCATAAGAATACGAGTCCTTCTTCCTAGCCTTTATTCCCAAGTTTATTTGGGGTCGACTACTAGTTCAACCGGTTTTACCTGAATTTCAGTTTTTCCACGGAGCGACTGGCATCGGACCTCCGCAACCCTAAGGGAGAGCTGAAATTCAAAGACTAAACTAGTTGTCAGTATATTTGAGGGCACTGACTTCCCAATAACGATTTTCATGATAACCGGGACCGACGGCTTTACGTGCTCTCCTATGGCGTGAATCACCGACAAACTTTCAAACTCCGGGCTGCTATTAGGAATTTCCTAAGAAAACCCCAAAGACACTCTTTGGCCCGACCCGGGATATGAACCCCAGACCTCTTGATTAGTAGTCGCATACGCTAACCACTAGATCAACGAGGCAGTAGTCATAAGAATACGAGTAATAATGATAAAATTGTTTAATGAGGGCTCAACACATGTAATGTAGTGGGAGTACATTAGATTTATTGAGCAAAGTAAGTGGTAAGAGGACATTTATATTTTAATCTACTTCGGCAGCTTCGAAGGAATAAAGAAGGAATATGTTTTTACAAAGGAACAAAATAAGCAGCTAACATCACTGCCAAGAGAAGGAAAACTTGAAACAAACCCGTTACCAACCCGTCTGGCCAGCGTGGTATAGTAGGCCAAAACCTCCTTTCAAAGCAGAAGCCTATTGATGTTTTTGTAATATTTCAGTTGCAAAAGCATTTTTAAAATGTTGATTGAGTGCAATTTTGGAATTTGCTATACACATTGAATTAAAACAATTGCAGGCACTGTTTAAGAACGTTTATTGCATGCACATTGGCGTGTATAACTATTTACTTAAGTTGTATATACATATGTATTTGTATATGTACATGTATAGAATATTTATTGTCAAATTATAAGTGACAAAACAAACAAAACATTAATTTACAAAACTACCGCTGTCTCTTCAAATCATTTTGGTCCATCCTAAGGTTGCTTGGAAGAGATTGCTTATAGCCATAAGGCCACCCCTTGTACATTTATTTTAATTCATTTTTATTATCTATTGTAAAACTGTAATACGGTCTACAAATAAAGAGTTTTCTTTCAACCTATTTGTTACATGTACCTAACATAGAAGATAACGTTAGCAAAATACTTTCGGTATTCGTACCTAAATGTTTGATCGACAACCTCTTATGTCCCATTGCTGGATCATTTTATGCTACAAAATTAGATTAATTAGTTATTTACATTATCGGTGTCTTAAAACATTAATCAGTCTCAATACCTTTTATCCCAAACTATTATTAGGTCCTGTCAAGAAATCAAAATCTTGGTAGCAATTGAATTGTAATTATGTCTTTACAGACATTTTCACAAGTTGGACTTCACTATTAGTACTCGCCTGCAGTTCCAAGACTAACTTGGGGTAGAAACTCCAAAAGAAACCACAGAACTATTTTTTTATTATTTTCTAGTTGTTTACATCACTCTTTCTAGGAACGCTGTTTAAAACAAGGTCCCTGGACATTGCATGGAAATCGAATCAACTAATGCTTGTATGCTTGTTGTATATCGATCGTCAGCGTTCCACTTTTATTGTTTTTTTTTTTTATTCTAACGTGATTTATATATTTACAATAATTCATAACAAGAGACACGTACATTATGGGCTTTAAAATATTTGTACAACTAATAACATGTGAATACAACATGCACAAACTAGTTCAGTTTAGTTACAATGATAGTAAATTATAAAATATTTGTCATGTAGTTCTCATAAATAAACTTCAACATTACTAGTAGTTACTTAAAGATAATTATAAACTGCACGGTTGTCGCCCTAAATATACATTATTTAAATGAAAATCTTTCTTTAACATGTATAAAATCAGCAACAAAAAACAATATTAGTGGTAGATAAAATCTATTTTCAATGAAATGTCATTATTAACTAGTTCCTGCCCGCGGCTTCGCCTGTGTGTTCTTCGGATTGTTTTTTACTTTGATTGCATTTTTCACACCGTTAGGAGTTGTATTTGGTAATATTCTCTCTTCGTGCACTCCTACGCTCATTAAGAAACACATACACCGCATTACAGCTTCCTTGATAACTATCGATGCTCTAATCTTTAGCTGCAGCATCAGTATTGTATCAAAGTTGCAGATTATTTCAAACAGAAACTTCAGCTCTCAAGAAAAGTAGTATGTCTGAAAAGGTGTGGCATTAATACCCAATAAATAAGGATATTTAATTTAACATTCCTTCATTAGAATGCCTTTTCATAGGCTTTGTTGAGCTGTTTAAAGCTACTGTAACTGTAATGTGGTACCATTCTACTGGTTTTTACTAGCATGTTTGAACTCCAAATATTACAATATTTTTCAATCTTGGTCTATATATAAGAGTTCATAATTTTACAAGACGTCTACTGATACTAATAGAACAGAAAACAATAGTGTAAGTGTCAACAATATGCTGGATCTGTGCAAAGACGCGGTACTACCCCATGTCTTTATATTAGATGAGAATTCTATTTTCTTTTCCACTTGTACTGTACGTGCTGTTGCATTTACCCTATAAGACACCATGAGCATATGCTGACTGCCTTGCCATATATCCATGAACACTACTGCTTCTTCTGGGGAATGTCTTTTATACGTGAGATTTTGGAAGACAACTGGAACTGGACTTATTTCTGCGAGACTTCTTTCGAATTGCCTGATTAAAAAAGAATACCATTAGAACTTCTACTACGGGGTCGGCTATTAGTTCAACCGGTTATTCCCGAATATTTTTTTTTTTGCGACGAAGGGAGAACTGAAATTCGAAGGTTAAACTAGTTGTCAGTGAATTTGAGGGCACTGACTTTTTTAAAACGATGGCCATAGATATTCATGACAACCAGGACCGACGGCTTTGCGTGCTCTCCGAGGCACGGGCGTGAATCACCGCCAAACTTCCAAACTCCAGGCTGCTATTAGAAATATACAGAGAAAAAGTCAAAAACACTTTTTGGCCCGACCCGGGATTTGAACCCGAAATCTCTTGATTAGCAGTCGCATAGGTACGCTATCCACTAGACCAACGAGGCAGTTAAAAGAAACACCATTAGAACATTAAATGAAATACTAATGAAAAATTATACCAGCCCGGAGTTTGGAAGTTTGACGGTGATTTACGCCCGTGCCTCGGAGAGCACGTAAAGCCGTCGGTCCCGGTTGTCATGAACATCTTTGGCAATCGTTATTGGGAAGTTAGTGCCCTCAAATATACTGACAACTAGTTCAATTTCGAATTTCAGTTCTCCCTTAGGGTTGCGGAGGTCCGATGCCAGTCGCTCCGTAGAAAAACTGAAATTCAGGTAAAACCGGTGGAACTAGTAGCCGACCCCAAATAAACTTGGGAATAAAGGCTCGGAAGATGAAGATGATGACTAATGAAAAATTATATCAACGATCTGTTAATAGTGAAACAAAATATTTTTTTACTGAAAGTAATGCCTCAAATATTATTAAATAACTTTCAAACGTTTTTCGGCATAAAACATTGAACATTTTATGACAATCTCAAGAAAATGATCAGTTAGGAGAGTGAAGGACAACTGAAAGATACCTGTTATTATGTGGAAACTGAAGTTTATAGCAGCTATTTTATATTCAGGTGAAGTCTTACTTTACATTAAATTATGTATATAATACTTAGTGATGTGTAAAGACTAAGAGAGTAGAGTAGGAAGGTTTAAATATATTATGTAGCTTCTTGGAGTCAAGCATAGAAAATTATTGATATTTATTTTGATCTTTATTTTATACTAGCTTTTGACCGTGGCTCCGCCCGCAAGTAGGTTATCGCGCTAAATAGAAGTCTATGTCTTATTCTGATATGTAAGCTATATTATCGTCATTAAAATCCATTCAGTAGTTTTTGCTTGAAAGAGCTTCAAACATATGTATATATATATATATATATATATTTTTTTTTAAAGACAACTCCCGCATTAGGAATATGAATTCCTGTGTCGCGGGGGACTTTACAAACATACATGAAATGGACACAAAGAACACCCAGACTCAGAACAACAATTTGTGAATCACACAAAGTGTTATCCCACGTGGGATTCGAACCCACGACACTTGGCGCAGTAGAGAGCGGCGTGGCGACCGCTTAATCCACTAGGCCAACCGTGCAGTCGTAATATAATACATACTCACAAACTTTCATATCATATATACATACTCACAAACTTTCGCGTTTGTAATATTAGTAGGATAGGTAAGGTACTTACTGAGTAACACGAATACTTTGCGAGTCGTCACGTGCCTGCGGATATTTCAACATTACGTCTTTGAACCCTTTGACTAGTGTCATAACTGCATCTACGTATCCCATTGTATGGGATGGCCAAATATAATCTGGCCATATAGTTTCCATTCGTTGTTTAATTTCCAACCAATGATTAGATACAGAAACATCAGTGACATTTTGAGGCCACAGTGAAAACGTCACGTACTTTATATTGAATGTTATGTTAGTCTGCTTCCATTCTCGAAATATCCAAGTGATTTTTTTGTCTATATTCATATCTAATTTCGTTGCTGCCGACATTAAAGCTACAGCGTTATCATAATTCATATTAACAATAATTATTATATTACTTTTGTTACTTGTATTTATTATTTCTTGAAAATTATGTTTTACAATTTCAAGTGTCAAATCGTCAGACTCATAGTAATAAAAAATACTGGAACCTTTCACTTTTCTTAAATTGTCATTAAAACATTCTGCCGTTCGAGTCACGTCAGATAATATTAATACTTGGTTGTTATCATTGTCGTCGATAAAGTGTTGGATTGCCAACACTAAATGAATCATTTGTCCATTGGTGAGCCACACTAGTTTTGTTGAATCAACTTCAATATCTATCGTATCAAATAGAAATACAGGTAAGGGAGAACTGTCCAGAACTTGTGTGACTTCATATTCCGTTATATTCTTAACACCACCTATTATGATTCCGACGTGTGATGGTGTTAAGTTCTCTAATACAACATCCAATACATTCTGCACGTAATTAGGATTGGTACAGTTGTCCGCAAAATTGGTCAAATCTAGTTTGAAGGAGTGATCTGATATGAATTTACCCAGAGTAATAAATAAATCATGATGATCGTTCCCTTCGCAAGAAAAAGTCATTACGTCGTAAGATTTCTCTTTAGACTTATAAATTTCTATTATTCGATCAATTATGTTATGGTGTTTAGAGGTCCATTCACAATTGGCTTCTTCAATACTCTGACCACCGCTTACTATTTCAAGAATAGGTCTTAAGGATTGCAGAGTAGGTGAAAACTTTTTTGATGTTTCAAAAACTTGATATGCATATTCTTTTTCTTTACAGTTAACATCCATGCTCGTTGTAATAATAATATTATTTTCTAAATATTGTCTGAAATCTTTTGATTGTAGATACGGGCCCTGGCTTACATCATCATCTCCGTTCCATATATTGTAATCAAGAAACAGAAATGATTGGTTTCCAGTTCGCAACATTCGGAATAGATTCGTACGATTTATTGCCTTTGATTTTAAATGAATCAAGGATTCTTGCAACTGGATTTCTTCAATTTCTCTTGGGATATTCACTTCACTTAAATTATAAAGATCTAATACGTATCTGCCACTGAAACATAAAATTATTTTTAGTAATACAGGGAATATTTTGAGGTTGAAATTCAGAGTCAGAGAAAGGATTGCAGGACTTTAATTAAATCCTTTAGATGCTATGCATATATTACCTTGTAAATGATATTTCAAAGCCACAATCTGTTAGTCTAGAAATATCGTTATACCACTGTGGTGAGTTGGTATCAGTGTCTGTACATTGCTTCTTAACTCGATAACTCTTTCCTATGTGCACAAATAAAATTTCTTGTACAGTAGGTTGGATCTCATCGTCATAGAAAAAGTCTGAGTCATCATCTGCAGGCCTCAATGTCATTGACACCATTAATTTGATTCTGTTTAAAAATTAAACGTTATTTAATAATTAAAATTTCAGCCCCAGTCTGACTATTACCGTGGCTGGGATCTATGTGATTCTTTATTGATTATTTTATGCATTCTATATATTTATATCATTATATTATAAATAAATAAATATTTGAGACATTTAATACACAACACCATCTAATTCAAGTTCGTATACCAAACCAACCAAATCACTAATTCAATTCACTTAAAAACAAACAAAAAACAATATCAATGCGTGGCGTTGTGTACATAGTGTCCTACGTTAAGTTACTCTATTTAGCCTAAAAGGTCAAGGAACAAATTTGATTACGTTACTCTTGAAATAGTTCTTTTCTGTGGCAAGGCACATAAGTTGCCGTCGGGTCTTTGAGTGGAGTATCTTGAAGATGCACGTACATGTATCCTAGTGCATGACGTAGTATGATAGTAAGCTGCGCAGCGGCTGCACGCGCTATTTCACTATCCCAGTACACCGAAATATTTCTTGGCTCGCCATGCTGACTTACATACTGTACTGAAGGAGCTGTAAGTTTAAAAGTAATGTTTACAATAATTTATTATTGTTAAGTTGGATCAAGAATACGGAGTTACATGATTCCTAAGAGCCAACTAAGGTTACAATCTACGCAGGATAACAACACTGCATAGAGAAGGACAACTTTAACACGTTCACTGCGGGCCACAATTTGAAAAACTTTCAGCTGGTGCGGCTGAGGTCGAATCAGCCCCAAGCTAAACTTCCTTGTAATGCGGTTGAGGCCTTTTCTGCCTCATGTTTCAATCATTTGGTAAATGTGCTGTAACTTGATCAGGAGCGTGATTCGATGTTTAATTTTATGCTTAAATTACTTGCATGGTATTGTTTTATGTACACCTAGCTTCGCCCCGGGTTCTGATTTTTAGTTTTAGAGAAAACACCTAAAATATATTTGAGGTCGTTTTAGACCACACATCGCACTAAATCGGGGCGGCATTAGTGATGGGAATGAATTTATATCGATGAATGTCCATGTCTATGTTATATTTCTATTACTTTTTTATATTGTTATAGTATTGTGCATAAAAGTGTGGGGTGTTGTGAAATAAAATACAAACTATTCGTTCATCTAATTTATTCTATATTACTTTGCATGCTGTTCGTTAAAACAATGCAAGCACATAGCTTTCTTACTTTGTGAACAATTAGTCATTTTTTTTTACTTTCTTTGCAGCCTGCATGGCACCTAATGTAAGTCGTAATTTTGCATAGCAAATGACGCAACGTTTCCTTATTTGACCCTTTGCAAGGATGTGCTGAGACTCTGAATGGTTATGTTATGTTTTGCAGAAAGTGTTAATAAAAAATATGTATATAGAAGAATTTTCAGCTTTTATAAAATAACTAAGGTATGGGTGTCACGGGCTCTCACTCTATAAATATATAACTGAACACACCCAAAAAAACATTAAACAAAAGAATTTAACAAAAATAAAAACAAACAATTTACACGATTGCGCAAAGACACGTGCTCCAGTGTCGACTATGGTAGCGTCACTAAAGTCGACTTACCTGCTCTCACGCCGCCCGCGCGCCCCGCCCCTGGAGGTCGAAATCGGCCTCAACCCGCACCTTATTCAATAATTTTGTGATCAGTGCGTTTGAGGCGTATTTCGACCTCAAATATTTTTTTTACAATATTGAGTCAATGCTTCGCAGACATAAAGAAAGCTATATTTGTCTTTGTCATACCTCATACGGTTGAGTGTAAGCAGCCGCCGCACTAGAGAGAAAACACAGTTTTACGCGCCGCACCAGCGTAAAGTCTACCATGAGGCTGAATCAACCTCAAGCCGCAGTGAACGTGTTAAACAAACTCTATATCAACCCTTCTAGGTCAGCCATCAGATATAAATACATAAACATTCTTTTTTATTATAAATACATACATTTTATACATAGAAAACACCCAGATTCCGAAACGATTATTTGTGGATCACAGAAAAATTTGGTGCGACCCAGGAAACGAACCCGAGACCTCTTGCTCAGCAGCCATATACGCTAACCACTACACCAACAAGGCAGTCACCTCTACCACCACCACCAGCTCAGCGAATAGAAAATCTTTGGAAGCCGAAAAAAAACAAAAACTACTAAAATATTTAACTCAAAAAATAATACGTAAAGTGGAAGAAATAATTAAAACTTTTGTTTTATGTTTGTAACTAATAAACGATGGGTTTCTAGAAGGGTTTTTCTAATCGAGGAGGCATTAGGGGGACGAATTTGCCTGCCGACCGATTTGATTTTTATTCGGGGAAACCCCCTTTAAAATCAAAACGGCTGGTTTTAAAAAAAATATATGATGATGCAGCATATATTGCACTTTAAAGGAAAACTATGGGAACGCTTGAATAACTATTTTAGTTCAGGAGTCTAGATTTTAAAATGCACTCGGTTGGAAAAATCAAGTTCAAAAGTAAAGAAATAATAAAACATAAACACACATAAACTACGCAAGACAATATCGATGCAAAGAGAAGGAAAACTTGAAACCAACCCTATACCAACCCGTCTGGCCAGCGTGGTATAGTAGGCCAAACATTCCTTTCTAAGGAGAAGCCTATGTCCAGCAGGGGACTGTTAGAGGCTGTTGATGATGATGATGACACATAAACATAATAATTATTGGGCACGATTTGAAATCAACGTGCCATTGTACGTGTGCCTGTTCTATGCGTGGCCTGACACACACTTAGCCGACTTTTTTTTAGTTTTTTTTTGCTTTAAAATTGACATTATAGATACTTAAATTAAAATTTTCAAACAAATGGTTGTCGATCTTGCTTTACGAATTAATTTAAATATAATGTTTTCAACTTTATAAAGATTAGGTGACCGAATTATTATTATGGTAGTCATATTTAAAGTTTCCTTTTCACAACATGACAAAGTCAAAACAATAGGACATTCATTAAAATCATTTTGTAAGGCTAGGGAAATAACAAATTGTTATTGATATTACATAGGTATAATCTAATAAACTGGTTTTTCCTGTACAATTAGGCATGTTTAGACTTAGAGTTTTGCGTGCGTTTAATAAACTCTTTTGTAGGTATGTAGATACGAATACGATAAATCTTTTAAAAACAAAATTTTAGGTTTAATTTGTACATTGTTTCCTAACGGCCTCGTTGGTCTAGTGATTAGCATATGCGACTGCTAATCAAGAGGTCTCGGGTTCAAATCCCGGGTCGGGCCAAAAAGTGTTTTTGGGTTTTTCTTAGGAAATTCCTAATAGCAGCCCGGAGTTGAGAAGTTTGGCCGTGATTCACGCCCGTGCCTCGGAGAGCCCGTAAAGCCGTTGGTCCTGCTTGTCATGAACATCTATGTATATAAATAACTACACTAGTTCAATCTTCGAATTTCAGCTCTCCCTTAGGGTTGCGGAGGTCCGATGCCAGTCGCTCCGTGGAAAAACTGAAATTTAGGTAAAACCGGTTGAACTAGTAGCCTACCCTAAATAAACTTGGGAATAAGGCTAGGAAGAAGATTGTGTTCTAATTAGTGCCACCTCCTATCATCTCACAGAAGGCAAATATAAAATGACAGCACTCATGCTGTCGTGTATCGTTGGTTACACCCGATAGTCTGCCATAGTGTGGCTCACCATGCACCATTCTCCTCATGCTAACCATCAGGCAGAGAATAGTCGCTTTGGCAGGCTCAAAAATCATAATAAAAAAATATAGCTTTAAAAAACTTAACAAACACGCTTGTATAGTAAAAAGTAGAAAATAATTTAAATGTAAAAAGCGTGGATCGACGTTATTGAAATATCTTCAGAAAGCACCCTACGCTTAGTTACATTAAAATTATTTTCTAACTTTTAGTTTAAAAGCGTGTTTGTTTAGTTTCTTAAAACTATTTTTTGTTATAAAAAGACTAATTTGTTTAAACTTTTTTTTTCAGTTATTTTTTCGTTTTTTTCGGTTTCGGTTCTCGATAAATCTACGAAGTTTGAACGAAATCTGACCGTTTAAAGTGGGTCAAAATCGTACCCAAAGGCGTCGGTTACAAAGAAACATACAGGTGAAGCTAAATATAAACTGTTTAAAATAGTTGCAGAAATATCAAACTCAGCATTTTTCATAGATCTAATAAAACAGGTTTTTCGTCGGATTTGTGTCACTGTACTTGTGTCACTTGCTATCTATCGTGTAGTATTATGAAAAGGATTTTTTTTTAGTTTATATAAATAATAAAACAATAAACAATAACATATATGAAATAGTAATATAACCCACATCAGGTTATCTTGCGAAATGTATATTTCTCATTTCATTCTATTTCGTTTTATAATGTACAGACACGATTTTAACAAGTTTTTAGGGTTCCGAAGTTCATGACTCGGAACCCTTATAGATTCGTCATGTCCGTCTGTCCGTCCGTCCGTCCTTCCTTGACTTACCGTACAAACGGTAAGTGCTAAAAAGATGAAACTTTGCATGAATACGTGTTGTTATTAAGTCGACAAAGTGCTACAATAAAATTATGAAAAATATCTTTATTTGGGGTACCTCCCATATACGTAAAGTGGGGATGTTTTTTTTTCTCGCGGCTACCCCATCGTGGGGGGTATCATTAGATAGATCTTTTAAAAACAAAACAGGGTTTTGAAGACAATTCTTTGTTTTAGGTATCCGTTTATGAGGTATTTCACTTTAAAGGGCACTTTTTTGTAAAAACTGGGCGTCCCCCCCCCCCCTCTAAAAGCTAAACGGCTGGCTCAAAAAATCTTGAAAAATTTGTTCTAATTTGTTATTTGTTCTAATTTGTTAAAGGAAAACTATAACGGATTAGATGACTTTGTTAGTTAAGAAGTTATAGAGGCTTAACTTGTAAAATGCGCTCACTTGGAAAACGTCACACAAAATTAACGCATTAATACGTAAACATAACAATTATCTATTGGATACGATTTTAAATCCACGTACCATTATGGGTCACTGAGGAGCCCTTTCCTGTGCGTGGCCTGACACGCACTTGGCCGATTTTTTATTATTATTTAAGACCATCAAACTGACTCTACTCTGTCTAACGGAAAGCATGAGTAGAATCCAGGAGGGGTTTTTGGGTAAGGGTTTTCTGAATCTAAGAATAGTGGTCACCACACACATTTTTGCCTGTTGAGATGCTTCAGCATCATTAGACCTCCTGCCTCGCACTCACCAACCAAATACGAAAACACGAATTTTAGGTTAGGTTAGAGAGAGACGGAAGTACAGCCTGGATTCGAACAAGCTGATATCAGCGTGGACCTTCTACAAAAGTGTGTTAGTACCACTTAAATCACTTTTCCACGTTATTTCTGTGTAAATAGTGGTCAAAATCGTATGCTAAATTGAATGTGATGACCATCACTATAAACTAGTATAGAGACACTGCTAATATTGACCAAGACTTAATAAATATCATAAAAAAAACAAATTCAATAATTTTAATCACAATCATGAAAATTGCCTAAATTCTTTTAGAGCAAGATCCCAGAGGCCCCAGACCTAAGATAATATATATAAAATTTAAGTTTGCTAATATAACGTAGTTTACCTATTTTTTTCAGAACTTTCAAGTCGTCTGGCAGAAGTAATGGAATACCGAAAGTTTCTGGCAGTAATTAATTTTTATTTTAAATAATATTCTTAAAAAAATATTTAAATATTAGCTTTTCTACTATAACGTAGGTAAGTAAGGTTTTTGTCTACCTGTACTTCGCGCTACCTGAGAAACGGCCTCGCTTTCAAGCTAATGGGTACGCATACATCTTAACAAGACATTGTACTAATAATCCTGAAAGTTTCAGCTTTGAAGAAATGACCATTTGTCAGGTATCAATATTATTAACCTGAGATTATGAAAAATAACTCATTATAAAAAATCTAAGTTATAGTACTTACCATATTTTCGTGTTATGTTATCACAAAACGATGTATTCACTACACCGACGATAATTGACAACGGAACCAAAATCCTAACGTATTGTGTCATTATTAAAAAAAAAACACGCGGTGTACTAGCTATGCAAAACACAAACACCGTTTATAAGGGTTGATATACACCACCACCTATTTTACCACTCAGCTTTATGACAGGAAATAGCCAAACTTCTCTTAAATATCATGAAAAAAAACCTTATAAATTTCTTAAAATTAGATACTTCTCTTTTAAAAAAAAAATATACGAGAAATATCTAATAATATATAACACACGATACGAATTAGAACAATATATACACGATCGATACTGCTGCTTGCGTTGTAACTACTAGTGGGTTATCTGCTTCACTCAATACTGTAACAACTATTACTATTTCAGTTGGCAAATATTTGGGCTATCCTACTAAAAAGTATTATAAACGCGAATGTATGTGAGTATCACTTCCGCTGTCCCTATAAATGCTTAGATCTTTAAAACTACGCAACGGATTTTTATGCCGTATTATATACATTAGATAGAGTGTTTCAAGAGGAAGGTTTATATGTATAATACATGCATAATATAGTAGAGAAACATTGTTATTTTTAGAGGTTTCTAATGTGATGTCGTAAATATATTTTACGCTTACATTGCAAACCCTACGAGATAGATCAAAATTATGTGCTACAGTATTGTACACCTTAAAGAGGTCTACAAAAAAGTCCGCAATGGTATATGTCTATATCTGGATAACCCACAATAACCGTTTTAATATTTCTTTCTTTTTACGAGAAATAATGGCTTATTTATGACGACGACGATTTTAAGCAATATAGTATTAATTCTTATCCAATTAAGTGCCTTAAATATATTGTGCATTTAATATACATTAATATGGTCCTTTACAATATATAATTTAAATTAATATTTTTGAAGATATTACAGATTTAAAAATGCAGGAACAAAGCGATTGTGGTAGTACTGGAAGGGGCCCGTTAGGTGGCGCTGCTTTCGATTTGTCACAATCAGTTAATAACTAAATACAATACTTTAATAAGAATTAATATTCTAAGGCGGTACGAAGTTCGCCGGGTCAGCTAGTATAGTATATTTGTATGTATGTATTTATGTATGCTTGTTGCTCTTTCACGCAAAACCTACTGAACGGATTTGAATGAAACTTTACAGTTATATAGCTTATATATCAGAATAAAACATAGGCTACTTTTTACTGCAATAATCGAAACACAAGCAATATTTCACTACACATACAAGCGTCATTGCTTGCACTGATCGATATCTACAAAGTACTATGTACTAAGTTGATATATTATGTAAATTAGGTTTTAGGTGTTATTATGTATTATTGACACACAAACACTCTATTTTATGCTGAGTTTAGGTGTAATTTAAACCGGTAAGCTGCTGCCCAGATTTCAATGACATGGAACATCGTACTTTGATTCTTGAGGAAGGGCCTAGGTTTCTTTTTACCAACATACCGATATCGCCTGACTAAGTATAATATATTGTTAAGTAAGTATAATAATGAGGTTTTTATTCGATAATTTTAATATTCACGTATTTTACTCCAAAATTTATTTCTATATATGTAAAGCGATTTTGAAAATTCTTTTATATTTGAAAATTGACTATCCGTTTATTGTTATGAATGTAAGTGAGTGCTAAACATTTATATATTTTTTTTGTAAATACATTCATATTGTAGATAGAAAACACCCAAACTGAAACGAAGCAGATCATACAACCATTTGGTCCAACTCGGGTATCGAACACACACACAGTGGTCGCATACGCTTCCACTACCTCACCGAGACAGTTAAATTAAGAGTTATTTTTATTTATGAAGGTCAAAAAAAGTTTTTTTTATTATAAGGTCAATTATTTATAAAGGTCAAAAAACAACTGTGTTTCTTTGTTACCTAAATGTAAATGCTCGTCTCACACAATCACAGCCAATGTTAAATATGGTAATATTTAACATTGGCTGGGATATTGGCAATGCAAAACAATGTTTCAAGAACAGTGTCTGGCATGAAGTTGTTTAGCACAGCGATTTAACGTTGTTCATATTATAATATTGATAGAAACGTAAATAAAAGCCGAATGTATTCCATGTTTACCATTCAGAATTTGAACTTGATAAATACACTCAACATTTTCCTCAATGTATTTTTTGTTTAACCTTGTATTATAAAATTATTCAAGTGTTATTTATAGGAGTGATTTTAATAACTTTATTGCGATCAATCTCGAAAATATATACTGTGATGTGCTATTCCACTAGTGCCAAGATACAACTCAGTGGCTTACTGATTTACTAACTACTAGCCGCCCACCCCGGCTCCGCACAAAAAAAAAATGTTTTTAATAATAACACACTTGAGTCGATAAAGGCTAAGTACACACGAAGCGTTTTTCTCCCGTGCCCGCTGCGGTTGCGGGCCCGCAGCTTCCGTAGAATGCAGATTTGTATTTGAAAAAAACAAAGCACAACACACGACGCGTTTTACGCCCGCGGCGTGCGCGGTTGTTTGCGGCTCCCGCTGCACCGGCGGGCAACCTGTAGAACCGCGCGGGTCGCGGTCGCCCGCGCCCTCGGCGGGTTGCGCCCGTTCGCTTGGCGGGCGACCGCATCGTGACATGTTTGTATACCTCGGGATGTTTATATATTTGAATTAGTGGATGCACCCAAAACCTTCTGGTCTTTCTTTTTTTAATTCTTCTGTGAAGTAAATATATTGCAACAGCTCGTTTCTGGTGTGTGTCCATGGCGGTCTGAACCTCAACTGAACATTACCGCATCTTGCAACCGCCTGTCTTGCGATCATTGCCCGCTAACGTGGCGGGCGAAGATCGCAACCGCGACGGCCGCGTAACCGCGCAAATAACCGGTTTCGTGTGTATAGAAAAAAAACCGCAGTTCCACGACCGCAGCGGGCACGGGAGAAAAACGCTTCGTGTGTACTTAGCCAAAGTCTGTTTTTGTCAAAACAATCGTTCAAAATCATTCATTTGGGAGTTATGATAGATGTATGTATACACATAAATCACTTCAAACTTATAGCAACCTTCACACTTTGTGTTTGAACTTAATAAGCAAATTGAATATTACTCTAAAGATGTTTTTTTTATTAAAAGCTCTTACCATATTTTAACATTGCAAGCTTATTACGACTATACGACATCGATTAGTATTATCAAAATAATACGTAGTACTTCAACTAGGTACATAAATTTAACTAAAATTTTCAGCGATATGTAACACAACTTTGCGCTATTTCTGTGAATTTCGGCAAGCTACAATTATAAATATCAATTTTAGTATTGATTACGTTTATGATGCGTATTGCGCGCGATAAAGGGGCGAATTCCAGCAAGTTAGTCCTCGCCACTGGGACGTTGAGTTAATATCATTACACACACAGAAAGGAACCATTAGATAAATTGTAAGTGTATGTATAGTACTTATCTCTTGTCGATAAAACCTTTAGGCTAAGTACACACGAAGCGTTTTTCTCCCGTGCCCGCTGCGGTGGTGGAACTGCGGTTTTTTTTCTATACTCTCGAAACCGGCTATTTGCGCGGCCGTCGCGGTTGCGATCTTCGCCCGCCACGTTTGCGGGCAATGATCGCAAGACAGGCGGTTGCAAGATGCGGTAATGTTCAGTTGAGGTTCAGACCGCCATGGACACATACCAGAAACAGCTGTTGCATTATATTTACTTCACAGAAGAATTAAAAGCCTCGCCAAGATACGTCGGCCGAGGTATACAAACATGTCACGATGCGGTCGCCCGCCAAGCGAACGAAGAGCGCGCGGGCGCAACCCGCCGAGGGCGCGGGCGACCGCGACCCGCGCGGTTCTACAGGTTGCCCGCCGGTGCAGCGGGAGCCGCAAACAACCGCGCACGCCGCGGGCGTAAAACGCGTCGTGTGTTGTGCTTTGTATTTTTTAATATAAATCTGCATTCTACGGAAGCTGCGGGCCCGCAACCGCAGCGGGAACGGGAGAAAAACGCTTCGTGTGTACTTAGCCTAGCCGCGCAAATAACCGGTTTCGTGAGTATAGAAAAAAAACCGCAGTTCCACCACCGCAGCGGGCACGGGATAAAAACGCTTTGTGTGTACTTAGCCGTAGTCACATAAGCGGGAGCGTTGATTCTTAGGCTAAGTACACACGAAGCGTTTTTTTCCCGTGCCCGCTGCGGTGGTGGAACTGCGGTTTTTGCCTATGATATTTGATGATTTCCCTCCATTTCCTTGGGATCCCATTATCAGAGCCCGATATGGTGACGATGGCCTGTAAGCTACGCCCATTCCAATGCAAAAAGAATTTTTGAAATCGGTTCATAAACGACGAAACTATTGCTGAACATATAAAAACTTTCATTGAAAGGGGTATAAAGTTTTTGCTACACTTATTAAAATAATTAAGAATAGAATCAAATCAGTAAAGTTTAGTGTAACCTTGAGGGTTGAATAAGAACAACAATGAAAATTAATGCAATAATTAAATAATATAAAATAAAATATTTGTTTGCAGTTACGTAAAAAACCTTTTTGAACTCATTCATATTAACTACATGTTTAAAAAAAACTTATAGTGTGGCGCGTTCTTAGCTAATTATCTTCCTGAATGACGCCTGTCTCTTATAAGTTCTTACAGTACAAAATTAAGCTATAAAGTGCCTGGTTAATAACATAAAAACACCCCAACGAATTCATTCAGAGTTTAATTTCAGTCTTCAATCGAACAAATAAATATTTGTTCGGAAAAATTATCGATATTTTTGTGTGTATCATGTTTTATACAATACTTTTAAAGGGAATGTTCTTCGTCAGTATCGCATAAAAATATCACCATATCGCTACTTTAGACTCTATGCCACTTATCCATAATTTTTCTACAATTCCACTTCGTCGAGTGTCGATCTTCAATACTTATGTTCCAGTATTTGACGGCCTAGTCCAGAGAAGTCCTTGCAGCTGCAAATTTTCGTTACTGTATCTCACACTGTGTAAATAAAAAAAAATGTATTTAATTTGTTATGTAACAGATGTATTATTTGCATTTGTATAAGCGACACTCCTTATAGGAGTTTCGCTTATAGAATCTACTGCAATCCACTAATGAGCTTAAGTACATCATAATTTTAAAATTCTGCGAGGACTACTACTTGTGTACTAAGCAATACTTTGCTACCACTTCCTTCTAATTTACATGTCCTTTAAATATAAACTTTCAATTTTCCATTCTAATTTCTGAAATGGCCGGCTGCAGGCAATTAAGTGGGAACTACATTTCTAGTTGGCAAATTATGGACGATAAGTAATCTAACAAAAAAAACGCCCCAATAAACGTATTGCGCTATAAACGTATGGTACTAGACAACTGATATAAATACATAAACATACTTTTTTTTTTGTAAATACATACATATGATAAATATAAAACACCTAAACCTCGATACAAATATTTGCGGATCACACGAACATTTAGTCCAACCCGGAAATCTAAGCTGAGACCTCAAGCTCAGCACTCACATAAGCTACCACCGAGGCAGTCAGTCATTCAATCATTCATTCAATTCATCAAATTGTCACATCTATGTAAAACACGAAGATTAAACATATTTTGATTCGTTCGGTATTAGTTAACTAAAACTGAATGCGTACGATTCTTACATTTCTTTGCGTCTCTGAATGTGTCTATGCAGCAGTACGATTGTAAGCATTGGCAACATTGCGACGACAAAACATGGCAATAAAATATGCCACAGTTTGATCTCGGTGATTTGATTACCAACATTGACATTATCATCTTTCAGAAGCTGCTTGACGTCTACATAATCGATGCTCACTTTGCGAGAAGTTACGTTGACTCGCATTTGCAACAGAAACTTTCGTGTGTAGCCATGCCACTCCTCCACATATACCACAGCTTCTTCCAGCATATGTTCTTTGTATATAAGTGTCTGAGTAATGCCCTTAATCGGCGCTTCTAGAAGGCTTTTCTCGAATTGTCTGAAAATTTTAAATAGCTTGGTGTTAATTGACATGCCAATATTAATGATTATATGGCTATATGACTTGTCACTGTGACTAAAGTGGCGACTTATAACCAGCGGACAATAAAGACGCTTCTTACGATACCTCATTTGTCCAGTTTAATGAGTAGTTGAGGAGCCATGGGGATATAGATGAACATACACATGAGTACATAGCCTGTATTCAGACTTTCGTGACTTTTACACATACTCATGTTGTTTAACTGTAAACGGGACTTATTCGCGATTAAATTAAAAAGCTTACGATAGCTTCTACCGGTTATACCGCTCGTAGTCACGGGTAGACGTCACGTAAAGTAGAATGTATCGTAACCTTTTTAATTTTATCGTGAATATGAACCCGTTTACAGTAAAAAACATACATAGCCTCTCAATTTCATAACCCTCCCTTGGCTTTGCCTTAGACGAGTAAAAAGAAGATTATGGTTTTTGAGGTCGGTAGCAGTAGAGCTCCTAAGCCCACTATTAAACTGAACCTTCTTTACAGATATTCTCTATTACAGATATATCTATTAAACCAATATAAATAGCCATTGAAAGTGAGCGAAGGGCGCTATATGTATGTGCCAACATGACAGCTTGTAGGTTTTGCACACAGTTCGAGTTAGGTTGAAATCATGTTATTACGTGCATATTGCACATCTCTCTATGACTGTAGCTTATAGTCCAGTGTAACACCACGTTAATGCCTTGATCATACGTACCGAGCAAACGGGCGAGACAGTGCTCTCAGCCGAGTACTCGGTGCGTATAAACGTATGCCTTTATCACACGTACCGTACCGTACCGTAAAGTCTCAATAGAACTGAACTGCGGTGCTAATTTCAAAACACGTGTGAACAGCTACTCGCTTACATCACTGCCTCGCCCGAGACATTTTGCTGTCTCGCCCGGTTACTCGGTACATGTTATCAAGGCATTAGGGTGCTGCTACATTTCTGTACTACTTCAGGGATGTTTGACTGCGTTGATTGCTTTTATACTGTAATGTGTAAGAAATAGTAGCCCCAACAGCACCCTAAAATGATCTCCGGCTGACATAATCATATGATTTATTTTATTAACATAGATTTAAGTTATATTTTTACTAACACATTTTATCTTGTAACTTTAATAAATTAGTAATATTATTATTATCGAAATTCAAAAAACATGAGAATGTGCAAAAGGTACGAAAGCCTAAAAACGGTTATAAGCGAAAAATTGTTTTTCAATAATGTATTTACATCGCATGTTGATATTACCTTTTTAGGGTTCCGAAGTATATCACTCGGAACCCTTATAGATTCGTCATGTCCGTCTGTCCGTCCGTCCGTCCGTCCGTCCGTCCTCGACTTACCGTCCAAACGGTAAGTGGTAGAAAGATGAAACTTTGCATGAATATGTATTGTTATTACGCCGACAAAGTGCTATAATAAAATTTTGAAAAATATTTTTATTTGGGGTACCTCCCCTACACGTAAAGTGGGGATGTAAATTTTTTCTCGCGGCTACCCCATCATGTGGGGTATCATTGGATAGGTATATAAAAAACAATAAAGGGTTTCTAAGACGATTTTTGATTCAGGTATCCGTTTGCGAGAAATTCCACTTTAAAGGGCACTTTTTAGTAAAAACAGGGCGTCCCCCCCCCCTCTAAAAGCTAAACGGCTGGATCAAAAAATCTGGAAAAATTCGTGATGGTGGTCCACATAATGAACTTTGAAGGAAAACTATAACGGATTAGATGACTTTATTAATTCAGGAGTTATGGATACTTAACTTGTAAAATGCGCTCACTTGGAAAACGTCATACAAAATTAACACATTAATACGTGAACATAATAGAGCAAGATCCCAGAGCCGCCAGACCTACGTCATTTGTGCAAAGCTGAAATTTTCAGGATTATTAGTACAATGTCTTGTTAAGATGTATGCGTACCCATTAGCTTGAAAGCGGGGCCGTTTGTGAGATAGCGCGAAGTACAGAGGGTAAAAAACTTTACTTACCTACTTTAAAGGTGCAAAGCTAGTATTTACATATTTTTTTAAGAATATTATTTAAAATTAAAGTTCATTACTGCCAGACACTTTCGGTGGGCCATTACTTCTAGTGGTAGGTAGGCACTCGGAAAGTGTCTGGCAGTAATGAATTTTAATTTAAAATAATATTCTTAAAAAAATTGTAAATACTAGCTTTGCACCTTTAACGTAGATAAGTAAGGTTTTTATCCATCTGTACTTCGCGCTACCTCAGAACCGGCCCCGCTTTCAAGCTGATGGGTACGCATACAACTTAACAAGACCTTGTACTAATAATCGTGAAAATTTCAGCTTTGCACAAATGACGTAGGTCTGGCGGCTCTGGGATCTTGGCCTATAATAATTATCTATTGGATACGATTTTAAATCCACGTGACTGAGGAACCCTTTACTGTGCGTGGCCTGACATGCACTTGGCAGATTTTTATTATTTATATCCTATAAGTTATTCTATTTCTTAAAATATCTATTTGTATTCTTTGACAATTTATTATATTACTTCTTAGTCTAATTGTGGCAATGAATATTTTGACGCTATAGAGCTAAGATTACCTAATATTTTACTACTTCACTAATGTACCTATCAATTACCGCTCCCATATCGCAAAGTAAAGTTACGATTAATTTTAATCATGTCTAAATTAAATAGTACTGAAGACTCTTACCTAATAACTTGTTTGCTCTGTGTGTCATCTTCAGCATGTGGATGTTTAAGGAATACATCATCGAATCCTTCAACTAGTGTCAAGGCAGCATTTACATATGCTGCAGTTTGCGGTGGCCATTGGTTGGGCCAAAGACTATCAAGTATTTCAAGGTAATCCACCCGCTTTGTACCAGTACTCTGAACATCATTACCATGCTTACACCAAAATGAAATTACAAAATGTGTTATGTTCAAAACTTTTTTACTTTCCCGCCATTCACGCACAATCCAAGTATTTTTTTTATCTATGTTCATTTTCATTTTTACCGCTGCCTCGAGGATAGTTTCAGCGTCTTTGTAATCAGTATTGACTAAAATAGCTTTTGTGTCTTCAGCATTAATCTGCTCTAAAATTGTTTTGGCTTCTATATCAGTTAAATTATTTCGCACCCTGTATTCTCGTATCTCTAAATTATGTCTTCCCTTAATTAGATTTAGATTATCTATAAACATCGTAGCTATTCTAGTTTGATCTGAAATAACTGCGATACGATTAGTACCCATTTTAAGGACAAAATATTGCAGTGCCAGAGTTAAATGTAGAGTTTGACCTGTTGATACCCATATTTGTGATGAGCCTTTCTTAGCCAGAGAGGAAATTGCTTTAATAGCAGGAGTATCAATAACATTAGAGTTACATAATATGACGGGTATATTATAAACACTTAAAGTCTTGACAATTTCCGTGATATGTGGCAAACCTCCTACTATTATTCCAATATTCTTTGTTGTGACATTTTGGAACATATAGTCGCTTATATTCTTTATTATACCTTCTGGGTCAGAGCAGTTCATATCCATAGTTTCTATTTTAAGAAGAAAGTTTGAATCTCTCATTTTAAACCTCTTCCAACCTATGAAAGAGAACAATGTATTATATTCCTTTATGTCTGGGTCATTTCTACAAATAAAATGCATCATGGTTAGATTTTTCTTCTCAGGCTTGTACTTTCTGATTAAACTATTTACTGATGTAAAGTTGTTTGATGTAGCTATTTTACAGACTGCTTCTTCAATATCTTTATGTAAAGTTTCCATTTCAAAAGCTGGCAAGAAAAGTGTGGGAGAAGGAGTGTAGTTTGATGCAATTTCAAAAAGTTGTGGTGCGAACACTTTAAGCAAACATGCCTCACCCACAGTCGTAATGACACTAGTATTAAGTTTCTGTCTTTGTAAGGTGGTTAAACTATTTGAGCGGCGAGTCTGTTCTACAACGCTCACGTCTGGTGTATCAGTCCACATGTCATAATCAATGAAGAAGAATGATTGCTTGCTCGTTCTAAACAAAGGGAATAGATCCATACGACTTATATTCTTGTACTCGAAGGACAATCCAGATTTCTTTAGGTCTTCTGCCACTCTGTCTGTCATGTTTTGGGTTTTATAATTCCCTTGGATGACATTAATAATATGGCGTCCGCTGAAAATAAAAAAATAGACATTTAAGGCTTGATGAAAAACATTATTGTTGACTATAAAATTTTGATCCCATATCAATTTTGAATCAATGCCAGTTATTGATAACGTAGAATATACAAGTATAGACAAGCTACTAGTTTAATGAGATGTTATATAATTGTATTTGTTATAAGACAATGTGGCTCACTACGAAATAATATATTTATATAAATTACCAAAAAAAATTTATTGAAATTTACCTATTCATTATCATCAATAGTTTTTCAGAACTGATCTTTTAATAAAAGCTTGTTATTGAAGTTTTTATATCATATCTATAATATAGATTCAAATACATAAGCCTAAGCTCGTTGGGGTTACGCTATGTCTCACGCATCAATGCCAGGTGAGATGGAAGACAAATACCTATTCCAATACAAATATAAAAAAACCTCGATAAAAAACTGGAAAACAGGTTAAAGTTTCTTGCAAAATTTCATTACAGACAAAGGGAACAGTGAAACTAAATAAAAGCTTGTAATATTGACCCTTATGTCCTTAATGTGACGCGAAGACGATACAAAAAATTGTAACTTGTTCTTGTATAGATTTGACAATGTTACATGAACTTTGCTACCGATCAAAATCGCTACAATACAACAGCAACGCAATATTCTCCGATATTTGACGTTACTCCGTAAAAGTGTAAGTATACAAGTTGCTGAAGCATTTAAAGCGGTAGGATAATGTGTATGTATAATACCTGATAATTGCGTCATCAAAACCGCATTCCGATAAGGTATCATTAGTGTACGAACTCAACTTATCGATGTTCACACACGCTGTTTTGTTCCGAACGTCTTTTGATAATCGTATGTGGAGCCGTTGCTGTACTGATGCAGTTGTCATAGTGATTCGGACCCTAAGAAGAAAAATATTTATGTTTACATGCAGCGGATAGATGAGGATTGTTCAAGAGCGGGATAGTTGGTACCCGAGAGAGACATTCGTTTAGCAGCGGACGGTATAGGTATATATAGAAATCTGATCGGTTCGTGGCAAAAACATGCTTCGACGCACATGGGTCAGGGCTGGACTTAGGTTGGTTTCGGAGAGACAGCGATAGTTGACGGTGCAATAAGGTTTGTACAATTTGAAATTGCCAATAAATATATTCCATACACGTACATATACATACACAAGTACATATATACAACATAGATAAATGTGCAATACAATGTGCATACACATATATGTACATATAAATAACTATTCAGTTATATTGCAATATGGAAAAGAAAAAGATGATAAGGGGAAATTAAGTTAAATCTATTCAAATAAATAAAATAGAAGTGTCTGTTTGTAATATCAAATGAAGGGTTTTTTAGGGTTCCGTAGCCAAATGGCCAAAAGGCCATAAGGCAAAAAACTAACCTTTATAGATACGTCATGTCTGTCTGTCTGTCCGTCCGTATATCACAGCCACTGTTTAGGATTCCGAAGTTTATGGCTCGGAACCCTTATAGATTTGTCATGTCCGTCATGCTAGAAAGATGAAACTTCGCAGGAATATGTGTTGTACTTACGTCGACAAAGTGCTACCCCATTGTGTGGGGTATCATTAGATAGGTATTTTAAAAACAATAAAGGATTTCTAAGACGATTCAGGTATCCGTTCTCTAGAAATTCCAACTTAACGGCCACTTTTTTGTAAAAACAGGGCGTCCCCCCCCCTCTAAAAGCTAAACGGCTGGCTAAATCTGGAAAATTCGTGATGGTGGTCCATATAATGAACTTTGAAGGAAAACTATAACGTATTAGATGACTTTCTTAGTTCAGGAGTTATAGAGGCTTAACTTGTTAAATGCGCTCACTTGGAAAACATCGTACAAAAGCACGTAAACATAACAATTACTATCTATTGGATACGATTTTAAATTCACGTATCATTATGGGTGATTGAGGAACCTTTCCTGTGTGTGGTCTGACACGCATTTGGCCGATTTTTTAGTGAATGGCTATTCAAAGTATATACGGTACTTACATCAAAGGGGCAATTTTTGAAATTTTCGTCTGTCGGCCTGGACTTTTACTGGCGAGGAAACTAATGACCTAAGGAGTAACTTAGGCTAATTTTTATTAGACTAGCTTCGCTCCGCGGCGTTACTCGCGATTTATAACAGCAACCGTGGCTAACACCGTGGAACTCAGTTAAAATAAATTTGTTACGTTAAATAAATACTTTGTACATAAAATGAATTTACAAATGAAATATTAAATTTCCTCGAATATGTTCTATATATACATGAGTTGAAGATTGAAGGAAAATTTATTATTATATACGCTAAATGATTATGACTTTATCGCGGCTTATATTAAAGTTTAGTTTTAAAGAGCTTGGATACGGCAGAAATGTATCATTGGAGTTTGTCACTTATTATATTTCGATATGGTCCAAAATTAATTGTAATTTATATATACATACACCATCACCATCCCACAAACTGAAATGATTTATTTTTGGACTTAGGTCTCACCTGAGGAACGTTTACAACATACAAACTTTTAAATTTAATAACAAAAATTTAATGCCATTACTCTTTGAGTGTTCCATTTATCATGCAAGGGCTTTCTGGAGGGGTATCAGTAGGTATCTGCTCAAGACGAACACGCTGATACCCTAGAGCATATCGTAGCACAACACTGAGCTCGACTGCAGCCACGCGGGATAAGTCACTGTCCCAGAAAAGAGTAATGTTTTTCGTCACACCATACTGTCTGACATAACGTTCTGTTGGGGCTGAAAATAACAAAATCCAATTAAAACTATAAATCTTGGTAACACAATGGTACAATTACATACATAAAGATACTTTTTTTTTTTTTTTTTTTTTTACGTGTGGAAATCCCCGCGGACCGTCACCCCGTCGGGGGTTACGGCGGGGTGGTGTGTCGGACTCGAACCGACTAAAACCACACGGTGTGACCCTCTCTGCGCCTTTGTATTGGAAGGAGTCCAGGGAGGGGATTTCCTTCTGGACTCCAACCGGCGCCTGCCCGCACTGTTGCGGGCACCATCTCAAAAATTTACTCTCTGTTTAGGCAACGTCCGGTCACACGCGAACGTCGCCCCCTCGCGGTTGGCCACTACTGCGGACGGACGGGAAACCCGTCCCGCCCATCCGCGGCCACTCTCAGGGCGGCATGAGACGCAGGTATGCGCGCCTCCGCAGCCCAGGGCGCCGGCGGCGGATCGGGTCCGAGTGGATATTGTCCTCCCGGGCCTTCTCCGCCACCTCCTTCTGCAAGATTACGTCCTCGCAGAAGGTTGCGACCGCGGTAAAATAACTGTCGCTGCCGGCCATCGATCTTATGACGGCCGGCAGCGAGAGATCCCCTCCGATGACTGCAGTGAGGGCACGGCGCTGCGCCGCCCAAGCGGGGCAGACCGCCAGCGTGTGCTGGGCCGTGTCCTCACTGCAGTCGCAGTGGTGGCAGGCGGGACTCGGTTCCCTCCTAGCGACCGAGTGCAGGTACTTTCCGAAGCAACCGTGCCCGGAAAGTACCTGCGTCAGCCGGAAGGAAAGGGTCCCGTGCTGCCGCCCTGCCCACTCCTCGATGACCGGCTGAAGAGCCTCCACGGCGGCGAAGCCAGCGCGTGGGGTCTCCAGCCGGAGCGACCATCTCAGCATGGTGGCTCGGCGAGCGGCTTCGCGCCACTCGCGCACGTCCTCGGGCGGAGGGCGGAATCCGCTCTCCGCCCGGAAGTCAGCCACTCGCCGATAAACTTCGGCGAGCACTTCCGCCTCCAAATCCCCCGGGGGTGTTCCGGCCAAGGCACACGCCGCCTCTGTGGACACCGTGCGGTATCCACGTATGGCTCTGACCGCCAGTATCCGCTGGGGGCGCCAGAGGCGCCAGAGGCGCGCCCTGTTCTGGGCGGACAGAGCCGCCGCCCACACCGGTGCACCGTAAAGTGCCATTGACCGGACAACCCCCGTGTACAGCTGCCTAGTGGGGACACTGGCCCCGCCCAAGTTGGGCAGAAGTCGCCCTAGGGCGGAGGCAGTGCCCACCAATTTAGGTCCAAGCTGTCGGAAGTGCTCGTCGAAGAGCCACCTACCGTCGAGGACCAGACCCAGGTACCTCATCTGGGCCCGGACCGGTACGAGGACCGAGTTGACCTCGATCGAGGCGCCGGCGGGCGGACCGCGACGGGGCCCATGAAATAATAGGGCCTCCGTCTTGTCCAGGGCCACCCGCAGACCCAGCGCCTCGATGCGCCCGACCACCCGGGAGACTCCCGTGGTGGCCAGGCGCGCCGCCTCCTCAAAGTTTGCCCCCCGGGCCGTGACCAGGGTGTCGTCTGCGTAACAAATTACACCCAGCCCGGGGGGGAGACGCCCTCTTAGGGCCCAGTCGTATCCCATGTTCCACAGGAGTGGTCCTAGGACAGACCCCTGTGGAACACCGCACGACATGGCCCTGCGTCTCAAGGCGCCATCTCGGTCCTCGTACTCGACGGTACGCTCCTCTAAATAGTCTGCCACCAGCCGCCGCAGGTACCCTGGCACTCCGTGGTATTGGAGTACGGCCCTGATGCAGCCGAATGGCAGACTATTGAAGGCGTTGGCGATGTCCAAGGACACCGCCAACACCACTCCGCCGCCTCTCACCGCCTCTTCGGTCACGGCCCTCAGGCGCAGGATCGCGTCGACCGTCGAACGCCCTTCACGGAAGCCGAATTGGGCGTCCGACAGGTCGGGCCCCACCTCGCTGAGGTGCCGGACGATGCGGACAGAGAGAACCCTCTCAAACAACTGGCCCGCCTCGTCCAGCAACACGATGGGCCTGTAGGCCGCGACCGAATCGGCAGGCCGTCCATGCTTCTGGATCAGTACCAGCTTCCCGCACTTCCAACGCTCAGGGAAGTGTCCGGACGCCAGGCTAGCGTCCAACACTCCCCTGAGGTGGTCCGACATGTAGTCGAGGGCACGGGCCATCACTCGGGCTGGAACCCCGTCCGGCCCGGGGGCGGTGTTCTTGGACCGAATCCGTAGAACAGCCGCCCCTACCTCCGATTCCCTGACAGGCGGCACATCACCCACGCTGTCCCGACGACGACCACGACGGGCCATCGACGGGGGTGTGTGTTCCGCCTGCTGTGGGAATAGGCCCTCGACCACTTCCTGCAGGAAGCTGGGCTGAAGAGTCTCCGTAAGGGGGGGGCCCTGTGTGCGGAGCTTTTGTCGCACCGCACGGTAAGGCCGACCCCAGGGGTCACGCTCGAGACTCTCCAGCATCTCCACTCTGGACGCGTCTTTGGCGCGGCAGATGGCCAGCCTCAGAGTTTCCCGAGCTGCTCGGTACTCCTCGTGAAGCCGGTCCACCTCCTCACCGCCTCCGCGGTGACGTCGCCGACTCCGGGTGTGGGACCTCCGGGCACGTACGCAGGCCGCACGGAGGTCCGCCAACTCCTGGGACCACCAGTAGACCTCCTTCCGAGGAGGCCGACGGCCACGAACGCGGGGCATGGCCGCATCGCAGATGAGCGTTAACGCATCGGCGAAGCGACCAGCCCCCGCGTCGACCTCCTCGGTCGGGGCCTGCGGAGACAGCCAAGAGCAAACAATGGCCGCCTCCTCTAGTAGGTCCCTGTCCAGCTTGGCGACAGCCCACCGCGGAAAACGGGAGGGACGCCGCGCCGCGTGACCCCTACTGGCGTCCTGGGACCGGGAGAGCTCGAATCGGATATAAAGGTGATCCGAGAGCGTCTCGACCTCATCCAGGACACTCCAGTTCCTTACTCGTGCGGCGACTGCAGGGGTAGCGAACGAAAGGTCCACTATCGACCCCCCCTGCTGTCGCACGCACGTGTTGGTGGCGCCTCTGTTCAGCAAACAGAGGCCCACCGACGCCGCCCACTCCTCGACGGCTTCGCCCCTGGCGGAGATCCTGCGCCACGGCACAGTGGTTGAGGTTCGTCTGGACCAGGAGGTTGGAGACTTGATCCATTACTGGATCGTCTCTACAACCCCCTCCATGGGCGACGACGTCGTCGCCTGATCGACGTCGGAGGCAGCCTGGGTCGCCGGGCTAGCCTCCGGCGTCTGCCGAGAAGCGCGGGGAGGCTTGCAGCCCCCCTGCCCCATCTGGTGATTGGCGGGCTTTTTACCCGCCGCACACATCGGGCAGTGAGGGGCGGCAGAGCATTCTGCCGCCTTGTGCCCGGTTTGACCGCAGCGGAAACAAAGTTCGCTGCAGTCAAAACAGCTCTCGCACTTGGTGCGAGTGTGTCCCGCGACGAGGCACTTGTAGCACCTCATCGGCCTCGCGGCCAGAACCGTGATTCTGGCATTCACGAAGCCGACGAGCATGCTCCCGGCGTCGGCCAAAACTTTGGCCGCCGCCACGGGACAGCTGACCCACACCGAGCCGAGGCCTCCCGGGCCCGGCCGGACGGTGCCGACTCGGATGGTGCCCGCGGTGCAGCCAGTCTTCTCCATGACTGCATCGCGGACATCCTCCGACGTGATAGAGTCGTCCAGACCCGAAATGCGCAGTTCAGCGCACTTGGTGGGCCTGGCGATCTTAACACCGTCCTGGGCGGCAAACACCTCCCGCAACCTCTCGGCAAAAGGATCTGCCGTTTTGGCGCCCTCAGCCCCCGGGAACTCGAATACTCGAGCTCCCGTCTGGGCGCGGCGCAGCCTCATCCCCGCAGCCCCGAACTCAGCGGCGAGCCCGGGACGGGCCTCTTTGAAATACATAAAGATACTGGTTCAACCTTCGTATCTTTGAGGGTAAACTGAATTCGAAGGTGTACTTAGTTGTATATATGAGGGCACTGACTTCTCAATAACGATTGCCATAGGTGTTCACAACGGGACCGACGGCTTAACGTGCTCTCCGTAGCACTATCGTGATACACCGCCATTGTCCATACTAGCTGCTGTGAAGAATTACTTGCTGACTGATATTGCCTAAAAAAATGCTAAATCTAAGTGGCATTGGGCAGGGCACCAGGGCACATGGCGAAAAACTTCATGAAACGATGGCCAATGTGGTTTAAGTTTTATGTTGTATATGTTTATATAATATTTTTTTTTTATTAAACAAATTTGTTGTAACAAAACGCAGACGGAACTGCGTGTTTAGGCTAGTTGTGAAATAAATTAAATTGAGAAATACGGTGAACTTATAATAATGTTACATACGATGTTCTCATATGCGATAACTACGGCGAGCCGTGTCTGCGGAGACCAGCCAAGTACATCATCATCATCATCCCATCGCATTCCACCGCTGGACATAGGCCTCTCAAATTTTATACCACTTTAATCGATTTTGGGCTTAATACGAGATCCAACTCTTGCCAGCCATCTTGCGCAAATCGTCACTCCACCTGGCCTGTGGGTGTCCTACACTACGTTTGCCGAGTCCCGGTCGCCAACTACGGAGAAGATATAATATTACACAAGTGTGTGGGCAAACACAAGTGTAAACTCTATTCCACAATCTCATATTTTATTTCTCTTCCACAGGCTGGGGAAGGTCGGGCACTGAACCGACGGAACACGAAGAAGCATGGGCATTAAAATGTTGTACGGGCGGTTATGTTTAGTCATTGGAAATGTTTAAACATTTCATCATAGGTTCATCAACTGGTAGTAGAGCTACGCTGATTTTAGCACGAATGAGCCGGCTTGATTGGGGCAGTACTACCTTCACACAGAAGACCATCCTAATAATGACAGCATTCTTGCCGTCGTATTTCGTTGGTGTGTGAGGCCCTATCATTCGAGACCTCTGAGGCCGGGAGAATGATGCTTACCCTCACAATGAAAACTTAAATATATTTGTTGCATTACCTACATCATTATCGACTGCACGGTTGGCCTAGTGGCTTAAGCGGTCGCCACGCCGCTTCCTACTGCGCCAAGTGTCGTGGGTTCAAATCCCACGTAGGACAACACTCTGTGTGATTCACAATTTGTTGTTCTGAGTCTGGGTGTTCTTTGTGTCCGTTTCATGTATGTTTGTAAAGTCCCCCGCGACACAGGAATTTATATTTTAGGAATATAAATTCCTGTGTCGGAGTTGTCTTTTTAAAAGAAAAAAAAAGAAAGAAAATTATTTACTCTGTTTTGAACATATGTAATAAATAGTGAGTTAGTTACTATGGACTATTTTTGTTTATTCTTAAGGTAAGTAAGTAAGTTACTCCTTATATCATTAGCTGTCTGCCAGTGTAAGTTCCGTCAAAATGGGTTCAGTCGTTACATAGATTAGCCGACAGAAAAAAGAAATCAGACAATTAAAAACTAAGTAAGGTTTACAACAGTTAAATCGTCCATTAGTCTTTGAATTTATTGATACGTACCAATTTTAGTACAAATTGTAATATATATTGAGGGGTAGAAATATTTGTTCAGATCTCTGGCTCTTCGGGAACTCAGGAGCCAGGATATGTGGTGTTTCTCCAAAAAAGAAACCCCACAGCCCACTTAGAGGCCCTGCTCTGAGGAGGACCCGGATATTTCAGGTCCCCCTCAAGATCGATGACTTGCGTATTGGACCCTGTCCTAGGAGAAACCTGGGTCCAGACAGTGGTCTACCAATCGCATCAATTATTCTGCCTCTAGAGGTCCCCACTCTCTGGCAGCTAGCGGCCATTCTGAGGTACCTACTAGTTTATAAATTCTAAAGGAACTCTGTCTATTTGTTTGTTACAGTTTCAGGACTAAACCGTTTCACTGAATTCTATTAAATTTGACTTCTAGATACTTTTATTGTTGAGAAAGGATATATAATAAGTCACCCTTCACAAAGGACAAAACATAGTATTAATGATATATATTTTTTGAGCCTTTTAGGTGACTATTATGCCTGGTAGAAATCAAGAGCGAAATCCAAAAATGGCAGTCATAATTCCCACTGAAGATGCACACAATGCAGCATGGTAGCCCACACTATGACGGCCTAGCGAGAAGCTTCAGCAACATTGGGCCTCCGGTCCCTCACACACCAACGAAATACGAAACCACAAATGTCATCTTTGTTTAGTTTCCTGTAAGGATATGACAGGTCCGGGCGAGTTGGCCCGTTCGTATTGAAATCAGGGTGGCACAATCTTAATATTTTAACCCAACAATGGATGAATTGAGACTGTAGAAGATGAAATATACCTATACCAAACTAAAGTCTTCCAAGGAGTCCACTCGTGACCACAAGCGGTATAACCTGTTCGATACTTCGGAATATAAAAGTTATATTAACCCTTTAAATAATTTTAGGTACCACGAATAATTCTAGCTGTACGAAAATATAATATTGATTTTTCGGGCTAATATTAGGCTTATGTTACTCACTAATAACGAACGTAGCTTTGGTAATGATTTTTTCAAAATCGATTCAGTAGATCCAGCTATTTCATCGTCACCAATTCACAAACTTTACCTTTTAATATATTAATATAGATTATATAGAACCAAAAAAAAGGAAAACTTGAAGCAAACCCTATTACAAGCCTTCTACAATCTTTCTAAGAAGAGTTTTATGTCCAACAGTGGATATCAAAGAATGATCATGATTAAAACAACAATTGATTTGTCTGTTACGAATTGGAATAGAATCTATAACAAGGATTCTATTCCAATTTGTAACAGACAAATCATATACAATATTACTTACAAAAAATAACAAATTCATTAAGAATCGCAGGATAAAAATTGTATTAAACCTCAGTTCACGCAAGTAACGCAAGCAAAAATTTATTATCAAGACCTAGAATTATTGTTATTTAAAGTAACAATATGCCCTATTATAACCTGTAATTGTTTTTCATACATTACCTGTTAACAAAAAGATAAAAGCATACTATAATAAAAAAATATTATAAAAATAATTATACATAACTGGTATATTCATAGGTATTGGGTTGTAAGAACTTTATGAAATGTAAATAGCTAGTAAACAACTGTAACCAATTATTGCTATACAATAGTTGAGTGCTGACAATCAAAATACAGGCTTTGCCTAGTTTGATTGCAGATGCTTAAATCATATGATCTGTAAAAAAATCCACTATATAGTATATAAATATGTATATATATTGTACTTACAGAAGTTCTTTTTAATGGTATCGCAAAAAGTAGCTTTAGCTATATCTAAAAACAAAACTAACACTATTAAGTACAGCCATTGTCGCCCCGCCATAGGCATTGTGGATACGTCCACTTGTAATCACAATTCCCGGGAATTGTAACTACATATACCTATATACTGAAAACGCGGACGGTATTAATACAATACCATTATTAAATTTATTTGCAATTTGTTTCATACTAATGGTTTACCTACTGGTGCTAATTTTATTGTTGACATCACTAATTAAAATTTACAAAAATTTGTTTTTGTTATATATACTTTATCGTTTAATGTATATTTATATATTTGGACTAGCTGAGTTCCGTGGTTTTACCCGCCGTTACTGTTTTAAATCGCGAGTAACGTAGCGGAGCAATGTTTATGAACACCTTAGGTCATGAGCTTTTTGCTAGTGAAAACCCCGTCAAAGTCGGTCCAGTCGGTCCAATCGTTCTAGAGATTACCCGGAATAAACAGAGAGACAGACAGACATACAGACAAAAATATAAAAAAATGCGTTTTAGACGTATGCAACGTATGTACTTTCATATGCATTTGATAAAAAAACTGTTCATTTGATTTTACAAACGGACACATCAATTTTATTTGTTTGTATAGATTGTTCAAATTGAGGAAATTTGCTGCAAATTACCTGCAGCAGTATCTCGCGGAGATAAAGGAATTTTTGTCCAACTAATACTAAATCATCACTCCACCTGGCCTGTGGACGTCCTACACTACGTTTTCCGAGTCGCGGTCTCCACTCAAGAACCCGTTTACCCCAACGGTTATCGGTTCTACGGCATATATGGCCAGCCCACTGCGACTTCAGCTTGCAAATCCTGTAGGCTATGTCGATGACTTTGTTTTATGTCGTTGCACACGACGGCTGGCAGGAGCTGGATGCGAGAAGCCGAGGATCGAATCAAGTGGCGTGCAATTGGAGAGGCCTATGTCCAGCTGTGGACTGCGATAAGCTGATGATGATCATAATAATACTAAAGTTCAAACTTCAAACTTTATTTATTGCGAGTTTAGGTATTAGGTTACAATATTGTTGTATTGAGTGAATGCTATATTCAGCTTTCTAGCATGCAACGCATGACACTTCTATCAAAATCAACATCAAATTATTACAATTAAATGTGAGTTTACATTAGGGTGGTCCTATTACGAACCGCTGTTATGTGTGAAGTGAAGGTCAGACGATCGTCAAGAGTTTTAACTAGATATTTGGCATGCTTGGCGCAAGGGATATGGGTGCCAAACATCCTCATCTTTATTTTTTTTTATCTTTTATCTTTCCTATTTTTCACTATTGTAATTTTAGTTTACTTGCAATTTACTTTTGTAACAATATTATAATTGATGCTAATTTAAAGATTTTGTTATGTAATAACCTAATAACGTAGTTGGCGACTCCGATTTGGCAAACGTAGTGTAAGTCACCCACAGGCCAGGTGGATTGTCGACCTGCGCAGGATGGCTGGCAGGAGCTGGATGCGAGAAGCCTAAAATGAGAGTGGTTTGTAATCTTCATCATCGTCCAGCAGTGGACGATGATGAAGATGATGAACCTAATAATAATTGATTTATTTTAATATTAAAGCTATCACTCAAAAATAAGGTTAGGTTATACACATCATGCGTAAGGCCGATCATGACATACGGTAGCGGAGTCTTTGCACACGTTCATCAACGAAGGATCCATAGGATACAGACAGTCCAAAAAAAAAGCGGCCAAGTGCGAGTCGGACTCGCCCATAAAGGGTTCCGTAGCAGCAAGTAATATAAAAGTTCTTGTAGTTCGTTGTAACTTTGCTCGATATTTTAATATTTGTGTATTAATTGAATGACAGGTAAATTGCGGTTTACGAAGTGCTGCCCTGGCTACCATCCTGCTTAGTCAGCAGCTCTACTCACCAAGTCCACTACTTGTTTACTGGTCTTTGCCGGTCCGTGTCCATCTTTTAAACAGTGCGGTTGCCTCTAGATATTTTTTAATAACGAAGTGCTGTTAATTGACTTTCTCAAATTAAAGTGTTTTTCCATGTAATCAAAACTGTATTTTTTTAAAACCAAGTCGCGATTATCCGCGTAACATTACGATATTCCAAATAAGAAACTATACACTATCAAATAACCCTAATAAATATGAAAGTGGAAACATGGATAAATGCATTTAAACTTATTTTGAATTTGGGCCACAGTAGACTATTATAGCTTTTACCATCGGCGATCGGCGATTTGACGACTGCATCGATACTGCATCGCGTTTTAGCGACTTACTGCGTTAGATCGCGGTATCAAAATCACGCATCATGTTGCATCATTCGTAACTTTCTGCGTTCGAACGCGGTATCGGAAACATGCGTTTTAGCGACTGCTCAGATGCCTGGATCGCGTCGGTTGTAGTATTGTCTACAATTTTCCGAAGCCAAATCGCTGCTACTGGCATCCGTATGTGTGCGGAGAGTAGCGTTTAGCTGCTGTGTCGCGCTTCTAAAAAGCGACTCAATCTCTGCGTTTGGCGATTTTAAGTGTGCGGTGTGGAGCGTTCGGTCGCCGTATTTAGGTTCTAAAAAGCGACTAGTTGTCGATCGGCGATCGACAACTACTAAAGTTACAACTGCTAAAAGTAGCTAGTGTGCTGTGGCCCTTAGTTATATAAATCCGACGTGGAAAAACATCTGTTAAAGATTTATTACCAAAATAAATGTAATTTATTATTTATGAATATTATATACAGAGCGTAGTTACGTTAGATGTACAACCTAATACGTCATGATAAGAGAGGGAAAATAACACAATATAAACATCTACACAACCGATTAATTAATTTGTTACAAAAATAAATTGCGCAGCTGCAGTTGACAAGCCGAACATTATCCCTTGCAATATTATTTTGACTAAATCACAGAACTGAAAATATGAATTTGTTTAATTAAATGTTACACCATAATTATATATATACATATCATCCATATATATTTACCTATATATTAGGGGAAAAATTGAAATTCGTTTTTTTTCATTTAACTTATTTATTTAATCAAAATATCTACCACTAGCTTTCCGCCCGCGGCTTCGCCCGCGTGGAATTCGTTTATATCGCGCGACACGGTAAGGGTAGATTAAAAAATCTTACATGATTTTATGTTCGATAATAAGGTACTTCGACACAAACTTTCGTCCCCTATTTCAAACCCTTCTACCTTTATTTTCGCGATAAAAAGTATCCTATGTCCTTTCCCAAGTTCAGTTCTATCTCTATACCAAATTTCATCAAAATCGGTTCAGTGGTTTAGGTGTGAAAGCGTAACAGACAGACAGAGTTACTTTCGCATTTATAATATCAGTAGGGAATATACCATCGGAAAGTAAAGATTTTATCAAACAGAAAACACCCCAATTTTTTGAAAAAAGTAGATATTTTGACGGGTGAATTTTCGATATTAAGTCAAAATAGGGTGAAAAAATAAATAATTCAAATCAAATAAATTACAATGTATTGACATAAAAAGTTAAGTTTTCACTAAACTTCGTTTAAAAATAAATTTATTTGTAAAAGATAAAAATAAAAAACCAAAAACTTGGATTTTTCACATATAATTTGAGGTCATGTGAAAAAAAGTTTAAATAAAAAATCGGCCAAGTGCGTGTCAGGCCACGCACAGGAAAGAGTTCCTCAGTCACCCATAATGGTACGTGATAAGAAATTATATCCAATGGATGATTGTTATGTTTACGTATTAATGCGATAATTTTGTATGACGTTTTCCAAGTAAGCACATTGTAGTGGTTAAGCTCTATAACTCTATAACTCCTCTAAAACTCCTGAACTAACAAATTCCTCTAATTGGTTATAGTTTTCATTTAAAGTTCATTATATGGACCACTATCACGAATTTTTCCAGATTTTTTGAACCGGCCGTTTAGCTTTTAGAGTGGGGGGGACGCCCTGTTTTTACAAAAAAGTGGCCTTTAAAGTGGAATTTCTCGCAAACGGATACCTAAATCAAAAAATCCTCTAACAACCCTATAATGTTTTTAAAAGACCTATATAATGATACCCCACATGATGGGGTAGAAGCGAGAAAAAAAAACATCCCCACTACGTGTAGGGGAGGTACCCTAAATAAAACTATTTTTCATAATTTTATTGTAGCACTTCGTCGACGTAATTACAATACATATTCATGCAAAGTTTCATCTTTCTAGCACTTACCGTTTGGACGGTAAGTCGAGGACGGACGGACAGACGGACATGATGAATCTATAAGGGTTCGAAGTCATAAACTTCGGAACCCTAAAAAGTTGTAGATCTTTTAATTACCTACAACTTTGCCATTAAAATTTTTTCCATAGGACTTATAGTTTTGCCGGAAATCGAGATAAACCGTTTTTTACATTTTGTTTTTTATATTTAGCCATCCAAAGTGACTCTACCCTGCCTGATGGTAAGCATGAGCAGAATCCAAGAGTCGGGACACACTTGCTGCGAATGCAGACAATAATGTATGGCGGCCCACACTATGGCGGCTTAGTAAGATGCTTTTTCACGCCCCTCTTAAAGGACCCGAAAACCTCCCCCCCTACCCCTTCCCGACCTCAGACCGCCCGTAAGTTATTTTCCCTTTCATTTTTATAATATTCTCCTCCTTTTTCAATAGGTTTCATCCCAGTATAATTTTATTTGTTTTCAAAAATTATCTACCCTGGTCTACTGGTCTATATGTCATTTACAAACTATCATTATGGTTGCCATGCAAGTGTGTTATGCCTAGCAACCTGTGAAGTTTTGACAGGAGATAAACATTGATACATTTTGTCATCTACGATTTATGTATTTTTATTATCACCTAGCTTTGGCCTTTGTATCTCGATTATTGCAGTAAAAAGTAGCCTATGTCCTTTCCCAAGTTCAGTTCTATCTTCATACCAAATTTCATCAAAATCGGTTCAGTGGTTTAGGCGTGAAAGCGTAACAGACAGACAGACAGACAAAGTTACTTTCGCATTTATAATATTAGTAGGGATATTAGTAGGGATTAGGTCCAAATCACGAATGAAATGGTAGTACGTTGGAGCAAGGTCTGGAAAATAGAAAGGGTGACGATTGGTTTCTAATTGCAGTTCTTGTAGAGTTAAAATGGTTTCTCGTGCTGTATGAGTTCTCGCGTTATCATGGAGCAATAATGGTGAAGATCGATTCATGAGTCGGGGCTGTTTCACTGCAAGTTTTGCCATCATTGTTCGCGAAGATCTGCACAGTAGATATCTGCTGTTATTGCTTGACCAGATCGGGGAAAGCTGTAGTGAATAACACCACGCTGACACCACCAAATAGTTACCATTACCTTTTTATTGGTAAACTTTACTTTAGGACACAGTTGCGGTGTTTAAACTGGGGTCAGGAATTGCTTCTTTCCTTACTAAAGGAGATTCGTTTTCCTAAGTATATGTAGTGGTTGACAAACTCGAGAGGTGTGTTATTTATTATGATGGGCGTTGCGCTGCGGTTAGACATCGGACAAACACAGGTCAGGTCAACTATGCACAAATAATTATATCCGCTTACCTAAAATTAATTTTCCTAGTTTTAATGGTGGCTATCAGTACTGGCTTGAGTATCGCGATACATTTATGTCTTTAATCCACAAAAATAGTGTCAAAACAAAAAGTCTTGCGCGCAGTTACGTATGGTGGCCGGACATCGATGCAGACGTAGAGACCGCGTGCCAGAGTAGTGAGACTTTTCCGCTGAAGCACAGGCGCCACCAAAGGCCCCGCCGCAACCGTGGCCGTATTTTGAGCGCCCATGGAGTCGGTTTCATGTAGATTTTTTTAGGCCCCTTCCAGGGTAGGACATTTTGCATAACAATAGATTCCAGTTCCAAATGGATTGAAGTTTTTGAGACGCGGCAGACCAGCGCACACTCGGTAATAAAGGTGCTGAGGGCGACGTTTGTAAGGTTCGGATTGCCGATAGAAATAGTGTCAGACCAGGGCCCACCCTTCACGAGTACGGAATTTAAGGAATGTTAAGCTAGGAACGGTATACGACAGTCCTACGCCCCCACATATCAACCCGCGTCTAACGGTGCTGCCGAGAACGCGATTAAGTTGTGCAAACGTGCCATCAAGAAAGCCGTTAGGGAGGAATGGATGTAGAAGCGGGCTACACAGCACGACAGGCGAGACCCCCGCAATGCTGTTGTGGAAGTGACCTCTACGGTCGAGGCTAGATTTGGTGCGTAGTGACGGAGCGAAGGTGCAATGCGTCCAGCGCGTGGAGCTGCGGCAGGTGGATAGCGCAGGCGGCGTCGCACGGCAACTGGCGGCGGGTGATGCCGTCTGAGCTAGGAACTATAGAGTCCAGGACAAACGGGTACCACGGACAGTGTTAGCTCAAGAAGGGTCACGTAGATATATATTGAGTGAAGAAAGCGGTCAATTAACCATGCGACATGTCGACCAAATTAGGCATAGATCCAACCGTTCGAGTATCATATACCCAGAACCGATAGTTGAAGGGAGAAAAGAAGATGTCACCGCGTCAACAGGGGAAAGTTGCCAGAGAGGGTGACAACTTGCGCGGAAGAGAGAGAGGAAGTAGTGCAGAGTCACTTAGATCAAAGCCTTCTGATTCCCCTCAAGTGTCACTGCCAATGACCCCTGTTACACTGCAGCAACCAACACCGAGCACCAGGCGTTCCCAGTAGGTTCGCAAACCGCCAGTTAGATACGGTTTTGAGTTTGATTGAGTTGTATAAATTTAGAGCTAAGATTAGATAAGATTTAGGATTAAGCCAGCTATTTATCGTGGAGGTGTAATGTGTAATGGCCAAAATGACATCATTCGTACTGAAATATTTTGTTGGGAATAAATGGAGGATTGCGTAAGACGTGTCTCCTTTATCTCTCCCGTGTTAGGCGAATTACAGGACTTTATATATATTATAATTATATATTTTAATTATATATAATTGTCCGTTCTGAAAGAATTTTTTGTTTAATAGATGTACTCTTAATTATCTTTGCTTTTTGTAGACTGATGTTGATAGCATGTAATAATTTGTTATAATATTCCTGTACATTCATCTCCACGCGATGATCAACTAAGTCTGCTATATGTGTTTTTCTATGTATAACATGTATGTATTTACAAAAAAAAAAGTATGTTTATGTATTTATATCAGTTGTTTAGTACCCATAACACAAGCTCTGTGCTTACTTTGGGACTAGATGGTGTTGTGTGTAAGATGTCCAAAATATTTATTTATTTATTTATTATTTATAATATTTTAGATTTTGTTTGTAGCATTCAATTTCTTCCCTTGTTTTTAATGTACTACCTTTGTTATTCGTAAACTTGATTCGACTTTTTTTTGGGGATTTTAAAGTAATTGTAGCTCTAAGCTTTCTATGGTCTGTAGAGAAATTAAAGTTTAGTGTTTCTATGTTCAGAAAAAAATTTGGTTTGTTGGACAATATGTAATCAAGATTTAACATATTTATATTTTGAAATCTCTACGCAATAGCCTGGTCAAAAAAAAACTCATTATGGTTTATAAATCACTAACGCAATCATTACTTTTCTACTGCATTCTAGCATGGAGTGGTGCTGCTAAAAGCAAAATGATACAACTCGAAAGAGCCCAACGAGCGGTATTAAAAGTGATGCTACGAAAACCATTCAGAAGAATGTAAGGTACTAAGAGTACGTCAAATTCTATTATTAAAGATAACAACATCAATGCATAAAGAAATTTTTAACACTACTGCAAACATTACTAGTCTAAACGAACGCCGTAATTTTCGAATTCCATTTCCAACCATAAATACAACAATTTGTCAAATACACGCACACACGCACACACACACACACACACACACACACACACACACACACAACACACACACACACACACACACACACACACACACACACACACACACACACACACACACACACACACACACACACACACACACACACACACACACACACACACACACACACACACACACACACACACACACACACACACCCGGGGCTGAGGAGATACAGCTACCGGGCGCGTCTCCACCTGCGGATAGGAGAACGCTCGCTGTTCTTAGGAACAGAGGGTAGGAGTGAAATAAAATAGCTCCCGCGGACAAAACTCCCCAAGTTAAAGTGTCAAGATACCGTGCTGATGACTGCATGGCGCCGGGGATACGGCGTCGCAAACGGTTCCCCTGGGGCACCAGGTCCCACCCCAGGTGAAAGTAGTGGCCTTACTCCGGCAACCGGGGCTCTGCTGGAGTGGACTCATATTTCCCTAGGTAATCGTGGGAACAGAATGGAGAAATTAAATATTAAAAACCTAAATGATGAAAGGAGTAATAGTGAGCAAAAAACTCAACAACGAGAAGCCTTGGATGCAAGTGCCAGCATTAAGAAGACGCAAGCATGGGACCACCTCGAGAAGCTAATTGGCGAACTTAGAGAATTTGTCCAACCTAAAATAAACGTCCATAAGGAGATTAAAGCTAAAGTGGCCAGTATTGGTAGTGCCTTCAAGCGACTAAAAATGCTGGAGGAAGCGCGACCCACACACCAATTCCCAACCTTACTGGCTCCAAAAGTTGTGAGTACACCACCAACACCTCGCACGCGGACAATTACGGAGTCGACAGTGACGGTGGATAGTGGGACCGATGCTGACTCGGAATCTGGTATAACTGGAGACAAACGCGAATTTCGCAAGGCCAAACGAAGACAACGCACGTCACCAGAAGCTGGAAACAAAGACGCGAAGAAAAGAAAGGGAGCAGGATCCGTCCCATCCGCAGAGACTACAAGACGGACACCAGAGAAAAAGGAAACAGATTGGCAGGAAGTTAAATCTAAGAAAAAGCAACGGGCAGAGCAGCCACCAAAGCATGCTCAACAGAAGAAGCTGAGAAAATCAGTGCTGAGACCCAATGTAAAGAAAAAGAAAAGTATGCTGACATACTCAGTCGCGTTAAAAAAGACGTCCCCGACGACCAGGTCCGTTCAACGGTAGACAAGATCCGCAGAACAGCTACTGGAGACCTGTTAATTATTCTCACCAAGGAGAATACAGACAAAGGACAGCTTCTCCAAAAAACCATCTCTAAGCTCCTTGGAGATGACGCCGAAGTGATTAGCAAGGGACCACAAGAAGAAATTGAAATCTTAGATCTTGACGACACGACGACCAAGCAAGACATTCTAGAATCCCTTAAAAAAGCGGTTGGAGAAGAAGTCGAAATAACTTTGGACGCTATTAGGTCTTTACGTAAGGCCTATGGCGGTACCCAAATTGCTTCCATAACGCTGGCAGCATCAGTGGTGAAGCAGGTGCTGGGAGAAAACGGCAAGATTAGGATTGGATGGGTAAATTGTCGTATAAGAATAGTGGAAAGACCAACCAAATGTTTCAAGTGCTGGCACTATGGACATCTTGCCACCAAGTGCAAGAGCGTTGAGGACAGGTCCAATCTTTGCACTAATTGTGGAGAGGGTGGACATAAAGCCGCCACATGCAAAAGAGATGCCCTATGTGCCTTATGTGTCGGAAAAGGCGATGCGAGGAACTGCGCCCACATTGCAGGTAGCAGCAGATGTCCAGTCTTCAAAGAAGCACTCCTGAAGGTTAAAAAGAAAAGAATATGAAGATATTGCAGCTAAATTTAAATCACTGTGAAGCTGCGCACAATTTACTTTTACAGACCGTGCGTGAGATAAAGCCAGACCTTGTACTGATATCGGAGCCATACCGACACCTGGCTACACAACCATGGGTAACAGATAGCACCTCTAAAGCGGTAATATGGGCTAGCAGCAAATGCCCACTGCAGAGCGTCGCTAATAGCGCAGAAGCCGGTTTTGTGGTTGCAAAAGTAGAAGGGATTCATTTCTACAGCTGTTATGCTCCACCAAGTCTTTCATTGGACGCGTTTGAGGACCTATTGGATCGACTGACCGAGGACGCGAAGCAGCACTCTCTAGTGGCAATCGCTGGAGACTTTAACTCCTGGGCAGTTGACTGGGGCAGTAAAGATACTAATGCTCGCGGACAGGCACTACTACAAGCCATGCTCAGCCTGGATGTGGTACTGCTCAACAGCGGAAATAAGCCTACGTTCATACGAGGAGAAGCGAGCTCCATCGTTGACCTAACCTTCGTAAGCAGCAGTCTCGTTAAGGGAAAATACTCCTGGGAGGTGATGAATACCTACACAGCCAGTGACCACTGCGCGCTACTCTGGGAGGTATTTACCGGGCAAAATGCTAGAAGGGTGCATAAAACTAACGCAGTTGGTTGGAGGGTAGGCGCTTTTGACACACAAACCTTCACGGTGGCCCTTGATAACCGGGAAATTGGTGGTGAAAATGCCGACAAACAGGCACAACTTTTGATGAAAAGACTTTCAGAAGCCTGTGACGCCACCATGCCCCGAAAAGGCGCTGTGAACCAGCCACCGGCGATGTACTGGTGGAATGAGGACATCTGTAACCTTCGTAAGAAATGTCATAGGACTAGAAGGGCATCACAACGCGGAAGGAAAGGACCGAACTACGAAGAACTAGTGGCAAAGTATAAAAAAGCACGCCAAAACCTGAACAAAGCCATCAAAAACAGCAAAAGACAATGTTGGAACGAGTTGCTCAATGAGGTAGAAAGCGATCCGTGGGGAAGGCCATATAAGGTAGTTATGACTCACCTGAAAAACCAGCCAATGCCATCGCCTACATGCCCTATGCTTCTCAACAAAATTGTTACTGCTCTGTTTCCTAGCCAACCCGAAATGTACCATCCAACGGAAGAGTACGAAAAAGAAGAAATTCCAAGCGTTACAGAGGAAGAACTGTTCGAAGCATGTGATAGAGTGGGGAATGCGAAAGCTCCGGGCCTAGATGGAATTCCAAACATCGCATTAAAAACCGCTATCAGAGCTGTACCTTCACTATTCCTGGATGTCTACAACGAATGCCTCAAGGAGGGCTTGTTCCCTTCGAAGTGGAAGCAACAAAGGCTGGTTCTCCTCCCTAAAGGAAAGAAAGCCCCAGAAGAACCATCTTCCTATCGTCCGCTCTGTATGTTGGACACAGCTGGAAAAGTGCTAGAACGTATCCTACATAGGAGGATTGAAAATGTGGTCGAACCACTTCTTTCCGACAGCCAATATAGTTTCCGGAAGGGTCGGTCAACCCTGGACGCAATTGACCTCGTCGTCGGTACTGCCAAGGAAGCCATTGCAGGAACCAGATGGAAGGGGGGTACGAAGAAATACTGCCTAGTTGCAACGCTAGACATTAAGAATGCCTTCAATACTGCTAAATGGGACTGCATCATGAAAGCTCTTTTTGATATGAAAGTACCAGGATACCTACGAAGGATGGTAGCGAGCTACTTCACTGATAGGGTCCTGCAATAGAACACAAAGACTGGTCCAAAAGTATATGGGATCACTGGAGGGGTGCCAGGGCTCCGTTCTGGGCCCTCTCCTGTGGAACATTATGTACGATGGTCTATTAAAACTTAACCTACCAGCAGAAGTCAAACTCGTAGCATATGCGGATGACGTAGCAGTACTGATCGTCGCCAAACATCTAGAAGAGATTAATTTCGCCTTTGACGCTACCGTTGAGAAGATCGGGCACTGGATGGACATAGTCGGACTGCAGCTAGCAGAACATAAGACCGAGGCAGTACTGATTACTAGTAGGAAGCAGGTGGAAACCATCACATTGCGAATTGGAGCACACGAAATCAAATCTCAGCCGTCACTTCGATATCTGGGAGTGATGATTGATGCTCGACTAAACTTCAAGCATCAGGTACAGCACGTCGGTACCAAGGCTTCGGTGGTAGGGGCGACCTTATCGCGACTGATGCCCAACATAGGTGGGCCGAAACAAAAAAGGAGGGAATTACTAGCGTCCGTAGTAACATCCGTTCTAACGTATGGGATACCTGTTTGGGCTGATGCGCTTAATATACAGGAAGCGAGACGGAAGATTGCACCGGTCTATCGGCTGAGTGCTTTGAGAGTCGCGAGCGCTTTCCGCACAGTGTCAGACGACGCAGTGTGCGTTATTGCTGGGATGCTGCCAATCAGACTGCTGGCCGAAGAACGAAAAGCCCTTTACCGTAGAACAGGAATAACAACGCTAAGCCCTGAAGAACTTAAGACGAACGAACGACGCAATAGTATACGACGTTGGCAGTCAAGTTGGGATACGTCAGCGAATGGCAGATGGACGTACCGACTTGGATGTATGGCTGAATCGTAGTCACGGCGAGGTGAACTATTACCTGACGCAGATGATTTCGGGACATGGGTGCTTCCGAGCTTATCTATTTCGTTTCAAGCACGATGTCTCCCCAGATTGCCCGTCCTGCCCGGGAGTTAATGAAGACGCAGAGCATGTGTTTTTCACGTGCCTCGTTTCAATGGGATACGCAAGGACTTAGAAGATGCCCTCGCGCAGAAAATACAGCCAGACACCTTTATGGAAGCTATGCTTTCCTCGGAGGCAGCCTGGCTAGCGATAAGTTCTTTTGCGACGAAAGTGCTCCAGGAACTCCGGAGTACAGAAAGGAAACGGGCTGAAATAAGACAGCTAGACAGGAGCTAAAAAATACCAAGATGGAAGAGCAATAGCTAGAGCCTCCCCCTGCGAAGTAATGCCTACCAGCCGTCCCGCGGGGGAAGTAGAGGTTGAGTACAGAGGAGGTTTTAGTCGGTAGTGATACATATCGTAATGATACGTATTGAGTCCGACATACCCAGGCAAGGCCTGATGATACGTAAATGTATTTTCTCCAAAACCTCTGTATAAAAAAAAAAAAAACACACGCACACACACACACACACATGAACACAATTATCACATAATTATACCCAAAGAGGCTTATATAATATTAAGTTTTATTTTATTTCGTTTCGAATTATTAACTTTTTTGTTATTCTATTACAACTAAACCATTTGTACTAATAGAATGTAGAATTCCTGTTTAATGAATGAATCCCTCATATTTAAACGAATGAACCCTTCACATCTAAAACTTGGCTTCACATAAAAATATTAATTTTCTGTAACTTCTGGTATGGACTAGTTTTTTAACGACAGAATTAGTTCCAATAAATATTTGAATAATTATGGGGTACCTCACCCCAAAAAAAATATTTTTCATAACTTTAATGTAGCACTTTGTCGACGTAATAACTACACATATTCATGCAGTTTCTTCTTTCTAGCGCTTACCGTTTAGACGATAAGTCGAGGACGGACAGACGGACAGACGGACATGACGAATCTATAAGGGTTCCGAGTTATAAACTTCGGAGGCGCTGGGAGGAGTCCTGATGTCGTAATAATAACAGTACCTGGACCTCTCCTACTCAGGTGCAGAGTGGCATACCGTGTGGTTTTAGTCAATCCGATTCCGACACACCATCCCGCCGTAAATCACGGTGGTATGACAGCCCGTGGAGGTTAAAAAAAAGGTTAAAAAAGTATACCTTGATAAGTTTGGTAATATACTATATATAGTATAATATATTTAATTATAACATAAATGTAACACTTATATTATACTCATTTCGCGTATCAGAATTTTATGAGAAAACTAAACATTCAATTGATACGTTACTTCTTCAAACGAAGACATCCCCAACTTCATTGCTTTTGTATCCTCTGTCTCATTCTCTGCAAATAAAAAAGGTTTTCTAAATAGCATTTTGACACCATACTGAAAATACAAATTAGAATAACGCATTTTAAATTGGATTTCAAAATGAAATCTTCATGAAAGGAATTTAAAATACTGAAAATGATCATTACGGTAGTAATATTTCTGTTGAAGACGACTCGTCGTAACCACTATCGGCAATATCGTCTACATAGTCCAGCGCAGGGTGTAGAGTATATGGTCGTTCTGACAAATAAGCCACCACATCTGCCGCAGTCGGACGTTTTTCGGGCTCACGTTGCCAACATAACTGCACTAAGGCGACTCTGTAATTCATTTATAGTAACAACTATAATCTTTATATTAATAAATACACAGGCCAAGATACAGTATTAACGTTTGCAAATTAATTACAGAAAAAACAAACAATAATTTTTTGGCTTGTCGGCGTATCGATTATTTTAGCTCGCAACACTGTCAAGTGACTGAGGATAAGACATTTTAAATTGGATTTCAAAATGAAATCTTCATGAAAGGAATTTAAAATACTGAAAATGATCATTACGGTAGTAATATTTCTGTTGAAGACGACTCGTCGTAACCACTATCGGCAATATCGTCTACATAGTCCAGCGCAGGGTGTAGAGTATATGGTCGTTCTGACAAATAAGCCACCACATCTGCCGCAGTCGGACGTTTTTCGGGCTCACGTTGCCAACATAACTGCACTAAGGCGACTCTGTAATTCATTTATAGTAACAACTATAATCTTTATATTAATAAATACACAGGCCAAGATACAGTATTAACGTTTGCAAATTAATTACAGAAAAAACAAACAATAATTTTTTGGCTTGTCGGCGTATCGATTATTTTAGCTCGCAACACTGTCAAGTGACTGAGGATAAGACACTAACGCAACACCGGGCACTGGCGCGTGCGACCGGTGACCGTAGGGATGGAAAACATTGACACTTTAAAATAATAATTACGCGATTGAGTGATTGATTTAGTCGATTACTTTCATGTCATAAGTCATGGATAATGACTACAGGTGACAATGATTTTATCCCATTCCTAGACGATTATTGTTCGTTCTTTCATTCGTTAGTTCCTTTAAAATGGATGTGGTCGTGGAGCGAGCATAATCATCGTGGATCATCTCGTGTGATCACAACGTGTTCGGTGGAGTGTCTTATTTAAAATTAACAAGCATGGGCCGCTATTTATTTATTTATTTATTTATATACTTTTTGCACAAATACATACATCGGCGGACTTAATGCCTTCGGCATTTTCTGCCAGTCGACCGATTGGGCGATGCAGAGAAAAAATGCGGTAGGTGCGTATAGGGAGTAGGATAGATTATAGTAGAAAAAGTCATAGATAATATACATACATATTATATGGTAAGTAATATACCTACATAAACATACATATATACGTTTATATTTATACACATACATACACATACATATATTTATTAACGTAGAATCCGATAAGAATCTGTGATAAACTAAGACCCCGTCGAATCCGCTAATTCGCCTAATAAAAGCTTCTTTACCTTCATCTTGAATGTGTCTCGATTTTTCGCCATTCTGACCTCGAGAGGAAGCGCATTCCACAACTGCACAGACTGGACAAAGAATGAGGATCCAACGAAACCAGTAGTGTGTGATGGGCAAAGCAGGAGGGGAGATTGTTAGCCGAGCGAAGGTTTCGATTGTGATTGTGATGGAAATGTGTTTTTAAATAACTGGGGGGGGGGGGGGGGATGGGGAATTGAGGATAGTGTACAGGAATGTGAGTGCGCACATTTTTCTGCGTTGACGAATCGGTAACCAACCTAACTGGGAACGAAAACTGGAAATGTGGTCATACTTACGAAGATTAAAGATGAATCGAATGCAGTTATTGAGAAGACGCTCTAACTTGTTGAGGAGGTCTGCATTCAGGTCATAATAGCACACGTCACCATAGGCGATCAAAGGGAAGAGATTGCACAAGCATTTTCTTGGTTTTCGCGGGCAGAAAATTTCAATTCAATGTTCTAACCGTACTTTGTGATCGAGAGTTACAATTAAGTTATTGTACGAGAATATTCTCCTCGCCCACCAACTCACGTCTACCCTCAATAACAAATATGAGGCCTACTAACGTTCCCAGTAGATTTGAGTTTTTACAGGCTTAATGACAAATGCACAATTTTAAAATATAGTCAAATGACGTGTCGAAGTTCACACACACGGTTCTTTTGTGTAGAATTATTACGTGTGAAATAATCAATTAAATATTATAACATTACATTTAAAAAAAACATATGGGAATCTCAGTACTTTCTCGTGCTTTTGCTTAATCATACTTACGTTTGTGGTGTAGCATCCCGCGGCATCGTTGGTTTCCCACCTGAAATAACGTATCGCATTACACGTAGAGGCGATATATTGCCATATGGACGAGCACCGAGAGTTACTAGCTCATAAAAGAGTACACCCAGCGAATACACGTCAGACGCAGTAGAGAATATACCATGCACCAAGCTTTCTGGTGCCATCCAAAGTACAGGAAATAAGCCGCGACGTCGACAAACGTACTCTTCAACGCCGCACATAACTTTTGTTTCTCGTGCAAGACCAAAGTCAGCCAACTTTAAGGAACGTCTCGCATCAACCAGACAATTAGAAGCACGCAGATCTCTATGTACAACGCCCCGTAAGGCCAGATAAGCTAACGCCGATGAGGCCTCGCGTGCTAACTGGGTAAGTTCTTTTGGTGATACATGAACAGTCTCATCGTAGTCTTTATTCAGTTCTGCCATCGATTCTGAGTTTATACCTTCTGCAAGGTGACGACGATTCTCAAGGTAGTGTTGCAAATCACCAAAGAATGCTAGCTCCATAATCACGAGAGCAGGCTTGTCATCTATGCACACTCCTACCAGACGAATAATATTGTCATGTTTGAGAGAAGCTAGAATGCACGCCTCCTGCAGAATTTCTCTTTCATTTTCATGATCACGCAGTTCTTTGGCCGCAACGATCTGTGTGTTCGAGCCTGGTATGGCCAATTCTGCTAGCTTTACAAAACCAAATCGGCCAGCCCCGAGTTCACATCGTGGTCTTAAGGCCTTGCGATCTACTAAATAAGTGGACAGTTTAGCGGAATAGTAATCCCGTTCTGCGCGCAGCTCCCTTATAATTTTCATCTTCATTTTCTTCACACGCCGATGCACAGTGCGACATATAAGTACCACCGACAGAGATGCTACTGTAATTAAAATAATGGCTATAATCAACAAGAAATCGTTGCAACTCGGTAAGTATAAGTCACCAGTGGGCGTCAAACACCTTGAAGTACCATCATGAGGAGTGTTTGCTTTAAAATATGCTTCTTCATAGTCGTGTACAATTTCTACTTCTTGTGTCAATGCGTTCACAATCCACCTTGAAAGGATGGTTTGGTTGTCGTTTTGCCATGTCTCTAAGTACAAAGCCGTTTTCATAGGAGAGTGATTCATGAATACAATTTCCTGACTAAAAGCTTCAGTCGGACTTAATTCTTTTAAGCTTTGTTCAAATTGTCTGTAAAAAAGAAAGAAAATGTTACAATATACAGAAGAGTCGTGAGATTTAGTATTATCAAGCATGGTTTCGAGTCATTTCTAAAAAATAACACCAAATGAAAACCGACTTACTGCACATTTTCATCGCTCTGTGGATCTTCGCGTGCTTGGGGATATTTCAAAACAAGTTTATCCAAACTTTTAGCCATTATTAACACTGCATCTACAAGTGCAACAGCTGATCGAGGCCATTTACGTCCAGGCCATAAAGAGTTCAATTTTTGTGCAAAGTTGATCCCGCCCTTAGCGATAAATGCTTCATTTGGTTTCGGACAGCAGAATGACATCGTAAAGTACTTGATATTTAATTCTTTATCATACCCTACCCACTCGCGTACAATCCAGACAAATTCCTTTTCATTGTTCATATTGAGTTCAACTGCTGCTGCAAGTATTGTGGCTGCATCTTGGGACCGCGTGTTAACTATAATAATATGGGCATTTTCATCTTTTAATTGACCCAAAACTTTTTTAGCATCTTTTTCTGTTACTTTTGCTAATGGATGGTCACCAAATGCAATTTTTTTTGCTTCTCTTAGATCTGCAGTACCGGTAAGCAAATCTTCCATAAACTTTTTAGCAATATCAGTAGAATCTGATAACACAGCTATTCGAATCCAATTGTGTTCGTGAATAAAGTGCGTCATTCCAAGTGCCAATTCAATCGAACGACCAGAAGTGAGCCATACGGATTCCGTCGAATCCACATCTGCTGTAGTCACGTCATAAAATAATATTGGAATACCGATTTTATCGTAAGCTGTAGCCTCCCCAGTCATTTCATTACTACCGCCCACAACAGCTCCAATTAATCGTTGTCTCATCCCAAGTCCCAAATGATACTGCAATTGATTCTTTACAAAACTTTGATTAAAGTGATCTTCATAATAATATGGCCATAAACTTATATTTACATTTGATCTCGTCAAGCTTTTGACTTCATGTTGTAAATATTGTAAAAGTCTCTCATAGCGTGGTTCATAATCTATAGAAGGGTTAAAAAAGACAGCTATTACAAGATCCTTTTTATGTGCCTCGTAATTAACTACCCAATGATTGTAAACTGTAACGTTATTTTTGATAATCCATTCACAAGCAGCTTCCTCTATATCTTGTCCGTTTGCATTTTGTTCGATCATAAATATTAAGGATTCGAGACTAGGATGAAAAATAAAAGCGAGTTGAAATAACTGCGACGCGTATTCAGGTAATAGAAATTGGTCAGTAACACGCATGTCTATCGCAGTGTCCAATTCAGTTACACATGTAGGCCCTTCACTCGATGAACAAGGCGGTTCTTGAACTGCATTAATGTTTGCTATATGAACCCACATATTATAATCAATAAATAAGAAAGATTCATTGGCAGCACGTAATTTTTGAAAAAGATTTTTTCGATCTATTTTTTTGTATTTTAGAAATAGATGATCTCTCGATCGTGTCTGCAGTACTTTTGCACGTTGTATTGTTCTATTGCTCGAGTCCTGTACGGTGTAAACCATTGCGTAATTGTCCCTTAAAAAAAAGAAAGGAAGGTTAAAATTCAGTAAATTAGATCCACAGTAAACCAATTGTTCTAAATAAGAATATCTACTATTAGTAGTGAATATTTAACTATCAATGTTTAATTTAGTGACTTTTTTAAAATTTTGTGAATTTGTGAATCCGGAGTGTCATCTGTCACCTGTCAAATTAATTTTTAAATTTCGAATATTACAAAAGCTTTTACTAGTCCGTGGCAGGCTACATTTTGCTGACCAAGGGAGGAAACTAAGCATTATAATAACATTGCAAAGAGAAGCAAAACTTTAAACAGACCCTATGCTAACCCGTTTAGCCAATGTGGTATGGTGGACGTAAATCAGATTTCGTAGGAGACACCTACATATGTCCACTAAACATTAAAGATAACGGTGATATATTTACTGCCTCGGTGACGCCAGTGGTAGTGTATGTGACTTCAAACGTCCAAATCCTGCATAGGACCAATTATTTGTATGATCTACAGATATTTAATAGGGCGTATAAAAATGACGTTTTGCATGATAAAAGTGTGCAGGAATTACCTAAGACGATTGAAATCAACTGAAAAAATTACCTTTCATCGGTAAGTAAACTTTAAATAACTATATTGTAAAAGAAACAATTAAATTAACTCAGTGGAATTTTATCAAAGTTCGACCACCATTTTGACGGCATGTTTACAAGGTAGCCTGTTAATTGAATTTAAATTTCCCATGTGAGTGTTAGCCAAAGTATAAAATGTTGAATCAGGATCGAAAAAGTATATTTCGAGAATTCAAGCTAATTCAATTTAACTATAGTGCTGGATAATACATATCATATATATGTACATATAATATATTTTTGAATATAAGGTTTTAGATATTGTTTATTTTATTTAAAATCTGATATGGGTGTCAATTTCACCGCTTTATGGATGCTGATAATGAAAGTAGTGTGTACGACGTAAAGCTGAAGAGATTGTTTGTTTGTTTATACGCGCTAATCTCCGGAATTTCTGAATCGATTCTGAAAATTCTTTCACTAATCGGAAGCTACACCTTCCCTGAGTTCTTTACGAGAGCGATATAAAAAACAAGATTTACGAGAAATTGCGGGGAACATCTAGTTATAAATATAGTAATTAAATTGATATATATATATATATATATGTTGTATAAGTGTGATAAGGCCGCCCATTGTACATATCTAGTAAAAACTTTCAACTGTAAAAAAACTGTATTTGGTGTGCAATAAAGTATATTCTATTCTAATCTATATTAACTAAATTAAAGGCCTCTGTGAGTTGGCTTTCCTTCGTTCGCCTTTCAAAGTACCGGAACCTCAGACTTCTTTCTAAGGTACAGGGTATATTTTTACCAAATTGTTGTTAAGTATTAAGAATAAATAAGCTTTAATAGCAATTCCCTTTTTCACCAACATATATTTTAACTAGTGAATCAAAAGCAAAAACTGAATGACTTTAAATTTTATACACATTACTTATAAATCTCAAAATCAATACATAATATTTTCACTCTTTTTATGGGAAACATTCAAGGGCTGGTATCACTCAGAACGCTCTCACGTCATGCGCGCGCTTGTAGGCTACGCTTGCATGTGTGTGTAACACGCACACTAGCCCTGCAAATCTGGCCTGTTATTTTTATTGCGAATGCAGCGCAACACTCCATCAAGACATGTATATAATCAAAGGGTTGAAGCTAGAAGGCGCTTTGAGTAACACGACCGAATTTTTTTATTTATTTATTATATAGTTTATTTAAATAGCAGCAAATCTTAAGCCCACTTTTCCCTACCATTTTTCCCTACAATTATTTAAAAACTCTGCATTTTACGTAAATTAAACTATAATAATCTTTATTTCTTGAAGTTGTAGCAATTACAGGATGACATAAAGTTGGATACAATTTTTTTAAGTGCTTTAGATACTGATACTGTCTCCCAAACTAAGTGGATGCTTGTGTTGTGGGTTGCAGTGTTAAGTCACTTACGTGACTCTACAATTTATATTATTATCTTTTCGCATGCAAGTAACCATATTCAATGTATACAAAAGTTCAATGACTTTAACAGTAAAATAACATAAAAGACCATATTTATGTGGAGTGAGATGTATGTTGTTGAGTGTGTGAAGGAGCGGGCGTTTGTATGAAAGTTAGTGAATAATATTTGTGTTTGTGTTATGTAACTTGTATGTCGGTAGTTTTTTAGTTTTTTCATAGTCCATATTTAAAGGGAGTCTGTCAGAGTGCTTTTAAGTTAATGTTTATTATTAAGTTATTATTACCATGAAGAAGAACTGACAAAACCGCAATCCTTGAACGCATTAGCGTTAGTGTAGAAACTCCATTGTATGATATTTTCACACTGTTTTAGTGATCGGAATTTGGAAGGGGAGTGTACGTATAGCCGCAGACGTGCTGGCAACATGTGAAGCCTTTTTCTAACTCCAGAGAGGTTGACTTTCCTGATTGGTTCAAGGCTAGGTTCCCAGCCCGTCGAGAGTACTAATATTGCTCTAAAAAATAAAATTTAATGTAATTTTTATTTACTGATAATCTGTCTAACAATAGAGCAACTATTTATAGCATACAAAAACTTTGATTTTTTAGATTTTAATCCACGAATGCTTGCTCGTTCAAAATAGGTCACTGCTGAATTCAAAATGACAAGCAAGTGTGTGAACACATGTGTACACGCATATTAATTCTTCATTGTTAGCGCAGCAGTGTAAAGGCAAATTATATGTATCTAACAACAGATAATTTTAAATGATATTAATTTCATGTTTTCCATCTGGCAGAGTAGAGTCACTTTGGTAGTCTTATTTACAAAAAAAATAGTAGTTGGTGTATTCACACATAACCAATTGTTATTAGTAGTAATGAACAATATTTTTTCTCTAGAAGTTATCTACTTCTTTAGTCCAACTTTTGTCCAGCCGAATGTACGTCACTTAAAGTATGGAATGGTTTAAATACATTACTCGTCATATTTTCCATTACTGTTGGAAAATAATTTTGCAGCAAGTTCATTGAGGTCATGTGGACCTTGTATCAGGCGAACATTTTGGTAACCAAGAGCCCTATGAAGCACGACTTTGAAAAGGACCGATGCAGCGTGCGCTGGGTCACTGCCCCAATATAATGAAATGGGCATCTCATTTCCAGCTACACTAAGATACCGCTTTGGTGGACCTGAAAGGCAAAAACAAAAGAAAGAAGATATTAATTTAGAGTCGACGACGAGAGAAGACAGCCTCACTCTCTGTTGGACATCGGTATATAATAATGTTTTATTTGAGTTGAGCGTTGTATCTTAAATTTCAATTTCGCAAAATGTTATATAATATTAATAATTTTTGCATGGTATGTCCGATTTGAATAATTCTAAAATCGACCAAGAGCGTGTCAGGACACGCATAGTATAGGGTTCCGTAGTTACCCATAATGGCTTTCGTCGTTGTTACTACCGTCTGACTGCGGGTACAAAAAAAAACCAGAAAAACACAATTTACAACAATAAATTAATTTTATTTCACAGAAAAAAATAATCAGAATATCGTGGTTACAAATAAAATAATAGCTTTGAGCACTAAGGTCTCTTATTACTCAGGGGGGTAGGTTCTAGGCACTGGAAGGTTTCTTTTCTTTAATAGGTCTACCTTAAGCACACTTATCTTTGGGTCACACAACTATGAAGCGAGGCCGCGCAGGTCGAGCTGGGGTTAAGCATCCACTCCGAGGCTGGCTCGTGGATGGGTGGCCGGCGATGCTCGTCGCCCGAAGGTTGCGCCTCGGTTAACTCTACCGAAGGCTGTCGCTTCGTGAACCCGGTCGGTTCTCAACCCGTAGGATAAGCTTGAGCCCGTAGGGTGGACTTGAAGCCGAAGAGTGAACTTCGCCAGATAATCACTGTTATTAATCAATATTAGGTATATACTATATAGCCAAAAGCAATCTTTTACACAGCTAGCATTGAGAAATCATACGCATATAATAATGGAAGTAATTCAGATATGAAGATAGCCAATAAAACACAGCCCTATTAGAAAAAAATATATTTCACTCACCAGGGGATGTCATTAGAATAATAAAATGGAACTCCTGCGACCAAACACGCCGAACCAGCAGTACATTATGCTTTATTTTTTATTAAAATCAATAACGTCACTAACAATACACCAATTTGTTCCCGTGACCGCGGGCGAAGCCCGGGCACGACAATCCCCTTTCCACCCAGAGAACGCGTATTTATAATCCAGATCAGTGTCTACGTGACTCGCGCGAACTAAGCAATGGAGGCCATTACATTTCCGGGTTCTAGAACCATCAGCGCACATAGGTAGATTTCACGAATTTAGGCGGCCAAAAATATTTTATTGTGTTAACAGCTTTTAAATGGGGTTTTAGTAATTAAAAGAGGTTACTATAAAATGAAACACTGTATTGAGTACAAAATTTTTTTTTAAATATATTATTTACTAAAAATGTGTATGAATATTATGATTTTAATAAAAAATTATATGACGACAATGCCCGGTCCTTTGAGAGGCTTGCATGGGGACATAGGTCCAACATGTAGAGGCCCTTTGAGACTTTTAACTGTATAAATATATATATATATATATAAATATATATATTTACTTATATAAATAAATATATATAAAAAATCTAAATAAGTATACTTAAATGAAAAAAAATTAAAGACATTTGATATTTACAAAATAATTTTATTCCGATTTCGGCGGGTAACACTCTTGCTTCACTTTCAACAAAAGGTCATAACAAGGGAAATGTCTTTTGTTTGTTGCTCTTATTATTTCATTTTGTCTACGTGTGAGATCAGCTTCAACAAACATCTTAAGTGCTTCGAAGGGGGTCAACGGAGGGATAGCTTCATTAACCTTAGAATAACCCTTTTTCTATTGACTGACTTTTGTTAGCGAATTGGTTATGTCCTTCAGGACTTTGGACGCATTTCTTTTTCAATCTGATTGTAAAAGTACTTGCGCAACATGGACTATTACTTCAGGGTCCACAGAATAACGTTTTTCTTCTGTTTCCTTCTCTTGCTTCGCTTACTCGAATCGGAAAACGATTTACTTGGACGACCCTGGCGATGAGTCGTTTCAATCTGAATCTCAAAGGTTCCACCTAACCAAGACTATTTATTTTTTTCGAAAAACTCTTTAGTTTTATATGCTTTCAACCATCCTTGTTTCATTTGCGATCTAACGTATGAAAATTTATGCTTAAGAGTTATTTTATTGTCTTCTGTATCACCATAGCACACCAGCAAGTAATTCTCTAAATAATCCAATTTCTCATCAAAGGAAGGTAAGTTTTGTCCCTGCATGAGGTCAAATAAATATTTTTTCGTCACTACCTTCACGCCAGAGGTATTTGATGACCCTAAAACAAAGAAAACTTTATTTTAGAAGCGTTAGAAAAAATATTTTATTTTCATGTTTTTTTACAAAAAATCTTTGAATAAGGATTTTTCCGAGATTTGCGGTTTCTAGCGACTAATTTTTTTTTACTATAATACTAAGACCCTGTTTATACCGTATAAGAAAAAAAAACAGGTGGGACGGACCCTGAAGTATAGTTAAAACCCTTGAGAAATCGAAAATCAATGATAAATTTGTACAAAAAACATCTTGTCTTTCAAGTGAAAAAAATATATGATAATCTGTAATAAAACACCATTATTATATATAGTTTTGAAGATTCATACCTGAATTATGCGAATCCATCACTTTCACTAAGGTAATTACCGTCACAAAAAAAATATTGACTTTGTAAGAGAAGTTGCACAGAGAGCGTCGAGAACTGTAACATACACCGGGAACGGAGGTCAAGGTTCGACTACCTGTAAATAATTCATGGCACATGGCCCAAGGGTGGGGATATTGGGGATAGATTCCTGGAAGTGTCTTCTAACGGTACCGGTCTAAGTTTTACGTCTAAATTGACTTTGAAAAAATGACTTATGGCCGCCTAAATCTTTGAAATCTACCTATGTGCAGCGAGACGACACTAGCGCCACCAGTTGAAAACAGGAATGAGTTATAATAATAAACAGGCACATATGCATATAATATAAAGAAGATTCTGCAACTTTCTCAAAATATTGTAGATGTTTTATTAAATATTAACTTTATTATTTATTATTTTGTTAATTATAGTAGTATATTTCGATTTGCAATATTTTTGTATATCATTGTAACATGCAATCTTTGATTATATACATGTCTAGATGGAGTGTTGCGCTGCATTCGCAATAAAAACAACAGGCCCGATTTAAAGGGCTTGTGTGCGTATTACAAACACATGCAAGCGTTGCCTACGGGCGCGCGCATGACGTGGAAGCGTTCTGAGTGATACCAGCCCTTGAATGTTTTCCATAAAAGGAGGGAAAATAATTGTGTATTGATTTTGAGAATTGTAATTTGTATTAAATTTAAAGTCAGTCAATATGTATTAGAGTTTTTGCTTTTGAGTTACTAGGTAAAATATATGTTGGTGAAAAAGGGAATTGCTATTAAAGCTTATCTATTCTTAATACTTAACAATAATTTGGTTAATATCAACAAATTATATTTAATTTAATTACTATATTTTTAACTAGATGTTCCCCGCAATTTCTCAAAATCATGTTTTTATATCGTTCTCGTTGAGAACTCAGAGAAATGTAGCTTCCGATTAGTAAAAGAATTTTCAGAATCGGTTCAGAAATTCCGGAGATTAGCGCGTTCAAACAAACAAACACTTACTTTCATTATTAGCATCCATGGAGCGGCAAAATCGACACGCATATCAGATTTTAAATAAAATAAACAATATCTACCACCTTAGATTTAAAAAATTATACTTTATAAACATAATATATGATATGTATTATCCAGCACTATAGTTAAGTTGAATTGGCTTGAATTTTCGAAATATACTTTTTCGATCATGATTGAACAATTTGTAAATTGGCTAACACTCACATGGGAAATTTAAATTCAATTAACGGGCTACCCTGTAAACATTCCGTCAAAATGGTGGTCGAACTTTTGATAAAATTTCACTGAGTTAATTTAATTGTTTCTTTACAATATAGTCATTTAAAGTTTACTTACCGATGATAGGTAATTTTTTTTGTTGATTTCAATCGTCCAAAGTAATTTCTGCACACTTTTAACATGCAAAACGTCATTTTTATACGCCACTCAATACGTGTTTACCGTACAACGACAGTAACGCCACTGATCGGCCGCGACGAGCTTAGTCTCTTACGGTTAAATACTATTTTTTTGGACGTTTAGACGCTCGAACTCTCTATCTAGACATGTTTATAATCAAAGCATGCAATCTTACGTTTTTCGAGTGATTAAAGTTTAAATTTTAATAAATATCTCAATAACGATTAAAAAAAATCGAATTCGAGTTTTTTTATTTTTTGCATTTTCTGAGAAGATTTACTACGGTAATGTACATATATATATTTTTACACCATCGGAAAGAAGACATTTCATCGAATAGAAAACACCCAATTTTTGTCAAAAATGTTGATATTTTGACGGACGAATTTTCGATTGAAAATTAGGGTTTTTTTTCGGTATTCAGTCAAAATGAGGTGAAAAAATAGATATTTCAAATCAAATAAATTACGGTGTATTCAGGACATGAAAAGCTAAGTTTCCACAAAATTTCGTTAAAAAATAATTTTATTTGTAAAAGATAAAAATAAAAAACCAAAAACTTGGTTTTTTGAATTTTTCACATAAAATTTGAGGTTATGTGAAAAAAGTGTAAATGTAAAAGATATAGATCTTTTTATTACCTACAACTTTGCCATTTAACTTTTTTCCATTGGACTTGTAATTTTGCTGGAAATCGAGTTAAGCCATATTTTCCCTTAAACCCCCTTCTCCCCCTTCCCGACCTCAGATCGCCCGTAAATTATTTTTTATTTAATTTTTCTAATATTCTCCTCCTTTTACAATGGATTTCATCCTACTATAATTTATTTTGTTTCAAACACTAAAAGCACTGGTCTATATAAATATTTCCCGAATATTCCTATAGAACAAAAGCAAATAAATCTGAAGTTATATACCAGGGACGTCATCGAGACTCTTTGTTTTATTGTGGTTGATGTTGGTCATGGTGACAAGCATTCAAAATAAATTTATTTATCATTGAAAATGGAGGGCTGCCACCTTAGAGCATTTAAGCCAACCGGAGACGTCATTGTCAGGCGTCACCCACTGCCAAAGGTACGAGAGCGCGGATGATAAGTTAGTTATATAAAACTAGTTGTTACGCGTTCCTTCCACGTCATTCAACAAATTACAGTGACGCGGAACGTACGTGAGCTAAAAATGCCGAGTTGCAGTGTTTTTACGTGTAAAAAGAGATCCCAAATTTCTAATAATCTAAGGGATAACGTTACTTTCCACTTGTGAGTAATATTTTGTCTAAATAATGTAATAAATTAGCAAAAATACAAAAATATTCTCGACCTATAAGTGTTGCCACTAAATCGTGCAAGGTCCTAACTGAGCGTAATTTTTAAAAGTTCTAGTATTCAAAATATTACAATTACTTTATTCATTCTTTGGTGTATGTTTATAATAATACAATAATTTGTTGCGGTACTCACGATTTGCCATTGTGAGGAAGAAACGATAAAGGCGTTTTTCGAGATTTGTTGAAACTAAAAAAAATATTCTGGTAATAAAATTTTGCAAAAACCGAAAAAGGCCATATAAATGCTCAATATAAGTCCCAAACATACGAAGTAAGGTTTTAAATATACAGGGTGTAAAAAGACTGATATCAAAAACTTGGAGGTTGCATTCAGATCATGATACTGAATATGTTTAGCGAAAAAAAACCGCAAAAAATATGTTAATTTATTTAAGTTCTTTTTTGTATTTTTCTGGTTACATACACATAGTACAACATAACAGGACCCTAACAAACTAATCATCTTATTTAGAAAACCAAAAAACTAATAAAATCAATAAAACTGCAATGTATTTTACAGTAAAATCAGGTGGCATAGGTCATCGTACCTAGACAACAACCGTCCGCGCGCGGTTCAATGACCGCTTCGCTCGCCCTAGTAATTACCTACTAACTGATAGTACCTAGACAGCACAGCCTGCCGTAATTTTACTAACAGAACTTGTAAGAAACATTAGTTCTAAACAAAATGCAAGATATTGAAGTAGGTAGGTAAATACCTATTAAAAATGAATAAAATGTAAGGCCCAACTTTATGAAGCGTGCACCTGCGTAAACAATTGTCTATGTAGAAAAATTTGTATTAGGTAGGTACAAAACTTTATTTTCCTACGTTATTAAATTCTTAGGTAATGGTATTCATTTACTTGATCACGCTGGATAAATTTAAACTCGACGAGGCTCGACCAGAGTGATACCACGGCCTCACTGAAAACCGAAACACCCCTCCTCCCCTATTTCATAAAAAAAATACAAAATTTCAACTAGGCGCACATGTTCTTATTTTTAACCGAACGGAAAAATAATAATATTGTTTTCGTGCTGTTCGTATAAAATGTCTTATACAAAACGCAAAATTTGACCAGGAAACCAGCCCTAGAACTTTGAAACTTCTATCATTTCATTAATACCTAAAGACAGTATTCGCGCGTATCGTGCGTCGCCCCGCATTGTCGGCAAACATCAAAGGGACACACACTCGCCTTTCGGCGGCGCGGCGGCAGTATATCAAAGAAGTAAGAACTTTAATTTGTCTAATATTATTGTTATGTAGGTATATCGTATTGGTTACTGCCGTTACTGGCTACGACGTCGACGACTAGTCGGTCTTCAATGTTTGTACTGGCCGGACGAACTTTCGCGAAAGTAAATTTTTGTCGTAGTTTTTTAGTAGGTTAAGCTCCTTTTACCTAATTTTAGTGTTAAGTTATTCTTATTACTTTTATTATACTTTTATTAAGACAGTGATGTGATTATTTATAATGTTTAGTGCGAGGGAATACAGACATATGATTATGTTATCTTGTGAAGCCCGCGAAAATCCATCACGGGCCTTGCGTATTTACCTTAGAAGGTACCTGAACCATCTGAAGCTAGAGACATCACGGCTGACTTTCGAGTGGAAGAACAGATTTTGGCTCTTGTTGAGAGAAATCTTCGGGTAGGAACACGAACTGCGACGTAGTTAATTAGAGGTCATGGAACCCCAATATCGCATAAAACAGTGCATAAGATTTTACAAACAAAATCAGCTGTGCTATCACCATCAAGCCATTTCTGGTTCGACCGAGGCTAACGCCAAATTAGGTAAGTAGAATACAGTCATTAATTAGGTATTTTCGTTAATAGGCAACTTTATCGACGCCACGATGCGTAGGTAGTTAAATTAAATAGTTATAAAAGGCATTCACCTTCCTACTCAGTACGCAATACATTGCTGGCTACTGAAATGAATAAAAATCTTGCCACATTGTTTTTTCCGGCTACGATTTTTTTTAAGGACAACTGTTTGTTTTTTTTAAACGTTTTGGGGTGCTGAAGCTGCATCTTTCGTTTTCGATAGTCGTCTGGTTACACCCTGTATATGGAGTTCTAATTAGAGAAAGTTGGTTGACGATGTTAAGGCTGCAATCGGTTTTGTCGAGTTACAAAAAATAGATGCTCAAACAATAGCTACTGAAATGAATGGAATCATCAATGCCTTAAACATCGATGTTAACAAATGCGTGGGACAGGGCTACGACGGATGTGCTACGATAGCGAGAAAAGATGGCGGTGTCCAAAAAATATATAGAGAAACGTTTGAAAAGAGTTTATATTTTCACTGCGCCTGCCACAAGCTAAACCTAGTAGTGAACGACTTAAATAATGTTCCTAAGATCCGAAACTGCATCGGAACTGTAAAAAGATACGATAAAAAATTTCAGGGAATCAGTTTTGCGTCAAAAATGTGCACCAAAAATACCACTGCTTTGTGAAACAAGGTGGTCGCATAAATACAAAAGTATTTCGAAGTTTAAAAACCATATTGTGGAAATTGTGGAAGGTTTGGAAAAGCTTTCACAGGAAGATCATTCTGGGACAAGAAAAGTAGCTTCCCAATTGTTGTCCGCAGTTGGACAAACCAAGCATATTCATATTGTCTTTATGCATTATAGACAAATACAATTCGCTGTTGCAACCCGTCACAAACACATTGCAGTCTAAAACCTTAGACGTAAGTAAGTGTGCAGAGCACATTAAAACCATAAAAACAGCAATTACGGAACATAGGCTTTCTGCCCAAGAAGGCGCTGAAGAGTAATTAATATGAGCTAATGAAATTGCTAAGGTTTTGAATCTTAAACTGCGTCTTCCAAGTACCGCAAGCCGCCAACATTATGGGGCAAATCATCCAGCTGGTTCGTTAACCGAATATTTTCGCCGATCGTTGTATGTGTTATTTGGATTTGGATTCATTATAATCCTCATTAGTGGCGAGATTCGGTAAAGAACATTCACCAGCGTTTGCTCTTTCATTGTTACACCCCTCTCGAATAATAAAAAATTACAGCTCCAAAATTTACCATACCATACGTCTCTGTATTTATTTATTTATTTATAATGGACCTCCGACAAGGAATATACCTTACATGCTAGTTTTTAACAAACAGAAATAACAAAGTGTTTTAATGCTTGTGCTTCCTCAATTATAGGGAAATCACAACATGCGTATTACAAAAATAAAAATAGGTACAATTAATATTGTTTACAAACAGCATAATATTATGTAGAAAAGGTAAAAATGGGAAAGAAATTAATAATATTATAAAATATAACAATAAGGTAAGCAAAAATTAGAAAATTTGTGGCAGTTACATATTTATCACACACATTAAAATTTATATTCAACACACTTATGTAAATATTTAAATTTAAACAGAAGGTAGGTACGTCAACAATTAAACATTTAATTGCACTATTGGATCTCAATTATTTTTTTTTAATTCGACCAGACTATTAGAAAAGATGTCTATGTCGACTGAAGGAAGTGAAATAGCCTCATACTCATGAGTCATCCTAGCAATTGGTGCTTGCTTCCCTAGATTTGTTCGGGCTCGTGGAACCTTAAATATAGGGCGAGGGTAACGTGGGATTTTAGTTGGAACACTTATGTCGATTTTGCTGAGGAGGTTTGGACAGTCAATATGGCCATGGAACAATTTATATCGGAATACTAGATCAGAAATTGTACGTCGGGCCTTCAGAGATGTAAGTTTGAAATGCGTTAGTTTATCCTCGTAAGTATATAAATTCTTAACGCCAAAACGAAAAGTTAGATGTCGAACTAGTCTCTTTTGGACTTGTTCTATTTTGTTGCTGTGTATTTTCTAGATTGGGTTCCATACCGTGCTGCAGTATTCCAGACGACTTCGTACGTAACTGTTGTATAAAATTATAGTGGTGAATGGCTTTTTAAATTCCCTGGAGGACCGCAGTACAAAACCTAAGGCCCGAAATGCTGAGTTAGTTATCTTATCATAATGATGTATGAAGTTGAGTTGACTGTCCAAATAAATACCTAAATCTCTGATAGTAGTTACTTCTTTTAATTTGTCTTCTCTAATGCGGTACTCGGATGGGATTTTTTGTGTTTTCTTGTGGTAACACTTAGTACTGTTTAAATACATTTTATCATCGAGACACCATTGGTTTAAATTATTCAAATCAGCTTGAAGTAAGCTTACATCTGATTCATTCATAATTTTACGAGTCAGTTTCAAGTCATCTGCGGTACGGTGTTGAATGCGGTACGGTGTTGAATGCGTGAATGCTTTCGAAATATCATTGATAAATATGTTAAAAAGTAATGGTTGAAAGTGAGAACCCTGTGGTACGCCGGATGTGGCAAAATATGGCTCGGACTGACTACCATTAATGGCCACTGAAGATGGCCTGTTGTTAAGGTAGGAGCTACACCAGCGCAAGGTTGACTTAGTGATACCAAGAGAATAAAGTTTATATAATAATAATGTATGATTAACCTTGTCAAATGCCTTCGAGAAGTCGGTATATATTGCGTCTACCGTGTATAATGTTGTTATGTATAATGCGTGTATAATGTTATTCAGATTTAATTTTAACAATTCATGGAAAAAAATAACTTTTTAGGCTGACATGGGATGAGCTTGAAATTAAAATTTGTAAATACTGATATCACAAACCATGCTATTGACAAAATCTACTTACTACCAAAAATAAAATTGAAGTGTCTGTTTGTAATATCAAATAACCCGTTTTTAGGGTTCTGTAGCCAAATGGCAAAAAAGGGAACCCTTAAATAGATTTGTCATGTCTGTCTGTCTGTCCGTCCGTATGTCACATCCACTTTTTTCCTAAAATATAAGATCTATACCTTTAAAACTTGGTAAGTAGATGTATTCTGTGAACCGCATTAATATTTTCACACAAAAATAGAAAAAAAAACAATAAATTTTGGGGGTTCCAACTTATAACTGAAAATGTTTTTTTCATCAAACCCATATGTGTATCTATAGATAGGTCTTCAAAAATTTTTGCCCCCTCCCCCCCTGTAACTTCTAAAATAAGCGAATGATAAAACTAAAAAAAAATTATGATGTACATTACCATGCAAACTTCCACTCAAAATTGGTTTGAACGAGATCTAGTAAGCAGTTTTTTTAATACATCATAAATCATCAACCGCAATTTACCTTTCATTCAATCAATACACTATTATTAAAAAATCAAAAGTTACAACGAACTTACTTGCTGCTACGGAATCTTGCATGGGCAAGTCCGATTTACTTGGCAGCTTTGTTACTATACGCACATCAAAGTATTTACGGTACTGACATCCAAAATAGATTATTATTTTGTCTGTCTATCTGTCTGTTTGTTCCGGGTAATCTTTGGAACGGCTAGACCGATTTTAACGGGACTTTCCCTGGCAGATGGCTGATGACATAAGGAGTAACTGATACTCGAGATTGACAACTATAACCGCGAGTAACACTGCGGGACCCGGCTAGTGTCAATTAAAATGCAACCTCAACTCGCAACTCCCTACCGAAGATTACCGAATAGAGCCGAGCGTTCTAAACTTGTACATGGTGTACAGGGATATCTAATTGTCAGACCATTCACTAAATATAAAGATATACACAACAAAGAGAATCAAGTGCAGCTGTCAATTGTTTTGGCAACGCAAAAACAAAATGTACAGGTTGCGTTGCAAACACGCCAAGCAAAACTTATTGAAGAGAACAGAAATACGTTACAACCTATAGTTAATACAATAATTTTTTGCGGTACTCACGATTTGCCATTGTGAGGAAAAAAACGATGAAGGCGTTTTTCAAGATTTGTTAAAACTAAAAATTGATTCTGGTGATGAACTCAGTTAGACTCAGCTAGTGTCAATTAAAATGCAACCTCAACTCGCAACTCCCTACCGAAGAATACCGAAAACAGCCGAGCGTTCTAACGCTCGGCTAAGTTCGGTACATATTTTTCGTCCGCCATCGTCGCGCGCGGTTTATTGGCAATTGCACCGTGCATTTTGCCAGTGTCTACTGCGCGGTTTATTTAAAAGTTAGAGCATAAGGCCCCTTTACACTTTGAATAGTAATTAGGCGAGTTCATACATCTTATGAGAGATTTCCAGACGGGGACTGCCCCCCCCCCCCCTGGGTACGCCCATGCTTAAGCGTGTAATCCTCTCATTATTTAAAACTCTCTGGTAGGCAGCCGTGATGACTAGCATCAGATAGGTGGTGACGGTTCGGGTACCTTTCACGGCAAATATGTAAGGCCCATGATGCATTTCCGCGGGCTTCACCATAGCACATATTAATCATTTGTCCGTATTCCCTCGCACTAAACATTATTAATAATCACTCACTGTTATAATAAAAGTACCTATTCTAACTTAACACAAATTAGGTAAAAAGAGAATAAAAAACGAAAAAAACACTTAATAAACTTACTATACCTACTAAGAAAGGGAAAATTACAACACAATTATCGACTAGTCTATTCTAACAGTATCTAATAAGACCTTGTCCGCACTGCGATATTTTACTTTGAGAGTTTGATAGCCTTTTGTGAAAAATTTTTTATGGAAACCTAAGGGGTCAACTATTTTAAAAAAATGCGCAGTTAATGCAGTTTACAAAATGGTATAACACATAACATTATTATTATGCCACGATACATACTGCAATCCCTCTACACGTAGTTATGATTGGTGCTTGCATAGCTATTGATATACAACTTCATCGCAAATTCATAAGAAAGTCATTTGAGCAATCTTAATCATTGAAAATAGAACTACAAGGAACTCGAGCAAAAGGAAAATCAACCCCACCTCAATTTATCGCTAAATAATCGGTGGTGGCTGTTCTGCGGGGGGAGGTTTTACGTATCCCTAATCGCTTCACGGGATACTTGAAGACCATGACGCGTATCCCTTAATATTTTACATGGAAACCGAGGTCCTTAAGTGCGGATTGTCTAAAAGTGCAACATGATGACAACATTTTACATACATATGTATAGAACTATTTTTTTATATTCAGATTCATTCCTGTTTCACACTTCGAGACGGAATCACTTGCACATGTTTAGTTGTAGTTATTAGTAATGCAAAATGAGTTAATAATTAAATTTAATTAAATATAAAATCAAGTAAGTTTCTTTTGGAATCCTCTGGCAAAAAACGTAATTAGTTCGTAAACATTTATTTTCATAAACAAACAACTGTTAAGAGCAAAATGTATCGTTTCGTTTTTAAATAGTATTAAACTAATAGCATATAATGTCTGTTTGTATAAACAAAAGAAAACAAGTTACAGTAAAGGGCATATTGTATCTGTAATACAGAAAAAAAAAATCACAAGAGACAGAAAATTTTAAAACGATTCAAGACAAAGGGACTATAGAAAAAGTATAATGTTTCTATAACACAAACTCGGATGATGTCATGCTTAACTTTACATAATACTTACGATATCCAAGGTTCTCGCAATTTGATGATGCAATCGAATTATCTACAAGGAATACGAGGATCACAGCTATTACAGCTTTGCACGTCCACATGTTAAACACAATTGAACAGGAATATTCCAGAAACACAAGTTTTATATAGGTACACAAGTAGTAACAGTGACTAATTAACCAATAATTGATTATTTGACTGCCGTGTTGGTCTAGTGGTTAGCGTATGCGGCTGCTGATCAAGAGGTCTCGGGTTCGATTCCCGGGTCAGACCAAATATTTGTGTGATCCACAAATATTTGTTTCGGAGTCTGGGTGTTTTTCTATGTATAATATGTATGTATTAACAAAAAAAAAAAGTATGTTTAAGTATTCATATCAGTTGTTTAGTACCCATAACACAAGCTCTGCTTACTTTGGGACTAGATGATGTTGTGTGTAAGTTGTCCAAATATTTATTATTTATTTATTTAATAATGAATAAATCCCGAAATATAATTCTTCATTGCCGTGTGCTTTACGGAAAACGTTATATATGTTATATAAATTTATTTCTATGTTTCCTGATACACATACTTTATTTTCTCAATTCTATAAAAAGTTTTCAAACATTCCAAGGACTAAAACTTTTGTAAAAGTTGATGGTGGTATCCTGGCAGTATACAGTGTACATAAATATGTAACACATTTTATGAATAGATGTGTGATGGCGTAGTTTCTTTAAAGGACAGTTGGTTTTATAAAATAAATATTTAAGAGATAATGTTTTACTACAAAATAGTAAAATAATAAGACGTTTCGTGTGGACAAAAGTGTTGTCAAAAAAACAAGCAACAGACATAATACAGACATAACGAAGTGCTGTTAATTGACTTTCCCAAATTAAAGTGTTTTTCCATGTAATCAAAACTGTATTTTTTTTAAAACCAAACCGCGATTATCCGCGTAACATTACGATATCGCAGTTAGGGCCACCACAGTCTAGCTACTTTTAGCATCGGCGATCGGCAACTAGTCGCTTTTTAGAAGCTAAATACGGCGACCGAACGCTCCACACCGCACACTTAAAAGCATGACGCGGCGATCGAGTCGCTTTTTAGAAGCGCGACACAGCAGCTGAACGCTACTCTCCGCACTATTTCGGATGCCGGTAGCAGCGACTTGGCATCTGAGCAGTCGCTAAAACGCGCGTTTCCGTTACCGCGATCGAACGCAGGAAGTCGCTAAAACGCGATGCAGCATCGATGCAGTCGCCAAATCGCCGATCGCCGATGCTAAAAGTAGCTAGTCTGCGGTGGCCCTTACTGCCGAAAAAATCAGTAACTGCGATTCAACATAAATTATTTGATTTCAAACAAAACAATTTATCTATTAATGACTTTGGACAGCAACTTTCAGAGATGTTTGTTGACCCCACTATTTCACAGGCTGGAGGCAATAAACATGCTTTTAGTATCCTAAGACCATTAAATGAAAAACAAGCCATAAAATGTTTCGCGGATGGCTTAAGAAACCGAAGACTAAGCACCGTGATTACAGCAAGAAACTACAACACTCTCAAAGATGCCATACAAGCAGCTGTAGACGACGACACTACGTCTCCCTCTAGCTCCACTAATATAATGTACTTCAATCGCTTTAATCGTTATTGTAATAACAATTCCAGAAGTTTCGAGAGTCGGCGAGGCCTAAGAGTAAGAGCGAGAGGTACGTCATTCACAGATGCAGGTCATAGTGGCTGGCAACAGCAGCGCGGTGCACCCCAGGGCGAGCAGCAAAGCACATCTCACAGCTGGAGATGCCGCCAGGCTACGGGTCGTGGAGCCCGACGACCATTTTCCAGAGGTATGAATAGGTCTTATTATAATATGGACCAACAACCCCACATACATACTTTGACAAATTCAGATTCTCAAAATGTTCAAATTTCTGAAGAGAATAATCAGTTTTTTCGGGACGAATGAGTAATTTTTTCAATAAATGATTCTTATAGCATTAAGTTATTAGGTCAGAATAATGTTTCGTACAGTTTGTTAATTAATACGGGAGCATCAATATCAGCATTCAAACTTAGTCACGTATTAGAACAAAACATTCCAATCCATAAACAGAACATTATTGTCATCGGAATAGGAGGCAAAGTTCAATCAATAGGATATGTTTATCTAAACTTTTTCTGTAGAAAGCAAGTGCTGACACATAAGTTTTATGTTTTCGATTCTTTACCATGTAAGACAAGTGGCATAATTGGGCATGACTTGTTAAACAAATATAAATCGGTTTTGAACTTTGGTAACAAATCTTTATTACTATGGAATAACAAAATGAATATAACAATTCCTTTACACTATATTAAGAAAAGTATAACGATACCAGCTAGGAGCGAATCGATGCATTTTATAAATACGTCAGGAAATGAGGAAACTGTTATTTGTTCGTCAGAATTGAAACAAGGGGTCTTTATAGCTAGTGCTTTAGTAACACCAGTGAATGGAACTATACCAATTCGCATACTTAATACAACTGATACCGATTTGACCTTAGATAAAATTGATCCAGTTATTCAAAAAGCAACTAATTTTAATATTTCGATACCTCCCACGTAAGTTGTTGTATGCCACAAAAATGACTTTTTTCGTTTTTACTAAAACTATCCTAATTTTGCATTATTCCATGCATTCAAAGTTAAAAAATAACCAAAATACGTTTTTTTAGGGATTTGCCAGTCGTATAATGTTGTAACTTTCGAACGAGAACGGACTACAGCATTGTATGGACCTTTGCAATAGTTTACGCGGGGTGAGTGGAGGGAAGAATTACGCGCCCGCGGCTCGTATTGGACACATACAACATACTACGCCGGACTTTCAACCGGCCGCACGCATGTAGGAACCTTTTAAGTTTTTTCAAAGTAATATATGTACGTAATTAAATTACTTCAAATATAAACTATTAATTGTACAAGTATAATAACAAGAGCGCGTAGACTATGTGATATGGTCAATAATACGAGTACACAAAATAGAAACTCCGAGACACCCATTGAAAATAACAATGTTTCATTTGATGAAATACAACTAAACAGTTTTCATGATTCAAGTCTCTGAAATTTTACAGTATATTTATTTTTGTAATATTTTATTAGTATTAGTACGGTTACTGTTAGTCTTTTGTGGTGAACCTAAAATGTTGTATAGACTACTTACAACAGTATACGTCGTTAAGCATTTATTAAATGTTGTATGTAATACATAAAACATTTTACGTTTAAATAAAAATAAAAATATTATTGTACGTGATAGATACAACATTTTACTTCGGGAGTTCTTATACAAAACTTTGTTGTATGGTGACATGCTATATTTTACTTTGCTATTCCGTTTTTTTTTACTTAAATTCGAAGTTGTATGTCAAAAGTCTTTTCTAAAATTGTATCTTGCTACATATAAAATGCTTTGCCCTGGATGACCGACTTAGTCCCGTATTACAGAACGTCACTCAATCCTGAAGCATAACTTAAAACTGGTTTCAAAAAATGAAATGGCATGAATCTACTTTTAAGTAATGCTTGAGTATTAAGTGATGTTTTGTAATACGGGCCTTTATGATCTACCAACGCAGGTTACACAGCCTAAACAGCTGGTCCTGCTATGCTATTCTCACTACGAGGTGCTCGTCGTCGAGACAGAGCCTTGCAATAGTGTCGCGACTTTTTTGTCGCTGAGGCAGCCCCACACAAGGCTTGTATCCTTAGAGAATAGCACTATTGGAGAGGTAAAAGCTGTATGTGTTCCTAATACGATGTAGGCATCTGATAAGAAAGGATTTCCCGAAATTCCCAAGAGATTAGGAATTACCTGGGTTGCAATCAAATTAAAACGATAATACTGTTTCAGAGTCACCATTACCAATAAGTTTTAATAAATCTGAAATGAATGAGTTAGTAAATATAATAGATGAAAACATCTTTGAGAACTTAGAAGTAGCAACAGATTCTGATACTGCAAATCTTGAGACACCGCACCCTTCCCCTTCTTGTAGTATCAACCACTTGGACTACGACTGTGATAATGGTTTCTGCCCATAATATTTACAAAAAGAAAATTTATCAGCATTCGATACTTCACTTCAACCCTCACCAGCATGTATTGTCCATCAAGGAAAGATAAAGGCAATGTAAGAAAAAGGCATTTTAAAGAAAGGATAGATAATAAAAGAAAGTGTTTACGTAATTTGGGATAAGAATATATGTCCAGAAAAGGTAAAAGTAGCAAGTAGCAAGATGGGCCCACCATGTCGCTGCCGCAATAAGTGCTTTGACAAATTAAGCGAAGAAGATTTTTCAGAGTTTTTGGAGCTTAGGTGATATGTAAAAGCAATGGATGTAGAGTTTATACAGATACAGTTTCAAGACGTAAGTACACGTTAAAATACTCAATACCAGTAGGTCATAGCAAAGATCATAATAATATTAATTATGTGGATGTGTGCAAAAAATACTTTGTCAGTGATCAGGTAATTTATAAGGCTCTAGAAAAGATGGATACGACAACGATAGAGTACTAGACCCAGATCAAAGAGGAAGAAAAAAAATTCAAACCATCCTGTAAAAAAAACAGTTTCTATTATAACCAGTGTGTGTGATCACATTAAGAGCGTGCAGCCGGATGAGTCACATTATACGAGGCAAAGGTCAAACAAGCTATATTTGGATGAAGATTTGAATTTTCTTAAATTATTTGAAATGTACAATGAATGGCTTCAGGCTAACACATATGACACCCTAAGGTTGACTGGTAGAGAATACCTTGGGCATTAAGTCCGCCGTTGTACAAAGTGCATAAAGAAATAAATAAATACTTTATTAAATATAACGAGAAAGCTGAAACCGAAAGTCAATATAGAGATGTTGTAAATGAAAATTTCGCTCAGTTTTTACGTGCCTAATAAAGAGCAATGCGATCAATGTTACATTTTTAGAAATACAGACATACTGAAATCCTGAACAGCAAATATTTTACCCATAATAGAAGCTCCGCTCGGAGAGCTCGTAAAGCCGTCGGTCCCGGTTGTCATGAACATCTATGGCAATCGTTATTGGGAAGTCAGTGCCCTCAAATATACTGACAACTAGTTCAATCTTCGAATTTCAGTTCGCCCTTAGGGTTGCGGAGGTCCGATGCCACTCGCTACGTGGAAAAACTGAAATTCAAGTGAAACCGGTTGAACTAGTAGCCGACTCCAAATAAAATTGGGAATAAGGCTAGGAAGATGAATAGAAGCTACGCTTAGTTTGGGACTAGATGATGTGTGTAAGATGTCCGAATTATTTATTATTTATTTATTTTACTGTCATTATTGTTATTCTAAAAATAACGATAGTTTTCACTGATATAAGGCTCCAATGAAACTAAAAACTAGCTATATATAATTGAAAGTAACTCAACCGTTTTTAAATATGTATCAATGCGAAAATAATATTTTCTTATTCCTATTATAAATATAAAATTAAAGAAGTTTATTCTTGATAATGTCTTTTTATTTTCTAGTACAATATTTGTTTACTTAGAATAATGCAAACCAATTTTTTTAACCGATGTAATTGATATTGTTACTTACAGTGGAATGAAACTTATATTTTTCAATGTATACAGTTGTAAGTACTATAAACAACAACAGACGAAATCTAAACTCCGCGGTAAAATGTTGTAAGTATGAGATACGACAACTGTCGCAGCCTGTACTCCGCAGTAAAATGTTGTATGAACAATATCTCAGAAAATATACATAATTTATTATTTATCTTTCAACATAATCAATAAAACTAAAAATTACATTAATATACCAAATTTTACAATAATACATTAATAAATGCAGTTTTTAGTCCAATTGGAATGTTTAAAATGCTCTACTGTAAAATTCCAGTTTTGGGGATACAACAACTTACGTGGTAGGTATCGATTTGTTCATTTGAAAAAACAAATAATGATGCGAAACGAGTTAAAAAGTTGTTCACAGTTTTGAATATAAATGATCTTAATAAAGAAGAACAGGCCTCAATTGAGAAAATGTGCGCGAAATACTCTGATATCTTTTATCTCGAAGGCGATAAGTTGTCCACAAGTGACATATATATACTCACAACATTTACTTAAAGACTAACGTTTCACCAGTGTACACTAAGCCTTATAGACTTCCAGTATCATAGAAGAAGGAAATAAATAAGCAAAACAAAAGTACATTGAACAAGGCATTGTAGAACCATGTAACAGTGAATGGTCTAGTCCTGTTCTTCTGGCGCCTAAAAAATCAGATTCAAATGGGGAAAAGAAATGGCGGTTAGTCATCGATTATCGCAAACTTAATAACAGTGTTCAAGATGATAAATTTCCTCTGCCTAATATCTCAGAAATATTAGACTCTTTATCAAATTGTGTTTATTTTAGTCATTTGGATTTAAACCAAGGATTTTACAACGTAAATTTAGATAAAGATAGTAGAAAATATACAGCTTTTAACTCAGGTCAGTTTCAGATGACACGCATGCCCATGGGTCTCAAAACAAGTCCCAGTTAATTATCTCGTATGATGACAATGGCTATGTCTGGTCTTACATATGAAAAATGTCTAGTATATCTTGATGATCTTATAGTACTAGGACGATCACTTTTTGATCATAATAAAAACCTAACTGACGTTTTTGAGTGACTACGAAAAGTGAACCTCAAATTAAATCCATCCAAATGTAACTTTTTAAGAAAAGAAATGCTGTATTTAGGCCACGTAATTTCAAGTGAAGGTGTTTTACCTGATCCGGCCAAAATTGAAATTATAAAGTTTTGTAGCTTTTGCTAACTACTATCGTAAATTTATTAAAAATATTGCAGAAAAATCTTATGATCTTAATATGCTTAGTAGAAAAAATGTTAAATTTAAATGTGATGAAAACTGTCAAAAATCATTTGATACATTAAAATCAAGCATGATGCAACCACCAGTTCTTCAATATCCAGATTTTTCGAGAAATAATGAGTTTTTGTTGCAAACTGACGCTCCAAATTATGCTGTTGGCGCTATTTTATTAAACATAGATAAACGCCCCATTGCCTATGCTAGTAGGAATCTTAATAAAGCCGAAAAGAACGATCCCACAATAAAAAAGAGCTTTTAGCGATAGTATGGGCAGTAAAACACTTTAGACCGTATCTTTATGGTAGCACTTTTAAAATATTGACTGATCACAAACCATTGATTTACTCATTCAATCTTAAGGATCCGTCAAGTCGATTACTTAAATTCAAACTTATTCTAGAGGAATACGATTATGAGATCGAGTATGTTAAGGGTAGAGAAAATGTGGCTGCAGACGCATTATCTCGACTTACAATAACATCGAAAGAGCTACAAGAAATGAATGAACACATTTTGTGCTATGACCCGAGCCCAGCGTCGAAAACACACTATATACATTAACCCAGCTTCTCGATAGCAAATTACTCGAGGTAAACGAATTAAACGTAGGTGAAATCTATTTCTTAAAAAATAATATTAATAAATTGTTTGTAGAGAAATTAGCAAGTGAAATACAACATAATGAAGATTGGTCCGGACCGAGATTAGTAATTTTAAAGGATAATATTAGAATAATCGATAATGATAAAAAGGTAGTACTTAATGATTTCCATCTTCTGCCCACGAGTGGCCACGCGGGTATTAGACGAATGGTAAATAATATTCGCAAGTATTATTTCATGCCTGGACTTGAGAAAGATGTTAAAAACTACGTAAAAAAGTGTCCAGATTGCCAGAAACAAAAATATACGGTTCAAGTGAAAGAACCTATGGTTATCGAGTACGACTCGTGACGCGACCGAGAGCACGTGCTTTTTTGACCGCTCCTACTTTTGAAAATTCTTTTAAGTGGGTTTTTCTTAAGCTATCGCGTTGATTTTGGTATCCAGAGCTTCGTCTCGCCGCGCTCCATCCAGTGGATTAAATTGTAGTAGCCGCGCGAGTGTCTCTAAAGTAATATTCCCAAAAAACAAAGTTTTTAAAGGTTAAAACCCAAAAAAGTTTCACATTTATCGTAGTAACATAGTGATTATAAAAGTGACAGTGCTGAAAAAGGTGTTGGGGTGTGGGCCGCATAGGTGCCCACCTGCTGCCATCTTCAAATCCATCCGGACGCACATTGTTTTCCCGGAAATTCCGGAAAACTATAAACCACATGGCCACGTGGTCCCTGAAGGAGGCAAGCTAGAAATCTGCAAATTTGGAGGTTCAAGGATCTCGTCGACATCTTTTCCCGCAGAGAGAAAAAAATTTCGTGAGTCAGAAAAATAATTATAAACAGTTAAACTTTGACACTTTGTAACTTAAGACTCGAGAAAAAATTCGAAAATCTGCAACTGCTGTTTCCTGCGTGCTTCTTTGAAGATTAGACCTACAAGTTTTGAAAGAAATTGGACTTATAAAATTTCAATAATAATTAAAAAACCAAAAATTTTATATATATATTTTTTTTATAAGTTAGAGTTAGGATATTTTTTAAGTAGTATAAAAATAAGATAGGTAGTGATTTTACATTATTTATAAAGTTTTTTCTAGATTTTTATCGCGTGTCAGTGCGGAGATATAGAATTTTTAGTGTTTTTTCTAAATAAATTTTAAATAGGTAAAAATTCTTTGATTCTGACAGCGGGGATAGCTTCACTGAGTCATTTTGGACATTTAAAAGCCCAAACTCGGTGTTCCTAGCGTTGGAATTTAAGAATTTTGTAAAATCCGACATTTTGGTTTTTTGGTTTCAAATTTTCAATCAGTTATATCTCCGAGCTGGTAACTCGCAACGAGTCGGGACTTTGGGTGCTGAGTGTCCTGAGGGTTGGTCTAGGGGTTTAGAAGGGTTTTGCCAAATTGGACCCAAAAAATTTTTCAGGCCTGAAACCCTACTTAAAAGATAGCCGGGACAAAGCCGATCTGTCCACAAAAAACCCAGTCTCTCTCCGACTAAGGGTTGCGAAGATACGGACTTTCAAAGTTGAAGTTTGACAGTTCGGCAGCCATCTTGTTTTTGCAAAAACAGCCATAACTCAGCAACCAAACAAGCTAGGAACTTGCGATTTTCACAGAAGTGATCTAGAGGTTTCAGATTATCTCTTCCTGAAATTTCAGGGAGATAGAACTGAAAAAATTTTGAAGCGCTGAAAACAACTTTAGTGTGTAAAGCGGCTCGGGGCAACAAAAACAAGCCCAAACTTGGGCGGTCTAGTGTAAGTAGTTCCTAAGATATAACGAAGCAAAGATCGGCGCGCCGGTTCCTGAAAAATTTTGAAAACCTTATATCTTCGGAACGAGTGGTCCCAGCGAGCCGGCGTTTTCGTATTTATCCTTAGCGGCATCTATAGCACGCAAACAGGTGGTTTTTAGAGAAATCGCGAGCTAAAAATTTTTTGGGGTCAATTCGACCACCGGAGGGTAGATCTTGAAAAATTAAGCCAGAAGAACCCAAACACGGGATAAATCGGTCTATCGGTTCCGGAGATACAGAGGAGTAACCATTTTGCGGCAGCCATCTTGGATTGTAACCGCAATTTTTCAACCCCCATATCTCCGTACCCCTTTGGAGTAGTGATACCGTGTTTGGGGTCATTGTAAAAGGCTCGGCGGGGGCTATTAGTTGGGTGACACTCCAGGACTCTACATAGAGCCTGGAAGGATTTAGTAGCTAACATCGAAGTTTCTTGACATTTTAACTCCGGAATTTATTATACCAGTGTATATTGACCTGCGTAACCCGCTAGCCTAAACTGAAGCTTGGCTCTACATAGAGTCGAATTTTAATTTTAAGTCTTATTTTGTATTATATTTTATAACTTTACTAGCTGACCCCGCGAACTTCGTACCGCGTAACAGTCGATTCAACATTACTCAATTGTTTTGCCTTCTCGGAACCCCTCCAATAAAACTTAAACTTTATGGTATGGTATTAAAGTTCAAATTGACTTTTCAGTATTATTACGAATCTTTTGTATGGCAATATAGAAAAGTGTTGTTTTGAGACTTTTTCAGTCAACTTTTAAAATTTTTCTCTCCGTAAGAACCATCCTCGTACTTCAAGGAATGTTATAAAAAAAGAATTAGTGAAATCGGTCCAGCCGTTCACGCGTGATGCCGTGACCAAGGAAAACGGGTTTCATTTTTAGGGTTCCGTAGCCAAATGGCAAAAAACGGAACCCTTATAAATTCGTCAAGTCTGTCTGTCTGTCTGTCTGTCTGTCCGTCCGTATGTCACAGCCAATTATTTCCGAAACTATAAGAGCTATACTGTTGAAATTTGGTCAGTCGATGTATTCTGTGAACCGCATTAAGATTTTTACATAAAAAAGAAAAAAAACAATAAATTTTGGGGGTCTCCATACTTGGAACTGAAACTCAAAAATTTTTTTTTCATCAAACCTATACGTGTGTATCTATGGATAGGTGTTCAAAAATGATGTTGAGGTTTCTAATATCATTTTTTTCTAAACTGAATAGTTTGCGCGAGAGACACTTCCAAAGTGGAAAAATGTGTGTCCCCCCCCCTCTAACTTCTAAAATAACAGAGTGATAAAACTAAAAAAAATATATGTTGTACATTAACATGCAAACTACCAACGAAAATTGGTTTGAACGAGATCTAGTGAGTAGTTTTTTTTTAATCCCTACTTAATATTATAAATGCGAAAGTCCCTCTGTCTGTCTGTCTGTTACGCTTTCACGCCTAAACCACTGCACCGATTTTGATGAAATTCGGTATGATGATAGAACTGAACTTGGGAAAGGACATAGGCTACTTTTTACTGCAATAATCGAGATACAAAGACCAAAGCTAGGTGATTATAAAAATATGTACATAAATCGAAGATGTCAAAATGTATCACTGTTTACCTCCTGTCAAAACTTCACAGGTTGCTAGGAATAACACACTTGCATGGCAACCATAATGATAGTTTGTAAATGACATATAGACCAGTAGACCAGAGTAGATAATTTTTGAAAACAAATAAAATATAGTAGGATGAAACGTATTGGAAAAGGAGGAGAATATTATAAAAATGAAAGGAAAAATAATTTACGGGCGATCTGAGGTCGGGAAGGGGTAGGGGGGGGAGGTTTTCGGGTCCTTTAACCGGGGCGTGAAAAAGCATCTCACTAAGCCGCCATAGTGTGGGCCGCCATACATTATTGTCCGCATTCGCAGCAAGTGTGGTAGCCCCGACTCTTGGATTCTGCTCATGCCTTTCATCAGGCAGGGTAGAGTCAGATTGGATGGCTAAATATATACAACAAAGGGTAAAAAACGGTTTATCTCGATTTCCGGCAAAACTACAAGGAAAAAAGTTAAATGGCAAAGTTGTAGGTAATTAAAAGATCTACAACTTTTTAGGGTTCCGAAGTTTATGACTTCGAACCCTTATAGATATGTCATGTCCGTCTGTCCTTCCGTCCGTCCGTCCGTCCTCGACTTATCGTCCAAACAGTAAGTGCTAGAAAGATGAAACTTTGCATGAATATGTATTGTAATTACGTCGACAAAGTGCTACAATAAAATTATGAAATATATTTTTATTTAGGGTACCTCCCCTACACGTAAAGTGGAGATGTTTTTTTTTCTCACGGCTACCCCATCATGTAGGGTATCATTATATAGGTCTTTTAAAAACATTAAGGGGTTGTTAAGACGATTTTTTGATTTAGGTATCCGTTTGCGAGAAATTCCACTTTAAAGGCCACTTTTTTGTAAAAACAGGCCGTCCCGCCCGCCGAAAAATTTGTGATAATGATCCATATAATGAACTTTAAATGAAAACTATAACGAATTAGATGACTTTGTCAGTTCAGGAGTTATAGAGGCTTAACTTTTACAATGCGCTTACTTGGAAAAGTCATACAAAATCAACGCATTAATACGTAAACATAACAATTATCCATTGGATACGATTTCTAATCCACGTACCATTATGGGTGACTGAGGAACCCTTTCCTGTGCGTGGCCTGACACGCACTTGGCCGATTTTATATATATAGATAACTGACCCCGGAGGTTACATACCTTTGCTTGCTTGCTTTCTTTGCTTTGCTTTGACATATTATTAATTTAGACCCTAGACAACTCAGACAGAGGACCAAGTAAAGTCCTCTCAATACTGACAAGAGTGAAGACACTGTCTAGAACGCGGACAGAAACGAGACAACCGTAGACACAACATAACTCTAAACACATATATTATAACACATACACCCTGGGTGAAACACACAGTAACACATAACACAAAACACTATACACAACACTACACACAAAACATCGACACAAAGGACAATTTTTTTTTTAATTTCTAGGGCCATTGTCGAAGTCGAGCGCTGATACCGGTCGTGGAGCGGGCCTGTACGTATGAGACAAATCTATTTTATTTAGATTGAATTTCCTTTACTACGTGTTTACAACTTATACAAACTTACAAAATACTCTCTTTTAATATTCTAAATTAAATTTTAATTTTAATTGTAATTTTATTTAATATTTTATCTAAAACTATTAATTTGATTTTTGACTTTATACATAAGATGTGCACCTCACCATGTTCGGCATCAGGACCCCCATTAACCCTAGATAGATAACCATATTTCACTATACACTAAAGATAACCATACGTCGATTCGATGTGCAAATGTTTAAGTGAGCATATTTTGGATTAAGTGTATACTAGGTTTATGAATGGGATATTATGTCTTCATGTATATAATTGTTTTATGAGTAAATGAAAAACATTGGAGTTTATTCTTATTTTTAATATTTAAAAAAAATAAAGAACAAAACAAGATACTTCTCACTTTACAAAACTTAAGCATTTAAGAATCTCTCTGTCAGTCCTATAATTTTTCATTTTGACTTTTCAAACTTAACTTTTTGTAATCTCTTTACCATAACAAACAGTAGTGTATATTAATTTTTATTAATTTTGGCCTCAAATGCACCTAGGTCAGGCGCTGGACTTGTGCTCTCCACAAATGGGATTCTTGCAGCTGTCGCACATTGTCTTTGTCATCCTTCGAATTTTTGATGGACAAAAGGCACAATACTTTCTTTTCTTTGGCTCAGGTTCACCTTCAGGTTCTGTGGGGGGTGTGGATGTGTGGGAGTCCATATTTATTGGGTTTGTTAGGAATATACATTCGAAAAGGGCAACGACCCCGGAAACATAATAGCGTTTCGTCAATGGTCACATAAGGTCAGGGAATATAATTGGATCGGTAGTGGTATACAAAGATCTCCCATATTTTTCTGATTGGTACAAATGTATAGTCCTCAGTTCAGGTCGCAAAGATTAATCATCCATTCTCAAACACCTTATCAAAAATTGAATCTATCTCTACTCGTGGCAGAACCATATCTGTTTCCTGAATACAAACAATCAAATAACTTATCTGTAGTCAAATGATTGTCTTTTATAGCAGCTAGCTGTTAGTGTCAGTATGCCGAAAAGAGCCCGAATTTCTTCACAATTAGTAGGTTTTTGAATTTTGAGCTGGATTTCAGCGATGGTTCATTTTGTTATCTTCTCCACAACGTCATCAGTAATAAATATACCAAAACTTTTTTCATCCGAGTGGGGCCCCCAGACGTCCGTATAATATTAGTAGATGAAACTCTGTCACTTGTTCTACCTTTAGTGGCCGTCCAACGATGATCGTTTTTGCCTCTAAGAATTTGACGCTGTGGCATAATAATATAACTCGGCATACTTGGTGAAGCAGTTTCAAGACTTTCAGGGTCATTTTCAGACACATCTTAAGAAACCACTGGTAGACTCATCGCATAGTCTTCGACATCACTCTGTACTTTATCCTCTAATAAACAGGTAGTCTTCAGTTTCACTTTCCGACCCCTAAATCTCTTCATCACTCGTTTCATGCAATAACCGTCTAATTTCTGCATCGTTTATATGAATTTGACACGGCATCATATATTTTTATCGTGGCCTTTAACAAGTAAAAAGACTAATAAAAAATATGCCCATTAATTTTCAAAAAAGTCGCAAGAACACATGTTCCAAAAACTGGCACTAAAGATAACCATACGTCACTTCGACGTACGGTAGGTAAATATTTACGAAAGTGTTACATTTACCAAAGAGATACGGGTGTGTCCTGCAAGCTCCGATGGCCGAAGGAGTTGGCAGAAAGGGCCAGTTTAGTGACGCGAAAAATCAACGAGTTAGATCGATTTTTCAAAATCGAGTACGTCGTTTCGACGTAGGTTATCTATCTAGGGTTAAAGGACCGAGTTCTTCACCACAAAAGCCGGAAACAACACCTTCCGGTGAAAACACTAGCCCTGTGGTTGTCAATCCGACAAAACCGGTCAGGCGGAGCGTAGACGAGCTGGAGCTCCGTGAGCCACCCAGCGAAAGGATATAAAACCTGCATCCCTTTCGCAAAGACCCAAAGAGGGACTCTCGGAACGGTTCCTGTTAACTGTTCCAGTAGCTCAAAAACGCGTCATCGTAGCCACCCAGTGCTGCGAGATGATAAAGGAACAATTATGTATGTCAAAAAAAATGAAGAAAGAAATAAGAAAGGAGATAGAAAGTAGGGTTGATCTACTTGAAAAAATAATCAAGGCATACGAGGAGTATAGAAGGAAAGCAGCTAAGGGACAAAGTACGAGAGCTCCTGATGCTGGAGACTTTAATTTAAGTACAGGAAATGACATCCTTAGAAAAATGGAAGAAAATGAAAGGCTACTGAAAGAAAATGGTAGAATGATAGGGGAGTTAAAGGAAAGGATTGAAAAACAGGACGAAAGGGAAATAGAGAGAGAGCGGAAAGGTCAGACAACCTATGACGCAGCGGTGGTGGGCTCTTCAAGTGCGCAGTCCCAGGAACGGATGACGCTACACTCAGTGGTGGTTACATCTAAGAACGAGAATGACACAGGAGACCAAGTAATAGAAAGACTAAGGAAAGTTGCCAACGAGGATGAAGGATGCGTGAAAGTAGAGAAACTGAGAAAGGCCAAGGAAGGAGAAGAGTTATCATAGGCTATAAGACAGAGGAAGAAAGGAATAGGGCACAAAAACGGTTGCTGGAAAAGGAGAAAACCCTTACGGTAGAGGAAATTAAAAACAAAGACCCTCTACTAATTATGTACGGTGTTCTCAAGATGCACAAAGACGAGGACCTCATCAATGCCGTAAGGACAAGAAACAAGGAGATTTTCCGGAATCTGATCCCAGAACAAAACAGGGTATCTATCATATACAGGAAAAATGCGAGGAATCCTCACACGTGTCACGTGGTGCTCAGGCTCTCCCCGGAGGTTTGGACCCGCACCCTGGACATTGGGAGATTACATGTCGATCTGCAACCGGTCAGGGTGGCGGATCAGTCTCCCTTAGTACAATGCTCCCTATGTAGACATAGCAGAAAGTTCTGCACCACTACCGAACCAAAGTGCAGTCACTGTGGCGGACTCCATCTGAGAGTCGATTGCCCGGACTACGCTGTCGGTGCGGAACCAAACTTCTGCAACTGCCAGAGGGAGAAGCTGAGCAGCACTGGGCACAATGTCCTTAGCAACTCGTGCCTAGTCAGAATGAGGTGGGATACTATAGCGAGAGCCACCACACAATACCAGTGCTGAAATTGTCCCGATGAATGAGACCCCATACAGAGTGCTGCAAGCGAACCTTCAGAGGCGAAAGCTCGCAACGGATGAGCTTATGATCGAAGCCTCCAAACGTAAAGCCGCGATCGCCCTGATACAGGAGCCTTATGTGGGGACGATAAGAAGAATGAAGGGATACCGGGGCGTAAGGGTCTTCCTGAACACTGAACATGGAGAAGGGACTGTAAAAGCGGCAATCGTCATTTTGACCCAAATCTGGACATCGTGCAATACCCGCAACTCACCACCGACAACATCGTGGTGGTAAGAGTCCGAACCAGTGCCTGGAAGATCACGCTGGTGTCGCTCTACTTCGAACCGGATGAACCCATAAGGCCCTACCTGGAGCACATAAAAAAGATAGGGCGCAAGTTAGGCTCCGAGCGGTTCATCATAGGAGGAGACGCTAATGCGAAAAGCACCTGGTGGGGTAGTAGACTTGAGGATCGTAGGGGAGAGGAGCTCAGCGGTGTGCTCGGGGAAATGGACCTCCATGTCCTGAATAGTGGAAACATTCCGACCTTCGACACTGTGAGGGGTGGGTTGAAGGCTGGAGGGTCGACGTGGGTCTTGTTAGCTCGGACCACAACGGCATAGTGTTTGACATCCGTCTGAATAGGGCCAAAGGCATTAAAATAGACCGTACAACCCGCATTTATAACACCAAGCGGGCAAACTGGGGCGACTTTAAGTCTCGGCTGACCCGACTTGTCTCGGAAAATAACATCAAAGTTAACGATGTAACTAACCCTCAAGAAATCGAATATATCAGCGAGGAGTACACGGGATTGGTCGGGGAAGCATGTGACGGGAGTATCCTCAAGAAGAGTAAGACGGAGTTACTCACTGTGCCGTGGTGGTCGGAGAGATTAGCGCAGTTAAAAACTAGTGTCCGGACCAGTAGACGTCGGATCCGGAATGCAGCGCCAGTCCGAAGAGAGTGGGTAGTCTCGCAGTACCTAGAACAGAAACAGATTTATGAATCTGAGGTTAGGAAAGCACAGGTCGAGGGATGGAAGGACTTCTGCGGAAGACAGGACATGTAGGGTGTTTGGGAAGGGGTGTATAGGATTCTAGGCAGGGCAACTGTGCGGGATGAGAGAGGATGGTATGAAAGTAAATGGGGAACTACTTAGACGCTAAGAACTCGGTTGAACTCCTCGCGTGCACTTTTTACCCGGAAGATCTGGCGGAAGATGACGAGGTAGGGCATCGAAACATACGTGCAGCAGCGCAAAAGGAAGACGAGATAAAGGGCCATCATGATGAGGACCCACCCTTTTTGATGAGCGAGTTGATCGATGCACTGCACAAATTCAACCCAAAGAAGGCCCCCGGGGTGGATACTTTCCTAAAATATGGAAGGAGGCCGTGGTGGTGGTACTGAGGAAGCCGGGGAAAGACTGCTGGGGCATTCCACGCGAAGCGGACTGGTAAAAAAACTCGTTGTTTCCGATTTCAGTAATATTTGAATATGTTCTACCTATACTTATTATTGACACGTGTGCCGAATATTTTTGTGATATAATGACTAGTTAAAAAGTTATGGGACTTTGAAGTTTTCGACAACCGGTTGGCATGCAGTACTTCAAAGCCGATTATGGTGTCATAAAATTATATTATATATATAAATAATAAATTTATATTTAAATAATTAAACCAATGGATTTCTTACTTCATTTACTGAGCTTTTAAATTGTATTTTTGGAAAAGAAAATAAAATATTTTTTGGTATAAAAAAATCAATTTAACTTTTTTTTCTTGATTTTCACTGAAGGTCAGACAGGTTAAATCAGAGAAATCAACTGGATCGCCTCGCAGACCCAAGCAACCCTCTGGCGGCTGCAGTTTGATTCCCTGGTCTGCAGGGAATCAAACTGCAGCCGCCAGAGTGTAAATAGAGAAAGAAACGCAGATTAAGCTTCGCGACCCTCCAGGCACAGTTGTGGGCATCAGTGTAAGGCCTCACCCCTGCGCCGACGCGTCGCCCGACCTCCTCCGATAGGTCCGACACAGAAGAAGAATGGGCTGAAGGGTACACCCTCAGCCTAAGCATTGAGGTTGAAGGGATTACTTCAGCCTTAGCATTGAGCCCTACAAACAAAAGAAATAATCCTAAAATCGATCCCAAAGTCACGACAAAGTTAATATAAGGTTTTAAAAACTTACCACATTATGTGGGCTCGAACAAACATGGTTTTACCCCATGTTGAAGATTAATAAGTATATACTTCTATGACAAAAACTTACACTACGACAGGTAAGGCAAGGTATGACCCCCTCAGATCGAGACGCCGTCTTTTATACACAAATTCTCGAAGTTTCTAGAAAAAATCTATTCCCACTACATCCAGATGTCACACAGATCCTAAAATGTGCCACAGATATTATATCAATGTGACATCCCGTAAATAGCTTTCAATAAATTAGTATATATTCAAAAGTGAGCGCCATCTGGCGCATACCGGTGAAATCTTTGCGCTGCACACGCTCGGAGAAACACGTAGTTAGCCACAATCTCAAAAAGATGGCGCTGCACAATTCCATATTTAATGATATTTACTAAAGCCTAAGCAACTAAAAATTAAGTGTTACAATATCACAAAAATATTCGGCACACGTGTCAATAATAAGTATAGGTAGAACATATTCAAATATTACTGAAATCGGAAATATCGAGTTTTTTTACCTGTCCGCTTCGCGTGGAATGCCCCTGCTACGACATCCCCAAATCATACAGGCCGATTGGGCTTTTGCCTATACTGGGGAAGGTTTACGAGAGGATGCTGATTGCCCGCCTCAAATTTTGTTTACTACCGAGGATGAGTACTCGCCAGTACGGCTTTATGCCCCAGAAGAGCACCGAAGACGCTCTCTATGACCAAATGGAGCACTTAAGGGCTAAGCTCAGTCCAAAGTGAATAGTCACTATGGTGTCCTTGGACATAGAGGGCGCCTTCGATAGCGCCTGGTGGCCAGCTATTAAGCTACGTCTGGCTGAGGAAAAGTGTCCGGTAAATTTGAGACGGGCAATTGGCAGTTACCTCAGCGACAGAAAAGTAAGAGTTAGGTACGCGGGTGAGGAGTACAGCCGTTCAACGGAGAAAGGCTGTGTCCAGGGGTCAATAGGAGGACCCCTGTTGTGGAATCTTTTATTAGACCCCTTAATGCACGATTTGGAAAGTAATGCGGTGCACGTACAGGCATTCGCGGACGATGTGCTGTTGGTGTTCGATGGTGATACGGCACTGGAGATTGAGAGACAAGCCAATGCCTCTCTCGAGCATGTGCGGGAGTGGGGGATCGGAATGAAGCTGAAAATCGCACCGCACAAAACTTGTGCGATGGTAATCACGCGGAGGCTGAAATACAATCTCCCGCGCCTATGACATGGGCGGGATAGACATTGGATTCTCCACCGAAATCAAAATCCTGGGGCTCACCATCGACCACAAACTCACATTCACAAAACACGTAACGAACATTTGCAGAAAGGCGATTGGGATCTACAACAAGCTCGCGAGGATGGCCCGGATCAGTTGGGGTCTACACCCCGAGGTGATGCGGACCATCTACGTTGCTGCTGTGGAGCCCACCATTTTGTACTGTGCTAGCAGTTGGGGCGCGGCGGCAGGAGGGCTTGGTGTCCGAAAGCAGCTGAACGTGGTACAGCGCGGATTCGCCCAGAAGCTGTGCAAGAGCTACCGGACGGTCTCCCTGCACTCAGCGCTGATCTTGGCTGGCTTGCTCCCTCTGGACCTCAGAGTTCGCGAGCTGGCCTCCTTATACGAGGCCAAGAGAGGGGTGGGCCAGCCATGGTTGGGAGACAGGGAGGTCGAACGAATGGCTCCGGCTATTGAGGCACCTCACCCCGCGGAGCGTACAGCCTTGAAGTTCGAGAGTCTGGTAGACGAGGAACAAATTCAAAGTACCAACAACATCCAGGTACGCATCTTTACGGACGGGAGCAAGATTGAGGGCCGGGTCGGCGCGGCGTTATCCGTATGGAATAGCGAAGCCGAAACCAAGGCCCTCAAACTTGCGTTGTCGCCCTATTGCACCGTTTACCAGGCTGAACTTTTGGCTCTATGCAAAGCGGCTACTGAGATTCTCAGGCGAGGCGAGACCACGTTCGGCATCTTCAGTGACAGCATAGCCGCACTCCAAACGGTGACTAATTGTCACATCTTGCATCCCCTCGCGGTGGAGGCCAGAGTCGCCATTCAAAAAGGCATGATCCAGGGTAAGGATATTTCCTTATTCTGGGTCAAGGCCCACGCAGGGTTGATCGGTAATGAGCGGGCCGACCAGCTGGCCAAGGAGGCGGCTCTGGGGTTGAAGAGAGCACCGGACTACGGTCTGTGCCCTGTTTCGTTCGTCAAGAGAAGTCTTCGACAGGCCTCGCTTGACGAGTTGAACAGAAGGTACAGAGAGGGCGAGACCGCCTCCGTTACCAAGCTCTTCTTCCCCTGCGCGCTGACTGCTTACAGCATTGTTCACAAAATGGATATCGCCGGCACTACTACACAACTGTTTACGGGGCACGGTGGGTTCTCCGAATACTTGACGCGATTCAAGTGTAAGGAGAACCCATCGTGCATTTGTGACCCGAGTGTCCTGGAAACTGTGCCACATATCATCACAGAGTGCCCAGCATTCAGCAAGCAAAGGTATGACATTGAAAGTGAACTAGACATGAAAATTACGACTGTAAATTTAAGTAATATTGTTAGTAGTAAAAATAGACATAAGTTCATAAAGTATTGTACAGAAATAATAGAGATAGTAAACAAAAGAAACAAAGTGAATTAAGATTATGATTCCATAATAAAGTATGTTTAATGTTAATCATAACGTATTTAGAATAAAAAATAAAACAGTAAGTTGCAAAGTACTTTAGTGTTAAAATTGTATAGATTGTAATACTAGTTGTAATTAAACTGTACGCAAATGTTAATATAAGTATAGTATGTAAGATTAAGAATAAGGTAAATAAACGTTGTGTACCACTTATTACCCCATGAATAAAAATAGAACAAATAGTAACAGATTAGGAAACAGGAATCCCACCTGGAAAGTATGAAAGGCTGTATGACAGAAGGAATTAGTAGGTATGCGGAATGAAAGTACGAGCGGTAGCAATAGCGAGAACTGGTATGAAAGGATATAGTAAGAATAGGCTCCGCAGAATATCGGAGGTGCTAGAAAAAAAAAAACCTATGGTTATCACCTACTGCATTTGAAAAGATATTTTTAGATTTAGTTGGACCCTTAGATAGAGATAATAATAACTATTCGTATTTACTAACGATTCAGTGCGAATTATCAAAATGTGCTTATCCTTTAATAAATTAATCAGCATCAGATGTAGCACGCTGTTTTGTCACCAATTTTATACTTCAACACGGAGTCCCAAAAGAAATAGCAACGGATAGAGGAACTGAGTTCATAGCAGACACTATGAAATAGGTATGTAATTTGTTAAAAATTAAAAAAACTAAATTCAACCGCTTATCACCACCAAAGTTCAGGTGAACTAGAAAATTCTCATAAGAGTTTAGCAGCATATTTACGTATTCAGACTGATCAGAACCCCGAATTGTGGAGTTCTTGGCTCCCTTTTTGGTGTTTTGCTTACGATACTTCAGTAAATTCATCTACTAAATTACCCCTTTCAAGTTAGTTTATGGTAAATAAAATCGGCCAAGTGCGTGTCAGGCCACGCACAGAAAAGGGTTCCTCAGTCACCCATAATGGTACGTGGATTAGAAATCGTATCCAATGAATAATAAAATTGTTATGTTTACATAATAATGCGTTAATTTAGTATGACGTTATCCAAGTAAGCGCATTGTAAAAGTTGTGTTGTAAAAGTGTTAAGCCTCTATAACTCCTGAACTAACAAAGTCATCTAATCCGTTATAGTCCTTTAAAGTTTATTATATGGACCACTATCACGAATTTTCCTAGATTTTTTGAGACAGCCGTTTAGCTTTTAGAGCGGGGGGACGCCCTGTTTTTACAAAAAAGTGGCCTATAAAGTGGAATTTCTCGCAAACAGATACCTAAATCAAAAAATTATCTTAGAAACTCTTAATTGTTTTCAAAAGACCTATCTAATGATACCCCACATAATAGGTTAGCCGCGAGAAAAAAAAACATCCCCACTACGTGGAGCTACCCCAAATAAAAATATTTTTCATAATTTTATTGTAGCACTTTGTCGACGTAATTACAATACATATTCATGCAAATATTCATCTCTCTAGCACTTGCCGTTTGGACGGTAAGTCGAGGACGGACGGACGGACGGACGGACGGACATGACGAAACTATAACTAAATAAAACTATAAAAAATGGCTTATCTCGATTTCTGGCAAAACTACAAGTCATATGGAAAAAGTTCAATGGCAAAGTTGTAGGTAATAAAAAGATCGTAATATTGTAGATGTATTATTAAATTATTATTTTTAATTTATTATTTATTTGTTTGTTAATTATAGTAGTATATTTCGATTTGCAATATTTTTGTTATAGAAATATAACATTTGTAATAAAAATAGAAAACACCCAATTTTTTTGAAAGAAGTTGATATTTTGACGGGTGAATTTTCGATTGAAAATTAAGGTTTATACTACACCTGATCGGAACAGTACTCAATATTCCCTGAAAATGAAAAGAGAAAGTTAGTCTTTTCCTTGACCTAAAAAAGCGGGAGGAAAAAATGTATGAAAATCCATTTCTAACGTGTTTTAGCGGGAGAGAAAGTTGTATGAATTTTCATTTCTCATGTGTTATCTTATCTATGGCGCGCGCCTGCCCAAAGAGTTTTCATATAATTTAAATATGGAATCTCCGTGCCACTGACATTTATAAATATTATGTCAAATTCTAAGCTAAATATTGTGTCTTACATGGTGTCTTACGTTTTGATTTTATTTTATAAATACTTTAAATGTTCCTCACAGGTGTAGTATAAAGCACTGTGTAGCACTCGGGTGAAAGTCCCATTCCTACCTCGGGAGTATTGTGGCCCTAGGCTGCGCCTTCGGGCCACAAACTGCTCCCTCGCTAGTAATCGGTTCCTTTCCTCCCTCGGTGAACAATGTACTATTTTTTCGGTATTAAGTCAAAATGAGGTGAAAAAATTGATATTTCAAATCAATTAAATTACAGTGTATTCAGGACATAAAATGGTAAGTTTTCACCAAATTTCTTGTAAAAATAATTTTATTTGAAAAAGATAAAAATAAAAAACCAAAAACTCGGTCTTTTGAATTTTTCACATAAAATTTGACGTTATGTGAAAAAAGTGTAAATGCAAAAGATGTAGATTTTCTTATTACCTACAACTTTGCCATTGAACTTTTTTCCATAGGACTTGTAATTTTGCTGGAAATCGAGTTAAGCCATATTTTCCCTTAAACCCCCCCCCCCCTTCTCCCCCTTCCCGACCTCAGATCGCCCGTAAATTATTTTTTATTTAATTTTTCTAATATTCTCCTCCTTTTACAATGGATTTCATCCTACTATAATTTATTTTGTTTCAAACATTATCGGCACTGATCTAATTGGGGTAATATAGTGGACTTTTTCAAAAAACTTACACACCAGGAACATTCTTGTGTAGCGGAGGACTTTACAAACATACATGAAATGGATTTAAAGAATACCCAGCCTCAGATTAACAATTTGTTGTACACATAAAGTGTGGTACTATATGAGGTTCGAACTCACAACACTTGGCGTTGTAGAAGCGGCGTGGCGACCGCTTAAACCACTAGACCAACTATGAAGTCAAATAATTGTAAGTACATTGTAGTTAAATCAGGAACTTAGATGACTGCTTCGTAGAAATCAATGTTATCAACTAGCTTTTGCCCGTGGCTCTAACTGCCAGCATGACGGTTATCGCGGTGAAGATTGTTCTGTGTTCTTTTTCGAGAATCGAAAAGTATATCTATGCAAGATTTCATTGAATTACCTAAGCATAAAAAATCGTATCCTATAGATAATTGTTATGCTTACGTATTAATGCGTTAATTTATAGTAAAATTTTCAAAAGTGCCGTTGTATGGTTTATTTGAAATAAAATGGTTTGATTTGATTTGATTTGATTTGAATTTTGTATGACGTTTTCCATGTGAGCGCATTTAAGCAGTTAAGCCTCTATAACTCCTGAAGTAACAAAGCCATCTAATCTCTTATAGTTTCCTTCAAAGTTCATTATATGGACCACCTTCGCGAATTTTTTTCAGATTTTTTGAGACAGCCGTTTAGCTTTTAGAGGGGGGGGGGACGCCCTGTTTTTACAAAAAATTGCCCTTTAAAGTGGAATATCCCGCGAACGGACACTTAAATAAAAAAATCGTCTGTGTATCCCTGTATTGTTTTCAAAAGACCTATCTAATGGTACCCCACATGATGAGGTAGCCGCGAAAAAAAAAACATCCTTACGTATAGGGGAGGTACCCAAAATAAAAATATTTTTCATAATTTTATTGTAGCACTTTGTCGGCGTAATTACAACACAGATTCATGCAAAGTTTCGTCTTACTAGCATTTACCGTTTGGACGGTAAGTCGAGGACGGACGGACGGACAGACGGACGGACGGACGGACGGACAGACGGACATGACGAATCTATAAGGGTTCCGAATGATATACTTCGGAACCCTAAAAATGTACTTTACCTAGCAACCTCACCACTCGTATTGAACCTCTTTACAATCATGACAGCTATCCTCTCGAACTTAAATATAGATTACAAGTTTCGCAAAAACAGGCGCGCGAAAATCTAATATCTAGCAAGTAAGTAACAAAACAGATGTATGATACTTATTTAAATCCAGTTAAATATAAGCCAAATGATAAATTATTAGTTAACAGTGAGCAGGTAATAAACTAACTACTTTATATTTAGGACCTTATAAGATAGGTAATAAAAGATATTTCACCAAATGTAGAGATTGTAATAAATGGAAAACATGAAATTGTACACAAAAACAGAACAAAACCTTATTATGAATAAATAACAATGTTTTTTTTGAACTCTTATAAATTTGATGTTATTTTGTAAAATTATACTTACTGCTTGTTTATCCCTAAGATTTAATTTAACTAATTGTAACAGAATCATATCCCCATGTATGTTGATATTTACTTTTACTTTTTATATGTTTAAAATTAAGAAAAAAAAACTTCACATTTGTTAATTTTTTTTTACAATGCCTTATGGACGTGTTGTATGTGTAGTTATAAGTCATATAATATGGAATCACTATTGTTCGCAAGTATATAAACTGTTGCTTAATATGAATTAAAGTCAGCATTTATCCATCAATCGTCTTGTTACTATCCCAACCTCATAGCAGCTTCACTATTTACTCGAAGACTCGTCGCGTAGTACGCACGGCTAACGACACGCAATGTATGTACACTTGTCGTCGCGTTGAAATGGATAGATCTTACTTGGATAGGTGAGAGGTGGCTATGTGTGTGTGCTGTATGGTTTGAATCGGCACACCTGTGTTACACGTGTTCGCTGGAATACACTTCACTATTTACACAATTTTTGGAATTAATTAAATATTTTTTATATTTTAAATCAAATGTAGGTAACTATTGACACGTCTGCTTGGTAACGAGGTTCGGGAGGAGGGGGGAAGTATAGCTTCATATTTAGTTTGGTAAATTCAGATACGCGTTATGAATATAACATAAGTGTTACACTTAGGTTATAACAAGTTATGAAAAAATTAAATATTCATTTAATAATAATAATAATAAATAAATCATTTATTCGGAACAAGTTCATTTTTTTACAATTAATAAACCCACCAAACTGCAGAACAGTTTGTCGGCGGGGGTTTGATCCGTTACTTCTTTAAACGAAGACATCCCCTACTCTATAGCTTTTATATCCTCTGTCTCATTATCTGCAAATAAAAAAAGATTTTCTGAACCTCATTTTGAAACCACACATTTATTTATTACACAAATTCGAATGATGCATTCTGATTTAGATTTCAAAACGAAATCTTCATAGAAGGAATTTAAAATACTGAAAATGATCATTACGGTAGTAATATTTCTGTTGAAGACGACTCGTCGTAACCACTATCGGCAATATCGTCTGCTTGGTAACGAGGTTCGGGAGGAGGGGGGAAGTATAGCTTCATATTTAGTTTGGTAAATTCAGATACGCGTTATGAATATAACATAAGTGTTACACTTAGGTTATAACAAGTTATGAAAAAATTAAATATTCATTTAATAATAATAATAATAAATAAATCATTTATTCGGAACAAGTTCATTTTTTTACAATTAATAAACCCACCAAACTGCAGAACAGTTTGTCGGCGGGGGTTTGATCCGTTACTTCTTTAAACGAAGACATCCCCTACTCTATAGCTTTTATATCCTCTGTCTCATTATCTGCAAATAAAAAAAGATTTTCTGAACCTCATTTTGAAACCACACATTTATTTATTACACAAATTCGAATGATGCATTCTGATTTAGATTTCAAAACGAAATCTTCATAGAAGGAATTTAAAATACTGAAAATGATCATTACGGTAGTAATATTTCTGTTGAAGACGACTCGTCGTAACCACTATCGGCAATATCGTCTACATGGTCGAGCGCAGGGTGTAGAGTATATGGTCGTTCTGCCAAATAAGCCGCCACATCTGCCGCAGTCGGCCGTTTTTCGGGCTCACGTTTCCAACACAAATGCACCAAGGCGACTCTGTAAATTATTTATAATAACAACAATAATCTTCATATTAATAAAGATTCAGACCAAGATACAGTTCTATAATTTTATTTATTAAAATTTCCCGTAAAACATTTTGCGTAAGGTGGACTTAATGCCACAGACATTATCTTCCAGACACACCTTTGGGTAGTGCGAACCTGTTTGTGACAGGTGTATGTTATGACAAGTAAGATGAGACTAAATCAATTAATTACCAAAATATACTATATGACGACGCGTTATGTATCATAAATTGCATTACTGTTAATAAAAATCGGCCAAGTGTGTGTCAGGCCACGCACAGGAAAGGTTTCCTCAGTCACCCATAATGGTACGTGGATTAGAAATCGTATCCAATGAATAATACAATTTTTATGTTTACATAATAATGCGTTAATTTAGTATGACGTTTTCCAAGTAAGCTCATTGTAAAAGTTGTGTTGTAAAAGTGTTAAGCCTCTATAACTCCTGAACTAACAAAGTCAGTAGTCAGTCGATTAAGTATTAAGGCGTCAATATTAAATATAAAGTCTGAATGTATTGACTTGCAGGTGAGGCTCATACGTCCTTTGCTATCCCGGGTAGTTGTCCCTATACCGGTGATTAGGGCGTTGTGTCTGGTGCGGGGTTGTCGCAATCGCTGGGCGGCATCCTCAGTAATTAAATTCGTTTGTGAGCCTTGATCTTATAATGCTCTAAGTTTTATATAATTTCCATCAATTGTTTGGACTTTGATTTGTACTGTAGTCAGTAAAACTTCTATGTCAGCGGAAAGATGATGAGAGTTTTGTTGCTTGAACGTTGACGGTTTTTGTTCAATATTGTTTTTTGAGGTCACTTCATTTATGTGCAATAATGAGTGGTGCTTCAAATAGCATACTTTGCATGTTTTCTGGGACGTGCAGCTGGCATTTCCGTGGCTGTACAAACAATTTCTGCATATGTTAAGTTTCGTAACTAGATTATTTCGCTGTACAGTATCTTTCGCAATAAATTTGTCGCATTGCATCAATACGTGATTCTTTTCGCAGAGTGGGCATTTTCCAAAGGAAGTGTGAAATGTTTTTGAGTGTTCTCTATTGCCTTCTAGTAAAGTCGATTTTTGATTGTTGTTCCCATAATTGTACGTTTTTATGGGAATATTTCTATAAGTCTTCTGAAAATTCCTGTTAAATGTTGAACTAGGGTTTGTTTTGTATGGGTTAGGAGATTCGTTTTGACGTGTCTTCACAGTCTCTAAAGCCATAAATTTGTTTTCTAAAAATGATAGAAATTCGCTTATATCTGGTAAATCTCTATTGTTCTTCAAATCCTTTGTATATTCATTGAAAGTCACAGCATCCAGTTTTTGAGACATATAGTGAACAATGATTGGTCCCCAGTTCGAGACGTCGATTCCCATGTTTGATAGTCCGTTTCTACTTTCGCTGATAACATCGTGTAATCTTTTTAAATTGTAGCTATTCGGATATTGAAGTACTGGTACTTGCTGCATCGTGTTCATCGAAGTAGTGAATTGAAGTCGGCGATTGTCGTATCGATGTGTTAATATTTCCCAACAAGAGATGTAGTTTTCCGCACTGATGGTAAGATGCTGTACCAGGCGTTCAGGTTCACCCTTCAGTTTGGTTTTCAAATATTGCATTTTTTGGCAGTTTGAAATAGTCGGATTGTTGTGTACTGTTTCAATAAATATATCTTTAAACGATAACCATTGAATGTAATCTCCCGAGAATTCGGGTATTTGAATCTTAGGAGCACAATGCTGATAGTGGATGTTAGACCAATTCTTGCTGTTTAAAAGTCTTCGTAAGTTGTCATATTTTTGTTCCAGGCTTTCGAACCTATTCTCGTAATCTCGTTTTAAGCTTGAACCTTTTAAAGCTGTTTCTAATTGCCAGTGCTGTTTGTCGACAGCTTCCCATTTAGATTTCAAGATGTTCAAGTGATCTTCGAACTCCCATTTCTCTTTGAGAACTTCGATGTTGACCTTTGACATTGCTCTAGCTAATGCCTTAAAGTTAGTCTCCTGCGTGTTCAATAATTCCATAAGTTTGTCATCCGTCTCTTCTCCAAGCATTCCTCTTAAGTCAAATTCCGTTTCAGAGGGCTGTTTACGAGCAACCAACATCTCCGTCATATTCTTCTTTGTATCATTATACAATTGCTTCGTCTTAACGTATATATCGCTAGTAAAGTAGTTTACGCTGCTTTTATCTTCGATTTTTTCCACAAGTAGTTCATGTAGTTCTTGAAACGATACCCATTTTTTCTCTAGTTTAGAGATGCGATTTTCCAAATAATCAACCGTTTTTCTGGAGGCGCTATCCTTCCTATAGTTACTGCATATAGTTTTGATATTCTCAAAGTTGTTTACTTGCTCTTTTATAAGTTCCATGTTTAGAAAATTTCGGTAAGTTATAGTTATTTTAGTTGACAGGCGTACTGTGACTTAGTTAAGTTACAGAACGTTTACCTGTAGTTGTTTCCAGTGCACCCAGTAGAGACGACTTGTTGAAGTAGAATAATTTGTAACAAAGTAGTTGAACAGTAGTCTAGTTATTTCTGTTCGAACTGCAATCAGTTAATCCCAGTTCTGTTGTTTCACACGCGCGTTATGTGGGTAAACCACAATAGTAGTAGTAGTAGAGTTGTAGTAGTAAAGTTGTAGAAGTAGAGTTGTAGTAGTAGAGTTGTAGTAGTTGAATTGTAGTAATTGCGTTGTAGTAGTTAGTTGTAGTAGTAGAGTTGTAGTAGTTAGTTGTAGTAGTTGAATTGTAGTAGTTGCGTTGTAGTAGTTAGTTGTAGTAGTAGAGTTGTAGTAGTTAGTTGTAGTAGTTGTAGTAAAGATTGTTGCCGACCGTAGTAGTGACCGAGCTCAAAGTTGATGTCGCCTGATATTTAGTACAACACCTCCCTTAGGATATGTGCGACTTCTCAATTTGACTGGTGAGATCCGCTTGTGGAAGGCCAGACAAACCGATTCGCTATCGTAAGTAGTGTTGTAAGTTACTAAATACCTGGTTACTATCCTCGAAGGACCAAAATGTACAGTGACATTTGATAGCTGGTGGAGCAGTGGAGGTTTCTCCGTAGTAGGTAAAGTCAGATAAAACGGGGGTGTGCTGTAGTTACCGTAAACCCGATTTATTTGTATGAATAAAGTACTTGTTACAAGTTGCCCTAATCAGCGATTTTATACTACTACGCGACGTGTGTTTAGTTCAATGATCGTTATTGCACACCGCCCGTAAAATGTGTTGTTATTATATATATATTTATGTTAAGTGCGGAGTCATCAAATCATGTACGAGCTCGTACACATCTAATCCGTTAAAGTCCTTAAAGTTCATTATATGGACCACTATCACGAATTTTCCCAGATTTTTTGAGTCAGCCGTTTAGTTTTTAGAGGGGGGGACGCCCTGTTTTTACAAAAAAGTGGCTTTAAAGTGGAATTTCTCGCAAACGGATACCTAAATCAAAAAAATCATTTAGAAACTCTTTATTGTTTTCAAAAGACCTATCTAATGATACCCCACATTCTACATACCCTACATAATGGGTTAGCCGCGAGAAAAAAAAAACATCCCCACTTTACGTGGAGGTACCCCAAATAAAAATGTTTTTCATAATTTTATTGTAGCACTTTGTCGACGTAATTACAATACATATTCATGCAAATATTCATCTCTCTAGCACTTACCGTTTGGACGGTAAGTCGAGGACGGACGGACGGTCGGACGGACGGACAGACGGACATGACGAATCTATAAGGGTTCGAATTCATAAACTTCGGAACCCTAAAAAGTGAACAAAAATATAGTAGGATGAAACCTATTGTAAAAGGAGAAGAATATTACAAAAAATAAAGGAAACATAATTTACGGGCGATCTGAGGTCGGGAAGGGGGAGAGGGGGGGGGGGGTTAAGGAAAAAAATGGCTTATCTCGATTTCCGGCAAAATTACAAGTCATATGGAAAAAGTTCAATGGCAAGGCTGTAGGTAGTAAAAAGATCTACATCTTTTGCATTCACACATTTTTCACACTCATAGTTTAAGTGAAAAATTCAAAAAACCAAGTTTTTTTTTTTTTTTTTTTTTTATCATTTACAAATAAAATTATTATTTATTTTTGTAAATTAATATTTGCCCGTAAATTATTTTTTATTTAAGTTTTGTAATATTCTCCTCCTTTTACAATGGGTTTCATCCTACTATAATTTATTTTGTTTCAAACATTATCGGCACTGGTCTAATTGGGGTATAATAGTTTTAGTGGACTTTTTAAAAACAACTTCCACACCAGGAACATTCTTGTGTAGCGGAGGACTTTACAAACATACATGAAATGGATTTAAAGAATACCCAGCCTCAGATTAACAATTTGTTATACACATAAAGTGTGGTACCATGTGAGGTTCGAACTCACAACACTTGGCATTGTAGAAGCGGCGTGGCGACCGCTTAAACCACTAGACCAACTATGAAGTCAAATAATTGTTAGTACATTGTAGTTAAATCAGGAACTTAGATGACTGCTTCGTAGAAATCAATGTTATCAACTAGCTTTTGCCCGTGGCTCTAACTGCCAGCATGACGGTTATCGCGGTGAAGATTGTTCTGTGTTCTTTTTCGAGAATCGAAAAGTATATCTATGCAAGATTTCATTGAATTACCTAAGCATAAAAAATCGTATCATATAGATAATTGTTATGCTTACGTATTAATGCGTTAATTTATAGTTAAATTTTCAAAAGTGCCGTTGTATGGTTTATTTGAAATAAAATGGTTTGATTTGATTTGAATTTTGTATGACGTTTTTAAAGTGAGCGCAGTTTAGCAGTTCAGCCTCTATAACTCCTGAAGTAACAAAGCCATCTAATCTCTTATAGTTTTCCTTCAAATTTCATTATATGGACCATCTTCACGATTTTTTTCAGATTTTTTGAGCCAGCCGTTTAGCTTTTAGAGGGGGGGACGCCCTGTTTTTACAAAAAAGTGCCCTTTAAAGTGGAATATCCCGCGAACGGAAACTTAAATAAAAAAATCGTCTTAGAAACCCTTTATTGTTTTCAAAAGACCTATCTAATGATACCCCACACGATGAGGTAGCCGCGAGAAAAAAAAATCATACTCACTTTACGTATATTAAAAATATTTTTCATAATTTTATTGTAGCACTTTGTCGGCGTAATTACAACACATATTCATGCAAAGTTTCGTCTTACTAGCATTTACCGTTAGGACTTTTTTTTTTATATAACGAAAATGCAAGCAGTATGGCAAAGCACATTATGGCGGCCTAGTGAGATGCTTTTTCACGCCCCGCTTAAAGGACCCGGGATCATAGTAAGAAGGAAAAACATGAGCTGGTAGTGAGTTCCAGTGTTTAACCGCTCGGCACAAGAAGGAAGACCCGAACCGCTTAGTTCTGGAGCGTATGTCTTCCACTCTGAAGGGGTGACTTCGCTGGATAGATCGTGTTGTTCTCTAGAGGAAGGGAGAGGGTGGGATGACTTGGAAGAGCTCTTCAGAACACTCACCGTGGTAAAGGCGATAGAGGACTGCCATAAAGGCGACATCTCTTCGCAACTGCAAAGGTTCTAGGAACTCGGTGGCTTCGGGACTGTCTATGATGCGAACTGCTCGCCTCTGCAACCGATCGAGAGCGTCAAGCAAATACTGCGCAGATCCATCGCATAGATGAGAACAGTACTCCACGCAGGAGCGAACCTGGGTCTGATAGAGAAGACACAGATGCTCCGGCGAGAAGAACCGTCTCACCTCGTTTAGTACGCCTAGCTTCCGCGAGGCCGCCTTTGTGACGCTCTCGATGTACTCCCGTCGGTTGAGATCCCGGCAGATATCCATGCCCAGGATACCGAGCTTATTCTGTAGTGGCAGCTGAGTGTTCTGGAAAGTAGGAAGGGGAAGGAAGACGGTAAGTCGAGGACGGACGGACGGACAGACGGACGGACGGACGGACGGACAGACGGACATGACGAATCTATAAGGGTTCCGAGTGATATACTTCGGAACCCTAAAATGATTTATTGTAATCATAGCTCAATGTACTTATTAGTTTTGTTAACTTAACTAAATAAAATTACATGTACATATAATAAGCATATAACCCACACCATTGTTCACGGATTAACGATGATAACGATGTTGAATGTATTTAAATAAGAGTGGATGATTTCCGAATGGGGTAGTCTCATGTTGCGTCACTAGTAATGGCGGTCGGTCATTGTACTGAAGGCTACCGCACAATGCACATCTGCTAACCTATTGGCTCTTAACCTTACCTTTTATAAAATGGGTCGTGTCAACATTAAAAAAAAATGTTATGACTGCTGTTATGGTAGATGATAATAAGCGATAGCAAGTTGCATTCAGTTAGTTATTAACTGTACTACGAGTAAGACTACAAAGGAGTCCCTAGTATTAGTTATTGTTATTAGGAAGGCTTGCGAGCCCCTTAAACTTATGGTCGTTAGAGGTGGATGATATAGAGAAGTGGATTTGAATCTTATTTGAGAGCAATCGACACGAGCAATAAAAACTAATGTTTGTTTAGATAAAATTGGTTTTGTTAAACGTGAGGCAAGGTTAAAATAACAATTCGAAATGGATTCTTCTTTTCCATCTCAAGTGACAGTTACTAGCCTGTGTGGCATTGACTAGCCTGTGTTGCGTTGACTGGCCTGTATGGCATTGAATAGCCTGTGTGGCGTTTACTGGCCTGTGTGGCATGTATGGCATTGACTGTCCTGTGTGAAGTTGACTGGCCTGTGTGGAATGTATAACGTATGTGACAATTAGTATTGACTGCACGGTTGGCCTAGTGGCTTAAGCGGTCGCCACACCGCTTCCTACTACGCCAAGTGTCGTGGGTTCAAATCCCACGTGGGATAACACTTTATGTGATTCACAAATTGTTGTTCTGAGTCTGGGTGTTCTTTGTGACTGTTACATGTATGTTTGTAAAGTCCCCCGCGACACAGGAATTTATATTCCTAATGCGGGAGTTGTCTTTTTATAGAAAAAATAAAATACAGGACCGTTTCTATAATAAGTTGTATGTACCTCTTCTGAAAAATACTCGATAGTATTTGAACTTTAAGTTATAATGGAGTTTCTTACCCTTTCTTCTCCATAGGGGTGAGATTTTAGAACCAAGAAAGAAGTCATTTATGGAATGTATCTAAAGTGCCTTTGAAAGCCTGTAAAGTTGTTATAATATAAATGAAGAGATTATTGTGTGGTCAGGAAGACCGAACAGAGCATAGTGCATAGCACTATATCTATTGTTCACAGATGAGACACATACACACGAGGACGTGTGACGATGCAGGACGGCCGTGACGGCGCGTGATTATGTACCATAAATTACGTTACTGTTAATAATTATTTTTTGTAATCATAGCTCAATGTATTAGTTTTGTATGTTTTAGTCGATTCTGTAATATATTGAATGATTTTGAATATATTTAAATAATAACGGATTATTTCTGAGTGGGGCATTCTCATGTCGCGCCACTAGTAATGGCGGTCGGTCATTCTACTGACGGCTACCTCACGGTGCAGATCTGCTAACCTATTGGCTCTTAACTCGTTTCAATCTTGTTAATCGTTTATGATTTTGAGTTAATATGTAAGATGTTTAGATAATACGACATTTAACAACACAAGTGTACACTTATTTTGAATATCCTGCCGTTGAGCCGCCCACGATGGATAGCCACAACTAAGACCGCAGTGAAGTCTCCCCTGACGCTCCGACATATATATTTCAAAATATATATACACATACATAATATACACATACATAATATACATTAATAATAAAGATAGAAAGTGTTATTCTGATGACTCCGTCAACATATCTCGGTAGACTCTCGCACTTTAAATTTAAAAGTGGATCGGCTAGTGGACATTCTGATTTCCAATGGGAGCGTGTTCCAAAAAGTAACTGCTTGAACAAGGAAACAACAATGGACTTTACTTGAAATGTGTGTAGTACAAAAAAGGAGAAGATTATTAGAAGAGCGAAGATTTCTGTCATGGTTAGAGCAGAGATATTGGAGATGGGATTCTATGCAGGTGGGCGAGTTCGGTGAATGAAGAATTGAGTACAACAAGAAATATAACGTTATAGTTTCCAAGCTAATCACAGAAAACATAGATAATAATTTTTTGACTTGTAAAATTTTACAATGTCAAAATATTGTAAGATGACGTGTTTTAGAACACGTTTCTTTTGTGTGGGTGGATATATTATGTATGAAATAATCAATAATATATTACAATATTATATTTAAAAGATTTTTCTACATGCAGGTGTCAGTACTTCCACGTATTTTTATAAATTGTACTTACGTTTGTGGAGTAGCATCCCGCGGCATCGATGGTTTCCCACCTGAAGTAACGAAATGCATTACACGTAGGGGTGATGTATTGCCATATGGACGAGCGCCGAGAGTTACTAGCTCATAAAAGAGTACACCCAGCGAATACACGTCAGACGCTGTAGAGAATACACCGTGCATCAAGCTTTCTGGTGCCATCCAAAGTACAGGAAACAAGCCTCGGCGTCGACAAACGTACTCTCCAATGCCGTCCATACCTGTAACTTTTGTTTCTCGCGCTAGACCAAAGTCGGCCAACTTTAAAGAACGTTTCACATCAATCAGGCAATTAGAAGCACGCAGATCTCTATGTACAACGCCTCGTAAGGCCAGATAAGCTAACGCCGATGAGGCCTCACGTGCTAACCGAGTAAGTTCTGTTGCTGATACGTGAACAGCCTCTTCGAACTCTTTCTTCAGTTTTAACATCGAATCTGATGGTATACCTTCTGCAAGGTAACGACGATTCACAAGGTAATGTAGCAAATCACCAAAGAATGCTACCTCCATAAGCACGAGAACAGGCTTGTCATCTATGCACACTCCTACGAGACGAATAATATTGTCATGTTTGAGAGAAGCTAGAATGCACGCCTCCTGCAGAATTTCTCTTTCATTTTCATGATCACGCAGTTCTTTGGCCGCAACGATCTGTGTCTTTGAGCCTGGTATTATCAATTCTGCTAGCTTTACACAACCAAAACGGCCAGCCCCAAGTTCACGACGTGGTTTCAAGTTCTTGCGATCTACCAAATAAGTGGACAGTTTGGCAGCACATTGATCACGCTCTGTGCGCAGCTGTCTTAGAATTTTCAACTTCATTACCTTCACACGTCGTCGTATAGTGCGGTGTATAAGTACCATCGACAGAGGTGCTATTGTAATTAAAATAATGGCAATACTCCAAAAGAAATCGTTGCAACTCGGTAAATATAAGTCACCAGTGGGCGTCAAGCACCTTGAAGTACCATCATGAGGAGGGTTTGCTTTAAAATATGCTTTTTCATAGTCCTGTACGATTTCTACTTTTTTTGTCACTGCGTTCACATGCCACCGTGAAAGGATAGTTTGCTTGCCGTTTTGCCATGTCTCTAAGTACAAAGCCGTTTTCGTAGTAGAGTGGTTCATGAATACAAGTTCCTGGCTAAAAGCTTCGATCGGACTTAATTCTTTTAAGCTTTTTTCAAATTGTCTGTAAAAAAGAAAAACTATGTTATACTTATAACATACAGACGAGTCGTGAGATTTTAGTATTATCATGCATGTTTTCGAGTCACATTTGCTATTTAATCTGGATATTTCTAAAAAATAACTGATATAAACAGACAACTAGTTCATACTTGGGATTTCAGTTCTCCCTCAGGGTTGCCAAGGACTGATGCCAGTCACTCTGTTTATTCAGGTAAATCTGGTATAACTACACTCGGTTCCAAAAATAACGGGTCAGTCACAAAAATTGAAATACCTCCAGAACTGTAAAAGCTAGATCAATGAAATAAAAAACAGAATAAAGACTTTTTAGTTGCGCTTCTACTAGCATATTATTTAAACTGGTTGATGAAAAAAACTTCATTAGAAAAACAAAATTTAAAAAAATGACTATTTTTAAAAACAAAATTTTTGTTTCATGTCATTATGGATGCTTTCCATTTCTATTCTGTCACAAAAAAAATTATCGTGAACGTCTTCCACGTGCATAATTATTATTCTGTGAGGTGAAGCATGGCAGTCACGCTAGAGGAATGTACCAGAATCCTAACTTTTTTGGAACTTGGGCGGAGCCAGCGTGAAACAGCCAGAAACATTGGTGTATCTTTGTCGACTGTTCAGCGGGTAGTCCAGCGGTACCAAGAGACCGGATCACACCTTAGAAGACCAGGAAATGGCAGACCAAGATGCACAACGGCCAGGGAAGACAGACAACTGGTGGCTACAATGCTCCGAAATCGTTTTCAAACTGCTGTTGGTCTAAAAACTCACTTTATTCGCTTTGGAGGTGGCAATTTAAGCGCTCAAACAGTAAGAAGACGTCTTGCTGAAGCAAATTTGAAACCATTGAGGCCCGCAAATGGCCCCAAACTGGAACGGGGACATCGAATTGCAAGACAGAGATACGTGCGCGAACACCTAAACTGGACACTAGACGATACCCTAGACCAATCGGTCTAGGGTAATGTTCACGGACGAGTCTAAATTCATGCTTTATAAGCATGATGATAGGCAGTTGGTGTACAGAAGACCAGGGGAGCGCTTCCATCAAGCGTGTGTGGAGGAAAAAGTGGCGTACGGTGGAGGCTCCGTACAAGTTTGGGCTGGGATTTCTGCTGAGGCCCGCACCGAGCTGGTGCTCATTCAAAATGGAACTCTAAATGCAGAGAGGTACGTGGAAGAGATCCTCAATGAACATGTAGGTCCTTTCATGGCCAGGATGGACCGGCATGGCATATTAATGCATGATAATGCGCGTCCCCATACCGCCAGAATTGTACATGACTACCTTGAAGAGGTCGGTATCGAACTCATGCAGTGGCCAGCGCGAAGCCCGGACTTAAACCCCATCGAGCACGCCTGGGACGAGCTTCAGAGATGCGTGAAAGGTCGAAACCCCCCACCAATCACGCTTTCCGAGCTCATACAAGCACTGGTGGAGGAATGGGAAGGTATTCCTCAGCACCGGCTCCGAAATTTGGTGTACAGCATGCCTAATCGCCTGGAAGCTGTCAGAAGAGCTCGTGGAGGCAATACAAAGTATTAAATGAAGAAAGTGATGAAAAACAGCAAAAAAACAATCATAAAAAAAATGTAATCTTAAGAAAAATATGACTACTTTAGTTTTTTTTTAATTTAAGATTAATATTGTGGGTGTAACTAAGTTTTATTTTATTTTTTATCTGTATAATTAAATTCTCAATTGAACAGTCTTCGTTTCATTAGGATGGCATACGTAGTTCGGGAGATATTCGGGTTTATGTGACTGACCCGTTATTTTTGGAACCGGCTTTAGTAGCAGACCTCAAATAATTTGTGAATAAAGGCTAGAAAGTTCAAAAACTAACACCAAGTGAAATCCAACTTACCTTATACTTTCATCGCTGTGTGGATCTTCGCGTGCTTGGGGATATCTCAAAACAACATTCTCATAATTCTTAGCCATTATTAACACTGCATCTATAAGTGCAACAGCTGACCGAGGCCATTTACGTCCAGGCCATAAAAAGTTCAATTTTGCTGCAAAGTTCATCCCGCCATTAGCGATAAATACTTCATTTGGTTTCGGGCAGCAGATTGATAGCGTAAAATATTTGATATTTAATTCTTTATCACTCCCTACCCACTCGCGTACAATCCAGACAAATTCTTTTTCATCGTTCATATTGAGTTCAACTGCTGCTGCAAGTATTGTGGCTGCATCTCGAGACTGCGTGTTAACTATAATAATATGGGCATTTTCATCTTTTAATACACCTAAAACTTTTTTCGCATCTTTTTCTGTTACTTTTGCTAATGGATGGTCACCAAATGCAATTTGTTTTGCTTTTCTCAGATCTGCAGTACCGGTAAGCAAATCTTTCATAAACTTTTTAGCAATATCAGTAGAATCTGATAACACAGCTACTCGAATCCAATTGTGTATGTGGATAAAGTGTGTCATTCCAAATGCCAAATGAATCGAGCGACCAGAAGTGAGCCATACGGATTCCGTCGAATCCACTTCTGCTGTAGTCACGTCATAAAATAATACCGGAACACCGATTTTATCGAAAGCTGTAGCCTCCCCCGTCATTTCATTATTACCGCCCACAACGGCTCCAATTAATCGTTGTCTGATCCCATATCTCAAGTAATACTGTGATTCATTCTTTAATAAACTTACACTAAAGTGATCTTCAAAATAATATTGCCTTAGACTTAAATTTACATTTGATCTCGTCAAGCGTTTGACTTCATGCTGTAAATCTAGTAAAAGTATCTCATAGTGTGGTTTAAAATCTATAGAAGGGTTAAAAAAGACAGCTATTTCATGATCCTTTTTATGTGCCTCGTACTTATCTACCCAAATATTGTAAACTGTATCATTATTTTTGATAATCCATTCGCAAGCAGCTTCCTCCATATTTTTTCCGTTTACATTTTGTTCGATCATAAATATTAAAGAGTCTTGAGGAGGATGAAAAATTTGAGCGAGTTGAAATAACTGCAATGCGTGTTCAGCAAATAAAAATTGGTCAATAACACGCATGTCTATCGCAGTGTCCAGTGCAGTTACACATTTAGGTCCTTCACTCGATGAACAAGGCGGTTCTTTGACTGTAGTGATGTTTGCTCTTTGAACCCACATATTATAATCAATAAATAAGAACGATTCATTGGCCATGCGTAGTTTTTGAAAAAAAAATTTTCGATCTATTTCTTTGTTGTATAGAAGTAGATGATGATATCTCGATCGTGTTTTTAGAATTTCTGCACTTTGTGTTTTTCTTTTGCTCGAGTCTTGTACGATGTAAACCATTGCGTAATTTTCCCTTTAAAAAATAAACGAAAGCAATGTTTAAATTCAGTAAATTATATCTGCAACCAATTGTTATGAATAAGAAAATCTAGTGAGTTAATATTTAACTGTCAATGTCGATGGCAGACTACATTCTACTGACTAAGGGAGGACACTACGCATGATAATAACACTGCAAAGAGAAGCAAAACTTTAAACAGACCCTATCCTAAGCCGTTTAGCCAACGTGGTATCATCAACAGCCTTTAACAGTCCACTGTTGGACATAGGCCTCTCCTTAGAAAGGAGGTTTTGGCCTACTGTACTACGCTGGCCAGACGGGTTGGTTATAGGGTTGGTTTGAAGTTTACCTTCTCTTTGCATTGATGTTGTCGTGCGTAGTTTATCCCTTAGTCGCCTTTTACGACCCCCGCGGGATGAATAGGTGTGGTGACACTCAGTATTCTTAATCCGTCACCACACGGACATGGTATAATGGACGTAACGTGGTATAATGGACGTAAATCTCCTTTCGAAGGAGAGACCAATGTCCAGCTATGTACCATTAAAAATTGAAGATAACTTGATATATTTACTGTCTCGGTGGCGCCAGTGGCAGTGTATGCGACTTTATACGTTCAAATCCTGGGTCGGACCAATTGTCTGTATGATCGACAGATATTTCTTTCGGAGTTTGAATGTTTTCTATGTATAATTTGTATGTATCAATGAAATAATTTTATCATTCAATATAGTTTTCATAGTACGAACTCTGCTTAGATTAAAGCTAGATGGCGTTCTGATTATTTAAATAGAAGGAGATCTAAAGCCCACTCGTGTTTCCCTACCAATATTTAAAAACTGTGCATTTTACGTTAAATAAACTATTGTAAGAATATAATAATAAAAATAGTAATAATAGTCTTTATTTCTTGAAGTTATATCAATTACATGGTGACTTAAAGTTAGATACAATTTTTTTTAAGTGCTGTATATACTGATACTGTCTCCCAAACTGAGCCGATGCTTGTGTTATGGGTAGCAGTGTTCAGTCACTTACGTGACTCTATAATTATATTATCTTTACGCATGCAAGTAGCCATTTTTACTGTATACAAGATGTTTATTATTGAGTAATTATTACCATGAGGAAGTACTGACAAAACCGCAATCCCTTAACGCATTAGCGTTAGTGTAGAAACTCCATTGTATGATATTTTCACACTGTTTTAGTGATCGGAATTTGAAAGGGGAGTGTACGTAGAGCCGCAGACGTGCTGGCAACATGTTTGTGGTGATATCTTGAAGGCGAGGAGCGCCCGGCCCGCTTGTAGCTCCAGGGAGGTTGGATTCACTGAATGGAAAAAGGTCAGGGTCCCAGCCCATCGAGAGTCCTAAAATTGCTCTAAAAAATAAAATTTAATGTTATTTTTATGCCTTGATAATGTGTCTTACAAAAGAGCGACTAATAATAGGAATACAAAAAATAACCAATTGTTATTAGTAGTAAATAAAAATATTTTTTCTCTAGAAGTAATCTACTTCGTCAGTCCAACTTTTGTCCAGTCGAATGTATGTCACGTAAATTATGGAATAGTTTAAATACATTACTCCGTATATAGTCCTGCACTGTTGAATGGTAATTTTGCAGCAAATTCATTGAGGTTATGTGGACCTTGTTTCAGGCGAACATTCTGGTAACCAAGAGCATTTTGAATCACGACTTTGAAAAGGGCCGAGGCAGCGTACGCTGGGTCACTGCCCCAATATAATGAAATGGGCATCTCATTTCCAGCTACACTAAGATACCGCTTTGGTGGACCTGAAAGGCAAAAACAAAAGAAAGAAGATATTATTTTAGAGTCGACGACGAGAGAAAACAGCCTCACTATCTGCTGGACTGGTTTAGAGGGCAAACCGGTTGCCCGGGAGTCCCCCCTTCGCTAACCCCACGAAAGGTATGGTGCCAAAAGCATTACCCGCGTAAAACAAAACGTCTTCCGTGAAAGAATCGCCCATGCTGTTTATATGTTTATAAGTTTTTTATGTACACTGAGACAGCAAAGTCCATTTAATGTGTCTTCAATTATTTTTGATCTCAGCTACGTTTTTACGCGTCTGAATGTACTGAATGATCTTTCAATTGAAGTCGTTGAATAAGGCATTGCCAGTAAAATTTCTAGGGCTGTTTTCACTTTCATATAAAAACATTCTGCTTGTTGAATTAATTCTGTTATATTCGAAGTTCTGCTGCTTATTAACCCAAAAAGTCCGTCATAGTTCATTTAAGTGTGATTCCTTCTAATTCATAAAACTGGGATACTTCGTCCATACATTTAGATGTAAGTAAGTATGCAGAGCACATTCAAATCATAAAAACAGCAATTACGGAACATAGGCTTTCTGCCCAAGAAGACACTGAAGAGTTATTAATATCAGCTAATGAAATTGCTAAGGTTTTGAATGTTAAATTGCGTCTTCCGAGGACAGCAAGCCGCCAACGATATAGGGCAAATCATCCTGCTGGTTCGTTAACCGAATATTTTCGCCGATCGTTGTATGTGTTATTTGGATTTGGATTCATATCATCCTCATTAGAGGCGAGATTCGGTAAAGAACATTCACCAGCGTTTGCTCTTTAATTGTTACACCCTGCTCAAATTACAAAAATTACAGCTCCAAAATTTACCATACCATACCATAACTGTACGTCTCTGTATATATTCATATTTAATTTTAACAATTCGTGAGAAAAGTAAAGTATTTAACTTTTTATGTTGACACGGGATGATTATGAAATTAAAATTTGTAAAACTGATATCCCAAACCATGCTACTGACAAAATCTACTAACTACCAAAAAATTTTTTTTCTACAGTTCAAAAACAAAAAGCGGCCAAGTGCGAGTCGGACTCGCACATGAAGGGTTCCGTATTAGCAAGTAACATCATATAAAAGTTCTTGTAGTTCGTTGTAACTTTCATCGATGTTTTTATACTAGTGTATTGATTGGATGAAAGGTAAATTGCGTGTTAGGATTTATGACGTATTAAAAAAAAACTACTTACTAGATCTTGTTCAAACCAATTTTCGTTGGTAGTTTGCATAGTAATGTACAACATATATTGTTTTTAGTTTTATCACTCTCTTATTTTAGAAGTTAGAGGGGGGGGGGGACACATTTTTCCACTTTGGAAGTGTCTCTCGCGCAAACTATTTAGTTTAGAAAAAAATGATATTAGAAACCTCAACATCATTTTTGAACACCTATCCCTTATTTGAACCCTTATATAGATTTATCATGTCTGTCTGTCAGTCCGTCCTTATGTCACATCCACTTTTTTCCTAAACTATAAGAACTATACTTTTGAAACTTGGTAAGTAGATGTATTCTGTGAACCGCATTAATATTTTAACACAAAAATAGAAAAAAAACGGGCAAGTCCGACTTACTTGGCAGATTTTTACTAAACACACATCAAAGTATTGAGTACTGACATCCAAAATTGAATTTTAATATTTTTTGTCTGTCTGTCCGTCTATCTGTCTGTTTGTTCCGGGTAATCTCTGGAACGGCTAGACCGATTTTAATGGGACTTTCCCTGGCAGATGGCTGATGACATAAGGAGTAACTGAGGCAAAAAAAATTTAGACTAGCTTCACTCCGCGGCGTTACTCGAGATTGACAACTATAACCGCGAGTAACACTGCGGGACTCGGCTAGTGTCAATTAAAATGCAACCTCAACTCGCAACTCCCTACCGAAGATTACCGAATAGAGCCGAGCGTTCTAAACTTGTACATGGTGTACAGGGATATCTAATTGTCAGACCAGAGAATCAAGTGCAGCTGTCAATTGTTTTGGCAACGCAAAAACGAATGTACAGGTTGCGTTGCAAAAAGGACAAGCAAAACTTATTGAAGAGAACAGAAATACGTTACAACCTATAGTTAATACAATAATTTTTGCGGTACTCACGATTTGCCATTGTAAGGAAGAAAATGATGAAGGCGTTTTTCGAGATTTGTTAAAACTGAAAATTGATTCTGGTGATGAACTCAGTTAGATTCAGCTATGTGTCAATTAAAATGCAATCGAATACCGATTACCGAATACAGCCGAGCGTTCTAACGCTCGGCTAAGTTCGGTATTTTTCGTCGCCATCGTCGCGCGCGTTTTTTTGGCAATTGCACCGTGCATTTTGCCAGTGCCTACTGCGCAGTTTATATAAAAGTTAGAGCATAAGGTCCCTTTACTTTTTGGCAACGCAAAAACGAATGTACAGGTTGCGTTGCAAAAAGGACAAGCAAAACTTATTGAAGAGAACAGAAATACGTTACAACCTATAGTTAATACAATAATTTTTGCGGTACTCACGATTTGCCATTGTAAGGAAGAAAACGATGAAGGCGTTTTTCGAGATTTGTTAAAACTGAAAATTGATTCTGGTGATGAACTCAGTTAGATTCAGCTATGTGTCAATTAAAATGCAACCGAATACCGATTACCGAATACAGCCGAGCGTTCTAACGCTCGGCTAAGTTCGGTATTTTTCGTCGCCATCGTCGCGCGCGTTTTTTTGGCAATTGCACCGTGCATTTTGCCAGTGCCTACTGCGCAGTTTATATAAAAGTTAGAGCATAAGGTCCCTTTACACATTAATAATTAGGCGAGTTCATACATGTCATGAGAGATTTCCAGGGGGGGCTGTCCCCCCCTGGGTACGCCCACGCTTAGGGGTGTAATCCTCTCATTATTTAAAACTCTCTGGTAGGCAGCCGTGATGACTAGCATCAGATAGGTGGTGACGGTTCGGGTACCTTTCACGGCAAATACGTAAGGCCCATGATGCATTTCCGCGGGCTTCACCATAACACATATTAATCATTTGTCCGTATTCCCTCGCACTAAACATTATTAATAATCACTCACTGTTATAATAAAAGTACCTATTCTAACTTAACACAAATTAATTAAAAAGAGAATAAAAAACGAAAAAATACTTAATTAACTTACTATACCTACTAAGAAAGAGCAAAATTACAACACAATTATCGACTAGTCTATTCTAACAGTATCTAATAAGACCTTGTCCGCACTGCGATATTTTACTTTGAGAGTTTGATAGCCTTTTGTGAAAAAAAATTGTATGGAAGCCTAAGGGGTCAACTATTTAAAAAAAATGCGCAGTTAATGCAGTTTACAAAATGGTATAACACATAACATTATTATTATGCCACGATACATACTGCAATCCCTCTACACGTAATTATGATTGGTGCTTGCATAGCTATTGATATACAACTTCATCGCAAATTCATGAGAAAGTCATTTGAGCAATCTTAATCATTGAAAATAGAACTAAAAGGAACTCGAGCCAAAGGAAAATCAACCCCACCTCAATTGACTATAGAAAAAGTATAATGTTTATATAACATAAACTCGGATGACGTAATGCTTAACTTTAATTAATACTTACGATGTCTAAGGTTCTCGCAATTTGATGATGCAATTGAATTATCTATAAGGAATACGAGAATCACAGCTGTTACAGCTTTGCACGTCCACATTGTTACATGTTAAACACAATTGAACAGGAATATTCCAGAAACACAAGTTTTATATAGGTACACAAGTAGCAACAGTGACTAATTAAGTAATTAATCAATAATGAATAAATCCCGAAATATAATTCTTCATTGCCGTGTGCTTTACGGAAAACTATGTTAAATAAATTTATTTCTATGTTTTTCCTGATAGACATACTTTATTTTCTCAATTCTATAAAAAGTTTTCAAACATTCCAAGGACTAAAACTTTTGTAAAAGTTGATGGTGGTATCCTGGCAGTATACAGTGTACATAAATATGTAACACATTTTATGAATAGATGTGTGATGGCGTAGTTTCTTTAAAGGACAGTTGGTTTTTTAAAATAAATATTTAAGAGATAATATTTTACTACAAAATAGTAAAATAATAAGAGGTTTCGTGTGGACAAAAGTGTTGTCAAAAAAACAAGCAACACACACAGGTACTGGGGGAGAATGCAGACAATGTCGGTGTGGAGGCAAGTGTCAAGTGGTAGATAAACCAAATGCGGGTTAAGATATCGTTGAGGATGTTCTGGACGCAAACATTATATCCGACGAAGTACAATCTGCAGAGCCAGATGACAGGACACAGGACGGATATCAATGAGGATAGGATAGGACTGCACAGTTGGCCTAGTGGTTTAATTGGTCGCGACACCGCTTCCTACAGCACCAAATGTCGTGGGTTCAAATCCCACGTGGGATAACACTTTGTGTGATTCTCAGTCTGTTGTTCTGAGTCTGGGTGTTCTTGAGTCCGTTTCGTGTGTTTATAAAGTCCCTCGCTACACAGGAAAATTGTATTCAAAAAAGACAAAAGAATGTACAATCTGAAGACTCGGACGATAATTTTCTAATAACTGTGAATGGACAACAGAGAAAGAATGCATAGGAGGGTACGTTAAGCCGTCGGTCCCGGTTGTCATTTGTCAACATCTATGTCAATCGTTACTGGGAAGTCAGTGGCCTTAAATATATTGAGAACTAGTTCCACCTTCGAATTTCAGTTCTCCCTCAGGGTTGCGAAAATCCAATGCCAGTTGCTCTGTGGAAAAACTGATAATCAGGTAAAACCGTTTGAACTAGTAGCCGACCCCAAAAAATCTTGTCCACGTACCGAAAATACGTACTGTTATATACGAGATATGCATTCCATTGTGCTGCCCTGGCTACCATCCTGCTTAGTGAGCAGCTCTACTCACCAAGTCCACTACTTGTTTACTGGTCTTTGCCGGTCCGTGTCCATCTTTTAAACTTCGATTTTTTTTCATTTAACGTATTTATTTAATCAAAATATCTACCATTATGTCCAAATCACGAATGAAATGGCAAATAGGGAGGGTGACGATTGGTTTCTAATTGCAGTTCTTGTAGAGTTAAAATGGTTTCTCGTGCTGTATGGGTTTTCGCGTTATCATGGAGCAATAATAGTGAAAATCGATTCATGAGTCGGGGCTGTTTCACTGCAAGTTTTGCCATCATTGTTCGCGAAGATCGGCACAGTAGATATCTGCTGTTATTGCTTGACCAGATCGGGGAAAGCTGTAGTGAATAACACCACACTGAGACCACCAAATAGTTACCATTACCTTTTTATTGGTAAGCTTTACTTTAGGACACAGTTGCGGTGTTTAAACTGGGGCCAGGAAAGAAGCACTTTCCTTACTAAAGGAGATTCGTTTTCCTAAGTATATGTAGTGGTTGACAAACTCGAGAGGTGTGTTATTTATTATCATGGGCGTTGCGCTGCGGTTAGACATAATTTTAGTTTTTTCCAGATTCATTTCTAAACCAGTTTTTATACTAGTCTGGTTTAATTCATTTACCATTTTTTTAGTTGACTCACGTAAGTGCTAGTAAGTGCTAGAAAGATGAAAGTTTGCATGAATACGTGTTGTAATTACGTCGACAAAGTGCTACAATAAAATTATGAAATATAATTTTATTTGGGGTACCTCCCCTACACGTAAAGTGGGGATGATTTTTTTTCTCGAGGCTACCCCATCGTGTGGGGTATCATTAGATAGGTCTTTTAAAAACAATAAAGGGTTTCCTAGACGATTTTTTGATTTAGGTATCCGTTTGCGAGATATTTCACTTTAAAGGGCACTTTTTTGTAAAAACAGGGCGTCCCCCCCCCTCTAAAAGCTAAACGGCTGGCTCAAAAATTTTGAAAAAAATCGTGATGCTGGTCCATTTAATGAACTTTGAAGGAAAACTATAACCGATTAGATGACTTTCTTAGTTCAGGAGTTATAAAGGCTTATATGGTAAAATGCGCTCACTTGGAAAACGTCATACAAAATTAACGTATTAATACGTAAACATAACAATTATCTATTGGATACGATTTTAAATCCACATACCATTATAGGTGACTGAGGAACCCTTTCCTGTGCGTGGCCTGACACGCACTTGGCCGATTTTTTTTATTTATCAAATTAAATTGTTGACTTTAGGTCATAAAATGAAATCAATTAATAACTTGATATATAATGATACATTGACATTTTGAAATAACTTTAATTCAATATTTATTTATCCTACAACAGCTATTGACATTCACAGAATAATCATTAGTCTTAAGAATATGTCTAGCACCGGTTTCGATGGCATTGCAACTAAAGTAGTAAAACATGTGGAGGAAGTCATATCACCGGTACTATCTCGCGTATTTTATTTATGTATACTACAAGGCATATTCCCTTCAAAACTGAAAACTACTATTATTAAGCCATTGTTTAAAAAACAAGATCGAGAAGATATGTCATGCTACAGGCCAATAGCTTTGATACCAGTGTTGATACCAGTGTGAAGTACTAGAAAAAATAATTAACCAGGCTCTGTATAACTATCTAGAAAAATATAACCTAATTACTAAAGCACAAACAGGTTTAAAGAAAAATATGACTATAAACCAAGCGGTTTACGGATTTATTAAGGAAATTTTGGTTCAACTTAGACAATAACACACCAATTTGTGCACTTTTTATGGACTTAAGTAAAGCTTTTGACTGTGTAGATTTTAAAATACTGAAAACAAAACTTTATGCTACTGGTATTAGAGGAAATGTGCTTGACATAATAATGTAATTTTTAAGTAATAGAAGACAAGCAACTCTTATACATAGGATACGCCTTATGGAAAGGAAAGAACAAATAGTCATGTCAGACTTTAAGCAAGTTGAACCATATAGAAAAGGTATGCATGACACAATAAAGTTTCATACGCATTGTATAAGTTGGCAAAATCAGTTAGTGTCCCTACTGTTTTAACTGCTTAACATGCTTGTTATTTATGGAAAAAATCTCTAATTGACGTTCTTATATTCGTTTTTGACTCATTGATTTTTGTCTTTTCTTTTAACTGCTTGTCATGATTTGTTGAGGTTGACTATGAATTTAATTTATTATTTTATTTTTATTTTAAGAAAAATAAAAATAAAATAATAAACAATTATAACATAAGAATGTGACCATTTAATTGTGACCAATATAATATAAATATTTGCATGGCTAGAGGTAGAATGTGGCTGTTCCGTTATTATATTTTAACAACTAATTGTAAGACCCATATTCGCAAATAAATATTGATTGATTGATTGAAATATATTTTATTTTAAGTTGAAATTATTTTTAAATTTTTTTTCTGTTCACCGTCACTATTTGAAACCCACATTAACCAGACGGATTTATATGACCTAATTCTTTTTGCATTGCCTATAGGTGCTTGTTTACACCACCGCTTAAAGTTAGATCATAGTAATTATACATTTATTAACGGTCGCAGCCGCAGCGTAGCCGCTTGTACCGACCTACCTGCGTTACTTTTTTGTTTTCAACGTCAGCTGATTGACTTTATAGTCACTTTATTTTTCACATATTAGTCATTGTGACATACGGACGGACAGACAGACAGACTTGACGAATCTATAAGGGTTCCGTTTTTTGCCATTCGGCTACGGAATCCTAATTATATTAAATAGAATTTCGACACTTTTACTTACTAAAGAATTTGTTTACAACTCGTATGATAAAAAATCGGCCAAACGCGTATCAGGCCACGCACAGGAAAGCGTTCCTCAGTCACCCATAATGGTACGTGAATTTCAAATCGTATCCCATAGTTAATTGTTATGTTTACGTAATAATGCGTTAATTTTGTGTATGACGTTTTCCAAGTGAGCGCATTTTACAAGTTAAGCCTCTGTAATAGAGGCCTGAACTAACAAAGTCATCTAATCCATTATAGTTTTCCTTCATAGTTCTTTATATGGAGACCTATGAAGACCTATCAAATGATATCCCACACGATGGGGTAGCCACGAGAAAAAAAAAACATCCCCACTTTACGTGTAGAGGAGGTACCCCAAATAAAAATATTTTTCATAATTTTATTGTAGCACTTTGTCGACGCAATAACAACACATATTCATGCAGCTCCATCTTTCTAGCACTTACCGTTTGGACGATAAGTCGAGTACGGATGGACGGACGGACGGACGGACAGACGGACATGACGAATCTATAAGGGTTCCGAGTTATAAACTTCGAAACCCTAAAAATATGATAAAAGTAACAATTACTTAATAAATAATACAATGGCAATTTAAAGACAGTAAAAGCAAATCTTAGTTGGTATAGTTTCCTTGAGTGTGGTCGCAGATGGACGATATAGGTTTTCCCCTCCATCCGCTTCAGTAGCTAGCCAGCGAGGAGGCGACGTCCGCATATGCCGTACATCGCATAAAAAGCGTGTTCACCCAATGGTAGTACCTGCGTCAGTGCGGAGGGTCCAGATGTCGTAATAATAGCAGTACCTGGACCTCTCCTACTCAGGTGCAGAGTGGCATACCGTGTGGTTTTAGTCAGTCCGATTCCGACACACCATCCCGCCGTAAACCACGGTGGTATGACAGCCCGTGGAGGTTAAAAAAAAGGTTAAAAAGTATACCTTGATATTAAGTTTGGTAATATATTTAGTAAAATATATTTAATTATAATATAAATGTAACACTTATAATAAACTCATTTCGCGTATAAAAATTTTATGAGAAAACTAAACTTTCAATTGATACGTTACTTCTTCAAACGAAGACATCCCCAACTCCATTGCTTTTGTATCCTCTGTCTCATTCTCTGCAAATAAAAAAGGTTTTCTAAATGGCATTTTGAAACCGTACTGAAAATAAACAAACTCGAAAGACGCATTTTGAATTGGATTTCAAAATGAAATCTTCATGAAAAGAATTCAGAATACTGAAAATGATCATTACGGTAGTAATATTTCTGTTGAAGACGACTCGTCGTAACCACTATCGGCAATATCGTCTACATAGTCCAGCGCAGGGTGTAGAGCATATGGTCGTTCTGACAAATATGCCACCACATCTGCCGCAGTCGGACGTTTTTCGGGCTCACATTGCCAACACAGCTGCACCAAGGAGACTCTGTAAATGATTTATAATACCAACAATAATTTTCATATTAATAAATACACAGACCAAGATACAGTATTATAGTTTCCTAGTTAATTACAGAAAAAACAAACGATACTTTTTGGGCCTGTCAGCGTATTGATTATTTTAGCTCACAACACTGTTAAGTGACAGGATAAGACACTGACGCAACACTGGCCACTGGCGCGTGCAACCGGTGACCGTAGGGATGGAAATCATTGATACTTTAAAAAATTAATTCATTATAATATATAATTAAAATATATAATTAATTATAAAAAATTTCAATTTTAAAATATTGTCAAATGACGTGTCGAAGCACACGGTTCTTTTGTGTAGGTTTATTATGTGTAAAATAATCAATTAAATATTACAACAATACATTTAAAAAAAAAATGGGAATCTCAGTACTTTCTCGTGCTTTTGCTTAATCATACTTACGTTTGAGGTGTTGCATCCCGCGGCATCGTTGGTTTCCCACCTGAAATAACGAAACGCATTACACGTAGAGGTGAAATATTGCCATATGGACGAGCACCGAGAGTTACTAGCTCATAAAAGAGTACACCCAGCGAATACACGTCAGACGCTGTAGAGAATACACCGTGCACCAAGCTTTCTGGTGCCATCCAAAGTACAGGAAATAAGCCGCGGCGTTGACAAACGTACTCTCCAACGCCGTCCATATCTGTAACTTTTGTTTCTCGTGCAAGACCGAAGTCGGCCAACTTTAAAGAACGTTTTGCATCAACCAGACAATTAGAAGCACGCAGATCTCTATGTACAACGCCCCGTGAGGCCAAATAAGCTAACGCCGATGATGCCTCACATGCTAACCGGGTAAGTTCTTTTGCTGATACATGAACAGTCTCTTCGTAGTTATTATTTAGTTCTGCCATCGAATCTGATGTTATACCTTCTGCAAGGTAACGACGATTCTCAAGGTAGTGTAGCAAATCACCGAAGAATGCTACCTCCATAAGCACGAGAGCAGGCTTGTCATCTATGCACACTCCTACCAGACGAATAATATTGTCATGTTTGAGAGAAGCTAGAATGCACGCTTCCTGCAGAATTTCTCTTTCATTTTCATGATCACTCAGTTCTTTGGCCGCAACAATCTGTGTCTTCAAGCCTGGTATCACCAATTCTGCTAGCTTTACACAACCAAAACGGCCAGCTCCGAGTTCACGTCTTAGTCTTAAGGCCTTGCGATCTACTAAATAAGTGGACAGTTTGACGGCACGGTGATCACGCTCTGCGCGCAGCTCCTTTAGAATCTTCAATTTCATTTCCTTCACACGCCGATGCATAGTGCGATATATCAGTAAACCCGACAGAGGTGCTACTGTAATTAAAATACTGGCTAAAATCCACAAGAAATCGTTGCAACTCGGTAAGTATAAGTCACCACTGGGCGTCAAACACCCTGAAGTACCATCATGAGGAGGGTTTGCTTTAAAATATGCTTCACCATAGTCGTGTACGATTTCTACTTTTTTTTTCACTGCGTTCACATGCCACCGCGAAAGGATGGTTTGCTTGTCGTTTTGCCATATTTCTAAGTACAAAGCCGTTTTCGTAGGAGAGTGTTTCATGAATACAAGTTCCTGACTAAAAGCTTGAATCGGATCAAATCCTTCTAAACTTTGTTCAAATTGTCTGTAAAAATAGAAAAAAATATGCTAAAGTTGTTAGATATAGACTATAGACGTGTCGTGAAATTTAGTATTACCAAGCATGTTTTCAAGTCATATCTACCTGGCATACAATAAAAAATCCCAAAAAAAGTAACCAATTGGTGCCCAAATTATGAAGATTTAAAAATATTGATATCGACGATACACTGATATTGATATATTACGAATATCGAAAAACTCAATATATCGTTTTTTTCTTTACGTATTAAATAACAGATAGAGCTACTTTTGATTAAAAAAAAAGTTTATTTTAACTTTTTATCCGATTAATAGAACAACCTACTTGAAAATAATATTAAGAAGTGCTCTAAGCTCTAAGCACCACTACAGAAAGCGCCATCCACGAAGCTGCGCCCGGCTATTCGTCCTAATTGTTTATAATTTATGTGTGTAAGCTTTTTCTAATGTTTCAATTGTATCGGTACACACTAATTAAATTTAGGAGGTAGAGAGGGAGATGGACGATATATTTTAGATAAAATATCGATATATCGGCCTACTATACCGATACATCGTTAACAATATAATTCGAAAAATATCGATATTTTTTTAAAACCTTGCATCCCACTCATCCCATAATGAAATTTGTTTGCGTTTTTGAAGTTATCTTATTCCTCACAGACAATCTTAATAGAAATGCAGTAAATATTATGAGTACCTATTGTACTTTTTGGGAAAAAAAAATTCAACTTAAACTATAACATGAAATTTGATCAAAAAAAAAATTATGACAAAGTTTAGGGTTCCGAAGTTTATTTATGACTCGGTACCCTTATAGATTCGTAATGTCCGTCTGTCCGTCCGTCCGTCCGTCCTCGACTTACCGTCCAAACAGTAAGTGCTAGAAAGATGAAACACAGCTACGACAAAATTATGAAAAATATTTTTATCTGGGGTACCTCTCCTACACGTTAAGTGGGGATGTATTTTTTTCTCGCGGCTACCCCATCGTGTGAAACAATAAAGAGTTTTAAAAACAACTTTTTGATTTACGTATCCGTTTGCGAGAAATTCCACTTTAATGGGCACTTTTTTGTAAAAACTGGGCGTCCCCTCCTATAAAAGCTAAACGGCTGGCTCTAAAAATCTGGAAAAACTCGTGATGATGGTCCATTTAATGAACTTTGAACGAAAACTATAACGGATTAGATGACTTTGTTAGTTCAGGAGTTATAGAGGCTTAACTTGTAAAATGCGCTCACTTGGAAAACGACATACAAAACTAACGCCATAATAAGTAGTAATAATAGTAAACATAATAATTTTCAATTAATACGATTTTAAATCCACGTACCATGATGGGTGACCGAGGAACCCTTTCCTGTGCGTGGCCTGACACGCACTTGGCCGATTTTTTTAAATAGTTGGCCCCTTAGGTTTTCAAACATTGTTTTTTCACAAAAGGCTCTCAAATTTGTTCATATTTTTTTATCAACATGTTAAAAATTTAAGTTGATATTTTTTTTCCAAAAATTACAATAGGTACTCATACTATTTACTGCATTTCTGATAATATTATCTGTGAGGAATAAGATATGCCAACAACGCAAAAAATTTCATTAATTTGAGTCCGTGGTGTACATGTACAGTAGTAGTACAGTAAGGACAACAAAACACTTTTTTTTTTTAAATCATAATTTGGGCAACAATTACAATTTCTTTTTTGGATTTTTTTTATACTAAGCACTCCAGGATTTTCTGAGATTTTTCTATTATACCTAGATATTTCTAAAAACGAACTGAAATATCTATACAGACAACTAGTTCAAACTTGGAATTTCAGTTCTCCCTCAGGGTTGCGAAAGTCAGATGCCAGTCTAGCAGTCAGAACTAGTAGCTGAACCCAAATAATCTTGGGAATAAAGGCTAGAATGATGAGAAAGATATATTTTACACCTTTACACTTAAACCACTATCTTAAAAATCATTTTAATAATAGAAAGTTACATTATCAGATAGTAATGTGGACTACATTTTACCACGATAACTGACATGGACAAACTGAAATTCAGGTAAAACCGGTATAACTAGTAGCAGACCCCTAATAATCTTGGGAATAATAGTTTAGAAGAAAATTTCTAAAAATTAACACCAAGTGAAAACCAATTTACCCTATACTTTTGTCGCTGTGTGGATCTTCTAGTGCTTGGGGATATTTCAAAACAACATCCTCGTAAGTCTTAGCCATTATTAACACTGCATCTATAAGTGCAACAGCTGACCGAGGCCATTTACGTCCAGGCCATAAAAAGTTCAATTTTTCTGTAAAGTTCATCCCGCCGTTAGCGATTAATACTTCATTTGGTTTCGGACAGCAGAATGATAGCGTAAAATATTTGATATTTAACTCTTTATCATACCCTACCCCCTCGCGTACAATCCAGACAAATTCCTTTTCATCGTTCATATTGAGTTCAACTGCTGCTGCAAGTATTGTGGCTGCATCTCGAGACTGCGTGTTAACTATAATAATATGGGCATTTTCATATTTTAATTCACCTAAAACTTGTTTCGCATCTGTTTCTGTTACTATCGCTAATGGATGGTCACCAAATGCAATTTTTTTTGCTTCTCTAAGATCTGCAGTACTGGTAAGCAAATCTTCCATAAACTTTTTAGCAATATCCGTAGAATCTGATAACACAGCTATTCGAGTCCAATTGTGTTTGTGAATAAAGTGCGTCATTCCAAGTGCCAATTCAATCGAGCGACCAGAAGTGAGCCATACGGATTCCGTCGAATCCACATCTGCTGTAGTCACATCATAAAATAATATTGGAATACCGATTTTATCGAAAGCTGTAGCCTCCCCCGTCATTTCATTATTACCGCCTACCACAGCTCCAATTAATCGTTGTCTGATCCTATGTCTCAAGTAATACTGTAATTCATTCTTTACAAAGCTTTGATTAAAGTGATCTTTAAAATAATATTCCCAAAAGCCTATATTTACATTTGATCTCGTCAAGCGTTTGACTTCATGTTGTAAATATTGTAAAAGTCTCCTATAGTGTGGTTTAAAATCTGTCGAAGGGTTAAAAAAGACAGCTATTTCATGGACTTTTTTATGTGCCTCGTAATTAACTACCCAATCATTGTAAACTGTATCGTTATTTTTGATAATCCATTCACAAGCAGCTTCCTCTATATTTTTTCCGTTTGCATTTTGTTCGATCATAAAAATTAAGGATTCGAGACGAGGATGAAAAATATGAGCAAGTTGAAATAACTGCGACGCGTATTCAGGTAATAAAAATTGGTCAGTAACACGTATGTCTATTGCAGTGTCGAGCGCAGTTACACATGTAGGTCCTTCACTTGATGAACAAGGCGGTTCTTGAACTGTACTAATGGTTTCATTTTGAACCCACATGTTATAATCAATAAATAAAAACGATTCATTGGCAACACGTAGTTTTTGAAAAAGATTTTTTCTATCTATTTCTTTGTAGTGTAGAAGTTGATGATGATATCCAGATCGTGTTTCTAATATATTTGCACGGTGTATTGTTCTTTTGCTCGAGTCCAGTACAAAGAAAACCGTTGCGTTATTGTAATCCCTTTAAATAATGAAAGAAAGTTATGGTTAAATTCAGTAAATAATACCACTAAATATTGAAGATAACATTGATATTTTTACTGTCTCGGTGGCGCCAGTGGTACTGTATGCGACTTCAAACGTCCAATCCAATCCTGGTCAGAACAATTGTCTGTATGATCTACAGATACAGATATTTCTTTCGGAGTTTGAATGTTTTCTATGTATAATATGTATGTGTTAATAAAAGTATTTTATTAGTCAATAAAGTCTCCATAGTACAAGCTCTGCTTAGGTTAAAGCTAGATGGCGTTGTGAGTTACACGTCCAATTTTTTTATTTATTTTTTATTAAGTAGTTTATATATATAGAAGGAGATCTAAAGCCCACACGTTTCTCCCTACAGCAATATTTAAAAACTGTGCATCTTAAATTTAAATAAAATATTATTGAGTAATTTAAATAAATTATTACCATGAGGAAGAAGTGATAAAACCGCAATCCCTGAGCTTTTTATCGTCAGTGTAGAAACTCCATTGAATGATATTTTCACACTGTTTTAGTGATCGGAATTTGGAAGGCGAGTATACGTAGAGCCGCAGACGTGCTGGCAACATGTTTGCAGTGATATCTTGAAGGCGAGGAGAACCCAGCCCGCTTGTAGCTCCAGGGAGGTTGGATTCCCTGATTGTTTCAAGTCTAGGTTCCCAGCCCGTCGACAGTCCTAATATTGCTCTTAAAAAATAAAATGTTATGTTATTTTTATTTAATGATAATCTGTGTAACAATAGAGCAACTACTAATAGCAATACAATAACTTTACACAATATTTTTTTAAATTTTAATACACGAATGCTTTCTCGTGCAAAATATCACTGCTGCATTCAAAATGACAATTAAGTGTGTGAACGCATGTGTACACGCATATTAATTCTTAATTGTTAGTGCACCAGTGTGAATGAATCAAATTATATGTAACAACAGATAATTTGAATGATATTAATTCCATGCTTTCCATCAGGCAGAGTAGTCACTTTAGTAGGCTTATATGTAAAAAAACAAAGTATTTGTAGTTGATTTATTCACACATAACCAATTGTTATTAGTAGTAAATAAAATTATGTTTTCTGTAGAAGTAATCTACTTCGTCAGTCCAACTTTTGTCCAGCCGAATGTATGTTACGTAAATTATGGAATTTTTTAAATACATTACTCGTCATATTGTCCCGTACTGTTGAACGGTACTTTTGCAGCAAGTTCATTGAGGTCATGTGGACCTTGTATCAGGCGAACTTTCTGGTAACCAAGAGCCCTATGAAGCACGACTTTGAAAAGGGCCGATGCAGCGTGCGCTGGGTCACTGCCCCAATACAATGAAATGTACTTCTCTTCCCCAGCTGCACTAAGATACCGTTTTGGTGGACCTGAAAGGCAAAAACAAAAGAGAGAAGAAACTTTTTTAGAGTCGATGGTCAGTAGATGTATTCTGTGAACCGCATTAATATTTTTACACAAAAATAGAAAAAATGCAAAAAATTTTGGGGTTCCCCATACTACTACTACATACTATGGATAGGTCTTCAAAAATGATATTGAGGTTTCTAATATCATTATTTTCTAAATTTTCTTTCAATCAAAACACTCTTATCATAACATCGATGAAAGTTACAACGAACTACAAAAACTTTTATATGATGTTACTTGCTGCCATAGAACCCTTCATGGGTGAGTCCGACTCGCACTTGCCCGCTTTTTTTTGTTTTTTTTTTTACGCGGGGAATGCTTTTCGCACCATACCCTTCGTGAGGTAAACAGAGGGCGTGTGTGGGACTCCCGGAGGAACCGGTCTACCCACTAAACCCCGCGGCGGCCTACCTTGGCAGTTGGGAGGAACAACACGAACGCATCAGCGGCTTCTGGAGTCCCCTCTGTCTTACCCCAAATTCTGAGTTACATCGCGGGGTAACTAATTTCACCCCCAGGACAAGACGGTGAAGCGCCTCCCACTGCTCTACGCAGTAATAAACGCAACACCGACTCACCTTGGGCGACACTCTCCAGCCGCACCGGGGGTGTCACCTGACTCGGGTCGTGTGCTGCGGTCACATGTCAACAAGATGTAGCCGCAGTGACCCGTAGGCGACGATTGGGGAGCTAGCGACCTCTGCCGCGTCCCCTTCGCCGCCTCCTTGGAGCGGGATCGGCCCTTTCCCGATCCCGCTCTGTGGTCTCCTTCTGTAGCATAACGTCTTCACAGAAGGAGACCGCGCCTTCCCATCCCTCATCACTCGCCAGCATTGCTGCGACCAATGCAGGCGGTGACAGGTTTCGTCCGATTCGTCCGACCAAGACCCGACGCTCAGACTCCCAAGCAGGTCAGTCTTCCAGCGTATGCTGGGCGGCGTCCCGGTCGGACCTGCAGTGGCCACATTGTGCTGTAGCCTCACGTCCGATTCTATTCAGATACTCACCGAAACAGCCGTGTCCGGTGAGTACCTGGGTCAGTCGGTAGGTGACAGCCGGTCCTCTCTATACAAGCTTCGAAGTTCGACAGAACGGCTAGGACAGCGCGCTGGCTGGCACAGCCCTGTGTTTCAAGCCGTGCCTGCCAAGCCTGCAGGGCTTGCGCATGTGTGTGCGTTCTACCGTAGCATTCCGGGCTCGTGATCCGGCGCTGTCTCTTCGAAATTCCGACCGACAGATCGAATTTGGTCGTAGACCATCGTATCCATGTCGGCCAGAATGTCGAAGAGTGGAGATCGCGCCAGGACCGTCGCTGCCTCATACGAGATAGTACGATAGCCTCGTGCAACCCGTATGGCCATCATCCGCTGCAGACTCTTGAGTTGAGCTTTGCAGCGGGAGGAACCCGCCAGATCTCCGGACCAGACGGGTGCCCCATAGAGAACCATTGATCGCACGACGCCCATGTAGAGGCAGCGAACTTCTTCCCGTGGCCCCCCGAGATATGGCAGAAGACATTGTAACGCCCCAGCTACCCCTCGCACTCGGAGGACTAATCGCCCGAAATGCTCTTCGAAGCTCCACCGACTGTCCAGGGTAAGGCCTAGGTACTTCATGTACTGGCCCACCTGGACTTCAGTGTCACCTACCCGGAGGCATGGGCTGAGTGGTACCTGGCGCTTACGTAGGCCAAGGAACCATATCGCCTCAGTTTTCTGAGGCGCTACCCTTAGGCCCAGCCCACGAATCTTTTCTACGACACGATCGGATCGTCGACTCCGACTAGGAGCAGACATGCCTAACGACGTCCACTGTCGAACGCCGTTGTCGGAATCCAAACTGGCAGTTCGACAGATTAGGGCCCACTCGCAACAGGTGCCCGCTGATACGGTCCGAGATGACCCTTTCAGGAGCACCAGTCTCGCAGTCTCAATTCGTGAGAACCTGTCTCAATTTGTCCCCCAGTACCGACACAGCTATCACAAGCGCCCGACCTGGAACACCATCAGGTCCAGGCGCAGTATTGCTCTCCCGCCGTCACCTCCCACTCGTCGGAACAGAGTTGGCGGTTCGACTGTGACGGAGGGAAAGGGGGACTGTCCTGGACCCTTGGGAAGAGCGTTTCTAATACTCGTTCCAAAAACTCCGGGTTCAGGGTTTCCGTCAGCGGTGGGACCCATGGTCTGAGCTTACCCAGTACCATTTTATATGGTCGCCCCCATGGATCCCTATTCAGTCCAGCGATGAGCTTTTTCCAAGACCGAGCCTTGGCCTCAGCAATTGCATCGCTGAAAGCCTTAACAGCGGCTCCATATTCTCGCCGTGCTCTGTCGCTCGCCGCCTTCTCCGGGCTCAAAGGTACGGGCAGCGCAATCTTGCAACCTATCACATCCTGCGACCTTGCACATCGAATACGATGTGCCGGTGATCAGAAAGACTAACCACTTCCTCCGCCACCCTCCATCCCGATACCGTGTGTACTGCAGAAGGAGTCGCCCACGACAGGTCGACAATCGACTCCCCCTGACCGAACCTCATCTACCTACCCTATGAAATATATAGGCACGGTGTTGCACTCATAAACACATGCAAGAACCATTGGTCAAATTTTATGTTTAGGCATATATATTTATAGAGACAGGCACCTGTAGTCCAGTCAATAAAAGCTTAACTTTGCCATTTAGGTTGAACACCTGCAACCAACGCCAAAATTTCCGTAAGTCTTTGTAAATTAATATACTAAAATTGCAGGGTGCTACAATACCGGCAAAGGGTGCAAATACATTGCAAAAGGGTGCAAAACAACTTTTTCGTCTATATCTCACGATTGGCTGGAAAAATAAAAAAAAAATCCTACTACAAAATTGTAGGAAATTAAATCCCCTATAAAAACTTTGAACCGTATTTTCGCGTATCTCTCATAGTTTTTGCACAAAATGCATTTAAAGGTGCAAAATAAAAAAAATGTTACTATTAATCTTTTTTTTTTCATATTGAAGTGATACTACATGTTTCATTGGGATTCAAATGATATGTTTCGGGCATTTTTTTTTCTTTATTTACACTTTTTTTCAATTACCTAATAATCTTGGCAAAAAAAAAACATTTAAATTTTATTATATGAATAGCTGACCTGGCATACTTCGTACCGCCTCAGAATAATCATTAAAATATTATGCTTAGTTATTAACTGATACTGATAAATTGACAGCAGTGCAACCTAACGGGCCCCGGCCGGTACCGCCACAATCGCTTTGTTCCTGCATTTTAAATCTGTAATATCTTCAGAAATATTAATTTAAATTACATACTGTAAAGGGTCATTTTAATCTACATTAGATGCACAAAGTATTTAAGGTACTTAATTGGATAAGGATTAATACTGTATTGCTTATAATCGTTTCGTAAATAATCCATTATTTCTAGCAAAAAGAAAGAAAGTATTGTAGAACTTTTTAAGGTGTACAATACTGTAGTACATTATTTTGATCTATCTCATAGGGTACAGCCAGCCGTTTGCAATGTCAGCGTAAAAAAATGGGTTTATTTACGACATCACATTAAAAACCTCTAAAATTATCAATGTTTCTCGACTTTTATGCATGTATTATACATATAAACCTTCCTCTTGAATCATTCTATCTAGTAAAGAAAACAGCGTCAAAGTCCGTTGCGTAGTTTTAAAGATCGAAGCATTTATACGGACAGACAGAGAGTGGAAGCGACTTTGGCTTAAACTATGTAGTGATAATTTAATTTTAGTTAATTTTTTATTCCATTGGATTCAGAGCAAAATTGCATTTGAAACGTATATTTGCAGTATATATTACCTCTCCATTTACCTGAGCTATTATCAACTTAATTTCAGGGGGACGTTTATAATAATATATCACTGGTGGAGAAAGAGCGTGGTATATTTTATATTATTCTTTCTACTACTATTCTACTCTTTTGCTCCCACTGGTTCCAATTTTCTATAGTAAGAGTCTTCAATATAAGAGTGAATAGGTAGAATAAGACAAATATGAGACCCTTGCGCTCGACGTAAAGAGTCCCATTCAAGATCTATAGGATAGGATCGAAAATAAGACCCATGTGCTCGAATAAGACCATACGTTTCCTAACAAGAGCGAAAGAGATAGAGATTTAGACAAAAATGAGAACCTTGCGCTCGACGAAAATAGTACCACTGAGAACACACACACACACATGTGCTTGTTTTTCTATTTCGCTGAGTGCAATGAGTAAGACTGCAGCAGAAAATGCTCAACTAACTGTTTGTCACTTACTGTCACTATACTCCAAACTGTCGTTTCAGGGATATTTCGTTTTTGTGCGTCTTACTGTCCAAAAGTGTTTTTTTACAAAATAAACTTGATTCACTGTTTTCAATTAAAAGGAAACAATGAATCCTTCATTTTTAAGTTCTATTTGTATGAAGAAAACGTAAGATTCAACAATTATTGCAATCCTCTCAGGATTGCATACTGATTGTAGTGATTGGTATGGTAAGAGTGAGGACCTCAGTGAAATGGCTAAGAAAACAATTATCACTATATGTGCAGAAATTTTACAGGACAAAATAAACTCGTTACGAAACAAAAAGTTATCTACAACCGGACAAATTCCCTGATAACGTTGTATCAGAAATACCTCCACTATTAACTTGCTTCATACATAAATTATTATTAAATGATGAAAATATCGTGTGAGATGAGATGAATGATGATGCCTATAGTGTTATTTCAGCACTTCGTCCTATATTCTTCGTTTCTTCAACTAGCTGTTGAGACATACACTTATCGAAAAACAGGATCGATGTTAGTTATCAATCTACTAAGCAAAATTTATGTTTGCACATCATACCATAATATTTAGCTTCATGAAGCTTCATCAATAATTTAACCTCAAAAGACTATAATTACTGATGCTTTCCTTCAATATGTCTTTGATAATACTGACCGTAATACAAGGTGGGCCAAAAGAAATCACCCTATTGAAAGATGTTCTTATATTTGCAAATGGCGGCCAATGTCAAATCTGTTTTGACATTTGTAAACTAGACAGATGTAGAATACAAGTGAACAAGCCATGGAGCGATACACTCCCCGCGGAAATCAGAATAATCGTGTCTATTCTTTTGCGTAACAATTCGTCTGTGGTGTTGGCGCAGCGCGAATTCCATCGCCGATTCCCCGGTCGTCCGGCACTAACTGCGCAAACACTGCGCCGTTTGGCCAGGGACCACAAGAGACGCTGCCAAGAGTGGCCGGCCCCGGAGCGCCTATTCTGCCAAGAATATCGCAGCTTTTGCTGAGGATGTCGAGCTGTCGCCTGAAACATCGACCAGACGCCGTGCCTCGCAATTAGCCATCAGCCGGTCGTCCCTAAGGTGAATTTTGGTCAAAGACCTGCGCATGTCAGTGCGTCAGCTGCTGCCTGTCGACCACCAAACGCATGTAGCCTACGCCCATGCGATTCTCAATCTCGAGCAGAAGTAGACGATGTTTCGACCAAAATAATAATGAGCGATGAGGCTCATTTCCACCTCAGCGGGTACGTGAACAAGCAAAACTATCGCTTCTGGGGCACCGAAAATCCACGAGTGTAGCACGAGGAGCCATTATAATCGCGAAAAGTGACTGCATGGTGCGCTGTTCAAGCTGGAACAGTCATCGATCCACTTTTTTTCGAAGACGCCGCTGGTCAAACGACAACAGTGAACGGTGCGCGCTATGTGGCCATGTTAACCGAGTTTTTTCTGCCACAATTGAACGAATTAGGACTGGAGGACATGTGGTTCCAACAAGACGGAGCAACGGCACACACTGCGCGAGACACAACCGATATTCTGAAGGCGGCGTTCCCAGGTCGCTTTATCTCTCGTTTTGGCGATTTGCACTGGCCCGCAAGATCGCCCGAATTAAACGTTCCACACTTTTTAGTGGGGTTTTTTGAAATCCCGTGTTTATGTGAACAAGTCCGAGACCCTGAAAGCCCTCAAGGACAATATTTGACACGAGTGCGAGAATCTGTCGCCCGAAGTTCTCGCTGAAGTAATGAAAAATGCCATAAAACGAGCCCGTATAGCAATCGATTGTGGCTGCGCCCGTTTGGCCGATATCATCTTCTCGACTTCACTAATAAAATTCTAAAGGTTCAAATAAACATGATCAAAAAACAAAATCGAAGTTTTTCATTTAGAAAAAAATTGAAAGCCAAACAACATCGGATGACTTCTTTTGGCCCACCTTGTATAAGAACCTCAGGCAGTCAGGAGACTTTTCATTGTTTAGGAGGCATAGCTGTGTACACACCAGCAAGTAGTGTTTGATATAAAAGAACTCCAATCAAATGTAAAAAAATCTGCAGCGCAACTAACATCTACAACAGATATCACCGATGAGATGTATGATGAGAGATTGCCTTCTGGATTAAAAAACATCACCTATGCAGATCCTAGTAAACTATGTATAAGCATTTCACCTCTTGTATCACCATCGTATAAACCATTTCTATCAGGCATATTACATGCCTCCTGTTCATTAGATGACCATCCTCTCAAATTTGAAAATTTGCAAATTTGCGCTGAATCCGATGGAATAAAAAAAATATAAAATAAAAATATCATTTAATAAAATTGAAATGAATTTTTCGTCAAGATTATTAGGTATATGAAATAAGGTATAAATAAGTAAACAAAAATGTCCGAAAAATATTAATTCAATCCCAAGGAAACATGTAGGATCGCTTCAAAATGAAAAAAAAATATTAATAATAATATTTTTACAATTTTGAACCTTTATATGCATTTTGTGCAAAAACTATGAGAGATACGCGAAAATACGTTTCCAAGTTTTTGTAGGGGATTTAATTTCCTACAATTTTGTAGTATGTTTTTTTTTACTTTTCCAGCCAATCGCAAGATATAGACAAAAAAGTGGTTTTTGCACCCTTTTGCAATGTATTTGCACTTTTTGCCGGTATTGCAGCACCCTGCAATTTTAGTATATTAATCTACGAACACTTACGGAAATTTTGGCGTTGGTTGTAGGTGTTCAACCAAAATGGCAAAGTTAAGCTTTTATTGACTGGACTACTGTTGTATATAAAGCCGTTAATCACTTGAGCGTTATATTTAAATTATTGCAAAAATTATAATACTAATAATAACCTGTGGCACTTAGTACTGATGATCGTAAGGAGATATGGAAGGGCAAGGAGCTTCATGTTCGATTTTCCTTCGAAAGCATCGACTTCCTTTTATTTTGTGTCAATCTGCGATCACTAGTGATACTATAAGTAGGTGAGTTGTAGGTATAATTGACAGGGTGAGCGTGACATCAACGAGCAATCTACTTCCAAAACTCCCCTCAAGTTGGCGTTGGCGAACTATGTGATGTCTTTCTTTTTTTAGCCTCTTTGCGTAGCTTCTAGTCTTAAGCGCTGCTGCCAAGTTGTTAGGTTGCTTTATCAGTCTATCTTGGTATCTTTTCATTATGTTTGGATTTCCTCCATGACAGTAGACATCATTAGCTCCTTATGGATTTCCGAGTTTGTGACGAGAAAAGGAGCGTCACTGATTGAGTGCAAGATAGTATTCTGCATCCGCTGTATTATATTTATGCTTGAGTTGCACGCCCTACTCCAGAGTTGAATTCCATAAAGCCACACTGGCTTCAGAATGACATTATATATCAAAAATTTGTTGTCAGTACTCAATTTACAGTTTTGTTCCATGACCCAGTGTAGGTTCTTAAATCGTAAATTGAGTTCCTGCCATTTGGTTGTGATGTGTTTTTTCCACGTTAGACAGCGGTCCAGGTGTAGTCCAAGGTATCTTACGTGATCTTTATGAGGACGCGTGATATTTCCAAGTCTGACAGGTGGGCAATCACCCTTCTGCAGCGTGAATGTAACCTGTACGGATTTGCTTGCACTTGCTTTTATCCGCCGTTTTTGTAGCCAAGTCGTTATTTTATCAAAGCCCTCTTGCATCGACTTCCTGGCTACGGTATGGTGATCCCTTTGGAGAAACCGAAGATTTTATTGGTGCAATTCTGAACGAAGCTATCATGACGAATAACTATCGGAAATATATCCTGAAAGAGAGTACTCACCGACCTGGGGAATCTATCAGGCATATTATTTCTGATTGTTCTCGTCTTGCTAACCGTGAATATTTGCACAGAAACAACCAAGTAGCCAGGATTGTACATCAGTAACTTGCCCTTAAATACCAACTTGTAAATTTTGAGGTGCCGTACAACAGGTATGTGCCCGACCCAGTTCTCGAGAATGGTCGTGCTACATTATATTAAGATCGATCTATAATCACAAACAGGACAATTGTTGCCAATGAGCAGTTCAGAAGCCAGTTCTCCTTGACACGGCACGTATAGTGAGAGATTCCTGTCTTTGGAGCCCTAACCACCGGTTTCTTGGTCCCTGCACCCGAAGTCGGTGGTCTACTATTTTTTTAATTTTTAAATGTATTTTTTATGTTTATATATTTAATAATGTAATAAATATGTATATTGGGTTTAATAAAGGGAATAATAATAATATATATAATTATAATTATATAATAATAATTTTAGAATGGTATGGTTGAATAATTAAAAAAAATCAAAAATCGGCTAAGAGCGTGTCAGTACACTTAATATTATTTTCTTATTTAAGTATATCTAAATAATATTAGTTTATAATATTAATTATAATAATATTATATTAAAATAATATTAGTTTATAATATTAATTATATAATAATATTAGTATTAATTTAAGTATATCATCAACAAACACGCCTGTAAATTTCAGCTATCAATCACGAATATTATAAAAGTTATATGTAAAACAAGAATATAACAACATTGAAGTCGGTTCCTTTTTGTTAAAATTATACCATAACTAAATGTATTCCTCACAAAGTTAGATACCTAGTATATAATTCTCTAGTCAAACCATACATTGACTATTTAATTGAAATATGGGGTACCGCAGGTAAAACTGTCTTAGATGACTTGCAACGCACACAAAATAAATTAGTAATGGTTCTTTTTAACTACAATTTTCGTACTTCTACCAAAAAACTGTTTGAGGAAACCAAAATAATGACCATAATACAGACTTACATATACTACACGTGCATTTTAGTACATAAAAGATTAAATTGAAACATACAAGTTTATCTTTTACAACAAACTATACTCGGCAAAGAATGAAATTAAGAAACGCAACCCATCTTGTGACTCGTCCACCTAGAACGAACCAAGGTAAAAAGAATATTGAATTTGAAGGCGCCAATATGTACAATGGATTACCGGTGAATATAAAAAATACTACGATGCTGATCAAGTTTTTATATATATATATATATGTGTGTGTGTGTGTGCATATGTATATATTTATATATAAAAAAAAGATATTCGCTCGTCACGAGCTATTTAAAAACAAATAACATTTGGGATAGTTGGGAGGTGCGGTGAACTAGTGATGAATATGTAAAAGTTTATTACTGGTTCTTTGTGCATTAATTAGTTTTAAATAATTATTCAGGTATCAAATAGTAGTTAACTTTATTGATTGATATTTTATTGTTTTCTTTAAAAACTGTAAACATCTGGAACATGTATATGAATGTGTTGCTGTATATGTATGTTTGGCTCGGATCGGCTTCCACCATCTCTGTCAATTCATTGTTTTTCACATGTGTTGGCGGTCTTCCACGTGGTTCGTTCTTCAGATCAAAATTGAAATAAATAGAAAAAGTATTAAATCAAAATCGCACGTTGAGTTCATTAACAGTCCCTTCTCCAAACGTAACATTGATATTGCGAGCTGTTTCTGCTGCGTTAGTTCCGCGCTAAGCTGAATAAAAAAATAACTGAAAGTCGATAATCAAATGTTGTTTTTTAAAAGACGAACCTCATAGGTACGATATGAAAAAACAAATTTCAAACCATGAAGGTTCTATGTCAATTCGAAGTACCTATTATAATAAACGGGTAATTTCATACTTTAACCCCTATTATCAAAGGTTCACTAAATGTAAATGAAAGTATATATCGGTAGGTACTCAAATCTACTTAAATCTAAAAAGTCCTTTTAGGGTTCCGAAGTTCATGACTCGGAACCCTTATAGTTTCGTCCGTCCGTCCCCGACTTACCGTCCAAACGGTAAGTTCTAGAAAGATGAAACTGTGCATGAATATGTTTGTGTTATAATTAGGTCGACAAAGTGCTACAATAAAATTGTGAAAAATATTTTTATTTGGGGTACCTTCCTCCCTCCCTCACACGTAAAGTGGGGATGATTTTTTTTTCTCGCGGCCACCCCATAGTGAGGTATTTTATTAGATAGGTCTTTTAAAAACGTTAACGGGTTTCTAATACGATTTTTTGAATTAGTAATTCGTTTGGGAGAAATTCCATACGTAAACATAACAATTATCTATTGGATACTATTTTAAATACATTTAATGATGATGGTGGTCCATATAATGAACTTTTAAGGAAAACTATAACGGATTAGATGACTTTGTTTGTTCAGGAGTTACAGAAGCTTAACTTGTAAAATGCGCTACCTTGGAAAACGTCAAACAAAATTAACGCATTAATAAATAAAGGTAACAGTTATCTATTACCATTTAATTAAATATATACGATTACGTATATATACGATATGATAATAGGATACGATTAAATCCACGGACCGTTATGGGTGACTGAAGAACCCTTTCCTGTGCGCGGCCTGACACGCACTTGGCCGATTTTTTATTATAAGTTTTTTATGTCTATCCTTTTGTTCAGTTATTGAAGATCTGATCATGGCCGAAATAAGATTGTATTTTATTTAGAAAATCTGAGGGTCCGTTAATAGAATTTGAAATAGAACTTGTAAAGTTTTTGAACGACGGAATAAGCATCAATGAATATTTAAAAAACACGTCTTGGTTACCGCGACACATTTTGAACTTAACGACGCACGGTAAGCACGTATAAGTCACGAGCTTACGTTGTGTGTTATCTGCTTGTGTTATCGCAGTAAAAACTAGCCTATGACCTTTTTTATGTGTACATTTAGCGACTCTACCCAGCTTGATGGAAATCATTAGCAGAATCCAGTAGTAAGGGCAACCATGCTGATTATGAAGGTAGGAAATGTAGCATGGTGACCCATACCATGGCGGCCTCCGGTCTCACACTCATTAACGAAATACGACAGCATGAATGCTGTCATTATTAGGATGGTAGTAGATGCTATTCTGTGTGAGGGTAGTACTGCCCCGATCCAGCTCATTCGTGCTTTTAGTTTTAAAATGTTGTCTTTGGCTTTAGTAGTTTTAAACGAATCTTATTTATTGATAGTTTCAAAAAAAGTTATGAGAATATTTTCGTTATGATGGTTTTATATGACAGTATAGTGAGCAAAAAAGGCAATTTACTGAACACTGAATCGCTTTTTGTTTGTACCAAGTCCATTAACGCTAGTTTTATCATGTTGGGACTAACAAATAGACGGATACGGATACGGCTTACGACTTAGGATACACAAGCACATTGCCGGTGTTCGTGGTGGGAGGCCGCAATTTCGCGACGCAACGCAACGTGCCTCTTTCGGGACCAATGTGGGGTAAATACCTTGATCTACTAAATCCCTTTGTCTTCATTTTAGAAGTTTTCTAGGATTTGTATTTATTGAAAACGATAAAAGCTCTAATATCTTTGTCTCTGCTCTCGATATATTTTATTTTCATATATACAAGAATTTAAGCACATTCGTGCTTAAAATCAGCGTGGCTCTAGTACCTCATAAACTAGACTATCTGGGTATAAAATTTCATTTAAATCAGTTTTGTCAGTGGTTTTTAGGTTTATAGCGAACAGACAGACAAACAGGGCAAACTTTATAATATGTAGTGATATCGTGAATAGTAGTCTTATTACCATACATGCTATCTCTTTAAACTATCAGCCATATCGTTTATGGTAGCTGTGCTGGCACTACGCAGTGTTTGCGTGGCAGGTATAGTTACATTATGTTGGTGTTACGCGTATGGATTAGTCATTTAACTTGAGGCGTCTCCAAACAATCACTACCTATATACATAGAGTCGGCAATCACGAACAAATCTTCAACACTCGCAGCCTTCATAGATATAGAAGGGGCGTTTGACAAAACTATGCACAATAGCATTAACCACGCCCTAAGAAAATACAATGTGGATCAAGTCACCAGAGGGTGGATTACCGAACTGGTTGGCAAAAGGGCGGTTCGGATAGAGGGGAACACTACCAAACGTGCGAAGGTAGTTAGAGGATGCCCCCAAGGGGGGGTCCATTCGCCACTTCTCTGGAACATAGTAGTCGACAGTGTCCTAAGGAGACTAAATGATAAAGGATATACTACTATTGGTTATGCTGATGACCTAGCAATTCTGATAAGTAGAAACGCTGACTGACTGACAGTCAGACAACGCATATCTAAAGTTAATGGGCTGAAATTTGGCATGCGTGTTCCTTGAGGAGCGTTTCTCGACGAAAACTCAAACCCTAAGGGGGTAAAATGAGCAATCAAAATTATAAATCAGAATAACACGCAGGCGTAGCCGCGGACATTAGCAAGTCTACTATAAAGAGATGTATCTAGAACATAATGAAAAAGTTATAGGTACATTACTTTTGCTTCATGAATAGGGCGATGCAGAGGGCGAGTAATTATTAATTTATTTAAACTTGCTGCACATGTTGTACATAGGCGGACTTAATGCCATAAGGCATTCTCTCCCAGTCAACCTTCAGGCGGTGTAGAAATACGATACGGTAGGTGCAAGGACTGAATATTTTCACATTATGAACGAGGTCACTGTATTTAGATTCTTTTCGAGTTTATTCTCATCGGGATTAGTCTTTTCTTTTCTAGAATATAGTTGACGTGAGTTTTAGAATAAAATTTATTTAGTTACCGTTTTACAATAGACATGATAGCGCTGTCGTCTAAAATACAGATATTTAGTTGTTTGTCTGTCTGTTTATTTCGGCTAATCTCTGGAACGGCTCATCCGATTTTAATTAAACTTTCGCTGGCGAAAACTGATGACATAACTAGTAACTCTGACTATTTTTTTACACTAGCTTCGCTTCGCGCCGTCACTCACGATTTACAACAATAACCGCGGGTAACACCACAGGACATATTTTATTTATATAAATAGCATTAAATTAATGAAATATCGCATTCAAATGTCAAAAATGTTAATAAGTTGTGTCTACAAATGAAATAAAAAAAAGAGGCCAAGAGAGTCGGCCTCGCCCATGAAGGTTTCCGTTTCAGCAGGTAATATCATATAAAAGTTCTTGTAGTTCGTTGTAACTTTGATCGATGTTTTTATAATAGTGTATTTAATTAAAGGTAAATTGCGGTTTACGATTAATAACGTACTAAAAAAAAACTACTTACTAGATCTCGTTCAAACCAATTTTCGTTGGTAGTTTACATGTTAATGTACAACATTTATATTTTTTTTAGTTTCATCACTCTCGTTACAGGGGGACACACACACATTTTTCCACTTTAGAAGTGTCTCTCGCGCAAACTATTCAGTTTAGAAAAAAATTATTTTAGAAACCTCAACATCATTTTTAAACACCTATCCATAGATATCCTACACGTATGGTTTTAATGAAAAAATTTTTTTTGAGTTTCAGTTCTTAGTATGGGGACCCCCAAAATGTATTGTTTTTCTTCTATTTTTATGTGAAAATCTTAATGCGGTTCACAGATTACATCTACTTACCAAGTTTCAAAAGTATAGCTCCTATAATTTCGGAAAAAAGTTTAAAACGATTCAAGACAAAAAATATAATGTTTCTATAACACAAACTCGGATGATGTCATACTTAACTTTACATAATACTTACGATATCCAAGGTTCTCGCAATTTGATGATGCAATCGAAATGTCGACAAGGAATACGAGGATCACAGCTATTACAGCTTTGCACGTCCACATGGTTACATGATAAACACAATTGAACAGGATTATTCCAGAAACACAAATTTTAAATACACGAGTAGCAACAGTGGCTAATTAACCATTACTGAATAAATCCCGAAATTCTTCATTGCCGTGTTGCTATACGGAAAACTATGATAAATAAATTTATTTCTATGTATTTCCTGATATACATACTTTATCTTCTCAACTCTGTAAAAAGTTTTCAAACATTCCAAGGACTAAAACTTTTGTAAAAGTTGATGGTGGTATCCTGGCAGTATACAGTGTACCTAAATATGTAACACATTTTATGAATAGATGTGTGATGGCGTAGTTTCTTTCTTCCGTGTGGTGACGGATTAAGAATACAAAGTGTCACCACCCCTATTCATTCCATGGGTGTCGTAAGAGGCGACTAAAGGAACAAAATAAGCAGCTAACATCATGCCAAGAGAAGGAAAACTTGAAACCAACCCTATACCAACCCGTCTGGTCAGCGTGGTATAGTAGGCCAATACCTCCTTTCTAAGGAGAGGCCTATGTCCAGCAGTGGACTGTTAAAGGCTGTTGATGATGATGATGATGTAGTTTCTTTAAAGGACAGTTGGTTTTATAAAATAAATATTTAACAGATAATATTTTACTACAAAATAGTAAAATAATAAGACGTTTCGTGTGGACAAAAGTGTTGTCACAAAAACAAGCAACACACAGGTACTGAGGGAGGCGGGATGGAAATGCGAAGGGAAGTGTGTTGCGGGGTTCCTCAGGGATCTGTATTAGGCCCATTATTATGGAACCTCGCATACGATGCGGTCCTTCGCACTGTTCTGCCCTCTGGCCTAAGTATTGTCTGCTACGCGAACGATACTCTAATACTGGCTAGAGGGTCACGTTTTGAGGAGGTGCTTCTGCTCGCCGAGCAGGGAGTGGCTTGCGTTGTAGAAAAGATTCGTGAGCTGGGCCTAAGGGTGGCGCCTCATAAAACTGAGGCGATATGGTTCCACGGCCTACGTAAGCGCCAGGAACCACCCAGCTCATGCCTCCGGGTGGGTGACACTGAAGTCCAGGTGGGTCAGTACATGAAGTACCTTGGCCTCGTCCTGGACAGTCGGTGGAGCTTCGAAGAGCATTTCGGGCGATTAGTCCCCCGAGTTCGAGGGGTAGCAGGGGCATTACATCGTCTGCTGCCCAATCTCGGGGGACCAAAGGAGGAGGTTCGGTGCCTCTACATTGGCGTCGTGCGGTCCATGGTCCTCTATGGGGCACCCGTCTGGTCTAAGGACCTGGCGGGTTCCTCCCGCTGCAAGGCTCAACTTAGGAGTCTGCAGCGGCTGATGGCCATACGGATCGTACGGGGCTACCGCACCATCTCGCATGAGGCAGCGACGGTCATGGCGCGATCTCCACCCTTCGACATCCTGGCCGACATGTATACGATGGTCTACGACCAAATTCGTTCTGTCGGTCGGAATGGCGAGGGGACAGCGCCGGATCATGAGCCCGAAATGCTACGGCGGAACGGACATGCTCAAGTTCTGCGGGATTGGCAGGCACGGCTTGAAATCCAGGGCTGTGCTAGCCAGCGCGCTGTCGGAGCCGTTCTGCCTAACTTCGAAGCGTGGGTAGAGAGGACCGGCTGTGTCACCTACCGATTAACTCAGATACTCACCGGGCACGGTTGCTTCGGTGAGTATCTGAATCAAATAGGACGGGAGGCTACAGCACAATGTCATCATTGCGGGTCTGACCGGGACTCCGCCCAGCACACGCTGGAGGACTGCCCTGCTTGGGAATCCGAGCGTCGAGTCCTGGTCGGACAGATCGGACGAAACCTGTCACCGCCAGCATTGATCGCGGCAATGCTGGCGAGTGGCGAAGGATGGGAAGCCGCGGTCTCCTTCTGTGAGAATGTTATGCTCCAGAAGGAGTCCGCAGAGCGAGATCGGGAAAGGGCCGATCCCGCTCGAAGGAGGCGGCGAAGGGGACGCGGCAGAGGTCGCTAGTTCCCCAATCGTCGCCTAATGGTCGCTGCGGTCACACCCTGGGGAGGTGTGACCGCTGCAAACGACCCGAGACAGGTGACACCCCCGGTGCGGCCGGGGGGTGTCGTTTAAGGTGGGTCGATGTTCCGCCTCGTACTGCCCAGAGCGGTGAGAGGCGCAACAGCGCCCTGCCCTGGAGGTGAGTCCAGTCACCCCGGGATGTACCCCATTTGTGGGGTATGGCAGAGGGGACACCAGATGCCGCTGTTGCGATCCTGGTGTTCCTCTGAGCTGCCGAGGTAGGCCGCCGCGGGGTTTAGTGGGTAGACCGGTTGCCCGGGAGTCCCACACACACCCTTCCTTGTCCCCCCCAAGAAGGGTATGGTGCGAAAAGCATTCCCCGCGTAAAAAAAAAAAAAAAAAAAAAAGGTACTGAGGGAGGATGCCGACAGTGTCAGTGTGGAAGCTCTCAAGTGTCAAGTGGTAGATAAACCAAATGCGGGTTAAGATATTTTGAGGATGTTGAGGATGTTCTGGACGCAAACATTATATCTGATGAAGTACAATCTGCAGACCCAGATGACAGTTTTCAAACTACTGTGAAGAAGGAACAGATCGGACACAGGACGGATATCAATGAGGATGTACAATCTGTAGACTCAGACGACAATTTTCTACTAACTGTGAAGGAACAACAGAGAAAGAGTGCATAGGATGGCACGTTAAGCAGTCGGTCCCGGTTCTCATGAACATCTATGTCAATCTTTACTGGGAAGTCAGTGGCCTTAAATATATTGAGAACTTTTTTTTTTTTAACGTGTGGAAATCCCCGCGGACCGTCACCCCGTAGGGGGTTACGGCGGGGTGGTGTGTCGGACTCGAACCGACAAAAACCACACGATGTGACCCTCTCTGCGCCTGTATATTGGGAGGAGTCCAGGGAGGGGATTTCCTTCTGGACTCCTCCTAGCGCCTGCCCGCACTGTTGCGGGCACCATCTCAAACTTTTAAATTCTCTAATTGGGCAACGTCCGGTCACACGCGGATGCCGCCCCCTCGCGGTTGGCCACTACTGCGGATGTTATCCTCCCGGGCCTTCTCCGACACCTCCTTCTGCAAGATTACGTCCTCGCAGAAAATATATTGAGAACTAGTTAAACCTTTGAATTTCAGTTCTCCCTCAGGGTTGCGAAGTACCGATGCCAGTCGCTCCGTGGACAAACTGATAATCAGGTAAAACTGTTTGAACTAGTAGCCGACCCCAAATAATCTTGGGAATAAAGATTAAGAAATTGAGGTTCACTTCACACTTAAACCATTAAACCTATCTTTAATATTATTTCACCAATAGAAAGTTACTTTAACAGATAGTAATGTAACATTTTTACCGAGATAACCGAAATGGACAAAAGCACATTTAAAAATATATACTCCTTATGTCGGTTTTCTCAATTCTGGGGATCATATTTGGAGTAATTCTGCGTGAGATAGCTCGCCACATATTCCTGTCTTGAGCAGTGTGCGGGGCATCTCGAAAAATAATACCGACAAATGAGCGAACTTGGTCTGCATCGCAGCAAGCTAGCGGAGCCCGTGTTCAAAATGTTGTTACAGATGCCATGTAAATTAAAAATTCTTAGTAATGCGAAGTTTGAATTGGTGTTCACGCTCGTTAACCTTCGGGCGGCTTAAAATCTTCCAACGGAAAGATCACGTAGACACAGCGTTGTATTCATCAATAACCCGTAATGTACTACTGCTGGGCTGGGGTCTCCTCTCAGGAAAGGGTTCAGGCCATAAATCCCCAAGCTGGCCTAGTGCGGTTTGGAAATTGGCAAGACAACTACGTAATCATCCGTTGGATGTATTTAAGCCGCCCGAAGGCCTTAAACTAAGTTTCATCATTGTTATCCTATGATAACAACCGGGACCACGCTAGAGCAACACGCTAAGGGAGTCATGATAGGAGGATAGGAGGATATTGTAGGAGTTATGATATTACAAACAGACACTTCGGTATTATTTATTTTTATAGATTTATTATATACACTATATATATACTATACTAGTTGACCCAGCGAACTTCGTACCGCCCAACTTTAAAATTCCAGAACTTGATCGCAGCGCCACCTATCGGGTCCAATTGCGAATCTAAACCATTCCCAGATCCCCTTGAACACACACAAAAAATTTTATCAAAATCGGTCCAGTCGTTTGAGAGAAGTTCAGTGACATACACACTCACAGAAGAATTATATATATAAAGAAGATATATACATTTAGCAATAAAGATTTTTGTTTTGATTTTATTGTTTTAGTAGCCTCTTTCTGATAAACTTTACCTTATAATAGTAATTAAGTAATGTTTACAATTTTAACAAAAAGAAACCGACTTCAATTGTGCCTATGATATTTGAGGAGTTCCCTCGATTTCCTTGGGATCCCATCATCAGATCCCGATATGGTGACTATGGGACCACTTGTAACCCATTCCAATACAAAAATATTTTTTGAAATCGGTTCGTAAACGACGGAATTATCGCTGAACATACATAAAAAAAACCGACGAATTGAGAACTTCCTCCTTTTCTTTGAAGTCGGTTAAAAATATAATTAGTACTAATTCAAATATTTAAAGTTAAAATTATATTCATTAGAATTTTGACACTTTTACTTACTAAACATTTCGTTCACAACTATATACGAGTTGTAAACGAAATGTTTATAATAAAAAAAAATGATAAATCTAACAATTACATTACTATTACATACTACAATGGCAATTTAACGACAGTTGAAGCAAAACTTAGTAGGTAGGTATACATTACTATACATTTCAACTATATCGTCTTCAATAAAAAAATAATTAATTAATTCACAAAAGAAAGAGTTCTGATCCAAGATTTCGCGACAAGACACCTATATACGGGGGTTGTCCGGTCTATGGCACTTTACCGTTGTCTCTGACCGCCCAGAACCAGGCACACCTTTAGCGCTAGCAGAATAAATGCTTGTTTCTCTAATTAGCTAATGATATAAATAAATAATAAATAAAAAAAATATTAGTCAAGAAACACATAATTACTTACATATCACCAAGGTTCTGATAAAAACATAAACACTTTGTTTTTGAGTTGATATCGGTGAACAGATAACCATTGATCTCAAAAATGTATCGATTAGTCGCCTATACCCTAATTACTATGAGTAATCCAGCCTGGAAGTTACTATGTTACGAAGTAAGGATTTGCATCGATATGCGTTTGGCAGAATTACTAAATTTGTAAGTTCTTATTGTCTTAAGTGTAAGAAAAAAATGGCAGAAATTACTGAAGGTATGTGCTATTTAATATAATTTTTTTTTACCAGTATTCACTTATTTATTATTTTTTGATTTAAGATTTAAGATATATTTAAGAATTATGAAGTTAGGTTAAAGTTTTCGTAAAAATACGAAAGTTTGAAATGTTTTAGACAATCAATAGCTTAGGGCCTCTTATTTTATAATCTGTAGTCGGTTCAATTCGCACGACATTTCAACTATTTTTTTCTTTTGGTTTTCAGGGAGCTGGTATTTTTTGACTCGTTGTCGTACAGATAGGTACGTAATTTTTAGTTTAGTTGTTTAGTTTAGTTTATTTAAGATAACAAAGTTATAGGATGAGCCCTGCTAACTTATTTCGAATATTTTTAAAGCAAACTTTTTTTCAAGATTTTTAATGAAGATGACACATGGTTGAAAAGTGGAGGCTTATTTCAATATCATCGGCGACCACGAGTAAGTTGACGAAAGTGAGGATGTCTGTGAATTGAACAACACAATACGTATCTTCTTCCTAGCCTTATTCCCAATATTATTTGGGTTCAGATATTAGTTCAACCGGTTATACCTGAATATCAGTTTTTACACTAAGCGCATCGGACCTCCACAACTCTCAGAGAGAACTGAGGTTCGAAGGATGAACTAATTGTCAGTAAATTTGAGGGCACTGACTTCCCAATACCGATTGAGATAGATGTTCATGACAACCGGGACCGACGGCTTTACGTGCTCTCCGCGCGTGAATCACCGCCAAACTTCCAACCTCCAGGCTGATTTTAGGAATTTCCTAAGACACTACGTTATCGTATTAATTTACTTTCTATTATATTGCTTTTTTATAACTGTTTATTTTTTTTGTTACATAAAATACTTACTACCCTTTAGTAAGTAATTAATTTAATTAGTCTAATGATCGTAATATACTTAGGCCGTCCACTGTGCAGCGCGACGTGTGCGTTGGCCTGTACACCTCCGTGGGATTTGGATGCAGAAATGATCGCTTTAGGATTTCGCCCTCCTCCTGAAGCTCCTGTGAAGCTCCTCGTCGAGCCACGATGGCTCGTTAGTCGTTCCGACTGAAGACTCCGCGTGGGCTTAGTCGTCGTAGAGCTCTCCAGCCGGTCATCTTCAGACGGACCCTTTCCTTCCAACGGAAGTACCTACATCCTGAAGCAACCGTACCCGGAAAGGACCTGTGTTGGTTCACTCATTCGCTAGGAAGGAATTGAGTCCCGTCTTTCACCACTGCTACTGCAGTGAGGACTTGACCCTGTACACGCTGGCGGTATTCACCACCTGGACGACACGTTGTTGGGCCTTCACTGCAGTCATCGGAGGATATCTATGTTGTGTTGTTTTCCTTCAGTGGCCAGCCGCGAGGAGCCGACTTCCGCATATGCCTTACATCGCCTAAATAAAGAGTTCACCCAATGATAGTACCCGCGTCACGGCGGGCAGCCGCTGGGAGGAGTCCAAATGGTCGTAATAACAACAGTACCTGGAGTTTTCCATCTCAGGCGCAGAGTGGCACACAGTCTGTTTTTAGTCGGTCCAATTCCGACAGACCATCCCACCGCAAATCACGGTGGCATGACGGCTCGTGGAGGTTCCCAAAGGTACAAAAAAAGGTAGTACCTAGTTAAGTAAGTATACCTTGATATTTATATTGTTTTAAACTTTCATGGTCAATAACATTAAAATAGAAGTCTGCAGGATTGCTACCATGTATCTTTTTGTTAACTAGTATCCGATTTTTTTTTCGGCATTACATTTTATTTCGGCACTGATGCAAGAGATATATTGAGATGACATCCCATGATTACGGAGTAACTGAAGATCTTGCGGGTGGGATGTCATTGGCAGACATATCGGTCTACCCCACAGATAAAAGAAACACAGTTCTTTGATCTGTGGTCTACCCTCTTTCGAATTCTTTTTTTTACAATCTCTTCCGCTATCACTATTTAGTTTGGATAACACGGATAACACGGATACACGTTAGGAGTATAACATAAGTGTTACACTTATGTTATAACTAAGTATATCTTGGTTATAACATAAGTGTAACACATAAGTTATGCTTAAGGGTGGTGTAAACGATCAAATTTGTTTGTCAAATTTACGTGTTTGTCAAATTATTTGATAGTGTGCTGCTGTGTTTGACGCGTTTGTCAAACAAGTTTGATCGTTTACACGGCTCTTTTGATGTAAAAGTGAAGTTTGACCAACAAATTTGTCAAACAAATTTGATCGTTTACCGGGCTCATTATAACGCGTATCTGAGTTTCATGAGAAAACTAAATATTCATTTGATCCGTTACTTCTTCAAACGAAAACATCCCCAACCCCATTGCTTTTGTATCCTCTGTCTCATTCTCTGCAAATGAAAAAAGGTTTTCTAAATATCATTTTGAAATCACACTAGTAATAAATTCAAATGACGCATTTTGAATTGGATTTTAAAATGAAATCTTCATAAAAGGGATTAATAATATTGAAAATGATCGTTACGGTGGTAATTCACTGTTGAAGACGACTCACCGTAACCATTAATATAATCTTCATAGTAAAGCGCAGGGTTTAGAGTATATGGTCGTTCTGCCAAATATGCCACCACATCTGCCGCAGTCGGACGTTTTTCGGGCTCACGTTGCCAACACAACTGCACCAAGGCGACTCTGTAAATCATTTATAATACTAAACACAGAGTTAATTACAAAAAAACTAAACAATCATTTTTCGTCTTATATAATTTGACAATGTTAAATAATGGTAATATGACGTTACAATGATGACGTGTCTAAGCACACGTTTCTTTTTTGTAGATTATGTATGTATTGTAAAGAAATATTGTAAATTAAGTATTAAATAATTAATTAAATATTATAATTTACAACATTATATTTAAAAGTTTTTCTGTACGGGAATCTCAATACTTTCACGATCTTTTGCGTAACCATACTTACATTTGTGGAGTAGCGTCCAGCGGCATCCATGGTTTCCCACCTGAAGTAACGAAACGCATTACATGTAGGGGTGACAAATTGCCATATGGACGAGCACCGAGAGTTACTAGCTCATAAAAGAGTACACCCAGCGAATACACGTCAGACGCTGTAGAGAATACACCGTGTATCAAGCTTTCTGGTGCCATCCAAAGTACAGGAAATAAGCCGCGGCGTCGACATGCGTACTCTCCAACGCCGTCCAAACTTGTAACTTTTGTTTCTCGCGCAAGACCAAAGTCGGCCAACTTTAAAGAACGTTTTGCATCAACCAGGCAATTAGAAGCACGCAGATCTCTATGTACAACGCCCCGTAAGGCCAAATAAGCTAACGCCGCTGAGGCCTCACGTGCTAACCGGGTAAGTTCTTTTGCTGATACGTGAACAGCCTCTTCGTAGTCTTTATTCAGTTCTGCACTCGAATCTGATGTTATACCTTCTGCAAGGTAACGACGACTCTCAAGGTAATGTAGCAAATCACCGAAGAATGCTACCTCCATAAGCACGAGAGCAGGCTTGTCATCAATGCACACTCCTACAAGACGAATAATATTGTCATGTTTGAGAGAAGCTAGAATGCAAGCCTCTTGCAGAATTTCTCTTTCATTTTCAGGATTACGCAGTTCTTTGGCCGCAACTATCTGTGTCTTCGAGCCTGGTATGACCAATTCTGCTAGCTTTACACAACCAAAACGGCCAGCCCCGAGTTCACGTCGTGGTCTTAAGGCCTTGCGATCTACTAAATAAGTGGACAATTTGGCGGCACGGTGGTCACGCTCTGCGCGCAGCTCCTTTAGAATTTTCAATTTCATTTCCTTTACACGTCGATGCATAGTGCGATATATCAGTACCCCTGACAGAGGTGCTACTGTAATTAAAATAATGGCTATAATCCACAAGAAATCGTTGCAACTCGGGAGGTATAAGTCACCAGCGGGCATCAAACAGCCTGAAGTACCATCATGAGGAGGGTTTGCTTTAAAATATGCTTCACCATAGTCCTGTTCTCTTTCTACTTTTTTTGTCGTTGCGTTCACATGCCACTGCGAAAGGATGGTTTGCTTGTTGTTTTGCCATGTCTCTAAGTACAAAGCTTGAATCGGATTAAATCCTTTTAAACTTCGTTCAAATTGCCTGTAAAAAAGGAAAAATATGTTATAGCTGTAATATACAAATAGACGAGTCGTGAGATTTAGTATTACCAAGCATGATTTCGAGTCATATACAGGGTGTCCCATAAAGAATGGATAATCTTGGAGCGCTTAGTACAGTAATCAGGCGTACAAAAAAAATACCCCAAAAAAAAATCCAATTGGTGCCCAAATTATGAAGTTTTAAAAAAAAAGTTTTTGTTGTCCTTATTGTACTTACATGTAGACCACGGACGCAAATTAATGAAATTTGTTTCGTTTTTTACGTTATCTTATTCCTCACAGACAATCTTAATAGAAATGCAGTAAATACATTTATTAGGGAAACAAACAGATACAAAATATAGAACAATAACAAACAAGTAAATTATACATATCCAAAGCAGTTTCCACATATTCATTTTACATTTCACGCCAAAAAGTAAAAAAATTAATAACGTTTTCTAAAATTATAAAAACAAAAGAAAACAGAAACAAACATAATTATAGTAGTATATAGAAAAACAAAATTCACGAATGTCTGGCCCCTAAACTACAAGTAGTTGTAGTTTAGGGGCCAGACAATCGTGAATTTTGTTTTAAACTTAGTTAGAGAAAGGTGAAACATATCGATGCAGCCATCGCAGTCGCAAGCATCAATGATGGTGTTGAACGCATGGCAGGATCTTAAAATAAATGAGGTCTTTCTGTAATTAGTTCCAGCACAGGGAACAAAAAGTAAGGACTTCCTACGCGCATTAATACGAGGACATCCAAAACCTATATTGCTTAGAAGATAAGAGGAGTCCACCTGGCTCCTCATTATTTTCTATAAAAATAGGAGGTCCCGTTCATTTCGTCTCGTATGTAAGGATGATAAGTTGGGTACATCATCAGAACTCTCACACTTGCCATATCTCCACGCTACGTGTTTATTAAACTTGTTTTGTATTCTTTCAATTTGATTGATATAAATATGTATTATACTATGGATTAAACACCACAGATCCGTATTCAAGTATGGGTATAACTAAAGTTTTATATAAAAGGAACAAAGTGGACAAGCGCTTAAAATCCTTGGTCAATCTCAATATAAAACCCAACGTACGAAAAGCTTTATTCACAATAGATGTTATGTGGCTATCGAAAATTAATTTATCGTCTAAATGGACACCCAGGTAACTCCGGTAACTCTCGTAATACCATCATCATTCAATTGTAAGGATATTCAATATGTTTGTTCTTTCTAGTAAAGGTGATGACATTGCATTTCTGAACGTTAAGGTGTAACATATTACTTTCACAATACATACTTGAACTTGATATAATTTTGAAGATCCTTACTGTCTTCAACATTTTTTATTATTTTAAATATTTTTGTGTCATCTGCGTATAACAAAAAGTTTGATTTTTTAAAGATTGAGTATATGTCGTTTAAATATATATTAAATAAAATAGGTCCGAGAGGCGAGCAGGGCCGTAGCTAGGGGGGGGCATTTTGGGTCAATGCCCTACCTTAAAATCTGAATGACCTACCTTAAAAATACCAAAAACTAAGATATTTTTTTATAATTGAATTATTTGTAGTTTGAGATAAAAAAATGTAGGGATGGGATCTCATACTTTTCTGAACATACCACAGTTTGTATATTCATTTCATATTAGAATAATTCTTTGCTCTGTGTATGGCATTTAAAACGGCATCACATGAAGCGATGGGTCTATTTAATTATAATATCTGTGATGCAGAGGATATTCCCCGTCCCATAGATTGCAATATGAGCTACATTACAATTAATGGAAAGGGGAATCCTCTTTTAAAATAAAACGCGTGCACGCGTGTCATTTTTCATACACTTATTTTAATGTATATTTTTGTGTCGTTTGCATATTTTTTTCACTTTGGACCGACGTTACGAAAAAAAAGACCAAAATCAATTGATCTGAACGAATTTATTCGCATTTTTAGGGTTCCGTAGCAAAATAGCTAAAAACGGAATAGATTCGTCATGTCTGTCTGTCACTTTTTTCCGAAACTATAAGAACTATACTGTTGAAACTTGGTAAGTGATGTATTTCGTGAAACGCATTAAGATTTTCACACAAAAATAGAAAAAGAAACAATAAATTTTGGGGGTTCCCTTAAAACTGAATCTCAAAAAAAGTTTTTATCATCAAACTCATACGTGTTGGGTATCTATGGATAGGTCTTCAGAAATGATATTGAGGTTTCTTATTTTTTTTTTCGAAACTGAATAGTTTGCGCGATTAGCACTTCCAAAGAAGTAAATGTGTCCCTTCCCCCTGTAACTTCTAAAATAAGAGAATGATAACACTAAAAAAAGATATTGTACATGACCATGTAAACTTTTACCGAAAATTGGTTTGAACGAAATCTAGGAAGTAGTTTCTTTAATACGTCATAAATCGTAAACCACAATTTACCTTTCATTAAATCAGTACACTATTTAAAACGGCGATCAAAGTTACATCGAACTACAAGAACTTTTATAACATGTTTACTTGCTGCTACGGACCCCTTCATGGGTGAGTCCGACTCACACTTGGCCTACCCTTTTAATAACATAGCGGATCATAGAATTCAGCTGTTTTAAATACTTAAATATTTTTATTATTATGTTAATTATTATAATAAGTTTGTAAAAACAATATGATCTAAATGGTATTTTTGGTCTTATCTATTTACTCGTATCACTCAACCCAACAATTATTTATTACCTCACTCTCACTCTCGAAACCCATATTGACACTCCGAGAATGTACATTCCTGTCGGATCCGGGAGTCAATTATCCTCTCAAGGAGCTTCATGGTGTGAGACATCACCTTTATACCGCAGTAGTTGCCACACTCCTGCACCGTTCCTTGCCTGTGAAGACTGGAGTGATGATACTCAGTCTCCATTGTCTTGGTATTTCGCCGTAGAGGAGTGCACGGTTAAAGATATTGGTTAGGATGCTAACATCATGTATACCCAGCGCCTTCCAGGCCTCGATGGGCACTCCATCGGCTCCGACAGCTTTACAACTCGTAATGCAGCCTGGAATCTGCAGGCGTTATCGGTGGCAATAGCCCCTGATTTGGAGGGAGATCCGGTGGCTGCACCACTTTATGCTGCTTGTTGAACAGCTCGCGGAAGTAAGAGCGCCATCTTTCCTTCACCGCAAGCTCTTCGTGTAACAGGTTGCCCTCAGGATCTTTGACACAGCGATACTTGGAAATATCCTGTGCCGCTTTGATCCTGGAACGCGCCAACTTATAAATGAGTTTTTGCCCCTCAGATGATTCCTACTTATCATATACCGGTTGTAAGTGGTCACGTCTGGCTCTGGCTACAGCTCTCTTCGTGGCACGCTTTGTAGCTCTGTACGCATTGTGGTCTTCGGAAGATCTGGATGCTTAGCACTTTTTAAAGAGGGTTTTCTTGATCTTAGTCTCCCTCTGGCCTGTGTCGTTCCACCACCAAGTATCCCTGTCACATTTGCGTCCGTCCTTAGACATGACCCGCACCGCTATTGCCAAATCAAGAATAGCTGCCTGAATCTTGTCCCAACTGTCTTGAACCAATTTGCTCTCAGCTCCAGCGCACTTGTCACTGAAGTTCGAGGCGAACTTTTGAGACGTGACTTCATCAAGCCGCCACCAAAGCACTGGCAGCGCTCTACATTTTTGTCTTTAGGCTTCATACAGAGGTCCATGACAAGGATACGGTGTTGTGCAGTGAGACTTCCTCCGGGTATGACTTTGCAGTTGGCCACTTTGCTAATAGTGTGTCTTCTCGTGAGCAGGAAATCGATCTGAGTAGCGTGCCTCCCACTTTTGTAGGTAATAAGGTGTTGCGGTTTCTTTTCGAAGAACGTGTTCCCAAGGCAAGATCGGTAGCCGCACATGTTCGTAAAATGTCTTCACCCTTTTTGTTGCGAGTGCCATAACCGAAACCACCATGAACACGCTTAAACTCATCACAACCCTCACCCACATGCCCATTTAGATCACCACCCAGAACAATTCCCTGCTACAAAGAATGCCGCGAAGAACCTCCCCGAGTTGGCTCCAGAACATCTTTTCGGTTTCGCTACGGACCCGTACGGCCATAAGACGGTCGCTACAGCGCTTCACCTCTAAAATGAAAGTCTGAAGACACCCGGCAAGCACCACGGCCACTCCGTTCTCTCCACCAGGTGCCCCTGTGTATATCAGTTGGTAGCCATTCCCAATGTACCGGGATCTACTGCCCTTCCACTGAGTCTCCTGCAGGAATGCTACGGCTACCCTCCGCCTGGAGAGTACATCGGCTAACTCCCTCGTACGACCGGTTAAGGTGCCAATGTTCCAGGTGGCAAAGCTGAGCTAACGTGTTACAGGTGTTGGGCGTAACTTCTTTAACCGAGCCCGCCCTGGACCCGGTAGCCCTCTTCCACTTGCCACAGAAGTCTGGCGAAGCTTCTGCGCGCCGTTTTGCGGCGGCGCCCTATCCGTGACACTAACACATCTGTTGATTCATGCTCATGTTCTACTATATGACATATCATATGCCATTGAGAACATATCCTCAACACTTGACTGCGTCAATTATGATATTTTTTTACTTCCGCCCTACCTGTAACCAATGCTGCCCTACCTCAAATTCGACTCTAGCTACGGCCCTGGATGCGAGCCCTGCGGCACGCCCGAGGTTATAGGTGTAAATGTCGAACAAAATCCCTTAATAGTGACCGCTTGGCTACGATCTCGCAGATAAGACTCGAGCCACCGCAGTAAGTCACCATGTACACCGATATACTCTAGTTTTAGTAAAAGTATTTTATGGGAAATTTTATCAAAAGCTTTTGAGTAATCAGTGTACACGACATCCACCTGAAAGCCCTTATCCATAGCCGCTGTTACTCTGTCCACGAATTCACATAGATTGGTTTCAGTCGACCTCCCGCTGATGAATCCGTGTTGTTCAGGTATTAGGATAGGCTTAATAATTGGTGTTATCATGTCACAGACAATACATTCAAATAATTTTGGTATGACAATAAGTTTCGAAATTGGTCGGTAGTTTTTAATATCGTGTTTGTCACCACCTTTAAACATATACGCATGTATGCACAAGAATACGCAAACATGCACTTCATTTATGGTGAATGTAGAAGTAACGCAAGTGTTGCTGCAGCCCTTTATAGGGAAAGATACCCTACAGCGCATCATCCAGAATAACGCGTATTCATAAGGGTGCACAGATGATATTCAGAAGGTAGAATACCTGTTAGCGGCATAGGTGGTACGAGTACTGAAAGAATAGCAAATATCAATACATAAGACATTGTGCTTAAGGAAATTCAGCATGACCGTCCACCTCTACTAAAGTTATAGCACGTACGGCCGTACTGGAATCTTGAAGACGACCTTGCCCCGTGTACTGAAAAAAAAAATCATCCCAAAATAGAACAAGATACACATTCTGTGGAGCGATGAATCCACTCTTAAAAAAGATGGATATTTCAATATGCATAATCTGCACAGCTGGCAACTCAAATCCGCATTTAATGAGAAAAGAAAAATCGCAACACCAGTTCAAAATAAATTATTGAACTGGTATTTCAAACGGAAGAATCATTGGTTCATTTGAACTGTCCGGAAACTTATCTGGCCAAAGTTATTTACATTTTCTACAAAATGATCTGCCAAATGTAATAGAAGAGGTACCTGGGGAGGTGCAGCAATCTCACTGGCTACAAAATGATGGTTGTCCTGCACATTATGCTGGAAATGTCCGTGCCCATTTAAATGCCACATATCCAAATAAATAGATTGATCATTTGGGTCCTATTGTATGGCCTCCAAGATCCCCGGACTTAAATCAATTAGTTTTTTTTTAATGGGGCTGCCTAAAGGAACGGGTGTACTTTAAGCCCATTTAAAGTTAGGAGGAATTACGCAGTCGTGTTCAGGAAACTGCTTCTAAAATAATAATAATAATAATAAAGAAGTTACAAGAATTTGGAGACAAGATAAAGTTTATATTGTTCCTATTGTTCTCTCTACGACAGGTGTTATCCCTAACCATCTCCTTCGTAGCCTAAAATTAATAGAATTAGAAGAAACCATCTACATCAATCTGCAAAAAGCAGCCATCCTAAACACATGCAGAATTGTTAGGAAATTCATGCAGTTAGACGAAAATACACTCCCAACATAAAATTCACCACACCCTGCATCTACAATTTTAAATGTAGCAAAAAACCAGCCTTAGAGCTGAGAAAAAAGAACAATCCCGATAATAATAATAATAATAGAAAGTTCATACAGGAAGACACAATATCACAGATTACAGCCTCAGTCCAAAGCCAACAAAATGAACTCCACTTGGTCTAGGCCCGTGGTTTTCATTATACCGAAATTTTAATTTCGAGTTAAAGTAATGCACAAATAATAATAATGTTTATTTCAAGAATACGATACAAAAATGTTAACATTTACTGTGACAGCCACCCTAGGCGGAGCCTGTGTTGTGGCTATCAAACGATAAGATTATCTTATGCCTAGGACTTATATCTACTTTCTACTTGTTAATACTAATAATACATCTATTTAAAATTCTCAGTGCAAGTGTGTGTGTGCGTGTGAGTGGGTGTGTGTGTGGGTGTGCAAGTGTGTAAGTGTATGTATGTGTGAGTGACACATCGTGTATAACACATCAGCTTATATGTTTTAAAAGTAGTTCTGTATCCCTGTAATTCAAACCGTGTTAAATTAAAGAATTTATCTCCATAAATTCTTTAATTTATATATATCTCAAAATTAAAGAATTTATCTCCATAAATTCTTTAATTTTAGTTTTAGCTTGGTACTTTGTGCAGTGCTGCAGGTCACACGTCTTCGCCAATTTGTTATATAAGAAGGGAAACATATATTTAGGAAACCTTTTTGCAAAACTAGTTTTGATTTTTGTAGTATTGATCTTAAAAACCCTTGCGTTCACCATTGAATCATAGTTAACGGAGCCCAGTACTAAGTTGTGCGTGTAGATAACTGCATTTAATATATACAGCTGTCGAATACTCAAGAAACCAATAGCCTTATAGACATCCACTGTAGGGAACCTAGTTGGTTTTTTGAGTATTACTTTGAGTATTGATCTCTGGGCTCTCTCCAACTGTATAAGGTGCGTTGAAGCTGTTCCTCCCCAAACACTCAAACAATATGTCAGAATTGGATGGCAGAGTGATATATAAACGGTTTTAAGTAATTCAATATTGGCGACATCTCTAAGTCCTTTCATTACGTAAATGAGTTTTCTGCATCTCGCCGATAGAAAAGCTATGTGTTCATGGAAAGATAGTTTCTCGTCAATGACAACGCCAAGATATTTTATGGATTTAGTTCGCATTATTTCACTGCAGTTACAGGTTTTGTTTTTGGTAGCTTGGTGTAGATTATAATCATGGATTTTGATATTCGGAAAGGATATAGGAGAAGAAGCACCGGTCTTATGGAAACAGAGGAACTTTGTTTTATCAGTATTGAGAGACAAAAGATTATTACATAGCCAGTTAGTTACCAGGGCCATTCCCTGCTCTGCCTTCAGCAAACACCCGTGCCAAGTAGAATCATGAAAAATAAGAGCCGTGTCATCTGCGTAACATATAATTTTTGCATTTGGTAGTGGCAATGAAGCCAAGTCATTTAGGTATAATAAAAACAGCGTGGGCCCCAGCACACTTCGCTGCGGTATTCCAAAGTCTGTTTCTGTTGGAGAACTCATCCAGGAGTCCATTCTGACTAGTTGCTTTCTCCCTGTTAAATAGCTTCAAAACCAATCCAAAGCAATGCCGCGTATTCCAATGCCTTCAAGCTTTTTTAATAGGATATGAGTGGATACGGTATCGAAGGCTTTAGCTATATCAAGAAAGACTCCGACGCATGCTTGACCTTTGTCCAGGTGAGTAACAATTTCGTCAGTTTGAATTTTTACAGCATCCTCAGTTGACTTTCCCTTCTGGAAACCAAACTGGGAGGCCGTTAACAAATTATTTCTTTCTACATACTTCACAAGGCGCTTGTTTACTATCCTTTCCATGACTTTGGCAAATATTGGTAACAGAGATATAGGCCGGTAATTGTTTGTTAAATTTGTTGTACCTCCTTTGTGGACAGGAACTATAACTGCAGTTTTCCATTCTTCTGGTACAATCCCTGTTATGAGACTTTGGTTTATGATTATCTTAAGCGGTTCTATTATTTGATACATAAGTTTCTTAATTAATGTGTTATTGAATCCATCAATACCTGGAGCACTATCAATTTTAAGAGTCGTAATAATATTCTGTATCTCATTGTTGTTAGTAGGTTCAAAGAAGAAAGAGCAGAGGGGTGACGTAGAGTTCGTGTCAATTTTACTTGCCAAAGCAGTCTGGGTTACACCGAGATATGATAAGATACTGTCAGCATATTTGCGTCCCACCGAAGCAAAGAATTCGTTACAGCCATCTACTGCTGCTTGTGGACAAGTGTCCCTCTTAAGGAGTTCAGTGAAATTAGATTTTTTACTACTTTTTCTATGCGTGATTTGATTGATAGTTTGCCATAGTTTCCTTGGATTGTTTTTGTAGTAATTGTGTTTCAAAGTCTGTTTTTATTTTGCGCAATAAACTTATGTAAAAGTTACGATATCTTTTATAAATAATTGATTTTTCATAATTTCTTGGATCATTTCTAGCCTCTAGATGAAGTTTATCACGTACACGGGAACATCGCAGCAGGCCTTGAGTCATCCATGGCTTTATAACTGCTTCTGTACGTTTTATCAATACTGTTTTTGAGCACGCATGGATAACATTATTCATAATGCTCATAAAAGTGTTTAATTGCTCACTGACGCATAGCACGCTATTTAATTCATTCCAGTCTACACAGTTCAATTGTTCAGCTATGCTGTTATAGTCAATTCGTAGCTTGTAATTGGGTGGTGCAGCTGGTTTCGTTGTAATGTTTTTTATTCCCGTGATTACTATGTCGTGGTCAGTTATTGCTGACGGACAGACAATTGTTTCCACATCCATTATATTACTAACGAAAACGTGATCCAGACACGTTCTCTTCCTAGTGGGCACATTTACAACGGGTATTAAACCAAGTTCGGCCATAGTACAGAGGTAAGCACTCGATTCTGCAGTGTTTGTATTAATTATATTTATGTTTACATCTCCCATAAAAAGTATACATTTGTTAGGCTCCACCGATTCCATAACTTCGTGGATAGAATTAATAAAGCGGTCAGTGTTTTTGAATGAAGGCGACCTGTAGACTCCCAATATAGTCATAACATTAGGAATAACCACAGCTATACATTCAGCTTCTTCTATAGGGGGTTCAAATACCCGTGGTGACCAAATATCCTTTACATAGGCTACAACGCCGCTGGCTTTATTTGTATACCTAGTAGTGTGAAAGGCACTAAACCCCTTTAAGTCATACAATATTGAATTTTCATGTAACCAGCACTCCGTTAAAATAAGCACATCAAAATCAATACCAATTCTTTTTAGAATAATTAGTAAATCACAGAAGTTACGACTAAGACTACGTATATTGAAGGTTAGAACTTTTATATCACATTTATGATACTAAATTATGATATTAAAACATATGATAATAATTTATGATACTAAAACATTCCTCAGGAGAACATACAGAATGGCATTTTATTGTGAGTTCATTGTCAATACAGTTTAATATAATAAAATAGCTGAACAACGCTACGCACGACTTCTTAAAACAGCATTTATCAGAAGATGTCGAGCTTGTATCCGAGTTGGTTGCAGACAATTCGAACACCTCTTAAAAAATACTCGAATTTACCCTTTTTGCATCTAAATGACAATCACTGCATATTTTCGAAATAAAAATCATTAAACAATTAAGTATTAAACAATTTTGTAAGCTGCATTAACTGCGCATTTTTTTTGAAATACACACATCAAAAGTGTCTAGGGATCAAGCATTTTTATGCGGATTTCTTGAGATTGAGATGTGGCTTTGTAATAAATTTATGATTTTATAAATTTATATGGATCCTTTTTGGTGCATTTCATAATTTGAATCAGGAACTGTCAATCAAATTCGAGTAAAAGATGAAAATCAGCTGCCAATATTTTCCCTATAAAAACATACAACGCATTGAAGAAATTATTAGTGCTACTGTTTCCCTACTACTGATTAAAACCAACGTTATTATGGAGCGGCGACGTCATTTAAGCAGGGAAGAAATGCTCAGAGCCGTGGGAATGATAGAAGCTGGTTCCCGGCAACGTACTGTGGCTTTAGCTCTGAATACAAGTCAGAGTGTTATCAGTCGACTTTGGACACGTTACCGAAGCACTGGTACCGTGGCTGAGCGCCATGGAGGACGGTATCGCTGCACCACACGGAGACAAGACCGATACATTCAAATCTTAACTCGAAGAGCTCCAACAATAACCGCCATGATGTTAGCCGTGAGGCTTCATCACTCTTCAGGGAACTTAATTAGCGACCAAACAGTCAGAAACCGCTTGCATGAAGTGAACCTTCATTCCCGAAGACCGCTACGGGTACCACCTATAGCAATGCACAATCGTAGGATTCGATATCAATGGGCTCTTGAACACAGAAATTGGGCAGAAGAACAATGGCGTTTCGTGTGCTTTTCTGATGAGTCTCGTTTTGGTATGAGACCGGATACAAGACGTATACGACACTGGAGAACCCCTGGACGCCAACAGCGATTAAAATCCTGCCAGGAAGTCCATCCTTATAGTGGTGGAACCATCATGGTATGGGCGGGTATTTGGATCGGCGGAAGAACTGAGTTGATTTGGATCAGAGGCAACCTCAACGCTCAAATTTATGCTGAGACGATTGTATCAGACGTCATCGTTCCTCTACAAGTGCAAATCGGTCCCTTATTTCAGTTAATGCATGATAATGCACGACCGCACACCGCAAGAGTTGTAAGACAGACTCTCGCCGCAGCTAACATCAATGTCCTGCCCTGGCCTGCTCAGTCGCCAGACTTGAACCCGATTGAGCATGCATGGGATATGCTACAGAGAAGAGCTCTGCCGAATATGGAGGGTATCCAGTCGCAAGAAGACCTTTTTTTGTTGTTGCAACGAACATGGGCGGCCATTCCACAGCGTGATTTGGATGAACTCATTTTGAGTATGCCAAACCGATGTTCTTGTGTTGTTAGTGTTCGCGGTAGAAACACGGATTATTAATTGTTTAAGTTACCTAATAAAATTTTAAAGAAAACTGTTATTTCAGTCTTTTTTTCGAACTTTAATGTTAGTGGTTCAAATGTCAAAAATCCCTTTATTAGGAAAATGGCAAATTTCTTTACTAATGCAAAGGTGACTTGGTTTATCGTTACTGTGACAAACGAAAACACTTTATTTGATGAATCCTTAAAGAAATTTTTAATTAATATCAATCAGGAGAAAAGTTATTGCAAAAATATATGTTGATCCCTAGACACTTTTGATGTGTGTAGTTGGCCCCTTAGGTTTGTTTCACAAAAGGCTGTCAAACTTTGTCATATTTTTTTTTTAATCAACATGTTAAAGGACAATGCCCATACCCCGTACCATATTGCGCCATAGATATATTAACACCAAAATTAATGTTTTATTTATGTGTATTATGTACTGACTTATAACCGTTTTTTAGATCGGCATTTAAAAAATTCATTTAATGGTGCTAAATAATTAGCAATTACCTACTTCCGTAAAACAATACATATCCATATGTCAAAAGTTCATTTCCGAAATATTGCACGTTCCGTGTCTGTTATTTCCGAGGTTTAACAATGAACATAAAAATCTTTGTTCGCCTTATTAGTTTTAGCCGTTGTATAAGTAAATAAGATTTTAAAGTAGGAAGTAAAATATGTAATTCTTTTACATCATTTTATTTTATATCTCACCATTTCATAAAGTAAACATTGTGTATTTTCGAAACTCAAAACACGTTCATGGCGATTCGGAACGCTTAATTACAGAACTGTCAGTGTTAATTTCTTTTTTGTTGTGATGACGTTTGGTCGATGTTATTCTTGCTGCGTTAGAGTTGATCTGGTAGTTTTATCGTTTATTTAATTCACTACGTCTATAATAAATATTGACAGTGTTGAGATAGTGACTCTTTCCTGTTGATTATCGAGTTAGTGACTTTGAAGTGCCGTGTCATGACAGTGACTGTTGCCGGCGTTCATGGTGCTTATCTAGTAAAAAATGGAGCGAAGTGACAGTGTGACTGTAGAGAGTAGTAGTCGGCGGTGTATCAACTGTGCGTTGGCGGTACCAAGGAACGCACTGATACATTCGGTGGGAAGTGTTCACGCTAGGATACGCGAAATATTGACATCATGGGTTACACCTACTTTGGTAAGTTTTTTCATTAAGCATTCATAAACGCATTCGTCATATATTATATTTGGTAGTTGAGCCATTAGTATTCCAGTATATGCTTCTAGTATGACAAAACCACTCTGTACAATCTTTTTGATGGCTTTGAACATCTTTTATATGTCATAGCTGTGGAGGCTTCGCCTAAATTCCAGTTCTAGCCAAAAATGTAGCCAATAAGTTCAACTAACTGTCAAATATTTTTAGTGAGAGCTTGAAGTATGAAAGAGTTACTTATTAAAGTGCATAAATTGTTTTAGTGCATATATTTGCACATACATTTATGAACTATAATTATTTACTGTATGTATAGTTTATAAGGCTTTTGTCAACAAACACACATAACATGCATATGTCAGTGTATTGAATAATGAAATACAGTATAACAAGTTTTTCTTTTTTAGGTTACTCCGGATCATTTTATATGCCACAGTTGCTACTTGTTGATTCAAGAAGGAACAATTGGCAGCCCAGTAGTGGGCCATCAAAGTGTTTGTTTCAGTTGTGGTGTATCATTATTACGCACTCGTGGAAGAAGAACCTACCAAATAAGGCCTGATTCTTTACAACGAGATGTGATTTTGCAATCGACACCACTTCATCTTGTAAGTACAATATTGACACTATGGTATATGGTCTATACTCACAAGGTTTCAGAAAATAAAAGTTGTATTAAAATGTTAAAATGTTCTAAAAAGTACTATAAAAGTCTAATTGCAACAATTTATGTTTCGCGAGACTGAGGGCAGTACGATACCAAGATCACAGATGTACTTGCACCAGCCGTTATAGCAAAAGGTCAAATCAAATAAGGTGTGGTCTCACTAATGCAAATGAAATATGAACAATTAATATTCAATATATGTAAACTATTTTATATAGGATGAAATTGTAAATACTAGGATAGAAAGTAATTAATTAATATTGTGATAATAATATTAATAAATAAATAGATAATAATAAAATAATGGTGAAGTATTTATATAGAAAGAATTTATTGATACAATATTATGAAGATAGTTATTTTGTTGCATAGAATGTGTGTGTGTGTGTTTGTATGTGTTCCTAGTACAACACAAATGCAGTGAATGCTTAATCTATCTTATTTCTAGTATATTCCTAGAAATTAATGTAATTTTAATTATTTTAGGTCTCTAGACTTGAGAGAGCATGTGCTGCTTGCTGGAGGGCGGCGACTAGGATAGTCAACAGACAGCAGCAACATGATCTTCATAGGCCAACCGAAAATGAAGAAGTTCGAACAACTGATGAGCCGCCATCTAGAATTACCTCTTCTATATACAGACGAGCAGCGAGTACTGCTAATCACTGTATATACAGTAATACCTCTCTCAATACGGGAAACAGTACTTAAAAATCACCGATGATTTATAATTAATTATATATAATTAATATATTTGATTATGAACCTAAAAGTAATTGATTTAACTGGCTATGTAAGAAAATAAATGTTTAATCAGACATTTCAAATTATTTATTTGTGTTACCTTGTTAGTATGTAAGTGATTTAGTTTAATTTAAGCAATCGAACTAAAACATGCAGCAACTTATTAAAAGCCTAAATAAGTAAAGGACTCAATTATAACCACTTAACTTAACCACTTAACCGTCTTAAGATCATATTCTTCAAGGTAAGCCGAGGCATAACTTAAAATACTATCTACCCATGCCTGTGTTAGTCACAATTACAACTCACAATGTAAAGGGGGCGAAGGAGTCCGGGCCCAACTTATCGTGCTCGTGTAGTATCTATAATATACAATTCGCTACTCAGCAATGCGGCGTTTATCTATATAATATACCTAATATACCTTTATCTACCAATATACCTGCGACATAGATATTTAGCTTTATCTATGTCGCAGGTATATTGTCAAAACCATTAGATTATAATCTACCGTAGTGAAATTATAATAACACTGCTAACCTAATTATAATTTTACTATTATAGTGATACTCTAATATCACGGCTCTTACAATTTACCTGCGGCATCTATAATAATCACGCTGATTCAAAATTACTAAAATGTTTTCATCAGGCGTTTTCCAACTTAAATAAGTCAATTTCTCTAAAATGCGGATAAACATTGACAAAATATTTTTGATGGTAAAAGGTTAGATAAAAACTAAACTCTTGACGGGAAATTTGGTTTGACGCAAGTTGGTACGGATCTCCATAGAAAAATGGGCATTGTCCTTTAAGTCAATTTTTTTTCCAAAAAATTACAATAGGTATATCATACTATTTACTGCATTTCTGATAAGACTGTCTGTGAGGAATAAGAAAACGCCAAAAACGCAACAAAACTCATTAATTTGCGTCCGTGGTGTAGGTACAGTAAGGACAACTAAACAGTTTTTTTTTTTAAAACTTCATAATTTGGGCACCAATTAGATTTTTTCGTTTTTTTATACGCCAGATAGCTGCATTACTAAGCGCTCCAGGATTATCCATTCTTTCTGGGACAACCTGTTTGTGGGGCTATTAAACCTGGATATTTCTAAAAATTTACTGAAATATACAGACAACTAGTTCAAACTTGGATTTTCAGTTCTCCCTCAGGGTTGTAAAGGTCAGATGCCAGTCTAGCAGTCAGAACTAGTGGCTGACACCAAATTATCTTGGAAATAAAGGCTAGAAAGATGAGGAAGATAATATATTACGTTACACCTTCACACTTAAACCACTATCTTAAAAATCATTTCAATAATAGAAAGTCATATTATCAGATAGTAATAAGATAGTAACTACATTTTACCGCGATAACTGACATGCACAAACTGAAATTTAGGTAAAACCGGTATAACTAGTAGCAGACCCCAAATAAACTTAGGAGTAATGCTTTAAAAGAAGATTTCAAAAAATTAACACCAAGTGAAAACCAACTTACCTCATACTTTTGCCGCTATGTGGATCTTCCAGTGCTTGGGGATATTTCAAAACAACATCCTCGTAAGTCTTAGCCATTATTAACACTGCATCTATAAGTGCAACAGCTGACCGTTTACCAGGCCATTTAAGTCCAGGCGATAAAAAGTTCAATTTTTCTGTAAAATTCATCCCGCCGTTAGCGGTTAATACTTTATCTGGTTTCGGACAGCAGAATGATAGCGTAAAGTACTTGATATTTAATTCTTTGTCATACCCTACCCACTCGCGTACAATCCAGACAAATTCTTTTTCATCGTTCATATTGAGTTCAACTGCTGCTGCAAGTATTGTGGCTGCATCTCGAGACTGCGTGTTAACTATAATAATATGGGCATTTTCATATTTTAATTTACCTAAAACTTGTTTCGCATCTGTTTCTGTTATTTTTGCCAGTGGATGGTCACCAAATGCAATTTTTTTTGCTTCTCTAAGATCTGCAGTACTGGTAAGCAAATCTTCGATAAACTTTTTAGCAATATCAGTAGAATCTGATAGCACAGCTATTCGAGTCCAATTGTGTTTGTGAATAAAGTGCGTCATTCCAAGTGCCAATTCAATCGAGCGACCAGAAGTGAGCCATACGGATTCCGTCGAATCCACATCTGCTGTAGTCACGTCATAAAATAATATTGGAATACCGATTTTATCGAAAGCTGTAGCCTCCCCCGTCGTTTCATTATTACCGCCTACCACAGCTCCAATTAATCGTTGTCTGATCCCATGTCTCAAGTAATACTGTAATTCATCCTTTACAAAACTTTGATTAAAGTGCTCTTTAAAATAATATTCCCGAAAACTTATTTTTACATTTGAACTCGTCAAGCGGTCGACTTCTCTTTGTAAATCTTCAAAAAGTGCTTTATAGTTTGCTTTATAATCTACCACAGGATTTACAAAGATAGCTATTTCATGATCCTTTTTATGTGCCTCGTAATTATCTACCCAATTATTGTAAACTGTATCATTATTTTTGATAATCCATTCACAAGCAGCTTCCTCTATAGTTTTTCCTGTTGCATTTTGTTCGATAATAAATATTAAGGATTCGAGACTAGGATGAAAAATATGAGCAAGTTGAAATACCTGCGACGCGTATTCAGCAAATAAAAATTGGTCAGTAACACGTATGTCTATCGCAGTGTCCAGTTCAGTTACACATGTAGATCCTTCACTTGATGAACAAGGTGGTTCTTGGACTGTACTTATGTTTGTTTGATTAACCCACATATTATAATCAATAAATAAAAACGATTCATTGGCAACACGTAGTTTTTGAAAAAGATTTTTTCTATCTATTTCTTTGTACTGTAGAAGTTGATGATGATCTCTCAATCGTGTCTCCAGTACTTTTGCACGTTGTATTGTTCTATTGCTTGAGTCCAGTACCAAGTAAACCATTGCGTTACTGTAATCCCTTTAAACAATAAAAGAAAGCAATGGTTAAATTCAGTAAATAATACCATTAAACATTGAAGTAATAAAGATATATATATATGAAGATATATTCACTGTCTCGGTGGCGCCAGTGGTACTGTATGCGACTTCAAACGTCCAAATCCTGAGTCAGACCAATTGTCTGTATGATCTACAGATATTTCTTTCGGAGTTTGAGTGTTTTCCAAGTATATAATATGTATGTATTAATAAAAGTATTTTATCAGTCAATATAGTTTTCATAGTACAAACTATGCTTAGGTTAAACCTAGATAACATTGTGAGTTACACGTCCGAATTTAAATAGAAGGAGATAAGATGAGGACAATGTAATGATATCAGCATTGTTACATTGTCCTCACATTTAATAAAATGTCTTAAACAATGTAACCAACAATTGTAAAAACAATGTTGGAAAAGAGTGTCCATGGAGTTTCTTGTCTGTTCTTCTCCACAGGATCTACGAATTGGAACAGACAATTAGCTTCACGACTGACTACTGACTGACTACTTGACGTTTCAAAGGTGCCGTTGTATTGGTTTATTTGAAATAAAAATGGTTTGATTTGATTTTGATTTGATCTAAAGCCCACTCGTTTTTCCCAACACAAATATTTCAAGATTGTGCTTATTAATTTAAATCAAATATTATTGAGTAATTATTACCATGAGGAAGAAGTGATAAAACCACAATCCCTGAGCTTTTTAGCGTCAGTGTAGAAACTCCATTGTATGATATTTTCACAGTGTTTTAGTGATCGGAATTTGGAAGGCGAGTGTACGTAGAGCTGCAGACGTGCTGGCAACATGTTTGCAGTAATATCTTGAAGGCGAGGAGAACCCAGCCCGCTTGTAGCTCCAGGGAGATTGGATCCCCTAATGGGTTCAAATCTAGGTTCCCAGCCCGTCGACAGTCCTAATATTGCTCTTAAATAATAAAATTTAATGTTATTTTTATTTCTTGATAATCTGTCTAACAATAGAGCAACTACTAATAGTAATACAAAAACTTTACAAAATTAAATATTAATACACGAATGCTTTCTTGTTAAATAGATCACTGCTGCATTCAAAATGACAAGTAAGTGTGTGAACACATGTGTACACGCATATTAATTCTTCATTCTTAGTGCACCAGTGTGAATATATCAAATTATATGTAACAACGGATAATTTGAATGATATTAATTCCATGCTTTCCATCAGGCAGAGTAGAGTCACTTTGGCAGGCTTATATATAAAAAAAATATATAACCACACATAACACTTTACAAATATTGCAGTACATACATGGTAAAATACATTCTACATTGAATAATAATTTGCTACAATTGTTGTAGATGCAGTTCTGATCTCCTAACTAGGTTACATCATAACCTGTGTGAAGGAGTGTCAGTTCCAAACCTCCAATTAATTACAATAGGTTATAATTAATTTATTTTAATGGTATTTTAAATGCTATATACACGACTAATTTTTAATGTTCAGAGAATAAAATATGTGGTATTCAGCTTTCGATACTGAACATATTTATGTAATTAAAAAAAAAAAAACATGTTAATATTTTCCCGAAAACTACCAAATTTTTACTCATAACGCATGATATAATTCACGACATGATATTACGTAACAAGAAAGTGTCAATGTCCTAGCCTGCGGGTTGCGGGTGCGAGCGGGGTACCTAATACCTACGATGCGACGCGTGCGCCTAATGGCGGCATGCTTTGAACTTTGAACTGATTTGACAGTATTGGGCGATGCGTCGTACTCATTGAAACAGAAAATGTTATTCATTGATAATTAAAATACGCGTCAGTAAAATATTTGGGTGACATTAATTATGGGCGTATTTTAACATTTTAAAAACCATAATAACTCAGTTATTTTTGTTTTTTGGGTATTTGTTCTATGGTGTTTTATGTTAGTATATAAGTTCTGTATCTGCCCCTAGTTTTTCTCTGGTAAATAAAAACTAACCGTGTATAAAAGAAAAAATAATAATAAAAATATACAAAAACAGATCGAAAGAAGCAAAAGCATACTATGAACGTGCGTGTGTGTATGTGAGTGTGTGCGTGCGTGCGTATTCGTGTGAATATGTGTGTATGCGTGTATTTGTGTGGTGTGTGTGTGTGTGTGTGTGTGTGTGTGTTAATGTAGTGAGTACATATATGTATAGTATGAATGTATGTCACTTAAATTATGGAATGGTTTAAATGCATTACTCGTCATATTCTCCTGTACTTTTGAATGGTACTTTTGCAGCAAGTTCATTGAGGTCATGTGGACCTTGTATCAGGCGAACTTTCTGGTAACCAAGAGCCCTATGAAGCACGACTTTGAAAAGGGCCGATGCAGCGTGCGCTGGGTCACTGCCCCAATACAATGAAATGTACTTCTCATCCCCATTTTCACTAAGATACCGCTTTGGTGGATCTGAAAGGCAAAAACAAAAGAAAGAAGAAGTTATTTTAGAGTCGACGACGAGAAAAGACAGCCTTAGTCTCTGCTGGACATCAGTTTTCACTGTAATGGCACTCTGGTCCAGCCGGCTTATTTGTATTAAAGCATGGCTTTCCAGAAATGCTGTACATCCTATCTAATCTACCTACCCTATGAAGGATATTGGCATGGTGTTACACTCATTTACACATATAAGAAACATTGGCCAAATTTAATGTGTAGGTATATACATAGGGACAGACACCTGTTTTATATAAAACCGTTAATCACTTCAGCGTTGTATCTTAAATTTAAATTTTGCAAAAATTATAAAAATAATAACCCATAGTACTTAATACTGATGATCGATTTTATCGGGCCTTGACATGGGCTCGATATAGACGTTAAAGCATCTACTTCCCTTTATTTTTGTGTCAATCTGCGATCAGTAGTGATACTATAATTAGGTGAGTTGTAGGTATAATTGACAGGGTGAGCGTGACTCCAACGAGCCATCTACTTTCCATTTACTTCCAAATAGTCCATTCAAGTTGCGTTGGCAAACTATTTGATGACTTCCCTTTTGGCTGCCGCCAAGTTGTTGGGTGCTTTACCAGTCTCTCTTGGTATCTTTTCATTATGTTTGGATATCATCGATGACAGTAGACACCTTTAGCTCCATATGCATTTCCGAGTTTGTGACGAGAAAAGGAGCGTCACTGATAGAGTGCAAGATAGTATTCTGCATCCGCTGTAATATATACATATAAATATTATACACAGTGGATACGCGCTACCCCAGAGTTGAATTTCATAAAGCCACACTGGCTTCAGAATGACTTTATAAATCAAAAGTTTTTTATCAGTACTCAATTTACTGTTTCGTGCCATGATCCAGTGTAGGTTCTTATATCGTAAATTGAGTTGTTGCCTTTTGGTTGTAATGTGTTTTTTCCACGTTAGACGGCGGTTTAGGTGTAGTCCAAGGTATCTTACGTGGTGTTTATGAGGACGCGTGGTATTTCTAAGTCTAACAGGTGGGCAAGCACCCTTCTGCAGCGTGAATGTGACCTGTACGGATTTGCTTGCACTTGCTTTTATCCGCCATTTTTGCAGCTAAGCGGTTAACACCTTGGGTTACATTATCGAAAGTTTCATACGGATTCCCAACGCTTATGTAAACATTGTTAAAACCACGACTATCAGGGATATCCTAATAGTGATAGAAATTATCAAATCGGTCCAGTAGTTACGGAGCCTTTTAATTTAAAACAAACAGTCAAATTTTTCCTCTTTATATTATTAGTATGGATACAAATGTATAGATAAAGTATAAATAAGGGTACTTAAAATTATACAGGAGCCAAAACTGGTTTTGATTGAACAGTTACATAAATGAACAATATTTTCAGAACAATAATACTCATGATGTAAAATAATATGTTCCCGTTAAGTATTTTTAAGTACCTGACAAGGAAAATTTATTGATTACAAGCACTTGCATACGTGTCCGGCCGCGTGTATGTTTAATTATCACGGTAAATATTAGCCTAAATCCTACTCCTACTTCAAGAATTAAAGAATCTCCATTGAAAATTAGTTATGCGGTTTAGCCATGTAGACACATAGACAGACAGAGTTACTAGAGATATTAATATGGAAGAATGAATCATAAATGACTTAGGCGATTCACATACTGGTGACGCGCCCAGGCGCGTAGGCGCGGGGCGGCAGATACCGCGCGTGCCGACGAAAGAGCAGATCTGCCTCTGACGACTTTGTACGCGGCCCGCACCAAACTAAAGGTTACTTTCCATTTGGTCGTCGTCATCTGTATTCTTTGCATTTCATATCCCAAATTGCTGGGCATTGTTCAATTTCGTATATAAATGTGTTTACTGCTGCGGTCCGCCCCTCCTACGCGCGCGGTGTCAGAATCTGCTAGCGGCACGCGCTCACGCGCCGTAGCGCGTTTTTGGTTTGTTGGACCTGGCGTGTTTTCTATACTAACCGACGTACTTGCATACAATATTAAAATCTGCCACTCCGCGCTACGTAACGGAGCGCAGTGTGTGAATCGCCTAACGTGAGTTTTTCCTACAATATATCTATTTGTAATAATAAATTAAAATGAATAGTAGGCCAATACCTCCTTTTCAAGGAGAGGCCTATGTCCAGCAGTTGATGATGTTAATGAAAGGCTGTTGATGATAATGAAATTGGAGTATCTGTATGTAATATCAAATGAACAATTTTTACTAAATATATATTGAAGTATGTAGGTATATACATCAAAAACATGATTTTTAACATTTTTGGCTGTCAGTCTGTTTGATTCGGCTAATCTCTGGAACGGCTCATCCGATTTTAAAGAGACTTTCGCTGGCGAAAAGCTGATGACCTAAGGAGTAACTCTGACTTTTTTACACTAGCTTCGCTTCGCGCTGTTACTCACGATTTACAACAATAAACGCGAGTAACAACGAACTCATTCCAGACTAATGAGTCCGTAAACATTTATGTTCATAAACAAACAACTGTCAAGAGAAAAATATATCGTTTTGTTTTTAAATAGTATCAAACTATATAATAGCATTTATTGTCTATTTGTATAAACAAAAGAAAACCAGCCTTACACATAATACATACCAGGGTTACAGTAAAGAGCATAATTGTATCTGCGATATAGAAAAAAAATGTTTACAAGAGACAGAAAAGTTTAAAACAATTCAAGATAAAGGGACCATAGAAAACAGATAATGTTTCTATAAAATAGACTCGGATGACGTCATGCTTAACTTTACATAATACTTACAATATCCAAGGTTCTCGCAAATTGATGATGCAATCGAAATGTCGACAAGGAATACGAGGATCACAACTATTACAGCTTTGCAAGTACACATGATTACATGTTAAACACAATTGAACAGGAATATTCTAGAAACACAAGTTTTATATAGGTACACGAGTAGCAACAGTGACTAATTAACCAAAAATGAATAATTCCCGAAATATAATTCTTCATTGCCGTGTAGCTTTACGGAAAACTGTGTTAAATAAATTTATACCTATTTAGAGTAAGAGCCCGTGAACCCCAGGCATACGTCATTTTATAAAGCTAAAAGTTTGTCAGCGCACGTTCCCAACACAGGTAAGAACGATGGACCATTATGAAGTTTGGGTTGCAGTGGCTTTGCCAGGTACACGGTACTAAAGGTGTGTAAAATACAGATTTAATTTCATCAAATAATAAGAGCGATTTTTTGGTATTACCTTCAGAATATTATTGAAAATCATATTATTCATTTCCAGACACTTATCATAGTGGCAACCTCTTGCCAGACACCCTTAATATTCATGAAATTATAATTCTACTACCGTCATAGTATAAAAGCTGATTTTTAGGGTTCCGTAGTTTATGACTCGGAGCCCTTTTAGATTCGTCTTGTCCGTCCATTCGTCCATCCTCGATCTACCACCTAAACGGTTAGTGCTAGAGAATGAAAACTGATGAAACTTAGGAAGAATATGTATTGTAATTACGTCGACAGAGTGCTAAAATAAAATTGCGAAAAATATTTTTATTTGGGGTACCTCCCCTACACGTAAAGTGGGAATGATTTTTTTTATCACGTCTACTCCATCGTGTGGGGTATCATTAGATAGGTCTTTTAAAAACATTGTGAGATTGTTAAAATCATTTTTCTATTTAGCTATCCGTTTGCGAGTAATTCAACTTTAAAGCGCATTTTTTTTTAAAAACAGGGCGTCCACATATCATAAGAGTTCGAATTTCATTTATTTACAATATTAATTTAAATAAATCTAACATAAAAGTCTTATCTTAATGTGATAAATATTTTATTTGGCTTTTTTTAACCAGTTTTTGACAGAAGTTTTAACAATTTAAAGTAGTTGTAGCAACGAATGTCTTTTCCGAGCATATTTTTAGAATTTACATAGATTCAGTCACATAAATCGACCAAAAAAATTATTTGCTTATCTCATTCTAGTCACGAATCTCTTTTTAACGTTTACAATGCTTGTCTAGCAATGGGTTGAAACTAGAAAATATGTCTTTCTATTGAGGAAACATCATCTATCACCATTAGGGATGACCTGGTTTTGACAGCTCATAGCGGCCATGTTTGATGATGGATCTTTGACATCTCTTGACATTTGTGTTTAGTAAGGTTTGCCATTTTATCATGTCACGTTTCACTTTAAACCAACGCTTGGTCATTGGTTCGTACTTCTTTGAAAGTGATGGAGGAAACCCTGTTACTATGAATGGCGAGCGCTATAACTCGATGTTAACCGAATATTTCTTTCCGGAATTTGTTGATATTGATGCAGACGACTTTTTTTTTCAACAAGACGGTGCACCACCTCACATTACTCGAGTGAACATGGAATTATTCCGTGGAAAATTTGGTGAGTCGTTAATTTCGAGAAATGGTGGTGGTGGTGTGTGATTTAACACCTTTAGACTATTTTCCTTGGGGTTACATCAAATCTAAAGTGTACAGCAATAATCCAACAATTCGTGACCTAAAAACCAACATTCGACGAGCTATAGCTGACATACCGGCTGAAATGGTGCACCGCGTCATCGAAATTGGCGTGAGCGGGTGACTGTCTGGAAACATAAATGGCATAAAATTATCTATGAAATAAATCAATCGGATGAATTTTTCATAAAAAAATGAGTGTTTTATCAATCTTTAAGCCAGGACGTTCTTATTCATATTATTTATAAAAATCAGCCATTACATTACAACGTAAGTACTAGTATTATTAATATTATTATTTTAATTAATAATGACCATTTAGTTCATATTTGAAAATACCATATAATAAAATATATCTGATATAAGCATGTAGAAAATACTAAACAATACAAACGTATCTTACTCACATCCACTCAAGTATATACTGCCTCGTGCTCGCTCCTACATCTACCCTACATGCTTGTCTGGCAAGGGTTTCGAACTATCAAAAATGTCTGGCTACTGAGGAAACATGATCTACTCATGACCCAAGTACCACTATCACTACATAGTATAAAACAAAGTCGCTTTCTCTGTCCCTACGTATGCTTAAATCTTTTAAACTACGCAACGGATTTTGATGCCATTTACTTTAATAGATAGAGTGATTCAAGAGTAATGTTTTTATGTATAATACATGCATAATTTATAGTCTAGTCAACAAGTTCAAAAACGTGAAAAATAGAGATAAAGGTCCTAAAAGTATGAGCGATGGCTCATTCGATTCGGAATCACCTCTAGAAAAATGTTTTTGAAGGATTTTGGTGCAGGTTAAAAATTGCAATTGTTATTAACAAAATAAGATGAAAAGAAAATGATATTTCGTTTTTTGTTAATAACTCGAAAAATATTAACATTGAAGCAATTTTGAAAAAAGCTCGTTAAAGAGGAGGAAATTTCCAATAAAAAAGTCCTAACTCCCGGAATTCTATCTCCATTATTTATAATTTTAATTAGACGATGAAAATAGGGCTCCGCGCGGCAGTTACGGCATGCGCGCGCCGCCGCTAAAGAGAGTTCAGCAATAAAAATAATTTTTTTATAACATAAAATGTGATTTTAAAAATTTGAAAAAATTCTAGTATCTTCTTAACACTTGAAAGAATCGTGCCCTGAAAAAAAAAGTTTAATCACCATTTTTCAAAAAGTTATTCAATTGTTAACTAACCAATTTTTTCTCAATCTCCATGGGCATAAACAATGGGATGAAAGGTGTAAATAATTGGCCTATAAATTTTAAACTTCGTGGAGCCCTTTTGATATATGTACTTTAAAAGATCCTGCGGTTTATTTTCATTAAAGTTTATTAATTTGTTAATTATGATTTTTTATAACTATTGAAAAATTTGAGATTTTTAATTTTTCAGACAGTTATAAAAAATCATAATTAACAAATTAATAAACTTTAATGAAAATAAACCGCAGGATCTTTTAAAGTACATATATGAAAAGGGCTCCACGAAGTTTAAAATTTATAGGCCAATTATTTATACCTTTCATCCCATTGTTTATGCCCATGGAGATTGAGAAAAAATTGGTTAGTTAACAATTGAATAACTTTTTGAAAAATGGTGATTAAACTTTTTTTTTCAGGGCTCGATTCTTTCAAGTGTTAAGAAGATACTAGAATTTTTTCAAATTTTTAAAATCACATTTTATGTTATAAAAAAATTATTTTTATTGCTGAACTCTCTTTAGCGGCGGCGCGCGCATGCCGTAACTGCCGCGCGGAGCCCTATTTTCAACGTCTAATTAAAATTATAAATAATGGAGATAGAATTCCGGGAGTTAGGACTTTTTTATTAGAAATTTCCTCCTCTTTAACGAGCTTTTTTCAAAATTGCTTCAATGTTAATATTTTTCGAGTTATTAACAAAAAACAAAATATCATTTTCTTTTCATCTTATTTTGTTAATAACAATTGCAATTTTTAACCTGCACCAAAATCCTTCAAAAACATTTTTCTTTTTCTAGAGGTGATTCCGAATCGAATGAGCCATCGCTCATATTTTTAGGACCTTTATCTCTATTTTTCACGTTTTTGAACTTGTTGACTAGACTATTATTAGATAATAATTTTAGAGGTTTCTAATGTGATGTCGTAAATAAACCCATTTTATACGCTTACATTGCAAACGCTGGCTGTGCCCTACAAGATAGATCAAATAATGTACTACAGTATTATACATCATAATAAGGTCTACAAAATAGGCCTGAATAGTGTATGTCAATCTCGGATAACCCACATTAACCATTTATTTAATTTGTCTTTATACGAAAAATAATGGCTTATTTACGAAGCGGTTTTAAGCAATACAGTATTAGTCCTTATCCAATTAAGTACCTTATATACATTGTGTATTTAATATAGATCAATATGATAATTTAAATTAATACTTTTGAAGATATTACAGATTTAAAATGCAAGAACAGAGCGATTGTGGCGGTACCGGCCGGGGCCCGTTGGTTGACGCTGCTGTCGATTTGGCACTTTCAGTTTAACTTAACACAATAGTCGAACTCGCCAATTAAGGATTCCGTAGAAGCAAGTAACATCATATAAAAGTTCTTGTAGTTCGTTGTAACTTTGATTGATGTTTTAATAATAGTGTATTGATTGAATGAAAGGTAAATTGTGGTTTAGGATTTATGACGTATTAAAAAAAAAACTTACTAGATCTCGTTCAAACCAATTTTTGGTGGAAGTTTGCATGGTAATGTATATCGTATATATTTTTAGTTTTATCACCCTCTTATTTTAGAAGTTACGGGGGGGGAGACACACATTTTACCACTCTGGAAGTGTCACTCGCGCAAACTATTCAGTTTAGAAAAAAATGATATTAGAAACCTCAGTATCATTTCTAAAGACCTATATATGGGTTTGATGAAAAAAAAAATTTTGAGTTTTAGTTCCAGGGATGGAGAAACCCCCAAAATGTATTGTTTTTTTTTTCTATTTTTGTGTGAAAATCTAAATGCGGTTCACAGAATATATCTACTTACCAAGTTTCAACAGTATAGTTCTTATCATTCGGGTAAAGTGTGTAAAATACTTGACTGTAAAATACGGACAGACAGACAGATAGACAGACATGACTATTCTATAAGGGTTCCGGTTTTTGCTATTTGGCTACGAAACCCTAAAAACTCAGCTACTCACTAGCTCAACTATAACGTTAGTAAAATTTTAATTTCTTGAATATTAAGGTGTCTGGAAGAGCTTGCCGCTATGGTAAGTGTCTGGCAATGAACAATATGAATAATAAAATCGCTCTTTATTATTTGATGAAGTTAAATCTGTATTTTACACACCTTTAGTACCGTGTACCTGCCAAAGCCTCTACAACCCAAACTTCATAATGGTCCATCGTTCTTAACTGTGTTGGGAGCATGCGCTGACAAAGTTTCAGCTTTTATAAAATGACGTATGTCTGGGGTTCACCCCCTTCTAATTTTTTTCCTGACAAACGTGCTTTATTTTGTCAATTCTGTAAAAAGTTTTCAAACATTCCAAGTACTAAAACTTTTGTAAAAGTTGATGGTGGTATCCTGGCAGTACACAGTGTACATAAATATGTCACACATATTATTAATAGATGTGTGATGGCGTAGTTTCTTTGGAGGAAAGTTGGTTTTATAAAATAAATATTTAAGAGATAATATTTTACTACAAAATAGTCAAATAATAAGACGTTTCGTGTGGACAAAAGTGTTGTCAAAAAAACAAGCAACACACACAGGTACTGGGGGAGGATGCAGACAATGTCGGTGTGGAGGCTCTCAAGTATCAAGAAGTGATAGATGAACCAAATGCGGGTGAAGATATCGTTGAGGATGTTCCGGACGCAAACATTATCTCTGACAAAGTACAATCTGCAGACCCAGATCACAGTTTTCTAACTACTGTGAAGGAGGAACAGATCGAATACAGGTCGGATATCAATGAGGATGTACAATCTGTAGACTCAGATGACAATTTTTTAATAACTGAGAAGGAACAACAGAGAAAGAGAGCATAGGATGTTAAGCCGTCGGTCCCGGTTGTCATGATCATCTATGTCAATCGTTACTGGGAAGTCAGTAGCCTTAAGTATATTGAGAACTAGTTCAACCTTCGAATTTCAGTTCTCCCTCAAGGTAACGAAGTTTCGATGCCAGTCGCTCCGTGGAAAAACTGTTAATCAGGTAAAACTGTTTGAACTAGTAGCCCACCCCATTAGGGGTGGGCTACTAGTTCATTTTCCTAGTCTCTATTACCAAGACTATTGAGTCTTGGTAATAGAGACTAGGAAAATGAGTTAACATTTCACATTTAACCACTAAACCTATCTTAAAAATTATTTCACCAATAGAAAGTTACCTTATCAGATAATAATGTGACGCGGTAACCGAAATGGACAAAAGCACATTTAGAAATATATACTCCTTGTGTCGGTATTCTCAATTCTGAGGATCATATTTGGAGTCATTCTGCTAGTGATAGCTCGCCACCTATTCCTGTCTTGAGCAGCATGAATCATAATACCAAACAACTTGGTATGACCAGCGCACCGGGCTAGCGGAGCCTGTGTTCAAAATGCTGTTACAGATGCCATAAATGTAAATTAAAAATTCTTAATAATAGCCCGGGGTATTGTATGCCGATGATTAACACGTGCGCACGGTGCTTATGACCATTTATGGCAGTCGTCATTAGGTATTTAGTGTTGAATGGAGTAATCTCAGATAAGCAACCTTTTTGTATTATGTTACTGGTAGGTTTGATTTATAGTTTGAATTATTTTTCATAAGAAGTAGTTTTATTTTAAACTGAAAAATTGTGATGTACAATTATTGATTCCGTTCATAGTTCTAGTAGTATCAGCATGTTTTTGTAATTTAATATAATAATCTTTTTCCACAATGCAATGTACCTAAATTGAATTATATTCTAAAATGTGAAATCTATTTATCAGTTCATTATTTTATGAAGTGACCGTATGGTTTGATAAAAAATGATTTAGCCACATCAACCGTTCAAGATTTAGTGCCCTCAAATCAATGCGGTGTGTCGGAATCAGATCGAATAAAACTACACGGTGTGCCACTTTGCCGTGCACTTTGTCTGTGTGGTGACGGATTTGTCCGTGTGATGACGGATTTTCCGTGTGGTGACGGATTAAGAATACAAAGTGTCACCACCCATATTCATTCCATGGGTGTCGTAAGAGGCGACTTAAGGAACAAAATAAGAAGCTAACATCACTGCCAAGAGAAGGAGAACTTGAAACAAACCCTTTACCAACCCGTCTGGCCAGCGTGGTATAGTAGGCCATAACCTCCTTTCAAATGAGAGGCTTATGTCCAGCAGTGGATTGTTAAAGGCTGTTGATAATGATGATGATGTGCCACTTTGCGCCTGAGAAATCTTTAGTATTAGTTACTAAAAATGTTCTGTAGTTTTCACGTGATTCTGCTGCTGCAAATAGTTTGCAGGTAATTTCCCCCAGGGCCAGGGACAACTTGAATATGAGCTATGCTCATAGCCAAGTTGCCTTAGGTGATTAGAAACAATCACCGAGGGTAATCTTCAATCTTCAAATAAGCTTCATGACTTAACAGTCATCTGGCAAGCAGTCGGTCCCAGTTGTTATCATAGGATAACTCCTATGATGACAACTGGGACCGACTGCTTATCGTCACGTGTTTCATTGCCAGTTCTCAATTCGGCCAGCGCGAGAACGTATGGCCTTAACACTCTCTGGAGAGGAGACACGAGCTCAGACAAAAAAATTTAACTGGTAATAATAATAATTTTTGTTGAGCTGTTATTGAGACATTTTGAAATATTGATCCCCTTGATCAAAATATACATTTAACTGATTCGGTGGCGCAGTGGCAGCGGATACGATTGCTGTGCTTGAGGTCTCGGATCGTATAGATTCAAGGGTTGGACTAAATGTTTGTGAGATCTGCAAACATTTTTTTCGGAGTCTGGGTGTTTTCTATGTATAATATGTATATATTTACAAAAGTATGTTTATGCATTTAGCAATAAAGATTTTAAGCTATTGTATAGCTTTTATAGCGGGCTTTGAACGCGGGGACCGAATCAAGAAATTCCGTAACAAAAAAACCTAACAAACACCCTAAAAAAAGATAGAGAATATTATTGTAACTGCAGTGCGACAAGGATGTGCTCCGTGGCGGTGTGCGGAGCTTGAGGTGAGCGGGCGGGGTGTGTGCGCCGAGTCGCACGAGTTATTTATAGGCAGATTAGCGCATGCTTACCGTCTATTTTTTTAGTGTTTTTTATTCCATATATGTATATACTTATATTACTATTATGCTCTCTGTTTAGTTGTCATTGTCTTTCGGTTATTAGGATGATTATATTGTTTTTCAATAATATTGTTAGAATGTATGTTGGTGAAAAGACAGTGTATATTGTTTTGTAAAATTGAATTAATATCAAAGAAAGAAAAATACTGCATATAAAAAATTAATAAATAATTATAATTGCATAGGTAAGTGGATAAAAATGCTATGCAATAGCTTTACCGCGGCAGTCCCCGAGTGCCACACGACTTTTTTGTTTTGATTTCAACGTTTTATAAGCCTCCTTCTGATCAACTTTTTTTTTTTTTTTTTTTTTTTTTTTTTTTTTTTTTTTTTTTAATATTTAAGCCTGCCAAAGTGACTCTACTCTGCCTGATGGAAAGCATGAGCAGAATCCAAGAGTAGGGGTCACCATGCTTATTGTGAGGGTAGGCAATGCAGCATGGTGACCCCTACCATGGCAGCCTGGCTAGATTATTCTGCATCATTCTCCCGGCCTTCGAAGGGCGGGAGAATGATGCAGAATGATTGGGCCTCCGGTCTCACACTAACCAACGAAATACGACAGCAAGAATGCTGTCATTATTAGGATGGTCTTCTGTCTTCTTTACCTAATAATAGTGATCAAGTAATTTTAATTTAATTTATCACAATAAATTTAATATTATATCACTTGTACTTTTTAAATAATTTAAAATAAAAGTTACATTCAAAATTCGAAACTTTTATTCATTACATATTATTTTCACATCTCGTTTAATAAAGAATATGACAAAGTTAACCATTACTTAAAAATATCTCTAATATCTCTAATAAAAAAATAATTAATTCATTCATAAAAGAAAGAGTTCATAACCTACAAAAACACAACTAAATAAACCGATAACTAAATAAATAAACCGTGGCATACCGTGTGGTTTTATCGGTTCGATTCCCACACATCACCCAAACGGAATCCTCGGTGAAATTGTGACCTATGCAGGCTTAAACACGTTTAAAAAGTAGTCAAGTAAGTATACCTTGATATTTTGGATATTTACATACTTTTACATTTGTGTTACTCTCATGCTATATAACAAGATGAGTGTAACACTTATGTTATGCTTATAACGCGTATCTGAGTTTCGTGAGAAAACTAAATATTCATTTGATCCGTTTCTTCTTCAAACGAAAACATCCCCAACTCCATTGCTTTTGTATCCTCTGTCTCATTCTCTGCAAATAAAAAAAGGTTTTCTAAACATCATTTTGAAACCAGGCTGGTAATAAACAAATTCGAATGACGCAATTTGAATTTGATTTCAAAACTAAATCATAATGAAAGGGATTCAGAATACTGAAAATTATCGTTACGGTAGCAATATTTCTGTAGAAGACGACTCGCCGTAACCACTATCGGCATCGTCCTCCTCATAGTCGAGCGCAGGGTTTAGAGTATATGGTCGCTCTGCTAAATAAGCCACCACATCTGCCGCAGTCGGACGTTTATCGGGCTCACGTTGCCAACACAACTGCACCAAGGCGACTCTGTCAAGTAATCGATAAAAATAATAAAAAAAACATTTGTAGAAACACACAGACCAAGATACAGTTTTATATTTTCCAAGTAAATACAAAAAAAAAAACAAACAATCATCTTCTTCTTCTTTTAATGAAATGGCAATCAGCCGGAAATCAACTATTTCTGCCATTGTCTAGTAATTAACGTCTTCAAAATTGTAAAGTCTTCTAGTCTTGAAGTCGTCGTCGTAATGAACGTAATGATAAAAAATCGGCCAAGTGCGTGTCAGGCTACGCACAGGAAAGGATTCCTCAGTCACCCGTAATGGTACGTGGATTTACAATCGTATCCAATAAATAATTGTTTTGTTTACGTTTTAATGTACTAAGTTTGTATGACGATTTCCAAGTAAGCGCATTTTAGAAGTTAGCCTCTATAACTCCTGAACTAACAAAGTCATCTAATCCGTTATAATTTTCCTTTAAAGTTCATTATAGGGACCACCATCACGAATTTTTCCAGATTTTTGAGCCAGCCGTTTAGCTTTCAGAGGGGGGTGGACGCCCAGTTTTTACAAAAAAGTGCCCTTTAAAGTGGAATTTCTCTCAAGCGGATACCTAAATCTAAAAGTTCTTCGAAACACTATTGTCTCTAACTACTAACTATACAACTAATACCTAATCTAAAATAAATCTAAAACCCCCACAAGATGGGGTGCGATGCTGCGATCAAAAAATCATTTACTCTACGTGTAAGTATTTCTAATAATTTTATTGTAGCACATTGTTGACGTAATTACAACACATATTCATGCAAAGTTTCACCTTTCTAGCACTTACCGTTTGAACGGTGAGTCGAGGACGGACGAACGGACATTACGAATCTATAAGGGTGCCGTCATAAACTTCGGAACCCTAAAAAGTCATCATCATCATCAACAGCCTTTAACAGCCCACTACTGGACATAGGCCTCTCCTTAGAAAGGAGGTTTTGGCCTACTATACCTCGCTGGCCAGACGGGTTGGTATAGGGTTGGTTTCAAGTTTTTCTTCTCTTTGCATCGATGTTGACTTGCGTAGTTTATCTCTTAGTCGCCTTTTACGTCACCCGCGGGATGAATAGGGGTGGTGACACTCTGTATTCTTAATCCGACACCACACGGACCCAAAAAAGTGGATGTGATGAAATTGGGACCGTCTTCCGAATAACTAAAAAAGCGGCCAAGTGCGAGTCGGACTCGCCAAAAGTTTTTGTAGTTCGTTGTAATTTTGATCTATGTTTTAATTATAGTGTATTGATTAAATGAAAGGGAAATTGCGGTTTACGATTTATGACGTACGAAAAAAACTACTTACTAGATCTTGTTCAAACCAATTCTCGGTGGAAGTTTGCATGGTAATGTACATCATATATTTTTTTTAGTTTTATCATTCTCTTATTTTAGAAGTTACAGGGGAGGGGGACATTTTACCACTTTAGAAGTGTATCTGGCGCAAACTAATAAGTTTAGAAAAAAATTATGTTAGAAAACTCATTATCATTTTTGAAGACCTGTATGGTATTGATGAAAAAAAAAAATTTGAGGTTCACTTCTAAGTATGGGGACCCCCAAAATGTATTGTTTTCTTTCTATTTTTGTGTAAAATATTAATGCGGTTCACATAATATATATCTACTGACCAAGTTTCAATAATATAACTGTTATAGTTTCGGAAAAAAGTGCCTGTGACTACAGGGACAGGCTACAGGGACAGACAGACAGACAGGCAGGCATGACGAAACTATAAGGGTTCCGTTTTTTGCAATTTGGCTACGGAACCCTAAAAACGATCCAAACAATAATTTTTCGGCTTATAAAATTTGACAACTTTAACATTATTATTGTCAGATGACTGATTTAGAACACATTCCTTTTTACACAAAAGGAATGTGTTCTAAATCAGTCATCTGGTAGATACATTATGTATTAAATAATCAATTATAGATCATAATATTACATTTAAAAGATTTTTCTTTAAGGAAGTACCACTACTTTCTGTGTATACGTATAAATCGTACTCACGTTTGCGGAGTAGCATCCCGCGGCATCGATGGTTTCCCACCTGAAGTAACTAATCGCATTACACGTAGAGGCGATATATTGCCATATGGACGAGCACCGAGAGTTACTAGCTCATAAAAGAGTACACCCAGCGAATACACGTCAGACGCTGTAGAGAATACACCGTGTATCAAGCTTTCTGGTGCCATCCAAAGTACAGGAAACAAGCCTCGGCGTCGACAAGCGTATTCTCCAATGCCGCCCATACCTGTAACTTTTGTTTCTCGCGCAAGACCAAAGTCAGCCAACTTTAAGGAACGTTTCGCATCAACCAGGCAATTAGAAGCACGCAGATCTCTATGTACAACGCCCCGTGAGGCCAAATAAGCTAACGCCGCTGAGGCCTCACGTGCTAACCGGGTAAGTTCTTTTGCTGACACGTGAACAGCCTCTTCGTAGTCTTTATTCAATTCTGCCATCGATTCTGATGTTATACCTTCTGCAAGGTAACGACGATTCTCAAGGTAATGTAGCAAATCACCGAAGAATGCTACCTCCATAAGCACGAGAGCAGGCTTGTCATCTATGCACACTCCTACCAGACGAATAATATTGTCATGTTTGAGAGAAGCTAGAATGCACGCCTCCTGCAGAATTTCTCTTTCATTTTCATGATCACGCAGTTCTTTGGCCGCAACGATCTGTGTGTTGGAGCCTGGTATGACCAATTCTGCTAGCTTTACACAACCAAAACGGCCAGCCCCGAGTTCACGTCGTGGTCTTAAGGCCTTGCGATCTACTAAATAAGTGGACAGTTTGGCGGCACGGTGATCCCGTTCTGCGCGCAGCTCCCTTAGAATTTTCATCTTCATTTCCTTCACACGCCGATGCATATTGCGACATATAAGTAACACCGACAGAGGTGCTACTGTAATTAAAATAATGGCTATAATCCACAAGAAATCGTTGCAACTCTGGAAGTATAAGTCACCAGTTGGCATCAAACACCTTGAAGTACCATCATGAGGAGGGTTAGCTTTAAAATATGCTTCTTCATAGTCCTGTACGATTTTTACTTTTTTTGTCACTGCGTTCACATGCCATCGCGAAAGGATGGTTTGCTTGTCGTTTTGCCATGTCTCTAAGTACAAAGCCGTTTTCGTAGGAGAGTGCTTCATGAATACAAATTCCTGACTAAAAGCTTGAATCGGATTAAATCCTTTTAAACTTTGTTCAAATTGCCTGTAAAAAAGAACAAAATATGTTATAGTTGTAACATATAGATGAGATAAGTGACGTACGAGACGACGACGATAAATATGGGGCCAGGTTAAACTTGGATATTTCAAAAAATTTAAATGGAATATACAGACAACTTCTGTTTTTGTTTTTTTTTTATTCGGCGTGGAAACCCCCTCGGTCCATCACTCAGGATTTGCGACGTGGCAGTGCGTTGGAATCAGACCGAATAAAACCACACGGAGTGCCACTTTACGCCTGAAATAGGAAGGGTCCAGGGAACATGTTATTACGTTGTCTGGACCTTTCTCTTTTAGAAATCTATAATTAGGCGACGTCCAGAACACGCTGACGTCGCCCCTTGCGGCTGGACTGGAAAACCCGTTCCGTCCATCCGCGACCACACTCGGTCGCACTGTACGGTAGTATCACTGGCTCCACCAAGATTCGGCAAAAGTCACCCAAGGGCGGAGCATGTGTCGACCGCTTTGGAGTAAGCTGTCGGAAGTGCTCGTCGAAAAGCCACCTACCGTCAAGTATCAGACCCAAATACTTCATCTGGGCACGGACCGGACCGGACCATGCTGGAGGCACCGGGGGAAGTGCTCCCGTCTTATTCAGGGCTGTGGCCAGCCGCTGCGGAATACCGCACGACTGGGCCCGGCGACTCAAGACACTCTCCTCTAAATAGTCTATCACTAGCCGCCTCAGGTACTCTGGCACACTGTGGTAGCGGAGTGCTTCCCTAATGCAGCTAAATGGCAGACTATCGAATGCGTTAACGATGTTCAAAGACACCGCCACAGATTACTACCTCTTTAGTTACCGCCTTCAGGCGCAACTCGGCATCGATCGTCGAACACGCTTCTCGAAATCCAAATTGGGCGTCCAACAGAGTGGGTCCCACCTCCCAAAATTTACAGGCAACTAGTTCAACCTTGGAATTTCAATCCTCCCTCAGATGATATTCAGGTAAAACCATCAACCGTTTAACTAGGAGCCGACCTTTAAAATTAAGGCTAGGAAGAAGATTTCTAAAAATTAACACCAAGTGAAAACCAACTTACCTCATACTTTTGTCGCTATGTGGATCTTCCAGTGCTTGGGGATATTTCAAAACAACATCCTCGTAACTCTTAGCCATTATTAACACTGCATCTACAAGTGCAACAGCCGACCGAGGCCATTTACGTCCAGGCCATAAAAAGTTCAATTTATCTGCAAAGTTGATCCCACCGTTAGCGGTTAATACTTCATTTGGTTTCGGGCAGCAGAATGATAGCGTAAAATATTTGATATTTAATTCTTTATCATACCCTACCCACTCGCGTACAATCCAGACAAATTCTTTTTCATCGTTCATATTGAGTTCAACTGCTGCTGCAAGTATTGTGGCTGCATTTCGAGACTGCGTGTTAACTATAATAATATGGGCATTTTCATATTTTAATTCACCTAAAACCTTTTTCGCATCTGTTTCTGTTACTTTTGCTAATGAATGGTCACCAAATGCAATTTTTTTTGCTTCTCTTAGATCTGCAGTACTGGTAAGCAAATCTTCCATAAAGCTTTTAGCAATATCAGTAGAATCTGATAACACAGCTATTCGAGTCCAATTGTGTTTGTGAATAAAGTGTGTCATTCCAAGTGCCAATTGAATCGAGCGACCAGAAGTGAGCCATACGGAGTCCGTCGAATCCACATCTGCTGTAGTCACGTCATAAAATAATATTGGAATACCGATTTTATCGAAAGCTGTAGCCTCCCCCGTCATTTCATTACTACCGCCCACAACAGCTCCAATTAGACGTTGTCTGATCCCATGTCTCAAATAATACTGTAATTCATTCTTTACAAAACTTTGATTAAAGTGATCTTCATAATAATATTGCCATAAACTTATATTTACATTTGATCTCGTCAAGCGTTTGACTTCATGTTGTAAATATTGTAAAAGTCTCTCATAGCGTGGTTCATAATCCATCGAAGGGTTAAAAAAGACAGCTATTACATGATCCTTTTTATGTGCCTCGTAATTAACTACCCAATTATTGTAAACTGTAACATTATTTTTATTATTTTTGATAATCCATGCACAAGCAGCTTCCTCCATAGTTTTTCCGGTTGCATTTTGTTCGATAATAAATATTAAGGATTCGAGACTAGGATGAAAAATATGAGCGAGTTGAAATAACTGCGACGCGTATTCAGGTAATAAAAATTGGTCAGTAACACGTATGTCTATCGCAGTGTCCAGTTCAGTTACACATGTAGGCCCTTCAATCGATGAACAAGGCGGTTCTTGAACTGCACTAATGTTTTCTTTTTGAACCCACATATTATAATCAATAAATAAGAAAGATTCATTGGCAGCACGTAATTTTTGAAAAAGATTTTTTCGATCTATTTTTTGGTATTTTAGAAATAGATGATCTTTCGATCGTGTCTGCAGTACTTTTGCACGTTGTATTGTTCTATTGCTCGAGTCCTGTACTGTGTAAACCATTGCGTAATTGTCCCTTAAAAAAAAGGATGGTTAAAATTCAGTAAATTAGATCCGCAGTAAACCAAGTGTTCTGAATAAGAATATCTAATAGTAGTTAATATTTAACTATCAATGTTCAATTTACAGTTACTTTTTTAAAATTTTATGAATTTGATAATAAGATGTGAGATGCATCTGTCACCTGTCAAATTAATTGTTAAATTTCAAATGTTACAAAGCTCTTACTACTCTTTGGTAGGCTACATTCTGCTGATTCAGCGAGGAAACTATGCATGATAATAACACTGCAAAGAGAAGCAAAACTTTAAACAAACCCTATACTAACCCGTTTAGCCAGGGTGGTACAGTGGACGTAAATCTCGTTTCAAAGGAGAGACGTATGCTTAATTGTGTACCACTAAACATTAAAGATAACATTGATATATTTACTGTATCTATAGCGCTAGTGGAAGTGTATGCAACTGCTGTGCTTGAGGTCTTGGGTTCAATCCTAGGTCGGACCAAATGTTTGCATGATCTACAGATATTTGTTTCAGAGTTTGGGTGTTTTCTATGTATTATAATTATGTATGTATTTACAAAAACAAGTATGTAAGTACTTTATCTATCAAAGTAGTTTTCATAATACAAGCTCTGCTTATGTTGAAGCTAGATGGCGTTGTGTGTTACATCTCCGAAATTTATTATTTATTTAATATATAGTTCATTTAAATAGAAGTAGATCTAACGCCCAATCGATTGTCCCTACACCAAAATTTGAAAACTGTGCACTATAAGTTGAATAAATTATTCTCGAGTAATTATTACCATGAGGCAGAACTGACAAAACCGCAATCCTTGAGCGCATGAGCGTCGGTGTAGAAACTCCATTGTATGATATTTTCACACTGTTTTAGTGATCGGAATTCGGAAGGAGAGTGTACGTATAGCCGCAGACGTGCTGGCAACATGTTTGCGGTGATATCTTGAAGGCGAGGAGCGCCCAGCCCACTTGTAGCTCCAGGGCGGTTGGGTTCCCGGATTGGTTCAAACCTAGGTTCCCAACCCGTCGACAGTCCTATTATTGCTCTGAAAAAGAAAATTGTAAATGTATTTCTTGAAAATCTGTCTAAGAACAATGCAAAAACTTTATAAAATGACTTTTTTTACGTTTAATACACTCTGTACATTAATTTGTTGAACGAACGCTTTCTCGCTCAAAATTGGTCACTGCTGCATTCAAAATGACAATTAAGTTCGTGTGAACTAGTGGGTACGAACGTGTATGAACGCATATTTATTGTTCATTCTTAGTGCACCAGTAGAAGTGATTTAAAAGATATTACTTTTTAGTATTAGGTGTATTCACACATAACGAAATTTTTTTTTCTCTGCAAGTAATCTTCTTCTTCAGCGTGTTACCGTCCACTGCCAGACGAAGCCTACCTCACAGGTTACAAACCAATAAGAGCCTATCAGGCCCACCTTTTTAAAGTGCAAATTAAATTATGGAATGGTTTAAAAACATTACTCGTCATATTGTCCTGCACTGTTGAATGGTACTTTTGCAGCAAGCTCATAGAGGTCATGTGGTCCTTGTTGCAGGCGAACTTTCTCATAACCAAGAGCCCTATGAAGCACGACTTTGAAAAGGGCCGATGCAGCGTGCGCTGGGTCACTACCCCAATATAATGAAATGTTCTTCTCATCCCCAGCTTCACTAAGATACCGCTTTGGTGGATCTGAAAAGCAAAAACAAAAGAAATTTTCAGTTTAGAAATTATTTAAGAGTCGACGATGAGAGAAGACAGTCTCACTCACTGCTGTTTTCCCTGTAATATCACTCAGGTCCAGCCGGCTGATTTATTATGAAAAACTCAATATATAGATTTTGACTACCTCGTAGGTGTAGCGGTTGGCGTATACGACTGCTGATCAAGAGGTCTCGGGTTCGATTCCCGGGTCGGATCAAATGTTTGTGTGATCCACAAATATTTGTTTCGGGGTTTGGGTGTTTTCTATGTATACTATGTATGTATTTACAAAAAAAAGTATGTTTATGTACTTACATCAGTAGTCTGGTTACCCATAATACCCTCTGCTTAGTTTGGGGACTAGATGGCGTTGTGTGTAAAATGTTAGAAATATTTATTATTATTATTATTTTGGTATATATTATATAACAGATAGAGCTTATAACATTATATTAACAGATTAGAGATACTTTTGATAAAGAAAATAAACTTATTGTTACATTTTTATCCGATTAATAAAACAAACTTCTTGAAACGAATGTTAAGAAGTACTCTAATCTATAGAAACTGCCATCCACGAAGCTGCGCCCCACTATTCGTCGTAATTGTTTAATTTATGTGTGTAAGCTTTTGCTAATGTTTCACTTGTATCGATACACTGGATACACATTAATTAAATTTGAGTTTACGTCATCATCATCAATTATGATCACACACAAAAACTATAAACGATTAGGACGTAGAGAGTGAGTTGACGATTTATTTTAGATAAAATATCGATTTATCGGCCTTCTAACCGATATATTAATATCAACAAAACTCGATAAATATCGATATCGAAATATCGATATTTTTGTAGAACCTTGCATCTTTAGTACAGCTAAATAAATTGATATTTTAGAGGTCTGAGTCAACATACCTGTAGTTGGCTATGACTAAAACATTCATTTCGTAGGTAATTCCAATAATTCGAAGGTATGAACTTGAATTTTTTGATATTACGCGAAATATGTTTTACCAGAAATATCACTTAGGATCAACGGTATCCTCTTTATATAAATGATAAATGATAAATGAAAAATGATATTTATTTCTGTAAGTAAATCTTTTGAGACATTTTTACAAGTCGGACTTATAGCTAGAAGGCGCCGGCATTTCCTACGACTCTCTCTGGGAAGAAACGCCGAAACAAACCACAGAGGTGTCTTTTTTTTTTTTTTTAAGTCCGTGTACAACAGTAAAGAGAACTATGTGAGTGCAGTATATGAGCTAGTGTCCTTCAGTTGTTAGATATTTAAACAATACGGATTTATTTAACAGTTACACAAATGTACAATATTTTATAGTTCATTTTAATAATACTCATGATTTAAATTAATATTTTCCCGTTAAGTATTTTGAAGTACATAAGAAGGAAAATTTATTCAAAATGAGCACTTACCAGCGTCTCCGGCCAAGTGTATGTTTAATTATTACGGTAAATATTAGTCTAAATCCTACTAATACTTCAAGAATTAAAGAATCTCCATTGTAAATCTCATCCACATTGGTTAAGCGCTATAGCCGTGACAGCCTTTTTTTTTATATTTAAGCCTGCCAAAGTGACTCTACTCTGCCTGATGGAAAGCATAAGTAGAATCCAGGAGTAGGGGTCACCATGCTTATTGTGAGGGTAGGCAATATAGCATGGTGACCCCTACCATGGCAGCCTGGTTAGATTATTCTGCATCATTCTCCCGGCCTTCGAAGGGCGGGAGAATGATGCAGAATGATTGGGCCTCCGGTCTCACACTCACCAACGAAATACGACAGCAAGAATGCTGTCATTATTAGGATGGTCTTCTGTGTGAGGGTAGTACTGGCCGGGTCGAGCCGGCCCATTCGTGCTGAAATCAGCGTGGCTCTACTACCTCAAAAAAGCCTAACAGATAGATACCTAGACAGACAGAGTTACCAGAGATATTAACGGGAATTAATGAACCATGAATGACTTAGCTACTAAACTAAGTGAATAGGTATATGCAGAGAACTAAAAGTTGTTTAGCAGAATATTGTATATCCATCTGCCAAATGTATCTAATCCTATTCGGAGAAGCGGGTGTTCTACCATCACAAAGGGAGGATCCTCCGGCTAAGCCAGGTGATTAGCCCGTTGATGTTGGGTGTTGTATATGATATATACTAATCAGCGAGAGAATTTCTAAACCACGATTCAGGATTAGTTACTCCGTGGTTCAGTGTTTCTTCGGTAGATGGCGCTGTTGAATATTTTCGCTTGCGCTGCGTGTGGTCTTCTCATCCCTAATTAGGAAGAGACTGTACTATGTTAACAAGACTGTTAATAAGCACACTTATGTACCTACTTCTAAATACTTATCTAACTATACAAATTAATAAACATGAAATGTCTGCTTGTAATATTAAATTAGTATTAGTGATGCACTAAATGATTTATAAATGAATTTTTATATGGGTACTCAAACCTACTTACATCATTTATTTATTAATTTTAATTTTGTCTGTCCATCTGTCTATTTTCTCCATAACCAGCTGTTCATAGGAATGGTTGGACCAATTTGTATGGGAATTTCACTCACAGATAAATTATATAAGGAATAACTTAGGCTACTTTTTAGACTCCTGTCCACACACACACCACAAGTCCTGTATATCCTAGTGGACAACAGGCCGGTAATTTGAAAGAATGATTAGAATCCAGGAGTAGGGATCACTATTATTTTGATGAAGTCAACGTGGCTCTATTACCTCTACGAACGGGCCGGCTCAACCGAGGCAATTCTACCCTCTCATAGAAACCAACGTACAATGACAGAGCATTCGTGCTGTCTCGCTTCATTACTGACTACAAGACAGGAGACCTAGTGATGCAGAAGCATATCAAAAGGTCGCCAGATATTGGGTCATTATGCAGCTATTCTTGCATTGTCTGCATTCGCAAAGAGTATAGTGTCAACAACTCTTGAATTCCGGGTGGTGACGGATTAAGAATATAGTGTCACCACCCCTATTCATCTCGCGGGTGTCGTAAAAGGCGACTAAGGAATAAATTATGCAAGACAACATCAATTCAAAGAGAAGGAAAAACTTGAAACCAACCCTATACCAGTGTGGTATAGAAGGCCAAAACCTCTTTTCTAAGGAGAGGCCTATGTCCAGCAGTGCACTATTAAAGGCTGTTGATGATGATGACTCTTGAACTCGTGCCATGCTTTTGATGGAAATAACAGGCAGAGGATAGTCACTTTGACTAGCAAAATAGTCTGATTACCATAGTGCCATCTCTTTAAATTATTAACTTTATTGTTTATGGTAGCTGAGCTGCCACTACGAAGTGTTTGCGTGGCAGCGGAATATTGTAGGCGTTACGCGTATAGTAAGCTTAGTCATTTAAATTGAGGCGTCTCCAAACAACCAATAGGTACCTAAAACTGTTCCGTTACTGACCGACAGACAACGCATAGAAAAATTACTGGCCGCAGGAAGCTGAAATTTAGCATCTGTGTTCCTTGAGGACCGTAGAAAATTCCAACCCTAAAGGAGTGATAAATGCAATCAAAGTTATACATCAGAATAACACGCAGACGTAGTCGGAGACAAAGCTAGTGTACTATAAAGATATTTATCTAGGAAAGCATGAAATGGTAGAGGGCGAGTATTTCTGTAGTGAAGGTTAAATACCTTCACTACAGAAGATTATTTTCTAGTTTGTTCCAATCGAGATTACAGTATTTTCTTTTCTAGAGCATAATTAACATGAGTTTTTGAATAAAAGCTGAATAGTTACTGTTTTACAATAGTCATGATATAAAAAGTAAATGTTTTATTGTTTACCCTCAAACATATCTGGAGTAACTTCGTAAACATTAACTGTCAAGAGCAAAATGTATCTTTTCGATTTTAAATAGTATCAAGCTAATAGGATATAATGTCTATTTGTATACAGCTTGGAAAACAAACCTTAACTTACATACACATAATCACATAGGTACTTAGTAGTGTTATTTTAAAGCACATATTGTATTTGTGATACGGAAAAACAAATGTTCACAAGAGACAGAAAAGTTTTATAACGATCCAAGCCAAAGAAATTCTAGGAAAAACATGACGTTTCTATGACATAAACTCGGAAGATTTCATTCTTAACTTTTATAAAATAATACTTACGATATCCAAGATTCTCGCAACTTGATGATGCATTCGCAATGTTGAAGAAGAATACGAGGATCACAGCTATTACAGCTTTGTGCGTCCACATGGTTACATGATAAACACAATCGAACAGGATAATTCCAGAAACACGAGTGACAACAATGGCTAATTAATCAATACTGAATAAATCCCGAATCATAATTATTCTTTACCGTGTCGCTTTACGGAAAACCAAATAAATTTATATCTAGTTTTTTCCTGGCAAACGTAACAACTACTTGCTCAACTCTGTAAAAAGTTTTCAAACTTTCAAAGTACTAAAACTTTTGTAAAAGTTGATGGTGGTATCTTGGGAGTATACAGTGTACATAAATATGTAACATATATTATTAATAGAACTAAAGGAAAACGTATTTAATTCTGATAACAAGTAGGTACGTATTAATGCGTACTAACTTTAAAGGACAGTTTGTTATATATAATAAATATATATTTATATATATATACATAGATTATTTTATTACAAAATACAACTGACGAAGTACAATCTGCAGACCCAGACAACGGTTTTCTAATTACTTTGAAGGAGGAACAGATCGGACACAGGACGGATATCAATGAGGATGTACAATCGGGGGCCACGTTAAGCCGGTCCCGGTTGTCATGGACATCTATGGCAATCATTATTCGGAATAATTATCGGTCTTTCGTTATCGGTGTCAGTGCCTTCAAATATACTAAGAACTAGTTTAATCTTCGAATTCCAATTCGCCCTCAGGGTCATATGCCAATGTCCGTGTAAAAACTGAAACTCATGTAAAACCGGATGTACTAGTAGCTGACCCCAAAAAGTCTTGGGAATATTGGCTAAGAAGATGATAATCTGATGTCCAGACTATCCGCAAAGTGTAGGTACAGGCCGTACAAGTAGACAGCTTCACCTACTGGAACCTTTTACTTAGGTACACTCCCCATTACCCAATCAATTCAAATAAGCAAAAACTGTACATACTAATACAAAAATAGTATTGGCAGATCGTCAGTTTTTTTTGTAATACAACTTATGAGGCCGGCGTACGACACTCGAAACTGCAAGTTGAAATTTGTTCGTAAAATATTGCTGTCTCCGTTTGACAAAATACAACGTAGATACGAGTGCACCGCTGTATGTGTGTATGGGGATTGACATTCATTCGTAGTAATTCGGACTCTCTCGTAGAAGGTTCGGCTATCATTATTTGACTGACACGAATCACACACACATTGAAATATTTTTTTGATGCGATAGCACTACTAATTGCTTGAAATTTGTGAAAATATGGATGTGTTTCGTAATATCGAAAATCATGAATGAAAACTCAATATTTTTTCGATTTATTTTGTGTAAGTAGTAGCATAATAATATGAGATATGTTATTGATGAAACAATATTAGAAATATTTTTTGTTTTTAAGACAGAAAAAAACAAAATTAAAACATGACATTTACAATGTAAAATATGTAAAATTTAATTTGATTATATTTTAATCTATATAAGTTTATTTTTAAAAATAAAGACGTTATAACCTAAATAAATACAGTCTAAGTCCGAATATCAACATATCATCGTGGAAATAATGTTTAAACTGCAAATGATCTTGGTATACCGTTTGTATGGACAATTCAGCCTCCGGGGGCCCTTTAAGTAGTATATTATATTTTATGTCATATGAATAAAATCGTTATGTCTCAAAGACAACTTATCTTTGCACCCACCGCATCTCATTTTTACATCACCTGAAGGTAGACTGGGAGAGAATGCCTCATGGCATTAAATATATTACAACAAGTTTTATATAAATAAAATAAATAAAGTAATAGGTACTTTCCGTGTAGGAAAAGTACCCCAAATAAAAATATTTTTCGTGATTTTATTGTAGCACCTTGTCGAAGTGATAGAAACACACATCCATGCAAAGTTTCATCTTTCTAGCACGAATCGTTTGACGAATATATAAGTTCCGAGTCATGAACTACGGAAGCCTAAAAAACAATCAATTCCCCCCTATAAGACAATACTTGCGAGCGCCATTTTGAAAATGTATATAACGTATGTCATTACAACTAATCTAACGAATTCAACGACACCTCATATGTCAAAATCCATCCAGCCGTTTGGTCTGTAGGGCATGCCATAGATATGGACAGATATCTACATATTTATACTATTCTACATACATACATACGCTCGAAAAATATTACCCTCTTTCTTGTAAAAAGATAATAAAAATGTAATATAGCAAGTTATTTTCTAGATACTATTAACTTCCTATAGATTTCCAAATTAATTAAAAGACTTCTTGGGACTGATGTAGCCCAATTCCATATTTTCATTTTTTGTGTTTGAAAGTGCTAACACTTTGGTATATTTTTTTTATTCGTCGTATCACCTCCTTTTAAGAGCACTCCCCTAACGGCCCCTGCCAATATCGGAATTCTTGGTTTCGGCATATCGAGCGAAGTCCAGTTCCGTGACCATTTGGAGGGTAATACCAAATTAGCTTCAAAGAAGCTCGGTGTGCTCACTAGAGCGAGACGGTATTTCACTCCGGCGCACCGCCTGCTACTTTACACTACTACTGTTCTCATCTTTGAGCTGGGGCACCCCAGTACCAGCTTCTCCCTCTGGACCGCTTTGTCCTACGCGACAGCATTTCCATCCTCATCACTTAGATGGTTGGCAGTCAACAAGCATGCGTTTTTCCCGAAATATCCTGCCTCGCACATCTAAACTGTGGAATGAACTGTCGCCTGCGGTGTTTCCGGACCCATACGACCTCCAAACGCACCTGTGTCTCTTCTGGTGTTTCGGGTGTCCATGGGCGGCGGCAATCACCTACCATCAAGTGATCCGTCTGCTCGTTTGCCACATATAATATAAAAAACAAATTGTCTATAGTTTTTTTTTAATATATTTTATTTCTCTTACATTTAAGTATTGTTAAATAATTCTATTGTCTTAAATTAAAAGTAAATTTATGTGTAATAGCTGAGTCATGCGGTTGTGAATTGTGATCGTGAATAACACCACGGAACGAAGATAGTCTAAAAAAATGACTAAGTTATTTCTAATGTCATCATCAAAGTTCCAGTGAAAATCCCGCTAAAATCGTTTCAGAGATTACCATGAACAAAGCAACGGTAACTTTATTAGATACAATATTTTTCTTAGGGAATCGGTTCAGCGTCAATAATGTACCTTGAAAAATACAAACAAGATGCTTTCATAAATACCTATTAAAGTTTTCAATGTTTAGGAAATTATGTGCTCTCTTTGGATTTGTTATCATCTTCATCGGAGGCGAGATTCAACATTAATTCTGCAACGAAGAAGAAAAAAATTATTTAATTCAATTTATGTTTATTTTATTTGATTAGGTACCTACGTAAAAAAACTGATTTGCTCATCTCCCTGGCCTATAACGGTACGCCCATGTCTGGATTTCCTCAACCTATTTAAAATGCATTAACCAATTGTTAAAAATTATTGTGAGTCTCACAGTAGGGGAAATGTTTAAAAATGTCAAGAGCTCAATATCACTCAATCGTTGCAGAAACTTTTTGAGATTTTATATACGCAAACTAACTTTTTTTTCGGTGCTGATGTCCACTACCACGTGCTGGTATAAGGTGGCTACTTCGGACTTGACAAGACCAAAAAACCGTACGCCTTCTCGGACGCCTACTAGAAGCCGGGGAACCAGGTGCACCTACGAAGGGAATTGGCAAATGGCTTGCGAAATTGTCATGACTGCAGGCCGGAATCTTTTGTAACTACTAGCGGCACCTAGTGAGGAAAAAGTAAAATACATGACTTTTGATAGTGACATCTGTTGAATTAAAGCCGAATTTTCGGTAGTGCTGCCATCTGTTCTTGAAGTTGAGCAGTTGAAATTAGTTTGCGAATAATATTCATGTTGTTTAATGCCATCTTTCGTCGATAATAATTACATTCTAATATTCAGATTAATTTTTACCGTGCTTTCATAGTAAACTAGCTGACCCGGCGAACTTCGTACCGCCTTAAAATTTATTCCTAATAAAGTATTGTGTTTAGTTATTTTACTGATAGTGACAAATCGACAGCAGCGTCAACTAACGGGCCCCGGCCGGTACCGCCATAATCGCTTTGTTCCTGCATTTTAAATCTGTAATATCTTCAAAAGTATTAATTTAAATTACATACTGTAAAGGGTCATATTAATCAATATTAAATACACAATGTATTTAAGGTACTTAATTGGATAAGGATTAATACTCTATTGCTTAAAATCGCTTCGTAAATAAGCCATTATTTCTCGTAAAAAGAAAAATTAAGAAATGGTTATTGTGGGTTATCCGAGATAGACATATACCATCGCGGACTTTTATGTAGACCTTTTTACGATGTACAATACTGTAGTACATTATTTTGATCCATCTCGTAGGGTACAGCCAGCGTTTGCCATGTAAGCGTAAAAAAACACACATTAGAAACCTCTAAAATTATTATCTACTATATTAAACATGTATTATACATCAAAATCCGTTGCGTAGTTTTAAAGATTTAAGCATACAAAGGGACAGAGAAAGCGACTTTGTTTTATACATTATACATAATACATACTATGTAGTGAAGTGATTGGATAGAAAGTAAACCTTAAAAATCCTACTGGAATTTGAAAGGTCAATTTAATTCAAATTATCATGGCCTACGTTCGTGTCCGTTTGCGTTTTTCTACTATATTATAATTTTTAAAGGCGTGATTCAAACACTTATAATTTCTGACATTCAGTTTGCCTACATATTGAATCAAATAAAAAAAAAAATAGTTTTAAAAGCTAAACCACGCTTTTAAACTAAAAGGAAGAAAATAATTTTAATGTAAAAACGTGGGGCGACGTTATTGAAATATTTTCAGAAATGACCCTACGCTTTGTTACATTAAAATTATTTTCAACTTTTTGTTCAAAAGCATGGTTGTTTAGGTTTTTAAACTATTTTCTTTAGAAAGACTAAAAAAAATATTTTGTTTATTTTTTTTTCATTTTTTTTTAAATTAATGTATTGTCATCGGTCCTCGATAAATCTACAAATCTAGTGTGGTGTAAGTCACAGGTACACCACACTGTCCTACCACATAATGTGGTGTACAAATATTTTTACAAACAAAATTAAAAACAGAATGACAGTGTGGTGTACCTGTGACCTTTTGCACGTTCGTGGTTTTGAGCGCGCTCGCCGCGTTTTCGCTCGGACATGACAGCCTTTTTATCATATGCATACGACCTACCCATATTTCCACAAATGAACGATTGATGGATTGATTAATATTTTGTTTACTATCTATAGATGTCATGTAGCCTTGAATAGTCATAAAATTGTAATATTTTACATATTTACTACAGTCCAATTAATAAAATAAAGTTTACGATTGACGTTTAGGGTTTGAGTATCTACAAGGCTTTAGTTTTGAAATATATTTAAATTACACAAAAAGTGTAGCATCGTTTAACGTTTAAAATGGTTAAAATAATTTAATTTCTTCAATAAAAATAACACTTTTAACCGTCCACGCATGTTTGTATAACTACCGTATCCCATAACTACCGAACTTTCCTACTACCTTACCAATTTTCAAATATGGGATTCGTAAATTCATTTTAATGGCCCCTATGACATGAACTATATCAATTTTGTCATTAGTTTTCGAGTTGTGGCACAATACATAATAGTACTAGTACAGAAAACTCACTCCGAAAAGTAATTTAAAGAAATAGGTAAGTTAGGTTTTAAATGCAAAGGAGGTTAGAATGATCGAAGGTGTATCTCTCAGATTGAGCTTTCATCAGACGTTATTGTGGATTCTTAATGAAACCAGGAATAAATTCCATTCCCAGTATACCTGATTACAGGTTTCAAACAAGGAAATAATTATCTACAATTGTATTTATTGACTCACTTTCATAGACATTTACTAGTCAATGACAATTTTTTGAAAATAGTTATTCTACTGGCAACATAATGTGATGTTGTCAATGTCAAAAGGGTTAGTGTCAGATATTATTGTCTATTCCTTTTCCTGTTAAATTGTCTCCTGAGAGGTTGGTTTCGCGTTTATGAAAATCTTTTTTAATCTCGAAAACTATAAACTTTTAACTTAAATCCATGTACAGTGTATATTCAAGCAGTGTTTTCTTGTTGTTCATGTGTTTATTTCACAAAACAGAAATGCCGGGACATAACAAAATGATAACCTATGTTGCCAAGCAATTTAGACAAGTTGCTCTGTGTTTCAGAAACAAAAATGGGTCGTTACTCTCGGGAACCTGATAATCCAGCGAAGTCATGCAAAGCGCGTGGCTCAAATCTTCGTGTTCACTTCAAGGTAATTACTGACTAATATTTGTATACAAGTAACATCCACATGGACAGTCACAATTTTCATGTATTCGATGGGTAAGCTACTTGTAAACTTGTACCTTCGTAAGTAAGAATATCTACCAGTTCCTCTGTAAATCTGTTTGAAACAGTCTGTCTGTAAATTTCTGTTCATAGGTAGTTCCAAGTATTTTATAGCCTATTGAAATGTTTGATTTATTCGGTGGTTGATTACAGAAGATAAAAAAAACGTTAAATCTGCCTTCATGTTGATAATTTTTACTTAAAAATGACTTTCTAAGATAGAGAAAACATCGAAATTTCAGTTTTGTTTGCTGAAACGGGGTTTAAAAATTTCTTCGACGCGTACAGCCGATTAATTCATTTGTTTAGCGTATTAAGACGAGGCAAAAACTTTTCTAATATGAGGCTTTTTCCAGCAATTGACTGTTGAAGACTGTAGATAATAATGCTTGCATTTGCAATTTTTAACCGACTTCAAAAAAAAGGAGGAGGTTATCAATTCGTCGGAATCTTTTTTTTTTTTTTTTTTTTTTTTTTTTTTTTATGTATGTTCAGCGATAATTTCGTCGTTTATGAACCGATTTCAAAAATTCTTTTTGCATTGGAATGGGCGTAGCTTGCAGGTGGTCCCATCGTCACCATATCGGGATCTGATCATGGGATCCCAAGGAAATCGAGGGAACTCCTCAAATATCATAGGCACAATGTCGCGATTTGGGTACTCGGAATAGTTTTTCATTGAAGTCGGTTCCTTTTTGTTAAAATTATCATATATTTTGTATCTCTATATGTCAAAACTTGGAGTAAGGTTAAGTTGGAGTGTTTATAATAACCATGGACCTTATAATGAATGCTGTAGAGCTCATTACTGTTTAAATGTTTTTGCTATCACAACCTTTTATTGTCCGAATATTGGCTAGACAAAATATTTATATCTAGCATCATACAATAGGTTAAAAACTTCTAAAGATAGGCCTATGTCCAAAAAAATAAGATTAAAGGCAATATTAAACTGTAATAGTAGTCATTGCTGGAGCCAAAGTGTGCTCGAGTGGAGACCCCGACTGACTGAACTGACAATTTTAAGAACGTGGTTGGTGGTGGATGGATGTAGACTGCCCAAGACCAGGATGGTTGGCCCTCCTTGGGGTAGACCTTCATTCAGCAGTGGACGGCAATGGGTTGATTTATAAGTAGACATAGAATTAAACACACTAAAAATGCCATAAGATCACAACTTCCAACCCCAACATTAATTGATAGTAACAACAGAAGAAACCTGCAATCCTTTGGCATCTAAATAGTGCATATATTTAGGACTGCCACTTTAAAGCACCTGGAGATTTTATAAATATAGTTATTTTTAATAAAATAACATAATAATAATGATAAATTATAAAATGAAAGCAAAAAAGTTATTATCATTGAAAATGTATTTTTAAATAGGACAAGCTTGACAAATAAATCTTTAATTTTTTATTCTAAAGAGATTGTTTATTCAATGTTTCTCAGGTTAATTCAAAAACTTGTCATTTTATATTTTAATCACTGCCTGGTCTGACCTGGAGATATCAATGTTAAACCTGTAGCCTAGACATGCACTGTGCAAACCCATAGACGCCGTCCGTGCGGACGTGTCAGCCCTACATATAATCTGATATTTGATGGAATTATTTATTTTCAATTTTGTCTTTTCAGAACACTTATGAGACAGCAATGGCTATTAGGAAATTACCTCTGCGTCGTGCTGTACGTTACCTAAAGAATGTAACTGAACAGAAGGAATGCATTCCCTTCCGCCGCTTCAACGGTGGTGTTGGTCGTTGCGCACAAGCCAAACAGTTTGGCACCACACAGGGACGTTGGCCCAAGAAATCTGCAGAATTCCTGTTGCAGTTGCTCAGGAACGCTGAATCTAATGCTGACTACAAAGGCTTGGATGTTGACAGGCTTGTCATTGACCACATCCAGGTAAGATGTTATTATTATTTTTTAGTTTGAATCTAGATGGCGTTGTATGCTATCTTGAATCTAAACAAATAAATATGATTGAAGTGTGATTTTGTTAATTCAAATTTAATCAGCTTTTTACTAAATTGAGGAAGTTAAATATGGCTCTAAATATATCAAAATATTGGTTTTTGATAACTTTTTGATCTGTAACTGGACAGATTTTGATGGAACTTTCACTGGAGATTAGCTGATGATTTTTTAACGAGGAACTTAGGCTACTTATGTTATGGTTATGACGGAACTTACTGTGGCAACAACTGACCATGTTACGAGTAAAACATGGCACTTTTTTTAGAATAGCTTTGCTCTGTGGTGTTACCTATTATTATTGTTGTAAAAATAGAACAACAAACACAGGTAACATTGCAGAACTATGCTAGTATTATTATTTCTTATCTATTTCAGAGTTCTTGAAGTGAATATAGTAGTAATACTAGTATTTGTAGAAAACATGGGTTTTGACACAGGCATTGTGTAGTATAATATTTCTTACAGAACCTTTTCATTGTGTACTTTGCCTTAGGTATTGCATAGAATGCTGTATTGTATAGTGTTGATAACATCATCTTCCTAGCCTTTATTCCCAAGTTTATTTGGGGTCGGCTGCTAGTTCAAGTTCAGTTTTTCCTTGGAGCGACTGGACCTCTGCAACCCTAAGAGAGAACTTGAACTAGTTGTCAGTATATTTGAGGGCACTGACTTCCCAATAACGATTGCCATAGATGTTCATGACAACCCGGACTGACTGCTTTACGTGCTCTCCGGGGCACGGTCGTGAATTACCGCCAAATTTCTAAACTCCGGGCTATTAGGAATTTCTTAAGAAAAACCCAAAAACACTTTTGGGCCTACCTGGGATTTGAATTCTTTAATTTCTTGAATGTTAATAAATCTATTAACAATCCTGAGGGTGTACTGAATTGAAAGGTTGATCTAATTGTCAATATATTTAAAGGCACTGACGTCCCAGTAATGAATGTCACAGAAAATTTCCAAACTCCTGGCTGCTATTAAGATTTTCTCATAGAAAAAAAAACCCCCAATAACAGCCCAATCCAGGATTTGAATCCAAGACTCTCCAAGAATCTCTTGATCAGCAGTCACATATGCAAATCACCAGAGAGAGAGATCAGAGAGAGATAAATCAAAGAGGCAATCAATATAAGGAGTGTAATGTAGTAAAAAGTATACATTTTCTTTGTGGAGACACGAGGTATTGTGTTCATTGCCTTTTGCTTGTCAGTGTAAATGCAAAACCTTTTGCACTGTTTTCTAAAGGCATACAATAAAAGTGGTCTTGTTATGAATTATTTTTTTAATAAGAATAATTCTGGAACTAGCTGCTGACATTGAAATTATAATTTTTAGAATGTTTAGACAATTTATTAATAACTAGCCAAACTGTGCGGTGGTTGTTGTGAAACGGGTAACGCCGCAAAGGCTAACCTAGTCTAAAAGAAGTGCCATATGTTTTACACATTATATGATCAGCTGTTGCCAGAGTAAGTTCCGTCATAACCGGTCCAGTACTTCCACAGATTAGTCGTCGCAAACAGACACAGTCTATAATTATAAAATTGATATCTGAATAGAAAAAGTGTATGTAATAAAAAGCTGTTGATTTGAATTTACAAAAATACACAATTCATTTAGGTATATGTATAGATCGGTTCACAAAAATTTTGTTAGTATTTGTCCTATGAGTTATAACTAGTGGTCGCTTAGTACGTCAAAATTCGACCTAATTCATTTTCTTTTAGCTTTCTTTTTTTCTGCACTTTTCTTCCATATAAACGTATTTTCGACAAATTTGTTGGTCAAACATCACGTTTACGTCAAAAGAGCCCTGTAAACGATCAAATTTGTTTGAGAAACGCGTCAAACACAGCAGCACACGATCAAATAATTTGACAAACACGTAAATTTGTCAAACAAATTTGATTGTTTACCGGGCCCAATACTCTGTTCGGATATTTTTTTGTAAAAAGCGGCAAAAAAATTCGCTTTACGTATTCACATATACATTCTCCCCAAAATGGTGTTCAAGTATTAATTAAAACTAGAAATTGTTGGTTCTATGGTAGTCTGTATAGTTACATTATTTATCTGTTCGTCTTATACATATATCCAAAGCAATACAATAGCTCTGTAAACAGAAGGCAAACTTCTGACAAATTATTCAGGCCAGCAAGTGGTATAGTTGACAAAAGCTTTCTTTCCAAAGAGAAGCCTTAGGTATAGTAAAGAACAATCAAATTCTGTTGGTGTATAGTTTCGCATAAAATTGATTCAAAATATTTGTTGTTTAGGTAAACCGCGCCCCGTGTCTCCGAAGACGTACGTACCGTGCGCACGGTCGTATTAACCCTTACATGTCGTCACCCTGCCACATCGAGGTGTGTCTGAGTGAGCGTGAGGATGCCGTAGCACGCGCCGCTCCCGCTGATGACGCTCCAGCCAAGAAGAAGTTGTCCAAAAAGAAGCTTGCGCGCCAGAAGGAAAAGATGATGAGAGAATAGATGTTTAAGGGTTAATAAATGACTTATAAATATTTTTTGTTTTTTTTAAAGACCACTTCCCTCATTAGGGATGTTCATCCTGTGTCGACGGGGACTTTGAAAACATATATGAAACGGACACAAAGAAGACCTAGATTGCACAAAAATTTGTTCATCACATAGTGTTGTTACAGTTGGGGGTTGAGCCCACAACACTACGCAGTGGAAAGTGGTGTGGCGATCACTGTGTGCAGTCAAAGTTATTAAAGTTCTAAAACATGAGGGCCACCACCGCGAGTGAATTCGCCGCTAGAGGCATTACATAGAATATTTTTTTCTTTCCTTATTTAATGTCGCGAATGGGCCATTTATTGACATGCCCGCGAGCCCAGATTCGTGTACCCTTGACGACCTGCATCAAGCAAGACCACACGAAATCCGCGTCGCCGAGCACTGGGCCAAAACCGTGTAGTGTTGCCATTGACACGATAAGAAGAAGAAGAACGCAATAATAAGTAAACAATAATTATCTATTGGAAACGATTTTAAATCGACGTACCATTACAGGTAACTGAGGCACCCTATTCTATGCGTGGACTGACACGCACTTGGCCGATTTTTTACTAACCAAGCGGGACTCCGGCAATGCTTATTATACTCTGTCCATTCGTTTATTATCTTTTTGACAGTTCAACAAATTTCGAAATTAGTGACGCCCTCACACGTCACCGATTCGATTTGAAATCAAAATCAATCGATATAATATTCTTTAAGTCAGTAAGTATTGTAAATAAATAAAATGTGCACTATTATGATAGGTATATAATTGGCCCAGAACAAAGAAAACTTCCTAACACAGTCACTTTAGTATCTAAGTAATAAGTGATTTTTCAAATAAATTTTCTCATAACTCTGGATTTAAACGTTATTAACCATGCGTTTCAAAGTTAAATTTTACTAACACGTGCATAGTTACATTTTAAGTCAGTGGTCCAAAAATAAATTAATTAATGCACAGAGTTATTGTTCTTTATTCTAAGTTTGAACTTAAATTCCAAAATTTCGACTTAATTCCTTGCAAATAATCAATCTTGAAGTCATACTATTTTAATTTCCTTTTAAATTTACAGAAACAATAGTTACATGAAGTCAAATTATTTTGATCATTATAAAATGATAGATTATTTTAATCTTTTAATCGATTTATCGTATTTCAAGAACTGTTATAAATGTTGTTTTTAGCTATGCACACTGCCCACTTACTACCCGTCTATAAAGTACGACATTACTGTAGTACATTATTACGAAAAAAATACCGGTAATTTATAGGCGTGACCTGTCAAAAAGACAATAAACGAATGGACAAAGTATAATATTTTGTCAAAACGGTTTTATGGTCTAAAAAAATATCACGTGTGACAAACTGTGATCACAAACTGACAGCTGTCAGCCTGAGGACCTCATCGTCATCGTACAGTGGCGCCCATTGGCGAGTATAAACAACGGCGGCACTCATTGAATTGAATTTTAGGCACCAAAGAGCTTTGGAAGGCCTGTGACGTGTCCATTGATGTGCGATTCTTATACAGATATTCGCGTATTCAATGTTGAATTAAAAATTGACGCATATTTATGAGTTGTCCTTATTTTCAACAAGTTGGTTTACCATCTTAAGTACTTTTCAAATCAAAGTTATTCGTTAAATATGTTTTTGATTGGCAATAAAAGGTTGCTCTTCTACTAAAACATCAGTGGGCTTAGTCATAAATATCGATTCAAATACATATTTGGACTGTTTTTATGTTTTAAAATACCTTTAAAATATTTACGGAAATTGGCACAACGCCATCTAGATTTAGAAAATGTACTAACGCGTTTGGTTCATGTAGTTGTAACGTTTTGAACAGAATTCTTTTCGCACCGTTTTAAATTTGATAACTAGGTACATGACAATTATTAGATTGTTACAATTAACAAACGATATAAAAATCTGGATCTAGCAATCTCCTTTACTACTTTTCTATTACGAATAGTTTCCACTTTTTCACGAGCCTACTTGGCTATCGTGTACTACATTCCACCCTAAAAAAGGTCTCGTGTTATCATTCCGACGATTCCATATTAGTTTTTATTTTAGTAGTTACCCAAGTTAGTTATTGTATAGTTCGTATAATCAAGCCAAATTGTGTACTAAGTGTGATATGGAAAAGAAAAGACATTAATAGGTATATACGTCGAGAAGTGCAAGTTGATCTGATTTGTAAAATTGTTTTGTTAATTCTATAAAGTATACCGTTAACCTGATTTACGTAAATACGAGCGTTTAGTTGATTCAATACAATAATAATAATTGTACTTGTAATATTAATTGTACTATGACGCGCCTGCCCCGCCTACATAGCATTTCTACCATAATTTGTTTTGTGTTACATAAGAAAGTTTGTGAGGATTAATGCTACTCTTTTAGGAAAAAACTTCTGAACGGATTTGGTCATACCTAGGTACCTAGGTAAAAAAAACATACCAATGGACCTAAACAAATTGTGTTTTTGGAGCATCAACATTCACAGCAGAAAAGAAAACCTAGTTAAGGTTAGGGGTGGGAACTTGCTTCAAACCTTCGAAAATAAAAACCCTAGATGTATGGCCTGCGCATGCGCAAACGTACCACGCGCCTTCGCCAATTGACTGATTACGTTTTATTTGTTTGTTGCAATAACTACAGTAAAGTGGGGCTAATTGGAACATAATATATTTCTTGAAACAGATGTTTACAAAAACGAAAGTTACTGTATCAACATTTAGAATATTAGTTTTGGTAGTTTTCATATTTGTCTTTAAGTAGCTACTATAACTGTACGTTTTCTGTGAATAGATCTATAGTTATATTACTTTAAATGTATGGTTCCAAATATCACATTGATGGGGTTATTTGGTATCTGAACTGACTGCTTTGGATTTACTCAATTTTTATAATAGTTTCGAAAATAAACATTAAGGCGATACATGAAAAACCTAAATTGAAAGACAGTCTTGAGTTTTCTTCAACATCACTTTTTCAATACCTAATAATAATGTGAAAATATACCATTACAAATTTATGGTTAAATAATAAATGCGTTCCTAGTAAAGATGAAGCGATATTTGGAATAATTTAAGGCGAAGTCAACAGTAAGTTGATTAATAAAAAAAAAGTAGCGAATTGATTGCCGCCTACAAGACATTAGAGAAAATTTTATTACACTAAGATTGTATTCTTTTTGGTCTAGTGGTTAGAGCATGCGGCTGCTGATCAAGAGGTCTCGGGTTCGATTCCCGGGTCAGACCAAATATTTGTGTTATCCACAAATATTTGTTTCCGAGTCTGGTTGATTTTCTATGTACAATATGTAATATGTATGTATTTACAAAAAAAGTATGTTTATGTATTTATATAGGTTGTTTAGCACCCATAATACATACTCTGCTTAGTTTGGGACTAGATAACGTTGTGTGTAAGATGTCCGAAAATATTTATATTTATTTATTTTATTTTTCAATGTGTCTGATCACATCAGAATCAATGCTTTATTTTGTTTCTTTGAGATAAAAATAAGTTGCTTTTTTTACATTTTCTTTTGTTTGGCCGAGAATTCACAGTACTTTTTCTTTTACTCTGCCGAGATTCAATCAGTTGTGTTTGTTCCAGTAATATTCTTACCAGATGGAACTTTGCATTTTTTTACGTTTCAGTTGTTCAAGGGTCGTGTGGGGGGATTTCTTATTTTTTGCAAAATTTCTTTAAATGCTGTAAACGCTGCATTTGAAACGACTTAGGTCACTTTGTTTTAACGGGATATAACCCAGATTTACTGAACCCGGCAATGATGTTGTTGGAGCTCGAACCCTTTTCTGTTAACTTGTTATGTAATTTGCATATCAATGTTTTTTCTGTGCTAGCACGTGACGTTATTTTTTTTTTAAACGTGCGTAAAATGCAACGTCTATCGGCTTAAAACACTTGAAATCAAACCAGCCACTTATTGACCTGTTGTACTTTATACATAATTTAATAAATTATTTAGAAACAACTTACCCTTAATTCAGTTAAAATCATCAAATGGGGGCTATTTGAAACGATGAATAAAAACCATAGCAATGTTTGACAAGCTTTAAAGGGGCTATTTAAAACTAAGTTTCAATTAGCCCCAAAACCGAAACCAAATAGCCCCATTTAGAAAAATCGAAGAACACTACACACATACGAACATACGAAGAACACCAGACAGAAAAGACATAGAAAAAAGCAAGTTGAATCCCTGTAATAATAATAATAATAATAAATATTTTGGACATCTGACACACAACATCATCTAGTCCCAAGCTAAGCAGAGCTTGTGTTATGGGTACTAGACAACTGATATAAATACATAAACACACTTTTTTTTTTGTAAATACATACATATTATACATAGAAAACACCCAGACTCCGAAACAAATATTTGTGAATCACACAAATAATATTTGGTCCGACCCGGGAATCGAACCCGAGACCTCTTGTTCAGCAGCCGCATACGCTAACCACGAGACCAACGAGGCAGTCAATGAAACACAGTATTTCGCAATATATTGCACTCTATACATACCTTTCTAGATTTAGAGTTTCAGACGAAAGTTTTCTAACCATGAAATACACCAAAATTTTAGCTATTTTCAAATAACGCACTACTCCACGGACATGGATGCTGTCTGTGAAAATTCTAGTTTAACAATGATATTACATGTCATTCTTATGCCAGGTGGTATAATAAATTTACTACTATTCGCAGATAATAAAATACATGTAATCAAAACTTATATTTCCGAAATTCCAAATAACCCCGTGATATCCAAATAACCCCAGTTTACGGTATTGCATTTTATGAAATTCTAATGATAGTGCAATTAGTTTCGTAGTAGTAGGGTGCAATTTTTCCACTGTGCAAAAAGTACGAAATTCGAAGTATTTCAAGTGATATAGACGGTGTAGCATGTAGTATCTTTATTAATTTTTTACTCGTAAACTAAGAGGGTGCTATTTTAATAATAAATAATTTTGAAAAGTGCTATTTAAGATACGTCGATTGGTATTTTTTATTTATTTATATATCTCAAATTTACAGGCTGGGGCGGGGGGGGGGTTAGGTACCTAGTGTAACTTTTTTTTATCTGAGGGAACTGATTTGTAGGTTTATAGGTATAGTTGTCAGTATAATTGAAGGCACTAACTTCCCATTATCGATTGTCATAGCTGACCACGATTTCCAAAATTGACGGCATAACGTGCTCTCCGAGGCAAAGGCGTGAAACACTGTAAACTTCCATGCCTACTCGCTTTCCCAAAAATCATATAACTCATTGAAAAAATAACAAATAATAATCTAATACAAAACGAGTGTAGAAACGTACAAACTTTATTTTTCATGATAATAGGTTTTTGAAGACTTCCTTTTACTTTATTGTCATGTTAATTCGTTTAACAATTTATTTTTTATTCCACTCAGACTGAACACATTAACACATATTTAACAGGACATAAATAGATCATTATAGTTGAAGTTTCATAGGCCGATAGTATGCTGTATGCCTGCGAAATATTGCATTCAATTTTCGATGCATGTGATTATTGGCCATGACGCTGCTTTGGACTAAACCCCAACTGAATTCGACTGTTCACCACCAACTCGAATGTTGTACATCGATCGATCTATCGATATAAATATCACAAGAATCCTGGCTTCATCACAGTAGTTATGATGCAATATGTGGGAAGCTTTTTGATAAATTCGATGTCCACGGTCCGCTCATCTCGGCGCATAGCCGTTGCTTCTCATGTATAAGCTGTTCATTTTCCATTTTTATATTGGTTATGTCATGGTATACATCCCACAGGCAATTTTGTAAGTAGTAATTTGATTCTGCCAACATTTCCGCGTTCTCGGTTGCTTCCTTTCTTTTCTTTTTGGCTAGAAGAATCTGTTTTTTAAGTAATTTATTTTCTGTTTCGAGCGTATAGAGCTTTTTGTGTTCAATTATAGAATTCATTATGTATCTATATTTTTCAATTTTAGGTTCAGTTCTTTTAATTTAAATGCTTCTAATTTGGCTTGGTGTAGTCTGGCCTGTAGGGTATCGTTTTTTTCTTTAAGGTCTATAGCTCTTGACATTTCTTGATGCTGTTTATCGGTGGCAACTCTTAATCGCTCTCGAAGTATATTATTCTCAACACTAATTTTGTTTAAATTGTTATGCGAGGACCTTTTTTTATTAGCGCTGTGCCAATTCTGTTTCATATTTCATATCAAATTGTTTTTGTTTGATACCTCACAAGTTTTACAATAATTTAGTTCACTAATTCTAATAATGTTTGGCCTAAATATTTGTGTTTAATTTAGTTGACATCGGACCGAAAATGACTATGACATTAAATAATGACATAAATACCTTTATTATAATACGATGCATTAGTGTTGTAACAAAAAAGTTTTTAAGCCATTGAGCTGTATAATTTTTGGTGAACCTGTCATTTTATAGGTTCATTTTTATTTATGTATGAATGTTCCTTATTCATCATGACGATGATGTTCCCTATTAGGTATTTATTTATTTCACATTTATAAAGTACGACACCTTTTACTTTGCCTTTAATCTAATACGATGCATTAGTGTTGTAACAAAAAAGTTTTTAATCCATTGAGCTCTATAATTTTTGGTGAACCTGTCATTTTATAGGTTTAATTTTTATTTATGTATGAATGTTCTTTATTCATCATGACGATGATGTTCCCTATTAGGTATTTATTTATTTCACATTTATAAAGTACGACACCTTTTACTTTGCCCAAATGCAAGGTGTATTTACCAGCATTTGACTGCGTTCATAACTTGTACTGTCGGTACTCCTACACACTACACTTATAATATTGCACGTTTGGTCTAGTGGTGTAAGTGATCATCATCATCCTATTGTGTGCATATGATACAGCATGTTGACCTACACCACGGCAGCTTAGTGAGATGTTTCTACATTACAATCCCAACCCCCGGAGGCCGGTCGAACCGGCCCATTCGAGCTGAAATCAGGGTGGCTCTACAACCTACTAAAATGTCATTGAATCTGTGCAGCGCGTAACCGTGATGACGTAACAGACAATGTTACTTTCATTCACAGACAATATTAGCATACATTAATACTGTAATTCCCATAATGAGGTACTGTTTATGGACATTTTAGATCAACAAAGGTGAAGTACCTGATTGCTTCGCAGAATCAGTACTTAACGTCTGAACCGGACACACCTAATAAATGTTAATAAAACAGCAGCTAACCTACTTGTAAGTAGCAACCTGCATAGAGTATTTCAAAACTGGTACTCCTGCTGACGTGTTGTTTTTCAGCAAGTTTAAAAGGGTTGAAATAAAATACCCAAATATTTTAATGTTTTTTTTTTATCATCGTCTCTCTCGATCGACCCTGCTACTTTTGCCAAGTTACAAGTGATTTGTCGAATCTCTTTCTGTAATCAGTAACGGTATTTTTTTTATCTACAGGTAGTAAGGTATATCACGGTATACCGTGTGTAAGCATTAATATTAAGTAACAAATTGTTTCTTTTTTAACTTTATACCAAAATGAAGTACTAATTATTGTAAATATTGTGTACAGACTGGATGACGGACTTTTTATAATTCTGTTTTTAGGAACTTTTAAGCACAGCGTAAACATGTCACCACATACTTATTATCATACAATCGACTTGATTTTGAAAAGAGCTTTTGCGTCATCACGGTTTGGTTCCGACAGAATTTTACGAAACATTTCCCCATTCAACTCCAAGTCGGCCATTAAAATATTTCTACTAGACCCATATCTGACACACTCCATCAATAGATAACGGGTTTATTCTATTGTACTATTATGATTCTATTTTGTATTTTATTAGGTAATCTGTATTTGTAAAAACTAATACAAAAATAAATACATGTCCACTGCCTGCCTTCATAACTTTCGAATCTTCTATAACCTACATTTATGGAATGTAGGCACTATGAAGATGGACGTACTTACGTACGTTGTACTATTCCTGAGTTTCCTGTTGTAACCAGGTGTACTAGCGATCCTAATTCATGCAAGTAGTAAGGATTGTTATGTTATTTGGTCCTGCCTGCAGTCGATATCGACAATCCACGCATGTCGCACGCGCGCACTACAGCTCTGTTATACGTGTGGGCGTTCGTTGCGAACGCTGTTGCTGACGCTGCGCCTGCGCTGGCAGCACCGATACGGTCCGACCATAGAGGTAAATCAATACTATTTTATTTTTAGAAGTATTGAGAAATTATTTCGGTCTCAGATTTTTTTTAGACAGCATAAACTTTTTTTTTACTTTGTTTATTTTAAACTAGCTGAATCCCGCTATGTTACCCACATTGTCGTAATGAGTAACGCCGCGTAAAAGTCTAAATAATTAGCATAAGTTAAACCTTATAATATATCATCCGCTTTAAGTCCTGTCAAAATTAGTGCCCCCGTTCCAGCGATTAGCCGGAACAATCGGACGCATATTTAAAAAAATGATTTTTCATATAATTATCGTATATACGTTCACGTGCATTCAGTGAAAAACTGGTTATTTGGCATTTCATACAGAAACTTTAATTTTATTTATTTGTACACATCACGTACTTAGATTTTAATTTTTCAAACGAAAAAGTACATACTACGAATAAATTTATTCGTAGATTACACACATAACTATGTATTAAAATTTACTTCGCATAGTTTTTTATAATCATTGTAGACGTGACGCACCAAATGACTAGTGGAATTATCTACAAGCTAACCCTAGGGGATTGAAAAATCAGATGCCTATTAAAATCATAGGTAATATAAAGCTGATTACAGTGATTGATTACACACTGATACACATTAGGTATATAAAACATTTAAAAAAACGCATATATAGGTATACACAATACCAAAAATATATACATACAAAAAGTACACAGAGAACATATATAATATAAAGTCACGTCAGTTTCTCCGAGGGGTAGACACATGCATGTTTAACGCTTATTTTTGCCAATTCTTGAATCCACGTGGCGAGGCTATTGCCGTTTACCAGGATGTTTAGTTTGTCAGAGGCTTGTCCCTCAATCAACAGGTGCACCAATTGCAGGTGAAGTGGGCCAATTGCCGAGAACCAGTGGGAACTCTATGAATTCCTGACTGCCTTGGTGGAACAGTGGTAGCGTATGCAACTGCGTATGCTTGAGATCTTGGGTTCGATACCCGGGTCGGACCAAATGTTAGTGTAATTCGCATTGATGTATTAAAAAACCCAAGATACACACTCAGCGTCTCAAAACCGTCCTCCTAAAATATGAGCACAATTTAAAATTGTGCTCCTATTTCAAATAGTCTCGCGTCGCTCGCGTCTCTGTGCGCACGTTAAAAATACCGAAGTGTCCGTGAGGAATTGTAAAAATATTACGTCAAGAACGTTAAAAAAGGATGGGATATCGTATTTTCGGTAAGTAAAAGAGTTTGTTAATTTGTTTTTGATGTTTTTATGACTAAATATCGGAAGTAACATGTGATTTTGATTTAATTTTTCTAAAAACTTTACTCAACGGTCCAAGTATAATACGACAAATTTCAATGGCCGCTTTTTTAGTGTGAGAACGACTATTACACAACCTTTTATTTTAGTCGCATAATCCAAACGACCCTTTTCTTATTCAAAACTTCGGTAGTAAAATTTGATTGGTCATTGTACACTGCTTTGTATATATAAAAACTTTAACCAATGCGCGTAAGGTTGAATTTGCAAAAGATATGTATATAGCTTATCTAAAACTACCTACATTGATATTTCAATAAATCAATGACTACGAAGGATAGTTTCGTATGCTGCTTTTGTTTGAGACTGTGCATCTAGAGTTTTTATATATCAATGGTAATCCGTAAATATTTTTCGGAGATTGGATGTTTTCGATGTATTATATATATGTATTTACAAAAAACGTATGTTTATGTATTTATATCATGCTTAGTTTGGGACAAGATGTGTAAGATGTCCGATAAATATATTAATTTATTTATGCACCCTATATAATATCTATGTTTCACAAAATAATAAATAAAGTAGATATCAATTCCTGCACTCTAAGAAATATCAATAAAGGATGATGACATTTATTTTCTATTCATTACCCAACTTTCTTTGAAGACCGCGTTTAAAAATGATTGCCGTTTTCTGTTTCGATTGGCCGCACACATTATACTTTTCGCAATCTCGTTCTATAGCAATTTAATATAAATTTTCTACTACAGGTATATTTATATCGGCTAACATATTATAACATAAAAATAATAAGACAAAAAATATATTATAAATATATATGTAAGTACTTTAATTTAGATATAGGATTGAAAAGATAAGTCATTAATAAGAATTGAACTTGGCGCAATTTCTCCGTGGCAATACCAACGTTTGAATTCATTGGCAATACCAAATGTTGGTGTAGGTTATGGCCGCTTTTTATCTTCAATGAACCAATTTCTCTTGTCCCGTAAATCAAAGCAATGGGGGCAGGGAATGAGGTCATTTGAAAGTGGTGGCAATTTTCTCTTGATTTGCACATTTGTCTCAATAAGTAAAGTAAGTGGTCCGAATGGTTAAAATGGTGAACTTGAAAACAGATAAGAGTCTGATTCAAGCAAGTATCCCACACGAACTTGTATGTACCATAATATGTTAAATTATCTATCTCAGGAATTCATGCTCGAAGCTATTCTTTCTGGTCAAAAAGTTATTGCTGGCTTTCCAAATTTACCTAATTCAATGCATTAATCTATTATACACACATATTTAAAAGTCAATTACCTGAGCTAAAAGGAACAAAATAAGCAGCTATCATCACTGCCAAGAGAAGGAAAACTTGAAACAAACCCTTTACCAACCCGTCTGGCCAGCGTGGTATAGTAGGCCAAAACCTCCTTTCAAAGGAGAGGCCTATGTCCAGCAGTGGACTGTTAAAGGCTGTTGATGATGATGATGATGATGACCTGAGCGTAAAATATTGTATACAATAATTCAAATGTATTACATACCTACTGTGTAAAAAATATCGTCGTTCGTATTTTTCAAAGTCAAAATATTTTATTGTGGATCAATAGGTACATTAGATGGTTACAAAATATTAGGGTCAGCTATGTCCATCCATCTATTTCGGCATACAATATTTACAAATCAAAAAAGGTACAACTACAAATAATAAATAATGTAACTATACTTTGAATTACCTAATCGCTTAAGAAACGAGGTATTCCGGCAAAGAACTAAAGTTATCGACATAGACCACAGGATTAGCAAGCTGAAGTGGCAATGGGCTGGCCATATTAGCCGCAGGACAGACAACCGTTGGGGTAAACGTGTTCTTGAGTGGAGACCGCGTCTCGGCAAACGTAGTGTAGGACGTCTATAGTCCAGATGGAGTGATGATTTGCGCAAGACGGCTGGCAGGAGCTGGATGCGAGGGTCGAACTAAGTGGCGTGCAATTGGAGAGGCCTATGTCCAGCAGTGGACTGCGATAGGCTGATGATGACGATGTTGTGAGACGTTGCTAAACTGTTCAGAGTTCTTTGTAAAAGTATTTTATGTTAAGATTGTGGGAGGGTGACTTTCTTTCATGAAATGAAACTATTAAAATGGAAATGTAGCTATTTTTACGTTGAGGTGGCATATATGTAAGTGTTTCAATAATTGTGGAGCACAGATCAACCATACTCTTGATTTTCATTACGATCGATCGATATAGGAATTGTGAGATTTCGTATTCTTAAATTCGATGCTACTTATCTATTTTATCGTAATTTGAAATTCAAATTTGATTCATATTAGATTGAAATTGAGAATGAATTCAAGAGTAAGGGTACAGGCTTGCTGTTTAAAGGTTTTTTTAAATAATAAATAAATAAATTACACAAAACATCATCTAGTCCCAAACTAAGTAGAGCTTGTATAATGGGTACTAAACAACTGATATAAATACATAAACATACATATTATACATAGAAAACACCCAGACTCCGAAACAAATATTAATGGATTACACAAATATTTGGTCCGACCCGGGAATTGAACCCGATTCACCTCTTGATCAGCAGCCGCATACGCTAACCACTAGACCAACAAGGCAGTCAATGACATAGTTTGTAAGTCATAAGTTACTGTAAGAAAATATAGCTATATATTTTATATTTACATACTTCGGAGCTACATTAAAAATCATAATTTGAACTCAATAAATTTAATTCCAAAAACAGTGTTGTGCTGAACTCTCGCGCATGTCAACGATCTTAGCGGCATCTTTGATCGCGCGAGTGCCTGACCTATATTAGTACTGCACTGAACTGCTACCGGACGTGGGCAACTGATTCAATGAACCGAGCGTGATGTGATTTTGACCTATTTTCCACTGTTTCCAAGCTGGAAATCGAATCGTATCGGGACAAAGATCGGAATATTGTATCGTTCCTGTTATCGATTCTGCACTAGTTTGAGTACCTTAGTGAAAACAGTCGTGAGAATGATGAAAACAGTAGTAGTTTAATAGTGTAGTTTTTTTTTTTTCATCATTTATATAATTTAGGCCTTGTCTATAGATTATAGTCCAGTCCATTCTAAGCAAAATGATAACAGTCAATGAATTATTTTCTGTCGTAGCTATTTCGATACGAGTGGTTGTTTTCTTTTTTTTGAAGCATGCTATGGTGTCTCAACTCTGCCTGATTAAAAATATGACTTAAATACAATAGGGGTCACCATCCTCATTGTGAGTGCAGTCTCGCTCTCACCAACGAAATACGACAGAACGAATTCTGTCATTTTAGTAGTACCGCTGCGGTCGAGCTGGCCCGTTTGTGCTGAAGACAACGTTGCTTTACTACCTTGAAAATGTGGGTCTTCTCTAAGTCAGTTTTACGTATATCTATAAAGTCCCCCATGACATATGAATATTCCAAATACAGGAGTATAATCAAATCAAATCAAACCATTTTTATTTCAAATAAACCAATACAACGGCACTTTTGAAACGTCAAGTAGTCAGTCGTGAAGCTAATTGTCTGTTCCAATTCGTAGATCCAATGGAGAACAACAGTCAAGAAACTCCATGGACACTCTTTTCCAACATTGTTTTTACAATTTTTGGTTACATTGATTAAAGCGTTTTATTAAATGTGAGGTCAATGTAACGATGTAGATGTTTACACAGGTAGTGTCCAAAAATAATTAAACCATAATAAAATATAGAAGTTGTGAGATGACCAGCCCGGACGTGCGGCGCCCGTATCACGAGCATGACCTATGCACCAGCCATCGTCCAGTTCAATCATATTGTTTTAAAATAAATATAAATACACGCCACAGTGGTTTTAAAATAAATGATTTACCTACGCCGTGTCACGAGGAGTTGAGTCCAAAAACACATACACATCTTTAATTTTAAGATCAAGCTCAACGTATCACAGTAAAAAGTATGTCTCCAACTACATATCTTGGCATGTGGACATACTCGTAGTGGGTAACTAGTACGAAACTACATGCATTATGCAGGTCATTGTCACGATACGCTCTGCTAATTTCGCTCAGGAAGCCCGCTGGATGCTCCAGTTCCTTAAATTGAACGTAGGTTACAAACTGTTAGTAGTCCAAATTTGCAAACTATTCAACTTGGCATCGTGATTAATGATATAGGAACGTAGAATAAATATGAGGTATCTGATGCTAATGTAGGTTGAAATAAGATCAACTTAAGAAAAAGAAAAAACTTTTTAAGTGATCGAAAACAGAAAAAAGTAAACTTCAATGAACTAAGAAAATATTCTAACAGGGTTTAATTCGAATTAAATCCACTGATTTCACTGACAATTATGAAATTGAGGATCTCATAGATATCGCTTGTGTTAATAGTAGGACAACTTGTATAAGAAGGCCTTAGGCAACTGGATGTAGAAAGCAACAGACCAGATTTTGTTGTCGAGGCCTATATCCAATAGAGGATTGCAACAGGTGGATTGTGATGATATCATTAGGTAACACAAGAGTCTATGAATTGAATATGAAGTAGCAAGAATCCTGTTTTGTTTGAAGAACTAACAGATGTGGCATAGACTTCGCTGGGAAAATCATAATTAAAATTACAGATAGACTACCGGCGTATGCATGCAACTATTTTGGTTCCAAATTCAAATTTCTGTATCTAATATTTTTGCCGTTCTTTTCAAAGGTTTTTAACTCAATAAAATATAGAAAGAGCTACGTAAAAGATATCAATTGCCGAGTCTATTGACATTTGACTTGCAAACATGCTAGCCTAAATGTTCCATGACCCGCAGATACGCTGTTGTTGAACTTCATTCAATTTATTTATACGTTTATATTTAGAATGAAAGACCCTCTTTCTTTATGGTTATAGTTGTTACTGAGAGCAATCATCGTCATTACAGTGGCAATAGTTCTTAGGCTCACTTTGGTCCTGATGTAGTGTGTTATGATTCGTCGTGGAAATAAGAATGTAAATTCCAGTCGGCGCATTTTTTAGAAGCAATCTTAATGTGACAAATGGTTTAACTATCTTTAAGATTAGGGCTTCTATGCAACGTAGTAAATCACTTACTTTTGATAAAGTATCATGGATGAATTTTAAACATCAAACAAAATAAATCCAAAAATCGAACTAGAAGCTGATATAACTTGATTTCAGAATCAAGGAAACTTAACTTAACTTATTTAACTGCATCAATGTTGTAGTCGATGTTGTTTAGACAGCACGGTTGGCATAGTGGTAAAAGCGGTCTCCACACCGCTTTCTAATGCACCAAGTGTTGTGGGTTCAAATCCCACATGAGACAAAACTTTGTATGATCCACAAATTGTTGTTCTAAGTCTGGGTGCTCTTTGTGCCCGTTTCAAGTGTTTTTTTTTATTTTTATATTTAGCCTTTCAAAGTGACTCTACCCTGCCTGATGGAAAGCATGAGCAGAATCCAAGAGCCACCACACTTGCTGGAATGCAGACAATAATGTATGGCGGCCCCACTATGGCGGCTTAGTGAGATGCTTTTTCACGCCCCGCTTAAAGGACCCGGGATCATAGTGGGAAGGAAACACGTGAGCTGGTAGTTAAAGTATAAAGTCATCGCGACACAGGATGCTTTTTGGTAATGCGGGAGTTGTATTTAAAAAAAAATAAGTATCGTTATTGATCATCATCATCATCAGCCCATCGCAGTCCACTGCTGCATTGATGTTATTGATGTCGTCATTAAAATGATATAATGGAGCAATATTTTTTTTTTCAAATGTTTAAAATTGCATGTGTGCAAATAGTCAATATATCGATGTGAAATCTTGAATATTCCATGAGTTATAATCATGTAAGTTTATGGACAGAAATTATTATTTTCAACTTTATAAACTGTTACAACTTTTCATAACTTTGGAAAAATAAATGTAATTTTAAATTGTTCTTTAATCCTTCGAATATTCTCCTGATATTCACCAGGTTCCCAATACAATTACGATGCCTAAATTAATTCGCGAATCCATCTTTTACAATTGTTTAGTTCAATTGTATAGTTAAAATTCTCTTCATAATATACCCATAAATCTGTTGCGTATTCGAGTTCATTTTTATGCATATTGTCTTAAGTGAAAAATCGTAGTTTGCTGCCGTCAACCGGGAAGTAGCTGGTAGAGCAGTCGTGAACATTTGATTGTACTGTGAATGGTATTTATTAGCTCGGTGACTGTACGACCAGACCCTAAGGGCCTGACCGCAAAGTCTATGTCGGAATTTTTATTGATAATCTTTACTATTTTTGAGTAGCTTTAGTTTGTGTGATGATTTTAAACTGCTCAGTGGAAGTGGATGCCTATGCTTGAGACCGCAAGCAAATTTGGAACTAGATGACGTTGTGTTGTGTAAGATGTCTGAAATATTTATTTATTTATTATTAACAGACGATAGGCAACTTATAACACTTATTTCTCCTGTAACACTTATTATGATTAATTTATGCACATTAGGGACTTCTAGTACAATACTCAACTGGTCGAATGAAGAATCGATGGGTAAAAAGTACCTGACAACAGTAGGGGCTCATAGTATTGTCAAGCAAATTGTAATAAGAGATTCGAATGAGTACTAACCCTAAGGGATAAATAACCCGAGTTCTTTTGCAGTACAGAATAGTATTTTGAAAGCCAAAACAATTTGTCAGTAGACGTTGAGTTGACATTTACGAACTAAAAATTAATTCAATAAAGTAAAGTAAAATTGTCGTTATGTCGTTCGAATAGAGTTCTCATACTCTCTACCTCTTATCATTCATCATTACAAGCTATGACTTGTTTGTAACTTCAAAATAACAGCTTTTTACTAAATGCATCTGAAGTACCTATATACGGCACAGTTGGACTGATGACTGGATTACCACTGGCAGATAGTTGGTGACATAAGGAGTATAAGGCTATTATTAAGACTAGTTTTGCTCCGCGGTGTTACTCACGATTTACAACTGTAATCGCGAGTAACAACGGGACTCAGCTGGTCCATACTAATTAAAATAATTCTGGCTATCTTTTATCTGTTACGCTTTTGCGAACAAACCTCTACACTGATTTCAAGAAAATTTGGCATGGAAAAACTTCGATTCTTGAGGAAAGACGTAGGCTATTTACCGAAATATACCCGTGCGAGAAAAGCCTCGTAAAAAATAAAAGAACACATTCATCATCAATCATCAGCAGCTTTTAACAGTCCACTGCTGGACATAGGACTCTCCTTAGAAAGGAGGTTTTGGCCTACTATACCACGCTGGTCAGACGGGGTGGCATAGGGATGGTTTAAAGTCTTCCTTCTTTTTGCATTGATGTTGTCTTGCGTAGTTTATCCTTTAGTCCCCTTTTACGACATCCGCGCGGAATGAATAGGAGTGGTGACACTCTGTATTCTCAATCCGTTACAACACGGACTGGTGTTCACAAAAGTCACAAAGCGGTATTCACATTCTAAGGTCCCGCATTAATATGCGCATTCACTAGGAAACTGCCATATTCCATTACCTAACAATATAAATAAGTAACTTCGATAGAAATATTAATAATAACATGATACCTTTGACATTGAATGTACATTATTCTTCCTGGTTTCTTACTAGGATGATGTGTGGTACTCATTATTGTGCCCTTCCCCGTTCCGCGTTCTCTAGTGATAGATGCGAGTAGTAGTTCGGTTCCGGGTAAGGTATTTTCCTACCTATAGGTACATTGGTTTATTTGTTAAGAGACGCGATTAGTGTTCTTGTACAGATACTATAAGTAGTTAGGTAACGTTTCGAAGATTACATTTATTTAATCTTCTGCAATCCTATGTTTATGTGGATTTTGAGCATAATTTAACAGTACTTAATAGCATAAGGTGTGTTTTTATTAGATTCTGTTTTCTGTTACAATCCACTACAATACAATACAATATAAAATAAATAAAATTCACGAGTCTGTATGTAATATAAAAGATAAGTTTTATACTAAACGTCTTTATGTGTCTTTCTGTATGTTTGTTCCGATTAAGCTTTTGAAGGGCTGGACTAATTTTGACGGAAAGCTGATGAAAATTTTTTTTATGACTAGCTTTGCTCCGCGGCGTTACTCACGATTCGTGGAACTCAGCTAGTAAATAGTTAAATTACTAAAAACTTTTATTTACACCAACAGTTATAGAATATTCTTATAATAAAGTAATTTCTAGGGAGGGACCTAAAGGAGAAACTAAAATGGCAAAAGCTGCGAAAACTAAAGTAGGTACATATTTATAAGAGTAAGGAGAAAACGGAACAAAACATCTATCCAGCCCTATTGTCATCATCACCTGCCCGTGCTAGTGGTTCTTTTAGGAATAGCCGCTTCGACGGAAGAGGTGTCAGCAGCCTGGCAGAAAACCAATGCAAAATATTATCTAATAAAGCAGATTTTACTTATATAATTACTGCTTCACTACTCCACTGCTAGCATTCTTGATGTCATACTTCGTTGGTGAGTAGGAGACCGGAGGTCCAAAGATGCTGAAGCACCTCACTAGGCCGCCATATTGTGAAACACCATGGTTCATTGACTGCGTTTACAATGAAGATGGTACCACCACTATTTTTGGATTCTACTTATGCTTACAAGCAGGCAGAGTAGACCAGTCATTTTCACAGACTTTGTTTTAGTTAAAACATTTAATTTTGTTTCAGGATCGAAAATGGTGCAAGAAGAGACGATAGTAGTGAGGAGGCTGCCGAACGCTTATTTTTACCCATTTAGTTTATGGCCTTTACCGAAGTTTCCAGTAAGAGGTAATCAATCTATCATTAGTATAAAAAAATAAGTTCAACTAATTTTTTCATACTTTTTTATCTCTGGTTCTTATCGAGCTCCGTATTTTTTGGATGATATTTTTTTTAAAAATTCTTTTATTGTTTTGGGATGGTAGCTTCCAACGATTTGATGACCCATCCGTTTAGTTTCTTAAAGCGGCCTATTCGGATGCTTCAGTATCATTGAGTTTTAAAATAAAAATAAAATAAAATAAATAACTAGCTTTCGCCCGTGGCTCCGCCCGCGTGTTAGTCGGTTATTGCGGTAAAAAGTAGCCTATGTCCTTTCCCAAGTTCAGTTCTATCTTCATACCAAATTTGATCAAAATCGGTTCAGTCGTTTAGGCGTGAAAGCGTAACAGACAGACAGACAGAGTTACTTTCGCATTTATAATATTAGCAGGGATAAAATGATACGTGACACTACTTCCGAATAGTGAAGTAAATTTAGTAATTTCACATTTTAGATCGTAGTAAAAGTAACATCTTCTTAACTAAAATGTACTTAGTAACAGCAGTTTACGTCTAAAATATTCGTGTATATGAACCTACACTACTATATCTATTACATCCGTGTTACCTATGAATGCATTCAATAACATAGCGCACTGCAAACAACGTGCTAGTAATTTATCACAATCACAGTTGCAGTGAACGAGTGCTATACGATTTATGATCTTTAAAGTGATTGTTTGATGATTTGCTTTTATAACTGTCTGTAAAAACAAAAGTTATAGTCACTAATATAAGTCCAATCAACTACGTGCTTTGAAAGGTTACTTTTAAATATGACTTTGTTTGATTGTTTGTTTGTATGCATGTAGACGACTGTTTTGAACTCAATTGATCTACTTTTTTAATTTTAATAATCAATATATATATCAACAACCCATAATGTCCCACTGCTGGTCTCGGGTCTACTCGCAGGAAAGGGATAAGGCCATACGTCCCCACGCTGGCCGAGTGTGAGTTGAGGACTGTCAAGACACGTTGTGGCTACGTAATCTTGGTATTGGATGTTTTTAAAGCCGCCCGAAGGCCTTCAACTAAGCTTAAGAACTGTTATCTTCTGATAACAACCGGTACCGACTGCTTAACGTGACCTCCGAATCAAGGAAACGCTCATAACATAACATGTCACAAATGGTCACCCATCTAGGTCTGACCGCGCCGTAGTTGCTTACCCTTTATGTTTGTTTCCAATCACCTAAGGCCACTCGGCTATCATCATGATTTTAAAATCAGTAGAGCCACGCTGATTTTGATCACGAATGAGCCGTCTCAACCGGGGCGGTACTAACCTAAAATGACAACATTCATGCCGTCGCGTTTCGTTGGTGAGTTTGAGACCGTAGGCCGAATGAAGTAGAAGCACCTCAACAGGTCGCCATGTCGCCATATTCTTGGTTTCCGCTCTTGAATTATACTCATGCTGTTCTTAATATATACGTGGTTTAGTGTGTGTGTGGGAAGGGGGATAGTGTGTGTATGTGTGTGTGTGTGTATGTGTATGTATTTTGTTTTGTTTACTTTTCGCTCCAAAAACTGCCCGTGAATTCGTTCTTTTTCAGTCTATATTTTCCATCCCAAGGTTGCCAGGAAGAAATTGCTTTTTAGCGATAAGGCCGCCATTTGTACATGGTCATACTTTCGTTGGAATCCTAAATATAAATAGAATAGAATAAAGATTATTCTATTCTATTCTTTGGCAGGATCATACATAAAAAAGACACATAAGTAAAATGCAAAAATAAATTATAGTTTAAAAATAAACTTTTGTAACGACACGCACGAAAAAGTAGAAAACAATTTTGGCCCCGAATTGAAAAAGAAAAATAATTCTGTCTTAAGGGGCCCCCGGAGGCTGAATTGTCCATACAAACGGTATACCAAGATCATTTGGCGTATAAACATATTTCCACGATGATATGTTGATATTCGGACTTAGACTGTATTTATTTAGGTTATAACGTCTTTATTTTTAAAAATAAACTTATAAAGAATAAAATATAATCAAATTAAATTTTACATATTTTACATTGTAAATGTCATGTTTTCATTTTGTTTTTTTCTGTCTTAAAAACAAAAATATTTCTAATATTGTTTCATCATTAACATATCTCATATTATTATGCTACTACTTACACAAAATAAATCCAATAAATATTGAGTTTTCATTCATGATTTTCGATATTACGAAACACATCCATATTTTCACAAATTTCAAGCAATTAGTAGTGCTATCGCATCAAAAAATATTTCAATGTGTGTGTGATTCGTGTCAGTCAAATAATGATAGCCGAACCTTCTATGAGAGAGTCCGAATTACTACGAATGAATGTCAATCCACATACATACATACAGCGGTGCACTCGTATCTACATTGTATTTTGTCAAACAGAGACAGCAATATTTTACGAACAAATTTCAACTTGCAGTTTCGAGTGTCGTACGCCGGCCTCTTAAGAAAGGGGTGGAATGCTTTTCCCGATATTTCATATATATTATCGTAATAACTTTAATTTTATCTATCAATGAAATATAAACAATAATTGACATCTAGCATCCCAAAAAATAGATATAATTAGACATGTTCCAGTTCTTAACCGGGGCGTGAAGTATTTTTTTTATTTTTTTTTCATTTCTTTAAAGACAACTCCCGCATTAGGAATATGAATTCCTGTGTCGCGGGGGACTTTACAAACATACATGAAACGGACACAAAGAACACCCAGACTCAGAACAACAATTTGTGAATCACACAAAGTGTTATCCCGCGTGGGATTCGAACCCACGACACTTAGCGCAGTAGAGAGCGGCGTGGCGACCGCTTAAACCACTAGGCCAACCGTGCAGTCTGGATCTACTAAATGGTGTGGTGTGGGTTGTGATGCTGCATTGTGTACATTCAGAATGCAGCATGGTGACTACCACTTTTAGATTATATACATACTTTCCATCATATAGACTAGAGTCGCTTTAGGATGCAATTTTTTTAGCCTTTTATTGTAATGTTGTCTGCATTCAACAAAGAATCTCAATATCACAGTTTTCAAACACACCACATTTACTCCCTACTATTTCATTCGTTTATGTGTGCTATTAATATATTTTTTTTCCGTTTGTACAGAACACGAGACATCACACGACACCAGAAATTACAGAAGAAGTTATAATATTAAGAGGCAAAATGAAAGATAAAATAAATAACTTGTAGATATAGTGATAAATCTAATTTAAATTATACGAATTCATATTTGAATATTTGAAGGATTTTTTGTTTATTTAAGATAAATTATCTTATTTTGTAACTATTCTAAAGGAATAAATAGTTCATGGTAACGTTTTTTTATTTGAAACAATCAGAAAATATAAAAACAGTGGATAAGTTCTAGTTACTTTAGGGCAGGGGTATTATTGTGATGAATGGAAACCTACGTTGACTCTTCTCATCGTCGATCCCACAATGCCTAAAGACCAAAGTTTTTAATAAGTGCATCCTACCTGTCATGACATACGGAACCGAAAGGGGATACTTACGGTACGATTGGTTCAAAAGTTCAAAGTTTATGAATATTCTCAAGCCTATATTGCCTTTATAAAATAAACCCTGGTTGAAACTATTAAAAATTTGGTTTTCAAAGTCGACTGACTCAGTTGTTAATTTGAAAAAAAAAGACAGTAACGCAGTAGTAAGTTCCATACCCTGGTGTACCGTGGCTATGATCTTCTGTTCACGTAAATGTAGTCTCCATGATAAAAGAAAAGTCCACGTGTTGACGAATTGTCAATTTGACATAAACATTACTGCTTGTGTTATAACTGTTTATGCTGTTAGCCCGCCGCTTCTATTACACTGTATACTGTAGGCTCGATACCTACATGGCACACAATTTTGTGTCCGTTTTATTGTATGCTTGAAAAGCCCCACGACACCGGATTTATTCCTAGAGAAAGAAAGCAGCCACCCATTCATCCCGATTATGTAAAGAGCAGACAAGTAAAATAAAACTTAAAAACTTACCTTCCAACTAATTCAAATTTTACAATCGTAAATGTTAAATTCAGAGAAATACTGCCATCTAAGTTCGATTTTTGGAACTAACTTGTTCCCATACACTAACGATTCGAAGGAAAAGAGGCGTATGTCCACTATTGATTACGCCTGCGCAATAAAGGCTTCATCTCGCCTTCATGCAGCATCTTGCATTTGTAAACATACTGAAAATGTCTTAAAATAAAGTTTAAAGCTCTGAAGAAGCCAAAATGAAGTTCGGAATACTGTTCGTTTTGCTGACTTACGCAAAAAATTGTATTGGTAAGTACACACTGTGTTTTTTAATTTAAATTTACACTGTTAGACTACACTTACGGATGAAAGTAAGCATTCTCTTCCTTGCATATTGCAATGGTTACTTAGTTATATAGGTACTATAAACAAATACAAAATATGTTTCGGGTCCAACCTTTATAGATAATGTTAAAACGATTTGCTTAATTTTTATTTAATTTGTCATTAAGCTTTGGATATTTCTTAACGTTTAGCCTTTACCAAAAGCCAAAAAACTAGTGTATATAAATGTGATTTTCTCAATTAAAATATTAAAGATGGACATTCCTCATATTTTTAAAGCTTTCTCTAAATATCCTAATCAAGGTGTGTGATTCTGGTTAAAGAGCACGAGTTTTTTGGGGTTTTCGTTTTAGCTTTTGGCCATAATTATTGGTATTTACATGGCACAGAAAGGGAATAAAACAATTTGTTTTGTCGTTCAAACTGAGTAGTTTTAAGTACTCTTTTCATAAAATGTAGATAAATGATTTCAACAGGACGTTGTTGATAGAACATCATAGCTTGAGCTTATTGCACTTAATTTCGGATTAGTGTGCTAGAATACAACTGATAAATTATACGTTTAAGAAAGTTTCGTTATAGCTTTATTTAAGGAACCTCCTTGAGAATAATAAATTAATACAAAAGTCAAACGACACCTAGTGGTGAAACTTGGAATTAAGTGTTAAGATAACTCCATCAGGTGGCGGTCAAATAAATGGCGGAAAAATAGAAGATTGGAGTGTCTGTTTGTAATAAAAAAAAATTAGTTTTTTACTAAATGCATATCGGAGTATTTACGGTACTGACATGAAAAATTTATTTTATTAATTTTTTTCTGTCTGTCTGTCCGTCTGTCTGTTTGTTTGTTCCGGGTAATCTCTGGAACGCCTGGATCGATTTTAACGGCAGATGGCTGATGATATAATTTTTTAGACTAATTTCACTCCGCGGCGTTACTCGAGATTGACCACAATAACCGCGGGTAACACCGCGGGACTTAGCTAGTACTAGCTATTACTTGCGAATGTCGGTTATCGCGGTAAATAGTAGTCTATGCCAATTTTCAGCCTTTAGACTATGTGAACCAAATTTCATTGTTCAAATTCAAAATTCAAGTAGTTTTGCCATGAAAGCCGGAAAAATAAATAAATAAATATTTTGGGACAATTACACACAACGTCATCTAGTCCCAAACTAAGCAGAGCTTGTATTAAGAGTACTAAACAACTGATATAAATACATAAACATACTTTTTTTTTGTAAATACATACATATTATACATAGAAAACACCCAGACTCCGAAACAAATATTTGAGGGTCTCACAAATATTTAGTCCGACCCGGGAATCGAACCCGAGACCTCTTGATCAGCAGCCGCATACGCTAACCACTAGACCAACAAGGTAGTCAAATATAGACTGACAGAATTGATAACGCATTTATGGTAAAGAGAAGTTGTAACACGCTGAGAAAAGTCGGTTACAAACAAACAAACATACAAGTGAAGCTAATAAAAGCGTGATAAAAAAAGAGATCTGACTGAGTTAGAAACACTGATCTGGTTCTGATGTTGTTCTTCGGTTCGTTGACGCAGAGTTAGCGTCCCGGGTTCGATTCCCGAGTCTAACCAAATATTTGTATGATCTACAAATATTTGTTTTAGAATGATTTCGGTCATTTTTACATACAATGCCATCTAGTCCCCAAACTAAGCAGAGCTTGTATTATGGGTAGCTAGACAACTGATATAAATATATAAAAATACTATTTTTTTTTGGAAATAAACACCCAAACTCCGAAACAAATATTTGTGGATCACACAAACATTTGGTCCGACCCGGGAATCGAACCCGAGACCAATTTATCAGCAGTCGCATACGTTAACCACTAGACCAACGTATGTATGTATGTATGTTTTCACAAAAAAAGTACACATGTATTTGTGTTAGTTCTCAAGTACCCACAGTACAAGCTCTGCTTAGTTTGGGAATATATAGCGTTGTGTATTAGATGTCCGAAATTATATTATTATATTTATCCATACATCTATAGAAATAAGCAATTTGTTTTTTTTTTGTATCTGTCTGTTGGTTCGACTTATCTTTGTAAAGGCTGAACCGATTTTGACGGACTTTCATTGGCAGTTGATAACATAAATAGTAACTTCGGAATTTTCTTAACCTCCACAGCTAGTCGCAAATAAATGGGCGTTTTTTAAAATTTTGCTCAGGACTACAGTTTTTCATCACTGGAGGCTTCATCACGTGGAGGCAATACAAAGTATTAAATGAAGAAAGTGATGAAAAACAGCAAAAAAACAATCATAAAAAAAAATGTAATCTTAAGAAAAATATGACTACTTTAGTTTTTTTTTAATTTAAGATTAATATTGTGGGTGTAACTAAGTTTTATTTTATTTTTTATCTGTATAATTAAATTCTCAATTGAACAGTCTTCGTTTCATTAGGATGGCATACGTAGTTCGGGAGATATTCGGATTTATGTGACTGACCCGTTATTGGTTTATGTGACTGACCCGTTATTTTTGGAACCGGCTTTATTTTGCTGTGTCCTACGAGTTTGACCATTGATTAAAAGGCAAAAATGTAGGAAGTGAGTATCAAATTATTTTATGTTAGGGTAAAATGTTTAACTTACTGTAAAAAAAAAGATAAACATAAGACTTAAGCGGAAAACATATTTTAATATTTAATAAAATACCAAATATTACACTACTTTTTTATGTGTCCTTCATCATATCCTGGATTTTTATTACGTATTTTGGAGAATATATAAGCTATATTTGGATATCTTTAGTATTACTCGAATGAAGTAACTCATTTTATTTGTTTTAAATAAAATATAATAAGGTTGTAGTATATTTCTCTAATATAAATACTGAAATTATCGGATTTATCAGGCAGAGTAAAGTCACTTTGGCAGGCTTAAATATAAAAAAAAATAAAAATAAAATTAAAAAACTGGCCACAGCGGACACTCCTGTACGTAACGGTATGATTTTATAAAGAATAACAATAACATTGTCTTTGGCTCTAACAATTTTATGCAATGCCATATTGACAATGTTTTTATCATTCATTCGTTCTTTTCCTTTGAATTAAAACTGAAGAAATTCAATCGTCAACACTTGCGGTCCGTAACGTACGTAACGGGTCTGCTGGTACGTACATTGATTTTGAAAGGTAAACCCCACAAATTTTATATACTACTCGTGTTAAATTATAAGTAAATATGTTGTAGATAATGAATGTGTACTAGTAAACTAAAATAATCAACTTTTTTATACCAAAAAAATATGTGATGACAAGTCCGCGTTATACGTAACGTCCAGGACGTGACGCGATTTAGTATGAAAATAAATGGACATCCTGTACGTAACGGAGCAAAATTTTGAAAAACGCCCAAATAACATATAATTTATTTTTATTTATTACAGGTGTAAAACTTCTAGAAGCAAATCCAGACGTGAAAAGACTCTACGATGATTTGTTGAGCAACTACAACCGTCTCATAAGACCAGTGACTAATGTCAGTGATATCTTGACTGTCAGGCTCGGTCTGAAGCTATCACAGCTTATGGAGGTGAATCTGAAGAACCAAGTCATGACCACGAACCTTTGGGTAGAACAGGTAAGGATATTGTGTTTTAACTATGATATTTACTACGTCACGCATTTGTGACAATTTCTGAACGGTTTTTAGGGTTCCGTAGCCAAATGGCTAAAAACGGAACCCTTATAGATTCGTCATGTCTGTCTGTCCGTCCGTATGTCACAGCCACTTTATTCCGAAACTAGAAGAACTATACTTGAAACTTGGTAAGTAGATGTATTCTGTAAACTGCATTATGATTTTTACATAAAAATAGAAGAAAACAAAAATTTTTGAATTTCAATTATAATTACGGGGAGCACTTATAATTGAAATCAAAAATTTTTTTATACATCGAACCCATTCGTGTGGTAGCTATGAATAGATCTTCAAAAATGATATTGAGGTTTCTGAATAAGATAGGTATGTATTTTTACCATAAAATATATTTAAATGAAGTGATCAATAATATTTTATGTTCCAGAAATGGTACGATTACAAGCTACAATGGAATCCAGAAGACTACGGTGGAGTTGAAATGTTGTATGTGCCATCAGAACACATCTGGTTACCTGATATTGTTCTGTATAATAATTGGGACGGTAACTATGAAGTAAGTATTTATAGTTATTTTTGTACTTACGAGCATTTTCTTAAACACAAATCTTTCGTTAATTTATTAGATCTAGAAATGTTATTAGTTTTGTCAAGTTCAAGTAATAATTCCTTTTGTGACAATGCACTTTTATATTATCATATCTTATTTTATAAATTTTGTGAAATAATTACTCAATTTAATCTCTTTATTATCAGTTTTAGAACCAATTCATATTTTATAGAGTTTTTAGCGCTACCGAAGTTCATCTATGCGTACAAATTTAATTAAATTGAAGTGGATGTTTGTAAAATTAAATAAATAGTTCTTTACTACAAGTAAATGCATATAAAAGTATATATAAAATAGTAGGCATTTTTTAGGGTTCCGTAGCCAAATGGCAAAAAACGGAACCCTTATAGATTCGTCAAGTCTGTCTGTCTGTCTGTCTTTCTGTCTGTCCGTCCGTATGTCACAGACAATTATTTCCGAAACTATAAGAGCTATACTGTTGAAATTTGGTCAGGCGATGTATTCTGTGAACCGCATTAAGATTTTTTACATAAAAATAGAAAAAAACCAATACCTTTTGGGGGTCCCCATACTTGGAACTGAAACTCTAAATAGGTCTTCAAAAATGATGTTGAGGTTTCTATTATCATTTTTTTCTAAACTGAATATTTTGCGCGAGAGACACTTCCAAAGTGGAAAAATGTGTGTCCCCCCCCCTCTAACTTCTAAAATAAGAGAGTGATAAAACTAAAAAAAAAATATGTTGTACATTACCATGCAAACTACCAACGAAAATTGGTTTGAACGAAATCTAGTGAGTAGTTTTTTTTTAATACGTCATAAATCGTAACACGCAATTTACCTTTCATCCAATCAATACACTAGTATAAAAACATCGATGAAAGTTACAACGAACTACAAGAACTTTTATATGGTGTTACTTGCTGATACGGAACCCTTCATGGGCGAGTCCGACTCGCACTTGGCCGCTTTTTTTTTTAAGCCAGCTTACTTTGTCGCGTTACTCGCGATTTACAAGAATAAGCACGGATAAATCCGCGGGACTCCGCTAGTTTTTAATAAAATTAGCAATACAATCTAGACGTTACTTACTTTTTAATTAAATTTCAGGTAACACTAATGACTAAAGCAACATTGAAATACACTGGTGAAGTGAACTGGAAACCGCCGGCAATTTACAAGTCTTCCTGCGAGATCAACGTTGAATACTTTCCATTTGATGAGCAGACCTGCTTCATGAAGTTTGGTTCTTGGACTTACAACGGAGCTCAGGTAATAAAACTTTTCTGTCTTCTTTTTTGTCGTCATCCACTGTAGCTAACGTTAAGCCAGAAACCCAAGTTGAGTTAAAACTAACACAGTTATAGCTATTTTTAGTTCTGAGTACCTTCGTTGTGAATGAAACTAAAATGTAATGTCGATACCAATACATACGTCGATACAAATAATTTATATGTATAAAAGAAAAAAAAAGTATAGGTTGTGTGCTCTCTATGTACCTAAAGTTACTAATTTCCAACTGACTGTACGGTTCGTAATATTGACCGATATTTTTGCCCGCCGTCCTTTAGGTGGACCTGAAGCACATGGACCAGTCTCCAGGCAGCAGTTTAGTACACGTCGGTATCGATTTAAGCGAGTTCTACCTCTCCGTGGAATGGGATATTTTGGAAGTTCCAGCGACGAGGAACGAAGAATATTATCCTTGCTGTCCTGAACCATTTTCTGGTGAGAATAAAAATTTCGGCAAAAATATGTACTTATTCCTAAGCAGATATTATTACAAAACTAATCAAATCAATCAAATCAACAACCAAAAAAGTTCCACTGCTGGGCTGGGGTCGCCTCTCAGAAGAGGGTTAAGGCCATAAGTCCCCACGCTATCCGAGTGCGAGTTGGGGACTGGCAAGACACGTTGTGGCTACGCAATCTAAATGTTGTTTTTTTTAAGGCACCCGAAGGCCTCCAACTAAGCTTCATGACTGATATCTTTACAAAACTAGAATAGAAAATATTTTTATAAGAAAATTATTTCAATTATCGTTCGATGGTAATGAAATACCAGTTAACTGGACTGCATCTGTATGTAATTTATTTATGAAATGTATATTTAAAAGTGCAACTATTATACAACTATTGTACAAAAAATCTTAGTAAAAATTTACGTTTATCAACCTTGTCATTTTTATGCTCAAATTAGAAGCCACAAAAAATCTTGAATCATATACCTAAATCACTAATCCATGTAAATATTTTAGATATAACCTTCAAGCTGACCATGCGAAGAAAGACGTTGTTCTACACAGTGAACCTGATAATACCGTGTGTCGGACTAACGTTTCTGACAGTACTCGTGTTTTATCTACCCTCAGATTCCGGTGAAAAGGTAAATGCAGATACTTTCTGTAATGCGTGTGTTTGTACCTAGATTTAACAACATTCTGTCATGAAAAGAAATATGTTTCCCAAGCTGATAGGATTAAAATATATGAAATACAAATATTAAAATAGAAATAATGCTTCTATAGTTTTAATTGTTTTAAAAATGTCATGATAGAATGTTGTGCAGATATATGTAGCTTTCAATGTAAATGGGATGTTTCAGGGCATGTTCATAATAGCCTTCAATCCGCAAAACCATCCTTCTTCATAATCCTCATCCATTGGTCTTTTTTGAATCATTAGATTTACGTGTGAGTGTGTATAGCATCATCTGAATATTGTTTGTTAGTTATTGTCTTTCCACACCCGACCGAACCTAATACTGTTGTTGTCCACTCTATCAAAGGCCTTAGTCAAATCTATTCAATTTTGAGACAAATATCTTGAGTATTTTCAACAATTTATTATTAAATGAGGTTTAGTAGTCTAAAAGTTATGTAAAATTTTGTGTCTAGCTGGATACAAATATGATTTTCATAGTAATTATTAAAGTATACAGTTTTGATCAGAAAAAAATTTCAACACTTTACATTTCCATAAGAAGTAATTATTGTGTTGTTTTTCGTCATATAGTGTTAGTTATATGATTAGTTACTTGTGATTTACAAGGAAAGAATGTGCTTCAAAATCCTTGACAAAATAAATTTGAAAGGCTACGGTACCATTTTCTAAACATATTTCAATTTTAATGTACCAAAACCTCATCCTCACTGCATGATTCCTAAAACTCGTTCATTGATTGTATTACATTTTATATTGCATTTTTTATTGTGATCTATGATTCGTGTTAGTGGAAAGACAATGTATAATATTAAATAGCTATAGATCAAAATTTTTTGTGCGCTACCCAATGATACTTATGGATGATTTTGACAACCAATTTGAGAAGGGATTTTATATTACTAGCGAGTTTGTCGTTTGATGGTTGCCACGATAGAGCACAAGACTTGCCATTGATATGAAATCCTTCATAGGCTTGTGTTTGACAGTGTTTATGTTGTTTTGGTAAACCACATTTGTACAGGTATATGTGAATGCAAATTAAATGGAAAAATGTTTTTGCTTTTCAAAAATGCTACGACATGTCAATTGAATTTTAATTTGTCAAGCATGTGTTATAAATGATATCGGGCTAAAGGCACTTTAATACTCTCTAAAGCATTTTTCCATATAGGTTGCACCTCTTGCACTAGCTGTCATCGTTGTTAACCTAATTGTATTAAAGAAGCATATTTGATTTGTTTGTTAAATGGTTATTTAAGGTTGTCAAAATAGTAAAAAATAATACATTGTATAGTGCACCAAAAATGTATTCAAAGACTGTGTTACTCAAAAGAGACTTCTCTTCCTTAGATATCGCTCTGCATCTCCATCCTGGTGTCCCTCACTGTGTTCTTCCTTGGTCTGGCTGAGATCATTCCGCCAACATCCCTGGCAATTCCCTTGCTTGGGAAATATCTACTATTCACCATGATACTCGTCTCGCTCAGCGTTTGGGTGACTGTTTGCATACTTAACGTGCATTTCAGGTAAATATTATTTTTCTCTTTTCTCGTAGATATCGTTAAGCATCTCAATATTGGTGTCGCTGACTGTGTTCTTCCTGTTGCTGGCTGAAATTATCCCGCCGACGTCGCTCGCTATTCCTTTATTAGGGAAATATTTGCTGTTCACCATGATTTTGGTGTCTTTGAGTGTTTGGATGACCGTTTGTGTGCTCAACGTGCACTTTAGGTGAGTAAAGAAAGTGTATATAGCTTCCTTTCTCACTTTCTAATCCTCATTTATTCCCAGAGTCTTGCTATCTCTTCCGCTTCTAAGTAGAACTGTTGATTGGTATTCATGATTAATGATTCGGCTAAATAATATAAAGTATGACACGATAAACTGTATCTTAACTGATGTAGCAAGCTTGCTGTAGGCGTTACCTAATCCTTTGTTCAGATCCTATCGCAAAACCAAAATTAGTTTTACCTTATATCTACACACCTTTTAATTTTGAAATTGTAAATTATTACCACTTTTATATATCAATGAATAATGCCGGTGTTTTGTCGAAGTATGGTAATATTTGCATTCTTAAAACTCATGTTAAAATAATAAAGTTTTAACTTCGTAATGATTTTTTGATATACACTACAAAATCTTAAATAGTTATAGACAAATCACATATTAAGCCTGAATAAGTCCGAAATTATTTTGATGAACATAAATTAATTAGCAAAAATAACGTGCTTCTTTAGTAATATTGACTGTACAGTTTATTTTATTTGTATTATATTTACGTATCTGGAGGAACCAATCATAACCTGTGTCGAGGTCCCTGGTCGCCAACACTCAAAGAATACGAGTACACTGTATTACTATTATTAATTTTTTAAAAGTTATTGCACATATTGTATGAAGACGGATTTAACGTACTGAGACAATCTCTCTCAGTCGATTTTTAGGTCATATAAATATATAACGCGGTAGGTGCAAAAGATATTGAGTTTTGTATAATCTACAAACTATTGTAGATTATACAAAACTCAATACGAAATATATACTAAATAACAGGAGAAAGAGAACTATAGATAGTTCTCTTTCTCCTGTTATTTAGTATATATCTCGTATTATAGTACGTACTATACATTAGAAATTACCATTACTATCACCTGACCTCTCAACCGATTTAAACTACGGGCATGTATACAATGCTGGAATCAGAGGAGATCCAAATAAAGCTGCTACAAAATCATACAGACATTTCAAGATCTAGGCCAAGGTCCAAGTTCAACTAACTTTGCGGTATCAACTTTCACTGCGGGTTATGTATTGAACATCTTTAATGATAAGCTTAGTGACGGTTGAGTTTAGTTACCACGCTTGATATTTTACTGGAGTGTGAGTAGTGCTTTTGATGACAATGAGGTGTTTCAGCTGCCAGCAATACTGGTAAGTAGCCCCGCTAGATGTTAGAATCATTTGCCATTTCGACTCATTAGATTTTCGTTCAAGCTACGTCTTTTCATTCCTAATATCCGCAACATAGGACCAGCAGGCGCTAGGAAGAGTCTGGAGGGGTTTTAATATCGACTGATCCCGAATCCTCCTTATTTATGATAATTGATGCATAATATTTAGGTTCGATTAAAATACACGTGGTTCGTGAGCCGGACCGTAAACTACATACATATTTTTGAAAGGTAAGGTAGAGTCAATTTGGCAGACTTATCAATAAAAAAGCTTATCATGCAAAGATTTGAATACTTAAAGTTATTCAAATCGAAATCAAATCATTCATTCTGCAATTAGGTTGCATGAATACTTTTGCAAGTTAAACTCTTTTTTTTTGAGCAGATGAGTTCGGTCTTTCCTAACTGGACTAGCCTTGAGAAGAAAGGACGAAATAAACTCAGGGATCACAGTCTCTTTTAAAGTCCAGACAATATTCTTAAATGCAAAAGACATATATAAAAGTGATAATTAGATTTTGAGTCACAACTATAATAATTAAAGATAATAATTTAAAAAATGTCAACAATAGCAACAATTTAAAACAAATTTGTTAAATATATAATGCAAATTCAACTATAAACTATCGTCACATCAACATAAATTTAAACATTCAAAATAAACAGCATGTGCAGAATGGGCAGCTCAATCCCAGGCGGTTTTATCATCAATATATTCTGCTATGGTATAATACCCCTTTGCGGATAACTTAGATTTAATGGTATTCTTAAATTTTCGTAATGGCAAATTCCTAATAGCAATAGGGAGTTTATTGTAAAAGCGTAAACATTGTCCCATGAACGAGTTGCCTACTTTGTGGAGACGAGTGACGTGAACACAAAGATTATGTTTGTTTCTGGTATTTACCGAATGGACATCACTGAGGAAACTTTGCTAAATTTCTTTGAACATAAATTAAATTTTCGTGTATATATTGTGAAGATACAGTCAGAATATTTATCTCTTTAAATTTGGAGCGGAGAGAAACTCGAGGCCTAATTTATAAAAGCCTCGTATGGCACGTTTTTGTAAGACAAATATGGCATTAATATCTGCACAGTTACCCCGGAGTAGGATACCGTAAGTCATTATGCCATGAAAGTAACTGAAGTTAACTATTCTAGCTGTATCAACATCAGTTAAATGTCGAATCTTTTTTACAGCAAAAGCCGCTGTGCTTAGCCTACCGGATAGTTTTTCTATTTGGGGACCCCATTGTAACTTAGCGTCAATAGTTATATATAAAAATACAGTAGATTCCACAGGATCCAACTCCAGTCCATTCAATCGAACATTGGTTGTGACATTTCGAACGTTTGGTGTAGAAAATTTAATGAATTTAGTCTGCTTCTCATTAAGGGGAAGGTTATTTGTATTAAACCAATGTACCACTTTCGAGAGTGCACTGTTGACTTCATTAAAACTGTCAAGTTGGCGCCTAACTTTAAAAATTAAGGATGTGTGATCCGCGAACAGTATAATCTCATGATTGTCACTTACATAATAAGCTAGACCGTTTATGTATATAAGAAACAGAAATGGACCTAGAATAGAACTCCGTGGGCCTCCCATTGTTACCGGGGATCCTGAAGATGCTTTGCCATTAATATCAACTTTTTGAACTCTTTTGTTCAACTACGACATAAGAATATTTAGAGCATTATTTCTTTTTCCGTAGTATTGTAACTTCCTGATGAGTGCAGAATGATGGACACAATCGAAAGCCTTATGGACCAAGAGCCCAGAGCGATCAGACATAACTTATTTTCACATGGATGAAACCTTAACTACTCAGTAGCGTCTAGTGTACTTTTAAATACCTGCGTGTTTGTGGAACTAGATCTGTGACACCTGGGCAGATATCAGGTGAGAAAGGTAACTAAAAATAAGAGTTATCTAACTTAAATTAGTATGGCTGATCTTTATATATATTTTGTAGAATATTATTCTAAACTAGTTTCATAAAGTGTCAGACACTTTTCATGGACCAGAGCTTGTGTCAGACGCTTTAAAGATCGACAAAAAATTTATGAACTTTACTTATTTTTACATGTCTGATTTTTTAATATGTTATTAAAGTAACTATTACAAAGTTACATTTCATCAGTCAGACAAATTCGAGTGACCAAACATCCCTTAAACACAAAAATTATTCAGCCGGGAGTGCGATCATCATGCTATTTCAGAGCGAGTGAGACGTCCACAGCAACTTGGATCCCGTTTTTTAGGGTTCCATAGCCAAATGGCAAAAAACGGAACCCTTATAGATTCGTCATGTCTGTCTGTCTGTCTGTCTGTCCGTCCGTATGTCACAGCCACTTTTTTCGGAAACCATAAGAGCTATACTTTTGAAACTTGGTAAGTAGATGTAATCTGTGAACCGCATTAAGATTTTTACATAAAAATAGAAAAAAAACAATACATTTTGGGGGTCCCCATACTTGGAACTGAAACTCAAAAAAATTTTTTCATCGAACACCTCGAGTAAAAAAATTTAATGTAATGAAAATACTTACTAATTTCAAACTAAGATTTTCGCATTCTTGTTTCAATAACATGGGCTTCACTAACATTAAAGTTCGAAAAAAAGACTGAAATAACAGTTTTCTTTAAAATTTTATTAGGTAACTTAAACAATTAATAATCCGTGTTTCTACCGCGAACACTAACAACACAGGAACATCGGTTTGGCATACTCAAAATGAGTTCATCCAAATCACGCTGTGGAATGGCCGCCCATGTTCGTTGCAACAACAAAAAAAGGTCTTCTTGCGACTGGATACCCTCCATATTCGGCAGAGCTCTTCTCTGTAGCATATCCCATGCATGCTCAATCGGGTTCAAGTCTGGCGACTGAGCAGGCCAGGGCAGGACATTGATGTTAGCTGCGGCGAGAGTCTGTCTTACAACTCTTGCGGTGTGCGGTCGTGCATTATCATGCATTAACTGAAATAAGGGACCGATTTGCACTTGTAGAGGAACGATGACGTCTGATACAATCGTCTCAGCATAAATTTGAGCGTTGAGGTTGCCTCTGATCCAAATCAACTCAGTTCTTCCGCCGATCCAAATACCCGCCCATACCATGATGGTTCCACCACTATAAGGACGGACTTCCTGGCAGGATTTTAATCGCTGTTGGCGTCCAGGGGTTCTCCAGTGTCGTATACGTCTTGTATCCGGTCTCATACCAAAACGAGACTCATCAGAAAAGCACACGAAACGCCATTGTTCTTCTGCCCAATTTCTGTGTTCAAGAGCCCATTGATATCGAATCCTACGATTGTGCATTGCTATAGGTGGTACCCGTAGCGGTCTTCGGGAATGAAGGTTCACTTCATGCAAGCGGTTTCTGACTGTTTGGTCGCTAATTAAGTTCCCTGAAGAGTGATGAAGCCTCACGGCTAACATCATGGCGGTTATTGTTGGAGCTCTTCGAGTTAAGATTTGAATGTATCGGTCTTGTCTCCGTGTGGTGCAGCGATACCGTCCTCCATGGCGCTCAGCCACGGTACCAGTGCTTCGGTAACGTGTCCAAAGTCGACTGATAACACTCTGACTTGTATTCAGAGCTAAAGCCACAGTACGTTGCCGGGAACCAGCTTCTATCATTCCCACGGCTCTGAGCATTTCTTCCCTGCTTAAATGACGTCGCCGCTCCATAATAACGTTGGTTTTAATCAGTAGTAGGGAAACAGTAGCACTAATAATTTCTTCAATGCGTTGTATGTTTTTATGGGGAAAATATTGGCAGCTGATTTTCATCTTTTACTCGAATTTGATTGACAGTTCCTGATTCAAATTATGAAATGCACCAAAAAGGATCCATATAAATTTATAAAATCATAAATTTATTACAAAGCCACATCTCAATCTCAAGAAATCCGCATAAAAATGCTTGATCCCTAGACACTTTTGATGTGTGTAGTTTAGAATAATATTCTACAAAATATATATAAAGATCAGCCATACTAATTTAAGTTAGATAACTCTTATTTTTAGTTACCTTTCTCACCTGATATCTGCTCAGGTGTCACAGATCTAGTTCCACAAACACGTAGGTATTTAAAAGTACACTAGACGCTACTGAGTAGTTAAGGTTTCATCCATGTGAAAATAAGTTATGTCTGATCGCTCTGGGCTCTTACTCTATTAGACAAGTCACAGAAAAAATTAAACGAATCTTGTGAATCATCCCAGGCGCCATATATATGTTTAAGCAATTCCACGCCCGCGTCTGTAGTTGAACGACCTTTAGTAAAACCAAATTGCTATTAACCATAATGTTCTCACATTGCAGTAAGCCACGACAGCACGGTCACACCTAAATGGGTGACCGTTTGTGGCATGAAATGTCATGAGTGCTTCCGTGATTCGGAAGTCACGTTAAGCAGTCGGTTCCGGTTGTTATTAAGATGATAGTCGTAAAACTTACTTAGAGGTCTTCGAACGGCTTAAAAACTCTGCAATTGCACGCCACTTAGTTTAATCATGGGGTAAAACATTTCCGAGGCCAGGTGTGAACGTCCTACACTACTTTTGCTGAGACGCAGTCTCCACTTAAAAAACCGGTCACCACAACGGTTGTCGATTCTGAGGCCAATATGGCCATCCCACTGCTATTCCTGCTTGCTAATCCTGTTGGCTATGTCGGTAACCTTAGTTCTCTGCCGGATTACCCCTTTTCCTAATACGATGCCTCAGAGAAACGTCGAGTATAGCTCTCTCCATAGTATGATGTTTAACTTTGGAGTACATTTCACGAAATCTCAATTTAAGATGCGAGCTTGGAACTCCCCCGAATATACTTTAATAAGACACTCCTCTAGAGAATTTGTTTAGGGCAAAGGGAGGGTTAATTTATTTTAATCTATGTATTGGGTATATCCTCACGTTTTAAGACAGAGAAAGATTCAGGAAGTAAGTAATACATGAAATTAAAAAACATTTGTGTAATATAAGGAATAAATTATATTTAAATAAACAAAAAACATCCACTTACCTTTTATACATTGCGTTTTATCAATAACGTCAATATATAATAGTAACAAATTGTCGAAGAAAATGTTTTCGTACCGATATCTTTTTAAAAATTAAAGGCCTACAATTTACTCTTGTCTCTTATAGCAAAGCTTAGTAGCAAATACCAAATATTAAGTGACTCGCCAATTCGTTGTTGATTTCTCTCAATGTGTTGTTTATTCGCCTCAAAAGGTACAGCTACATTCCTTTGGACTAGATATTGAAACTAGAAATAGATATTGAACCTTGTTGAGAGCTGGAGTCTGAGCTGGGTTCAAAATCGGTGCGACAGAACTCCAAGCCAGTACTCGTTAGACACACACACACAAGAAAATGCTGTATCATATACATGTGTATATATATACTACAGTATTATTTTTGGTCGAACAAACGTATATGAATTTCTTGTTAATTTTGCTGAGGCAAATGCGTGAGAATCCCATTTATTTTCCACCCCGTATATAGGGAAAGATTTGTTTCTATCCTCGATTAGAGGCAGCTAATGTGTTTACTCATTAATCTTAACGTAACAGTGATGGGATGAGATCTGTTTCTTACATTATAAAGTAGTGTAGCTATAATCAATTAGAGTTGAAATTGCATGTATCGAGAATCGAATTTGAGTAAAATATTGACATGATAAAAATAACTATCTGATCTCAAACTAGGCAGAGCCTTCTTCCTATTAGCCTGTATCATTCCCAGTTTGGTCTGAATATCAGTTTTTCCACGGAGCAACTGGCATTGGACCTCCGCAACACTGAGGAGGAACTGAATTCGGAAGTTGAAACAATGCATAGTCTGTACAAAGAGCATTAAATATGTCTCTTATTCTATTAAATACTTTCTTATATTAACGACTAATTACACTCAGATACTAGGCCATTGCTCTTGTTCATCATATTATTATATGTTTTGAGATAGAATTGAAACCACGACATTAGATTGCTTTTTAGGGATAAGGCCGCCATTTGTACATAGACATACTTTTGATGGACTCGTAAACGTGAATTGAATTAATTAGTGTACAATAAAGTTTAGTCTATTCTATTAGATTTGATAGTCAGGATCTGTAGCTACCAGTTAATCAGGTTTTCAGGTCTATTTTTGAACAAAATTGATATAACCTGTCTTGTTATCACTACCTCTCCATCAAATTTATTCTGCACATCATCCACATTCTCAAAGCTATTGAAAGCTTCAGAAATCTCCAAAAATCTTATAAAGGAATATTTGACTCGTAAAAGCAGTTCCTTTTATAAAGGAACGCACATAAATCTTTCCCTTCATTGTAATAATGTCAGTCCGATAACGACACAATAGTGCGTGAAATATTGCCTATACTGTACATGTTATGAGTGCTGTTATTGTAGAATGCAAGTGTTATGGAATGAACATTTTGGTTATAAATTTATTGCAAAAAATTTTTTTCTTTTTTGATAAAATAGCTTTCGATACTTAAAACCGACTCCAACTTAAGAAAAAGACTTTGAGAAACTAGGTATGTCGGTATACATCTTCCTAGCCTTTATTTCAAAGTTTATTTGGGGTCGGCTACTAGTTCAATCAGTTTTACCTGAATTTAAGTTTTTCCACGGAGCGACTGGCATCAGACCTCCGCAACCCTAAGTGAGAATTGAAATTCGAATATTGAACTAGTTGTCACTATATTTGAGGGCACTAACTTCCCAGTAACGATTGCCATAGATGTTCCTGAACTCCAAACTTCCAAACTCCGTGCTGCTATTAGGAATTTCCTAAGAAAAACCCAAAAACAATTTTTTGCCTGACCCGGGATTTAAGCCCGAGACCTCTTGATTAGCAGTCGCATACGCCAACCACTAGACCAACGAGGCAGTATGTCGGTATACATATGTAATATATGTATGTGTTATATAAAACAAAAGAGCCATCTAAATTACTTACGAGATCTTGATAAGATTATAAAAAAAACTAAGAAAACCGCAAGGTTAAGCAAGAAAAAGCAAATTAAATAATTAATGATTGCGTCACGACGTGGGGAGTAAATCTCTTGTTTTCATTGTTATTTTGTCATTAATATTACAGAACGTTGTATGTATGTGTGTGTGTGATATATTGCGTATTAGAAGGCAATTTAATAGCTATTAGTGATGCGAGTAATATGTAGTTAAAGCAAAATACAATGGGTATATATATATATACTGTTTCGATACACTGTAATATAACTTACTGCAAAATAAAGGCGCAAATTTTTAGATGTTTAGATTATAGACGCATACTTAACGTGGTATCACCAAGCGACTGTCGGCTGGTTCCACCAATACCATGGTGTATTATACCGATTTATGTTATATAAGTATACTAGCTAAGTCCCGCAGTGTTACCCGCGGTTATAGTTGAGCAAATCGCGAGTGACGCGGAGCGAATTTAGCCTTAAAACTTAGTCTAAGTTACCCCTTGTGTCATCAGTTTTCTGCCAGTGAAAAAACTGTTAAATCGGTTTAGAGATTAGCAGGAATAAAAATTGCATTTTGTTATTGTACCAACAGGGTGCGGTACATAAGTACACGTAGTTAGATAAGCCACATATTAAAAGATACAGTCAAAGATAGAATAATGTAATTATTTTAGTATATAAGCTCTATTGAGAACTAAATTAAACAGACTATTATACCACCTTGAGTCTCAATATACTCCTTGCCAAAGTAGTGGCAAATTATTAATACCGTATTTACTTTAAAATAAATTTAGTAAAAACTGTTCTTTTGATATTAAAAATTATAAATTTAGTAAAAAACTGTTCTTTTGAAATTACAAACAGACACTCCAATTTTATTTATTTATAAAGATTTTATCGAAAAAGTTGGTGATATGGAAAAACAATACTCGAACACTTTTCTATGATCAAAACACAAATAAATAAGTACATTAATTTTACTTACTTTTAAACAACTTCAGTTAAAAGTTTTATGTGTCATAATACCTAAATTTAAAAACCATAGTAGCTACTATTATGCATACAAGTCTTTGAAATATACCCTCATTTAGTTTTTTATATCTTTCCTCTTTTAATAAAACTGTCACCTATTTAAAACTTAATTTATACTTTCTTGCTTTCTTGCACGGACACCAAACAATTAAAAATTTATGTAACACTTAAAACACTGATGCAAATGACCAACACAACAGGTCTTCCACCATCAATGGAACAGCTTGACGATGTCTTAATTTCAGCCAAATTCATTTTCACCTCCTAGCTATAGTACAGTAATATAAACTCCACATAATTATAACTTAAAATTCAAATAATAAATTAAAAACATCATTTTAAATCTTTAATCATTACCACTTGAAATTTAGAATTGATTTTTAAGGACATTTATTCCGTAACAGGTCACCATCGACTCATACAATGTCTCCTTGGATGAAGAAGTTGTTTCTTCAGCTCATGCCTAAGCTTCTAATGATGAGGAGGACGAAGTACTCCCTGCCGGATTATGACGACACATTCGTGTCGAACGGGTACACCAATGAGTTGGAAATGAGGTGAGATTTATTGTACTGAACTGTTGATATAATTTTATTTCATAATACTACAAGCTCATGATAAACTAACACAATACTCGAGAAGGTAAATTATGTTTTTTTGTAGGTTTTCCTAAGCAGTTAACATTCCTATCCGAGTTAACATTAAATGTAAACATTAGAAAAATAACAGATGTATAGAAACTATATCATCTCATCGCCAAGGCCATTGCCTATAATAATGAGTCAATATTAAGAAAAATGATGCTATGGATTGTAGTAAGAAAACCGACGCGAATCAAATCGAAACTTTTGTCTTAGCGGTTTTTTGTAGTAGACCGTAGACTCTTTAAGCTTGCTACGGATTGCTACGATTACATTAGACAGCTACGCACTAAGTTTGATTTTGTTCTAATCCTTTGATGTGGCTAGAAATTAATAAAATCGTAATTAAATTGAAGAATAAGTTTTTCGAAAGCTGTTTTTGAATATTTGTTTTGCAATTTACAGAGTATTGTAGTTTCTAAACCTCATAACTATGATATAAAATATTACAAGTTTGAACGACAATATCAGCTGGTAAAATAAACACGTAAACTCCATGAAATCGCGACACATTTAACTTACATCCAGATGATAAAATAGATTTATTATATGTTTTAAACACCTTTTCTTTTTGATCCTCTAGTCGGGATAGCTTGACGGACGCTTTTGGTGATTCCAAAGGTGATAACGGCGATTACCGAAAATCTCCTGGACCAGAAGATGACATGCTTTCCGCTGGAGGTCATCAAAGGCCTTCAGGTAAAACCACGAGTTTCCCTCCCACTAAAATCAAGGATTCAATTAACGGGCAGTGTAAAAGCGTCTCACTAAGTCAATGATTATAGTACCCACCACTCTTGTATTTGTGCCTTTCCATTGGGTAGAGTCAATTTAGAAGTCTCTATACTTAACAAAAGCTTTGACAGGAGATCTCAAAAACTACTTTATTATTCTCAAAAGTATAATTTATACAAGTAAAGATGTATATGTTATTCTTTTCTTTCTATAGTGACAGAGTCAGAGAACATGTTGCCCCGTCACTTGTCACCCGAGGTAGCGGCTGCGCTACAAAGCGTTCGTTTCATCGCCCAGCACATTAAGGACGCCGATAAAGATAATGAGGTAAGTTACTACAGTGATGTTACTAATAAATGCAAGTATGACTAATACTTAGTATAATGGACGCAATTGTGACTAATTTTATCACGTTTGTTGTTCTTATAAGATTTTTAATTGACTAATTTTTATATAATTTTGATGTTGATACCCCTAAATACGTTTCATCACCCAATACATTAAGGATGCCGATAAAGATAACGAAGTAAGTTACTACAGTGAAGTTACTAATAAATGCAAGTGTGACTAATACTTGGTATAATGGACGCAATTGTGACTAATTTAATCACGTTTGCTGCTCTTTAAAGCTTTTTAATTGACTAATTTTTATATAATTTTGATGTTGAAAAGCCATTTAAGCAGGAGATGTTACCCCTAAATACGTTTCATCACCCAATACATTAAGGATGCCGATAAAGATAACGAAGTAAGTTACTACAGTGAAGTTACTAATAAATGCAAGTGTGACTAATACTTAGTATAATGGACGCAATTGTGACTAATTTTATCACGTTTGTTGTTCTTATAAGATTTTTAATTGACTAATTTTTATATAATTTTGATGTTGATACCCCTAAATACGTTTCATCACCCAATACATTAAGGATGCCGATAAAGATAACGAAGTAAGTTACTACAGTGAAGTTACTAATAAATGCAAGTGTGACTAATACTTGGTATAATGGACGCAATTGTGACTAATTTAATCACGTTTGCTGCTCTTTAAAGCTTTTTAATTGACTAATTTTTATATAATTTTGATGTTGAAAAGCCATTTAAGCAGGAGATGTTACCCCTAAATACGTTTCATCACCCAATACATTAAGGATGCCGATAAAGATAACGAAGTAAGTTACTACAGTGAAGTTACTAATAAATGCAAGTGTGACTAATACTTGGTATAATGGACGCAATTGTGACTAATTTAATCACGTTTGCTGCTCTTTAAAGCTTTTTAATTATTATATAATTTTGATGTTGAAAAGTTATTTAAACAGAATATGTTACCCCAAAATATTATCAGTGACTTGTTTTTATAATTTTGTGACAGTGGTTGTATCAAAACAATTGTAACTGTAATATTACAAGAAATTCAAACACATTGATCGAAATTTGTCACATTTTACATGTAGGCTTATCAATCATATAAAATACCAACAAAAATATACTTCCTTTATTTATAGGCTCATTTAAATATAGTATAGTCATTACACTCGTCGTAGTGTCTATTCATAATAAATACATGGTCTAAATTATCATAGGAAGGCAATAAAGGAAGAACAAAAAATATTCAAATGATATTCCCAAGATCATTTAATGTTCGTAGCTTTGTGGAATGGGCAAAATGATTGCGGTGAATTTACAAGCAATTATTCTTTCCATGACACCGAGTTCCGCTACTGTAACTGGTGTATAAATTACTATTGCCGTTTTATTATTTTTTGTATACACTTATGTCTATTTGAAAAAAGATAGGCAGGCAAAGGAAACAATTGAAAAGCCCATTTTACTAAAAATATTTTAGTAATAAACCGTTGCCCCAAATATGTGGAAGCACCTCAATAGGCCGTTATAGTGAGCATCGCCATGCTACATTATGTGCATCCGCAAAACATAGCGACTACTACTGTTGTATTCTACTAATGCTTGCAAGGTAGAATCACGGATTTTCTAGTGGTTTAAGTTGTTGCCACGCCGCTTTCGACTGCGCCAAGTGCCGTGGATTCAAATACTATGTGGGACAACCTACTTTGTGTGATTCATTAATTATTATTATGAGGGTGTTCTTTATGCCCGTTTCATGTACGTTTGTAAAGTCCCCCGCGACACAGCACTTATATTCCTAATGTGGGAGTAGTTTTAAAAAAAAATCTATGGCAGGCTGTTAAACAAAAAAGTTAACGAATTACAATGTATCTACCCAAGAATTGGTGATGTTCTGGAATAAGGACATGTGATAAGCAACATGGACGGACGAGCATGCATGCGATTGATAAATGTAGACGAAAAAAGAAAAGAGAAATTACAGGTTTGTAGTAGTAGAGATTAATTATTGTCTCTGCCTACTCCTCTGGACAATAGAAATGAAAATTCTCCATCTCCTTCTATTGAAAAACCCAGTACTGACACTATCGAATTAAGAAAAAGTAATTATCACAATTAGAGTGAGTTAACACTATTGTTTTGAGGAATTATCGGGTTTTTAAATAGGCTATTTACTCATTCATGTGGGCCTTCACCGCCTCTTTTGTGCGGTAATATGATCCACGGCCTTCTTAATAGCGCCCGTATGGTCTAACCGCTTAGCGGCTAGTTCTCTCAGAGAAGGACGCCTATGCGTCCGTCGGCTCGCCAAATACTTCTAGCTCCTAAGAAACCGGACATTTTAATGAATTTTCGTCTGTAACAAAAATGACCTTTAAATACGGTCACATAACAAAGAAGAACGTCGTTTGACGTTGAAGGAATGTCGTAAGGTTGAGATGGAAAAAGAAGTGAAAATAATACCTCTTTTCTTTTGAAACTTTCCTTTTTCTTTTGATACTACGAGGTATAACAGAAAACAAAAGTTTGGGAATTTCCGAACAATACATTACTACAGAAAGCTATTTAGAATGCAAGCTTGCCCTTTTTTAGAACCTTCTTTGAAAATTACGAAATATAATAATATATTAGTGTAACTACGATGGTTTCTTTTTTTAAATTATGTTAATTAGTATTCCTCCTGTGGGAAAACAAAATTTTGCTATAAAGAAACTTATCGTGACCAATACGAAGTTTCAAGAGAAGAATAAAACAAATATGTTCTCAACAAAAATGTACTCTGCAGTAAGTAAACTGAACAAACAGATGAACAATAGTTTTCAAACGTACATTTCTCAATTCTTTTATATTTATTGTAGTGTGCAGTATGTTTGCGAAAGAGTCGGCGGCATGCGAGCCAACAATGTACCGCGGACCAACTTATGAGTATGACACAGGAACTTCACAAACAGGAAGAAATTTAATGTAAACTTCGTGTAAAGTAATAGATATTTTCTGTTGTCATTTAAAATGAAGTATTTAAATTGAAAAAAAAAGTCATAGGTGGAGTAGAGTCTTGTACTCTTATAAACAAGAAAGTGAACCATCTTTACGTTATGACGTGGCCTATATACACTCGGTTCCAAAAATAACGGGTCAGTCACATAAACCCGAATATCTCCCGAACTACGTATGCCATCCTAATGAAACGAAGACTGTTCAATTGAGAATTTAATTATACAGATAAAAAATAAAATAAAACTTAGTTACACCCACAATATTAATCTTAAATTAAAAAAAAACTAAAGTAGTCATATTTTTCTTAAGATTACATTTTTTTTATGATTGTTTTTTTGCTGTTTTTCATCACTGGAGGCTTCATCACGTGGAGGCAATACAAAGTATTAAATGAAGAAAGTGATGAAAAACAGCAAAAAAACAATTATAAAAAAAATGTAATCTTAAGAAAAATATGACTACTTTAGTTTTTTTTTAATTTAAGATTAATATTGTGGGTGTAACTAAGTTTTATTTTATTTTTTATCTGTATAATTAAATTCTCAATTGAACAGTCTTCGTTTCATTAGGATGGCATACGTAGTTCGGGAGATATTCGGGTTTATGTGACTGACCCGTTATTGGTTTATGTGACTGACCCGTTATTTTTGGAACCGGCTATATTTAGTGGTGTCGACCACCACCCACCACCAGATGGTCTATTCCCATGCACAACAAATAATTATGTAATGACTATATTTTGTATCTGCATCCAATTTCGTTCAAAATATTTATGATTTTGAAAATATACAAAATTTATCATTTAGTTTGCCATCATTTAAGCAAAAAAAATGGAATAATACATTATGATGAATAAATTATGAACTTTTGCTCGAAGCACCGTTCGCATCTATGTATGAGGATTAAAGATAGATAGATAGATAGAAAACTCTTTATTTGTACACTGTGTTTCAGATTTACAAAACATAACAGATATGACTTACATAGAATGTACAAAGGGCGGCCTTATTGCTAAAAGCAATCTCTTCCAGGCAACCTTAAAGTATCTTCATGCGAAAAAACAGACGAATGAACAAACAGAGTTATTTGCTAATGTATATGGTACATTCTGTGCAGAAATAAATGCTTTCTAAATAATTTTCTTGGCAAGTGAGCTCTGATGTAACATAATTTAAGATACAAATCAAGGAAACGACTAATAGTAGTTGGAAATAGAAATATTGCTGTGACGAATAAAAAAATAATAGTTTTAAATAACTAAATAAACACGTTTTTAAAGTAAATGGTAGAAAATAATTTAATTGTAACAAAGCGTGGGGCGACGTTATTGAAATATTTTCAGAAAGCACCCCATGCTAAGCGTGTTTGTTTAGTTTTTTAAACTATTTTTTACATTTATTTTTTAGCTTTTTTTTCAAATTAGTGTATTGTTATCGGTCCTCGATATATCTACAAAGTTTGAACGAAATATTGCAGTTTTTAGTGGTTTAAAATCGCACCCAAAGGAGTTGGTTACAAACAAACAAACCTAAAGGTGAAGCTAATATAAAGAGTTTAAAATAGTCATATTTGTTTGCATAAAAGAAACATACTTGAAGTTTGAGAAATTTCTCGACAGAAGCATACAAACTTGTCAAATACAAATATATCCCGGAAAGTATGTTTCACCGCGGCGATTGGATTTTCCCGCTCAATTTATCGGTTTATTCCCTTCGCAGATCATCTCGACTTCTTTCCTTTAGTGAAGCAATCGACAAATCGTCTTTGATCGTTAATTCCAATTTAAATATTCAATAGGCATTGGATGAGGTATTACAATTTTGACGTTCGTTTGTCGAGCACCCTTTAAATCCCCGTTAATGTAATTGTGTCTAAACGGAATTATGGCAGTATAGATTGCTTTACATAATAACCGTTATGAATTTAAAGTACAATAAGTTTTGGATGAGTTACTTAGCATAGCCACACAACTCTGACAAGCAACACACGCACCTCAACACATACCACGGTGGTTTATAAAGTATCACCAAAACAATAATAAGTATTGTTTTTCAACAAAGTTCTGTTTATGTTGTGTCTATAAATATTTTACTAGCAGGTAAATTAACTAGATTAAATATATATGTCATTACACATACTTGGGTTTACACCGGGAAGAATATTCCATTATCGCATGAATTTAGAATACAGTGATTTTAGGTTCAGAATACATACTAAGCTACGCAGAATAAAATCACCGAAAAGGTCAGGAACATTTTAAACAAACCCTAAAGCAAATACATTTGGCCATCACTTTCTAAGTTCAGGAGTGGCATATTAAAAGCAATGATGAAGAGTACATATCCACAAAAAAGACCTGATTTTAAGCATTTGCAGTAGTCAAATTGGTATTACTTCATTCACATAAGCAGATAGATAGAGAGTAAAGTGTTTGTCATGATCAATTAAAATCAATAATAGCACATATTAAAATTGATAAACAGCTCTCATGGTGTACAATGCGTACGGTAGCCACGCTGATTTCAACACGAAAGGGCCGGCTCGACCGAGGCAATACCCTCACACAGAAAACTAACCTCAAATGCCAACATTCATTCTGTCGCCTTTTGTTGGTGAGTATAAGACCTGAGACCACCCAATCGTTCTGCATCAATGGTTGTGGTTTTCGACTTATCTAGCATCATCTTAAGAGTGTTACGTACACTTTCAAAAGATTTTGAAAAATAAAAAAGACCATGAAAACGAAGTACTATATTGCTATTAAAATTAAGTGTTACAAATACTTAATATACAATTATTATCTACCCTTTAAGAAGAGCACAAGAAAATTTCCGATCGCAAAAATATTTATTGAATTGAATTTGTCTCGTCCTTAATTTTCGTCATACATGTCATATAATATCGACGAGAAGCCTTTGTGCTCTACTCTGACGGTTGATTCTATAGATCATTATGTTACCCCACTTGGAATTTTTTAAATCCACTTCAGTACTTACAAAATTGATACCTTTTCTTGCAAGTCTCATTATCGACACTTAAAGAGTCGACGATCTATTCATGAGTCCCGGGGGGCCGATTTGTTCGATAAATTCTTTCCCAGTATTAGGTTTTTATACACTTAATTCCTACTGTGTCTTATGTTACAGAGGTATTAAATCTTTAACTGATGCGTCTTTGGACGGTATAAAAATTTTTTGACAGCAAATTTTGCAGGTGGTGACGGATTAAGAATACAAAGTTTCACCACTCCTATTCATTCCATGGGTGTCGTAAGAGGTGACTAAAGGACCAAAATAAGCTAACATCACTACCAAGAGAAGGAAAACTTGAAACAAAGCCTTTACCAACCCGTCTGGCCAGCGTGGTATAGTAGGCTAAAACGTCCTTTTAAAGGAGAGGCCTATGTCCAGCAGTGGACTGTTAAAGGCTGTTGATGATGGTTTGCAGGTGGAATTGTATACTGTAAAAGATTTTGTATCAAAATTAAGCTTTAAACACCTAAATTTTCCTAGATGAATGTTGACGAAAATGAATGATGATTATTACAATTTCATATAAATAATAAAATAGGATATGTCATGAGTAGACAACACACTGTAGGGATCGGGTTTCCTCTCAGGAGAGAGTTAAGACCATAATATATGTCGCTAAGGTGTGGTGGCCGAGTGCGTGTTTAGGACTGGTAACACACGTTGTGTTTAAACCGCCCGAAGACCACCAACAAGCTTCACGACTGTTATCTCATGACAACAGTCGTGAAGCGAAGTCGAAGTATCACAAAAACTATCATGGTATATCCTAAGGCAACATCACCTAAGGCAACTTGGCTAAGAACCCTTCACGTACATGAGCAGCATGCCAGAGATATAATATTAATGAGCATGACATGTTGTGATGGATTATTTTATATAGAGCTTGAAATTTGATTCACCCACTTTCGAAAGTGTATCCTTACCGATTACTAACCATCTAGGACTTCTAGGTATTACCATCACCTCTAACCTCAACTTTGGCCAACAAATTGAGTCTATGGCACAAACAGCGTCCAAGAAATTATCAATTCAGTTAAAGGTTCGGCGGTACTTCAGCTCTGAACAGCTGCTTAATCTTTAAACTGCTCAAGTTCGATCCTGCATGGAGTACTGCAGTCACCTTTTGGACGGTGCAGCCAAATATCATCTGAAAGCTTTGGTTTCAGCTGACCGAAGAGCCCGTAGGTTAGTTAACAACGAAAAGCTCTCAAATAGCAGACTACACACCCTTGAGCATCGTCGTCGAGTTGACAGCTTATCAGTTTTTTATAGGATACACTTTGGAGAGTGCTCGAAAGCTCTTTTCGAACTGATCGAGCCATCATCATTCCTTTATCGGACTACTACTAGACGCAGGCAAAAGTTTCATCCATACGTTGTTGACATACCCAAAAGTCGAACTAAACGATTTGACAGCTCGTTTTTAGTGAGGGTCTCCAAAATTTGGAACAACCTGTCTGGGTCTATTTTTCCTGATAAGTTGAACTCTGGACTTCTTCTCTGAACTTCAAATAAAAGGAACTAATGTAAACATTTGGGTTTAAACAAGAAAACACTTGGAAAAATTTATATTGTCTTCATGTTTCAGGTAAATGATTAACCCTAATAGATACTTAATCAATTTTATATGCATATGCAAAATGCTTATCAAAATAGAAAATATATTATTGCAATAAATCAAATACAACCTAACATTACAGAATACTAGATTAGAATAAGCACCCTCTACTAGATATTCGAGTAATAATTAGGATGAAATACATTAATAATGAATAGAATTCATTACGTCTAATCTCAAACAACTATTTCTGACAGCTAGAGTTATTGTTGCCACGTAATCACTGAGCAATATTTCAATGTATCTAATATAATTTTCGAGTGGCAAATTGTCTGCACCTACATCAAATAGAAACATCAAACAAACACAAAAAGCAATTAATATTGCTGCCACAGTAACGAACTTACGTAGCTAATAAAAGGGATCTTCATCGTGACCGAATGAATGAATGCTCTCTAGGGACCGGAACGTGCTGAACGAATGAATGTTTTATTACCAGTGTTCCGCAGGTGACTAGATGACGATGACTATATTTTAGGGTTCAATATTACGTTACATTTGTCTTGAATGTTAATGTGACTAAAATGAAGTTGGTTTTTGACTGATTTCAACAAAGTATTCATAACTGAGTTATGTTTTGTATGCTTTCTAAATTAAAATTCAGTTAAATTATTATTGGGTATTTTATTAACAGTCATTCTTATAATCGTTACATTTATTGTTAAATTCTTCTTAAATATGTTAAAAAAATCCGATTACTTTTTATTGAGTAGTTCGTATTTTTTTGGTTAGTTTATAAAAAATATTTTTACTGGTCCTAAAAGACTCTTTTTCGAACTTCCCATAAGTTTCAAAATGTCTATGAACATTATGATAAATTGGACTAACTACAAAATTTTTAAACAACATTTAATGAAATCTTTCTTCCTCTAAATATAATACGATCATATCAAGAAAACCCGTAACAGACGAAGTTTTTCTTTCGATTTCTCTTTCGTTATTTTTTCTCTAATGTGTACAAAAACTCAATACCAGAGTTTCTTGTTTGAAGACTGAATGAGGAGAGTACGTGCCTGGAGTACATTAAATATTTCGGTCATTTGTTTACACACAACGTCATCTAGTCCCAAACTAAGCAGAGCTTGTATTATAGGTACTAGACAACTGATATAAATACATAAACATTCTTTTTTTTGTAAATACATATATAGAAAATACCCAAACTCCGAAACAAATATTTGCGTATCACAAATATTTGGTCCGACCTGGGAATCGAACCCGAGACCTCTAGCACAGCAGTCGCATGTGCTACCACTTGAGTTAATTGGATCAAAAAAAGTATGAATTTAGTTGAAGCAAAATTTTTACATTTTAATCGATCTATTGTTTTTTTTTTTTACAATCCTTACTAATCCTACTAACGTTAAAGTTTGTGAGTATGTATATTTGTTGCTCTTTCACTCAAAACTACTAAACGGATTTCGATGAAACTTCACAATAATATAGTTTACATATCAGAATAACACATAGGCTACTATTTACCCGCAATAAAAGACTAAATCGCGGGCGGAGCTGCGGACAAAAGCTAGTATAATTATAAAGACCATAGGCTACTTTATATGGTGAAAACCGACATACACGGGCGAAATAATAATAAACAGTTAAAAATTACTCTTGAAGTTATCATTGCAGTGATGAACTAGCGGCTCGCCCCGGCTGTGCACGGGTAGATTTAGACATTTAAAAACATTTTAAACTTGACAAATTATATACTAAAACCTTATGAAAACAGCATGAAATTCAATGAAATAGTTTTTAATTACAAGCAGAGGACTTAGTTTCATAATATGTAGTGATTTTGTCAAGCTCTAATTGGGGCAAAAAGTCTGCAGTAGTTTAATTCTTGTAGAGACCCTGACGACTATGGATTGATATATACTTAAGTTAATTCGTCGACGTCACCTCAATACAACTTAATTAGCAGCGCTTTGAGAATTCCAATGACGGTTATGTGAGACAGCGCAATGAAAAACAGGAAAGTGCTGCCTTAGATCTTCCTGTTTGATTTCCATGGAGCATGAAAGGAATATATTAAATTAGGCCCGGGAAAAAAATCTTTATTTAGTTATACCAAAAAAGTTATTGAAATATTTTTAACTGAAAATATTTTAAAGAAATTTAGAATGAAAATTAGTTTATTGGGTAAAAAATTATAAATGTACAATCCCAAAACTTTTTGTAAGAAATACTCTAAAACTTTGGCAGTTATCACAATTATGATATGTGGACCTAAAATAAGTGATATTACTGACTTTACCAGTATATTTGATTCGGTTGGTTCAAGAACTATGACAAAATAGTTATATTTATAAACTTAATTTACTTTTATAGCTACTAAACAGATTTTTTAGTGGTTGACAATGAATTTCAATAAGGTCATAAAATAGCAAAGGAGCTGAGAGATGAAGAAGAGTTTCTAGAATTCATCGTAGATAATTCATTCGTATGGTACATTAAATATATGTTGTCTTGAAACACAATTACTACCGTCAAACTCAGCGTTTACTAATGTAGACTTGTCAACAGAATGACCTGAGCAATAGGGACTAAACGTAATTACGTTTCATTACACGTTAGAATAGTTAGTAGGGTAGAAGAAATCAGCACATTTAAATTGCTATTGATCGTTTTTTTCCCTGAAGAGCAGTTCTTCTCATCGAATAGCTTTGCCACTCAGAATAGGTACTTCGAAACCGAGTTGAATTTTAAACGGTTCGGAAAAATTTATTACTATGTGCCAATGCAGTAGTTGAAATTCTGAACTAAATGTACACATTTTTGTGATCGCTTTTACTTGTTTACTTTTTGTCATTTTTTTGAATACAAGTCGGTTAATAGAATTAAAAATAATAAATATTTTACTTATTTCGAAAGTTTTAACCCGTTCTAAATCTCAGTATAGATAAAAACAATTTTTAGGAGTCGTAAAAGTCTAAAAATAATTAAACTTCACAGTCATATTTGATTATGTCACGATACAGTACAAAAATAGCTTAAAACCTTACCTTACAAGAATAAAAATGTTCGGATCACTTCAATCATCATTTCTACGCTGTAGCTACATATGAATTCCAGTATATTTGGTTTTGTATCTCGTCGATTGTCTACTGGAGAGGAACTTTATTCGACCCAATTTAGAAGCCGGCAACTGCTTATGGGTGCGTAAGGATACGTATCGAAATATATATTTTTGTATTGTTTCGTATTTGCCTCTGTGAATTGACATCGATTGGTTACCAATTGATAAGTCACATAAAAAGTTAGGTTTCACAATGAAGCAAAAATGTCGATGAGTATCTATAGCTATTGAAGATACATTAACTAATGTACTTTCAATAGCTATTGATATCCATAAATATTTATGAATCTCGTTTTTAGGGTTCCGTAGCCAAATGGCAAAAAACGGAACCCTTATAGATTCGTCAAGTCTGTCTGTCTGTCTGTCTGTCTGTCTGTCTGTCCGTCCGTATGTCACAGCCAATTATTTCCGAAACTATAAGAGCTATACTGTTGAAATTTGGTCAGTCGATGTATTCTGTGAACCGCATTAAGATTTTTACATAAAAATAGAAAAAAAACAATACATTTTGGGGGTCCCCATACTTGGAACTGAAACTCAAAAATTTTTTTTTCATCAAACCTATACGTGTGAGGTATCTATGGATAGGTGTTCAAAAATGATGTTGAGGTTTCTAAAATCATTTTTTTCTAAACTGAATAGTTTGCGCGAGAGACACTTCCAAAGTGTAAAAATGTGTGTCCCCCCCCCTCTAACTTCTAAAATAAGAGAGTGATAAAACTAAAAAAAAAATATGTTGTACATAACTATGCAAACTACCAACGAAAATTGGTTTGAACGAGATCTAGTGAGTAGTTTTTTTTTAATACGTCATAAATCGTAACACGCAATTTACCTTTCATCCAATCAATACACTAGTATAAAAACATTGATGAAAGTTACAACGAACTACAAGAACTTTTATATGATGTTACTTGCTGATACGGAACCCTTCATGGGCGAGTCCGACTCGCACTTGGCCGCTTTTTTGATAAGCGAACACTAAAATTTTATACCTGACACTGACAGCTACCGGCATTGCAGATCGACTGACGTGTAACAGTCACTTGTTGCTTAATTGAATCTATCGAGTAATTTTCAACTCAACGTACGAGCTTTTGGCATTTGATTTCATAATAATTTTAACAAAAAGGAACCGACTTCAATGAAAAACTGTTCCGAGTACCCAAATCGCGACATTGTGCCTATGATATTTGAGGAGTTCCCTCGATTTCCTCGGGATCCCATCATCAGATCTCGATATGGTGACAATGGGACCATCTGTAAGCTACGCCCATTCTAATGCAAAAATAATTTTTGAAATCGGTTCATAAACGACGAAATTATCGCTGAACATACATGAAAAAAAAAAAGATTCCGACGAATTGAGAACCTCCTCCTTATTTTTATTATTTCTCATTAACTAGTTTTTTTTAATCTCAACGGATAGGTAAAATATTTATTGTTCGATTTTTTTTGTTACAATTTCTTTTTATAGATTTGAGGGTTCCACAGTGACACGACTCTGCTTGCTGGAAAGCATGAGCAGAAAGAAAAAGTGATAGTCACCATCCTCATTGTGAGTGTAGGCAATGCAGCATGGTGACTCACACCATGGCGGCCTGGTCAGAAAATTCTGCATCATTCTCCCGACCTCCTAAGGTCGGTTGAATGATGCAGGGCCTCCGGTCTCACACTCACCAACGAAATACGACAGTAAGAATACTGTCATTATTAGGATGGTCTTCTGTGTGAGGGTAGTACTGCCCCGGTCGAGCCGGCCCATTCGTGCTGAAATCAGCGTGGCTCGACCACAGTGGAATACACACAATTCAGCATGGTGACCCACAGTACAGCGAGATGCTTATGCATCATTGGGCCTAGGGTCTCGCACTTATCAATGAAACACAACAGTATGAATGCCTGTTATTTTTAGGTTGGTTTTCTATTTTTTAACCGACTTCAAAAAAAAGGAGGAGGTTTTTTTTTTTTTATATGTATGTTCAGCGATAATTTCGTCGTTTATCAACCGATTTCAAAAATTCTTTTTGCATTGGAATGAGCGTAGCGTACAGGTGGTCCCATTGTCACCATATCGGGATCTGATGATGGGATCCCAAGGAAATCAAGGGAACTCCTAAAATATCATAGGCACAATGTCGCGATTTGGGTACTCGGAATAGTTTTTCATTGAAGTCAGTTCCTTTTTGTTAAAATTATAACAAGTACAATTAATATTACAATGTGCGTGACATTTAAAGGGATTTTATTTCTGATTCTATTTGGCAATATCAAGTTAACACACCCACATTTTTCATATTCCGTTACTGTTTTGTCTTTCATTAGCGGTGTTCTTCTCAATATACAGTTGTAAGTTTTGTTCTTTTTAATTGTTAATACGTTTCTATATGTTGTTTGATATTGCATTGCTCTTCACAGTTTAACGATGTTGTATAATTTGTAACCTACGCTCTATTCGAATACAACAAATTATCTAAAACCGACCATTTAGTAGTGGATAATACAGATAGTTGAGATGTTTTTAGGTTTAAAAAACTAACTTTAAATATACTCACAAGTTTTGTCATGTTTATTTTAATAAAGAAAATAATATAACGCTCAAATACAACGTTCAAAATATTTATGATCTTAATCTACTTACTATTCGTAAGTAGATTAAACTATAAATCGTAATAGATCAGTAAAACCGTAGTACATGAGTAAATGAGTAAGCTCCTCGACTATTGCCAAGAGCGTCTATCGCTAAACATTATTGTTATTCTGAACACGTCTTTACGTCTCTCAGATAACCGCACTTCATTTTTGAAACGACGATATAAATAGCACCCGGAGGCCGAATAAATTTTAAAAAGCATCTCCCGGATTACTCCGGCGATCCATTTTTGTTCGAGGATTAATATCACATTTCTTTTTATTCTTGTAAATAGAAATTCTTTTTGTTATTGATATTACTTTTTTATTTGGCTCTTGGACTCAGGGGATGGACACAATGTAATTCCAGTCTGTGAGCGACTTAAATTTTTGTTTGATCTGTGCAATTCCATTTGGATGCAATATTAGAATCTAGGTTAGATATCTCAGTTACATTTTCGGAATTGAATTCGTAATCGAATTTTTAGTTTAGGACTGGTTGATGTGATTTAGTCAACTTAGAAAGCTTTTGTTACTTAATAAACGAAACAATTTTTGTATTTTAAAATTTTATATGATTTTAAACATTATTTAAAAAGTGGTAAATGTCAATATTATAAATGCAAAAGTAACTCTGTCTGTCGCACTTTTACGCCAAAACTACGGAACCGATTTGGATGAATTTCGGCATAGAGACCTTGGAGAAGGGCATATGCTACTTTTTGTCATGATAACCGACATATGTACACGAGGATGGAACCGATGAGCAAGTATGGAGGAACGGGAATCGTGCTCCTCCAACACAAAGGTAGGATCCTCCGACCAGGCGAGGTGATCGTGTCTGGCGGGATACTGCCCAACAGCTGATGTTGGGATGTTGTATATATGCTAATCGGCGCGAGAATGTCTCTTTCGCGATTCAGGATTAGTAGTTACTTCGTATAGTTCATGCCGTGTTTTTCTTCGTAGTTCAGTGTTTTTTCGCTAGATGGCGCTGTCGTATGTTTTCGTTGCGCTGTATGTGGAAGTCGCCACAAAAGCTAGTTTTCTATACTTTCCAAGAAACTATCGTTCTTTTTTTTCAAATACTGTTGACGTATTTCTATTCAACATTTTTGTCTCTGCCTGGTTTTTAACCTGACAGCCGTGACTAATATGTGTGAAATTATTTTAATTATCTTTTACTTTAGGCCAAAACCAACTTACTAATGACAGGTCTATGTCGAGTAATCTGTTAAATTTTATCAATGATGATCAGTTACATTGGAGACCTATATTTCGATACTTTTGGACTGATATCATAAAAAATAGTGTTCGGCTATTCAGGTCACCAGAGGTCCATTCCATCTGCCCATATCTCCAGGGGAAGTTACACTCTAACGTCGCGTCTTTTGTTATGAATGGTGATGTGAGATCGATTGATAGAAGAATTGATTTCTCGAGTCAACAAAATCGATTTAAAAATCGATATGTAGCACTGAAGAGTCCAATTTTACATTAGAAAATCGATATTCGATTATTTCTGTTCAGATGAAAACTTTTTCTTTCGTTCATTAACAATTAAAGTCAAATAAATCAACGTAATAAAAGTATTGATGGAATCTTATTACTTTTAGTTAACCCTAAACCTCTCAATAAGGAATAAAATCCGCTATATTCCCAAAGACACTCGAATTTTTGCTGAGGCATCAAATATTTCATTATTGACTCTTGTCACAATCTTTTTCTATTGACCTAATAACTTGGAAAGGCGTCTGTCAAACAGGATTTGGGGCCATATTTATTCTGAAATGTTGATGAGTCAAGGAATCTTTTTATAATATACGATACGATCCGAACTTACGACGTTAATATGTATCTTAATGTTAGAAGAATGAACTGTACTACATTTCGTAAAAAAAAAGAAAAAATCACTATAACTACAAATATCTTATATATACTAAATACTGTTGATGTTATTTTTAGTTTATATTTTTATGAAGCGTAAAAATAAGGAATAAAAGAGTAGTTTTGTAATAACTTGTAAAAATCGTCAATACTTTACATGTGTTTAAACAAAGAACGGACATATCAATATTAAGTCTTATTGCTTAGGCTTGCTTATTCACAAGTTTTAGCATGCAAAGCGCTTAGCTAATAATTTATTATGTATTTCATTCTATGTACTTGTATGTGGTATATATATGTCATTTAGAAATTGTTCACATGATCAAACTCCCGTAATTTCTGTTTAAAAAAAGACAGTGATTTTTGTATTAGTCGTGTCGGAAACGTGTCGTTTGTAAATTAGACTTCGATGAGCCCAAGGCGTAAAAATGGTCTATTCACTTTGTTTGCCATCTGGACCCTATATTAATAGTAGCCGCCCTTATCTTAACGGAACGGACAGGGCCTGAATTCGAAATAAGATGAAATATGTTACGCCAAAATGTTTGTGAGGGTTTTTTCAGGATTTGTGTTGAAATGTTGAATGTTTTTGGATTGTGTTTATTGTATGTTTCATGAACTTATATATATTTTTTACTGCGATAGATCTCCACAGAGATAAGAAATAAAATTTTGATACATTTGAATATTAAAACACCAAAAGAAATGATATTCTCATGAGGTGGATAAGAAAATTAGATCCTTGTTTCGAAGTTGTAAAAAATGTATTTGTTGGAAGGTTAAAATTTTCGCTTCACAAGTTTCGTTTTGGAAGTTCAACTATGAAGCGTTTGTTGAATCAGCAAATGAAGATGGTGCTCAACTAGTTCAGTTGGCACGCGACGAAGCACGAGAATGAAATTAGGTTAGGATGATCTGATACTTTACACGTTTAAGACAAATATACTGCTATCTTTGTTCATGCATTTGCTGCTTTGTTCTTGGCAGCGATGGTGATGTTGATAATAATAATTAGGTTGTACAATTCAAGGACCAAATTTTGGTAAGATAGTCAAAAGTGAGAAAAATAACAGCTTTTCATTAAATGCATATGAAAGATTATAGGTACGGTAATTAGTCACACAGATAGCTGATGAAATAAGGAGTAACTTAAACTATTTTTATGTCCGTTTGGTGACGGATTAAGAATACAAAGTGTCACCACCCCTATTCCTTCCATGGGTATCGTAAGAGGCGAAAAGGAACAAAATAAGCAGTTAACATCACTGCCAAGAGAAAGAAAACTTGAAACAAGCCCTTACCAACCCGTCTGGCCCGCGTGGTATAGTAGGCAGAAACCTCCTTTCAAAGGAGAGGCCTATGACCAGCAGTGGACTGTTAAACGCTGTTGATGATGATGCTCCGCTACATTACTCGCGATGGAAACAATAACCTCGATTGACTTAGCTGGTGTATACATAGATTGAAACGCATAGCGTTTGTATATTAATAAAATTTATTGAGATAAATCCAATGAGATTTTCTTAGATATCCTAGCTCAGCTGCACTACTGCATGTATTCTTTAAAAGCTTAGACATCCCACGAGGCCTCTATATTGATGTAAACACGGAACGTATCCTGAAATCCTCCGATCCTCTGCGGGAGGATTTTCAACCGTTACGGGTGCATATACAAGGAGAGTTTATTTTTGTACGTGAGTTTCTTGCACGAGATAAGCAAGCTATGTACCTAATACACAGAAAAATGTTATTTTGAATTTGAATTTTATGATCCAGTCTAGGGGGTGATTTGTTAGGTTACATTGTGGAAAACATTTTTATGTTATATTGGTCAAGGGTAGACTAGGAATAAGGTATTAAGTCCGCCTTTGTACAGTAAGTTTTAAATAAATAAAATAGTATGTTTATTCTTTCTCTTACAATTTGCACTATGTACCTAAATAATTTACATGCACAATAAAGTTATGATATTGATGGGCAAATTGAGAGTAATTGTATCGCTATACAACAAAAACTATGTATAAAAATCGCGAAAGTCTAAAAACTAACTGCATTCGTATTTTCTAGTTTTTTTTTTTAACTTCAGCCATCCTTATTGGGTTTCTGCTAATATATATCACATCAATTTACATTGCAAGTATCTGTTATACTTTTTATAAATTCTTCTGTTTATAATTCTTCTAAAGTCCTTTTAAGAAGATATCTCCAAATATAATTATTTCTGATAGACTCACTCAATAAAATGTAGGTACTGTTGTTTGTATTGTCTTAACGGTTTATTTGGCATTAGTATGTTATGCAAATATCCTGTTAAGCTATGGGACTAACATGGACTTTGCTAGGACAGGGAACAATAATATTCATAGTTAAACATTAGTTGGCTAATTTGACGTAGGTAATTGTGTACACAGAGTACTGTGTCCATTGGCTAATTAAATTGCTATGCGCATGCTGCTAATGTTGACGTGCATGTAATTAGAATTTGTGTTGTGGTCTAAACACGGGGAATTAACAATTGCACTAAATTTTGCAACAAATGCCATAGAATCACAACTCCTAATATGAATTTAGTGATCTGCATGTAGTTCAGAGTTATTTGAAATTTCACGAACACGGGATACACAAACATACATACACTACTAAATTTATCACCTTTCTTTTTGGCTCAGCCATAGTCGGGTTAATGTAAGGAAAAATAGAATGGTATTTTTTCATTTCAATTTTCAAGAAAAGTATTGCTTTCGGTAGACTTTTTGCACCCCGGCTTTGCACATTTAAAACTTTTCAAATTTAATATTATACTAAAACCTTCAATCGATCAATCTATCCATTACTTAAAACAGTTTGAAAATAGGTGCAGCAGTTTTAAGTTTATCGCGAACAGACCGATAGACAAACGCGGCGGAGGTTATTTTATAACATGTAGTGATAGTATTACCATAGACGAAAGATATTTTGTCGATAGTATCACTATGGACGAGTATTATCTTCATGAAACATCCAACACAAGTTATATTACTAAAATTTACTACAATTTTGAGTTTTTATATCTACTCTCTTTACTGTCATAAATTTCCTACTATTAACCTGTAATAACTGTAATATTAACATGTCCACAAACCTCATAATCATACCGTATCGTAGTCGCATTGCGGTTTAATATGTAACGGCTGTACAAAACTAGATAAAAGCTTTTACTATCATCATCAAAAACTTACTATAAACATCCATTTTGATACCAAATGCCGTATTAGGGATTAGAGCACTATCACATGAACCAACAAAATTGCTGGGAGTGCACGATACTCTTGGGAATCAACCTTCCACAGTGCGTTGCCGTATTTCAGTGTGAATATTACACAGACGAGACATAACTCATACACATTTCTTACAATAAGAAAGGTACCTTCAAAGATATATTTTTGATTAATTCATTGGTTATGTGCATGTGGGTTCTGCGGGGAGGGTTTCTATGCACGAACTAGTCATAATATTATTATAAAGGGTTAGTTAAAGTTGTAGAGGTTGGATTTAGAAAATAGATTTGTTATTTTTCTTTTTATTTGATAACCTGCCAAGTTGACTCTACTCTGCCAGATGGAAAACATGAGTAAAATCCAGGTGGCCACCACACTCTGCGAATGCACATATGCAACTCACACTATGGCGGCCTTATGAGATGCTTTTTCACGCCCCTCTTATTAATTATTATTATTGTTATTAAAGAAATATATAGTTACTCCGTCACTGCGTCGATTCCACCGTTTTCTACGAGGTTTGTTTATCAATAAACATCATCATCAGCCCATCGTAGTCTACTGTTGAACAGTTTTCAGTTGCACGCCACATGGTTTGGTGTTCAACTTATCGCATCTAGCTTTTGCTAGTCTTGTGTTTGTGCATGTTTTATACGAATATGACATATATGATCAACGGGAATTATAATAAATATTTCGGACATCTGACAAACAACATCATCTAGTACCAAACTAAGCAGACTGTGTTGTACTCTGGGTACTAGACAATTGACATATATCCATACTAATATTATAAATGCGAAAGTAACTCTGTCTGTCTGTCTGTCTGTTACGCTTTCACGCCTAAACCACTGAACCGATTTTGATGAAATTCGGTATGAAGATAGAACTGAACTTGGGAAAGGACATAGGCTACTTTTTACTGCAATAATCGAGATACAAAGGCCAAAGCTAGGTGATTATAAAAATACATAAATCGTACGTATCAAAATCTATCACTGTTTATCTCCTGTCAAAACTTCACAGGTTGCTAGGCATAACACAATTGCATGGCAACCATAATGATAGTTTGACAATGACATATAGACCAGTAGTCCAGGGTAGATAATTTTTGAAAACAAATAAAATTATAGTAGAATGAAACCTATTGGAAAAGGAGGAAAATATTATAAAAATGAAAGGAAAAATAATTTACGGGGGATCTGAGGTCGGGAAGGGGTAGGCGTGAAAAAGCATCTCACTAAGCTGCCATAGTGTGGGCCGCCATACATTATTGTCTGCATTCGCAGCAAGTGTAGTAGCCCCGACTCTTGGATTCTGCTTATGCTTTCCATCAGGCAGGGCAGAGTCACTTTGGATGGCTAAATATATAAAACAAAGGGTAAAGAACGGTTATCTCGATTTCCGGCAAAACTACAAGTCCTATGGAAAAAAGTTAAATAGCAAAGTTGTAGGTAATCAAAAGATCTACAATTTTTAGGGTTCCGAAGTTTATGACTTCGAACCCTTATCGATTCGTCATGTCCGTCTGTCCGTCCGTCCTCCTTACCGTCCAATCAGTAAGTGCTAGAAAGATGAAACTTTGCATGAATATGTATTGTAATTACGTCGACAGAGCGTTACAATAAAATTATGAAAAATATTTTTATTTAGGGTACCTCCGTACGTAAAGTGGGGATGTTTTTTTCTCGCAGCTACCCCTTCATCTAGGGTATCATTATAAAGGTCTTTTAAAAACATTAAAAGGTTGTTAAGACGATCTTTAAACCCATTTTTTGATTTAGGTATCCGTTTGCGAGAAATTCCACTTTAAAGGCCACTTTTTTTGTAAAAACAGGGCCCCCCCCCCTCTAAAAGCTAAACGGCCGGCTCAGAAAATCTGGAAAAATTCGTGATAGTGGTCCATATAATAACTTGAAATGAAAACTATAACGAATTAGATGACTTTGTTAGTTCAGGAGTTATAGAGGCTTAACTTCTACAATGTGCTTACTTGGAAAAGTCATACAAAATTAACGCATTAATACGTAAACATAACAATTATCCATTGGATACAATTTCTAATCCACGTACCATTATGGGTGACTGAGGAACCCTTTCCTGTGCGTGGCCTTACACGCACTTGGCCGATTTTTTATTCACACTTTTTTTCACTTAACCTCAAATTATATGTGAAAAATTCAAAAAACTAAGTTTTTGGTTTTTTATTTTTATCTTTTACAAATAAAATTATTTTTAAACGAAATTTAGTGAAAACTTACCTTTTATGTCTCGAATACACTGTAATTTATTTGATTTGAAATATTTATTTTTTCACCCGATTTTGACTTAATACTGAAAATTAACCCGTCAAAATATCTACTTTTTTCAAAAAATTTGGGTGTTTTCTGTTTGATGAAATCTCTACTTTTCGATGGTGTAATCCCTACTAATATTATAAATGCGAAAGTAACTCTGCCTGTCTGTCTGTCTGTTACGCTTTCACGCGTAAACCACTGAACCGATTGAAAATAAAGGTAGAAAGAAGGGTTTCAAATAGGGGACGAAAGTTTGTGTCTAAGTTCCATAATATTAAACATAAAATTATGTAAGATTGTTTAATCTACCCTTACCGTGTCGCGCGATATATACGAATTCCACGCGGGCGAAGCCGCGGGTGGAAAGCTAGTGTACATATATTTTTGTAAATACATAGAAAACGGCCAAATTGAAACAAATATTTTCAGATCATACAAACATTTGGTCCGACCCGGGAATCGAACCCGAGACCTCTTGATCAGCAGCTGATTGCGTTAACTACTAGACCAACAAGGCAATCAAAAGTCTAATGTTTGAAAATTTGTACAGATTACTACTGAATCTTTTTGGAAAACATTTCAACGTTAAATTTAAATAAAGGTTGTCGTCTCTAAAGAATTAAATAAGCTTATCTTGTTACATTTTTATAAATATTTTAAAAATATTAAATATTCGTGTTACGATTTCTCTTCACTCTCTGTATAAGTTATGAGTTGACTTTAGGAATATAAATCAAAACATGAGCCGGGTATGATATCTTAACTTTTTTTTTGATTAAAGCCACTTTTGAAGTAGACTGTTAGTGACAGGTCCGTGTAATCTGAACACTGTTCAAAATCGTATGCCAACAACCAGTCCTACCGACGACGTTATCAATGCGGACGACGGAATACTTGCGAGTTTCCAGTGAAAATTTTTGTTTAAAATAAATAGCGTCCAGACGGGCACTCGGGGCGCTCATATATAACCAGTACTCATTATCATACCACGTGTGATTTACTAGCTGCTTGAAAAGCACTTTCTGTGTACTGTGTAATTTTAGACTGTGGTTATGTACTGGTGAATTCCATGTAGATTACGTGGCTTATAAATATGCCATATGTACTTGAAAAATTGAGCGATTATATGTTATATTTTTTGTCGATAGAATGGGACATTGATACTGCTATAAAACTAGGGTTTTTTATACAGATATCGTTACTATGAAGTTTGATCACGGTGTCAGATATTAATTTTGATGTACTAGTCTATCCGTGAATGTGTGGGTGGGAAATCGGTGCTTACCTTGTAAAAACGTAACAGACAAACACAGAGTTGCTTTCAAATATATAATGTTGATATAGATTATGCAGGCACCACACTTCGTTATGCGCTATTCGTTATGTGTCTGCGCCGTATTCGCCCAAATATTAGTTATGCGCGCAAACCTCAAACATGCCATGAACACTTCGAACTGTTATGTCAAATAAGCATCAAATAAGGCAAATATGTGTGTTGTAGAGATGTGTCATTGTCATTTTTATGGTGAACGAAATGAATATACTCTCCACACTTCGCCGTATGCGCGCGAATAACCTGCATAACGAATAGCGCATAGCGAAGTGTGGTGCCTGCTTTACATGAAAAACACTGCCTCGTACATCTAGTGGTTAGCGTAATAACTTCAACTGTCGTATAGGCTAATCACTAGTCCAGCGAGGCATTTTGAAAAATTATTTTATGAAGACTGTATTTCCCCTCACGCCGGCACGCACATATCCATGCATATCAAAATACCTACTCATTAAAACAATCATCAAATTAATCATTATTTTGAATTTAAATAACTCTTTTAGTGAAAATATACCAACCGGACCGTGTAATATTGAAAAAGATTACCTTCATAATAAGCTTTGAGTACTTCTTTGTAAAATGCAAAGTGCTTATCTCAAACGTGTCGTATTGTATACATAATCGCTCTGGAACGGTTAATCTCAAAAGGGAAATTGTCCCTTGATACGCTTCCCCTCATTCAGAACTCAAGAGGCCTGTTACGACAGGAAATAATGAAAAAAGTACGGTTACCCTGTTTACATGATACTACATCTGAAGGCTTGCGGTCTATAAATTACTTGCATTACTACAATTGAAACGAATAAATGAAAAAAAATGGTAATCATTTTCTGCAAATCTGAACTAAAACAACAACCCGATTCAATGCTCTTCCTGTTATTGTTTCATCACCAGCATCTTCTAGTCAATTGCTAGGCATACCTTATACGTAACAGACAAACACAGAGTTACATTCAAATATATAATGTTGATATAGCTCACATGACAAAAACTGCCTCGTTGGTCTAGTGGTTAGCGTATGCGACTGCTAATGACCTCTTCATTACCATCTCGGGTTCAAATCCCGGGTCGGACCAAAAAAGTATTGATGGCTTTTTCTTACAGGAAATTTTTAATAAGAGCCCGGAGTCTGGAAGTTTGGCGGTGATTCATGCCCGTGCCTCGGTGAGCACGTTAGCCGTCGATCCCGGTTATCATGAACATCTATGGCAATCGTTATAGGGAAGTCAGTGCCCCCAAACATCATTATTATCAATCAACAACCCATAATGTCTCACTGCTAGGCTCGGGTCTCCTCTCAAGAGAGGGTTAAGGCTATACGTCCCCACGCTAGGAGAGTGCGGGTTGGGGACTGGTAAGACATGTTGTTGATACATTACCTGTCTATACTTGTGCCTGGATGTTATAAAGCGCCCGAAGTCCTCCAACTAAGCTTAACGACTGTTAATCTTTTAATAACAACCGGGATCAACTGCTTAACGTGATCCCCAAATCACGGGAACGTACGTAATATATTATTACACAAATGGTTACCCATCTAGGTACTGACCGTGCCGTCGTAGTTTACTCTCGATGATTGTTTCCAGTCGCCTAAGGCTACTTGGCTACAATACAAATAATAATACAAAAGACGTTCTCTACTGGACATAGACTTTACCCAAAGTTAATAACCGGTCCTGTGCTTCCTGCATCTAATGACTTTCCGCGACTTTTACTATGTTGTCAGACCATCTTGTGGGAAGCATACTAACAATAATGTCTTTCGATTGAGAGCACACATACATAGCATCGTCCGTGTGGTGACGCCGTCCGTGTGGTGACGGATTAAGAATACAAAGTCTCACCCCTATTCATTCCATGAGTGTCGTGAGAGGCGACTAAAGGAACAAAATAAGCAGCTAACATTACAGCCAAGAGAAGGAAAACTTGAAACAAACCCTTTACCAACCCATCTAGCCAGCGTGGTATAGTAGGCCAAAACCTCCTTTCAAAGGAGAGGCCTATGTCCAGCAGTGGACTGGGCTGTTGATGATGATTGATGATACATAGCATTCTATGAAATGACTTTAATTTTCCATTCGAGGTAGCAATATTTCTTTCATGTCGATATAACATTAAAGACACGATAAGAATTCGTGAAGTATTTAATAAATAAAACTTCGGTGTACATCTTGGAACGAACATGTACGCTCGGGCGGAAATCGTTTTTAAACGGATGTTCGTGAAGTTGAATAACCAATTATTTATAACGTTATTTTTTTAACGTTTTATTTCGTTTTATTATATATAAAAAATATGTTTCTGTTATAATCAACATAACATATACCTGATAAATTTAAATACCTATTGACCTCACTTAACAATGACTTTAGAAATCATAATTTGGTAGTAAGATGTAAATATTTGGCTCTAATCAAATTATTTAAGAACTAGCTGCGCCCCGCGGTGTTACCCGCGTATATCATTATGGTTGCTATGCAAGTGTGTTATGCATAGCAACCTGTGAAGTTTTGATAGGAGATAAACAGTGATACATTTTGACATCTACGATTTATGCATTTTTATAATCACCTAGTTCTCGATTAATGCAGTAAAAAGTAGCCTATGTGTTATTCTGATATATAAGCTATATTACTGTAAAGTTTAAACCAAATCCGTTTAGTAATTTTTGCGTGAAAAAGGAACAAACATACATACACATATACATACACACAAACTTTCGCGTTTATAATATTAGTAGGATTAATATTGTGCTAATATTTAATTAAGTGCTTAAAAAAAACACTAAAACTTTTATATTTATAACGGAATAAAAGCTAATTTAAATTTGTTTTTTTATTTTAATTTCTCTTGTCTACAGGTAGTAGAAGACTGGAAGTTCATGTCCATGGTATTGGACCGCTTCTTTCTGTGGCTCTTCACCATCGCCTGCTTCGTCGGAACCTTCGGTATCATCTTCCAATCACCTTCCCTCTACGATACAAGAGTACCAGTCGACCAGCAAATCTCTTCCATCCCAATGAAGAAAAACAATTTCTTCTACCCCAAAGATATTGAAACGATTGGAATTATTAGTTAAATATCTAAGTTGTGTATGAAGTTATTGATATTTTACTTTATTAGAAATGAAAATACGCATTCGAACTCCTCGCTCCATCAACGTGCACTAAAAATAGTGATATACGGAATTGACTAATGCTCAAAACATCTCCCTGATGGTATATTAATAACTTTCCATCTTTCATTGATCAAGACGGATTAATTTAACATAATATAATACAGAATAATTTAAGTGATATTGAATAGCAATTTATTTACTGGTATTGAAAAGCACGTTGAAAAATGTTATTATCATCATCATCAACAGCCTTTAACAGTCCATTGCTGGACATATGCCTCTCCTTAGAAAGGAGGTTTTGGCCTACTATACCACGCTGGCCAGACGGCTTGGTATAGAGTTGGTTTCAAGTTTTCCTTCTCTTGGCAGTGATGTTAGCTGCTTATTTTGTTCCTTTAGTCGAATCTTACGACACCCATGGAATGAATAGGGGTGGTGACACTTTGTATTCTTAATCCGTCACCACAGGGAAAAATTTTTTTGTTCTTGTGGTGACGGATTAAGAATGTTATTATATTCTATGTTGATTGGAATCATTTATCCAATATTCAAACGTTTAGTACATATGCGTAATGTATTTAACATTTACGCTAAAAACCTAACTTACAGTTTAAATGAACATATCTTTGATAAATCTTTTCTTTTTTTTATTATTTAGTCTTGCGTTTTTTTTGGTGTAAATCAAATATTTGTGCGAATAAAGTTTGAAAGAAAAATTCAAATCTTATTTTTTTCTAAGATGTATAAAAACTAAACAAGCTCGCTTGCGCACATCGCTCATTTAAGTAATCTGTTAGCTGATAAATATCCTGGTTAAAAATAAACTATTGTTGGTATGTATAACGATGTTTGTATAATTTTGAAAAAGCAAATAATTTGTAAGAACCCACTACAAATGATAAACTTTTAAATAAATAATAAATGTTAATCTAAATAAGATTTATTTAATATTAGAATAAGTGTCTGATAAACATTGAATTAAACAATTTTAATGTAACGGCTGTGAATAAGTTTTAAATTTTCTAAATTATTGAGTTTAATTATTATAATAAATAATGTGTGCGATGTAATATAATTATTGCACATCGATAAATATTACTGTTAACAGAGCCTAAGAATAAATAAATACTTGCTATTAAAACTGTAGTGTATTTTTATTTAATTATTCCGTGTCGAACTGTTATCGGATTTTTCTTACAAGAAATTCTTAATAGAACAGGTTTCTTTTGGATGGGCGTGTACCATCTTCGTCTTCATCTACACTTTCCATCAGGTGAGATGGAAGACAAACGCCTATTCCGTTACAACAATAAAAAAAAAAACACCTCTAGTATGAAAAATGGCGGTGTTTCGTGCCTGATAGAGCACGTTAATCCGTCGGTCCCGGTTGTCATGAACATCTATGGCAATCATTATTGGGAAGTGCTCTCAAATAAACTGTCAATTAGTTACGGAGGTCCGATGCCAGTCGCTCCGTAGCAACAAGCGTTCAGGTAAAAACCAATTGAATTAGTAGCCTACCCCAAATAATATTGGGAATAAGGGTAGGAAGTTTACCAAATGTTATTGAAATCGGTGGAGCGGTTTAACCGTGGAAGTGTAACAGACAGACAGTCAGGCAGACGAATTATCTTGAAAGCTACTGTAAACTTTTGTTATAAATATTTTTGTTTTAGCGGAGCTTACCGCATATTGTTACAGTTGTCTGGTACCCAGAAGCTTAACTTAGTTTGGGGCTAGATGTTGTTGTATCTTTGCCAATAAATAAAATTTTTGTGTGTGTATGTAATATCTAATAAAAAATGATTTAATAAATACATTTAAAAGTAAGTATATGCAATATTTATATCAAAAAATCTATTTTTAAATTTTTAGTCTTTCAGTTTGTTTAGGGTAATCTCGAGAATGGCTGGACCGATTCTGGCGGGACTTTTACTGACAGAAAGCTAATGATGTAAGGAGTAACTTTTTTTTTAGACTTGTTTCGCTTTGCGGCGTTACAGCCCGTTTACGACCTTACCGCTGTGAGCGGTAGCTAAGAGCGAAACGCCGAGCGGTTATATCAAAAGTACAAAAATGTACGAGGCACGCCATGAGTCGCCGCTCATAACTAAGCTCAAAGCTATGAGCGGCGACTCGTGACGTGCCTCGTACATTTTTATACTTTTGATATTACCGCTCAGCGTTTCGCTCTTAGCTACCGCTCACAGCGGTAAGGTCGTAAACGGGCCGTTACTCGTTGCGGGTAACACCGCATGATTTAGCTAGTTATAAATAAAACATGATTCATAAAATAATTTTCGTTCCATTAACTCAGTCTTTTCTTCTAATACCTAAATTAGACTTTATTATCAAAGTTATTTACATGTTAGGATGGTAGTTTAAGAAATAAATCAAAATAAAAAAGTTAGAAGTTAGAAAAATACTAGTCAGTAAAACAAACTTTTAAAAATATAAACAGTTTATGATTTGTGTGGAAATTCAACCAAGCGCGTGATGTAGTCGAAAAGGCTGGTAGGACATGCCTCTACGTATTTGTCACAGTCTCCCTCGTGGCCAGCAGCTTCTGCTTCGTAGTATTCATCGTCTAGTCCCTCTTCACGAGATGCTGAAGGTCTGAAAGAGAAAAAAAAACACGTTGACATGAAACATACACGTACACTACTGACTAACAGCTGAATAAGAGATGTCTAGGCTACTCTAATAGTCTGGAGATTAACCGAAACAAACAGAAAGGCAGACGGACAGACAGATAAAAAAATTATGTTTGATTTTTTTATATAAGTCATCATCATCATCAACAGCCTTTAACAGTCCACTGCTGGACATAGCCTCTACTTAAAAAGGAGGTTTTTGCCTACTATACCACGCTGGCCAGACGGGTTGGTATAGGGTTGGTTTCAAGTTTTCCTTCTCTTTGCATTGATGTTTTCTTTTATCCCTTAAGCTGCGCGTCCATTGGCCCGCGCCGGACGTACGGCACGCACCGCACGCAACGGATTTTATTTTGTTTGTTTGATTTGACATAGTGCTGCGTCCACTATCCGCGCCGCCTACAGCGAACGCCGGCATTTCTGAGCAAGGCAAATCCGTTCAATCCGTTGCGTGCCGTGCGTCCGGCGCGGGCCAATGGACGCGCACCTTTAGTCGCCTTTTACGACACCCGCGGAATGAAAAGGGGTGGTGACACTCTGTATTCTTAATCCGTCACCACACGGATTATATAAGTATATAGTACCGTAGTAAATATTAGAAATGTTAGAAATCAGCACATGAGAAGCTGTTTGTCAAGTTTTAAAACTTGACAAACAACTAATTAAACTGATCTCGTACTCTTACAAATAACCTGAAATAATAGTCTGCGTTCCAGTTTAAAAAAAGAATCTTACACAAATGATGTAGGTAGGACCTTTAAGTAGACGTGAGATCGTTGATATATACCTATTTATTTCTATATATATAAAATACGTACAATTAAATTCTAAATGGCGATTTAACCGTTCTAAATAACAGCGTGATCCTATAACATCATCTAGTCCCAAACTAACAGGAGCTTATATTACCTATGGGTACTAAACAACTGATCTAAATACATCCACATGCTTTTTTTTTTGTAAATACCTACATATTATACATAGGAAAACTCTAAATCCTTTCTCTCTATTATGGACTTGTGTATTTAGGTACACAAACAACAATGACATCAATAGATATCTAATACGCTCAGTATTTGAAATCTCTATAGGCGTATTACGCTTAGAAAATAAAATCTAGAATATTCCATCGCCAGCTACTATTTATTCAGGCGATATAATCCCTAAGCCTCTTACTAGGCTCGCCGCAACTTATTTTATCAATAAAAATATTTTGTCATGTCGGTATAATACTTCAAGTAGATTTCTACTCAAATAAAGCCATTGGGCTATTTAAGCGGGCTTAAGATCAGTCGTTGAATTATTTTGCTATAGACTATTTTGGTTTTGCACATAGACCATGTCTGGTAGTTGTATATATGTCTGTGATTGATGTAACCTGTTTTAATAAACATTCCAGAAACAGAATAATAAAATACGGTGAAATAGCAGATACCGCTGGCAACTCAAGTGCCAGAGATTGTTCTTCGATTTCCGTCCTCCATAAGCGTAAGCCTGGGGGTGAACTACAAAGTACGCTCCCTTTTATTTTTTAATAGTGTTTCCACTCAAAAGGGGGGTGATCTACAAGCCGTAGGTGGCCCGAGGTAGGTTCCAAGGACTTTCTTTCGACCTGGTTCCTCGGCTCATAGCATCCAAGACGGCGTGAAGTTTTAGGAGGAATATGCTACTAGTAAATTCTTTCTTCATAAATAAATCTAAGGGATTATATTTAAACATCCTGCGAATATAAATACTTCAGGTGGATAGTCTGTAGTGTTCCGAGAGAGCGAGGTTTACTACTTTTCCGATTTGCCACACCTGGTTCTCCAGATATCTCAGGAGTCGGAGGTAGCAAAACGGTCATCGTCCTCCATAAGTGGAGACCTGGGTTGATAGATGAGATTCCAGTGACAGAACGATAACATTGGAGTTTCCATACAGGTTGGTGACATTCACGAGCCGTAGAGAGTCCGATTTTCTTTATATTTTACATTTGGTTTGGTCAGTTCAAATCCAATATAAAAATATGTAAGTGTTATCCGAGGGAATTTCCGCATAGGAAAAAAAGTGGTTAGTCTGTTCCTATCCTCTACGTTTGTACAAAACTCATAATATACTGTTCTCGCCACTAGTGAGACGTCTGCAGGAACGAAACGTAAATGTCAAAGTGACAAAAGAGTGACGTTTGCTTAATAAACTTGAACAAAAAAAATACGACGTACCCGGCGCGCACGCTGTTAGACGTATTAAAATATATTCTGCTCAGACTATAAACGCGAATGTTTGAATAAAAACCCGAATCAGCTCGTTACTTGCCGTGCCGTGTTAAAGACAGTAGTTTTTTTTTTAATAAAAAATATCACTAATGTCTATCTTCTAACAGCGCACGTGTCTTACACAAACAAGCCAAATATTCTGTCCGTATCAACTTCGATGCTCCATCCACTTGAGGCAAACTACATTTATTCAGAGATATTTTGAGCTCGTTATGAGATTTGTAATCTGATTTACCTGTAAGCAGTATAATATTGCGTATTATACCGAAAAAAATATATTTCTGAATATTATAAATGTTTAATATCAAGTATCCATTATTACATCTGACTTTGTCGGGGAAATTCAAAGGAACATCGAATCCCCCTCGGCTCATGTATCCGTATTGGATTTCTTCCACTCACATAATTTCTAACACAGTTCGAAACACGTCAAATATGAATATCCGTGATTTTTCATTCTTGGTTAATGCTTCATAGATTTACGTAGTGAAATGATTTAGTTTGGGAATGTCCTTTAGGATTTTTTTTATAAAATATATTAGAAATCTACTTCAGTGATTTTGGTGTTCCTTTATATTTATAGCTTTTATTGTTACTTACTAAAGCTGAGAGATTTTTAGATCGTTATCTATCGGGAACTATCTCGTTATGTAACATATAATATCAATCGGTAATGTGAGTTATCCACGTATAGCTGAAACATTTTTTTGCAGAATATTTAACAATTGCATTGCATTGGAGTTGCGAACGAATTAAAGAGAATGCTGAAGTTATCGCAAAAAATATTTCATCAACTACAACTTCATTTCATTGGATACTTATTAAATTAATACGTTGTAATAATAAAACTAGAACATGTTATGATAAGTTCTAAAATGATAGATACTTTGTTTTCTCTATAAAATAGTAAAATTTAATACTGTAGTACATAAAATATGGATTATAAGATGATGTACGAGATAATCCGCAAAGTAACATATGCATCACTACATATTATAAAAGAAAGTACTTTGCCGCGTCTGTCTGTCTATCTGTTTGCGATAAATTTAAAAACTACTGCACCCATTTTCATGCTGTTTACAGTAGTGGATAGATTGATCTTTGAAAAAGATTCTAGTATATAATTTGTCAAGTTTGAAATGTTTTTGAAATATCTATAACTATATTATAAAAAGGCGTTTAAAAAATGAAATATTTTATACTTACGTAAATATGATATGCATTAAATGTCCAAGGATACCATTGTGATGCAGCGGAGTTTCAGCTGCTTCGCAGATATTTCGGAGCATGCATTCCCTACCGTTCATACCGTATCTGTAATTTGAATCTTTATGTTAATACAAATGTAACTATGAAGATAAATAAATATGGATTTCGGACACCTTACACATTACGTCAACTAGTCCCAAACTAGACAGGACCTGTATTATGGGTACTAGACAACTGATATAAATACATAAACATTTTTTTTTGTAAATACATACATACTCATATTTTTCATACAAAACACCCAAACTCCGAAACAAATATTTGCAAATCACACAAACTTTTGGTCCAAACCTGGAATTGACCTGAGACCTCAAGCATAGCATTGTCTGTGTGGTGACAGATTAAGAATACAGAGTGTCACCACCCCTATTCATTCCGCGGGTGTCGTAAAAGGCGACTAAGGGACAAACTACGCAAGACAACATCAATGCAAAGAGAAGTAAAACTTGAAACCAACCCTATACCAACCCGTCTGGCCAGCGTGGTATAGTAGGCCAAAACCTCCTTTCAAAGGAGAGGCCTATGTACAGCAGTGGACTGTTTAAGGCTGTTGATGATGAAGCATAGCAGTCGCATACGCTACCACTGGGCCACCGAGCCATTAGAAAAATCAAACTGCTTAACTTAAATCTTTGAAAGAGTTTCTGAAATTAAGTGAGATTATATAAGGTATATAATCTCAATTAATTTGAGAAACTAAGTGAAGAGAAGAGTAGAAAAGCATGATGTGTTTTTCTAAATCTAGGCACATTTGACTGCCTTGTTGGTCTAGTGGTTAGCGTATGCGGCTGCTGATCAAGAGGTCTCGGGTTCGATTCCCGGGTCAGACCAAATATTTGTGTGATCCACAAATATTTGTTTCGGAGTCTGGATGTTTTTCTATGTATAATATGTATGTATTTACAAAAAAGAAGTATGTTTATGTATTTATATCAGTTGTTTAGTACCCATAACACAAGCTCTGCTTACTTTGGGACTAAATGATGTTGTGTGTAAGTTGTCGAAATATTTATTATTTATTTTTATTTATTTATGTGGGCCTGCTATGTGTTCTAAGAAAATAAAGAGTTTTTTCAGTGCCTTGAAGACTAATGAACTTAGAGCATAGGTAATGTTGCTCTTCACTGAGTAAATCAAAAGTGAACTATAATTACGAATAAGTTTAATATACTTTTATTAGACATTGTGGTACGTGTGGTAATGTTTACGTAAATACATATGGTACTGGTATATGTATGTAGACCAAAAACACTTACTCACTAAAGCGATTTTCCAGCACAGTGTACGCTAGCTCTCTCGTTATACTGCGACTATGACGGGAGCTTATAACCTGAAATAAAATTAAAAATATTTTTAATCATTTTACCTAAAAAACCAACTTCAAAGAGAAACTATTCAGAGTACCCAAATCCAAACAGATGTGCCTATGATATTTGATGAGTTCCCTTTATGTTTGCAGGATCCTATTTTCAAATCCTGGTTTCTTTATCATGGGACCACAGGAGAGGCACCAGATTTCAATTAAAAAAGAATTATCAAAATCGGTTCACACAATGGAAAAGTTCTGGGGTAACAAAAAAAAACAGTCGAATTGAGAACCTCCTCCTTCTTTGTAGTCGGTTAAGAATTACTTTTCATTTAGTTTATAATTACGATTAATGTTCGATATTTAGGCTAGTCTTTTCTTCAGTCCGATTAGATTAGAAAAAATGGGACAAACAGACATATATACGTACTAAATACAAATATATACTTGTACATAAATCCTTGCTTAGTTAAACATATGATCGTATGGTTAAATTTATACAATGTAAAACTTACCGGCAAATTCGGGAATATAACTTCGTCAAGTTCTGTAATGTTCCTCACCACAGCGTAGTTAGACTCGAAATTGTAGGACACGAAAACATTCTTATTCGGGAGATCAATTGGAACAGCTATCGCAACGAATGTCTGAAAATATCAAGAATATAAATTACTCACCTATATTTTTACTCTTAGATCGTTTGGGAACATTCAATACCCAAGGTAAAATTATGAGGTAAGTCCATACAGTACTGGGTAACGAAAAAATCTCAAGACATACCTTGATTTGTAGGTTTTGCATATACGTGTATATAGGTTTCAAAAGCGATCACAAGTTGTATAGACCATAATTTATTTATATGTTACACTATTTACATGTATGCATATGCTTAAACCTAATAAAAGAGATTGTTTTATGACTGTGGTGTATCTCGGAGACTTCTTAACTCTGCCATAAGTTATTTATGATAATACGTGTATGTTAACACAAAATTTACACAAGAAGTATCAGCGTATCAAGAATTCATCAAATTTCTTTTGTTTATTTCATTTTCTGGTACTGTAAAGGTACTTAATCTACTTCAGTCTAAAGTCGAGTTAAAGTAGGAGAAAGACCTTAAATAAAATATTTGCTAGTAATGGTAAACAGAAGGACTTAAAAAACATATTTTGATTCTTAGAACTATTACATATACTCTTCTTCATACATCAACAACCCATATGTCCCATTCCTGGTTTGGATCTCCTCTCAGGAGAGGGTTTACAAATAATAATATGTGTAACAAGAAAACTTACTCCATACAGACCAGCGGGCGGGAATATAAGCGCTCTTTTATGTTCAGATTTGCCCAACGTAGAAGTTGTCAGGCTTCTGAAATAGCAAGGTTAGATAACATTTAGAAATTAGTGATGGTACACTCAAATAAAATAATACACACACAATTAACTACTAATCCTAAATAATTACGCAATCACAAGTATAACTCAATTATACTAAGTACTTGCGACTAGACTTGCATAGAGTTTTTATGTTCTGTTGTATATCAAAGCATTTTGTTGCATTCCGATGCAAAATCAGCTGGTCAAAATAATTCAACTTATTAATTTATATATTTTATAATATAACGTTTTTAATTAATTTATATAATCAATGAAATACTGATGTAAATGTAAACTAATAGTTCTAACAACTAATTTAGGTCAAATTGATAACTCTAGCAGCGTCAAATAAGTCTAAATAGTTCATCCTATGTATTCTAGGGACAAAAACTTATCAAACGGGTAATAAGAAATAAAAGCTTGTACTGTATATTGATAATAAATACAAAATACTTACAAAGCCAGCAAAATTTGAAAGCTTTTCATATTAAACACTGAACGAAACATTGATATGTAAAATACACACGGACTCGAACACGAACGTATAACCCTACACTAGTATTTTTGTATCAACTACCAGCGAACTGTGACACTTTTTAGTGTTGGAGAATTAAGGTGCATACGCTAATAGACAGTGCGTTAAACTAATATTAAATAACGTACACGGTGTTTTTGCTGTGGAAAGTTCTACAGCCAATAGGTATTTGTTTTTATCATCGTTTTAGTCCAAGATCGTATAATATACGAGTATATTGTTGTTGTTCATAACAATATCTTCTTCTTCTTTTGATGAGATGGCAACCAGCCGAATAATATCAGATATTTCAGCCAACGTCAATTAATCAACGTCTTTAATTTATTAAATCTTCTAGTCTTCAAATAGTCGTTGTAATGAATTTCATCATCATCATCAGCCTATTGCAGTCCACTGCTGGACATAGGCCTCTCGAATTGCACACTACTCTGATCGATTTTGGGCTTCTCGCATCCAGCTCCTGCTAGCCATCCTACGCAGGTCGTCACTCCAACTCGCCTGAGGGCGTCCTACACTCCGTTTACCGAGCCGTGGTCTCCGCTCCAGCACTCTTCTACCTCAGCGGTCATCAGTTCTGCCTCTAATATCGCCAGCCCACTGCCACTTCAGCTTGCCAATCCGGTGGGCTATTTCGATGACCTTAGTTCTCTGACCGATCACCTCAGAGAAATAATGAATTTAGTGATAAAAAATTGTGGATGAGCTAGAGGGGACCGTCTTCCAAAAAAATAAAATACGTTCCAACAATATCATGTCTTAAAAACCAGTCTTCCTACTTTGATGATTCTTAAATACTTCCTATGATACTTGCTACCTGTAAAACGGTCCCTCTTTCAGCTTACTAAGCATCCTTCCTAAGTTTATGTTATACTACTGATACTAAAAAAACATTTTCATAAAATCACGTAAGTCTGAGGTGACTGGTATCTCATTCTTTATATTTTGTCAGTTTATTAAATCATGATAAATATGATAATTTTCTAGATTGATTCGAGACATTAGGCCCTATTATAGTTATCTCAATGTTTATGTGGATTAGAATGTTGGGGAGTATAAATTTTTAATGAGAAAACATAGAGTGTATTTATTATTTGGGTAATTCATTTTTAAATTATCTTTACCTAAAATTATACCTGATCGAAATAATTAGGGACGTCGTGCTTAAATTGAATTTTCTAGACGTGATCACAAGGTTATTAATTTATAACTAACTGAGCTTTGGTACGCAAAATATACAAATTACAATAATTAAAACAAATTAAATTTAATAAGTTTGAAGGCTAAAATAATTGTCATCATAGCTAAATAACTTCACCTAAGTTTGTCTGCCACCGTAGTCATATAACAAAATCTAAAAGAGACACTCTAAACTATCGCTCACATTGTAATTTTAGTCCCGTTAGGTGACAATATATTTCCTAGAGGGGAAGTGTACTAAATTAGGCTCTAATTGTTCCAGAACAGAATGAAAGTGACCTGAAAAAAGTACACAATGACGCATTTTACTGCATGGCAACAGAGTTATAGGTGTTTTGTACTTTCTTTGTCATACTCATACATCAGAGACGAATCATGATCCTCGAATTAGCTTCTAGCTTTCTTTCTTACCGATCTACTTATAGGATCTATTATACATATAGGGTAACAAGAGATATTTGATAATATTTAAGACTAATCTTCCTATTCTACATGTAGTAGTTGCTTAGTGGTAGGTAGGTCGGTATTCTTTGCGTAGATATCTGGTAATTAACTGAAGAGAAAACTCTTTAAATAAACTAGAAATGAAATAAAAAATATTTATTTTTATAAAAAAAAAAAAAAAATAATTTTAGTGAAATTTTAGTTTAGTGACACAACAACAGATGCATAATAAAGTTCAATTTTTTCTATTATTTTTTTTTTCTTGAAATATTAAAAATAACAATTACAAAGGAACTTAGTCTTGCTTTATATCAAGGGATAAAACGCCCAAAACCAGTTTCAAAAGTTCACATTAATAATTCTGAGGCAGCAAATCAACATCATCATCTTCACTGCTGAACATATACCTCTCCCAAGGAACACCACAAATCCCGATCTTCATATAACATATTACGTACTAACTGTGTTTTGATGCATTCAGTTTACACACAGCTTATGATATATGATATTTGTTAGTCACACCGCAGGAATACAAGGGACAACAACGCACTACACACATTACCTTACCGTGAGGGGTAAAATATATGTTGTCTGTGCCTCGCAAATTGGCTTTATGTCGCCTTGACAGATGTAATCGTAGAATTTACGTGACAAGACCTCCTCACCAGGAATTATTGAGGTGTGTTTACACGACTTTAGCCTTAATAGACACATCAGTTTTGGAGCTGAGGTGCACAGAGCTTTGGAAGGTGAATTTCTGAAGTGATGTATTAATGACAGTATGTATGTTAACACTGGCATTTTTGATGAAATTTCCTGTATTTATCTATCCAAATAAATACAATTTAAATGTGTGAATGTGACATCTAATAAACAGTTTTTTAGAAAGATTAAGCGATACCTGCCTACTTATACCAAAAAGTCAATTTTTAAAATTTTTAACAATTTGTTCCGAAAAATGTTTGGAATGGCTGGATCGATTTTGACGGGACCTAAGGCTATTTATTTGGACTAACTGTGCTCTGCGGCGTTACTCTCATTTTACAAGAATAACCGCGAGTGACACCGCGGGACTCAGCTAGTTCAAACCAAAGAGATTGTTGCTACTTCAACTAATTAGAATGTTTTTTCTACACTATAATACCTTAAGTACTTATGCGATTGAGAGAATATTTTTCCTTTTTGATGCCATTCAAATTTGAAATGTCACCTCTAAAAAGTATCAGCTTATCATAAAGTATATTCCAAACAACAATTTCTCTAAAGTTGATTATTTTCGTAGCCACCAACGAAATTTGATAGAAATTGTGGTAATTTATAAATACAACTAGTTCAACCATCGAATTCCAGTTCTCCCTCAGTGTTGCAGAGGTCCGATGCCAGTCGCTCTGTGGAAAAACTGATATTCAAGTAAAACCGGTTGGAACTAGTAGCCGACCCCAAACAATCTTGAGAATAAAGACTAAGAAGAAGAAGGGTATTAATGATAAATATTTTGGACATTTGATACACGATGCCATTTAGATTCAAACTAAATGATCCTTGTACTATACTAACTAATTTGACTGATGACTGACTTATGTACTTGTAATCATCATAATCACCATCTTCTTGGCCTTTAATCCGAAGATTATTTGGGGTCGGCTACTACACATATTTCTTGTAGATATCGACATATTATATTCATGTAAGTCGGTACAAAAATATGTATAGCAACCGTCTACGTGTGTGGATGTAAATCATTAATCATATATGAGATATCATTAGCGTTACGAGTGCTTACAGGTAACGTGTTGAGTAAATATTTTATTTATATTACTAAGCTCACATACAAGCATATTTGCGAATTCAGTAGTCTACAGAAAATGTTTTTCTTTAGTATTTATATCAATTAATGATTAAATTTTTCGTATTAATGATTCATTGCTGTAGGCGTTTATTAATCGCACAAGGTAAAATAATGATTATAGTTTGGATCGTAACCATTATTGAAGATAAGCATATAAAATTGTTAAAGATGTCCATCACTTGTTGGTGGAATGTATTCAATACAGAAAAGAAAGGGAAGCATGTTGTCCTTGAAAATTAATATGCTTAATGTAGGTACTTTTCAGTCTCTTATCCAAGCCATTAAAGAAATAAATATTTTAGGACATTTTACACACAACGCCATCTAGTCCCCAAACTAAGCAGAGCTTGTATTATGGGTAACTAGATAACTGATATAAATACATAAACATACTTTTTTTGTAAATACATACATATTATACATAGAAAACACCCAAACTCCGAAACATTTAAATTCACATTTGGTTCACAATTTATGGAAGATGTAATTGTCGGTTCAAAGTGTGAATTTTGATTGAGTTCCTTTTTTGTTGGCAAGTATAGGTATAACATTTTAGTAACTCCCTATAAGATAGATGTAAATAGTTATTATAGGATGAGGCTGGCATAATCATGTTTGATTAAAGGCCTCTACGTTTTATATGTAATAAATAAAGATTTAAAAAATTAGCATCCCAACTTCTATTATCCCTCATATTATATAACCAACCCAGCCTATTAGGCCAGCAACAAGTTCAACCGGTTTTACGTGAATATCAGTTTTAGAATTATATTACGATTGACATTATTAGACTTCCTCAACCCTGAGGGCGAATGAATGTGCAAAGTGAAGGTTTAACTAGTTGCCAGTGTACTTGAGGGTACTACCTTCCTAACAGTGAATTAAAAAAAAATGTTCATGACATCTAGAACCGAAGGCTTAAGGTACTTTCTGGGACGCGCGAACACCGCCCAAGTTAAACAGTGAAGTTCATACCCATCCATAATTCTTGAACGTTGCATTTTAGTTAGTTTTTTTTTTATGTAAGCCTACTAAAGTGAATCTCGTCTTTACTGTCGTTTAGTCTATGTCCTTTCTAAAGAACCATAAATAATATAATAATCATCATTGATAAGCGTGGAGGCTTAGCCGTGAAAGCGTAACAGACAGACACACAGACAGAGTTACTTTACAATTTAGAGTATTTACTTGGATGTATATAAATATATATCTAAGTAGTGTTTACCTACATAAATTGTTATCTTTAAATAAGAATTGTTCATTGTTGCATTTTATACCATTTTTTTTATGTATTAACTACTGGTAAACCAATAAATAAATATAAAAAGAAAATTTTCAATAGGAGAAAAATATCAATTTATTACAATAAATAAATCTACATGATATTAAAGTAGATTTTCCTTCAAATGTCAAGAACACTCCGATGTCAATACTTGTGTAGGATTTTTCTTATTTCCGTTTCTATTTTTCTGGGGAGGATCTAGTCGTCATTTCCGAGGAATGATTGCTTGTTATTCTGACATGTGTGTTTGAAGGAGACCGTATTTGGTGCTTATCATTTAACTATAGATGTAGGCCAATTTTGAGTAACTTTATACATAAAAAAATGATTCGATTGATTGAGATATGAAGACTGTTTTTCTTTTCATCATGTACCATGAAGTGATGGACGATATTTCTTATTCCTCCGAAGACTTCCCAAGTTAGATTGGGGTTAACGTTAAGTTTATTGATAACATTCACTGTGATTTTCATGTTTTCTCATGTGAAATTGCAGTGATGAAAAACAATTATTTGTTCCAATAATAATTATGTAAAAATAGAAATATTTTCTATTACAAAATTTCCATGTCTTAAGTTAGTTTCTTAAGTAACTGTTAAACACTGAAAACCAAATGAATTGGATACTATTTCATATTTTTATAACAAAACTAGCTGACCCGGCAAACTTCGTACTGCCTCGATAAATAGAAGACCTAAACTTTGGTATAAAATAAACTCAAAACAAACAAAAGTAATCCATAATTAAGAACAAAAATGCAATTCATTTTTATGTATTCACATTTTAAACCTCCTCTGGACTTCCACATATATTTCAAAACCGAAATTAAACAAATCGGTCCAGTCATTCTCGAGTTTTAGCGAGACTAACGAACAGCAATTCAATCATATGTATAATATATATTATACATATAGAATTTAAAGCCAGGATAACATCTAACATAAAACTTTATATAGCATATTATTTTTGTAATATTTATGATTTATTTTTTATTCCAATCTTGCAATCGATTAAGCAAATTATCAATAAAACTCGATTTGTAGGAAACTGATATTTAATTTCAAGAAAAAACTGAACGGTCGTCTAAGACTGGAAATCCAACTAGTGCTACTTGAACCTTGAAGTTCTTACCAACTGAACCACTAGTTTATTTGCCTCTTAAAGTACAAAACAGAAAAATGCAACAAAACCTTACCTTACCTTAAAAATAAATACAACAAAACAAATGAAAGAATCACAATGAAATCAATAAATATTGCTTAAATATTCAACGAACAAATTTTATCCGTCAGAATTCCTACCGTTTAAACTGAAATTTCAGCTTTAGATTTCTGATGACATTAAAAATGCAACGTTCCATTTCTACATAATTGAGCTGGCTCATCTGCTTATACAGGTTATATAAATAAGTACTGCTGACGGACGGTTCGGTAGTGTTTGCAGGTCGTTGCTGTTTACTTGGAGTTTGTTCCGCGGACTTTTATCCGCTGATCGCAAATTTTTCTGTTGAGCTTTTGTAAATATTTTTGAAAGCAAAACAGTGGTTGGAATACTTGTGGGATTAAATTAAGGATTCATTTTGACTGACTTTTGATTTTGTTTTGTAATGACTTATTTTTATTACAATAATAACTTTATTAGCTATATATTATATCTCACGTTTAAGTTAACCGTATTTTGTATCACCAATATACTACGCGTTGTAATGTTTAGAAAAAGACATAGGAACTCCCGTATAAGGAATATGTAACCTGTGTCGCTGGGGATTATATAAACATACATGAAAGATACACAAAGAACACCCAAACTCAGAACAATACTTTATGAATCACAAAGTGGTGTCCTATGTGGGATTGTCGCAGTGGCCTAGTGGTTGACAATGTCAATGATATCAGTCGTATTTTATGATTGTGCTAATATAATTAAATAAAAATATTAAAATAGCTGAAAAGGTTTGAAATATAATTTAAGGGAAATGAAATTGGTATCGCAGAAAGAATTTTATTTTAATTTAAAAATAAAGAAATGTTCCTAGCCTTTATTCTCAAAATTATTTACGGCTACTGGTTCAACTGGTTTTACCTTCAGGTAAAAAACTGATATTCATATCAGTTTGTCCGCGGAGCGACTGGCAACAGACCTTCGGAGCCCTAACGGCGAACTGAAACTCTGGTTTGGTCTGAAAGGTTGAACTATCTGTCAGTTTATCCATCATCTCATCACTCTCCATCATCAATCATCATCAAGTTGTTATTAAGAATACCCTGTAAGTAAAACCCAAACTAAGCAGAGCTTGTGCTATGGGTAATAGAGAACTAATATAAATACATGTAGACATATTTTTTTTGGAAATACGTAGGTTCATATTTTAAATAGAAAACATCCAAACTCCGAAACAAATATTTGCAAATCAGAACAACACTTTTCGCCCGACCCGGGATTTGAACACGATACCTCTTTATCAGCAGTCCCCTAAGCTAACCACTATACCAAAGATGCAGTATAAAATTAACAAATAAAAAAAATATATAAGTATTTTTCTTTTAATAATGTACTCAACTCAACTTGTGTTAACTTATGTAAGTTCAATTACCTAAGGTTTGGATAAAAAGTTTTCATTCACGACCCAATTCATTCCTGTGTCCAACTTGGCCTCTTTATTTTACACTGCCGCACTCACTTTGAAGACCAGCTGCACAGTGTGGCATCACTGGCAATTTGATGGTTGGAAAATATTTACATGTGGGGCGTGTAGCGGACAGTGACGTCGGTTTCCAATAACGGTATTTTGATAGAAAACAGATTTTGTTTTAGGTTGTGTGAATATTGCAAAACATGGTGGTACTGTACGCAGGGTATCTATGTAATAATAAAAATATAATTGCAGATCCGTATTGACACGTGATTAAAATTATACTTTATTAATATAAAAAAAAAAAAAAAATAAAAAAAAATAAATAAATAATAATAATACGCGAATCAAAAACGTTGTGCTTATATGGAGGAGTATGAAATTTGGCACATTTAATGTTCATTTGGAAGAGGATTGCAGAATGCTAAAAAAAAATGAAAATATATAATTTAAACAGTCTCGACCGGGGCAGTACTACCCTCACACAGAAGACCATCCCAATAATGACAGTATTCTTGCTGTCGTATTTCGTTGGTGAGTGTGAGACCGGAGGCCCAATCAATCTGCATCATTTTCTTTTCCTCCGGAGGCCGGGAAATTCATTACCTGAGCAGCCCGCGATGGTATTGGTCACTATGCTGCATTGCTTACTCTCACGATGAAGATGGTGGCACCTACTCCTGGATTTTACTCATGATTTCCATGCACAGGTTCATTCCACAGACTTTGGTACGCTAATATAAAATAATAAATATAAAAAAATGGTCGAATTTTTCGGTATTTTAAAAACTCAGAATTGTTACTTGAAAAGCATTTCATTAGATCTTTGTGAGTAATCTGCAACATAGTAGTAATACAATACCATAGTTTGGTAGTAGATGGAGTTGTGTGTCAGTCATAAATATTTAATAATTATTGTGGTTAAAAGTATGTTAAACGAGGTAATAAAGAAAAACAGAACTGGCGGTACTAGTTAATATTTTTATTAAAAATCATAAACACTTCATTTTTTGTGAGACGAATATTACGTTGGAATAATTTCAGCATTCAAAGAAATATTTTCTAAAGGGTTTGATGGACATTCTTCGTTGTATTTTTTACAATTGTTCTCTAAGCCATCGTATTCTGCTTCGTAGTAGCAGTCTTCTATATCGTCTTCTGAGATCGAAGTGGAGGGCCTAGAACAGAAAAAAGAAGATTTCTATACACTGATTATATTTTTCAGAAAACAAAAAGAAGTCTGAGAGTTGAATTTACTTCAATTAGATAAAAAAAAACTGGCAATAATGCTAATATTTTAATAATGAAATCATAGTAATTTAAGACTCTAATTTTAAGTTTAATTGTAAATATGTATTGATGTAACGCCATTAACATTTTGTCAGTGAGTCCCTATCAGAAGATTTAAGTGATAAAAGCATTATATATGTACGTTTAGGCAGTAGGGTAAACGGTCATTGTATCATTAAATGAAGTTACCCAACCAGGTTGTGTTGCAACCATTTACCAATTGGCTAAATACTTATTGAGTTTTGCTATAAAATTAATGAGAACTTACGTGAGAATAAAATATAGCAGGTCTCCAACAAGACCATTATGCAAGAAATGGGAGTCGACGTTCTCACAGATTGCTCGTAGTAAACAGGCATGGCCTGCATATCCCTGTCTACATAAAAATAATTAGACATACTCAATAGAATAATAAATATTTAAAATACAGCGCTCTCTAGTCCCAAACTAGACAGGACCTGTATTATGGGTACTAGACAACTGATATAAATACAATAACATAATTGTTTGTAAAGACACATACATATAATATTACATACATAGAAAACAAGCAAACTCCGAAATAAATATTTGTGAATCACACAAACTTTTGGATCGACGGATCGTCTTGGGAATCGAAGCCTCAAGCATATCAGTCGCTAACGCAAAAAATACGAATAATGCGTATGGAATAACTGAAACACACTCCACTTCCTAATAAAAAATCTGCTGTCCCTGGTAAACTTCATTGTGGCACATTGTCGTTGCACTATGAGAAATGAGATCAAAAACTGACTCGATAAATAGAGAAAACCTTCCTTGGAGCAAGCTGTCTACAGGATTCAAATTAAAGCTCAATTGTTTCAGAACTTTCTAACTATATGAATCATATACTAATGTGTAAACGTAAAGATGTAGCATTAAATATATATATAGATATCATCATCATCATCAGCCTATCGCAGCCCAGTGCTATATAGATATGAATTACTTAAATTAATCTGTCATATGAATAATGGCAATTTTATTAAGTGTAATTTTGGAGTATTTAGAAGGCACTAAGACAAAACTGTGGTATACTATTATTTTTATATTATTTTTATTATAGCCAGTGCCAGGAACTTCACCTGCTGTAGACTTTCTACACTTCATTCGCTGTAGAGGGTAACCTAAATAAAATAATCGCTGCACCGATACTGTGACTATATGGCCAATTTTATTGAAAACGGTGCAGCAGTTTCGCAGTGAAGGCGTATACGACAGACAGAGTTCTTTCGAATTTATATTATTAGTTTATATATTATAGCCGTATAAATGTAGGTACCTTTCTAACATATTTTCAATGAAAATATAAAATAGTTTGCGCGTAACAATATCTCTTCTGTCTACAATACTCCGATGTTCTCTGCTCCTTGATTGCTAAAAAAAAATATGTAGAATAAATATTTATTATTATTTCATTATTATAATCAAGACGACTGTTGAAATTGGTATTGATAATTTACCGTCGGAAAAAATCTGTTGGGGTCTGTGCCACTAGTCCCACGGTGTCTCATGATGGGACAAATTGAAACTTTCATCTTAGTTGTTCCATGGAACAAGTGATACCAGTATTTTAGTTCCACTTGTCTTCTTACTATCTACACAATGGGACTAGTGAGACATCGTGAGCGTTTATCCACACAGAAATGGATAAATACTACTTAATAATTTTGTAAAACTATCATACATAATGGCACTACTGTAAATATAATTCCCCAAACGAAAAGATTAACAAAAATATACTAACAGAATAAATGTCTCCAAGTAGTGGCTCAAACCACGTGGCATTGGCAACTGTGTAGTAATTTGCTTCAAAGAACCAGGCCACACTCACGTATTGATATAGTTCCAGTGGTATTGATACTGTCGCGTACACCTGTTGCACAATTGAATATTTGTAATCATAATATAATGGTTAATGAAAAAGAACTGTGGATCGATGCAGTCGAAGCCAATCAACCAAGTATATGACAATTTAAATTAATATGTGAACCACAAAATAAATTACAATCTGTTGGTACCTGCTGTTTTAAGACACCTCTAGAATTTAGGGAGTATGGAAAATGCTTAAAAGTTTCGAGGAAGTATGTAATAAGTAAATACAGTAAAGTTAAGAGTAATTTTTTTTTGATAAACAGTTTAGAGAAATCGATGAGCTCTGTGACTGAACCACAACAACAGATGCGAATAAAATTACTATGAATTGTAACTGATTTCTGCAGAACATTTACGTGGCAATGGCATTGATGTTCGGTACTACAAGCTCGTTTTTAAACTTCTTCCAAGTCTCCTATCATCATCATCAATATTCTTTAACGGTCTGCTGCTGGTCATAAGCCTCTCTTCAGAAAGCAGGATTTGGCCTATTATTCCACGCTGGATAGACGAGTTGGTATTTATTTAAAGTTTTCCTACTATTTACAGTTGTATTGTCATTGTCAAATGTAAGGAACAATAATGTGAGCTTTATTGCATTTTCTTTCCTTGCCATCAAGCTGTAAAGGTGCCAGAGCTCGTTGTGCTAGAGAACTGATTTGGTAATATTGCTGTTTTGATTTAACATTAATTGGTTTTTGTTAAGCCCTTGAAGTTATAAATAACATATGTTTTACTTACACCCCATTGTGTGTTTGGCGTAAATAATAAATATCGTTTCTGACGCTTTTTTGTTACTGTCTGATCAGATATTACTCTTAATACCATCATGAAGCTGAAACAAAAATATCTCTTTATTATTTGCAATTATGGCTAAGAGAGCAAACGGGACACATGGTAGTATAAATCAAGGAAGATTTCCGCCAGAGTATGGGGAAAGAACTCCTGCATCGAAGTCCAAATCTTTTTTGGACTTTGATGAAAAGTATGACAAAAGAATCGTTATGAATTACTTCTTTTAATATAAAATCTGGTGAATATATTTGGTTAAGACTATGTGTTCTGGTAAATTTAAAGGCAATCTAAGATAAGATGATACTTAACGAACCATTAGTAAAGAAATAGTCTTTGATATTACTACTACTACTAAAATAAAAAAAAACAGAATATTAAGTAATGAAATTAATATATTTAGAATACTACCAAAGTGGTTTATATCTTTCGATATATATATATATATACACCTTCATTGTATTTAGATAAAATACAGAACACAAATTGGCAGAAACTTAGAAATATTTGATATCTGTCACCTGGAAAATTATATGCTTTCGCCAAACCATGTTACGTATTTGTAATTGTTGCCCTTTTGAATTCTTGTTTTCTTGTTTTCACAACACAAAACAATCACAAAATCACTCAAAAATAAAACATACATAACAACATACGTGCCCACCAACATCCTAGTTCTGATAATATTTCCTCAACGGTAAAAGCAACGGACTTGATCCGAAGAAATTAGTTCTGGACAAACACTGTCGCATGGTCGCACTTTAACAAACTGACTGGACTTATTTACTGTAGTAATTTTGAAGATGTTTAATGTTTACATAAAATACTTAACAGTACCCTAACCTGTTCTACGAAAATGTATTTTTACTTTTGAGACAATCGCTGGAGCCATGACTTGGTATATAACTTTAGTAAGTAGTTCATTTTGAAATCAATTTACATTAACATACGTCACTATCCTGGCTGTACCTATGAATATGAATTTGAGATTGTTAATCAAGCTTTCACGCTTAAACTACTTAAATTTGGCAGCTTGTCGTTGTTCTTGGCAGAAAAACTGACGTCAAACAAGTACTGTTAGAGTAAGAGATATTGACGATTCAAAGCAACTAGACTATGGGAACGAAGTTATGGGCAATAACTAGTACTATTATATAACCAACAACCAGACAAAAATGCACGTGATCAGGTATATAATGTATTATGTCAACGAACTGAGAAATGACGCACATTAATAGTGCATGAATCAATTTCTATAGAAATCACAATCGGCCTACAAACATGGTAATTAGCGAAACAAAAAATTCACGAGATTTCGTGCTTGAAATTGGCAGGATATATTTATTGACCGATTTAGATCACGATAGAATAGCCACACAATATCATAACATACAATACCTGTCATACCAATAATTATTAAAACAAATAGCATTGCTTTTCATTTGTTACCACAACTTGCAAAATTACTTTTGAATAAATATTTTTATCAAGTTGCAGTAATTAGTAAAGGAGTTTTTGTTATTAAAAAATCCAAGTTTATAATACCTATAATATTCTATCGAATGGCCTAAAGTCATTCATTATATATTCAAACAGCTTAAGGCACCAAGGTGAGGACAAATATTAATGTACAACGTTCAGTTAGATAAATGGTAGATAGTGAAACCTACGTAATTAACTTTTGAACCAACCGTATTTTTCGTTGTTCAACTACTTAAAACTGATGCTTCCATTGAATAATGCATTCAGTGTTCTGGATAATAAGGATACAAATTGAATTTGATAGTTCCTCCTTGCAAAGGACAATAGTTTAACAATATTCGAATTTCTGCAGATTAGCAGATTAATTAAGTGCGAAATCTTGTGATACAAGTTTTGAAAGGTTCTTGTTTAATAATTCAGAGTTACATAGTTATCGTAGTAGTTGTTAGGGGTTCTTGTAAATTTGGGATTGACATTAAAAGGTTTCATCTAATTTTGTGCTTTTGATAATTTTCCTTGTCAATTATTTGATCAACATTTGGGTTTTGTCGATAATCAGGTCTTGTTAAATATTTGTATTATAGTTTTTATAATAAGGTTGATATTGATTAGCAGTCGCATAAGCTATCCACTAGACCAACGAGGCAGTTATTGAATGAAAAATAAAGAAGTTTATTATATTCATCATCAACAGCCTTTAACAGTCCACTGCTGGACATAGGTCTCTCCTATGGTTTTGGCCTACTATACCACGCTGGCCAGACGGGTTAGTAAAGGGTTTGTTTCTAGTTTGCCTTCTCTTGGCAGTTGGCAGCGTGTTAGCTGCTTATTTTGTTCCTTTAGTCGCCTCTTACGACACCCATGGAATGAATGGGGGTGGTGACACTTTGTATTCTTAATCCGTCGCCACACGGAATTTTTTATTATTTTTTACTTTTTTTTTATTTATTTATTTGTTTATTATATTACTATTATTAAATTGATGTTATTGCTCACTTCGCCTGCGTGTATGATGGTTAACGCGGTATTCTTATCGTTTCTTAACATCATATCTCTTAATGCCATTGAATGCCGGTTGCGAGTTGGATATTGCCGCCTATCATATGAGTAACTCTTTGAGATGCAATGTAACAACACTTAGTGTTTGAGTTTCTTATACCAGTTAAACATGCTTAGAAATAGTCGTTGTCAAAGTAAAGCTGAGTTAAATCGAAGCCTTACAAAAATATTACGTATTCCAATATTATAAAATTAAAAGTAACTGTGTCTGTCAGTTATGATTTCATAGAAATCATAACTAACTAAACTGCTGCAAGGATTTCATAGAAATTGGGCATTAAGATACTTTGATACTTAAGAAAAGACAAGATGATCACGTCAAATACAGGTGCACCCTCTATCACTTTCATCCATCAATCGGATACATGACCTGGGTGTAACAACAGCCCAGTAACAACGGCTTTAGGTGCTTAATTCAAGATATTTAATAATTTAGTATTATTAAATCGAAAGTAAGCAGCATTTTTAAAGCGCCCACTGATTTTAATTTAGTTTAATAAAAACATACACTACGATTTACCACGATAATCAGTTTTTCAAAAGATAGTAAAATATAAATAATCCCTTGTCACAGTATCTTTACTCAGACCCATTCGAAATGGTTTCACTGGTTATAACATTTTTTTTATGTATTTTGTAGGTATTATAATAGGTCTATGTAACATCAAATTTTAATTATAAAACAAAATACTCACACAAAAGGAAATATAAGACAAAGACGAAATAACAAAGCAGATTCAAGAAATAAAGAAATGAAATCATAAAGAAGTACTTATTCTGATAAAATTAGATTACGAAAGACGTGCTAATTAAACAGATTGTTAAACAATCTGGTGCTGAATTAAAAAAAAAGAGAAAATCAGGTATAATTTAATTACTGTCGACATAACTCATAAAAGTCAATTTGCTTCGAAGTGTAGAATAATTTGCAATGGAAATTATCTACGGAAAATAAATATGTTGGAGTCGTCAAGATAATTGGGACAATCTTGGTATTACATGAATTAACATAGATTAACAAAAAAAAAATGATGGATGAGGTTACCGCAAACCACTTTTTTCTGCAAAATCTTAAGTTATAGATGTTTAGTAGTATATCAATACTTTGTTCATCTTTACAAAAGAAAATGTATTAGTAGTAGTAGTATATTCATACTAGAGACACGGGGCCGTAGAACTTTGTAGTAGGGTATTAGAATGCCCAATAATATGCTTATATTCATAGGAGTATCGATTCGAATCGAGTATATTAACATCAACAACGCATAATGTCCTACTTCTTGGCTCGGGTCTCCTCATAAGAGAGGGTTAAGGCCATAAGTCCCCATGCTGGCCGAGTGCGGGTTGGGGGATGGCAAGACACGTTGTGGCTATGTAATTTTGCCGTTGAATGTTTTTAAGCCTCCAACTATGCTTCACGACTGATATGTTAGGATAACAACCGGGACCGACTACTTAACATGACCTCATGGAAGTACTCATGGCCGAGTCGAATTGAATCGAGTATATATTACTTGGCTTACACCTATATTTCTTGATTCATAGATATTACAGAAAATTTAAGCACCCATACCTATAGCAAATGATGGTGCTCATCGCAGTATCATGTGTCCTGCGTAGTATTTAGACGGGTTAGAAATTAAAAAAATGGCCAAATGCGTGTCAGGCCACGCATAGAATAGGTTTCTGTAGCTACCCATGATGGTAGATAGATTTAAAACTGTGTTTAGGACTTAGAACAACAAATTGTGAATCACACAAAGTGTTATCCTACGTGGGATTTGAACCTACGACACTTGTCGCAGTATAAAGCGGCGTGGCGACCGCTTATGTCACTTGGCCAACCGTCCAGTCTACTGGCCAACATTGTCTTTACATCGAATGTTTAACTCTCACAGTCGAACCCATTAAGCTAAAATAATTATAAACCCTTTGAAAGAATCTCTCAGGCTATGAAAGCCACGTAAACGGTATTAAAAATGCAAATGAAATCCAAGGTTTCAATAGCAGAAACACTTTATTACAAAATAGAATACGTAGAAACATCAGTTCAACGTATTGCAGTAGCAATACACAACCGCAAAACACTATTTTAACCTTTCATTTCAATAACTTGGACGGTGAAGTATAAAGGGGCTTCAACTTTGATGTGGTGGCTTCTGTACATAGTCGGGGTAAATGTTTGTAGGAGAAATGCATTGGATACTGCAACTTACAAAAAAGCTGCCAAGTGCGAGTCGGACTCGCCCATGAAGGGTCCCGTAGCAGCAAGTAACATCATATAAAAGTTCTTGTAGTTCGTTGTAACTTTTATCGATGTTTTAATAATAGTGTATTGATTGAATGAAAGGGAAATTGCGGTTTACCATTTATGACGTATTAAAAAAACTTCTTACTAGATCTCGTTCAAACCAATTTTTGGTGGTAGTTTACATGGTAATGTACAACATATATTTTTTTTGGTTTTATTATTCTCTTATTTTAGAAGTTACAGGAGGGGGGACACATTTTACCACTTTGGAAGTGTCTCTCGCGCAAACTTTTCAGTTTAGAAAAAAATGATATTAGAAACCTCAACATCATTTTTGATATGGGTTTGATGAAAAAAAAAATTTTCAAATTCAGTTCCAAAAGTATGGGGACGCCCAAAACGTGTTGTTTTTACAAAAAACGGAACCCTTATAGATTCGTCAAGTCTGTCTGTCCGTCCGTATGTCACAGCCAATTATTTCCGAAACTATAAGAGCTATACTGTTGAAATTTGGTCAGTCGATGTATTCTGTGAACCGCATTAAGATTTTTACATAAACATAGAAAAAAAAACAATACATTATGGGGTCCCATACTTGGAACTGAAACTCGAAATTTTTTTATCATCAAACCTATACGTGTAGGGGGTATCTATGGATAGGTGTTCAAAAATGATGTTGAAGTTTCTAATAACATTTTTTCTAAACTGAATAGTTTGCGCGAGAGACACATCCAAAGTGGAAAAATGTGTGTGTCCCCCCTCTAACTTCTAAAATAAGAGAGTGATAAAACTAAAATAAAGATATGTTGTACATTACCATGCAAACTACCAACGAAAATTGGTTTGAACGAGGTCTAGAGAGTGGTTTTTTTTTAATACGTCATAAATAGTAACACGCAATTTACTTTTCATCAAATCAATACACTAGTATGAAAACACCGATGAAAGTTACAACGAACTACAAGAACTTTTATATGATGTCACTTGCTGATACGGAACCCTTCATGGGCGAGTCCGACTCGCACTTGGCCGCTTTTTTTTCTATTTTTATGTGAAAATCTTAATGCGGTTCAAAGTTTCAACATTATAGTTTTTATGGTTTCAGAAAAAAGTGGCTGTGACATACGAACAGATAGACAGACAGACATGACGAATCTATAAGGTTCCATTTTTTGCCATTCGGCTACGGATCCCTAAAAAGTAAAACCAAGTGCGTGTCAGGCCATGCATAGAATAGGGTCCCGTATTCACCGATAATGGTAGGTAAATTTGAAATCGTGTCCAATAGACAATTGATATGTCAAATTATTATTTCTTTATTTTTGTACGAATTTTTCCAAGTGAGAGCATTCTGGAAGTTAGGAATAACTCCTAAAATAAAAAAGTTATCAAAACCGCTATTGTTCTCCTTGAAAGTTCAATATGGGCGACTGTCATGATTTTTTTTCGGATTTTTTCAGCCAACGTTTAGCTTATAGAGGGTGGGTGGGACGCAGTGTTAATAGAAAAAAAATGCGCTTTCAAGTTGAATACCTCATAAACGGATACCTAAATCGAAAAATGGTTTTAGAAACCTCACAATGTTTTTAAAAGACCTATCTAATGACATCCCACTCGATGGGGTAGATGCAAGAAAAAAAGTCATCCCCACTTTACGTGTAAATAAGGTACCCCAAATAAAAATATTTTTCATAATTAATTGTAGCACTTTGTCCACGTAAGTACAACACGTATTCATGCAAAGTTTCATCTTTCTAGCACCAACCGTTTGGGCAAAGGGTTGGTGGCGAACATCAGACATGGCGAATCTATAAGGGTCCGAATCATAGTTCATACTACGGAACCCTAAGAATGAGAAATTCCTAATGCGGAAAGTTGGGACGGAAATTTTGTTCTTGTGTTGAGGTGCCGTGTAGTTTTTATACTTATAGGACTTTAAGGATTATAGGAATAGTATAAAACTTTTTGTTATTTGTATTTTCTTTCATCCTTTTGTAGTAAGTATTCGTCGTTTTATTATGTTATCTTTATATATATAATTCTTCTGTGAGTGTGTATGTCACTGAACTTCTCTCAAACGACTGGACCGATTTTGATGAAATTTTTTGTGTGTCTTCAAGGGGATCTGGGAATGGTTTAGATTCGCAAATGGACCCGGTAGGTGGCGCTGCGATCAAGTTCTGGAATTTTAAAGTTGGGTGGTACGAAGTTCACTGGGTCAACTAGTTACTTTATAAAACTGACCTAAACTCGCTACTTTGAAACTGAGATTTTAAAGAGAAGGTTACATTTAATAAATAGAATAAGTTAATGTGCGACTTTTATAGTATAATTAGCTGATTATCGCGTTTCGCTCGCCTTCCTTTCATCGCTTATTAGCTAGGGATATAAAAATGGTTACCGCCCTATTCTCAGACGTACTGAATAAATACACAAAATCCTACAAAACTCGATCAAGCCCTTTTGGGAAGAGTATGGCAACTAACATGGAGAGTAAATTGCGAAAATAATCGTATAACAAACATCATACACAAATTTCAGTTGGAAAACCAGCAAAATAACAAATAAATAAATGCATACACTTTTACATGTAGTTTTTTGTTTAGATTTTTTTTAAATATTTATTAAGATATATAAGATTTATAAGACAATTAGTTCTCATAAATTTTGTATGGATTTTAAGCATAAAAAAGTCAACCTATAAAACTCCAAGTAATTCAAAATAACCAACATAATTTTATTTCTAAAATTGTATAAATCATATTTGCAATACAAACATAGCTGTTTCATTCAAAACGATGGAAAAGAAAACATTAGTAACCTTATTTCACTAACAAAATATACAAGAAGATGCTGAAACAGAATGCGATCGTAATGTGTAATGTTTTGTTAAGCAAAATCATGTACGTTTTACCTCTGCTCGACATATCCAAGCATCTGGGCCGTTCGGTACAGGCCAAATCACTGGGAAAACATAACGGTTCATTAGATAGACACTGCCGTAGGCTCTGTGTAAACATTCTAACATTTTATCTTATACAGTATTTACACTTCGCCGGTGCCGTGCGCTCAGAATCGACGTAAAAACGAAGTACGATGCTATTCGCTTTAATTCTGTTCAATTTGATCTCGCTATTTGGCGTGGACGCGGGCAGGCAGAAACGGTACCTCGTGTATCCGGACGGTGGCCCGGCAAGAGCACAGGTAATATCTTTCTATCTTATTAGAACAAATCCATCCAAATTTACATAGCGTACCTGATTTAACTTAAGCAAATGATGTTTTCTTTGCACAACGGATAGGGCTTAACGAAGCAGTGTCTTTTTTGTTCGTGAATTTAAATGCAATTAAGCGCCTGTCTGCCTTTTGAAGCGTGCCATGAAAGTTTTTGTTTCAAATTTATTTTCTCTTTTTGGCTGACACGTTTTGTATCTATTCCTCTAAAGTGTGCTTATAAATTTCCATGAGTTCAACGTCGGATTTTTCAAGTCTCACGTTCAAATTTTGTACTGATATTTTTAATTAAGCTTCAGGATAACAGATGCTCATTTTGTTTCAACCGAAATGTACTTGAGCCAGGCTGAAAGCTTTTGTTTCTTTTGTTCTATGTGTTTACCTCATACTTTAGTTTATCAACTGTTCATTCGCTATTACTATTGCACACTAAATTGAAACCAAATAGTAGGCCAAAACCTCCTTTCTAGGGAGAGGCCTGTGTCCAGCAGTGGACTGTTAAAGGCTATTGATGAAAATGACTAAATTGAAATACACGAATAAGTTAAGTTTGTTTATATGTGTGACAGTCGACCCTTTTAATTTTACTGTCATCAACAAAAAGTCTCTGCGTAGACAAATATTTTGAATAGCTGATAGTACCTATAAAATATAGATTTCAGTTATACTGGGATCTAAATAACACCCAAATATTTCATTTTATTGATACACTTTTAGAATTAACAGTTTAATGGCTTTATAGATTTATTTAGTTGTTTTAGGTGGTTAGTCCACAAAAACTAAAGTCGTTACTTTTTTTAACGTTTATTTAATAGAAACATAATTATGTATTGTTCAATAACGGTATACATTTAGTATGCTCCATGCTAATTTTCAGTCGAGTATTTAAGTTGTTAAAATATCCATACAATGCGTCTGTAATTTATGTATATTACTCTTAAATTTAACCAATAATACTTCTTTTACTCTTTTCAGTTTATTATCGGTTTGGGTATACCAGTTGATTTAAAAGAAGCTTCTGTGACCGTAGGAACAGTAATAAAATTTCAATATGATTTACCTACAAACAGTACTGAATATACAAGCAGAATTTATGGTTTTGCTGAAACTGTTGCCCGTTCACAAGACGAAGAAACGAAAGACGTTGATAAAGATGGTTCCAATAACATAGATTCAGAAATTGCAAATGAAATTGCATCAAATGATTCAAGAGACCTTGATGAAATTGAAGATAATGAAGATACTACCACATCAAATGATTTAGAACAAGAAAACGATACGTTAATAGACGTAACTTTTGATGATAATAGAAGAAAAAGGTCTCTAGCGTATGCTGAAGGCAGTTTGATGGCAGACGTAACTACAGAAAATGAACTTTCTTTAGATGAAGCAATTAGAAGACAAGAAATCATTGATAAAAACGCTATGGAAGAAGAGGAACCTCAGAGAATGAATAGATGGGACTTTTATAAAATTATCGAACGTATGGTGGAGAGGTAACTATTTTCACTGCCTTGTTGGTCTAGTGATTAGCGTATGTGGCTGCTGATCTAGATGTCTCTGGTTCGATTCCCATGTCGGACTAAATATTTGTGTGTTCCACAAATATTTGTTTCGGAGTCTGAGTGTTTTCAATGTATAATATGTTTGTATTTACAAAAAAAGGAATGTATAAGTATGTATATCAGTTGTTTAGTACCCTTAATACAAGCTCTGCTTAGCTTAGGACTAGATGACGTTGTATGTAAGATGTCCGAAATATTCATTTATTTATTTACTATTTGAGATAATAACCTTAAAATCCCATATAAAAACCAAAGCTTGATAAAAGTATTTACTGTGTTGGCTGGTAGAGAATGCTATATGGCATTAAGTCCGTCTCATGCAAATGTAATGCAGGAAGTTTGAATAAAATAATAATGATTAAAAAATGTCCTGTAAATTTGTTATTGATGATTTAGCAATGTAGATTGTTGCAAAGCTAATATTCTTACACAGAAGTTAAACGAAAATATAATTTACTATAATAAGTGAAGCTTTCATAAAGAGTTAACAAGAATCGTTCTGTAGGTATAATATTTTATTAAGGTTGCCCATTGAAACTTCAGGTACGGTTATTCAGGCCGGCCGTGCTTGCTCCGAACAATCTGCGAGGCTGCCGAGGTACCATTCACCCATGAAAACGGCTTGCTCGGTGAAATTGGACATATACTATTCACGTAAGTCACTAACGGTATGAAAAGATTTCGGTACCGTTTTATATATGAATGATATTTATTTGTGGGGCCTCTGTCGGCTAGATTAGGGTTAAAAATTTGCGTAAACGGTTGCGGTTTTTGCTATTACTGCGTGAAAGTGTGGTAATTGACATTCCAGTTGTTTCATTTCACCAATTAACGCGCTTACTTATAGACATAATAATAAATCTATTTTATTTTGGTCAATGCAACCTAATTAGTGCCAACATGAATATACGTCCAATACAGTTTTATAAAATAAATTAAAATGATTTTAAAAACATTTTATTGCTCTGCATTGTTTCATAAATAAATATATCTGTTTCAAACCGTCATCAATCATCATCAACAGCCTTTAACAGTCCACTACTGGACATAATCCTCTCCTTAGAAAGGAGGTTTTGGCTTACTATACCACGCTCGCCAGACGGGTTGGTATAGGGTTGGTTTCAAGTTTTCCTTCTCTTTGCATTGATGTTGTCTTGCGTAGTACTAACTACTAACTATAGTAAATTATCTAAAATACAAAAAATAGATTTAACTAGCCTTCGCCCGTGGTTGAGGCCGTGTGTATATCGGTTATCGCGGTAAATAGTAGCCTATGGTTTTTCTTAGGCTCTAGACTATCTGTGAACCAAATTCCATATAAATCGTCTCAGTAGTTTTGACGTGTTTAGCCTTAGTAGTTTAGACGGTAAGACAGACAGATAGACACAGTTACTTTTGCATTTATAATTTAAGTAAGTATTTATCTGTGTGTGCCCACATTAAACCGCTTTTACTTTATCTTATAATCCTAAAATAATAGAGCAAAAGTAATTCACAGGCGATATTTTTTTTTCTAATTTAAAATAGAATAAACTTTATTTTACAGTTGTTTCTTATTTTTGACTGACTTGTTGGTCTAGTGGTTAGCGTATGCGGTTGCTGATTTGGTCTCGAAATCGAAGAGGTCTCGGGCTTAATTTCTGGCTCAGATAAAATTTTTGGTATAATCTGAAAATATATGTTTCGGAGTTTGGGTGTTTTCTATGTATAATATGTACCTATGTATTTACAAAAATAATGTATATATGTCAGTTATCTAGTCCCCATCGTAAAAGATCTGCTTAAATAATTAGTTGACATGTACTGCATCAATTAAATGATCATGTCGGAATCACAGTGTCTTTAGATTCTTAATAATCTATTTTCATAACTACATAACATTATGTTTTTTTTTATATAATGCTGCCAAAATGACTCTGCTCAGCCTGATGGAAAGCTCAAGTAGAATTCACGAGTGGTGGCCACCGTCTTCATTACCAATGTGGACAATGCAACACGGTGACCCACACTATTTCGGTCTAGTCAGATGCTTGTTCGATTTACATACATTTTCCTAAATTACATACATTTTCCTCATTTCCACGCATCTCATACCTGTTGCTTCTCAACTTTCAATCCACTAGTGCTATATAATATGTAATATCATGATTAAATCAAACAACTTTAGTATATTCATATGACCATATTTCAAAAGAATTTTTGAGAAATTTCCCATCACCAATTAATCACTTTTGCAATAAGCATGGTGACCCCAAATCTTGAACAATACTCATGCACATATCGACGGGTGCAAAGTAAAAAGAGTTATCTGCAAAATAGCTACTTTACAGGAGAGCGAAAAGATCTAAAAAGTGTGTTTTTTTTTAAATGAATGAATCGATTTTTCTGTAAATTTTATTAATACATCTTTACACTCTTACACATTTATATATGATGTTTATTTCAGGAATTTCTTGTTATTTCACGAAATTTTGCAGTTGTTCGCATCTAAATTGTATTATAAATAATACTAATTGTGTCAACTGCCAGTTGGTCGTATATACGAGGGACTTTAAATTTCGTGTATAAGTTGAATTTGATTTAATTTACTGTATTAAGATTTTATTGAAACATTTAATTTTAATGATAAATACTACCCAACAACCTTTAATTAATAATAGATCTATTACAGAACATAATAATGTAGATAGCTTTTTGTGCGTCGTATTTCTAAATTATTAAATAAAACACAATGCGGTCAAATGAAATATTATAACTTGGTGATATTTTTTTTATTAGGATTTTTTTTTCCAATTACGTTTGAAAATAATAGAAATTACGTAATAACATTTAGATAAAAAAAATTACACATATTTTACTTACTATAGCCTGTCAAACAATAATCACAGAAACAAAATATATAACTCTTTTTATGTGATGATTAACCAAAACCTGAATCAACATTTAAACTTACGTAGCTATTTAATTATATATTATTATCGATTTTGCTCACAAAGTTTTATCAAACCGTTGTATTTAGAATCCATCATCATCAGTTGCAACTGTATTTCAAGTGCAAATGTTTGTAGAGTCAAAAGCTATCACAGCTAAGTTACTTGCGAGGCCGACTTGTGCTTAACCACTGAAAGAGAATGACCACTGAAAATGATTCAAAACGCAACTTCAGTGTAACTTATACACTGCCCGTGGGCTTGAGACAAATCTAGCCCTAGAAGTGTAAAAGTTTGCAAAACAATCATTTGTCCATCCATTGTCCACAACAATCTACGCCTCAGGGAGAAGCAGGTTCATTTTATTATAAACTTTCTTTAATTTTACAGTGTATAACCTTTCAAACATAAAAAGTGTATAACATGTAAAGAGCTTTAAGACCCATTGGTCTTAAAAAGGAATAATATGTTACATGTGGTCTGAAACTACGGCTAACAGGGGGAATAAAATAAATTTGTTTCTCCATGAGGCGTAGATAAAAAAAATTGAAAGTCGAAAGTAGCTGAAGTTACACTGTCAGGATGTGCAGTTGCTTGATTTTTATCCTGGTTCTTTAAAGACCTTGCAACATCTTTATTTTTCATGTGTTGATTAAACCCTTTTGAAACATTATTTTCCTCTGTCCATGCTTGATATAATTTGAACATAATTGAGAAGTTCAAACCACCGGATAAGTAAAGTTTATTTGAGTCTTTTCTTATATAACGGGACTCCACAGGCTGAAAAGATTTTACGTGATTACAGACACCTTCGATTAGAGCCGCTGTGTTTATCTTATTTTTGTTATCTTAACTCCTTTGAACGGTTCCCAGTATTTTAATCATATTTATCCAAAGCGCTCTATATAAATTGGTGACTGATGAACAAATTTGTTGTTGTGGAGAATGGATGGACAAATGATTGTTTTGCAAACTTTTACACTTCTAGGGCTAGATTTTTCTTAAGCCAACGGGCAGTGTATAAGTTACACTAAAGTTGCGTTTTGAATCATTTTCAGTGGTTATTCTCTTTCAGTGGTTAAGCACAAGTCGGCCTCTCAAGTAACTTAGCCGTGACAGTTTTTGACTCTACAAACATTTGCACTTTAAAGTTGAATATTTGGTAAACGGAGCACTGAATAAAAGAATGTCCTATAACTACTCTGTACATTTTTGAAATACCTCTCCTACGATATAATATAGCCTAGACGAGAAACAAAATCATCTCCACTTTGCGTGTAGTTATGTTTTCTTTATATATTTTATACTCTCTTAACTCCGCGGTGTTACCCGTGATTATTGTCGTACCGCGGGTAACGCCGCGGGACGAAGCTAGTCTAAAAAAGTAGCCTAAATTACTCCCTATATCATCAGCTACCTATCAGTGAAAGTCCCATCAAAATCGTTCTCGCCGTTCCAGACATTTGTCGGAACAAACGTCTCTAAGCTAATCTGCGGATAGACAAACTGATATGGTGAAACTATAAGGATTCTTTGTAAGGACTATTTAACCCTAACAATCTTAAAAAACACCTTACAAATAGGTAGGTACTTCATTTTCCACAAAAATAACCGAAGTAAATTGTAACATCTACGATGATAGCGAAGTAAAATGATTCAAGTGGCAGATGGTCGTTTATGCGTCGATATTTTAAAATATTACCTCTCTTATAGATTTATTATTCTACAAACAATAAATCTAAGAATTTCACATTTACAACTTTGAATATTTACTAAACAAAATTAATTCACACCAGCAGTTTTACGATTATCACTTAATTTTGTGAGTTTTATTAGATCTTCTGTTTTCATGATAGTAACTTATTTTCCTGTTCTACTTAATTGCTTCAACAGTTGCCGTCGTTCTTTATTGATTTTACTAATTCAAATGAAGACTACAACAAACCCTCGAAATATCACAGATATCAGACACAAAACCTCATTTAACATAAATAATAACAAAAATCTAATCAATCCGACGTAGCGCATGTCAACTGACTTATGTCCTTTTCTGTATGCACGGGGAAAGTCCCGCGGCCCCGAGTAAATGCGGCCAACGTTACTTGGTCGTATTTACTTCGTAGTGTTTGAAAGAACATAAGTAGTTGACTTTTTTTACGTTCGAAAATTTCTTGAAATAATGTGATATTTCCAAAAAAAAATATGTCATATTGTAAAGAATTGTTTTATTAAAACGATTGTGCAATAAAGTAAAAATCATAATTTTGTAGATAACTTTATTTACTTTGCACCCGTCGTAGTGAAGTCATCGGGCAGAGTAGAATCGTTATATCAGCTATTACTTTAAAAAAATCAAAATGTGTCTTAGCTGTTTCCTTTATAGCTTTTCTAATAGTATTTTGTTATCTTAAGTCCGTACTAAAATTCGGGTATTAATCCCTGTTAATGGCACTGTAATACACTCCACTTACTGAAATTAATTCTGCTTATTATTATGCTGTATACATTTATACAAACGCTTAAATTGGTTCTCAAGACATTATGTCTACTTAGAGGAAAATCTTCAAGATTTACTTAATGTACTTTATCTAGATTTAAATCCACGATTTTAAAGTTAATTATTTCATATTAAGATATTACGTAATAGTAATTTTTTTTAATATAATTTGTGGAGTAATCTTCTTCATCATTCTTCATTTGTTAGTAATTCTTATGAATGTATCTCGGTGCGTGCACATCCCTGTCAATCAGATCTTTATCTATATAAATAAATAAAATTGAAATCTCTGTTTGTAATATCAAATGAACAGTTTTTTATGAAATGCAAAAAAGTTCATACGGTACATGCACCGAAAATGCAAATTAAAAATTTTTTGCCTGTTCGTCAGTTTGTTCCGGATAATCTCTGGAACAGCTGAACCGATTTTGATGGGACTTTCACTGACAAAAGGATGATGACCTAAGAAATAACTTAGGCTAATTTTTATTAAACTAGACTAACTCCGAGGCGTTACTAGCGATTTAGAACAAAAATCGTCTGCATCGTTTTAGCTTTTATTATTCATTAGATTAATTGGAGTAGGCTACTTGTTCAACTGGTTACAGTAACAGAAGAAAACTGTAACAATGTTCCTAAGAATTTAAAAGTTAGAGAAACTAAAGTTGTAACAATCTATGGAGGATTTTTTTTCCTTGAGCTCGCTAACCTGAAATTGTTTCGCAAAGTCTTTGTAACACCAAATTATTAGCCGATTTTCTCCCGTCCTGGCGAAGTTCTCCAGACTACGACAATCAGTCTCCATGGCGCTGAGGAGAGATCTATATTCAGCTCAGACTTTATGTGATTTCGATACACAAGGGTTAAGTCATCGAACTTTCAAATTCCGGGCTGCTTAAGTATTAGTATTCTCAGAAAACTCATAACAGTTTTTGGCCTGACCAGGGATTTGAGTCCGTGAAATCTTGATAGGCAATCGCATACGCTAACCACTAGATCACCGAGATAAACCCACATTATTATATGGTGTATATTTCTGCTGTTATTTTGCATTTGTTAATGATTAAACACTTTTAACCGACTTCAAAAAAAAGGAGGAGGTTCTCAATTCGTCGGAATCTTTTTTTTTTTTTTTTTTTTTTATGTATGTTCAGCGATAATTTCGTCGTTTATGAACCGATTTCAAAAATTCTTTTTGCATTGGAATGGGCGTAGCTTACAGGTGGTCCCATTGTCACTATATCGAGATCTGATGATGGGATCCCAAGGAAATTAAGGGAACTCCTCAAATATCACAGGTACAATGTCGCGAATTGGATACTCGGAATAGTTATTCATTGAAGTCGGTTCTTTTTTGTTAGAATTATAATGCTTTGCATTGATTCATAAATAAATATATATGTTTCAAACCGTGAACTATAGTCAACAATCATCATTAACAGCCTTTAACAGTCCACTACTGGACATAGGCCTCTCCTTAGAAAGGAGGTATTGGCCTACTATACCACGCTGGCCAGACGGGTTAGTATAGGGTTGGTTTCAAGTTTTCCTTCTGTTTGCATTGATGTTGTCTTGCGTAGTAATAACTACTAACTATAGTACATTATCTAAAATACAAAAAATATATTTAACTAGCTTTCACCCGTGGTTGAGGCTGTGTGTATATCGGTTATCGCGATAAATTGTAGCCTATGTCTTTTCTCAAGCTCTAGACTATCTGTGAACCAAATTCCATATAATTCGTCTCAGTAGTCTTGACGTGTTTAGCCTTAGTAGTTTAGACGGTTAGACAGACAGACAGACACAGTTACTTTTGCATCCTACTAATATTATAAACCCGAAAGTTTGTGAGTATGTATGTATGTTTGTTGCTCTTTCACGCAAATACTTTTAACTGCATTAATAGAGATACACGGGCGAAACCTAGGTGATTATAAAAATATATAAAGTATCACTGTTTATCTCCTGTAAAACTTCACAGATTGCTATGCATAACACACTTGCATAGTAACCATAATGATAGTTTGTAAATGGCTAATTAAAAATGAGTTCTAGATAATCACATATGAAGGCTAGTTTTTATCCCGAAAATACGCGGGTAACACCGCGGGGTGCAGCTAGTATATAATAATAGTAAGTATTTATCTGTGTGTGCCCACATTTAACCACTTTTACGTTATTTTTTATCAAAAGTAATTCACGGACGATCAATTTTAGTTATCTTCGATTTAGAATAGAATAAACTTTATTTTACAGTTGATTGTTAATTTGGACTGACTAATTGGTCTAGTGTTCAGCGTATGCGGTTGCTGATTAAGAGGTTTCGGGTTCGATTTCTTGGTCGTATCAAATTTTTGTATAATCTGAAATTATATGTGTGTGTGTGTTTTTTATAATTTGTTTGTACCTACGTATTTAGTTATCTAGTACAGATTGTACAAGATCTGCTTAAATAAATAGTTGACATGTAATGCAACAATTAAATGATCATGTCGGAATCACAGTGTCTTTAGATTCTTAATAATCTATTTTCATAACTAAATAACATTATATATATTTTATATAATGCTGCCAAAATGACTCTGCTCAGCCTGATGGAAAGCTCAAGTAGAATTCACGAGTGGTGGCCACCGTCTTCATTACCAATGTGGACAATGCAACACGGTGACCCACACTATTTCGGTCTAGTCAGATGCTTGTTCGATTTACATACATTTTCCTAAATTACATACATTTTCCTCATTTCCACGCATCTCATACCTGTTGCTTCTCAACTTTCAATCCACTAGTGCTATATATATGTAATATCATGCTTAAATCAAACAACTTTAGTATATTAATATGACCATATTTTAAAAGAATTTTTGAGAAATTTCCCATCACCAATTAATCACTTTTGCAATAAGCATGGTGACCACAAATCTTGAACAATACTCATGCACATATTGAAGTCATCGGGCAGAGTAGAATCGTTATATCAGCTATTACTTTAAAAAAATAAAAATGTGTCTTAGCTGTTCCCTTTATAGCTTTTCTAATAGTATTTTGTTATCTTAAGTCCGTACTAAAATTCGGGTATTAATCCCTGTTAATGGCACTGTAATACACTCCACTTACTGAAATTAATTCTGCTTAAAATGTATACAAACATTTTAATTGGTTCTCAAGACATTATGTCTACTTAGAGGAAAATCTTCAAGATTTACTTAATGTACTTTATCTAGATTTGAATCCACGATTTTAAAGTTGATTATTTCATATTAAGATATTACGTAATAGTAAATTTATTATTATAATTTGTGGAGTAATCATCTTCATCAGACTTGACTCAGCGTTAGTAACTTCTTATGAATGTATCTCGGTGCGTTCACATCCATGTCAATCAGATCTTTATCTATAGAAATAAATAAAATTGAAATCTCTGTTTGTAATATCAAATGAACAGTTTTTTTATGAAATGATTATAAAAGTATATACGGTACATGCATCTAAAATGCAATTTTTAAATGTTTTGTCTGTTCGCCAGTTTGTTCCCGATAATCTCTGGAACAGCTAAACCGATTTTGACGGAACTTTCACTGGCAACAGACCTAAGAAGTGTAATTATAATTTTTATTAGACTAAATTAAACATTGAAAAACTGAAATTAATAAACGCCGTTAATACCGCGGAGCTCAGGTAGTTTAAGATAAAATAGAGAAGGATTATACAATCGAATCAGCATCGTCCTAGCTTTTAATATTCCTTAGATTATTTGGGGTAGGCTACTAATTCAACTGGTAACACTAACAGTAGGAAAACAGTAACAATGTTCCTAAGATTTTAGAAGTTGCAGAAACTACAGTTGTAACAATCTTGTTCGTGTATCTTAGATCTATAGAGGTTTTTTTTTTCCTTGAGCTCGCTAACTTGAATTGTATTGCAAATTCTTTCTAACACCAAATTATAAGCCGATTTTCCTCCGTCTTGGCGAAGTTCTCCAGACTACGGCAATCAGTCTCCATGGAGACCAGCAATAGATATTATAGTGCATAAGTGTATGCACAACCACAGGTACACTCTCTGGTCCCTCACTCTCATAATCTGATTGTACGGCCAAATGACACGTCGGAGGAGAGATCAAGATTCAGCTCAGACTTTACGTGCTCTTCGATACACGAGGGTTAAGTCATCGAACTTTAAAATTCCGGGCTGGTTAAGTATTCCCATACTTAGAAAACTCATAACAGGGATTTGAACCCGTGACATCTTGATAGGCATTCGCTACACTTTTAATATACCGAGATAAACCCACATTTTTATTATGGTGTAAATTTCTCGTGTTATTTTGTATTTGATAATGATAAAACACAGTAACAATCAGCTGAAATTGATTGTATCAAATTACGGGTAGGGCTCGGAACTACGTAATCCGTATTTAATATTAACTGAGAGCTTACGTACACACATCACTCTGCGTATTACGAAATATTAATTAAATTCACACTTTAAAATATGTGCATATAAATTTAAAAAAGAAATACATAGAAATTTATCACATTTATGTGTGTTTTGGAGGATTCCAATGACATTTGACATGACATTTATATTTTACAAATCTGTAACCGACATACATACATAAATATACATTTATTGTAACTAGCAATTTAATTTAAATTCGACATTAATTCAATATAATATTTGCTTTTGTTGCTTTCTACACTTTCTCTCTCACTTTCACTCTCCATATAAACTTTAAGAGTGTAAATTTTAATCAAAAACTATGTCTAATTTCATACTCCTCCGTTCTCATAATATTCGTAAAAAATTGTACAAATTTTTTCGGTAGAAGGTGTTTATATTACAATAATTATATTACAATAATTTTGTTGTTAAATGGAGTAATTTTATGAATTCCAGGCCATCATCAACAACAGATTCTCTGTCCCATCACACCGACAACGAGTACCACGCTGCTGAACGGTTGGGAAGAGAGATAGGCATTGACTGTGAAGAGTTGTTCCCGGAGTGCGAAGGATCTATATTGAATACCTTTACCCAGATAGGGGAGCAAACATTACATTCTTTTGGATTTCTATAACTTAACGGATGGTTCGGGTATTGCTAGAGACCCTTAAAATGTAAACATCAGATAAGTCCTTGTTAATATTGCAAAATACTGTTAATAATAATAGAAATTCACATTTCTAATTAATAATTAAAGAAAACTATATGATATTGGCAAAATATATTGTATACATAATTATATTCTGTACGTACATAATTATAATAATTATATCAAAAGATAAACTAGAAACCGAGACAAATATATGTTTATACAAAAAATACGTATGTATTTTGACTAGTAATAATTCTATTCTAGTTATTACTAGTCAAAGTATAGTATATATGTAGTAAGTAAGTATTAGTAAGTACAAAAAAGTTTTCGCGATAGTGATGGCTTACTGAGAGTGTTATTATAATATCGTGAACTTTAAAATTGTGCTATCTATAGTACTATCGGATTCATGAACTTCGATAATATTGTCGATAGTATCTCCTCTAGTTATGTACTCTTATTAAATAATATGTTTATTTATTTGATTTAACCTTCAACCCGAGATATGGACAAAATAGGACGTTTTGTGCCCTAATATTCGACAGCCAAACGCGTTCAAAGACTAAAGGCAGAGCGTTAAAATTATTATATCAATATTCATTACAATGAATTAGGTAATAAGAATGGTGAAAAAATGGATGGTAAAAAATATAATTTGCAGTTTCTAAATTCGGTCAATTATTAATTGATTGGCATTTTACTTTATTATTTATGACATATATTTGTGTTTATATGTGTAGGTATATTTAGAGTATGTAATTTGTTATTGAATAGAAATAAATAAATTTGTATTTAAATTTTGTTCATTGATTGTTTGGACCGACTCATAATTGTTTAGGTGTGCTTCCAATAGTTTAAGAAGTTAGTTATTAAGGTGAAGTAATAATAGTTATTTTTTTCTGCTTTTCTGAAATTTTTTTTGCTAAAATAGTTTTTTTTTTTTTAGTTAATTTTTCAGTTACTTTCTTTTAGTAATTATTATATACAGTACATAATTATTATTACATGTTTATTTTCAACATTTTTAAAAATCGAACTGCCTTACTTTACCTATTAGTTATTGAAACATCTTACTTGTGTTATCAATAGAGATCGGAATTGGGTGTGTGAAAATACCTAAAGTTTGCAGCGGGACATAATATGGAGCTGTTACAACCACTTAAGTTAAACCGGGTTTGAATTTTACCGGTTTAGTTTTGTTTTTTTTTACATGTTCCTTACCTTTGAAACACCGAACTATAAACATTTACAAGCTGCATTACATTTCTAAATAAATTTTTGTTTTGTACTTTTCCGGTTAAAATTCGGTCTTTTAGTCCCAATTGTTCTTTGTCGGTCAAACACAGAATTTTATATATCTGCAAAATGCTAATGCGGTTTTAATTTCTTTTTTTGATCTGTATCTTAAGTTAAAAAGTTTTGCTACAGGTTGATGCAAGGAAAACGAACATTTTCACGTCTTTACATAGTTTTGAAGTCGGCTTTTTTTTAAATTATTAAACCTGCACTGCATAAAAAATTAAATTAAAAACATTTATTTCAATTGCAAGAAAGTTGTGCGTAAACTATTTTCGACATTCAGAGTTCGGAACATGCAATAATATTAGTTTTTTTCCTAGAAATGATAAATATTGGTTTAACTTAAGTGGTTGTAACAGCTCCATATTATTATTGCAAACTTACTGCAAACTTTAGGTATTTTCACACACCCAATTCCGATCTCTGGTTATCAATCACCCTTTATTTTCTTATGAATCTAAGGTTAAAGTTGTTTTTTTTTTTAGAAAGGGAAAGGAAAGGGTACGTTACGAAGTCAAATATAAGTATATAAAAAAGGAATCTACCTTAATGGTAGAAAAATAGGAAATGATTGATCACTCACTGATTTTTTTATATAAACACGCAGAAATTTTAAAATCGGACTACTCTGTAAAAATTATGCGTGATCATATATTACAATCAATCCCTCCTATTCCAAGCGCACCATGTGTCACACTGTATGGCTTTACACAGTTCGATTCTGACACACTACCCCGGTGGGGTGATTGCTCATGGGAGTTCCTACGTATAAAAGAAAAGACAGGTAGGTTGGTGTATTTGTTTCGAGTTTTATTTCTCTTTGCAATGCTGTTTCTAGGCGTAGTGTGTTCCCCTTATTCGGCTCGTTCGCGAGATTAATAGATAGGGTGACACGTTGGAATCTTAATCCATCACCACTCAGCAATGTCATATCTATATTAATGATAATAATGAGGCTCCCTGTTCTTGTGACGTCAATAATTATGTTGCTCTGAGGAATAATATTATTCTTATTAAGTATTCGTTGTTTCTTTAAAAATCGTAACATTTACAATCTTGACTTTTGTTACTTATTGTTTTCATGTATTTTTTTTGTACAACGTGTCTTATTCCCGATAAAATTATTTAAAAAGTTACAATATCTTCTACTTTCCGACGTTTCAAACGGGTTATATCGAACGGGCTCGTGATCAAGGATAAGTGTGTCCTTCTAAAACAACATGAGTATATATGAAATTCACTAAAGTCTATAAAACAGTTACTATTCTTGATTTTACATATTATGGTTTATTTCAGATCAGATAGCTCTAAGAGTTAATGGAAGGAGCAAGGTGGGATAAGATTCAACGAAATATAGATAAACTAATTAACAAGGTGAAAACTTGAGTTTTTTTATAAATTAGCTGCTAAAATGACTCTAATCTGCCTGACAATGCTACTTAATCGTTAATTTATCAAAGTAACTTTTTTAAGTTGATATAAGAAGTAAAATTGCCTAAACGAACACAATTCTTGAGATAACTTTTTACGAACAGTTAAGAAACAACATATTTCTTAAAATTTCATAAGTGCAGCAAAGTGTAGACAAAGAAAAAGTGTAAAAATAGAGATATAAAATATAAATACAGTCAGAGGTACATGAGCAATCAAACCAAAAGTCGGTCTCTGTTTATCTGACATCTGTAAACGAGAGAAACACAGTCTATGAACCTTTTTATAACTCTTAGTGACGTTCGGAAATGAACGCTAAATATACATAGAAAACACCCAGACTCCGAAAAAAATACTTGCAGATCAAAATATTTGTTTCAACCCGGTAATCAAAGCCGAGACCTCAAGCACAGTAGTAGCATACGCTACCACTGCGGGCCCGAGGCAGTAAGCGAATGACTGGAGATTAATAGCTATTGGTGTCTAGTAAATCCAAGAATGCATGCATTAATTCTTTCTAGTCATCCTACTAATATTATACACGGGAAAGTTTGTGAGTATGTATTATGTTTGTTCCTCTTTCACGCAAAAACTACTGTACGGATTTAGATGAAACTTTTCAGTAATATAGTTTAAATATCACAATAACACAGGCTACTTTTTACTGCAATAAACGAGATACACGGGCGAAAACTAGGTGATTATAAAAATATATAAATCGTCGATGTTAAAATGTACCACTGCTTATCTCCTGTCAAAACTTCACAGGTTGCTTTGCAAACACACTTGCATAGCAACTATAATGATATACGCGGGTAACACCGCGGGGCGCAGCTAGTGTATAATAATTCCTATACCAATATCCTTGGTATATGAAGCAGAATTATCGGATGTCTTAATAACAGCAGTCTCCGGATCCTACCTATAATCAAACGCCGAATGGTTAAAACCAAACACACCGTTTGGTTTTAACCGGTTCGTCTCCAACACACTTCCTCGACACAAACCCGGTGGGGTGACGCTCCGTGGGGGTTTTCCATACGTTGATGAAAATGGAATCAGTAATGTAAGTAAATAAAACAAACTATATTATTTATAAAGGTAACTATTCAGTCTTAGCAACAAAACCTAAAATTTATTATTACAAAATACTTATTTTATATTTAACTAACTACAACTACATTTAATATGAACTACATATTTTTATAGAAAATACAAAATAAATGTACATTATTTAGGGTTTTTTTGCGATATTTTAACCAGTTCTAAACTGATCCAAGTAATTATTTTTGTCATTGAATTTGTTGTACTACTGAGAAAGTTAAATTGAACAAAAAATACACAAGGAGATAAATTAAGAAACAGTATAAAAATGATCTATATTATTATAAAGCGTCAAGGCTACTCGTAATTGGTATTAAAGTACTTTAAAGTACTTTGTTTCATGTATTTGTACTGTATAAATATAGAATTTAAAACATATAACGATCTTTTTTTTAGTTGTTAAGAAGATTGCCTGGTAACAGATTCATCTTAGGGAACTATTTTATAATAAACGGGTAATGTATTTAACAATAAGCAACTTTTAAAGACAACGGTTATTAATTGTCGTGTATTCTGGTAAATAGATCTATGAGAGATATTGAACACGCGTTATATAACTTTGTACAAGGTTTGTGATTCTGTCCGTCTTTGTAGGCTTTTATGTAGGAATAAACTTCGTCTTTTTCCGTGATGGTGTGTGAGGCATCGTTCAAAGGGCTGAAAAAAAAACACAACAAATAAATGTTTCGGACATCTGACATACAACATCGTCTAATCTCACACTAAGCAGACCTTGTACTATTTGTATAAGATTATTATTATAAATACATATATATTTTTTGTAAAAAATGCTCATTCAGATCATACAAAAATTTGGTCTGACCCGGGAATCGAACACGAGCCTTGATCAATGCAATTATTCTAAAATATCAATGTAAGTATTCTAAAATAATATAAAAATATAATGAAATTATTCTAAAAGTTTCCAAATTCCTCATCCATCTCAATTGTAATAAATATACCTTAGGGGTTGTGCATAAGTAGAACTGAAGTAGCGCCTTGAATTTGGTTAACGCCTGGAAAGGACCGCGCAAACCGAATGTGTACAAAACAAATTTTCAAGTTCAGGCTACTAATGTCGGTTGTGCTAAGTTGTCGAGATCATGTGACGTAAAGACATATATTTGTATGTAATTAAAGGTCGTTGAACTTTATGTTTTGAAGTTAGGAAGTTTTAGTTAAAAAGTAAAGTTTTGGTTTGATGATGAAGATGGAGAAAAAAAAAGTTAATTATAAAAGTTTAAGATTTAACCGACTGCGTATTTTTTTTCCTAACATCTATATATCCTATTTCACTCATTAATATGAATCTATTGATACTTCATCAACAACCCATACCGTCCCACTGCTGAATTCGGCTCTCTTCTCAGTAGAGGGTAAAGGCCTTGCGTCCCCACGCTGGCCAAGTGCGGGTTGGAATCTTCATACATGATGGTATAGTTAGGATTGTTTAAGCAGTGTTTAAATTGGTTAACATACGAATTAAATATACTTATTTCAAACGCAGTCAAAACTTCTGTCATTCGTTGATACTTATTAATTAAAATCAGTAATTTTGTCTGTTTATCTGTCTATTAAGCGTGAAAACTTACACCGCTACACCAATTTAAATAAAAATTAGCATCGACATACTCTGATTTGACAAAACCTAGTTGTCTTATATCAACAGGGTTTATACTCACTTCAGTACGAAAGAAGCCATTTCATGTAATAGATCCTCTTCATCTTCAGTATGAAGAGGTTCAGCACCAAGTTGACAAAGAGTTTGGAGTACACAAGAGTGCCCATTATACCCGGAACTGAAATTGACAAATATTGAGGAAAAATAATTGGATTAAGAGCTTTGCAATGAATATTAATTAGATATTTTCAATATTTTTAATGGTTTGGTTAATATTTTTTAAAATCACATATTAAATATGGAATGCAAGAACTATGTTCCTACACCGTAAAAAAAATCCTCATCATCACACAGTTATCATCTCAATCAACTCATAATCAAAGTCACAATTTGGAAACCTTTCTGGCATGTTTCTGAAATTATCCTAATTAATATTTGCTTCTTTTCAAGAGCCGTCTGTAATTGCTTCGCCTACTTGAAGATGTATTCACCCTTACCATTGCATCTTCAAAATCCAAGAATCGTAACCAATTTCATAGGGTGTAAGTTTAAATAAGTTACACGCTTAAAATCACCTAAGTTGGAATTATGGTAACCGTTTCTTTTTAATCGAAGATAAAAAGAAACGGCTTCAATTAAATCAAAATATGGCCACCAAAAAAAATGTCAACGGACATCATTGCTGAATATAATAGTAGTGGATCAGTAAACAACGATAAATAACAATTCTGAAACTCGCGAAGTGAGTATTGACGAAAGCAATTTCTGTGGAAATTTGTTTCGAACAGTATCAAAGTCTGGTGGAAAATAAATCATACTTTTGATATCTTACGAGTTCTCAATACTGTCGAACGAAGACAGGTGAATAAATAAATAGACTGATTGTTGTTGTCACTGACGGTAACATTTCACTCAATTATCTATTTTTCCAGAGAGTCTGTATACATTTTATGATAATGAAAGTTTGTAGTAACCTAAATACTTGGAGGCTTAGAAATACAAGTCTCTTTGAACTTTCCTGAATAAAATATTAGCAATTTCACACAATACAGATACAGAGCTTGTTTACGGGTCGACTTGTGAAGGTCATTGACTTCGGATTCTAAATTCCTATGTATATGAACGCGTTAATACCTAGAGAGCCCAGTAAATAATGTCCAGTTCAAGTTGCTAATTTCTTTATTATAGTTTAAGTCACGAATTACTAGGGCTGGCCTAAGCCTAGCGAGTGTAGGATGATTTTTGCTTGTAAATAGTGTCTCACTAAAGACATTCAATAAAAGTTCAATACAACTCTTTGTAAGTAATAGCACTAATACATTTTTCGATAAATTTTGAGGGAAGATAAATAAAAAAATATTTCGGACATTTTACACAGTCCATCTAGTCCTAAACTAAGCAGAGCTAGTTCTATGGCTAGCTGATAAAAATACATAAACATACTTTTTTTTGTAAATACATACATATTATACATAGAAAACATCCAGTCTCCGAAACAAATTTTAGCGGATCTCACAAACATTTGGTCCGACCGGGCAATTGAACCCGAGACCTCAAACAAAGCAGTCGAAAATATATTTTTGTACTAGTTTTGTATCTCAAATTCTTTGTTGACAAATCCATAACGCTTTCAACATTATCAGCAATCTCAATCGAAAAAATCTCAAAAATAATTGTTATCTTGTTGAATGCAGACAGTATGGGACCGCTAGTTTGGGGCAAAACTTGGAATATCCTGCATATGATCAACAACCCGTAATGTCCCACTGCTTAACACGTGTTTCTCCCATTGAAAATCAAACACTATCTCTATATTTTTAAGAGCCGAATTACAATACAAAATATCATTATTAGTTGACAACCCTGTACGAACAAAATATTTCAAAGTCGTGATCTCGTGACGTCAATATATCGTTAGGACCAACGTACGACAGGTTCGGAGTGCTAACTCATCTAAGAAATTATACCATATTTCTTAACTACACTGATTAGCCGAGAAAAACCGAGCAAGGTTTTACTTCGGATTAGCTTTACATTGAAGTTCCGTCTTTTCTTTACTTAAACTAGACAAGATATCTTAGCGAAATGTCTTAAGTATTTACACTTTGTGCGTTTTTATATTCATTCTTTTTGTATCTACTGATTTCTCTAAACATTATGCTATGTGTATAACCATGTTTAATATATATAAGATGGTAAAGCAATAGTTTGAAATGAAGGCGATTTTTGCTTGTCATATAATTTTTATCAATCTACCGTATTTATTTATTATTTCATTTTTTGAGTTAAAATTAACTCTGTCTATGTACCAGTTACGCTTTCTTGACCAAACTACTGCATCGATTTCATTGAAAATTGTCTTAGAGATAATTTGATTATTTACTGCGATTACCGATATACGCACTTAGCCTTTTGTTTAAGCTAGTATAGGTACATATATAATTTAAGTTAAAATAAAAAAATAAAAATAGAACCTAATCTTCCCTCTTTAAAAAAAAAATACAGAAACACTATTTTACCTGTTCAACACTCCTTCAACGACTTTATAAAAATGATAAAGCTTGGCATCATCTTGATAAAACAATTCTTCTTTGATCCCCAAATCTCTCTTCTTTCTAGCGGTTCCTACGTAACCAGTATTCGCCTCCAGAATGTCAATAGGAATCTGGGTTCTATTCCATGGCAGTTGGAAATTGGCTTGAAACGCGTAGTTCACGTTGATATTTTTAGCCGCGCTGGGGAAACCGATGCCGGCGTTGAACTGGAAAATGAATTGTCTTTATAATGAAAGGAAAACAGTTTTAATTCATTCCTCTAGCCTAAAACCCTGTTGACAGCTATTATAGTGAAAGATAACGTTTAATTAGATGTTATAACGTCTGGAATTTGTTATCGAAAGGTCAGGATTTAAGCACGCTTTGTAGTGTACGAACTACTTGCTGCTATGATTAATAATTATGACTTTTTAATAATTGCGGCTAGTTTATAGTGGTCAAAATAGAGCATAAAACAAAAGTAAAAACACTTTTAACATTCATGTGGTTATTTGTTTAAAACTGCAATTAAGATTGTGTTTTTTTTTATATTGAAGCCTACCTATGTGACTACTCTGCCTGATGGAAAGCATTAGTAGAATCCAGAAGTAGGGGCCACCATGCTCATTGTGAGTGCATATTGTGAGTGTAATTGTGGAACCATCTAATTAAGATTTAATGAATGATGATTAACCCGGAATTGAAAGTGTCTTAGGCTGGCCTTATTACAATTTTGCATTTAATGTAATGTATTAATTATACACGAGCTGTAGGGAAACCTTTAAAATAAAAAAATAAAGAAAAAAAATGCAACTACATTTACATACGCTTTGTGATATATAGCCTTTCATATTTTATTTGCGATTAAAAATTGCGTCTGTAAACTGATTATAACTCATCCGATAACCTTTAGATTTAATATATAATATATTAATAAATATTTCGGACATCTTACACACAAAGTCCTCTAGTCCCAAACTAATCAGAGCTTGTACCTACTCTATGGGTACTAGACAACTGATTTAAATACATAAACATACTTTTTTTTAATACATGAAATACATCCATATTATAAATAGAAAACACTCAAACTCCTAAACAAATATTTTATAAATGTTCTATGTATGTAAATTAAACACCTTAAACAAAGGGTAAACCACGTTCCTTTCAAACCCAGAACATGGTTTTACCTAATTTATGAGTTAAAATAAAATTAATAGATATTATTACCGTATCCTGGTGCAAAGGGGCGTCTAACTCAATTACCCTTCTCCCGAGAGATGAAATGGCACTTTTCATTCCGAAGCATTGTAGTTGAAGTGTTAAAATTAAAATTATTGTATTTATTTAAAGATTGTTGTATTTTATTCGTTTGAAATGTTTGATTATGTTCTCTTAATTAATTTTTTAATTGTTACAATGCTAATTTTCCATTTGTCTTTGATTACCTAAAATTGCATGAGTACGGGGTATGTATTGTATATTTTGTATTCATATAAGATTTATGTATCACTTTTTGGTGATCCGATTTGAATAAATGAAAAAAATATTTATATATTCTTCACAAAGTTTCTGAGTTATATTTTTAAGCTGTAAATAAATTATAAATTAACAAGGCTCTTACCTACTTATTTCCTGCATGCAAAGATATCGATATCAAAATAAAATGGTTGATTAAAACAATTTTTTGTTTGAATTAAATAGGTACTTTTTGAAGAATTTGTGTGAAGATATTGCAGTGACTAAACGACTAAAACTTCCGAAATCGTTTTTTGTTTTTATAACGATAAAAAAATGTGGATGAGATGAAACGGAGACCGCCCCATTTATCTCATCCACATTTTTTCATCGTTAAATATATCGCGACAATGACTTGAACACGTGAATTACTTGACATTGGCGGAAATAGCTGATATTATTCGGCTGGTTGCCATCTCATCAAAAGAAGAAGAAGAAGACCTAAACTTCATAAGAGTCAAGACTAAGTGACTGGCATAGAACTGACTGGCAGAGAAATTACTTTCATGGATGGTATTCGCATTTACTATTGATGATGAAATGTATGTAGATAGTATGTAGATTTTCAAGATACAGAGTAGGCTATGTTCTTGCTGAAGAATCAAAGCATCTCAATACCATTTATACATTTTCATTTTATGATTACTGCCAAATGTTGGCCAAACGACTGCACGGTTGGCCTAGTGGCTTAAGCGGTCGCCACACCGCTTTCTACTGCGCCGAGTGTCGTGGGTTCAAATCCCACGTAGAATAACACTTTGTGTGATTCACAATATGTTGTTCTGAGTCTGGGTGTACTTTGTGTTCGTTTCATGTATGATTGTAAAGTTCGAAGCGACACAGGAATTGATATTCCTAATGCGGGAGTTGTCTTTCTAAGAAAAAAAAAAATATATTTTTATTTTATCTTATGTCAGTTTTTCAACATTTTTGTGATGTTTATTCATCTCAGTACTTGTGTATTGTGATGTAAAAGTAATATGAAGATATTCCCTCGAGACGAATTCTCAGTAAATATTTAAATTAATAGAATTTCACGTTAAAGAAGAACTTTTAATTCTGTCTATACCGGTGGAAGTAAGGAATTTAAATTGTTGAATAGCTTCCATAGTTTGCTCTTACTGTAGATATTTTGAAAATCTTTTCCTGTCAGTATATGACCATTGTTAATGACTTGCCCAGCCTACAGTTAGATGCACTATCTTTGTAAAATAACCTATTCATCATCAGACCATTCCAGTAAAAGTATTACTGCTTTTAGAATTCATGTATGAAATCATCATTATCAGATTATTGTGGTGTACTGCTGGACATAGGCCTCTCCCAGTGCATGCCGCTCTGATCGATGGGCTCCCCCATCCAGCTCTTGGCAGCCATCTTGCGCAAGGCAACATTCCAAGAGTGATTTACACTACATCCGCTGAGACGGGGACTTCACTCCAGAACTCTTTTATCTCAACTGTGTCAGTTAAGCATCTGATATAGTTGATAGCTACTAAGCTATTTACAACCTGATCATCGACAACGTTGAAAATTCCACTACAGAACTCTTATAGACCTCTCTTTAAAAGAGGTTTTGGCCTAAATTAGGGCATTAAATATACCACGCGGATCAGACGATTAGGATTAGGATTTGGTTGAAATTTCCCTTCTCTTCAGAGTGATAAGTCCAGCATAACTTGCTCCCTTAGTCGCCTCTTACAACATCCATGAGATGAATACACTTTGTATTTGTGATCCATCACCACACGGAAATATCGATGATTATAACGAAAATATAACGATTTGTATCTAATAACTTAATTATAGTTAATTTTTATCTGTATCATTGTGGTATCTTTACATTCTTCTACTATGCTTCTCTTTCTTTGAGAATGTAATAATTTTCGGACTGATACAAAAAGAACATACAAGGCAAAAGCGAACGACAGGGTGAGGAAGTTAGTGTAATTCGAAGACACCGGGTTCTACCTTCATGCTTTTTTTTGGAGAAGCCATTATAGAAAATACATACACAGATTGTTAGTGTAGCTTATTTCCACGCGGGAACTACGTAGCAAAGCGATTACAGATCACAGTATATTTGTTCAATGCGATGCGATATATTGATGGGAAATATTCAAATCTTCATTAAGATGATATAGTTCATTCAAGTTGAATTTTACTTGGGTATTATTATATCTAAAGAAATATGTTTTCATTAGTATACGTTTGACCGGGTCGGACCAATAAGTGTTTTGGAAGTTTGACGTTGATTCAAGCCCGTGCCTTGGAGACCACGTAAAGCGGTCGGTCCCGGTTGTCATGAACATATATAGCAATCGTTATTGGGTAGTCAGTGCCCTTAAATTTACTGACATAGTTCAAACTTCGAATTTCAGTTCTCTCTTAGGGTTGCGGAGGTCCGATGCCAGTCGCTCCGTGGAAAAACTGATATTCAGGTAAAACCGGTAAAACTTGTAGCCCCAAATAATATTGGGAATAAGACTAGGAAGGAGAAGTTTGGAGTTGAATGTAAGTTGTATTGCAATTAAACAGAGATGATCAGAATAAACGAAGTACAAAGTTTTAGGGCTTTATTAAGTTCTTAAAATTCTAAGCGAGTTCATAAACTATCAATAATAATTTGGCGATCGCAAATAATTCATCATTATGTGAAAAAACTTTCCTGTATTTTTCTTAGATTGGTCAAAAATAAATTCGTTTTTAAAAGGGTTTTTTCCTAAAGAGACAAGGTTATCTCGTCTCCTGTTTCGAGTTCCATTTGAAAGTTTTCTTAAAACTTTTTAAATGTTATATAACTTTTGTTTTGTGGCGTCTTATCACGGCGTGTCTATGTCTATAATATACAAAGCAATTTTTATATAATGTAGTTTTTGTTTTCTTTTACTTTGAATGAGGAACTAGAATTAAACGATAAGATTTAGCCAGTTTAGTGTCTAATCTTACTTTACAAAACATATTGTTTAGTTGTTTTGATAATATCAAATAATATTAATTTATAAGTATAACCAATAGTTTTTTAAAGACAATCTTTCCCAGTAAGTGTTTTATTGATTTTATAATATTTTATGACAATAACTTGACCTGGTACATAACTACATTTATATATTTCTCAATAGATTCAAGTTATAGGTAATTCACAGCAGCACAGACTATCACAGACTAATTTTCGTGTCCTTACTTTTGGTGGCAATCGAATCCACTACGTTTATTTTAACGATTAGAATTTTGAACCACTAGAAGTTATTGCTGTTAACTTAATTTCAATAAATAAAACTTATGCTCTACTTAAATTTATGTTTTTAATAGTTGTGAAAAATGTTCATACCTGTAGAACAGTACTGTTTAGAAAGAGTAGCTGCCTCTTATTTCTGTGTAGGGTTTCACCGGATGGGTCCATCTCTTTCGCACTTATGGTGAAAAGTACACTTATTACAAAAATGAGAATCGAAATATTGTTTTTGAAAAACATGGTGTTGTAGCAACGTGATGATTTCGAGTGACATTTCACAATTCTTAACGGGATATGAACCGGTGATACGGATACTCTTAGTTTGCTTTTCTTGTTAAGCCAAGATTTGTCTGCAGCTGTTCTTAAGGTCGATTTTCTTTGGCACACATTTGTCTCTTGTCATGGTTACTCAATTTGTGTAAAGCATTTTGATTCTTATCTATATTTAAATAAGAACTTATTAGTTAAATATGGATAGGATAATTCGGTATTGACTTATCCTTCCTACAAGCTGTGTTATAGTTTGCAAAGTAAGAAGTTAATAATAAAAGTAAGGATGAAAGATTAAGATGTGTACTTTAATTTTGAATTTATTTCAAAAAGGGAACATATTTTAATGCAGTGGATTCATATCACATAGTTTTAAATTCACTGTTTTAGAGCTTGTTACAAGCATAACCTTTTGATGTTTTATTACAAACAAAAATCTCCTTTTTAAAAAGAGGGATATGATCGCAGTGAACTGTTGAAGCTGTAGATAAAATTAATATTGCTGACTCGTATATTACCCGGATGTTTAACTATGTGCAAAATACTTCCTTCAGAGAAAAATACTTCGTTAATTCTGAAAGCAAAGCAGTCGAGCATCTCCAAAATGCTCGTAATTAAAATATCTATTACCTATGATATTATTAGCATCAATTTTGAATCATTTTGAAGAACTAGACTACTTGAAACATAATTGATATAAATTGGTTTTTGAAAAAAAACACATTCACCATTACATGTTTCTGCATCATCGGTCGGTCTCACACTCACCAACAAAACACAACAACACGAATGCTGTAATACTAGGTTGGTCTTTTATGTGTTTTCTTAGAAGCTGTTTATCAGTATTGTACAATAATGTTCAGCCTCTTTACGAAAATTTTTGCCTGCTTGGGGCAGGGAAAGATTAAGCCATTATAAGACATTAGGTAATAACATGAATGCGATTTAACTTTGTAGGACTTTTACTAAAGCATGAACTTCTGTGTGTATGTAAAGATAAATATAGAGAGAGAGAGATTATTAAAAAGACGCCAACTGATGCCCGAGGCTCCACTCGCATCCAAAGAGGAAAAAAAAAAGTTTACGTCCTATTTTTAGACCTACTAAAGAAACACAAAAAATTTCATAAGAATCGATCAAGCCGTTTCGGAGGAGAAAGGCAGCTAACACTGTGACACGAGAATTTTATAATATAATATATGTATAGATTATTAAAATTCAATAAAAGCTTAATTCTTCAATGACGAGTCACAAGTCAAGTGCACCCACACCAGATTTAATTATTGCACTTAATCGAGCGATTAAAGAATTTAATTTCATTAAAAATTATCAAAATTGAGTTGTGTTGAACTTTATAATCAAAAGAGTAAATAGGTAAACCGATAAAGTTGACTACGATATCGATAAAGACGTAATACAAATGTGTAAGATATTTTCTCGTGACTGAACTTAAGTAAACACATAACCTATTTGACAACACATAATCATATAACTTTTTAATAAAGGTTAGTTTACACTTAATCATTTATTCATAAATTCGTTTTGATTTGGTAAATTACGACATAGTTTTTACAGAAAAACAATTTCCGCCTGCCAAATGAGTAGCCGGTTGGTTAAGTACTTGTTAAGTTTTTGGTGAATCAGACATTGTAAGTTCCATTCAGATGCGCTCACTACCAATAAATTCCCATTTCTTCCTCTCCCCACTTTTCAGAACACTCAGCTACCACTGCAAGATAAGCTCGGTATTCTAGGTATGGACTTTTGCCGGGATCTTAACCGACGGGAAAACATTGAGAGCGACACAATGGCGGCCTGACGGTAGCTTGGTACATTAAACGGTTCTTAATGAAGGAGCATCTGTGTCTTCTTTGTAAGACCCAGTCTATGATAGTCCTCTATCGCCTTCACCACGGGGAGTGTTCTGATTAGCTCCTCCAGCTGATGGCCTTGGAAGTCACCGCTTTAGAGTGGATAATTCTGAGTGTAATACTAAATCTATGGTTATAGATACATAATCATAGATGATTATATTTAAGTACATCTTCCACCAATATAGTTACTGTTTTAAGAGTTTGTCGATTTTCAAGCAAGTTTTTGCTGTATAGAAGGATTTATTCGCTGTAAAACTAGAACTTAGAAGGTATCAGTTATCGTAACCTTTTGAACAATTTTATCTCCAAAAGTCTTGCTATGTAAAGAAAACAATCCAGTTTCTGTGTCTGAGGTTCAGTCTAGTTTTGGATCAGTCAGCAAGAGGTGATATTTTTGCTTGCTGGAACTTTATATGAGTACTTTTAACTAACGGGAGTATTGATATTCCTTCAGGTAACTCGTCTGCTCGATTACCTCTTATGTTATAAATGAATATTTTGGAATAATGAGGTTAAGCTTTTTAATAAGTATTCATATAAACATAACGGATTCTACGATATGTAGACGTTATAATGATAATTGACGAACTATCAACATCGATTAGACATTTGCTCATATTGGGCAATATCTTAATAGTTGTTTTCCAGAACAGGAGAAATATGATTCGGATTGATTGACGTATAATGAACGTAGCTTTATATTGCTGTGCACTGGCTACTGTTCACTCTAACGTTTATAGGTTCGATTGACAGACGTACTAAGAGTGGTTTTCAATTACGAGGTATTGAGCAGCTGTTGACGGAGTAAATTTGGAACTATGAGGTAAGAGTGTTTTATATTAAACAGTAAAATTATATAGTGTAAGTTTTTAAAAGGAATATTCATTGTGTTAATTCTTGAATATTAATTCATTAAAAGCTTTAAAGCTACTAATTCAACTGCCTATACTAAACTTGTGTATTAGTTATGAATCCAGCGATCTGAACAGAAGCGTATTGTAATAGTATTAATTTTAATGTTTTCAGTTATAAGTGGCAATTAATTGCGTTAGCATTGATTTTCAACTTTGTAATATCAGCAAGTGAGGATGAAGAGGAGCACAAAAATATGGTTAAGCGTCAAATTAACAGCTTACCCCTTGTTTATCCTTATGGTGGGACATATAAGGTAATAATAATTACCGCGGCTCTGCCCGCGCTTAAATTGTGTATCGCAGTAATCATTTTTCTGGGATCAAATAGCCTACTAGCTTTCGCCCGCACTCCGACCTGAATGTCGTTTATCGTTAAAAGTATTTTGTGTCGTTTTTGAGACTCTAGACTATGAGTGTACCAAATTTCAACTTAATCGGTAAAGTAGTTTTGATGACTGACAAATAGTGAAGTTTTATTCCGCACAACTATGATTTTAGTGTCCCTTACTATTTCTGGTAACCAGACACGTAAATGTATGTGATCATGGTCGCTAACCTCTGAATCAATATACAGATTTCTACAAAAATGAAAAGTTTGTTTCGTACTTCATTTTACGTTTTAATAAACATAATCTTTTATTTAATAAAGTATAACTTTTATGTTACCATTTCAGTTGATTATCGGACTTTCGGCCCCAATTAAAGCAGAGGACTACATCAGCCTTGCTTTTGCGGCTAACTTTCAGTATCAGTATGTACAATTTCAAAACATAAGTGAACTCTCGCGATATTACTTCATCAAGACAGTGTCCAGAGAGCAAAGAGAAGCTGATCTAGAAGCAAGAAGAAATGAGAGATATACATTCTATAGATCTGTCACGGATATGTTACGGTCGTAAGTATTTTTTTCTTGCCAACTGAAGGTAATATTATTCTAATATATTTAGAAACAGGTATCAATTGTTTTAAACTTCGAACTTTCTTCCCATTTGACTTGTAATAGTAATATACAAAAAAAAAAACAAATCTTATTTCCAGATCCGTGTCAGGAGATATTTGTATTTTAGATTTTTTAGACTTTTTAATCGTGGCACAAGGCGATTTATAAAATCCAAATGCAAAATAACACATGCAGAATCTTAACTAGTACTTTATGAAAATATCATAGAAATGACCAGGAACGGACGATACTTAGAATTTTAAAAGAAAGTAGCCTATCATTGTTTTTCTTAGCTCTTTTAATTTTTTGTATACAACCTTTTGTTTCACTATGCGTTAAAAAGAAGTGATTGTTGTATTCTATTGTTTTTAATGTTATGAGGTAACATAAAGTTCCTTGAAAATCGTCTAGTGGAACACCTGATTTTATTGATTGTGGTGAGTATTTTATGGTGGTATTTCATTACGTATTTTTCTATTTTCTAGAAGGAACATGGATGGTGATGAGTGTGTACTCAGAGCTATTTGCGAAGCTGCACAGTATCCGGTAGAGGAAGAAGGGATGATTGGAGAAATGTTACATATTTTACTCACGTATGTATCTCTTACTACTATGTTTATATGTTCATACTAGCTATAGCTATATCCCGGGTCGGGCCAAAAAGTGTTTTTGGGATTTTCTTAGGAAATTCCTAATAGCTGCCCGGAGTTTAGAAGTTTGGCGGTGATTCACGCCCGTGCCTCGGAGAGCACGTAAAGCCGTCGGTCCCGGTTGTCATGAACATCCATGGCAATCGTTATTGGGAAATCAGTGCCCTCAAATATACTGACAACTAGTTCAATCTTCGAATTTCAGTTCTCCCTTAGGGTTGCGGAGGTCCGATGCCAGTCGCTCCGTGGAAAAACTGAAATTCAGATAAAACCGGTTGAACTAGTAGCCGACCCCAAATAAACTTGGGAATAATGGCTAGGAGGATGATGATGACTAGCTATAGCTATAGTCCGCGGGTAAACCGAGCAGTAGTCTGTGTTATTACTCCAGAATCTACGTATGTCCATAAGAAATTAGCTACACATAGTAAGTATCTTGTAACCGGTTTTAATATTTATAATGAATATACTGACAGTGATCTTTTATATCTTATAGTTTATTATAAATTGTATGTTTATTTAAAAGTTTAGTTTAAAAGAGTTATTACAATCCGTATCTAATTGAATAATTATAAATGAATGCCTTGTTGGTCTAGTGGTTTGGGTATGCGGCTGCTGATCAAGAGGTCTCGGGTTCTATTCACGAGTCGAACCAAATATTTGTATGATCTGCAAATATTAGTTTTAGTGTTTGCGAGTTTTCTATGTATGTGTAATATGTATGTATTAATAGAAAAACCAAATTTGCTTGTCTTCTCTAAAATAGATAAATGTTCATCTGTTAAAATTTGTCCTTTTTGAGTATTCGTTATATTACCTTTACCTAGCTTAACTGCCATTAGCGTCTACAGACTATAAAATCTAGTTTGATAATTCGCGGTACACAAAATAATTTTATATAATAACAATATTCAATGTCATATTGGTTACTGACCACTTAGCTATCAACCTAGCTTTTTCAAAGCTGTTTATTATTTTTGATTTAATAATTACTCTACACGTATTTCTGTATTAAAAACAATCATGACACATTCCCCATAATTCATATCTAAAAAGAATCATCAATTTCAGGCCAGACTATGGGATAAGTCCGTTTGAAGAAAGAGATCCATATTTAGAAGATCTTATGTCACCATATAATGATGCTGCGATAGCTGGCAGGCAGATGTTCAACTGTCCCGCCATATATCCACGATGTCCCGAAGGTGAAGGTCTCATGGAAATGTTCAGTTTGTTAAGAGAAGAATAAAAAAGGACGAAAAGAAATAAATTTAAGTTATCTGCGAAGTATGTCATTGTTTTTGCCAATAAATTTGTTTCTATATTTACTTTTAATTTATATTGGCCTGAAAATAGAAAGAGAAGATAAGTGACTTCGATATGTAAATGGCATGAAACAGAAGCTATTACAATTTTAAGAACGAGTACTTAAGTCCCTTTAATACTATAATTTTAATGAAACGCTCATCATAGTCAAGTGGCTTTAGTGATTGGAAACAATCACCGAGGGAAAGCAATGACGGCACGGTCAGTACATAGATGGGTGACCGTTTGTGGCATGATATATAATGAGCGTTTTCGTTACTTGGAGGCAAGGTTGAGCAGTCCGTCCCGGTTGCTATCACACGGTAATAGTCGGGAAGCTTAGTTGGAGGCCTTATCCAAATGCCACTTCCCAAATCCCAACCCACACTCGGCCAGTGGGACATATGGCCAAAAACCTCAACTCATAGGAGACTCAAGCCCAGCAGTGGGACATTATGGGTGGTTGATGATACTATAATTGGCACTAAAAAAACATTCAGGCAATCATTTGAAGTTAATTTAAATCTATGATTTATAATGACCCATTACAAATATTTTGCCAAAAGATATTAAGTGTAGGTAACGCTTGGGTATAAAATACTTTTGCTATAGATTTGGTGAAAGAATAATCCTATGAACTCTCGGTTATAAAGTAAAGCGAAGCTTGGTTATTTCTATCGGTACTGTCTTCTCGCGTCAAATTAACTAAATCTCGTATATGTATCCAGTCACGTATCTTTCCTCAGAATATTTAAATTGACTTAGTGCTGGAACAACTTTTGGTTCTCGATTCTGTTTTATAAATATATTTATCTATTTTATTGTTGTAGCTTCTGTCTATAATTTCATTCACATCGGGAAAAAAATGTCTATGAATACAGGTCTTTAGTAGGCGTCCTATGTCATTTGATGTCGTCTCCAACGTCTCTAACTAAGCTTCACGACTGTTCTGATTGACTGTTGATCTTATGATAACAACCGGGACTGACTGCTTAACGTGACCTCTGAATCAAGGAAACGCTTATAAAATATCATGCCATTGGCTATGAGCGAACGTAGTTGACATACATCAACAGTCATTATTATATCACTAATTCAGCTACATTTCTTTCTTAAACGATAATTACACAGTATGTGAACTTATTCTGATGTTTTTTTTTTTGTTGCATAATCTTAAGTTTGATTTTTTGTCCTAAACCTTACTTCGAAAAATATACTTAAAAATCTGAAAAAATCCAAACTTCCACCGAAAATTGGTTTGAACGAGATCAAGTAAGTAGTTTTTTTTTAATACGCTAAAATCGGAAACCGTAATTTACCTTTCATTCAATCAATACACTACTATTAAAACATCGATCAGAGCTACAACGAACTACTAGAACTTTTATATAATGCTACTTGCTTCTACGAAACCCTTCATAGGCGAGTCAGACTCGCACTTAGCCGCTTTTTTAATGTTGGTCAAGAATATGTTAGCTTTTTAAAAGGTGTTTTTCCTAGAGAGTTAAGGTTATCTCGTCTTTTGTTTCGAGATCCATTTGAAAGTTTTCTTAAAACTTTTTATGATGTTAAATAACTTTGGTTTTGTGGCGTCTTAACACGGCGTGTCTTTAATATACAAAGCAGTTTTTATTAAATGTAGTGTGATATCTTACATAATCATGTAGTTTTTGTTTTCTTTGTCTTTGAATTAGGAACTAGAAAACGATAGGATTTAGCCTGTTTAGTACCTAAAGTTGCTTTATAAAACATATTGTTTGATTGTTTTGATAATATCAAATCATCATCATCATTAACAGCCTTTAACAGTCCACTGCTGGACATAGGCCTCTCCTTAGAAAGGAGGTTTTGGCCTTCTATACCACGCTGGCCAGACGGTTGGTATAGGGTTGGTTTCAAGTTTTCCTTCTCTTTGCATTGATGTTGTCTTGCGTAGTTTATCCCTTAGTCGCCTTTTATGACACCCGCGGGATGAATCGAATATCAAATAACATTAATGAATAGTTTTCTAAAGACAATCTTGTCTAGTAAGTGATTTATTGATTTTATAACATTTTATGACAATACCTTCACCTGATACCTACTTTTATATATTTTATAATAGGTACAAATTATAGTTAAACCACACCGAAACAGACTAATTGGCGTATCTTTGCTTTTGTTTAAAATTAAACCCACTACCACTATTTTATCAATCAGAATCGAATCACTAGAAGTTATTGCTGTTAACTTAACTTCAATAACTAGACTTACGCTCTACTTAAATTTATGTTTTTAATAGTTGTGAAAAATGTTCATACCTGTAGAAGAGTACTGTTTGGAAAGAGTAGCTGCCTCTTATTTCTGTGTAGGGTTTCACCGGATGGACCCATCTCTTTCGCACTTATGGTGAAAAGTACACTTATTACAAAAGTGAGAATCGAAATATTGTTTTTGGAAAACATGATGTTGTAGCAACGTGTTGATTTCGAGTGACATTTCACAATTCTTAACGGGATATGAACCGGTGATACGGATACTCTTAGTTTGCTTTTCTTGTTAAGCCAAGATTTGTCTGCAGCTGTTCTTAGGGTCATTTTCTGTGACACACATTTGTATCTTGTCATGGTAATTCAATTTGTGTAAAGGATTTTGATTCTTATCTATATATACTTAAGTATTTTTTAGTTAAATATGGAAAGGATAATTGGGTATTGACTTATCCTTCATACAAGCCGTGGACGTGAAATACGTGAATAACTTTGGACTTCAGAGATGAGAACAGATTGTAATGCAGTGTATTTATAGTGACTAGCTCTAAATTCACAGTTTTAGAGCTTGTTAAAAGCATGATCTTTTGATGCTATTATTTTTTTGTCCGACAAGCGTGTTTTTTTTTTTGTCAAATGTATATTAAAGATAAATGTTCAATATTGGCTATAAACTAGAACAATGAACCTAAAACTAAAAATATAATATTTTATCTATAATATATTATTAAAAGGAGTCCCTTTAGACAAGGTTCCGAAGATACTGACAGCGTTCCCCCTTTGAATAGCTAGACTAATTCTTTGTCCGCGGTAGCTGCCAGCTCTTCGGTTTCCTGTGATGTCGACTAACCTTTTTGCTTATAATATATATATAGGCTCCGCCCGCGTGTATGTCGGTTATCGCGGTAAAATGTAGCCTATGTCCTTTCCCAAGTTCAGTTCTATCTTCATACCAAATTTCATCAAAATCGGTTCATTGGTTTAAAGCGTAACAGACAGACAGAGTTACTTTCGCATTTATAATATTAGTAGGGATTTTATTTGTTTTACAGCTACTATATTTAATTCTAAATTCTATTATCTCATGGCATTTAGATCGCCTTTGTACAACATGTGCATTAAGTTTAAATAAATATAACCAAAAACTTCCTTTCTAAGAAGTAATGCTAGGCCTATGATTAGCAGTGATCAGTATGAAATTAACTTTACTGACTCGTATATTATCCGGATGCTTAACTATATGCTCTGCATAACACTTCCCTCAGAGAAAACTACCTCGTTAATTCCAAAAGTAGTCGAACAACTCCAAAATAAAATTAATTTTGATATCTATTACTTTTGGTAAGTTATCACCAATTTTGAAGAACTATACTACACTATACTGTGGTGACGGATTAAGAATACAAAGTGTCACCACCCCTATTCATTCCATGGGTGTCGTAAGAGGCGACTTAAGGAACAAAATAAGTAGCTAACACCACTGCCAAGAGAAGTAAAACTTGAAACAAACCCTTTACCAACCCGTCTGGCCAGCGTGGTATAGTAGGACAAAACCTCCTTTCAAAGGAGAGGCCTATGTCCAGCAGTGCATTGTTAAAGGCTGTTGATGATGATGATGATATTGCTTGGAACATACTAAAATACTTTTTGAAAATACCATAATTATCATTTAAATGATTTTGCATCATCTGTCAGTCTCACCCTCATCAACGAAACACGACAGCACGAACTTGTTTATCAGCATTCTACAAGAATATTCTAGAAGAATATTCAGCGCCATGATGAAATTTTTGTCTGCTTAAAGCAGTGAAGGATCAAGTCATAATTAGACATAGGGTAGTAACATAAATGAGACGTGCAATAATTTATATGTATGCAAATATAAAGATAAATAAAATAATAATATAAATAAATATTATACGATACGACAGAGAACCAAAGTCATCGACATAGCCCACAGCCGTATATGCCGTAGAACCGATAACCGTTGGGGTAAACGGGTTCTTGAGTGCAGACCGCGACTCGGCAAACTTAGTGTAGGACCACAGGCCAGGCGCTTAGACGGCTGGCAGGAGCTGGATTCGAGAAGCCGAGGAACGAAAAAAGTGGCGTGCAATTAGAGAGGCCTATGTCCAGCAGTGTTCCGTTCGGCGCGGCAACTGTAGGTGTAGCACACAACAAACACACACAATTTCATAAGAAACGATCGAGCCGCTTCGGAGGAGAATGTCAACTATCATTGTGACACGAAAATTTCATAAATATTGTTAATGAATCAATTGAAATCCAATAAAAGCTTCATTCTTAACGACTCACAAGTCAAGTGCACCTCCTCCAGATTTATTTGTTGCACTTAATAGGCAATCAAAGAATTTTATTTCATTATAAATATGAAAATTGAGTAGTGTTGAACTCTCTAATCAGATGAGTAAATAGATAGATCGATAAAGTTGACTGTGATATCGATAAAGACCTAACACAACTATGTAAGATATTGTCTCGTGACTGAACATAAGTAAACATTTGACTACACGTAACCATATAACTTTTTTAATAAAGGTCAGTTCACACTAGTTAATATACTTAATGAATTTTGTTTTAAATAGTGATTCTTTATTTAGTAAATTACGACATGGTTTATAAGTTCCATTCAGAAATACTGACAATGTCTGGTTCACCAAGAACTAAACCAATCGGCTACTCGTCTGGAAAGTAGCAATTGTTTTTCTGTAAAATCCATGTCGTAATTTATATATTATTTTGAGTGAATACTAATTTATGAATATATAGATGTTATTTGGTAATATTTAAGCACATCTTCCAGCAATCTAATATAGTTACTTACTTTTTTCAGACTTAAGCAACTTTTATTGAAGGTTTTTTCTCTATAGCGGTATTTGTTCGATGTAAAAATATTCAGAAGTTGTCAATTTACTGCCTTGTTGGTCTAGTGGTTAGCGTTTGCGGCTGCTGATCAAGAGGTCTCGGGTTCAATTCCCGGGTTGGACCAAATATTTGTGTGATCCACAAATAGTTGTTTCGGAGTCTAGGTGTTTTCCATGTATAATATGTATGTATTTACAAAAAAAGTATGTTTATGTATTTACATCAGTTGTCTAGTACCCATAATACAAGCTCTGCTTCGTTTGGGACTAGATGACGTTGTGTGTAAGATGCCCTAAATATTTATACATTTATAAAAGAAAAAATCGTAACTTTTTAAAGAATATTATCGCCAATTAGTCATGCTATACAAAGAAACAGGTTAGTTGCTGTGTTAGAGGCTCAGCCTACTTTGGGATCAGTACGCAAGAGGTTTTTTCCTTATGAGAACTTATAAGAGTGCTTATTTTAGCTACCGGGATTATTGATATTCTATCAGGTAAGTCGTCTGCTCTGTTTGCCGTGTATATTGTAAATAATTACTTTTAAAATAATGAGGTTCAGCTTTTTATAAAATATTCGTTTATACATACATAGAAGGTATGATCAAATATGAAGACCATATCTTATTAATGGTTTGCCAGAACAGGAGAAATATGATTCGGATTGATTGACGTACAGTGAACGTAGCTTTATAATGCTATGTTACTGGCGGTGCATTGACGCTCACTCCAACGTTTATAGGTTCGATTGACAGACGTACTGAGAGTGGTTTCCAATTACGAGTTGTTGAGCAGCTGTTGACGGAGTACATTTGGAACTATGAGGTAAGGGTGTGTTATATTAAACTTAAGTTAAATTATTTAGTGTAAAGTTAAAAGGAATATTCATTGTGTTGGTTATTGAATATTCATTCATTAAAACTTTAGACAGTGATTTATCATTGTCTAAACTTTTAATTCTCTACTTATGATATATAGACTGGGGGAAATTTGTAATTTTTTTGAGTCTATCATTTTGCCATTACCGTAGGTGAACTTTTTTGACCTGAAAATGGTAATACTGAGAAATTATAATTAATGATGTGGAAGGATTAAAAATGCGTCAATCACAAAATAAAGCATTTAAAAAAAAAAATCTGTGCCGCCAGTAGATTATAACGGGTTGACGATATTGAACATTTTCAAGAGTATATTAAGATGATGGCAATTAAATTGCGAATAGTGCTAGATACTAAATTGGAAACAATGTTTCCAATTTTGAAAAACAAAAGGATTGCCTTTTTTCATTATTTATCAAAATTAAATATTTATTACTTTCGATCTTACATCTCATATAAAATTTGTTTTAATGTTACTAATTCAACTGCCTACAACTTTTGTAATATTTTCGAACACGGCCAATGTGTTGTAACAGTATTATTTTAATGTTTTCAGTTATAAGTGGCAAATAATTGCGTTAGCATTGATTTGCGACTTTGTAATATCAGCAAGTGAGGATGAAGAGGAGCACAAAAATATGGTTAAGCGTCAAATTAACGGCATACCCCTTGTTTATCCGTATGGTGCAACATATAAGGTAATAATAATTACCACGGCTCCGCCTGCGTTTATATCGAATATTATAGTAATCATTTTTCTGCTTAATATATAGTTTACTAGCTTTTGTATGTCGTTTATCGTAAAAAATCTGGTGAATGAGGTGCCGTGAAAGCTAGACTCACAGACAGACAGACAAAGTTACTTTTGCATTCATGATATTAGTAAGGATGCTGAGACTGCACGGTTGGCCTAGTGGCTCAAGTGGTCGCCACGCCGCTTCCTACTGCGCCAAGTGTCGTGGGTTCAAATCCCACGTAGGATAACACTTTATGTGATTCACAATTTGTTGTTCTGAGTCTGGGTGTTCTTTGTGTCCGTTTCATGTATGTTTGTAAAGTTCCTCGCGACACAGGAATTTATATTCCTAATGCGGGAGTTGTCTTGTATTAAAAAGGGACTACAAAAGTATATAATCCAACAACAAATTTTAGTCGACTTAAGTTTGGTGATATTAACAAGAGAAGCACTACCATTATATATTATGTATCGCTAAATCAGCGCCGTCATTTCTTTAACGGTGGCCGGTGTCGGTGCGACGAATAAACAGTGTAATAACCTCACAAACTTTACCTCTTTATAATATTAGTGAAATTGTTTTAAACGTAAGCTTCCAAAATAACTCTACTTTGCCTGATGTAAAGCATGAGCAAAATTCAAGAGTTGTGGTTTCGACAACCATAGAATACCCCGGACTCTACGGAAGGGCGACTCGAATAGTGTCATTTGCTAATGTTGAGTTGTGTACTTACCATCAGATAACTCGTTTTTAGGGTTGCGTTGCCAAATGGCAAAAAACGGAACCCTTATAGATTCATCATGTCTGTCTGTCTGTCTGTCTGTCTGTCCGTCCGTATGTCACAGCCACTTGTCTCCGAAACTATAAGAGCTATACTGTTGAAACTTGGTCAGTAGATGCATTCTGTGAACCGCTTTAATATTTTTACATAAAAATAGAACAAAAGCAATAAATTTTGGGGGTCCCCATACTTAGAACTGAAACTCAAAAAATTTTTTTTCATCAAAACCATACGTGTGGGATATCTATGGATAGGTCTTCAAAAATGATATTGAGGTTTCTATTATAATTTTTTTCTAAACTGAATAGTTTGCGCGAGAGACAATTCCAAAGTGGTTAAAGGTTGGTCCCCCCCCTGTAACTTCTAAAATAAGAAAGTGATAAAACTAAAAAAAATATATGATTTACATTACCATACAAACTTCCAACGAAAATTGGTTTGAACGAGATCTAGTAAGTAGTTTTTTTTAATATGTCTTAAATCTTAAACCGCAATTTACATTTCTTTCAATCAAAACACTATTATTAAAACATTGATGAAAGTTACAACGAACTACAAAAACTTTTATATGATGCTACGGAACCCTTCGTGGGCGAGTCCGACTCGCACTTGGCCGCTTTTTTTTATTACTCTTAGTTGCCACAGAACTCCATCTATCTAAAACTGTTATGTACTATCAGCCTATTTAAAAAAAAATACTAGTCCGAACTCCAAATGCGAACTTCTGTTCGGGTTTATAGATATTGCAACATTAGCTTAAGTTACTGTTAATTAAACTTAATTAATGCATGCACTGAAGTTTTATTCCACATCGTGGTAGAAAAACTTATATTAAACACATACATTCTGCCAACTATAATTTTAGTGACACTTACTATTTCTGGTTACCAGGCACACAAAAGTATTTTAACTCTAATTTAATCATGAACCCTATCCCGTGAATTAATACACAGATTTCCCTTAAAATGAAAACTTTGTTTAGTACCTACTTTGTTTTAAATTTTGATAAATTAACTTAATCCTTCATTTATTATAGTATTCATTTTGCCATTTCAGTTGGTTATCGGATTTACGACCCCAATAAAAGCTGAGGACTACATCAGCCTTGTCTTTGGGGCTAACTTTCAGTATCAATATTTACATTTTCAAAACATAAGTGAAGTCTCACGATATTACTTCATCAAGACAGTGTCCAGAGAGCAAAGAGAAGCTGATTTAAAAGCAAGAAGAGATGAGAGATATACATTCTATACATCTGTCGCGGAACTGTTACGGTCGTAAGTATTTTTTTCCTGCCAACTGAAGGTAATATTATTTTGCTATATTTAAACCGTAACGTCTTGTGGTACACCTGATAGTATTGATTTATAGTGGTATTTAGTTTATCAGGTGTTTTTCTATTTTCTAGAAAGAACATGGATGGTGATGAGTGTGTACTCAGAGCTATTTGCGAAGCTGCACAGTATCCGGTAGATGAAGAAGGGTTGACTGGGGAAATATTACATATTTTACTCACGTATGTATCTTTCATTACCATGTTTATATTAGCCTACTGGCTTTAGTCTGTGGGTAAACCCGCAGGTACATTTGTTATCGCTCAGTAGTCTATATTTTTACTCCAGACTCAACGTATGTCCGTAATTTTCTTTGGAATCTTTGCACCGGCTTACCACATAGTATGTCTCTTAGCATGTAACCGGTTATAATATTTATAATGAATATACTGACAATAAATTTTTGACTGCCTCGTTGGTCTAGTGGTTAGCGTATGCGGCTGCTGATCAATAGATCTCGGGTTCGATTCCCGGGTCGGACCAAATATTATTTGTGTGATTCAAAAATATTTGTTTCGGAGTCTGGGTGTTTTCTATGTATAGAATGTATGTATTTACAAAAAAAAAGTATGTTTATGTATTTATATCATTTGTCTAGTACGCATAACACAAGCTCTAGCTTGGGACTGGATGATGTTGTGTGTTAGATGTCCAAAATATTTATTTATTTTATTTAAATATCTAATGATTTTATGTATGTAAGTAGTTTTTTATGGTTTTTATGGTCTAATAAAGTATCATCGATTTCAGGCCAGACTATGGGAAAAGTCCGTTTGATGAAAGGGATCCAGATTTGGAAGATCTTATGTCACCATATAATGATGCTGCGATAGCTGGCAGGCAGATGTTCAACTGTCCTTCCATATATCCACGATGTCCCGAAGGTGAAGGTCTCATGGAAATGTTCAGTGTGTTAAGAGAAGAATTAAAAAAAGATGAAAACAAGTAAATTTAAGTTATCTGCGAAGTAGGTCATTGTATTTGCCAATAAATTAGTTTCTATCTTTACTTATAATTTATATTGACCTGAAAATAGAACGAGAAGATGAGTGAATACGATATGTAAGAAGGAGTCAAAAACTTTGAGGTTCAAAAATATTACAGCAAGATGACAGAGAACAAAACTACTTAGTTAAGATTTTAAGAACGAGTAAGTCGCGTTAGTACTATAATTATACTGAAACGCCAATAGCCAAGAGGCTTTAGTAATTGGAAACAATCACTGAGGGTAAGAACGTTTTTGGAATGATATGTTATGAGTTTTCGTGATTCGGAGGTCACGTTACGCAGTCAGTCCTGGTTGTTATCAAGGGTAAAAGTCTTGGAGCTTAGTTGGAGGTTTAAAAACATCTGACTGCAAGATTACATAGCCACAACGTGTCTTGCCAGTCCCCAACCCGCACTCAGCCAGCATGGGGACGTATGGCCAAAACCCTTAACTCAGAGGAGACCCGAACGCAGCAGTGGGACATTTGCACTAAAAAATATTTAGTCAATCATTTGAAGTTCATTTAAATCTATAAATTATAATGACCTATTACAAATATTTTGCCAAAAGTTATTAAGTGTAACGCTTGGGTACAAAATACTTTTGCGATACATTTGGTGAAATAATAATCCTGTGAACTCTCGGTTATAAAGTAAAGTGAAGCTCGGTTATTTGTATCGGTACTGTCTTCTCGCGTCAAATTAACTAAATCTCGTATATGTATCCAGTCACGTGCTAGCTATCTTTCCTCAGAATATTTACATTGACTTAGTGCTGGAACAACTTTTGGTTCTCGATTCTGTTTTATAAATCTATTTTATTGTTGTAGCTTCTGTCTATAATTTCATTCACATCGGGAAAAAAATGTCTATGAATACAGGTCTTTAGTAGGCGTCCTATGTCATTTGATGTCGTCTCCAACGTCTCCAACTAAGCTTCACGACTGTTATCTTATGATAACAACCGAGACTGACTGCTTAATGTGACCACGGAAATGCTTATAAAATATCATGGTACAAACGGTCACCCATCTAGGTACTGACCGTGCTTTTGTTGCTTACCCTCGGCGATTGTTTCCAAACACCATTGGCTATAAGCAAACGTAGTTGACATACATCAACAGTCATTACTATATTACTCATTCAGCTATATTTGTTTCTTAGACGATATTTACTCAGTATGTAAACGTATTCCGATGTTTTTTTTTTTGTAGCATAATTTTCAGTTTGATTTTTACGTGTTACCAAATCCGTTTGTCCAAATACCCCTCTGGAAACATAGACCAAAAAATCTGTTCATGATCAAGTAATCCTTGTTGGATGTTTGTAGCTCCTTATCGTTTTGTGATCTGAGTACAGGAATGTAATATATATGGCAGAATTCTTCAATTTTAAAAACAAAAATTAAAGTACAAAAATTGAATAAATTTCAAAATATTAAACTTACTCGTAAGTGGAAGCTGTCACGGTAACTACTACGATACTAAAAGAACAATAATTACAAAGATTTTCTTCTTAAAGAAACTTACAAATTTCAAACACGAGTTCCAATTCGAGAAGAAATGATTGTGGCTTATAGGCCCCGATGGGCAATCAGTTGAATAGTAGTCGATTTAGACGCCTCGAGAATTTATTGAGTGGTCCAATAGTAACTAACTGGATTTATTTTGTGCTTACCAAGCGCTGAGCTTTCATTACCGTCCTTGGAGACAGAGATGCAGATATATTCTCCAAAAGCAAAAAGAGGACGGGGAATGGGTAGTGCGGTTTACATGTCGTAATGATTTTGTCGAGCCTATAATATACGGGTTGTTGTTAATCTTGGAAAGTGGAGTCAAATGGTATGTCCATTTGACTATTGACACAATCCGTTGACTGTTTTAGGGGCTCAATAAATTTGGAAAAAAAAAGTTTTAGTTTCAGAGAAGTTGTGTTATTAGTAAATTCATAAAATAGTGTTGGTTGTAGGTTATTCATAAATTTTAAAAGAAACATATGATGTCTTATATCAATTCTCCTTTGATTTTGGGCCTCTTCAATCAAAGGAGGGTTGATGTAATGTCATGTTGTCTTTTCTCCACTTACCCTAAAGGCTAGGATGTGTGAGATAATAATAAAAGTAAAATAATAGCTTGAGATATGTTACTGTTATTATTTTTTTTATGGTAAAAATGTGTTTATCTTAAAATTTCGTAACGATAATGAATTCGAAACTATAATATTTTAAAGCTAATTAAATAGAACACAATCATTATTTTCAAAATAACCTCTGAAATATTTCTAGAATCTCGTTCCTCATACCAACGAAACTTATGAATGATGTAATTGAAGCAAAATCCCTAGATCCCTGCAACGACTAGATTATGGACTAGAAATCCGGAGTACAATTTAATTAAAAACAGCAGTACAAGGCGGTTGGTGTCCGGGCGGGGCCGGAGGGGCTTGTTGGTGGCCTACAATTGTACTATAACATAATTAGGTACGAAGAACTGCTCATTTTATTGTGGTAGTGGCTTAGCCCCATTGGATTTTGATTGTACGTCTTAATTAGCTTACTTGTCTGCTGAGTTCATGGATTATTTGTCATTTATGGGTTTGATTTATTTGTAAGGGTCATGACATCTATACTAATAATAATGTATGATACAACTGAGGAGGAAGCCCAGCTGTTGAGGAAGTTTATTTTCTTGCTTCTATTAAAATGAGTAGAGTATCAATGAGAAATGGAACGAGGGAAAATTATTCCTTTCCCGAGCTTCTGTTATGTGCGCGTAAGCCGCTAAAGTTACTCAAAAACAATGAAGTAAAGAATTGTGACTCTTTAAAAATTTCTTAGTTCAGGACAGCATACCTCTATCGTTTATGGTAGACTAACAATAACCTTTTTTATGTTAAATAAATTTACCTTCACTGTATAACTTCACGCTACGGGCAATAGAAGATACAAACTGCCTGGTTCAAGATATTAATAAAAATGACTGCCTTGTTGGTCTCGGCGGTGGCTGCTGATCAAGAAGTCTCGGGCTCGATTCCCGGGTTATAAATAATAGTTATTTATATTTATGTTATGATTATAATAATAACATAAATTTATATAACTATTATTTCTTGAGACCGACAAGACAGTCATTTTTAGGGTTCCGTAGCCAAATGGCAAAAAACGGAACCCTTATAGATTCGTCAAGTCTGTCTGTCTGTCTGTCTGTCCGTCCGTATGTCACAGCCAATTATTTTCGAAACTATAAGAGCTATACTGATGAAATTTGGCCAGTCGATGTATTCTGTGAACCGCATTAAGATTTTATATAAAAATAGAAAAAAAAACAATACATTTTGGGGGTCCCCATACTTGGAACTGAAACTCAAAATTTTTTTTTCATCAAACCTATACGTGTGGGGTATCTATGGATAGGTCTTCAAAAATGATGTTGAGGTTTCTAATATCATTTTTTTCTAAACTGAATAGTTTGCGCGAGAGACACTTCCAAAGTGTAAAAATGTGTGTCCCCCCCTCTAACTTCTAAAATAAGAGAGTGATAAAACTAAAAAAAATATATGTTGTACATTACCATGCAAACTACCAACGAAAATTGGTTTGAACGAGATCTAGTGAGTAGTTTTTTTTTCTATCTATCTATATATCCACACCGTATTCGGTGATGGCGACTCCCTCCTGTTCAGCCTGGGTTCTCTCTATGATGGGCTCTAATATGGCTAGCAAAGCCGAACTTAGTTTTAAAAGTTCGGTTGCACCGCATACAGCAGAGCTGATACGGAACCCTTCATGGGCGAGTCCGACTCGCAATTGGCACCTTTTTTATTAATGACTAGTTTTTTGATAGATAAATAATTGTTTTAAACTCATAAACATCGGATTGAATACAATATTTTTCATAGTAGATAGCGATAAAATGGATGAATTCTTAATAACATATAAGAACACATAAAGTAAGTTGTAAAATTAAAGGCAGAAATCATGCAAGTCGATAATTTAGCTAATGATACTTGTATGTAAGTAATTTTGTTATAACATGAATAATCTTCGCGTATATCCTAAATTTTAAATTCAAAGATTTAGGAATTTACATTTTATGTACGGTATGAAATTTTATTAGTATTTGGTACTAAGTTTATGGGCCAAGGTTGAGGAAGTTTTATAAAACACAATTTAAAGCTTTGTATATAATTCATGTATAAATATATATTTTATAAAAATAGGTCACAATGTATAAAGAATTTGAACATGTATTTAGGTATATGAAGTTGAAAAAATATTTTGAAAAAGGATTAGATTAATGGTTGTAATGGATTGTTTAGGTTGTGAATATTATTATAAGGCAAGTATCTATTACATGTTCATATTTTTTAATATGTGCAAAATCAGTATGATACGGAACTTATCACATAATTAGTAGTGCATAATTTTATGATTTTTACACAATAATAGTCAACATTTAAAATATTTGTGTAAGACTACATACAAATCAATTCGCGTATTTATTTTTACTTATTGTTTAAGTCTATAAAACGATATTTCAAGTTTCACTAATAGACACATTCAAAATGTAAACATCTAGTTTACATTTTGAATGTGTTGTAATGTCACTTTTTAGGGTTCCGAAGTTCATAACTCGGAACCCTTATAGATTCGTCATGTCCGTCCGTCCGTCCGTCCGTCCTCGACTTACCGTCCAAACGGTAAGTGCTAGAAAGATGAAAGTTTGCATGAATACGTGTTGTAATTACGTCGACAAAGTGCGACAATAAAATTATGAAAAATAATTTTACTTATACTATAATTTTAATAACTATAATTTTAGGGTACCTCCCCTACACGTAAAGTGGGGATGATTTTTTTTTCTCGAGGCTACCCCATCGTGTGGGGTATCATTAGATAGGTCTTTTAAAAACAATAGGGTTTCCTAGACGATTTTTTGATTTAAGTATCGGTTTGCGAGATATTTCACTTTAAAGGGCACTTTTTTGTAAAAACAGGGCGTCCCCCCCCCCTCTAAAAGCTAAACGGCTTGCTCAAAAAATCTGAAAAAAATCGTGATGGTGGTCCATCTAATGAACTTTGAAGGAAAACTATAACCGATTAGATGACTTTCTTAGTTCAGGAGTTATAAAGGCTTATATGGTAAAATGCGCTCACTTGGAAAACGTCATACAAAATTAACGTATTAATACGTAAACATAACAATTATCTATAGGATACGATTTTAAATCCACATACCATTATAGGTGACTGAGGAACCCTTTCCTGTGCGTGGCCTGACACGCACTTGGCCGATTTTTATTAGCTTCACCTGTATGTTTGTTCTTTTGTATGTTTGTAACCGACTCCTTTGGGTGTGATTTTGAACTACTTTAAACGGCCAGATTTCGTACAAAACATTGTAGATTTATCGAAGACCGATGACACTAATTTGAAAAAAAAAACTTAAATAAATATTTATATAAATTAGTCTTTTTTAAAAAAAAAATGTAAAAAGCGTGGTGCGACGTTATTGAAATATTTTCAGAAAGCACCCCACGCTTTGTTACATTAAAATCATTTTCTACTTTTTAGTTTAAAGGCGTGTTTTTAGTATAAAAGCGTGTATTTAGTTTAAAACTATTTTTTATTTTAATATAGGTTATTGTTAAGTACATGCATTCCTAGATATTAGATCTTTTTCATTTGTAAATGCACATCTACATAACGTCTGTATAAAGCGTTACATCCAGCACAGAAAACGGGCACGTTGACAAGGATTGGTTGCAGTCTTGAGTGCTGTTATGCCATTTGTCTGTCGATGATGACTGTTGTCTGGAAATAAACATAGACAATAATATGATAATTTATGATTTGATGATGATGAAAATCTTTGAAGAAACACAGAATTTTCTTTCAGTTTTAGCAACGTCCCCTAAATTTAAGTAGCCACTTAGAGAGTTAGGTGACTCTTAGTGACATTTTCGTTTTCAGATAACTCTAGGGGATGCCTAAGTTACCAACTTACGCAGATACACACCGCTAGCTTAGCTTCAGTGACTGCCCTGTCTGAATCAAATCGGATGGAGACTTGTCCCCGCCAGCAATCATTGCTGCCATGGTGGTGGGCGAGGAGAGTTTTGTAAAAATCACCCCCGTGATCATAATGGGGTGATTTTTAGTGCAAATACCAGATACTTAAGGCGTGTTCCCGAAGAGCAGAAGATCCAAAAGGATTCTTCCCGAAAAAAACAAAAAAAGAAAGGGGGACATCTAAATGCTTACATTCCGCTTAAAATTTAGGGGGCTTTTAGTAAAGAGACGATTTATGTAGGTATAGTTGGTAAAAGCGAGCATTAGTCATACTGTGACCGAGCCTTTTATAATAACATCCTGTTGTCAGACTTTCTATAGTTCCAATCCGTAACGATTGGTAAAGATATTCGTATGGGAGCAGGGACCGATGACTTGGGCTCTACGAGGAACATGGTGAGAATGATCACCTATCATAGTCTGACCTGGCTAATTAATATTGATTAGCTTTGAAATATGTTTTCAAGCCCCATTACCATTTAGCCACAAGAATCTCTGATGATGGCATTCTTAAAAAAAAATCTGCAATCAGCTCTTTGGATTTTATCCTTTTTCTTATGGGAGATGCCTATGTCCTGCAGTGGACTGCTATAGGCTGATGATGATGATGATAATTAACTAAAGTCTTAATTATTAGTTTGAGACTCTTCACACCTATGATGTGACATTGGTGTGTGTCAGAGTATTACTGACGCTAGTAGCTTTCTTTTTAGTCTGTTGTTAGACTTGTGACTGTGTTCTTAACATTAAGTTTTATTAACAGCTTCAATTTAAAATGTTCATCTACCATTGTCTATACCCAAGTATTTAAAATCTCCTAGAAACTACCTACCAAAAAGTAATGATGTAAAAAACATTAAGGTTCGAAACTAATGCCCATTTTCACATAAAAATTGCTCATAATTTAATTTCAACGTTTCGCTAAACGTCAGCTATTATCGTAATTTCATTAAAAACGTGCTATTTTACCTGAACACCATTTTTAAAAGTTTATGGTATATATTTCGTGGTTCGTCGATCGTTTTCATTTCGCAAATGGCTCGACGGACGCACTGGAATCCATTCAGGCCGTTTCTGAAGCAATCAATTTATTAGGTTATGGGTTAGGTAATAATTAATTTATTACATGATTTCAAAGACGATTTTATGGGTGGTCGTTTATAAATGTCTAGTGGGAATTTATTTTATGTTGAATTTAAGATAAAAAGCATGGAATTCATCTAAGAAAGTAAATGTAAAAGCTCTATGAGTAATATGGTCCATGAAATACAGTTCACACTAGTTGGGGAGCCAGAGATTTTTCTATATTTAAGCCTACCATAGTAACTCTTTTTTGCGTAATGGTAACCTTGAGTAGAATTCAGGAGTAAGGTTCACCATCCCCACTGTGAGTGCAGAATGATTGGGCCTACGGTTTCACACTCGCCAACGAAATACGACGGCACGAATGCTCTCATTATTAGATTGATAGGTATGCAACAACCCTGACTTTTCAACTCCCCAATTTAACTGTATAGCCAATGATCACTAAAATTTACTAATGTGTATTTAAATTTGAGATAGTATATTTGTATTTAAATAATATACATTTTCGCTTTTTATAGGTGTGAATATTTGTGTGTATGTATGTAGCATTTATTAGCTGCAAGGATGCGAGCATATAAAAATATTTAGGTTCCCAAACATTAGGGAAACATTAGGGAATGGATGTGGACTACACTAATTTGGGAGAGAAGACGCTCTATTTTTTAAATAATGATAAGATTTATTTCATTGACCAATACATATATTACAGTATAGGACATTGGAAATAAAAATAGTTCTTATGGTATTATTTAGACTAAGTTACATCAGTGTAAAGTTAACGAAATTATACATGTTTACACAATGTAATTTTTAAATTTTGATCAAATACTTAAATACTAGGTTATTATGATACTAGGATAGGTGTACTCGAATTTGACAAACAAAATGTACATAAATAAATATATTATGGTACAATAGTGAAATAAAAACTTTTTGATTTGATCTTGATCTTCAGGTATTTTCGAAGCTTGTGTTGTTCGAAATAATGTTGTTAATTCGTAAACTATATAGTTTATCACAGAAGATTAATAGACAGGCACAGTAAATCTCTTTTTGAATTGTATCCAATGCGCACTTAGTCCAAATTAAAGTTAAAATCAAAACAAATAAAAGATCGGTTGACGTCTAAGAGAAAGTTACGTATTGGTTTAAGCTATTTGTATTACTTAGTTCGGTCTTTTGGGTGCGGTCACGGCCCAAAAGTAAATTAGTGTTTATTGACCTTCATATAAGAATGGGTTCGAGTCGTCACATGCGCTAACTTTTTTAACATGTCTCACTATTTGGGTCTTATCTATATTTTAATATGTATACCTTTTTTACGAAAATTGCGTAAACGAAAGAGTATGTATTTCGCCCACTTATAGTTAATGTGGAGGAGGAGTGCAGGAAGGAAGGAAGCTAATTTTTTAAATATGTTTATAACGTTACACACACTACTGTACTGTGTATTTGAGACACACACATAAAGATACTCTTTTGTCAAATTAACATTGTAGCATAAACTTGGTGAAATCTGTGATATTAGAAGTTACAGTCTTTTACAATAGAACCTTATTCATGTTTTGACCTCCACTGACGAGTGGTTAATAACGTTGCCACTTATAGGTAATTCAAGTTAATTGTTTATTTTTACAAATTAGAATTATGTAGGAATAAATAATAAGTGCCGATGACATTTTTGAGTTTAAATTCATAGGCAACTGTCACGTTATTTTACCATAAGATTGGAATCGATTGGATGATGTGTCCAAGATGCTGTAAAGAATAATGACAGACAGACAGACAAAAAAAAATTTTGGTATAAGTACATACTTTCATATACATTTATTATAAAACTGTTAATTTTATATTACAAACAGACATCAATTTTATTTATTTGTATAGATGTAGTAAATATGTAGTAATCTTATATATAAAATTCTCGTGTCACAATGTTCGGTCCCATACTCCTCCGAAACGACTTGACCGATCTTTATGAAACTTTATATGCATATTCAGTAGGTCTGAGAATCGGCCAACATCTATTTTGTATACTCCTAGGGCGCGAGTGGGTGAGCGGGCATCAACTAGTATTTGTATAATATTACTGGTAACTACCCTGCGACTATCAGACTTATAAACTTGTAGCCCAGTGACAGTACCTTTGAAGACCTTCATAATCTTAGGTAGACTAAAATGTTCCCAGGTTGTCGCTTGGTCATGAGAGCAATCGTTTGAATAATGAGTAAAGATATCTGCTTAGTTTGGGACTAGATGATGTTGCTTGTAAGATGCCCAAAAAATAAAAAATAAAAATTACTTTTTCAGTATGTAAAAAATATTTTTTTAATTTTGAAGTGAAAATTCTTTAGAATCGTTGTGATTTCAAACCGAATGCAACGGAAAAATGACAGGTAAGAGACACAAATACAAAATTAGTGAGCCAGAGCGAGAGAGCAAATGTCGGTGTGTATGTATATTGCGCACTGTTTAATACTTGCTTGTATTTGAGAATTTAACGTGTCTTAGTATATGTGAAAAATACGTGAGCCAATACTACTGTACACTGTATGCAGCTGCGTATTACAGCTTTTTTATATATTCATCTCATTCTTGTGTCGATTTACTGGAGTTTCACTTCTATTGTGTGTGATTTAAAAAAAAAAACACCTTTTTTTAAATTATTAAATGAGTAAAACTATAAGCTATGTAAGTATCAATTATAGACCAAATCACATTCAGCTTAAAAGATAGAGTCAAAGAAGGTTGGTACTTACTTATCCAATAATGTCTCCATGTGAGTGTAAATACTTCTTCTGTGTATATAATGGTTTCTATAAGGATGAAAGGTATCCGGTGGTTCATCCCAATTGATACGGAATCCCAGAGCTTGAGCGAAAATCTGAGTCCATGAAATCATGTTTACTTTAATGTTAAAGCGAAGCTGAAATATATCGAGGACATGCATAAATAATTGTCACAATAATTCATGTCTCTGAAATAAATGAAATTTTAATACCGTTGCCATTTTTTTTTAGTTTTAGTTTATGTTCACTTTATTAAAAAGATAAATAACAGATCATAGGCAATAGTTGATATTAAACTCTATTCAAGTAGTAGAGTTACACTGATTTCAGTACGAATGGGCTGACTAGACCGGGGCAATACTACCCTCATATCATAAATGAACCTAAAGCCATCGGCCGGTGGCGGGCCGTCCAGGTGGCGGAAACTATGGCATTTCAAATACACACACGAGTAACCTACCCCAGGGGGAAGTATGTGGTGCTGAACGTCTAATTTCAGAGAATTGGTTCCGAGTGGAAGGCTTTTCCGCGAAACTCTTGTGATCCACCAACAAAACACAACAGTACCTACAAATATTTTCGGTTGATATTTTAAAATTAAAAATACATTAAGGTAGATAAATTCCTTGTTAGCTACTTCTATTCTAGGTTTTCTATTTAAGTTAAGTTGTTCTATCTAAGGTTGCCTGGAAGAAATTGCTTTTAGCAATAAGGCCGCCCTTTGTACACTCTATATTTGATCATTGTGTTCCTTTCTTGTAACTCTGTAATTTAGTGTGCAAATAAAGAGTTATCTATCTAATTTATGCAAGTACGAGTAGAAAGCTGCTTGCATACATTATCATAATAAAATACTGAACAAAAAAGTTGCGCTGCGCAGTTGCAATTCAGCTCCAACGATTGACAAGTGCAAGTCTTGCAATCACTGGTCGCCAGTCGTGTATTGTATTGAATCCTTTTGTTTCATACGTTTTATCAAGTTGCTTGCAAGAGGCTTTAATCTAAATTTTAATTATCTAAGAGAGCGTCTTGTTCTGGTCAGATCATTTAAGGCCAAGAATACATTCGTGTGACAAACCCACAAACCCACTATTAACTTTTTTTATTAATTAATTACAATCTTCTACGTTTATTAACGAGTTTTATTATTCATGAACAGTACGTTTAATCTGAAACGTAACACGTTCTAGAGTTTTAGCGAGACTAACGAACAGCAATTCATTTTATATATTCACCTTTTAAACCTTTTCTGGACTTCCACAAACAATTCAAGACCTAAATTTGCCAAATTAGATTCTAATCTTTATCGTCTAATCGTTATAAATAGATTAGAGATACAATAACTTGCAACTAATGTAAATAGAAAATAATTATGAAAACTTACGAAGAAATGTGACATGTTCCTTAAGCTGAGGTATCTTCTTTGCACATGATGTGCTCCATTTGCGTTTCCACTATCTATTAAAATGAATATTACTAGACACACATAGCATATACAACAAACTTGGATGTATTTGTGCATTTTGTTACCATTAACTATTAATAAGTTTAATAAAACACTATTTAAATTTCGCTACAAATTAAAAAAAAACATGTGATGTTTATTGCACAAAAAATTGCAATTGTTTATGCTACTATTAGGAAACTGTTAAAATCACTAGCATCTAGAGTTGTGAAGGTTTTTTTAATAATTATCACATTCATTTATTGTTTTTTTTTTATGTTTTTTACAATAATATCACGACACGTTAGTCTAATGATGTGATAACATTGAAAGGGACAATGTGAATGTATCAAGTAGTTTCTAAAAAGTAGGTTCTGTTGACAATATTGTTTATGAAGAATTATTTTGTTTGGTTTGTATGAACTAGTTCAAAGAATCTGGTGTCCGCTTGTGTTTAAGCAGTTGTAAAAGTAGAGTAACAGACACTCAGGTATATTAATTTACATGTAAATGTTAGAAATTAGAGACTTATAGTCCCGTAACTCGACATTTCTTAAAAAAAAAATTTTTTTACTAATAACATTACTTACTAATTAAAAAAGGAATCTTTAAAAAAACAAGATAAACCATAATTTAAAAATAAACCTAAAAATAGGTAAGCTCTTTCATTTGTGAGCTTGCAATCTAGAAATATCTCAAGTGGAATTTTTTTTATATTCTGACAAAGGAATAGTTGTTGTGCTTATGAAATAAAAAAAAATGAGAAACGAGTTGTTAATCATTCATCATCATCAACAGCCTTTAACAGTCCACTACTGGACATAGGCCTCTCCTTAAAAAAAAGGTATCGGCCTACTATACCAATTAATAATACAAATAAATGTATGGGAGACGTTAAAATAGGAATTACTAGGTGACAGAAAAAAAAATATAGTAGGTATTAAGGTAGGTATATAGTGACAAAAATAAAAATGTAAGTATTTAGTCAAAAGTAATTTAAACTTTTTTAATAAACTTTGTTTATCAAAAGGTAGTTTTATTTTCATTCTGACTGGTTCAAAGATGGTATTCAATCAAAGAAAAACTATTCATCTTTAGTATTTATTTTTTAATTGTTTACATTGGAATTTACAAAGCAAGTACTTTCTATGGTTATTTATAAGTTATTCTATAATACGACAGCTAACAATATCGATGATACACATGATATAAAAGCAGTACTAGAAGTAGTATTGATATCATTTCAATATTTGATTTGTAGCTATTATTTTCAACCGACTTCAAAAAAAAGGAGGAGGTTATCAATTCGTCGGAATCTTTTTTTTTTTTTTTTTTTTTTTTATGTATAACCGATTTCAAAAATTATTTTTGCATTGGAATGGGCGTAGCTTACAGGTGGTCCCATCGTCACCATATCGGGATCTGATCATGGGATCCCAAGGAAATCGAGGGAACTCCTCAAATATCATAGGCACAATGTCGCGATTTGGGTACTCGGAATAGTTTTTCATTGAAGTCGGTTCCTTTTTGTTAAAATTATACAAGTCAAATATCGACAAGTCTGAAGCCTCCTTGTTATGGCTAAAAGTGGCTAAAATAATGTGAAAAATATAAAACATATTTTTTTCTTTTTATTTAGAACGTATTAAATTTCATGTAGATCTTATTTTTAAGACATAACCCAATGAATTAATAATAACAATTTGTAATCGGGTCAAGAACATTTCTAAGCCTTTAACAACACAACAAAAAGTTTGTGTAAAAATAGTATCTTAAAACTAACATATTTAATAACAGTAACAGTTGTGTACAATACTTATCTACTATCTAACTAAAAATTCCATTGTTTTTGCATAAAAATGTAGACTGAAACTGAGTCAACTAATCACAAAACTATCAGAAAAGTTTTATTACGAAATCTCATTTTTCTAACGCCATTTAGTGGAACCCGATCAGGCTTATACAATTCGATATACAGATAACTAAAGCTATTTATTGAAAAGTTAATAAATTTCTTTTCACCACACTCCTTACTAAAATTGTAAAGCCCGACGTTTTCCAGTTGAGGTCTCAAGTCCCGTGAACAGCACGTGAAGCTGTTCAAAGCTATTTTTGATGATGTATAGTTGTTACGGTAAGATGTCAAGATATATCTGTGTAAGGTGAGACATCTAACAATGAGAAGGGACAAGATGAGACGGACTCGTCGCATTCATTTGTAGTTACATTGTGCCATCGTTCCGTACTCAGTGATTGTCTCCTGAAACACACAGAAAAATGAAAAACAAATAATAACACCAATCTTTAAGATTTTTTTCTGTGCATATGTTATTCCTAAATTTTGACCGACTGGTTTCTGGCAGTTTCCGTTATGGGAAATTTGTAAAATAATTATATATTCAATTACACAAATTTTAAATAAATAAGTGTCTTTTACAAATACTATGAAACGTGTTTGAACGTTTATAAATAAGTTGAGTAAAATAATTATGTTGAAACAAATTAGTTGTGTCATTCCAATAAATTGATTTCGAAACAAAAAAGTTTAGCAATCTAAAACCCGAGCACGTAAAAACCATATAGTAAAACTTATATAGGTAACTCGTGTCATTATTACATTTCAACTGGGTCATAATAATGAGCCAGTTAAATGTGTAACATATACATATGCAGGCAAAACTATTACCCTTCGTAGTCCTTAGTCAAAAAAAAGACGCAATAAAATCAATTATTGTTTGAAAAATACTCGCCAAAACCTCTCAGATGAATCATCATCATCATCATCATCAGCCCATCTCAGTCCACCGCTGGACATAGGCCTCTCCTATTGCATATCACTTTGATCGATTTTGGGCTTCTCGCATCCAGCTCCTGCCAGCCATCTTGCGCAAATCGTCACTCCACCTGGCCTGTGGGCGTCCTACACTACGTTTGCCGATGAATCATAAAAAGATTATTCGAAATATTGAACTTTTACATGGTCTTAACTATATCTACCTGCAAATTTAAAATATTTTAAAGCGTTCCTTTTAATTTGACAACGTATTATAGTTCAAAAAGTTTGTAATTAGGAAGTGAAGTTGCCCAACTACTGATTTTCCTAATAACCTTAGAAGATCATGTAAATTAAATGTATTTTACCTAAAAATCATTTGCAATATTTTGTGGTATATTTGATTGGATTGCTCAATATCTTGCATTTCACATATGGTGCGACGGATGCAGTGGAATCCATTGAGACCATTTCTGAAAATAATAAAAACAATATAAATTTATATAACCATTATGATAATTTGACTGCATACTCTTTGTTCCGACCTAGAAATCAAAGCTGTGATCTCCCTTGATTCAAAGCTGCATACGCTGACCACTAGACCTATAAAGTAGTAACTGTATGTTACTCAAAGATCAGCCACGGATTTGTGACTCATGAGTACCAGATAGATCCGTTTGGGCCTAAATCACAAAAAATAATTTGAAGTATGAATTCAAATAATAGTATCAGTAATAAGGTAAGTACGTACTTGTTTAACAACGTTTCAGCGTAGTTATAAATATTTCTTCTGTATATTCTAACTGGAAAAGGATGAAATGTCGTCGGTGGTACGTCCCAATTCATGCGAAACCCAATAGCTTGAGCGAACAACTGGTTCCAAGGTACCATGTTCTCTTTAAAATTAAACTTGAGCTGAAATTATATTTATCATGTTTAATAAAGGCAAAGATTCTTGTAACCTCATGGGAATGTCAAAAACTGTACATTATTAAAAATAAAGCTTATAAATTACTTAAGAATAACAGCTGATTACACTTCTAGCTTGAAATGATTTTCTAATTCATAATATAAATATGAAATAGAGTATCTATTATGCTTTCACACTCAAACTCCATCATGATATTTTCCGCACTTATTGCCAGAAGTATACTTTTTTTGTTTTGTCTATATCTTACGACCTGTCTATGCAACATCAAGCTAAATATTAAAAACTTTCGTAATTAGAAGTGTACGATACATTATTCTGTGATATGTCCTTATTGGCGCAAATTTCTCATGTGGTCAGATCATGAGGAGGAAATGATTGGAAAATGGTTGAGACAAGAAACAACTTTAGGGCGAGTTTAGCACTTATATCATACAAATTAACTTTGATGACGGGATCCTAGAAATCTATACTATATTATAGAAAAAGAGAGTAAAGTTGTCCTCTTTAGAACAGGCTTCGTTGAGGTACTCAAATTCTTATTTTCACTCAGTGAAAACTGTATTCCAAACGTTAAATATACTTACATAGAACCTGGTTGAGTTTAAGAATAACGATCTTCTGTTCCTATGAGATTTTTCGACAGCTTCACTGGAGCGTGTCAGAAGGAATGCAACAAAACACATGTAGCACAACAAAATGGCAGGCGCAAATTTGTTCATGTCACAGAGATTTTGTATTTCAAGCTGTTATCGTACGATGATATTTATATCTAAAAAAATACATACAATTAAACATGGAATCTAGGAAATGTACAGAATTGTGAAGCCATTTAGGAAATATATAAAATATGATTTTAAAAACTATTCAATACATACATGTCCTGGGAAATATATACATTTCCCGGGAATTATAAATAATTCTGATTTTGTATTAGTAAATATATATAAAAAGAACAATGTTATGTTGTAGTAGTAGAGCCACGCTGATTTCAGCACGAATGGGCCGGCTCGACCCGGCCAGTACTACCCTCACATAGAAGACCATCCTAATAATGACAGCATTCTTGCTGTCGTATTTCGTTGGTGAGTGTGAGACCGGAGGCCCAATCATTCTGCATCATTCTCCCGCCCTTCGAAGGCCGGGAGAATGATGCAGAATAATCTAACCAGGCTGCCATGGTAAGGGTCACCATGCTACATTGCCTACCCTCACAATACGCATGGTGACCCCTACTCCTGGATTCTACTCATGCTTTCCATCAGGCAGAGTAGAGTCACTTTGGCAGGCTTAAATAAAAAAAAATAAAAAAAATTGGTATTTTTAAAATGTGAAGCAAACAATATCTCCGAATCATGTAGGTTTAAGTTTATTGAAGTCGGTTAACAAAACACAACGATGTATAAATTGTTATCATTATATTATGATACAAAATATTTCATTTGTATTTATATGTAAAATAATAAAAATAAATAATAAAAATAATAATATAAATACATTTGAATAAAAAATATGACATACACCTTTTAAAACATTACTTCTAATTATAAAGTAGAAGTGATATTAATCAAGAGCTTTTGCTAGAAAATGGTTCGAAAGGCTGGAAATAGGCCTCAGAAACGAGGCTTAATAATATATATAAATAAATAATGTAATTATTGATACTGTTTGACAAATAAATTAAAATATGAAAACAGTTAGTCATACTATTGACAACTTAACAAATCTACTATATATTATACCTATGAGTATTTAATATTTGCTGAAGTGAATTTACTTAAATTTCTTTAGACTTACACACGAACTAACAGACGCACAAACAATAATCACTCTATATTCAAAAAACGAATATAATAAATGACAAAGTAGATCTAGTGAACCACATTTCTAGACACCGTCTTAAATGGAAAGTAGGCTATATTTATTTTTTCTTTATGGTTGAAGAAAAGTGCATAACTGAAAAATCAAATAGATCTAAAAGTTGACCGAAAAAAATTGAAGATATACAGGTTGTAACAAAATATGATTAGAATTAAAATAATTGTAGGCAGAAGTCATGATTCGCGAAAAAAAAAATCGTAAAGATATAAATAGATATGAACGAGTCTATATTAAGGTAATAATATTGTGTTGATTTCGTAAGTCACATTTTAAATCATAGGTTAAGATTTGATGTGCGCGTCCATTGGCCCGTGCCGGACGCACGGCAAGCAACAGATTGAACTGAAACTGAAATGCCGGCGTTCGATGCGGGCGGCGGGGATAGTGGATGCAGCACTCTGTGAAATCATACAAAGCAAAATAAAATACGCTGCGTGTGGTGCGTGCGGTGCGTCCGGCGCGGGCCAATGGACCTTTAAGGTGCTTTTGAGTTGCAGAGCATGCTTGAAGGTAATAATCACTTACTATTAGGTGAAAGTGAATTTGTTAAAGTATAATACATATACAATATTGTATGCCACTTATATTGTATATATATTGTATGTATGTACAATATTGGATGCCAGAGTGGTTAAGCGGTCAAATCCGATTCTCATTCGAGGCAACATTTTATCTCATGTATATTGTTGTTCTGAGTATGGGTTTTCTGTGTCTGTTATATTTTTTATTATAATGACCCTTGCGATACAAAATATACTCTAAGCTACCTTTGAAAACATGTTTGAGGTTGAGTTGCACTTTGAAATAGCACATAAGCAATAGAAATTACTGACTTGCAAGATCTACGAAACTTTGAAGATGTAAAAACCGAACATCCTATAAGAGAAATTTTAACGGTAAATGGCTATTTGAAAGTCGTGATCGGCTCAACGGTATCTTGGGATAATCACTTCACTACAAAGCTACAGTTTAATCTTTGACGAGCATTTTACACAAAAAAAGATAAAAAAGGAAACAGAAAAACAATAGAATAATAAAGACATAAGAAAAAGTGTAAAATGATTTTATTATTAAAATCGTTGTTAATATTTATAGTAATAGGTGTTCAAGCTCAATTAGAAGTAAATAAAACAAGTGAGTTTAAATTACAAAAGGAAAGTGAAATTTTATCAAGAAGGAAACGTTTTCTTATATTTTCAGAAGGCAGTTCCTTACAACTGGGTAAGTTGGCTTTTATTTGTTATTCAAACTGTCTTTGCTGCACTATCCAAATTCCAAAATTAAGATGAATCACAAACGCCCAATGTCGAGTGGCCTTAGGCGATCGGAAACAATCACAGAGGGTAAGCAATGACGGCGTGATTAGTACTTACTGAGATAATTCTGAATAATCAAAATTATCATTGTCATTTCAGCCTTTAGACGTTTATTGCTAGATATACGCACTACTAAGAAAACGGGTTGAACATGGCAAGCGTGTACCTCCATATTTGAGGCTTTTCACGCACTCACCATTATACTAGTACATTACGGCAGTAAAAGTTTTATTTGTTGTTTTGTTAAAATTATTAAAATAATTTTTTTTGCTTTCCTTAGTATTCTTAACAATGTCAAATGTGGCAAAAGTTTCTACTGATAGATGTATAAAATATTTTTTATTAATTGCAGTATTTTGCACGTCGTATCAGATGCTGATTCCAATAGGGGACATTTTCTTTTATGGGAATACTATAGCTTTAGCCTGGGAGCTGCCCCAAGATCCTTATTCACCTTTTAACCATCATGCTGATCCGCTACATCGAAGAGTTGATACGAAGGTCGTATATTACACGGATGAAGATGGCAGAATTATCGATAAACGCCCGTATCACAGGTAAGATATCGAATCGTGTTTTTAAATGAATACCTACCTATTATTTTATGCCACATGGTGTATCCAAATGTTAACACACACACAATGCCATCTATTCCCAAACTAAGCAGAGCTTAATATGGCTACTAGACAACTGATATAAATAAAAAAAATTTTTTTTTGTAAATACATACATACCCAGAAAACACCAAACCTTTGAACATTTTGACTGCCTTGTTGGTCTAGTGGTTGGTGGTATGCGACTGCTGATCAATAGGTCTCGGGTTCGATTCCTGGGTCGGACCACGAATATTTGTGTAATCCACAAATATTTGTTTCGGAGTCTGGGTGTTTTTCTATGTAAAATATGTATGTATTTACAAAAAAAAAGTATGTTTATGTAATCATTTCAGTTGTTTAGTACTCATAACACGCTCTGCTCAATTTGGGACTAGATAACGTTGTGTGTAAGATGTCGGAAATATTTATTTATTTTATTTGGTCCGACCTAAGAATCGAACCCGAGACCTCTTGATCGGCAGCCGCATTCTATAACCGCTAGACCAACATGGCAGTCTACTAGTATATTACTATAAGTTACTGTTAATAATTATATAAATTTCTTTTTCGAAAGATTGTCTATTGGTAGGGTTCCTACAAGACTGGCAGCATTGTGACGTTGATGCTAATAGTATTTAATTATTTAATAATGAACCTTACTGTGGAGAGCTGAATATATCTTCTCATTCTGTGAAGAAGACAGAAAGAGAAGAGTATTATTTAATGAGCAAAACGATCGTCTACACATTTTATTTAGTGTTGCTATTCTGAGACTGCGGTAATTTGCATGGTTAAAGATTAGAATAAATAATATAGTTGGTTTATTTTCTACAGTCAAGACTGCGGGGAAACTAACTTTCCTTCTATAATAATTCTCAACGTAAAACGTATCGTGTAAGGGGAGTAAAGTGTGGTAGAGTAGCGAGTTTTTGACATTAATTCAGGAGAAGAGATGCTCAAATTTCTTAAAATTCTGACTAAATGTAACGAATAAATCAGTACATAAATGACAAAAACTTATACGTAGTTGTGTCCTTAAGAATAAAAATATTTGTTTGTCGAATTTCATTGGAATCGTTGCAGTAGTTTAGCCGTGAACTTTTTTTATAAATATAAGCCTACTAAAGTGACTCTACTCTGCCTGATAGAAAGCATGAGTAGAATCCAGAAGTAGGGGTCACCATTCTCACTGTGAGTGCATACTATGCGACATGGTGACCCAGACCATGGCAGCTTATGAGATGTATCTGCATCAATATCCCGACCTCCGGAGGCCTGGAGAATGACGATGAATGATTGGGCCTCCGGTATCATTCACCAACGAAATACGATAGCATTCCGCTATTCATTAATTTAGGGTAGTCTACTGTGTGAGGGTAGTACTAGGGCTTATGATGTATACGAACTGAAATATCTTTAGTTATTTATTTTAATAAAAAAATGATTCTCAGTAAGTTTAGTTAATGAATAAAAGAAATCAGTAAAAAAACTAATTGTCAAACGAGACAAAAAGATTGTGTGATGAATCATCATCATCATCATCAACAGCCTTTAACAGTCCACTGCTGGACATAGGCCTCTCCTTAGAAAGGAGGTTTTGGCCTACTATACCACGCTGGCCAGACGGGTTGGTAGAGGGTTTGTTTCAAGTTTTCCTTCTCTTGGCAGTGATGTTAGCTGCTTATTTTGTTCCTTTAGTCGCCTCTTACGACACCCATCCAATGAATAGGGGTGGTGACACTTTGTATTCTTAATCCGTCACCACACGGACAATCCGTCACCATACGGATGTGATGTGATGAATATGATCGCATATTATAAGATCAAAGAGACTAAAATTAGAATAGAGACATCAAAATCTTGTCTGTTAGTCGCAATTGTATCATTATCAGGCTATCACAGTCCACTGCTGGACGTAGGCCTCTTCTATTGCACGCTACTCTGATCGATTTTGAGCTTCTCGTATCCAGTTCCTGCCAGCCATATAAAATAATAATAATAAATAAATAATAAATATTTTTGGACATCTCACACACAACATCATCTAGTCCCAAAGTAAGCAGAGCTTGTGTTATGGGTACTAAACAACTGATATAAATACATAAACATACTTTTTTTTTTTGTAAATACATACATATTATACATAGAAAAACACCCAGACTCCGAAACAAATATTTGTGGATCACACAAATATTTGGTCTGACCCGGGAATCGAACCCGAGACCTCTTGATCAGTAGCCGCATACGCTAACCACTAGACCAACAAGGCAGTCAAAAAGAAAAGAATAATAACCATATATCATTATTTAAAGCCTACAAAAGCCCTCAATTGTTTTAATATTTATTCAAACCAAATCTAATTTGTGCACAGATCGGACCAGCAAGTTTACATCAGAAGTGCAGTAGTTTAACTCGTTTGAGTCAAGTTTATGAGCTAATTAATGTCAAATTAGCAAACTGTCAGAGAGCAGGCACTTGAACTCAGTAAAAGCATTTCAATAGACAATATTACGACTCAACTACAACTTTGACTCTTTGATAAAATACACTCGGTTCCAAAAATTACGGGTCAGTCACAAAAATTGAAATACCTCCAGAACTGTAAAAGCTAGATCAATGAAATAAAAAACAGAATAAAGACTTTTTAGTTGCGCTTCTAATAGCATATTATTTAAACTGGTTGATGAAAAAAACTTCATTAGAAAAACAAAATTTAAAAAAATGACTATTTTTAAAAACAAAATTTTTGTTTCATGTCATTATGGATGCTTTCCATTTCTATTCTGTCACAAAAAAAATTATCGTGAACGTCTTCCACGTGCATAATTATTATTCTGTGAGGTGAAGCATGGCAGTCACGCTAGAGGAATGTACCAGAATCCTAACTTTTTTGGAACTTGGGCGGAGCCAGCGTGAAACAGCCAGAAACATTGGTGTATCTTTGTCGACTGTTCAGCGGGTAGTCCAGCGGTACCAAGAGACCGGATCACACCTTAGAAGACCAGGAAATGGCAGACCAAGATGCACAACGGCCAGGGAAGACAGACAACTGGTGGCTACAATGCTCCGAAATCGTTTTCAAACTGCTGTTGGTCTAAAAACTCACTTTATTCGCTTTGGAGGTGGCAATTTAAGCGCTCAAACAGTAAGAAGACGTCTTGCTGAAGCAAATTTGAAACCATTGAGGCCCGCAAATGGCCCCAAACTGGAACGGGGACATCGAATTGCAAGACAGAGATACGTGCGCGAACACCTAAACTGGACACTAGACGATTGGTCTAGGGTAATGTTCACGGACGAGTCTAAATTCATGCTTTATAAGCATGATGGTAGGCAGTTGGTGTACAGAAGACCAGGGGAGCGCTTCCATCAAGCGTGTGTGGAGGAAAAAGTGGCGTACGGTGGAGGCTCCGTACAAGTTTGGGCTGGGATTTCTGCTGAGGCCCGCACCGAGCTGGTGCTCATTCAAAATGGAACTCTAAATGCAGAGAGGTACGTGGAAGAGATCCTCAATGAACATGTAGGTCCTTTCATGGCCAGGATGGACCGGCATGGCATATTAATGCATGATAATGCGCGTCCCCATACCGCCAGAATTGTACATGACTACCTTGAAGAGGTCGGTATCGAACTCATGCAGTGGCCAGCGCGAAGCCCGGACTTAAACCCCATCGAGCACGCCTGGGACGAGCTTCAGAGATGCGTGAAAGGTCGAAACCCCCCACCAATCACGCTTCCCGAGCTCATACAAGCACTGGTGGAGGAATGGGAAGGTATTCCTCAGCACCGGCTCCGAAATTTGGTGTACAGCATGCCTAATCGCCTGGAAGCTGTCAGAAGAGCTCGTGGAGGCAATACAAAGTATTAAATGAAGAAAGTGATGAAAAACAGCAAAAAAACAATCATAAAAAAAATGTAATCTTAAGAAAAATATGACTACTTTAGTTTTTCTTAATTTAAGATTAATATTGTGGGTGTAACTAAGTTTTATTTTATTTTTTATCTGTATAATTAAATTCTCAATTGAACAGTCTTCGTTTCATTAGGATGGCATACGTAGTTCGGGAGATATTCGGGTTTATGTGACTGACCCGTTATTTTTGGAACCGGCTTTAGTATCCAAGTATAAAGAAGACCAACATAGAACTATTCCTAAATTGTTTTGAAAGTTGAAATATTTTCTCATTACTACCGTTTCGGATTTCGGTTCCTTCAAAATGAAAAAGGTTATGTAGGGCCGATCTCAACTTTAGCTGTTATAGAATAAAACTTTAACAATTTTCTTAAAAAATATTATACCATTTTTAGGATTGAAAATTTACAATTCTTCTTAGTTAGTTTTTCGTATTAAAACAGATAAGTTCCTTTAAATTACATGAAGAAATTTTATAAATCACATGATTTATTTAGAAGAATTAAAAACACGAATAATCACAGTAATGTTTTAATCATTATACTGATCGTTAATGCTTTAGAAAGTAAAATTTAACTTCTACCTTTCTTTGAATATCTCGATATAACTTCATTGATATTTGCAACCCCGTATCACATCATTAGCCTATCGCAGTCCACTGCTGGACATATGCCTCTCCAATTGGACGGCACTTAGTTCGATCCTCGGCAACTGGCATCCGGCTCCTGCCAGCCGTCTTCACTGTATTATTTGAAAACAAACTTCTCATGTAGGTGACTTAAGGGAATGCATTATATAGACATTCTAATCAGAATTCAGAATATTTTATTTATTGAAATCTACTGCTACAAATAAAAACCACATCCACTGTAATAACAAACTGTTGCGGTATTTACTGTCCATTGATAACTTTCAGAAAACTAATAGTGAATCCAGCGTTTGCGAAACGGAGCATAGACGGGCTTCACAAAAAAGGAACTTTAGAGAAATTCAAAATAGACAGGCAACAGATGCATGCCTCGGAAAACAAACGGGAATATTTGAAAAACATGGAGCAACGGAGCGTAGAATTTCACAGGAGCAGTCGCGCCTCGCTCTACCAGAAAATTGAGACTATGCTCCGCGGGTATGTATAATATCATTCACAGAGCAATTCTTTCATGCTTCAAAGCTTTATTACTTTTATTGGATACGTTATTGATACTGGTTCTAGCTTTGTGATAAAGACTGTCAGATGTTATTTCATAAACGTTTGTTTAGTTAAATAACTTTGCATCAAAGACAAATAATCAAAGATAACTCAGAGATGGATCGCAATCCCTAAGACCATAACCAATTTAAGGTCATTGTTTTAAATACCAGTTTTTTTTCAAATTTTTTGCATTATTATCTTCTCTTCTTGTAATTAAGATTGTTTCTGCACAGTAAATTCTTTCTAATAACATAATTATTTAATATTTTTTTTAATAAAAGAACATTTTAACTATAGAGGGAACATTCATATCACTTTTACTTTAATCACTATTGTGAGCAGCTGCGGACCGAAGGGGAGCAGTTACAGCGTCTTTTCCGACACAAAACAGTCTGAAACCTTTTACAGAAGAAATCTTCACACACACATTTTAGACTCACGTACGTCACTATGAACTTCCATAATACATAACAATTTAAATAAAATAATCAAAATTTCATACACATTTAAAAACATTCTGTATCATGACAGTGCATGTGCCCATTTGGGCTTATACTTCGACAGACGAGAACGCCTGCGTATGGCTACCTACTACCGTATTGCTCTATGAACTGATTGTCACACGTATTCCAAACTCATGTTTGATATGAACATAACATTTTTGTTAAACTGCACTCACAGCGCCATCTAGTCCCCAAACGAAGCAGAGGTTAAGTTATGGGTCCTAAAGGTATGAATAATGATATAAAAACATAAACTTACTTTCTTCTTGTAAATTAATGTAAGCACTCAAACTCCGAAACAAATATTTGCGGATCACAAAAATATTTGTAGTCCGACCCGGGAATCGAACCCGAGACCTCTTAATCACCAGTCACATACGCTAACCACCAAACCAACGAGGCAGTACAACATAGTTTAATAGTAATTTGTTTTTTTTTTAGCCTGGGTGTAAATGGTAAAGACTGTGTAATGAAAACGTTATGTCTAATCGGCCAAGCGAAGGAGCGCCCTCAAGGGATGTTTTTCGAGGAAATTATGAAAGCGGTTTTCAGGTAACTAACATTATGATATCGTTTATTATCAAGTAGATTAAATAGTTCCTTGTTTTGGCAAGGAGGGTGAAATAAATTTCCAAACAATCTTAGTTACTAAGCTTGTATATATGATATAGATTAGGAATATTGTTATACCGTCTTTATAGCCATTTTCGTTTTTAAAATATACTTTTTTAGGGAAAATATTCCCTTTGTCGAAATCAAACTAACAAAGACCAATATGGCGTGCCATAATACGGCCAAAGTAGTCATATTTAAGAGCCGTGTTTTGCATTGAAGTGATTCAAGTCAAGACTCCAACTACGGTATAATCCAAATCTGTTTTATATAGTTACTAGCTATTTTCCGCGGCTTGACCCGCATGTATGTCAGTAATAATAATATTCCTTATGTACTAAAGTACCTCCTTGCAAAATTTCGTTGAAATTGGTGCAGTGGTTTAGTCATAAAAGCTTGACATAATACAAAACTTCTTTGGAATCAATATTGTTAGTACTTTTGTAAACAGATACTATTAAAACATAAAAAAAAACATAAAGTCAATTTAAGTAAATTAATCAACGTACATTTTCCTCAGTAACTGATATACGAAGTAGAGCTCTATACGAGTAGTTAGTGCAACATTGTCTGTTCATACCTATTCAAATTTCTGCAGCAGAACATAGTTACACCACAATTAATTAAAATTAAAACGTAGAGGTAGGGTATAAAAGTCGGTAATGTGGTGCATAACTGTGTCTGTGTGTTGAGAGTTTGTTTCCATGATTCGAAAGTCACGTTAAACAGATGGTCCCAGTTGTTATTATAAGTTAACAGCCGTCAAGTTTAATTGGAGGTCAAGTTTAATGCAAGCCTACGCCAATTTAAAACATCCAACGGCAAAATTTACGTAACCACAACGTGTATTGCCAGTCCACAACCCGCACTCGACCAGCGTGGGGACGTATGACCTTAATCCTCTCCTAAGAGAAGACCCGAGCCCTGATGTGAGACCTTATGTGTTGTTGATGATGTGATTAAGTGTCACAAACCCTATTCATCTTACGTACTCGTATATTATTAGAAATACTACGGAAACAAATGGAGGATATGAGCACTATAAAGAGAAGCAAAGCCAGGGTCGTATGTTTGGCCAAAAACACCATTTTAATTTTTAAGTCTGCAAAATGACATTCACTGCCTGATGGAAAAAATTGGACAAGAATAGTAGTAACCATCTTCATTGTGTATGCAGCAAAGCATCATGGTGATCCATACTATGGCCGAGTAGGTAGTGAGATTCTTCTGCATTATTTGGACTCCGTTCTCACACTCACGATGGCATAAGTGGTTGAGCAGGCCCGTTCGTGCTGGAATCAGCGTGGCTCTTAAGCTTTGAGAAGCTTGACGTTGAGAACCTTTATGTAAAATTATTTTAAACCGGGAATTCCAACTGAATAATATTATTTATTGAGAAGTGTTAAACGCAAATTAGTTGATAGATAATTCCCACATTTAAACCAATGTCATTACAATCCAGTGGTTTGTGTAATGCGTTATTATGATATATATACTAACATAGAATATGTTCATTGGTATTGCTCTGTATGTCTTTATATCAGTGCCCAATAGTTTTGATCATTAAATAAGTAAATTTGAGTGTAACTTTATTTGTCACTCGATATTTCTGTCTGTTATGCATTCACGGTTAAATGCTATACAGTTTTGTATATATCTTTGTATAGACATAGATTAAACTTTGGAGAAGAACATAAGTAATGTTTTGCTGTAAAGACTGACAAACACACGGGCGGAGCTACCGACAAATGTTAAAACAATTGTTATAATATAACGTTATCCTTCTATAATTTTTAGTGCAAACAAGCTGTACTGAATTTGAATCGAAAGAAAGTTTTAAGAACATTAAACAGGTTTTACCAGAATATAATTTTTAGCATTTTACGATGTTTAGTAAATTATTATTATTAGTATACTAGCTGCGCCCCGCGGTGTTACCCGCGTACGTCATTATGGTTGCTATGCAAGTGTGTTATGCATAGCAACCTGTGAAGTTTTGACAGGAGATAAACATTGATACATTTTGACATCTACGATTTATGTATTTTTATAATCACTTAGCTTTTGCCCGTGTATCTCGATTATGGCAGTAAAAAGTAGCCTATGTTTTATTCTGATATATAAGTTATATTACTGTAAAGTTTCACCCAAATTCGTTCAGTAGTTTTTGCGTGAAAGAGCAATAAACATACATACTCATAAACTTTCGCGTTTATAATATTAGTAGGATGGTCTTTGCTCGTGGCTTTGGATGCGTATTATCGCAGTAAATAGGAGCGTGTGTCCTTCCTCAAGAATCAAAGTGTCTCCATGAAAAAATCATTAAAATCTTTGCAGAGGTTTAGGCGTGAAAGCGTAACAGACAGACAAATATTTATACAAATTAACTTTCAAGTTTATATCAGTGTGAATAAAAGATAATAAACAATAGTTTTTTTTTGTACTCACCAGGGTAAGGTTCTTGACAGCATGAGTAGTATCGTTCATGTCTTCCTGCTGGTACTCCTAAGATGTCCCATTCGACTGACGGATAGTATTCCCGAAGGTCAATGCCCACATCTACCATGTCGCCTTTTTTCTGGTTAATGTGTTTTAAATCAATCTGTGAGAAGAAAAAAAATAAAAGACTCCAAACATTATATTATACTTTCAGTCTGGCTTTCAACCTATGGCATAAAAAAATACAATTATACATAAACCGAAGATAAAATATGTTATGCAAGTCTGACCTAAGATGTCATATAAAAATACAGGTCTAGTGGTAAGCGTATGCAGCTGCTGATGAAGAGGTCTCGGGTTCGATTCCCGATTCCAAATGTTTGTATGATCTACAAATGTTTGTTTCGGAGTTTGGGTGTTTTCTATTTATGTTATAGTAGCTTTCCGCCCGCGGCTTCGCCCGCGTGGAATTCGTTTATATCGCGTGACACGGTAAGGGTAGATTAAACAATCATAAGTACATGATTTTATGTTTGATAGTAAGGAACTTCGACACAAACTTTTGTCCCCTATTTCAAACCCTTCTATCTTTACTTTCGCGATCGTATCCTATGTCCTTTCCCAAGTTCAGTTCTATCTTCACACCAAATTTCATCCAAATCGGTTCAGTGGTTTAGGCGTGTAAGGATAACAGACAGACAGACAGACTTACTTTCGCATTTATAATATTCGTAGGGATTACACCATCGGAAAGTAGAGATTTCATCAAACAGAAAACACCCCAATTTTTTGAAAAAAGTAGATATTTTGACGGATGAATTTTCTATATTAAGTCAAAATAGGGTGCAAAAATAAATATTTCAAATCAAATAAATTACAGTGTATGCCGGACATAAAAACATTGTTTAAAAATAATTTTATTTGTAAAAGATAAAACTAAAAAAATAAAAACTTGTTTTTTTTAATTTTTCCCATATAATTTGAGGTTATGTGAAAAAAAGTGTAAATAAAAAATCGGCCAAGTGCGTGTCAGGCCACGCACAGGAAAGGGTTCCTCAGTCACCCATAATAGTACGTGGATTAGAAATTGTATCCAATGGATAATTGTTATGTTTACGTATTAATGCGTGAATTTTGTATGACGTTTTCCAAGTAAGCACATTGTAGAAGTTAAGCCTCTATAACTCCTGAACTAACAAAGTCATCTAATTCGTTACGGATACCTAAATCAAAAAATCGTCTTAACAACCCTTAATTGTTTTTAAAAGACCTATATAATGATACCGCACATGATGGGGTAGCCGCGAGAAAAAAATACATCCCCACTTTACGTGTAGGGGAGGTACCCTAAATAAAAATATTTTTCATAATTTTATTGCAGCACTTTGTCGACGTAATTACAATACATATTTATGCAAAGTTTCATCTTTCTAGCACTTACCCTTTGGACGGTAAGTCGAGGACGGACGGACAGACGGACATGACGAATCTATAAGGGTTCAAAGTCATAAACTTCGGAAACCTAAAAAGTTGTAGATCTTTTAATTACCTACAACTTTGCCATTTAACTTTTTTCCATAGGACTTGTTGTTTTGCCGGAAATCAAGATAAATCGTTTTTTACCCTTTGTTATATATATTTAGCCATCCAAAGTGACTCTACCCTGCCTGATGGAAATCTTGAGCAGAATCCAAGAGTCGGGGCTACCATACTTGCTGCGAATGCAGACAATAATGAATGACGGCCCACACTATGGCGGCTTTTTTTTTTTTTTTTTTTTTTTTTTTTTTTTTTTTTTTTTTTTTTTTTTTTTTTTTTTTAAGACAACTCCCGCATTAGGAATATAAATTCCTGTGTCGCGGGGGGCTTTACAAACATACATGAAACGGACACAAATAACACCCAGACTCAGAACAACAAATTGTGAATCACACAAAGTGTTATCCTACGTGGGATTTGAACCCACGACACTTGGCGCAGTAGGAAGCGGTGTGGCGACCGCTTAAGCCACTAGGCCAACCGTGCAGTGATAGGCTTAGTGAGATGCTTTTTCACGCCCCGCTTAAAGGACCCGAAAACCTCCCCCCCTACCCCTTCCCGACCTCAAATCGCCCGTAAAATATTTTTCCTTTCATTTTTATAATATTCTCCTCCTTTTCCAATAGGTTTCATCCTACTATAATTTTATTTGTTTTCAAAAATTATCTACCCTGGTCTACTGGTCTATACGTCATATACAAACTATCATTATGGTTGCCATGCAAGTGTGTTATGCCTAGCAACCTGTGAAGTTTTGACAGGAGCTAAACAGTGATACATTTTGACATCCACGATTTATGTATTTTTATAATCACGTAGCTTTGGCCTTTGTATCTCGATTATTGCAGTAAAAAGTAGCCTATGTCCTTTCCCAAGTTCAGTTCTATCTACATACCAAATTTCATCAAAACCGGTTCAGTGGTTTAGGCGTGAAAGCGTAACAGACAGACAGACAGACAGAGTTACTTTCGCATTTATAATATTAGTAGGGATATTTTATTATTATTGTTATATTATATTACGTACATACATAATGAAATGTCAAACATTTTAGTTATATGTACTTAGGCAAATTGATTAATGAGTACATTTAAATGACATGAATCACGATAATTTCAAAGACAATATTTTTATACTACACCTGATCGGAACAGTAGTCAATATTCCCTGAAAATGAAAAGAGAAAGTTAGTCTTTTCCTTGACCTAAATAAGCGGGAGGAAAAAATTTATGAAAATCCATTTCTAACGTGTTTTAGCAGGAGAGAAAGTTGTATGAATTTTCATTTCTCATGTGTTATCTTATCTATGGCGCGAGCCTGCCCAAGGAGTTTTCATATAATTTAAATATGGAATCTCCGGCCACTGACATCCTTTTGTAAAGAATAAAAAAAAACAAAAGAAGCGCGAAATATTTATAAATATTATGTCAAATTCTAAGCTAAATTGTGTCTTACATGGTGTCTTACGTTTTGATTTTATTTTATAAATACTTTAAATGTTCCTCACAGGTGTAGTATAAAGCACTGTGTAGCACTCGGGTGAAAGTCCCATTACAATACTCCCTACCTCGGGAGTATTGTAGCCCTAGGCTGCGCCTTCGGGCCACAAACTGCTCCCTCGCTAGTAATCGGTTCCTTTCCTCCCTCGGTGAACAATGTACTATTTTGTTATTGGAATTTTTACTTTAACAATTTTTTTCTTCCAGTTTACCCAAAAACTCGGTTGAAGATGATTACAGCGAGTATGATACAGCACACACAACGAACGAGCCCTGCGAGGTTTTATATCCGGATTGTAATGATCCTGCATTGGATCCGGAATCTACTAGTTGGACCTACTAATTTTAAAACCGTACCATCATCATCATAATCAACCTATTGCAATTGAAATTAATGCAATTATAGATATTACTGAGACTGCAATTATTGATACTCCCTTTAGATATGCATTGTGCTATATCAAACCTAACAGTAGGGGCCAACAGAATTGAAAAGTTGAACTAGTTGTCAGTATATTTGAGGGCACTGACTTCCCAATAACGATTGCCATAGATATTCATGACAACTGGAACCAATGGCTTAACGTGCTCTAGGAGACCCGGGCGTGAAACAGCTCCTGATAATTTAAACTGTGGAAGGAAAATGTATAAGATAGTAAAGCATTATTTTGAATTTGAGGTACCTCCAATGATTTACTACCGACAAGAGAACAATTCTTCTTTTCTTGGACTTCTTTGCTAAGTTAATCAACATAAATGTTATGTTTTTTTGTGTACGGTTTAAAAACTCAAATAGCTCGGCGTTATTGAACTCAAATATTGTCTTTTACAACATGCTTCAACAAAGATTTTGATCTACTCCTTGCAACCACAATATGACAACAAGCGATATTTAAAAAGCAGATTTATTTATTTGTTTATGAGCCTGAGAAAGTGACTGATGAAAAATCTGAGCAGAATCTAAGATTTAAAGTCTCCATACTCATTGTGAATGAAGATAATGTAAACCATGCAGCATGGTGACACATAGTATGGCGGCTTGTGATATGCATCTGCATTTTATAACAGATACGGGTTCATATTTTCTAATGATTAATTATAGTTTATAACATGTTCTAGTATAAGATAGGAATGTTATGGAAACACTGTTGTTAAAAATATTTAATTAATATATTTTAAAAATTTAAAATAAATAATTTATACCTACTTGGTTTCATTTATTGAACGGTACCCTGTTTAATCAAAATACTGAATATGGAACGGAACAACTCTAATGGGCACTTCTTTCTTACTTTCTTTGTGCAAACAAACTTTTAGACGTTAGCAAGTTGTCTCACGAAAATAACAGTAAATCAATTTACACCGTGTTAAATTATGGTTCATTTGTAACATTTATGTATCCAATACACGAAGAACAAGACAGTGCGTTTTATGATTTACAACTGGCAACTCAGCTATTTGAATTTATATTTAGAATCAGTGTTTTATGTGTAGACGTTATAATTTAGCATTCTAATTTCAAATGAACATTAGACTTCATTCCTATTCTCCTATCAGTTACAATCATGAATAGTTGGTTAATACTTTTTATAAAACTTTTAGCTATTCATACAGTATTTAGTGAATATGAAGAGCAGAGTGGAAATAGCACTGTAAATAGATTACACGACAAAGAAAAAGTATCAAGAACTTTGTCGAGACGTAAGAGATTCATAATATTTCCAGAAGGAAGCTCCTTACAACTTGGTACGTGTATAATAAAATACCTACTTAAATCGTAACGAGATGGAATTCTTTGAAGTTCCAACTTTATTTATTCAACCTCTTTTAACACTCTTGTGAGCATGTTACAGTAAGTGCTTGCGGGAATAGTTTAACGCGTGTGTGAGTTTGTGAGCTTAGTCTTAATTAGTATTGGTAACTTATTAAGGTTGTGTTTACATTTGTTAATGCAAATTCTGGACCATTTCAAATAAGTTTTTGGTTTATTAGTGTCCGTTAGATGCTTTGAAGTATAAATCTTACAACATGAGTTTTTCGGAATTTAAGTCCCAGACTCCGTTTAACATTGTCCAGTTTAAAATGGTATCTTTTCAATTAGGATCTGGTTATATACTTATAATAAGACACTTGTGTTGCTTTTAATATCTATTGATGATTTAGGGTTGTTTCGTTTAAGTATAACAGGCTGCACACTATCGTAACATCATATTTATATTTCTTAAATATCAATGCACAGACGACTCTCCTGTAGGCCGTAGAGCCACGCTGATTTCAGCACGAATGGGTTGACTTGACCGGGGCCGTACTACTATCACACAGAAGACCAACCAAAAGTGATAAAATTCGCGTTGTCGTCTTTCGTTGGTGAGCGTGAGACCGAAAACCCAATAATTCAGCAGCAAATTCTTACATAGCCTATATGGTGTGGTTCACCATGCTCTATTGTAAGCCTTCACAATGAGGATGGAGGCCCCTAATCCTGGATTCTACTCATGATTTCCATCAGGCATGGTAGATTCGCTTTGGTAGACTTTAATATAAGAAAAATGTCACGAGCCATTCTCTCACAGTTAGCCTTCAGGAGATGCAGAAATATAAGCTTATCACTCACTGCAAATAAATATGATCGAAAACACAAATACATTTCACGCCGATATGAAATATAATTTGACATAAGTATATTATTTCCCATTTCCTCTTAGGATAACATTATTTTATTTTAAAACATAATATCAACCATATTAATATATTTTTCTGTATCAATTTCAGTATTCTGCACACAAGAAATGGCATTGATACCAATTGGCGATATTTTCTTATACGGCAACACCATAGCCTTAGCGTGGACATTACCATCAGATCCCAAATATATTAATATGTTAAAAACTTATGAAAGAACCAACAGAAGAAATGACGAGGTGAAAACGACTCTTAACTATGTAGATGAAGATGGGAGGACCATTGCGAAAGTACCATACAAACGGTGAGTACAATTTCTGTGTTCATTTTAAGGTTTATAAATTTGGCTTAAATCTGATTGGTCAGACAAATAAATACTCGTAAATAGGCAAACACTCTTTATTTGTACAACGTATTACGGATTTAAAAGAGAGTAGATAAAATGTCAGATATATATAATGTAATGTATAATGTACAAGGCCTTTCGGCCAAAATCAATCTTTATTAACTACGTTTTTTGCTTTCCAGGAAATTAATAGTAAACCCAGCTTTCGCTAAAAGAAGCGTGGACGATAACCAAGTATCGTTTAAAGAGAAATTGAAACTGAAGATTGATAGGAAAAAAATGCATGAAAGGCAAATGAACCGGGACTATTTAAAAGTTGAAAATATGGACAAAGATGTAATAGAGTTTCATAGAATTAATAGATTGGAGTTGTATCAAAAACTAGAGACATTTTTCACTGGGTAGGTGTTTTTATTAATAACTATTGATATTGCCTTCACCTTTGGGAGCTTATTACCTATTTTTATAAGTCCTACTTCTAATGTCCTAATGTAAATGTCCTATAATAAGTTCTAGTTCAAGTTCTATTTGAATTAGAACTTATTTTACGCTTCCATTGTTTTTCTGTGAATACAAACGATACGGACGCGAAATTTCCATAAATATTGCTTGTTCTAGTCAAAATTTGGCAATCACGAGGATAATGTTCAGATAAAAAATCTGCCAATAAAAATAAAAATAATGAGAGAGGAACTGAAGCACATACAATTTTTTTTTAAGTCTTGTCTGAAACAGGATTACTGACAATAACTTTCAACACTCAAAATTAATTGTAATTCGTTAATTTATAAGATTAAATAATTTCAAATGAACTTAAAAATCAGCTAACATAATATTACCCAACCACTTTTTATTTAAAATTAACCATTTCATTTCACAATAATCCTATTTATCCGTAATTTTCAATTAACAATATTCAACTGGTTTCCTTTCTAACAATTTGAAATTTCCATGCACGAAATAATATCTACTCCGTGGCGTGGTTAAATTTACCATAACAACCATTATCTCGCGCTCAAACACCCAGTTTGTAATTTCACTAAGACAGTCCAGGCATTTCTAAGCAACGTTTATAATCTGTGCAGGCTTGGTGGAGACGGGAGGCAATGCGTTCTTTACAAACTATGCGAGGCCGCGCAACGTCGGCGGGGGCAGGGGACATTCCTGGAGGAATTCCTCACTGTTGTCTTCACGTGAGTATCGATTTTGTTCAAGAGCTTTGTTGCTTAGTATTTTGAATATATAAACATTTCTAGTGCTTTTGAAGATATTAGTTTTTATGGATACTATATTATTATTGAGGTAAAGTGATTATTTATCATGTTTATTACTTTAATGAAATGAAGTTGTTTTGGTATTATAGTTTTATTAAAGTTCAGTCAAAAGGTAAACGGTTAACTAATTTAAACGTTTTTTAAACCCTAAATACCAAAGATTATTTGCTGAAAACAGTATGAAAATCGGTTAAAAAGCAGGAGGTTCTATGTTGCATCATATGTACTTATCATTTTTTATAACTACAACACCTATCTTCATTTTCATCGACATCTTTCGAAAATAACTAATTTGTTTCATAAAAGAAATCATTTAATGGCTTTATTTTATTGTTACAGTCTTCCTAAAGGTAAAGAATTCGAATTTGAAGAACATAGAGAATACGATGCGGCACATTCTGTTTCTGATGACTGCTCAACACGGTACCCAGGCTGCATTGAAAGTTAACTATACATATTAATAAAAAGTTCCTACGATCATTGTTTCTTTCACCGCTATACCCAAAGTACGCTGTAATGTGTACTAGGTATTTATATTTTTTAATTTGAAACATTTACAATGTGCGTCTAAATACCTAAGGCCCTACGATGATTCCAAAGTCACTGCGATTACTAGAGGTATGAGTGTATTACTTAATTCTCACGTTAACACATTTTGGTCCCAGCTTATTCATACTTCCATACTAATATTAATAAACTCTTTTGCAAAAAAAACGGGCACCTAAGCAAAGAACTTTTTTATATTTACTATTTGTTTGTTTGACAATTTTAGGTATTGTTATCCCCAGAATTTCATAAATTAATTAGGAAGGAATAGTTTTCATCAATTTTATTATAACATTTTGATTAAATTATTGAGAAATAATGTTTAAGCCCAAAACACTATTATTGTACCTGCTCGCTAAATAAAAATGAAACGCGTTAATTTCTTTGTTTTTATTGAATACATTAAAAGCAGATAAAAGTTTAGTATTGAGTGTGACCCCCTCTTGCTGAAATCACGGCTTGCATTCGTCTGGGCATGCTAGCGAGTATATCTTTTATGGTTTCTTGTGGAATACGTTCCCACTCCACGGTAATCACATTCTTTAGCTCTCTGATGGTCTGCGGAGCCGGCTGCATTGATCTCACTCGTCGCTTCAGAACGTCCCAGACATGCTCTATGGCATTGAGGTCCGGACTTCTAGCTGGCCAGTCCAAACGACGAATTCCGACTTCTAGCATATACGCTTCCACATCGCCAGACCGGTGGGCGCGAGCGTTGTCGTCCATAAAAATTTAGTTTTCGCCAAGAGCGATTAAAGCGGGTTGTGCATAAGGAATTAGAACTTCCATTATGTATCGGTGTCCAGTCAGTGTGCCGTTTTCGATGAAGACTAACTCCGTACGATCCATAGAAATTATTCCTGCCCAAAACATAACAGAGCCCCCTCCATAACGTGTGATTTCTTCAAAACATACCTCTGCAAAGCGTTCTAGTCGTCTACGTAGCACTCGCCGACGTCGGTCTTCACCATGCAGAGATATCCTGGCTTCATCGGAGAACAATACCCTATCCCAGTCTTCATGAGTCCATGACACACAATTTCGAGCGAAGCTAAGCCTGGCAACTCGATGTCCACGGAGTAATTTAGGGCCGTGTGCCGGGCGATGACTGTGTATATTAGCAGCGAGAAGCCTCCTCCTGACCGTCCATGGGCTAATATGCACATTTCTTACTTCTTCAAGTCTGTTCTTGAGGTCCACATAAGAAGATTTGCGATTTCTTAACGCTTGACTAACTAGAAAACGATCATCCCGTGGTTCGGTACACGTCTTTCTGCCAGAACCAGGCCTTCTCTTGACGGAACCGGTCTCTTGATAGCGCTGCCATGTCCTTTGAACTGTCGACCGACTTACATTTAGCCTCTGAGCCACGAAGCATTGGCTGCAACCTTCTTCAAGCAGCGCAATAATTTTGTTCGCTTTTATCACTTTATCTACTATTTTCGAGATTGCTAAACAGCAATAACAATACTTTTAAATGTCAAGGACATCAGGTAATTAATAAAAAATTGACAAAAAGTTAATTAGAGTCGATATTACCTATAGGGAATTCGCGCCGCAAAATGTAGTTATAAGTTGTTTTCTTTGAAAACCAGGCTCAGTCAAAAATTTGAATTTGGAAGGTACTCTTATAAACATTATGGCACTTTTATAACTGGCCAGTAACATGTTCAAATTACTAAAACCTTTTTGGTATTTTATTTTTTCAGCCACGAAGAAAATCAAAACCGCCCGTTTTTTTTGCAAATGAGTGTATTTGATTGTTACGCTTACCGCGGGTGTCTGTTACTAAGGGATAAACTACGCAAGACACATCAATGCAAAGAGAAGGAAAACTTAAAACCAACCCTTTTTAGGGTTCCGTAGCCAAATGGCAAAAACGGAACCCTTATAGATTCGTCAAGTCTGTCTGTCTGTCTGTCTGTCCGTCCGTATGTCACAGCCAATTATTTCCGAAACTATAAGAGCTATACTGTTGAAATTTGGTCAGTCGATGTATTCTGTGAACCGCATTAAGATTTTTACATAAAAATAGAAAAAAACAATACATTTTGGGGGTCCCCATACTTGGAACTGAAACTCAAAATTTTTTTTTTCATCAAACCTATACGTGTGAGGTATCTATAGATAGGTCTTCAAAAATGATGTTGAGGTTTCTAATATAATTTTTTTCTAAACTGAATAGTTTGCGCGAGAACACTTCCAAAAGTGGAAAAATGTGTGTCCCCCCCCCCCTCTAACTTCTAAAATAAGAGAGTGATAAAACTAAAAAAAATATATGTTGTACATTACCATGTAAACTACCAACGAAAAATGGTTTGAACGAGATCTAGTGAGTAGTTTTTTTTTAATACGTCATAAATCGTAACACGCAATATACCTTTCATCCAATCAATACACTATAGTCGTATTTTTTCGTCGTCGTATTCAAATGAATGTATGTGTTTAATTGTATGTATAAACGAGTTTTAGTGAAAAATAAACAGTGAAAAGGTTTTGCAAACGGATTGTACTGTGGTATGTAAACAACAAAGTGTATTTTACAAGTTGATTTGTGATTTTAAAGTAACGCTCATTGAACGGCGTTTGGGACTTAATAAACAAGGTTAGCTTTTTAATTTTATTTTGATAACTTTGTGGTGGGCAGTCCAAATTGAAGATGTCCACGACGGTATATTTCTGGGGTTGCTGCAGCAATGAAAATGTAGGTAAACAAGAGGACTTCATTAATTGCATTCTGTGTAATACACCATACCACTTCCTGTGTCTATCAATACCGGCACTTTCGAAGGAGTCTGAAACCTATCGTTTGTGGAGATGCCCCAGATGCATTAGTATGGTACCTAAAACTACCAAAAAAGATAACACTCCCGTGCGTAACGTCTCCACTACAGGAGGCAATAAGAGACCGGCTTTGAACTCTCCCCCAGGGAATAAAGCTGTTACCGCTGAAGATGTACGCAATATAGTCCAAGAGGTTATAAAGTCAGAATTGGCTGCAATGATTCAGCAAATAAATGCAACGATAGTTGACACAATAAACAAGGAGCTAGAACCTATAAAAAAGGATGTTCAGGAATTAAAAAGTTCCCTCACGTTTCACACTAAAGAGTTTGATAAGCTGCAGTCGGAACAAGCTTCTACCAGAGCCAGCGTGAAAAATCTAAGGGAAGAGAATGATAATCTAAAAATTACTGTTAGAGATCTTGCCCAACGGTTAAACTACATGGAGCAGCATGCACGATCTAATAATTTGGAGGTGCAGTGTCTACCGGAAAACAAGAATGAAAATTTAATTACTGTTATTAAACAGCTGAGTGCTGTGGTCGGCTGCGAGCTAAAAGATTGCGATATTGCAAGCTCTACTCGTGTGGCTAAATTAAAAAGCGACAGTAATAGACCCAGATCTATAGTGGTCCAGTTTGTCTCCCAAAAGATCCGAGATCAGATACTAGCAGCTGTTCTCACATATAATAAAAAAAATCCGAACAAGAAACTTAGCACCGCAGATTTGGGGATGGCAGGTCAAAAAACTCCGGTATATGTAGTAGAACATTTATCACCGGCTAACAAAGAACTCCATGCCATGACGAGACTAAGAGCCAGGGAGAAGGGGTTTAAGTATGTATGGGTACGCAGTGGTAAAATTTTTGAAAAAAAGGATGATGTAGCTGATGTTATACTGATAAACAATCGGGAAAGCTTGGGTAAAATACTATAATGTAAAATTTTATCTGAGCCAACTGTTTTGCTGTATATTACATGCTTTATATACTTTGTTATTTAAAATTCAATACCTTACAAATGTACTATCAGAATAGTGGTGGTTTACGCACGAAGACTGACACATTTTATCGGAATATTTGTTGTAGCAACTATGATATAATAGTTATAACTGAGTCTTGGCTTAATAATTCTGTATTGAATAGTGAGTTGTTTGATGACCGCTATACGGTATACAGAAGAGATAGGGAAACATCTGGGTTACAGTGTCATAAACGGGAGGGTGGGGGAGTGTTATTTGCTATAAAAAAAAGTATAAAGTCTAAACGCATTAGAAACTGGGAATCTAACCATGAGGATATCTGGGTTGCTGTTGATCTACCTGGTGCACGTTCCTCTAATGACCGAAAGATGATTTTCTGTGCAGTGTATTTACCTCCTCCGATACTGAGAAGTGTATTGGAAGACTTTATTGATAATTGTAATACTGTATTTGAGCAGGTCACGGATTGTGAGGTGTGTATTGTGGGAGACTTTAACAGACGTGATATAGACTGGCAAATAACATCTCAGTCCGGTAGTAGTTCAAAACTATCTAGCATAAGTAAAACCTTAATGGATTTCATGTATGTAAATAAGTTGCAACAATTAAATTTTGTTAAAAATTCGGATGACTGTATCCTTGATCTCGTAATGGCTTCTAATCTAGAGTATCAAGTCTGTTCTAGTTTAAATTCTTTAACTAATGTTAGTCGGTTACACCCAGCATTGGATATTACTATTAGCAGGAAAACAGAATCGAAACTATTGTATAATCATGCTTATGGAAGACCATATTTCCATAAAGGAGATTATGTATCGCTAAGGAACTATTTAAGTAATGTTGAATGGGAGGAATTGTTTGCAGGGCACAGTGATGTGAATGGAATGATAGAGGCTTTCTATAATGTTCTTAACAATGCTATTAAAGAGTATATTCCACTATATGTACCAAAAAGCAATAATTATCCACCGTGGTTCAGTCGCAACTTGATTAAATTGTTAAATAAAAAAAATAAGCTTAGGAAACGGTTTAAGAAATATGGTAACCCATTGGACGCATTGGAGCTTAGTTACATTGCGAAAAATTGTGATCGATTGGCAACAGAGTGTTACAATAACTATGTTTAGTTTATAGAAGACAAAATTAAAAAAAATCCAAAACTGTTCTGGACTTATGTCAAGGCCAAACGAGGGGGAAACAGCGCGTATCCCAAGTCTATGGCCGACGGATCACAGACGACATCAGATGGCACGGAAATATGTCAACTCTTTGCTAATTACTTTTCTAAAGCTTACAATTCTGACGAACACACAAACGACAAATACGAAACTGAGTACATAAAATCACTTCGAAAACATAGCTTGTCTCTATGTAGCCCCTTAGTTCAACATGAAAATCTACTAAAAATATTACAAACCTTAGATATTACTAAGGGAGCTGGCCCTGATGGAATTTCACCCATTTTAATTGTAGCCTGTTCCAAAGAGTTGGTTTACCCACTAATGCTGATATATAAAAGGTCTCTGCTTAGCGGAATATTTCCCTCAAAATGGAAAATTGCAAAAGTGGTTCCAGTACACAAATCCAATGAAGTTGAAATGATATCCAATTATAGACCAATTTCAATTTTATCATCTTTAGCAAAAATTTTTGAAAAGTTAATATGTCCATATTTGCAAAATCATCTTCAGGTGAACTTAAGTGACAGACAGCATGGATTTATTAAAAAACGATCCTCGAGTACAAATCTGGTATCTTTTACCGAGACTTTATTTGAGGCCATAGATTCGGGTCATCAAGTAGACGTAATTTACACCGATTTCAGTAAAGCTTTCGATAGGGTCTCCCACAAAATTTAAACTTCTAAACTACAAGCTTACGGTATATGCGGATCCTTATTGGAATGGATAACATCATATTTAATGGGTAGGGAGTTCTTTGTAGTAGTAAATGGTTGCCATTCTGAATTAATGCCTGTTTCATCCGGTGTGCCACAAGGTTCCCATTTGGGGCCAATCTTATTTAATTTTTTTATTAACGATGTCCCTAATTGTTTCATATACTCCGACGTTTATTTATTTGCGGATGATCTAAAATTTTCAAGGCTTATCAAATCTGAGAATGATGCTGCGCTGCTTCAGAGTGATCTCAATAGATTAGTAGAATGGTGTGATAATAATAAAATGAACCTAAATAGTAATAAATGCAACCATATAAAATTTACTAGGAACCGTAATGTAATCAACTTCGCAATGTACTATTGTACCAGTAATACAAAAAGTTCGAGTTCTGTATTTTTTTCTTTGGTTTTAGGGTTGTTAATAGAGATATTACTCGTCTGTGGGCAAAGGCAAAGCAAACAGGAAGGGTATTGGCAGTATACATGTCAATAAATTTCACTCTAGTGTTTAAATTACTGAACATCAATAGATTTGCTCTATTGTTTTGGTTTGTTTCTTTGTTTGTTGTACTTTCTTGCACTTGTGTTAAAAATAAACAAATCGAATTGAGTGACACACAGACAGAAAATTTTGCCTATTTATACTTTTTAAAAAAGAATCAATTGTGAAAGTCGGATGTAAAAATTAAATTCTCACAATGTTCAAAGAGATCATTTACATCATCTGGTTCATTTATATCTGATGTTGGTATTTGATATGGTTGGATCAGTTCTAAAGCCCTCACTGGTAGTGGCTTACGGTCAAATATTTATAGTCTCTTCTTCACTCTTACATCAGAAATGTAGGGGTCAGACGACACAAGTGCCCTGTTAAATAGATCTGTAATGTGTTTTTCGCGGCCTGACTTTCTGGCATGGTGTTCCCGGTCATATCTCTAAAATTTATTTCTAGATTCACCAGCCTGTCCGGATAGGATGCCTATTGGAAGCGCCGAATTTCTTATGATCTCTTTACCTCAAACCAATATTTTATGTAGAGTTACTGTCATTGGATACCAAGGATATTCTGTTACGTATCTGATGGCTGAGGCGCTATGCAAAGCTTCATAATTTTCCACTCACATACCAACAAGAAGGTTGGCACCCTTTTGTCCTCCTTGCATTAAGTCAACTGGTCGGAGCCCAGACTGACATCCCTCAACAGGTTGGGTCAATTCCTGTTGAGGCAAAGTGGCAACATGGGTATTTGACGGCTCCATGGTGCTTCACCCCCGTTCTTGAAAGAAATTTTTAGGTATGAGGTTTTAACCAAAGTCTTACGAGGGCGGGCCCCTTCCCCATACCACATTTTTTCTTTCATTGGAAAATTCCGGCTTCAATGAAAAAAATGAAAACATGACATGACATATAAGTTTGTATTAATAGAAAATACATGTTTATGTTTTTAGAACAGAGGTTCTAGTGTTGCTAGTTTGAGTTATAGCAGACGTTCTTCATAGGACATGTTTTTCAAAGAGAAAACCATTTTAGTTACCCTTTTTTGTACTCTTTCCAACATTACAATATCTTTTTTTAAATATGGATTCCATATTTGAAAGGCGAATTCCACCAAGGGTCTAATGTACGTTAAATAGATGCTGAGAAATAATTCTTTATTGATACCATTGAATGCCTTTCTAATTATATACAACAATGAGTTTGCTTTCTTTGTTATCATTGTAATATGCTCATCCCACTTCAGGTTATGTGTTACGATAACTCCGAGGTCTCTTTGGGAGTCTACTGGTTGTAATGACACAGAATTAATTGTGTACTTGTGTTTAGGATTGTTTTTTAATTTTATTAATTAATTTAAATTTTATTATTTTGTATTAATTTTATTCATTCAGGAGTTTTTTCAATCATTCACTTTGTCACAACACTATTTTTATTTCATCAAAAACTGACAACACAGTAAACGTCAGTGGATATCGTCTAATTAAAAATCCGACTATAGTATAAAAACATCGATGAAAGTTACAACGAACTACAAGAACTTTTATATGATGTTACTTGCTGGTACGGAACCCAAGAAAAAAAAACTTGAAACCAACCCTTTTTTTTTTTTTTTTTTTATGTGTGGAAAATCATCATGGACCGTCACCCCACCGGGGGTTACGGCGGGGTGGTGTGTCGGACTTGAACCGACTAAAAAGGAGTAGGAGAAGTCCAGGGTGGGATCTCCTTCTGAACTTCTCCAGCGCCTGCCCGCTCCTGATGCGGGCACCGTCTCTGTTTGACGACCCTCTCTTAGGCGGCGTCCGGCACACACCGACGCCGCCCCCTCGCGGCTGGCCACATAATGCGGGTGGAGGGAAAACCCGTCCCGTCCACCCGCGGCCACACTCAAGGCGGCATGAGGCGCAGATGTTCGCGCCTCCGCCGCCCGAGTCGCCGGCGGCGAATCTGGTCCGATTGGATGTCGTCCTCCCGGGCCTTCTCCGCCGCCTCCTTCTGCGTGATTACGTCCTCGCAGAAGGTTGCGACCGCGGTAAATGAGCTCTCGCTGCCGACCATGGAACGAACGACGGCCGGCAGCGAGAGATCCCCTCCGATGACTGCAGTGAGGACCCGGCGCTGCGTCTCCCATGCGGGGCAGACCGCCAGCGTGTGATGAGCCGAATCCTCACTGCAGTCGCAGTGGTGGCAGGCGGGACTCAATTCCCTCCTGGCGACCGAGTGCAGGTACTTTCCGAAGCAACCATGCCCGGAAATAACCTGCGTCAGTCGGAAGGTAAGGGTCCCGTGCTGCCGCACTGCCCATTCGCCGATTACCGGCTGAAGTGCCTCTACGGTGGCGAAGCCAGCACGTGGAGTCTCCAGCCGGACCGACCAGCGATCCATCGTGGCTCGGTGAGCGGCTTCGCGCCACTCGCGCACGTCCTCGGGCGGAGGTCCAACTCCACCACTCTCCGCCCGGTAGTTAGCCACTCGCCGATAAACGTCGGCGAGCACTTCCGCCTCCAAATCGCACGGGGGTGTTCCGGCCAGGGCGCACGCCGCCTCCGTCGATACGGTGCGGTAACCCCGTATGGCTCTGACCGCCAGAGTTCTCTGCGGCCGCCTGAGGCGCGCCCTATTCTGCTCGGTCAGAGCCGCCGCCCACACCGGTGCACCATAGAGTGCCATAGACCGGACAACCCCCGTGTATAGCTGCCTCGACTTGAAACCAACCCTATACCAACCCGTCTGGCCAGCGTGGTACAGTAGGCCAAAACTTCCTTTCTAAGTAGAGGCCTATGTTCAGCAATGGACTGATGATGATGATGATGACGCTTTCACGTTTTACTGCACCAATTTCAATGACATTCAGCACTCTAAAGCGGAAATTGTGAAATTTCAAGTAGTGATTTTTATACATTCTTCAGTCACATGGTTCATCACAATCTGCCAAAGTAACATTTCAAATTACTTTAAATTATTTGTGATGTTATTAATTTATCAAGAACTTCACAAATATTGTAAATTCAAAAAAATTGTTGACGGATTAAGAATACAAAGTGTCACCACCCCTATTCATTCTATGGGTGTCGTAAGAGGCGACTAAAGGAACAAAATAAGCAGCTAACATCACTGCCAAGAGAAGGAAAACTTGAAACAAACCCTTTACCAACCCGTCTGGCCAACTCCTTTCAAAAGAAAAGCCCTATGTCCCAGCAGTGGACTGTTAATAGGTGTTGATGATGATGATGAAGAAAATTGTTGAAAACTTATCCAGTGTACCATGTGTACATTAAACTATTTGTACCGCAAATAACTTAATATATATTGGATAAATTTTCAAGCAAGTGACAATCAAAACACTATATCAAATTACCAATGATATAGAAATCCACAACCGCTGTAATTATGTCAACGCTATAAATTGACAAGCGGATTAGCGATTTCAATTTGTAATTAATTCATTGTTCAAATGTTTAATGGTCTCTGACAAATAGAGCATAATGTTATCTACTGTGTTGATGGAACGAGGCAAACGTAATTTAACTGTAGTCGCTTATTGTATGTTACTAGCTTTAGAACGAATACCAATTGACATATCACTGAGCTGTATTATTAATATCTGAGATTTCATTCATCATTATCAGTAATGGCTCTTTATTATTTTATTATTAAATGTTGACTGCCTTATTGGTCTTAAGCGGCTGCTGATCAAGAGGTCTCGGTCTCGTCCAAATGTTTGTGTGATCCACAAATATTTGTTTCGGAGTCTTGGTGTTTCCTATGTATAATATGAATGTATTTAAAGAAAGCATATTTATGTATTTATGACAGTTATCCAGTACCCATAATACAAGCTCTGCTTAGTTTGGGATTAAATGACGTTGTGTGTTGGATTTCCAATAAAACATTTTTGTCCGAATTTTTTTTATATTTATCGGAAATTAAGTAGATTAATTTCAGACTATATGTTCTTAAATTCTAGTAAAGAGGGGTGAATTAGGAAATACATTGATAAAAACAATGACATTTTTGGAAAAAATGTCTTACTTGACGAAACAATTCCAAATGATGTCGAATGAAAATGTTGTACGTCATAGTCTACAGTACCTTCAGCCAGTCTGAGGTAAAGATTCTCTAAGAACATTTGCACGTGCTCAAAAGAATTTATTACACACTTCTTTTACTTTCTTTCACGATTATTGCTGCTGAGAAATACATCCTTTTGAATACGAAAACAAATATCTATGACGTCAAAACTAAAGGTCTGTTATGATAGATATCATGTAAATTGGCTCACTTTATTCAGGTAGGTACTTCATGTGACATATTGGTACAGCTATTTATTAGGAAGTATAACCCATTATTGTTAATTGCTGGTTTTAATATACAGTTTGTCAGTTACTGTGATATCACCGCGAACATTAACAATGTTTAAAACAAAGTCTAACTGATAAATTTCTTTAAATTTAGTATAAAATTATGGATAGTTATATGTTTTGTGTATTAAATATAAATATGGTTGTGTTCAGTGAATACAATATAACTTTTGTATTCTACTCATGCTTTCCATCAGGCAGAGTAGAGTCACTTTGTTAGGCTTACAAAAAAAAGCGGCCAAGTGCGAGTCGGACTCGCCCATGAAGGGTTCCGTATCAGCAAGTAACATCATATAAAAGTTCTTGTAGTTCGTTGTAACTTTCATCGATGTTTTTATACTAGTATATTGATTGAATGAAAGGTAAATTGCGATTTACGATTTATGACGTATTAAAAAAAAAACTACTCACTAGATCTCGTTCAAACCAATTTTCGTTGGTAGTTTTCATAGTAATATACAACATATATTTTTTTTAGTTTTATCACTCTCTTATTTTAGAAGTTAGAGGGGGGGGGGACACACATTTTTCCACTTTGGAAGTGTCTCTCGCGCAAACTATTCAGTTTAGAAAAAAATGATATTAGAAACCTCAACATCATTTTTGAACACCTATCAATAGATACCCCACACGTATAGGTATGATGAAAAAAAAATTTTTGAGTTTCAGTTCCAAGTATTGGGACCCCCAAAACGTATTGTTTTTTTTCTATTTTTATATAAAAATCTTAATGCGGTTTACAGAATACATCGACTGACCAAATTTCAACAGTATAGGTCTTATAGTTTCGGAAATAATTGGCTGTGACATACGGACGGACAGACAGACAGACAGACAGACAGACTTGACGAATCTATAAGGGTTCCGTTTTTTGCCATTTGGCTACGGAACCCTAAAAAGCGGCCAAGTGCGAGTCGGACTCGCCCATGAAGGGTTCCGTAGCGCTATATAAAAGTTTTTTGTAGTTTGTTGTAACCTTCATCAATGTTTTAATAATAGTGTTTTGATTGAAAGAAATGTAAATTGCCGTTTATGATTTATGACGTATTAAAAAAAAAAACTACTTACTAGATCTCGTTCAAACCAATTTTCGTTGGAAGTTTGCATGGTAATGTACATCATATATTTTTTTTACATTTATCACTCTCTTATTTTAGAAGTTACAGGGGGGGGACCAACATTTTATCACTTTGGAAGTGTCTCTCGCGCAAACTATTCAGTTTAGAAAAAAATGAAATTAGGAACCTCAATATCATTTTTGAAGACCTATTCATACCACACACGTATGGTTTAAATGAAAAAAAAAATTTTGAGTTTCAGTTCTAAGTATGGGGACCCCCAAAATTTATTGCTTTTTTTCTATTTTTGTGTAAAAATATTAAAGCGGTCCACAGAATACATCTACTGACCAAGTTTCAACAGTATAGCTCTTATAGTTTCGGAAAAAAGTGGCTGTGACATACGGACGGACAGACAGACAGACAGACAGACAGACATGACGAATCTATAAGGGTTCCGTTTTTTGCCATTTGGCAACGGAACCCTAAAAAGAACAATTGAGCAACATTTAAAATGTTACATGGATTAATATAAATTGACTCAAAAACTAAAATCAATATTGAATAGTTCAAATGAAACCTATCGAATACTTACTTCCTTTTCATATATTAACAGTTCTAATAGTATTTTTGTAATAAAGATAATAAACTTAAAAATTTATAGTAGTGTCTTTGTATTTTCATACTTTTATTTATACATCTTGTATACAAATACAAACATAGTTTTTAGTTAATCTCAGTAATGTAAACGACCTAATATAAGCTAAGCTTCAACATTTTAGGTAATCTTGGTTATTATCCCATATTGATCTCTTAATTCTTGTCGTTTATCCTAGATCTTTTCAAAGTTGTTTTATATATTCTGTAGTAAACAGCTACGTTGAAATACAAGTTTTTGTTGCGAAAATTAATTCTCTAAACTGACAACGGTAGTGTAAGGGTGCGCTTTCCATATAAGTAGAAAAATATGTGATTTAAATTAGTTCACAAAATATGAATATATTGATAATAATGCTATATGTATTGATTAAATTGAGCACAATTCAATTATCTACATAGTCATATATTTGTTTTTAAGGAAGTCTCTTTCGGAACAGTAGAGAACTGCAATGTGAGACATTGCGGCATTAGATGTTAAAACACGTAGTACGAGTCTTGTTGCAATTGGAATTTGGACCATTTGGAATTTATACATCAAAATTTAGTATATCTCAGAATACTATTTTTAATGAAATCAAGGAAACACTAGTAATAGAATGGAATGCTTTGTAGTTTTTTCATGGTAATCACAACAAGAACAGTTTTTCTATCACATCTAATCATTTATGACTCTTAGCAACAACATGATGAACAGTAACATTATGTTAAATAAAATATTTACTTATCTAGTAAACTCTTGTTCTGTTTTAACTAATTATATGAAGATGCACGCTTTGTGCTTTCATTAGCATTCGTCTCGAAACAACTCGTCATTATTTGTACTAATGTGCAAATTTTATGCAAACTCATTTACAGCCCGGACCGTTGTACAGGAATTGAAGCCAGTTGGTTCTTGGAACTCTGAAGGGTTAACGTTCTTGGAGCATTAAATAGAAAGGTAAGTACATGGGTTGGGTTGAAATAAGGGCAATGTCAATCTTTCTTTTTGATAAAGGTTTCAAACTTCTTGTCAAAGACATTTAGTGCATGGTTGCAGGGTAACCTTATTTAAATTCTGCTATGTGAATTCAATGTCTTATTACCAATCAACTCTGATTCAAATTGGTCACCTAAAATAGTTAAAATATCTATTAAGTGGCGGGATGATAGCTCTCTAGACCGTCAGCGAAAAAAGAAATCGTAAAGAATAAGACTAAGACTAAGTTTATTTTACCATACAAGACATCCATTTTTGATAACCCTCCGTGTAAGTCCAACTCACATTTGAATTCTATAATACAATGTTGTATAAGCTATTTCAATTCCAGGTTTTGGAAATGATCAAAATTAAGTTTCAAATATTGTTATTATCAGCACTAACAAATATCATCATAACGGATCAGTCTGTAACTGAGAACAAATCTAAAATGTTATCAAGAAGGAAAAGGTTTTTAATTTTTCCCGATGGCAGCTCTTTTCAATTGGGTAGGTAATACAATCATCATTGGTCATTAGACATATTTACTGATAATACCTATGTAGATACTAGTACGATAATAGATTATAGTATGTATTTATCTAGTATTTATAAGTATGTTTGTGGGACGACCATATAAAGAAGAAGATGATACTAGAACTTTTCGTATCTTTTTTTTAAATGAAGTGAAAACTGGTTCTAAAGCTATGGAGAAGCAAATATTCATTCACTATAATCATAATTTTTTAGTTTCTTTCTACTCTTTAGTATTTGAGTAAAAAATAATGAAGTTATTTTTGGTTATTCTAAAAATACATTATGAATTTATAATAACGCTTACCTTTAACGTTTTGTTATACTGCATTGATAAATTTTAGTTTTCTGTACCCAAAACCACGGCTATCTTCATATTGGTGACATTGTATGGTTCGGTACCACAGCTGCTTTAGCCTGGGAGCTACCCACCGATCCTGATGTATTTGACATGTTTAGAGATAAAGATAAGCTGTACGGAGCAAATCGCAAGAATGGTGTTATTTACTACTTAGATGATGAAGGCAGAGTTGTCGATGTGAAAGAACACAAAAGGTACGAACATTTTATAAAAAAATTAGTTCATACGATTTTGATAATTACGATTTACAGAGAAAGAAATTTCTTGATGGAATCACTGTCGTTGCGTTAACTGCTTTCTATCTTCAGAATATCTATAAAACAGCTTTTAAATAGCTCAAAGCCAACTTAAAAAGGAAGATCATTGTTATTACTTGACACTATTTGAACTCATTAATTGTTTATAAAAAGATTTATGATTCAACACTACCATTTCCTTTGATCGTACATCTATAACAATGCTTTCCAATATTTACTGGCTAAGCTAACTTGGAATTAAACATACAAATTAAGCAAATTAAAATAGTCTTATAGTAAAAAATGAGTATGTTTATGGATTTATATCAGTTGTATAGTCCCATAATACAAGCTCTGCATATTTGGAACTAGATGGCGTTGTGTGTAAGATGTCCGAAATATTTATTTTATTTATAGTAAACTATAGTGTTGTTTTAACTTGCTTAATTTGTCTCTTTATCTTCTAAAACAGACGTGATAGATTTCCCTAGTCCAATTTAAGTTTAAAGCAAAAGTAATGTTTTCAGGAAAATAATTGTTAATCCAGCGTTTTCTAAAAGAAGCGCACACACCATGAGAGAAAATAATAAAATTGATCCAAATTACGTCAGAAAATTGCATCTAAATCAAGTAAATAGAAACCATTGGGAGAAATTTGATGCAACAGAAATAGCTTTTCACAGGAAAGGAAGGCAGGAACTTTATGCCAAACTGGAAAAGTTCTTACAAGCGTAAGTAACATTCCTAAACATATTTAGTATTTTTCTAGAGGGTACGTGGGCAGAAATTTTTTATTGAATAAATGGAGAGAATTAATGAAATGCGAGAAAAAAAAAATCTTTTCTATTTTATATATTTATGTATTTTTGAAGGACTTCAGAAATCGTCTTTTTATAGGTAGTACAGTCACGTTAATTGCAGCATGAAAAGCTGGCCCATTCGTCCTTCGACCGGATAAGTATTACCCTCACTCAGAAGACCAACCTAAAAATGACCGTATTTGTGTTGTCGTATTTCGTTGGTGAGTGTGAGACCGCAGGCTCCATGATACAGAAGCATTTCACTAAGCCGCTATAGTGCTGGTTATAGCGAACTTATATATTCAGGCTTATTTCGTCGTAGGGGTTAACAATTATGAAGAACTTATGGGTGTATCGAATCAAAATTACAGTGTACTCTTTTGCAGCCATGTTTATTATTTAAGTACTGGTTAATTATTCTAACATTACTTACAAAAGTATGAATATGGTATATGTATATTTTGCTCTTACAGTTACATTATAATATTCTAAAACCAATCCCTACAATGCATATAAACACCTCTTGAGCTCAACGAGAAAATGATTGTCCGAATTTTTACGTGCTGGATAATAGGCACATATCTGAAATGTGCTGGTCAAGGATATCTCTGTATAAATTCCATCAATTACTTTAAACCATATATGACGCGGAAATATTGGTCACCAAGCTGCATTGTCTGTACTAATAATGACACTCAGACACAAGGACAGGCTTAACCTACCAACTTCCCGACTAAAAATGCATTCTTCAAGTCCATTAGTTATGTCCATAAAACTATACAATAAATTACCGGAAGACATTAAACAGGAAGACAAACTTAACTGTTTTACAAAAAAATTAAAACAATTTCTATTAAGTAAGAACTACTACACTGTAAACGAGTACATAAGGGACAGAATAGATTGAGCTGAGTGCTTTTCTTCTTTTTTTTTCCTTTTGGTGTTGCTGCCGTTATCTGTTTCGAAATTGTTAATATTTATAATAATTAATACCTAGGGATGCCTAGTGTGTGCGTGTATGTATGTGTATATAAATATGTATGTATGTATACGTGTGTTATAAATATTCGAAATAATATGTAACTAATAATAATATAATTAAGTACCTTAAAATTAGCCCTCTTCCTCTCTCCTGATAACCTAAGTTGCTGTGCCCGACAGGGTTCACAATTGTTACTATTTATTTAATATGTAAACACCTGTAAACCTACATTGTGAAATGCAATAAAGAATTGAGAATTGAGAATTGAGGATGGTGACTTACTTTTGTATTCTATTAATGCTTTACACTTCACTTTAGTAGACTTGATTTGAACTCAAGCTACGGTAACGATATTTATTGATTTTGTATTCAAGGTTGGGATGGAACTATCGTGACTGTGTATTACACATGCTTTGCCAAGCAAGAAAGCTAGAATTAGCCCAAGGATCATTTATGGAAGAAATATTTCGAGCTGTATTTACGTAAGTTTAGTCCAGATTTCAACCAAATTCCAGCGTATGTCAATACGTATCCAAGACACGAGAAGTATTTACCATGTAAATACTACACGAAAATCTGAAACACATCATCAGCCTATTGTAGTTTATTAACACTAAAAGCCTATGTTCAGCAGTGGCTGCACATATGCTTTTCCAATGGCACGCCACTTACAACTGTCTACGACTTCACTGCTGCACATAGGCTTCTATTTTGCATATAGGCTTTAATCTGGATCATAAATAAGTCAGTGAAAAGAGAGCTTTTAAGGCAAGCCAAACAGTTAACTTTTCTTTATCTTAATTTTCTATTTTGTTTGCTCTTTTTATCTGGGAGAGGGCGTTGATATCTGCTACACAGTTTCATTATTTCTGCAAATATCATCGTTTGCAATTATGCTGTGTAAATTTGATTTATTTATTTCCAAACAAAGATTATTATTATTTTACCTTGTCTCTTGGCTCAAACAACATATTGAATAAACACCGAACCTAAACTTGCAACATAATTTCAGATTACCGAAAGTCCACGTCGAGTCTGAAGTTCATAACCAATACGACGACGCCCACGGGGCCAATGAAGACTGTGCGCACTTGTACCCAAATTGTGAACATTCGCCTATAATGTAATCAGTTAAATTGTTGTGTGTTGTATTCACTATGTGTTCAGCACCGTTCCTATTTCGTTTATTAGTTTTAAGGTAGCAATGGACTTTATGCAATTTTTATTTTTCTGTTTGTGTTCAATATAATAAATATAAATAAATAATAAATATTAAGTTTTTTAAGCATGAGCTTGTTAAAGTGATTCCAACCTGCATGATGTAAGAAATGAGTAGGATCCAAGAGCAGGTCACATATTTATTTTAAATGCAGACAGTAATGCCAATTTGTTCTGAACTTTTATATTTTAATAATAACTATAAGTTTTAAGATTACTTTTCCACATTTTTTAGAAAAGAAAAGAGAAAAAAGAAATTATGAATACAACGGTAGTCAGTCGTTAGATATTTAAAAATAATATTAAATTACTTTGCAAAATTAATAAACAAAGTTCATCGCTCCAAATACCTATACAACACAAAAAGAGTCGACATTTGCTGTTAAATTGTTACATTTAATTTTTTCTCACACAACGTTATCTAGTCCCTAACTAAGTACTAGATAAGAATAGTATAATTGGTACTAGATAACTGATGTAAATACATAAACATACTATTTTTTTTGGTCAATACATTCATGTTATACATAGAAAACACCCAGATTCTGAAACAAATATTTGTGGATCACACAAACATTTGGTTCGACCCGGGAATCAAACCCGAGACCTCTTGATCAGAAGCCACATACGCTAACCACTAGACCAACAAGGCAGTCGACTCTATGAAAGTTAAACATTCAAGATGCATTGATAGAACTAACAGCTTTACACGGCCACAATTTTCCTATCTGTCTTTTAAAAGTGCATTTGACAGATGTATGCAGACGCTCTAATTACATGATCAAATACTGAACTTGAAGATGGCCCGTGTGCGCTATGTTACTATGGAAAGAGCTCTGTTTTTACTGTTCGTAAATTTTAGTTTACAAAGTTTTATTTGTCCATTTGCCTGCGTAATCATTTTTCGAGTTTATTTCTAGCCTATAACACTTACAAGCAAAAGGACTTTTTGCAATTTTTTTGCAAAATCAGCTTAATAGATCCCAAGATTACCTCCTACAACCTCACCAAGCCACAAACTTTATCTCTTTATAATATTAGTCTAAATTTTGGGATGTCTTACATTTGATAGTCTTTCTTAAGATCTTCATAATATTATTAAGACTACATTATTATCTATCTTCATTATAACACATTTCTTAGAATTCTTTGTATTCTTCCGTAAGATATTAACTAAATGATGATGACATATGCACACACACACACACACACACGCACACGCACACGCACACGCACACGCACACGCACACGCACACGCACACGCACACGCACACGCACACGCACACGCACACGCACACGCACACGCACACGCACACTCACACGCACACGCACACGCGCGCACACACACACACACACACACACACACACACACACACACATTCTCACACATGCCTACACTAGACATATAGCCACATTACATACCAACTACTGAAACAACACACTTATTATTGTTTAAGAGTAAATTGTAACTCGTTTGTATATTTTTCAGATAAGCTAAACTAACCACTGTTGCTAGTTAGAGAATTGCAACTAAGCTTAAGTCGTGAATATCTAAGTAAACACACCGTTTTAATGTTCTTTTACTATATTTCTGTCAGGGGGATATGGCTGATGCTTATAGTACAGGCTTCGAGCCTAGTTTAAGCATTGAAATGTCAACCTGCTGGCAGCTATCAATACACATTGTGAATGCAATTACCTTATTCTTATGTGTCAAACGCAAATGTAAACTTAAATAAATAAAAAAAATACTAGACCACCGACTTCAGGTACAGGGACCAAGAAACCGGTGTTTAGAGCTCCAAAAGACACGAACCTCCTCACTATACGTGCATGTTATGGAGGACTACCTTCTACATCAGACATCCAGCCATCTATCGTGAGCCTCTTAAGGTGTTGGTCGAGGCTCCTGGCTATCTAACCATGAGCAGAAACAACTATCGGAACAATGTAACCAAATGTCAAATAACAACATTTAAAAAAAAAAAAATATCGTCGAATCCACATATATTATTATTATTTAGTGAAAGTCTGTCAATTTGAAATTACAAAAAGACACTTCTAATTTATTTATTTGTATAGATCCCTACTAATATTATAAATGCGAAAGTAACTCTGTCTGTCTGTTACCTTTTCTCGCCTAAACCGCTAAACCGACTTTGATGACTTTTGGTATAGAGATAGATGGAACCTTGAGAAAGGACATAGGCAACTTTTTATCGCGAGAACCGAAAACCACGCGGGCGGAGCCGCGGGCAAAAGCTAGTTAGAACATTAAAACTAATATTCAAATAAAACTTGTAGAAACTTGGCTCAAAAGATACATATCCCACAAATATTTAAGTCACAATACACGTCATATTAAAGAAATAATAATGCAACTACCTAACTGGTAGACATATTTACCAACTAGCTTTCGCCCGCGACTCCGCCCGCGTGTATTTCGGTTATCGCGGTAAAAAGTAGCCTATGTCCTTTCCCAAGTTCAGTTCTATCTTCATACCAAATTTCATCAAAATCGGTTCAGTGGTTTCGGCGTGAAAGCGTAACAGACAGACAGACAGAGTTACTTTCGCATTTATAATATTAGTAGGATTTAATTTGAAGGTATTCTTTAATTTGCGCCTTGTTAAGCGGAGAAACTTTTAACAAATTTGGGTTCAGTTAAGTTTATTGATTTTAATAAAATTTATTTCTCTTTTTATTCAGTTATACTGGTAATACATTAGTATTATGTTTAGCCTTCCAGATAGACTATATACTTGTTTACAACTGGGTTCACATTGGGAGAGTTGGGCTTACCACTTCAACTGCTCGAACGCAAATTCTAAGAGCTGTTTCTCCAAATTAAAGGTTAAACAATGACGACGACGTTGAAAATAAATCTGCGTAATTATATCGTAAAATTATGTTTTTAAATATTAGTAATTTTCTGACAGAATCCTAAAAGTCTCGTGACTTTTAAAATTTACCATATTTGTAAAATCACGTGATGAAACGGTAAGTACCGATAATCATAACTGAAACAACATAAAACCAATCGAAGCGTGTTACGCAAGTTCACGATATCTGTAATTTATAATTTAATTAAGATTTCATAGTGAATATGTATGCAATCAGTTAAAATAGAGCCCTTGATTATAATATACTAGCTTTCGCCCGCGGCTCCGCGCGCGTGTATGTCGGTTATCGCGGTAAAAAGTAGCCTATGTCCTTTCCCAAGTTCAGTTCTATCTTCATATCAAATTTCATCAAAATCGGTTCAGTGGTTTAGACGTGAAAGCGTAACAGACAGACAGAAATAGACAGACAGAGTTACTTTCGCATTTATAATGCTAAGCAGGGATTATAAAAATAATAAAATATACAACACAAAATAGATAACAGATTATATCACAAGTACTAGGAGATTAGAATAAGTACGAAGTTTTGTCTCGTTTCGTCTTAAAAATTAAATAGCGCACTCCGTACTATACCAACGTTCACACACCGATCAGTCACGAGAACACAAACGTCGGCACTTACATTGCTTAAACCCGTATTCGGCTGAAGTATTGAACAAGAAACATGAATCTGATAAATTTTCTTATAATAACACTTGTGATGAGTGTGCTTGAGTCTCAGGCAGAGTATACTGGAGCTAACGATCGTTGTGCCAATGTGAAGGCTCCTTTTGAAGGCCTCAGGAAAAAGAGGCATTTGACGTTTCCGGCTGGGTCTAACATTGTAGTAAGTGGCTATGCTTTTCTTAATTTTGATTGCATGTTTAATTGTGTCTAAATAATGTTTACATACTGCTTAAAGTAATCAGGAACATAAAATAGTTCGTTTTAAATATTATTGTAATAAAAAACTCAAAGAGTGACCACCAGTGTGACAGTAGACCAGTGTGACAGTGGGTGTTCTTTGTGTCCGTTTCATGTATGTTTGTAAAGTCCCCCGCGACACAGGAATTTATATTCCTAATGCGGGAGTTGTCTTTTTAAAAGAAGAAAGAAGAAGAAGAAGTAGAAAAATAGCTACAACTTTTTTTTTGTTTTAAAATATATCAAACGTGTTAGTATTGATATCACTAGTTTTAAGATAACCTAACCATATTAGTATTTCCTCAGTTTTACGTTACTTTAAGTAAGTTAAGTAGTTTTAAGTGCTAGGGATGGTTGATCTATCTATTGTGTCAAAAATTAAAAATTAAACTGACGATATTATTGTTCACTACAAATAAACCAATACATAAGTTCTTATATTATACTTGGTACATGGTAATGCCAAATACTGGGCATCCTCTCTCACCTTTTGACTACAAGTTAATCTTTTAGTGTGGAAAAATTGTTCATTCATTAAAATGGTACCATAACATCGCAGATTAATTGAGATCAGTTTATTGTATGAGAAAGATTTTAGGGTTAGTTACGATTAGTGAATCGTAACTAACCCTAAAATCTTTAGGAATTAATGCTTGGCACGCACTTATTTGCTATTACATTTAATGAATAAGTAAACCAGCTAGTTCACTACTATGGTCAGATGTAGATATAACCAGTTACTACAAGTTAAAGTATGTTTCTTTTTCCTTTTCAATGGTCGACGTAATCTTCATTTATAATTATTCTGAAAACTTGCTATGAAACATACCTTCTAATGTAGGTAATTTTAATTTAATTTTACACCTTAAATATCGTACATTAGTCTTTGATTTTTAGAAGTTAATATTAAAAAGGTATATTGTTGCGAGGTTAAGAATTCATATTTCATTCTGATGTATTTGATTTTCAGTTGACGTTGTCTTTGCTAAAGGCGGTGATGGTTCACGCCCCGTCTGGATGGAATGTTGCTGTAGAAATAGACGTATTATATCCCTTACCGAATCCGGAGATAGTGAATGCATATTTTAGGAAAAAGTTTCATCATCGACAGAAACGAGAACTTTGGAAAACTATTGAAGCTGCTCTTGGAAGGTATTTATTTTTCTAGTGATTACAACAATCGGGTAGAAGGAGGGACATGAATCTACATGGATTAAATTCTATCTAGAATAGCCTATAAATAATAATATATTCTATCTGACAACGCCAATTGATGTTATTTTTAATGGAAAACTACCTCCCAATTAAAGAGATGCAATGGAATTTTCCACTTTCACAAGAAATGTTTTGATAGTCATTGTAACAAAGTTAGAATAATATTACAGACTTAAGTTGATTAGACAAGGGCCCAATACTTGTTTGTTTTTAATTAAAAAAGAAACAGTAAATATTTGTCTAAGTAGAATTTGAATTTTACACGACCACTGAAGAAAACATCAATATTTGCACATCAAATGTTTGTCGTAAATTAATTGAATGGGATTACTGATTTTTCATTTAATATTTTGTGATGCCTATAAAAATATACTTAATTAAATAATTCAATCAAAGTTAATTCAACATGGTTCTAAGAATAGTGATAATACGGGAAGCAGAACACGTGACACTGGTGATAACTGTTGTACTTGTTGTACAAGGACACCATGAAATATTAAAAATGCCATCATCATCATCATCATCATCATCATCAGCCTATCGCAGTCCACTGCTGGACATAGGCCTCTCCCATTGCACACCACTGTGATCGATTTTGGGCTTCTCGCATCCAGCTCCTGCCAGCCATCTTACGCAGGTCGTCACTCCACCTCGCCTGTGGGCGTCCTACACAAAAATTAAAAAAATAATTATTAATTATTTAAAAATGCCATATCAAAATTAATTAAATACACATAACTTATTGTACATTGTTCGTCAATAATTCTGAAGAATTAACGAATGGATATAGGACTACTGGACTCTTAGAGAAAAGTTTTGATAACCTAAGATATTTAAAGTCAGTTTCTACAGTAAATGTTACTAATGTAATTTTGCTATCGACCTTCACTTGTTAACAACTTCCATCATTATAGAAAAAAACGGTTTTCAAATAAATATATAATTGCTAGGTATTATTTTGAAGCCCATATTAAAATTTCACGACACATGTATCATCAACTTCTGACAGTTAATACCGACCGAATGATAAAAAAGTGAATCTTTTTTTGTATATTTGTTATTGTGTATAGCTATAATTTTAATTATAAAAGTTGTGTATAAATGATTTTTAGATATCACTGCCAAGAGAAGGAAAACTTGAAACAAACCCGTTACCAACCCGTCTGGCCAGCGTGGTATAGTAGGCCAAAACCTCCTTTTAAAGGAGAGGCCTATGTCCAGCAATGGACTGTTGATGATGATGATTATGATGATGATGATATTCAAGAAAGCAAAGAGAAAAATGTGATACTCCTTTCAGTGTTTAATCTTTTGATCTATTTAGTGAATGTGATATGCAATAAAAAAGCACAAGGACCTTGAACCGTTAAGAATTACGTTTATACAAGCACTAAAGCCATACACGTAGTGTGTAATGCCAGAAGCTATAGATGTACATAGTTAAAACAACAAAAGTTCGATGCATCATCTTAAAGAAACCTAAAATTTACGAACTCTAAAATACTCCAGCAATGAAATCACACATAGGCTACCTAACATATATATTATCTACTATGAAGGTAGTAGATCCATGCTCATTTCTGCACGAAATGGGCCGGTTCGACCGGAGAAGTACTACCCTCACTCAGAAGACTAATGATGGCAATGATGCAGAAACATCTGACCGGGCCATCATGATGTGGGTCCATTTCCTACCCTCCACAATGAGGATATTGACCCTTTCTCAGGAGTAGGGTGATGCCTGCCTGATGGAAAGCGTGAGCGGAGTTTAGGGATTCTGCTCATTCCTTCCATCAGGCAGAATAGAGTAAGTTTGGTGGGCTTAAAATATAAAAAAAGAATCTTACATAATGATATACTCAACCTTTTTGTCTTGTCTAACTTACCGGTTTAATTTTTCAGTTATAACATGAATGGCAGGGCCTGTATTTATCGAAGTATATGTGAGGCCAAATTACACTTAGCTCCACCTGGAAGATCACTTGTCCACGATATTTTAAGAAGTATATTCTTGTAAGTATTTTCATACAAGTTTTTTTAGTTGACAATACGATAAAATTTCAAACAGTTTTTCAATAAAATAAGTCTTACTAAAATTAGCATAGTGTTCCCTAAGCCTAAACTAGAAAACTACAAATATCATGTTCATCATCATAGGCCTATCGCAGTCCACTGTTGGACATAGGCCTTACCAATTGCAAGCCACTTGGTTCGATTCTCGGCTTCATAGTAATGAAATGCATCTAATTTATTTATTTATTTATTTATGGTTTGCTTACAGTGGAAACATTAATGCTTAGTCTAGATTACATGTACTAAAATTAAGGCTAATGTACAACCACGTTCAAGCAAACACAGCATGCACAAAAAGTTGGAGGTTTATTTTAACTTTAAAAGAGCATTTTTTATATGTCAGTAACCTTTACTTACATACATAGATATCAATCACAAAATTTAACGCGATTATTCCAAAAAATGTTAAAATATAATAAATTTTACTTATGTAGACTCTACTGCCATGCAGGACTGTGAACGGGCAACTGCCAATTTGATATTCCAAAAGATCATACTTAATGCAATATAAACGAAGATACTAAGACTTATTATCTCAACAAAAACAGATGCTTTAAAAATAATTAAAAAAGGAAATACATTTAAAGTTAATTTAAGTACGAAAACGAAATAGCCACAGAGAAGATAATTTACATCTGTCCCAATCAGTTAGCGTAAAACCTTATTACCATTCCAGGAACATTTCAGATGGTAGATTTGATTAATGTAAGGAGTGAAATGGTTCCTTATTACGTTAAGCTGGTGATTCTAATTGAATACCGATCAGTGGACTAGTTGGGATTTCCTCATTTCTAGTTACTTACATCAAGACGAGCTAATACCAATTAATTACTCGATGTACAAGTTTTGTTGGAGATTTCATTGAAATACTATGAAATACTTAATAGAGTACGTACTTTACTGCACCGTCTCTGAAAGTCGATTTGATCGAAAATGGATGATCTTAATTTAAAATTCTTCTTTTAGTTTTGTAAGATGATTAAGCATCAAGTTATAGTAAGTTATAATGTCTGATATTTAATTTTAATAGGAATGTAAAAATACAATATTAAAAGAGATGTATTTGACATTCTTTTGACAAAAAATTCAGATGGGATAAAGTTAATTTTACTATTGTAGGGTTGTTATTACGCTGGTTTTGTCTGAATATCAGTTTTGGCACTGACTGGCATTGGACCTCCGCAACCCTAAGGAAGAACTGAAATTCAAAGGTTCAATTAGTTGTCAGTAAAGTTGAGGGCATTGACTTCCTAATAACGATTGCCATTGACGTTCATGACAACCGGAACGACGGCTTTACGTGCTCGCCGAGGCACGAGCATGAATCACCGCCAAACTTTCAAACTCCGGGCTGCCATTAGGAAATTCCTAAGAAAAACCCAAAAACACTCCTGACCCTATCCGGGATTTGAACTTATTGATTAACAGTCGCATACGCTATCTATTAGACCAACGAGACAGTTGTTATTTCATACATAGATAATAATTTACTCGGGAATTGTTAACCGAATATTTTAAAAGAGTCATTTGTTAGAAACCTGGGAATGAGCTGCTTGCCGGTTCATCTCCCTTTGAATAACATTTTGGAATCGCACTACTGGAATCAGTAGCGTAACCTTTCAAAAGTGCCAGAAAGTTCTACTTAAAGCAGTAAACCATAAGACCAATGAATGTGATAAAAAGCTTTAAGTTTTAAGTATACTAAGTTATGTCCGAATCTAGGTTTTTTTACGTCTAGCTAGTGCCTGCTGTTTTCTCTTTTTTGCTGCTAATTTTCTGAATATATTATCAGATTTAAAATTTCCTATTGATTAAAAAAGTACTTGACCGGTTAACTGTTGGAGGGTGCACCTGGTTCCTCGATTTGTAGTACCCGAGCCCGCATACTATTTTTAGTCGGTTCAACTCCGACCTAACCATCAGCTGATGGCTGGTGGAAAATATGGATAAATAAGAACATTAGCTTATCTCACGCTTGGAATAAGTACCACTTTTTGATCAGGGTATATTCTAATTCTATTAAAGGTGGTGTTCAAATATAAGAAACCCTCTCATATAGTACTGTACCTCATAGTTATGTTATGGTAATTAATACTTTTAATTGCAAGTACAGCTGTCCTTTTTTTTATTTCAGTGCCCCTCTACATGAAGAGGAGTTCAAGAATGAAGTAAAAGAGACCTATGAAGAACTTCTTGATCATAATATCTGTGAACAAGTACACGAATGTCCTATTTCAGTAATTGAAACTATCTTAGCTCTAAATAAACGTCGATAGAGTGCTGTTTTTTATTTACTGTCATGACATGGAATTTTGTCCACCATGTAACGTAATTCTAGAAGTACAATCCAAAGTGTATAAGTTACTCCTGATTGTAATTTGCTAAAAGTCGAACGTTACTTTTAAAAATGTTTTCGAAGATTTTGAAAATTGCTTTGAAAATTTTGACGTATCGAACAGGATGCTTGCTCAGGCACAATCTACGAGTGTAAGTAGACTATTGTCTCCTTATCAGTTTTTTTTTTAATAAAAGACAACTCTCGTATAAGAAATATGCATCCTGCATCGCAGGGGACTTTAATAATTTACATGAAACGGACGCTAAAAAACACCAAGACTCAGGACAACAATTTCTGGATAAAACAAAGTATACACGTGGGTAATCACTTTCTGCATAATATCTGCCCATAATTTTATAATACATAAAAGCTACCAATTATGAGAAATGAAATCTGTTTGGTTTGTTCTCTGTTACTAAATTATAATAATGATAACAACACAAAGAGATTATTGCGTTCATTTATTCAGTGACTTTCATTATAGTATAATTGTATCTATATCGAAGTTTACAGTTTGTATTTTTGAGATTATCGAGACTAGGGGATTAGACTAAGAATTGTATATAAAGATTTAGTCAAATTGAAATTTACATAAATTGTAATACTATTTTAAATCAATTAAGCTTAACGAAAATAATAATCCTGGGATTACTTTTGAAATCGTATTTTTTTAACGTCGAATAATGTATTATAGATATTCTTTCTTCAACATATACTTAAGGTACCCTTATAATCTTAGTAAACATTCCCGATGAAAAAGTTGCAATCGAATTGAGGACCTCCTCCTCGATTTAAAGTTGGTTAAAAATTACACTAAGATTTTATAAGTCCTTAAATTATTCTGTCATGCACAATCACTAATTAACTTTAATAGGTAATAAATACATCATGTTTTACCAAAGCATTCTTATAAATTCGTGTTCAAGTACAGTAACTTCGAATGACTTGTAAGTTTGTCATTCATCAAGAAGCAGAAAGTAACGGTTTAATAAAAATCAACCCTATGCTTCTGTTTACTAGATTCCTTTTTTAACGGCTGTCGTACAAAATGTCTTGAAGGTGTGATTCGTGACTGAGCTAATGAGAAGAGACTGCGGAGCTCTAATTCTTTGATCCAACATCCCGGGTCACTGAACACGATGGCACGCACACAGTTAACTTGACTAGGATGATTTTGTAGCGATGTTTTACTGAATTTGCTATCTGAATCATGAATGAGCACTTACGTTAATGTAGCATAATGAAAATTATTTATTTAGATGAATAGAATTTAAAAATCGTCTCGAGTGGCGTAGTGTTGGAGAAGCCTATATCCAGCTGTGAACTGCAATAGACAGTTCACAGCTGGATATAGATATGATCCATTTCAGTAAGAATGTGTGCCATGTGTGGTCAATGAAAAAAAAATGTTAAACCTGTTTCGAAAGTTTCAGATAGTGACTTAGTCATATTTTGAAGTCAATAAAAAGTCAAAAAATGCAAGCTTATAAACTAGATCAGTTCAAAGACCCCATTAATTAAAGCGTGATGATATTTTTTGGATTAAATATATAATCTATGTTTATTGTCTCTGTAAGCCTCTAGGTTATCTATGCCTCCCTTTTCTAAGATGGCTGACTGGAACATTGTTGTAAAACTGCGCGTATTTCTATAGAAGTAAACTATCTATCATCAAAGCACTGGCGTCTCATTTCCTAACAATATTTATAGTACGAATTCACAACGTATCATCATTACCAGACTATCAAAGACCACTGCTGGGCACTTACTACCAGTTAGTAGAATAAATGTCTTGTAAATGTAATTAAAGAGGCCCATCCTCTTTCATTACACTTATAAAACTTATTCTACTAAGTAATAAAATGCATATAAAATATGAAATATGTATAATATAATATGTATAGTATAATATGTATGATGTATATATTATACTATATATATATATATATATATATATATATATATATATATATATTTATATATATATATATATATATATATATATATATATATATATATATATATATATATATATATATACATATATTATACTATACATATGTATAATATGTATAGTATAATATGTATAATATAAAATATGTATTCAATGCATGTCTTTAAGATTTAGATTTTTATTTACAACCATGCCTTGAAATTTAGTAAATTAAGTTTTGCTGTCTTATATAAATTATATAACTTTTAGAGATCTGAATAAAGGTCTTAATTTTCATGTTTTTACTGTAAACGGGACTTATTCGCTATAATATTAAAAAGATTACGATACCTTCTATTTTCCTATTGACTTGAGTATGTGTAAAAGTCGCGACAGTTTAAAAACGGGTCTTAATTTTATTAGATTAAGAACTATTTTTCATTTATGGAATATATTGATACCTAGGCATCACAGAGACCCAGTGCTAATAACTAGAATAAAATCAACAAATAAATTATTCTTTCCTTGCTTTGCTCCTAGACCTTATCTCTATCTGATTCTGGGTGTAGAATTTAAAGGCAGTATCCAAGGGTCGGGTGGTCAACTACAATCAGGTGACAAATCAATTGATGTAATGTGTAATGTTAATTATGAGTCATTATATTATTATCTTCAAAGAGAATTATGGAAAAGAGAATCAGGCACGCCATATTTGATAGAAAATGTTTTCTGCTAAAGTTTCGTTTTTCTTTAGGCTAACATATTTTTTTGATGCGGACTGCCCTAGACCGGGATGGTTGGCGTTCCTTGGGGGAGACCTTCGTGCAGCAGTGGAAGGCGATAGGTTGACTCTATACTATATGATTCATAAATTCTTTTTAAATAGCATTTATAAGACGGATACTCCGGAGAATTACATTATTACAAAGAAAAATTTCAGATTTGGAGATTATTTTGTGACTAATATTAATGTGTAAATTATAATTTAATACAAATATAATTAAAACAAATAAATAAGCATGTTCTTATGACCTATGATATTGTTCACTGTGGCAATATTGTAAGTAAGTAAAATATTTTACACATTATTATTGATGTTCGGAATTAATTTAAAGATTTTAATATGTTTTAATTAATAATATTAATATTGCCACAGTGAACAATATCATAGGTCATAAGAACATGCTTATTTATTTGGTTTATTATAATGTTGATATTTATATTTAGGTATTAACATCGGACGAGTCAAAATATGCATACTAAGTTATTTATAATAAATTAGTATGCATACAATACGTTCACACTCATTTTAAAAATCCCGAAGCCACAATTATGACGTATTTTCATTTTTTATTTGAACCATCACAATCGATGAATAGAAATGTGTCGATTGAACATCTCTTTGACAGTTTGGCCGCGTTGAATCGGCTGCTTTAGGATTAAACTTGTTACAATACGTTTTTAAAAGCGAAGTGTCCGTTTGAATGAATTTAAATTAGATTAATAATTATGGTATAAATCATATGGTTATTGGTCGTGGGGCGGTTTTCGGCGTTGTCCTTTGTTCTCCTTAATCATGACTGTTATGTCAATTTGTTCTTATCTAATAGTAATAAAACTAAACTCACGAACCAAATCATGTTAGTCTTCATGGACAAAACTGTATTTTTTTAGTACTCAGAATTGATTAAATAGCTAGTAATATTTTAACATAATTATTATTTGTGTTACCTATTTTAATTAAAGTACATGTTTAGTAAAAATACTGTATTTTTTGAGTCTTTTAAATACATAGATACCTATTATTGTCTGTATTACACATATTTATTTCCGATTAAAAATTTAATTATATTTATCATAATGTTATGGGTGAGTAGGTTTTTTTAAAAAAAATATACCGCCTGCAATGGTGACTCTATTAAGCCTTATGGAAAGCATGATAGAATCTAAAAGCGGAAGTTGCCATACTCACTGTGAATACAGGCAGTATGGCAACCCAGATAATGGCAGCCTATCGAGATACTTTTTTCACGCTACGCTTAAACAGCCCGTGATCATTGTAATAAGAAATCACATGAGTATGCAGTGAGTTATAGCTTTTATCTGTTTGGCATAAGATGGAAGATCTGCACCGCTTAGTTCTGGTGCGTATATCTTTCACTCTAAAGCGGTGACTTCCTAGGCCTGCACGTGTTGTTCTGTAGACGAAGGGAGAGGGTGGGGTCAGTTTTTAGATTCTTAATTGATAGTTAAAACTAATTTTGTGTTGCTTTTTGATGTATGTGAATGTACCATGGCATGCATGCTATGTGTTTTGCTGTTCTCCTAGCACTTCCTGATTGAAACTATACTATACTATACTATTGTTTAGGAGACAGTTTTGAGTTCTCGTCTTCAAGGTCTAAAGTTTTATAGTTTTAGTTATATGATCACGTAACAAAATTTTAATATAAAATTTCGTAGAAATCGTAAGTTCTAAGAAGAGCAATAAGCGTATTGTTAGTAAGTTGCCACAAAATGTAGTATATTGAATTTCGAACTTACTGTCTGTAAGTACCAATCTACCTAGATGAACGATTGTTCATCTAGGTAGATTGGTACTTACAGACAGTACGAGAGTAAATTGATAACCTGTAGATTTACAGGTTATCAATAATTTTAACAAAAAGGAACCGACTTAAAATACAAACTATTCCGAGTACCCAAATCGCGACAATTGTGCCTATGATATTTGAGGAGTTCCCTCGATTTCCTCGGGATTCCATCATCAGATCCCATGATCCATCCCAGACGGTGATGATGGGACCACCTGTAAGCAACGCCAATTCCAATGCAAAAAGAATTTTTGAAATCGGTTCATAAATAACATACACAAAAAAAAAAGATTCCGACGAATTTGAGAACCGCCTCCTTTTTTTTGAAGTCGGTTAAAAATATTAATACTCTGTGTTATCAAAATACGTCTCAGTAGTTACAACTAGTTATTTAAGATGTCGTTACTGAGCAAATGACATATCAGTATTTTTGGCATGTGAAGCAAACATTATCCTTACTAATATTATAAAGTTTGTGAGTATGTATGTATGTTGTATGTTTGTACATATGTTTGTTGCTCTTTCACGCAAAAACCACTGAACGGATTTGGATGAAACTTTACCTTAAATATAGCTTATACATCAGAATAACACATGGGCTACTTATTACAGCAAAAGCTGGTAAATAATATAGCTATGTATATACAGGAATATTCAAATAATAATCGAGTACATCGTGTTCGAAGATGGTTTTTCTCCGTTACCTTGAAAAGATGTGAATGTTCCTTACAAACAGGTGCTTAGAACGTTACTACGTTGTAAAGAAGGCACTTTGAATAAACGAGCCATAAACAAAACAAGTAAATTACCAAGCTGTGACGTATGATAATGTCCTGTTTAGCTCTTTTTCTATTAAACATTTTACTATCTTTGTCTCTTTATAAATATTTCTTTTTTATAAGAGTTCGAAAATTTCCCACTTAATAAATCTATACTAAATAAGCTGAAGTGGCAGTGGGCTGGTTAAATTACAAAACTGATAACCGTTGGGGTAGAAGAGTTTTAAAGTTGCGATCGCGTTTTGGCAAACATAGTATAGGAAGTCCACTGGCCAGGCAAAGAGGCGCGTGAGTGCGCAGGATGGCTGGCAGAAGTAGTGTGGCGACTTCCACATACAGCGCGACGAAACACGGAACTACAAAGAAAAACACGTAACGATCTATACGGAGTAATTACTAATCCTGAAACGCGAAAGTGACATTCTCGCGCCGGTTAGCATATATACAACCTCCCAACTTCAACTGTTGGGCAGTTGAAGTTGGGAGGTTGTTGCCTGCCAGGCATGATTACCTCGCCTGGTCGGAGGATCCTCCCTTTGTGTTGGAGGAATACGATTCCCGTTACTCCACAGTAGCATGCAATGAGAGAGGCCATGTCCAGCAGTGAATTATAATAGGCTGATAATGATGATGACGATGAAATCTATATTATTCTTATAAATAATACGTTTACTCTAACTGTAACGTTTTAAGAGCTAAACCTCTGCATCGATTCTATTGAAATTTGGCATGGAGAAACTTCGATTCTTTAAGAAGAACATCTTAACCTCATACAGAAAGACATTTAGTAATATATTTACGGGATGGTATTCTTATTTGACCGTGTAATGACGGATTAAGAATACAGAGTGTCACCACCCCTATTCATCCCGCGGGTGTCGTAAAAGGCGACTAAGGGTTAAACTACGCAAGCCAACATCATTACAAAGAGAAGGAAAATTTGAAGACAACCCCATACCAACTCGTCTGGCCAGCGTGGTATAAGTAGGCCAAAACCTCCTTTCTAAGGGGAGGCCTATGTTAAGCAGTGGACTGTTAAAGGCTGTTGATGATGATGATGATGATGTCTCAACTTATTTTAAGATGTATGTTTTATGATATATGGGTAAGAAAGCGCAAATAAAACAATTAATGGTAAGGGACTAACTACAACTAATAGTCGTCAGTACGTGACCGTCACTTCCTCCGTTTCTCCCCCCAGTTTTTTTTTATCTGAAAAATACAACTACCGCATTAGGAATATATATTTTGTGACGTGGGGGAATTTACATTTATATTAAATTGACACAAAGAATATCTAGTTTCAGAACAACAATTTCTGGATCACACAAAGTGTAGTTCCAATTGAGATTTGAGCCCACGACACTTGGTGCAGTGGAAAGCGGCGTGGTGACCACTTAAGCCAAAAGTGCGAAAACAGAAGCATAAGTAATAATCAAGTTACAAAGATTACTTGCATATCTCAGTATCTATTATACATTTGAAATTTCTGTTTGATTGATCGTACCAAAGTTACGTACGATATGAAAAAGTCTTTACAGAACAATTGTATTAGTAGTCAAGTGTTAGATGGTCCATTAACGAGAAAGGCTATATAACATTTCGCTATGATCAAATGGAGTCGATAATAGTATTAAAGGGAAATGTTCCGAAAATGGGGAAAAACTATAGAGCATATGCTTATCATTATATTTTAGCAATTTGTTTACACTGTATAACATCATGTTAAGGGTAATAGGAGCTAGTAGCTGGTTATCTATGATCTATAAATATAACAACTTATCAAGAAACTATATTATTTAAAAGAAAAATAACATTCAAGAACACACGTTGATGTATAAAGATAAAGAAGATAAGTATAAAACAAGGAAAGTAACGATAAAAAGGGTTTTAGAACGAAGAGAGGAATATGGCACTATTGTATTATATTATTAAAGTATTGTAAGTTTAGTATCTTTGTTTGACACGAGGCTGAACCAAGCTACTAACAGCTTTGACTTTGAAATTAAAAGTTAAATACATTAAGAGGTACTTATTAGACGATTTGAACATTTGACTGATGCAGAAGACGGTTAACTTCTCTTTGGAATCCTAGCAACCATCTTCTACAACCACTGTGATTGTCCTGTATTAAATATAAGATAAATAGATAGGAAAATGATAAGGTAAACATTTCTTATCTCCCAAAAATGGATACATTAAGATTAAAAACACTAAAAAGCAATCCATATTATTTATTTAGATAATTATAACATTTACAGTCAATTCACAAGAATTTTTTTTAATAGGTTGCATGATTCCTTTAATCTATTCACTCATAAAATATATTAATAGATTTTTTCATACACGATAACTTTTCCCCAATTTACTTTTGATCACTAACACAGCATTTATATATGGTGTGAATTCATCCGCCGCTTTGAACAAGCTAAGCGTGATGCTCGCGTGTTCCAATAGATACTAAATTGCTATTGTGACGTCACACTTGTGGCATTAGTGTACTCAATATGACGTCACAATAGCAACTGTTTTCATACACATTAACATTAATCATCGTCATATTTGCCATATCTTTCACCTCACGGGCCTCCGTGAAGTGTGAATGCAACTTCACATGGTGTTGAACTTTCATCAATAAATAAATAAATAATAAATAAAATTTATGTCATCTGATACACAATATAATCTAGTCCCAAACTAAGCAGAGCTTATATTATGGGTACTAGACAACTGATATAAATACGTAAACAAACTTTTTTTTTACTTTACTATGCGTTCCATTTGACCAGAACTTTGAAATTATTTAGATATTTGATCTATATTGATTTATTAATATTATTTTGACTAGGGCCCAATATTAAATCGATAAACTGATTTTATGCTGCCGCACGAATAAAAGTCCTTAGGAAAGTCTTTTGCACTTTATAAATTTATATGTTTCGTACGCTTGTGTTTAATTATTATGCAGGCACCACACTTCGTTATGCGCTATTCGTTATGTATCTGCGCCGTATTCGCCCAAATATTAGTTATGCGCGCAAACAACAAACATGCCATCCACACTTCGAACTGGTATGTCAAATAAGCATCAAATAAGGCAAATATGTGTGTTTTAGAGATGTGTCATTGTCATTTTTATGGTAATCGAAACGAATATACTCTCCACACTTCGTCGTATGCGCGCAAATAACCCGCATAACGAATAGCGCATAGCAAAGTGTGGTGCCTGCTTTAAATAATTATACTGAAGCCAGCTTCAGTATGACCAGTCATACAAAAAGTATGTTAAATTAATATTACATCTCTTTAAAAGCATCGCAAACCCAGAACATCGAAAATATCCTTCACTAGATTAAATGACTTGTATATGCCTAAATACGATTGATTAAACTATAAATACTAGCTTTTGCCCACCGCTCCACCCGCCAAATACCGTGGTAATAATTTTGAAGTGTGGCTAAATAATGTGGCTTTCTATTGGTAAGAGAATTTTAAAAATCCGTTTAATAGATCAAGATATTAATCCCTTTATTTGATCATTATAGATATTATCTTGCAATAATTATTTTTTGGCAATTTATAAAAAGTTTTTATATACATATTGAAATTAGTGAAAAATAATAGAGAATTTGTTTTAAACTTTAAATCATTAATAGTTCTAGTCGTGGGGTCACCTGCAACTACTAGGTCACTTGACATTCAAAGTTTACATTCGAGAAAATATATGCTTACACGAATTGTGAAAAAAGGTAGCTTGGTATATTACTGTTTTCTTTACTCGCAACTTCTTTTCAATCTACACAAATATGTAACTATAACGGAATAATTAACGTCGTGTAAAATAATATAAATAACTATGCTGTTTGGCGATGAAAATTGACTCTCAAAACTGTAATTTATGTGGTAAAATAGTAAATTAATAGCCGAATATTCTGAAATTAGCGCTGGAAGTTTATGTAACAGTCGCAAGTGTGGACTACTAATTAGGTAGAAGGTTCGACCTGTATTGCATGCAATAAAAGGGTTTAGGAGCATTAGGAATTTAATAGTGAAAATTTATCTATTCATCCTTCTTCACGCCATATTTGGTCAAGCATTGCGTGGGGACCAACTAATGATAATCTATTTAACAGATATCTAATATGTAGTTTAAAGCCTAAAGTACACATCTCAACCGAAAAAAATAATTGTAAAAATTGAGCCGAATCTCGAAAACAAAAATTTGATATAATTTTTTTATTGTACAAATTTGTTCCTTTTTCAACATATTTCAAATATGTTATCCATTACTTTATTAAACCTTTTTACTTACAAGAATATTAAGTCCTACTAATTTAATAACTTATTTTATTTTATTTTATTTGATTATAGTTTATAGTAGGCCAAAACCTCCTTTCTAAGGAGAGGCCTATGTTCCGTGGACTGTTAAATGATGATGATGAATATTTACTCTGACTTGAACAGCCGTGTAGTAGAAATGTTGTATCATCATAAATCAACCAATTTTTTTTTAGCAATAAGCGTGATGATCAATGTAGCATGTACATCATGGTTTTATTACGAATCATATTTTTTTTTGAATGTATTCTTTTAGTAGACCTAAATTCTAATATACATATAATATAATAAATATCATTCAGTAGGCACTAGAAAGTTATTGTTCAATTTGAAATATTTGAAAACAAATTGTTTATAAATTAAATAAAACTTTCAAGATATAAAATTTAATATAAGCTTTATAGAAATACGTGTTCGATACTGTAAAAGGAATGATATTGAAAATATTATTAAAAGCTTTATTATTCTTCGAAAAGTCACGCTCATAATATCGCCCCGACTACTTCGACGCGTGGACCAATATATTTCACAACTTGACGGGACCACTCACTTAGCTGTCTTTGGCTAAATAAAAAATAGTATCTTCATTTGAGCTATTTCCTGCGGCAGAAGCGTGAAAGAAAATAAAAATAAGTTATTTATAAATACAGACGTACGGAAGTACTTGTCGACTGATAGTTACTCCAGACTTACAAATTAAAATTTGATAAGTAATTTTAAAAGTAATAGAAATAAATTATATAAATAATGAATTTAAAATCTACTCTGTTAATGATATTGATAGCGATGCCATCCGTTTTGTGTAATTATAATCCAGGATTAAAAAACTACGGCGATTGTCCTAACTTAAAGACCCCATTGGGTTCTGTTAGAAAGAGACGGCACTTGGCTTTTCCTACGGGATCTACAATTGCAGTAAGTCAAATTTATTATTTTGGGTTTATATTTACCTTGAGACAGCTTTTTTTGCCATCCTTTTATCCTTAAACGGGTTTCTATTTTATGCTCGGAGAAGTGTAGCTTTTGATAATTGCTTAGGTTAATCCAGTTTATTGAGAAGTTTTTAATTTGGGTACTATTTAATTCATAGTTAACTGAGAAAATCCATCAATGAGGCGATTTATGTACTTATAATTTTGATTTTTATTAAGTTTAAACTACTAATGCCTTAATTTTTTAAAACACTCCTTGGGGTGAAAGTTTTCATGAATTCAATAAATATATTCCTACTTTATACCTAAACATATTCAGTGTCAGTTCACCGTGATATTAGAATCTAATAAAAAAATATATATACGTATGTTTGGTATGCATCATAAATGCTTTTCAAAAAGCATAAATGAAGCAGCGGTTACATTGACCTACCAAAAAAAGCAGGATCCAGCGACAACTACTTATACCCTAAATTTTTTAAAACAATCCGTGGGATGAAAGTTCTTATAAATTCAATAAATATAGAAATTCCTTCTTCAGGTATAGACATATTCAGTATCAGTTCACCAAGCTGTTAGCATCCAATAAAAAATATATTTTATACGTGGGTTTAGTATGCATCATAAATGTTTTAAGAAGAAAGAAGCGCTCATAGCCGAGTGGCCTTAGATGATTGGAAACAATCACCAAGGATAAGCAACGACGGCGCGGTCGGACCTAGATGGGTGACCGTTTGTGGCATTATATGTAATAAGCGTTTCCGTGATTACGTCACGTTAAGCAGTCGGTCCCGGTTGTTATCATAAGATAGCAGTCGTGAAGGTTAGTTGGAGGCCTTCGGGTGGCTTAAAAACATCCAACAGCAAGATTACGTAGCCACAACGTGTCTTGCCTGTCCCCAACCCGCACTCGGCCAGCGTGGGGACGTATGGCCTTAACCCTCTCTTGAGAGGAGACCTGAGCCCAGCAGTGGGACGTTATGGGTTGTTGATGATAAATGCTTTTCAAAAAGCATATATGAAGCAGCGGTTACATTGTCCTACCAAAAAAGGCAGGATCCAGCGATTAGACTGTATTGGTGGCGAATATTCGTCCAGTGGTTAATTTATTAAGTTTTGTCTATTGTATGTCAACCAGCAAAATAACTTCATTATACTACTTCTATTTACTTGTTCTTTTGTGTATGTAATCATCATCATCATCATCAACAGCCTTCAACAGTCCACTGCCGGACATAGACCTCTCCTTTGAAAGGAGGTTTTGGCCTACTATACCACGCTGGCCAGACGGGTTGGTAAAGGGTTTGTTTCAAGTATTCCTTCTCTTGGCAGTGATGTTAGCTGCTTATTTTGTTCCTTTAGTCGCTTCCTACGACACCCCTGGAATGAATAGGGGTGGTGACACTTTGTATTCTTAATCCGTCACCACACGGACAGTTACCTGTAAAAAAACTCTTTTTTTCTACTAAGTTAGCCTACAATATTAATTACTTGGTAAGTTCTTCTATAGTTTTAAAATAGAGAAACCATTACACATGATTACTTAATGTAAGCCGGCTGTTATAGATATTTTTAAACACTGTTTTTACGTGTGATGTGTACACCACCATCATTCTATCCTAGTCACAATATCATGTCTGTTTTATTAAGATCAGCTTCACCAGTTGTCAGATGTAACAAAGTTGTTGTTGCCCAAAAACAACTATATTGAGATCGGGAACAAGTGATAACCCGTCAATTAGTTCCTTTTTTAGTCGTATCATAAAAGAGTTTAAAAATTTTGAGAGATAACGGGTCTTTATGAATAGAATGATATAAAAATGGTTAATGGACCGCTGAAGTATGTGACAATTATAATAATTTCTTATACAAAACTTATTAAACTGTAACGACATAGAAATCTATTTTTGTTAGTGTTTAACTTTAATTATTAAATCTTTAGAGAATTCGAAATGTGTTTTACACACACACTCAGGTACGCTATCTCCATATATCAGGGAGAGCAAAATTTCGTTACAAATAGCTTGCCATTTTAACTTTATGATCCATTGGAGGAATTCCGTCTTATATTCACATAGAATATAATATATTATACAAAGCTACCATTGTTATTATAGCTAATGCTATGAATATATAGTCTATAATCTATAAAGTGAGTATATAAGGAATATAGCTATTGATAATATACACGACACTATAGTAATGCCGTTACTCGATCGTTCCACTACTAATATAGTTCTGAAAGTATCATCTTAAAGTTAAGAAGTACATTAACTTTTTTACAAAATAATATATATATTATTTTAAGTCTCGGTTAGATCCCACAAACATTCATGTTTTCGCGTACCTAGTACTACTGTAATGATTAAATATTTGTTGAATTGCAAATAAAAATTAAACGAAAGAAATTATTTTTCACTTTAAAGAGGTGTAATTTTATAGGCTGTAGCTTGAATCAATTGCAAGAACATCAATACTAAGTATTCCATATTTTTTTAATGATTTGTAAGTTAGTTCTTTGATAACCCCCCATGTATTTTCCATCATAAATATGTTACACTAGCAATTTCCTTTGTATAATGTAATGAGTTTTTCAACAAGAACTTTGTTTTCTAAAACAAAACAAAGAGTTTAGATGAAATTGATTCAAATTTTTATTGTATTACGAAGAGAAAAGTTCGGCAATTAAGAATAGAAAATGATTACTGACAAATGTATACTACGAGTACACTGACAGATGTCGATTCTTTCATTAAAGTCTTTAATCACTTTTTAGCAAAATCGCGGATCTATTTCGTTAATCACATCACGGATTTTGAGTTTTAAGGCTGCAATTGATTCGATTGGCTCCTTATACACTCTGTCTTTAACATAGCCCCACAAAAAACAATCCAGTGGTCAGTGGTGTTAACACATGATCTGGCTAGCCACTTAACCGCTGATTAAATTGATCGTTTTATTGGCTGTGTGACATGTGGCACCGTCCTTTTGAAACCACATCCACGTCCGTAGTGATATCCACGTCATCAATAATAAGCCAAAATTGAGTTGTTAGCATCTCGCGATAGCGTAATCGAAATGTAACTTTAACCGAACCATCATTTTTATAGTGGATTTTAACTATTTTAATGCGATTTTCGACTAAAATTGAATTCATTGTAACAATTGCCAAAGTATCGACTACGAATACGTCAAAAAACTAAATATCAAAACTGTCATGCTGTTGGCGATGCTCGAATTGAAAAACAAAGTTCTTGTTGCAAAACTCATTATTTTTACAATGTTTTGAATCATACTCGGTTTCTCATTATTCATAACTTGATGTTAAAAAAGCCTTTCAACATTAGCACTAATAGATACGAATATTTAATAATATAATATAATAAAATAAAATTTTACTACACTCTAGAACAGAAAATACTGTTCGTGAGATTAGCACGTTTACCAGTCTCTTTAGCTTTAAAATATGGACAAAGAAAGAGACAGCTATAGAGGTCCCTCATTAGACAGTCCTTGTAAGGGTGGCTTACCAATATATTCGATATTGAAATACTTTACCTGCCAGCTGAAGTTGTCAAAACAATGTTAAAACTTAGGAGTGCAAAAGGCAAGTTTTGGGGCGGAATGAACTCAAAGCAACTACTTAACTACAAAGTACGTAAGTGGGGACGGTTCGTTAGTCTGGAAGATTTGTTCGATGTTTTACTGTTTTAGTTCAATTGCTTTTTTTAGGTGTAATTCGTTTACTTATAGTTCTATATTTTATCCTTGAAGAGAGTATTGATGTTAATTATCAACACAAACAAAACAAAATTTATGAATTCTTTTTTCTTCAAACAAGGCTTTTTGGGAATTACAAAATAGGAAGATGAAAGAAAAACTGTCAAATGATTAGGGAGTGTAAATATTTAAAACATGGTGTGTCAAAAAAAAAATTGGCTGTGACATACGGACGGACAGACAGACAGACAGACAGACTTGACGAATCTATAAGGGTTCCGTTTTTTGCCATTTGGCCACGGAACCCTAAAAATGAAAATTTTGACAATCATAGTTAATCGGCATTTAAAAATACCACAAACAGTTTCTTTTAATTTTATCAACACATTTTAATAAAGCAAAGGAATGTTGTGCATTGTGTGCACTAATATCGTGAATGAATGATTGGAATGCGCTGAACACAATTCTGACTACTTACTACTCTCTTTCTCGGAGCGTTGTAAGCTACCCACATTTTTCAAATCTCTTATATTGTATATGATATAATTGACCTGAATTATGACTGTACGAAATCAAAACAAAAAATCTAGGGTCACGGAAGTACGTAATCTTTTAGCCTTTTAAAACTATATCCTACTAATATTTTAAACGCGAAAGTTTGTGAGTATGTATGTGTGTATGTATGTTTGTTGCTCTTTCACGTAAAAACTACTAAACGGATTTGCATGAAACTTTACAGTTATATAGCTTATATATCAGAATAAGCCATAGGCTACTTTCTACTGCAATAATCGAGATAAACGGGCGAAAGCTAGGTAATTACTTCTTCTTCTTCATTTGGTAAATGGTAACCAGCCGAATATCAGCTATTTCTGCTAATGTCAAGTAGTCTTCAAGTCTTCGTCGTAATGAATTTAATGATAATAAAATGTGGATGAGATGAAATGGGGACCGTCTTCCGAAAAAACAAAAAACGATCTCCCTGGTGATTACAAAAATATATTAAATAGTAGATGTCAAAATGTATCACTGTTTATCTTCTGTTAAAACTTTACACTTGCATAGCAACCATATTGATACGCGGGTAACACCGCTGTTAATATATTTCTACAGACAGATCGCTCGTCTGTCTGTCTGTCTCCAGGCTGTAACACATGAACCGTGATAGTTAGACGGTTGAAATTTTCACATGTTTTGTTGCTGCTATAACTACAAATATACAAAAAATAGAATAAAATAAATATTTAAATTTGGCTCCTATACAATGAACTCGATTTTTATGATGTTTTGTGCTTGATATTTAAATAGCAGTAACCTTTCCTGTGCGAGGTCGACTCGCAATTGCCCGATGTTTCCATACTAAACGGGGCGTGAAAAAGCATCTCACTATTCCGCCATTGTTTATTGTCAGCATTCGCAACAAGTATGGTGGCCCCCACTCTTGGATCCTGCTCATGTTTTCCATCAGGTAAGGTAGAGTCCCTTAGGAAGGCTAAACATAAGAAAACAGAAACTCGTTTCATTCGTCCTGCGTCATCTATTCATCCAAAATTAGCCATGAGGTAGCAAGCTATTAACACTATTCTCCGTCCTATAGGTAATCACATCAGTGGTAAAAACCTTCATGACGCACGTCCCTTCTGGCTGGTATTTGGTCATTGAAGCCGAGCTGGTGTACAAACTTCCAGATGCGGAATTCATAGCTGCCAATAAAAGAAGAAAGTTGCATCATCGTCAGAAGAAAGAGGCGTGGGATCTCTTGCAGAGTGCTTTTGACAGGTAGGTTTAGTGCTTTATTTATTTATTTATTTATTCATTTACACATGGAAAACTTACAGCTACAAATGTCTTAAAGTTAACGCAGATTAGTTATCAGAGAGCCAATTACAAGTTTTCACTTATAGTTATAGACTAATTTAAGATATTGTAAACAAATAGGATAGAAACAAAATATTTATACAAAAGGAAAAAATAATAAATAAATTCACACGATACATCCGTGCCAAAGTCCACTATGGCTGCATAAGCACAAATTCAGTGCCGCACCATGTTCATCTGAAAAAACTACTGCCCAGTAGCCTTCTAGCTGACGATACACTAATTGAAAAGGGATCAATGTCATGCTGTTTACACAATTCGTTAAAATTATTGCTTGCACGCACCAAATACCTATTCTGCCTATAGTTTGTTTTAGCTTGGGGAATGTGAAGAGGGGGGTTAAAACGTAGTGACTTAGACGGTACATTAAGATATATTTGCTCGAGTAAATCAGGACAGTCAATATCATGGTTTAATATTTTTATAAGAAAAGTAAAGTCCGCTATTTTACGTCGATCTATAAGTGGGAGGAGGTGAAACTTTTTGCATAGTCTGAGATAATCCTTTGAGTGATATGGAATCTTTTGATGGTAGCAAAGATATTTGATGAATCGTCTCTGTATATTTTCAATACGATTGCTGTACACTAAATAGCACGGGTTCCATATTTGAGACACATACTCCAAATGACTTCTTACGTAGGTACAGTATAGTATTTTAAGGGTTTTTGCTTCGCTAAAGATTTTGCCTACTCGAAATATAAAACCAAGAGATTTAGAAGCCTTTTCAATAATGTTGTCAATGTGAATGTCAAAAAGCAACTTAGAGTCATGGTAAACTCCTAGGTCTCGAATGGTGCTAACTCTTTGAAGGGAATGACCCCCCAACGTGTAAGAGGTATGCAAAACTTTACGCTTTCTAGTATATGTTACAAATGAACATTTAGAGGGGTTAAGGTCAAGTTTATTTAGACGACAGTACTCATGTAGCCGATTCAAATCCTCTTGAAGTGACGACATATCTTCGAAGGAAGATACTTTTTTCAAAATTTTCATATCGTCTGCAAAGCATAGTAGCTTTGATGATTGAAGGCACTGGTCGATGTCATTCACATAGACTACAAACAAAAGAGGCCCGAGCAGGGAACCTTGGGGCACGCCGCTTGATACCATTACCCAATTAGATCTAAAATTATTCATCGCTACAGCCTGAGATCTATTTTCAATATAAGAGGAGAACCATCTTAGAAGATCCCCGCGAATACCCAGTTTAAATAACTTCTCAATTAATATGTGGTGATCTAATCGATCGAAAGCTTTGCTATAATCTTTGTAAACAACATCAACCTGTTTACCATCATTCATGGATTTAGTAATGAATTCATTTAATAAGACCAAATTAGTGGCTGTAGACCGACCTCTTAGGAAGCCGTGCTGAAAAGGACTCAGAGAATTCGAGATTGCCGAGTAAATTTGATTATAGATAATTCTCTCGAACACTTTAGCTATAATGCATAGTTTAGAAACTGGTCTATAATTTACAATCTCAGTTTTAGACCCCTTCTTTTACATCTATTAAAGGTATAAATAAATATTTTCCACATCTGACAATGACAAATCATCTCGAACTAAGCAGAACTTGTGCTATGGGTTACTAGACAACTGATATAAATACATATATATTCTTTTTTTTGTAAATACATACATATCATGCATAGAAAACACCCAAACTCCGAAATAAATATTTATAGATCATGCTAACATCATACGAACCCGAGATCTCTTGATCAGCAGTCGCATACGTGAACCACTAGACCAACAAGGCGGTCAAATGGTATGGTCTAACTGTTCAATTTTTAAGCCTGTAAAATGTTGAGATTATTTCATCAGCAGCCCATAATGTGTCACCGCTGTGTTTGAGTCTCCTCTCAGGAGAGGGGAATGCCATATACCTCCACACTATCCGAGTTTGGGTTAGAAACTGATAAGACAAAGTTGTGGCCAGGTTCTTTCACCTTGATTATTTTTTATCACCTACGCAGAGCAACTTGGTTATGAGGCCCTCTGAGATTGTTTAAATTTACAGAATTCATCGGTCTCCTAGTCTTTTCTTAAACTAATTTAGGGTTTGCATTCAGTTTTTAAAAGTGATATCAAAGTTATGTAGACAGAATGTTATTGAACTTTTCGGACATCATCTTTTACGAATGGTTAACATTAACTATTATACCTACCTGCTTTATAAGATTTCTACACCACTCAAAGGTTGACTGGAAGAGAATGCCCTGGCATTAAGTCTAACTTTTTAATTATTAAATAATAATTAATGTAGTATAGGTGCAAACACATTATATATTTTTTTTACTGCCTTATTCATCTAACGGTTTACGAATGCTACTGCCAATTAAGAGGTCACAAGTTCCATTCCCAGGTTGGGCTAAGAAGTGTTTTAATTTTTTCTGACAGCCCGGATTTCGCAAGTTGGGGTCTGAGCCTCTGTTCTTTGAAGAGCATATAAAAGAGTCTTAGCTCCCTTGGATGTAAATATCATCGGCTTAAGAGAGTCAGTGAACAGAGAGTCAGTGAACAGAGAGCGCACCCGAATTTACGCTCACACTTGTGCATTGTTATACTCGTATCTTTTACGTAATTGGCTGGGCTCGATTGGGATTGGTCGCTGTGGCCAAAATCGGCTAGGAGTACTTCATTAATAGTTTTGTTTATGTGACCGTAAACTGTTGTTTAACTAAAAACATTATGTTTCAGTCGTAACATCAATGGACGTGTATGCGTTTTGAGGACTATTTGTGAAGCCAAAATGCATCTTGCACCGAAAGGAAAATCTCTTGTACACGATATTTTAAGATCTCTATTCACGTGAGTATAGGAAACTTAGTTTATTATTATAGAGGTTTATTCTGCTACTATTATTATAATCCTATACTTTACAGGTTTATACTGCTTTAGTATGTAGTAGAGCTCCGCTGATTTCAGCACGAATGGAAAAGCTCGATCGGGGCAGTATTACCCTCACACACAGAACACCAACTTGAAATAACAGCATTCTTGCTGTCGTCTTTCTTTGGTGTGCATGTGTGTGAGAAAAAATCATTCTGATTCTCCTTGCCGGGAGAATGATGCAAAAACATCCTTGTTTAACTTTCCGATACCGAGTTCCTAGAGCCTCTGCAGCTGCGGAGAGACATCACTTCTATGGCGGTTCTCTATCGCCTTTACCATAGAAAGTGTTCTGAAGAGCATTTCCAATTGGTCCCCCCTTCTCCCTTCCTTTACAGGACAACACATGCTGGACTTGGAAGTTACCGCTTCAGGGTAGTGGAAATACGAACTTGAACGAAACGGTTCGGCTCTTCCTTCTTATGCTGAGCTCACTACCAGCTCACGTGTTTCTTTCCCACTATGATCCAGGATCCAGCAGGGCGTGAAAAAGCATCTCACTAAGCCGCCATAGTGTGGGCCACCATACTTTATTGTCTGAATTCAAGACAATGGTGTGTGGTTTCCCCCACTCTTGGATTTGTTCGTGCTTTCCATCAGGCAGGGTAGAGTCACTTGGGCAGGTTAAATATGAAAAAAAAATTCATCATACATCAAATGCAGAATAACACCCTTCTCTGTTAATATTATGTAAACTTCCTTTCTGTATTATTTCGTTATCCAAGCTCACAGAGAAAATAATAGCTATAAGATAACCCGCGTCATTGGTGAATTTCAAATTCCTTTAATTGGCTTATAATCCACGTACGTGACATTTATACGCGACAGGATTACATCATAATACTCAATCGTACTACGAGAAGGTGGAATTACATAAAGGATTTTAGACGAGAATAAAATCGATGTAGCAATCCTTTGAAACTTTTGTGCTAGTAGTGTGTGGTAGCTCAACTTATAAGCCCGCAATGGATAAAATTGAGCTTTTAGGTCCAATCTCAGTAGGTTTAAAATTATCGTTAAAGTTTTATGAGTGGTAGTAGTAGGATAAATTAGTGTGTGACGTCATTTGCAAGTAATGCCAAACTCTTTGCGTTATGCTAATGAGATTTGTTAGTTGATTTTAGCACTTTACGAAAAAAAAATACTACTGAGAATGTAGATGTAGATAAATGTAGATCAGGTTTTACCACCACTATTAGATTCCGACGGAGTAAAGTGCTTGCCATCAGACATAGTAGAGTCAGTTTCTAAGCTCATTTTAACAAGATATTCTTATGAGTTGAGATGGATTCCCCCCCCCCCTCACGAACCGCCGCCTAAACGATATTTGTTGTGGCGATGATAGTCGCAACCTGGAATAGGTAAACATAAAACAAACACGCCTGGTCACCTGGTGTCGGGCGTATGGATTATTCCGAAAATAACATTCCACCTCTCCGTACATCGATTAAATGAATTAGCGGTTCAAAGAGAACTTTGCAGCTCAAAGGCCTGAGGTTTCTCTGAGGACGATTATGGCGGTTAGAGTTATATACTTCACCATATCAAGAGAACGATGCTCGCTAACCAGAGCTTCCACGGTTAGGGTGAGCGAGGATGTTTAATATTCCTATATTATTAAAAACACGGAAAAAATGCTCAAATCGCACCGGTTGATTTGATCCTGCCTGTCACCTATAAGGCTATATAGTTTGCCAGACTATGACGGGGATACGGTAAACACCATTACCTTAATTTTGTCAAACATACAACAACTCCATCAACAGAAGGAACACTGAACCACGAAGAAAACACGGAATGAACTATACGGAGTAACTCCTAATCTTGAATCGCGGTAGATAAGGTCTTGCGCCGATTAGCATACATATAACATCCCAACATCAACCGTCGGGCAGTAGCCCGCCAGGCATGATCACCTAGCCTGGTCGGAGGATCCTCCCTTTGTGATTTAGGAACACGACACTCGTTCTTCCTCAACTTCTCAAAACTCAACCATCACGTTATTTACATTTATGATATATAGCATTTATCATTTATTAAGTTTTAATTTACACATTCGATGTATATTCTAATTAGATCACTTGCCATAAAATAAAACTTGTAAATAATACGATTAAACTTTTATAATATTGTTCAACGAACTTGTAGCGGGTAATGCATCATAAAAACACCTTTTCCCCCGAGGCACCAGGTCCCGCTACGTTGGAAATTTATTGTGCTTATCTAAGATATTAAAAATGTTACTTATACTACTAAATATTACCGCTATTATTCTTCTATTTTTGAGTTAACATATTTTCTGAGTTGACATAGTCCCAAGGTAAGTAGAGCTTGTGTGGACCCATAGGTACTAGACAACTGATATTAATACATAAACATACTTTTTTTTTGTAAATACATACATATTATACATGGAAAATAGATGTGGTATAAATATGTTTCTATGAGAGCACTTAGTGTAATTCTTTCACGTTTGTCAGACTGCTAATCAAGAGGTCTCGGGTTCGATTCCCGGGTCGGACCAAATGTTTGTGTGGTCTACAAATATTTGTTTCGAAGTTTGGGTGTTTTCTATGTATAATATGTATGTATTTACAAAATATGCAATAAATGTATCCGTAATACAAGCTGTGCTTAGTTTGCGACTGGATGGCGTTTCGTGTAAGATGTCCGAAATATAGCAGATTTTGATTTTCACAGAAGTAATCATTAAAACTACTTCGATGATCTTACATTAATTTTACTAAATGAAAAAAAACACGATAATTTTGTTCTCAACGATAGTTAATATCGCATGTTAATTAAATTTCGTAATGCAAACACTAATAATTGAACTTCAAACAAAGCAGCTTCTGATTTAAAAATGTTGTTATTTTCAAAAATAATCTTTTAAAAATACAGAAAGCTATTAAAATGTGTTGTTCTCAACAACAAAATTAAATAATAAAAGGAACAGCGCAGTAAGGCGTATCACCATCTGTTCATAATACGGGCCATGAATAGTTTATAGGCGATTATTCTATCGTTACTAGCTTGTTCGAAGCACAGCTGTGTACTGCACGCTGCCCGATTTATTTCCCTTTGTAGCTAGATGTTTCTTTAAACTCTAAAGTTTTGTGCACTTACAAAGAACAAACAAAACTAACGTATCCAAGTTTTGTTTAAATGATTTATCAGTTTTATCTATACACGCTTGTAACTTTATGTCTAAATTAGTTTTGATTATATTACCATCACAGTTTTACTTTTAATCTTGATTAAGAATAAATAGATATAAAAGAGACTATGTGGTGATGGATTAAGAATACAGAGTGTCACCACCCCTATTCATACCGCGGGTGTCGTAAAAGGCGACTAAGGGATAAACTACGCAATACAACATCAATGCAAAGAGAAGGAAAACTTGAAACCAACCCTATACCAACCCGTCTGGCCAGCGTGGTATAGTAGGCCAAAACCTCGTTTCTAAGGAGAGGCCTATGTCCAGCAGTGGACTGTTGAAGGCTGTTGATGAAGATGATAAGATTTAAAAGATAATGAATATTGAATGATACCGCCTTATTCATCTCACGGGAATCGTAAGAGTAAATTAAAGAGCAAAATATTCAGGATAACACTGTAAAGAGATGTAAAACTTGAAACAAACCTTATAGCAAAACGTCTTTCCAACGTGGTATAGTAGGCCAAACTTTATTTCAAAGGACAGGCTATTTACTCTTAAAGGCTGTTTGTGATAATATTTGATGTTTTCTTGTATTTTTATATATATTTAAGCCTATCAAAGTGACTCTACTCTGCCTGATGGGTAGCATGAGTAGAATCCAGAAGTCACCATCCTCATTACGAAGGCAATGTTGCATGGTAACCCAAACCATGGCGGCGAGGTCAGATGTTTCAGCATCATTCTCCAGAGGCCGGGAGAAGAATGCAGAATGATTGAACTATGGTCTCACACTCACAAACAAAATACGACAGCAAGAATTCTGTCATCATTAGGATGGTCTTCTGTGTGAGGGTAGTATTACCCCGGTCATTTGTGCTGAAATCAGCGTAGCTCCACTATGTACTGAATAGAGGTTTTATTAAAAAAAGATCTTCTTCTCGCCTTATTCCCAATATTATTTGGGGTCGGCTACTAGTTCAACCAGTTTTACCTGAATATCAGTTTTTCCACCGAGCGACTGGCATCGGAGCTATGGGAGAACTGACATATAGACAGAATAGATAGATAGATTGTTGGATAGAAGGCGCGGGCGTGAATCACCGCCAAACTACCAAACTCCGGGCTGCTATGAAGAATTTCGTGAGAAAAATCCAAAAAAACCTTTTGGCCCGACCTAGGGTTTTAACACGAGACCTCTTGATTAGCTATCTTTAGACCAATGAGGCAGTTAATCACCATAATTCCAAATGAAATATCTAAATATCATTTTATTTTATTTCAGGGCACCTCTACATGATGACAATTTTGTAGAAGAAATAGGAGATACCTACAATGATTTATTGGAGTCGGACTTTTGTAAGAAACCTAACGACTGTCCATTCTCCATCTTGGGTTTACTATTAAGTTTAAATAAACAGAGGGATAAGATCGTGTAATTTTGAAATGTAATAAAAGAAATTCATTTATCTATTTCTGTATGGCAGTCAAATAAATATGAACTATCCATATTTATTTGACTGCCTTTTTGGTTTAGTGGTTAACGTATGCGGCTGCTGATCAAAAAGTCTCGGGTTCGATTCCCCGGCACATTTTTGTTATGCCTACTTAAAATAAGGGAGTTTATAGTAACCTTTTTTTAAAGGACAATTTCCGCGTTCGGATTATACGGCCTGTGTCACGGGGGACTTTACAAACATACATAAAGTGGACACAAAGAAAACTCAGACTTAGAATACAATTTCTGGATCACACAAAGTGTTGTCCCACGTGGGATTTGAACCACACGACAGTTGGCGAAGTAGAAAGTGTGGCAGCCGCTTAAACCACTAGGTCATACGTGTAGTCTAAACCTACTATATATGTATTTAATATATTGTAATATATACTAAAGTACTATCTATATGAATATTACAAAGAGATATAGTTTGTGAGCATGTAGAGGATTATATACTGAACCGATTTTGAAAATTATTTTACCATTAGCTATGAAAAATAATTGCTATACGCAATACACGCAGGTAGAGCCGCAGGGAAAAAGCTAGTTTTCTATAAAGTGATGTTTATCTTGAAAATAAATTTCCTTTTACTGTAACCTTAAATAGACCGTTATGAAAATTATATAGTCGAATCGATCACTGGGTTTAAGTTATAAGATTACTGTACTTAAATAGTACTTGTAATAAAGTTTTCAGTATTTTAGAAAATAATTAAATTATGATTGTAACAAATTCAAGCACTTTTTGAAACATGTTTTTATTCAGTTTATATTTAGACAATATTTGAAGTACCTATAGGTAATCATGCATCGACTTAACTATGAGAAAAGACTTGAAATGAACATAACTTTTACATATGATTACACCTTCAAGAATAATAAAAAAATAATCCAGCCAAGTTAAATAGTAGTTGCGCATGATTCCCTAATTTTCCCATAAAGGCCTTCTACACGGTGGGAACCGACCACCGACCATCCTGACTTTGGTCGGGTTAGATATTAAAATGGATCGGAGCCAACCGGCTCCGCCCAATATTGGTGGGACAACCGAATTCTACACGATCCATTTTAATATCCCACCCGACCAAGGTCAGGGAGGTCAGCGGTCGGTTCCGATCGTTTATTTACGGCTTTACGTACCTCCAATTATTTTCTTGTAATTACCTATAGAAAAATGAGAGGATACATGTCTCACATAAAAAATAATATTTCCTCATCAATTTATTCCTTAATCTTTTGCTTTGCACCATACCAGTGTTTGTACCCTGGAAACGAGACATCCATTAGGATCGATCATATTTGCTACACTGACGCCTATTTGCATCAAATATCCATCATGAAACACCCTGTATGTTATAATTGACTTTTTATTATTCAAGTTTAGTATTAAATTGATCGATATGCTTAATTGATACATAACGCGTGGTATACTACGTGTATGTTATGTAAAAATGTATACTACCTGCGTCATGGAGTAAGTACACTGAATTCGTTTTTTTAATGACGTTTGATACACGTTATATGCGGAGTTGACAAGACAAGTCATGGCTGAACTGATAAATTCTTGTCTTACCTTTTAACTTATTTTTTAACTAGCTGCCCAGTAATTTTAAGTAAAACCCGCGTATTTTCGGGATAAAAAGTAGCCTACATATGTGATTATCCAGAACTCATTTTTAAATTAGCCATTTACAAACTATCCTTATGGTTGCTATGCAAGTGTGTTATGCATAGCAACCTGTAAAGTTTTGACAGGAGATAAACAGTCATACATTTTGACCTCTACGATTTATGTATTTTTAAAATCACCTAGCTTTCGTCCGTGTAAATCGATTATTGCAGTAAAAAGTAGCCTATGTGTTATTCTGATATTTCAGCTATATTACTGTAAAGTTTCATCCAAATCCGTTCGGTAGTTTTGGCGTGAAAGAGCAACAAACATACATACACACACACACACACAAACTTTCACGTTTATAATATTAATAGGATTCTCTAAGGTTAACCTATTGACAGGTTTATCAATCAACATCAACAAACAACAGAGGGTTAAGGTCATACGCTCATGGATATACTCATGGATATATCATGACACTAATAATTTAATCATCCATTCAGGTAATGACCGCACCGTCGTTTTTTACCCTCGATGATTGTTTCTAACCACCAGGGCAACTTGGCTATGAACACTTGATAGATAGTCTTCTTCCTAAACCATTCAAAGTCATTACAAAGCAGTGACAAAATGCCATAGAAGTCAAAAGTAGACTTTTGATCGATCCATTTTACCTTCTGTTTTATCCGGCTCTGACTAGTACTTCTAAGCTAGTGATGGTGGAAAGTATTTCAGGTAGGAAAAGTACATAAACCGCCTAATTCTTGCGAAAAACCTGATACTAACGGTCACCAAATCCAATAAATAATACTAACACCACCTGTGTCGCTGGCACGTTGCCAAGTCTAACTATATGCCATGGAACAAAAAATATTGTACTTAATCCTTATAATTTTTAAAATAAAGTTTAAATTTTCTAAAGCTAACTTTGGAGACTTGCGACATTTATTCTATCTTTCACGATATACTCACAAGATACATTTCTTTTCCTCAATTTATTTTGTTCAAAAGAATTTGATGTCAGATGTGTGAATTTTCTGGCCATAACCCAAAGCAATACGTTGAACTAAATTCAATCAAAATCGGAGAGGCACCCAAGAAAATGATGATGAGGTTAACAATCTTTTCTATTTAATTATGTAACAACCCCTAATGTCCACCTGCTGGTTCGGGTCTCTTCTCAGGAGAGAGTTAAGGCAATACGTAGGGACGTATGGCCTTAGCCTGGCCGAGTGTGGGTTGGGGACTGGCAAGGCAATTTGTGCCTTAACCTGGCCGAGTGTGGGTTGGGGACTGGCAAGGCACTTTGTGGCTACGTATGTTTTTAATGGATGTTTTTAAGCTACCCGAAGGCCTCTATACGACTTGAAAACAACCGAGACCGACTGTTTAACGTGACCAGCGAATCACGGAAACGCTCATGACATATCGTCATCCTTGGATACACTTGGTGATTGGTTCCAATCACCTTAAAATGTTAAAAAAATAATGAGACTGTGTACGCTTATAAAATGAGGTAATGAGCATACAAATTATAAAATTGTTCACCTTCGTTTAATGTAACATTACATGTTAATAGACTGTATATTGACATAATAATAAGTAATAATAATAAATATTTTGGACATTTTACACACAACGCCATCTAGTCCCCAAACTAAGCAGTGCTTGTATTATGGGTAACTAGACAACTGATATAAATATATAAACATACTTTTTTTCTAAATACATGCACATTATACACAGAAAACACCCAAACTTCGAAACAAATATTTGCGGATCACACAAACAATGCATAGTCTAAGTGTATCAGAGTTGAAAAATAAGTATGAATCTCACACATCAATACACTAGATTTATAATTACGGACCAAAAATGTTGACATTGTAATCAAAAGATTTCTGTTGATCAAGCAAGTCAAGCGTCAGTTTAGTGTCCAATGTGGCGCCAACCGAAATTGGTTCGAAAAATTATTAGTAAGAAATTCATTTGGTCCAGTACGAATACTGTAAAAGTTAATTCTTGAAACTGAAAATTTTGGAATAAAGAATAATTTAGACGTATATAAATTAGTTCCGTTTATGTCCAATCAGTGTGATGACGAAATAATAGTGCGTGATTATGAGAATATCACCAGGCACCATTCCTACTCATGGGGGTTTTATAAAAGGTGAATAAAGGGCAAACTATGCCGAACAACATCAATGCAAGGAGAAGGAATATTTGAAATAAACTCTATACAAATCAGCTTGTAGTGAAGTGGCCTATGTCCTAAATACGTATTGTTAATTTGAAGATAAATTTGAGTAATTGTGAAATGGCTATGGATTCATGGAATCACAGAGTTTTTATTCTGTACAAGACAGAGTACAAACATCAATGGGGAGTTATTTAGTGATAGTAATTGGAACAAACTATTAGTTTATGGTAAGGGTCTACCTTACCATAAACTAATAGTTTGTTCCAATTACTCCAATTACTTCCAATTACAATCATTTTAATTACATTTATAATAAATGATTATGTCACTAATGGATATTTTTATACCTTACTGTAGAGAGATTTTATTATACCGGGTATAATAAATAGGGAATGACAAACTCAATTCTCATCTGAAACACTATCCGGTAATAATAAAGTCATTAAACTTTTAATAGCGTTCCTATTATGAATTATATTATTTGCTTATTAGTAATATTAACTTTTACGTTGTTTTAGAAAGATCATCAAATTGAAGAAACGAGATTAATAGACCATAAAATAAGCTAAATTTTTATTAGAATTTTGGATTTTGTAGTAATTTTACACAAACTTTTAAATAATAAAATACAGTAAAGTGTTAAGATCAGAGTTAGAGTACTGTCTGTCGGTCTGTTTGACTGTTGCACTTTGATGCCAAAACAACTAAACAGATTTTAATGGAATTTGGTACATAGATAGTCCAGATCCTGAGAACAGACATACGCCACTTTTTACCGCGATAACCGACATACACACGGATGGAGCCGTGGGCAAAAACTAGTTACAATATAAGTTTTGATTACGTTATTTCTTACAAATTAAATCTAATAAATTGGAATCTACATGTAAAATTGTACATACGTATATTTGTTTTAAACAGACGTCAATCACAATCAATTGCTAATCAGACACACGTAAATGACTTCTGATATTTGACTACGTCACGTTTTTCATGTGAAAAATCCATGACCAAAGTTCATAGACATAACAGATTTTCTTTATTTCCAAGAAACTTCCTTGATACATTGCGACATATTGTGCAACAAATTTGTTTAAGTGGGATTTACCAGTTTTCTTGGTTAACAGAGAAGTACATCCTCCTAGCCATTATTCCCAATTTTATTTGGGGTCGGCTACTAGTTCAACCGGTTTTACCTGAATTTCAGTTTTTCCTCGGAGCGACTGAAATTCGAAGATTGAACTAGTTGTCAGTATATTTGAGGGAACTGAATTCCCAATAACGATTACCATAGATGGTCATGACAATCGAGACCAACGGCTTTACGTGCTCTCAGAGGCACGGGCGTGAATCACCGCCAAACTTCCAAATTCCGGGCAGTTAGGAATTTCCTAAGAAAATCCCAAAAACACTTTTTGGCCCGACCCGGGATTTGAACCCGAGACCTCTTGATTAGCAGTCGCATACGCTAACCACTAGACCAAGGAGGCAGTTCGTAAACAGAGAACTAATCTAAATAAATTGATTAATTTAAATTTAGACGTTTATCGCGTTTTTATCTGGTTTTATAGTCACTGTTCTGCTCCTAAGATTCAAAGTGTGATGTTATAAAACTTATTATTTTTTACAAGAAAGGAACTTCACTTTTATTTTAATAGTAAGTAACAGAATAAGGTAAATTTAGATAACTGTAAGCTAAATAATTCCTTACAGTTACAAACACTTTAAATTTACAGATTCGTTCTTATTACAACTTGGTTTTGGTTAAAATTTCTTCGCATTTAGCTGTCTCGATTCCGAGGTCGGATCAAATGTTGGTGTGATCTTCAAATATTTGTTTCGGAGTTTTGGTGTTTTCTATATATAATATGTATATATATCTACAACAAAAGTATGTTAATGTATTTATATGAGTTGGCTAGTACCCATAACACAATGCTTATCTTGGGACTATATGGCGTTGTGTAAGATTTTTGAAATATTTATTAAAAATATGTTTTAACTGTACTAGAAAAACCAAGCACACTACATCATGCTCATTGAATCGATTTTTCCCCAAAAGTAATACAGACATGATTTGTATACAAACGGATTTAGGGTAATGGTGCTCACATTTCCCCCTCGTGTGTAACGCGCCTAATGGAATGTCTGCGATCCGTCATCCTGAGTTTTTTTACCCTAACGCCAATATGCATACTGTGTGTTCTGAACTTATTGGACGAGAAGTGTTCTTAAATTTACATTTCAAATGTAGTTTGCTGAATATATTTTACAGTTTATTTCATAAATATTAAACAAATTTATCAGCTTTATTGTTTGGTTATTATTCTTAATTAATGTTGTTCATTATTGGAGGAATATCGTAAGCAAATATTGTCGACAGTGTGAACTTTGAAATAGGAGTCAATGATTTTATTGCGCCTAGATCCTTAAAAGTTAAAATACACATTTTTTATTCAACAGCATTTAATGGAACGTATATTTTTCTAAAGAAAAATAATATTCCAAATTGTTAAAGAAATTACTACTAGTACTTTTCTGGTTTCAACACGATTTAGATTTATATAATTATACTAGCCGCCCACCCGCCCGCCGTATTAAACAAAACATTTTAATTCATAAACTATAACAAACTCTTTCCATACTTAGAACAGTCGATTGAATCTGTGTAACAATCTTTCAAAATCATCCGTTTTCTCCTACAACTCCATAATAAGCAACTTCATATCATGACACATGCAGTGGCTTAAATTGATCGAAACTGTGATTGGCGTTATTAGGTTTTTAAAAAATAGAGAAATCTAGTTTCTCATCATTACATAACTCTTTGACGCTCTATTCTGTATACTCAAGTTTAAAAAAAAACTTTGAGAAGCTATTATAACGTGGTTGCTGCCTTATGTGAGGATGATATCATATAGCAAGAGATGATTATGTGGATCCTGGAACAAAGTCTAAAGATAAATCCTTTCTCGGCAAAGAAATTTTCAAATGTGCCTTCAGTGTTTACAGCTATTTAACGATCTCTATATTCTTTATTTTACAGAATAACTTTTAAACATAAACAGAGCTCACTTCTCACACCATGGCTTGGCAGTCAGCGGTTACTTGAAATCAGATCCTCGTAACATTAAATACCCGCTTACGTTAGGCACTGAACTTATCCTAAAATTGTTATTTGATCACAATGTTAAGAGATTAAGGTATTTGTTTCTTTCATATATTTAAGCCTACCAAAGTGACTATACTCTGCCATATGAAAAGCATGAGTAGAATCCAGCAGAAGGAGCTACTATTATCATTATGTGAATACAATGTGGTAAAGTAATAGTGACCCACACCATGGCAGCTTATTGAGGTGTCTCTGCATCATTTTCCCGGTCTCCGGAGGTTGCGAGAATTATGCAGAATGATTGGGCCCCGGTCTCACACTCACCAACGAAAGACGACAAAAGGTGGTTTGAAACTGTTTCATAGGATGTATGCTTGCTGTATGAAAAAAAAAAAATAAAAAAAAAGGATGTATGCTTGTTTCCTTTATTTCACACATTTATAGTTTAAAAACCGGGTCAATGTAATGTGACACTGGTGTGACGACTTCAAAACACAGACTCTAATTTTATAATTGGGAGCAATTTGAACGATTTTTTAGAGGCGTGTTTCTGTAAAACAGTTGTTAATAGATGACCGTTAGTAGGTTGACTTTCTGAGGTTAATATGGATTCAATTTCTCTTTTGTCTTACCTAGAAACAGGTTGTGAGACAAAATGCATCGTCTGAATACATTTGTCGTAATATTTTTAACTTGTTTAAAGTTTAGTGTTTTGTTGGAAACAATCGATAATGATTTGGAATCAAAAGTTTTATCAAGGCATAAGAGATATGTTGCCTTTCCAGAAGGATCCAGTTTTTCGGTAAGTTTTTTTATATAATTAGAATTTTTGTTTGCTTGATTTATGGTATATTATATATATCTTAGGGCTTTTTATATTTCACCTATTAAATTCGGTACGCAAATATTATAAACGTTAATTTTATTATTTGCATAGCACTTGTATTATACTGTTATCATAAATAATTCAAAAAATGAGAAGATCTTTGAGACATAAATATCAATAAATCCAAATAAATATCTACTTTTTTAAATAACAAAGTATCATCAGTTGTTTAAAAGTATTATCCAATTATAATAAACTGTTTATAGCTTATACGTAAAATAGATCATAACTAGGAATTTGAAATCTATGATCTGAATTCACGACTTTAGTTTGTAAGTAAAGTCAAACTTTTTATTATATTAATAACTATTTACCAGTGAAAGACGCATCAAAATCGTTCAAATTCCAGCCGTTCCAAAAATTAGCTGGAATAGACAAAAAATTAACGATATGTTTTTTTCATGTAAGTACGTGAAAGTTGTTGCAATAACGAAATCTATACAGATTTGTATTTCCTTATTGAAAAGAGAAATTTTACTTTTGTAAAATTTATAAAACTGTACAAGTTCTTTGTTACATCGAAAAAGATTTGCAATCTGTTCAAAGATTCAATTACTTTCAGATATCAATTATTCTTAAGTTCAGATATAAGATATTTCTTCTTCTTTGACGAAAGACAATTTTTCCTGCTTCCAGGTAGCCGGTTGTATGACAGTAGGTGTAATTGGCCAGCCAGCTCCTTCTACAAGTCCTGGAACCTTCACTTTCGGACTAAACTGGGCGATAGCATACGAACTGCCTAATAGTACTGAGACTGCTGCATATTATCATGTTTATAAACGTAAAATATTCAGACAACAACACATGCAGCAGAGGAAATATAGGCGAGATTTGTATGGAAAATTAGAAGCTATTATGGATAAGTAAGTTTTATAATTAAACTGCTATACAATATTCAAATAAGCCTAGTTGTCAACAGGCTGAATACATTTTTTTTAAAGTAGAAGGTATCGTAACCTTTTTATTTCAAAGACATCACTTTTATTGATACTAATATATCGGTATTTAACATTCTATTTAATATTATGTGTTAGTAAGGGATAAACAATTAGGTTCGTTAATACCCTATAAGCGTGTTGCAAAACCCAAGTAGAAAATTGTCTGAAAAGTTGACAAAGTACATAACTTTGTAAAATGTTAACAGATACTAAAGTTGTTCTCAATGAACTTTTATGACATTCTCTTAGGATGAGCGCTGCTGCTTTAATCTTTTAGTGACCTAAGTTACGGTCTTTCCTTGTAGATAAACATTTTAAGTATATTAACTCTAAGGAAGGTCTAAAAACTTAAACCGTCGTCGTTATTGGTTAAACAAAAGTATAAGCTTATTATTATTAGTGATTTGGTTTAACATTAGAATGTTTGGTTGGTACAGATTATTAAGTCTCGTCTTTATCAGCCATTGATTGTAATTACACAACGTTATCAAAAATACTTTCAAGTACAGATTTAAAAGCGAAGAAGATACCCAAAGTCAATCACACTGACGTGCATTTAATGGTGGAGGTCTACTCATCTTCAGCAATGAATTATAATTGGGTAATGATGATGATATTATTTTCAAAACGGTGTAAAGTATATTAACACCAAGACAGCACAAATGGGATTGCTCAACCGTGGCAAAACTACCCTCACGCAGAATTGCCTACCCTCGCAATGAGGATGGTGGTTCTAAGTTATATTCTGGAACATATAAGTTCTTGCTTTCTTCAGAATTGTCATACTATAATTATTTTAAAAGTAGACGATTGTAATTTCATAAATTAATTTATTGAATACCTACAATTAAATTAAGGCAACGAATGATTGTGTTAATAGGGGTGACTGTCTATAGACCGACCGACATATTTAGGAAGTGATATTAAAAAAATATTTATTTCTAGATCTCTCTCACATGTTATTATTTGTACGTTTTCAGTATGGGTTATCATGGAAGAGGTTGTATTCTAAAAACTTTATGTGAAACAAATCAGAGACTGCTGCCTCGTGGTGATAACATGATCGAAGAAATGTTTCGAACTTTATTTACGTAAGTATTTCTGAATAAGTAACTAATATGTTTTTATTTCTAAGTTGACAATTAAACACAGAAGTGAGCTATTACTTTAAGTGATTTATGTTCTTTACGCATCAAATGTGAAGAAGTCCCTATTTATGAACACGAACATAGTACACTAGAAGGTTTATTACTAATCTGTTTTCTCTAGTAATTATTTTGATTTAGTAATTGGTTCCTTATTTATAGGTATGCTATGCACTTACTCATGTTTTTTACTGTATGCTATGCCCTATTTAATTACACGCATCATAGAAATATTTTAGGTCATCAACGCTTTCTGATAATGTTTTCAATATTAATGACGGGCTGACTAATATTATCATTATCAATCATCAACAGCTATTTACAGTTCACTGCTAGACATAGGTCTATCCTTAGAAAGGAGGTTTTGACCTACTATATCATGCTGGCCAGACGAGTTGGTATAGGGTTCGTTTCAAGTTTTCCTTCTCTTTGCATTGATGTTGTCTTGCGTAGTTTACCCCTTAGTCGCCTTTTATGACACCCGCGGGATGAATAGGGGTGGTGACACTCTGTATTCTTAATCTGTCACACACGGTAACTAATACTAATACTATACTGACCATTATTCATTCTTCACACTTCATTAGAAAAAATAACTATCAAAAGAAAAACTAATTGGTATTCTTATAATATTTTTCATTGACGCTCAGCTCCTGATACTCGTAGTGCGATGATAAACAGACTTTCTCAATAACAGAAAAATCTTTGGTAATTCCTGAATTAAAATAGATTCTTAAGTTTTTTTTAATAATTTAATATTTTGATTGTAGATTACCTCAAACAAAAGTACTCGCATCGGAACCTTTAGAGCATACAATTTATGACGCAGCACATCGTTTGGGACGAATCATTGATGGATGTGACCAGTTTAAATGCCCGATATCTCTCGTGGACCTGATGAAAGGATACTATAACGCTCCCTCTCCAAATGTTGATACTGGCAGAAGTCCTTGGTCTTTGTTTAGCAGTTCTTTTCAGTAGTTGTGTGGTATTTTTAACTGGTTCTTGTTATATATGGAAAATAAAAGCATTGACAAATTTGTATACATTTAGGTTTTATGTAGCTCTGCTTACGGTCATGCCGGGTTTGCCTGGAAAAGAGCAATGAAATAATCAAAGTGTTTTCTTTTTTTTTTTTAATCTGTGCAGTGATTTAGCCATAGAAGCGTAACAGATAGATAGATAGAGTTGGATGCGTTATTTCTAGAAGAATTTATTTCTTAATTCAACTATGTCAGTCAAACTCAAACATCTCAGTTTGATAACATATAATTAGAGTTTACGAGGCTCCTTTTCCGAGAAGATAATTTACACTAAAGTTATAGGACGGAAAACTGAAGACAATGTACAACGTAAACATACTAGTAGCCGACCACAAACAGGGATCGGTTACCAGTTTGCTAGAAGATAGTTAGCAGTAGTTGCGTTATTATCGTCGCAATTAATAGACAATTAGTCTATAAAACCACTCTACTATAGTGTTCATTGTATATTACCAAGAGCATTTGTATAAGATCTATAACAATTCTATAGCAATTGAATCTAAATTTACATTTAAGAGTAGCGGCTACTAGTTCAACCGATTTTTATTTGAATTGACTAGTAGTCTAGTCGACAAGTTGAAAATGGTACAAAACAGAGGTACTGCTCTTAAAATTATGTGCGATAGCTCATTGGATCCGGAGTGACGCCTAGAAATGTGCCAAAGGCGTGTATTAGCACATAAAAAATTGCAAAAATTATAAACAACTAAAGATGAAAAAAAATGGCATTTCGTTTTTGCCAATATTTAATAAGCTATTAATATTTTAGGAATTCCAAAAAAAGATTCTGAAAAAAGAAGAAATTTCCAATAAAAAAACTTTTAACTCCCGGAACTCTATATCCATTATTTATAATTTTAATTTAACGCTGAAAATAGGTCTGCGCTCGACATTTTTAGGTTCCACGCGTATATAAATATATACATATTGTAAATGAAAAATACATGTTATGCCAAGAAGGTCTTTGTTTAAAATCTCAAATCTAACTCAGATTTAATTGCCTTTTTATGTTGGTTCTAAGATATTATGTCAATATTACTTTCTCAGAAACATTTAATGGGAAATTAATGTCACTGAGATATTCATCGTGCTTTTAAAAATACAAAGGAAAAAGAGAGTAAGAGAGTTGTTTAATGTTTCCTGTATTTTGCCCGACAGAGCCTAAAGCTAACCGTTTTTGAAGAATTATTATGTTTTATAATGTTTATACAAGCTAGATGTTGAAAATATAGATTTTGATGAAACGATCCGTTAGAATTCCAATATTTGATTCTGTTTTATTAGATATATGGTCTATTGGTTAGCGTATGCGACTGCTAATCAAAAAGTCTCGAGTTCAAACTCCGGGTCGGGCCAAAAAGTGTTGTTGGGTGTTCTTACAGGAACTCCTTCAGGGAAGTCAGTGCCCTCAAATGTACTGACAACTAGTTCAACCGATTTTCAGTTCTACCCTGAGGTTGCGGGTTGCGGAAGTTCGATGTCAGTCGCTCCGTGTAAAAACTGAAATTCAGGTAAAACCGGTTAAACTAGTAAACCAACCCCAAATAATATTGGGAATAAAAGCTAGAAAGAAAATGTATGTCGGTGACGCAGTGATAGCGTATGTGACTACTGTGCTCGAGGTCTCGGCTTCGATTCCCAGGTCGGATCAAATGTTTGTGTGATCCAAAAATATTTGTTTCGGACTTTTGTTGTTTTCTCTGTATAATATGTATGTATTTATAAGCTTTATTTTATGTAAAAGCTTTGCTTAGATTGGCATTAGATGGCGTTGTGTGCAAGATGTCCGAAATATTTATTTACTTATATAATATGTACTATAATTCGGGTGTAGGACCTGCTTCTATTAGTTATAGCAATTTTAATCCCATTTCCTATCCTTTATATACTTGTATTTGTCTTTTATCCCTACTCAATTACTCAATATGTTCCTATTAATTCAATAAATAAATATTATTACGAAAGCTTATCAATTCTCTTATAATCAATAGCATTTTATATGCCATGTAATAAACGTTATGTAAATCTTATATCAATACCCCGAGTATAACATTACATTGGCGGTCATTTGGAGGAGATTCTCCAGCCCCTCGCTTCGGGTCCTAAATGCATTCAACTCATGTGAGTTACAGTACTCTACAGTACTAGTTTACGCCATCTAGTGGATAAAAGTTGAACCAATTAAAACCAATTCTGTAGTACTTAATTGATTTCTGTTTTAAAATAATACTATGCACACTAATATAATATAATACTGTTACTATTAAACTCCTAAAATAATAGTATTTTTTTTAAAGACAATTCCCGCATTAGGAATATAAATTCCTGTTTTAGTGTACTTCAATGTGTACTTCTTTTATTTCTTTATATAATCATCTTTGTAATTTTTATTTTATTATTTAGGTGTGTGAACACTTTATGTAATGAGTTCATTTTATTGGTTAATCAATACCAGCTTTGTAGCATATAACCAATTAATATCAGTGATTTAAATTATTACAAATCCTGTAACGTTTATAGTAACTGTAGGTGGTATATGTTAAAATGATGATTTATAAAAGACAAAAGAATTTTTCTGAGCCTGTATCTGACGATAGCTTATATTAACCGGATTTAAATAACATTTGTGTCCTACAAATGTTATTCAAATCCAATAGCGATTAAAATCTAAAATGTGTATTTAGATTCAATTGCCATCAATCTAATACGAATGCTCTTAATAATATCTAGCAACTGGATAAAATTATTTCAATTGGGACCAATGGGCTTAGCACCATAGTAGAGTGGCTTTGTGGAATAATCGTTTAGTAGTGGCGACGATAATAACGCAACTACCGCTAACCGTCTTCTAGTAATAGCTTTTAACAGACTTAAACACTAAAGTGTTGCAGTTTATAGATGAATTTATCTTCTAACAAAAGTACAATCAGCCGCTAAACATACGGCAAACGAGCAGACGAATTTCTTAATAAGTTATTTGTTACTACAATCATTTGATAACACCTACAAATTAACAGATATAAAGAAAGATGGGTATTTTGTTTACCTTATATACTCGACAAAAAACAATAAATACCATTCAATACATTTTGACCAAGTTATATGGTCTATAAATACGTTTGTAGAACAATTTGAATACAAGTAGCAAAACTTACGAAATTCATATGACGTCATCAATTGTTTTATTAAAATTAGGTAGTAGGACTTTTGTAGTTGACTACACATACGGTTTTGAAAAGTCTAAACATGACGCTTCAATTTTCATTTAACTTAGTTTATTTTCTAGAGAAGCAAGTTTTTTAAGTTGTTAATAAAAGCTATATTATGTATTTAATATAAAAAATAAAAAACACCATGCTAGAGGCATACATCCAACAGTGGATGCAAATATGCTGAGTACGAAGAAGAAGAATGTATTTAATTTTAGTCCTAATTAAGTAACATTTGAATTAAAAAAAAATTAAGTTGCAATTTTTTTATAAGAGTAATGCATGTTTGTGAATAAGTAAATATAATTTATACTGTAAAGTGGTGTGCATCAAAGTTGTTTATACTAATAAAGTTGACTTCCACAAGCTCAAGTTTTCGCAAAGAAAATGTAAGTTCATTGAGCCGTATAACTGACAGGGTGCATAAAAAGGGTACAAGATAAAAAAAATAAAAACCTTTCAAAACAGAGGAAGTTTTCAAAAGGATTTTTTGTAGACATTCTTTTCGATGAGAAATTATTGTTATATGTAATACAAGTAGAAGGAGATGGTGGCCGTCATTCTGTTGTTAACATTTGTTTTTTATTATATAATATATGTTCATAATTTGCAATCTTCGATAACTGTTTTTAAACCTTCGATAAAAAAATGACCAAAATATTTATTATTATTATTTATAGTTTCGGAAAAAGTCGCTGTGACATACGGACGGATAGAGAGACAGACAGATAGGATGAATCTATAAGGGTTCCGTTTTTTGCCATTTGCCCACGGAACCCTAAAAAATTATCTTAAATCAAGAAATTTTAGATTTATTAACATTTCAATCGTTGAAGCTTAAACGAAGTATATTACAAGTTAACTGGTATATCTATATGCGTCTTTGTCACTTGTGTGTTTTATCTTTATCCATGGTATTGTTACAGCTAAACAAACTAAATAGCTTGTCTCTAGAATATTTTAAGTATATTTCTATTAAACAACCGTTACAGTATGATACTTGGTGAGAAACGAACGAACAGAATATTGGCTCTAGTTAACAATAAAATACGACATGATTAATATTATAGAAACATAGAGTCATAGATATGTGTATATTGTTTAGACGATTCTAAACATACAAAAGAGGATATTATCACATTCGCCCCCAGTAAATCATTCACTCTTTCCGAGTCGAATGTATTTTAAATACTCTATTGATGTTTGTGGAACAAGAAAATTTTACTAGCAAACGTGCTCTGAATATACACGTACATAGTAGCAAGAATCTATGTACAGCATATTGTAGGCAAGGATATGACAGTAATAAGTGTGTGTAGTAATGGGTTAATAAATAACTCGAAAAACCCAATAAAGCCTTATGAAAGGCTTTCAGTATGTTTCTGGTCACATTAATCAACTTCTGATATTCAGGCTGACGTTTGTGGAAATTAAGCGCAATATTTTTATGGTCCAGTTTATCTGATGACAAAACCGTTACCTGTCATTATCACAGTTGATATCATGTCTATTGAAGTTAATTCGATTGCAAATCTTTGTTACTATATTACTAACTAGTTTCTTCTCGTTACTCTATCGGTGGCTCTTATGTCGATTTTTCTCTCTTTCAAGAAGAGTCTTTCCTTAAGAATTAAATTTCAGTGAAATCGACAAATTGCAAAGGCTGTGATAGTGTAACAGACAGATAAACTTACTTACAAATAGATTTACTTTTAAATTTATAATATTAGTATGGATTAACGTTTGTAAATATTAGAACTATCGCTAAGCCTTCAAGTTTTTTGCTTGAAATACAGAAATCTCAAAAAGGACATATGAAAAAAAATGGACCAGCTTCCAAAGACCTACAATTACATGGTTTTACAATTTCTATCCATTTCTTTAACTTTGCAATTTAGAATTATTATTATTGTAAAAGATTGCAAACTCAATGTAAAATTGTGATTGATTGTGATTGTAAAAGATTGCGCGCTCAAAGATTGTAAAAGAGTGTACAGGAAGGTCTAATGAATCCCTATATTTTCTTACTTTTTTTCCCTTTACTATCATTTACATTAAAGTATATTTATGTAGATATCAACAGGTACGTAAGTAAATAAAAACAAAAGATCATAAATCTACACACTCTATTCTTGGCTGGAGGCATTTTCGTGAGTGTTTATAATCCAAAATATTGTGGGTTATTTTCACTCTTGAAAATAAGCCTCATTCCAGTGTTTGCTTCTTTCTATCATGTGCTTTTTGAGCTCCTAAAATACAAAGTGATTTTTAGTGTATCTATATAATGAAGTGTTTTTTAAACTTATAATTAACATAAATATACTAGTGCTTGAAGATTTGAGATGTACTATATAAAATCTGTTTATAGTAATTTTGTTCGTTGAAATATTTTCTTTAAAGCAATAGGCGAGTTAGAACAGATAGCTGTGACTGAAGTTACACTAGTGTCTGACGCCTTTTGAGCAAAAAAAAAACCTTATTGCCTGAGGTGTTAGGTTGGTTATCATGCCGGTCAAGTCCATATATGTTGAAGCTTGCCTCTTATGCTACCCAATTTATTAAAAAAAACAAAATCGTTGCGGAAGAAAAAAAATACTGACATAAATATTATTCCTTGTGGAGGAACGGGTGTCGTGTTCCTCCATCACAAAGGGAGGATCCTCCGACCAGGCGAGGTGATCATGCCTGGTATATATGCTAATCGGCGCGAGAATGTTACTTTCGCGATTCAGGATTAATAGTTACTCAGTATAGATAATTCCGTGTTGTCTTTGTAGTTCAGTGTTTCATCGGTAGATGGCGCTGTTGTATGTTTTTTGCTTGCGCGGTATGTGGAAGTCGCCACATTCCTCATTTCATTCAGTTCACGGGGTCACTTCGTGTCATTGTGGTTAGCTGTAATACATGAAAATCGCCAGTACCGTTATGTAGCCTCGCCCGGTTTAACCGTTAAGCCTTAACTCCATTCGTACACTAATCTCTAGAAGGTAACACAAGTCTCCGAAATGTATTTTGGTTCTAACACTTTATATGTTTTTCTACTGGTGTACTTAGGTGGAGTTTTAGCTTCAAAAGATTCTTCTAAGTTATTATCTAGAAGAAGGAGGTACGTCGCTTTTCCTGAAGGTTCGAGTTTTTCGGTAAGTATTTTTTTATTTAACGCCTCTCTAAGTGACTCCATTATGCCTGATGGAAGGCACGAGTAGAGTCCAAAAGCGGGGATCGCCATACTTATTGCGAATTCAAGCAGTAAGGCGACCTACATTATGGCGGCCTAGTTAGAGGCTTTTCACGCCCCGCTTAAAAGACCCCAGATAATGGTAGGAAGGAAACACAAGAGCTGGCAGTGATATCCAGTTTTTAACTGCTCGTCACAAGAAGGAAGATCCAATCCACTTACTTCTGGTGCGTATTTATTTCACTCTAAAGGGGTGACCAACCAAGCCAGCACGTATTGTTCTGAAGCGGAAGGGAGAAGGTGGGATCGATTTAGCAGTTACTTGTCAGAGATATTTTTTATTAATAACTTCAATTTACATACATATTTGTATTTATTTTACGCAGTATTACTTTATTCTGTACAAATGAATACAATTGAAGTGTAGTCTTTTTGATGTGAAACATCTATAGCCGCACGTAAAACAGATTTCTGGCGTGGCGACGCATGCCGTGGCGACGCATGCCATGCCGTGGCGACGCGTCGCCACGCTATACGATGGTATATATATACAGTCTATATGCAGTAGTGTGTACGGTGTGGCGACGCGTCGCCACACCGTACTATTTTAATAATTAGTAATATTTTATTTTATCATTATGACATATTTAGTTCCTATTACAATATGTTCTTTTCTGCATATTACTTTTACAAAATAATGGCGATGTTTCACATTTGCCAGGCGTCCCGTGACGGCTCACATTTTTTTTTTATTATACTAAATGCATTTGAAATATATATTTTTTTTTTTATACATAAGCCATCCAAAGTGACTCTACCCTGCCTGATGGAAAGCATGAGCAGAATCCAAGAGTGGGGGCCACCACACTTGCTGCGAATGCAGACAGTAAGTATGGCGGCCCACACTATGGCGGCTTAGTGAGATGCTTTTTCACGCCCCGCTTAAAGGACCCGGGATCATAGTGGGAAGGAAACACGTGAGCTGGTAGTGAGTTCCAGTCTTTGACTGCTCGGCATAGGAAAGAAGAGCCGAACCGTTTTGTTCTGGTGCGTATTTCTTCCACTTTAAAGCGGTGACTTCTGAGTCCAGCACGTGTTGTCCTGTAAAGGAAGGGAGAGGGAGGGATCAGTTGGAAGAGCTCTTCAGAACACTCTCCATGGTAAAGGCGATAGAGGACCGCCATAGAGGCGATGTCTCTCCGTAACTGCAGAGGCTCAAGGAACTCGGTGGTTTCGGGACTATTTATAATGCGGACTGCTCGCCGCTGCAACCGGTCGAGAGCGTCAAGCAAGTACTGCGCAGATCCATCTCAGAGGTGAGAACAATACTCCACGCAGGAACGAACTTGGGTCTTGTAGAGAAGACACAGATGCTCCGGCGTGAAGAACCGTCTCACCTTGTTGAGTACACCTAGCTTCCGCGAGGCCGCCTTGGTGACGCTCTTGTCTATCTGTCTGTTTGTTCTTATATACAGGGTGAATTTTTGAGACGGGACAGTAAGGGTAGGTACCTTAACCGTTATAGTTAGAGGAAAACGCTTTTAGAAGACTATCCATAACTTTTTAAAATATTCTGAACGGCATTTAGAGATTTTGGAAAAAATGTACAGCCAGCAAGAAAATTGTCATTTTAAACAAAAACTTTTTTTGATGCCAATCAATCCTGTTTCATAAAAGGATCAAAAGTCTCTACTGGACCGACTGAGCTTTGAGTACTAGAAATGTCAGAAATCGCAAAAAACTTTTCCCATACATTTGTAAGGAATTATATCACTTTAATATGTATTTTAGACACAGACAAAACATAACTTACACTTAGATGATCTACGAAATAAATTGCTCAAAATGACCGTCGTTTTAACGAATACATTTAATACGTACTGAGCTAGTAGCAGTCGATAATTTTCTTGGATAGATATCACTTAAAATCCTTGTTAATGCATCATTGCAATGCATTTGTATAAGCGTATTTTGTAAATAATAGGAACACGGAATCTTCATTGGTGTAGTACGCGAATAAGTATCCACTGTGACAAGTATCGAGTGGTAATGGTGGAATTTTATGAAGGTACTCATAATTCTGCCGTGTATAACGACATCATTTTTGAAAATCTCCAAAACCAGGTAGATGAATGGCTCCTGTCAGAATTGTGAAAAGTTTATTTCCAGCAAGATAGCGCTCCACCACCCAACAGCCGCGTATTCCAGTTTGAATAGGCAGTTCGGGTCACAGTGGATAGGTACACATGGTCCAACCAAGTGGCTACCTCGTAGCCCCGATCTAACGCCTCTCCATATTTTTCTGTGCGGCTACCTAAAAACGAAGTCTACAAAAAAAATACAACAGTATTCAGGAGCTGAAAGATGCATTAACAAGGATTTGAAATGATATCTATCCAAAAAAATTATCGGCTGCTGCTCAGTACAAAAATGAGTGAACTTATGTATTCGTGAAAACGGCGGTCGTTTTGAGCAATTTATTTCGTAGATCATCTAAATGTAAGTTATGTTTGTCTGTGTCTAAAATACATATTATAATGATTTATTTCCGTAATGTAAATGTATGGAAAAAGTTTTTTGCAATTTCTGACATTTCTAGTACTCAAACCTCAGTCGGTCCAGTAGAGACTTTTGATCCTTATAAGAAACAGGATCAATTGGCATCAAAAAAAGTTTTTGTTTAAAATGACCATTTTCTTGCTGGCTGTACGTTTTTTTCAAAATCTGTAAATGCAGTTCAGAATGTCTTAAAAAATTATGGATAGTCTTCTAAAACCGTTTTCCTGTAACTATAACGGTTAAGGTACCTGTCCTTACTGTCCCGTCTCAAAAATTCACCCTGTATACGATACTTTTATAGGTAGTTGATGATATAAGGAGCAACTTTTGTTTAGATTAGCTTCGCTCCGGGCGTCACTCGAATTTTAAAACAATTACCGCGGGTAACATAAAAATAGATAGGAAGTATACAGAAAATATCAGGATACAATGTCATCGGCTGATCCACAGTAAGCCACAAGTAAATTATAACTGCATTTTTATACGTAATATTTACCGAAACGATTAATTCATTCCAGTACAAGAAACATTGATCATTTTTTTGCATCATCATTTAATTATTTCCATTTCCTCATTATTACTGAATCTCACGATAATTAATTTCTACTAACGATGTGTGTTAACATAGTACCGGCAGATAAATAGAACATATTACTACACTTCGTTTATTTAATGAACTGCCTCGTTGGTCTAGTGGTTAGCGTATGCGACTGCTTATCAAGAGGTCTCGGATTCAAATCTCGGGTCGGATCAAAAAGTGTTTTTGGGTTTTTCTTAGGAAATTCCTAATAGTAGCCCGGAGTTTGGAAGATTCACGCCCGTGCCTCGGAGAACACGTAAAGCCGTCGGTCCCGGTTGTCATGAACACCTATGGCAATCGTTATTGGGAAGTCAGTGCCCTCAAACATACTGACAACTTTCAATCTTGGAATTTAATTTCTCCCTTAGGGTTGCGGAGGTCCGATGCCAGTCGCTCTGTAGAATAACTGAAATTCAGGTAAAACCGGTTTAACTAGTAGCCGACCCGAAATAAACTTGGGAATAAAGGCTAGGAAGATGATTTATTTGGATTTTTTAGATTGTTTGATTTGATCCAATAAAATATAATTGGAAATTTTATAACCTCTGAAATTTCAAACATATGTGTACCTACTTCAAGAGAAGTGCTAAGATAAAGAGCGTGCTTCCAAAGCTCATAAAACTTGGTAGATTACATGCTTTTCTGAATATTATATTCAAAAAATTTTAAGAGCAATTTTATGTTTTACATTAGATTTATGAGTGTCGTATATGTATATTTTATCCATGTAATTTATTTCTGCGTGATCATATGTGTTTTTGAAATTTCGTACTTAGAATCACAGTACAAAAACCATGTTGATGGTCAGCTTTGTAGATGAACGGCTGTTATGTAAAAAATCTGAATCACGGCAGATTGACACAGAACTTTGATTGCGCGATCTAAGATAAATACTGCGTATAAAGTGCGCTGTCCGTGTGGTGACGGATTAAGAATACAAAGTGTCACCACCCCTATTAATTCCATGGGTGTCGTAAAAGGCGACAACAAAATAAGCAGCTAACATCACTGCCAAGAGAAGGAAAACTTGAAACAAACCCTTTACAAAACCGTCTGGCCAGCGTGGTATAGTAAAGTTAAAACCTCCTTTCTAAGGAGATTCCAGCAGTGGACTGTTAAAGGCTGTTGATGATGATGATGAAAAATATCCCTGTTTAAATATTTTATACTGAACTAACTGCGTTTCGTGATATTGTTGTTGTACCTTTATTAAAAAAACTTCGAGTACCACTGAGGGCTAAAGTTAGTATAAAATAATGTTGCTTAAGTGACTCCTATTAGTATCAAATATTTGCCAGTCAAAGTACGTTTTAGTTGTTAGCCAGTACAAACAGACAAAAGTAAAAAAAAAACTGATTTTACGATGTACATTCACTTATTAGCAGTTAATTTGAATTTGCAAAACGACACTTTGATTTGATATATTTGTATAGATTGTGTAGCGCAATTGTAAAAGTGTAATTGTTTTATGGCAAAATATAAATCTTCATTCGCTTTTACTTCATTGTCGACATACATTTTATATATATTAAAAATAGACAAACATATACAGGTACATATCAAAAAAGATTCCGACGAATTGAGAACCTCCTCCTATTTGGGTTCCGAAGTTTATGACTTCGAGCCCTTATAGATTCGTCATGTCCGTCTGTCCGTCCGTCAGTCCGTCCGTCCGTCCGTCCGTACGTCCGTCCGTCCGTCCGTCCGTCCTCGACTTATCGTCCAAACGGTAAGTATTAGAAAGATGAATATTTGCATGAATATGTATTGAAATTACGTGCTACAATAAAATTATGAAAAATATTTTTATTTGGGGTACCTCCCCTGCACGTAAAGTGGGGATGTTTTTTTTTCTCGTGACTACCCCATCATGTGGGATATCATTAGATAGGTCTTTTAAAAACAATAAAGGGTTTCTAAGACGATTTTTTGATTTAGGTATCCGTTTGCGAGAAATTCCACTTTAAAGGGCACTTTTTTGTAAAAACAGGGCGTCCCCCCCCCCCCTCTAAAAGCTAAACGGCTGGCTCAAAAAATCTGGAAAAATGCGTGATAGTGGTCCATATAATGAACTTTAAAGGAAAACTATAACAGATTAGATGACTTTGTTATTTCAGGAGTTATAGAGGCTTATCTTTTAAAATGCGCTTACTTGGAAAACGTCATACAAAATTAACGCATTAATACGTAAACATAACAATTATCCATTGGATACGATTTCTAATCCACGTAACATTATGGGTTACTGAGGAACCCTTTCCTGTGCGTGGCCTGACATGCACTTGGCCGATTTTTTTTTTGAAGTCGGTTAAAAACAGTACTCAGTTGCAGTTTAATAAACAGATAACTTTCCTTATAATGTTATAGGGATCCGATCAGTAAAATCTTCGAAGAAGTTAACTGGAAATTCCTTAATAAATATTTACATAGATCAGACATGGTGAACTTACACGTATGTTAAAGTTTAAACGTATTTTCTCATTGAACAAAAGCTAAGTCAATATCATTAAGATGAAACCACAACCTATATATCTACATAATATTATACTGTTTCTAATCGCGTACGCTTATTGGCTGTCATTCACTCTCTCACAAAGAAACCACAAATGAAATTTTCAACTCTCTAACTCACATTCAACATTTATGAACTAATTGTTCTACATCTATATTGTTATTCACGTATTTGATGATGCGAAAAGGTAAACAATAATCAATATTTTTTAATTACAGAGACAAAATACTAGAAAAATCGCATAAGCCATTAAAAGTAGCAAGGCGGATTTAATTTGCTTTTAGAAATATTTGAAGTGTGTGTCGTTTCTTCTTAATCAGGATTTCGCAGTTTTAACTATTTCACTAAAGTTGAAATTTATTATAATTAGTAGTACAGGGAACTAGTTAATACTAGGACACTATGCTACTAACGTTATGAAATTTAGATGAAAAAATAAAATAATTAATCTATACCAGCTGTCCCACAAAGAGTGCTTCTGTGTTTACGCACATATGAGTACTTGTTCACTAGAATATCTCCTTTTCGCTCGCGCCTCCACCCCGGCCAGGTCATCTGCCACCCCCAGGCCTGCGCTTATGGAGGACGGAGATCAAATTAACATCTCCGGCGGCTGAGTTGGATGCGGTATCTGGCCCGTTCCCAGGCTTGGCGGACCGGAAGAGTTCTTAACCTCTCCAGGTCTAGCTACGCCATCTCTTTCGCAAGCATAACTTGCTCACAGAATTATATTCATAATTACACTGAATTATATTCTCACACTATTCTCTTCTTTGATTGGCTAATATTTTGTTTTGATCACGTGCCTAAGTGACATTTTCCAATTAAACATGAGAATAGACCCGTCAGCTATTGCAGAACGAAAAACAATTGCAACTTGGCTAGGGGGGGGCAGATCTCTTGATTCTTGATCGTTTGTCGCATGTACTAACTGCTGGAGCATCGGGGTGACAGTACGATAAGTAGTGTTCGAAGCAGCTATTGCTTAACAATAAGACTAAACATGAAGCGGTGCCTTAAGAAAACTTTGTAATGATCCCTCGTCTCTCTCCTCTTTTTAACCGACTTAAAAAAAATGAGGAGGTTCTCAATTCATCGGTTTTTTTTATGTATGTTCAGCGATAATTTTGTCGTTTATGAACCGATTTCAAAAATTCTTTTTGCATTAGAATGGGCCTAGCTTACGTAGTCACGTCGTGACTATATTAGGATCTGGTGATGGGGTCCCAAGGAAATCGAGGGAACTCCTCAAATATCATAGGCACGGTTGTCGCGATTTGGGTACTCGGAATAGTTTTTCTATGAAGTCGGTTCCTTTTTGTTAAAATTATAACTAACTCAAGTTATGAAAATAATTTAAATGATTAATTTCAGTGCGCGGGATGCATGACTGTGGGAGTCATTGGTCAGCCGTCTCCAACAACTGCTCCTGGCACATTCACTTGGGGTTTGAATTGGGGTATTGCGTATGAGCTGCCCAATGCTACGGAAACAGCTATATTCTATAGACGGACCAAGGGAAGAAGGAAACCAATGCAGCAACGAAGAAGCAGACGAGAGTTGTATCAGAAGTTGGAGGTGATTATGGATAAGTGAGTTGTTTGTTGAACGGAATATTATCAAGCAAATTCTACTAAATATAACTACTTTTGGTATTACTTAAGACAATCTTATCGATCATTAGATTTAGAACTTAGATGTTCTTAGTGATATTACACATTTGTTATCAAAACTAAAAAACAAACATACATATCTTCAGATATTCTGAAATTCAGATTTTGATAATAAAATAATAACTTAACTTATTTAATAAATGTTTTGTCATCATTTTCGCATTTAATGATAATCAAGGGAAACTTGTTGCATTACATACTATCTATATATTTATTTATAATAATTCTCGTGTCATAATGGTGGTTACCATATTTTACAGAAACGATAGGTTGAAATGAACGCGAGCGGAACTGCGGGTATTAGTTAGTCTATGCCTATATAAAAGTTAAGCTGACTTGAGTGCTTTAAATATTGCATTTATCCATTTATTCGTATTTGCTTTGTTCTTCATTTCTCGTCACTCAAGCCACAATGTTCCACAGCTTTAGGAGACTGGGGGCAACTAGTACATTCCATAGTAGTTTTTTAATTACGCAAGAGCAAGATTTGGATTAGATACTTTGTTGTATAATTTCAGTATGGGTTACAACGGCAGAGACTGTATCTTGAAGACCTTGTGTGAGACGACTCAGAGACTCGTTCCTCATGGTGGGAATATGATTGAAGAAATGTTTAGAACTTTGTTCTCGTAAGTACATACTACTGTTACTATATACTTATTACTAGTTATGTAAACCTCGACAATTTACATGTCACGAGACAAGCAATTTCTTTTAGGTTTCCTTAAAGTTTACTCAAATTGCTGTTCGGATGAGTATGTTTTGGATTTGAAGGAAATCAATAATCTTAAGCAGAGAATACTAAAGGAAAAGATTTTGCGCTATAGAAGTAATTTATGAAATGGAGATAAATTCATCTAAAATTATTTTAATGTATCGTAGCTGCTTTAATAGTGTCGTATAACTTTGATGTGCCTAAGTAAGAGTTTTTACGTAAGTAAATCATCTAAATATAATTTCATGTACGGTTAATATACAAGAAAAGGTTGCATTTCAGAGTTAAATGAAATTCTAAATCATGTGTGAATTTGCAGGGAAATAATTTAACTACTTAGTTAAAGTTGTTTGGTACAATTTTTTAGTTGATTTCAAAGTAAAAAGTTACTTAATACACCTGCCCTGTGTGATAAAAAGTCATCTCTTCTCATTACCTCTTTTTTATTTCAAAGTGTTGTTAGGTTTCGTTTGACTTAGGAAGCAAATTAAAACAGAAACGAATACAACACGCCACGCTCAACATGGCATAGTAGGCGAAAGCCTTCTTAAGCATATTTAAATCCATGGAATGTTTAAAGCTGTTGATGCTGTAGGTCATATAAAGAGCTTTGACAGGATTTAAGCGTTTGAAAGTCAGATTTGGATTGTGTATTGCTTATATAATTTATGGTAGATTTGACTACATATTAATAGCCCACAAAAAGACGCAAGACTCTCCGACGTACATTAAATCAATACTTTTTATATAGACCTAAAAATAAAGCATGTTTAGGGGTGCTTTATAGAGAAATAAAATACTTACTTATACATTATCTCTTTTCCAGAATGCCAGTAACGAAAGTCTTAGCATCAGAGCCATTGGAACATGCAATTTACGACTCGGCTTCCCGTCTTGGTCATATACTGGATAACTGCGAGCAGTTTAAGTGTCCGATATCTTTAGTAGACTTAATAAAAGGATACTATAATGCACCAGCCCCCACTGTGGACACTAGGTTGAATCCATGGGCTTTATTTAGTAGTAGTTATAGTTAAGGATAGGTTGGTTATAAGAAAAGCATCGTTCAGAGTCTACAAAATAATAGGTTATGAAACTTTATATTATCGACTGGCTGAGTCCCGCAGTGTTACCCGCGCTCGTTGTTGTACACCTCGAGTAACGCCGTGGAGTGAAGCTAGTCTGAGAAAATTAGCCTAAGTTACTCCTTATGTGATCACCCATCTGCCAGTGAAAGTTCCGTTAAAATCAGTCGTTCCAGAGATTACCCGGAACGAACAGATGACGTCTGTCGGTCTCAGACAAAAAAAAATTGGATGTCAGTGCCGTAAATACTTTGAAACTGGTTATTTGATATTACAAACAAATACTCCAATTTTATTTCTTTGTAAAGATTACTTTTGCCCACTTAAATATATATGTAGTAGTGTAGAAGAACATTTTTGTTTGAATTTCACTATATTGTAAAATTGAATAGTCTCTAAATTTTTGGAAATAGTCTCATGGCATGGTCTATGTTTTATCTTTCTAGGATGATAAAGGTAATCAATAAAGTTTAAATCTCAAAATTAAATAATTAATGTAAAATTGTATATTTTGAAACACAACATCTCAGGTTTTTACAAAAGCAAAGGCTATAGAATGGTGTACCATTATATAGAGTAGCAATACCAACTTAATTAGAATTTAGTAGCAAATTCCTCGTGAGCATATAGATTAACAATACAGTGTGTCACCATCCTTATTCATCCCATGGGTGACGCACGAGACGATAAAAGATCAAACAAGGCAGGATGAATATTACTGCAAAGCTTAGGAAAACTTAACATAAACCTTATACGAATCCGTCTAACTGATATAGTATAGTATGCCAAAGCCAATATGGACCTTTTGCATGATGTCTACTCTTGGGCTTCCAGTCGTCACAGCCTATTTTTATTTAGAGTGATATGCTAATTACTTTGCAATTTTGTTTTAATCTCAATAAGAATTAAAGACAAACATTTTCAAAGGTAGTAGAGTCACGTTGATAGTAGAGAACATGAGAGCGAATGGGTCCGCTCAACCGTGGTGGTACTTTCTCACTTTCTTTTCTCACACAATACCAACCTAAAAACAATATTCGTACTGTTTCGTTGCTGAGTGAGACGGCGGGCTCAATTTCTTTTCTTTCTTGAAAACTTTACAAACATACATGAAACGGACACAAAGAACATCCAGACTCAGAACAACAATTTGCGAATTAAACAAAGTTTTGTCCCACGTAGGATTTGAACACACGACACTTGGCGAAGTAGAAACCACTAGGCCAACCATGCAGTCATTACGGATGGCAATGACGCAAAAACATCTTATTATGCCGCCATGATGTGGTTCATCATACTGTCTTGTCTATATTCATAATAAGTATGGTGATAACTACTCTTGGATTCTGCTCATGCTTTCCATCAGATTCGAGCCACTTTGATGTGGAGTGAAGTCAATGAAACCTTATTTCAGGTTGCCCTTGTGCAAATACAGGGTGTTTGTGGTTGGCGAAATCAAAAATAACATCAATAAAACACGCATTTATTATTAACGCATAACATTTAATATTTATAGTTCATATTTATAATACATTTCAATGTTAGCAGTAAGAAGTCATGAGTGTATTCAGAATGGTGATGGGAGTGCTTGATTTTGATTTTTAATTAACATTACAAAATGGAACTTAAACGTTAAACCTTAAGGTGTAAGTTATTTATTTTTATTATGTAAATTATTTCCTCTTATAATAACTTTGCAATCATCTAAATTTTACTTTAGCTTATTACCTATTTTTTACAATTTCATAGAGTTTTATAAATTATTGAGCTATTATGACTTAAATTACGGTACGAATATTATATTTATACATATATGTCGTAGCATAGTGCATAAATCCTAAAAGTATTAAGTGGCAATGATTTCGAGATACAGGTGATCGTATTAAGGCGCAGTCACACTGACGCAAAGTTGAACATGCGGGAATCGTACAACTACAACAGAGCTGACTGTATCCTTATCTACATCTTTATCAAAGTCTTCAATACACATACCTTATCCTTTTACTATATGCCTTAAATACCTAACGATTATTTCTCAAAAACTATATACAAGTCAGCTTTGGTACAGATTACTCGCGGTTTTTATAGAACATTAACGTCAATGTGTCTGTTCTTAATGTTGACTATTTGTCTTAACACTATCGTGAATATTCTTTTAGGAGTCTATTATTGTATGAAGTATATTATAACCTTATATTCTTAACATTAAAATTAATTATTACTTAGGAATTCAATCTCAATTAACTATCTATACTTATATTTTGTATTATTAGTGTGGTGTTCGTTTTGCACATGTCATTTTCACCGGTCAGATTGTGAATGTAGCAATTGTTGATTGTGGATTAACTTTGTATGTTCATCAGCACAGGAAAGCACATGAATAAATTATTTCTAAAATATTGATTGTAATTCACATATTATTATTGTAAAACTGTTTTTCTTTGTGTTTACGAGTTTATATAGTTATGAGTATTTTTTCTAGTGTGTACAATTAATATTTGTATGATTTTTTGCCGATATTATATGAATAAATTTATAATATCTGTATAATGTATTCTTGATTAATAAAAATAACATACACTGTGTTAGAGATTTTCTTAAGATATTGTCCTTAGGAGCAAATATCTATGTTTTTTGATATAGATCACATTGTCTTTAAGAAAAGGTCTTATGGATATCCTTCTTTAATTTCACGCAAACAATTTCTTTTTGTTCATTTCTCTAGTTTTGTTCATGACAGATATCTAATTAAAAAATATATTATTTAATCAGTTAAGTTAATATAACAGAATTTTTTTCATTTCATAAATCTGTATTTCTTATTTTTACATTTAGTGTAAATTATTTCTGGGATTTCTAATACTTTAATTATTTGACTAGACTATTGTATGTATATTACATAGATTTAAATATATGTATTGTGTATAAAAACATTTATTCATGTGTTTTAATGTACATAACCCTCAATTCCTACACACGCAAACACCGTTACTCCTGACTAGAAAGGTAAAAATAATTCAATAACTAACCAAAAACTTACTTTACAAATATTATTAGTAATAGAGGACATACACCTAACAATTTATATTGAAATATTTACTAAAATTCCGATATATTTATCCTATGCCGTTACGACAACAAATATTACAAATTCCTAACGTATCAGTTATCATTGCTTTATTGATATAAATTAGTAATACACCGATCTCTTACATAAACTTAATACAATACATAGTTAATATACGTTAAATTAAATGAGCTGAATTTTAACAGTTAATGAAAAAACTAATCTACAAGAAAAAAATAAGAATTCTAAGTTTGCAATAGCATTTTGTTGTGGCAAAGATCAAAAATTAAGTACATGAAATAGATCTGCCTCATGAAAACTTAAAGATTTTAGGATAAAGAGGTTTATGAAATATTTCCTATGTTCTTCATTGGGTTATAAGATACGCATCGGAACAAGTACCAAGTGTATTGTCTGGCAATACTGTGTAAGGGTAAAAATATCACCATTCTCTTATGATTTTATTTCATGCTTCATTGTAGAAATTATCATCCATTTGCGTCATGAAAATAGTGACGCATCAATCAAGCCCATCATCCAATCACGTTCCAAGAAATTGTCGTTTAGTAGCTTGGAACCAACCTCTTTTGACAAGAGAGGAGTGGTTTACTTCGAATATGTTTTTACAATATCTAATGCTTGTTTTTTCATGTATTATTGGTTAATAATTATAAAATATTCATCGCTTTACTCATCGTAGAGACGTCATTCTCAAACATTTGTCAGTTTCATATTATTGTTAATAACGTTTGTAGAACTTAAACTTGGCTATGAGGGTAAGTTCCAAGAAATTATCGTTACGTACGAAAACTTGGAATTTGATTGGTCACGATTTATCGACACATCAAGGTTTCCTAATTCAAATGGACTGTAGAAAACAAAAACAGTTGAAGACCATATTGTCAGTATATATAATGTCAATACATTATGGATAATGACAATAGATCACTCACACTTAGAGTTACAGATATGCAATCTTGACTTACTGAAGCTTCTAATTTTTTATATCGTTTTCGTTTCTTAGATCCAGTAATAATTAGTAACGTGATATATATATCACTTTTAAGTACTCCTTTTACGGTCTTTGCCACGGATAAAAGCATAAAAAATAATGAAATAAGGCACACCAAATTTTTTACACCAAATAATGTAATATTCATCTCTAGAGTCAACAAAATCGTTTATAGCTGCTGACAATTTTATTTGTTAAATAAATAGCCAATTTAAATGCTACCAGAAACGAGCATGCATTCTATTACATAATCAGCTCTATTTATGAAATCAATGATATTACTATAATAATGTTTATTAAAACTTAGTAGGAATCTGAATGATAAAACTGTGTATTCTAATTTCCATCACACATTTTATCACAGAAAATTAATCTCTTGTCTTAGGGTAGATTACATGCCTTCCAAAGACCAAACCACGGCGTCCAATGCAACGACCAGCAGTTGCACGCGGAAGGTGGTACACGCGATTTATGTTACTGGCGCGGCTAATGTGGTTCTTGGCACGAGTAGGGTGGCTCCACGGCCACGATAGGGGCGAAGGGACTGTCGTTAGAACCTGCATATTAAGCAAAACGAGTAACGACGGTCAATGCTGAACACCAGCAGCCGGACGGCCCGACCCGCAGACGCCGACTTAACGGGAGCGGGGGCTTTAACTCACGGCTTTAAAAACACACGGGCAGGATGGTTTTTTCCATTAGTGTAGGAATAACTTTCTACGTGTCCCTCTGTTATGCAGAGGGCAAGTGTGAGAGCTACGTCGGAAGACGACGTTCCAAGGGGGCGACGGGATTACCGGCCGAAGCTTCACATGAAGCAACTGGCGGTAGTCATAGCCGAACTCCGGCAACCGATCGGCCCAACCCGTAGACACCGAGAAATCGGGAGCGGGGGCCTTCACAAACGGGAGAAGGGTAGAGAAGGCTACGAGGAAGAAAACCTCTATAAAAAATTACCCCTAACCCAAGCTGAGGAAGCCCGGTGAGGAGGTTAACGGCTGGGGGGGTATCCCAGTCACTAGGGCAACACAACGTGGCTCACGTTACAGAGCACTATTAATAATGAACGCGACTAAAAAACATATAGTACCCCAGGAGGGTACCGTCCGCGCCGCGGACGGAGAATCCCTCGGCACTCCGGTTGAGATCGGGGTGTCCAGCCCATCGTACTCTGGGGGGGCACAGTTGCGTGCAGAGCAGTGTCCGAGTCCGGGCACAATAACGGGGGCACACACGTCCAGTTTTGTGTGTCCCAAAACGCCAAGTTTGGCGTCTTCTCACGCCCTGTCGGGCGAAAGAAGAAGGGGTAGCAGGCGGGCGATACATATTGAACGACCATCAGCAGAGCCTACTGAGGGCCAGGCAGTGGAAAGACGGCAGGGGGATACTGAGGATAGCGACGCCTCGTCGTTTACTTCCGTCTCCTCGCAGGCGTCCCATACCCGCAAACGCAAGCCGAAGAAGGGTCCAGCGGCGGAGAAACGACCTAATAAGGTACCACGGCCACGGATTACAGCAAGTGGCCCAGGGAGTGGAACAGAGACGGAGCAGGAAAGTGCAGCGGGTCCACCCGCTTCTCCGGTTGTCTCAGAAGGAGAGCAGTCCCACTTGCTCGCAAAAGAAACTGCGACGGAGTTGAAGGTCCAATCCACCGCCGATGTAGACCTTAAAATCCAGGAGTCTCTGTCGGCGGTTGAGAAGGCTTTCCTGGGAGTCAAGGGTGGCAGAGGTGGCAAGAAAACTGCTGCTAAGGACGCCATGACGACCATCAGGGCTGGTGTGTCGGAACTCCTCAAGAGAACTGACACATCGGCTTTGACAGATGCAGTTGGGAGGTTAGAGCGAGAGAACGAAGCACTTCGCTCCCAGGTCTCTTCCCTACAGAAGGAGATGGAGCAGCTCCGACGGATGGGCCTTAAGCCCAATGAGGAACCTGCGTCCCGATTGGCTCAAGGGGGAACCAACACGTCAGCGCCGCTTAAAAATAATAAGAGCAGAGGATTGGCGACACGGCCCGAGACGAGTTCAATGTCGAACCAACAACAATATGCGGATACGTTGGACCGCGTGTTAGCCGAAGTTCGGGCTAAAATGATGGGGGAACAACGCCTAGAAACCTTGTTCCCCTTAGCCACAGCCCCGGATGTGAGGGTGATAGTAGATAGTGGCGCACCACCCTCTAAGAAAAAAAAGAGGAAGAGGAGAGAACAGCGAACTACTCAACAGCCGGTAGAAACGCATTCCCCCACGAGGCAACAGCAACCTGCTGCAGCTGCTGCAACGGGTGAAACTTGGTCCTCGGTTGTAGGTCGAAAGGCTAAATCCAAGGCTGCAAAAAAAAAGGAAACCACGACACAGCCAAAGGGGCGTGCTGCTCCCCAATCGCCTTTAAAAAGGACTGTGCCAAGGCCTCCTACGACCGCGGCTGTTACAGTCTCTGTGCCTCCTGGCTCAGAGACGAAGATAGCCGAGCTAATGATGGCGGCAAAGGCTAATATAAGCCTAAGTGATCTCGGCATCGCAAGCGGACTCCGCACGAAGCGAGCACTGACTGGGGCTCTGATTTTACAGGTCCCGGGTGAGAATAGCGCAGTTTTGGCGGACAAGCTGGCAGCGCGCTTGCGAGAGGTGCTGTCCGACACGGACGCTATTATTGCGCGTCCGTGTAAGACAGGTGACTTAAGGGTGCTGGACTTAGAAGAGTCCATTACCCAAGCCGAGGTCGCTAAGGCAATAGCAACGGCGGGGGGATGTTCTATCTCCGACGTCAAAGTCGGAGACATTCGGGTTTCCCCATATCGGCTGGGCACGGCTTGGGTCCGTTGCCCACTTGCGGCGGTTCGTAGAATTGCAAACGCCAAACGGGTGCAGGTGGGCTGGGTTTCGGCCAGGGTGGAAGCACTAGTAGCACGTCCGCTGCAGTGCTACCGGTGCTTAGAATTGGGACACGTAAGAGCGAAATGTCCCAACGAGACAGACCGTGGCGCGCGGTGCTACGCGTGTGGCAACACAGGTCATGTAGCACGCACATGCACCGCAAAAGTGCCGAGATGCCCGGTCTGCTCGGACCTTGGTCGTCCCGCAGCTCATCGATTAGGGAGCAAGAAGTGCACCCCGCCAAAGAGGAATAAGAAAAGGGCACAACAAACCGCCCCTTCTCTGGAGGGTACTGGCACCACTCAGCACACGGCGGGTGCAAGGGAGCCACAGCTGGAAACCCGTCCGGCTGAGGAGGCGATGGAGGCATAATGTTCGTGCCACACCAGAAAGTCCTGCAGGGCAACTTAAATCACTGCCGCGCAGCGCAAGATCTGCTGATGCAGACAATCGCTGAGCGATCGGTTGCCCTAGCGGTGGTGGCGGAGCCGTACTTCGTTCCAGACCATCCTCGTTGGTTCGGTTCGGATGACGGAACTGCCGCCATATACTGGGCTGGCGTAGAGAATTGCCTCCACTGCTCCGTTCTCCAGAGAGGGCTGGGGTTTGTGGCAGTAGAGTGGGGCCCCATGGTCATTGTGGGCTGCTACATATCTCCAAATTGCGGCCTCCCCGTATTTGAGGCGTACCTGGACGGGCTGAGGAGCTGCATCTGCACTTACCTATCCCGTCCGGTACTTGTTCTGGGCGATTTCAATGCCCGCTCCACACAGTGGGGAGATCGCCTAGACAACGTGAGAGGAGATACACTCACTGAGTGGGCGGCGGGACTGAATCTTGGTATTGTGAATCAGGGTTCAGTCAGCACCTGTGTGCGATGGCAGGGGGAGTCAATTGTCGACCTGACGTTTGCGACCCCCCTAGCCATTGAGCAGGTGTCAGGATGGAGGGTAGCGGAAGAGGTGATCACTTTGTCGGACCACCGCCACATCGTATTCGATGTGGCTATCTGCCGCCCTAGAGGAAGCCTGGACCGCCGCAGTAGCTGCCCTCCGCGACGATGGTCCCTCAAGCGGATGAACCGAGACATGCTCGTCGCCGCAGCCACCGTCGCGGATTGGCCAGAGGAAGAGGAAGAACGGGTCTCGTCCGATCCGGAAGCGCAGGCGGCCTGGTTTCGTGGCGTCATGACTAACGTCTGTGACGTGTCAATGCCGCGAATCAGGCCGGGAGGCAAGAGGGGTTCTATGTACTGGTGGACACTGGAACTCGAGCAACTTCGAACAGCGTGCTCGAGGGCCCGTCGCCGGTACCAGAGAACCCGAAGAAGACGGCGAGCCACGGCCGAGGAGATCGCCGAAGTGAGACGGGAATATGGCGATGCCGCAAAGGCTGTAAGCCTTGCGATCGCAGAAGCCAAAGCTCGGTCCTGGAAGGAGCTTATTGAGGGACTGGACAGGGACCCATGGGGGCGCCCATACAAACTTGTATTGGGCAAGCTCAGACCGTGGGTACCACCACTGACGCAGACCCTGGAACCTGAGTTTGTGGGAAGAGTTATAGACACTCTCTTCCCCAGGGACCGGGGTAGTCCCTCAAACCCAAACTTAAGCCCTCCGTTACCGTCGGATGTAACTACGTGGTCCGACGACCTTACGGTGACGGAAAATGAGCTGGACCGAGCCGTGAAGCGACTAGCCGCCCGTAAAACTGCACCGGGCCCTGATGGGATCCCGGGCCGAGCATGGGTGCTTGCTTTGGCGATCTTAGGGGATAGGCTAAGGCGGCTATTTACCAGCTGCCTCCGTAATAGCGTATTCCCTTCCGGCTGGAAGGAAGCCAGGCTGGTACTCATCCAAAAACCTGGCAGAACTGCAGAATCTCCCTCGGCGTTCCGACCGATATGTCTGTTGGACGAGGTGGCGAAACTCTTCGAAAGAGTTATCGCCGCCCGCATCAACCAGCACCTGTCGGAAGTGGGCCCCGACCTATCAGACAGCCAGTTTGGCTTCCGACAAGGACGCTCAACGCTGGATGCGATTAAACGCGTCCGTTCCTTGTCGGACGAGGTTGTCTGTCGGGGGGGAGTGGCATTGGCTGTTAGTCTTGACATAGTCAACGCCTTTAACTCCCTTCCGTGGTGGGTGATTAGAGAGGCACTGGTGCATCATCAGTTGCCTCCCTACCTGCGAGACATCATCGGGGCGTATCTTCGCGATAGGTTCATATCCTATGTGGGTCGGGACGGCGAAGATCATCGCAGGGAGGTCACATGCGGGGTTCCCCAAGGGTCGGTCCTAGGACCCCTTCTGTGGAACCTCGCGTATGATGTGGTGCTGAGAACCAGCTTGCCCCTTGGCGTGAGTGTCGTCTGCTATGCAGACGACACTCTAGTACTGGCTAGGGGGCATGGCTTCCAGGAAGTCCTGGAGCTCGCCGATCTAGGGGTGGCCTGTGTCGTCCAAAAGATCAGCGGTCTAGGTCTACGGGTTGCACCTCATAAGACGGAAGCCTTGTGGTTTCACAGGAAACGCGGAGGTGCCGTTCCTACCCACTCGCTTATTAGAGTGGGAGGAACGGAGGTCGAGGTTGGTCATCACATTAAGTACCTCGGCCTCACCCTGGACAGCCGCTGGAGCTTCGAGGAGCATTTTGAGCGCATGATTCCCCGAGTTCGAGCAGTGGCGGGCTCCCTACAGAGGCTATTGCCTAACTTAGGGGGCCCGCGGGAAGAAGTCCGCTGCCTCTACTGTGCGGTGCTCCGATCCATGGCCCTCTACGGAGCGCCGATATGGGCCAAGCGCCTATCGGCATCCTCCCGCTGCCGAGCTAAGCTCAACCAAGCGCAGCGGGTAGCGGCCATCCGGATAGTGAGAGGATACCGCACAATCTCGTCGGAGGCGGCAACAGTCCTGGCACGCTTCCCGCCTTTTGATATCCTAGCGGATATGGACGCGAGGGTCTATGACCACACTCGCGCCATCCGCAGGGGTGAAGGCGGGGATGACCAGGACGAGCTCGAAATGCGGCGGAACGCTCACCGACAGACACTGGCACAGTGGCGCGCGCGGCTGGAACAGCCGCAGAATGCGCGCCAACGCGCTGTCGGTGCCGTTCTGCCTAACCTCGAAGCTTGGATAGGTAGGGAGGGAGGTCGCGTCACCTATCGGCTTACGCAGATACTCACCGGGCATGGTTGTTTCGGTGAGTACCTGAATAGGATCGGACGCGAGGAGACGGCACAATGCCACCACTGCGCAGCCGACAGGGACTCCGCCCAGCACACGCTGGAGGACTGCCCCGCTTGGGCGTCTGAACGCGAAGTCCTAGTTGGCCAAATCGGACGAGACCTGTCCCCGCCAGCAATCATTGCTGCCATGCTGGCGGGTGAGGAGGGCTGGGGCGCAGTGGTCTCTTTCTGTGAAGCTGTAATGCTCCAGAAAGAGACTGCTGAACGGGATCGGGAGAGGGCCGATCCCGAGCGTAGAGAACGCCGGCGGCGACAACAGCCGTCGACGAGGCCGCAAGCTGCCAGAGAAGGGGACCTCGGGTAGCAAACTCTTAATTACTGCGGCTGGAGTTAGGAGGGTGGCCTGGTTACTTAATGTGATCAAGCCGCCAAAATACACTTTGATCGGCCAATGGGCATGAGGGAGCCTCTGTGGCTCCTTCTAGGACAGAGCCTGGATAGGCGTGGTGCCGATTCTTAGGAGGACCTGAAATAACATGGTCCGGGTCCTCCTCAGAGCAGGGTGCCTGAGATAGGCTGTCGGGGTGTTTTTTTTAGTGGAATCACCACATACTCCTGGTTCCTCATTTGTCCCCAAGGAGCCGGAGATCCGAAAGGATTTTTTACACCCCGTCAACAAAAAAAAAAAAAAAAAAAAAAAAAAAAGGGTAGATTACATAAATATGCAATTATTTTCATTATTTTGTAATCCAACCAATAACTTGAATATTAAAATGCATGATGTAAATTAGAATGCGAACACATCTACGTGAGAATGACCGAATAATTGACATTACGGTCAAATTTGTTCGAGTTTGTAATGTCACAAAGGCTGTTTCAGTTTAGACAAATTGACTAGAAGAGCCTTTAATATTCCAGTTATAATTATCAGCCTCTATACACGACATTGATATAATACATTCTCTTTCTTACACCAAAGTAGGAAGAGTTATATATTCAGAAAGTGGTTTATTTATTTCTGTATTTACATCTAACCGTGTTGGAAGCTCAACGCAAATTTCGTGTGGTTTCAACTACTTATTTAATACATTTTTATTAGTACTATATTATGTTTATTACACGTGTAAACTACGAAGGTAATAAAATACAAAGAGAATAAGAATATCATGAATAATTATTGCTTGCAGTGATCCGGCTTCAAGTATGACTGTATTTTTGTTACATCTGATAGTAATTTAATCTGTGGTTCCATTTAAATCTTAAAAATTGTTATTCAGTTCATTGTCTTGTATGAAATGTGAATAATTACTCATTTGAATTATTATTTTTAATTACTTAGACATGATTATTTTCATGTGGTACTCATGTTGCTAAAAGATCATCACATGATAACATTTTCACATAAAATTATGTATTTAGTTGTCTTCTGAGGTTTGTAAACTATTTTTAAAGTTGTATATCACGATACAAATTAATAGTTATAAAAATTACTAAAAGATATTCTGGTAAACTATGTCTTTCATAGAATACTTTTGCCGGCCTTAATTCATTTACGGCAGTGACATAAACATAAATGTAAATATTACTCCAAAACATTTTGGATATCCTTTGTTTTAAATTTTGTATGGTGTATTTTATTACGTTAAGTATGTCTTAGAAGAATAAAGCATAATAGAAAGTTGTTTTTATTCAAAGAAAAAAATCGTTTCATCTCTGCTTCTGTTAAAAAATGTTGGGAACATTTGTGCTTGCCAGATCGGACCACTGCGCACATTAGTAAAAATAACGATAGAGGAAAAGTTACACGAAAATGTTCAGACAAAGAAAAAAGATGTAACGAACGGAGATAATAAAATAAACAAATAAGAGTACAAAAGAAAATACCTTACGTCACTTTGGAAGACGTTTGATTAACCATGCAAATACGACTAGCTTATTTAGGTATCAATAAGTATAGAGTATATTATACGTAAATATTACTGAAATAAAATATAAGCGAACCAAATGAGACGTGCAATAAAGCATACGATATCCAAAAAGTGTCGAAGAAGAAATGACTATACGAAATTCTAGATTTCGACCAACCTAATTATAAAGCGTTTCGGATTATTATTATACTGATTTCCATTAAAAATAATATAAAACTTACATGTAAGTGAAATCAAACGCATTATAAAACTAAAGTGAATATCTTATTCATATTAAGTGACAAAGCAAAGGTCAATAACACTAGGGCATCAACTACTTCTAGCACTAAGGACAACTGAAAGGAACGTAGAAAAATAACTTGATAATTATAAATATTATTTAAATTTCTATGTTGATCTGCTATATTTACACGTCAACATTTCTGATAAATTGATTCTTAAAATTATTGACAGCCATGTGATAGCTGACTATGAGTTTACAACTCTAGTACCCGATGTAGACAAACTTGCTGTTTAAATATTCAACTGTAACATTTAATTAATAAATAGATAATAAACATAACAATATATATCTACTCTCTTAGTAATTATGGTACACTTTCAATAAATATTCACGTGGTCAAAAACAAAACAAAACAATTGTTTATAACAAATTTATCTGACACCGTGTCGGCAAGTTGACCCATTCGTCGACTAACTCTAAAAACACTGAGAAGCTAATTATTCATATATAATATACCACTTAATACTAATATACGATACCCATTTAATCTTACTTAAATACGAGTTTCCTAGCTTTTGAGTTATTGTTTTATTACCTATCTAGTGTCAGTTACATGACAAATTTCACTACTTCGCTTACCCGTTATCACCCGAAATCTTATCATAATTATACAAACTAATTATCTGACACTAACGATTTTCAATAGATAAAATATGAGACATCTTATTTAAAATAAAATAAATATTAAATGTCTTAGAGACGAAGTAACAGAGTGAGATCATATCTGAGATCATGTTAACATATAACAGTTTATTGATTTAAATGCATTTATGACATTAAATGCACTGGTGCATTTGGAGAACCGCCGCGAAAGTGCCACTGCATTCGAAAAAGAGCTATTAAATTGTGTTCAAAGTAAAATTAACACTTAATCTGACATTTCGAACCCACTTAACATAGTACAATTTTGATCAAATATATATTTAAATTAAATAAAAAAAAGAATGTCATTTAAGATTTTTCTTAATAATTTGTCTGGAATTCTGAAGACTAAAAAAAAGTGATTGAAAAAAGTAAAGGCCAAAATAAAGTTTCAACAGAATGCTGGATCATTAACAGTTATATGAATTTAGCACATCATGTTAAAGTAAAAAAAATAAGTGTGGGTAGTGGCTTCGAGGTTTTGAGTAGATTAGTACATATTATTATGCTGCAAAGTTAAACAATCATAGCCAGGTCAGTCTATGGATGGCTGACCATTCGTAGAATCTTAAAAACCCTTCGTTCGCACCTGGTTGCTATACAATTTTTTTGACTATTGGCTCAGGTAAATGGAGTCAGGTAAAAATTTCGACAGCAGTAAATGTACACAGGATTAATGTCGGCTGTGGAGATTTAATAATCGTAATAGACCTACAATCGAGCCCATTCCAATTTGGGAAAAAAGTTTGTTTAATAAAGTAAGTTAATTCATCTGTTGTGTCATTGCAAAATAATATCTGAAGATAATTTTACTTCTAACCAATCTAGTAAACTTAAAATTTATATTTGACATACATATATACATAGTTCTTCTTTATATACTAATATGTAATACAATTTACTCATTTCTAACTCATTACTTACCATGTATTAGAAAATCTATTTGTAATTTGCAGTCATATAAAAATAACAACAAACTGTTTTTTCTAGCAATTATCTTCAAATAAAAGTTCGGATGACTACTGAATAGTGTGGGAAGCCTGTGGACTTAATTAGTTTAATAACAAATATTTTACTATACTAAATTGGTGTATTTCGGTGGTGCAATAGCACATTTCTAATTTTTATTTTAAACGACGTGAATGTGTAAATTAGAAAAATTAACATTAACTTAAGGATACATTACAATTCCATGCAAGAATTCCTTTTTTAAGTAGTTTATATTGGAGCCAGTCCGTAAGTGATACAGCGTTTATCGTAACTTCTGCTAATATTTAACATCATTCAACCTTTAGCGAGCTTTCCACAACGTCTAATGCGTTAGACCGTTTTTTTTTTTCTAGTTTTATTACATATCTTCTAATTCTAAACTAGCCATTTTAATGCGTTACGTTCGACACAAACAGCTATACACATTCAATAACACTTACAATTACAAAGACGAACCACACAAAACAATTTGTTTTTTTTTTTATTTTACAATATCCATCCCTGTTTTCCTAACTGCTCGCTGTGGAATTTTCATCATTAATATCAATAACTTTGAGTTTATCTAAGTATTTATCTAATAAACATTATCATGAATTACTTTGACATATCAAATACGCGGCTCGAAATTTTTTTTTTATTACGTTAGATTGCTACAAATATCCTACGGAATGGGCTGAAGTGAAATGACAACACTTTACGCGTCTTTTACAAATAATATTAAATATAAAAGAAACGTGATTAATCTAAGGAAACGAAACGTAGTTTCTAATATGAATCTAATCTAGATATAAATTAATGAAATATTACTTAATTTACTTACTTAATTCACACACCTCAACAATGATTTATTATCTAATAGTGTAAGTGGTAAAGTGCCGATAAGTGAGTAAAGACTTAACATTCGGTGAAAATTTGTGAGAAATATAAATCAAGAGATATCCGTGTACTAAATTTACCCTGTACTCTAGGATTTATAGTGAAATTACTGTTAATATTAACATTACGAAAGAGGTGTAATGCCGCGCTCGACCGTCTACAGGACGCGAAACTTAAGATTTACGTTTCAGAATTTGTCAGTCATTACAGTTTTGGGCAAGCATTCGTTTTAGTACTTATAAATACATCAAAATTTACCTAAGCGAATCCGAAAAGATTAGACATTTAACATTAATTAAATTAGCACGCATTGAAAAACAACACCGTCTGTTGGCAAACTTCGGAAGTATAACGTCATTAGTACTGATGGATTTGGCACTCCATATTAAAAAATCTAATTAAACAAGTCATCGAACTACCTAAGATTATGCGATTTTTATAAAAAATGGTTATAATATCTTACAATTGGCAGTCAATTGTGTTATACAAATATATCTAGTAAAGTAATACTTCACGTTTGCGATGTGACTTCAACTATTTTTGGCATATGATAGATGTGTCTTAAGACATACTGATGACTAGGCTTTTAACCTAATTGGATCTACAATCCCTTACGACATTACTACTAAAAGGGACTTAATACATTCGTCAATAATCGATATTGTCCTTATGATTTTTACGCGAGTACGCAGTTTATTAAATATTATATATGTATATGTCATATTTTATTACACCGTAATTAATCATACAATCTAAATAGTCCGGCTCTCATCGAGGACGTTTGCTCGTAACTATTATTATAAGTGTTTGATGCTAATCGACTTTTGACTGAATATTACCACTTTACAATACTTAGACAATACCAATTTGAGCTCGATTTATTCGAAGTAAACCTTAATGGTAATTATGTATTACGTTATTAAGTACGTTAATGTTGTCAATTAATATGTTCAATCGCAAGAAATAAAAATAAACACCTAACATTAAACTGTACAATGTTTGTGCGCTCATATCAAATTATTACCTGAAAAAGAAACATTTCGTTCATAAATGTAAATGAATACGTTCGCTTAAAATATAAACGTTCAATACAGCGATTCTAATATAAAAATAGTTGGCGGATTCGGCTTCAACACAAAACGGCCGTACTTGAAGTCGCTGCGACTCAACGGACACTGTCTCGACATCAAGTTTATTATCTTTCTACATAAGGAGACGGCTTTGGATACGCTAACGGCGTGTACACGTCCCTCAGCGCTCCTGGCGCTAGGCACCTCACTGAGCACTCACTAACACACATAGTTCTCGCCTGAAAATTCCCAACTGGGAGCTTTACACAGATCATCCGTGCCACCACATGACAATCAGCTCCCAGAACGTCTTCGGCGGCGAGTGGCCGAAGACGTAAGACGAATTTCAGAGACCCGGGTCCCCTTCGGAACCCATCTTTAGCAGCTCCAACTTCTTCTTCGCGATCTTTGAATATAAAATGTCGATCGGCTTTGTGTTATCGTAGAACGTAGGCGCCCTAAAGATGATTAGTGCTGTACCGAGCACACAGGCTATCGTGAACAGGAACAGGAATATTCTATCCAATACCATTGCCACATACTTCCAATCATCCTCCACCTAAAACGGAATAGTCTGTTAAAAATTGCGATAAATAATATTTTTAATGGCGTATATAGGACATAAGAAGGATTTTTTTTTAATTATGAACCTCTTTTATAATTCGTAAAATGAGTTTTTTTTAACATAGTCATAGTTAAAAATACATTGTAAAAAGATAAAACTTATTTTATTAAATCAGGGAAATCAATAGAATGCACTAGAAGTTATAAAATCATAAGTATATCTATGTGTTAATGTATTTCCTTTGAAGAGTACTTATTGACAGATATTCAAAATTTATAAGTTTTCCTTAGGCACTTTCGCTTTATCATAGTGATCATTTTTAGGACCTAATTTATTTGGAACTCGTCACATACTTACACTTTCAAACTTATCCTTATTTTTGACGTGTTGCGCAATAAATCTAGATCCTTCTATAGTCTTTTCCATTTCTCTTACGTAAGGTTTTTCTAGAGATGCACTACAGTCGTCTAGGTCTAAGCGACAAGGAGATCCAGGTGGCGGAGAAAATAACTCATCGTCGCCCCCCGGAGGGGGCGGTGGGGAGGGAGGCATTCCTGGCAATTCATATTCCTCACAACCCCATTCTTTAAACTTTCCATCGTCATCCGGACCGAATACGTCAGTTAGTATCTGAAAACCAAAATCAATCAGATAGATGCTAATTTATGTTATAAATAAAATCAAACACGACTTGATCTGGTTTGAATGCAATAATGAATTGTTGGATGAAATGCCAAGAGATTAAAACGTCAGTACACGTTTCGCGAGAGGCAGTGTATCGACGCAGCTTAAGCCGGTACACAATTAGGCCAGAGTGGAGGTTTCGGTTTGGACCGAGCCAGCAGGCATCGTATATATCGCGCGATCCGTCCGCAGCCACCAGGGGAACATAAATAACGGAGGCCGCGCGCGCTCGTTAAGCTCGCCCGGCGTTGAGTAATAAAGGAAAATCGAAATGGAATGAAATTGGGCTGGAAGCGATATTTTCACGATACACACAGAGTACAATGGATTTAGAATATCGTTGAAAGGAGCGTTTTCCAGAAGAGTCCCACGGCTGAGGACAATTAAAATGGTTATTGTTGAGGGCGGCTTTGACTCGGCTGTAATAGCGTTCTGCTCTGTTTGTATTGAATTCGTTCCGAAGGATAATGTTCTGAAAGGAGCAAACTCAATGAGAAAAGCCTCCCTGTTGTTGTTTCACTAAGAAAGAAATTTTCTTTGGAAGACTTAATTTAGAAGTGTTTTTATAAAGATATAGTCAAAACCTTTTAAAACTCGGTATGAATCATGATACCATGTATATATATCATGATTTATTTCTTAAATATATTTATGAAGGGATAAGTTCTGATCTTCAACTTTTATTTCATGTTCCTGATGATTGAAGGTGAATTTCTTACCTCGGTCGGTTTATCATTATCATCATCGTCATCAGGTGGTTTTTCTGGTCTTTGGATACATAATATTTTTGGTAAAAAATCTATGAAGACTTTCCGCACCCACGGGGCCATATGGTGGGTGACTGGTGACCTAAAATTTATGTTTAGCACCACGATAGTGACAACTACTGATAAGGTAACTAGCATCATAGTAAATAACAAATATTTTCCTAATAAGGGAACTGTTAGCGATGTCGGTGGAATAATTTCTGCCAACAGTAAGAAAAACACGGTCAACGATAGAAGGATAGAAATACAGAGTGAGATTTTTTCTCCAGAGTCTGAAGGTAAGTAGAACACGAGAACTGAAAGGAATGAGATCCCAACGCATGGAATGATAAGGTTGACCGTGTAGAAAAGGGTTTTCCTCCTAAGGGTAATATTAAATATAATATCAGGGTACGGTTCTTCACAGCAGGAGTAAAATTTTTCATTTCTCGTGGCGGGGACCCGCATTATATCCCATTCTACTGAGATATAGTACTCGGATAAATCTATTCCCATTCCTATGCGATCGGAGTCTGGCGTCTGTTTCAAATGGCGAAGGTCCACCTAGGAACAAAAGTAAATTAGTAAATTGTTATAAACTACACTGCAAAAAGCAATGATCTGGATTTTTGATTATAATATTAAAGATATTAGAAATTAAAAATATTCTATATTTTAAAATTAAAAAATAGATTATTGATTAAAAAAAAATGATTGACTGCACGGTTGGCCTAGTGGTTTAAGCGGTCGCCACACCGCTCTCTACTGCGCCAAGTGTCGTGAGTTCGAATCTCACGTAGGATAACACTTTGTGTGATTCACAAATTGTTGTTCTGAGTCTGGGTGTTCTTTGTGTCCGTTTCATGTATGTTTGTAAAGTCCCCCGCGACACAGAAATTCATATTCCTAATGCGGGAGTTGTCTTTAAAAAAAAAAAAAAAAATGTGATAAAAGGTAAGGATAACATAGTCCAAGTGGAGTTATTCATTGTAACATAATCAAACCATTCACGCGAATCTTTACAAATTGCCATTATTGTGTAAAAGAGACCGATTTTATCCGAATTCCCTCGTGAACCTTACTGTAGACGGTTTAAGGCGTAGATTTAGGATCTAACTTTATTTATGGTAAAGTCGGTAGCCACAGATTTATTAGGTTCCTTACCGCTACTGAAGACCGCGTAGTTGTAAAGTTTTGAATGAGTTCATATTAATCTCTCATATCAATTCAAAATCACATTTACTACTATAATAGATTGTTTTATAACTCGTGCGAGCTAAGATGGCACCTGGCTCAAAATGAAACATGATACCGTTCCCCCGCGTGATACCCCTCTGTCGTCTTGCGAGTAGCGTTAGCATCACTATTACTGTTGCAAGAATCTTTCCATAATGATTTTAGTTTATTAGGTATTACCTAATGTCATATAAATCACTCCACAAATTTATTTTATTAAAATATCATTAGAATCGTCTGAATAACCCAATTGTTTTACGAAAGGTCACACAAAAAAAGTCAGCATGACGACTATGAGACCAATAGTTTATAATAACGAATACCCATATACATATGATATTTAGAGAGTACGATTAAAATGCTTATCATGACGATTTAAAATTGTTTTTATAACCATATTTCAGTTCCTAATTTCATTTAAAATGATATTAGGTATTACCTAATATTATTTAAATCACTGCACGAAGAATGCATTCGGGTAAATAATGAATGAGGCCTGCTTTCTCTTGCTATGCATATGTATTTTCTTAACTCAGGTAGTAAAGTACCACATAAGATAAAGTAGTATGTTATGAGAAAATACTTGAAGCAAAATAAATGTTGAAATTTAAAAAAACTAGAATAAATTATATTTTCTTGCACTCAGTACTTTAAACGACTGACATTTGAGTCAGGTGCCATCTTAGGTCGCACGAGTTATAGATGGAGTTATTGTTATTCACTGTTATATCGTAAAATTAAATAAATTGTGACACGCTCATTAGAGCTTGTGTTGAAAAAAAACCTCTTTTTTTTGTCTCCTTTTAAAGACAACTCTCACATTATGAATAAAAATTACTGTGTCGCGGGGGACTTTACAAACATACATGAAACGGACACAAAGAACACCCAGACTCAGAACAACAAATTGTGAATCACACAAAGTGTTATCCTACGTGGGACTTGAACCCACGACACTTGGTGCAGTAGAAAGTGGTGTGGCAACCGCTTAAGCCGCTTAAGCCCAATCATGCAGTCTGAAAACGATATATTTAATTTTTTTAAAGCCTTGAAAATGTTTGCAATTTGAAAATCGTTTACAGAAACAATCTTTAACACTATTTTAATGTTAAAGTTATGTCTACTCTCGACGTAGTCTGTTATAACAAAATCCAGCCTATTTATGTTACCATTACGTCTAAAGAACTACATTCTAAAAAGGCCATCCAATGGTGGCCCTTTCATGATTTAGTTGTGTATAAAAGTAAACAGAAAGATATTGTATTGTAGTATTTTACATTTGTAACATAGCTTTACGTACCATATAGCCATCGTAACTCCAAGACCCGAACTTCATAAAGCATGTCTGCTCATCAAACGGAAAGTATTCCACGTCGATTTCGCAGAACGACTTATAAATAGCTGGCGGTTTCCAAACCACTTTGCCGTCGTGGTGAAGGATTGCTTTCGTCATGATTGTCACTTCGTAGTTACCGTCAGCGCTGAAAAATAAATAAGGATTATAAAATGTTTAAAATTCTAACATCGAAGTCGCGTTGTTGTTGTTATTGTGATTGTTTCGAATCATCTAAGGCAATTTGACTCTCAATTTGACTATGAGCCCATGGCCTTAAATAAGTATTAATTATATTAGAATTTAAAAAAAAAAGAATAAAAAAAACTAAATTAAGGTTTCGAGTAACATATGATGGTATAGATCAAAATTATAAGAGAGATCAGTTCTCATCGGTAAATATCTTACAAGTGATGAAAGGTTGACCTTTGTATCCTTATTATTGAAATTTTCAGCTGGATTTATTAGACTTCAACCTCAACCGATTACTTTAAAAAAATCAAGCTAAAGGCATGGACGTTGAATCTTGTTTTGATATCATTTCATTAATGTATACACTGCATAAATCACTAATTTTATGAGATTTCACATTCCCAACTGCATGAGGCATTATTGTCTATCGGTTGTCGAACTATATCAATAACCTAGAGCCTAATGGATCATGGTATGTCTTACTTAACTGGTAACTTGTCAAACTTAATCGTCTGATTTATCATCGCGCAATTAATGAGCTAGTAAATGTATAATTATTGTAGTTCATATTAACAATAATGTTTAGATTTGATAAGTGGATTAGTATTATTACAGTTTAATATTAGTCTTACAGAGTGCCTTTTTAATATCGATCTAAGAGCGTTTTGAAAAATGAACTCGTAGTTGAGTCAAGCTCAAGGCAAAGATTTTCTCCACAGCACAATCCTTACTAATACTTTCTAGTATAATACATAAATAAAAGTGATTCCGTCTGGCCTGCTTTCACAGGTACAGGCTAAAGTACTAAACTGATTCAAATGAAATTTGGTATACAATTAGTCTAGAGGCTCAGATAGGACATGGCTACTTTTGCCGCGATAACCAACATTCACACGGGCGGGGCCTCTAGTGAAAGCTAGTTGCTTATATTTCCAATTAATATGTAAAATTCAATGAAACCCTCCATTTAAATTTGTCGCCCTTTCTTTTGATCCCCATTTGTTGTTGGTACAAAATTGACGTTGAAACCTCTAAAAGCTTTGTCATAACCAACTTTTGCGCATTCATGAAAATTGTTCCATAAAATAGGTCACCTTGTCTTCCATTAAGCTAACGCCGTACCATTAAAAATAAAGTTAGCACTGAATATTCGCGGAGTGGGCTTTTAGGGGAAAGTCACAGGTGCATTAAAGCGTTACCTCTATTTGGTTAAATTTAAAAATATTACAGTCACGTCTAACACGTTGAATATATGAACAGAGTTTCTAAACAGTACGTTATAATAGTGGTAAGGTACATACATTTTTAAAAAGACCTTGTGTTATATAAACGGCTTCTTGGCAAAGAGATTGTTACATACGTTATTTATTACTAAATTATGCACGCGGCTTCACCCACGAATGTCTAGCTATCTATGTCAATTATTACGGGTTTCTTTTCTCAAAAACTACAGTATCATATTGCCAAATGTCATTGTAATCGGTGCAGTGGTTTAGCCGTGAAATCGTAACATACAGATACACAAATAAATAGAGAGACAGAGTTGCTTTCAAACTTATAATGTTATTAAGGACGTTTAGCTGGAGCTAGTTTTTTATGAATCACAACATATTATATATTATGGTCCTCCGCCTCGTCTGTCTGTCTGTCTGTCTGTCCCAGATAATCTAAAGCCTGAGAAAGGACATAGGCTACTTTATAACTATTAGACGCGGGTGAAAAGTAATGTGATTATAAAGCACCATCTTTGACGGTATAATTTTTCTATTAAATGAATTGTTATCTTGTTTGTTAATCATTACCTCAGTGATTTTTGAAAATCAGTAATTACTTCATATATTTCTTTACAATAAGGCACGGATTTCAATTTGAAATTAAACAACGATTGTTTTTAATTATGTAACGAAAACACGGACCATGTCTAAGGCAGTATCTCCAATAATATAATTATTTATCTAATATTAAACTTGACTGGTCAGTTTTAAACACAGTTAAATTAAAACAAATGTGTTACTTTCATTCTTGTACTCTATTCTTGCTTATCTTCAAGCAAATAAAAGTCAATTTGGGAGCTATTCCCTAAAGGAAAAAATGAGAATTCTATTATTATTTATTTCCTGAAAAGTAGCATTATATAAATACAAAGATTTGAGTTGAAAACATTCAGCGTAATTCTTACCTCCAAATATAATTCAAAGATATGACCAAAAGCAACTGCAATAAACAATAAAGTTGAAATAACTTGTGTGCAGTAGTATAACAGTTCCCGATATCAAACTTAGATAATCCAAAATTAATCCAATTGCCAACTTGTGTCAGGTGGGAATTAAACCAGATTCACGCAATTTGAATGCCTATATTAACTTTAGGAAACAAGAAACGATTTCGGAAATGTAATCGTAAGCATTTGTTGATACATTTTAAAGCAATGTGCTATATTTTTAAGCAATTCGGTATTAAAAGTTTATTCAGAAAAGGAATAAAATAATAAAGTAAAATACACACACAATGTTGTTTTTACATAAAACTGAATTGATGTTCCTTGGTCTTACTAATTTTTATTATTATTTTATTATAGCCTCTTTATTTTCTTAATATTTTGTAATTGCAATATAAATCAATTATTACAGAAAAGCATAGAATATAAATTTATATAATTTATTAATTATGTTATACTTTGTGATGTAAATTAATGTGTGCAACGAATATTATATAATTTCCTATTATATATTTCATTAAAATATCTACTAATTATTAAAAAAAATATTTTACAAATAAATTTATTATATTAAGGACCTCTCAGCGAGTAAAGGCCTCCTCCATTTCTCTTTAATATTGTCTTGTCGTGTAATCTTTTTTTTTTTCTTACTAATACTCGGGTTTAAAAGAAATCATAAAATAAATAATTTATAAAACCCCGACACAACGAGAGTGAAATTGAACAGAAAAAAAATTCTTTTAAATATTTTTAATATAAATGCAAAATATGATAGATTTTTAAGATGAGAGGAAGAAATAAACATACATGAATTGTAAGGTACGATTTTCTTGACTGACTTGAAAAAAAAGTGTTTGCAATTAAAACCTTTTAATGAGGTTTAATATGACTAAATAAATGGTACTAAACCTCCTTTTTCGCTTCTCTTGGTATATAAATACCTTCTTATAAGGTAATTTAAAACAAACTGCATCAAAAAGACTTTGTAGTCTAAACTCTGGGTAATAATCTGTTTAGTTTGACGTTACCTTTGTGCTATTTAGATTAAAGCTCATGCTTATCGTGCTTTCCGCCTGGCCAACTTCAGGCGCATTCTCTGTTTTACCTAGATATAACTATTCATTCAAATTTCAGCTTTATTTCAAAGTTCTCAAGCTCTATTAGTATAGCTTACGTGAGCTTACGTGGCGTTAATGCATATAAATGCGTTGAACTGCTACTGATAATAATGGTTGACGCTGCTGTAGAAGGATTTTACAAACGGCGTTTTAACTGGTAGTAGAGCCTCGCTGATTTTAGTACGAATGGGCCTGCTCGACCGTGCCAGAACTACCCGCAAACAAAAGACCCTCCTAATAATTCTTGCTGTCGTATTTCGTTGGTGAGTGTGAAACTGGAGGCCCAATCGTTCTACATGAAAATTCTACCGAAGAGCCCGTAGGTTAATTATTAACGAATAGCTTTCAAATAGCAGACTACACACCCTTGAGCATCGTCGTCGAGTTTCCAGCTTATCGGTTTTTTATAGGATGCACTTTGGAGAGTGCTCAAAAGCTCTTTTCGAAGTGATTGAACCATCTCCATTCCTTTATCGGACTACTAGGCGCAGGCAAAAGTTTCATTCATACGTTGTTGGCATACCCAAAAGACGAACTAAACGGTTTGACAGCTCGTTTTTGGTGAGAGTCGCCAAAATTTGGAACGACCTGCCTGGGTCTATTTTTCCTGATGAGTTGAACTCTGGAGCCTTTAAGAGTAGAGTGAACAGGTTTCTTTTGGATGGGCGTGTACCATCTTCGTCTTCATCTACACTTTCCATCAGGTGAGATGGAAGACAAACGCCTATTCCATTACAACAATAATAAAAAAAAAAAAAAAAAAAAAAAATGGAGGCCTCCGGAGGCCGAGACAATGGTTCAGAATTATTTGACCAGGCCGCCATGGTATAGGTCATCATGTTGCATTGCCTACTCTCACAATGAGGATGGTGGCCCCTACTCCTGGATTCTACTTATGCTTTCCATCCACATATTTATTTCACAGAAAAGAGTCACTGGTAGGCTTACATATATATATACTTTATTACTTTTATATACATATATATATATATATATATATATATAAAAGTCGTCCTTATCTTTTGAAGTGGTATGCGTTTGGGAGTCTTGAGTGTTGACCAAAAGTGCAATTATTGATTTATATGTTCAGCAATTGATTGATTCACAATTCATTCAAGTTTTTTATAAGATATTGTGTTATATAAATATTTTATTACAAACATGAACATCTATGGCAATCGTTATTGAGAAATCAGTGCCCCCAAACATACTGACAACTGGTGCAACCTTCTAATTTTAGTTCTCTCATACTTAGGGTTGCGGAGGTACGATACCAGTCGCTCCGTAGAAAACTGATATTGAGGTAAAACCAGTTGAACAGCAGAACAGTAGCCAACCCCAAATAATCTTGGGAATACAAGCTAGGAAGATGAAGATAATAAAATATTTTATACCACATTCTTCGTGAGGGTAGTCTATGAAAATGTATTCGCAATCTAAATAAAGAGGCCGACAATATATTCCAGGAACACCATTTAAGATTAGTTACAGAGTTTTGGTCCCAACATCTGATTTTACCCCGCAGTGTCTCGTCAAGATGTCTTGATAACACAAAGTAATGGGAATTTTGTTTGTACCCCGGAAATGAAGAGATAAGGGTCTTCTAAGAAGAGTTTATAACAAGAGAAAATAAAGTTAACTTTCATTGGAAAGAATGGGACTAGTGTCAAACTTGGAGACACAGGTTTCCTCAAAGTTTCTTAAATTGATTCTCCCGTAAATAGCTCTTGGAGTGAGATTAATGTTTATCGTGAACGTTTATAAGAACTTATTCTCTTTGTAATGGCACGCTAGGAATATATCAAATTTCAATTGATATAATTTGATTTATTTTACGGAGCTAATGTTCTTTTTTAATAATGTTAATATGGGAATGTTCTTGAATCACTATACCAAATGATATGGTTTTTATTTAATATATTTCGGTACATAGAAATAAAACTTTGTGTTTATACTTTATGATAATTTATAAACACGTGTAGTTTTACTGATTGTGTCAAAGAATATACGTTTTAAGCCAGTTTAACACCCTGTATAATAGGTCAATTACAGAATAGATATACGGGAATGCCAACGTAGTTTTAATGAGTTCATAAATTTTCCAGTTTCTCATCTTAAACTAGTTTTCCCCATATTTGGGCCTTCTCAACTTATTCGTTTTATTACTTGTATTAGTATTTATTGATATATTTTTTTACTATAACCTACTTAAATATGATTAAATTTTTAAAGCGTTTTTGCATTAAGAAATAATAAAATTTTAATAATGGCTGTTGCACAATAATTACAAAATCACAGTGACTATAAAATCAAAATAAAACATATTACATAATATAAGAATTTAGGTACAAACAACGTGATTAACCTACATAATAACAATAGCGGAATATTAATAAGAACATTAAAGGTATATTTTGTAATATTTTAATCATCAACAACCCATAACGTCTCACTGCTGCTCTCGAGTCTCATCTCAGGAGCGGGTTAAAACCATACGTCCCACGCTGGCCGAGTGCGAGTTGGGGACTGGCAAGGCACACTGTGGCTACGTAATCAAACCGTTGGATTTTATAAACCACCCAAAAGCCTCCAACTAAGCTTCACGACTATTATCTAATGTTAATAACCAGAATCAACTGCTTAACGTGACCTTTGAATCACGGAAAAGCTGATAACATATCATACCATAAACTTGCTGCATAACCTCGGTAATTATTTCCAATCACGTAAAGTGACTTGAATAAACCTCCTTTCTAAGGAGAGGCCTATGTTCAGCAGTGGACTGTTCAAGGCTGTTGATGATGATGATGATGAAAGTGACTTGGATTTATGCGCTTCGGAATTTTTCAATACTTACTTATTATACAATACGATGTCGGGTAGCCATATGTGTTCTGAAGGCACATGCAAAGTCTCCACACCACCGTAGTCATCGGGATTCCACTTTAGCTTGTAGTCATTCCATTCCTATAACAATAAAAAGATACTGTTTTATCGATTATATGGTTAAGTTTATTATAATTAGCTTTCGGCCGCGACTCTGACTATTTGGCTATCGGTTTTTGTAGTGTCCTTTCTCAGGTTCTATCTTTCTACCTGTGTATCAATTTTCATTTTGATCGATTCAGTAAAAATATGAAAAGCTTGAAAGACAAGATTTACTTTTGTACCACTTCAGTACCACTTCCATAATATAAAAATATTATCTGCATCACAGAGGAAATCACAACATGTCACCATTGAACATAAAAAGACCTATGCTCGGTAAAAGTATTTTCAGATAAAAGGTTTTCTATTTTTGAAATCGAATTCTTAAAACTCAATGCATCAAAAGACAAATCTGTACCATTGCTTGTAATCATCATTAATATTTATACCAATAAAAATCTCCAAGCCACAGAAGTAAAGATAGCACTTTAAGAGACTTTTTTCTTAGAAAAGATAAGTTAAAGACTTATTTTCCTTGAGGACGTATAAAACAGTGTTGTTGACTAAGACCCGTTGCTGGACGTCGGAAATTGCGGTAGCTTATTAGGTTCCGGCCGCGGGGCGAGGCTATTGAATATTTGGGACTGTTAGCCAAAATTGACTTGGCCACCTCTTACTTAGTGTCCAGTTGAGTAAATACGGAGTTCTATTTGAGCTAGACGCCTTTCTAAACTTTACTTAGACGATCTTTCAAAACTACGTTGGTAGTCTTTTTAAAGATCGTAAGGTTCAGGTACTTTGTTTTTTATTTAACTTTAAGTAGCTCTCGTAGACTAAACTAACATTACCAAATACTATGTGGGTAGTAGTGCCACGCTGATTTCAGCACGAATGGGCCGGCTCGACCGGGGCAGTACTACCCTCACACAGAAAAGCATCCTAATAATGATAGAATTCTTGCTGTTCAATTTCCTCACAGTGACTTTCTTGACCCAGACTCCTGAATTCTACTTATGCTTTCGATCAGGCAGAATAGAGTCGCTTAAGCTTCAAAATTACGACTTGAAAACTGATTTGGTTAATAATGATATTTCTTCTTAACTATATAACATCCAAAATAAAATTTTCTACTTGCATGTCCTTGTTTCTTTTTGGAAGGAATGTTACAAAAAAACTCAGTGAAGTTTGGTCTGATTTCCCAAAGGGGGCTCGTTTAGCGATATGGGTGGAACTTTGAAACTCTAAGGGGTAACTTTGTTCGCGATCCACAAGTATCCTAAATCAAAAACAACGTATTTGTTTTTAAGTAAGAATAATCTATAAAATCGTGACAATGTTTAGGTATAGCAAGATTTACAGAATTTGTTTCCATTTTTTTGAATTTTTAAGCTTTGAGTTACTTTTTGATTTGTTGGACCAAATTATATTGAACACTCCTTGGTATTTTCAGTAATTTTTAAAGTTTTTTTTCTAGCCAACATTTTCTTATGGAAAACGTTAAGACGCTTGTAAACGGGCTATTAAAAATTGCATCTTGTTGGCTACTTTTCTCAACACATATAGCTTATCGTACTTTTCTCGGCACAGTACATTTGCAACATTAAGCAAACGGGATAAATCATTTGCAATATAGCCGGCTAGACATTAAATACTTCCAACTATAATGAAATATATTTACAATATCGCCGGGCTATACAGCAATATTGCAGCAATTGTTGCACTGTGTTGAGATATATAATCAGCAACTTGGCAACTATAATATTGCAGCAAGAACTTGTCAAAAATACCCCGTTTACGAGCACCTTTACTTATTAAATGCCGAATATTATTCTGCATTTTTTTGTGAATTGAAATAGGTTAGAATATAGAAGTTCTATGTAAAGTGGGTTTCATGTATGTTTTTAAAGTCCCCCGCGACACAGGACCTAATGATGTACTTAAAAAAAAATATTATACTAATTTTGGAACAAAATAAACTTGGCCAGCTATCTGGATATTGTTGATTGGGACGATAACCTTGTAAGTAGAGACTGTCTGGCTAACCACATTCTATTTGGTTAGTTTGCAGTCAATGTTTTTGAAATAGTTAGGAAGAAGAAGCAGCATCTAAATATGCTGCCATAGTGTGTACCATGTTGCATTGTCTGCGTTTACCATGAGTATCGTAACCACTAGGTATACACTTAATCGAGCACAGTAGAGTGGGTTTAGCAGGCTTATAAATAATACAATTAAAAAGTGGCTGTGACATACGGACGGACAGACAGACAGACATGACGAATCTATAAGGATTCCGTTTTCTGCCATTAGGCTACGGAACCCTAAAAAGTGAACACACACACACATCGGTATCTCTTATTTATGTCGCAGTTCACTGCTTAACATAGTCCTCTCCGATTGCATATCACTTCAAGATTTCATGTCATCTAGTAAATCCTAAATACCTAAAAAAGCGCTTAAAATATTATACTAAAGATACTTTATTACTGATCCGCTAGCGTCAGAATGAATCGTTTAAAATATACTACTGAACTCAATTATTATTTCGGCAGGCACCGTACCCTCTATTAGGCCGAATTAATGTTCATCATCAACAGCCTCTAACAGTCCACTGCTGGACATAGGCCTCTCCTTTGAAAGGAAGTTTTGGCCTACTATACCACGCTATTAATGTTGCAAAACTCAATTTAAATTTGTCTATGTAGTCTTAATTCGAGAGCATCTTTGCATGTGTATAGTCGACTGAAACTAACACAGCCTACTGATAATAATAAAGGAAATGCAGTCAGTTGAGTCTACGATCCTTTAAAATCGTCTAATATTTCATTACCAAACGTAAAAAGACATTGAATGATGTAATGAAGTATATATTTAAAAGATCTTGAATCGGGGCCGATATTCACAGCTGGATATTCAATGTTTATCACACCGACCAATTAGAGCGATGGTTAAACTCCGATATTGCAATAACGAACAATTAGTATCAGGTTTGCGGGTTAAGGGGAAATTATCCAATAACCATTCCTTTGGTTCGTAATAACCCTACTATTGTGCAAAATGGGAGCTTAGGCTTTATGTATTGTATCAATAATGGTCGTATACTTGTTAAAAGTATACTTGCCCAGTAATATATAGTTTACTAGCTATATATAGGGATAAGAAGTAGCCTACGTGATTTTTGAGAACTCATTTTTAAATTAGCCATTTACAACCTATCATTATGGTTGCTATGCTGTGTATATAGTGTGCTACGCGAGATAAACAGTGATACATTTTGACATCTACGATTGATGTATTTTTATAATCACCTAGCTTTCGCCCGTGTATCTCGATTATTGCAGTAAAAATATATGTTATTCTGGTATATATTCTATATTACTGTAAAGTTTCATCCAAATCCGTTCAGTAGTTTTTGCGTAAAAGAGCAGCAAACATAAGTACACACACACACACACACACACATACATACATACATACTCACAAACTTTTGCGTTTATAATTAGTAGGATGTATAAATGTAAGTTATATGAATGTATATCAAATGTTACTAGTATTTTACCAAGCACTGGTTTATGTGATTAAGTGGGTTTCGATCATCCTGATCATCATCTGCCCGTTGAAGGCCTCTTTCTAGTAGATGAAAAGCTACCTTATTGTTAATCCTAACCAAAATTTATTTGTACTATAAATATATTTCACTATCAAATACTCAGTAATTATTACTATCTATATTACATTATCAATACCCGAAAACATGACATAATAGTTACAAGTTGACCAACTAAAAAATCAACTCTTCTAAAGATGACACAGGTATTCATTTCAAAGTTTAATACGATTATCTTTAAGTTCAACCAATTCAAATTAAAAAAAGAAATAAAAGTCGGTTCGATAGTAGTAATGCATAACATATATACACAAAGAAAACCACAATATTCATACGATCTGAAACCCTTCTCTTTTACAAATTCGTTTAAAAAGTAATAACGCACATATTGTCCTTCACTATATTGTGATAGGACTGAATTTGCTACTACCAAATTCATTGTTTAGTTACGGGTCGATGTTTACTTTACGAGATTCAAGCAAAATACGTTAAGTTTATGATTCATTAAAACCAAATTAAATTTACGCAAATGGCGGCCGTGTAAGTCTTTCAATGTTATAAAGGTTGTCTTTATTTTATAATTAAAGGGTATTCAAATTGAGATGTTTTAAACGTTACTGCAGCGATTTAATGAGTTGCTATTCATGCCAAATTATTTATTCACAGTTGTAAACGTAGAGTTTAATAATGTTTTAATATCGCTGCCTTGTAATATTGTCCCTAAATTTTTAATGTTTCAAAAAAATTTTACGAATAAAAATAAATTCGATTCGTTGTAAACACGTAAGTATAAAGTTTTGCACTCCCTATACTAGATGACTACGTCGATTATTTTATTACATGTATATCTATTTATTGAACATTTTATTACATTTAAAGAAAGCTTTATTTCTTATACCTATAAACCGTTTCTAGTTATTAGGAGTTTTTAATATCAGGTTACTGGAATGTGATCTAAAAGTGATGTGTTTCTTGAACATTTGCTTATTGTATAACAAGTAAAAGTTCAAGAAACAGTTCCTTACGAATGTTATTAAGAAGCTATCAACCTCTCACTCATCAGTTCAGTAGTTTAGGTGATGTGGTGGAACATACACACATAGATTCCGAAAATTAATACTTTTCTTTTTGGTTTCACCGTAGTCGGGTAAAAAATCACTAGGTACTTATTACAAGATTAAGTCCTCCGTCCGTCTGTCTGGCTGTCTGTTTGCGATAAACTTCAAAACCACAGCACCGATTTAAAAGTAATTTTTATTGCACCCAGATAGTCTAAAGCCCGAGAAAGAACACAGGCTACTTTTATATAACCGAAATCACGGGCGAAAGCTAGTTATGTGTAAATTTAAATTTCAACGGTTTTAACACGCCCTCGTACTGAACAAAATTGTTAAGAGTTCAATTGCTTCCCCGCAATTTCCTCGAGGCTTTAAATATTTCATCTGACTGTTTGGGGTGGTGCCCACTTTTGTGTTAGGAAACTCAGTTTGTTTTGTGCCCCCTTTATGTTGTTAAGACGTTGCAAGTATTCTTTTTGTAAGTATTTTGACTAAGCTGCTCCATTATTTAATTAAACTTTTCTCTTACCAACGATTATAATATTCTTGATGATTTACAAGTTCATCTAAATACATCTTTATCAAATTTTCGAAAACACTCCAGCGTACATAGAGATTCACAAATACTAGTATATACATACATACACTATATACATATATTTTAATAGATAGCAAGATACGTGCTGTCCATTTTTTCACAAAGTTACAAAAAAAAACCTATTATATTTAAACTTTGACATATCCTGTAGTAATAATACTGTACGAGTCAAAATACTTTACCTTTAAAACACAGAATTCCAAAGTTAAAAAATAAGATTGACGATGAAAAATTCCCGTAACTATGAACAGTAACAGAATGAACCAAACAATAAAAAACTTCGATTCAAGTGTTGTTTTCTGTTTACAAAAACAATTTGAACGATGAATAACGAAGTAATGAAATAACTTCGCATTGGCGAATAAGCCAAATATCACGAACAAAGCGAAAAACAAACGATAGAACGAGAAATTGTTGGTTACAAAAATGTTGGAATGTTGAAAGAGGGCCTTGCCGGTAACTCGCCAGGAATCCGACGCATTTGTTTGGATAGTCAGTGTTTTTTAAACCTTGTTCGATGTATTATAACAAGAAAATCTATTAATGAATTTGCTGCCTTTCTGTGTGTATTCATGCATATGTTTTTGTTATGAGATTTGGTATAAAAATATATTCATATTTTTAAGTAGCTTTCACTCGCGGCTTCGTCCGCATATATGTTGGATATCTCTGTGAAAATAATCTATGTCGGTTTTCAGACTAAACTATCTATATTCCAAATTTCATTTATTCTATATTCCAGTTCAGTAGCTTTGATGTGAAAGCGCGACAGACAGAGTTACATTCGCATTTTTAATAGTAGCAAGGACAGAAAGGACTAAATATAATATAATAATACAATGTCTTCTTCTTCTTCCTAGCCTTATTCCCAATATTATTTGGGGTCAGCTATTAGTTCAATCGGCTTTACCTCAATATCAGTTTTCCACGGAGCGACTGGTATCGTACCTCCACAACCCCAAGTAAGGCAGAACTGAAATTCGAAGGTTGAACTTTGTAGTTGTCAGTAATTTTTTAGGGCACTGACTTCCCAATAACACAATGTAATATATATTAATATCCTTACATATATCAAACGACCGTCTGATACTTTGATATTTTATTTCTATACATATATGTTAACTTTTAAATACTAATCTAATTATACCTATTAATATTATGATGGAACATCGATTTTTGAGTTTGAACATCTCTTAAATGAAATACTGTTTACAATAATAACATTCGCGTCGCACAGCACTTGGCCGAAACATTACGAGCATTAGTGTCGCTATCGATATAATAAGGAGCAGAAGATTGCAAAATTAAATATACGTAACCTTCAACTGTAGTATTCTTATCAACCCCTTAAGATAAGTTCGTGAACTTTAGTTAAGAGTCGATTCACCATAGTGAGTCTTTAGTGTGGTACAAAGCCGTAATCTTCACATTTTGAAGCCCGTACCGCAGCGCTTTTAAGCGACTTATTATACAGGATGAACCAACAGTTCGTTTAAATTTGAATTGGTAACTGCAATTAGCAGCGATAGTGGGGTGGATCGGAGGGGCTACAAAGCGTATAAGCGGCCAATGGAAAATCAGTACCATAGCGTCGTTTAGTGATAAACAACACGCGTTTCGTGTATGGGAGTACTACCGCAACAACGTATCTTTTCTTAAGCGTAACGAACATTTTGTTCTCATCACAACATACGGTGTAAATATAAAGCTGAATTGATTCAATTCATTAAAAAATGGGTACAGTAGTTCGAAGAGACAGGTTCAACAATGAGTCAACCACGATCCGGTTGACCTAGAACAGATAAAGATCCGGAAAACTTCGAGTGTTTATGAGTCTATTCGTGAAAATCCTGGACTCTTGGAAGTGGTCTAACGCCTTAGGCATGCCCAGAACTTCGTTGATTCATATTCTTCACAAAGATTTACATTCATACAAAGTTTGAATTGTACAGGAATGGTGAAAGCTATAAAATCGCGCCCTCAGGCTCCAATTTGCAAACGAAATAGACAAAAAGTTATATCCAAAAGAGGTGCAATTAACCGGCCACCTCGTAGCCCAGGCTTATCTCCAATGGGCTTCTTTCTTTGGGGATACATTAAAAGCAAAGTTTTCAACAGCAACCCAGAGTCCCTAGAGGAATTAACGGAAAATATTCGAGAGGAAAACATTTCACAAAACACTTGTGAGGCCGTCATTGAAAATTTTCAGTGTCAAAATAGTCAAGGATCACATATTGATGATGTAATTTAAAAAAATATATACCCCATGTACTATAATAATAAATAAACAATTTTCATCTCACATAACGAATTTCTTTTCAATCATCATTTGAAATGTAAATGAACTTTTGGTCCACCCTGCATATTATATTATTTAAACTTAAACTCTTAATTATGTATATTTTTATCTCTGTTCTCATTTTCTCTTTCTTACATTGTTTTAGTATTATTCTCACGCATCTAATAAACCGATTAAGCTCAAAATCAACAAAGTTTTTCGTTTAAAGACACAAAAGAATAAAGATCGCTAGCACAATGAAAAAGAGACGATGAAAAAATTTGAAGAAGTTTTAATTATAGAAAATCTCTTGAAGCCAATTTCACCTTAAACTGAATGAACTTTGACTGGTGAGTTGGATTCCATTTAAAAGTTCTGACCGACGTGAAAGCGATTCAAGGATGATTTATTACGTAGGTACATTTTGGCAATTGATACTTACTCGTAAGTTATTTACCAGTAATACGTTTTATAAGAAACTGGCTGTCGGTTATCGCGGTAAAAAGTAGCCTATGTCATTTCCCAAAGTTCCATGTATCTCTGTACCAAAATTCATCAAAATTCGGTAAGTAGTTTAGACGTGAAAACGTAACAGAGAGTCAGGCTTACTTTCGCATTTATAATATTATAATAGTAGGGATGAAATAGTTGTAGTCACCGATTGGGTTTATTCCAGACTACTATTATAAATATTGTTTACAAAATATTGTTGTAAGTTAATAAACTTTCAGCTTATTTACGAGTAGGATATTTATATACAAACGTCGAAAAACTCCTCCGCATCATTGTCTACTGGTGGCGTTCTCAAAAGACCGACACATACTATAACTCTGTGTTACAAAAAGACCAACCTTTTGATCACGAGAAGCGTAAAACAGTTGCTAATTATTTACACATAGCATGAACACTCGGACCCCATGAACCTTGCGTCGCTATCTCAGACGGTTCAAAAATATATTACCTACTCATTGTTGATATTTATGCTTTTCGCTGATAAAGCAGCAGCGCCGGCACAACCAGCTGTACTTGGAAGATGTAATGACGTAAGGGTACCGACGCAGTTTGTGTCCCACACCACGCAACACCTACACCATGCAGTAACGACATACCATTTAGTCTCTTGCCATCGTTTCGTTCTGGACCATTGGGTTCACATTTAGCTTTTGGCAGGGCAAGATACGTGGTTAGCACATCTGCTACAAGAAAGGCCATGATGTCCAATACTATTAACAGATTCTCCACAGCAGCAAAAATGCGAAATAAATATCTGTTTCATCATCATCACCAGCAAACTTTAAGAGTACACTGCTGAACATGAAGTTTCTCTTTCTCTTTGATCTTAGAGAAGTGACCTTTAACATTCAATTTTTAGTTAAACGATTTGATATTATAAAAAATAAATTAAGAATATTTTTTGAAATCTATTTACATAGTTAATCTAGACACAAATATATTCATGAAGATATTATGTATGTAAACGACATAAAAATATATTAATTCATCAACAACCCATAACGTCCCACTGCTGGGCTCGGGTCTCCTCTCAAAGAGGGTTAAGGCCTTACGTCCCCACGCTGGCCGAGTGCGGGTTGGGGACTGGCAAGACACGTTGTGGCTACGTAATCTTACCGTTGGATGTTTTTAAGCCGCCCGAAGGCCTCCAACTAAGCTTCACGACTGTTACCTTATGACAACAACCGGGACCGACTGCTTAACGTGACCTCCGAATCACGGAAACGCTCATAACATATCATGCCACATACGGTCACCCATCTAGGTCCGACCGCGCCGTAGTTGCTTACCCTCGGTGATTGTTTCCAATCACCTAAGGCCACTCGGCTATGAGCGCTTCAATAAAATATATTATTGTATGACATCAATTTGACACCTATTCATTTTTCTGAGAACTCAGAACACATTTAACCAAAAAATTAGAATGCTCTTTTACTTCTTTATGGCTTAGACAACGTGGCGTCTTTGAATGGATTAGGTTTATGGATATCTCCATCATGACTGTCAAGGCTGACACCAACTGTGACCGAAACTGGCGGAATAGCTGACGGTTGAATGTTCGTGAATTGTGGTTACCTGTCTCTGACTTGAATTATGCTGTGTTATTGAATCGGATTGATTAATTTGATCCGTGTTACATGTGTAACACACGTTTACGAGTTTGCTTCAAAGAACATCAATTAATCCATCTAAAGGTCATGACAAATGGTTTCAGTTTATGAAAGATATTACTGAAACACTATAAAACCATTTTTTTAACAAATTGTTATGTAGAAAATATCTAATGGCACGTTTGAACTAACTATAAGATGTTTGCCCATAGGAGTCGGTAATTAAAACCCAGTAAGATAATTTTTACAGTACCGGCTATACAGATTGTTTGATATGTTTAGTTGTATTTAAAGTTACGTTTGACTAATACCAAAAATATTTGGCTGAAAAGTAAAATCCTACTAATATTATAAACGCGAAAGTTTGTGAGTATGTGTGTATGTATGTTTCACGCTAAAACTACTGAACGGATTTGGATGAAACTTTACAGTAATATAGCTTATAAATCAGAATAACACATTGGCTACTTTTTAATGCAATAATCGAGGTAAACGGGCGAAATCTAGGTGATTATAAAAGTACATTAAATCGTAGATGTCAAAATGTATCACTGTTTATCTCCTGTCAAAACTTTACAGGTTGTCATGCATAACACACTTGCGTAGCAACCATAATGATACGCGGGTGACACCGCGGGGTGCAGCTAGTATAGAATAAACAAAACAATAGAATCTATCCTTTCAATTTATGCGATGTATAATGATGAAATCTAGACTTATCCACCAAAATAAATACCTATTATACAACATAACACCTATAATATTTTCTCCCTTTTACACTAACATTACATCCCAAGTCTCTCTCTTTCATTTAATATTTAACACTCTAATACTCACTATAATCACAATGGACACATACATGATAAATAGGAGGCTTCATAACCAACATGTATATACACACATAGAGGAAGATACATCCAGGGGGTAGTTGAAAAGCGTGGTAACTAGTGTCCGAGCCAACTGAGGGTTGATTTATGATACTGTACAGGGGACGGTCGGGATAAAAACCCTGCGTCCGTCGCCGGTCTGTTTCGATACACATCTAAAACTTGTTTTTATATCTGAAAATATTATTTCGTCGAAAATATTTCTTGTTCGCTGATCGTTACATTGGAAATATTATGGACAGAACCAACATGTAATAAAAAGTTGAGGAAATCTGGGTGATTGCTTTCGATTGACCTTTTAGCTTTGACTATATTTAGGAACTTGGATATAGAATATTGATTTTAGAAAGACCTTTGATTAAAATACTTTGGATTTGATATTCATTTTAATATTGTCAATATTGGTTTATGGTTTACTTTGCAGGTAAACCAAGAAAAACTTAGCCGTACTTTTCTTGGTTTATTTAAGTCGGCTTTAGTAATCAATTCCTAATACGGAATACTGGTTTTGAAGATGATATTTTTATTTGGTAGATGACGTCACTTGTCGACAAATAGATCATCTGTTGGTTAGTGAATACCATCGCAAATCAAGTGCATCTCAAGAACCCTGAAGAAGAACAAGTACGTGTATACCATCAGATTCTTTATAATAGAATCACAGAAAGTTTCTCAGTGGATAATATCAAAAGAGTTGCTAGTTTTTTGTGAGATCGTGTTAACAGTGTAATTGAGGTGGCCTATTTGTACCTGAATACCGTGTTAAATACTCATTAAACTATGTCGTATTAACTAGTACCAGGCTCAGTTCGGTTAAAGTTTCATCTAATTCTGTTGATACACGAAATAGAATATTCTAAATTTGTTATCATCTGACCTATTTTTAAAATACAAAAGCTATTATCGCAGAACTAGCATTGTGATTTGTAATTTTTTGGTAAATAATAGTTAACCAGGTGATCTATAATCAGAAAATATACAGAAATATACAATTTCGAAGACTAAATGTTGCGGCCTGGAAATAAAAGTTACTAATTTCATGCTTTAGTTGCATTTTCAAGTTATAGTAAAGATTTCCTTTTACGAGTATTTTTGTGTATGGTAATATTTTAACAAATCCTTATAGCCACAGAAAGGTCATCGCACTTAAAGAAGTAATAAGAAAGCGAGTAATAAAAACTCCCAAATAATGTTTTCACTATTAAATTTTCAATTTTAGCTGCTTGTCCCGATTTGTGATCGTAAAAATGGATCCCCCAGTATTTCTCTAAGTAATAAAATACACACATAAAGCCACAACTAGCTTTACCATGAAATTATTTTCTTTATACATTTTGCCTACTTCTTATCTTTCGCTCACGTTTCTAAATACTTTAGCACATTTTTTGATAGTACCGAAACATACTTGTTTGTCAGTAAATTTGAGGGCACTGACTTCCCAATAACGATTGCCATAGATGTTCATGAAAACCGGGACCGACGGCTCTGCGTGCTCTCCGAGGCACGGGCGTGAATCACCGCCAAACTTCCAAACACCGGGCTGCTATTAGGAATTCCTAAGAAAAACCCAAAAACACTTTTTGACCCGGGATTTGTAGTAATACCATAATTTCTTACACATTTTTATTTAATTTTATCAAGGAAGACAGTTGTCAAACCAAAATTATTAATATTACCTAACATTTTGCCCTTTTAAATATAATATAATAATAAATGACTGCACGGTTGGCCTAGTGGCTTAAGCGGTCGCCACGCCGCTTCCTACTGCGCCAAGTGTCGTGGGTTCAAATCCCACGTAGGATAACACTTTGTGTGATTCACAATTTGTTGTTCTGAGTCTGGGTGTTTATTGTGTCCGTTTCATGTATGTTTGTAAAGTCCCCCGCGACACAGGAATTCATATTCCTAATGCGGGAGTTGTCTTTTTAAAAAAATAAAAAATAAAAAAAAATAAAACAATAAAATACATCTTCACGACAATCCTTACATTTTTACTAATATTATAAATGCGAATATAGCTCTGTCTGTCTGTCAGTCGCGCGATTACGCCAAAACTACTTAATCGATTAAAATGAATTTGGTATACAGCTAGTATAAAGAATGTGAAAAAAAGTACTTAGGTTACTTTTTACCGCGATAACTGATGAATACGCAGGCGGAGCCGCGAGCGAAAGCAAGTAGAGCATGATTTAAAGATTATTATATTATCCTTTCGATTTATCTAAATTTAGTATTTACACATTTTTTTAATAACAATCTTTCTGTCATCACCACAAAGAAGTTAAGATATTTTATTATTATTATTATATTTATTCGGCAATAGTAATTAATAATCAATAAGTACTTCGGAACTATAGAAAAGTTGAGAAAAGTAAAGTTTATACCACGAATGGAATAGGTCTCTCGAGAAGAAAGAAACTAGTTGAAAGCTTTGAATTTTTACAAAACAAATATAATACAACTCATCTTTATTTACTACTTTCCAGTTTTCTGCTGAAACCGTCATATTACACAACAGAATTTATGAATGGCAATAAAACAAAAGTTTTAGAGTAACTAATATAAATCTCGTATGTTTGTTTTTCGCCAAATGGAGTACAAAATAATATTTATGAAAACATTTCCTTGTTGGTATAATTTGCATATATTGAAAAGTATACAAAGTTGCCAAGCTAAAATCTTTATAGCTAGAATTTTTATTTTATGACGTTCATGTATTGTTTATTTTGTCTTCCTTTTTTTTTGTAAATCTACCAATATTATACATACATTCTTAAATTTAGATAGATAGATAACTCTTTATTTGCACACCATATTACAGAGTTACATGAATGTATTTAATTACGTATATTTCCTAGAAGAGTATGCAGAGACAAATAATCCCTATTTATTATGATCCTGATAAATTCAAATTCAAAATTCTTTATTCACTTAGGATGCAATACATCTCTTGTGACAGGTCAAGATTCTACATGTACATTTATGCCATGTTCGCAAACAATAGGTAGAGCCGGAGAAAAGAACATGGCAATAAAAACTCGCGGCCACTCCTTTCAAATCACCAATGTTTACATAGTTTTAATGTTTATAAACCTGATATGGGGGTAAGGTGCTGCCACTAATATACTATACACCATGTTATACATCACATACATCACGTTTCCTTCGTCAACAGTCATCAATCGCTGCATGCATGTTCGTCAAGTGCTGAAACTTTTCACGAATTCGCCGTAAACGATCTTTTGCGATATTTGCACACATATTGTCTCTATAAATTCCTTTCGTCAGTCTTCTATCATACATCCTCTCTAAGTGGCCAAACCATCAGAGCATGTCCGTTTCAATCCTTGTCATCACATTCATTATCAACATTATAAACTTCAATAATCGTTTTAGCCAAGTGTATATTAGTTGTAGTTCTTGTGTAACATTAGTTGCAGATGATTTATTTTGTCGTTTTCATTAAATAATTGTATTTTTTTAAACCTATTCAATACTGTTAAATTCCACCGGTCAAACAAATGAATCACATTCATCGCTAAACTACACACCCTAATCCTCCCACTTTCTCTAACCTTGCGAGTTTCCTCAACAATTATTCACAAGACTTTTAAAGGAAACAAATGCGAGTATTCCATTAATCACTTTCAAATTGACAGGCGGGTGTCTGTTGAAAGAATGACAATCCCTACTTGTCGACAAGTCGCTGTCCCTTCCGGGGAAACCATTTGTCAATGATGTACACTGTTATGCTGAGACGGAAATGAGACTGGTCTTGTTTGTAACATTTTCAGTTGCGATCCCTTGTGGTAATAGAAATTCAGTAGATTTTTTGTAGAAATTTTCACTTTCCTTATTTTACTAGAAAACTACTCAAATATTGATATGTATCAAAAATGATAAGGAAAGCTGAATCTCGTACGACAATAAAGTTAAACCAAATATTGACTAATTGAACAGTGAATCAGTGATGACTACGTTTGCTGCTTTTTGTTGATTGTTGATATTGTCTGATGAAAACAATTATAATACTTCTTGTAACAATTGACTAAAGGTTAGATTTAAAACAATATAATGTAATTAACTCACCTGTTCTACCCACACGTTCGTTGTCATGATTTGATTCTTAAGATTCTGAAAAGAGAGAAAAATATTTTTAGTTAATTGTACTAGAATATTATAGTTAGGTACATAGTATAGAAATGATTTTATAATACTTTTTTTTATTGAAGTTATTTTGTAACACGTTTTGAAAAACTTGAAATTTTGATTGATTTGAGGGAAATATATACTTGTCGGAATATTCAACTATACGGGAGCTGATTTGACAACGAGTCGCAAGCGGTGAAACGTCATCGCTTCGGTTGAGTCTATATAAGTGTTCGTGCGGGCCGAGCGGGGGAGCATTCACCGATCGAACACGACGCGAATCACATCTAGAAACTACCTTACGGCTCGTTGTTCTCACTTTAAGTTAGCTACGTGTTGATAAAAGATTATTTAAATTAACTACTTTCGTTTTCCGCAGCCCACACAAAATATATTCAGGAGAAAGCAACGGCCCTGACAAACACCCCTACGCCGACATACTTATATATTATTTAATACCCAATACAATAATCTTATTTTTTAATAGAAACGTGTATAAGACATTGAGATAAATTTATGTAAATACTTTTATCTACTTCTCCTAGCTAAAATACAGTCAGGTATGATAGTGTTCCATCATAATCGTTTAAGATCGTTAATAATGTTAAATTTCATAAGTTTACTGAAGTGTAAGAACCTTTAAAACATAACCCTCTTTAAAATACTTACACTTCACTTGCTAATTTTCACTGAACCATAAAAGTTAAGAAACTTTACCTAAACTATACTTAAATAGATAAACCTAACCTAAAAATGAAAATGTTTCATGCCCAATACAAGCATTATACTCTAGCTATACATTGAGTACAAGTTATTAAATAATAGTTTAGTAACTTGAAATAACAGAAACAATGTTAATAAATTTGTATTGTATCTCATCCTACTGCGCAAACAACAAATGAAAAATAAATTCCGCTAGGCTTTTATATAAAAGATGGCTAAACAGATATTCCCGTAGCTTAAGTAAAGAGATTAAAAGAGGATTAAAAAGTGAAGTCAAATTAAATTTATACTCATTCAAAATCTGTTACTTAACTAGATATTTCACCAAGATTTTTGATCCGAACACTTGAGTTTATGTTAATTACCGACACAAATCGCAAAAGAACTCTACTAATACTTTTGTGTTAGTCAATTTTAACTCACAAGTCGGGCCTACTGTTAGGTCGTACAATAAAATTTGAGTTAGGACCTCTCCGCGCCAGGTTTACGATCTACGGACCATCGGCTACCACGATCATTTAGATCCACCATATATTTTAGGTGACTTGGCAGCTTGCAGGTATATGTTGAAATGGTTTTGGGATTTAGTTCTTGCTTTTGAGAAATGATAGGAGTTATTCAAGTTTATATATATCCTAAATTTCACTTCAAGCTACGCTGTTAATGGCAGCGAAATTGAAGCAAAAAATAGTTAAATAATTGTTTTGAAGCGGGCTTCATGTCGGATCAAACTTTGATCGCAACTGGTTTAAAGCTTTTTGAATTTTTGAAGTATACAAAAACTAACTTAACGTTCATATAATTATGATACTATTAGCAGTGTCCGCTACTCCGTACACGGAAAATTAGGGCTATTTAAACATTTTCTGACTTTCTATTAATTTTACAAGACCAACATCGCTAATTTAATTTTCCACTAGATTCATGTAGCCAGTTCCACATGGAACTTTAGCCACCCATTTTTGAATACAACATTTCATTTTTATATAACTTATTTTGGTTAGAAGTTATAGATACTGCGTTAAAATTAACTTATTAACATCTTCCTAGGCATTATTACTCCCAACACTATATGAAGTCGGCTACCAGCTTAACTTCTTTAACCTGAATTTCAGTTTTTACAGGAAGTAAATGAGATCGGACCTTTGCAACCTTGAAGGTGAATTGTAGTTCGAAGATTTAATTAGCTGTTAGTAGGAATATTTGAGGGCACCGATTTCGACGGTTAAACATGCTCTTCGAGGTACAGGCGTGAATCACCGCCATGTTTTACATACTTCGGACTGTTACTAAGAATTTCTTGTTAGAAAAACCCAACAACACTTTTGGCCCGACCCGGGCTTTTAAACCCAAGATTCTGATCGGCAGTTGCACACGCTAATCATTACATGATCACGGCAGTCAATAATTAAATTAATTATATCTTATTTATTATGAAACGTATGAAAATAGTGAAGGTTTTATTCTATAGTCAGTTTCAATACAAGTTATGAAGTATAATTTCGTTTCATTACGTACATAATTGGGACACCAACACAGTACATGTTAGCAACAACACTATAATTATGTTATAGTTTGATAAATAGTTTATGGAAAGTTTGTTAATAATATGTTATTAATATGTAAACTCCACATGGTGTGGAAACTCTATCTGACTAAGTTTGACGAACTACTTAGATGGGCTTATATACAGAACCTGCTTCGTGTATGTAAATATTGTCTTATGAGTTGGGCGGCAGGAATGTTTCAAAATACCAAGACGGTAATAGGTTGTCGTAACAGTACCGCAAGTGTCAAACAATGTGAATTACACGGCATTAAATTTGAAACAGAATGTAAATAAATTCGTTTGAAAGTTACCGTTTCAATTTCAGGTATCATTGTTATTTACTCTCAAAATACAGGTCGAATAATCGCTACTCTCGAACACATGTAAGGCGATTAACACACGGCACCGCACACCGCCGCGGTAAGGTCGGCGAGAGTCGGTGAGAACACCGCTCGACCGCGCGGTCGGTAGGTGTACGTGCGTTATGCATCAACGGATTCAGTAGATCCCAATATGACATGAGATCCGCTTCACCGCCTACCGCGGCGGTGCGCGGTGCCGTGTGTTAATCGCCTAATGCGTTGCAAATCATTCAGCTACCTTAATAGACGGTTACTTTTCTTGATGGTTTATTTTCAAGCCTTTTTTTATGAATCATGAATATTTGACTGCCTCGGTGGCGCTGTTGTAGCGTATGAGACAGCTGTGCTTGAGGTCTCGGGTTTGATTCCTGGATCGGTCCAAATGTTTGTGTGATCCTCAAATATTTCCGCAAATTCGGAATCTGGATGTTTTCCATGTATAATATGTATGTATTTAATAAAATGTATATTTATGTATTAATATCAGTGATCTAGTATATATAATACAAGCATGGCTTAGAATGGAATTAGATGACGTTGTGTGTAAGATGTCCGAAAAATGTCCGAAATATTAATATTCTGATTGGATCGAATTGTAAAGTCTCCACTCTTTTGCTGATTATTCATCTATTTCATTAATATATTGGTCGCATTTTTTAATATTTTAACTATTTTAGTTCTACAAAAAAATCACACATGTTATCAAAAATATAAATTCCTATAATCCATAGTTACCAAAACCATATAAAAATTTAATGTTCAAAGTCATAATTACCTTCGAATTCAAAACTTCCTACGTTTATTACCAATATCGGATTAAAACAATTGCTACGGTTTTGTAACTACCGGATTACTGTCAACATGGACTAATTGGCTACCAGCGCTCTAGCTTTCTGCAACTTTAAATACTCGATAAATGTTGAACTAAACTTAAAGCACTCTTTGTTTTAAATGTACTTATTGTTTATTATGAAGTTTTTTTACATTAAAGAGAGTATTTAGATTAGATGTAATGAAAGAAAAAGTTTTACTTATCAACCGGCCTTCAATAATATTTTTTAGTAATTTTGTAGTAAAGTTTTAAAATTAATTTATTGTTATCTGTTATAGATTGTTGATTGAAAACAACATATTGTTGCGATAAGCTTGTATTTATACAAATTTATCGCTAAAAATATATACAAATTTATTTCGAGATAATAAACGTTTATGAAAATTAAACATTTCAAATAACTCAATAAATTTGATGGATATTATCGATTTTTGTTTGAATATGAGTTTGAGTTTGAATTCCAAAATAGGTATTTTTTTAATTTAAAAATCTAATTATTCATCAATTGAATTACCATCAACAAGATTCTTTTTTTTTGTTTTTTCGCGGTGAATGTTTTTTACACCAAACCCGAGGGGTAAAATGAAGGGCGTGTGTGGGACTCCCGGAGCAAAGGACACGTACATATTATTACAATAATATTAAATAAATAAAGACTATAGTGATTTTAAGAATTAATTATACAATTACTTATAAAATAACTTCAGATTTGATATATAACCACGTCAAACAACTAACAGAATACCGTAAATTATATTCTGAGAAGTTTCTCATATATTAGGAGATATTGTCGAACTAATGCAAGCAAAACTTGTATAAGCAACACCATCTACCTACTTTACCAAGATGATACTCCAATCTGCATACTACGTTTACTATATCATACGACCTACTTTCTATTCCATGTTTGCTTAGCCAGGTTTAAAACCGTATAATTTAATGTCGAAATGGGGCTAAATTATAAAAATGTTGAAATTTTAATTCGATGCTTGTATTTGAAGTGAGGATTGAAGGATTGAAATCAGCTGCTATGTTGGACGCTGAAAATCAGCTCTGTAATGCTGAGAGTCAACCTATTTTGTTGGAAACGACGTACAGCCCCCGTCACCAATATTACCAGCTCAGTATTGTATTTCTGAGGCTTATTTTTGTTTTGTATCATATATATCAGTTAATGTGGACTTTATTATGTATAATTCTAACGTTTTCACAAAGTATAATGTATGCAAGTGCTAATACACAATATCATAAACCTTAAAAGTAAAATTATCAATTGCCACGTCAGTTTGTATCAAATTGACATATTTGATATTAGCACACATATTGTCAACTGTTGTCTCTTTCTACTGTGTTTGGAGATTTGTTTTTTGTCTATCTGCTGTATGTTGTGTTTTTCAAACAAAGTTTTTATTTTTAAAAGGGTTGGTTTATTTGGAAATTGAAAAAAATTAAGATTACTTTTACATTATTTTTTTAAGAAATGAAACATCTTTATAATGTTTAATTCCAGGTAAACCATTAGCAGAGCAATGTAATGGATTTCATGATCTTCCTTTCGAGGGTATACCTGGTTCCTCGACTCATAGTACCAGAGATGGCGTGCGGTTTTAGTAAAACAGGCAATTTTAATAGCAAAATAAAGAAATTAACGGGTCACATTATAGTAAATAACTACTGCTGTAGTTGCCCACGAATTAAGAAACAGAAAAGTGTTGATGATTAATAGAAGCTCTCCAGAATTAAAAGGCGAAGAGATCCTAGTAACCTCACTCACCAGTTGAACTCACTCAACCAATATAATATTTGTTTAATACGTGCAAAACTGTTTTATCACTCCGTTAGAGACAATTCTTTTCATATCAAGTATTTTAATTCCTTGTTAGTGTGAATTTTAAATACAACTATATTTAAAAGAAATTAAAGTTTACAATTAATTTGAAATTTCTTACAACGGACTGTGATACAAGTTTAGCAGAAGAATTCTAACTTTAAACTAAGCACTATAATTAGTCTTACAAAGACGGCGCAAAACACCGGGTTCTAACTTGAACTTTCATTATTCGTTGCATTAAGTAAAGTTGGAGATTCCTTTTAACTTTAATTACCCTTAGGTCAGACAGTATCAGATAAAATTGCATTCCTTTGAAGTCGAACGCTTCGGTACTGAAAGTGGAATCCGAATTATGTTTGCCATTCGTTCATTCGTTTACTCTAGGATTGCACGTGATGTTACATGTTCTAATTGTATTTTGAAGCCGAATTTCCTTTTATAGTTTGTTAAACATACACATTTTCTATCGACATACCTTTCAGTGATTGTTTAGATCAAGTTGTTGTAAACTGAATGAATAATAAAACTGATTATAAACTATCATTTGCTATAAAATGAACAGCAAATTAAATGAATATACCTATCTAATTATAGTAAATTTTACGAAATAGTAATGCAGTAAAATTAGAATTATAAAGAAAAAAAACTTGTTTTATCGAAGGCAGGAAAATTTCACATACATATTGACACTTTTGAATAGCTAAGAACTTATAGAATTGAGTCACGGTTGCTATAGTTACATTCTTAATGTAATTGCAAGAGCAAGCTTTTTGTAACTAAATTTCCTAAGTAAAGATATATAAGTAGGTACTAAAAACTGATCAATAAATGTATAAATCTATATTATACTGATGACACATATTAAATAAATAAATAAATAAATATTTGGACAACTTACACACAACATCATCTAGTCCCAAAGTAAGCAGAGCTTGTGTTATGGGTACTAAACAACTGATATAAATACATAAACATACTTTTTTTTTGTAAATACATACATATTATACATAGAAAAACACCCAGACTCCGGAACAAATATTGTAATCATATACTCACAATCATATAAACATGATAAAAGTAAACACAAACAAATTAATATTACCATATAATTTTACTACCAATTTACCGTAATAGGCAGCCCTAAACTGCTCAGTAGGATTTGCGAGTATTACAGGGTTGCCACAAGTCGTAAAGTGAACGACACATAAAATTGTTGTAACCTGTTCTGATGATGTAAACGCTTTTATGAAGAAGATATTTTAAATGGTTAAGTGTTAAGGAATTGTCTTCTAAATAACTCTTTTGTTACTTTAAAATACATTGTGTTTTTGTTCAGAACTTTCTCAGTAAGTTTCTATAAAAATTATTCTTGGTTATAATGTAATAAAATATTGTTATATAACCGTCATAAAAGATGTTAAATATGTTTAGAGCATGTGAATTTTGTAATTTTTTTAGTGTACTTAGCCCCTTAATATATTTTATAATGAAAAACTATCTAACGCGCAAACATAATCAAATGGATTATAATTTTAAAAGAACTGGTCGAATTTTTATATTAATTTCCTATCATCGTAATTAACCACTGGTTTCCTATGCTAAATGAACTAAATAACACAAAAAATAATAATTAAAAAGCAAGTACATTAATTTTGCATTTTGTAAACGATACGAAGATTGGAATAGTCCGCGAGTAATACTCGATAATCTAGAATAAAGAAACAAGTATAGAGATATATATATCATATCATCAGCCCTTAATACTTCATATAGTTCACAGCTTGATATAAGCCTCTCCTTAGATAGGAGGTATAAGGAGTTGATGTATTTATATTACTTCGACTATTAATCCAGCATAGCAATACATCTTCAGTATAATAGTGAGGTCAATCAATAAACATTCCCCATCACACTAACACGTGCATTTCTAGATATTATTCTAGAAGCTCACCGCTTTGTGAAACAAGCTACCAGCACTTGATCAACCATATCAAGAGTAGCCAAGGTCGGTCACGTATCAGTCACTTTCCATTACATAATGCAGTAACCATTAATTTCGCTACGTTAATTATTCGTACAATATAAGTAAGTGAGCAAGTGTAAAAGGGACAAGCTGATGCTTCATTAAACTTTGTAATTGGCTTCGGAGCGACGTAGAGGCGACGAACTAGAAAATACTTTACGAAAACACTGAGTTATAACAATTTTGGGTGATGGTAAATGAGGTTTTGTAATTAAAGCGATGGAAAATGTTAATGGGTTTTGTAAAGTTAAAAGTTCAAACGAATCTAGATCGTAGTTATTATGATGAAGGATTACTTTTGGGCCTCCGGTATTACACTCACCAATGAAATACGACAACACAAATGCTGTTATTTTTAGGTTGGTCTTCAGTGTGAGAAAGCACCGCGTTGGTCGAGCGGGCCCATTTATGCTGAATTAAGCTTGGCTCTACTACCTAGCGATGGCTTCGATAGTAGAACAGCAATTTTATAGCAATAAAATGTTTCGTGTATAAAGTGTAAAATTTTAATCGGATAAAATTTCAAATTAATACCATCTTATTATATTTTAACAAACAATAAAAAATAAAAAATCCTTTGACTGGATGTGTAATTACAGAAATTAAAACACACAATAAAACTAAATAACTTATAATTCAACCACTAGTTTTATACGACGTGTTGTTGTTGTTGGTCTAACGGTTAGTGTTTCCGACTCTTTAGTCGAAAATCGCGATTTCGATCCCTGCATGTAATGATTATTTTATAAGCACAATCATTAATTCTGGCCAAGTGGCAGGAGCTCGATTCCAGAGGCCCAAAATAGATCAAAGTGGTGTGCAATGAGACAGGCCTATAGGCTAGCAGTGGACTGCGATGGGCTGATGATGATGACATTATATATTTATATAATTTACAAAGATATAATTTTATCAGTAGTTATTTTACCATTGTAGATTTCTGGTTTATCAGAATCTGATAAAAGTGTCTAAGATAATTTGTTAGTTATTGCTATTCGTATTACTAGAAAATTACTATCAATAATACTTATGAATACTTTTATTGACCACATTACGAGTGTAGTTCGCTTTAAAAATACGTAAACCATGCTGACCCACCGTCAAATACACATTGACGTTTCCCATAATCCTAACTGTCACACACCCTACTCAATTCTTGCGTCGAGATCAAGGGAGATTTAGAGCGTGGTTATATATGACCTCATAAAATCCTTCAGCATATAACTGGATTCGAGTGAATTCTAGTTCGTTTCAGTATATCATACGCGTTCGAATAAACTCTGAAATTTGTTATGTTAATGCTTGAAATGTTTCTCATATTTTTCGATTTAAATTTAAGTACTATCAATTGCTGATTCTATTTTTTCGATTTGAATTTAAGTACTTTGCTTATTCTATTTATTTTCATAGAATAAGCAATTGATGGTACTCAAATAGAAATCAAAAAAATATGAGAAACAGTTTGAGTGCTCTACAGACTTTATGGATATTTAGGTACCTCTTGAAATTTATGCCTGTCAAGATGATTCCACTCTGCTTGATGGAAAGCACGAGTTTCTACTATAAAAAAAAAATACACTAGTAATACACATACTGAGAATGGTGACTACCATTCTCAGTATGAATTCATCAATCAATGCATTTAGATATTTTAGCTACACTATAATAAATAAATAAATATTTTCGTACTTCTGACACACAACGCCATCTAGTCCCAAGCTAAACAGAGCTTGTATTTGGGTACTAGACAACTGATTCAAATACATATAAGGTACTTTTTTGGAAAAACGTACATACTCGTATCATATATAGAACACACCCAAACTCCGAAATAAATAATTGCAGAACCCGACACCTCAGGACCACCAACTACACCAACAAGGCAGTTAAAGAATAGCTACTAAGTGATGACGGTCTACTGCCACGCTTCTACATCATATGGTCTCCGTTCTTGCACTGACTTACGAAATACAACAGTACGAATGCTGTTAGTTTAGGTTGGTCATAGATTAGTCATGAGTAGTACCGCACTGGTTTATCTGTCCCATTCGTACTGAAGTCAACGTGGCTCTCGTACCTCAAATATTATGAAAAGTGTTTCAGAATTAATTAGGTTGTTATTTTAATAAACTCGTTTTATTCGTCTTGAGAAGTATCAGCAATCTTAGCAGTTGTGAAACAATACATATTTTACAAAATGACTATTAAAATTTAAATAAGTAGTTTGTTAATTTTGAATAAGTGAAATAAAGTTTAAAGAACCCATAAAAGAAATTAATTGTTTAATCTGTGAGTCACTGTTGTAGAATAAAATCGCGAAATCAGTCCAGAGTCTATAACTGGCAACGCTATGTCCTGGCCCAGACCAATTATGAAGTTTAATTACTCATTGCGCAGAGTAGTTTACTGCAGACAACAGATGTTGCTGCCGATGCTTATTACTTATGCTATCTTGTGAAAATTGCATAATATGCAGGCATTAGCATGCAAAAATTATAAATTAGATATCAATATTTAAATTGAAATACTTTTCTGTCAGAATATTATTAGGAGAAATTAAAGTTTAAAAACGAATTAATTGATAGGATGCTCTGGTTTATGACAAGAGTCTATACTCTTGTCATAAACCAGAAAACCTAGCTCTATAGCTAGAACAATTTAAACAACACTAAAACCAATGCAGGTCACCCATAAGTATTACTAAATTCCGTGAGTATAATAATAATAATTTACATTGAAGTATATTTTAGAATAGATTTGTTTTACAAACCTTCCTTTCAAGATTTGGCTTTATATAGTCATAAATTAAAACTATACTGACTGTCTTGTTGGTCTAGTGGTTAGTGGCTAGTGGCTATCAAAAGGTATCGGGTTCGATTTTTGGGTCGGACCAAATTTTCTTACAAATGTGATTACTTATTACAATTGTTCCTGATAATTCTGTAACTTTTTTACACCACATAATTATGTTCATATAATTGACACATTTCATATAATTCCGTAATATTAACGGCGAATTAAAAAGCGTGACCTCTTGGCTATATGGCCTCATAAATGATCGTGGTTATATTTAACCTTATAATAGTTCCGAAACTAGACGCTTTTTGTACCGTCACATCGAAACTTCTGAAAAACATACATACATGTAAATTATTGTATTTAAATATAAAAATTATGGTGTTTGTGTCACATTGTTAGTCGCAATACTCTTCGACTAACAATGTGACACGCATCATCCATTCATTCTTATGAAGTTTAGTATGTTTATACCTATTATATTTTCATACCCCTAGGTAATAAAGAATTATTACTTAAAAAGATAATAAATACAAATGGTTATAACAATATTATTTGCCAAGAGTAGGCATTGACCCATAACCTAAGTTTATGAACTAAAGTTTTATTAACATAGAGGTTCTTTCAAGAAAATATATCTCTGCTTCAAACAACAGCGTCAATAGGACTACTAAGTCGACTAATTGCCTCCACCCGTTGGCTGTTTATAAATCAATAAATGTTTGCACCGATAACAACATCAATAATATATATCCCCGGTAATTGTCGCAGTCATAAACATTTAGGTCTGAAATGATTTAACGAATGATATAGTTCAACACAGCAGTGAATTCGGGAGTGTTTTAAATCAAACGTTCTGTATAACACCGTAGCTTGATTTGTTTTGTCTCTATTAATTGCATTCTCTTTTAAATTTAGAGTGCTATTGGAATAACTCTTCTCTAATTGCCTTTTAAGATAGTTTGTAGCTGCATCGCAATACTTTCACCAATACTGATTGATTTGAATATATATTATTATTAAATATGTAACAATTTCGTAATTGATCTATTTAAATGACATACAATTCTTCTTTGTCCTAGCCATTTCCCATTATTTGGGGTCGGCTCTCCTCGTTCTGCGGCGCCAGATCAATCTGTCCTAATTTGGGCAAGCTCTAAGTCCTTGGCCACCGTGGACCACCAAGTAGCTAGTGGGCGTCCTCTACCCTTCTTAGAACTTGGCAGCGCTAGAGCCTGCTTCACTACATGGCTTTCGGCTCATATAAATAATATACAATAGTATTTAGTAATTATATTATATTGTGTCAAATACCGAAGACAAACTGAAAGTTATGTTTCAAGTTTGTATTTAAAAGTCTTTATTCTATAAATTGATTTAATGTTAAAAGCTGAATTGTATGTTTCTATAGACATAACCTAAATGGCATATTAAAAAAAAAACGAAGAATGAAAATTCGTTTCTCTGTCATAATCAAATTCACTTTTATAAAACTGAACTTAGATTTTTTTAATTCAAAGTAAATGTCTCGAGCACGAAACATTTATCCACATTTGGCTTAAAACTTTACCCAAGTAACTTAGGAAGGGTGGACATAAATAAAATCGGCTCAAGAGCACTGGACGTTTTAATAAAAACGAGACCTCCATCATAGTTCCTTTGTTGCATACGTGACCGAGGGTAGTTTACAGCTGCCACATTAAAAAGACCTCTAACTTCTCTTAATAGTTTTAGGGCCTACATTAATGGTAGGGGTCTTTCTCTATTGGTTATAAAAAGGACCCTGACAAAAGACTCGGCCCTTTTTTAGTATTTTGGGTCTAAATGACAAAATACAATATTGAAGTATGGTTTGAACAAGATGATGGTCTTTTTGTGAATAGGATTTTAGTACTTAAAATGGGTCCAAGGTTTTTTGAATAAGTGGAGTTAGGACCATCTAAAACACTTTATAAATAATTTCAATTTTATTATCCTACTACATAATATCATCATTATCATTAATACTATCATTAATACTGACTGCACGTTTTAGTTCACACAACCTTTCACCCACAGAATTAATTGGGTAAGCATTTACCTACGAGTATATAGTAGTAGTATAGAAGTAGACATCCCGTTTGATTATGAAAGTGAAAGAACAGAAAGTGCACCTATAATACCTATAAAATCGGCTAATAGAACATCATAGAAATAGTAGTACTCCCAGATAAATAGATATCCCTAGCCATAAAAATAAGAAACGGCCGATAGCACTACATTTAACTTTTAAAATATCAAAATTTCATATGTGTGCTTTCACAAACCCTGGCACCGATTACACAATCAGATACAATTGATTAAATTTATACTACAGTATATACTAGAACTGGTGCTGTAAAGAAACTTTTCATTGTTAAATGGCCTGGCTGGTTTCCAGGTTCATTCCTCATTTCTACGACTGAGCAATTGGCAAGGAATATTATTCACTATCTGCCATCTTCTTGGTTATAAAGGATGTGCTAAGTAAGTGTGTATTTTATTTATTAGATAAAATATTATGTTATACATTAAAATGGTGAAGAGTTTATTCAGTGGAACGTAAGCGAAAAAATGTTTTTATTTTGTTTTATTTTTTATGAATACTTGGACTAATAACACTATAAATAACTAATCGTATGTTTTATTTTTATTTTATAAAAATCAGCGCATTTAAAAATATGAGATTAAAATGGGGTGGCAAACAAAAAAATTCTTACGTACGCATATACATATCCTTATACTGCATGTATTTATAAATTATGTTTTTATGTTACTTATGAATTCATACTAAACTTAAATAACAAATAAATATAAGAATATAAACAAAAAATATTTGATTCCTAAAAAAGAACAAGCAATGCTATTAAGTTTAAGATAGAGTTTAAGTACACATTTACAGTAATTCAGCCTCTTTGTAATATATATCTGTTTCTAACACAAAGGAACTGAAATCTTTTTACTGAATAACGTAATAAAAAAATAAGTAACAAAAATAGTAACTTGTCCGTTTTTAGTACGTATTTTATATAATTGAATCAACTTTCAGTTTCAGTATCTTCGTACAAACTATTTGAGAATTCAAACGCGAACATATTTGCATATTCTATCGATCAAACACCTAACCTAAGCTAACATCTTCAGAACATTCAATATCTCGAAGTGATAGTTTCTGCACAATAAATAAAAGATTTTGCGGAGATACCAGGCGAGTATAAGAGGAAGTAGTACATCGAGGCGACAGCTCGGGCCAGCGAGACGCAGTGTTGGGTCAGAATTGCACCATTGTATAACCTCCTCGCCATTATACAGACTTGAATCGAGAAACGATTTGTTTGAAAGGAAATTTTTATTCCGTGTCCTCTTTTACTATTTTGTTCTTCAATATTGAATATGCATGCAAAATGCAAAAAGATTTTTAGAATGTCGCATTGGGGTGAATTCATACTATGAATGGCAAAGGAAATTTCCTTTGAAGTTCTTAGGATTTGATCGTGAAGTAAATAGACGAAAGTTAGATTCAAAGTGAAGAAATTGTTTGTATTTGTTTATTGTTATTTTATTTTATTTATAAAATGCTTTAACTAATGTATTTTTCAATGTTATAAACTAAGAAAAACACAAATTAAACAACAATTCAACTAAAGAGGGCTATATAAAATTACTAGTGTGTAAAAAAATGTACTTTAAATAAAACACGAAAGCCTCTGATTTGCTTTCCTTGTAAGGTAGATAAGTAAGCAAAATAAGAAGTAAAAAAATATAACGAAACCAATATCGTTACCTTAATAAATACTCTAATAGGCATAAGAACATGGCCGATTGGATTGGATCCTGAGACATATTTATATGATATGGCAAGAAAATCATTCTTTACAATAGAGACATCCAATTACGTGGAATGTTTTTATAAAGAAAAAAATATCGACAAATAATTTTAACTTAAAATCGCTAGGTGGTTTATTTTCAGCTACTTTTTTTAAAGACCAAACTTATTAAATCACAATCGCTTAGAGTTAAGTCGTTTAAAATATATCTATTTATTTATGAGCTAATCCTTTTGTCAAGTAGATTTCAATATTACTGTTATGTTTTGACATGATTTACTTTACTTTTAATTAGTTGTATGTAACAACCAATCCGTTTTCTATGTCTGAGCGTAATTTATGTACTATATTTAGAAATATTCGAGCCAATTTATTAGAAGTCTGGTAACTCAGATGAAAATATTCGCCTTGGTGTCGGATCAGAAGCAAACTACACAGCGTGGGAGGTCTAATTATTAGTTCTTTGAAAGCACGTCAGTCTCTGTCATAGATTTAGTCGTAAATTTCTGTTAGTTATATACATAAAATTTTTATCCATCAACAACCCATAACGTCCGAATGCTGGGCTCGGGTCTTCTATCAGGAGAGGACTAATGGCATACGTCTACACGGTGGCCGAGTGCGGGACTTTCAAGACACGCTGTGGCTAGAAGGCCTCCCACTAAGTTTCACGTCTGCTGTCTAATGATGAATGAACAACCGGGACCAACTGCTTAGCGTGACCTCCAAAACCACGGAAACACTCATAACATATCATACCACAAACGGTCACCCATCTAGGTACTGACCGCGGCGTCGTTGCTTAACCTCGATGATTGTTTACAATCACGTAGGGCCACTTGGCTTTAATGATTATTTAAAATTAAAAACAATTCAGTAAACATTTTTATGTTACGTTCTGAAATTTCACTGTTTCCGTCAAAACCAAACTCAATTTCTCGAGAGTATCTCAAAGTAGGTATCTACTAATTTTATTTGAGAATCTTGTTAAAATATACGACCGCCTAGAGACATTGATATTTTCTGCTGAGGCAGGGTAAAAGATTGTAACTTACACCTATTAGCCTCATATGGTAGTTTCGTATGCTTTCTCGTGGGACTTCAGGACAAAATTTAAGTTATTACAGGGTTATTTCATAAGCCCTTGTAGGCTTTTCTGGCTATCTATTATTATCTATATAATATCACGTTTTGCTACAAAAAGCTTTTGTATCAGATTTAGAAGTTTGTTAAAATATTATATTAAGTAAATAAGAAAATAATTTTACTTTGATTTCCTTTTTTTTTAGTCGGATCTGATAAAAACTCTATTCAAAACATTAACATGTTTTTAACAGCTTCTAGTAGGTAAAACTGTTCTGTATGTAATCTATCCAACTTTCAATAAAAATTATGCTTATCTTGTTTTGAACATAGTTTTTTTTTCCTTTTTTCAAAAGACAATTCCTGCATTAGGAATGTAATCCTGTGTCGCTGTATACCACATGAAACTGTATATCACATGAAACGGATAGAGAATACTCACTCAGAATAATACTTTGTAATTCACACAAAGTGTTGTCCCATCGAATTTGTAATAAGTTGTGTAATAATAATAATAAATATTTCAGACATCTTACACACAACGCCATCTAGTCCCTAACTAAACAGAGCTTGTATTATGGGTATTAGACAACTGATATAAATACATAAACATACATTTTTTTTTGTAAATACATACATAATATACATAGAAAACATCCAAACTCCGAAACAAATATTTGCGGATCACAAAAACATCACTGCAGAGGCCTCAAGTACAGCACACATTCACTTCCATTGCGTCACCGAGGCATTCAATGTAATAAATAAGTGAAACTGGCATGATGATATTGAATATTTCATACTAGAAGCAATACTAAACCGTCGTGCTATGAATGAAAACCTACATTTACATGTTTGAAATCCTTTCCATTTTAGAAGCTTACATTTAATGAATAATGGTTATCTTAATTAGCTAGGGAATGAAAGTCATGGTAATTAGGACTGAATAAGCCGGTCTACTGCTCGTAATTCCAACTATAACGCTTTGATAATAATTTTGTGCGTGTTTAAATATCCAATTATTTTGTTGCACCTTGTTTGAAATTAGTGAAATCCAAATACTGTAATACAAACGATGATATTTGTTTATGTTGTACGAGTAATTATTGTGAAAATATATTTATTCACAAAATAATTTAATCGATCCAGATATATTGAATTTGAGTATAAAAAAATTGTTTTAAAAAACTAAACAAACACGCTTTTAAACTAAAAAGTAGAAAATAATTTTAATGTAACAAAGCGTAGGGCGATGTCATTGAAATATTTTCAGTTACATTAAAATTATTATCTAATTTTAGTTTAAAAGCGTGTTTGTTTAGTTTTTTAAAACGATTTTTGGAAAAAGACAAAAAAATAAAAAATAAAAATTTTCAAATTAGTGTATTGTCATCGGTCCTCGATAAATCTACAAAGTTTGAACAAAATCTGGCCGTTTAAAGTGGGTCAAAACCGCACCCAAAGGAGTCGGTTACAAACAAACAAACACACAGGTGAAGCTAATAAAAAAACGTGTAATAGAAGGTTCCGTAATACCACAATACTCATACCTTCTATTTATTCTCAAATTTTGGGTACAGTGGTTTTACACAAGTTAAAGAGTTTGTTATCTGCATAGCATTAAATACACGATTAAGTAAACTATTATGTTTACTATGAAAGCTATAATCTAAGTTATATTTAAAGCCTTGCATGTCTTATTAGTTTACTATGGTTTGATATGTATCAGACTGTTAGGCGTAAGTTAAACACGAATTACAAGTATCTTTAAAGTGATTAATAACATAACAATCTTTTTTTTTTTTTTTTTTACGTGTGGAAATCCCCGCGGACCGTCACCCCGTCGGGGGTTACGGCGGGGTGGTGTGTCGGACTCGAACCGACTAAAACCACACGGTGTGACCCTCTCTGCGCCTTTGTATTGGAAGGAGTCCAGGGAGGGGATTTCCTTCTGGACTCCAACCGGCGCCTGCCCGCACTGTTGCGGGCACCGTCTCAAACTCTCGACTCTCTATTGGGGCAACGTCCGGTCACACGCGGACGCCGCCCCCTCGTGGTTGGCCTCTATTGCGGACGGACGGGAAACCCGTCCCGCCCATCCGCGGCCACTCTCAGGGCGGCATGAGACGCAGGTATGCGCGCCTCCGCCGCCCGGGGCGTCGGCGGCGGATCGGGTCCGATTGGATGGCATCCTCCATCCTCCATCCGGAAGGAAAGGGTCCCGTGCTGCCGCCCTGCCCACTCCTCGATGACCGGCTGAAGAGCCTCCACGGCGGCGAAGCCAGCGCGTGGGGTCAATAACATAACAATCTACACCAAGCTCTGCTAACATCAAAAATCGCTCTAGCCGCGGGCTCGACTTCTCTGGCAAGCCGAGCTGCTTCAAGAAGAGTTGGCGTTCTCGGTTTTCTATGGGGTCCTTTTCCGTTCCGTTTTGTGGAAATATACATGTATTTTTTTGTAGAAAATTTTCGACTTACACCGTACTATGGGTTAGTTATCGTTTAGGACAGAGGTTGACTGCTGACACTTCAAAGAAAGGACAGGTCAAAAGTGCTCAAAAGGCTTGTGAGAAATATTTACCGACAAAAGAAGAAACTTGTGAGGGATCTCTCGGTCTCTGCCTCTTCGTAATAAGACGGAGCGTCAATATCCTTACTTCCTTACTAATATTATAAATGCGAAAGTAACTCTGTCTGTCTGTTACGCTTTTACGCCTAAACCACTGAACTTTAATTTAATGATAATTTGGTATGAAGATAGAACTGATCTTGGGAAAGGACATAGGCTACTGTTTACTGCAATAATCGAGATACAAAGGCCAAAGCTAGGTGATTATAAAAATACATACATCGTAGATGTCAAAATGTATCACTGTTTATCTCCTGTCAAAACTTCACAGGTTACTAGGCATAACACACTTGCATGGCAACCATAATGATAGTTTGTAAATGACATAAATAAAGACATATAGACCAGTAGACCAGAGTAGATAATTTTTGAAAACAACTAAAATTATAGTAGGATTAAACACATTGGAAAAGGAGTAGAATATTATAAAATGAAAGGAAAAATAATTTACGGGCGATCTGAGGTCGGGAAGGGGTAGGGGGGAGGTTTTCCGGTCCTATAAGCGGGGCGTGAAAAAGCATCTCACTAAGCCGCCACACATTGTTGTCTGCATTCGAAGCAAGTGTGGTAGCCCCGACTCTTGGATTCTGCTCATGCTTTCCATCAGGCAGGGTAGAGTCACTTTGGATGGCTAAATATATAAAACAAAGGGTAAAAAATGGTTTATCTCGATTTCCGGCAAAACTACAAGTCCTATGGAAAAAAGTTAAATGACAAAGTTGTAGGTAATCAAAAGATCTACAACTTTTTAGGGTTCCGAAGTTTATGACTTTGAACCCTTATAGATTCGTCATGTCCGTCTGTCCGTCCGTCCGTCCTCGACTTACCGTCCATTTGCATGAATATGTATTGTAATTACATCGACAAATCGCTACAATAAAATTATGAAAAATATTTTTATTTAGGATATTTCCCATACACGTAAAGTGGGGATGTTTTTTTTTTCTCACGGCTACCCCATCATGTGGGGTATCATTATATAGGTCTTTTAAAAACATTAAAGGGTTGTTTGATTTAGGTATCCGTTTGCGAGAAATTCCACTTTAAAGGCCACTTTTTTGTAAAAACAGGGCGTCCCCCCCCCCCCCCTCTAAAAGCTAAACGGCCTGCTCAAAAATCTGGAAAAATTCGTGGTAGTGGTCCGTGTAATGAACTTTAAATGAAAACCATAACGAATTCGATGACTTTGTTACTTCAAGAGTTATAGAGGCTTAACTTCTACAATGAAGCACATTGTCAAAATATCAACTTTTTTAAAATTGGGGTATTTTCTGTTTGATGAAATCTCTACTTTCCGATGGTGTAATCCCTACCTAATAGTATAAATGCGAAAGTAATTCTGTCTGTCTGCTACGCTTTCACGCCTAAATCACTGAACCGATTTTGATGAATAATTAATATTATTTTTATGGGAATTAACGCGATCACTTATTAAGGGTATTACATACCTCTGATTTGCCTGACGTTTCTAACAGGTTTGTACTGGCCGTGGTCACAGGCTGACTGATTTTGATTTTGATGAAATTTGGTATGAAGATAGAACTGAACTTGGGAAAGGACATAGGATACTTTTTATCGTGAAAATAAAGGCAAAAGGGTTTGAAATATGGGACGAAAGTTTGTGTCGAAGTTCCTTATTATCAAACATAAAATCATGTAAGATGGTTTAATCTACCCTTACCGTGTCGCGCGATATAAACGAATTCCACGCGGGTGAAGCCGCGGGCGTAAAGCTAGTAATTACATATTTATGATATATCTTTATTCAGTTGTGATTATTTTAAATTTGACACGCAAGAGACCCATATGTGTATATAGAAATACACACATATGGGTCGATTTGACCATATTCTTGGTAATATCACAGCACAAAAACTGGTGTTTATTTTTATTTTTGTTAGTTTAGTGAGTGATGCAAAAGGATTCCAAGGTCCTCTCCCCCTGATTTTGACTCAAGGAATAGTAGAGTTTTGAGACGATAGTAGTAATTTACCATTTACGTGTTTACTTGTATCTTCCTGTTCCATAAAATGCTTCTTCATAAATGTATCAGCAAAAGTTTTTTTTCATAAATTAAATAAAATAAAAGCTGTGTCTACTAATGAAAACACGTGTAATATTCCTCTCATCATTGCTTCCTAAAATATATTTTACCTATATTTTCTTCTAGGTACACTTGATTAAAATATCCAAAAGAGAAAATAATATTGTAGGGCCCTTGTATGCCGGAGGGTAACAAGGTAATTCGCCTCCCTTAGTTTGGCTACGAATTTCCCTTACCTAGTTTATTTATATTATATAAAATGTACATTTTTTTTAGGATTCGTGGGCGTTTTCCTTTACTCTGAACTGGTAATAAAGGAATATATTATTAAGTATCAGTTTAAAATTTAACTGTTTATTTGTATGCTTATATAACCTATTCTCTCTTTCTCTCTCTCTTTTAAAAGACAACTCCCGCATTAGGAATATGAATTCCTGTGTCGCGGGGGACTTTACAAACATACATGAAACGGACACAAAGAACACCCAGACTCAGAACAACAATTTGTGAATCACACAAAGTGTTATCCCACGTGGGATTCGAACCCACGACACTTGGCGCAGTAGAGAGCGGCGTGGCGACCGCTTAAACCACTAGGCCAACCGTGCAGTCATAATAAGTACGTATTAATTTTTGTGATATTTCAAATACGGATTATTGATTTATTATATAAAATTTTCCCGAGTGGCGATCAGCTCTATTCACGCCGTGGGTGCCATAAGAGTAGACTATGTGTGGCCAGTGTGGACTATAAAGGCTGTTGATGTGGTGTGATAATAAAATCTGTTGTGCATTATTTCTTAAATAAGATAAACAACAAATCAAACAGACAAAGTCTACCGATAAACACCTTAGAAGTAAAAAAATCGGCCAAGTGCGTGTCAGGCCACGCACAGGAAAGGGTTCCTCAGTTACCCATAATGGTACGTGGATTAGAAATCGTATCCAATGAATAATTGTTATGTTTAATCATAATGCGTTAATTTAGAATGACGTTTTCCAAGTAAACGCATTGTAAAAGTTAAGCCTCTATAACTCCTGAACTAACAAAGTCATTTAATGCGTTATAGTTTTCCTTTAAAGTTCATTTTATGGACTACTATCACGAATTATCCCAGATTTTTTGAGACAGCCGTTTAGCTTTTAGAGGGGGGGACGCCCTGTTTTTACAAAGAGTGGCCTTTAAAGTGGAATTTCTCGCAAACGGATACCTAAATCAAAAAATTCCCTTAGAAACTCATTATTGTTTTCTAAAGACCTATCTAATGATACCCCACATAATGGGTTAGTCGCAAGAAAAAAATACATCCCCACTTTACGTGGAGGTACCCCAAATAAAAATATTTTTCAAATTTTATTGTAGCACTTTGTCGACGTAATTACAATACATATTCATGCAAAGTTTCGTCTTACTAGCATTTACCGTTTGAACGCTAAGTCAAGTACGGAACGACGGACGGACGGACAGACGGACATGACGAATCTATAAGGGTTCCGAGTCATAAACTTCGGAACCCTAAAAATACTTATTTTCGTTTTATCTCGAGTTATCTGTTTATTAAATCATTTTGTATTTTTTCACGCACCCAAAATTAGATATGTCGATATATAAAGATTTAAAAACATATTATCAAACTCTTTCGGTTTTGTTAAAAACATTTTACAAAATTCGTCAAGCTAAAAAGTCCATCCCAATTTTCAGCTTCATATCCCTACAAACACAATTTACTCGAAACAAGAGAGCTACATTAAGACGAAATACAACAAAATATACACAGTAAAACAATTACAAGCGTAATACAGTAGAAACCATTGAATTTAATTAGGGTTCGTATGGGGATCGACGTCAACGAGTCGAGGCTATCATACCATTGATTTCCGCCCCATTGTATAGAAGGTGAATTCACAAGTACCGCCAATTTATTGAAAACATTTATCTTTTGTATATTGGATTTAAAAATAATTCTGTTTTATAAATGAAACTTCACTTTTGAATGTTAACAAATTTTCTTAGTTAGATTAATCATGGAGCGACAGAATGGTCTTATTTAAATGTTTCATTTCAGAAATGGATACAGTCCAAATATGAATTTCAACTCGTTACTTAAATGAACTACATTAGACAATCATGATAGAAGGAATCTAAAGGGGTAACATTAAACTCAAATCGTTTTACCCTTAAGTAAAGGGTCCGAGTGTCGTCAAGCGTCCTCTTAATATACGGTCATAGGAGTATTAAAAGGAATGATAAATATTAGGATATTCTCATGTAGGTACGTGTATTAGGATGTAAAGAACTTTACGATGTGATGAATTCATTTCTCCTCTTAGTGTATATTATCTCTAATCTTCTAAGGTGTACTATTTTGCTGCCAGAATTAAAGACGTGTCTATAACCTTGTATAAACTATGATAAAGTCAAATGGTATAGATATACCAAATTATATAATATAAATCTATATCTATAATTTTTAAACAGAATAAATATATAATAAATAAATATTTCGGACATCTTACACAAAATTGTCCCGAACTAAGCAGAGCTTGTATTATTGGGACTATACAACTGATATAAATTCACAACATATTTTTTTTTTGTAAATACATACAAAGCACCCAAATAATAATAATATTTAGGTGTTTTGCATATAGAAAACACCTCAAAATCCGAAAAAAATATTTGCAGATCACACAAACATTTTGTCCGAGCCATGAATCGAACCCGACACTTCTTGATCAGCAGTCTCATACACCAACCACCAGATCAACGAGGCAGTCAGAATGTCGAAAAAAATAGTATTGGTTGTTATGAGCTATAGATTAAAACTCGACATTCAATAGCACATTATAAACAGTTAAAAAGTCGCCGATCCTTGGATACTATGTATATACATTTCTAATGAAGCCTTCACAACATCAAATACAGAGTCAAACAAGAATATACATTGCCCGGATAACAGAAAACGAAAGGGTGGGAGATCTATACAAAATGGATAATCTAATCTATGTCAGCGGAACGCCGACTTATGTTGACCTTAACAGAAATGTATGTGTTACAATTAATTCAATGTAACATTGAGCCCTATTATGAAAGACAACAATGAAGTAAAATGGAGAAAAAAATCTGTCCGAGATAAGCAGCTTGCATTCAGATTAATTATGCGGAAGGTAACGTACTGTAAAGATATTTTTCATTTGATCTTACCTTTTATGAAATGCTGACTCATGTTAATGATAGCAGTACTGAACAGGGTATTATGAAAGAGTAATTAGACCTATAGACTGCTGATCTGGCATAATGAATGTTATGTTCTTATGTTTTAGAGAGATTCAAGGCAACACGAGTTTCTCATCCCTTAAATTATACTGTATTTTGTTTAGTTTAACTGTTTTTTTATTAGAAATTACTATTCATTTCACTCTACTCACTCGGTACAGACCGCGTCGTCCCAATTGAGCCCGCTGTAAGAACGCTGGTTATTTCGAGTTTAATATTTCATATATATTTTATAAATATGAAATCAAAAAGTAATAAAGAAATATTATTCTCAGAAACTTAATGAACATTTCCCAAAATAATTTCTTACCTATTTCTTAATTAAATTCTCCATTAACTTATTCTGACCAGATTTCCATTAAGAGGCCAGTAGAGAAGTTCATTTCAGCGATGCAAATGACCTCGTAATAAACACTTGCATAATGCGGGACCATCTTCATTAAAAGTAGAATATCTAGTTTGAATAGTATCAACATAGCAAGATGAGAAATGCATCTCAAGTTTGCTAGTATAGAGATGCCTAAGGGCTTCAATGTAGCTCACAATTTACAGCACCAACTGATGTACGATAGCGACGCTTGTGTGACGTATACCAATTTCGGTGTCAGTAAATATTGACGGCAGTGTACTAAAATTAGGCAGACTATAATATGACGATCTAGGTTTGGTGGTATTGCCATTGAATATATAACAAGCAAATCTAGCTTAGAACGGGATTATGATATGTATCGAGGTTGAACTTGAGTTATTATGACGATTTCAACATTAATTTTGAACATGTATGTTTATGTTTTCGTTTAACAAATATTCTCTAACAATCAATGTCGTAATATTATGTATATTGCATGTTATGAGCAGATTAGTCGATGTAAATCTTCGAGGCAAAATAATTCATTACTCGGGGCTAGTCTCAATTAGAGGATATCTGCAGCTTCAAACAGCTTACAATGTTGTCATAGACAAGCATATGACTTAAAAATGTAGAATTTCATTTCAGCACATTATTCTACACATGGAGTAGACGAGTTTTGGAATCGTCACATTAATTTTGAATCAGAAAAAAATAAAACATTCATTACGAAAATGATTGTTTGAAAAAAATGTTCTATTAAATGTTTGAATTTCTACCTATTTTTCAAAGCATGCCTCTTTTCATCTTTCTATGTCAGTTTTAATTGTGTTTTTTCGTGCTTTATATCACATTTTGATTTAACTAGATATTAAAACAATTAAGAATTTATGACGGTTTAAAAACGTAATATAAAATTAAAAATTCTATTTAAAAAAGGTTGCTTCAAAAATGTTTATACAAAGTTGGAAACTTAAATTCTAACACTAATGTAGATAAAGCGGCAAAGGATGCTTGTTTAGTCATAATTACGGACTCGACTAAGTCGTTTAAAACTATAAAACAGTGGAATGGTAAAGTTACCGTGGCGTACATTTTCTCATTAAGTTGAGAAACTAAGTGTTGCGTTGCTTTTTATCACAGAAGCAAAGTTGGTAGGACTTTAGAATACCGGCTTGATGATAATGGAATGTCTCCTGTCATATTAAATGGCTTTAATAAATATATTGCGGAGAGTCTGTGTGAAGTCGGTGATGAAGAAATGTGTATTCTTTTGAGGTAATAATTAAAGGATATTTGCGTTTAATACGGCTTCATTTAACTCATCGGGTACAAAAATGATAGGGTAAGTCTGTATGTGTGTGTAATATTCTATTAACGTTTATGGGTGATGCAAAAATACTTATAAATATTTAATTATTGACAAACGGTTTCATTACTGTTCGTACATTGACCGCTAAAAGAGAATTAATCAATACCGTCTATAGATACTAATATTAAATGGGAATTCGACAGGAGCTCAGTTTATTTTGCTTCTAGGGCTAAACTAATTTAAATGATTTTCGGTATAAAAAGGGATTTGATGCTGGAGAAGAACATAGGTTACTTTTTGGCACTTTCTGTTTGCTTATTATTATATATACAATATCTCAATGTCTGCTAACAACCTGTATAGTTTTGGTGGTTTGTAATAAAAAATGAAATAAACTGAAACTTTAATACTAGGTACGGTGTATCTTTACATATATGTTAGAAATCAATCCATTAAAAACAACCACGTCACATTAAAATAATAATAAGTTTGCTGTCTCTTTGCGAGTCTCCACAGTATTCTTGCTTACTACTTGTATTTCTTAATTACGTTGACATTAGGTGAGAAAAGTTCTACTATAAAGTGTTGCCACCAACAAGTGGTCACAATAAAAACGAATAACACAACTACGGACAAAGAAAATATCGCCAGTTTAGAAAAGTTGGTATTAATATTATATGTTAGTTGGAAAACCGTTCATTCATGAGTTCACTATATTTTCTTATCTAGCTTTTGCCTCTTTCTTATGTTAAAGTTATTTATATACATCGGAGTTAATGTTATTTAATGAACTTGCAATTTTGTGTGTCTCTTACAACAAAAAAAATTGACACTAAAAGGTGATTTATATTGTGATTATTATTAATTAGATTTAGACTATAATATGTCCGTGTGGTGACGGATTAAGAATATAAAGTGTCACCACCCCTATCCATTCCATGGGTGTCGTAAGAGGCGACTAAAGGAACAAAATAAGCAGTTAACATCACCGCCATCATCATCATCACCACCAACAGCCTTTAACAGTCCAACATCACCGCCAAGAAAAGGAAAACTTGAAACAAACCCTTCACCAACCCGTCTGGCCAGCGTGGTATAGTAGGCCAAAACCTCCTTTCAAAGGAGAGGCCTATGTCCAGCAGTGGACTGTTAAAGGCTGTTGATGATTGATTGATGATGAGATTTAGACTTGCTAGAAAAAACTTTTAATTCATCATTTTCATCTAATACGATAATTTTATTTTCATTCGGTTGAAAAACTAAAAAATTCTTCGATTACATTCTTAGTGTCAGTTGAATTAGTACACAGTCAGACCTTTTTGCTAAACTACGAACATCTTTTTGATACACGAAAACTTTTAGTTGTAAATGTATCACACTGCAAATACAGGTAAGAAAAGTTACAGACATTGTGCAAACAGTACAGTTTAATAACACAGAGAATGTTTGTTTTGATTAGTACGAGTACGTATGAGAAACTTCAAGAGCACCCGTAAGTTCTTCCTTAAGTTAGCAAACGTGATTTATTTTGTTAGAACAAAGATTCACGTACGTGTGAGATATCCTCGCTATAGAATTATGACTTGATATTTCTCTAATACTGTTGTTGAAGGTCGATGATCTTTAATAAAAAGAAAACATTATGTTTATTATAATTGGAGAGGTCCAGTAGCGGACTGCAAAAGGATGATGACGACAACGATTAACAGTTGAAGTTATGTCTGTGTTTTGAAAAAAGTTGATTAGTTTTAGACATGACTTGGACACAGGGATGCCCGATTTTTTTTAAATTCACTATATTCCTCACTTCCATCGTGAGGCGTACTTGCTTTTTAGAATAGATAAGTAAAACTCACGAGAACTTCCTACCAACAATTTCTGAGTTTTTACCTTCGACTAGATGGCGTTGTATGTCACGAAACTAGGCAGAACTTGTATCATGGGTACTAGTACTAGACAACTGATGTCAATATTTTTACACAATTTTTAATGTAAATTCATATTATACATAAACACCCATATTACGAAACAAATATTTGCAGATAATGCAAACAGGTGGTCCAACCCAGAAATCGAACTTTGAACAAATTAAACTAGTTACAAGTTCTAAAGTCATTGCAAAGTATATTAGTGATAAATAGAAGGTAATAAAAATCCTATCTGAGGTAGCTCGAAGAGGACTTTAAGAGTTTTCACTCTAAAGTGAGTGTACACATTTGAAGTGGGTCTCATACATAGTAATTGCGCTGCGGTCTCGATATTGGAGTCAAGTAAACCTTTCTGTGACAGTCTCTTAACACACCTTGCTTTTGTGGTTTGTGTGGAGATTTTTCTCTTTCTACTTCAATGTTGACTGCCTCGTTGGTCTAGTGGTTAGCGTGTGCGGCTGCTGATCAAGAGGTCTCGGGTTCGATTCCCGGGTCAGACCAAATATTTGTGTCATCCACAAATATTTGTTTCGGAGTCTGGGTGTTTTTCTATGTATGATATGTATGTATTTACAAAAAAAAGTAGGTTTATGTATTTATATCAGTTGTTTAGTACCCATAATACAAGCTTTGCTTAGTTTGGGACTAGATGACGTTGTGTGTAAGATGTCCAAAATATTTATTTATTTATTTTATTATTTATTTCTCTACAGCAAAAGTAACCAAAGTATAGCATACATATCAGAATCAAATTTATTTTAACCACTTGAATACACATGGTATTTTAGAACAGAAACAAACAAACAGTCAGGTCTAATCTAAGGCAATGAACTTTGTGTATTAGAAAGGCAAGCAAGCTAACTGAACATTTCCAGTAATACAGGGATAAAATTAGGAATTGATAGAAAGGTATTTAAAAAGGAAATAGAAATATGAAAAGGGTAAAAATGATTTGAATTATTATGATTTATAGCTCTGGCAGACAGTTTTTCTAAGATACTTTTAAAACTGACTTGCTTATTGCGTATATCGTCTTTTTGTAATTTGCTAAGTAACAATATTAAAACCCTACTAGTATTATTCTCGTTATCATGGAATTACAGGAACAGTCAAGTTCCTGAAAAAGCGAGTATCTATTCTATCCTTCGTCTTCTTAAACTCTTTTCTCTTCACTAATCTTCAAGTTATAAATGTTTTTAGAAATAGAGTTCTATAAACCACAGAAGCAAAGTAGGACACTTTAACATCAGATAAAGTTCATTGGGGTACCACATGCCCTTTGTGCATAAATATTGAACTAAAGCTATGAAAGGCACATGTCAAACATGTATCAGGGCAACATGTCTGCTAGAGACTCCAGACATTGTAAACGAAGGCACCTTGTCTTGTTTTGGAATTGCCTTCTAAATTCACTAGATCTAGTATACGAGTATGTATTTCGATATCTTTATAGCTATATTTACAGTTTTACTTTTTTAATACTCATCATCAACGACAATAACAACAAATTGTAGTTGAAGTGCTGGCAACTTTAATATGAACTCCACAAACACTACGAATGTTTTTATAAGGATATGATTGTTAGTAAGTGTAATAATTTTTAGTTCATTAGATGATTATAACTTTATTAATGAGTTATTTATAGGCTTACACAGTTTTTAAATATTTTGTCATAAATTGGCAATTACGTGTGGTGGAAGTCTTACCGGTAGCAGCTTTAAAGATTTTGTTAGATTTTCATTAACATAATAGGTATGTGTACTTTTTTAGCAGTTTCAATATATAGAACTATATTTTATTATCAAAATGAAATCATTTTGATAATAAAATATATTTTATGAGAACAATTTCCACAGTAATGATACATGACTTCAAAGATCAAAGTTAAGATTTCATAGACAAAAATAATATTATACCATAAAGTAAATATTATAAGTAAGTTTGTATTATATACGAAGTAATAATTGGATTAGTTGAACCAGTTTACCGCTTCATTATTAAAGTTGAAATAACACACAGCTAAGAACAACAAGTTACATTAAAGACTCTAAGATCAATACGCAAAGTAGAGTTTTGGTTGGAGGGTTCGAACTTTACAGTAGTAGTTGGATCGAGCTACAGGTATGCGACCTTGACCTCCTTAAACTACGAGTATTACTTACATTACCCAATGCATGTGTATAAGTAAAACTTCTTCTTTATCATACAGATATTCAGACTAACAAAAAACAACAAACTAACTAACAAAAAATTGTAGGTAGTAGAGCCACGCTGATTTCAGCACGAATGGGCCGGCTCGACCCGGCCAGTACTACCCTCACACAGAAGACCATCCTAATAATGACAGCATTCTTGCTGTCGTATTTCGGTGGTGAGTGTGAGACCGGAGGCCCAATCATTCTGCATCATTCTCCCGCCCTTCGAAGGCCGGGAGAATGATGCAGAATAATCTAACCGGGCTGCCATGGTAAGGGTCACCATGCTACATTGCCTACCCTCACAATAAGCATGGTGACCCCTACTCCTGGATTCTACTCATGCTTTCCATCAGGCAGAGTAGAGTCACTTTGGCAGGCTTAAATATAAATATAAAAAAAAAAAAAAAAAAAAAAACAAAAAAAAAAAAGGATTTATTCTTTAAAATTTTGCATGTAGTGCTTAAAGGTCTTACCGACGTGAACGGCAATATTCTGTACTAATAATACATAAGTGAAAAGACTAGCAAATAGAAATAAGTAAATAATTGGAAGTAAGAAATTCAATAAGGACTGCTTAAGATACGCGTCCATTGGCCCGCGCCGGACGCACCGCACGCACGGCATGCAACGGATTGAATGGATTTGCCTTGCTCAGAAATGCCGGCGTTCTGTGCTGGCAGCGCGGATAGTGGACGCAGCACTATGTGAAATCATACAAAGCAAAATAAAATCCGTTGCGTGCCGTGCGTGCGGTGCGTCCGGCTCGGGCCAAATGACACGTACCTTTAGGCGATAGGTATAAAACATTAAACAGAAATTTAACCTCGTACATTGCAATATCTTGAATAATATGTAATACTTCTACTATTCCAGACAGATATCATTATTTATATTTTTAATATCCAGATTTAATGTATCACTTCTCCAGTCCAATAGGTGTCAAGCTGACTTCTCAATTAATTTTGTGTTCTACAAACATTTGTTTCGGAGTCTGGGTTTTTTCTTTGTATACTATGTATATATTTACAAAAGAAAGTATGTTCATGTATTAGCTAAGTTTGGGACAAGATGATCTTGTGTGTAAGATTTAATTTATTTAAAAGTCCGAGCTATGTATTTTAGTTCCATATCTTGCATTTTTCCTTAGTTATTAATTTGTTCCTGTTGTTCCTTATTTATTCATGTGTTATTCATTATTTCAATAACATAAAACATAAAGAAGATACTAGGACAAAAAAACATAAATGACTTAAATTTAGACTGAAATTTACGCATACTTATATATTTACGCATTTTCAAAATAAAAATCAAAATCAAAACCATTTTATTTCAAATAAACCATACAACGGCACTTTTGAAACGTCAAGTAGTCAGTCAGTAGTCAGTCGTGAAGCTAATCGTCTGTTCCAATTCGTAGATCCTATGGAGAAGAACAGACAAGAAACTCTATGGACACTCTTTTCCAACATTGTTTTTACAATTTTTGGTTACATTGTTTAAGGCATTTTATTAAATGTGAGGACAATGTAACGATGCTGATATTTACACATGTAGTGACCAAAAACAATTAAACAATAAATAGAAGTTGTGAGATGACCAGCCCCGACTGGCGGCGCCCGTATCACGAGCATGACCCATGCACCAGCCATCGTCCAGTTCAACCATATCGTAGGGAGCCGAACGACCCGCTACACACGCCACCGCCAGCAGGACTTTTGAGCGAGCATGACATACTCACAACCGCTAGTCAACAAACTTATGCTACCAGTGACTACAAAGTGCTCACATGTACAATTCAAAATGTTCGCAGTTATACAATAATAAAAACCATTTATAATTATGCCACTCTCTAAGAATGCGATAAATATTTGGATCATGTCAATAAAAAGTAATTTATTATGCAATATTATATGCAATATTAATGATATTACAAAAAATAATAATAATAATTTAATGTCAAACAAGATACAATTAAAATATCAATAATCCATGTCGGAAATATGGATATCCAATGTCAAAAAAAAAACATATAACATATGTCAAAAATACAAACTAACTTCTAAATAATTTGAGAATTAATCATGTGGCTGTGGAGCAGGACCAGCATTAAGCCAAGCATTCTTGTCGGCAATGTAATCCTCTAATTTGTAATATGCTTGCTTACATAGTGTGCGTTTTACAACATTTTTAAAACGTTTCTCTGTTAAATCTAGTATGTTTTGAGGTATTTTATTATAAAATTTAACACAGTACCCCATAAAAGATGTATGCACTTTTGAGAGTCTAAAACGTGGTTGAATTAATTTATCTTTATTCCTAGTATTATACCCATGTCTATCACATCTTTGATTGAAGAGATGTAATTTTTTTCGAACATGCATTATGTTTTCATAGATGTACTGACAAGGAACTGTCATGATATTGATCTCCTTAAAAAGGCCCCTAACAGAATCGCGACTGCGGAGACTATATATAGCTCTAATGGCTCTTTTTTGCAGAATAAAAATTGACTCTATTTCTGCCGCACGTCCCCAAAGCAAGATGCCGTATGACATGATGCTATGAAAGTAACTAAAATAAACTAATCGTGCGGTTTCCACATCCGTTAGTTGCCGAACTTTTCTAACAGCATATGCCGCTGAGCTAAGCCGCCCAGCAAGTGATTTTACATGCGGACCCCATTGTAATTTTGCGTCTAGCGTGATTCCCAAGAAAACAGTTTCGTCTACCAATTCTAGCTTCTCTTTGTTAACTAAAATGTCACAATTACTGCTTTTAACATTTGGCAAAGAAAATCTAATGCATTTGGTTTTCTTTCCATTTAGAAATAAGTTATTAGTAGTGAACCAATGATGTACGTTATTAATAGTATTATTTATATCAACAAAATTTTCAGCCCGCCTATCAACTTTAAAGATCAATGAAGTATCATCTGCAAATAATACAATGTTCGGTTGATCTTGCAATATGTGTGGGAGATCATTAATATACACCAGAAACAAAAATGGGCCTAATATTGAACCCTGCGGTACTCCCATTCTGACCCTTGAGCCCAGAGAATTTACGCCATTTACCTGTACTTTCTGCTGCCTATCATTGAGATACGACTCAAATAGAAATTCTAATAGAAATAATAGAAAGAAACTCTAATTGCACATTGACCAATAACAATATATTGTTCCATTTTATGCATTTCCTTATGGTTTTTAATTGAGTATTATAAGTCTTATTGTTTCTCGGGGTATCTGTACTTATAATTAATTTTGGCCAAGTGTGCTGCCATCCCATTAATGGCAGATGTATCCCATTGATGGGAGATGTATTTTGGGCATTGAGATATTCTTTTTGCCTAGGATTGTATGATTGACCTTTAGGCTATTTAATGTATTTAAAACCAATACAATACCGATACAGGGTACATAAGTTTTAAATACAGATATGCCTATGAAGAGACTTGTATTAAGATTATTAATCTTAATACTAGTCTATGGGTTTGTCTAGTACTTACTTGACTATGTAACAAAAGTAAGCAAGCAATACTTCTACAATAAAAACAAAAAAGAAAACGACTGCAAATGGCAAACAACACGCAGCCCATAGCAACGTTACTATGCGAAGTAGACGTAGAACACTAATTGTTTGTGTGATAAGTGTTCGGGTTGGCGTAGTAGTAAAATACAATAGCGTTCCTAACACGTAACGGACACAACTTCCACCTCTAGCCAAGTTGCAATCGTTTTTCGTTTGCTATTCTATTCTCTATCCTCTTGTTTCATTGGCTAATGTTACTCAGTCAAGTGATCAAAACAATATATAAGCCAATGAAACACGAGAATAGATATATAGAATGGAAAATAGAATATAAAACGAAAAGGTTAGCAACTTCGCTAGGAAGTTGGTATTGCTATTACTTTCCAGTTTCAATACGTGTTTCACGTACGTGTTTCACATCGATCTGAACTAAAAAACTATGTATTTATCTTTTTCCATTCATACATGTTTTTGTTCATTCATTCATTCATTCACTTATAGTTATTTCTTATTTATTTCTTCTAAGATTTATGTTTAAGGTTTAATTCCGAAAACTGCTAACATTGGTTTCTTTCTAACTTTTTTTACACCCGGACGGGCATAAAAACCATTTGAATATTATATTACCGTCAGTTTTTATGATGTGACTGTAAATCAGCTTTCATTTCTTTACATTTTCTTATATCAGCCGAGGTCTAATCTTTGCAAGAATGAAACACTTATTTTCATTTATTTTCACAAATATAGACTTGGTTGCCCTCTCGATCTTGTTTAACTTAAAAAATTGGTAAATAAAGCAGCAAGTAATAACATTTTGTATAAATTAAAACTTACAACAGACTCTGAAACATTTAACCCTAAGGGAGTGCAAACCACTAATAAATTCCAACTAGACAATTCCCAAGACCTCCAACCGCAAGATCGATGTGTCTGTTAACATATTTGCAACTTGTAACACGTAGCGGTGGAGTTTAGTGCCTACCTGCAGATATAACGCACGTTCTCTGAGCGGCAGCTGTATTGTACTAAGTGAGGTCCAAAATGTAAGTGGTATGTCGTATAATAATCAAGCGTTGCTGCTTATTTTTTGTCGATTATGGAATTAGTTTGGAGCAATATGAAATTGAATTTTCTAAGGGTTGGTTACTGCTTGAGATATGTTATTGCTTGTGACAATTTGATAATAATAACATACTATATTCAAACGAGGTAAGGAGGATTTAAATTGATATCAGGGTGCTAAATATGTAGAAAAATCCATCGTCATAGTTAGTAACATAATTTTATATTTTTATTTATAAACGAAGAATTTTCCCAAAATATTTCAAAAGAATAAAATTTTTTTAGCGTTTACATTTTTTTTCAATCGGATTTTTTTTTTACTTTTACTGTTTACTGTAAAATTTATTTATAATTGATATGTAAGATATATCTACATACTAGCTTGCAAAAAAGATGCACTACAAAGTTGGATGAATTACAAACGGAACAGTTTTATCTTCTGGATGCTGGTTAAATAGAGTTTTTACCAGTTCCTCAGTGATGTACAAAGGTGAATAAATTAATAATACTTCTGGCTTAATTAATTAATTTACTTAGATCAATAAAAATGAAATGATATAATCAGTAGTGGAATAGCAATTCCACTACTATTGTATTTTTCAAAAAAAAAATACCATTTAATACACAAAGAAATGTTTTCTGATTTTTCTTTTTATTATTTCATTTTTCCTTTTAAAATTATTCTTGACTTTCTAACACAATATATATTACAGTGCACATTTACCCGGTGCTCTTTCGCGAAATTGTGTCATGTCATATTCACCACTTCCCCTCACTTCTGTTTGTGTCATGAAGCACTAAAAGTCTCAAGTCTCGTTTCAAGTTTGTAAGTGTCCCTCGACGGAGCGCGATCTCCGTAAGTGCCTAGTATTCTTTTAATGTTTTAATAAAACGAAATGACTTCATGACAATCTGACAATGTTTTAATAAATTAATAAGGTTCAATTAAAACATAAAAGATGTTTGACATAATATTCAGCATAGTCCATTTAAAGATTGTCTGTAAGAGATCGCAGACTCGTCAGTAATACATATGTATGTTTCCATAGGTTATAATAATTAATACCTACATATCAATCTAGGTGTTCAAATAAACGAGAAAATGTAGCAACAAATATTTTGAGTTACTTTACACGACGCATAGTGTGTGTACTATTTCAATAATAAATAAATAAATAAATATATATTTCGGACATCTTACACACAAAGTCATCTAGTTCCAAACTAAGCAAAGCTTGTATTATGGGTATTAAACAACTGATATAAATACATAAACATACTTTTTTTTGTAAATCTATACATACTAGCTTTCGCCCGCAGCTCCGCCCGCGTGTATGTCGGTTATCGCGGTAAAAAGTAGCCTATGTCCTCTCCCAAGTTCAGTTCTATCTTCACACCAAATTTCATCAAAATCGGTACAGTGGTTTAGGCGTGAAAGCGTAACAGACAGACAGACAGACAGAGTTACTTTCGCATTTATAATATTAGTAGGGATTATACATAGAGAAACACAAATAATGCATACTCTTAATAAGGCACAACAGGGTTTAATATTCTACAACTAATTTTAGGTTTTTAATTTTGTACTCTCTTGTGTTGAGGGGCAAGATAATCCCAAATAGAAAACTAAATAATTGGGTAGCTTTTAGATTTTGGCTTTGAGTATCAATGTATCATCGTTTACCTACTTATTTCTTTTGTGATATGCTGATACTAGCACAACTGAAATATTTTTTGAATGACACGTATTTGCATGCACTTTTGAAGTATCAATCTGGACTAAGATTTTATCAGTGCTTTAGTAGAATAAGCAAACGTTTTATTCATACTTTAAAAATTCACCTAAATTTCATAGTAAGGTAAGATTGAGGTGCCAACGCGTAGGTATCTTTTCAGTTACTGCATTTCTCTTGAGTTTCTTTATTAAGGTGAACTATTTGCTACATTTCAAACTTGCCTCATAAATTTTAGAAAAAGATTTTAACAAAAAAGTCTACGTATAAGATTGAAGATCTTACCACCAAATATTCAGAGCTAGTGTAATGTAAAATGCACGAGTTCGATACCTAATAACTATTGAATTTCCTATTGAAAGCATTTAAGAAACTACTGTCATTGAATTTTTGCAACGATCGCTTGACTGTAATCGATTTTCAGACATTTTAAATATTATAACTAACTAACCGTATGTTCCATGGTGGAACACAGTCGATTCTCAATATACGAGTATATCTTATTAATTTATGTATTCTCAATATATCTATCGTCTCTACAATAACAAAATAGATACAACTTTCATTAAGGACTACATTTATAATAAAATTGTTGACTTGTAAAATAATCAGTATTGAAAATTTCAAAGTTCAAAAGTCGATTTAAATATCGTTTAAAAACTAATCACAACCAAAACCACCTCCTTAATTCTACTAGCGCAGTATACCTCCTTCTCATTTACAAATCTAATTCTAAATTCAAAAGCGTTTTCGCTTAAAATATCAATACTGCTTCATGTTTAAGCGACACGTAGAGCGTCACATGTCGCCTTACAGTCTTACATGTACATCACACATACAAAGCATGTTTTAGTACAATCTTCCCATTTCGACGCGAGAAGCGTATAATCTGTATTTGTCAGGACTGGCACCATATGGTGTCCGACACTGCTACGTATTAAATTCTAAATATTAATGTTCCTCTCGTAGCCAAAAGAGGTTTTCATAATAGCATAATAATATGGTTTTGGGTAAACGTTTTAATTTATTTTTTTAAAAAGGAGGACGCTGATAATTTCATTTATATGACAACCTATTATTTTCTTTTGTTGTTTTTTTTTAAACTTTTTGTCAGCAATCGCGTTCTTAACTTCCTTTAAAAATGTTGGTGTTAAGATATCATTATGTGTACGTAAACAATACATTCAGTATGTAACAAATATACATATTTCGACTTTTGAAATTGAATTTTAAATTAAAACTGTAGAAACATGCAAATAAACAAAGTTAGAAAATAAAACAAATAAGTTGTGCAAATTGTAGTAATAGTACTTCATCTTCTACAACCCCTAGGAAGAACAGTTTATCTGCTTTCAAGAGGATGTATGCCACATTTTGTGCAGTTCTATCATTCAGTTAACCAAAGGTGGTTTTTCACAGGCTATTTCTGAAAATGCCGATAGTAAAATGAATATGAATTTGTATGGCTTCCTTAGAAAATGTTTATTTATTCTGTCAGTCTATTAGATTTTACTTGACTGTACTATGACACTATTTTCAATACAGATTTCAGAAAAAAAGTTATTGTGTTTATTTGATAATCTATAATCTTGGTTAGAAAATATAAATAATACCAGTTGTAAATAGGGTAAGTATGTATTGTAAAATTTTGCTCAAATGGTATCTCATTGATTTCGAATTCGTCCGTATGGTGACGGATTAAGATAACAGAGTGTCACCACCCCTTTCATGCCGTGGGTGTCGTAAAAGGCGACTAAAGGATAAACTATGCAAAACAACATTAATGCAAAGAGAAGGAAAACTTGAAACCAACACTATACCAACCCGTCTGGCCAGCGTGGTAGTAGGTCAATAACTCCTTCTAAGGAGAGGCCTATGTCCAGCAGTGGACTGTTAAAGGCTGTTGATAATGATTTTGAATTCTTTCCTTTCAAGCTAATAAAATAATTAATATTGAATAATAAAAATAAAAGAATAATTACACGTAATTACATGAAATTCTAGCTCATAATAAAAGTAGAACTAATAAACTTGCTAAACTATTTATACTAAAAGCTAGAATTGAACAAATTAGTGGTTTTCCCAGCCCCAGACGAATGAATACATTGCTATTCGAAGTCACGCGCGTACCCGAAGAAAGCTTTCCGTTAGCAGTAGAAATGTGGGTAGAATAGAATTGGGTTGTTACATATTTTAGCTTCGAATTGTGGCTCTGGATAATAAAGAGGTATACAATACTATTGTAACCATGTTACGAAGGCTAGAATTTAATATTTTCCATTCTTTGGGTGGTGGTAATACTCATATAAATGCTTGTTTTTAGGGTTCCGTAGCCAAATGGCAAAAAACGGAACCCTTATAGATTCGTCATGTCTGTCTGTCTGTCTGTCCGTCCGTATGTCACAGCCACTTTTTTCGGAAACCGTAAGAGCTATACTTTTGAAACTTGGTAAGTAGATATAATCTGTGTACCGCATTCAGATTTTCACATAAAAATAGAAAAATAAAAACAATACATTTTGGGGGTCCCCATACTTGGAACTGAAACTCAAAAAAATTTTTTCATCGAACCCATACCGTGTGGGGTATTTACGGATAGGTATTCAAAAATGATGTGGAGGTTTCGAATATCATTTTTTTCAAAACTGAATAGTTTGCGCGGGAGATACTTCCAAAGTGGAAAAATGTGTCCCCCCCTGTAACTTCTAAAATAAGAGAGTTATAAAACTAAAAAAAATATATGTTGTACATTACTATGCAAACTACCAACGAAAATTGGTTTGAACGAGATCTAGTAAGTATTTTATTTTAATACGTCATAAATTGTAAACTGCAATTTACCTTTCATTATATCAATACACTATTATCAAAACATCGATCAAAGTTATAACGAACTACAAGAACTTTTATATGATGCTACTTGTAGATACGGAACCCTTCATGGGCGAGTCCGACTCGCACTTGGCAGCTTTTTACTTATTTGTGCTATATGCTTTGTAAGAGTACATGTATTAATAGCGTTAATCTTAACCAGAGGTTATAATATAACATTTCGAAAATGTCTGAAATAAAGTTTTTTGATTTTGAAGAATAATATGAAATTAGCCAAGATTGCGTTATTGGTACATTTTTTTTATTACGTAACTCGAATTGTAAAAGCACTTAATATCTGGAAAACAATATAAGTTCATATTATACATTATATGTATTCATATAATACAGACACAAAATAACTATGTTTTTGTGTCTGTAGTGTAAGTGGTAGCATTTCTAAGTTGTTAATGTTTCAGTTCACATGTTAGACGATAGGTATTAATAACCAATCAAAATGTCCTTGCAATTTTTAGGGTTCCGTAGCCAAATGGCAAAAAACGGAACCCTTATAGATTCGTCAAGTCTGTCTGTCTGTCTGTCTGTCTGTCCGTCCGTATGTCACAGCCAATTATTTCCGAAACTATAAGAGCTATACTGTTAAAATTTGATCAGTCGATGTATTCTGTGAACCGCATTAAGATTTTTACATAAAAATAGAAAAAAAACAATACATTTTGGGGGTCCCCATACTTGGAACTGAAACTCAAAAATTGTTTTTTCATCAAACCTATACGTGTGGGGTATCTATAGATAGGTGTTTAAAAATAATGTTGAGGTTTCCATTATAATTTTTTCCAAAGTGACAAACATTTTTCCACTTCCAAAGTGGAAAAATGTGTTTCCCCCCCCCCCCTCTAACTTCTAAAGTAAGATGTGTGTGTGAAGTGATAAAACTAAAAAAAAAATATATGTTGTACATTACCATGCAAACTACCAACGAAAATTGGTTCGAACGAGATCTAGTGAATAGTTTTTTTTTAATACGTCATAAATCGTAACACGCAATTTACCTTTCATCATCATCATCATCAATACTCTAGTCTAAAAGCATCGATGAAAGTTACAACGAACTACAAGAACTTTTATATGATGTTACTTGCTGATACGGAACCCTTCATGGGCGAGTCCGACTCGCACTTGGCCGCTTTTATTTTTTATGGTGCATTTTAAGTATGATTTCCTTCGTATTCTCTTTACATCTTAAAATTATAAATATAATTATGGTTGGAGTTCTTTAATTAGAGTTCTATTACTTTTATCTTTAATATAATTCAATTATCTCTCTCCCTGTAGGTAAAATAGTTAAGTCTATATTAATGTTTTTTTGAATTATTTATGCTTCAATTAAAAGTAAAAGAATACAAAGAGATTTCTACAAAGTATTCTCTTATAAAAAATACTAAAATCTATAATAAAACGAAAGATATTTTAATATTCTTTTATCATTAATTCCTCTCCTTTGACTTCTAACGTAAACAATGTAATAGAGAAATTTACTGAGAAAAAAAAATATCTTTTAGCTACCACCTTATTGAATTATCCAATCCATGTGAAGGAAAAGTGGCTCAAAGTCACGTAATGGGTTCCAAGTCTTGTAGCAGACGACAGTATATAAAGACATAATCATGTTTTACCTTTTATTTATAAGCCAATATCACTTGTATACTTTGTTTTCTTCTTGTGCCTTCAATAGAACTGGGATTTCTTGTAATAGATTAATAAGATTATAAAATTTATTGTTTGAAATTCTCTCTTTATCTTTTTCAATCGACCTTTTAATTCACAAGTACCTAAACCTTGCAGTCCTATATACTATATACTTAACATAACATAAACACTAACATCTAAACTATCCTATTAAAATTACCAAATTAACTAAATGCATAGTTTGACTACCCTACCTATATATTTTTTTTCTTTTTAGGGTTCCGTAGCCAAATGGCAAAAAACGGAACCCTTATAGATTCGTCAAGTCTGTCTGTCTGTCTGTCTGTCTGTCTGTCCGTCCGTATGTCACAGCCAATTATTTCCGAAACTATAAGAGCTATACTGTTGAAATTTGGTTAGTCGATGTATTATGTGAACCGCATTAAGGTTTTTACATAAAAATAGAAAAAAAAACAATACATTTTGGGGGTCCCCATACTTGGAACTGAAACTCAAAATTTTTTTTTTCATCAAACCTATACGTGTGGGGTATCTATGGATAGGTCTTCAAAAATGATATTGAGGTTTGTAATATCATTTTTTTCTAAACTGAATAGTTTGGCCTAGAGACACTTCCAAAGTGGAAAAATGTGTGTCCCCCCCCCTCTAACTTCTAAAATAAGAGATTGATAAAACTAAAAAAAATATATGTTGTACATTACCATGTAAACTACCAACGAAAATTGGTTTGAACGAGATCTAGTGAGTAGTTTTTTTTTAATACGTCATAAATCGTAACACGCAATATACCTTTCATCCAATCAATACACTAGTATAAAAACATCGATGAAAGTTACAACGAACTACAGGAACTTTTATATGATGGTACTTGCTGGTACGGAACCCTTCATGGGCGAGTCCGACTCGCACTTGGCCGCTTTTTTAATATTTGATTTCCTCAATTAGTAGAAACAATACAGAACAACAACAGAAACAACAACAAGAATTTTGAGCACACAATATAAAATTTTATCTGTATTAAGGTAACAATAGGGATGTATGGCCTTAACCCTCTCCGGGGAGGAGACTGGAGGCAAGCAGTGGGACATTATGGGTTCATGACAAAAAGGTTACAATAAATATAAAGAGTTCATTGTAGAAAGAATGTGAGAATAATTAAAATGAATATTTAACTTAAATTAAAACACTCTAAATTAATATTAAAAATCTAGTTTCACTCATTAATAGGTATATTGTAATAATTTTATAAATCAATTTATTTAGTTGCAGCGTTCACTTAACAACATTTATATATGCTCATATCTTATTATTATTTATATGTATATACTAGCTGATGCCCGCGGCTCCGCTCGCGTTTTAGAGGTATTAAAAATAGATGTTGGCCGATTCTCAGACCTACTGAATATGCATATAAAGTTTCATAAAGATCGGTCAAGCCGTTTCGGAGGAGTATGGCAACGAAAACTGTGACACGAGAATTTTATATACATTAGATAAATGAATTGCTGTTCGTTAGTCTTTCAAAAACCCGAGAACGGCTGGACCGATTTGGCTAATTTTGATATTGAATTGTTTGTGGAAGTTCAGAGAAGGTTTAAAAGGTGAATATATAAAACGAATTGTTTCCTTTTGTTTGTTTTAAGTTTATTTTATACAAAAGTTTAGGTCTTCTATTTATCGATTGAGGCAGTACGAAGTCTGCCGGGTCAGGTAGTTTTTTATATAAATTTCAGCTTACGAAAGTGATTTTAGTCTGTCCGATAGAAAGCATGAGTAGACGTCATCATCCTCAATGTGAGTCAGATAATGCAGTATGGTGACCCACACTATAGCGGCTTAGTCAATGCCTGCGTCAGAGGTCATTGCGCCTTTGGTCTCACATCAATAACTTACTTATTTACTTTGATTGCCTTGTTGGTCAAGTGATTAGTGTATGCGGCTGCTGATCAAGAGGTCTCGGGTTCGATTCCCGGGTCGAACCAAATATTTGTGTGATCCACAAATATTTGTTTCGGAGTCTGGGAGTTTCTATGCGCCTAACTTGTAAAATGCACTCACTTGGAAAACTTCGTACAAAAACAAACAAATAATAAGTAAACATAATAATTATCTATAAGACACGATTTTAAATCTACCTACGATTATTGGTGAATACGGAACTCTATTCTATGCGTAGCCTGACACGTACTTGACCAATTTTTTATGTATTTCAAAAAAAAAGTATGTTTATGTATTTATATCAGTTGTTTAGTACCCATAATAAAAGCTCTGCTTAGTTTGGGACCAGACGACGTTGTGTGTATAATGTCCGAAAAATTTATTTATTTATATTTATTATTTTATTTATATACTTAATTCCATAACTTGTATACAACCACTTATAAATATATATTGTAATGTATTATGTAAGGGATACTTGTGCCAATTCTTCAGTCTAAAGTTACTGTATCTAAAAACAGTATCGGAATGCAGGCCGGCATTTTATTTCTCTCTTTCTTTATTGAACTGCAGTGTAGCTTTCCTGAATATCAAAGCATGCACTTTCGTAAAAGCTATCGCTTCAGAGCGATTGCTCGAAGGCACTTTGTGGTTCGTTACTCCTATTGATAAATTTATTTTACACTACCAAAAGATGTTTGAATATTTCAGGGCAGTAGGAAGTAAAATAAGTGGATATTAAAGAGATGGTAGATACTAACGCAAATAATATTTTCCTATATTGAATTACATAATAATTCTTGATACTAGGTAACTAGTAGAAATGGAGTAACGTTCCCAGTTCATTTGTTTTATAGTCTATCAAAGGCCCTTTTAGCAATCTCATGCTAATTTCGCCAGCTTTCTGTGTCAATCTTACATCTCTTTTAATGATGATTCCCTACTCCGTACTCCCACATTTTAGAGGATAAAATGAGAGAGATTTATATACTTTGATGACACGTACCTTGTTTTGAGATGAGGTGGTGGAAATGAGACCGCTTAGGAAATTTAAACTTTTGAACACAAAAATCATTTTGTTAATCGGTTTTCAATTGCCGAAGTAAATTGTAAACGTGTATAAAAAATACATAAAGTGGAACATGTAAGTTAGTTGTTGGTGAAAAAAAATTTTTTTTTTTAAGTATTTAAAAAAATAGATTTAAGCAGCAGTTATTCATGGTATTAATAAGTTTCCCATAACTGCCACATATCTACTATAACAAACAGACTTAATTCTATCCACTGTTGTACACACTTGTAACACGTTCAGAAATAATGGTATGACCGATAGCCTCTCTCGCCGTCATTGCTAAAATGTGACGTTACGTCCTACGTAGGGTCTCGAAACTAGAGATCAATTATTCGTAATAGCAGCAGTGATGTTCAAGTTTTTCAGTGTCCTCTCTCTTTTCAATTTACTCCCATAATTCAACATATTATATACTATGCCTATGATGCGGTATCTATAATAATAATATGACTGTTAATTATGACATATAATATCATCAACGTAGTAAGTAGAGCCAAGCTTTTATAGACAACCAACCTAAAATAATAAATAAATGTGGATCACACAAATGTTTGGTCTGAACCGGGAATCGGACCTCTTGCTCAGCAGCTGCATACGCTAACCACTAGACCAACAAGGCAGTCGGACAGCATTAGTGTTGTCATGTTTCGGTAAGTGCGAGAGTGCAATAATGCAGAAACATCTCAATAGGCCACCCTAGTCTGTAGTCTGTATGATGACTTCTTAGATTCTACTCATCAGGTGGAGCCCGATGTCAGGCTCATATATAAAAAATGTAATAATGCTTAAAAAAATAAATATTCTTATACATGTTAACACAAACATTATAGTAGTATAACAATTATTAGTACATCACGCGTGTTTCATGGCCCCACAGCTGATGTTACATACAATCAGTGCTGTGCTTAAACTAAATTTTATTCCTCATTGTTCAGGTTTTGTAAGAAATATCGCACACTTCTGTTACGTTCTCTGCGACCTCTAATAAGGGTTGTTCATTTGTATTTTTAAGTATATTTATCTCACTTTAACATTGTTTTAAAAACTATGTTAGTTATAAGCATACCATTACACACAACACGACAAGACAAACAGCTGCATGCGAGGGTGTAAGCTCCCTCGTACCACGAGTAGTGCCTTTAGTGGAAGGCTTACTCATCACGCCAACTATCCCACCACCTATCCGCTTATAGTCCAAGGACTGATTGCGAATACTAAAAAGTTACAATATATCCTTCTAGCTAAAATAAGCTTTTTATTTTGAGCTCCACAAAAGGAAAACAAGCAAAGTATACCTGTTAAACGGATGAACCTACTACTAAGTTTTGGTTGTGTTGATTTCATTACTATAACATTGATTATTACATTTATTAACAAAGGCTCGGGTCTACTCTCAGGAGAGGGTTAAGGGCATATGTCCCTACTGTTCTATTATGATATCAATCGGGACCGACTGCTTAACGTGACCTCCGAATCACGGAAATGCTCATAACATATTAAAATACAAACGGTGACTCCATCTAGGTACTGACCACGCCATTGTTGTTTACTTGCTACTGTGAATTGTTTCCAATCAACTTAGGCCACTTGGACACAATAACCCACATGGAAATAGATAACTTAATGGTCTTCCTATCTTTGCCTAGAATTAAATTGTAAAATGGATTGAATTACATCCATTATGTTGTTTAATCTGACAGTATTAATATTCGTTTGTTTACTATCAAAGGGAAATAATAAAAAAATATATAATTATTCTGGGTCTTGTTAAAACTAATTCAAAGTATATATAGACGCTGTTAAGCATTCGTGTGTTAACCCACAAAAAATCGAGTTTTGACTTATGAATGCTGTCTTATTCTTTAGATCATAAGGTTTACGATAGTGCAATCCATTTTATTGAAAACAAATCGCAGAATATTCTAGAGTACAAAAATTGTTATTGCTTATTTCCTAAATTAAGATTTGTATTTAGCATTTATGTCACAAGTGCCTTACATTATTAATGCCAAAATCTAATGAGACTACAACAAAAAGCATTAATGTGTTATACTACGGTTAACATAGAAATGCGTAAATCGGATTGTGGGTTAGAACAAAAATGCAATATTTGGCGAGGGCGGACGGTGGCGGGGCGGTAAGGATTGAGCGGGCTTGTTGACCACACCGACATGTAAGTTTTTAAGCAATTGCATAGCTTTTATCGCGGGCTTTAAGCGCGGGGACCGAATCAAGAAATTTCGGAACGAAAAAAAACCTAACACCATGAAAACGGATAGAGATATGATTGTCACTGCAGTACGACAAGGACGCCACATGCGTCTAAGTGCGCATGCGTACTGCCGCCACTGGCCGTTATCCGTTGCCTTGACAATACAGTCATTCTAGATTATTATTCCTACTATTTTATTATTTATTATATTATTATTTTATTATTAATATTATAAATGCGAAAGTAACTCTGTCTGTCTGTTACGTTTTCACACCTAAACTGCTAAACTGATTTTGATGGAATTTGGTACACAGGTAGTCTAGAGTCTGAGGAAGGACATAGGCTACTTTTTACCACGATAACCGACATATACGCGGGCGAAGCCGCAGGCCAAAGCTAGTATTAAATAATTGTTTCGGAGTCTGGGTGTTTTCTATGTATAATATATATGTATTTACAAAAAAAAAGTATATTTCTGTATTTATATCAGTTGTTTAGTACCCATAATGCAAGCTCTGCTTAGTTTGGGACTAACTAACTAGTAACTAGGGTCTGATGATGGCGCTGGAAGGTGGCCATAAGAACCCCATCGAGTTTGCGCTCGTTTGATTCGTTTAGACGAGTTCTTTGACACTATATGGTAACCAGGGTCTGATGATGGAGCTGGAAGGTGGCCATAGGAACCCCATCGAGTTTGGGCTCATTTTATTTGTCTTGACAAGTACTTTGACACAATATGCTAACCAGGGTCTGATGATAGAGCTGGAAGATGGCCATAGGAACCCCATCGAGTTTGGGCTCATTTTTTCGTCTTGACGAGTACTTTGACACTATATGGTAACCAGGGTCTGATGATGGAGCTGGAAGATGGCCATAGGAACCCCATCAAGTTTGGGCTCATTTGTTTCGTCTTGACGAGTACTTTGACACTATATGGTAACCAGGGTCTGATGATGGAGCTGGAAGGTCGCCATAGGAACCCCATCGAGTTTGGGCTCATTTGATTCGTATTGACGAGTACTTTAATACTATACGGTATGAATGTTATTCCAACAAAGCAAAATATTAAGTTACGAGTACCAGAGTAGAGTTTAATTGTAGCGTGCTGTAAAAAAAAAAACAGTCCTGTGGCACTCGGGGACTGCCGCGGCAAAGCTATTGCATAGCATTTTTATCAACTTATGCAATTTAATTGTTTTTTATTTATTGTTTTTTTTGATATTAATTCAAGTTTACAAAACAATATACACTGTCTTTTTACTAACATACATTCTAACAATATTATTGCCAAACAATATAATCATCCTATTAACCGAAAGACAACTAAACAGAGAACATAATAAATAGTGATATGAGCATATCTATGGAATGAAAAACTAAATAAATAAAAATAATTTGAGAGGGACACCTCTCAAGTTCTTTCTCAAGTCAAGGGACACCCGGATGGAACGAAGTTACACGCACGGTAACTTAATATTTTGCTTTGTTGAAATAACATTCATATCGTATAGTGTTAAAGTACTCGTCAGGACGAATCACATGAGCCCAAACTCGATGGGGTTCCTATGGCGACCTTCCAGCTCCATCATCAGACCCTGGTTACCATATAGTGTCAAAGTACTCGTCAAGACGAAACAAATGAGCCCAAACTCGATGGGATTCCTATGGCCAACTTCCAACTCCATCATCAGACCCTGGTTACCATATAGTGTCAAAGTACTCGTCTAAACGAATCAAACGAGCCCAAACTCGATGGGGTTCCTATGGCCACCTTCCAGCTCCATCATTAGACCCTGGTTACCATATAGTGTCAAGGTACTCGTCAAGACGAATCAAATGAGCCCAAACTCGATGGGGTTCCTATGGCCACCTTCCAGCTTCATCATCAGACCCTGGTTACCATATAGTGTCAAAGTACTCGTCAAGACGAATCAAATTTGCCCAAACTCGATGGGGTTCCTATGGCCGCCTTCCAGCTTCATTCTAGACCCTGGTTACCATATAGTGTCAAAGTACTCGTCTAAACGAATCAAACGAGCCCAAACTCGATGGGGTTGGTCGAGACGCATGTGGCGTCCTTGTCGCACTGCAGTGACAATCATATCTCTATACGTTTTCATGGTGTTAGGTTTTCTTTTCGTTACGGTATTTCTTGATTCGATCGCCGCGCTCAAAGCCCGCGATAAAAGCTATGCAATAGCTAAACGGCAAAGGTCCTTTGCTAAAAGCTATCAATACACTAAAAAATATTTAGTTACGAAGAAAATTTCTTGGCTTAAAATTTTTCAAATTAAACCTAAAAAGATACTTCTTCCATGATGTATATAAAATCTGCTTTAAATGAAACCCCTAGGATAGTAAGTAGACTTGTCCAAAAACAAAAAATTAAAAATATGTAACATTTTAAAAACATTACATTGCCTTTGTTATGGCCAAATAGTAGGAAATTATCCAGCAGCAAAGTAAAAGATCTCAAAGATATTCATAAGTTAATTCCAGAAGATTGCAAAGCTATAGCTTCTTGGATTATAATAGATTTGTACCATATGATGGATACAAAAAAAATGGTTTTATTTAAGTAATATGATTAAAATAATAAAAATAAAAAAAGTTTAAAATTTTTGGTTATGATTTTTGAACAATTGAAATAATATAAGCGTTAACTTGTTGTATTTCTTATTTTAAACAGAACTTAAAATGTGATTCAAAACATGTTAAAGCAATTACTTAAATAAATAAGTACATGAACATTTTAATATGTTAGCAGTTTATTTTATTACATTTTTTTAAAAATGAGTACAGATATTCATTTTAAAACAACAAATCAGAATTTTGCATTAATGTCATAAGGCACATAAGTCACATAACACATTAATGCTAAATGAAATAAACCCTTCAGCAATTTAAGCATCAATCATTTTTATGCTTTTTCTATTTAATGATTAATTTATTAAGAAATATACATTAATTTTAATAATCTATGCATTTCAACAAAAAAAATGATACCGCTTAACAATATTTTTTTGCTTAACATACGCGGAAAAAGAAGATCGTTCTTAAAAAACTTTAACAGCTGATTACTCAAAACTAGCTCGGTGTGGGTTAACACACAAATGCTTAACAGCGTCCAATTATATATCTCATCGCAACATTGTGTTAAGATACCTTTATCGTAGAATTTAGGAATTATAACTGATGTTGGTGATGTGTTTCGAGTTCTACCAGAAGGTATTATTTTTTATAATTATTCACGGCTGTAATACAATAACAGTCAGTTTGCGGAAAAAAAGACAAAGACATGGCCCCAAGAGAGATGAGATGGGAGGGGAACGTAATGAATTTTAAATTTGAATATCGTGGCTTTAGTAAAAAATCGATATTCAAATTGACGAATCAGAGGTGATCAATTCATGACGAGGAAAAAAAGACGTTCCGTAATATTAAATTTAGAATGTTATTTTTTTTAAACTGATTTTTATGGTTAGGATATTATATTTTCTACATTGCTATTGGTCCAACTGATTAAACTAAATAACGATGAGCTCGCTACAGTCTAGAAGTTAGTGATAGTTAATTCAGGCGCCTGGATTCTTAAATATGATCAATTGTTCTTCTCTGGAGGTGATAAATCCTCTCTAGTATTACAAATGCGAAAGAAAGTCTGTCTGTCTGTCACGCTTTTACGCCAAAATTACTGAACTAATTTAAGCGACATTTGGCACACAGTGTCTAGTGTACTAGAACCTGAGAAAGGTCATAGTCTACTTCATTCTGTAATAACAAACATACACGCGAGCGAAGACTATTGTGTAATATGTGAATATTTAGAAATATATGTGTCTATTAACAGTTTGTTACTAAACTACACGCAATATTTTGGAATCAGACGGCCATTTGTAAGAAGCATGCGAGTTTCTTATTATTTAGTTATATTAAAAATACCGTTGCTTTAACATAAGAAAAATAATGAATATTAGCATTTGAACACCAAAGTTCTTGAAAACATCTTGAGGCTATTTTAATAATAAAAACAATTTCTTTGAGGAAAAAATAAGAGAAAACATTTTTGTTTACGAAGGGGCTTGTAACTGAATCCATTCCATCGTCAAATGTAACGTTATTCGAATAAAAGTTCAACCTAATTCTAAAGCGCTGGAAGTAGAAAAAATAAGTAACCAATCAGAGCATTTCTTTTGCAATGAGCACCAATGAACGTAGAATCTAATTTGACAAGAGCAATCTAAATGTCCAGAATGAGAAAAAGAATATCGTTGAAGATGAGCTCATATTCGTAAAATGTTTACCTGAAACATACATTTAAATGAATATTGATTTTTAACAGAACCTAACTAACATAACATTTTAGGAGTATGAATACTTTGATAGTAAACTGGACTATCAAAGGATGAAGGATAAATTTTGAACAGTGCATTGTTGACCATGCAACCATCATCATACATAAGTGTCATAAACGGATTTGGTCGATTATGTTGCTTTGCCCTCCTAATAGGAACGATATTTTTACTAAGCTCGAGCATTTAAAAACTCTGCTGTATAAATAGTGAGCTGAATTTAAGGAGGATAAGTACCGGTAAATTTTCAGTAGCCTAGAATTATGTATGATATCTTAATTATTTTTTTATAGTTTAGCTGCCAAAATAGCTCTGCTCAGGCTGATGGAAAGCATAAGCACATACTAATAGTGGTGATACCATCCTCATTGTGGGCCACCCATGAATGTAGTTGAGATAATTTTATGTACTTTAATCAAAATGAATAAAATTAATAAGTTCAATCACCAACGAGTTAGCTAAATGGAGCTTATCAGTATAATCAGAAAATAAAAACAGTGAGATTAAGAACCTCCTCTTTTTTGAAATAGGTTAAAAATTGAATAAATAGATCTGTCATATTAATTGAATAACGTAGTCGAAGTAACGAGTATATCAAAATAATTTATTTTGAAAAAGTGTATAGTTAATTACAAATTTAGGATAAAATGAATGCAATTTAGAGTATTACTTCTGTGATATACACAACACCAATTTACACAAATGTATTGTGTAATAAAAGCGGATTTTAATCATGCAATGGTTCAATTGCAATTATTCGGTAAACTTTGAAACTTTCCATTTATTTATCAATAGGGCAATATCTGTGAGCGTTCAATTTAAACTGCCGTGGTTTAGTTGAATTAGTTGAGGTCCGACACACGACCGAACTTAAATCGATTTTCAAATAACTAAATTGAATGCCGCTCACTATAAATATATTGAGTACATTCATTTACTGCTAGTATTTGATGACTAGTTGATGGTTTTGCTATATTAACCTTCTCAATCAAATTATTTCAAGAGACTGTATTCACAGTTCCGTTTCCCAATTCAACACTTGTGGTATCTTTTACTCTGGTACTCTGATCACTTTATGTTTCTAACCCTAGTTCACTTAATAGGTACCTGCCTGGAAACAATTATACGTCAAAAGGGATCAGCATCAAAAATAGCATCAAAGTAGTATGGAAACTATTGAAAAGAGAATAGTAAAATAATAACACTATAGGTACTGAAATGAGTAACGTGGTATCAAATCTGGTTTTAACGTCTAGATATTAAATTTTTCTTAAATAAAATAGTATGTAGGTAATGTGTGTATCTGAGTAGTAGTAGTAATTAGTATATTAGTACTTAAAATAAGTTAAAATAACTAGAAAAAAATACTATTTAGCAATGTTTTACTACAAAAATGTAATGCCTGTGTCTTAAATTCAAAAGCTACACTGAACGCAATACGCGCCACAAATTACTTCATTGCATGCTGCATTGTCTCATTCACAATGACGATGGTGACCCCAACTCCTTCATTCTACTCATGCTTTCTATCAGACAGAGTGGAATCATTTTGGTAGGCTTTAATATAAAAATAAAGTGGACGGCAATGGCTTGAGTTCATACATGGAATGATATCTTATAACTTATTTTCATTACTATTGTTCACAGGAATCCACCTTATCCGTGGAGTAAAGTTTTTCTTGACTCAGCTGAATTTAAACAAGCATTCAACGTAAAGCCTATTTTAAATGAAAAGATTTGATGAACACGTCTTCTTGAGCCCTCTATTTTATTACAGAAACTGTTTACTTTGGGAAATGTATGGAATTCGTACAAATGAAATGGATTTAATGTACGTAATGCAACGATTTACATGTTTTACATAATAAATGAAGGCTCATTGAATTGAAATGAGAAGGATACACTTTTATCATTACGTTTATCAGTATGGTACTTGAAACAATCATTGCAAGTCAATAATTAAATATCTAAATTTCAATAAATTTATATTTCGTCTTACAATATATTCTAAGGAACAGCCTAGCCTTCTAAAGTATGGAAATTTGGCGGTGTTTCTTCTTCAATGCCTTAGAGATTTATTTATTAAAGGTGTAGTAAACTAGTTGTTGACCCCAAAATATTTTTAGAATAATAAAGATCAGGAAGATGAATTTGTTTTCTTGACCTGTCAGCAATAACAAAAAAAACCAAGAGAGCAAGAGACAGGATGAAAAATACCATAAAACTACTATGTATACAGTGGACTGACAAGTCTGCTTGTCAGTCCACTGTTGTCTTGCTTAACTATTTCTTCATAAATAAAGAAACTACTATAGTTATTCCATTCCTATAGAAGCTTCCCTTCATTAGTCAATAATGTCTTTAAAAAAAACAAACGAAACTTTTAACCAACAATGACAGTTCCTATTTTTTGCCGTTTTTTTTGCAAACCGGAAGAAATAAAGAACGAAAACATTTCTCTAAAGCATGTTAAGTTTTTTTTGGACTTCAGAAGAACTCTTAAGTCCTTAAATAGTTAAGAGTTAAGTCTTTCAAGATTTTGGACGCTTTTAGTACGGAAAATGAACTGTGGTTTAAAAAAAATAGTTTTGTTTTTGTCTTTATGGAGAGCGAAGACTATGCAACAAATTTATTGTTTTTTTACTGTTAATTAGTTTGTTTTTAGACTACTGTTAATAAATTTCTACTACACGAAAGTACAAATTTCGTCTTCGACGTTAATTTAAATCAGATGAGTTGAAAGTCAAAAGATTTAGAAACAAAACTAAATATAATCATAATAACTCGACGGCAGAAGTCGGCAACGTCAAATATGATCCGTATCGAGTTTTGAAATTTTTCAAATGGAATTTTATGTCTGATGTTTCCTAAAAGTTGGTAAAAATGAAAATATAACTAAGGGCTACCTCTCTCCAAGCACACCCTAAAATTACTGGAAATTGGTGAAAAGGCTGTAAGTTAATTTTAGAAGTAGACTTTGGTTTTAGTAATTGTTCACTAAAAATCTTTTAAAAGCGACATACTTTGTAAAGTCAAAAATTTGAAGTCATAAAAAGTCATCATACTAGCGTTGTTCCCGGTTGCTTCCAAAGCTTGCACTTTGGAGCCCGGGATCCGCTTTCTGACTTTTCCTCCTCCACTTTGCCCGATCTTCGGTATCCCTGGTAGTAAGACCATTAACACGCATGTCATCCATTACGACGTCAAGCCAACATCTCTTGGGTCTACCCTTCTACCGGGGCCCGGCGGAGGCGGCATGGTCAGACATTTGTTTCCCACATAACCAGGCAGAAAACATACATAAAAAGTAACTGTAAACTATTATTGCGCTACGATGGCGACGGATAGATGCAGATTGCCGAGGACCAGTGGACGGCAATAGATTAATACTAAAACTATTATTGGCATGTCTTGGAGTACTAGTAATAATTTGATTTCTAAAATTGCAATAATGCGGAACGTTTTAAGTAAATACTCAGTAAGTTTCTTTACGTGTTTCTCTTTAAATTGTGAATTATTTCACTTTCTTGTTTCTGCCTCTGTTAGTTGGAACTATTAAATGATGTTACTGTTGAGATTCTCCGATGTTTTATGATATAATATTCTCATTAAACAATGAATTCTCAATAATAAAGAATAGTATTTTAAACACCATTAGTAATTAATTTTCATTAAATAAAGCAGTACCACATTTGTAGTACTGAGTTATTTTTAAGTAACGCGTGCGGATAACATAAAATGGCGCTCATGCATATAACATATACATTAGGGGAAAACGAAATTACATGCAATATTTAAATTCTCCTTGGGATCCGTATAAAGTTCATCATTTTCTTTTTCAATTCATTAGTTCTTTAACTAACATTAATAGATAGATAGAGAAATCACCATAAAAAACTGTGCTTCGATGATGATTAAATAGATAACATTTCAAGTAAATAAAAAAAAAATTTCGCCCATTCTATCATTGTTTTCATTCATATTCTACGTTGTATATCGCCTAATCATTGCGTAAAATAAAAAGTGCCTATCCGTCTTAATATAAAATTCAAGAGATACTCACAACGTCGATGAGCTGACTCAGCCTAAGTCCCATCTTAACCGTAAGCCGATCAGAGTTGTTCCCCACAGGGCGGATCAGGCGATTGTAGTTGGACAGCAAGTCGTCATATAGCCGCTTCGCTTCAGGGTTTGCGACGCTCAGGCGGCCCCACACGCACAGGACTCCGACCACCAGCGCCAACACCATCTTAGGCTAACACCACCCCTGGAACAAAAACATGACATCTTATTTACGAATGAAATTTACTAAATTAATATGACAACCTGATGGGCACGAGATAAACATGTTGCTATTCGAGCCTCGGTTGCCTTGACACGTTAATACTGTCCATGCTCCTATAAATAAATAAATAAATAAATAAATATTTGGACAACTTACACACAACATCATTTAGTCCCAAAGTAAGCAGAGCTTGTGGTATGGGTACTAAACAACTGATATAAATACATAAACATACTTTTTTTTTTGTAAATACATATACATATTATACATAGAAAAACACCCAGACTCCGAAACAAATATATTTGTGGATAACACAAATATTTGGTCTGACCCGGGAATCGAACCCGAGACCTCTCGATCAGCAGCCGCATACGCTAACCACTAGACCAACAAGGCAGTTTTTATATAGTTAAAAATATTGTGACTTTAATTGTTTATTTTCACGGTTATCAAGATTATATAAATTTTTTTTCAAAAATACTACTTCCGCACTAGGAATATATTTTTGTGTCGCGGGGGACTTTACAAACATACAAGAATCGGACACAAAGAACTCAGAATAACAATTTGTGAATCACACAAAGTATTCTCCCGTGTAGTATTTGAACCCACAGCACTTAGTGCAGTAGAAAGCGGCGTGGCAACCACATAAACCACTAGGCCAACCGTGCACTATATACCTACTATACCTATACGGCAAATACTGTTTTACTGGCCGTTTATTATGGTGTATAACAGTTGTCTTCAAAGTCTTAATAATGTATTTTTATTGTATACCTCCTTCTACTGTTGTCTTTCTCTTCTCGTTGGTCTAGTGGTTAGCGTATGCGACTGCTAATCAAGAGGTTTAAATCCCGGGTCGGGCCAAAAAGTGTTTTTGGGATTTTCTTAGGAAATTCCTAATAGCCTGCCCGCAGTTTGGAAGTTTGGCGGTGATTCACGCCCGTGCCTCGGAGAGCACGTAAAGCCGTCGGTCCCGGTTGTCATGAATATCTATGTCAATCGTTATTGGGAAGTCAGTGCTCTCAAATATACTGACAACTAGTTCAATCTTCGAATTTCAGTTCTCCCTTAGGGTTGCGGAGGTCCAATACCAGTCGCTCCATGGAAAAACTGAAATTCAGGTAAAACCGGTTGATCTAGTAGCCGACCCCAAATAAACTTGGGAATAAGGCTAGGAAGATGATGACCTCCTTCTACTGTCCTCTGGAATCTAAGGAGCACCAATTAGTGCTCACCATTTCAATTCTCTTCTACCTATATTTAAGCCTCAGGTTGTCTCACTCACTTGGCAAAGCAAGAGTTCTGGTAAAGTCACTTTGGAACGCTATATATTTCAAAAAAAGGTTTTTATAAAGCTGTAAAATTATTTCGGTTGATGTCTACTAAATTCAGGTTTATCAAGTTGTTAAAAAACCTTACATTCTCGTTCTTTTAGAAGCAATTTATATTAATCCATAATTGACATAGTTTAAGTTAAGCATTATGCGACAAATTATAACGAAGATCCAGTGTCAAAGTTATTAACATTCATAAAATCTTTAATGGCATCACAACAACGCAAGAATTAAGTATGAAACTTTTTCAATTAATTTTAATATCGTTTACATCTTCTGCTACAGAAAATAATAACAATTATTTTTCCTTATGTAACTTTAAATATATTTTGCCTCTTTTAAATTGTGTTGCTGGGTTTGGATAGCCTTAATTGCTGATTACTTTTTGTTTATTGACTTAAATCTATTAAAAAAACAACTTAACCATCGAACGGCAAGATTACGTAGCCATAACGTTGTCTTACTATTCCTAACCCACACTCGGCCAGCATGGGGAGGTAACCCTCTCCAGAGAGGAGGCCGAGGGACGTCATGGACTGTTGATGAAGTTATAAATATAATCACATAGGATTAATATTAACTAAAATGATGCTAAGATTCCACAGAAAATTGATACTAAGCAATTCGTTTATCGTGTTACACCTCTTCTTTTTAACCTTCTATATTTGAGGAAAAAGCGTTAAAAGAAGTAAAAAATCACTAGTAATTGTGGCGACTTCTAGATACAGCGCAAGCAAAACTTGCAACAGTGCCACCTACCGAAGAAATACTGAACCACGGAGTTACGAAGTAACTACTAATTCTGAATCCCAACACCAAATGTTGGGCCATTTGCCGCCAGGCATGATCAACTCGCTTGTTTGAGAATCCCCCCTTTGTGATGGTGGGACACGAAACTCGTCCTTCTACATAATGTTTTCATTAAATTATGTATACTGAATAGTAATATCATCACATCTCTATAGCCTTCAATAGTCTATTATATTATTATACTAGCTGACCCGGCGAACTTCGTACCGCCATAGAATATTAATTCATATTAAAGTAATGTGTTTTCACAAATCGACAGCAGCGTCAACTAACGGGCCCTGGCCGGTACCGCCACAATCGCTTTGTTCCTGCATTTTATATCTGTAATAGCTTTATAAGTACTAATATAAATTACATACTGTAAAGGGCCATATTAATCTATGTTAAATACACAATGTATTTAAGGTACTTAATTGGATAAGGATTAATACTGTATTGCGTAAAATCGCTTCGTAAATATGCCATTATTTCTTGGAAAAAAAATGGTTATTGTGGGTTTTCCCTAAGAGATAGACATATACCATCGCAGACTTTTTTGTAAACCTTTTTAAGATGTACAAAACTGTAGTACATTATTTTAATCTATCTCGTAGGGTACAGTCAGCGTTTGCAATGTAAGCGTAAAAAAGGGTTTATTTACGACATCACATTAGAAACCTCTAAAATTATTATCTGCTATATTATGCATGTATTATACATAAACACCTTCTTATTGATTCACTCTATCTATTAAAGGAAATTGCATCAAAATCCGTTGTGTAGTTTTAAAGAGTTAAGTATACATAGGAACAGAGAAAGAGACTTTGTTTAATACTATGTAGTGATTATCTGGACCTCTCCTTTGAAAAGAGGTTAAAGTAAAGATATAATTCATATAATAATATTATCCTTAGAAAACGAACAACTGTTTTTAAATCTCTATCTATTTCAAACAAACTCAATTATAAAGCAGCTTTCCCGTTCGGACTCAAGTTATGATTTAATTGTAAATATTCAGGCCCTCACAAAGAGTTTAGTATAATTAATTAACAGGTATTTCCGATTTGGGAGCCATTACACAACTTCAATTTGAGATCATAATCAAAGTAATATTCAAGGCGTACTTTTAAGGGCTTAATTTTAAACTTTGTAATTATAATAGGGAGCAGTAAAAAGTTGGTTGTTTATGTTTCACTGTCATCATCCTTGGTTAAGCGTCATAATACTTGTTTAAGAGTGTAAGGCCATTGACTTGATATTTATAATCTTGATACTTGAGTTTCAGTCTTATTTGGTCAACGCGGTGTCTATTTTTTGTCTCAGTACGTCAGTTACCACATCTGATATTTACTGATAATCTTTAAATTGTCTGATTATACACCATCCTTTTCAGAAGCCGATTAAATTTGATTATATGAAACACAAATATCCACAAACATCTCGTTTACGTATTTTATATAATCACTAAGTTATGCACACAATGCAAAATAATTATCATATTTTTCAATAAAAAGCTTTTCAAAAAACTAGACTCCATTAAGCTTAGACTTTTATTCTGATAAAATCTGAATTTATTTACTTACATTTCAATAATTTATTCCCATTATAATACTAGAGACAGCCAAATTGAACAAATATTGCAATAAGGCTTCTAGAAAATTCACGTTTATTTTTTGTTAGCACATTGTGCTATGAAATAGTTTGTCAGATATTCGTGCCTCGGAGAGAACTTTAATCCGTCGGTCCCAGTAATCACGAACATGGCAATTGTTATTGGGAAGTGAGTGCCCTTAAACATACTGTAAGCTAGTTCAACTTTCGATTTTCAGTTCTCCCTCAGGGTTGTGGAGGTCCGATGCCAGTCGCTCTCTGGAAAACTGATATTCAGGTAAATTCTGTTGAACTATTTAGTAGTCGACCCCAAAAAAATAATATTATTTAATAAATAAATAAAGGCTAGGAAGAAGAAGAAAATTGTGCTATGAAATAGCTGAACTATTTTAAAAGCAATAGGTATGATTTAATAAGTACTCGTAATATATTATATAAATCTATTACATATAATTTCCAAATTTCATATAGATAAAGAACATTTTCAATGCATTTAGAAGAGGCAAGTTGACCGAGTCGGACCCGGATTACCGTCAAAGTCGGACTTAATTACTGGATAAAGGAGGATAAGCCACAATAAAACGTACCTCTATAAATCAATCTGCCGTAAGTTAGATAAAACTAAAGAGCTCGGATACTGAGTCCCCAGAGTGAAGGAATGTGCGTTTTATGTACTGTTGGTTAATAAAAAAGATATACTATGTTTCTACTGCTACTCTTTTTTTTATTCTAAAACAGTTACTTTTCAGCATGAGAGTGAGGCTACCGGTACCCAAATCCCATTTTTCTGTGAGTCTATAAAAGAGACTTATAGAGGAATGGGTGTCATATCCCTCCAATGTAAAGAGACGATTCTCCAAACAGGTGAGGTGATCAAACTTGTCAGGCTTTGACCCAACCCTTGATATCAGTGCGAGAATTTTTATATCGCGATACAGGATTAGCAGATACTCCGTAGTTCCGTGTGTTTTAGATAGAAAATTATTGTGTGTTTTTAACATGATGTATGTGGAAGTTATCACGCCACTCTAAGTGTTACGTGGGTTATCGAGATGAAATAATTACAGAATTCTGACTACCATACCATAGGCTACTTTTACTGCGATATCCGACATACACTCAATTTGACATTCAAAATTAGACAAATCTAAGGTAAAATTGTCCGTGTGGTGACGGATTAAGAATACAGAGTGTCACCACCCCCATTCATCCCGCGGGTGTCGTAAAAGGCGACTAAGGGATAAACTACGCAAGATAACATCAATGCAAAGAGAAGAAAAACTTGAAACCAACCCTATACTAACCCGTCTGGCCAGCGTGGTATAAAAGGCCAAAACCTCCTTTCTAAGGAGAGGCCTATTTCCAGCAGTGGACTGTTAAAGGCTGTTGATGAAGATTGATGATGATGACTCAATCGGTGCCGCGGGCAAAGACAAGTGCAATATAAATAGTGTTCCAAAATATATATATACCATGTTTCAGGTTAAAGAGAAGTATGATTAAGTTTAAGTTATATATAAAAGTAACAAAATAAAACTCTAAAAGAAAAACGAAGCTTCCCAAAGAGGAAACGAAGTTTTCGTAATATTTAAAAAAAATAAACCTCTCCTTTTATGTACTGAACACACTGTTTAACACAATATGCTATGTTTAGTAATTTTATTTACGTTAAACATATCGTGCGGTGGGATCTTCCTAACGACCGCTCCAAACCGTTATAACACTCTAACACCACGTATCTTACACAAATAAACTGTTACAGTAACGTTTTTTTGTTGCCAAAAACCATTACTTGGTACACTGTCAACTGAAGGATTTTGTGTATTTATTGTGTAGGTATTCTCATTTTATATGATGCGAGTAGAGAATTCGTATCTGTAATGTAATTTTTGGGCGTTTTATTTTGTTTACCTCCAAAAGTGTGATCACTTCTTTGACGTTTTTATCGGTTTTTTTCTAATAATGAAGTAAGTAGGTAAGACTTCAGAAATTATAACTTATTCACTAATGAGCAAAGAATATAATTAAAATTTTATTATTGAATTCATCTGAGAATAAGAAACTATATTATAAAGCATAGGTAGATATTGTTGTAAGCATACCAATGGTTGCTGTTACGTTAGGTAATTCTTACAGGATCAATAAAGTTATTCGTTTTGTTATTTACTTGATTCTGTGCATTTGCAATCGTTCAATTTAGTTATATATATATTTGTTGTTAAGATTTTTCTTACTTAAGATTTTCTCTCGGTTTTCTATCCTCATTCCCGCTATAAAACCTTCAGAGAAGAGGTTTACTGTAAAGTTTCATCCAAATCCTTTCAGTAGTTTTTGCGTGAAAGAGCAACAAACATACATACACACACACAAACTTTCGCGTTTATAATATTAGTAGGATTAATTTATAGATGTAGATTAGTTACTAGAATGTACTAGTATAATTACTTTAATAACTATAAACTAAGTATATTGAGCAAAAAAACTAGTTATTTTTGTTGCTGTGATTTGATATAAACCTAAATCACCACTGTTTCTATAAATACGAGTATCTTATCATAAAAATGTATTTGTAACTGAAATGACTACAATCAATAACATCAAATTACCAGTGCAACTAATTTATTTCCAACTGAAGTACTCAAAGTTCTCTACAAATAGCTAAATAAAGACCTGTTTGCGTTTAAGCGTTTTCCCTGATGTGTAATTGATTTGATCTCATGATAGGCAATTTTCATTCTAAGTGCAATTAAATTAAGGTTTACTTTGGAATACACTTGAATCTCTTCGGGATAATAGAAAGAGAGATTACGTAGAATCCTGATTTTAAAGTCGTTTGATTTATTTTTACGAGACGAACTAAACCAAATTCTATTTGGATCGTGGTAAGCGTTGTCTTTCCTTTTGGTTTCGGTTTGGGAAAAATATTTCTATTTAATCAAGAGTGAATCAGATTCCATTAAGATTTCCTAGTTTCACGTTGGCTCGTTTTCAATAAACAGACTTGGTAGTTTAAGAATAAAGTTAAATAAATTAGGATAACGGATACATTAGGGTGGACAGCAGTGGTAGAAACGGTTTTTTTTTTTCGGTTTCTAAAAACGAATATCAAGGAAAAGTTTTATCGAAATGCCTGAATTTGTAGACTTTATAAATAAAAGGCCATCAGTAAAAGCTAACAGTTGCAAGGGTCAGCTAGTTTAGTTACATATCATCATCATCATCAACAGCCTTACAGTCCACTGCTGGACATAGGCCTCTCCTTAGAAAGGAGGTTTTGGCCCACTATACCACGCAGGCCAGACGGGTTGGTAAAGGGGTTTGTTTCAAGTTTTCCTTCTCATGGTAGTGATATTAGCTGCTTATTTAGTTACATATATACTTGTCATATTAAATTACAAAAAAAATATAACTCAATTAAATTAAAGACTGCTTCGGTGACGCAGTGGTAGCGCAGCGTATTCGTCTGCTGTGCTTGAGGTCTCAACCAAGTTGGATCAAATGTTTGTGTTATCCACCAATATTTGTTACGACGTTTGGGTGTCCTTTTCGTATAAAATATTTTCATTTACAAAAAAAAAGTATGTTTATGTATTTAGATCAGTTGTCTGGTATCCATAGTAGTAGTTTGGGATTACATTTTTTTATGTATATGATACGGGACAAACGTAGGTGATTGCCGCCGTCCATGGACACCCGAAAGGTCGTATCGGTCCAGAAACACCGCAGCCGACTGTTCATTCCACAATTTAGATGTGTGAGGCAGGAAATTTCGGGAAAAACGCACTATTGTGGACTGCCAACCATCTAAGTGATGGAGATGGAAATGCTGTCGCGTGGGACGATGACGGAAAGAAGCGGCAGGAATTAATTTGAAAAATTCTTCGGAGCACTCTTTGTGGCATAAGCGATAGAAGATGCAGAGTGATGCTACATCTGTACGCAGCGAAAAGGGATCAAGCCGTTCTGAAATATCCCGGCAGTTGACGATTCGAGTCGCTCTCCGCCGAATGCGATTTTTTTTTCTGAGAACGTGCAAACCTGTGTCTTTGTGGGGTTAAATATGACCAGGTTAAGTTGACCCCATTCTGAGACTTTTTTGAAGGAAGTCTCAATTTCAGACACAAGCCTATTTATCATGACATTGTGTGTAAGATGTCCGAAATATTTATTATTAATTACGAGTAATAAACTGTTCTGGAAGGACAAAAATCTTGAATGCATTCGAAGCTAAAAAATAAGTATTTCAAAAGATAATCTTTACACTACATTTTAATCAATTTAGTCCAATCTACTATAAAATACAAAGTTGAATTATAATAAATGCTTAAACGCTACTCTTTTGAAACATTTCTAATTGAAACAGTCACCACGTTTAATGAAATTAAAAAAGTTACACCTAACTCAATTTAAACTGTAGCGAAAGTGAGTTGCTAACTTTACTAACGCGATAATATGTACTAGATTTTAATATAAAATGCGGTTAGAACCAAAAACTTCTTTATTCTTAAACATAATGTTTTAAAATAAAATACATACACAGATTGGCATACACTACGAGAATAATTCAATCATTCAATTTCAATTTTCGCATTTGTGTGATGTGTATGTATTTACAAAAAAAAGTATGTTTATATATTTATATCAGTTGTTTAGTACCCATAATACAAGCTCTGCTTAGTTTGGGACTCGATGATGTTGTGTGTAAGATGTCCGAAATATTTGTATATTGGAACAAAATTTGAGCATTCTCTATATTATAAATGAGAAAATAACAAAGTCTGTTTAATTTTCATGTCAAAACTCCTGAATCAATTTAAATGAAATTTGTTACATATGTATATAGTCTGGAGCCTGAGAAAGGACATAGGCTACTTTTTACAAAGCTAGTGTAATTATTTTAGAACAAACTGTTCCAGTTAGTCTGTTATATAAGAGGATGTTACGGAAAACCAAGTAACCGATTTCATTAAAACTACACACGATTAATCAGTGCCGAATAATTTACTACGCCGTAGTTCATTTCCAAGGGTTTTGCGTGCGAGCGCCCAAGTTCAAAGATCAGACCTCAAAATAAGTCCAGCAACCCTTATAAATTATTGTTGATTACTCCCCTTGTTAGGTTAGGAAGTACAATCGTTGGAATTTAGAGGATTACTAAAATGAAAATCGGCTTAGTAAAGATTAAATATGAATAGACGTTCCGCGGACTTTGAGGGATGCCTTGGTTCATGAGATGCAGCGTTTGGATTAGTGTATTTAAAGAAAACTGTTGAATGGTTTAGGAGTTGTATGTTTATGAACTCCTAGCTTTTGGCCGCGTTTGCGCCCGCGTGTAGGTTCGTCATAGCGGTAAATAGTAGCCAATGTGTTATTCCTATATATAAGCTATATTATTGTGAAGTTTTATCAAAATCTATTTAGTAGTTTTTGCGTGAAAGTGCAACAAACATACATATATACATCATCACAAACTTTCACGTTTATAATATTAATAGGATTTTGATAATATTATTATTTAGCCCGTCAAAGTGACTTTACCCAATGGGCCACTATAGTAGGGGTCACGATGCTACATTGTTCCATTCGCAATGAGTGTGGTGACTATTACTAATGGATTCTACTCTTGCTTTCTATCAGGTAGAGTAGAGTCATTTAGGTAGACATGGAAAGAAAAAAATGAGTGTTTTAAAAATATTATTGCGGTTTCAGTCAAAGTATCCTCTTAAAATATTCTAAATTAATTTCCCAAAAAGAAGTGCTTCTAAACAAAGACGGTACTTCTTTTCTGGTAACGTCTAAGTTTGAGTTACAGTTGAGTCTAAACTCTAATATACAGTAGCTACTGTTTAAACTCTTTACTAAAAATGTTTTACCCAATAAATAGTCATAATGATCTGAAGAAAAACACAATGCTAGTATATGTGATAATATGTGCCACTACCTTGTTAGTCCAGTGGTTCGCGTATGCGAATGCCGATGGGTGGGTTTGATCCCCGTTGACAGTTTTTGATTTTAATTATATTACCTACATCATAATCAAAGATATTTTTTCGTCAAACCATTTAAGTAAATCAGGTGGTTATCAAATATGAACAGAAAGTATATCATCAACAACTAATAATGTTCCGCTGCTGCACTCGGATCTCCTCTCAAGATACGGCTAAGACCATATGTCCCCACGCTGGCCGAGGTCGGGATTTGCGAGACAGCTATGTAATCTTGCCATTGTATGCTAAAGAAAGCTTATAAATTACATTTATTCGCGAGTGCTCATTTCTTAAGCCTCTGTATAAAGTACATGCAGTAATTGGAGCCAAAAGCGCCTTGAGACCTTATAATCTCTCGTTTAGAATTAAAATATCCGATAGAACGACCGTCCTTTATACCAAAACACGTGATTATTATTTATGGAGGATAATATTGCTCCTTTCTTTCGTATTTCTTAGATCCTCATTTGGAAAATACCGGAGGTAGATACTCAATGTTTAATAAGGAAAAAAATGCTATACAGTATTATGTTTATTTTTCTATTTGATTTGCTTGATTCTATAAATTTTAAATCATGCGATTGTTTAGGTCGCGTGTAGTTCTGATTGCGGGTGAACTGCAACTGAAGATTCCAGGGATGGTGTAGTGGTTAAAGTGGATGCCATGCCGTTATCTACTGTTAACTGTTGTAGATTCAAACTCCACATAGGATAACATTTTATTGATCCACGAACTGTTGGTCTGAGTTTATAGGATGCTCCTAAAGTTCTTTGAAAAAAAGTACAATTGTTGGGTTAGGTATAATCTTTTTATCCGTACGTATCCGTATCTGGCAAGAGCTGGATGCGAGAAGCCGAGGATCGAACCAAGTGGTGGGCAATTGGAGAGGCCTATGTCCAGCAGTGGACTGCGATAGGCTAATGATGATGATGATGATCCGTACGGCGGTAAGCAAATATCGCCAGTAACGATTTAAATGACTGGATCTTAATGAAATTCCTTTGGTAAATTATAAATAGGCGTATATTTTACTTCTAGCACTACTTAAAAATAATTTATTTATGTATCGAAAACGTAATTAAATAAGATTATTAATGAATTTCGTTTCTATTCGTCACTATCAATTTTTTCCATCCCAAGGTTGCCTGGTAGAAATCGCTTTTTAGCGAACAATGTTAATTCTATTCTATTCTATGATATATAAGTCAAATGATATAGGTACATGAGACATAAGATACCACTTTTTGTGTGCTTAGAATAAAGAGAAGGAAACAAAGCATTTCAGTTAAACCATACCTAAGTATGGTATAAAAGCCGATATCAAATCATAATTCGCTGTTCAAATACAATAATTTATTTATTTAAGTTTATTTAACAATAAACTTACAGTAGCTTCTAACTAATAGAGCGTTGGAATTGAAATTATGTAAATTATCTATCTCATCCGTATATCGTCCCGTCATTGTCGCAATCTTCAGTGTTTTAGAGCACTCCCATATTTCATTCGAATAGCTTTCACAGAAGCATGACAGTAATTTATAGCATTTAAATCGAATTTCTATCGTGAAACGGTGGGTGTAATTTTGTTTCGACGTTGTAAAGAGTAATTTGTTTGTTTGCATAATAAAATTAATCAATCGCGAATGGCTTGTCGATATTTTGAAAAAAGCTAACGTATTTTTGTTCGATAAAAAAAGTCATTTAAACCAGTCGTTTCGTGGAAAAACTGATATTTAGGTAAAACCCGTTGACCTACTAGCCGACCCTAAATAATATATATGTGATGTTAAAAACAGAATCACAGCCAATTAATGGTCCTTATTAACTAGAGCTTCTCATTAATAGAGCTCATCAGGTGTTTTATATCAAGTTTTCAGGTTATTTTAAAGAGTATTGGTGACTTAACAAAATATTACGCATATTTTAGCATCGCTGATTATTATTATTACTGATCCACACTTCAATATTGAAAGCAAGCCGGGCCTATATACAAAATAATTTATTTAAAACAACATTTGAATTTCTGCCCTCTTTGTTTAATTAAGGCCGCCTGTTTTGACGCACATTTCCAAGTTAACCAACAAATTTGAATAGGTCTTTTATTTAATTAGTTTGCATAAATAACGGGACATCTTTGAAATTGGCACCGTCTAACTGTTGTTTATTTATTTTCATTTCTTAAGTTAGATTAACTGGGCACATTTTAAATGTATTAATTACTAGCTTTCGCCCGCGGCTCCGCCCGCGTGTTTGTCGGTTATCGCGGTGAAAAGTAGCCTATGTCCTTTCCCAAGTTCAGTTCTATCTTCATACCAAATTTCATCAAAATCGGTTCAGTGGTTTAGACGTGAAAGCGTAACAGACAGACAGAGTTACTTTCGCATTTATAATATTGGAAGGCATAGTAGATTAATCTTATATGTATTTGTTGTCCTTTAAATTTATATGTTTATTAATGACGCTAATAACTTGGTAGTCAAATGGACAGAATCAAGCGAGCCCAGTTATCAGATCTGACGACCCAAGATCGATTCGACTGACCCCACATAACGCGTCCGTGGAAGGAAGAAGTAGGAAAGTAGAATGAGGATGATGTATATAGTTAAAAAGGAAAGGCGTTGCAAGTTCAATTGGCAGCGAGAAGTACTTAAAATTAGGTCAATCGTCTGCCAGTTTAGCTCCTACCGCCTCCCGCCCGTCACCATAGAAACAAGTTTAAATACATTCTTCGTAAATGACGGTGTGTAAGCGATAGATTAGAGCAGGGGTCGGCAAGTAGTTTTAGGTGGGGTCCGGACACTGATGGAAAATTTTAACGAGGTCCATAAAAAAACAAATGATAATAATTAAATGCTATTTATTTATTTTTGGTATCAAATCACATATCGAACTGTAGAACACAAGACCTAAAATTAATGTGAGAAACTACACCGACGATCTTAAGCCAGTTTTTTATGATTTGGTTCTCGAGAGGAACAGCTAATTCGTATTTTGTCTTCAAGATGGGCGTCTGTTAATCTCGAACGATATTTGTTTTTCAAAAAAATATTCTTTGAGAAAGATGTTTCACATAAGTATACAACACATTACGATTTTTGGCGGTCCGCCTGTTGCCGACCGTTGGATTAGAGTTTGTTTTCTCAAGCATATATATATTTTAATGTCAACTTCGTCTGTCTGTTACACTTTCACCGTTAAACTGTTTACCGATTTGGATGAATTTCGGTTTAAAGACAGATCCGACTTTTTGTTACGATGACCAATATTCACGTAGGCGTAGCCGCTCAAAAGCTCATTTTATACACATACTAATAAGATTTCGATAAATAACCCTAAATGATACTGAAACATGTAGTCAAATAAATTTTTATCTGTTCTACATTTCGACCGACTAGCAATAAATATTGTTATACTTCCTTACTGCGACAACTGTATAGCTAATAATAGTACGGTTTTATAGAAAAATACTCACATATCCAATTTTATTTGATTTCCCAATAGTTTTTTATATGGAATTGTGTTACTGCCATGTATGTACGGCTACAGAGGACTGCCTACCGATTTATATTGGATTCTTTCGCCTCAAATACTCCACAAAGGAATAGTGAACTTTGTGCACATTCTATGAAACCCTTTATGGCACAGTAAAATATATTTACGTTATAAGTCAAACATTAAAATTCGATACATCTGCTCCTAGAAACAGTATACCTCTTTACTTTCTCATTTATTATCTAAATATGCACGAAAAAACTTAAATAAATAAAGTATTAATTATTTCGGGTACCTGACACACAACATCATAGCTTGTACAATGGGTAAGTACTAGAAATCTGATATAAATAAATTAAATCTTTTTTTTTGGTAAACATATAGAAAACATCCTAACTCCGAAATAAATATAGTGTTTGACCCAGGAATCGAATCCGAGACCTCTTGATTAGCAACCGCATGCACTAAACACTAGACCAAAAAGGCAGTCAATAAACCTAAATAAATCTATTGTATCAGCATGCAGTAATATGACTCAGTTTAACAAATTAATATATTATTTAAGATTCTTATAAAATATGTACATAATAGGCGTTATTAATAATTTTATTCATTAAAAGTCTACTTCTGATTTTAATTTATTTTATACGCCCTGGATGTTTGTAAGGTAAGCTACTCAAAAGATTTTGGCTATATCGCTCTTAACGATAAAAAATACAGTACATTTTTGGAAAACGAAACAGTAAATCTCAACGGTCAGGAATGCATTCCATTAAAATAAATTTACGAAACAACAAAATATTATCTTTATATCCGTATTCAAGACGTCGCAGTTGCCAGGAAGTCTGGGAGCGACATCTCACATCATCTGTGAGGATCCGCTTTGAAGCAGATCCGTGGATCGGTTCATTTGATTTCCGACTTCGGTCCTTCGACTTGTGTATAGGAATATACCGTTAACTCTGTTATATTCTATGTCAACGCTCTATTTATATTGTTATTCTAATGTTGTGTAATTTATGTAGTTACAATAATACTGATACTATTACTGTGAAATTTACTAGTACCTGATATATATTACTACTATAATATTATATAATAAATAAATATTTCGGACATCTTACACACAACGCCATCTAGTTCCAAACTAAGCAGAGCTTGTATTATGGGTACTAGATAACTGATATAAATACATAAACATGCTTTTCTTTTGTAAATACATACATATTATACATAGAAAAACACCCAAACTCCGATATAAATATTTGTGGATCACACAAACATTTGGTCCGACCCGGGAATCGAACCCAAGACCTCTTGATCAGCAGCCGCATACGCTGACCACTAGACCAACAAGGCAGTCGAATACAATATAAAAACACTCATAGTCGAGTGGTTATGATTGGAAACAATCACCGAGGGTAAGATGGGTGACCATCTAGGTCCGACCGCACCGTCGTTGCCTGTCGACAGTTTGTGACATGATATTTTATGATCGTTTCCTTGATTCGGAGGTCACGTTGAGCAGTTGGTCCCGGTTGTTATTATAAGATAGCAGTCGAGAAGCTTAGTTGGAGGTGTTCAGGCGGCTTAAAAACATCCAACGGCAAGATTACGTAGCCACAACGTGTCTTGCCTGTCCCCAACCCGCACTCGGCCAGCGTGGGGATGTATGACGTTAACCCTCTCTTGAGAGAAGACCGGAGCCGAGATAGTGGGACGTTATCTCTTGTTAATGTAATATATGTAGGATAGATAGATAAGTTTTAGGTGTTTGAAATAAATAAGGTAATAAATCGATAGTTGGTGCAATTAAATAAAATAAAAAATTTGTCATAGTGTATGAATGTAATTTAAAAATGTATTTCTAAGTTTATATACATAGTATAGTTTTTCATTGATTATGAAACCTCCGTACGAATTTTTACACAGCCCTAGAGTTGACTAAAAGAGAGAAAGAGTATGCCTTTGACAATAAATCTGATGATGTACAAAGTGCATTTAGTTTAAAATAAATTCAGTATAAGTTTTAAGTTCAAAACAGCGATCTAATTCTAATAAAATCTAAATCTAAAATGCTAAACATTTAGTGAGTGAAATTTACTTAGCAGTCGAAACGGTGTAACAAAATATTGTTCAGTTCGGTAAAGGAAATTGAATCTTATAAAATACTGTTAAGATTTCTTTCATTTTCTATACTGTAGCAAAAATTTGTAACAATAGTCAAATATATATTTTAGTCGTTTATGTAAGTTTTGACTTATATTCCCAAATAATGTCGTCTATTCGTGTATCATATTTATTAATACCTAATAATTAATAATTAATTTTTAATACCTACAATAGTCAAGTCCAATACCATCACACAAATTACAAAACATAATAGTTACATGCTATATCGTTATTTTTCTGGCATACTCAATAAATAAATATCTTATCAGAATGTATTTTAAGTACAACATCACAAAATATCAAATGAAATCACGAATGATACATCGATATTAAATTTTACCTATATTAATATTTGATATATTACATACCAAATTCTTTCACAAGACACAGAGTACGCAATATAAAATTAAATGAAAACATATCAAAGAGGAAACCAAAGACATTCGAAATTCTTTGACAAAAAAAATCTTAATAATTTCAATATTTCTTTTTGATTCTGATACATCGTAAAGAACAATACTTTATAGAAGGGCGAATAGGAAAAGATTGTTCATATTTGTCCAATAGGAAGTCAATCGACAAGGAAAGGTTGGAAGTCAGGTCGGGTACCGTTTAATCCTGTCAAAACTCACGCAAGCTTTCTGTTAAAAGATACAGAACAGAGCTTTGTGAACCATTATGTGCAATGAGGCTTTGTTAATGAAATTGTTTGGTATGAATTGATGGAGAATACCTTTGATCCGTTCAAGTGACTACAGTGAAACGGTTGAATAATGAATTCAATACGGTGGCGCAGTGGTAGCGTATGTAACTGCTATTTTTGAAGTCTCGTGTTCGATTCCTGGGTCAGAACAAATGTTTGCAATGACCTGTAAATATTTATTTCAGATTTTGGATGTTTTCTGTACGAGCCTTGCTTAGTTTATGGCTAGATGGCGTTTTGTATGAAATGACCAAATATTTATTTATAACAGAGGCAGAGGCTTCTTATCGATTATTGTTTTTTATGCCAAAAAAAAAACATGATTAGGCTTTAGCTAAACCTTTTAAAAACATTACTAATGATCAACGGTCTAAAAAAGAATTTGCTTACAAAATGAAACGTGTTTCAGGACTTTTGTGATCATGCGTAATAAATTTAGTTCATTTTCTAATAACGTGTTCCATTATTAGTCCCTTATATAATCAGAATACATTGAAAATACGTTAAGGTAAATAATTTTATTAATTTCAACTTCATATCCTTTCCTGGGTTTTGTTCACATTTATATTTAAAATAACCTTAAGGGTGATCCAAAAATAATATAAAGAACTTCAACGACATGATTCTAAAATATCACCAAAGGAATGTCTTGAAAATAGTTTTATACAAGCCAAATAATCTTAATTTACCGAATGTCGGAAAAGAACTTGTCTCTCTCTTATCTCAAGGCATTTAAAAGAATTTCTTCCTCATGGAATCATGCCAAGTATGATAACTAAGATATATGGCTGGTCTGATGACATAGATGTAAGTTGTTTCATTTTTATAATAAAATCATTTTTTCTGACATTTGAATAAGAATAATGAATTAAAAAAGGTCATTAAATTATTTTGGGTTTATATAGAAAGTCGCAATGGTTAAGAGTGTGATAAATTCTTGCTATAAAACTTCATATGAGAATAAAATAATGTAAAACTGAAAATAATACGAGTACATATTTTTTCTTTTTATTAATAAGGTGAAATATAAACTAACAAAAGCAATAGATGTAGTTACATTTTCAAGAACTTGTTACTTACGTTTTTACTGCAAAACGAGACTTATTCGCAAAATGCCGATATTTCGAACGGGTTATACCGCTCGTGGTCACGGATCAGTTTACCCGTCAACCAGTCATGTTTACAGTAAAAAACATTAATTATGTGTAAAAGCCGCGAAAGTCGAAAAAAGTAAGAACTTGTTATTTAGCTGATAGATTAATCCTTACAGTTCTATAACCAAAAACAATGTAAGTTCACAAGATATAAAAAATATATCAGATCAAATTTAAATTCAAAATTCAAAATTCTTTATTCACTTAGGATGCAATACATCTCTTGTGACAGGTCAAGATTCTACATGTACATTTATGCCATGTTCGCAAACCAAGTGTCAATAATAGTTAGTTTTATAATTTCCTTCACGGCTAAACTGAAATTTGGTAACACGATACTTTTGTAAAAGGACAGCACCTTAGCTAAGGTAGCCAGGATATAAAACTGAAATTAAGCCAAAAATATTACTAACATAACATTAACAAAGTATTACAATACTACACTAAATAATTAAGCACTCCATGAATACTACAACACTCTCTGCGTAGCACACAACACATCCAACTTTAAAATATACCCACGCAGAAGCGTGTCCGACGACAGGGGTTGTATAAATCTTTGTTAGAACAGAGCAATACGGTAGAAGTTTGTGCAGTTGGCAGTTATCTTACAGACACGGTGTTGCCAACCGTACGGAATTACATTGTATGAACCAATCAAGAGAACATGGGATTTAGGATTTTATCGCAGAACGGAGCGGGTGCCGAGGAAAGAGTTATCGTGCGGTTCCTGTTTTATTTGTAGTTGAATTTGTTGTAAAAGTTCACTATTATTTAATTTTACACTTGTTTGAAGGATTTAGACACTATTAGATGAAAGTAGCTAGTGTTCGTTTTGTGTAAACTTATATTTTTAAAATGACTGGCTTTCTTATATTTAGGAATTAAAAAATTTGGTTTCTCTTCACAATAGAAATACTATTCACATACACAGATATGTGTCTTAATTAAACACAACTGAATGTTTGTATTTATATCAGGCTTTAATAGATGTTTCTATGCATGAAAGGCTTGTATAGCAATCGCAATACGACATTCGAAATCGTCACCAGTAAGTACCAAAGTAGTACACCAAGAGTCAAATATTATATCGCTTCCGTACTTTATCGTACTTTAATTTGAAACTCCAGAATTTTATTAGAAATTTTTAAATTTTTATGAATTGGTGTAGTTTTAGATATTATTAAAGTTACAAAAATGAACTGAACTACTACAAGAAGGAGTAAAAATAAACGGCAAGAGAGTTCTGTTTGTAAGGTTTTCAGGTAAAAATTTTCAAAAGTTTTCGGCAGTGAGGTTATAGTTTTATAAACTTTTTCTCGTTTTAAACTGTTTGATGAGCCCCAAAAGATCTTGGAAGAAAATAAATATTCATATTCAAAGTCAAACTTCGACAATAGCCAACAACAGCTAAAATTACTTTGCTTCAAATCATTTTGATTGGGTTCAATTAAAAAAAAAATTGAGTTTAGTTCTTTTTTTATCATATGCGATGCGTCCGCTTAACATATATAATATACACTATGTAACATAGTAAATATATACAAAATAAAAATCGAAGAGGTTGCTACAATTAAATTTCTAACAGTCACAAACGTGATCAACTTTCTGAGTACTAGGCAATCATAAATTCTGTAAAGCTCTTAACATTTACAAGCCAACCGTCGGAGGAGCGATACCTTTCTGAATATTTAATGCAGTTGACGTTTCGCTTTCCACTGACTTTACTATTGTTTGGTTTGTTTCATTCTTCAGCTGTAAGTTAATGTTGATATTGTTGTGTAGTTTCGAAACTTACTCTTGTTCGTGACTTCGTGCTTGCACCGTTCATGGTATTAATAAAACATTAGGTTAGAAGCATGTTAATATGTATATCATTTTAAGGTTTGTACCTGTTTGTATTTCCTTTTATTTTTACAACATATAGACACGTGATTACAAACGTGCCAGTACTTCTTTAATGCTTAATAGCTTTCTTTTGCTTTTTCGTTATCTTCGCGAATCTTCGTTATTAAGTTTTCATTTCATACAATATTTTATGTTAAATTCACATAGTATTGTGTTTTATATTTGCCAGACAGAAATCTTTTAAAGAAGCTCATTTGCCAATTTAAATAGAGCGAGTCTTAGGAGAAATAGGTGCTTACATTCATTTTAAACTTAACATATCAAAGCAACATGAATCTCTTTTAGTTTATTATCATACACCTCCCTAGTACACTACATACCTCGCTGGTATACTGTACATATTTTTCGTTCCTAATAACTAGCTTCCGCCGGCGGCTGCGTCCCTATCGGTTATCATGTTAAAAAGCCTATATCTTTTCTAAGGCTTGAGACTATCTGGGTACAAAATTTCATTTAAATCAGTACAGAGGTTTTTGAGTTTAATTTTAACCGACGAATAAAAACTGAGGAGGTTTTCAGGTCGACCCTGATATTTTTTTTATGTATGACCATGCATAACTTTTACAAAGTAGTCCGATTTTGATAATTCTTATTTTATTGGAAAGAGTATATCTCGAAATTGGTCCCATTTAAATTTTATAATACCTAGTGATGTAGAGTATAAAACAAAGAGTTATAAATCTATTGTCAGACATTAATTCATGCGTACTCGCAAATTCATATCGAAGACAACGTGATTTTAATGAAATTAATATATAATTATTGAAGAAATACTCGTATGTCTTAGTGGAAAGTAATGAATTCAACACAAAATCATGTGTTGTCAAAGAACGGTCGTAAAGATGGCTGGCATAATTAAAATTTCATAGTATTAGAATTTCTCGCGTAAGACAACGAGTTACAGTGAGGTGAGGCGTCGGTGGGGTGGTGTAGGCTGGGATGGGAAGATTTCTTCATACAATATGTGACGCTAAAGACGGATTCCAGAGAGTGACTTCATTGTCTAAAGCTGGAGAAATTGTAATTGTCTTATTGTGGAAATAATATTTAAATATTATATATTTCAAGTTACAGATTAATGTGTGGGTTCTATGACATATGTTTATCTATTTCCTTTACGTAATTATTTTATTAAATTCCCATATTTTATTCCCAGAATGTGTATATGTGTAAGGTAGCGCAGTAGTAATGTATGATTGTGGTCTCGGGTTTTAATTCTGGGTCAAACTAAATATTTGTAATTGTACAAGTGTTTGTACAATGGTCTACAAATATTTGTTTCCGTGTTTAAGTGTTCTATGTATATTAAGTAGATATTTATTTAAAAAAAAGTATAGCTAAATGTATTTATATTAGTTGTCTAGTACCTATTGTACAATCTCTGCTTAGCTTAGTGTGGAACTAGAGAGCCTTGCTTGTCAGAAATCCGAAAAAATAATAATTACAAACTCATTTAAATTAATAATAAATATAAATCTTTTGGACATCTTACACACAACGTCATCTAGTCCCAAATTAAGCAGAGCTTGTGTTATGGGTACAAGACAACTGATATAAATACATAAAAATACTTTCTTTTTTGTATATACATACATATTATGTATAGAAAAATACCCAGACTCCGAAAAAAATATTCGTGGATCACACAAATATTTGTGGTCCGACTCGGAAATCGAACCCGAGACCTATTGATCAGCAGCCGCATACGCCAACCACTTGACTAACAAGGCAGTTTATGATAGAATAGACTGCCTTGTTGACTTTGCCCTGTTGTAATAATTAAGGTACTAGCGGCCGCCCCTGACTTCGTACGAATAGAGTTAGTTATTTGCACTTAATTTTTATTTGGTCTACGCTTAAATAGTATTAAAATACTTTTTAATTAAACATCCTTGCTTATAATAGTAAGAAGTTGTTTTCAAAAAATCCTATACGTACCATTTCAATTACCATTCTTATACTTAAAGACCGGGGCAGTACAACCCTCACACAGAAGACAATCTAATAATGCCATCATTTTTGCTGTCGTATTTCGTTGGTGAGTGTGAGACCGGAGGTCCAATCTTTTGCATCATTCTCCCGGTCTCCGGAGGCCTGAAGAATGATACAGAAACATATGAACAGGCCGCCACAGTATGGGTCACCATGCTGCATTTTCTACCTTCACAATGAAGATAGTGACCCTTACTCCTGGATTCTACTCATATTTTTCATAAGGCAGATTAGAGTCACACCATCTATTGAACATACCTTTTAAATTCAAAGTCTCTTCAAACTTCAAAATGTAGGACTTTCAAACAAACTTCCCCCCCTTTTATCCCCTTAGGGATAGAGTTTCGTAAAGTCCTTTCTTAGCGGATGTCTACACCCCATAAGAAAACTACCTGCCGAATTTCAAGTTTGTAGGTATTATAGTTTATGAAATTTCGTGATTAATCAGTGAGTTGTATTTCGCTTTTATTAGGGTTCCGTTGCCAAATGGCAAAAAACGGAACCCTTATAGATTCGTCATGTCTGTCTGTCTGTCTGTCCGTCCGTATGTCACAGCCACTTTTTTCCGAAACTATAAGAGCTATACTGTTGAAACTTGGTCAGTAGATGTATTCTGTGAACCGCTTTAATATTTTTACACAAAAATAGAAAAAAAGCAATAAATTTTGGGGGTCCTCATACTAAGAACTGAAACTCGAAAAAATTTTTTTCATCTGAATCATACGTGTATCTATGGGGTATCTATGGATAGGTCTTCAAAAATGATATTGAGGTTTCTAGTATCATTTTTTTCTAAACTGAATAGTTTGCGCGAGAGACACTTCCAAAGTGGTAAAATGTTGGTCCCCCCCCCTGTAACTTCTAAAATAAGAGAGTGATAAAACTGAAAAAAATATATGATGTACATTACCATGCAAACCTTCAATGAAAATTGGTTTGAACGAGATCTAGTGAGTAGTTTTTTTTTTAATACGTCATAAATCATAAACCGCAATTTACATTTCTTTCAATCAAAACACTATTATAAAAACATTGATGAAAGTTACAACGAACTTCAAAAACTTTTATATGATGCTACGGAACCCTTCATGGGCGAGTCCGACTCGCACTTGGCCGCTTTTTTTATACAGATTGGATCTCTACAAACATTTTAAAGCAAAACAATGAATTATCAACAATATCTTTCACATACATAGTATAACATAAAATACAAACCCAGATTATCCTAAATTCGAATAATTACTAGTTAATCTTAACTCTTGAACAGCTCTTGTTTAAACTCAGCTGGTGCCGACGTAAAGGGTAATTTGTCAAGCTCTTGGACTACTTGTGATTTTAATTAAATGTCATTTTGGTCCACGTAGCACGAATTAACCCGAGCCTATGTTATCTACACCCAACAATTTGGATGGATTCTGTTGTGGAAATAAATTATTTCAAGACATTTTTTATTTACTTAGAATGTAATTTTGTTAATCATTTCACATGATGTTTATGTTGGTAAATGTATTTTGTTTTTATAAATTAGCTGCCAAAATAATTCTGCCCTGCCTGATGGAAAGCATGAACAGAATCCAGAAGTGGAGGCCACCGTCCTCACTGCCACAACGGACATTGCAGCACGGTGACCCACACTATGGCGGCCTAGTAAGATGCTATTTCACGCCCCGCTTGAAGGACCCGAGGTGATAGAAGGAAGAAAATACATGCGCTGGTAAGTTCTAAGTTTTAACTGCTCGGCACAGAAAGGAAGAGCCGAACCGTTTGGTTCGAGAGTGTATGTCAACCATTCTGAAGTGGTAGCTTCCGTGTAAGGAAATATTATGTTATAATTTTGTTATATTTTATAGTTATACGTACAGTAACTTATTCTGCCTTAGCTGCAGTGGACTAGTACAGGCTGTATGATGAATAATAGACTAGGTAAGTAGACCTAGTCATTAAGAAAAAAAATGATATTTTATAATTACAAACATACATAAAACGGACACAAAGAACACCCAGACTCAGAACAACAATTTGTAGCAAAGCAGTAGAAAGCGGTGTGGTGACCACTTAAACCACCAGGCCAACAGAGACCAATAGGGCCAAAGAAACAGGTATCTCAACTAATATATGATAATTTTATTTTAATTAATATTCAAAATAAAGGATATAGTAAAGGAAATATTTCTAAGTTCCATAACATTTATAAGGCAGTAAAGCTAAACCAAAAGAGTTTTATTTTACCCTGCCATTACCCTTTACACACTTTACACTACCCTGTGCTATGATAGGTTCTTTAGAAATAAATAATCTATCCATAGCTCGGAGAAAATCAGATCGGACTAAAAACGATCAAATAGAGTACAGTGAACCAACATTTCTGTCTGCTGAACTTCAATCTATGTTGAACGTCTTTTATATTTTTCTCCTAAGTTTTCGTCTGTCTCAATGACGAAGTCGGTTGGCGTACGCGGCTGCTGATCAAGAGGTCTCGGGTTCGAATCCCTGGTGGCACCAAATGTTTGTCATCCACAAATATTTGTTTCGGAGTTCGAGTGTTTTCTATCTATAACATGTTTGCTAATAAGTATGTTTATATTTATATCTGTTGTCGTAGTACCCATGATAAAGCTCGGTTTAGTTTGGGAACTAGATGGCGTTGTGTGTTAGTTATCCAAAAGGCCGAACTATTTAAATTTTTATTTTACGATTTGATTTTATTTTACGATACGATTACAAAATATTTGAAATTGACAGAAAACACAAATAAACATAAAAAAAAACTTTTGCCCTACACTCGAACCAATTAATCGCAATTTCATATAGTAATAAAAACCAATTATAATACGAATGTAATAAAATCAGATGAAACTCCTGATGGGGTCACTAAAACGCTTAATCAAAATCAAAAACTCGCAAACCTACAGGTGTTGATCAAAAGAACCCGTAGCGGAGCATTCAAATTAAAAATTCAGGAACGGCCGCCCGACGAGATAAGTTTTAGCTGTAAACTTTTCCAATTAATTCAATGTCAAAATACATCCAATCGACACGCGCCTGCTCGGATGCGTAAATTCAAATTTGGAAAATTCTGGTTCATTGGAATTCAGTTATGAAATACCATAGATTTGACGACGAATCAAATTCAATGAATACTTTTTAAATTCCATTCTGTGCGATACGTTAGTCGATTCGAATTTGCTTAACTCTCAGTAATATTCACATGTGTTCTGTATTTAAAATATTTCGGATCTTTTTTTTTGTATGCAGCTTACCGGTACAGTCTACTAAAGAAATATTGGGTTAACTGAGTTTTGTATTTGTCCATTATTAAAAAACAAAGATTTTCTAGGTAAAAAACCAAATTAAAGTATTTTATAGATAGATAAGTCCTGATTGCAATAAATAAGCTGTGTAAATTTTATTTATGTAGAAGGTTCTTTTGCATGTATTAATTAAAACTGTGCATTACCTTGTTGGAATTTTGGCGCAGAGGATAATGAAACAAGTCTTCGTCTGTGCTGTTCTGTGTGTGCTGAGCACGACGTGATACTTTAATAGAAGTATATTGTAAGATACTCTTTATAAGTTTTGTTTCACTGAACACTTGAGTGTTCAGTTATTGTATACCATTTCTTATCATCATCAAAACATATTTAATTAATGTTACCATCACAAAAAAAAAACTTCTATGTACACGATTTATCTGATGTTAAGTAGCCATCTGCGTCCATAGATACCGGTGTCTCAAAAGATGAATCCTAAGTATTCTACTAATTATATTCCTACGTTTAGGGAAATTACACTACTATTATGAGCTACTTTAGCATCCCTTATTCTGTACACAAAAAGTCACTCATGCGGCCTCAAGGGACCTTCTTCATGTGTTTCTAGAACAAAGTTTCTTGCAGGGCTATCAACGCACAACCAAACAAACCCTACCCTACTCTTTGCAAACCCTAGATTTCTTACTATATGTTCTAACAAACCTAGTTAGAAATACGTTATTAATGTATAAATATACTCCAATTTTTGACAGTGTGAATGGAGTATCCGTTATGTGAATACGGAGCACAATCATCTTTCATTATCATCCCATTGCAGTCCATGGTTACACTTAGCTTCTACTAAGGTACACTACAGAGCCCGGTTTGTTGTTTAACGTCTTTATCTATTAATTATTGTAACAGACTGTGGAGGAATGGGTATTGTGTCCATCCAACACAAAGCGAGGATCCTCCAACCCAGCAAAGTTATCATGCCTGGCGGGCTACTGCCTAACGGTTTATGTTGAGGTGTAAAAATATATGTAAAAGATTTATTTAGAAAAATAAATATAATTTATCATACATATGTATATGTTAATCGGCGCAAATATTCCTATATCACGATTCAGAATTTGTTGTTACTTAGATTCATTCATTTCTTCGTGGTTCAATATTTGTTCAGTAGATAATTATTAATATCGGATAGGTTTAAAAAAATCCTAGCTTGTAGGTCACAGATTACGCCTTAAAATAATTTATTACACATAGAAACATAGTCCGCGCGCCCATTTTGAAGCACTTTCATTGGAGCCTGAAATGGCTCCAAATGCCGAGCCGCTCCGTAGTGTTCAATGTCAAAGTACGCCGAACGTGTATCGCGAAAAATAACTATTATGATATTCTAAGGATTACGCTTAATTCCAACTTTTACGTACAATAAAGCTTGGAAGTTTATGATAACAAAACAATATAACTTACACAGTAATTATTATTGTCGGACAGGAAGGATAGATAGAATAGAAAGGACATGAGCAAATTGTAAGGGTCCTTTGTGATGCCGAACTAGGCAAAGGAAACTCGGCGTAATTCGTGTGGATGGCTGAATCTAGACAACTTAATGATGATGTAGTTTTATTTCGCTTTTGTTTTTTTTTTACTTCTTTTTTCAAATGACTTAGTAGGTAGTGATGCTTCACGGTAAACAATTTGTTTGTAATTACACACACAAATACAATAAAGAATGTTAAGAACTAAATTATAGTTTCATATACGTATACATATATAGGGTTGACAACTATACTGTTTTAAACAGTACTATACTGTTTTTCACTAAATTATAGTTTTTACTGTTGAAGTATGAGTACTAACCAAAAGTTATTAGTAAACACTTCAGAAGAATTTAAAAATATAACTAAAATTGTCTCATAATATTATCTACTTTCTGTTCCCTCCACCACAGCATTTACTGAAAGAGTTTTTTCAGTAATGAACGCTAAGTGGCGGGAGGATCAAAATAGAGCATCTATTAATTTAATTAAAAATGAGGTCCTCATTTATTTTAATTTCAGTTATAATTGTAATGAGGCGTATGAAGTTTTAAAAAAGATTGTAAATTATTAAGTTGTGCAAGAAGCTCTAAAAAATATGTATTTAAAACAATAAATAAATAAAATACTGTTCATTTTTCTAAAGAATGTCTAATATTCTTCTAGTATATACCTGAGTATACCTTATTTTTTGTAAAAAAAGTTGGTGTTGGCATACGTAATAGAGTATGTATAAAAGTGTATAAATATCATCATGAACTAGTTGTCAATTTAATGAGGACACTGACTTCTCAATCACGATTGTCATAAATGTATGATAAAAATAAAGTAAAATATATCCTATTTTCATTAAAAAAGTAATAAAACTTTCCAATTTGCTCATCGATGACAGTGAAAAGCTTAAAAGATGTTCGCTCACCGCACTTTTCAATCAGTAAAGACAGCCCGCCTATTTACAGAACACTTTTTACATCAATTTCGAAACTCGAATGCAGTTACCGCGCTTTGAAAGAGAATTTTATTTTTAAAATTGGAACTTCGATGAGATGAAAGGTTGGATGCATTGGAAAATATCTATTCGGCCAGTTGGTCAGTTTTGAAAGCAAAAGGCTGGTATGTTGAAAGCTTGGATAGTGTTGCTATGATAAAAAATATCAATAGCTCTCAAGCTACATGTGAATAAAGTTTCTATTTGGTATAAAATAGGGACACACGGAATCCTTGTGAGATACTATGGACTTCTAACTGGCTTGAACCTTTGAATCAACTGTAACCTTGAGGCTGTCTAAATTTCCATACTAAGTCGACTATGACCTTCGAGGCTAGACGTACATCCAACCAACTCGAACTTAAATGTTTTACTGTATCTTATTATTATTAGAAACCTATTAAATATGTATTAAGTCGTAACTTATAATGACTTAAGTTCATTATTCAATTATATCTAGAACGCATTTAGTATTTCAGTACTAAATTTCTAAAATTGGGTTGATATTATAGCTTTACGGTTCGAATCAGATTTTTTATTCTGATATTAACTTCTTATAATGTTAGTGTTTTTAGAAACAGAAACAGAATTATTTATAGCTATGTGTTTAACTATAAAGGCATTATGCCAAAAGCCCACCCTTGTGTCTTTTCAAATGTAGCCTACATTTTATTCATTCCATCAATTGGTCTCTAGAATACGGTAGCTTATTTCTGAAAATAATATAAGTAAGTACTACAAAGGAAGAATAAAAATTAAAAGCTGCATCTTTGCTTCACTTGATATTATCTATAGATATTGTGTATAAAATTCTCGTGCCGGAAGAGTGTGGCAAGTCATACTCTTCCGAAACCGCTTGATCGATTCTTACAAAATTTTGTGTGTAAATTACTTTTCATACATCTTTTTTTTTCGTTCGGAAACCCATAGTCAAAAAAATAAACACGTAAGCGGAGCCTCATGCATCAGTTACTTAATATTCATACATTTCGTCCGTCCATAAGATCATTAGGCTATTTGTATGTTATACAATAAATTAAAAGCAGAACCATATTGCTCTACATACAAATTTTGAAAACAATGCGCATGAAGTACTACTACGTGAAAATACAAATAAACATTAACATTTATTTTATTTCCTTCGTTACATGACGTCAGTCTGTTCTTTTTTTATTCAATCAACATCATTCGACATTCTAAAACAAGAAGTACGCAAATCTACATGGTATGAAAATTTGAAACTATTTTCTAACATTATTACAGTTATTTAATGCCTCAAAAACGTAATACACTAGCTAAATATAGGCGAAATTATATTGGAACTACATTTCATAAAGCGGCTGGCAGACTTATAAATCAAAATAGTTTTAATATAACTGGATCATAGTTCACCAGACGATCATAAAAATTGCAATGAAATATGCTATCTACAGTTATATAGATAGATATATAGCGAATTTTATATAGTGCTAGGGTATATTGTTTTAAAGTTTCGTGGTCAGTAAGATTAACATATAAATCCTGTGATTCGAATGTGCAAAAATCGGCGTGATCAACAAAATATAGTTTCCCGATCAGAGACTGTTACGAACAGTTACGAGTGAATAGTGAATTAGTGAACAGTAGTACCGGTAGACCGATATGTCTGCCAATACTGCTGCCACCCTCAAGATCTTCAGTTACTCCGTGATCGTGGCGCTTGCAACAGCGCCGAAATATCGGATACTCACTAACAAAAAGGTACATGGTAGCAATCCCGCAGATTTATATTTTAGTGTTAGGGTAGACTCATTCGATTGGATAGATTTCATTCAGAGAGTTGAAAATAAAACCGATGCCTTAATAGATTGATCTTGTATACTAAGATTTTTTTTTTAAATTTCTTTATTGGCTCACCAACAATGATTTACACTGAGTAGGTACAAATTAAGAACAGTTTTAAAGAAATCTTAGTCTAGTGTAACAATTACTTATAGATAAGCACCGCATGCCTCTAATACAGTGTACAGTAGATAAGTAAATTACTTTATTTTTGCAGTTAATTTTTTTTTTAATTTTAAGATTCAAATCTAATACCAGTAATACCACTCAAAACCTTTTTCGTTTTAATCGAACTGTAAAAGAGTCGTCACACTTGATTTCAACAGTCTTTCAGAGTCAGCTGTTAGACATAGACTTCGCCCCAGAACGAAAGTTTCGTCCTTCCGACCCATCCTATAGATAGATATATAATTTTCAACAAGTTTGCCTGCATATTTCTAGTGATTGCCGCATAGCTTGCTCCGTACGTTGACATCAGAATAATAGGGATGATGACATCCAGTTCTTTTAATTCACTTTTACCACGTTATAAATTAAATCCTTGCTTTTTATATTATTTTCCTAGCGCAGGTATGGAAGCTTTACCTTCAACGAAAAGACAACCTTGTGTTGTTGGTGCCAATTGGATCCCTGACAAATATCAAATCAAACCATGTTTATTTCAAATAAACCAATACAACGGCAATTTTGAAACGTCAAGTAGCCAGTAGTCAGTCGTGAAGCTAATTGTCTGTTCCAATTCGTAGATGGAGAAGAACAGACAAGAAACTCCATGGACACTCTTTTCCAACATTGTTTTTACAATTTTTGGTTACATTGTTTAAAGCGTTTTATTAAATGTGAACTGTGCACTTATGTTAGGTGATTATAAATGTTATATGAACCAAATATTGGATAAGTTTGGGTGGAAAAGGATTTGAAAATCATTTCTATTTGATTATATATTAGACGATTCACAGTCGGTTTTTGAAATTTAAGCAATACTAGATAGTTTTTTGTTATACCTACCACTGCTTCCATTATTGTGCTCAAATATAATTCACGTCATATTTGAGCAAAATAAAATTTCAAGCTCCTGCTAGGTATCCTCGTTTTCCAATAACCCCCCTGCATCCTCCGCTTCGCAGAAGCGTTCTCGGTGTAAACTCCACTGTCCCACGACTTTGCAAAATTCTCAATGGTTGTAGCTTTCTGGTCGATATACACACTGACTCACTTGGCAAGTTCCGTAAAACCATACTAAATACCTGTAAAAAGGTCTTGTACTGTATTTTTAGCATAAGTACATAAGCATAAGTACATATATTATAACATTGTTGTTTGTGGTGTACGTCGTGCTTACCTATAAGTAATTTGTTACACTATGTCACTCCATACTTTCTGCTAAATGTATTCTAACTGTTAAACAGTGTATACAATTGTTGGTGAGCCTATGAAGAAATTAATAAATAAATGTTTTCATTTCTTAGACTAAACTTGTTCAGTAATACAAAGATTACCTGTGTCCCAGTCAATACTCTTGTATGTTTTTTGGTAAAATAAACTTTACCCTTCTAGTATAAACATGTAAGACTGTAACCACCTCTAAAAGAAATATTTAGTCTTATATTTATTCAACCCATACTATTATGACTGCGTTCAGTATCGAAATGCCTAACAGACAAAAGCGTTACATGGAAGTGAATTCAGAATGTTACAAAACTGTTATCGTAAACAAAAATTACGTATACATTTGATTTACTGCTGTTACGTTAACTGACTTTGTTTAACGTTTTATTTTGATGTCGCCGCCATTTTTGTGTAAATTTTAACGTTAACAGTTATTCGAGTTGTTTGTTTATTGTGACTGGGGGAGCTTTTTTATTTTGTTCCACTTTATTAGTGTCTGTATTCAAAACAGCTACAATAATAGCTGCATTAGTACGACGCACTTTAAATTAATTTGCATGATGTCTGCAATTCCTCTTATAATCTGAGTGACTGACTTGTGTATATTAATATAAATTTGTATATCTCTTTTATCACTATAAGCAAAAACTATAGAGAGGCGGACTTAATGCAAAATTACTATTTACCTCACAATCATTTACGTTTCAAATAAAAAAATAATATTATTTATTTATTTGTTTTTTTTCCGACATATTTTTTTTTACACACAACGCCATCTAGGCAGAGCTTGTATTATGGGTAACTAGACAACTGATACAAATACATAAACATATTTAATTTTTTTGTAAATACATAGATACATAGAAAACACCCAAACTACCAAACAAATATTTGTGGATCACACAAACAATTGGTCCGACCCGGGAATCGAACCCGAGACCTCTGGATTAGAAGTCGCATACGCTAACCTCAATTACTACTTACTAAAGACTCAAATTAATATAGTTATACTCATTCTGAAATAAAATTACTAAAAAAACACCTTACCGGTGATAGCACACAGAAAATCTAAAACAAGAAATAATCGCGCCAACTTCGCACCGGCTGATTAATTAGACAAACTTTAATTAGAGCACGGCCCATAACTCATGACGTCACGTCCTGTTACGAAGGATACACAATATTATGTTATAATACGTGGGGAGCACATTGTGGACAGTAAATAGTGAGAAAATGTTTGTTGGGTAGTCCTCTTTGATTTAAATTTAACTAAAATGAGCATGCACAACTTTGTGTGATTCAGAAATTATTGTTCTGAGTCTGGGTGTTCTTCGTTTCCGTTCCACGTATGTAAGCTCCCCGCGACACAGGATGTGTGTTCCTAATGCGGGCGTTGTCTATAAAAAAAACTCAATAGGAAAAAGTTACTTTAAGCTGGAGTTTAAGTAAAATATAGAATGTCAGTGACCACCAGTCCTAACTTTGCTAATCAGCAAAATACCTGGCTGTTAAAATACATATTTATTTTTTAAATTTTAATAAAAAAAAAATCAAAATATTTGCTTCAAAACTCAGCATTTATCACATTTGATATCACCGTATTATGTGTTATTTAATTTTAATGTTACATTACCTTATTTTGTATGTAATCTTTAATAAAGGACATCCAACCTAGTAGAATAATACACAAGGGTAACAAGAAATATATTGACCATTTGCATTTCTCCGCTAAAAGTTTGGGCGTGAAAAGGAACGTAATTTTGTTAAACAAATGAATACAATTAATCAAGAAGGTCATTTGTCAAAGGCGAGATTATTTGTAGGCTTAAATTGTCGAATACTCTGGATAATTTGAATAATAAAGTATATTTTTATTGTTATCCTGCTGCTAAAATGTTTGGTATGTATTTTCAGTTGTATTTTTACTCGAATTCAAAAGGAAGGGTTAAAATTTCGGGCCCGTTCCACCATGGCACCTAATTACTGAGACGGTGTAATGAATAAGTTGCCAATAGATTTATAAAAAAAACTGGATGACATAAGATATAGGGTATATCTGTTTTTCTTGGATATTTAAAAAGGTGATTCCGATGTATGGAATTGTATAGTTCCTTCAAACTTTACATATACTCTGGGGAATACACTTTGTGTTGTAAGCAACACGTACCGCTTAACAATGGACGTGTCTAGACTCTAGATGAGATTGATTAAAATCTTGATGCTTATTACAGTTCTATGTATTGTTAAATACAACTAGATAGCAAATTTAAACTAATATACGTCAATTAACGTGAATATTTTAAAAGGACTGCATATCGTTGAAATGCTTGAAGTTATGGGGATTTTCGATACTGAATCACTAGTATCTGAGATATCATGTAGACAAAGGTAAATAACACATTTCATGCCATGAAATACTTTGCAATACATTTAAATAATTTAACACGCTATACACACACAATCACAATTTAGTAAATCGCAAATTTGATCAATTGGAGCTCCAGAGAGTGAAGGGTGATCTGAGGGCTACTTGGAGTCTTTTGAAGTCGATAGGATGGCGCGGTAGATCTTTTGAACATGCGTAGTGATCAAAATTCGGCAGTCAATTACATCAACAACTATTTCGCAAATGTTGGAGCCAATCTAGCCCAGAAAATTCAACAAAAACAAAGCAGTACACGCTTAGACTTTCGGCTGAACAATAATATAAATTGGCAAGGTAACTCCCTGGTACTGTTGGAGACTGATTGTTCTGAAATCGCTACTATCATTTGTAGTTTAAAAAGTAACTGTGCTGTTGGCTACGACGAGATACCAGTATCATTTTTTAAATTAGCCCGTCACGTACTAGTACCAGCCATTACCCACATTTGCAATCTTTGCTTAGCTAAAGGAGTTTTCCCCGATGTCTTTAAACGAGCACTTGTTCATCCGATTTTTAAAAGTGGTGCCAGAGACCGTATCGAAAACTATAGGCCAATTTCTACATTAACCGTTTTATCGAAAATTCTTGAAAAAGTTCTTAACAAAAGATTACTTAACTTTTTAGAACACAACAAAGTGCTGGCCCCTAATCAGTATGGCTTTAGGAAAAATAAGTCAACAGAAGATGCAGTATTGGATCTGACTAACTCTATTGTTGAAAACCTAGACACCAGGACTAAAACTATAGGTATCTTCCTAGATTTGGCCAAGGCTTTTGATACGGTCTCTACATATATAGTTTTGCGGAGACTGGAGAGTGTGGGAGTAAGAGATATTGCCTTAAATATATTCCGAGACTATCTTAGTAAGCGCACCCAACGTGCAAAGGTAAACAATACTATTAGTAACGACGAAAACCTCATTTTCGGCTTACCTCAAGGTAGCGTACTAGGCCCAACACTATTCCTCGTCTATGTCAATACTCTTAGTATGCTCACAATTCCAAACTGCAAGCTATTCGCCTATGCCGATGACACTGCTCTTATTATTAGTGGAGACTCGTGGAGTAGCGCTATCCAATCCGCAGAATACGCTCTAAAAATTGTTGTGGACTGGCTTGAATCAAATTTACTGACTTTGAACTTATCCAAAACTCGATTTATCGCATTCACAGCTAACTCCACAATACAGCCAACTGCAATAAATTTGAACGCACACAGTTGCTCAATGATGTCAACTCACAATTGTCAGTGTCCTTCAATACAGAGAGCCTCAGATGTTAGATATTTGGGAGTACAGATAGACTCTACACTTAGTTGGAATAAACATATAGATTTAACTACAGCTCGAGTACGTAAGTTAATGTTTCCTATAAAAAAGCTTAGAGCTGTTGTTGACGGTGCGTTCTGGTACAACCTCTCATCACTTACTGCATAGTAGTCTGGGGAGGAACATATAAAACCTCAATGCTTCGACTCGAAAGAGCCCAACGTGCTGTAATAAAGACCATGCTGAACAAAAACTTCCGCCATCCCACCGCACAACTTTACGAAGACATCTCCTTACTAACCGTCAGGCAGCTATTCATACTACAAACTGTCATACGCAAAACACTTATCACACTTATCACTCCCTTATGTTCCCCCACCGGCTGACAAACGTCGAAAATATCGCGTTTGTCCTACACATAGAACAAACACTGCCTTGGCAGGTCGACACTATCAAAACCTCAGCTGTCGTCTTTACAATGCTCTAAATAGAAAACTCAATATATTCCCTCTACCCAAACATAAATGTAAAGAGGTGCTTGTGACTGGTCTTCAGTTACTTACGTACGACGAGACTGAAAGGCTGCTTGAGGGTGGAGCATAGCTGGGTACACATAGGAATAATACATCGTTTGTTCTTCTTGACTCTAAAACACACAAATCCACTCTCGAATGTCAAATTGTAACTTCTATCTACACACACACACACACACACACACACACACACACACACACACACACACACACACACACACACACACACACACACACACACACACATACGATATGCACACACACACACACACGCACACACATATTTTGTTTTTTGCATTCTTTTAATTTTATATACATAAATATATATATATGTATGTGATAAAATGTGTTATTATTGCTTTAAATATTTACTTAAAAGGTTCAACATTTTGAGCGGGGGATGGCGTCGGTGTCTGTCACACAGTATTTACTAGCTCAGACACCGTCGTTTTTCACTCTATCTGTTTATGTGAAATTTCTAATTATGTTTTCCAAATAGTTATAGTTAGATTAAGATAAAAAAGCTGTACCTCCTTTTTGAGCCATTTAATATTATTATTATTATTCACTGCTGTCTACATTACGACGAGCCAAATCACTGCAACTACGAAAACATTTCTTATTTAAATATCATAAAATACGGAGGCTTACTAAGAAAACTCATTAAAAACTCGCTCTCAACTCATGTCACACGTCAATTATTAAATCGGAATGTTTGACAGAGCTCTTTATTAATTCAACACATCGCCTAGCACATTCTCCCGTGGAGGAACGAAACTTTTTCAATTAAGAACCTTGGGCCGATGACATTAAAATTCTAATTTAATTTCTGAAACTTATATGATAGGCGAGTCATCGATGTGAGTCACTTTGATTTTGAGATGTTTGAAACCAATTATAATGTTATCATTTAAATTTCAAACTTTTAACAACACGAGTATCATTTAAATATACTTCAGTGGATTTTAAGCTGTTCAAATCCATCAATTATCGTTTATAATGTGATTTGTTATGACAATATTGGTTTTTTTCTTATGGATTATTCTAAAGAGTTCTAAAATGAGCGCTTTTTTTGTATTGCTGTCAAATGTATTGTTGCATTATTTAAATTAAACTCATTTGTACTTCTATTCCACTATTTAATAAACTTTAAATCTTTTATCTAACCGCATTCACTTTACTTTGTTTAATAAACTAAAGTTTATCAAATAGTAAAATAGAAGTGCAAGTGAGTTTAATTTCCAGAATTTGCTTTAACAAGTTCCACCGAGTAACGACAATTGAGAAAATAAGCTGTTTTATTTGTCTGTGTTTAGTTTTAAAAATATTTTATATCAATAAATATATTTTTATCTAAAAACATATGCTTTCTTAATTAGAGTGATAGTATTAAAGCTTATAACAAGCAAAATGGTGGCGGTTTTGTTCATATTTCTCTTGTTAGCAAGGTAAGCACCGATAAATTTTATCAGTTACTAGTTTTTTATTTGTTTGAAATTTTATGAGTTACAAGTATTTCGTTTTTTTATTTGTTTAAACATATTTACTATAAGCAGGGGGGTGTCACTCCGCAGTTTAAGTATAGTCGGCCGCTTGCCTACCCGGATGAGCATGCCGGTCGACTAGACATCGTCAGAACAGGTAAGAGTTACACGATAGAAAGAGACGCACAGGTAGGTAAATATAATTGTAGTTGATTCGGCGCTGTGCGATCTGAATTGAACTTAATCTTTTGACGCCTAGGGCCCCGATTTCTTTAATTTACTTTTCGGAGTGAGTCTTCTGTATGGGTACTATTATGTATTCTGTGCTATAACTATAGGTGACGATAGTCTGTCTCTATCGATTAGCCCATCTGCTCATTCATCCGGTATACAATAAAAATATGTGTATAAAGTTTAGGTAAGTATGTCAAAGTAATATAGACATTTGACCCAGAACAATAGAAGCGTTATCGACTCAACAATTGTGAGTTAACCCTTCGCCCAACTTCAAGCGAGCGTTTATAATTTACACACACAGAGAGAGAAATAAATGTGAATTCGTTAGCATGAGTATATCATGGTAAACTTTCTGCCGGTCTGGAATAACGTGAAATTCAATTGCATAGTACATAATCGAATTATTATTTTGTCGGAATTTAATTTGGAGTGGGATTAGTGATTGGCCGGTTGTAAAGTGATTAAAAGAAAACCATTATATTGCTGGTATTTTATAAGTTATTGTATCAGCACAACTTTCTTTCTTATATCTTTTAAAATAGCTGCAAAATATCTAACATCAGTATGTAAATGTAAGAGACAATATATTAGTATAAAAAGTAAAGGTCAAAAGTTAAAACATTAACAGTCGTATTGATAGTCATTTGTATTTTAAATTTCATTATTATTTCTTGACTAAACAAAAGTCCATAATTTAAGTTTCAATTTCTAAACAATTCATATTTCAAATCATACAAGTGAAATCCATCAAATTGCTTAGCCTTACTATTATTTCTCGTTAATTACACACAAAAATAGTGAGGTTTCGATAGAATACACCAATCTATGTCTAATATTCATCTAGTCAGCCTCTGATGTTTGGAAGTCAACGAGGCGTATCAAGCTAAGCTTTTGGATACTGAGATCTGTGGTGGATATCACGACGTACTAATTAGCTTCGTTAATTAACTCTGTGTGTCTGTCAGGATCTGAAATGTTAATTGTGCATTTACATTTCAGACAATTTGTGTGCCCAAAATTTGTGTCGAATCAAGTAATTACTGTGAGTGAGACAAGTAGTAGTGGATTTTATTCATCCCATTGTCTTTATGTAAATGTTTCAAAATTTTTAATAATTTTAAATGGTTTCTATTCGTATTTGAAGAGAAACACCGATTTATATTCTTATGCCAATATATTTAATACTTGTTTACATACTGTTTCAACACTTTATTTTTATTTTTCCTTTTTATTTTAACCTTGCATATGAGCTATACCAAACATTACGCCATCTTACCATCTACACTTCCCCGACCAATCAGGTGCGAGTCGAGTGATGGGACATTATGTTAGAGTTGTATATCAATGTACAAACACATAGCAGTTTCATAGAATAACTTGAAATTTGACTTCGTGAATTAAATTTCAATTAGTGCAAGGTATTCAATCCTTTATTTTTATTTTATTTTTTATGAATTTAGATACAGACGAATGTTTTCCAATCTTGCTTATCCATTTCTGCAAAAACAATCTTTAAAAAAAAAAAAAAAATCTGAAGTATTATCTGTTTTGTGCGTTAGTTGTATTTTTTCTTTCTGGCTTTTTTTACAAAAATAGTAGAACCATATTGATTTTAGCAGCAAGTGACTAATTCGACCCAGGCTGTTCCCATCCCTTACAGAAAACACCTACCAATCCCAAATAACAACATTCGTAATGTTGAATTTCGTTAGTGAGTGTGAGACCGAAGCTCTATTGATGCAGAAACTCACTAGGTCACCATAGTTTGAGTTGCCATGCTGCATTATTACGTTATCTGGTGACCGCTTCCATCAGGCAGAGAAAAGTCACTTTGACAGGTTCACATATATTATAAAAAAAATACCCATAGAAAAACGAAGCAGTGTACAGTACTTTAATAAACTTTAGGTATATAACTTATATTTTCAGTGTCTTAAGCTAACAGAAATCTAATTGACAATCATAAATAACCTATTCCTGTAAGACGTTGTATTATAAATCGAAACTAGAACTAAGTTGCGGTTACGTTTACAATTCGATATCTTCAGAACCGATCTTATCTTAAATTAATTTAGGAGATAGTTGACAATGATTTACGTTTGTATCTTACAGGTAAAACATTTAGGATATTCTGTTTTACAATCAATTATTAAATATCTTTAGTATCTATCTATTGAAAGGGAATTTCATAATTATCCTGTTTATTGTATGTATATTTATGTATGTTCCACTCTCGTAGTTAGAACGGTTTCTCTCATTTAAAGTGCTTAGATGTAGGTAAATTATTCCCAAGTTTATTTGGGGACGGCTACTAGTTCAACCGGTTTTACCTGAATTTCAGTTTTTCCACGGAGCGACTGGCATCGGACCTCCGCAACCCTAAGGGAGAACTGAAATTCGAAGATTGAACTAGTTGTCAGTATATTTGACTTCCCAATAACGATTGCCATAGATGTTCATGATAACCGGACCGACGGCTTTACGTGCTCTCCGAGGCAGGGGCGTGAATCACCGCCAAACTTCCAAACTCCGGGCTGCTGTTAGGAATTTCCTAAGAAAAACCCAAAAACACTTTTGGGCCCGACCTGGGATTTGAACCCGAGACCTCTTGATTAGCAGTCGCATACGCTAACCACTAGACCAACGACTAGTATTTAAGTATGTGTGTATTAAGTATATAACTATAACTCTTTAGTGGGTATTCTAACATTTAAATTGAAATGTAAAAAAAATCTAATACCTTTACCTAATACCTACCGTAAAAACGGTTTGTCTATGGTAAAGCGATGTAAGAAAGGAGTCTGGTTTCCCAGTGTGATTATGGCGGCTATAGGAACCTGAAGGGGAAATATAGCTTTTTGTAGCTTCTTGTTACGAAACGTAGTAAAAATACTTTAAAAACATACAACAATTAATTCATATATGGTCCGAAATCACTAGCAACTTAGGCCGACTTCAAACGGAACTCTTTGACATTGTCTGGTTTGAACTGCTGTGATCTGCTTTTATTGCAGTTATAAATCTTTAAATATTGCTTAAGAGAGAGAATGCCAAAGAGAGGTTATTGTTTATGAGATCTTAGCAGAAATTGGAAACACTTCATTTTATAGTAACTAGCTTTCGCCCGCGGCTTCGCCCGCGTGTATGTTGGTTATCGCGGTAAGAAGTAGCCTATGTCCTTTCCCAAGTTCAGTTCTATCTTCATACCGAATTTCATCAAAATCGGTTCAGTGGTTTAGCCGTGAAAGCGTAACAGACAGACACAGAGTTACTTTCGCATTTATAATATTAGTATGGATTATATTTATATAATATAAGTTTATAGGGGATTTGGCTTCGATCCATTCCACACAGCCTGGCATCTCCCAGTACCGTGCGAGCCAAACTTAGTACAATGTCGCACACCACATAACCGTTTATTTTTAGTTTAACAAAGCCGTTTGTTACCTTTGCCTTTATAATGAGATAAAAAAAAATATAAAGTTTTTTAATTTTTTAAAATAAAATAACAATATTTCTAGTGTCATCCTAAAAGCGCGGCGGTATATTCCAAATGTATAAATGTCAAATACACAGATTATATGGATTTATTTTAAGTGTGTGAACATATATACACGAAAATACACAAGAAATTTATGGAACAAGTTTATTTGTATTTCTAGTGTTTTGCTTGTACCTGTTAATAGTTTATCATTTTAAAAGGTTTGTGTCCTGTTTTAAAAGCAATAGACTCGCTATTACGTACGTAATTGTTTGTTTAAAATACGGTGTGGTAGCACATATGGTAGTATATACCTTCATAAAACCGTGACTTATATGTATGTACGTAATATCTGAATTAGATCTAGAATAAAATTGCTTAATATTTAGATACTAAGTTAGAAGCGAAAATAATAAAAATAAATTAAAATGTTTTTAGTTTCATGTGAGATAATCTGATATTCATATGCATTACAATAAATTACATTCTAAATTCAAAGTTCGAGTCAAAATAACAACAGTTACCATAAACCCAGTGTGAGATCAGTTCGTTCAGTTGTAGTCGCTTCGACGCGCTGATAAGGAAATACCGATTTTCCGCCCCAGTGTCTGTTACGACTCCGAAACGGCATTTGTATCTGCACTTAAAACCGTTATGGCATCTGTGAACGTTCCGAATATGAATCTTTGTTCTCGAATGTATTCTAATTCTAGAATGGATTAAATTCAAAATTGTTGAAAGTTTAACAGTATGGGTTTTGTTTGGTAATTTCGTTGTTTGAATTTATCTATTAAATTGATACTTTAATTTAGTTTGTATAATAGAAGTAATCTTTGGTTGGATATAACTCCACTATTTACCTACTGTAAGCTATTTTGAAACTGGAAGCTAGCTAGGGTTGCGGAGGTCCGATACCAGTATCTCCATGGAAAAAGTGATGAATAATCTTGGGAATAAACTCTGGGCAGAAGACAAGGAAGGAAATTTCAATCGGATCAGCTATTTGAAAATTTCAGTGATTCAGCGACATAACAGCAGTATATTATGTGTAGAAAATTTATTTATAGCTAGATTTATTTTATAGCCAGTAAACGTGGTTTTAATGACTAGCTTACTAATCTATTGAAATTTCTAGGGTTTTTGTGTTATGGTAAATTAAAATTAAACATATTTTATTGACTTTTTTTATAAACTCTTTTCATATTTATACGTAATGAGTTTCAATTTTAAATATTTTGTTTATATTAAAAGTACTTTGAAAGTTAAAGCAATTTTTATGCATTAGCATAAACCCACTTCAGCTTATACTTTGAAAGAGGCCTGTCTATGACTTCTTCTTACCATGTTGCTCTATGGGCAAAAAATTTAATTCACTTTAGCAAACTATGCATTCGCTTTTGAATTTAGAAATTCTAATTTTAAATTCATCCTTAACTCGTAACCGTACGTGGCAAAGCCGAGCAAAGACGAAATATCCGAATTCAAATTCTACACGAACGTACAAAACGGCGAGGTGTGTTCGAATTGATAATGTAATTCCTGAAGCGACGTATGTAACTATTTGCAAAGAAAATGTGAAAATGAGTTTCTGGTCAACGGGCGAGAATTCGTTTATAAATTTCGGATCTTCGAAAGACTTGACGCTTTGCCGATGAATATATTGAAATTCTTGTAGGTATTTTCATCTCTGATGCTTACCTGAAACAAGAGAAAAATAAAACGTTAGAAGATAGCGACAAAAGCTAAGTACTTAAATACAAAAATGTTTTAAAAGTAATCCTCAAACTGAAAATGGAACAACACTTAAATAATGATTAAACCTAGACGGATTTATAAAAAAAAAACAGATGAAATTTTCCAAAAAGGTTCCACTGTTTTATCTGACAGATAACTCACTCGGTACTTAATCTGGACTCTGACAGAGGTCTTAAAAATATTTTTAATGGTCGCTTAAATTGAGAAGGTTATTTGCAGGTACGGAGCCTCTCTGTTAACTGATTTTAGCCCTTAGAAGCCTTTAGGCTGACGTGAATTAGAATCAAGCTTTTATCTTTGTTTCATTATGATTTAAAAGGACCGCTGTAATCGTGTGTGGAGAAAATGTCAGGGAAATGGAAGCTTTGGTGGTAAATTATCTTTAAACACTGCTTTATGGAAACTCGAAGTATGTTTAAAATCAACGTGGTATAGAATACGCTTATCTTTTTTGATTAATGTCGACAATTTAAGATTCAGAATAGGGTTCAAAATTAATTGTTTTATAACATTCATAGGTGATATTTCCAAAATGCAAATGTTATCTACGGTATGACACGGTTATCGTTGAAAATGTATCATTGTCGGTGGGTGACGAGATTCACGTCACGCAATGAGTTCTATGATCGAGGCTACCCACGAGTATCTTGGGAAATTTAAGTGTCCCTAAACTCAAGATTTTAATATTCGACTAGGTGAACCCCTCGCTGTCACACCGTTTTGCCGCGTATATGTAGGAAACTAGTCTAAGGACCACAGCACACTAGCTACTTTTAGTATCGACGATCGTTAACTAATCGCTTTTTAGAAGCTAAATACGGCGACCGAACGCTCCACACCACACACTCATAAACGCCAAACGCGGAGACTGAGTCGCTTTTTAGAAGCGCGACACAGCAGCTGAACGCTACTCTCCGCACAATTCTGATGCCGATAGCATCAATTTGGCCTCGGAAAATTATAGACAACACTACAGCCGACGCAATCCAGCAGGAAGTCGCTAAAACGCGATTCATATATAACGCGATATAGTTGCAAAATCGCCGATCGCCGATGCTAAAAGTAGCTAGTGTGCTGTGGCCCTAAAAGAAGTAGTCTCAGTTACTTCTTTACTTAAACTACATAACTCACGCGGTGTAAGTATACAATTTTATATATTTGTATAGATGTATATACATATAACATTTCTAAACTGAAACTATAGATAAATACACCCATATTTGTTTTGATAAGGGAATTAAACCCACGTGTCTGTGGGTATGATTCAAAATCGAGATCACCAACCACTAGGCCAACAGGCAAGGCCACATTTTACACGTATCTTGACTAAAGCAATTCACACGAAACGTCAGATTATCAAAAAGCTTTCGCTCGTGCCATCTTCATCATCATCAGCCTATCTCAGTCCACTGCTGGACATAGGCCTCTCCGATTGCACACCACTTTGATAGATTTTCAGCTTCTCGCATCCAGCTCCTGCCAGCCATCTTGCGCAAATCACAACTCCACCTGGCTTGTGGGCGTCCTACACTACGTGCCACCTTGATGAACCTCAATTTATAAGTGTCAGTATCTTGGACACTAAATATATTAGCTACCTAAATTAGGATATACTATTGAGTTAAAGGAATCAACATTAAATACTCTGCTGTAAGATTAAATTACAACTGTTTGTTTAACTGATTTTCCAGTATTCACACAGCTTCAAGCGAAACACAAATGCATATAGGTATCTCAATATGTGCATTGAGCTCTGTGGTAATGCACATCAGGTCACAACAATGTTCTGCTTGCTTACGATTTTAGATATTCTATTATATATGTATACATTACGGGATATATTTTATCAAACCGTAATAGATGTTTCTAATAGAGAGTAATGGACTTAGAATTCTTTAATTGAAACGTGTATTAATATAGAATTATGATTTTCTAGTCTATTCTTGGTGAGTGTAGAAGAACGGGTATTGAGCTACTCTAACGCTAAAGACGAATCTTTCGACCAGGTCAGATGAAAGATCTAAATATATAACCATGCTTGGTATTTTAGTGTCAACTAAAATTGTTAATAAACACATTAGTTCGAGAAATTTTACTGTCGGATTAAATCCAAGAGCAGATTTGTAAATATTCGAAATTATTGTAAATATTTAAAAGAACCGAGGCTATGTCCTATCTCTTTCTGTTTCTTAAACAGTTTAAATTTAACTTTCTGCATTAAAACTAATCGTCGATATATCTCAAGTTGCCTCAGGAAATAATCCTAACCCTTCGTTAGAATTGTACTTTGTCTTCGGCACTTGAAATGTAGTCCGTACCACAGCATCCATAGCTTGGTTTCCAAATAAATTCTCAACTTACATCGTTTATAACCGCTAATGTACGTCGCATCCGTACCCAAATCGTTTCAGCTATTGTGACAGTAGTTATATATTCTTGTGAGGTATTCGAGTCAGTGCTTATGTGTATTACTGTATTTCTCTAAGTTTCTATTTGATAAGAAAAACAAGGATAATAATTGACTGACTGATATTTTACACTGAATCCATACTACTATTTAAAATGCGAAATTAACTCTGTCTGTCTGTCTGTTGCACTTTCTCACGCAAACTACTTGACCGATTGATAGTCTAGATCCAGAGAAAGGATATAGGGTACTTTTTGCAGCGACATACACGCGGGCGGAGCCGCGGGCGATGATAGCTAGTACTTCATCATCATCATAAACAGCCTTTAACAGTCCACTGCTGGACATAGGCCTCTCCTTAGAAAGGAGGTTTTGGCCTACTATACCACGCTGGCCTGACGGGTTGGTATAGGGTTCGTTTCAAGCCCCCGGGTGGCGGAGGTGCGCCTACCTGCGTCTCATGCCGCCCTGAGAGTGGCCGCGGATGGGCGAGACGGGTTTCTCGTCCGTCCGCGTGTGACAGGACGTTGCCCAATTAGAGAGTTGAATTTGAGATGGTGCCCGCAACAGTGCGGGCAGGCGCTGGGAAGAGTCCAGAAGGAAATCCCCTCCCTGGACTCCTTCGAATATACAGAGATAATATAGCAGAGAGGGTCAGTGACGGTCCGCGGGGATTTCACACGTTAAAAAAAAGGGTTCGTTTTAAGTTTTTCGTCTCTTTGCATTGATGTTGTCTTGCGTAGTTTATCCCTTAGTCGCCTTTTACGACACCCGCGGAATGAATAGGGGTGGCGACACTCTACATTCTTAATCCGTCACCACACGGACAGCTAGTACTTAATATTATAATATCATGAATATAACTCGACATATAACCTAATAAAATTTCATCACATAACTTAAAACCATTCAATATCCTTCAATTAAAAAATGAAGGATGTTTATTTAAAGAAAAAATGTTTGAAGTATTATCTGTGGTACAACTTTGAAATAATAATCTTGTTTTTGTCAAATCTCAATAGCTCTTGTCAGTGATCTATCAACTTGTAACTGTTTATCTACTAAACAAACTCTCGGGATATTTACTTGGAAACTTCTACAGTATTGGAGTATTTTAAACAATATTATTACGTCGACAAGTTGCCAATAGCAGTTTGCAATAAGTTTTTACAAATGTTTTATTCTTTACAGTTTAAAGTACTTTGCTTTTTAAAGGTTATTGGGAAACAATTTACAAGTATGTTTTGAAGTCCTACTTTAATTTTATTTTTTTGAGTTTAGTTGGCTACCGTTTAAAAAAGAAAAAGTGGTATATTTGTTCTTTATTTTTATGAAACAGTCATAAAAGAAATTAACTAAATAAAAATATACTTTTTAATTAAGTTTATTTTTTTATATCAGTTGTTTAGTACCCATAATACAAGCTCTGCTTAGTTTTGGACTAGATGATGTTGTGTAAGATGTCCGAAATATTTATTTATTTATTTATAGTGACTCTTTTCTGCCTGATGGAAATCACGTGTTGAATCCACCAGAAGTGGTCACCACGCTCGTTGCGAAATCAGACAATGCATATGAGCCATGCTATGGTGGTCCGTTGATCTTTTAAATAAAAATATTTATTTAATCTTAAACCTACTCCAAATAGTCATCTTTCTAGCCTTTATTCCCAAGTTTATTTGGGGTCGGCTACTAGTTCAACCGGTTTTACCTGAATTTCAGTTTTTCCACGGAGTGACTGGCATCGAACCTCCGGAACCCTAAGGGAGAACTAAAATTCGAAGATTGAACTAGTTGTCAGTATACTTGAGGGCACTGACTTCCAAATAACGATTGCCATAGATGTTCATGACAACTGAGACCGACGGCTTTACGTGCTCTCCGAGGCACGGGCGTGAATCACCGCCAAACTTCCAAACTCCGGGCTGCTATTAGGAATTTCCTAAGCAAAACCCAAAATCACTTTTTGGCCCGACCCGGGATTTGAACTCAAGACCTCTTGATTAGCAGTCACATAAACTCCAAATAGTAAAAATATATATTGTTTTCATTTGATCTTGAAAAGGAGACATCACAATAGGAAATATACTTTAATATCCATAACCAATATCGAAACGCACTATTCTCACAATAATATTTTAGGGGAAAATATCAATACCGTATACCACCCCAACAAAAGATATTTCGTTATCACGAAACGTATTTAGAGATTCTTGGTGTATGCGGGCCACTAATATACCAAAGTCAGTGTTGTGTGAACTCCGGGCCGTAGTAAATTAAACAGGAAACTATTCACTTATTTCCCGAGGGCGCTATGTGAGGGTAACATAGGACGATTTCAATCTACAGATCATAAGATTATTCATTTCAATACGTGTACGTAGAATTCTTATGTTTTTATGGTGTCCTAGTACTTTAACGATTAGGTGTTTATAATATTATCAAAAATTTAAGTTAAATTTACATAATATACTTTTATATATTTTTACATACCTGTCTATCTTATCGTATCTCTGTAAATAAAAAAAATGATTTCTTTCTTCACAACAATTCTCAGAGTATGAAACTAGAAAAATCTAAGTACCCATGCTTCAGTATCATCATCATCAGCATTAGCTCATCTCAGTCCACTGCTGGACATAGGCCTCTACCAATGCACACCACTTTGATCGATTTCTGGCTTCTCGATGCATAATTAATTCAGTATACAAAGCGTTAATTATAGTTATATCATAGTCTCTAAGATACTCTGTATCAAAAACCTTCAGTCAATGGTCGACTATGTAATTTTCAACCCCTGTGAGTGAACATGCTTGACGGCACGCTTGATTTTTTGTGGCCTATCATATAAAATATATTCAAAAGTGTGTGACATTTTGTCTTCTTTTATTACTCTACCCAAACGACATTATTATCATCATAGATGAAAGTGTTTCTTACTTTGTTATGATCTCCTAGTACTTCCTAGTACATAAATTAAGAAAATAATATTATTTTATTTTCTTAAAACGCCATTGCATTAGCAGCAAATATTGGATGATGATAAAAGATGTTGGTGTAAGAAAAGGGAGTCATTCTGAGAATTATAACAATTATATTCTCACACATCTAACACACGAACGTCTAATTCCAAAATAGGCATAACCTACTATGGGATCCAGATTGCTGATAAATAAATACACATTCAATAGACACATATATTTTAGATAAATTACACTCAGACATAGAACGAATGATAGAGTTCATCACACAAAGATTTGACCTGAGTGGTAATGGGTCGGAAACCCTCTGGTTTAGCAGTAAGAATCACTAACTGCGAGACCCACGGACTTCTTACAATTTATTTTCTTTGTTTATAGCTCAGCGATCAAAGTTCATATTTTACGGTTAAAAGGAATATATAAAAATAAGTAACACCATATATTTAGATTTCACCTAGACATGTGTAAGCCTTACTAAACCTTGGAAAGTTTACCCCTAAATAATACTAAAGACGTAGCATACATTTTCACATTTAGTTTACGTGAGGATAACAGCAGCATATAAATTATACCAAATGTGAATAAATATATCTTCAAAATTGGTGTAATGTAAGGGTAATCGTAGCAAATTGTGTCATTATTAAAAAAAGACCGTAACTGCTGATAAATTGAGTTCAATTTATCATACTCCTATGAGGGTCACTGATGTGTGGTTTGTTCAAATTAGGTGAAGAAAAAAATGATTCAAGGAAACTCTTCAGTTATTTCCCAAGAGTACTATGTTAAGGTTCAAATGTCCAGCAATATTACTTTATCGTTCATAAGATTATTTATTTTAGTTTCACTCTCACTTATTATATATTTGATATATAATACAAAAAGATTTTTGATGGCTCTCTTTTTCTATTATATCACCACTAGCTGTCCCGGCAGACGTCGTCCTGCCCTTAAAAGATTCCCATAAAAAAGTCTTCAATAACTGAATTGGTTGTGAAGGAAAACATGTGGTGATGATAATTGCGAACAGCGTGCGTATTTGGTACGCATTTGATGAAACAACTGAATCCGCAAGTGTTAAATCCCAATGAGAATCGTTCTCCAGCAAATCCAGTACTTGACATGCTTCTCGATATGTTTGGCATTGGTGGCCATTCACAGTTTTCAAATGCGCAAATGATTTTGGTCCACGTACATTTACCAACAGCAGTTGCAAAAAAAGACATTCATCATTTCTAAGATGAACAGTATACATGCGACCTAGTGCATCAGTGGAAAACACCTGGGGCCAATCTGAAACTGGGGTTCCTTGTTTGCGACGTTGGAATTTCTTTGTTGATTGATTCCAAGTGTAATACTTTGGCATTTCAACGTACATCAGCGTCACTGCGAATGGATCTGCTTCACACATTGCAAAGAAGCTAGTCAATGTTGTCGATGGTGGTCTCTCAGCTCGTTGTGCCGCATTAGCCTCAGTGAAGTAAACTCTTTGGCCATTTACCAAATGCACTGCTAGATGTACAACTGTGGGATATCTTTCATGAATTTGAAATGACAATAATCGCCACAATGCTTCATTAGTACTGACTGGGACTGCCCATTTGGAAGTTGCTGATTTCGTCATTCGCATTTTCCGACGCAATTCCAAACACAGCCATGTCGCTGCCTTTTGTGACGTACTTGCACAAATATTTGATTGATTTGGCGTAATGACAACTCTCAACGTTTGCATGTGTTTCGAAAATTATTGATAGCAGCGGGCAATATGGTACAATGAATTCATTCCGATCTCAATCTCTTGATTTTCAACTTTAACTTTGATAGTTCGACCATTATCTTCTTTTGAACGCCGACGATAAACTGGATATCCATCGTTCGCTGTGACTGTTTCAGCAACTAACGGTCGCGGATATCTTTTTGTGCACTCTCCATCAGCCATGCAAGGCGATAATGGATTTAATGCACCACAAGGTCCATGCACCATCTGTGTCGTCACAATGTCCTGTAGATGGGGATCAGTGACTGGATCAGGAATTTCAGCTGATATGATGTCATCCACTTCATTTGAATGTAATTTGTTCAGCAACCAAATTAGGATATGAGCATGCGGTACTCAACGCTTCTGTCATTCCACCGAGTACATACAACAACGTGTGTCACCAAAAACTCGATACTTAGTAAGCACATCCATCATAACCTTGAGTTTTTGCTGAAATACTCTGGCAATTATGTCATGGCGATCTTGCGGTTTTTGGCCCGGTTCCAACTCACGTTCAATTGTCTCGTTTACACGATGCATGCATGCATGAAGCAATATCATCATATTGCTTCTTCGCTGAACGACAATGTCTCGCGATTTAGTTGGATCGCCAACAATAATTGCAGCAACATGATTAACGGTGGGTGCATTGAATCTTCGCACATGTTCACCTGTTGGGGTACAATCCGCTGGCATTCGTTCCAATGCTTTTTTGAACATATTAATCACAGCACTAATAGCGTGAAAAAATGCTTGCAACTGTTCAGTAATTCGTCTCTTTATCTATTGTGTTCCCTGTTTATTGCACCGCACATTCAGCTGATCGTCCATCGACGAAATGAAATATATTTGAAGACATTGATGCGGTTCATCTGGTGTTGGCACCATTGAACCATGCAAATGATATATTTGTCCTTGTATTTGCAATTGCAAACAATCATTTGTTGAAGAATACGGTGTAACTTCTGATCGTGTGATGGTGTAGTGTGTGGTGTATATGTAGTTGTTATGTGCAAAACAATTCATTGTTTTGGTGTGAGTGATTGATTATCTGTGTTGTATATTTTACCTTGCAAGTCGGCATGAAGCCGCCTTCTCGAATGATATTAGCTCCAAAGGAAGTCATGCGAAAGCAGTTATTGTATTCAAAGATGTGTTGAAGAAAATGGCTGGAATCGGGATCACTTCCATCGAACAATGGTTTCAGTGGCTGTGGTGGTGTAAGTAATGGATCCAGTTTGACTTTTCCACTTGCGCAGCACAATCCAGCCGTTTCTCTTTTGAACTTTAACGCATTGCAATATCGGCATATAGTCGTCATTGGTCCAATATCTAAATTTTCATGATCACTGTAGTTCGCAGTGGGATCATAGTGGAATGCCAAGCGATTGTATGATGCCAATGATCTTCGTGTGCTCACGCGTTGTCTCAATCTTGCATTTTCTCTTATTATATTTTGTCTTTTTTCGCTTAAGTTCTGTGAATACACTTGATGCTGGCTTGCATGTCTTGTGCGGCGGCCGATGTTCGCACGTTGTCCTTTAGTCATTTGGGACTATGGACAGAGTGGTAAATTTAACCTCTAATGCACGATCCACATAATTTACACAGTTCAACTTTAAAGACACTTGCCTGCTGTTGAAATTGAATAAAAATTTGCACAATACACGTGATTGATTTGATGGTTTCCAAATGTTTTTTACTTTTTTTTTCAAAATTTCACAGTGAACACAATACCGGTTTATCACATGAAATTAACTGAGCAGAGAACAATGAGTAGCTGTCAAACAATGTATCACGCACCGGCGCCATCTACTTAAAATATTGGTTTGTAGTACATGTTATGTAACAGAGATGGCGCTGTATTTATAAAAAGATTTTTCCGCTTTTCTGTTGAAATTTTCCTGAATTTTCTTTGCTATAAACCTCACGGAGCCCGAGACCTTTCCAACGAATGCAAAACCGTGGAAATCGGTTCATGCGTTCTGGAGTTATAGCGTCAGGAAGGAAAACCCGACTTATTTTTATATAGTAGATGAAACAACCATATATATCATCATGAACCTACCAAAGTGTCTGCTCTGATACCATGAGTAGAATCCTACAATAGTAGTACAAACTCATTATAAACCGAGGCAATATATCTTGGTAATCCAAAGTATAGCGGCCAATTGAGATACTTCTGTTTTAAGTCTGTCTATCTGTACTGTCTGTACTAAGATACTAAGGTTGCCTGGAAGAGATTGCCTTTGGTAATAAGGCCGCCCTTTGTACACTACATGTCATTTAATGTACCCTATTGTAACTCTGTAACAGTGTGTGCAAAGAGTTTTCTATTCTATTCCATTCTATTCTGCATCATAGGGCCTCCAGTCTCGTATTCACCTACGAAAAGTCATTTTATGTTGGTCTCCTGTAAGAGGGTTGTACCGCCCCGGTCTATCTGAACCGTACGTGCTGAAATTAATGAGGATTTACTACCTTTAAACGCTAAATAAGTTTATATAAGTGGTCGGTTTATTTTGTATTATTAACACGACTGCCTTGTTGGACTATTGGTTAGCGTGTGCGGCTGCTGATCAAGAGGTTCGATTACCAGGTCAGACCAAATATTTGTGTGATCCACAAATATTTGTTGCGGAGTCTGGGTACTTAACTATGTATTTACAAAAAAAAAGTATGTTTATGTTTTTTTTTTTTGTTTTTTTTTTTTTTTTTATATTTAAGCCTGCCAAAGTGACTCTACTCTGCCTGATGGAAAGCATGAGTAGAATCCAGGAGTAGGGGACACCATGCTTATTGTGAGGGTAGACAATGTAGCATGGTGACCCCTACCATGGCAGCCTGGTTTGATTATTCTGCATCATTCTCCCGGCATTCGAAGGGCGGGAGAATGATGCAGAATGATTGGGCCTCCGGTCTCACACTCACCAACGAAATACGACAGCAAGAATGCTGTCATTATTAGGATGGTCTTCTGTGTGAGGGTAGTACTGGCCGGGTCGAGCCGGCCCATTCGTGCTGAAATCAGCGTGGCTCTACTACCTACAGATGTGTATGATGATGTATTTATATCAGTTGTTTAGTACCCATGATCCAAGCTCTGCTTAGTTTGGGACTAGATGATGTTTTGTGTAAGATCTCCGAAAAAATATTATCACTCATTTATATATCCTCAATAGTTAGTAGGAAGGAGTAAGGCTACTGGAGACTAAGGCCTGCAAATTTTCCTTGTGTATAGGTAGAGTGACTAATAAGGATACTAGTATATCATTAGTTACCTTTGTCTATTGGTGGATGGAGTCATAAGAGATATCTAAAGGAGCAAACGGCGCAGTAGAATAACACTCCATTTCCTTCCCACTATGATCCCGGGTCCTTTAAACGGGTCGTGAAAAAGCATCTCACTAAGCCCCTAGTGTGAGCCGCCATACATTATTGTCTGCTTTCGCAGCAAGTGTGGTGGCCCCCACTCTTGGATTCTGCTCATGCTTTCCATCAGGCAGGGTAGAGTCACTTTGGAAGGCTAAACATATATAAAAAAAAACACTGACAAGAGATGGAAAACTTAAAAGAAAACCTTCACCAAGCCGTCTAATCGGCGTGGTATAGTAGGCCAAAACAAACTAAAGAGAGGCCCATAGCCAACAGTGTACTAAAGTGGATAGGCCTCTCTTAGGAACGTTTATATAAAGTCTCCAAATCTTATATAATTTGTTTGGCCTCTTGATCTTCTTTTTCATTTATTTTATATATTGTATCTTTATTTAGAAAATTAAGCACAACATTTTGTAACATTATAATTTGGGATCAAAGTCGAGTAAACATTTTTTTTTTTTTTTTTTTATATATTTATAAGCCTGCCAAAGTGACTCTACTCTGCCTGATGGAAAGCATGAGCAGAATCCAAGAGTAGGGGTCACCATGCTTATTGTGAGGGTAGGCAATGTAGCATGGTGACCCTTACCATGGCAGCCTGGTTAGATTATTCTGCATCATTCTCCCGGCCTTCGAAGGGCGGGAGAATGATGCAGAATGATTGGGCCTCCGGTCTCACACTCACCAACGAAACACGACAGCAAGAATGCCGTCATTATTAGGATGGTCTTCTGTGTGAGGGTAGTACTGGCCGGGTCGAGCCGGCCCATTCGTGCTGAAATCAGCGTGGCTCTACTACCTATTTAAACATTTAAGCTAGCCTCAAAAACATCATGAAAAATTTACACAACACAATTTCCCAAGCGACGGTTACGCTAGAAACCGTTTAAAATTAACACCACAATGTACAATTTCCTTCAACTACCCACCCATCAACTTGTAATCGCCTTAAAGTTGCATCTCGGTATAAAAGAATAAAAAACACAAAGTAATTTACATCCCATTACAACATCACTATCTACTATATCTCTTGTAATAGTTCTATGTAATCCGTTGGGCAGGGCCACCGCTATTAGGGTTCGTAATGTAGCAGTTTTTTATTTCACTAAAACAATAAAGTTTTATAGCTAGCTAAATGGTATAGAGAAGACAATCTCAGTTGTGGGATATAGGTCGTTAAATTTACGTTTGTAAGTGCAGCGACAATCTTTATTAAAATTATGTAAACTTACGTACTCTAACATTTAAACTGCGTGTCGAAATATAGTTTCTTATAACGATTAAAATATGTTATTTGAGTGAATATAATATAAATATCAATTTGAAGCTTAGTTAACTTAGTAAAATACAGAGACCCAACCCGGTTCCACAAGAAAGTCTTTGAAATTTTCCAATTAAGGAATTGTACTATGCATATACTCGTATGGCACATTTAAACCTTACTCTTTAATAACTTAGTTGAGAAGTTTTTAATTTTAAAGTTTAGTTGAGAAGATTAAAAGACCTAACACAGCGATAGTGCTTTTATTTTATAGCGTGTTAAAATCTAAAAATCTTTGAAATTGACGGTCAATCAATGAGTCTCTTATTATTATTCTTGAGCTTTCTTAAGAACAGTAATAATCATCTTTTAAGAAGAATTATATGGTGAAATTATTTTCTATGCAAATAGAGTATCAGGTGATTAACAAAAAATACAATATTTCTGTCTTGTAATATCTGCTTTTCGTTAAAATTATTTTTCTTTAAATTTTCATTACTTAATTATTATAAACATTTGGTATAGATTGATAAATACTATAGAGATCTACACAAATAATCACAGATCATTGAATCATATGGCTCTGAGAGGACGCATGATCAATATACCCAGGTCAGCCTACAATATCAATATTATAGCAGTATTGATAGATTATCTCCTCCACTGCACATACTTCACCTCATTACATCACTAACTAACGCCTGGGAATGATAATTAGCCATATGATCGGGTAGTGTCTGAGTCCTTTAGGTATTGTAATCACTTGTATGGAAGACCTCTTGATTTAATATTGACTTGGATTGTGCTGTAAGATTTCTGCATACAGATAAATATTTTTATATCTTACATAGCATTCTATATTGCTTCGGTAAACTTTTTACACACATTATTCTTGAGTTGATTGATAAAATGTCTAGTTGTCTAGTTTTAGAATTCAATAATTATCATTTATGACAGTTAAAAAACGACATTCAAATATATACTTTTTGACTTCAAAGCAGTTTAATATTAAGTCAATTATTTCTATAACTGTTTTTAGACTTTTGCGACTTTTACACATAGCAATATCGGAAAACAGAAGGTATCGTAACAGTTTACAGTTAACAGTAAAAACATGTCAATTATTTCTATAGTAAGTATACGACCAGTATTTATGAAATCATATTACATTTTATTAAGTGATGCAAAAAAAAATTATCTTTGCATATATTTTCAATAATCCTTGGTTCCTATTAGTTTAAGCGTGATACACATACAAAAAAATCGTTTAGATAGTTTCGGAGATAATACATGACCTGAAGTTTATTTAAGATATAATAAATCATCAATAACCTATAACGGCTCACTGCAGGGCTTGGCTCTCGTCTCAGGAGAGAGCCTGAAGGCCTCCAACTAAGCGTCACAACTATTATCTCATGATAACAACCGGGACCGACTGCTTAACGTGATCTCCAAATCACGGAAACGCTCATAACATATGCCACAAACGGTCACCTATTTAGGGACTGACTGCGCAATCGCTGCTTACCCTCATGGATTGTTGCAAATCACCTAAGGCCACTCGGCTATGAGCTCTTCATTTGTATTTTACAAATTTATACAAATTATTTAAATAATATAATTTGTTTCAAATAATATTTGACATTTTCTTTACAACAGCTCTAAATATAGGGTGATTGCATTTACACCTATACAAACGAACACACACCCGCACAAACAAATACACCCATACACACACACACACACATACACACACACACACATACATACACAACTACTCTAATTGTTTTTGTAACAGAGTTAAGGTGTTAAGATAGATTATAGATAAATGGATGGTGGTGATCACAGTAGAGGCATGGAGATCTGTCACACAGATTTCGAACCTAGCTCAGACTCCAGCTCTCAACAAGGTTCAATATCTGTATCTATCTGTAAGCATAAGAATGTAGCTGTACTTTTTGAGAGAAATAAACAACATTTATTATTATTATTTATAGCAATTAATGTGGTGTAATTTACAGCTTGCACATTACACACAGACATACTCATTGACAGTAATTAATATAGCCTTGGTAGCCGAGGTCTTTAGTGTGATGGTCATTAGTAGCGGGGACCCTAATCTCTATTAGATTCTTGTACGAAGTCCCCTGGGTATCAATTTATCTGAACATCGAAGTAATTGCAAGAAAATGGGAGAGGGTAGGTTAGATATCTGCTTACCACAACGAGACGGAGTATATGTTTATTGGAACATGTGAATTTAACGGACTTTGGTATACTGGTTACTAACCCTGTCTTCTAAACAAGGGGTTGTGGGTTTGATTGCTTCCCAGGAAAACTCTGTGTGAGTGCAACACGATCGTTCTTTTTCTTTCTCGGTGTAGGGAGCAGACATACGCAGGCGTTCTTTCTGTCAAAGCATAAGCCCAAACGAGCGTATGCATTACACTGTTATGACACAGAATATATTTATGTGTGAAATTTTTATTTTTATTTTAATTACTATGTGTGAGTGAGTTAATAGTAACAGACATTTGCCTTGTATATAATTCTACTCGTTAAATGTGTGTGTAAAAATTTCCTCCATAAAAAAATTCCACACTTTTTGTATCGATATAAACTCAATGGCTACTCTCCTCCAGTCCGTAGACATGTTGTGAACTTTGTATGAATTTAATAATTAGCAGTCCGGTTACCGTAGAAAAGGCTTTGTCTAGTTTTAAAATCCTATAATCTTATGCGCCTTGGGGGAGGCTTATGTATTTCTTATTTTGACACTCTATACTATTTAGTTCGGAACTCCGAAGCAAATATTTGCAGATTATACAAACATTTGGACCAACCCGACAGTCAAATCCGAGACCTCAAGCACAGTAGTTGCATACGCTACTACTGTCTAACGATGATGATGATAATAATATTACAAAATACATTTAATTAATTTATTTATTTTAAGTCTTTACCATATTCTAATTAGAAAACTTCTAAAGCGTCTGCCTCTTGTCTGAATACTTAGCCCAAGATAGATACTCTTAATATCAGTACTTGGGAACATGATATTTTAGTCTCCGAGAACAATACCCGTTTGAATAAATAATTACAAAATAATATTGCGTTGCTCGGCGTTGAGATGTTGATCATAAATAAACAACCTCTTAAATATATAAGTACCAAGAGTTAATCATTGTCAAAACTCCCTACAATACATTATAAAAAGGAAAATGTACTTTTTATAACATTTTATTAGGACATGTTCTGGTACTTCGTGAGTAATATAGGTTTAAAAATATACTGTAACACTAGTTTTTAAATAATGTTTTTGAAAATTTTAGGAGTCGAAATTGTCGTGTCAAGTTTAAGGTCAAATAGCTTGTTATTCAAGTAGGCCTATTGAAGCACACATACACATTTTAATATTACATACATGAGCAATATTATGCCACTATGAACTTGCACATAATGTTTTTGTCATAATAGTAGAATTCGTAGGTCCATTTGGGCTAATAGTCTAACGTAGGGAATGCATGTTGCTACTCTGTAGCGTTTGCTCATTTAAGCTCAAAATCTTTTTCTAAAAATGAATAAGTATGTTATTTCTTTCTTACCTATGTTGCAGTTTTAATATGTACAATAATTAAGCATTAAAATATTTAGCTCCAGAAAGATTTCCATTTAAATTGTCAGCTATGATTCTTTATTTAGACAAGCAGACTCAACATTAAAAATGCAGTGCGGCAAATTTGTTGAGATGACCGTGCACATTCGCGGCTTCATTGAATATTTTATTATATATACATGTTACAGTGACGACAGCTGTATTTTAGAATGAAATATGTTTTTTTAAAGTAGGCGTTACTTCGCTTGTTTTTGAATACATAGCCTGGATGAAAATTTATCGCATATTTAACCCTACCAGAGTTACTCTACTCTGCCTGATGGAAAACGTGACTAGAATCCAGGAGTAGGGTCCACCATCCCCATTGTGAAGGTAGGTAATACAGCATCCATACCATGTCCGCCTGGTCAGATGTTTTCGAATCATTCTCCCGGCATACAGAATTATTGGGCCTCTGGTTTCACACTCACAAACGAAATACGACAGCAAGAATACTGTCATTATTAGGATGGTCTTCTGTGTGAGCGTATTACTACCCCGGTCGAACCAGCCCATTCGTTCTGAAATCAGCGTGGCTCTACTACTTTTGGGATAGGCTGCAGTGGCCCATGATACCTTAGCTGAATAAATTCAGTATATTAAGAACAAATAATGGATATAAAACATACAGGTTGGTTTTACATTCACAGGTCTCACTTGGTCAAAATACACAGAATATTAAAAGAGGCTACAAAAAAGGAAAGCGTGATTACGTCTTTTCAAACTTGAATAATATTTGATTATCTCTGTACACTGATAATTTTGTACGAGTACTATATGGTTAAATATTGTTTCATACTCTAGATAAGTTACGAGATCCGGCAGGAGGCTTTTTAAAAAGTAAAACGCAGGACTACTGTCCGCTGAGACGTTTAGAATAGAACTGACTTTATTTCTTAAAGTATAACAATGGTTAAAATAATCTTATCGCTAATGGGTGTAATGTGATGCTGTCGGTGCGTTGGGTTATGCCAACGTAACTCCTCCCCCCTTGACTGCGAAGCACGCCGAAGATGACTGCTGCGGTTGTGAGGATTCTTGCAACTGGAGCGGTTTGACTTCCGGCGTTGCTGGTCTCTTCCTCAGGTGCTGGCGACATTTATAGCGGATGCCGCCCACGATGATTGATGATAGTAATGCATATAGGCATAATGATAGTAATGCATATAGGCATACCGTTGGCCAACTGGGTTTTATTGTGAGAGTTGCTTCTTGTTTTAGGATGGCAATCCATGAGTTTTCTCGAATTTGATTAATTATATCGTTGTTATAGTCGGCCGTAGCATACGTGCAGTTTTGCGGTTCCTTGTGTTGTAGCAATTGTACTATGCAATCTTGACTGTTCCCCAACTGGTGCCACTCGACGTGTCGACAAATAACATTGTCTTTGGTGATGGTAGCGCATGGCTCGTGCGGATATGCGAACTCGTTGCTGCCCAAGATGAGGTAGGGATTCTTGGGTATGAGGATAGCATTGTTTTTATTCGGGATTGGATAGAGATGGAGTAAGTTGTAAGGGTATTTGGTTACAAGAGGGATTTCTAGCACAAAGTTAATTGATTCGATTGTACTGTAAGCTTTAACTACAATTTACTTCTCTAATAAATGTATGTTTTTAATTGTTGGTGCGAATGGTAATTGCATATTATTTGCTACTATCTATTTGGTTATATACTTGCATCGTATTTATTCGATTCTCTATCCTTTGATTCTGTTTCGATAATCTTCTTCGTCTAAATTACCCGTAATAGATTTCATTATTGATACTAAAACCATTAATTAAACCTCTCTTAGTCCTAGGGATAAATGTTCTGCCTACACTAATTTCCTTAGATCCTAAGTAAACTAACTTGCTTTCTATCTTATCTATGAGGTATTCTACCTGATCTCTAATAAATAAATCGTGTTTATAGCTAGACACGTTATTCTGAGTTAGCCTAAAAGTATAATAATTTCTGCTTACTTTTATGTTTATATCTCGTATTTTACTAACATTATAAACTACAACTAAATTAAACGTATCTGTTTTGTTGTGGTTATTTATGGGTTCGATAACGGTGACTGCTCCGACGACCCAGAGGACTGCGATGAAGGCGAGTGTGTTCCTGTAACATTGCCAGGCCGTCTTAACATTCTGAAATGGACTCTAATTGTCTTAGCGTTGACGTGTTTACCTACAATCTCTGCGATCTGCTCAGGGTGTATTCTAACTATGGTATATGGACCTATGTATCTAGGCTCCAGTTTATTACTGCGAGCGCTCTTCGCAACCTGTTTGTAAACCTTGTCTCCAACTTTAAAGTTAGGCGAATCCGCGTTTCTATTATTCTTTTCTATAACTGTTTGCTTGTGTTCGTTTGAGGTGCCGGGCTGTGGTTCAGCCGGTAAGTTATTCTGAGCTTCACTATCTAAGATCATGACTATTACTTCGTCTTCGCGTAATGGTTCTAATTCTACTTCATTATTATAAAATATTTGTACACGTGATAACGCGTCGGCGTTCGTATTTGTCTGTCCTTTCTTATAAACTATATCGTAGTCGTATTCAGCTAACTTTAAACGCCATCTTGTTAATTTAGAGTTGGGATCTTTTAGTGTCATTATCCAAGTGAGTGGACGATGATCGGTATATATACTAAATTTCTTACCATATAAGTAGGGGCGAAAATACTTAATTGCCCATACTATTCCTAATAATTCCTTTTCAATTGTGGAATATTTTTGTTCGGTTACTGAAAGCGTTCGGGAAGCGTACGCCACAGGTTTATCTGAGCCTACCTTGCCTTGTGACAATACAGCACCGAGGGCTACGTCAGATGTGTCTGTTGTAAGGATAAACGGTTTTTCGAAATCGGGGTATTGCAATATGGGTGCGTTAGTGAGTACTTCTTTACATTTTTCGAAAGATTGTACAAACTCCGGGGTTGCTTCTACTTTTGCATTTTTCTTTAAACATGAAGTGAGGGGTTTAGTGAGTTTTGCGAAGTCTTGTATAAACTTTCTATAATAACCTACAAGGCCTAGGAAAGACTTAATTTGTTTTTGTGTTTTAGGCAGTGGGAATCGTTGAACGGCTACTATTTTATCAGCGTTAGGCATAAGGCCTTTATCTGTGAGCGTATGACCTAAAAACTTAACTTGCTTCTGTAAAAATTCGGATTTATTTAGTTGAATTTTGAGCCTGTGTAATCTAAATCTGTCAAATACTTGTTTACACTTTTCCACATGCTCTTGTAGTGATGTCGAGTAAATTATGGCGTCATCGAGGTATGTCAGTACATTATCTAAGCCTCTTAAAACTACATCCATTAACCTTTGAAAAGTACTTGGGGCGTTCTTGAGACCGAAAGGCATTCGAAGAAATTCATAATGACCTCGATCAGTGCTAAAAGCTGTCTTCTCAATGTCGTCTGGATCCATTTCAACTTGATGGTATCCAGAAGCTAGATCTAGGGTTGTAAAGTATTGAGCACGACCTAATCTATCTAATATGTCGTTAATATTTGGCAATGGGTATTTGTCTTCAATGGTTTTCTCGTTGAGTCGCCTATAATCTATTACTAACCTCCACTTCTGTTGTTCAGATGCATCTATCGTCTTGGGTACAATATGAACAGGGCACGACCATGGTGAGCTGCTTTCCCTAATAATATTTTGGCGTAATAATTCGTCAATCTGTTTCTGTATTTCCTGTTTTTGTTTAGGGGCTTGCCTATAATTACGAACGAATATGGGTGTATCGTCGGTGATTCTAAGCGTATGTTTAACTTGATGGGTAAAGGTGAGTGGTATGTTTTCGCAATAAAATATGTCGCGATAATTGTAACATAATCGTTCTATTTCGCGTCGTTCTTCGGAATTCATATGCTCGGTTCTAAGTCTATTTAGGTTATTTTTTAATATCTGATCTAAATTTCTATCTAATGTTTGCGTATCTGACGAGTAAACTCGTGAAATTGAATGTTCATTCTCGGAGAATGGCGTTAACTTTATTTTATAATTATTTAATAAACTAATTTTAATTTCCGATTCGTTAATAACGGACGTTGTTATAATACCGGATTTAACTGACACTAATGCAGAAGGAAACACTAGACCGTTGTCGGTTGTGTGTTCTAACAATTCATAATCGCCGTCGCGATAGTTACACATGAGATGAATTAACTGTTCACACCGTGGTTGAATAAACAAATAAGATCTCATATCGCCTCTTATCGGGATCGTTGCGACATCGGTTCTCAGTACCATATTTTTCATATCAATCTTACAGCCTAATTGAGATAGTAAGTCGACACCTATGAGTCCGATAAAATCTGGGTCAAAGTTAAACAAAAGGAACTTGTGAGTATAATTTCGGTTAAACAAAGGCGGGAGTGGAACATAAACAACGGTGTCGTGTTTGGATACGCTGTGAGCGGTTCTTATGTAGTGTACTTCACGTTCGACTCGGGCGCTGGGATGAATTATTGCGTCCGGCGAGATAAGCGACTGCGAAGCTCCAGTGTCAATTAAAAAACGACCACCTAGCTCTTTAACGTATATGTACGGTAAACGTTTGTTATTCTGCAAGTTTAAAAATACTATATTTCCGTTTGTAACTCCTCGCGCTGGTAAAAATTTTGATTGTTCTCTAGTTCTTCTAAGTTATTATTTTCTGATTCTAGTTCTAGGCAATCTCCTTGGAAATTGTTTATATCCGACTGAAAGTTAATGGGCGCATAGGGCGCGGGTTTAAAGGGTCTATTGTTATTTGAAGTACCAGGTTGCGGTGCTGGTTTATAATTAAGATTCTGTTGTCTATTAATTATAGGGTTTTGTGCCACTTGTTGATTATATCCTGTAGATCTATTAGGATGAATAAAGGGTTGTTGGAACCTATAATTATTGTTGTTTGGTGCTAAACTGGGTCTGCTAATATTTGTTTTTAATCTGAACTCAGATGCTCTTTTATTTTTTAATTTGAGCTCCTCTTGCCTAGCAAGGACTATCGTGTGCTCTAGAGATTCTGGGTTCTGAACGCGAACACAGAGAGCTAAAATTGAGTCTAACTGGTCTAGAAAGACGTTCGTAGCCATCTTCTCGTAGTAAGCTTTCTTTGTTTGATCGAGATTTATTAACGTATAAGTTAACTCTCTAATTTTATCTGCGAATGACTCTACGTCTAAACTGGCTTTACGAAGGTGCATGAGCTCCTGAACTACTTGCACTTCATCCCTAAATTCACCAAACCTCCGGGTAAGTATTGTTTTAATGTCTTCCCAGGTATTAAATTCAGTGCATTCTGCGAGTGCCTCAACAGCTTTACCTTTCAACTTATTTCGAATCAGACATGCAAAACTAGGATGCTGCCTATTTTCTATTAAGTCTAACACACTTTCTACGCTCTTTATATAAAATGCTAACGTCTTCTTATTGCCGTCGTATGTGGGCAAGAAAGAGGATAAAGTTTTATAATCTATCTCTCGTGCTCCACATTCTTCTACTTTTGGTTCTTGGGGCATTTTACCCGCCGAAACAATATTAAAAACACACAAAATAAAACACAAAAGTGTTCACTAAAATAAAACACTAGTATACAGTACAATTAAATCAAAACAAAGTACCAAAACACAATTAGGTGATTTTGTACAGGATTCTCGAGAGCAAACAGAGTTTTATGCTTACCCCACGAGCATGCCGATGATAGGCTGAGTTCTATCTTCACGCCTCGTCTGGTCTTCTCTTCTCTTCGCTACCGGAATCTCGGGAGAACAGGATTGCTGAATCGCGTCGCGGATGTTACGTTTTTAGAGGATTTTACTCGTTTATACGCGCACCGTTAAATCAGACGCGATCCTACCGACTGCGCCAGATAAGTTACGAGATCCGGCAGGAGGCTTTTTAAAAAGTAAAACGCAGGACTACTGTCCGCTGAGACGTTTAGAATAGAACTGACTTTATTTCTTAAAGTATAACAATGGTTAAAATAATCTTATCGCTAATGGGTGTAATGTGATGCTGTCGGTGCGTTGGGTTATGCCAACGTAACTCTCTTCAGCGTCAGTTTTTGTCGTAGTTTGGTTTTTGTTTTTACTTTTTTTTAATAGGTAAACACTTAAAAAACAAATATTTTTATTTATACCTAAAATATGGTCTCAGTTAAAAGGTCGATGATGTAATAAACATGTGATTTAATTGAATAAGAACGTTATATTTTGGTTAATAAATGATTCTTTTATGAAACTAATGTAACAAAAAAAGTATTTTACTCAACAAAACCTTTTAAACCGACTTTTCTGGAAGGGTAGTCGAAACGGCGAAGGTAAGTTATAAGCGTTGAAGAATAAAGTTAATGTTGTAGGCTTAATGTATCATTTTGGATGCAAAACAAGATATGTGTTCTTTTCAAAGAATGATGTAAACATTTAATCAAATTAATTTCGTGTTTTAAAATATACAAAAAAACTAACACATCTAAAATTGAATTACAAAATTGATCAAAACTTTCTCCTTAAAAACAAGTTGCCAGGGGACAATACTTGATGCCAGTTTTGTAAAAGTAAATTTATGTGTTTCTACCTTACACATCTAGTCTTGCTATATTTACTGTAATAGCAACGTGATGTTTATATATCATTTTATATTATTTACTTTCAAAAAAAAACCTAAGTTTGTACGTAACGAATCCCACACGTAAACTTAACTGCATGACGAAGGTGTTTTTATCTCATGTAATCTACTTTTCACGCACAACCTACCATAAAACCTGGCTATGTTATCTCCTAAAACAGGAACATTGTAAAGAATTGCTCAATTACCCTTAACACACCTTCGCAATGTGTGGTCGGTATGGAAATTAATTTCCCCTTGCCTTTTTTGAGTTTAAACAAGATAATTTACGGGTTCATTTACAATTTATCGCGTTTTAGCCCCAACGGCCGTTAAAATGTTGCCAATTTATTTTAGTGGAAGATAGCCACTTGTTTATGTTATGAGAAAATTAGGGGTCGTTCTTTCTTTTAGATTTAAAAGCGTAATTAAATTTTCAAGTATTCATTACATGGAGTAAAGTTTACTGCTATTTGTGCCCTCTAGTATTTAGTGTAAAGTGCGTATAAATTTAACACAATAGATGTGTTTTAAAAGTTACAAAAACTTAATATTATTATTTAGAAATCCTTTAAACTAAAAAACCCATAACGGCCCACTGCTGAGTTCGGGTCTCCTCTCAGGAGAGGGTTAAGGGCATAAGTCCCCACCCTGGCGGAGTGCACGTACTTAATCTTGCCGATGGATGTTTTTAAACCGACTGAAGGCCTCCTACGGCCACTTGAATCAAGTAGCGTGCAATCGGTAAGGCATATGTCTAGCAGTGGACTGCGATAGGCTGATGATGAAGATGATGATGTCGGTCACTTGGCTTCATCCTTAAATCAGTTCTACCGATCTACAGAAATACTTGAAAAGAGATTTGACCAAATGATACTGTACCGTAACAGAGATTCATTTAAGTGTAAAATTCAAAGCGTCCTTGTTCAGCTTATAAATTACCAACAAGCAGTAACTTAACAGGATTAGTATACATAAAACTGTTGCGGGAACGCGATAAAATGAGGCTATACAATAAGTCACAAAAGAATATCACATAAACCTCTCGCACAATAGAATTAGCTGACTTTTATAACTAGATGACGCAGTTTTGTCATAACGTTGAGCTTGTTGAGTGAAAGAAGGCACTCATGAGTGTATAAATACATTATTAATAGCTAACCTTGTTGATGATTTTGCCTTGACAAAGAGCAGAAGAATAAGATATTGTTACGCCGTATAAAAACTATTAATTTAGGTACTGCGTCTCACGAACATTTATTGAGTTTCTGCTTATTGTGTCCGCTGGTGTTTCGTTGTCAATGTTTTGTCATGTTTTTTGTAACATCTAAATTTTGTTTCATGTAAAACGTAAAACGTTTGTTTTGTTAAACGTAAGTGTGTTATAAATAAATAAATATTTATGTACTTGGTAGTCAAGTACAATATTTTGTGTATGAACAGAAAATAAATCAATCTGCTCTTTTTCCATTTTTACACTTATGTATGTATATATATATGGCTAGTTTAACAAATAATTTATCAAGTATTTAGAGATTAAATTAATAAGTAAATAGTAAAAAATGTAATGAATTATAATTTTAAGAATTACATTATATTTTAGTCTCAGTAAAAAGGCCAGAATTTATAAATCGTTCGTATCGTAATAGTTAAATAAACATGTTATGAGTAAAAAATAAATTTGCTTTGAACTCAGTAGGTAATAGGACTCCAGAAATCCTTTGTTTAATCACTGAAAATGTAACATTAGTAATTATTACTTTGCTCATAAATAAATATTTCCGATATGTGGCACACAATATCACCTAGTCCAAACCTAAGTTTACCTTGTGTTATGGGTGACACCAATATAAATACATAAATACTTTTTGTAAATACATACATAGAAAACACTCTAACTCCAAAATACATATTTGTAGAGCATAGAAATATTTGGTCAGACCCGGAAATCTAACCCGAGACCTCTTGATCAGCCGCATACGCGAACCAATCGACCAATAAGGCAATCGAATAAACTTCCAGACCTCAATAGATTACTTATTTTTGTGCATGGGGCAGTTTACTATTAATCTTAGTAAGTATCTTAGTAAGTTTACTAATATTAGAAAAAAAATATTTGAATTTGGAATAATTCCTCACGTTTCTTTACTGACTTAAAAATATTAGATGGCTTATTTTGAAATTTAAAAGTAGAAGCTCTTGAAAATATTAATTAACATTAGTAAAAACTTCAACAGAACCAGCTGATAAATGTATATTATGACTACAATGAACGCGAGATAAACATACGAACATTAACAAAAACCCAGTGTGGCCCATTAGAGGCGAATCGGGTAAAAATATACAGCGGACGCCATTTTTTATTGCCGCGGTTTTTCTATACGCTTGTTGACTAGGCTGCCAGTTAATTTGAGCTTACGTCAGCATGCTAGCCGAGGATAATGGCTGCTCCAAAAGGGTTTTTTTTATTCACGCACTAGATATTTTGTATTTATTACACAACAGAACCAAAATTGTAATAGCTATGTTTTATGTACTTCGTAGAAATTTTACGTTTATTATTTAGGTATAATATGAATTATTTAAAGTTGTCGATGCTTTCAAAAGTACACACTTTTATTTTCTGTTCTATGCAACACATACGTAGAGACGATTATGGTTAGTTTAGGGCCGTGAAGAATAAAATCAATTTTCTTAAAACATTAATCTAGTATTATCTAGTATCATGAACATAATTATGTTATTTTAAATCCATACTAATCTTGCACCGATTTCCATGAAATTTGTCACCTTGAATCTCGATAAAGGACGTGGACTACTCTTTACCGGAGTTACATAAATGCGGAAGGAGCTGTAGACAAAAGTTAATTATATAATTTATACTCTTGATAATGCTAAAAGGCAAAATAGGTCAGGTGAAAATTGTTTAATTTCATTTCATAGTGAAAAGTACAACTGAGTTCAATTTCAAGAAAAGCTAGTTATTTTAGAAGTAAGGTACGAAAACGTTAATATTAACCTTAATGTACTTAAAACAAACAAACAAATCGTTGAAATTAACTTTAAGCTTTTGATATCTAAGAAGGGAAGTCTATTAGCTATATTGGAGTCCTGAGATTTCAGACTTCATACAGACTCCTGCTTCAGACTTAACTTACATTTGTTACTCCAGATAATCAAGAATAAAATTAAGTTTCTAAAAGATATATTAAAGCTTTTAAAAAAGGACAAGGTCAGATAAAGAATTCAACAATTCTCAAGTTAAATTAATTCCTTATGTGAAATTAAATAACATCAAATGATTCTCAAAAAAATATAACAATTCTGAGTTATCAGCACTCGGTTCTTATGTACTCCAGGAAAATTGATTTTGCCTGAGCCCTGTGACAAAAGAGATAATGCCATTCTCAAATCTTTACGGGTCACAGTGGTCTTTATCTGTATTTGTAGGATAAAATGGGATTGAGGAAGGTTAAATGATCACGTATTTGTCCACAGTTGAAGAACAAAATGAAAGGGTAGTCAATATATCTAGGTAAGTAATACGGGTGCATATTGTATAACTGGTTCATGTAATTTTGCACTTAGTGTGTTGCAAATGTTTTACAAAATATAATGCATGTGCTAATCATGTCATCAACTTATCAATGCCACGTCATTTGGTATTGACATTAGCAAATGTTACAAGCCTCAAAAATGTTATCATCTGTAATTTCTTTGTTTTGTGTTTCGAAAATTGCTTTTTAATCTATTTGCTGTATATTATAAACATATCAAATAAAGTTATGTTTTATTTTTATTACTATTATAAAAGAATGTAATTGATCATTGTCCCGGTTGTCATTAGCATCCATGGCAATCGTTATTGGAAAGTCAGTGCCCTTTTTTTTTTTTCTTTTTTCGTGCGGAAATCCCCACGGATGCCACACGTTGGTGGCTATGTCGGACTCGAACCGACTAAAACCGCACGTTGTCTCGTGTACTATGAGTCGGGGAACCAGGTATACCCTCGAAAGGAAGTCCCTGAAACCCCGACGCACCTCGGGTCACCTACCGCTAGTAGATGGCCCCCTTCTGTGTGGGGGCACCACTCAAAAATTACACGGCACGCGCTTTATAGCGCTCGCGCATCCACCCCGGCCTGCTTCTGCTAGGGTGACAGATGGCCTAATCTGCCACCCCCAGGCCTGCGCTTATGGAGGACGGAGATCATTTAACGATCTCCGACGCCTGAGTTGCCTGCGGTACCTGGCCCGTTCCCGGGCCTGGCGGACCGGAAGAGTTCTGAACCTCTCCCGCTCTCGCTCCGCCATCTCTTTCGCAAGCATGACTTGCTCACAGAAAGAGACGACGGAGTTTCACGCGCTCTCGCTCCGTATCATTGCCACAATCATGTTATGGAGCGAGAGACTCCTCACCCCGATGGCCGCCACGAGGTCACGTCTCGGCTCCTCCCACGCCGGACATTCTACCAGTGTGTGAAGTGCCGTGTTCACAGTCTGGCCACCGCAGTGGTGGCACTCAGGCGTTGGCTCTTTGCGGATCAGACACAGATGATCTCCAAAGCACCCCTTTCCAGTGATCATCTGTGTCATCCGGTATGAGAGGCTGCCGTGATGCCTCTCGAGCCAATCCTCCATAACGGGTCTTATCGCCGCAATAACGGCGTGCCCAGCGCTCGGTTGCCCAAGTCGTTCCTTCCATTCCTCCACAAGGACCTGGCGGAGTCGGGATTTCTGATTTTCGATTTCTCGAATCTCAGTCAGTGCCCTAAAATGCGGAGGTCTGATGGCAGTCGCTCCGTGGAAATCTGATATTCAAGTAAAACCAGTTGAACTAGTAGCCGACCCTAAATAATTTTAGGAATAAGGCTAAGAAGAAAAAATAGAGTGTAATTGGAAATTAAATTTATCAAAAGTATTAGGTGAGTTTATCAGATGTGTGTGTATAGATTATAACGGCCTCTTCTTCTTAATCGTTTCGCTCTTGGCAGAGCGGTCGTGGTCAACGTCGAGGCATCCACGTTGGTGGCCGAGTTGGACACAGCTCTCCGGACGATCTCACGCCATCGCTGTCTATTGGCAGCTTGTCTTGCGCAGTCAGACACACTACTACCGACTGCGAACTTCACTCGATCAGTCCAGCGCTTAGGTGGCCTGCCACGTGATCTAACTCCTTCTACCTTTCCCTGCACTACCAGCCACTCTATGGAGTCGGGATCTCGCCTGGAGATATGCCAAAAGTATTGCAGAATGCGTGATTGTACTAGGGCCAACAGACGCTGCGTGTTGCCGAGCTCTCGGAGTATGGATAAGCTAGTGCAGAACTCCGTCCACGATATCCTGAGCATCTTCCTCCAGCACCACATATCTAGAGCATCTATCTTCTGCTTTTCAGATTCCCGTACCGTCCACGTCTCAGCCGCGTAAAGAAAAATGGGAAATACCAATGTCCGTACAAGCCTGATTTTGGTGGTTTTGGTAATTTATTCACACTTTTCGTAGCTTCTTCATCGCGGTTCTGGTTATGGCCATACGTCGCTTTACTTCGTCTATGCAACCACCGTTGTTTGAAATTATGGCCCCAAGGTTCACGTAGGTCTAAATCATGAAGCAGTTCGCAATCTGTGTCACTTCCGGCGAATTGTCGTTGACGCGGTCCACGATCTTAATCTTGGTCTTTGTCCGGTTTATCTTTAGTTCAAACGTAAACTTTCGCGTTCCATTTTGAGAAGCAATTCCTTCATCATATCAGCATTACTCTTACTTACTTATCATTTAATTTGATGTTTACGAAATTAAATGAACACTATAAAAGGTAACTTTTAAAGGTCCAATAGTGTTCAAATAATGTAAATAATTCTACGTAATTCACAAAAGCCTATCATTCACAAATAGAACTGTATTATAAATATGACATTCCCGATTTAAATTAACGTTTTCATTACAAATTTCACAAATATAGATGCAATATTCGATTTAATTAATGACATCCTATAATTGCTTTGTTCTGAATCATTAACGATGGTGCCAATGAATGCGATTGGCATGAATGAAAAATAAAATTGAACAGTGATTTATTTTATTCGTAATCAAGAGCCAATATTGAAAAGTTTTAAAACTGCGTTCCAAATATGAAAATATTCAGATGAATTTATGAAATCCTTTTTGATGCGGTTTTCAATCAAAACTTCAATAAAATTAGCATGGGTTTTTATCGTCGAATGTAACGTCGACGTAAATTCGGAAAATGAATTTAAATTCAATACGTTAAATAATTATGATGATTTAAATTTAATGGTTTGAATTTTTAATCCTTTTTTTAGGTTTTCTGTCAATAAATTCTTAATTACATCGCAAGGTATGGAAGTTTGGCGGTGTTTATCACCCGTTCCTTGGAGAGCACTTGAGCCATTGATTGCGGTTAACATGAACATCTATGGAAATCTTTATTGTGAAAGTGTGATATTAGTCACTACGTAAAATTGATAGTGAAATAAAACCGGTGGAGAAATTAGCCGATCACAAATAATCTTGGAATTAATAAAGGAAGATGATGATGATTACGTTAGATAATTCAAGTACTCTGAAAGTGTCAATTGAAAGTATTAACTAAGGCTATACACATCAGTAGATGTATTAAAACGTCTAATCATTTCTCATATAATAGTACACAATATATGTAGGTATGTATATATTTATATACATCTGCTAAAATACGTTATACATAAAGACATTTCATAAAGCAAGCAAAGCCATTATAGGCTAATTTTCGCTGTGCAAATAAATTCCAACCGAAGCCAATTTAATCATCCGGATTTAAGGGCGAATCGTGATCTACATTTGGGAATGCGTTCTACTTAAGAGTATGTAATATGACACGTCTCTGCTTATGCTACAGTGACGACATGGCTCTGACAGAACGTTGATGATACGTTTATCAAGAAAATATACAAGGGATATGATCAGACGTGACTAAATGATTTCACAGTGAGTTCAGTTACATCGTTCACGGTAATGAAATAAACAGTCAAAATAAGCAGTTCAAACCCTCAAAAATGTAACATAGTTTGCAAACACGCTACGTGAGAGTTTCATTTTTAGTGAGACAATCATAGTCAATAAGATAACCTACCCTATTAATATTATAAACGAAAAAATTTGTGAGTATGTATGTATGTTTGTTGCTCTTTCACGCAAAAACTACTGAACGGATTTTGATTAAACTTTGTAATAATATAGCTTAATTGCGGGCGCAGTCTGGAGGCGTGATTGGGCCACTTTTAAGGGTTCCGAAGTATATCACTCGGTAAGTGCTAGAAACATGAAACTTTGCATGGATATGTGTTGTAATTACGTCGATAAAGTGCTACAATAAAATTATGAAAAATATTTTTATTTGGGGTACCTCCCCTACACGTAAAGTGGGGATGTAATTTTTTTCTCGCGGCTACCCCATCGCGTGGGGTTTCATTAGATAGGTCTTTTAAAAACAATAAAGGATTTCTAAGACGATTTTTTGATTTAGGTATTCGTTTGCGAGAAATTCCACTCTAAAGGGCACTTTTTTGTAAAAACAGGGCGTCTAAAAGCTAAACGGCTTGCTCAAAAAATCTAGGAAAATTCGTGATGGTGGTCCATATAATGAACTTTTAAGGAAAACTATAACGGATAACGGAAGATGACTTTATTTATTCAGGAGTTATGGAGATTTAACTTGTAAAATGCGCTCACTTGGAAAGCGAAAACGTCATACAAAATTAACGCATTAATACGTAAACAAAATAGTTATCTATTGGATACGATTTTAAATCCACGTACCATTATGGGTGGGAGCTGAGGAACCCTTTCCTGTGCGTGGCCTGACACGCACTTGGCCGATTTTTTTAGAAGATGAGGCTGGAAATGTCATGAGGCTAAATTGACATCTGTTAGCGTGCTCTTGGTGGACATTTGTCAAATATCATTTGTTGTTAATAATTGCCTTACTTTTTTCTTCGTAATACAATAAAAAATTAAATCATCTTCAAATTAATTCTATATTTTATTTTGTTTCAGAAAACCAAGTTCTTGTTGAAAAACCCGTTACAAACAGACAAACAATTTTAAAATTGCTATTATATAAGTATCGTATATCCTTTCATTTTGCATTTAACAAAAAACTGTTCATGTGATATTAATAACAGACACTTCAATTTTGATTTATTTATGTAAAGTAAATCTCCGAATAGTTTTCTTAAAAAAAGAAAGTACATAGTAGTATGTACCGTGTTTGTTTTAATAGTAATGTACACATCACATCATCTAAAATCGCTTAAAATCAAATCCTTCAAAGCAAGAAAATATAAACGTGTCCTTTGAAAACCCTGTTTCGCAGTACAATGATTATATTGTTCATAATTGAAAAACTTCCAAGTCTGAAACAAATAAGAACTTTTAAATACGAAATTGTTTTGTTTTCCTCCCTATGAATTCTTTCGTTTCACATAAATTTCCTATTTTAATTAGAATAGAATTTGGTTAAATATTCAAATGCACTAAAAAGCTTGATTCAGTTTTATAGAATAGTTAATTTAGTAGTGATCTTTTTATTTTCATCCAAGCCTCTATTTTCAATAAGTCATAGCTAATTTGATAGTTGTAATACACAGATTTATATAGTTGTATCTAACTAAAAAAAACTTATGCTTACAGCCTCGTTAGTTTACCGGTTAACGTATACAACTGCTGATTAAAAGGATTCGGTTTCGAATCCTTTGTCTCTTAAGTGTTACTTACAAGAAATTCTTAATAGCAGCCCGGAGTATAGAATTAAATAGCGGTGTGACACGCCTGTGCCTCGGAGGGAACTTCAAGTCGACATCCCGATTCTCATGAATAAATAATCGTTACATAAACAACATCTGCGGGCAATACCCCAGGACTCAGTCAGTTTAATAATATGAAAGAACAAATAGGCACACAGATTCCCTGAAAGTATCTACGACCCTTACCTTCAATGTCCTTTGATGCTCTCTAAAGATTTTGTGAATGTTTAATGGTCTTTAAAAAAGGATTCTTTGTGTACTTACAAAACGTCAAGGGTGTGACGTGATTTAAAAGTATGAATGGAATGAAAGAGGTTGTGAAGATTTTTGTGGGACGTGTTTTGCAGTGTCAGTTTTTCAATTTTATATTCAATAAAAAAAATGCAATGTTTAATAAAGGGGTATATTAAACATTTCGAATTCGCCAATATAAAATAATCATAAATTGGACAGTACAAGTTTTCTTAAACTTTTCCTCTAAATATTATTTCAGCTAATTTAAATAAGTATAATGTAACTGTTTTAAAATGATCAATCGATTCAAATATATAAATCTGAAGCCTCTGTTGGTAATTTTATAATTATCAGTTCATCACTAAATGAACATGAAAGTAAATACGATACTTACATCAAAAAAAAAATATTCTGATGTCCGTCTGTGTGTCTGTCCGTCTGTTTGTTCCGACTCATATCTGGAACGGCCGACCCAATTTGGACAGGATTTTCACTAGCCTATCGACGTTGCTCGCGTCGCGGTAACCTCGGGTAACACCGCCTGGCTCAGTTAGTATATTCACATTATACGTATGAATAAACCAACATCTAGACAATAATTAATATATATAATATATACTACATATACTAAAGTGACCAAATGATATGCTATATAATGTTAAAAATTTGAATTCGAGAATGAATGAATGTGCGTTACCGTCCCGCAAAATTGAATGCTCGGGATCCGCGAAGCGCCCTGATAAATATGTAAGCCCTTTACGAAGTTTCTCTGGCGCTTTCGTTCAAATTATGAATATTTTCAAATCTTTCTTTTCTTGGGTTACATTTTCTTCCCGTTGTGCGTGGGAGAAATTCAAACAAATCAAAATTCAAAGTTCTATAGGGACAGAAAAGGATTTTTGTATTAGTGTGAATTTATGATAAAATTGTCAGTTCAAGATTTAGTATATATTTTTCTTATCACTACAGTAGGTATATGTTATCAAACCAGGAGTAACATTTATATTACTTATTATTGTTACAGGAACGTGATAAAGTACATGTAATGCAGTTTCATTGCATTTACATTAAATAGTATTACGTGTACACATGTTATATATACTCTTATATAAAAACATATTTTTTATTTTTTTATTTTAGTTGCTAATTTTTATCTTCATCTTTAAAATCTATTGAAAGACCGGTCTAAAACTTTGGTTGTACAAAATAAATAAATAAATATTTCGGACATTTTACACAACGTCATCTAGTCCCAAACTAAGCAAAGCTTGTATTAAGGGTACTAAACCACTGATGTAAATACATAAACATACTTTTATTTGTAAATAAATACATATTATACATAAAAAACACCCAGACTCCATAACAAATATTAGTCCGACCCGGGAATCGAACATGGGACCTCTTGATCACCGGCCGCATACGCTAACCACTAGACCAACCAGGCAGTGAAACTATATTTCTTTATGTAAAATGTTTTTTACTCTTCTTTAGCTCTTGCGATGAAAATATAGTGAAGTGAAATTCGTATGTTTTGTTAAATATTCACATGTTTTATTCAGCGTGGTAGCGACTGTCTTCGGGTGGCAGTTGCATTACGTTGGAAACTCACATTTTTTCATTTATTTAAATTTAACTCATTACCTTTTTAAAGTTTGTTTTAATTATTAGTCTATTTCATGGTAATAAGAGAAAATTAGTAATGGACCTTTACATATGCATATTACACATTAAATCACGAGAAACGTGAAATTGTTAAAAGATATTTTGAAAGGTTTTGAAATAAATTCTGTATAATTTTTCTATAAAAGCAATGATTTAATTAGATAGTTTATAGAAAATTATTTAAAACGACTCTCTGGATATTGATGCCAAACTATGAAAACTACTTCAAATGTTTACAAAGAATCATTAATCACATAAACTACAAAGGTTTATAACCTAAAATTACCGATTTTCTATCTAATATTCTGGATATATGTGCAAAAAATTACCCATGAACATGATAATTACCCTTCGTCACTTCAAAACTTAAATTAAATTCCTAATTAAGTTCCATGGTTATTAACCAAAACGCCATAACGTGTAAATAGGTATCATTTACTCAATCGATAAACTTTAAACATAACACCAGATGCCATAATCCCAATACTATCAAGTAAATTGACAAAACGGAACATGTACCGACCCATTATATTGAAATCTCAAAGTAATACTATCAAAGCACAGATTACATCCAATCCCGAATCCCTTCTAATCTATTCTATGACAGGAATTGATGAACCTTAACCCTTGTTCTTAATTTAATAAACATGTGTAGTACTGAATCTGGGAATACAAGTGACGTTAATATGTTGAGCCATTTGAAATTCTCATTTGAGTTTTCCCAATATCTATTTAGAGATGCGTTCCTTGCTTGTCACGTAACCGAAACGTTGCAGATACGCGGATACAGATATTTGTAGGACAGGGATTGATAGGTGCATGGAAGATGCATGAGTCTGAAGATTAATATTGTGTTGAACCAAATTTCATTTTATTGGAAAGCTAAATTAAATATAAAATAGCTCTATATAACAATTTGGTCGATCTACAATACAACTCTGAATGGTTTTATCAGAGCGCTTATCATATAAATCGCTTGTACACACTGAAGTCATACACATTTATATCACAAATATTTTTCATCGACGTCAACTCATATTTCACGTTTAAGCAACTTAAGTATTAACATTAAACTTAAGTACCTTTTACATACTTATTAATTAACCACAATTTAGGAGTACCTATGCATATTCAACCTAACCACAACGATTGACGATATAATAGCACCCGTGCGTATGAGAGGCGGATATTATCAAAATTAATTTTCTAACTACAGCCCTGTGTATCCGCGTTGAACTGGAATTTCGATTACACGTTATTTACACATTTAGTACTTAAACGTATGGACCGCACCAGAAAATTTTATACTAAGAAAATAGTTAGTTTTTCTATCGACTTTCGCATTGCAATGAAAATCAATATCCGATAGTAGGGGAGTCTTATAGGATTTTGAGTGATTGGATTTTAGTTACGGAAATATGCGGATCGAATCAGTGTTGGTTGAATTTGATTTATTTTCGTATGTCTGCCGTGAAAGAAATTGATTAAAGGTATTGGTTTTAGAGATCTTGTAACATGTAAAAGATTTTATTTTTAAGAGAAAAAATATTATGATTTAAGAAGATGATAAACGAGATATCCGTAATAGCTTGATCTAATACCTCTATTCTTTTTGTATAAGTAACAGTATATGTTATTTATATAAAAAGTAAAAAATAAAGAAAAAGAGGATAAATCTGTATTATATAACTCAATTCATGGTAACCCCAATTGTAAAGTCATCTCTATCACTTTGTAAATTCAGTCCCAAATGACTTTGGTGTGATATGATAAACACGTGTTAAATTTTGTTTGGTTTAAAATTACACATTTGCATATAAATTAGCAACATGCTCTATCATTTTATCGTTCAGAGTTGGGAACCAATTTCCATTTTCATAAATGGTAACCGTATGTGTCGAAGATATTTTAAAGATAAGAAATTTTCGTAGAACTTATACAGATTAACAATATAAAGTTTAGAATAAAGTTATGCAGAATGTTCCGGGTATTTTGGGATGGAGTACCATTAAAATTATTTTATTTTGTAAATTTAACTTATTAAAACCCCACAATATAAACTTTGTACATGTCATGTAAAGTGGTGCCCGAATTCGGCCCAATAATGAAAGTGATACACGTATCCAAATGTATGTTACTAAAAAACTAATTTCTTTGCTCAACAATAACGGAATGATAATCTCAATGACAGTACTGTAACAAAACAACTTAACACCCTAAAAAAGGATATGGAATATGATTGTAACTGCAGTGCGACAGGATGTGGCGGCTGCGTGCTCTATATGCTCTATATTTTAGAACTAATTAACTTCTATATCCTAACAAATTATAGTGTAGTTAATTATCGATCTCATGCTAAGGAGTCCGAAGACACTTCTGTTCGTAAGTTCAGTCTTGAAGGGAAACTACTCTGGTGCTCCCAATTCCAAGAAAGAATTATAGGTTCAGCAACGTGAACGTGAAACCATCACCATTATCGCCTTTCTTGCCATGGTGATATAATGTGAAATTTCACCAGGCGCTAAATTAACACCATTTGATTAACACTCTTACTACAAATCAGTTCTGTCCTCCTTAGAATCAAGATGATCGCCAATACATTCAGTGAGACTGTATAACTGAAAACATTAAATATTCAATTATACTCATTGTTAAAACATGAAAGCATTATGTATTCAGGATATGTACTTTCTCTAGGACTGTCTGTTTATAAAATACAAATAATATGTACATATAAAATAATAAATAAACCCTGTATAACTTAATATTTAACAAATTGTGAAAGATGTGACGGATTTAGGGTAGCAACACCTGTTGGTGTCTGTCAATAACATATGACGTGTTACCCAACATTACAATGAAAAAATATTTTTTTTCCTCAGAGATCTTTTTCTGATGAAACGAATGTATATCACAATGAGCTGTCTATTATATAAGCTCTTTATGTTTGCGGTATTGGGATTATTTACTTCTTTGATGTACAATATGGATAGAGTAAGTAAAAATATATGAAAGGTATTGATATTTTGACTTCCATTGTAATAAAAACGTTGGGAGTACACAAATGTTTTTCACGGCCGCACGCATTCCTAAACGTATGTAAACATTCTGATACATTTCAATATTTCTCATTCTTCAGAAATATATTCGTATTCAACTTTGCCTACAACACCGACATCATTATTACTTCTGTATTCACATCTCAATCAACATTCAAGTCAACTGCGTGAGCCTGACCTCGTAAACGGAAACACTATTACATAGTTAACGTTCATTACAAATTGTTCAGCTCAAATGCTCCTTGGGTACCAAACTCAATTAAAACTAAGAACATTTTGTAACTAGAACTAAAGTTAATAAATTTTGGTGTCAAATCTGAGTTCAATAAACCTGTAGATGTTCGCTAAAGTCCAATGATGATTGTGTGTAATACCGGCACACTAAATAGAGTGAACGGATTAAGCCAATGTTCTTAGGCGAGAGTATGTATCAGACAGCTATGTGCTGTGAACTGACCAGATTTGCGGTGGCATGATCCATCGATTCCGTCCTCCATTTGAACACAATGCGGTTTATACGACTGCCAGTTCCATACTTCGAATTTGGCTTCGAAACTGACTAGGATTTTAAAAATTGTTTTCAACGTTATTTTGTTTCTTGCACCAGAGTTCTGTTGTGACAAATAATACAATTTAAATTTTGTAATTCTTCAAGACCGTATTGTTAAAATAAATATTCATAGCTAAATTTAACATACGGTTTTGCACTGGTATGTTACAATTTAGTCACCTAATTTTGCCTGTATACGTTATCTATTTATAACGTACGTAAACGTATACGTATGTATACGGCATCTTCTTTAAAAGCTTAATTTTTTTCAAAAGGAAAAATATTGAAAAATATAGCCCAAAAGATAGGCTAAGAGAAGTAGTGTGTAGTACGAGAGAGAGTGTAGTAGAACGAGAAGTCTACAAATTTCAACTATCAGAAACATATGTCTATAAGTTCTAAACGTAATAAATAAAAGGAACTGAACTATCGTACTTCAACTTCAGGACCAAATTTTAGCTTAACAAAATCCGTACAGTTCACAATACAATAAATTACTACGAACAAAAGGCACCGACTCTAAATCGTTATTGCACGAACGCGTCACGATTCACGCTGTCGTTTATCAATAAATGTGGATATGGTGCAATAAATTATCAGAACTTCGCAATATGTACGTTGAATGCAAACAGCAGACGTTGAAATTACAGTGGGGAAAAATAACGACATGTAACCGACAGACAGAGAATAATTGTCGGTCGAATACCGACATGAAGTTAATTCCGCTTATTTGTATTTCAAATAGTGAACGCCTGGTTTTGCTGTTCTCCCCACCGTATTTTTAGAGTCCCGTAGTTCATGACTCGGATTCTTTATAGTTTCGTCCATCCATCTTTGATTTACAAAGATGAGAGTGCTAAAATAAAATTACGAAATATATTGATAATTGGGATATTCCCCTACACGTAAAGCGGGGATGATTTTTTTTCTCGAATCTGTACCATAAAACATTAGTTAGGTCTTTAAATATATTTAGAGTTTAAGATGAGTTTTGATTTAAATATCCGTTTGAAAATGATTTTACTGTAAAAGTTTTTTTTTTTTGTTAAAATAGGCTTGAAAAATCAAAAAACATGATGATAGTCCGTATGATGATGTTCAAAGGCAAACTATAACGGCTTAGACGAATTTCATCATTTGCCATTCTCCATTATGAGTGACTCCGGAACCCGTAGTCACCCATAATTATTCGAGCTCAAGCACGCACTTGGCCCAATTTTTGACATTTATGCTGTTCTGAAAAGTTTTACGACTAAAGTGAAAAGATACAAAATGATTTGAAGTTATTTGTTTTTATGATGAATGTTTGTCGTCGTGAATTTTATGGCCTTAATTCTTTTTGTGAGTTATGGATGCTATTAAGCCCTAGGGGCTAAAAGCATTTTGAAAAAGTGATACATTTTGTACTGTAGATTTCACTCAATGAAACTGAGTGGGTTTCTTCGGGAATGATCGATAAATCAATTATAGAAAGAAACTTTTCGCTCCAAAAGATATTGTGCTTCAGAGTTGCTACTACCATTTATATTTTTACCACTATTAACTAATATAGATACATCTAAATCCTGAACTCGAATAGCGTTACACATTTTAGTCAAAGATTTTTTCAATGAATATCAATAAATTATTATATAAACATTCCTCAAAATTATGTCAAGACTTTTTACTACCTTCTTAGATAAGTTACAACTGATAATCCACAATAATCAGTGACACTCATAGCAGCGCCATCGATTTTTCACAAATTAAACTAGATAGTCATTAAGTGTAAGTCATTTGTGAACCATTTCTTTACTTAAAGTTTTTGTTTACTGGCAGATTTATTTTTTTATTTAATGTAAATTTTTGACCATCATAAAATATATTCTCAGCAGGATATACATTCGTCAAATATAACAGCCTACTTCAAATAACGATATTGATAAGGTTGTTTTGCTCGAGTACTCCAGCGAACTGTAAGATAATGGCAAAGGGGAAACTTAGTTGGAGATAACTTGGCGATAATCAGGAAACTTCTCCTGTGTTTGATTGAGAGTTTCTATTTTGAATCTCCGTTAGGCAATGGAATATTCGTATTAGTAATAACATTTGTTAGTATTATCAACCTTCTGGTATCAGTGAAAGTAATTAAATAAATCGTGCATCAGTTTTTCGGAAATTATTTTTGTAGCCAAGGTTATCTTTGAATACTTCAGGACTATATTCGAAAAATGATAAATAATTTGACTTTTTTAAGGTAACTACTACGATTTTATAAACATACATGAGACGAATTCGAATAAGACCAAGGCATAGATCAACTATTTACGGATCACTCAAAGAGTTGTCCCGTGTTTGTATCAAATTCCTATCACTCAACGCGAACGAAAGCGAAGAAGTGTATACCTAATCCACCATGCATCAAGTATCAACTATAGTCATTCATGCACTGCGATTGAAAAAAATCTGTTTTGAACGTTGCTTGAATTAAACCGCGATCAAAGCCAGTAAAGATAATTGTTGATTATAAAATAAAATAAAAAATCAAATGCGTGAAAAGCCACGCTTAAAAACTAATTTGGAATAATGACAATGTTATGTATGACTTGATATATGTTTGAAGTTTTATGGCAATTCAATTCAGCACACTCTGTATCGTATATTTTACGAAACGACATCAATGCGAGTATCGAAATATTGCCTATATTATGTGTCAAGTTTTATTTCATTTCACATCATGTGTGAAAAATAATACCAATTTTATGGTAATACATACCAAAAATATTTTTTTTATCATTCAAAAGTAAGCAGGATTAGAAACAACACGAATGAGAAAAAAATACGCAACATCCAGATCAGATTATACTGGGAGTAACACAATATGAACAGTGTCTAATATAACTTGACCCACCCTTTTGCGCATCGGTCATTCCTACCATACTAACTTTGAGTGGTAAAATAAAGTATATGTTATAAAAGTAGATAAACTAATTTATGTATGTGGGTTCTTAGACATGTCATAAATGAGTAAGAATCGAATAAAATGGTTTTATGGTCTGTAATGCTTTTTTATAGTTGCTTTATTTCGTATGTATCGGCATAATGATATTGACTGTTGCGAGTCTTCGGAGAATGTATTAATTTTATTCAGGTACTTGTAATATATTGGCTTGGTAAGTTTTAATTGGATTCTGAAATTTGAAAGTAAATTTTATTGGTAAAGTTTTGGATTAACCTTTACATGGTTAATCTCCTCGCTGATTAAGTATACCTACGTAAAAGTTTTATATTAGTAATATATTGATTGACATGTTTTGTTGACTTGATGTAATGATTTTAGCTTTAGCCTCTGGATTCGCTTGCTTGATTATTACTTATTACGTGTTTCTGACTTAGAAGAAATTTTATCAACACTTTTTCCCCTTTAAAGGTGTAATTTTCAAAAGTCTCCGTTTCTCCGTTCATCATCATCATCATCATCAACGGCCTTTAACAATCCACTGCTGGTTATAGGCAGAGGCCTATAACCAGCAGTGGATTGTTGTGTAAGGAGAGCCTTAGGAAGGAGGTTTTGACCTACTATACCTCGCTGGCCAGACGGGTTGGTATAGGGTTGGTTTCAAGTTTTCCTTCTCTTTGCATTAATGTTGTCTTGTGTAGTTTATCCCTTAGTCACCTTTTACGAAACCCGCGGTATGAATAGGGGTGGTTACACCCTGTATTCTTAATCCGTCACCATACGGAAACTCCGTTACAACGTAAAAAATATCAGTTGTAGCCCTAAAATTTTTGTAGTTTTTTCGTTATTTTCAAGATTTGTTTTTTCAAGCCCAGGACTCAGGATATGTAATTTTATATGACGCATGTTTTATGACTATTTAGTCCGTCATTCCGTCAGCGTGTATGATGGTTATTGCAGTAAAGCGAAGCCTATATAGCCTTCCTTGAGAATCAAAGTATATTCAACTGTGAAAGCGTAACAGACAGACAGGCAGACAAAGATGCTTCTTGTCGTAGTTTTTTAATTACATTTATCTCAACAGCAAAGAATAATTATGACGTATGTATGTCAATCTAATTTTTTATTAGAGACCGAATAATTTATTTTAAAATAAAGGGAGCATATAGTCTTTGGGGTTTCAGTGATTTCTTTTCTAGGATGTACCTGGTTAAGCGGCTCCTAGTATCCGAGACGATGTGTGATTTTTAGTCGGTTCATGTCCGACATAACCAGTAGTTGGTGTTATACGATGGGAATTCCGCACAAAAAAAGTGAACACATAGTCAAATGACTCACTTGATAGAAGTGACTAATCGCAACCCATGGTCACTTGCAACAACTCACATTCATTACTGCCTTATGGTGTGAAATTAGTGGAAAGAAGAGGGGGAGATTTCATTTTATTCATTTACACGATGTAAATCAACGCAAGAAAAGTTGATCCGGTCGACCCTGATCGTTTGTGCCTTTTCTATAAAAGAGGTATTTAAATACTTTTACCATGACGTCATCGTGTTCAATATTCGCAAAAAAATCAAGGTGAAGGTAATCGTAAATCCATTTTATTTTTCTCCAGTAACTGTCTTTGATATAATTAAACTTAATTGGAGCGTACGGTCCTTACAGAGCATCGACGTTCTGTTAACTACCACACTTAACGGTCTGAGAGCTATAATTAACAGTACATTGCTTGGTATGTTACAGGTGAATTGGTTACGGTGTCTTTAATCGCAGCGGTGTAATTATCATTATTCATTGTGTAAAGGGCTTCGAGCGAGTGTGTATATTAAGATCTGATTATTAGGGCTAATTACTTCTAAGAACGCGGTTTCTGGAAATTGATTTAGTTCTTTAATAGGCAGTTCTGTAATAGGTCGTTTAGTTTTAGTACTCAGTAATAATACGATCGTATGGTCTCACATTTTGCTCTTTTATTAAAAATAAAGAAAACCACGCTAGGAATATAAATCCTGTGTCGCGGTGCACTTTATAAACATACATGAAACGGACACAAAGAACACCATACTCAGATCACCAGTTTGTGAATCACACAAAATTATGTCCCACATGGGATATGAACCCACAACACGCGGTACAAAGCGGCGAGGTGACCACTCAAACCATTAGGCCAACCGTGCAATGCGTGCTAACTTCGTGTAACTAAGTGGAGCCGGTGCTGTGATAACAAGACTATTGAAAACCATACTTATATTTTAAAGAAAGAAAAAGATAATTCCAGCTACATTACGTCTATTACGTGTTTCGTTGGTCAGTGTAAGACCTCTTACAGTGCGGGTTACCAAGTGACTCTACCCTGCCTGATAGAAAGCACGAGCAGAATCCAAGAGTGGGGAAAACCACACACCATTGCCGCGAATGCAGGCAATAAAGCATGGCGGCCCACACTATGGCGGCTTAGTGAGATGCTTTTACACGCCCGCTTAAAGGACCAAAGTGGGAAGGAAGCACAGGTAGTAGAGCCACGCTGATTTCAGCACGAATGGGCCGGCTCGACCCGGCCAGTACTACCCTCACACAGAAGACCATCCTAATAATGACAGCATTCCTGCTGTCGTATTTCGTTGGTGAGTGTGAGACCGGAGGCTCAATCATTCTGCATCATTCTCCCGCCCTTCGAAGGCCGGGAGAATAATGCAGAATAATCTAACCAGGCTGCCATGGTAAGGGTCACCATGCTACATTGCCTACCCTCACAATAATCATGGTGACCCCTACTCCTGGATTCTACTCATGCTTTCCATCAGGCAGAGTAGAGTCACTTTGGCAGGCTTAAATATATAAAAAAAAAAAAAAAAAAAAAAAAAACACATGAGCTGGTAGTGAGTTCCAGATTTGGATTGCTCGGCATAAGAAGTAAGAGTCGAACCGTTTCGATCTAATGTGTATTTCCTCTTCCCTGAGGATGTGACTTCCAAGTCCGGCACGCGTATGTTTAAATACTTTTAGATTCTATTCATTCTTTCTATCAACCAGAGTAGTCACTTTGGCTGGCTTAAATATATAAAATATTGCCTTGGCAATAAGAATTATTAACTATTTGACTAATGGATAATTTTACCATCTTAATAACAGTCAAGAATCAATTTACCACTGTACCAAAATATTTCTTAATACTTCAAATCCCAATAAATTTTAAACAAACTACTCGAAAACACAATGTAATACAACACGCCATGCTTGTTTAAATAGTAAACATACGGATATTGCTTATTCATCATTGTAATCACATCACAAGAGAATGAAAGCAAAATATTGGAACAGTTAATTATTACTGAGGGGGTCGGAAATAGGTTAACGATTACAGGTGCTCTGTATTATGTGTTTATATCGTAAACTCTTGGAACAAATACCTATAGATATCATGCTACTATCATTGTATGTAACAGTTATGTAATACTATCTGTATTTTATTACCATTATCTTTTTCAAGAAGCGCAAAAAGAGTTTTTTTACAAGCTTTTATATAACTTGCAATGTATGTGTGTGTTTCTTCGAGTGATATCTTGCAAATAAATTTAAAAGCAAATATCTTCAACCAATTGAGCTGAAATTTTGTATATAAGTTCGATTTGGATGGTTGTAATCCAAATTGAACTTGTTGCATGGTTAACCTTCTGACGTCATTCTAAATTCAACATGGCGGCATTTCAAAGATGGAAGACTAGTTATTTTTTTTAATGAAATTCTACAATATGTTTTTACTACTTTTCTAAAACAAAGAAATAACAGGCGAACAGAAATAGAAATAGATTTTAATCATCATCATCAACAGCCTTTAACAGTCCACTGCTGGACATAGGCCTCTCCTTTGAAGGGAGGTTTTGGCCTACTATACCAACCACGCTGGCCAGACGGGTTAGTATAGGGTTGGTTTCAAGTTTTCCTTCTCTTTGCATTGATGTTGTCTTGTGTAGTTTATCCCTTAGTCGCCTTATACGACACCCGCGGGATGAATAGGGGTGGTGATATTCTGTATTCTTAATCCGTCACCACACGGACATTTTAATTTGTTTACTTTTAGATTTTAATACTAGTTTGATAAGTTCTGTTATGTAAGTAAGTAACAAATTATGATAGAGATTTTAACATACTATATCTTGGTTTTTTATTGTTTAAATAATTAACTAGTAGGCCTAGAGATCGCCACTGTAACTCTTGTAGGTCTACAAAAAACATCTAAAATATTGGGAGAACTTTAAAACAGTTCACTAGCTCACAAAGGAAATAAACAAGAAGTCTAAACATAACTTACACACGCGATGACAAGTACATAATACTAAGTTACTGCTTGTCGTAGAATGTATGAGATTACTCATGACTAACATAAACATACAGTCATAAATTATGAAAAAAATATGCGCATACTGGGGCTATCGGCTTAAGAGATTTACACAGAAATGTAAATATTGTTTGTTTCGTGGTTCCTTAAAAGAATATTTTTTTCCAGTGCGAATAAAGGCGGTGAGTAAATAAAAAGAGTGTTGTTTAAAGGCTCGATGTGTAGAAATATGCAGATATTTTGTGTTTTATTTTTTGTTTATTATGAACAAGATAGCTACAACAATAATATGTATGTATGTTTACTATTGAAATTTTGCCTTTCGTTATAAACTTTATATTGTTTTGCTCTACGCAATAGTTCAGCCAGCGGATGCAGATGGATATCAACAGGCCGCCGTGGTGTGGGATACCATGTTGCATAGTCTGCAGTCGTAATATGTATGGTAAACACTACTCTTCGATTCTACTCATGCTTTGTAACCGACAGACTAAAGCCACTTGGTCACAGATATAGAATGACTTCTTCGTCAAATGACAGTTATAATATGGCATAGGTAAATCAGTTTTGCTGTTTTACATTAAATAATTAAAAATCTTGTTTGCAGTATTAAGTTTACATTACAGTAACCGGTGACTGATTGAGTTCAGTAGAACTCAATACTGTGCGTTTTTTTACATAGAATTATACTTGGTACTAATTCATCATTTAATTACGAATGCAAATCGTTTAGGTTGTGTATCTTTTTTTACACAGTTATTCTATCTAACAGTCTGATATCAACGTATAATAACTGAAATAAATATGTAAATAAATAATCGGATTAAATAAAAACTAAAACAATACTTAAAACTAAAGTTAACCTCCACTCTTTTCGTCACTAAAATAGAACTATAACAACGCCATGAATTGATAAGTTACAAAAAAACTACTACCATTTGTGTTTTTATGACAAAAGATTTATTTTCCGTCCCCACGTCGAATAAAGTTGAGAGAGTTATTGAGAAAGTTAAACGTCAAAAGGAAATCACGTCAGGGTACATAAACTCGAACGTAAATAGCTGCCTCAGAATTGACGCTGACTTCCGATCCATCGGCGATGTCATCACCGGTAATCTAATTGTTACTATACCCCGCTTCCTTTATTCCTATTTCAATAGCATCTGAGCCTATCAAATCAAAGTCTCGCCTCAACATTTGATTGGTAAGAAAATTTAAACGAATTTAGATTGAATTTTCCAATTACTCGAGCCCCTTGAATCTCAACAACACTTCGGTGGAAGCAAACATCTTTCGGCAATTTCCCTTCAACAACGGTGTTTACGTCAGCAAACACATTGCTTAATACCGCCAGAATTGGATGACCTACCGCACTTCCATCTGAACTTTGTCAGCTGGGAATCAAAAGGTGTGTAGCGGCAAATTTTGTAGATCAACTTTTATCGGTCGCGCTACCGTGACTGTTTATAGCGGAATCTAAAATTCTATTATGACGATAACGGGGTTGTGACGAGTACCATAATGAAGTGTAACTTCAACTTCTTAACGACTTCTGATACTGAAATGCGCTAGTAATTATTTTACTTATAAATCATGACAAAATAATTGTAGACAATAATTAGTTGTCTAGAATATTCTATAGAGTTATCAAACCAAAGCGACGATGGAATAAAACATGAGTTGTGAGAATTATAAAAAAATCTGTTTCAGTTATGACTCATGAATTTCAGATTAGTCTACTCATAAATTCATTTTTTTTTTAAATAAATTATTTCAAACTGCTATCAAACTAATTATTAAGATAAAACAGACGATGTGTATTATAATAAAAATAAAAATATTATTCTCTTATAAGAGGATGCAACAAAGAAAGTGTTTGAGGAAGGTAAAAAAAGTCAACAAGACTCAACTCAAAACAAGGACTAGGAAGAAGATGCGTGCATAAATAGTGATCTATAAATTTTGATAATTAAAATGATTTTCATTTGTGACAACACAATAAAAATAAGTGCGGAAGAAAAGCAATGAAATGTCCTGTCACTTGAAAACATGTAAGATACATGAAACTTAAAATAGTTTATGTATTCAGGAAACAACGTCATAAGTGAGTTATGGGCAACAAAATTAATCAACAGTACCGCACTAAAATTCCAATGTGGAGCCATCAAAAACAAGTATAGGCATAAAGTATAGTTTATAAGCGATGTGGTTTGGACCTACATAGTAAACTTTGAACTGACGTCTCATCCATAAAGTTTAGCCAACGTTATTCGCGTCATAAAATATTTACTTATTATGATATTGACGTACTACACGTTCGAAAAGCGAATACTAGGAAGGCAAACCTACTATAGAAAGGTTTGAATAAGAAAGTGACGTACAGATGACTCAAATATTTTGACTGTGTGAAATAAACACCTAGCTTCTAAAAAGCTTGATTCTCAGAAGAACCATTAGCCAAATCCATGTGGAATCCAGCTTTTTCCTATTAATACTTACGTTGGTCTTAAAAAATGGATCTAACGAAATTTTTTATGTTAAAAATATCGTCAAAAGTAATGAACGCAATATAATTTTCTCGAGTTCCTGATATTGGTCTAGTGAAATATTTTTTGGGAAATTACAGAAGATCAGGCAGAGACAAGAAAAAAAAATTCTCATTAGATTCACATCATAAAATCAGGAGAGATCCACCATAAATCTGGCCAATGGATCCTCAGAGAATAACCCTCAAAAATTAAAGTTTTTTATTTTATTCGAATATAAGTTTAACTACATTCGAATATCATTTGCATAGAATTTTGAAGTATGTATCCGCAAAATAATCGTTTAGGGCCTCACCATGATTTCAGTATTACAAGATATTTATTATTAGTTATTAGAAATCGGACTTTAATCTACAATTTTAAGTATGATTCTAGTTTACTATTGTCTATAAGATTAATATAAAAGCTCTTTATTGAACTAACGAATTCTCTGTATCAAATAACGTGTTTCAAAGACATGCCTAATGCCCTCATAAAGTTTTAAGAGGTGACTAAGTTATGACAGTACTTGCTAGAACTTCCCTGTGAAATACTTCATACTTGCCATGTTCTCTGTTCATATATGTAGTTTATTTTTCTTCACACGTAAGAAGGTGAACACTTACCTGAAATAAAAAAAGAAACAAGTCAATAAAAAAACTACACATTAATTAATTTCTAAACCACAAATATAAAAACTTATGAGTAATAAGCACTATGAAAATATGAATATAATCTGACCCGTTGGCTTGGTGGTCATTGATTGCGATTGCTAAAAAAGAGGCGCACTTGTATTCCAACAAATTAATGTGGCACAATATTATTTGTTCTTTCTATGATTGTAAAAAGACGGTAATATGAATATATTTAAGAGTGTTTTTGAATAGCCTGGTTATTCGTAGTACAGGTCATGTCTACCTTTTGGGTTAAGCGGCCGTGTGATGAAATTATTATAACTATAATAATTGACGTTTAGAGATACATCTAGGAATTAACCTACAAACATCTACTTATAAAGTTGACTAAACTAAACGAGCTAATGATATGACTAATGAACTTTTTACTGAATAGTCAGCTGAAAGAGTTAACACCATTAATCATTACTTTGTGAGAGTGTTAAATAGACTGTTGCTGAATCATGCCTTACGTAAAATAAATTGCAATGTCCTAATAGTCTCGTTGGAAAAATGTATTAAGTGAGAAATAAGGAGGAAAAATTTGTCAAGAAGGCGGATACTAAGAAAACAAACTTATTTAATAAGTTAAGATATGAATGTTGTATTCAGGGTTTCTTTTTCATTCGTTCAATGTCAGTAACAAAGAAGGAAGATTTTGTTGTGTATATTTCTGTAACTTATTTAAATTTACGTGCGTGTTTGTTACGTGATAGCTCTCTTGTTAGTAAACAATTCCGATATATTTTATTTGTTGACTGATTTCATACGAAGTTATAAAGTAAAATCCAGTCGTAACACTGGAAAACAATGACATAAAAGTGATATTTTTATTCAACTTTTATACCTATATATACAAGTGTATGAAGACATTTGTTTTTTAAATCTGAAACAAACACTACTTACTTTATATATCATACATAGTCTTCGAATTAAGAGTGTTATTCATAAAATTATGACATTTCTACCCCACCTACATATAAAGTTTTTTTTTCAGACACGGTTATAGTATAGTGTCTGTCCGCCGTGATAAAAGTCCTATGTCCGTGATTATTCAAAATAAAGTGTCGTTTTACAATACATAACACTACTCAAATATTGTTTTCAATTTCCCCTTTTACTAACCCTAAATAGAATAAAATAGTTGCTTATCGTATCTCAAAGCCGTTAAAGTAAAGTGAGGGTGGGTTACTGTCGTGCTAGAAGATAAGCGCCGCTCTGGCAACGTGACAATGTAGTGCAGTTTTATCATTTTGTGTCTCGCTCTTTCACATAAAATGAAATACTTCTCTGCATGTTTCATCTCATTTTAATATCGTAGTAACAAGTGACTGCTACATATTAGTTTGCATAGATACCTTTGTATGTATGTGTTGAATTATTTTCTTAATACGAACTGATACCTAATAATCTATGAATTAAATATTATTTCCACTTAAAAACGATGTGTAAGTATAGATGACACAGGATTCGTTTCAAGTTGTTCATCTCTTTGCAATCATCATCATCCCTGCTAAGGCAGCAATCTGAGCAGAACAACCGTGTCTTTTAATCACCTATTACGAGGTCCAGAGGATGGACAGTACTAATAACACTCAGTATTTCTAATCCGTTGCTTTATAAATATAATAATTAAATAATTTGATACATCTGATACATGGCCGTCTGCCTATAAACAGTGCAAACCGTGAATTACATTTAGTATTCAGACTGCTGATAGAGACATTTAAATTACACCAATGAGTTCTGCATTATTCTGCTTATGAGGCCGGCGTACGACGCTCGAAACTGCAAGTTGAAATTTATTCGTAAAATATTGCTGTCTCTGTTTGACAAAATACAACTTAGATACGAGTGCACCGCTGTATGTGTGTATGTGGATTGACATTCATTCGTAGTAATTCGGACTCTCTCGTAGAAGGTTCGGCTATCATTATTTGTCTGACACGAATCACACACACATTGAAATATTTTTTGATGCGATAGCACTACTAATTGCTTGAAATTTGTGAAAATACGGATGTGTTTCGTAATACCGAAAATCATGAATGAAAACTCAATATATTTTCGATTTTTTTGTGTAAGTAGTAGCATAATAATATGAGATATGTATCAATAACAATTGATGAAACAATATTAGAAATATTTTTGTTTTTAAGATAGAAAAAAACAAAATGAAGACATGACATGTACAATGTAAAATATGTAAAATTTAATTTGATTATATTTTATTCTAGATTAGTTTATTTTCGAAAACAAAGAGGTTATAACCTAAGTAAAGTCAGTCAGTCAGTAAATAAATACAGTCTAAGTCCGAATATCAACATATCATCGTGGAAATATGTTTATACTGCAAATGATCTTGGTATACCGTTTGTATGGACAATTCAGCCTCCGGGGGCCCCTTAACTCATAATTATTTATTTTCGTAATAATCGTCCCAATAATCTCTGGCACAACATAACATCACTAAACGTATTTATTGGTCGCACGGTTGGCCTGACACCATGATTGGCCTAATGGTTCAAGTGTTCGCCACACCGCTTAATACTACGCCAAGTGTCGTGAGTTCAAATCTCACATGGGATGTTTCATGTATGTTTGTAAAGTCCACCGCGATATAGGATTTACATTACTAATGCAGTGTTTTCTTTTAAATAAATTAAAATAAAACATACTAGATTAACAATCCAGTCAACGTCAATTAAGTTCAGGAGAAGAAAAATCAAACTTCATTTATTATAGGCTCTAAAACGAATCTCATCAAGTAAATTCAGTTGCGGCATATCTATTACGACCGCACAATACTCAACAATCATGAAGCTGAACCTATAAAGTTCATTTATCACCGATATCTCACAGTAAGCTCATAACAGTACTCAGAGCAGTGTTTTGCAAATCCAATACAGCAATAGGTTGGATACCAGTGCCGAGCGATTATATGGCTTAGTTAAGATAGAGAGAGCACTATTAATGTTATGTACTACTGCAGTTTAAAACAGGGTCATGGTTACTGTTTGTGTTACTTTATGTTTCAGCATTTCTTTCCCGAGTGAGTCTTAGGAAATGTCGGCGCCTTTTAGCTGTAAAGTACGACGTGTAAAAATACCTGTAAAATATTTATTTACAAATAAATATAAATCTTTACTTATAGAAATTTACTTACAGAAATAAATATCATTTATTATGTTTTTTACTTGCTTTCACAGCTGTGCCCTTGTTCGTTACTTCGTGTGTCTAACTTTGAAAATACCTTTTATACGGTCATTCATCCCTCATACTCTTTTTGGGTTTTGTTTTGGGTCTAATAAGTTAAAGCTTTGCGAAAATCAATGTAAATAGCAGTGGGCATGGCACATTGCACACAAAAACACACGCACTCATACTATTACAAACACTAGTATGTAAGCTTTCACATATGCACACACACTCACACATTATGACTCCTATACGAAGCACAAACTTTAGAACATTAATTTTGCTTACTATTGCAACTTTAGCTGCCTCGTTGGTCTAGTGGATAGCGAATGCGACTGCTAATCAAGAGGGTTCAAGTCTCGGGTCGGGCCAAAAAGTGTTTTTGGGTTTTTCTTACAGGAAATTCATAATAGCAGCCCAGAGTTTGGCAGTTTGGCGGTGATTCACGCCCGTGCCTCGGAGAGCACGTAAAGCCGTCGGTTCCGTTTGTCATGAACAATCTATGGCAATCGTTATTGGGAAGTCAGTGCCCTCAAATTTAGTGACAACTAGTTCAACCTTCCAATTTCAGTTCTCCCTTAAGGTTCTTAAGGTTGCGGAGGTCCGAGGAAAAACTGATCTGAATATCAGTTTTTCCTCGGACCTCCGCAACCTTAAAAAATACAAACCGGTTGAACTAGTAGCCGACCCCAAATAATATTGGGAATAAGGCTAGGAAGAAAAAAAATGCAACTATATATTAGTATGGTTTATCTTTTTAAATTGTTTTTCATGGTAATATTTTTTCTACAGTTACTATTTTTGTGCAAAATCGAGAGTTTTCACAAAAATAGTAACAAAATCGAGAGTTTTCGAGACTTCTTGACTTCCATATTACAAGTTTTTATTTAGTTTTGAAGCCAAGAGACAGTTATACTATGTAATTTTTGCTGTGACACTAAATAATTTTGATTTTATTTGGTTTGATTGCTCGCAGGAACCTGCTAAGTTTGCTTCCTTGCGAGTAATTTGAATAATGCAAATAGAAAGCAATGGCAACACCCACGGGACAAATAGGGTAGGTTCATCACACGAACTTTAAGTATATATCTTTTTAATAAAAATGTCCTGTATCTAAGACTGATTAATAAATATCAGCGGTCGTTTAAAATAAAGATGATATCTGAAATAGTATTAAATATGTATAAGGGTTTTAAGACTCCACCATTAGTTTGTGGTAAGGAAACTGCTTCTATTTGTAGTAGGTAAGTAATTAGGGTCGGTTTTGTTAAACACAAGCCGTTTGCAATGCCAGGCGTAATGCCTTGTTTTGGCAAGCACTTGTAATGGACGTGGATGGTGGTAGTAAAATGTTATTACGTCCAGGTGTGTGTGAACCCCTATAACAACACTCCAGTGTTTCGTTTTGGCGCTCATTGTGTATTATGATGTACATATATTAGTATCGGTAGTTGCCTCGTTGGTGTAGAGGATAGCGTATGCGACTGCTAATCAAGAGGTCTCCGGTTCAAATCCCGGGTCAGGCCAAAAATTTTTTCTTAAGTAATTTCTAATAGCAGCCCTGAGTTTGGAAAGTTGGCGGTGATTCATCGTATCGGAGAGCACGTAGAAACGTCAGTACCGGTTGTCATGAACTTCTATGGCAATCGTTTTTGGGAAGTTAGTGCCCTGAAATATACTGACAACTAGTTTAATCTTCGAATTCATTTCACCCTCAGGGTTGCGGAGGTCCAATCCCATAATAGCTGACCCTGAACAATCTTGAGAATAATAAAGACTAGAAAGATAATATTTGAAGCCAATACTAATATTTAAAAATAATAAAATAAAATTCAGAGAGAGTCTTAATAACAGGATTCCGCTAAACGGTACGGAATCCTAAACAGTAACATATCTTTAAACCAGGTAAAAATAATATCATTAGAGGAGAAGCTTGGCAAAAAACGTGACATTTATTTTGGATTTTTTTAGATAGTGGGTACTCAATGGAACTAAAGGAACGAATAGACTAAAATTTGAACTAGACGTTTGTAGTTGAATCCCCAGCAGCAGGCGATTCAATTAAGGTAGAACTTGCCGAGCTGACGTTCACGGGTGACGTCATGCAGCCCAATCAAACAGGATCGTTCATTTAGGATTGTCAGAGTATATTTGTCTTTCATACCGTTTAGTTTCGATTGCTGTGTGTATGTTTTCGATACCGATTTTAATTCACTTTAAAATGTAGTCAATAATAAATCTTGTGTCGGGTGAAGTAACAATTGGTTTATGTTTCTATGCATGTGACGTAATGTCAATATGCCTTTTTTGTTTATGTAGTTAAAATTACCATAATTTTAACAAAAAGAAACCGACTTCAAAGAAAAACTATTCCGAGATCCCAAATCACGACAATTGAGGAGGATATGATATTTGAGGATTTCCCTCGATTTCCTTGAGATCCCATCATCAGATCCACCATATGGTGACGACGGGACCACCTGTAAGTTATACCCATTCAGATGCAAATATTTTTTATAAAATCGGTTCATAAACGACGAAATTATCGCTGAACATACATTAAAAAAAACCGACGAATTGAGAACCTCCTCCTTTTTTTGAAGTCGTTTAAAAATGACTACACTCTGTTTTAGAACTTGAGTATAATCTAAAAGTAGGGGTCACCATCCTCATTGTGAATACAGACAATGAAGTGGTGATCCATACTATGGCGGCCTAGTGAGATGCTTCATAGGGCTCTCATAGTCAAAGCACAACACCCACAACATCAGGGTAAATTAAATATTTACGTAACTGCGATGACTGTGTCTGTGGTCATCTCTTAGAACTCTAGAAGTTCTTTTTTAATTTAATTTTATAGCTAATCCTTTTTACTAGTTCCAATGTAAATGTATTAGTATAAAGTATTAGTATATACATATTAGTATAAATATATTAGTAAAATCACAGATTACCTATCTGTGACTAAAATACATGCAGGTGTAAATATTGGTTCGGTAAATAGAAATCTACGCTACTACGTATTGAATCAATTAATCGTTTTATATCACTTTAGACTCACACCATACCACTAATGAAAATAGTACGTGCCAATCCTCATTATAAATTAACACAAATCCTTTATCAACAGCTACCAAATTATTCACACCCACTATTTCGTAGTTCAATTGCATCGAATGCCACCATATCATAGTCCAATGAGCGTTTACACGCCCGTATCCAGCGCCGTCACGTCAGCTGTGCTCTTAAATCCATTGATAAACCAAATTCGAGTTCGTATTTAACTTTCATTTTGAATTTAAGTTGCAGTGAGTCTGTTTGTTGTTCCTCTTTTCCAATATTTTGTAATTTGGAACTAAATGCCTTCAAAATTCATTGAAAAGGGAGGCTTGATTAATTTAATTAAAGCAATTTGTTCAGAATCGAAGTGTTTTATAATGTTAGTTTTACATAATTATTTCATTGGTTAAATCATTAATGGCCGTTTGCACTAGCATCGTCCCCTTATATTTAAGGGCTACTTAAAGTGATTTAAATTTCTTTGAGTATTTTTTTCATTTTTAACAATCTTTAGAAGACGTTTAAGTGCTGAAATATCTTTTAAATATTAAGGGCTACCTGGGTTAGGAGGTTCCTAGTAAGGAGACGGTTTAAGTATCGTTGGTGAAAACGGGAATAAAACTCCCGTCAGCAGTCATGACACTAGTCGGGAAATCTTGATTTCAGTTATTTCTGACTAGCTTGAATACTTTTCATATCGTTTCAATCATTTTATAATACCTATACATACCTCCGTGCTTAAGAGTTACTTATTCTTTTGAATAAAAGATGACTTAAAAGGTTCCAAGTACGTTGATTTACAGAAAATGTTAGATTGGAAGTTAAACGAGCTAAAATTTCTTGTAAATTACCTTTAATAAAACCAAATGTCGGTATAATTGACAATAGAACGTGAAACAGGTAATTGAATAAAAGGCTTTTCTATTTGAAATATTCGATACAATAGACAAAGGCAACGCTCTTTAGTGAAACAAAAGGTTTACTGATAAAGTGGAGCCTTTTAACAAGTGCAAATAAAGATTTTTTTTTCGTCACACAAAAGACGGCTTGTAAATAAAACATTGCGATACTGTTTGGATGATTTTTTATATTATAGATTCCTTTTGTTTTATCAGTTAAGTATGTCCATCATGTGATTAGCGATAGTTTATAAGATAAAATACATTATGAGATAAAATACACACTATTTATTTCAATCTGTTAAATAAAAAAATGTAATTCGATTGATGTTGAAATTTGGATTATATTCAAGTGATAATATCAAAATTAAATTAAGGCAACACCTATGATAAAGAAAACTGGCTATGTTTCAGAAAGAAGAATATTTTTATTTTTAACCGAGTGCTGGGCACGCCGTTATTGCGGCGGCAAGACATGTTATGGAGGATTGTCTCGAGAGGCGTCACGGGAGCCTCTGATATCGCCTGACGCAGGTCATCACTGGAACAGGATGTTTCGGTGATTACCTGTATCTGATCCGTAAGGAGCCAACGCCTGAGTTCCACCACTGCGATGACCAGACTGCGGACACGGTGCTCCACGCTGGCAGGGTGTCCAGCGTGGGGGGAGCCGAGGCGTGATCTAGTGGCCGCCATCGGGGTGGGTATTCTCTCGCTCGGTAGCATGGTTGCGGTCATGATACGGAGTGAAAGTGTGTGGAACTCCGCGGTCTCTTTCTGTGAGCAAGTTATTCTTGCGAAGGTACGACAAGGTACCGCAAGAGACTTAGGCGCCGGAGATCGAAAAACGATCTTCGGCCTCCATAAGCGCATGCCTGGGGGTGACAGGTAAGGCCATCTGTCATCCTAACAGAAGCAGGCCCGGGTGGCGGCGTGAGCGCTACTCAGCATGCACGCTGTTGAGAATAAAAAATGGAATATCGGAGTTCCCACACAGAAGGGGGTCATCTAAAAACCGTAGGTGGCCCGAGGTACGTCAAGGTACTTCCTTTTGAGGGTATACCTGGTTCCTCGGCTCATAGTACCTGAGATGGGGTGCGGTTTTAGTATGTTCGAGTCCGACATAGCCATCAACTGGTGGTAACGGCGGGGATTTCCGCACGAAAAAAAAGGATAACACTGCAGAGCTCAGGTACTGGCGTACTGCGGTATAAGATTAAAAGGATTACTTTGTTGATCTCGCTGTACTTTAAACTTGAATATCACATTTGATGTGGACTATAATCGACATGGTGTGCAATGTTGATTTAATTTTAATATTAAAACAATTTCGTTCACGGTTTCATTATCCATATCTGTTGTAATTAAATATTTATCCATGTCCTTTAGACTGAAATCGGATGGTCCATCCAAAACATTGTTTGCCTTACTCTACGATGTGAAAATTAAATCTGAATTGTTGTTAGAGATTTTGTCAACCGTGTTGATAAACTATTAAATCGATTTGATTAAAGGGATGGTTGAGTGGGTGTATGTTATGGTTAGCATTTAAGATGAACATAATCATGTAATACACATGATGATAATCAAATTGAATTCAAGAAACTACTCAATCCACGCAGTGCTACCTGGGGGATGTTGTTGTAAAGGTACGCTGCTAAAAAATTAGCCTAAGTCACTCCGTATGTAATTAACTATACGCTAGTGACTTGGGTATGACCGGGCCGATTATCGATGGGCCATAATCGACCCGGTCGTACCTAAGATTAGCTCAAGCAGACAGACTAACAAAAATCTAAAATTTTGAATTCTTACCATTTTTGAGGTGATGAGTAACAACGCAGTTGATTTTAGTTTTAAGTTTTAATTCTGAGATTTTGGCGGTGCACATATCACATGTTATTACAAAGTTCAAAGATCTAACTTTCTAGTGAGCTGAATAGTGTTGCTACATAAAAAAACTACAAAAAAAAGTGTTATACCATTATTAAACTAGAGATGGACTTGGCGAATATTCTTATAAAATTTAGTAAATCATAACTTTAACACATATATTATATACTTTCTTATACATTTAGTTAAAAACTACGTTAATTTTATTTACTTATATGTGTGTATATATACAACATATTACATAGATATAACATAACATCATCATCATCATCAACGGCATTTAACAGTCCACTCCTTTGAAAGGAGGTTTTGGCCTACAGGGTTTGTTTTAAGTTTTCAGTTGGCAGTGTTGTTAGCTGCTTATTTTGATCCTTTATTCGCCTCTTACGACACCCATGGAATGACATGAAATAACATAATATGTGTAGGTGTTATTCTTGTTAATGAGTGTAACAAAACAGTCATTGATGCCTATTTCATGACAGTTTTTACATCTTATTTCCTCAGTTTATAGCTAGGTAGGCCATTTACTCGAAGAGCACGTTATGAAGTCGGTGACAACCGCGTGTCATAAATATCTATGACATTCGTTATTGGAAAGTCAGTGCCCTCAATTAATATACTGACAACTAGTTCGATACGAATATCGAACTAGTTGTCAGTATATTAATCCTAAGGGTGAACTAAGTTCGAAAACTTAGTTCACTATTAGGATGGTGGAAGCCCGATGCCAGTCGCTCCATGGAAAAACTGGTAGCCTACTAAAACCGGTTCAACTAGAAGCCGACCCTAAATACAACTTCGAAATAATGCACCGTCACCGCGCAGCTTTCAGCTGAGATGGCAACTCATTCTGGTCCACGCATTCGATGCAGATCCTAGTGACGTAACCCTAACCTGTCATCAATCATTATCAACAGGCATCAACAGTCCACTGCTGGACATAGGCCTGTCCTTAGAAAGGAGGTTTTGGCCTACTATACCACGCTGGCCAGACGGGTTTGTATAGGGTTGGTTTCAAGTTTTCCTTCTCTTTGCATTGATGTTGTCTTGCGTAGTTTATCCCTGAGACGCCTTTTACGACACCCGCGTGGGATAAATAGGGGTGGTGACACTCTGTATTCTTTATTCGTCACCACACGGACCCTAACCTGTATTTGTTTCTATTATTTTACTGTGTGTATGGACCATGAATAAAAAATTTTCTTTCTTTCAATATTTCAAACAATAAAGCCCAAGAACAACATGGCCTTTTAAAAAAAACAATATATTTTATAACTCTCTAATTGTAAGTAAACCATAATGTACAGAACACATTAATAGAAAGCAATAGAATAATATAGCAATTAGAGTTTTTTCGAATAAAGAAAAACAATTTTCATCTAAATTGAAACAGCTCAAATTTCTATGAAGCACTTAAAGAATGACGTTTAAGAAACAACTCACGCAGATATTTATGCTAAGCGAACATTATCTAAGCACAAATACCAAGAAAGCGACCCTTATTTGTCAACAGACGTTTAAAGAGCTGAAACCCAAACAACCACTAAAGATAATTACTATAAAAACCAAGAAACCATTGAAAGCTCAAGACACACAAATAAATAGCAACTACCCCTCACGATTAACTTACATTCGTTTCTTTGTCTCCTTCTTTAATATCTATAAGTGGACGCAGGCAATTTTACAAAAAGCCGAAAAAAAAGAAATCCTCGTAATTTGCGGGATCCACTCGGCTATAAATGAAATGAAAATTTTTGACGAGAAAAAGAGGACTGAATTTGCTTACTTTCGTCTTGATATTTTCTTAAGATGAGGCCTTTTGATTTACACCGCTAATTTTGATGATATAACTAGACTGTCAGAGAATGAACGTTTTAATATTTCAAGAACTAATGATCATCGCCATAAATGGTTTTCTTTGTGCGATAATTTACCCTACAGATCAACGAAAATATGTAAAATGTTGTTGAAACAGATCATGTGTTGTGAATTTCGAATACTTACATGTCAAACAAGCAATAGTTAGATTTAAATATAACTACTAAATTATAATGATATTTCTAAAATGTCGATTCAAATTGATATATGTGGTGTCGAATTCATATATATTTCCCAATAATTTTCTTGATATTTATAAAATAATTACCAAATTAATATTAATTAAAATTGTAAGCCACGCAAACAGAAATGTCAGTGTCACTGCAAGCGGGATGATTGACATCCAGAAACCTAGCAGAATATGCACAAAAGCCTAAATCTAATCTAATTTATTCTAATATTTTCAAACTGTGAACTTACCGACAATTTTGTTATCTTACAAAAACCACAGTACGTATTTGAGACAGATTCGCACGCATTAAACCAAAGAATGTCACAAAACATACAAAGCACGAAAGATCTTTTCGATCCTTTTGTTATAGAGTAAAAAAATATTGAACAATATAGTGTTAGTATTTATATAACAAAGGAGAAACATTTAAAAAACTTCAAATAAACCTCAACAACTGAAATAAACATAAAAGGACCAAGAATCACAAAGGCGATCGCGAATATTGCAGGTGAAATGTACTCGATTTTCTTCTAAAGCCAAATGCCGTAACATTATCTTTTCAATACATAAGTACTCCTGTTTCCAATAAGAAATGACAGTTTTTTCTAGAAACGATGAGACGAAATGGAGAGGAATGAATGTTAAAGGGAAAGGAGTACATATTGAAGATATTATTTAAAATATTTCCGTGATTCTTCAGAATGTTAATCTTTTTATTGCCTCATGGCGTTAAACATAAGTATATATTTAAAAAGAATAGAAAACCATCCTATTAGGTAATAAACAACTTCGGTCGGAATGGCGAGGGGACAGCGCCGGATCATGAGCCCGAAATGCTACGGCGCAACGGACATGCTCAAACTCTGCGGGATTGGCAGGCACGGCTCGAAATCCAGGGCTGTGCTAGCCAGCGCGCTATCGGAGCCGTTCAGCCTAGTTTCGAAGCTTGGATAGAGAGGAACGACTGTGTCACTTACCGATTGACTCAGATACTCATCGGACACGGTTGCTTCGGTGAGTATCTAAACAGAATCGGACCGGACGTGAGGCTACGGCACAATGCCACCACTGCGGGTCTGGCCGGGACTCCGCCCAACATAAGCTGGAGGACGGCCCTGCTTGGGAGTCCGAGGCTCGAGTCCTTTTCGGACAGATCGGACAAAACCTGTGATCGCGGCGATGCTTGTGAGTGGCGAGGGTTGGGAAGCAGCGGTCTCCTTCTGTGAGAATGTTATACTCCAGAAGGAGTCCGCAGAGCGGGATCGGAAAAGAGCCGATCCCGCTTGAAGGAGGTGGTGAAGGGGACGCGGCAGAGGTCGATAGTTTCCCAATCGTCGCCTAAGGGTCGCTGCTGTCATCCCCTGAGGAGATGTGAGAGCTGCAAACTATCCGAGACAGGTGACACCCCCGGTGCGGCCGGGGGGTGTCGACTAAAGTGGGTCGATGTTCCGCCTCTTACTGCACAGAGCGGTGAGATGCGCAACAACGTCCTGCCCCGGAGGTGAGTCAAGTCACCCCGGGATGTACCCCAGGTTGGGGTATGGTAGGGGGGACACCAGAAGCCGCTGTTGCGATCCTAGTGTTCCTCCGAACTGCCGAGGTAGGCCGCCATGGGGTTTAGTCCACACACTCCCTTCGTTGTACCCCAGGAAGAATATGCGACAAACATTCCCCGTAAGTAAAACATCTTACATTTCGTATAAGACATACATTGCAGATAAACACAGGGTAGTAGAACCACGCTAACTTCAGCACGATAGGCCGGTTTGTTCGTGACGATACTGCCCTGATACTGAAGATCAAGGAGGCCCAATGATACTGAAGCATTTTAACGGCTGCCGTAGTGGGGCACCATGCTGCATTGAATACATTCACAATGAAGATGGTGACCACTATAACTCTTGGAGTATCCATATATAGAATAGAATCACATATTTCAACGCAATCAAGAAAGGCACTTCTTTTTGATACGAAAATTTATGACGGCTTGTAATATAATTACTTCTAATTGTAATTAACTTATACTACTACCTACCCAATTTACCAATCTCTCTTTGGAGTTGGTCCCTCATGTCTCAAGTTAGCTTCAGGGTTGCATCTAGAGCGGATGATCTTACTCCATCGGTTTCCGTCCAGCACGTCTCTTACAACCGAGTAAAATTTAGAGGTCGACGAGTCTTTTACTTGATGGGTCCACCTTGATGGTGAACGACCGGGCGATCTTTTGCTTTCGGTGTTCCCCACCACGATCGTGATGTTTATTTGGTGCTGGTTCAAGATCAATGCATTACTTCATTTTGCAGTCTATGGTCTCCAGCACCACATCTCGAATGCGCCAATCCTTTGCCTTTCTCGGGCGAGTATTGTTACTAATATATTTATATATATTTTACTATTTAGCAATAGTATATTTGTAATTTACTTTAATAACTTCATGACAACGTAGTAACAAAATTAAGGTAAATCTGTGTTTGTTGTCTCAAATATCTCTATATCCATACGGCCGACTCAGACTTTCTGTTATTGCGTTAGTTTATTTTTGTACATTAATTTATGTAATTATCTCATGTCTATATTATTATTCAAAAGAGCGTCCGAAGACCGTTCATCCCAAAAGGTTTTGTGCCCTAAATTGTAATCAACAATAAATATTAATGTATTTACATACGTTATAGGACCCTTAACTTTGATTAGAGTAAAAATATGCAAATCAACAAAAACTGTCAACAAAAGTTGGTAGCGCTAGTTCAGACTTTAGTTAAAATAAATTGCTTGTCAACACTTTTGTGATGCAAAACTGGACGGTACATAAGCACCTGGCTTTGCTATACATAGTAGCCTTTTGGAAAAGTTTTTTTTTCGCAATTACAATGCCCTAGAATGGACGCAAAAGGTAGATTTGCATTTTTATTCGAAAACGGCTGAAAGGGAGCGCTTGCTTTTTCCGACACTTTTTTACAACCCCGTTCCAATAATAATGAAGATTCTGTTTTAATTGGAATGTGAATTACTATCTTTGTAATTAAAATTCCACCTGTGATGTGCGTACATTCAAATGAAACAATACAAAGGCGGTATCTTTTAAGTCTATAACATTTTATAGACACTTTGAGAGACTTATAAATGTTCTTAACGATATTTTTCGGGAATACGGTGTGGTATTCACGTTATTGCAAGTTAAACGTCTAATATTTTGTGTAACATCTCGCATATCGTAAATATAAAGTCTTATGACATTATCTTTAACTATTACGTCCTTTCAGAAGATGTATTAGGGAAATAAGTCTCCTTTATGACTGGGGGAAGTTCTACAGCAATAACTTTTTAATAATCTATCAATATCAAGTTACGACTAATATATTTATTGAGAATTCTGAATTTATATTAATATAAGCAAGTTATTTTGATAACAATTTATGTTATAAAAATGTCTATTCATTTAAACAAAATACAGTTCTCTTTTCATGACGCATGACTCGGTAAAACTTTAACATTTTAATCAATTTATCAGGCCCTTTTGAAACATTACGTTACTGACTATAGTTGCTAGGTTATAAATTGTAATTCCAACGGAAAAGAACTGGTAAGATACTCCATAAGTTACTCTTTCTACAAATGATTTATAAAGCCATGTGCAATGTAGTGTTATACTATTGTAATCTATCAAATAAGTACTAAAACTTTCAGAGAGAGCTTTTACTCAAACTCCGTAATCAAACTGCTTATATACAATCATAAATTAATACGAGATACATATTTAAACTAAAACAAACTGCTCTAGACAAGCCGATCGTCAATTGAAACAATAATCAAATAAAACATTATCTAACAAAAAAATATCTCACAAGATCTGTGTTGGTATAAAATTTCTGGCCATCTGAATTTATGACCACAGAACATCGAAATACAACGGTAATTGTATACAATTAAAAAATATATTTAATTATTTACACTGAAATGTATGAAAACAACTTAAATTAATTAAAATGAATTGAAGAATAATACAGCTCAATTAATTAGAAAAGCCAATGTTATTTCAAAACAAAAGGATTGTAATGAGTAAGCTTTGAAAACAAACAGCTTTCGATAAACAGATTTCAATTTCGTATCGCCTCATCGAATTTGAGGGATAGAGTTGCTAGCGGCCATTGTTCAGTGTTATTCGAATTTAAATCTTTGATATAATCAACATGCTTTGTTGTGTATTGGAACCCTTTAGATGTATATTAAGTAAAGTTTCTTTAAATGCTTCAACTGCCGAAAGCATTACACCTTTAATGAGTGTTTAGTTTTCGATTGTCTTTTGTGAATGAAATTTCATACATCATCTTTTCCTTTTGACGCAATAAATATCAAGTTACGATTTAAATTTAAATTTTGGTATTTATTTTTTTGTGTTATATTTATAATTATTACTAGTATTTTGAAATATATCCTGAATTAAGATATAACGTATGGGCGAAGCCACAGCAAAATAGTAGTATAGATCTTTACACGGTTACGTGATTAAATAATTGTTTTACTAAAGTTAACGTACGTGCCCTCAAACAATAGTAATATTATAAAATATTAAATAAGGAAGTATAAACAACATATTGTCAATTAAGCAATTAAGTAAATAATATTTCATAGTAGCCCCCACCTAAAACTGTACACATATTACATTGTATATAAGCTTTAGTTTAAGTCAAATTAGTCGGAGTCTTACAGAGATAAGAGAGTCATTAATAAAGCATTACAATCAACGTGTCGTCTAATTGACTCCCTGGGATAACACGCAATAATTGATGACCCCGACGTGATCTATTGGTTTCTAGTGCTGATATAATACCGGGACGACCGGAACCCTATATGGTGTTCAGCAGTGAATCTAGAGAACAATAGCATTACGAAATTAGCACATCCCAAAAATGGCTCCAACAACAACTCCTTCAAGAGGCGACACTGGGTGCGAATCAGTTGCTGCTATCACGGTCACAGACAAACTACCTCAATTTTGGACAGACTCCCCACGTTTATGGTTCGCCCAGTTTGAAGCAATAATAGCACCACAAAAACAGGGCGAAGATTACAAATATAACATGGTAATATCCAAACTACCAAAAGAGGTCGTCCATCAAGTCAGTGACATATTAACTAACCCACCCAGCGAAAACAAGTACTCCACAATCAAGGAACGTCTAATAAACTGCTACGAAGAGAGCGAACACCGACGTTTCCACAGACTACTAGCAGAAATGGACCTTGGAGACCAGAAGCCTTCCCAGCTCCTGAGAAAAATGAAAGAAGCTGGATGTGGAAAAATAAACGACGACACTATTCGCCTGCTGTGGCTAAGGCAACTCCCCGCTTCGCTAACAGCGATATTATCGGTGACAAACAATATGTCGTTAGACAACTGGAGCGAGTTAGCCGATAAAATATACGAGAACTTGACCTACAACAAAAGAAAAATTCAAGAAACAGCGGTTGACATTAACCTAGTAACAAACATAACGTCACAACTTGAAGCCATGCGAATAGAAATAAATGCATTACGCAGCATACGCGAGAATCGACCTATGCAACGCAGCAAATACCAAACACGACATACGCCACATTCACGGTCAAGGTCGCGCCACAGAAACTCACATAATGGGTTATGTTATTTCCATAATCGGTTCAAGCAGGATTCATATAGATGCAATAAGCCTTGTGCATGGAATACAATTAAAAATAACAGGCTATCGAAAAACTAAAATTAGCACAGAATACGACGGGCCTCTGTGCTATCCACCCAGCAAACCGTCTAACTATAACTGACTCAAACAGTGGTTATAGATTTTTAGTCGACACGGGTGCTAACATTTCGGTTATAAATAGCACAAATAAGGAGAGCCAAGCATGCGAATACCAATTATTCGCCGCAAACGGGACCCCTATAAATACATACGGGGAACGCACTTTAACGCTTAACCTAGGACTACGCCGAAGCTTTAAATGGACATTTACCATTGCCGATGTCAAGATGCCAATCCTGGGAGCTGATTTTTTGAATCATTATCAGTTATTAGTGGATATACACGGAAAAAAACTGATTGATAAAAAAACAGGTCTGAAAACGCCTGCCAAAATAGTAAGAACAAAAATTGCATCCGTGCGTTCTATAAACGCTTCTCTACAGGAACCAATAAAGGGATTATTAGAGAAATATGAAGATATTACAAAACCTAGATCAATGAATCTACAGACTAAGCACCGAGTACAGCATCAAATAATAACAAAGGGTTTCCCAGCATTTACGCGAGCACGTCCATTACCTCCTGACAAATACAGGATTGCAAAACAAGAATTCCAAGATATGATGGACATGGGAATATGCCGTCCTTCAAGCAGTCAATGGGCATCGCCACTCCATTTAGTCAAGAAGAAGAATGGCGAATGGAGAGCATGCGGAGATTACCGCGCACTAAATAAAATAACAGTACCAGACAGGTACCCGCTGCCAAGGCTACTCGATTTCACGTATGTAGCAAGCGGAAAAGGAATATTCAGCAAGATAGACATAAAGAAAGCTTTTCACATACTGCCCGTTGCTGAACCAGAGAAAACAGCGATAATAACCCCTTTTGGACTTTTTGAATTCATCAGAATGCCATTCGGGTTGCGAAATGCAGCACAGTCCTTCCAAAAATTTATGGACTCTATATTCAGAGACTTGGACTACGTATTTGTATATGTGGACGACATATTTATCGCTGACAAGAAAAATAACCTTAAGGAACATTATGAACACTTAGAGGAGGTGTTTAAGCGCCTACATAAAAACGGTATAACAATAAATACAAGCAAATGTGAATTCGCCAAGTCGGAGATTGATTTCCTCGGTTATCATATAACGAGCCAAGGGTTGACTCCTACTATGGAAAAGATTCAAGCTATAAACAATTACCCTAAACCACAAACGGTAAATGAGTTACGACGTTTTTTGGGTATGATTAATTTCTACAGAAGCAGTATTCCACACGCAGCAAAGCATCAAGCACCGTTAAATAAATATTTAATTAATAGTAAGAAAAATGATAAGACGGTTATCCAGTGGAATACTGAATCAAACCACGCGTTTGAACGCTGCAAGCAGGACATTCGACAATTAACTACATTGGCATATCCGGACAGCAACGCACAAATAGCGTTAATGACAGATGCTAGTCTCAAATGCGCAGGCGCTGTACTACAGCAGCGAAGAAAAACAAAATGGGAACCAATAGCTTTTTTCTCCAAATCATTTAGTGAAGCCCAAACAAAATACTCTACCTATGATAGAGAGCTGCTAGGAATCTATATGGCTATAAAACACTTCAGAAGACTCATAGAAGGACGAGAATTTACAGTCTACACGGATCACAAACCACTAATGCATGCTTTCGACAAGAAGCCATCATTGGATGATACCCCTAGACGAATCAGATATCTGGATTATATATCACAATTCAGTACGGATATCCAGCACATCAGTGACCACAAGAATGTGGTAGCCGATGCCTTATCTCGAGTTATCGAGACGATAACCTTACCCTCTGCAATCGATTGGCACGAGGTAGAAAAATATCAATAGAATGATAGCGAGTTAAAACGACTAAAAGCCAATAAATCATTAAAAATAGAATTAATACACTTTCCAAATGAAAATATTAAGATTTATTGCGATATATCAACAGGAAAACAACGCCCTTTTATACCACTCAAATTCAGGAAAACTATTTTCGAAAGCTTTCATAACATTAGCCATCCTGGTAAGAATACTACGAGGAAACTTATTTCAGCTAACTATATATGGGAAAATATGAATAAAGACGTAAATGAGATGTCGGAGACAAGATAACAGAATCTTCACAAGCAGATAAGCAAACAGAAAAAAGGACACGTTCTGGTAGAGTCTCCCACCAGACGGTTAGATTCCAATTATAATATATAAACCAGAACTGTACAACAATAATATATAATAGTATAGTAATATAAGGATGTTTCTTCTCTTTAGAGGGGGAATATCTATGGGCGAAGCCACAGCAAAATAGTAGTATAGATCTTTACACGGTTACGTGATTAAATAATTGTTTTACTAAAGTTAACGTACGTGCCCTCAAACAATTGTAATATTATAAAATATTAAATAAGGAAGTATAAACAACATATTGTCAATTAAGCAATTAAGTAAATAATATTTCATAGTAGCCCCCACCTAAAACTGTACACATATTACATTGTATATAAGCTTTAGTTTAAGTCAAATTAGTCGGAGTCTTACAGAGATAAGAGAGTCATTAATAAAGCATTACAATCAACGTGTCGTCTAATTGACTCCCTGGGATAACACGCAATATAACGTCTTACAAAAGAGTAATTAATTAAATAAATAAATAATAAATAAATATTTCTGACATCTTACACACAACGTCATCTAGTCCCAAGCTAAGCAGAGCTTTATTATGGGTACTAAACAACTGATATAAATACAGAAACATACTTTTTTTTTGTAAATACATACATATTATACATAGGAAACACCCAGACTCCGAAACAAATATTTGTAGGTCACACAAATATTTGGTCCCACCCGGAAATCGAACCCGAGACCTCTGGATCAGCAGCCGCATATGCTAACCACTAGACCAACAAGGCAGTCAAAAATTAAATCATCACTGTCTACCTCTCCACGGAAAACAAGTATATAAGTAGCATAAATTAGAGTTTTTGTCATCTCTCAGCAAATCCTCCGCTCAGACTAGTCAGCGCCGCAATTTATTTTAACTAAAACAACCCAGCAACTTCGGCCATTTGCATATTTTCATTATATTTACCGTGGTCACTAAACGAATTAACATTACTTAATGATTTTATTATATTTGCAGAGGACGGCCGCTCCTGAATTTAACATGATAATATAATGTAAAGCGTTGGACTTGCTTTCATTTCTTTTTGTAAGGAGGTACAAGTTTTATCAATTTTGTGTATCTTAGTACTCATACAATTTCAATAGTCAGATGTTTATAATACAACCATAATGATTCAAATTAGAGTATGCGTGATAGAATTATCTAAATATTGATCACTTAGATGAACGAATGGACTAAGAAGAAAATAAGGAATTCTTATTATGGCGACTTCTAAATACGGCTTAGTAGAAGCTTACTACAGAACTATCTACCGAAGACACACCTATAGTTTTAAAGAATCAAAACGTTGTTACAGTGATTAAAATGATCGTTGTAATATGGAGAGTAATTGGATAGTTTAGTAATCGATCGAGCTGCAAACTACTGATAAATAATAAACTCCTAATAAGACTGTTTAGCCTATTGTATGGCGATAAGCAGAATATCATGTTTGTTTATAACAATGAATAAAAAAATCATAGAGCAATACAAGCTAAGTAATATGTATGTCCCACTTAAAGTGAATCATTTTATCTAACCTTAACACTACATAAATTCTAACTTGATTTGTTTGACTTTTACTATAAAACTTTGATCGGTACAATGTCGATTTTACAATCGTATAAAGCTAGCAGCATAACAGTAATGTTGGTGTTTGTGCAACGTACTAAAACTGTACTAAAATATCATATAGTGTGTATGTATTATCGACAACTTACAATTGACTTCATATAATGTATGTAACATGAGACTTGTTTATGGATGAGCTTTATTTATATTTAAGCCTACCATAGTGATACCTACCATAGTCTACTCTACCTGATGAAAATCATGAGTAGAATCCAAGAGTAGGTGACCCCATTCTCATTGTGAGATACACCATGACGACTTAGTGAGATGATTTTTAATCATTCTCCTGGCCTCCGGTCTCACACTCACCTATGATGTGATGATTCTGTGTGAGGGTAGTACTGCCCCGGTCGATCTGGCCCATTCGTGCTGAAATTAGCGTGGCTCGTCTACTTACGCAAATTTCTCATATTACCTATCACCTTCAAGTACTTTTAATGTATTTAGGTATAATTGTTTATCACATGTTAGTCGTTTTATTTAAATATGAAGAGGAATTATTCAAAGTACGTATAAACTAGTATAAATCACTTTTTTTCAATTTGAAATGCTTAAATACCCCTGACAACAACAGGAATAAAATGGTACGATGAGCAAAAAATAAAAACAATAATAAAAAATAACAATAAAAATATAACCGAAGGACGAAATTAACGATTCTTCGTTAACTTCATAAAATAGCGGAAAGTTTACCCTAAGTAAAACTTTCCAGCATTTTATTCCACAGTAAAAACTCAACTTAGTTCGAACTTAACGAGGCTGGGTGCTGCAAAGTTTAATCAATTCCATGACCGTTAAAACTGAGTGAGTATGGTCGATAATTTTGTTCTTAACCCTGAAGTTTAGGACAAAAGACGGTTTTGAACTGTTTTGCCGGCATTCAAAACTAACAAAGAGTAAAACTTTAGACTAAGTTGATTCAGAATTACATCTGATTCTGCGGAAATTCTGATACTAAAATGTCGAAGCAAGCTTATCATTTATTAATGTTGTTTAATTTATGAAAAGTTATTGGTTTTATAATTACGACCCTGCTAAATATGTGTTCACAAAAATTCTGGGCGGTGATGAAAATTATAATTTATGCAATTAAAATGTTTTACTAAAGTTTTACGCAAAAACCCCAACGGTAGGGTACACAACATTCAAATGCTTTCCAAAATCTAACCGCTTCATGAAAATTCAAAAGGAAAAGAAACATGAAGGGGAATCCAATTTATTATTGCATAATTACCATGTTACGGCTGCCATTTAAATTATTCTTAAAAATGTGCTCATTTATCAGTTTTTAAAAGTCAATTACGTAGCTATTTATTTGGAAATAAATATCATCAATGCCACCTAATTAAGAGAACTTATCATGTATTCATTCCACGCTTTAAGAAAATACCTAATTTATTTTACACTGTCATCCTCCATTTTACTTTCAATTTATTTAGCTTATGAAAATATATTAATTACTAACTTTCACCCGCGGCTCTGCCTGGTCCTGTGGGTATGATAATATGCACGACAAATTTCATGAGAATCGGTAAAGCCGTTTTGAAGGAGTTTAACTACAAATACCGACACGAGAATTTTATATATTAGAAGATTTTACTATGAAGTTACATCCAAATTCGTTCAGTAGTAGTTGTTGTCTCAAAAACTTTCGCGTTTATATTATTAGTAGGACAAAGTTAGTTAATATACTTATTACAAGTGGCATGCAATTGGAGAGGCCTATGTTATTGCTATTATGTTTGTACTGATTAAGACTTATTAGGCTTTTACAGACATCCGTTCGTGAATTAAAGTTACAGTAAATCATTGCAAGCGAACAATAAAAATATGACATAATGTATAAATCGGATCACGTTGTTTATACTATTGACATGTAATAAAAGTGCTATAAAGTGCTCGATACACTATCGGCTTAGTGCCACATAGGTGATGCCATTAATTCATACAGCGGCTTGTGAAAGATACAAAATGGATTCAAAATTTACAGTACGGTTGTAAGATCTTCTTATTGTGATGCAGTTGTTTTGTTGTATATGATTGTGCTTATCATCCTATTCTCTTTCTTCTTCCTAGCCTTATTCCCAATATTGTTTGGGGTCGGCTACTAGTTCAACCGGTTATACCTGAATATCAGTTTTTCCACGGAGTGACTGGCATCGGACCTCCGCAACCTTACGGGAGAACTGAAATTCGAAGATTGAACTAGTTGTCAGTAAATTTCAGGGCACTGACTTCCCAATAACGATATGTGTGCTTGTCATCCTATTAAAGATTTTAATATAGAATTTATATTGGGAAAGTTTTCAAATAAAGGTATTGCTTTCTTATCAGGCTTACCTACAATAAATAATACACAAAGGTACTTTTGATCTGTCAGTATGAAATTCAAGCTCAAAGCTGTTCCATGAAGTTCACTTGACTTTTATGTCAGGAATCTTCCTGAACTTGTTCCAAAGCTGGTATTTCACTATTACAGCTTATTTTAGTATTAGAATAGTATAGTATTAGAATGGTATTCATTAAAATAAATATAAATAAATATTTTGGACATCTTACACACAACATCATCTAGTCCCAAAGTAAGCAGAGCTTGTGTTATGGGTACTAAACAACTGATATAAATACATAAACATACTTTTTTTTTTGTAAATACATACATATTATACATAGAAAAACACCCAGACTCCGAAACAAATATTTGTGGATTACACAAATATTTGGTCTGACCCGGGAATCGAACCCGAGACCTGTTGATCAGCAGCCGCATACGCTAACCACTAGACCAACAAGGCAGTCATTAGAATTAAGATGTTATTATTATAATAAAAAGACAGCTCCTGCGGTATTGATAGATGTTTAGTACTTAACTTTAAACCATTTATTACAAAAATTTACTATCTTTATGATTTTGTTCATTATCAAACCCTGCTCTTAGCTGTAATTAATAATATAATTTATGTTATCAGGTCAGTATAAAAAGAAGTTATATGAATATATGAGATATTCTCTTTAGTTTTCATCCTAGATCACAAAGTAGCAATAGCAATTTTAGTGCATTTATTTTCAAGCCAGTTAAGTCAGCACCATAATGCGTTCCTGACGCGAGAGCTTAGCTTACATTAATTAATTCGAGACAGTTACTGTAGCTTGAAACAAAGGTTAAAGTTAAGGTGGCTTACTTTTTTTTATCACAATGAAAAGGTTTGAACGTACCAAAATCGAGATTGGTAATACCAAAAATTTATAAATAGGGAAAAAATAAGCGGCCCCGAGCGAGTCGGACTCGCCCATAAATAGTTCCGTAGCATCATATAAAAGTTTCTGTAGTTCGTTGTAACTTTCATCAATGTTTTAATAATAGTGTTTTGATTGAAAGAAATGTAAATTGCGGTTTATGATGTATTAAAAAAACTACTTACTAGATCTCGTTCAAACCAATTTTCGTTGGAATTTTGCATGGTAATGAACATCATATTTTTTTTAGTTTTATCATATCTCATACATTGAAGACCAATACATAGACGCATGGTTTTGATGAAAAAAAAATTTTTGAGTTACAGTTCTAAGTATGGGGACCCCCAAAATTTATTGCTTTTTTCTATTTTTCTGTAAAAATATTAATGCGGTTCACAGAATACATCTACTGACTAAGTTTCAACAGTATAGCTCTTATAGTTTCGGAAATAAGTGGCTGTGACATACGGACGGACAGACAGACAGACAGACAGACATGACGAATCTATAAGGGTTCCGTTTTTCGCCATTTGGCAACGGATACCTAAAAATGGGTTGAATTTCATTTTAGACATAAACATATTTGAACCTTTTATCAAATCAGTTACTTATTATTAACGGTAATACTGTACTATTACAAAAATAATTTTCGCTTACCTCATCCATGAGTCTGTCTATCCGTCAATACTATGAACATAAAAGGTAATAAAACAGTAGGTCCCAAAGAATTGATTTCCAATATCGAATACTAAATCAGCCGTAACATTTAAAACAACTAATATAAAATCGCACTGTAGAATGCATTGTGTATTATATTACACTACCGCACACTTAAGTAAGTGCTAAGTATAAGAAACATTCAAGTGAGTAAATAAACTTCGTAATGTGAAAAATTCTGCACGTCGTCGTAGAGTAAGACTGAATACGTTCACTACATTGTCCGAGCTTTTGTTCGAGACGTTTCATTGCTGAAGTGACTGGGATTTGTTCATATAGTGGAATCGTATCAAATAAAAACCTAATGAAATAGTATAATTGAATTGTATTTTTTACAAAAATAATGGTCATAGCTGCTTGCTCTTATTGTTCATTGGAATATCTAACTAAAATTAATTCATCTATATATGATCGCTCGAAGCTCGTTGATTATTTATATCTCTAGTTTAAGTTTTAACACAGTGATGTTGCTATTTATTGGTTTCCTGAACTTGAACTTGCCGTAAAATTGCCCTAAAATGCTCTATTGTGAAAGATTTTTTTCATTTGCTACCTTTTTTTCAAATGCTTTTGAGTTCTTATATTGTTTTGTTGTAGAATTATAACCTAAACTAACTAGAACTTCATTAAAATATAAATATATTAACGAATTTTCAATATAATACAGGTGGTTAGAAGTTTTACAATATTTACAGTATGAAAAAGGCCCATGTTTTATTCCAAAAAGTAATCTTTGCAACTACGTATACATTTCGCATATCACAAAATTTCAAATGTCATTGTGACGTAAGAGATTATAGAATCTTGAAACTCATGTCGGTATCTGTTTACAGTTCAACAGAGTCAAAGCAAAAATACTTGTACGTCTTATTACAATGTCAACATTGTTTGTTATCTACCAAGTTTTGGGAGACGAGGACAATGCAAGGGAAGATTAGAGAAAAAGACCAGAAAGTACAGTCGCGTGCGAAATTTCTGATGTCATTTCAAATTTTATTTTCTAAATGCTTGTTTGGAGTTGTATTTTCAGCTTTATTGCATTTGAGTATAGCTTAACTTTTGGCTGAGATCAAAGCTTATCTTAAAAACTTTCGGATTATACAAGAACACTGATGTCAGACAGAATTTCTTAGCATGAGTTGAGCTGGAAATGGCTACTGACTTAATAAAGTTGTAAGTTTAATTTCAGTTTCCAATCGGATGTTGTTCTTTTAGTGCTACTGACTTACGTGTACATAAATATTTATAGTGGTTTAACGTTAAGTCTATAAGAATGGGTATAGTAATCATAGGTGTCAATTCCATTATGTGCCTAATTCTTGATGATGTTAATTCCATGTCAATTCTATAATTTGGATACATAAAATTAATCTAAGTTTAAAGTTAAAAGTGTTAAAATTTTTGCTCTATAGAATTTTCCTGAAGATAAACTTGATCTGTTCGTGAAATTACGTTCAACATACGTCTAAAGAATTCTCTTCACGTATTCACTTCACCTTATACTCATCCTTCACGTAACGGAATGGACGTTGTAATTTTGTTTTTAGGGTTCCGTAGTTCATGTTTCCCTATAGCTTCGTCATGTCCTTGACTAGCCCAAACGGTTGGTGCAAGAAAGTTGAAACTTAGCATATATGTTTATATCACGTTGACGTTCATGAGTTAGGTACCAATATGGGTACGGAACCCTATATAGCACGTACCCTTAAAAAATATAGCAAATTTATTTATCCCCAATTTCGAAAAATAGATCTTATAATTCTAACATTTAAAAGCAAAACAGAGTACTGTACTTGGTTTTCCAATTACATCTTGGTTAATAACTTCCATTTGAAATAATCAAACTAAGTGGCTTGCAATTGGAGAGGCTTATGTCCAGCAGTGGACTGAGATAGGCTGATGATGATGATGAAATAATGAACCTCCGACTGTACAACGATTGTAGCGATGCTGTACACAAATACGAAGCAATACAAATGTCTCAGTTATACCACTTGGTTCTAAATGCGGATGTTTCAAATTCCAATGGAGTATGAAGTGAGTGTGTTCGTGTAAGGCACTAGCTGTACTTACGGAGTTGACGGAAAAATGTTTTGCTGAAATGTGAGCTTTGAACTATAAAAATATGTGGGTATGTTTTGTGACTGCTTGTGTATCTTCAAGATATACTTTTTTTAATAGTGTTTCGGTTATGACATCAAATGTTTCTCAATTATTCTAGTGAAATTTTTGAGAACAAATACATATTTTTGGTATTATATTATAGATATACTAGCTGATGCCCGCGGCTCCGCTCGCGTTTTAAAGGTATGAAAAATAGATGTTGGCCTATTCTCAGACCTACTGAATATGCATATAAAGTTTCATAAAGATCGGTCTAGCCGTTTCGGAGGAGTATGGCAACGAAAACTGTGACACGAGAATTTTATATATTAGATTTACTTCCCATAGTTCAATCTTCGAATTTCAGTTCTCCCTTAGGGTTGCGGAGGTCCGATGCCAGTCACTCCGTGGAAAAACTGAAATTCAGGTAAAATCGGTTGAACTAGTAACAGACCCCAAATAAACTTGGGAATAAAGGCTCGGAAGATGATATTTACTTCCCATAAACTTTTTTTAATGAAGCTACTTCGACGCAGAAGAATTTGGTTAACTTTTAAAATATTCCAAATAGCAATACTGTGTTTAGAAACATGTATACTAGACAACAAAGTGCTTGCCACTCATTAGCTTTTACATAATAGCAACAAACATATTCGGTAGCATGTCCGAAATTTGACAAAAAAAATAATTAAAAAGTTATACTTCTCTCGAAGAAACAAAAAATATACTAAACATTGAGCAGAAGCTTGCACACACTAATAAAAAGAGGAGTACTCGACCCGGATAGGGTAAACGTTTCCCGGCACATAAACGCTTCATTTAAGGTGATACCCTCATTTGATCCTACCAACACAGTTTCGGTAACACGACGTAAATAGTAGGTATAGTAAAATTTACTACCAAGAACTCATGACTATATAAGTAGTCTTAAGAACTGTAAAAAAATTGTAGAAAATTCTGTCTAATTTAGTTTTTTTTTAATTACCTCTATTGAAAAGTATTCCAAAGTAATAATGGTCTTTCATGACTAAGTCTCTGCATCAATTTTAATGAAATTTAACATTTATTCTTGGAGAAGAAGATATTTTACTACCAGCCAGTTATATAAATATGGAATAGAAAGTTATTTTCCTCAAACATTACTTACTATGCGTAAATTTTAAAAATTAGAAAAGCTTACGCTCTTTGTGATTACAAAAAAGAAATCTGTGGACCAACCGAAATCGTATAAATAAGAAATGAGCTCCAAAGCCTTCATCCCTAATGAATTAGAACGAGGCAACAATGTTTATCTAATTATATTGAAAATCTAAAATTATCATGTCTTAATGTTAGTTACCATAACAAACTTGATCGATTTGTAGAAGAACGGGTGTCCTGTTTGTCCACCACAAAAAGAGGATCCTCCGGTCAGGCGAATTGAACATGACTGATGGGCCACTGCCCAATAGTTGATGTTGGAATGTTGTATATATGCTAATCGACGCGAGAACTTCTCTAACGCGATTCAGAATTAGTAGTTACTCCGCATAATTCATTCCGTGTTTTTTCTTTGTGGTTCAGTGTTCTTTTGGTAGATGGCGCAGTTGTATTGTATTTGTAGTTAATTCAGTAGGTAGAATGTGAACTAATTTTATATATACCCATGATGATATGATTATGAAAAAAGATATTGTAGAAAATAATATAAAATAAAGTTTTGTTCTTAATAAACATCATTATAACTAAAATAAATTATACCCATTACACGGTTGGCCTAGTGGTATAAGCGGTCACCCTGCCGCTTTCTGCTGCCTCAAGTGCTACGGGTTTAAATCCCACAAATTGTTGTACTGAGTCTGGAGCTTCTTGTGTCTGTTTCATGTATGTTTGTAAAATACCCCGTGACACAGGATGTATAATTTTAATGCAGGAGTTTTCTTAAAAAAAATAGAATATAATTATGTAAGTATTTTAAATACGAATTGTTTTCCGTATATATCATACGTAGTTTCGTATTAAGCTTTTTCGTCCACTAGCAAACAAAATTAGGCTACTTGCGTGTTACGTAAGAGGCTTAAAACGCCTTTTACGTGTATTACGCAGCAGTCTGCGGCCCCTTAATTATATAAGTTTTTGTAGCAACACTCACCAGGGATGCATGAAATATGGAAGATTTACTAAATGAAGTCCTTACCTGTTGGGTAGAATTATCTACATAGACATTTATATTTAATTCGTAATGAGTCCTTAATGAGCTTTATTACCTTTCTAGTTGTAGGTGTGTACGTGTGTGTGTGTGTGTGTGTGTGAGAGTGTGTGTGTGTGTATGTATGTGCGTGTGTGTGTGTGTGTGTGTGTGTGTGTGTGTGTGTGTGTGTGTGTGTGTGTGTGTGTGTGTGTGTGTATTCATGCTGTAATGAAATAGACGATTCTATTTTGAATGATTACATTTTACATTGAACTTTATGTTTTTAATTTTGGGTTTTCTTTTCAACAGGAAACTTAGAACAGCTTGTCTCTTAGAGGGAGAACAGGTAAATTTGTTTTATTTTTCAAGTGTTTTTAGAGCATTTATAAAATAAGAAAACGTTTAGAGTAAAATTTTCGGTGTTGTTTTAAAATTGTGTTAATTAAAAGAAGTTAGATACAAATTGATATCTGTTTACCAATCAATGTCACATTTATAGGTTCATACAACTTTTCTTTTTGTATGTTAATATTGTAAAACAAAGAATAAAATCACATTTAAAGATTTTGTTCTCCTTTATAGGAATGCTATTACAGTATATGAATAAGTTCAAATTCCTTAAAATGTAGCAAAAACCCGCTTTACCACACTTACTACAACTAAATCCAGTGACATGGAATGGAGCAATAACACGTTCACTAGTAAGTACAAGAACGGAAAAATTCCTTTACGTTACTCGACGAAATTCCCAGGGAACAAGCGAACGAGGAATTCAGGGCAAGGAATGTTACCCATTAACGCTAACTGCACCAGTACTGCCCAGTTTAAGGAGTTACTTAATTTCGCGTCTAAAGCTCCAAATTGTAACTACTATCCTGGTAGAAATTTGGTGACGTGTAAAATGTTTGAAGAATCAATTACAGTTTTTAGATAACATTTAGTCTACAACACGTTCAACTTTACGAGAGTATTATTATTTTACAACTTTATTTTCGATAACTTTTAGAACATTAAATCCTTTTTGGTATATTAATATTTAATATTTATAAAGCAACTGTCAGAATTCATCTACAACAATAATATGCTCAATGCACATCAATCCGGATTCCGACCTGGACACAGTACAGAGACGGCGTTACTCAAAGTGACTCTCGACATCAAGGCGGCGGTAGAAAAAGGCAAAATCACTGTACTAGCCCTTATAGACTTTTCAAACGCCTTCAATACCGTGAGCCACGATATCCTGCTAACTATACTTAAACACTTCATGATTTCTGATGGTGCACTGGAATGGTTCTCATCTTATCTTCGGGGACGCCAGCAGTCCGTTCGAACCGATGAATCTTCATCGACGTGGGCAGAACTTGACTCTGGTGTACCTCAAGGCGGCATTCTTTCTCCTCTTCTCTTTTCTTTATTTATTGATCTCGTGACTTGTGAACTTCAGTGTTCGTATCACTTGTATGCAGACGACTTGCAGATCTACTCACATGCCAGAGTGGAAAATTTGGATGAAGCTATAGGTAGTGTAAATAGAGACTTAGAGGCCATAAGGAACTGGTCCAGTAGGTTTGGCTTAACGGTGAACCCACTAAAATCCCAAGTAATCATCATAGGCAGTCCTAGAATGATGAGCAGAATTGATCCAGATGGTACCACTGACATCATTTTTAATCAGACTGTCTTACCTATCAATTCATCGGTCAAAGATCTGGGTCTGCACATCGACTCTACTCTCAACTGGCAATCTCAAGTTACTAGCGTCTGTAAGAAAGTTACAAATATATTGCGTGGATTCTATCGTCTGAAAAATTTTCTCCCAATAGAGACAAAGAAGATGCTTGTGCAGACTTTAATTTTTCCACTAATCGACTATGGTGATGTGTGTTACCTCGACCTGAATGCAGATCTGCTCAATAAATTAGACCGACTTCTCAACAATTGCATTCGATTCATATTCAATTTGCGAAAGTATGATCACATCTCTGCTTATCGTACCCAACTAACCTGGTTACCTATCAGACAACGCCGCAGTTCGAGGGCTCTAACAATGCTATACACCCTTCTCAACTCACCAAACTCTCCTACCTACTTGAAATCCCAACTAGAGTATATCTGCTCTAACCATTCAAAAAATCTTCGTTCTTCTAACAATCTTCTCCTTCGTTGTCCTTCTCATACTTCTAGTATCATCCATTCATCCTTCCTAGTTCAAGCTATAATTCTTTGGAACACACTCCCACTAGAGATCAGGATGGCCACCAGCCGATCCACTTTTAAGTTTAGAGTACGTAAGCTCTTTAGGGACTTGTTGACGGAGTCATCAGAATAATAACACAAATTGTGTTTTAAATAACATAAGTATACTATTTTGCTTGTGTGTTAAATCATGTATGTGTGCATTCTATTGAGATATTTTTAATCAAATTTTTAATGTATCAGTGTACCTAGTATGTATTTATATGTATTTGTGTATATAATATATCATATTTAATATTTATATATATAAAATAATGAATCAATAAATAATAGATATATATGTAACATAATATATAATATTGCTTCTCATAAATAACACACCTGCCTTACATAATTTTGCAACACCCAAAGGTTTGGTTGGAAGAGAATGCCTGTGGCATTAAATCCGCCTTGTGCAATATGTTTGCAGGAAGTTTAAATAAAAAAAAAAAAAAAAAAATATTTATTTACAAATATGTTAACTTTTACAAATTATATTTTAGGCGTTCATAACGGAAATATAAAGATATAACATCACTATACTTAAGAACTGTTAAGTTTTAAATAACAATCTAGGAAAAATCTCAATATCCTGGTTTTTAATGAATATGTACAAAACTAACACTGAAAAAGATATCCAAATTTGTATTTATAATCTCTTTTATAAATTATTCTCTGTCACTTTAGTATAAAATCGTAACAATATTTAGATTGCAAAAATTATCCTCCCTTGCTTGATTTCCAATGTCTGTTCTAAGAGAGACAGATAAGGAAGATAAAGAAGCAAAATACTGTTGTTTTTCCATTTCAAAGATAGAAGAATTTCCTTCAGAGTTAAGTCATTCGATATTAATTTATTCACGCTTACTGTCACCCGAATTCAAAAGTCCTAACGTTGAATGGAAAATTTTATGCTTCGTAATAAATACTCAACCAAAAATATTTACCAACAGGCTATTACTGTATTTTTCTTATCCCCTTGTCCTCTTTCATTATGGATGAATGCTGTAGTACCGCTAGCTCTACATCACGCAATTTGAGCAACTTTCTAAAAGATAATGGTTCTATTCAAACAATACCTACTGTTATTTACAAAGTGAAAAGAACAAACACGTCACGAATTCGTAAGCAAGTTACATGTGCATAAATCCAAGTTTTAAATCTCAATTTAATGTATTTTATTCATGTTCTGTTTTAATGTAGGTATACTTAAAAAATCTTGTTATTGCTTTTTGTTTATTTCACATGCATTATTATATTTATAATATGGATTTAACAGCTTTAGTAGATTTAGAGCAAGTAATTTTAGTCAGACACATAATGGAGCCTAGATGGTTTTATGTTGTGCCAAACCAAGGAAATTTAATACAACTTCTCATGTGTAATAATTTAAGAACATTTCTTACAAAACAGATTACTTTAATAAGGTTATTCATTTTATACGTTTGACAGAATCAAACAAGAATTAGTGACGATTAAAATTTTGATATCTTCATTACAAATTAAGACCAACTTATAAGTAAAGCAACTGACTGAGCAACCCTTCAATATTATATTCACACTTCAGAAGTTTTTAACTCAAACACCTTTTGCCCTTTCACTCACAGTGAAAGACAAATCAACAAAATTTGTTTTAAAAGCAGTCTCAAATTTTCACATCTTTCAACTTTTCTCTATGATACCGCTGAAAATAAATGTAATAAATTTTTAACCAAACCCAGTTCACCGTGGATCAAAACTTTTCCTATTATGGAAAATGACTTTAGAAAACCACAAATTCTCGCTGGATCGTTAAAAATTAATGATAAAGGAATTGGAATGGTATTGAATACGTTATGTTTAAGTTACAGTAACTTTAAGAACATAGGAGATACAATATATACAAATATTTTATTTTATATTTTAGGGTATCACTAAGAAATGTATTGAAACTAGTAGTTAAGTCTTTGGTGCAGCGATTAGCGTAGGCGACTACTGATCAAGAGTAAAAAAAAAAAGTATTTCTGATAATAGAAATGTTCTGTGATATTTCTAGTATTAGAAATACTAAAAAAACTTCACAAGAGTTTGGAAGTTGGGGCCTAAACCCCTGTGTTTCGAAGAGTACGTCAAACCTTCGGTCCTGTGCCTGATCTTTTCCCCGTCTTGTCAAATAACTGTCACATCGGATTGCGAGAGTGAGGGAATAGAAAGTACACCTGTATTTAAAATTACAGTCGTGCACTATAATAATTCCAGCGTAGTTGGCTGGCCCAGCTGTTATCATAAGATAGCAGTCTTGATGCTTAGTGGGAGCACTTCGGACGGCTTCAAAACATCCAACAAATATGTAGCCAAAACGTGTCTTGCCCGTCCCCAACCCGCACTCGGCTAGCGTGGGGACGTATGGCCTTAACCCTCTCCTGAGAGGAGACCTGGAGCCCAGTGGGTTGTTGATAGTTGGCTAGCCTCTGTTGCGATTCGCCGCCGTAGTCTTACGCCGTAGTGTGTACTTACTTTACAAGGTTTTACAAAAGTGCATGGCAGTTATCCCTACTAATATTATAAATGCGAAAGTAACTCTGTCTGTCTGTCTGTCTGTTACGCTTTCCCGCCTAAACCACTGAACCGATTTTGATGAAATTTGGAATGAAGATAGAACTGAACTTGGGAAAGGACATAGGCTACTTTTTACCGCGATAACCGACATACACGCGGGCGGAGCCGCGGGCGAAAGCTAGTTGGATATAAAGCTGGCCACAATAAGAGATACTAATAATTATTATAGAAATATTATGTGCTAAATTTTATACAAAAAGAAAATAAAGTGTGTAGGACGATACAAAAAAGACAAAGTAAATAAATATTTAATAAATACCGAGTAAAAACTTTCCAAAACATTCAGAAAAATAAGTAGTACTTTTATTTTTCTTTAATATTTTTTCAAAGTACTTTTATATGTTGAAGAAGTTTCATTAACAAATAATGAAACCAGTTTACTTGGAAATATTTACATACTTCTAATGTTTATTTATAGAAGAATTTATTTAACAGCACATAACAGCTCAGCTCAACGTCATGCAGCTTCTTGTACGAGCTCCATGACGCGTTTCCCTTTGCTGCATCGCCGTGCAAAATTGTTCAACATCTCACAGGTACTGTTCTATTGTTCGTTTAAATTGGAAATTTCCACAGTAATGCATAAAGTCTAAGATAATGGCGTTTAGAGTACGTGAAACATTTTCTATTTGGACAGTTTTATTAAAGGTACACCATTTATATTACAATTAACATCAAAATTGTAATATAAATATTGTTCAATTTGTGTATTTTTGAAATTTGAAACTATCTTTCATTTCATAAAAAAATTACAAAGTTAAAAAAATTAAACTCATCCCCCCGTTCTTTACATTGCGGGCGCCATTTTGAAAATTTATATAGCCTATGCCACTACTAGAATTCTAACAAGTACAACGATACCTTATATGTCAAAATCCGTCCAGCCGTTAGGGCTGTAGGACGTGCCTAAGAAATGGACACACACACATGCATACGCTCGTAAAAGTTACCCTCCTTCCGACAAAGTCGGGTAAAAAGCACGCTACGAGAGATATAATATTGATTGGATATTTTATGATCCCTCAAGATTGAAAAAGATTAAAAAAGTGTCTGACAATTTTTCTTCCAAATTACATAAACAGTATGTGGATAATTAAACTGTAATATGGGATGCGTCCCTGCTAACACTAGTTAGCTCATTACTTTTAGTACGTTCGCTATTACCAGTTGTAATACTAGTAATACATACTCTTAAACAATAAAAAACTAAAGCACATAAGGCACTAAAATGAAAATATCATCCGAGCACACATAAATATAGTAATAAATAAAGTTATATCGTTTGAAAGCAGTGGACACAATCTCATCGAGGCCCATTTTCCCCCCGTATCGCGTAAATACGACCCGTTTGGGAATGGAACACATATAAAACTAATACATTGTGCCATTTTTGTCCTCTATTAAGTATATTCGTAGGTACACGTTCATAACACTGTGGCCTATAAAATCGACGTGTACGCTATTACTTAACCTAAGATCAAAATAATGGGTTAATTTACAAAATTTAGTCATGTCTTTATCATTAACTAAGGAGTTGCGTCCATCTACAAGAAAGTAATCAGATAATTTACATGGTACAATTTTTTTAATTTCATTTTTCAGTTTTGTTCTTTGTTCAAAGGTTTTTTTTTTTATTATATATAGCCTACCAAAGTGAAAGTATGGCGGCACACACTATGGCGGCTTAGTGAGATGCTTTTTCACGCCCCGCTTAAAAGACCCGGGTTCATAGTGGGAAGGAAACACGTGAGCTGGTAGCGAGTTCCAGCTTTTGACTGCTCGGCATAAGAAGGAAGAGCCGAACCGCTTCGTTCTAGTGCGTATTTCCTCCACTCTGAAGCGGTGACTTCCAAGTCCAACACGCGTTAGCCTGTAAAGGAAGGGAGAAGGAGGGACCAGTTGGAAGAGCTCTTCCGAACACTCACCATGGTAAAGGCGATAGAGGACCGCCATGGAAGCGATGTCTCTCCGCAACTGCAGAGGCTCGCCGCTGCAACCGGTCGAGCGGAATATTGCGCAGATCCATCGCAGAGGTGAGAACGCAGGAACGAACCTGGGTCTTGTAGAGAAGACACAGATGCCCCGGCGAGAAAAACCGTCTCACCTTGTTTAGCACACCGAGCTTTCGCGAGGCCGCGAGGTTAAAATAAACACAGGGCTGTTGACACCAGCAATGATTTAGATTAGCAGTGACAGCAGCTACTGATGTAAATAGATCTTTGGGTAAAGCAACTCTATACGTTATTGTATTGCAAGTTGAATCAAGGTGGTCGTTATTCGTGAAGTCTTTTGTAACAAACATTGAGAGAGTGTTACCTTAATTTAGATATATGAAAAGTCCGCATTTTGTGTACCTTTATATATATGAAAATGAATCCCTATTTCCCTTGGTCACACTATCACGTGTGAACGATTGGACCGATTTCGCTAATTCTTTTTTTATAACATTCCTTGTAGTACGAGGATGGTTCTAGGAAAAAAATTAAATAAATATCTGATAAGTTTTATTGGAGGAGTTCCGAGAATGCAAAACAATTGAGTGCCGTTGAATCGACTGTTAGGCGGTACGAAGTTCGCGGGGTCAGATAGTTTGCAAATAAATATGATTAAAACATTTTAGGTTTAATGTAATCATTAAGACTTCTTATAACTAATTCCTAGCTTCTTAACTACAAGCATAAAAAAAAATGTAATAATTTCGCTAACATTTGCTCAACAACTCTATCAAACAGTCACGCTGATTTAAGTACGAATGGGCCGAATAATCAAACAAATTTATTACTAAACTTTTATAGAAAAAACAAAAACTAACCAAACCCAATAACTCAAAAGCTAATATATTGTAACTGAATGTAATAAAAGAGGCGTTGTACAAATTACACTTCAACGACATGCAAACGTTATTAACACATAACTCCGCATAAATCACGCAATCAATTTTGTACTCAACTGCTAGCGTCCCACGGTCGAAATGTGGTAGAATATTTGAATATTAATGCCAAATAATTAACGTTACAAAATTGGCAAAATGTTAAGTACTATTTACCGCATTTGGTGTTTTGGGCCAATCAGAGCTAACGTTTTCCGTACATTACATTTTTAGGCATTATTAATGACATGTGGCAGGATATTTTATTGCAAACTGTCGTTCTGATGTTGTGTGGGCGAAAGAGGCCATTGGGGTAAGTGTGACTACAGGTTTGTGACAGAATTGGAATTTATAGGATGGTAGAATATTTCAGAAATTTGTTTGTGACTTTAGACTTGGATCATCAAATAAAATTATGTTAAAACAATTGGGCACCGTCATGGTATAACGACGTATGTCGGTATTCTGATGTATTGAAACTTTGACTTTTCTATACCAAAATATTTTATGTTAACCCCATATTTGTGTAGCCAAAACTATTTACGTTGAACTTAATCTACCATTATCATATATCTACGATTAAAATATATCTATATCAGAAATAAATATACGATTGTTATTGTACTTAGATAGTACACTATGTTAAAATGAATCGAAGTCCCTTGTTTGTCACTGTAAAATAATGTATTTATTTATATAATGTCGATTTAATGTTTCTAATTTCCTTTTCAGATTTTTCTAGTCCGTTTAGATATTTACTTTACTACAACAAGCCTAAATTGAAACAGAAAATCCGACTCCGAGTAGAATTTTATAACCAAAAAGGTAAACATTGACTAGAACAAATACTATTTATTTCCCTTTTCTATATATTATGGACGATTAAATCATGGAAAATCTATCCGAAAGTATTGCGTCTCTCTGCCTATAAATCTGACCCAAGCTTATTGAGGCGATTAAACAAAATGTCCTACTGAGCTATGTAAGGATATATACTTGACCTATTTAGTAGAAACCCCATTTTATATGGAGCTTTAAATACCAAAACTATAATCGAAACAAAGAGTCGATTTGATCTGGTTTAGTTTTCTCGAATAGACCAGTCAGGTTGAGCTGTATTTACAATTGGTCTTTGTCGAATTTTGTTAATGAAATGAAGATTTTAAAGGCTCTGCTGATACTGGTATTATTCGACGCAATTTTGATATATTAGGTTGAGTATCACAATAGGTCACTATGGAATTACTGCCATTAATAAAAATTTTAATACATTTTGTTTGTTGTAGTTTCACATTAGTAATATTTAACACTTATGAATATTGTTCAAAATGTTTTATCGTTAAATAAGATTACTCAGTTTTTTTATCAAAATACAGCGTCATTGTTTGAATCGGTGACTAGGCTAAATGATTAGCTTACGTTACTTGTTATTGTATTAAAGAACTGATGGATTAAGTTTAAGGGTAAGCTAGGAGACCTATTCATTTCTGACATGTGACTCAGTCGCATAGCATTACAGATAATAATTCTGACAAAAACAGTTACCCTAGCTCCCTCATCCTTTGTTCCCTGGTTCACTTTGCCCTATGTACCCTTTCTATTCTCTAAAGTCGAGAGACGAGAAATGTGAATAGTAGAAAGTCGAGAAAAGAAAAATCGCATGGGACTTAACGTACATGAAACGGATACAATGAACACCTCCGGATGTCCTCTGACCTCAGTACAATAATTTCTGTCACAAAATGTTGTCCCCAGTAGGATTTAAACGCACAAAATTTAGCACAGTAGAAAGCAGTGTGATGACCGCTTAAACCAATGTAGTTGACTGTGCATTACTATTTTTTTCCTCAAAATAATTCTACAACCAGTAAAATATAGTTGGAGTTATAAATAAGTTACCTGCACTATCCTATATAGAACCAATATAGCAATCAAATCTTTCGATCCCTTATTTGATAGGGTCTTACGTTCGATTGGTTCAATTTCTCAAAGCGATTAAATTTTCTTTGGAACTGAGTGCTCAATAAATGTTCATCAATTTTTCGATTACTTAACTGTAATTTGATATCAGACATTTACTACAGTTTCTAGGATTGGATCCTTTTAATGGATTTTGTGCTTGTAACTTTAACTTAGATTTCTTAGTGTTCAGTAATTATATAAGTGATTGAACAAAATGAAATAAATAAATATTTTGGACATCTTACACACAACATCATCTAGTCCCAAAGTAAGCAGAGCTTGTGAAAAAAAAAAAAAAAAAAAAAAAGGTACTAAACAACTGATATAAATACATAAACATACTTTTTTTTTGTAAATACATACATAATAATAGAACATAAAAGAAAAACACCCAAACTCCGAAATAAATATTTGTGGATCACAGAAACATTTGGTCGGACTCGGGAATCGAACCTCTTGATTAGCAGTCGCATACGCTAACCACTAGGCCAACGAGGCAGTCATTTTTAGTAAATAGATAAAAAAGTATGTACTGTACTTAATACAATCTAGAACGATACGAAAAAACACCGATAGATAGACGAAAGCATGGAATGACTTTTCTAAAAATATAGGTATTTTTTTACTTACAAAACATTGAAATTTTTAAATTGTATTTTAACTAAACCCGAAAAGTCGTGGCTTCCTTGTTTTAAAAGAGGTGTCTTCCTTCCCCTATTTCATTATGTCTCTCGCTACCTTAAGGAGGAAAGTGGACTTATAATATTTCCAACTCGTTCAGTTTTCTTTAGATTCATTTCGTTGCGGGTTCCAAGACAGTTTAATTTTTCTTGGAACTTCTCGAATGTCACAACTCAGTATTCGTGGATGACTTCTGTTAATTCTGATATACATGAATTACAGTGGTTTGCGTGTAGGTGATATTAGTTCCATTAAAAAGTCTAAAAAGTAAATGTATTGTCAGAATATATATATAATTATATGTTTGCATACATACTCCACGCAAGAATTTTCAAAGTTGTGACGTCGTTCTTCATTCTCACGAAGTTCTCTTTGTACATATACGGATTAAGGAAGAATATTAATATGTTCATGTTTCAGCGAAAATTTTCCTTATTTACCAGATTTTTACTGAGGAAACGAATGTGTTATGGACATGTTAGTAGCAAGGGATGGTGGAAACTTTTATGTTTGTTTGTAAATGTTTTGGTATTTTTTATTGTGATCCTTATATATGTTTCTATTAATATACTTATATATCTATATTTCTGTAATATAGATATAGGGGCTTTGGTTTAATATACCATGCTGGTATCGTTGGTTAGATGATTTAATAATTTCTAATAAAAATCAAAAATACTTTTATATTTAAATAGTTATTAAATGGAACTATACTAATAATACTATTTTTTAGCACAAAGAAAGCTAAAGCAAACCTTAAGATTAATATTTTAGTCAAACTATTTTCCATTCTAATCTCCCTATCGTTAGGTAAATTCAGCATAACTCTCAAAAGAGGACATTGAAATGTTTTATTCCATTTCTAAATAGACACCAGTACTTTCATTCTTTGCCTTTTAATATCAATGCAGCATGCATGCGAGCTAAATGATATTACGTTCCAAAGGTAAACGAAATTGAAACTTATGAATAACGAATGAAATTTTAAATTTCTGTGTTCGCCTCAAATATAAAAGGTTATATTAAGAAATAGACATAAATATAAATGTTAAGTTTGTTTGTGAACCTTTCAAAAATTAAAAAAGATTCGTATGATTATAGTTCAAAGTTTGACTCGGTATTATATATTTTAACATACCTGTACTACAATCATTTTCTTTTCTAGATTTAGTATTGAGGTTTAAGGTACTACGAGTAAAATGAATATCTAATACTTTTGTGATTAGTGTGGCAACTTCCACACACAAGGCGGTAGCATATATACGGTAATATTTATCAATGTATTATTAATTGGAAGAAGTATTGAGAACAAAATATAGTAAAATGTTTATAGAAAATAATGGTTTGAACGCGAGTTAAGGTACATCAAAATTCACATGGGTTTTTAAAGGGCCCGGTAAACGATCAAATTTGTTTGACAAACGCGTCAAACACAGTAGCACACTATCAAATAATTTGACAAACACGTAAATTTTTCTAACATTATTATTATTATTTTATTATTATTTTCATCTGACGTTTGACGTACTGACGTAGATATTGACGTTGGCTTTCAGATTGTTTGACAAAATTTAGATATCGTTATCATTGGGGCTAATAATGTTAAAACAATGCAAGTAAAATGAAAATAATGCTGTTAAGAAAAATATAAATCGACATTTGAATTCCTCTAAACAGCATTTGCATTTGTGTTCTATATTTTCAAAATGTAGTGAGAACTATTTTTAGTACTATTGATTGTTACTTTGCGATAAGTCATAAAAAAAACTTTTTAAATATCATATTCTGCAATAGCTAAATATTTCTTAACAGGTTCTTTTGATAATAGGTATGTGAAACTAATGCTGCATCATAGTAATCTACTACAACTAGTACTAATGATAATGAATTAATAATGTATAATTTTAATATCTATATAGTATAAAATAATAAAAAATTAAGAAGTAATAGGCTATCTAGGTATAGACATGTTATGCGAAGAGATGAGGAAAATGTGGCAAAAAAAATGTTGGGTATGAAAATTGAAGGTTACATGGCAAGAGGAAGACCAAAGAAAAGGTGGATGGATTGTGTTTAAGAAGATATGAATAGGAAGGGAGTTAACAGTGAAATGACGAGTGATAGTGTAGAATGGAAGGATAAAACATGCGACGACCCCAAATGAAATTGGGATAGGGGCAGGCAGTTGATGAGTTTAAAATAAAACTTTCACCTAACATAAAAACAAAGAAACATTCAACGTCAATACAAAACACATCTAAACGGTTCTACAACAGAATTCTACTCTACTGTATCAGTAGTAACATACTTTCATAGTAAAATAAATTGAGCGATTAACTTTGAAACAGAATTTAAATCCTTGCGAATAAACTAAAACAAGGCCCTGCACAAAATCACTGCACTTCTCAAAATTACACAGAAATTATCTTTAAAAGGAACAAAATCCGCTTCATTCCGCTAGCTCGCACCGACATTTAAAAGCAGCCAGCGGTCGCATAAAATATGAACACTATTTTAGTAGCCAACACGAAATTAGTTAGATTGTCTACTGCAAAACCTGAAAACATTTGCTTTTCAAGTCTGAACTGTAGTGTAATATTTGCTATTTGATTTAAGTAAGCAACTTCCATCAATCCTTATGTTAAGTAATGATTAGAGTAATTCGTTTGCGACTCGGCAATAAAAGATATGGATAGCTTTTTAGACTGACCCAAGTGCTCGAAGTATTTCGAAAGCGAAACCTCAAGAACAGTTAAGTAAGAGTATTACACTAGTTCAATCACAACCAAATCAGAACCTTTATTCTATATGAATTAAGGTGACACGTAAGTAATTAATGAAAAGTAGTATTGAATTGCTAATATTGTAATAAATTGAGCGGAACATCTACAAATGGTTTGAGAAATTTGGAGAACATTATAAAACATATCTTAATTTAATGTTAGTAAAGTATAGTTTAAGACAGTTATATCACAGGTTTTCTCGTTTAAAAGTCATACAGGAAGAATAGTCAAGATAGGCGTACAGAAACTGTATTAAACAGAATGATAATTCGTAATAAGTATCGTGACAAAATGTACTAAAGCATACTTCAATCTACAAGAAATGGTATATATGATATAAAACGTGGTATTACGCTAAATCGTATAAGGCGGATTTAATGTCCGTGTAATTGTATTCAGCTACATCTAAGGAACGACTTTATGAGAACCACAATGAAATTGCAATAAAGAACATTAAATTAGAATCACCAACATACTTGTATTAAAAATGTTTTTGGCTCTGTAAAAATTTTTGGCTCTGTATCACCCTAAATTTTTCGACTCGATTCGTTCGACGGTCGACTGGCAGAAAATGACTACGGCATTAAGTCCACCTTTGTCACTGTTATGTGCTGTATGTAAAGTATAAATAAAAAATAAAATAAATCAGCATCATCTTCCGATCCTTTATTCCCAAGTTTATTTGGGGTCGGCTACTAGTTCAACCGGTTTTACCCGAATTTCAGTTTTTCCACGGAGCGACTGGCATCGGACCTCCTCAACCCTAAGGGAGAACTGAAATTCGAAGATTGAACTAGTTGTCCGTATATTTGAGGGCACTGACTTCCCAATAACGATTGTCATAGATGTTCTTGACAACCGGGACCGACGGCTTTACGTGCTCTCCGAGGCACGGGCGTGAATCACCGCCAAACTTCTAAACTCTGTTATTTGGAATTTCCTAAGAAAAACCCAAAAACACTTTTGGCCCGACCCGGGAATTGAACCCGAGACCTCTTGATTAGCAGTCGCATACAGTAACCACTAGACCAACGAGGCAGTCAAAAAAAATAAAAACAAATTAATAAATGAAATAAAATTATAGACAGTAAATCTTACTTCCATTAAACAAATATAATCAAATACATGTAAATCAAAATAACTACTATGCACAAAACATTGCTTTGAAAGACCACAAAATTATTTTGTAACAAACCGTAATTACAAACTAAATCGCAACGCAGACTCAATATCAAAAGATTTCTATAAAACAAAAACTAAGTGTATTCGTGCTCAACGATAGTTTGGAACTACGCGATGACAAAAGCAGCTACTCACAAAGAAGTGCTTTCGCGAAATCTTACAAAGTTATGTGATGAGCCTTCCCCCTTTCAACCCCCACTAAACACGACCCATTTTTTTCACAGGTCGTTTGAACTATTATGATGTTCTTCAAATAACTTGAGCTGTAGTTTAATGTTTACGAAAGATTATTTAGACGTTCAGGTTCACTTACGCTGAAAGTTTGAAGATAAGAAGACTTCTTAATAAATAGGATGGAAATACATATATTATAAGGGTGAGTATTCCACCGACTTCTCTTTTTCTGTTTAACTTTCGAACCGATTACTCTGAACCTAGAATTCCTTTCTTAATTGTAAATAAAAATAAGAATATATTGGCCTTTGTTAGATATTTTCACGAATTGGTCTTTGTAATGATATTCAAAATAGAAGTAGTGCTTTTAGATTCCAGTGACCTTCATTTTTCTTTCTAAGGTCAAGTGGTTCCTCGAATACAATTCCTCGAAAACCTGAGATGTCGTTCAGTCTTCGATAGGTTTGAGTTCATGATAACCAGTAGGTGGCATCCGGAGGGATTTTCGCATAGACAAATAAGAAAAAAGAATCTCATAATGAGCAAACTGAAATTGCCACATTAAGTCTTTTCTTTACATTTCACAACCTATACAGAAAAATCAGACTACGAACGTCCTAAAATATCTTCGATTCTTCATTCATTTATCGTATCAGCTATTCATCGTTTTCTCGGCATTATTAAAAAAACATGTAATATCAAGTGGGAATAGTCTTGAATCCTATAACACCCAATACTCAGAGAGGCCTCAAATTTAAATTATTTAAAAGATAAGAAGAAAAGATGAAAAGCGACTCCCCTTGAGGCCGAAAAAAATTTGAGCATTTCATTCGTCGGGCCTTTTTAAATGAATAATTCTGTGTATAATTTTTGGCAATAGATTTAAAATGCGTCATTCCTTTTGAACTCTCGTGAAATGTTACTTAGATACGATTCCTTTTGTGAATTTCTGACCTTTTTTATTGTAAATGCGTAATTGGACTATCTTTAAAACTTTTGCTGAGATATATTTGAAGTTCACAGTAATGATTTACTAGGAACAAGTTAAACTAAGAAAATTTGATCTAAAGTTCATTTGATTTTAAATTCATATAATGTTACATAGTAGAACAAAATTATAAGTAAAATTAGCGAGGCCTTAAAGGCCAAATGCTTTAGGAAGATTAAGGTAATTTTAAAAAGAAACCAATATAATACTAGCAAGAAAACAGTTTAAAACGAACAGCTCTACAGAATTGGAATCAAATAGGCTGTACCCAATTTCTTGAAAGTCATCGTACCGATACATCTAAACACTAAAACTTTTGTTTTGGAACTAGCCAAGTGAGCAATATATTACGATAAAAGGCGATCTGCAATAAACCATTAGGAGGCAACGATAAATAGCGCGGACGCTGACCGCTCGGACTTATAGGCTTCGTTCTATACGAAGGCTACTTTCGAAGCTTACGACTTGAACACATGTTGGCGAACGTGATAAAATCGGGTATCTTTACCTACATATCTGCAAAATATTTGTTTGGGTACCTACCAAAGAGCTACGTAATATTTTGGGACGTGTGATAAAGTTTCAAAGGCATATACTTGATTTTTCTACCAAACTTCATCTTTGTATATTTTTGGATGATTTAGAGTTTTACCAAAAGTTATTACACTTTATTTGGAGACCTTTTTCTTATTTATACATCTTTTCTTTTTGATTTATCTTTCTGAAAATATTTGAAGTCGTTTTAATTTCCATTTTCACGTTTCATTTCACAATTAAGATGATTACTTTTTGTGTAGGATCTACCCATAATTCTCTGTACTATTACTTTTACGATTTTTAATTTTCCTTTATTTCTGTTTAATCATTTGCGTATTTTTAAACTAAATTTGAATGTTATTTGTCTTTCGAAATTATTTAATGAGTAAAAAGTAGGTTTTTTTTTCATTTAAGCCTACCAAAGTGACTCTACTCCGCCTGATGGAAAGCATGAGTAGAATCCAAGGGAAGTAGTAGTAGTAGTAGTTTTTTATTTCTTGTTTAGGGAATCTCTACTATGTAGTTTACTAAATTACTTTATGTTCAAGAAAACATAAAAATAATCGAATAATTAAAATCGTTTTTAGTTGGGAAATTCTAATCCCCTAATCAAAGAAAATCTTTCAATAAAGTACTCGTATTATATGTTTTATTACACATCCCGTTCACGTTAAAACTCAAGCACTAAATTAGAACAAGTTAACACTCTGAGAAAACGTTTGAGAAAACGCCAGGGTCGTACTTAACAGCGCTAACGGTCAATAAAGGCAATAAATTACCGAGAGAAGCCGTGACCAGAGCGTTCACATCAGGGTTGCCAACATTGAAAATTGAGATCTCACGGATTAACTTTACAAAAAGGGAAATTAAAATCGCTTTAAGAATTAATTACAAACTAATAAGTTAAATTTTTCTTACATAACTTTAGTTATTACTTTGAGTGAATAATTGACTAAAATATGACATGGATTTGGTCAGCAGTGATATTAATTAATATCAAAAAGTAATTTACTTTCCAATATTTATGGAATTTCAAGTTACAGCCCTAATTGGCAATATCACAGGGGTAAACGTGAGTTCCTTGCTCATTTTACGACAACCACATGTGGTGCTGATGTCGATTCAGCATTTGCCATTCTACAAAATCTGTGACGAATTATTGAAGGTGACTTTCTTATATTAATCTTGTTTTTCTGTTTGTAGGTGAATGGGTTTTATGGTACCACTTCCAGTAACAGCTTCGGATTTTCTCTCTTGAATGAATTTCACGGCTGTTTTTCTAGACATATATTTTGATTTATTTCTTCATACTAAGTTCGTTGATGTCATAAATCCGTATCTGGATAAAATTGCTCGTTCAATGGTAGATTATAAGCCTTTTATAGGGTTGTTGACTTGCTCGTGAAGACTATTGTTAGATAATATTTTTTCAATCTGAAAGATGATAGGAAACTGACGATGAATTTCGTCAATAATTTGGTTTCTTCGTTTAAATGAGAAAAGTTTACGTTAGATATTCTTAGTTAAGATCAATTGTCTATAAAGGGAAAAATAAAATGTAGATGTGGCAATATCAAAGTCTGATCTTTGATTTGATGTAGTTTTTGAGCATGATAATTAAAGTAGAATAGAAAATAAATCATGATTCGATTTTATTCTGTTGTTATTCAGGTTTAATAAACGTGCATATCTTGTACGTGTTTCCACGTAGATATTTGTTACCAACCTCTCTAAAAAGTATATATATTCATTAGCTAATCAGAATCCTTCATAACTCATTGCACCGTCAAATACTGTCTAAAACATTTTGATCCGTCCAAAGGTTGCATGGAAGAGATTGCTTTTGGCAATGAGGCCGCCCTTTGTACATTATATGTATATTTGTCATTTCATTTACTTTCTTGAAATTATGTAATAAGGTGTACAAATAAAGCGTTTTCTATCCATTTATCTACTCGTATCCAACTGGGTCTCATTATAAAACTCTGTCGAATTCAATAATTCAAACTCACAAATCGCCAGTTAAACTAAAATGTCTAATATTAGTTCTCTTCTGCTTTTGAATTAGAAACTCTAAATCTTCAATATCTGACTGGTTAGCGTATGCGGCTGCTGATCGAGGTGTCGGGTTCGATTTCTGGGTCGGACCAAATATTTGTGATTCACAAATATATTTTTTCGGAATCTGGGTGTTTTCAATGTATAATATGTATGTATTTACAAAAAAAAAGTATGTTTATGTTTTTACTTCAATTGTAAAGTACTCAATTTGATTTATAGCTATGCATAACACACTTGCATAGCAACCATGATGATAGTTTGTAAATGGCTAATTTAAAAATGAGTTCTGTATAATCACAATAATGTAGGTTACTTTTTATCCCGAAACTACGCGGGTAAAAAAATCAACATTTTAGTTTATTAGTTTGACCTTCACAAGAAAACATGAATGTCGCTTCCACACAGAAAACACAGTTGTCATCAAACATGTGTGCGATTCTTTTGAAGTAAGGCAAGCAAAATAAGAATATTTGTCATAATTTTGCCATATATCTACCCCAGGGCCGCTCGTTATGACAATATACGGTGAAACTCAATGTTCTGCAGTAGACGTTTATTGGAACTAGAATACTAATGATGTTTTGGTTTTATTTTTAACGAATTTTCTTTATGTTCAGTAGAATTATATACATTTTTGTATTGGATTTTATATTTAAAACTAAACACAAACAACTGAATTTGCCTGTAAAATTTCTCTTCTTATTTCTCTTCTTAAAAAGACAACTCCCGCATTAGGAATATAAATTCCTGTTTCCATATAATACTATTCAGAAATAATCACTTTAGTGTTTAGACTTCTTCATAAGGAAACATTTAAAAACAAATGCATAATTATTAAAAAAAAAGTAGAATATTTAGCAAATCGATTGCTCAAAGTTATTAATTTTTTTATTAGTACATTTTCGTTTTCATGATCGCATCACAAAGTATCGCTTATTCGTATCGCTTCAAAATAAATTCATAATTATCTTCTCCCTCAATTAAATGTAAGTTCATCAATTCCTAAATTCGATTCATTCATTTACAGCGTTAGAATTTGTAGCTACTGAGATGAGGTTTAATTTTATTTTGACAATTCTTATTTTAGACGTTCAAGATATACAATGGAATACTAATAAAGCAATTATGAACTAGGTCGAGTAACTTAACCTATTTTAGTTGTGTCGAAACCAAAATAGATTACGTTTTCTGAATACGAATCGTCGATTAAGAGAATATTGTTAAGTTTACTATTAATGATTTAGTCGATAGATTAGAACTAAAATCTGTAGCTATTATGTTTATAATATCAATTAAATATAATCAATTTGTCGAACAATAAAAATTAGAAACCAGGATAGAACATTTTTTCTTAGATTCTTAGATTACTATTCAGGAATATAATAGTCGCAGTATATTATAAACTAACTGTCGTGAGCGGCTCTGCAGGCGTCTATATCGGTTGTCGCTGTAAGAAGTAGCCTACGTCCTTTATCAGGCTTTAGACTGTTTGGGTACAAATTTTCATTTTAATCGGTGCAGTGGTTTTCATCGTGAACAGACAGACAAATGCGGCGGAGGACTTTATTTTATAATATGTAGTGACTCGCATGTTTCTCTTGTATCGGTTAACGTGCTAAAGAATAGTCTGTGTCTTTACACAAGTATCAAAGTATTTAAAGAGCCAATTAGAACACTGGTTTAGTCGTGGAAGCGCAACAGAGAGACAGAGTTACTTTAGAATCCATAGCAATGGATGGTTTTAGATAAATATGTACTAGTTCATAGGGAATTTCGATATTAAACTGCAAAATAGCATTTCAATGTACATTGATGACTAAAGGTTTGGCGCCTCTTGAAGTATAAATGCATTTCTAAAATGTAATCTGATGTTGACGTTTGAGGGGAGCACATTAAGAGTTAGTGTCATTTTCGATGTCCTTTAGAATTTGAGTTCATAAGAGGATGGCTGCCGTTGGAAATTGAATTTCCAGTTTTCTACAGACATTTTCCAAACTACCACCCTGACAATTTTTGACACGTACATTACTTGCATGTGAGTCTAAAGCTTCGACTTCACTTTAGTAACATGACAATTTTTGAAATAGTATTTTATAATCTTTTGACTTCTATTGGGATGGAATTTAAGGTTAAAATTTCTGTAAATACTTTTCATGTGAAGTTATTTTTATTTTGGTTTCCCATAAATATTGTTGATTCGACTACATTTTATATAAAATCCCCGTCTAACAGTTTTATTATGTAAAAAATACATTTACTTTTAAGCCATCTAAATGAAAAACATTAGTAAAAACTAAACTGAGTCCGAATATTTATGTACTTTAAATCAATTGATATTTATACTCCAGAAACAGACTGTTAAAGACGTTGAATTATCAAGTATGAATACGATCAAAGTACTAGGAGATCAGAAAGGTTGAGATGATCCCGCAGTCGTCTCATATTTTACTTTTATAGGAGAAAAGGACAAATCCGTTGTTTGTGAAGGGTTGTAGTAATAGCGCCTCTGAGAAGCCTGTCTAATCCCTTTCGAGGGCCGCCTGACCTAAAATTGAAATTCTCAGCCCCTTCTAAGTGGCAATGTTTCACGAGCGAAGTCCACGTCGTAACATTAAAGTTTAAGTAATGACGGTGTTCTTTGACTTTGAATTTTCTCGTTCCTTCTGCCTTGTGATAGGTTTTATTGCGGAACATTTTGAGATATGGTTTGGGGTGCTTAATTGCTTTGATTTACATTGTATAAACGTAAAATTTGATATCACACTTAAGAGATATCAGATTATATTGCAAGTATAATAAAACCGGTAATAAGATGTAAAGAGACTCTGTTTTACGTTTGCTTTATCTTTTTTTACGCTGGGAATGGTTTTCGTACCATACATTCCGTAGGAGAGACGAATGGAGTATGTGAAACTCCCGGAGTACCCGGTCTACCTCCTAAACTTTACGGCGGTCTACCTCGGCAGTCGGGAACAGCTCCAGGAACGCATCAAGGACATTTGCTTTATCTACATTTGGTAACACATATGATGTAAAAAAGGTGCCTTCAATAAGAGATAAATATTATGAAAAAATAATCAAAAACTTTGTGAATAGGTTACAGCTTAGGCACCTTTAACAAAAATTCTAAGACATTAGTAAATATTTATGAAAGTACCGTTAAAATCTGAGGGTAATGCTTCGGCAGGAAGTGCAGCATATGACATCCACCTATAAGGTATACTAATAATGTTCTTAAGGTTGCAGATCAATAATAAAGTGTTTACTAAAGTAGTTGAATTCAATAATTTCAATAATAGGTAGGTTTACTTCTAAATTGATTATAAGGGCGGTTCTACACACATCTTTTATAACATTTATGGATCATAAATTTTGAAATAGACCAGTAGCTACTACAACAGACATAAAAACACATCGTCGACTACTTTAATATTACATTTCTTCCTTTATTACTTTTTAGTATGTTTTAGGCTCTAATATTTAAAGCGGTCAAGAGCTTATTAGCAACTTCGACGTTCAATAGGCATGTTATTCGTAATATACAATAACAACCCACGTACATTTTAGTTTATTTAAAACTTTTTCTTCCTAGCCTTTATTCCCAAGTTTATTTGGAGTCGGCTACTGGTTCAACCGGTTTTACCTGAATTTGAATGTTAGTTTATATAAAGCAGAACCTTATAACTTGCTGTTCTTGAGATCTCGGGTTCGATTTCCGGGTTCAACCAAATGTGTGTATGATCTGCAAATATTTGTTTCGAAATTGGGTTGCTTTCTATGTATAATATGTACCTATGTATTTGCAAAAAAAAAGTCATAAATATTATGTATTTATATCAATAATTGTCTAGTACACATGGTACAAACTCAGCTTTTTTGATACTAGATGGTGTTGTGTGTAACATGTCCGATATATTTATTACGAATATACTTTGAAAGTAAATTTTAAAAAGAACGTATAACTATTAAAACTTTTTGACGTTTCTCTTCCAGTTTAGTCAGTTTAGTCAGTCTATAATAATTAAAGTTTATATTTAGAGTTTATATTATTTTTTTATCAAATAAGCATAAACTAGTTTTAAAGAAAATATTTGAAATGTACTTAAGTTTTTTTTTTATCCTGAAATTTCCTTTTTTTTCAAAAAATAAAATGGTGCTTTTTATGATGAACGCACACTTATCCGTGCCGAACGAATCGAAGTCAAGGAGGCCTTGCACAGTTATCCACACCAGAAGAATCGACCCCGCCGAAAGCATCGATCGCGTCGAAGAAATCATTTCAAGAAATAGTACTCGTGCGTTGCTCTGTCATACGCAACTGATAGAATGCGAGCGCATCGATCGAGGCGACCCCATAATCCGCGCCGAATTTTATGACGTCATCCGTATTCGTCTAGGATTTCTGGGGTTCTTCCAGATGCGGACGATTCGACGCGGGTAAGTGTGCAAGGTTTCATGAGATTTCATATAAAGAATTCTAAAATTCGTTTCGTTCGGCTCGTTCGACGCGTTCGGCTCTGATAAGTGTGCGATTACCTTTAGGGAGCCGTAGTTCATGCATCGGAACCCTTATAGATTCGCTATGTCCGTCTGTCCGTCCGTCCTCGACCTACTGCCCAAACTGTTAACGGTGGACAAAGTGTTACAATAAAATTATGAAAAATATTTTATTAGGGGTACCTGCCCTACATGTAAAATGGGAATTATTTTTTTCGCGCGTCTACCCCATCGTATGGGGTATCATTAGATAAGTCTTTTAAAAATATTGTGAGGTTTCTAAAACCATTTTTCGATTTAGGTATCCGTTTATATGTAAAAAAATATAATAATAGCCCATATATTGAACTTTCAAGGAAAACTATAGCTGTTTTAATAACTTTTTTTAGTTTAGGAGTTAACTTTTTTAGTTAGATGCCTCAGAGTTTTTATGGTTAGAGTTAGGTGCCTAACTTGTAAAATGCACTAACTTGGAAAACTTCTTACAAAAAAAAATAACATAACAATTGTCTTTTGGATACAATTTTAACCTACCTACCATTATGGATGACTACGGAACCCTATTTTACGCGTGGCCTGATACGCACTTGACCAATTTTTTCTTTTACTTTGAGCGTATTGATCCTGTTTTCCCATGAATGTCTTCTTTACTTGGCCACTAAGAACATTCGTATATATGTAGGTATTCCTATTCAGTTTTTCTTCTTTTGTTCAAATAAACGTGTCGATTCCATATTCTTTTGTGTTGAGTTTCGCTCCTAATTTCCAAGATTTCGGGGATTAATTTCTTTTGATGTGGAAATTCTGAATACTTAAGTCCTTTTGCCATTTTAATGCTGTTTTTGATGTCTTGTTTATAACGTTACTTTGAATAAGATTTTTTCTAAAAATGTCTGTAAAAAGTATTTCTGTGCTTTATCATTTTTAATATTAAAATATGTTAACAGGATAGTTAATAGGTAGTAGAGCTGATTTCAGCAGGAATAGGCCGGTTCGACCGAGGCAGTACTACCCTCACACAGAAGACCATCCTAAAAATGACAGCATTCTTGCTGTCATATTTCATTGGTGAGTGTGAGACCAAAGGCCATATTATTCTGCATCATTTTCCTCCGGAGGCCGCGAGAATGAAGCAGAATTATCAGACCAGGCTACCATGGTATGGGTCACCATACTACATTGCCTACCTCACAATGAGGATGATGACTCTTACTCCTGGATTCTACTGATGCTTTCCACCAGGCATAGTAGTCACTTTGGTATGCCTAAATTTAAAAAAATAGATTATCATTAAGAAATGATGTATGCTTACTATAAGATGTTAAATTTAAACTTTCAAAGAGTAAAGAATCATATTTCAATAGGTGGATATTGATCGATCCTGGAAACTTGCAACTGCAAAAGCTGCAAGTACATTGTTCATTTTTATGATGAGATTACTCTCTTCTCAAGAGAAGTACCTTAATGTGTCAGGACACATTAAGGTTGTTTTGGTCCAAAGTTGAACGGATTGATGTAAGCCAGAAATTTTCAAACAATAATAGTGATAATGCCAATTTTTCAAAGCAATTTCGACCTTAAACTGCGTAAATTAAAACACAATATGATGTATCTCATCTCATTAAGTACTTTCTGAATTGATTTTGTTCTTTTTAACCTCATCATTATTCAACTATAGCAGTTTTGTATTCAGTAGCTGTCTGTCTTCTAACACAAGTCGTGTTACTACAATTAAATATAAAAGTTCTTATGATATTTGTATTATTGAATATTGAATACCAATCAAAAAAATATTTAACAGAAGGGATGGTTTATAAAATTTCTTAAGTTCTGGTGAGTATTTAAGAGGTAATTGAGGTCCGTTCATTATTGGAATGCCGACGGTAATGAATGAGTTGGACTCGAGCAAATTCAATGAATAATGGGATAAAGCTTCCATAATGAAGGATTTAAAAGAAATTATTAATAGTTATATTTAACTGATAGCACTGTCTAAAGATATAAATCAAGGAATCTATTTTAGGTTAAAATTTTCAGTTTTAATGTTTCAGTCATCATCATCATCATCAGCCTATCTCAGTCCACTGCTAGACATAGGCCTCTCCCATTGCACACCACTTTTATCGATTTTAGGCTTCTCGCATCTTGCTCCTGCCAGCCATCTTGCGCAAATCGTCACTCCACCTGGCCTGTGGGCGTTCTACACTACGTTTACCGAGACGCCGTCTCCACTCCAGAACTCTTCTACCCCAACGGTCATCAGTTCTTCGGGTAATATGGCCAGCCCACTGCCGGGCACTGCCACTTCAGCTTTCTAATCCGGTGGGCTATGTCGATGACTTTATTTCTCTGACGGATAACTTCATTCCTGATACGATTCCTCAGAGAATAAACATGTTTCAGTATTTTTTCCTTAAAGAAAAGCATAACCCATTTTCTTTTTGTATATGGCTATTCTAGGTGATTCGAAATAATCACCGACGGTAAGCAAGGACGGCGCGGTCAGTTACTAGATAGGTGACAGTATGTAGCATGAAATGTTATAAGCATTCCCGTGATTTGGAGGACACGTTAAGCAGTCGATCTTGGTTCGACAGCAATCGTAACGCTTAGTAGGAGGCTTCGGGCAGCTTAGTAATGTCCAACGACAAGATTACGTAGTCATAACGTGTTTTGCCAGTCCCTGACTCACACTCAGCCAGCGTGTGGACGTACGGCCTTAACCCTCTCCTAAGACCCGAGCCCAGCTGTTGGATAATGTGGGTTGTTGATGATTGATAATATGGCTTTCCTTCTTCTAATCAAAGAGTACCATTTTATCGTATATAATTGCATTTTCCTCATTTTTTTTTATACATAAGCCATCCAAAGTGACTCTACCCTGCTTGATGGAAAGCATGAGCAGAATCCAAGAGTGGGTGCTACCACACTTGCTGCGAATGCAGACAATAATGTATGGCGGCCCACACTATGGCGGCTTAGTGAGATGTTTAGTTTTTCACGCCCCGCTTAAAGGACCCGGGATCATAGTGGGAATGAAACACGTGAGCTGGTAGTGATAGGCACTTCTGTTACAATAACGGATGAAATTTCACGCTAAACAAAAAAATCGTCAACTGAAAACCCATGTCAAAAATCTCGATGTAACAGAGTTTTATCACCCCATTTAATTACTACACTATTTAGACTAAGTAACCATTATTAGAGCGGTCAAAAAGGAGGGAACCACCTAATCCATAAGTTTTTATTTTAATCCTATGGAAAGAATTATTTATTAAATTTATAGCTGCACATTTTGTTAGTCGCGTCGGTCGAAATACCGCAGACAGGACCAATATAGGTGAGAAATTTGAATGAATATTTCAAACGGGTTCAATGCTCTAAGTTAGACATGGTTCCGACACATCCTATTTTAGTACAGAGTTAGCATTTAGAGGCACAAGTCACACAGACCCTCAGTTTGTATACTATTTAACTATATATATATGTCATATATTTTGTTTTCTGCATATAATATAAACTAACATCATTATTGCGTATTACTACGTATTTATCATTCTTTCAAAAAGTCCCTTCATTGTTATTTTGTATTATAAAATTTATATATACCCGGGATATTATTACAAATTCTTATTTATTAAAATATTTTTAGTAGTTTAGGTGCTACGTTGGAACAAATATAGATATAAACAACATATATAGATAAATATAGAACAAATATAGAAAAAAACTAATATATAACTTTCGATTTAACTTAGCCGTAGCGGAATAAAAATAAACAAATACTTGTAGAGAAATACAACATTATATAAAAATTTAGAAACGGTCTCAAGAAAGTCAATATCGTCATCATCAGCCTAAAGCAGTCCACTGTTAAACTTAGGCCTTTCCAATTGCAAGCCACTTAGTTCGATCCATTTAGCTCGTAAGTCAAAAGTCAACAACCTCGTGACAAATATGAATTCCTATTTCTTACTTTGTTGTTTTAATTTAAATTATTACCGGTTCAGAAGACGTTGAAACTTCAGACAGTATGCTTTCACCCGATTACTCTCAGAAGTCACTGGTGAGGACGCCTCATGGCTGAATTGTCAGGTGTTATTTCAGTACAAGTTTTCTAATGTTTTAATCATAGTTGTGGTCTGAAGTTTTTAGTTTTAATGAACTTACAATTCTATAAAAACCTGCAATGGAAAAAAATGTATATGTAAAATGAGGGCTAGTAGTTCAAACAAAAGTACTGTATGTATCACAGACGTATTCATTCAGCGTCAGAGTGCAACAACCGCAGGTGTATATAAAAATCTGCAAGGGAGAGCCTTTTGTTTGTTCGGTGACTTTGATATCAGAAATATAAACGAATTTTACTTGCATATTAGTCTTAATTGCAATCAAGAAGACACAAAATTAAGGTGGTAATTATTGCTTTATGACAATGACTAAGAGTCATTGTCAGTCATAAGTCATGTGTGTAGCATTTTTGCAACTACCTGCTGGTAAAAGCTGGTAACAGATCACCGATGCACAGATTGGTTGAAAGTTATAACCAGCATTTTAATGCAATTGACCTTATGACAATTCCTCCTGGTTCATTTAAAAACTTGTACTAGATTAAAAAACCATCATTACTGATACCTGTTGTAATTGTTGATTCATCATCAACAACCTTAACAGTCCACTACTGGACATAGGCCTCTTCTTGAAAAGAAGGTATTGGCCTACTATACCACGCTGGCCAGACGGGTTGGTATAGGGTTGGTTTCAAGTTTTCCTTCTCTTTGCATTGATGTTTTCTTGCGTACTTTATCCCTTAGTCGTCCGTGTGGTGACGGATTAGGAATACAGATTGTCACCACCCCTATTCATTACAGGTGGGTGTTATTGTTGATCGAAATAACAAAATACTTTATTAGTTTTATATTTAAGTAAAAAATGCCATCTTACATATTTGGTAAAAGGAGGAAGTTTATAGGTAATATTCTTATTCGAACATTCTGGAGTAGTGTTAAAAGAACAAAAGCAGATTAGTAAAAAACCATAGATAAAATATTAATATAACGATTACTTATAATCGTTCCAATTGTGACTAAGGATTTTAGAATTTACCATACATTACAACAATACCATTATTATATTTTCTCACTCACTCTAATATTTCATCAATAAGTACTAACGTTCTCTATACTCACTTTTTCTAAAATAAATACCTACACAAAGAATGCCAATATAGTTTTGGCATGCAAACAAATTATAGGGAAAAAACGGTAGAAGGCAAAACCCATTTACCAACCCAAATAGATTTGGATTGACGTAAAAAGAACATTTTCGAGCGCAAATGTGCGAAGACCATACATCTTGACGAATCGTCACTATAAACCATATATCTCAATAAATTTTGTTGACACACCCTACCATATAACATTGAAATGGTACTCGTTTCGAAGAAAAAATGAGTCGATCAAAGGTCATTTGGGATTTAGGAAGTAGTTTGTAAAGGCGAACTGGAGATAATTTATTGCACAAAGCATTTAACTGCTAAAATCATCATAAACATGATGACTTCCGGCTAGGCTAAATATCGTAGAGTATTTTTTTTTAATGCAAATAATAATAGTAATAATCAACTGCCTCGTTGGTCTAGTGGTTAGCGTATACGACTGCTAATCAAGAGGTCTCGGGTTCAAATCCCGGGTGGGGCCAAAAAGTGTTTTTGGGATTTTCTTAGGAAATTCCTAATAGCTGCCCGGAGTTTGGAAGTTTGGCGGTGATTCACGCCCGTGCCTCGGAGAGCACGTAAAGCCGTCGGTCCCGGTTGTCATGAACATCTATGGCAATCGTTATTGGGAAGTCAGTGCCCTCAAATATACTGACAACTAGTTCAATCTTCGAATTTCAGTTCTCCCTTAGGGTTGCGGAGGTCCGATGCCACTCGCTCCTTGGAAAAACTGAAATTCAGGTAAAACCGGTTGAACTAGTAGCCGACCCCAATTAAAATTGGAAACAAGGCTAGGAAGATGAATAGTAATAATCAAAACAAGTTTATAGTTATTCTTGGTCACAAACAAATAATGATACCGACACTTCTGTTTCCGCTTTTTTATGCCAGAAAAGATTTTATATCGTGAAACAATAATTTCTCAGTAAAATCTGTCACATTTCTTCAGATACTTTGAGCCAGAAAGTAAAGAAAAAAAATCATTCGTAACACGTTTTCAAAATAAATTTGGCATTCGTTCGTCCGTTGGCCAATGGATACAATTGCTGTCCAACGAAGTTCACGCATCGCTGACTTTTAGCCATGGCTGCCCGATGACGTAATTAGGTACCTTGCCATATTCGGACCGGGCTTTATAGAAACTTTGTTTTATTTTCCGGAAGTCTGGACAATGACTTTTGCTACATTTGTCTTTTGATGGGGTCAGTGAAATAACGCTAAGAAATCTGATGCTCAGAATCGAGAAAACCGAACGTTTATTAATGAGTACTACGTTTACGTATGTAGAAAAAAAGGTTTTTTTTTTTCGCTTCGTATTCCTATTTGATTTTAGTTTGACTTTTTTTTAAGAAGACAATTAGAAGACAATTAAATTTTGACTGCACGGTTGGCCTAGTGGCTTAAGCGGTCGCCACGCCGCTTCCTACTACGCCAAGTGTCGAGGGTTCAAATCCCACGTAGGAGAACACTTTGTGTGATTCACAATTTGTTGTTCTGAGTCTGGGTGTCCTTTGTGTCCGTTTCATGTATGTTTGTAAAGTCCCCCGCGACACAGGAATTTATATTCCTAATGCGGGAGTTGTCTTTAAAAAAAAAAAAGATTTTTAAATACTCTGAAACATTTATCGCATGAAAGTACATTAATTGTCTACTCAGAGACGATCCCTAAGCCTAAACAAATTCCCTAAACAAACTCAAATACAGGTTTACAAAGTTTGATAGGGTTTTACAGATATTAAATGCTACATTAATCTATGATTACTACTGTTACAATTATTGTTTAACTGTATCTGTTTAGGTATAGTAGCAGCGAACGGGACAATTTATTTTATTTTATATTAGCTGCCAAAATGACTCCGCCCTGCCCGATGACCACCATCCTCACTGCCACAACGGACAGTGCAGCACGGTGACCCACACTATAGCTGCCTAGTAAGATGCTTTTTCACGCCCCACTTGAAGAACCCAGGATCATTTAAGGAAGGAAACATATGCGATATATTATATTATTATAAAGTTTATAAGTTCCGTGTATTATACTGCGTTTTAAAACTTATTAAGAAGTGTTTAAAAATAGTAATTACGTCTATGTGATAACTATAATAAATTATTGTTGCAATTGATATTTTATAAAATTTTATTTTTTTTAGATATTTCATCAATTACTCGAGTAAGGCATTATCAAAAAGTTATGTTAAATTTCGTTTATATGAGTAAAATTAGAATTAAACGATATCCAAAAATTCTTCACTATTTTCGTTTTCTACACAATTTCCTCTGAATTGGCGTAAAGAATATAAGCTAACTAAAATCAAGACAAAAGCTAACAAAGCCCGTTCTAAACTTTCTTAATCTTGAGGACGGCCAATTGATGAAATCTTATCTCTATTGTGACATTCTTGATCCCATTCGTTCTTAAGGCTAATCATGAAGTATGGGCCAATAACAAAGTTCTACCCCAGTTTGGCAAAGTTAACTTTCATTAGACCTCTTTAGGCTTGTGCTCATATAAAAACGGCAATGTAAACTTAAGTTGGATTTATCGACTTTGCGAATAACATTTTTAGGGACTTGCTTGTTATTTACTTAGCTACTAAATGTTAGTTAAAAGTAATATAGCTGTTTGCTCAGAAATACACTATGTTTTGCGTAAAATGGATTAGACAGGCAAAGGCAGGAAATTGCTATATTTACTGAAAACAAATCCTATTTGAGAGAATGTCGTTCTCATTATGCTTGAAACAATTTGATAAAGTATGTGACAAAGCTAATGTGCTTGGAAAATTGAAACATGAGAACCAAAAATTTAATAAAAAAAAAAAAAGAAAAATATATGCAAATGATTACTATTGCGGCACAGTTTTATGGTCATTAATGTACCATTTTCACTACCAACTACCAATATCTAATAATTGATGTAGGAAGCCATATAAGAGCTTGTGTAAAACAGATTCTAGAAACATCCATTGCTTTTCACTATCAATTTATATAAAACAGTTCCGTTACTGACTGACAACGCACAACTAAAGTTACTGGGAGTAGGAAGCTAAAACTTGGACAGTGTATTCCTTGAGTAGTGTAGGCGAGCACTAACACTACACACTAATTTTAGAAAATTCCAGCCCTAAGGGGGTGAAAAAGGAACCAAATTAAAGTTTGTATGAAAGTTTCCATTTGTTAATCGGATTCACTTAAAATGTTAAACACATAGGCCTGCCAAGTAATGAAGATGAGTACTAAGAAAAAAAAAATATAAACTCCTAAAGGGGTAAAATAGGGCCAGAAAGTATGTATGTATGAAACATTTAATTTTTTTAATGAATGCGCATTAAAGTTTGTATAGGTTTCTAAAGTGATAAAAGTGAGTACTAAGAAAATAAATTTGAAGATTTCTCTCCTCAGTAAATTACAACAAGGGGAGGAGGTCGAAGATGTTTTTTTTTTTTAGTCTTCCAATGAATTAACTTAAAACTTTGTGTAAAGCGACGGCCCCTAAATTCAAAACAAAATGTCAAATATCGTGGTTTTCAGGAGATCGTTTTAAGTTTAGAAGTGCTCAAATTTTTATCTTAAGGAATAACTTCTTAGTTTTATTACTGGCTTGTAATACTTAATAGAGGCCCCCTAAAACTGTTCAATTTATATCATTATCATGTGATATATAATAACTGCCTCGTTGGTCTAGTGGTTATCGTATGCGACTGCTAATCAAGAGGTCTCGGGTTCAAATCCCGGGTCGGGCCAAAGAGTGTTTTTGGGATTTTCTTAGGAAATTCCTAATAGCTGCCCGGAGTTTGGAAGTTTGGCGGTGATTCACGCCCGTGCCTCGGAGAGCACGTAAAGCCGTCGGTCCCGGTTGTCATGAACATCTATGGCAATCGTTATTGGGAAGTCAGTGCCCTCAAATATACTGACAACTAGTTCAATCTTCGAATTTCAGTTCTCCCTTAGGGTTGCAGAGGTCCGATACCAGTCGCTCCGTGGAAAAACTGAAATTCAGGTAAAACCGGTTGAACTAGTAGCCGACCCCAAATAAACTTGGGAATAAGGCTAGGAAGATGATATAAATAAGGGAAGATTGATGTAGAAAAAGGTAAAATAATCAAGAATGGAAATAGAAAATTCAACAATAATGAAATATATAGGTCTATATATAGGTCCCAAAAATCGAAACCATAGAATACAAAATTAATTGTTAGATATTTTTGTTTCCATGCAATTGAACAAAAACACACTATTGGTCGTAAATTCGATACATTGCCAAATATAACTGCTGAAAATTAATTTGAAACAGCTCCAAAAGTTAAATAAACCTTTCTCATAGTTTTTATATCCTAAAGTTTTGCATTGTTACATTAAATCGGTCTGGTTATGTCTGAATTTAACTGTTTCTGAAATTTGGCACTATGTCAAAAGTGCAAGGCTCAGCACGTAATTTGGTTCATCGCGGAACAAACGACTAGGAATAGTTTTGCTGTTTTATATTTTTTGGTAATTAAGTTTTCCTGAAATTGTTTTTATTGATTTTTTTATTAAAAGAAAATTACGACACGATATGCCTATTAACATTATTAATTGACAAGGTTTATTTTAGATTTACACTTTTTATTACATTTCCTTTTTTTTGCTAAAGCAATCAAAAGTATAATTTAATTTCATGGCATTATAAAATTTAATCATATGACAGTTTTATTTTTACTTGACAGGTTTCGTTAAGTATACTTATAAAACTAGAATATTTTCTTTGAATGCCATCAAATATTTACTGCGTAAACTGCTACATTGGTATTGACGTTGTACTATCCACAGTGACATGCTTTTATACACTCAAAACACTCTGAAAGTAAGTAACACATTCAGTTATGAACTTACGATAAGTATCAAGACAGACTCGATTTAAGGATACACACACGCATTTACACTCTAGAGTGTACCATAGAGCTCAGAGCTGCACTTGGAAAATACTGCAATGCGCTGAATACCATGTACAAAGTTGGAATAATTGATACTGAATGCTATTTGTTGTCAATTCCTGTTTAAAGAAGCCCATATAAAATACATTTTATAGGAAGTGACAATATAAACTTTAAAAGGTGAAATACCTATTGTTTTCGTTGTGTTTATAGTAATCTGTATTTTATTCAGAAAAATAAATAAATAATAAACTAATAAATGAACTTTTAAGGCTTGAATAGTTAATACTATGTAAAGTCTTTATGAAGATTTATGAAATCATACTTCTCATAAATTACAACACTTTTTATCAGTTAACTAGCCCGCGGTTTCGCCCGCACGTTTGTTAGATATCGCGGTAAAAAAAACGAGTTAATATAGAACCTATGATACTAACAAATAGTGTGGTCTCCTATTGGTAGAGCAATTTTAAAATTCGGTTTAATAGAACTATACATTACCTACTACAACCTCACAAACTTTAGCTCTTTAATATTACTGGTATAAATGTTTTTTTAATCAATTAGAGTTATCAGATGTTATGTAATCTTAATTTATTTAAAAAAAACAAAATTGTTGCTATAGATAATATGGAAAAATGTAGTATTCTAATAAAAATTATTTTGAATCCGCCCCTGGTTATGGAACTTGAGTGTCACTAACAAACTCCTACATGTAACACAACGTAGTTGAGAGGGCTTTGAGGTGTAAAATATCGGTTTGTTTATTTAACGATTTAGAAACATGATTAAATGTTTGTAATAGACAAAAATAATGGAAATAAAAATAAAATCATATATAATAAAGTCTAATCTTATAATACTAAATAAACAATAAAAAGGCAGAAACAAAGTTTAAGTTTGTGTGTAAATAAAATTTTACAGACTAAATATGAATATATAATAAAAACATATAGAGAGGGGACAGACCATTCAAATTCAAAATATTTTTAGTTATGTAGGCCATGATAGGCACTTATAGATACTTATAACATATGATATAATAAAATAATGATAAAAATGAGAGCGACTCTAGTTGCCAGTTTCCGAAGGAAGGAAGGAAGTAAGTTCATGGAGAAGAACCTGGCAAGAAACTCCATGAATGCTCTTTTAAAATGATTACAAAAGTTAAGTTCCATTGTCCTTTGGAGTTATGTGAGAACGGTCTACTAAACATACTTTGCCTTTAAATTGAAATAATATTATTTGTAATAATTGATCTATTTGCTATGACAGCTACAATCCCGACAGATGGCACCCGTTCACCGGTACCATGCATAAGCCACTAATAGCTTAATTAAGTAGAAGAGCCACATTGATTTTAGCATGAATGAACTGGAGCAGTTCTACCCTCACACGTAGAAGACTAACTTAAAATGACAGCATGCGTGCTGTCGTCTTTCGATGGTGAGTGTGATACCGAAGGCCCAATTATTCTACACCATTCTCCTGGCCTCTATAGGCCGCGAGAGCAAATAACTCGGGGTATTAAGCGCGTTCATTTTCAAATCACACAAAAAGAAACAAAAAAATATCCAAATACTAGTAAATTGTGTACCTATCTTTATTTTATTAATTTTTATTATTCTTCTTTATATTACACTATTTGAAAGTCAGAGAAGTAAAAACCTAATAAATAAAAGAAAATACAATCTTTTTCTGTATCAAAAACTGGAACTCACTCTCAGGTCACGTGTTTCGTTCCCAATATGATCCCGGGTCCTTTAGGCGGGGCGTGAAAAAGCATCTCACTAAGCCGCCATAGTGTGGGCCGCCATACTTTACTGTCTGCATTTTTAGCAATGATGTGTGGTTTCCCCCACTCTTGAATTCTGCTCATGCTTCCATCAGGCAGGGTAGATTCACTTTGGCAGGCTAAATATAAAAAAAGCATAGAAAGTTGTACCAGTATATTAACAATGACGTCATGCGTTTTTCAGTCCCCGCCCACGGTGTGTCTCAACAGCTATCGGTAAAAGATACCCCAATTAGTGTTTGAAGTTCATTGTCGAGTATCGAATTTGGTCTTGTTATATATAAGTAATCGATAAAGCAAATTACTTAGTGAGAATTGTCTATTCATTTAGATTTAGACTCAATGATACCAAATATCACTAAAAAGTTAATTATTTTAAGTATAAACAGCGAGCGAGCGACAACGAACGAAAATCTTGAACATTAAGAATGTTAACTTAGAAATAAATTGCGTTTAATAGACAATTAAATATTCCTTAAATGGAAGTAATACAATTTCTCTGCTCTGTTTTATTTTTCGTAGAAGCGAGAAATTTCTGTTGAAGCGAGAGCTGCTACATTATTTACTAACAAACTTTAACTAAGTTAGTAATGAAAATAAGTGCAAAATTCATTTACAGTGTTTGTTTTAATTGTAAACTATTCGCAGAACCAGCTCTCCAAAGTACCCTGCTCAACAATACTACGAAGGTAATTAATTCATTTAACAGAAGAAGCAAAATTAAATGAAACGACGAATATGACTTAAGTCAGAGTTCAAAAAAGCTATTTTAGTGAAGGCTATTAAAAGTATGGGCTTGGTCAATGTGCAGAATTTAGCTCACATTTTTGTACCTAAATATTGAATAAATTAAGACAAGAGAATGAACTGCTATTTGTTTTTGATTTAAGGTATTCTGTTAATAGTTTAAATTAAAAAAATAATAAGATAGAAGCTCTTTATTCTTATTTTCATGTCGATCTCGTTTATAAGAGCTGTGTTTGTTTTTACTGTGGTACTAGTGTCATTTGTAGTTCGCTTTTTTAGTTGGCTATTACACCTGTAGGATAAATAGGGATAATGATAATCCTTGTTCTTAATTATTCATTATCCATCCATACGTAATTTTTTGTAGACTGTTGAAACTTAGAGAAATGATGATTCCAAGAACATGTAATTTAAACTAGAATGCTATTGAGATCTTCCACTGTGTTTCTCATTACTATTCATATATTCCACTCCATGGGAACACTTCAACGGCTGTGAGTTTTGATACCCTATTCCGCGAAACTTATATAATATGATAAGTTGCTGTATGTTTATGTATTGGTATCGAAATTCTAAACTTCACAGAAATATTGACAAGTTTGTAAACAAAGGGTAAGCCAAGTCTACTCTTTGTGTTTATCTATTTGAAACTTTACTAACAAAGATTTTTACATTGTAAAAGGTGCAAGCGAGCAGAAAGGATACCTAATATAAAGTGAAAATATTTTCCTATTAACACCTAAAGACGGGGAGAAACAGTTAAAAGTCCCAATACACTCGGGACTTATTTATGTATCGAATCATAGATAAAAAATGAAGTATTTGGCATCAAAGTATGAGACTAAGCATCATCGTCATAAACATCTAATTCCATACAAAGAATATTAATACCCAACGTCAATAATCACACAATCGTCATGCTATCAATCTTCATTCATCAACCAACGAACAATTATCAGATTATGAATGTTCCACACGATCCATCGTCGAATACTTTTGTCTAACACAGATGGCGAATATTTTTCATTGGAACATAATATCCGTCAGCGAGGGCCTATCGTGTATTACAAAATATAAACAATGGACGTTTTGGCTATAAAATGGTCTGTGATATCTCATGCTCCGGATTAGTATGGCGTCAAGCTATAGTGTCAATGTCAACTGCGAGCTGTATAAAATATGTATACGGTTCTAATTTCAGAATTTGATGTATATGAATGTTATTTGAAATGTATGCGTAATTTATAGCCGTTGAAATAAAAACTATTGTTTTTGGTAGGAATTTTTACTTTTGTTTTGGTTGGTATGTATGAAATCTGTTTATTTTGAATGTTTACCTATTACTAGATAATAACTATTTACATATTATGTGGGTTTGTTATATTTTTTATTTTATTTTTTTTTAGTTTAAAAAGACAACTCCCGCAGTAGCAATATAAATTCCTGCGTCGCAGGGGACTTTACAAACATACATGAAACGGAAACAAAGAACACCCAGACTTAAAATAACAATTTGTGAATCACACAAAGTGTTATACCACGTGGGATTTGAACCCACGACACTTGGTGCAGTAGGAAGCGGCGTGGCGACCGCTTAAACCATTAGGCCAACCGCGCAGTTGCGTTTGTCACACAAGATCGTTTCGTAGTTTATAGACTAATTTAAAAACAAAATAGTAGTGTGTGGATACTGAACTAAGTCCATATTGTATTTCTAAATGGAAAAAATAAATAAGTGCAGTGCGACATTATGCGGATGCGCCATGTACAAAACTCCTACGTCAGTGTGTACGTGATGTGGCACTTTACCAAATACAAAGGTAATGTTACGTCTATCAATATGCAGCGTGTGTACAACCTACAATATAAGGAATCGGATTTCTCTGCTTTCAGTTTTATTGTACGTCACAGTACAAAAATCACCTTTGAGAGGTATACTTTTTTCATGTCAGCCTGCTAAAGTGACTCTACTCTGCCTGATGGAAAACATGAGAAGAATCCACAAGTATAAATAAATATAAATATTTCGGACATCTTACACACAACGTCATCTAGTCCCACACTAAGCAGAGCTTGTATTATGGGTACTAAACAACTGATATAAATATATAAACATACTTTTTTTCGTAAATACATACATATTATACATAGAAAACACCCAGACTCCGAAACAAATATTTGGTCCGACCCGGGAATCGAACCCGAGACCTCTTGATCAGCAGCCGCATACGCTAACCACTAGACCAACAAGGCAGTCAAGTAGTAGTTACCGTACTTATCGCGAATGTAGTCCATGATGATTCGGCATCATTAAGCCTTCAGTCTTTCACTCACTAACGTCACACGACCCTAAGAATGCTGTCATTTGAGGTTGATATTTCTTTGAGACGCCACGGTCAAGTAAGGTCATTAATACTCAAATCAGCGTGGCTCTACTACCGCAAAAGTGAAAAAAGAGAAAAACAAAAGCATTTACCTACCCTCATATAATACAAAAAGTATTTAAATGAATAGCGGACTAACGAAGACCAGTTTTTCAATAAATATACATCCCGTATTAAACCATCAAATATTATGTCTAATCAAAGTCTTAACTTTATACATTGGAATATGTCAGGCTACTTTAACACCAGTTAATCCCGCTTCAGAATAAATACTCTGCATTATATAAAACTGGATCAAAATATTCCAAGCACATTTCAGTTAACTCAGCATTTTCTATTCAATATTTTATCTCAAGTTACCGCAAACTGTCTCAACTGGACATCAATGGCCTGTTACTCCATCGCGCTAACAGCTTACCAATTTATCTCCGGCCACCACAATGGACAAATCCCTATTCATTTATCAAAGACTAATAACCTAAAAAGATGAGAAAAACAATAGGCTGCCCCCCTCTGATTCTCTGACATGAATTAATCAACGCAGTCACGATTGCCAGTAATGATAGCACGAAGCAAAATATAAGTTTGCGAAGGAAGTTTTGTTAAGAACTTGGCTCAAACATTGGTGTGAGTTACAGATACTGGCCGTTGATGTTTTATACTAGTTTTTATGTTGTTCCCATTATTATCTTCTGTGAGAAATAGCCCGGGAATGATTGGATATCTCGTAGATACCGAACTTTGGCCGTTATTATATCAGTCAAAACTTATTAAGATGTATTTCGTCTCTTTTCTTTAGCACAAAGTTTATTTATGTGTTTTAAATTACCTTTATAGTACAACTAACTGATAAAAAAATCCGAGTAATATGTAATAATTTTCATCACAATAACAAAAGCTTTTTTAACTTAATTTCAATGTAATTTATGTATTTGTAGTATAAGTAGTATATTGCTAAACTCTTTTAACGTAACAATCAGGGCACATAAAACACCATATAATTTACATGAAAATCTATAGAGACAAAAAAATATTCCATAAACTATTTTTATGAGAATTGATACCTGCCAGACGAACATCATCCTACGATACCACTTCGTAATATACTTTGATTCTACAAAATAGCCATATCAAATCTAAGCAAATCACGAAACTGAAAACTGATAATCCAAACCTATGATCTGACTGAAAACAACAAAATATTTTCCAATTTCATCGTTCTAAGCTAAGCGGTAACACGTAAAATCTCAGAATTTAATTTAACCCACTAAGCATTCTATTTGTCCATCGATCGAGGAACTTGAAAGTAAAAAAAATCTTGTAAAGGCAGATGTTTCGCGAGACAATCTCTTGTGTTAATATAAATTTCATGAGTCAAGCTATCGCTGCGTTGCTGTTTTATTAAAAGCCCGTTGTTTAGGCTCGATCCATATTAAACTTAATCTGGTATCACACCGCATTGAACTAGAAAATTTATTTTTTAGTACGTATTAAAAAAAGAACATTACGAAATTATCTTTCGAACTCAGACTACTTCGTTAGTACTACTACCGAATCTAAATTAAATCTCAACGTAATGCGTTTACATGGACTTCGTACGCGTGCAGCTAGTTATAGCTCTTATAATTGTAAGTAGTTGCTTGCAATAATTATTTTTTTGCAGATTTATTTGCAGAATTATTCATGTAGGTGGTTTCAAAATTTACAAAAATATATGTACAAATTACATTTCGGTGTGAGCGTCAACCGCCTAAAAACCGTGGGCGTAGTAGCGTAGTATTACTTATTAAAGACTCACTGGAAAGCTAGCACATAATTAGGCCGTAACTCGTAAGATGAAGCAGTACCTATGGGGACCATGATTCCTAAAGCAGGCCAAATTTCCTAAGTTTTAAGAGAATTAATTATTAGAATATAGCTTAAGAGTTGCTAATTTAAATTTTGTGTTGCCAAAGTTTTACGATAAAGCCTCAGTAATATTGTATTAAGTTTATGTTTAATGATGTTCTTTGCAATTTGACAATGTTTATTGTTTGAGTTTCAATTAAACTCTACTGTGGATGGATTTTTGATGTGTACCAAACTTCAGAATTTACAACTTTTTAGAATGTTTCTTTTCTTTGTAATATATTAATAATTCTGTTGTTTATTCGGTTTAACTATCAAGAGGTAAATATTGCTTCTCTTCGGAAAATTACAAAATAATTTAATTACGTATCTATTTATTAAGTTCTCGTTATAAATTTCCATTCTGTACCAAAATTTTAAATGGTTTAGTTATCAATTTCGGAAAATGATCACAATATTGATCCTACAAGAGTAATAAAGCTACTAGGCCTATATTTCATGCTGACATTGCCAAAAAAAGGTTGATATTAAGTACAGCCTACCGTCTCATGTAAGTCGTAAAAATCAACTAAGGGTGAGGGATCTGCTGTGTTATATTTATAGATAAAGCGTTGAGCTGGAAACTTGTTATAGCGATAGTTTGGCCATGTTTTCTAAACCCCTGTTTATAGCAGCGACCTCAAAACAATGTTTTATCATAAAATATATTTACACTTACTAGTTGGTTGGGAATTTTTCACCTACTCCTTACAAAATTCTTACCAAAAATTTAGTCTTAAACGACAAATTTTATTGCAACGCCATCTAGTTGAGGACTGATAAAACTATTCGTAATTCCTGGGCCTGCATCGTGCAATGAAACTTTTCCCATTGACATACTATGTTTTCATTTTGTTTCATGATTGATGTACAGAGAGATGATTGATGTACTCTGTGAGAATGCTTTTGTTCAATCGAGAAAGTGGCGCTGTAAACTTTCTTATACTTTGACATGAAGTAGATTTTGACTAATGAAAAGAGAGAATCAGCTCACGTTGAGAAATTTTGTTTTTCAACGTGAGCTCATTCACTAATTCACTAATTCTGAGGGGAACCTCAAATAACATAGTTGGGGTCTCCTCTGAGCCTGAGACCGGCCGTCGCGGTGTTTTTAGTATAAGTACCACATTCCTCTCATTTAGCCCCCGAGGAGCAACCAAAAAAAATATTATTATTTACTAAATGACGTTGAAGTATGTCGTGACTGTACTCGTATAGAGATGATAGACTTCACAGGATAATGTAGATGTGTCAATCAATTTATTACCAACTGCTTTCAACATAAAAGTATTTTTTTTATATTTTCATTAAAAGTAAGAAAAGTTTTAGAATATCTATTCAGTAGTTTCAGCCTTGAAAACGTAACTAACAAACAAGTAAAGCCTATTTGACATTTATATACAAGTAAATTAGAAAAGAATGTGCAAAACTATATACTTGAAATGTACATTTCAATAAAGATGAAGCAGCAGCATTAGAAACTATTAGAAAATAATTGAGGCCTACCAGTAAGACATGGGTCCTCCTTGGTTGCGTCATCGACAGATCGAGACTTACCTGAAAAAAAAAAAAACAATTTGATAAGCATATTAAGAAAGCTGTTTTTTTAATATTTCGAACATTTAACACAAACTCATCTAGTTTGAACTTTTTTTTTAAATTAAGCAGAACTTGTACTATGAAAGCTAGATCAATTGATAAAATACGTATAGGTATACATTTTTTTGTAAATACATACTTCTTATACATAGAAAACACCCAAACTCCGAAACAAATATCTGTAGATCATACAAACATTTGGTCCGGCCCCGGATTTGAAGCCGAGAACTCATCATTAACAGTCGCACACACAAGCCAACGAGGCAGTCATCGTTCATATATTGAATTAATAAATAATTTAAATCTAGGTAGCTAAATCTACTATAATAATCTTATATTTAAGGTGATGGGCGTGATGGCTGATGTTTAGTAACTCTATGTATAAACTCTTTCTTACTCTCTGAAGAAAGGAGTCAGGTCACATCGAGACGTATGATATGCTAATATGTTATATTTAACACACTGTGACATTATGTGTTCTTCTTCTTCCTCAGCATATTTGCTTCCACTGTTAAAAAGGATATGTGTTGAATAGGTTTGTAAAAACTCAAATCCAGTGGCAACGTTAGTAGGCGTCATATTTTTAATTGGGTGTAGACGTGAATTGACGGGCGAGGAGAATATTCTCGTACAATCACTTTACTGTGTGTAGTGTGTGTGTGTAGTATCTTAACTTCAGACACTTAACAGTGTAGATATGCTGACAAGTTTAATTGAATGTTGTTATTTATAAGGTTTATGTTTATTTAGAGAGGGTCTTGAAAATCTGGTGCTTGGCTGCTTGTGAAACTGACGATTTATTAAAAAAGCTGATAAATCCAAGCCCTGTTAAACTGAAGTTTAAAATATACAAAAATGTCATAAGGACTTAAAATTCTTTCCAATCCATTAACCCGATTAAGGCAGCAGTTACAAGAAAAATCAGCTACTGTTTTAGCTTAAAAGAGAGTGAACAAGATTTTAGAAGCACAACCTGAAGTATCGCTTAATATTTGTCAGATCAATGATTTGATTGACAGTTCATCAATCAACAGTGAACAGGGGCCCATGACAACGAATTTCTGAAAAGTTTTACGAAAGTCACAATTCTGAAAAAAGATTAAGTTCGTTCAAAAGCATAAGCTTTTACTTCAAGTTCGAAGATTTGAATCATTATAACTTTGAAATTTATCCAATTAAAGTCTAAATCATAGTTTCCGAGTACACTTTTTTATATTAATAAAATTTGAGCCTGAATGTGAATCTCACTCGCTTACCGAAAGTTCTGTACATTTTTTTATGAAAATAAATCATCCTTTTACAATCATCAATACTTATGCGTATGTAATAAAACAAGCAAAGTAGCAAGTAGACATTAGGTAAGGTTAAAAAGACCAAGATCACTACGAACACTCCACTTATTCAAAGGATTATCCTCTCGTGCTAAATGACAAGTTATCTAATATAAAGCAATATTTGCTATTTTAAGATTGTTCAATTGTATAGAACGAATCCAAACCTTTATTATGAGGAAAATTCACAACAACACAAAAAACTAAATGTCGAGTAGCAACACCATGTTTCCGAATCATTGACAATAAAATAAGAAGATAAGACTGAGAGCTCCAAAGAGATTTAATCGTTCGTAATCAAGAGAACTTTAACGGATCAAATATCTCTAGGGTGATAAACCGATGTATGCGGCATGTGTTTCCACAAACCATATACCATTAGTAATAATTATTTACAGAAATGTCTACTTTTACATGTGGTTGACTATATTTCATCTATATTAATAAGTTTATACATATAAAAAGCCTAATAAATAAAAAAATAAATAAGTAAAAAAGAGGTAAGTAGTTCGTGAAGTAGTTTATAATTTTAAAATAATCTATTCATTTTATTATTATTTATAATGAAAAAGTAAAGAGGTTCTTCTGTTTTTACTTTTCGACCGTTAGCGTCACTGGAAAATATCTTATCTATAACAGCTGTTAAATAGCTGACCTATGTATATATTGCTATAAATTCTATTCGTCATCAAAAGATTCACAGTTTTAATAGATGGGTTTATCCTATAAGTATATAACAACTTAAATCCCATCTAGATAAATAACTCAAGAATAAATATTCATAATGACATAAAAAAAACTTTAGTAAATATTAATTTCGAAATATTCACAAATTATCAAAACTTCTAGAGTTAAAGAAAACTTATCATTAAAAAAGTTGAGAAAAGAACGAACTGTATTCTATCAAATTAGACGACTTTTTTAAGACAAAAAATTAGATATTCCCAGACATACCTATTATTCATTCCTGAATATGTTTTTTTTTTATATATAATTTGAAAATCAAACGTTCCTTCCTTAGTGCTTTCGATAGATACTAAATACTAAACAGGAATAATAGGTTAAAAACTAACGATTTTATAAACTGATCCAAAAATGTTAAGACCAATGATTAAGACCTAGATATTATTATAGTATACATATTTTTTGGATACGTCTTAAATATAAAGTAAACTTTGTTTGAAATTGAAAAACCAAGGCCAGGGTAAATATTATCAACGCCAAATGAAAAATACCAGGAAAGCAGAATCTTGTGAGAGCAATATCCACGTAACCAGACAAACGATCAAGTGAAACGATAACCGTCTACTTTCTACAAAAAATCATTTTGAGTCCGTGTCCCTTTCTTGATAGAATTGTCCGTTACTCCCTGGAGCCTATAACAGCCTGGGAATTATTTCTATGCAATAACTCTTTTGCCTTGGCCCAAAAATACGTGAAGAAAAACGGAAAAAGCCTCGATTACAAAAACTAACCGTTCTCGAAAGGCATTCTATTCGCAATCATGAGAAATAATGATATTGCCACATAAACATTGGGCGTGAAACCTAAATATCTTCTCGTAGCTTTTTACTTCTTTACAGATATTGTTTATTTTATATACGTGGACCATTTCGATGGGCTCATGATATTTTTATTGTGAGGTTTTAAGTTTGGTGAACGATTAGAATTTTTATGTTGCATTTTATCGTACTGTTGGGATGGAGACCCCTCTAGGTAGAGATCATTACTAGCTGTTTGAATTTCAACTAGTACTAACATTGTTGAACCATTATTTAGAGATTTCGTTAAAAGTTTGTAGCTTGTAAAACGTAAAATGACAGTAGCAATACAAATGACAATACAATTATATTATTTTCTATATTTATAATATATATATGTATATATATATGTAAAAGTATGTTTATGTATTTATTATTACAGTTGTTTATTATCCATAATACAAGCTCTGATTAGTTTGGGACTAGATGACGTTGTGTGTAACATGTCCGAAATATTTATTTATTTAATTTAGTTTTTTCTTTATAAAAGTGACCTTTAGCAATATAGTTGAAATCAAAATGTATTAAAATAAATATGATATTTTACGGCGATTTATAGGTTGAAATAAATGTGCAATTTGTACATTACTTTTTCTTCGTTGTCGTATTGGAGTGGTGGTTTATCTTGAAAAGTGATATGTTTGTAAATAAAATTCTGGGAAGATGTGATGAGAAAGGGACCCGTATTGGGAGCCAAATCATATTATAATACACTTCCACTACGCTTCGGTCACAATTTTTCATCTAGTCCCAGGAGATCACATTGGGTTGCAGACGATGTTCCGATTTTATTTAGTTTATTTTACAAAACTCAATTTAAAGATACTTTCGGCTTCACCATCATCTTAGTCTAACAACTTAAGTCTAAGTACTTTGTGCTCTTTTCTTTTAATTTTCCCGACAAACCACTCCCATTATAATCCGTCAGTATAGCAATGATGTTTAATAACATTTATAAAAAAAAAAATTATTAGAGGAGCAAATATTTTTCATCAACATCAACAGCCTTTAACGGTCCACTACTGGACATAGGCCTCTCCTTAGAAAGGAGGTTTTGCCTACTATACCAGCTGGCCAGACGGGTTGGTAAAAGGTTCGTTACAAGTTTTCCTTCTCTTTGCATTGATGTTGGCTTGCGTAGTTTATCCCTTGGTCGCCTTTTACGACACCCGCGGGATGAATAAGGGTGGTGACACTCTGTATTCTTAATCCGTCATGACACGGACAATATTTCTCATTTCCCCGTAATTAAAAAAATACAAATTCCTACCTAAGAAATATATTACATTTATACATATTTTAAAAGCAAATACTTAATTTTTAACATTACGTCACCATTTTGTTAGTATTTTAAAATAATACCACATTAATCTAATCCTTTGATATCTCTTTTCTGTTTCAACTGCGTACCACTTTTCAGTGTATCCTTATAAGATTATACGAACACAGAATAAGCAACAACAAAATCAGATTTACGTAATCCAATATCACCCAGATCTTTAATATCACAAGCAAAAGTTCGGAATATAACAATGAATAATAGCTAAAGTCTGGATGCATTATACATGAGTGAGACTCATATGGGAGTAAGCTTAATAAAAATAACAAGATATGCTTGTATGTGTGGGATCAGTGAAACACGGCCTTGACCCACTTGTGGTGGTACTGAAATCTGAAATGTTTAGTGATGCGGCTTAGATTTCTGCAAAACCTAGTGAGAGGAAATTAATATGATCGATTTAAAATTCTGATATTGTTGACAACAAAATATTTTTAAGATCAAATCCATATCAACTAGACCATTTGTCACATTCAAGGGCTTCAAGATTAAGTAAATAAAGATAAGTAAGAAATGATGTTTTAAACCAAATAAAATGTTTATTATTATAGAATTGGAAAATTCAAAGAAGTCGAACCGTTCACAACGATGTATAAAGCCAATTTTATAATTATTTGCAGCTTATTAGAGAGTAATAAATCACTAATTATATACGACAACATACAGCAAAACGAAAAACATGAAATTGAATACTCTGTTCTTATCCAATTCATGTGAATCGAAAACCGTAATTACAATATAACGCATTTGTGATTTTTGTAATATTAATGGAAAAAGTACAGATTAGACCATCTGCTTTTATTGGTGATAAAATATACCCAATTAGTAATGTTGTAGCACCGTACTGAATCTGAATCTTGCCACATCTGTGCGACTCTAACCTACGCGGTTAAACGGTTTTTATTACAGAATAATTATTTTTTGCTTTGTTCACATAGCAATATTTTTATCATTAAGACTTCTAACGAATGTTATAAATGGTTGGTTATTTACATTTTCACGCTTTAACTACTAAATGATTCCAATACGAGTAGAGTATGTTGAACTGACAAATCGCAAAATTAAAGTTCATTTATTTCAATGTCATTTTCAGAATACTTTTCATCAGCCTAAATATTTTGTCAAAACTTAAGGGGCCCCCGGAGGCTGAATTGTCCATACAAACGGTATATCAAGATCATTTGCAGTATAAACATATTTCCACGATGATATGTTGATATTCGGACTTAAATATTGTATTTATTTAGGTTATAACGTCTTTATTTTTAGAAATAATCAAATAAAAAAAAAAAAAAATATAATCAAATTAAATTTTACATATTTTACATTGTAAATGTCATGTTTTCATTTTGTTTTTTTCTGTCTTAAAAACAAAAATATTTCTAATATTGTTTCATCAAAAACATGTCTCATATTATTATGCTACTACTTACACAAAATAAATGGAAAAAATATTGAGTTTTCATTCGATATTACGAAACACATCCATATTTTCACAAATTTCAAGCAATTAGTAGTGCTATCGCATCAAAAAATATTTCAATGTGTGTGTGATTCGTGTCAGTCAAATAATGATAGTCGAACCTTCTACTATAGAGTCCGAATTATTACGAATGAATGTCAATCCACATACACACATATAGCGGTGCACTCGTATCTACGTTGTATTTTGTCAAACAGAGACAGCAATATTTTATAAACAAATTTCAACTTGCAGTTTCGAGTGTCGTACGCCGGCCTCCTAAGTTATGTATTTAAAATCATTATAAGTTCTTAACCGTATAAGTGCCACTGTCCACCCGTGCGGACAGCAAATTTTGACCGCGATCGCCACTGAGCCGTAAATGGGACAAAAAGTTATTAAATTAAACCTCGTTTAAAAACGTTTTGTTTCTTTCTATCCCGTACATGTATCATAGATGTTTTTTTTCTACACGCAGCATGACAGCGGCACTCAACCGGTTAAAAGACTTGATGGCTTTAGATGATATGATTTTATTTCATAGGAATAATTTCATATTTCTATCGACGACTCATTAACATATATTAACCACAGAAGTAATAAATATTTTAAGATAATACCGTAAATAAATTAGGTACACTTTTACTACTTGAATTCTTAAAGAGAATAACAAAATGCGTAATAAAGTCCCTAGGCATAGAGATAGTTATGTATATCCAGCTCTTATAACAAACGCTTCAACAACGACCGAACGTGTTCTAGTGGCTCTGCGTCGATTTATAGGATATTATATACATACTTGTCCATGACATGTGAATGACTTCTCAAGGCTAAGTGTGTCTGCCTGTGTCGTCAAGTGAGATATTTTCCTTTTAATCTTTTCCTAATATTATTTATAAAATAATCTATTTTAGTTGGGTTATTAGAATTCTAAATCCCTGGATTCAATTTCAATATCCAGGATTTCAATATTTCAACTATAAGAATTCTATAAAGTGACTGCAGTGTATCCTGTCTGCACCAGACAATAGTCTATGCAGACTAGAGATGCAAACAAACGTTGGCACTAGCCAAGTGAGTGTATGGACGAGTGACAATTCATTCAGTCACATTGATACCTATCCATTCCTTTGAGAGCCCGATAACAGTATATTTACAGAACTTCGACGTCTCCTCGTACTAGTGTTGTGGAGGTCTGAGGCCAGTCGCTGCACGTATAAAACCAAAGTTCGCCGAATACTGAAAACTGACTTCAACTCAGTTGATCATAGTGGGAAGGAAACACGTACGCTGGCAGTGAGTTCCAGGTTTTAACTACTCGGCACAAGTAGGAAGAGCCAAAACGTTGAGTTCGAGAGCATGTGTCTTCAACTGTAAAGCGACGACTTCCAAATCTAGCACGTGTTGTACTACCACTATTATATGGAAAACAAATATTGAACTTAGCTCTTTTACATTCTCTTTAAAGGCAAATGCCTACATTTTACTCTTAAACTGAGTTTGAAGGCTATTTGAAATATATTACTTTGTACAAGATCAACATTGAATTCCAACAGCTGATTCAACATTGCATCGCGTGAGAACAATCCGCTATGGAGTTGAGGGAGATAAACGTCTTGTTAGTCAGACAAGTTTCCCTAAGGGCTCCCGCTCGATAATATAACATTTGATACCATTGGTAGAATACGATTCAAAGGTTTATGTCACACTTGATTGTGATTTAATTCATGGTGTAAATAGTAGAGGAGAGCAGTTCTGGATCAATATGTTAACCGACAAAATTAGGGAGTAATAATTCTTTATAAATAATTATTTTAAATAAAACTTTTTGGTCATTCAAATTAGGATTGTAACAATATTGATGACACAACCGAGAATTACAACATCAAAAAGTTATTATGCATAAGAATATATAATTTGATTATCATTTATGTAGAAACCGTTACTACAAATACTGATTTACAAAGAAAATGGATAAAAATTATAATATAAGAGGTGTTTCAAAAAAGTTGTCAAATTTTAGGAACGTTTATGCAGACTTTAAAAGTCAAGGAGGGACTTTTCTTTTTGAATTTTAACGAGGAAAGTTGGGGATCTATTCAGACATCCTTTATGTTAAATATTCACCGATTCAATGGTATTAGTTCTATTTCATATAAAACATGTCACTCATATTGCACATTCTATTTTCACCTAAAAAAGTAGCCGACCTAACAGTGATACAATGTTATTATTTTTACAAAGTTTCCTCGAACTCTACTTACTTCTAGCGATACTCAATACAAATACAAAGATGCATAATTACATATATTCACTAGTACCTATCTTTTAGCGAGTGCTACAAAGGTACGTTGAGCTCGGAAACTTTTCAACGCACCTAGTATGAGACTATAAAAACTCTTTTTCTGAATATGTTTTTACGATATTTTCGTGTTTTTTATATATAAGTTATATTAAAAAAATCAAAGCCAAACCAAGCCTACCAAAATGATTATACTCCGGCTGATGGAAAAAGTGAGTAGAATCCAGGAGTAGGGTCAACAACCTCATTATGAGTGTCGTCTCAGTGAAATGCTTCTGCAACAGGCCGCCGGTCTTAAACTCACTAACAAAATACGATAGCATAAATATTGTCGGAAAGGACAGCAAGATTTTGCAATATTATTTTACTACTATTGAAACTCATATCTGTTAAACTATATATTATTTGTAAGTTCATAAACATCAGATTTGTTATCAGTTGCACTTGACTGTGCATTTTTATCAAAGTATCTGAAAACCAAAAAGTTACTGCACCCTGTAATTAATACTCCGAGTAAACCCCTGTATAAGCATTGTATCAAAAGCTTTAGAAGACAGTTTGGTCGATCAATTTATTTAGATCAGACTAGTCTATTCGAAAGTTACAATCAAACTTGTGCTAAAGTGAACTGTATTCAATGCAGACACTAAGTTTAGGTTCTCATTCAACACGGGTAAGGCCACAGATTAAGTGTATTTAAATCGAATAGCAAGTTTGCCGGCGTTGCACTTCTATTCATGATAAACCTGGTTAAGTTCTAATAACATATTACTTACCGGCTTTATTGTGGCAAGGTCTTTAACGGTATACTTCAAAGTTTAAAACAGCTTTTGGTATATGAATGTTTGTATCAATTACGAAAAAGCACTTCCATGGTTTGTTTAGTTTTTGTGTATTTTGATGTGAAACCTCGAATAAGAAGGGTCAGACCGGCCTCACATATAGTGGCGACACTACGAAAGAGTATGTGTCGTTACGTTTGTAAAAGCTATGTTACATACTCATATTATGCGGTGTGACATTGTGTAAGTGTCCTTAATTTTTATGCTCATTATTTTTCTAAAACTATTATGACGGTTCACATCTATCAGACATAATTCAGCGTTCAATGTTTTTTAATTCAAAACTAAACTGTATAATAACAGAAAAATATGAAAAACTTGCATATAAAAATATAAATTTCTTGTTTAACTTATTTTTTACGATTCTACGCCTTAACTTAAGGGAAACGATTTAGTTCCCGACTTTCATCTAGAAATAAAGTATTTTTTCCGCAGAACTTTATTAACAAAATCTACATTAAACCGAAGCTATATTAAATAACGCTAGTGGGCCAAAGCCAAAGTTATACTTCTATTAACATATTCAAAGTCTTAATCATGATCAAGCCGCGCTTCTTAATATCGAAATTAAAAGAACTACATTGAAATAAAAAAAAAAAACAATTTTTCTTCTTTAGTAAATTATTATTAGGTACAAGCCTTTTCACCAGCATTCTAAACAGTTCGGTTCCAAGCCTTTCGCATTTAGCCGTATAAATTATGAAAATGTAATGTTCACACGATTTTCCGAATTCTTTTACTGACTTGAAGTTGTGTATTTAAGTGAGTGAACATACACGATAAATCACTTTCTCCAACTATAATTATTCAGACCAATAATCTTTATGTATTCACATGTATTTTATTTGTTCGTACGTTTACCTCGTACAAGGTTGACTGGGTTTCTCGGAGACTTGTCAAAAGATTGGTCTCAGTATTAAATCCAATCTTACGATTCAGAAGTCAGACGGCGTCGGTGACTATTGACCCATAATGTGTTTTAGAAAATCTGAACATACTTCAGTAAACACGAATATTCAATCGGAGAATTTATGAGATTTCGTTGTTTAGACAACGTTTCTGACTTGATTGAGTTTGATTGTTTGTTTAACAGAGTGTTTGTATTTTGAATAGAGTTCCAAGTTTTACTGTTTTAAACGTTAAATCGGTGTTTGAAGTAAATGTATCAGATCTAGAATATTTCAGCGTAAAGTTGGTTCAAAGATAATTCAATCCTTTTAATCAAATTAATAATATCTTACACATGCCTTTATATTGTTTTTAATGTTTATTTTTCAAAAAAATCATAATTATACAAAATTTAAACATCGTCGAACTTAATATCAAAGGCATACTCTTCCAGAAATTTTAACTAACAATATGAAAATATCTATTTAGCATACTAATATTAAAAAAAAAACCGTATGAAATCTATCGCTGTTAAGGCAACTCTCCCTTTTAATAGATTAATTTTCTCACAATAAACATTTACGCTGTATTTAATTGGAACGAAGAGAGAAGTTAAAATATGAACTCAAAGTCACTCTCTGTAATCAAATTACCGTCTTAAGAATACGGTACCTACACTCCTCTAGACCGGCGCTCATGCTTGAAGCTTCAGAACTATAGCAAAGCAAGATTTGAGTAATGAAACGAAGTAATGAAAGAGTCTATTTAAAAGTGTTATACTTACCTTTAAGCTAATTGGTTGCAAATTAAATTAATTCTAATAGAATTACGAATATTGACTATGGAACGCGAATTCAAATGCAAGATTTCAAATCTTCCAGTTTATTCGTCCAGTTTATTTATTTTCTACTAGCTACGCCCCGCGGTGTTACCCGCGTATCATTATGGTTGTATGCAAGTGCGCTATGCCTAGCAACCTGTGAAGCTTTGACAGGAGATAAACAGTGATACATTTTGACATCTACGATTAAATTTAATGTACTTATATAATCACCTAGCTTTCGCCCGTTTATCTCGATTATTGTAGTAAAAAGTAGCCTATGTGTTATTCTGATATATAAGCTATATTACTGTAAAGTTTCATCCAAATCCGTTCAGTAGTTTTTCCGTGAAAGAGCAACAAACATACATACACATACATACTCACAAACTTTCGCGTTTATAATATTAGTAGGATTAGTATCTACCTTAATATGTTTTGCATACTATCTGACTGTTTCTATATAAAAGCAAGTCACAATTTACAATTCAGGATGCAATATTAATTCAAATACTTGACTAATCTATCTATAGATTAGTCAAGTATTTGAATTAATATTGTATCCTAAATTATCATCCGATGCATCTATACACTCTAATTTTAATGTTTAATACAAGCTGGATGAAATTTTCATCAGCAAACCTACTTTTACAGACAGGGCTGGCATACCGCCAAGCTGGAATATACCTAATAATTTTTGCAGAATATTTGTCAAGCAGAAATAACTTTTATTTTTAACGTAATACCTTTGAGTTTTCATAAATAATATAGATGGACGTATGTTCATGACGTGTGTGTGTATGACGACTGTCAGTGTGACTGAGCCTATAACGCCTTAGTGAGAAGAACATACTACCACAATTAATTGTACCTAGGGATGTCATTAATATTAAATACTATTTTAGATTGTAGTTTAAGGATAATAAAATTATCTCCTATAAATAATTATTACAGACTGTACCAATAACTCAATATAACGGTACTGTAAGTGATAGACAAAATCTACAGCGATTTCCAAATTTAAATGATATACTGTTGTAATCTTTTACATTTTAAATTTATTTATTAATTTACCCAAGTCATAGGATACAATACATACACATAGGTATAATATTGTTAAAAATAAATAAATCTTCTTATAATATATGAATACTTGTTCAAAAAGATTTTGTTTTTTACTTATAGCCTTATTTATTATAAAATAATAAACTTATTTAGTTTCTATTTGTGGAGACTTGTTATTGGCGTATTGTTGCTACTTTTTAGGGTTCCGAAGTATATCACTCGGAACCCTTATAGATTCGTCATGTCCGTCTGTCCGTCCGTCCGTCCGTCTGTCCGTCCGTCTGTCCGTCCGTCCGTCCTCGACTTACCGTCCAAACGGTAAGTGCTAGAAAGTTGAAACTTAGCATGAATATGTGTTGTAATTACGCCGACAAAGTGCTACAATAAAATTATAAAAAATATTTTTATTAGGGGTACCTCCACTATACGTAAAGTGAGGATGAATTTTTTTTCTCGCACAATTTTTTGATTTAAGTATCCGTTCGCGGGATATTCCACTTTAAAAATCTGAAAAAATTCGTGAAGGTGGTCGATCTAATGAACTTTGAAGGAAAACTATAAGAGATTAGATGGCTTTGTTAGTTCAGGAGTTCTAGAGGCTTAACTGCTAAAATGCGCTCACTTGGAAAACGTCATACAAAATTAACGCATAAATACGTAACCATAACAATTGGATACGATTTTTTATGCTTAGGTAATTCAATGAAATCTTGCATAGATATACTTTTCGATTCACGAAAAAGAACACATAACAATCTTCACCGCGATAACCGTCATGCAGGCAGTTAGAGCCACGGGCAAAAGCTAATTGATAACATTGATTTCTACGAAGCAGTCATCTAAGTTCCTCATTTAACTACAATGTATTTACAATTACTTGACTTCATAGTTGGTCTAGTGGTTTAAGCGGTGGCCACGCGCTTCTACAACGCCAAGTTTTGAGTTCGAACCTCACATGGTACCACACTTTATGTGTACCTACAACAAATTGTTAATCTGAAGCTGGGTATTCTTTAAATCCATTTCATGGATGTTTGTAAAGTCCTCCGCTACACAAGAATGTACCTGGTGTGGAAGTTGTTTTTAAAAAGTCCGCTAAAACTATAATACCCTAATTAGACCAGTGCCGATAATGTTTGAAAACAAAATAAATTATAGTAGGATGAAACCCATTGTAAAAGGAGGAGAATATTACAAAAATTAAAGGAAAAATAATTTACGGGCGATCTGAGGTCGGCAAGGGGGAGAGGGGGGGTTTTAAGGGAAAATATGGCTTATCTCGATTTCCGGCAAAACTACAAGTCCTATGGAAAAAAGTTCAATAGCAAAGTTGTAGGTAATAAGAAGATCTACATTTTTTGCATTCACACTTTTTTCACATAACGCCAAATTTTATGTGAAAAATTCAACACGATTAAAATGTAAAATAAAAGATAAAAATAAAAGACAAAAACTTGGTTTTTTGAATTTTTCATGATAACCCATTAAGTGGGGTATCATTAGATAGGTCTTTTAAAAACAATAAAGAGTTTGTAAGAAAATTTTTTGATTTAGGTATCCGTTTGCGAGAAATTCCACTTTAAAGGCCACTTTTTTGTAAAAAGAGAAGCCCCCCCCCCCCCCTAAAAGCTAAACGGCTTGCTCAAAAAATCTGGGAAAATTCGTGATAGTGGTCCATATAATGAACTTTAAAGGACTATGACGGATTAGATGACTTTGTTAGTTCAGGAGTTATAGAGGCTTAACTTTTACAATGCGCTTACTTGGAAAACGTCATACTAAATTAACGCATTATTATGTAAACATAACAATTTTATTATTCATTGGAAACGATTTCTAATCCACGTACCCTTATAGGTGACTGAGGAACCCTTTCCTGTGCGTGGCCTGACACGCACTTGGCCGATTTTATATAATTTATATTAAATGTATTGCTGTAAGCTTCCCTAAGATTAATAAATAAAATAAACTAAAAACATAGTATACTAAAAAAAAACTAAAAACTGATCTTTAGAGCTGAATAAAATAAACTTTAAAAATTATTGAGGGGATTTAGCCGTTATGTAACTGTCATTTTTTTTTTAATATTAATATGCTAAATAGATAATGCTCATATTGTAAGTTAAAATTTCTAACGTGAGTTTTTATTTATTATTAAGTAAATGAATAGGGTTTCTTCAGGGGAGACGTATATATATAAAAATTGTAAGCTAGGCAGATAATATAAAGTCCTAGTTTTTTCTTCCTAAGATTTTCATAAGACATACCCGGCCTATTGCTATACACACGATTAAATAAACTACCTCTTGCCGACCCTAAAACCAGCATCTGCTCAAGATCCATTAATACGAGGACCCTTCACACGTCTACCAATTACAATGGATTTCTTTGTGCTCTCTAGTGGGTATTAATTGACAAATCGTTCGCCCTTTAATTGATGAAGGAAGTCAAAAGCAGACACATTGACAGATGACAGAAAAGAATGGTACACTGTCGAATACATGGGAATTGATGATTGTGAGGCCGCTTGCCCGTATGCGTTCTTCCTAACTACTTATATATACATAATAATATGTATCTACAATACATATCAGTATTTCTCATTGGTTGATGTTAGGTACTTCAGTGTGTATTTAAGTTAACTTACATGTAAAGAAGGCCATGTTAATTGCTAATAATATAGCTTTTTGATGGAGAGGTTTTGAAATTGGGTAATTAGTTTATTCGTCAAAACATTGTAGCATAACATAACGTAAACACATATGATCGTATTGTATTAGTTAGGATGTATGCTAATTGTATATAGGCCTAAAAGTGTATTTGCCTAATCTACTAAAATATAAAGATCCCACTAGTCAATGACTTTGTTATAATAGTAGAATATTTAAAATAAAATTCATTAAGAATAAACACCTATGACACAAAAGAAAATATTTTTTAGATGAAACGTCTTCCAAATAAATGTGGTGTCAATAACACTGTTACATTTTAATGCCAATGACATTTTTGTTAACGTTTATTTACTAAAGATTTCTACGTTTCTAGATTTTATTTCCAGTGGATAGTAAACATAATAAAGTGTACGAAAAAGAACTATGAATAGTTTACAGGAAATCTTGAAAATATTTTCCGATTTGCAATCACGTATTCCAAGTATTGAAATTGACGGATAGCATTCGTCTTTCCTAATTCAACGAATTCAAATTACATTAAATTTCCCTAACATACATACATCAGAGCAAATGGCAACATAACGCTTCTTACATTATTCAAGTTACACGGTTTTTCCGATGCAGCGTAAATAAGAAATTGAATTTGCGAAGTGTCACGAAGCGTACGCGAAGTTAACCAACCATATGTGGTAAGGATTATTATTTACTAGCATTTGCCGGAGGCTCTGCCGGCGTGTATTATTGCAGTAAAAAGTAGCCTGTGTATTATTCTGATCATCATCATCGTCAGCCTATCGCAGTCCACTGCAGGACACAGGCCTCTCGCATCCAGCTCCTACCAGCTGTCTTGCTCAAATCATCACTCCACCTGTCCTGTGGACGTCCTAAACTACGTTTGCCGAGACCCGCTCTCCACTCAAGAACACATTTACCCCAACGGTTGACGGTCATTGTGATATATAAGCTATATTACTGTAAAGTTTCATCGAAATCCGTTCAATATTTTTTGCGTGAAAGAGCAACTAACATACATATACATATGTACATACCCACAAACTTTCGCGTTTATAGTATTAGTAAGGATATATATTTTTGTGCTTACGATTCATGATTAAATTAAATTGAATTATTAATTTGAAAGAAATTACGTACTATCATCATCATCACAGTCTTTTAACAGTCCACTGCTGAACATAGGCATCTCTAGGTTTAAATTTCCCTATATGCAATTTACTAAAAAAAATTTTCAATTTCTAGTTTTTAAAGGCATTCTCAAAGTATAAAACTTTGTGATTGCTCTAGAACACAAAAGGCATAATGTTAAAACGATTTTGTCGCTGCGACATGCCAAAATCATTACTAAGCTGGTATTATTCGACCGAAACGCGTAGTCACACAAAACAGGAAAGGCTGAAACAAAAAGGCACCAATTCCAAAAAAACAGTATATCACCCACAATCATTTATCAGAATATAACTAGTGGGGCGGAATGGAATACATTGGCCTGGACATTTTCGTTGGTGTACGCTTTTTGTCGGCTCTTTTCCTCGTTTTTTGCACAAAGCTGTTTCTGTGGCACGTATATGGCTTTGTATAAGTATTTTGCCTTTAAATTTTGAGAATTGATTTTTTGTTCATTTTTTTTTATTGAAAAATCGAAACAGTATTCACATGTGAAAGTGTAAAGTGGCTGAAAGGATATTGTCGTTTGAGTGCCCAAGCTAAAATTACGTGTCAGTAAAAACGATTCGACGTAAATTAAGGAATGATATTTCGGGAAAGCGTAATTTTTTTAGAGGTCTCTCTATACATTTTTCTACATTACATTGTAGTGTGTGTAAAATAGTGGAAGTGTGGCATATTACTGATAGATTATAATCTGGACAAATTAGCTTGATACAAAGTAGCTTACTTTGTATCAAGAAAAAAAAAATCAAATGTAAAACTGCACCGTTTCATTTATGTATAAATTTATTTTGTTAGCTTTTATAGGCTCAATCTAATATATAAAATTCTCGTGTCACGGTTTTCGTTGCCATACTCCTCCGAAACGGCTTGACCGATCTTTATGAAACTTTATATGCATATTCAGTAGGTCTGAGAATCGGCCAACATCTATTTTTGATACCTCTAAAACGCGAGCGGAGCCGCGGGCATCAGCTAGTTTTATCATAAAATAAATAATTTTCTTCTTTCTTCCTTCAGCTATGACAAAAATGTCGACTGACTTACGTCTATGAGAATTTCGGGAGTACTCCCTGTAAAATATTTGCTATCTTTAGGTAAATATTCACGAGACATTCACTAGAAATACTTTGTTCCCCTTGTTACGTGGAAAAAGAACAAAAATTTATAACTAAATAGAAAAATTACCTGAATACTTTTCTTATTTTTTAATAAAAGTACCGTGATAAGAAATTATTCATAACAATTATGAAACAGAATGGCTTCAGAATTAAAAATAAATATTACATCATTGCCCAAGATAAATGGATAGATGGCGCTCTACGGCAATGAGACGTTGACATTGATTACCAAAGAAACAATAATTATAATGCCTACTGCTCTTTTTTCGTCTTGCCTTGAATAGTTATTTTATTTGCTATTTTGTTTATCTACAATACCTTCAAAAGAATTCTTCTTGACTTTTCTTACTTGATGTCATCGTAAATCCTGACAAATTGAAATTCTACATAAGATAAAAAAGATAAACAAAGCTGTGACAGAATTACGTTTCGGAAGCTTCGAACTCACACGTTAGAATCGATTACATGGCTTTACGAAATACCAAATTAAGGTGTCAAACAAGTCTGTTTTTCATCAGTAGACTGAGGTAAACAGAGACCTAACACCCTCTTCCAACTCTAGCGAGGGGAAGAACATTCAAAGGGCGTCATCCCACTTCTGATTTTTTTGCTGTAGGTATTAAGAGGCATCGCTAGTCACCATCACGTGTCAACTCTGCTCTGCAAACATATGTTTTCTATATGTAGTATTGTATAGAACGTAAAATATTTATGAGTTAGTAAATACAAAAATTCCTAGTCACTCTTTCCAATTATACGGCTTTTTTTCCGTCCAGACATCCCCCGTGTTGTTGATGGTTATGTCAGATTCGAACTGAGCAAAATCGCACGCCGTCTCGGTTACTATAAGCCGAGGATCTAGGTGTACCCTCAAAAGGAGGTCCCTAGAACCCCGACGTACCTACAACTTGTAGATGGCCCTCGCCTAGGTGGGAACACCCATGTTCCCTTACTGATTCCAAAAGAAGCGCCACCACATTGGCCTTGTGACAGATTGCCTCACCTGTCACCCCCAGACTTGCCCTTATAGAAGACAGAGATCGTTTGACGATTTCCGGTGCCTGAGCCGTCTGCGGTTCAATTAAACATCTGCTTCACACAAATTTGCGTTACCCAAAGGTTGACTGAAAGAAAACGCCAGTGGTATAAGGTCTTATAGCACCTTATGCATTGTGTTTGCAGGGAGTAAAAATATAAAGATTAATAAATACATTAAAAATCTGTATTAAAATAAAGAAAAATTGGTCAAGTGCGAGTCGGACTCGCCCATGAAGGGTTCCGTAGCATCATATAAAAGTTTTTGTAGTTCGTTGTAACTTTCATCAATGTTTTAATAATAGTGTTTTGATTGTAAGAAATGTAAATTGCGGTTTATGATTTGTGAAGTATTAAAAAAAAACTACTTACTAGATCTCGTTCAAACCAATTTCCGTTGGAAGTTTGCATGGTAATGTACATCATATATTTTTCTTAGTTTTATCACTCTCCTATTTTAGAAGTTACAACATTTTACCACTTTGGAAGTGTCTCTTGCGCAAACTATTCAGTTTAGAAAAAAACGAAATTAGAAACCTCAATATCATTTTCGAAGACCTATCCATAGATATGCCACACGTATGGTTTTGATGAAAAAAATTTTTTTGAGTTTCAGTTCTAAGTATGGGGACCCCCAAAATTTATTGCTTTTGTTCTATTTTTGTGTAAAAATATTAAAGCGGTTCACAGAATACATCTACTGACCAAGTTCCAACAGTATAGCTCTTATAGTTTCGGAGAAAAGTGGCTGTGACATACGGATGGACAGACAGACAGACAGACATGACGAATTTATAAGGGTTCCATTTTTTGCCATTTGGCAACGGAACCCTAAAAACAAAATCAACATCTTAACGCAGTCATTACAGACGTCGTCAATAGAACGGCATTAGAAAACGGGGTCAACTTTCTCCTCTGAAACGAATGTACAAAGTTCTTGTATCGTTAGAATATCAATGTGATACAGGGGGAAAAGTTTCCACTTCGTTACCGTATTCTAAACGTTTTTGCGAGTTAAGGCGCGAATTCGAAAGCGAAAGTTGCAAAGTGAATTCTTGATCCGTGGTTGTCCAAAAATAAATCGTGACCTCTTTAAAATTAATTACTGTAACTGAATCAGCATTCACATTTTGTTTTAAATAAAAAAACTGTTGCAAAAAAATTGTTACGCCGTGAATGTGTTGGGTAAGAAAACCTCTGAAAGATATTCACAAATATAAAAAAAATTATTGAAAAATAATTTGTTGCTTGATTTCATCGTATTTACTAATTGTGATATTTGTCTTTTAATTTACTTCATAAATCCAACTGACTGTGTTCAACTAAATAATATTTCCATGGATAAGGAATGAAGGAATGACAGACACGAAATAAACTCACTGATACGAAACTTTTAAGCAGTTTGAAAATTGTCAAAACTTAAGCTCAATCGGTGAAGAACATTTTATGTGTTTGAAGTGTAAGCAATCCAACTTAATATTCTCGTATTAAGTTGATTAACTTGCAAAGGTTAAAAGTTGGTTTGCATACACTTCTACATACTTGCGTATGCCCACGTGTATGTTGGTTACCGCGGTAAAAGTAGCCTATGTCCACTCTCAAAGTATCTCCATGATGCATTTCATTGAAATGGTTGCATCGGTTTAGCCGTGAAAGCGTAATAGACAGAGAGGCAGACATAGAGCTACTTTCGTATTTATAATATTACTAGTACTCATCATCATCATCATCCTAACGGTCTTCCCGGTTGCATCCAATGCTACTAGTATTAGTAGTATAGTTTAAGATTACTACTACTACTATGACTTATTTGATTGTTCTTAATCATGTTTGGTTCCGATTGCTCTAAGCTTGATATTTACTATTATTTTAGTCACACTAAAACAATACAAATTAAAAAATAACCATAAAAATCGGTTAGATAGTTTCAGACTTCATTGTAAGCAAAAATGTAATATGTACTTATGTATGTACAATTAATATATATGTGTATTAAAATTCTTTGCTATAATAAGCCAGCTATTAATAGGTAAGAATGATAATACTACATCATCACGTAAAAACATTCCACCTATAGTCCTAATGTGCATCCACCATGTAAATATTTTTTTCCCAAACATACCGAGTAGGTTTCAAGAGCACTTGTAAGTCAACCTTGCATACCGGAACGAGTAAAACACTTAATTGCTTTGAAGGATATAACAAAGCGAGCACAATTTTCAGGTTTTTGAACCCACATAATAAGACTGATTCGCCTTTTCGATTGGTGTATGAAAGGTCTTTGATATATTTAACATTGTTTGTGTAATCATCTTATCGGCAGCCATTTAATGGTATACTGCTGGACAGAGACCTCTCCTGCCTACCTTATTAGAGCACTGGTGGTGTTTGCGGTTGGTGTGCTTGAGGTCTCGGATTCGATTCCCAGATCGAACCAAATGTTTGTATGATTTTCAAATATTTTTTCGGAGTTTAGGTGTATCCTGAATGTGTATGTATTTGGAAAAAAATGTCAGGTGTCTAGTGCCCATAGAAAAACTGCTTAATTTGCGACTAAAGGGCGTTGTGTGTGAGTTATTGAATTATTTATTTATTTATTATTCTTTTAGCATACTGGCCAAACGTTTTTTTTATATTATAGGAGGCAAACGAGCAGACAGATCACTTGATGGTAGGTGATTGCCGCCGGCCATGGACACCTGAAACACCAGAGGAGTCACAGGTGCGTTGCCGGCCTTTAATATAGGAGTACGCTTATTTGGAGTCACAAACAAGGATATTTTTAAGTCCTTTTTTCAATACCTATCAAATTCATTTCACTTCAAGTCAAACAAACCATGGATATTAAACATATAAAATTGTAGATTAATGTTAATATCACATTATTGCTCATTAAGCATGTTATTGAGAGCAGTAATAATCAATCTTTATATTTTTTACAACACAAATCTCTATTGAAGTTTCTATTGTTGTAACCCAAGTCTCGACAGCCAATTTGCATCATCTGAACGCACGTACTCAACCCTTAAAACTTATCTACATTTATTGAGTTTAAAACCCACCCGAACCTCTGATTAGTTCCAGGTAAACAGTTTTATGGGTTAATTTATTTAAGAATATATTATCTTATTGAGAAACTTTGAATTAAGTACACTGGACGTACTTTGTATCGAAAATAGTATCAATTTCTGTAACAGTCTAAATCAGTTTATGGTGTTGTTAGAAATTACATTCGACCCTGGCTTATTCAAAAAACTTCTTTTATACCAAAGCGAAGAAGTGGTATAAAAGTTTAGGTTTTTGGCGATTATTGTAAAAAAAATATTAGGAAATATTATGAAATCACATTGTCGTTAAGTGACTTCAATGTAACGATAACGGTAAGACTTAGTGAGTATAAATTTTCCTCGCTTCGGCAGCCTCTAATCACATCATTATCTTTATAATATATCTGTTAATCTTGGCGATTGGCATAATTTTATATTAATAGTCAATTTTAACCCTCATTGGTCTAGCGACAAGTGTACGCTACTGCCAATCCATCGTTGACTTTTATTTACAAAAAAAAGTCAACGATGGATTGGAAATCTTATCAATACTGCTAAACTTCCATACTCTTAGCAGCTCAGAGTATGGAAGTTTTGCAGTATCTCACCCCGTGCCATCGGTCCCGGTTTCCAGTCGCTACCAGTCGTTACGTGGAAAAACTGATATTAAAAACGGGTAGAATTAGTAGATTACCACATTTTTTTTTTTTAAGGTATAAACGATGTGGTGGGAAATAAAATTGGATAAGAGCCTTGTACTAAGTAGCCTAAGACATTTGAAGATATATACAATTGCAGGCCAATTGGTTCGATCCTCGGCTACTCTCATCCAGCTTCTGCCAGCCGTCTTGCGCAAATCATCACTCCACCTGGCCTGTGGACGTCCTACACTACGTTTGCCGAGACGCGGTCTCCACTCAAGAACCCGTTTACCCCAACGATTAAATAAGAATTAACGGACATAGTTATGTCCATTAATATTTTCCATCCTGTCGGTATGCCTGTATATAAACTTTCTATGATGATAATGAGATGAGAGAATGACTATCAAATTTATTAATTTTATAATTGCTAAAAGTATGTATCGATAAATACAGCAAACCAATTACGGATACCGCTGAAGATGCATTCGATATAATTTAAATAGAATATAATGTAATAAATAAATTGAAATTATATATTAATATTGTGTAAATATTAATAAGCAAGAAAGCCTCGGACCATCGACTTGGCTGTTTTAAATGGCTGGTGCATGGGTCATGCTCGTGATACGGGCGCCGCCAGTCGGGGCTGGTCATCTCACAACTTCTATTTATTGTTTAATTATTTTTGGACACTACATGTGTTAATATCAGAATCGTTACATTGTCCTCACATTTAATAAAATGCCTTAAACAGTGTAACCAAAAATTGTAAAAACAATGTTGGAAAAGAGTGTCCATGGAGTTTCTTATCTGTTCTTCTCCATAGGATCTACGAATTGGAACAGACGATTAGCTTCACGACTGACTACTGACTGACTACTTGACGCCGTTCAAAAGTGCCGTTGTATTGTTTATTTGAAATAAAATGGTTTGATTTGATTTGATTTGATCTGATTTGATTTGATTTGATTTAATATACTTTAATTTATTTATAAATATATAAAACATTTATTATATATTTTAAAATACCTACCTCCATACATTCGTATGTAAATAATATAGACTACATTCAAATACTAATATCTTTATACAGATTAAAATCAAACTATCCCTACTAATATTATAAATGCGAAAGTAACTCTGTCTGTCTGTTACGCTTTCACGCCTAAACCTCTGAACCGATTTTAATTAAATTTGGTATGACGATAGAACTGAACTTGGAAAAGGACATAGGCTACTTTTTACCGCGATAACCGACATACACGCGGGCGGAGCCGCGGGCGAAAGCTAATAATAACTATAAATTTTAATTAAAACGTTTCATCGATGAATATAAGACCGTAGACCCAATGATGCATAAGTATCTCACTAAGCCGCCGTAGTAGTAGTAGAGTCACTTTAAAAGGCGTAAATAAGGCAAAAAATAATAATTTTGCCTTCAATTATTACTGTTGCAAAGCTAGATAATTAAAAGGTATAACGACAGCAATAACCTCTTGTAAACATTAACTATATGAACTAATATTAGTAAAGGGAAATAGGGATCGTGTATCAAAAGGTACTTTACCCTTATAGTGAAATATCTGACGAAGGTAGATAAGGGTTTGGAGTTTACACATCAAAATCAACAACTTTTACCGAAGAACTTGGTGAAACTTTTTTCACTTTCCATATAACGGTTTACCAATTTCAATATTTATATAGGAACATCGACTGAACGAAACTCCAATTGGAAAAAAATCAACAGGTGCTTAATATATATTCGAAAGTAACTGTCTGTCGGTTTGTTACGATTTTAATGCAATTAGGCATAGAAATGCTTTGATTCCTGAGTACGGATATAGGCTTCTCTTTACTTCGATAGCCAATATAGATATGGACGGAGCCGCAATTATAAAGCTAGTGCTTATATAGAAGTACTTTCCCAACTTGATTATTACTTTTAAATGTAGTTTTAAGACCTAAACTAAACTAAAAATAAGAATTTTTAAACTAAGTTTAAATAGTTTAAAAATTCTCATTGAGAACAACAACAGAAACAAAGCATAATTTCTTATCCAGATCAACTTTTTAGTTATTAGACATTTAGTTATTATGCTGTATTGAGGTGTAAACATACTACCAAAGAATGATATTCACATGCTTTTTATACTACACAGTGGATTTATATTGTTTTGGGAGTTGTAGTTTTGAAAAAGAAAAAAAAAGATTGTCAATCTTTCATAAAAAATTGTGCTAGCTTCATGATTTTCTCGCTTTGATATTATTATAATGACATAATTTTTAGCGTTGGTATATTTAATGTTTTTTAATCTCCAAATCTAAATAAATCTCAATCTTGCAACACGATGCTTTAATCTTAATTATATCTAGAATTAACAATTTCATTTCAACTTTTATTTAGTCCCAAACCAACATAAGTATATTATATCAATCAGGCGTAAGACATATTTCAAAAGTACTGTACAAAATAAGCTTCACTTTGTGAGTACTTCTATTATCTATTACATTATGCGTAATATACATATATAATATTATTTGCTTATTCGTGTTTTGATACGTAGGGAATCTAAGCGTGGTGAAGGTTGTCTTTACCCCCTGAGGGCAACCGTAACCCATATATACGTACCTTTGGGATTTTGAAGTCCGATATACGAAGCTACTACGCTGGCATACCAAAATAAACTTCGATATCATAAAGGTTGGGTCCATAAAACTTTGCGCAAAGGTAAACCTGGCTTCAAAAAGGATTTGCGAATCAAATTAACGCAATATTCAGTAAAATATCGGTCGGTGGGTCTAGAATATGTTATTTACAAACCTATTAAGTTATTTTTAAAGAATAGTGTTGTCGTACTTCGTTGGTGAGTGTGAGACCGGAGGTCCAAACATTCTGCGTCATTCTGAACATAAGGAATGATGCAGGAACATCTCCATAAACCGCCATGGTCTAGGTCATAATGCTGCATTATCTGTACTCACAATAACTCCTACTCCAGTATTTTATTTATGCTTTCCATCAAGCAGAGTGGAGTGACTTTGGTAAGCTTGAATTTACAAAAAAAAAATTGTGAACGAAAAGCTTATTTTAATTTAAAATCAGTTTTAAATTTTTATGTTCTGTGTTAGATATATACTCTCGCGTAAATATATAAGTAACATAACATAAGCATCTGCATATAAGGTAGACTAATCTATGACCCTGGCGAGCATCAAAACAGCATAAGTGAACATAATACAAGCCCATGATTGATTGCAAACAAAATTTTTTGATAGATGGCGAGATCTCAATTCTCTTCCGTCCAATCAGCGTCTTGCCTCACCGCAACCACTCAGCTGCTAATTCAAAACCTAATCAAGTATGTTTCATATTTTTGGTAGCTTGTACCTTGAATTTGCGCTGACAATATATGACAAAAATATCGTATACCTTTATATGTAGAAAAAAGTGGTAAAAATATAGTATATATATACTAAGTAATTAGATAACATATCTGTTTTGATTTATCAAATAACAACTTCGAAAATACTTTTCGTTAATAGTCAACTTTAGAAGAAATTTTGTGACAACTTAAACTCACTATAATTGTTATACAAAAGAATTAATAGCGCTGCAGATGTACGTCACATAAATGATCAAAACCAACTTACTTACTATTACTTCATCTCAAGCTTAGTACATAAATATTCAAACATATGCCCTCGTAAAACCTACCTTAGAGTTGACCTACTTTCTTCGTTTTTGTTCAATTTAACAAAATTGAATTCAATATGTACCGCATATTACGAGAGTCGCCAAATTGGATCTAACGTTCGCAATGTTTGCACCGAACGGGCAACATTAAACAAAATTTCGAAGACGCTACTGAAAGGTGAATGCTCTATATAGCAAACGAATTGAAGTACGCAAAGGGAAGCAACTGAAACTGAATTAGCTTCGTAGGCACTGTAAACTCGTCTCTGGAATTCAGTTTGAACGTGACAGACATAAAATTTATTAAGTACGTAAAATATGTTAATCCAAAGGCTGTTCCGACACAATTTATAGACCTATAGTTTTGTTTTAGGACTTTTATTTTACTTTATTAATGTTTTTTTTGAACATGTCCTATTAAAGAAATAAACATGCAACGATTACTTGGAACATATATCTACGCAAATTTTGAATTAATTGAGGAAAACGAAAATTTGTACGATATGAATTTTGCTTGCCAAATTGTGATCAGCGAAAAAAAAAAGGATTTGAATTTGTTATGTATGGTTTTGCCCGCGACTCTCTGCGCTTATATGTTGGTTATACCGGTAAAGAGTAGCCTATGCTTTTTCTCAAGAAACAAAGTATTTTCATGACAAATTTTATTGACATTGGTGCAGAAGTTAAAGCGTAAACAGTATGGCAAACAGATAAAGTTATTGATATATCATTGATGTCAAATAAAAATCATTAGGTAAATAAATACATTTGAATGACAAGTTTCAAATCACTACTTTCAACTATGGTGATTTTGTTGGTCATTTTCATGTTCATTAAACCAGTGGCATGTTCAACATTAACTTACAACTCGTGAGCTAAAACAAATAAAAGCATATTTTTTCCTAAGAACTGTAGTTTAGGTTATACCAATACTTGATTCCCAATAGTAATGCCTCACAACAAAAAAAAACGAAAACCCGTACGTATTCGCAAATCACGAGACCCACTTCAACTCGAGAGCAAAAATAATAATCCCTATTTTATCTCTTCGAAAAGAAATCCTTTTAAGCAATTTGGTGAATATAACAAAACCGTAAACTAAATTCATCCCTTTCATTCTAAATTACGCCTCCGTGACCGAATCGCCTTTCGACAAAAAGAAAATTCCAACTTTCAATAATCAGGAACTGCAGAAACTTTTCGAATAAAACCAAAGCAATATCGTTATGCTGTCAACAAACTTGTATTTGAGATTCAAATTCCTGTTTAGCGAATACTGACGGTAAAGAATTCTGTAACAATTGTTTTTTTTTAAGCAAATTTAAGTTTGTCAAGTTGTTGGGGCCTTAAGAGCATTTAAAAACTCTTGTAAGGTTAAGGAGAGACGCGATCAGATAAATTTTGGAGTGAAAACTTTTTCAGGCTAAATTGATAGCCCTGGTAGGCCTCACGGCCGCGTACTCAGTGTTATTTTTTAATTAATATTTTCATCTTTCACGTTTAAAGATTCTGATATTTCATAATTAAAGCATACTGAAATACCTTTGGCTAACATATTTTTTACTGTTTATATTTTAGTCTGATTTTGTATTATATAAGGAAGGTGACTATTACTCTGGGATTCTATTCATAAATAAAAAAATTAAACTAAATATTTCGGACCTATACACACAACGCCATCTATTCCCAAACTAAACAGAGCTTGTATTATGGGTACTATACAACTGATATAAATATATAGGTACGAGTATATACTATTCTGTTGTAAATATTTTACATAGAAAGCCCCAAACTCCGAAATAAATATTTGCAGATCTTACAATAATAATTGCAAATCCGTATGGTGACGGATTAAGAATACAAAGTGTCACCACCCCTATTCATTCCATTGGTGTCGTAAGAGGCGACTAAAGGAACAAAATAAGCAGCTAACATCACTGCCAAAAGAAGGAAAACTTGAAACAAACCCTTTACCAACTCGTCTGGCCAGCGTGATATAGTAGGCCAAAACCTCCTTTCAAATGAGAGGCCTATGTCCAGCAGTGGACTGTTATAGGCTGTTGATTGATGATGACAAACATTTGGTCCGAATCTGGAATCTAACCCGAGATCTCCAAGCACAGTAGTGGCATGCGCTACGACTGCGCCACCGACCTGCTTTCTATCAGTTGGAGTAGAGTAATTTTGGCATTCATAAACATAAAAATAAGACGATCTCTTGCATCACCCTATATTTACGACCGCAGCGCTGCGGCTTGAAAACAAACTCACATTTCCCTCAAACCATAAATTTCAAAGAAGTCACATTAGGTACTATAAAGAGTCTAACAAATAGTTCTGGATAAGGCTACATGTTAAATACCTACACAGTTGTGACCAAAATTGTAACAAAGAGAAACACAATCGCCCATTGGTCACAGATAATGAGGTAAGGGTACCCCGTACACATTTAGCTAAATTGTCGTTATTATCGTTCGGTCGCCCCAATGAGTTTCCGAGAGCCGTCTAAATTGTTTTAAAAAACATTCACGGTACGTCTCACCAACGTCTTTTATATTTTATGATATTATCCTAATTATTTTAGTGCTCTTTAGCATGGTAAACTTTTTAATTAAAAACTTTTTATTTGGTTATTTTATTTTTCATTTTACGATTATCAATTATAAAATTGTAGAAGGTAAAAAGAACATAGCATTTGATCTATAACATGTACTTATTGTTACGTCAAATTTATTATTGGTAGTTATCACGTGTATATATTTGCCCTTATAAATAAATAATTTTTAAGAATTTCTTATGCCTAAAACGACGGATTTTCTATCAAAATCTTTCATCTTGATGATGATGTCAAAAAGTCTATTACAAAACTAGACGTGGATATGCTCACCATCTCTTCAGACTGTTCATTTTCTTAGAACAATTTTATTACAGTCACTACTAAAGGTATTATTTAGTGTCATCTTGTGACGAAGCATGTTATTTACAGATTGTACAAATTAAATATCTGTTTCAAAATCTCACATAGGAGAAAACTTTCTGCGATCCACAAATTGTTGTTCTGAGTCTGGAGGTTTTTTGTGTCCCTTTCATGTATGTTTGTAAATACCCGGGATATATTTTGTTCCTAAAGCGTCTTTCTTAAAAAAAAAACATTATATTTGTATGAATCGTGGTGGTAAATACTTTTATATATAACTTAAGCCAATAGATATATTATTCCTTTTAGTATCCAGTAAACAAGTTATAATGGACCATTATTCCAAGTATGCCAACAAAATCTATATTAATATCCAAAACTTGTGAAACCAGAGTGGCCCATAAAAAGGAAATTGCCGATAACGATCCCGTTCAATTTCTACCATTTTTTCCACTTGTCGAATGACATAGACCTATAATGGGCTGTAAAATATGAACTGCTACGGAATGGTTGGCTATTGCGTTTTATGTGATTTTTTAATATTCCAATTTTTAGAATATAGAAGAGAAATAATAGTTAAATTAAATAGTGAAAATTTAAAAATATACTGTGGATTTTAAACAAATAATTAGTTTTCATGTATGTTGCGCGGTTAGTGAATAAAGTTTTTTCTGCTATGAAAATTGAATTATTAAAACGTTGTCATATTAAAAAAGAGTAATTGAAAAAGATTTAAACAAAAAAAACATCCATATTAAAAGAATCTTAACTTGTACGACGGGCTAACATGACAGGGAAGCCTTATGGGAAAAAGTGTATAAAATATTCCAAATCAATGATAACGAGCATAACCATGTTTATTGAATATTTTTTATATAAATAATAAGTTACGCATATAGGAACATTAAAGTCACATACATTCAAGTGTTATAATTTATATTTATATATTATACTGTACTTATTATACTGTGGAAATCAATTATGGATTTAATGACATCAGCAATAAATATACTTTTTCTACTTTTTCTTTTGTGGCACTAACCTCATGCGAAGACAACTTTTTTTCAATCGTACTATCGATTACTCTATTTCAGTAATACCAGAACTCTTCTCGCAAAGCTTGTTTTAAATCAGTTCTAACGTTATGCTTCTATAATTTCAATAAAACAGTATATACTATGTACTTTGAATCCGAAAGTCTGAACCTAAAGTATAAAACAAGAAATATATCGGCTACCCTCATATCTGTTGAAGGTTGGTATTTGTATTTGGCCACGTTGAAAGTTTCATAAGGTTTTACGTTTTGTTGCAAGCCGTTTCTACTACGTATATAATGTTGTCGACTAAAAAGCGTTATTGCTGACAGCATTTATGCATGATTTGACAGATTATTATGTTACATAAGTGACTTCAGGTAAATGAGTAAGTTCTTTTTTTACACTACCAAGCCAAATTATATCTATATACCCTATTTCTATAAACAACATCAAAATAATAGTAGCCAATTCATCATCTCCATTTTAACCGTATAATCAATGGATTTAAAAATGAATGTTTGTCTGTATGTCCTATAAAAAATCGTAAACTATGCAGTTGATCATTTCATGATCTTGAGCAAAGTGCATGTAACAAAGGTTTTTTTGACGCGGTAACGTCTTATAATTCGATGGAGCCGGCTTCACGCACGAAAATACATGACTCATGCGGCGTTACCTCGCTCTGAGGCGTGTCCCCCGTAAGGAGCCGGGGCAGGCGGCTAGTATATTATATAATAATGTGAACTGCTTAATAAGTCTGTGAATAAACATAACTTTTATAAATATATAATTTCATATTTATTATATAATTATTTTTGTCTTGAAACATGGCACCGTTCGATATTAGACCTCAGCCTAGTAAAGTTTAATTCATTTATTATTTGATTAGATTAAGAATAATAATTTGGAAATAATAAAAATTGGGATATTATTATTATTTATACATTATATTCATTATTATTATCGAGTATATGGACAAGAAAATGGTCTTACCGATTAAAGTAAACTTTTGAAGATTGTTCACTTTTTTAATAATGAAACTTTTACAGTGTAGTTTAAATACAATATAATCTAAATGCACTTTTATGCCAAATATTACTAAAACTACAACTTATAACCTACCTACCATTTATACGATAAAAAAAGCTCACTCATAATTTCGACCAATTCCAATTAAATTAAATGTATGGCCTATGTATAAACACATGGCCTTAACCCTCTCCTGAGGGGAGACCCAACCCAGCATTGGGACGTTATGGATTGTTGATGATTCCAATAAAAGGTCATAATACATCATTATTCATCTATAAAAATAAATTAAATTAAATTGTCTATTTATGATATCAAGTGAAAAGGTTTTTATCAAATACATATGAAAATATATACGGTACTTAATCAAAAAAGCAATATTAAAGATAAAAGCTCTTGCTTTCTATGCCGATCAGTTAAAACCTGGAACTTGTCTACCAGCGCATGTGTTTTCTCCCTTCTATGACCCCGGGTCCTTCAAGCGGGGCGTGAAAAAGCATCTTACTAGGCCGCCATAGTGTGGGTCACCGTGCTGCACTGTCTGCTGTGGCAGTGAGGATGGTGGCCTCCACTTCTGGATGCTGTTCATGCTTTCCATCAGGCAGGGCAGAGTCATTTTGGCAGCTAATGTCTGTCTGTTTGTTTGTTTCGTCCAATATCTGGAACCGCTAAACCGATTTTGACGGGACATTCAGATAGCTGATAACACAAGGAATAACTTATGGTATTTTTTTGACTAGCTTTGCTCTACAGCGTCACTCGCAATTTAAACAATAAGTGCAAGTAACACCACGGGACTCGGCTCGTATAGTAAGGTAATACATAAATACGTGAATATGTTGTCCTGTCGTTTGTTAGAAGGCTCGAACTTACCTGAAACAAGATTATTATTGCATTAGTATTATAAAGGATGCATATTTTTTTATTATTAATGAAACCATGAAATGATAGTTTTTCTACAAATGAATAAGGACAAACTACCAATGCCGTCATGAAAGAAACAAATAATAATATGAGAATCGTCATCAAGCCCCCTTTTTTTCAGTTCGCCATGTTTTTGTAATTACTCAAAATAAATACCATAGAACAACACAGTACTGTCCTGCCGTTTCCCGCCTTTTGATATGCTGGTGGATATGGATGCGATGGTCTATGCCATCCCTCTTCCGCCCCCCCCCCCCCATTAAAAGCTACGGCCGGCTTGAAAATAAAAAAAACTATAACGGCTTAGATAGCTTTGTTAGTTCAGTAGTTATAGATACCTAACTTGTGAAATATGCTTAATTGGATAACTTCGTACCTACAAAAATAAAGAAAAAATTTAAGTTGAGGTAAAATCAACAACTCATGTTATTTACATTATTAGACATTTAACTTATCATTGACCACAATTATTGATTTATTTACTGAGTTATTTATTTTTCCTTCAAAAAATAGTGTTAGTCTGAAGGTATTTATTATTTCATCTGTCCGACAAAAATGGCTATATTTTTGGAGCGGAATACGATACGAAAATGCCTGTAAGGCTCAAATATGCGGCATGTTTTAGGTGTTTTGAAAATAAGGAAAAGTCAATTTCGCCAAAACCGGACTTATTTAATTTTCCCACTACGGCGACTATATATGGTACCTACATTTGAAAAAAAATGATACGTCTGTCTATTCGCATCGTATAATTTTTGGAACGGCTCTAATTTCTCGATTTTGACGAGCCTTCTCTGACAGATTGCTGATGACAGAAAGAGTAACTTAGTAATTAGCGGCGTTACTCGCGACTTACAATAATTACTGCAGGTAGCACTGCGGGTCTGAACTAGTATTAAAGAAAGTCGGAGGCACACTTATGACGTCACGTATACAAGATAATGACATCACGCGTGCTAGGTGCGAATTTGAAGCGCGTATGTGTATCACTTGCTTATTATAAATTAAAACCTTTTTTATGAACGGCTTCGTATTTCTTAAAATGAATTTATGGTTCTACGACGAGATCATTTCTTTTATTTTTAAATGTATGTTTTGTGAGCATATTTTTTCATTATATTTGTAAATTTGACATGATATGTACCGTATTCCGGAGTAATAAATCAAAAATATTGCTTCATAAATACATAATCCTGCTTTTCTCTTTCTCTGAGGTCGCTTTTTGATTTTATTGTTTATGTGTGTATTATAAATTCGTTCGAATAAAATGTGCCACTGCAATGCCTGGGTTGGGCCGAAAGTGTAGCTAAGTTTTTTTTACAAGAAACTCTTAAGTAAGAAAATTAACGGTGTTTTAGCCTATGCCACGCAGAGCCCGCTAAGCCATCTGTCTCGGTTATCATGAACATCTATGGCAACCGTTAATGTTAGGTCAGTGGCCTGAAACATACTGAATACTGACCATTAATCCAACCTTTGAATTCAGCTTACCGTCAGAGTCGCAGAGAAACGTGGCAAAACTGACATTCAGGTCAAATCAATTTGTATACAATTTAAGAGGTAATAAAGCCAGGCTGATTTTAGTAGTAATAGGCCGGCTCAACCAGAGCAGTACTATCCTAAAACAGAAGGTCAACCTAAAAATGATAGCGCTCATGCGTTGGTAAGTGCAAGACCAGAGGCCCAATCATTCTGCATCATTCTCTCGGCCTCTGGGGACCGGCAGAATGATGCAGAAGCACAACGGCAGTCAGTGGAGAAGCGAACACCAATTCAGGGACTTCAAAGTGATCTGGAACGTTTTATATCAGTTACCGATTTAGAGAACAATATAATTATTATGTAATTTTTATATTTAACAGTTACCTTTAAAGTTTTATCTAAAACAAATTCAATCAAAATGAAAGAAGCACTGACGAAAGATACTTGCGAACGAACGAACGAATGATTTCCTTCAACAAACAAAATCCTAATATATTTTAAGATCTCTCTGTCTTCATTAGAATATACTATATAATCAATGTAAATAAAAATATATCTTACTACCTATCGTACCTTGTTAGTTATTAATTAAAAGATTTTATCGATCATATTAGGCCTCTCAGCAAGAGCTCGTTACACAAACCGCTACCGTTGAAAATATCGGTGTCCGCAAAGTCAACAGTTCAGCATAATTGAATCGACATAGGTAATGGTTGTGATAAAGGAAGGTGGGTCGCCACCTGTAAGGGGGGTGCCACGTGCAGAAACGGTGCGAGTGAGACAGCTATGAATTCTCTCTGTCATTCTAATGGCTGACGTATACGTGTGCTTACAGGTAGCGTGGGTGCTATGCGTGGCGAGGCAGGAGACCCGACGCAACATATGTTCCACATCGAAATATATGCCACACACCGACCCGTTATTTTGCTTCATAGGAACGTACGTACGTAAATAGGCGTCTGTTACAAGTTTCAATTTCGATATGCTTTGAAAGGCGGAGTTTGATAACGAATTCAATCATGGAGAAGTAGGTGACGCAATTTGCTCTCATACGCCTCAAGAAACGATTGTAAAGAGACATTTGTTTCCCGAAGTAGTCTCTAAAAAGGAATATTACACAAATTTGTTTATGCAAAATATTCTATAAATTTAATATCTATGTTTAAAACGTCAAATTGACACAAGTCAAATAAGAACAACATCACCATGTTATTTAAATAAACTAATTTTTATAATTAAATATAATATAGCCAGACCCAAGCCTACTTTAGAGTAATAGTGCTTAAAAGCCACGTAAATCAACATGCTGTTTGATAGTTCCACGGTACTTTTATATTTTACCAACATTATACAGATGGGCATTATTTTATTTTTACTCATACCATTCAGCGATTTTGTTAGACTGGCTAAAAATATCAAAGAATACCAAACAAATGTACTAAAAAATGACTTCACTCGAACTATAGGTATCCTGTATTTGATGATTATATTTGGTTATGGAATTATTAAGCCAATGAGAATACTCAACCATTATAAAATTTCAACAGCTGCTAAGCAAGCAGAAACACCGCATGAAAAGCTACAACGTATCATAGAAACAACATATGCTACTAGAAACTATTTACTAGCAGGGATTTCACTTTTTTTTACGTTAGTTACTTGGAGATTATTTGACTTTATAATATTTTCAGCAAAACTTTATGAGTTTTCTCAACTGATGTCAAATTATAATTTGATCGACCTTAGCTGTATTCAAGATTTCAACCATGAACCACGTACATCTATTATAAACAATGACAATTTTGAGTTGGAGGAAGAGGAAAATGATACCGAAAGCATAAAATGGCCTTCTGTAATCCAACTAGATAAGCAAGATACTAAAGCACTTAAATCTTTTTTCCAAACAGATAGTTTGAAAGTACCAACTGAAGAAGGTAAATCTGCTAGTAATGAAATTAACGACGCAGAGGAGACAAACAATAAAAGTACGAAACAAATTACAGAAAATTCTACAAATACCCCAGAAAAGCAAAATAATAAAGGCCAGCAAACAGATTGATGTTACACTACTATAAATACCCTATTTAATACAAAATCTAGATCACCATACACACGAAAATGATTAATATATTTAGCGTGTGTATAGGAATAGTGTTCTTTGTGGAAGTACTGTTAGTTGTAGCACTATTAAAGCCTGTGAGAGATCCAAGCTGTATAAGAGATTTCTGGGCAAAATTTCAAAAACGATGCATAAGCCAAACAAAATTTTTGATATGTTTGCTATCTTTTTTATTGCTTAACACAGCTATGGAAATTGCTTGGGAAAACCAACATCATCATGAGATACTTCAACAGGCTCCTTATTCAGGATTAGTTCTTGAATTTTACTCAAGTAAAATATCATTATGTTACACTTGCTTCCTTATGGCTGTTTATATTTTGTTATTGATTGAAAGATTAACTGCTTTTTTATTGAGAATTGCTCGATTATTGGAATTTGAGCTTATGTGCAGACATGCCATATTAACAAGAGATAATGCTACACAAATGTCTAATGCTACCATTATAACATGCAGTCACATTCATCCGGAACATCGAATCATACAATTTTTATTGTCACTTCCTGCAAATGAAAATAAAAATCAAGATGAGGTGACTTTAAGAGAAGATTGAATTTATTAAATAATGTTCTAAAATAAACATTTACTTACTATTTTTCTATTTTTGTTTTTCATTTTAGGTTATTTTGCAACTAATACATAAAAATACAAAAAAGAAAAAGCAGACGTATTTTCACCCTTATTGGCTTATCATACAACAAATTATAAGCTGTTAATAAAAGAAATTGTTAGTAATATAATTGAGAAATAAGTTTTAAATAATTGTTATCTGTAATTATTAAAAGCATTGTTTTAGATAAATGAAATTTGATAACTGTTTACAAAACCCTCTATTTACAACAGGACTGAACCAATATAAACTCTTTTAGTATAAAAAAGTTCAAATATGATATTGACATTCACGAACATCATGCAAAAAAAAAGTAAAATAATTTACAAAACGAACGGTTGTCATTAAGTGTCATTAAATTGTCAGTAGTGAAAATTAAGCAACAAATGGAGTAAACTGACTAAAATCTGCAAATAACAGTACCTGACCCAAAATGCCAGTAAAATAACGTTACTCGTGTTAATCCACAATCAAAATGGACGCTAGCTACATTTTCCTAACTTTTATGCTACTCATGCAGATGGCCCTAATTTTGACCATGCTGAATCCAGTCTATGATGTCTGTAAAGTAACATTGTGCATAAACAACATAACAAAGGGATACAGAAGGTTGTATGTCATGTTAGTAGCGATATATTTTTTCTCTGTTATATACTTCGGCATGTACATTCCCTTACAAAACGTTCACAAGCTGATATTTTACGATTACGTTAAGGAGTATGAGAAATTGATTCTTTTGCATAACGTGGAAAAAAACTACATCACAGCGGGATTCTCATTATTCCTTGTTGTGGTAATGTGTGGCGTCAGATCTTTGATTTCATATACCGCTAACTTAAGTTCCCTGGTGGCAAAACGCAGCGCTCCATTAGTTGTTCGAACGAGATCTACAGGCTTCTATTCATCAGAGAATTTACCGCTAAGCTTTCTTCGAGTGAAGAGATCAATGTCATACGAAACAGTTTTATTTACCAATGAACTACGAGAACAATTGAAGGATATTTTGAAAAGTTTTGAGTATCTTCACCACGATACCCCCATGCTTTCTAGCGTCCTAGAGGCGAGTGGCAAAATATAATGTTAACAATAAATATCTTGTTCGGTTTTTGTATTTTTTTTTGTTTTGAAATTCGGATGCATTGGGAAACATTTAAGAGACATGGGGAGAATTCACAACCTCCTCTGTATCATTCCAAGCAAGGCCGTGGAAATATTTCAAGACATTGTTATATGTAAAAATAAAATGTCGGTAAAAGAGTGAGGAAAGAAAAATGTCAAATACAGAAACGAGTTGGATAAGGGGACCGTGCATACATTAAAGGGCCGTAATATTGTTCATAAGCTTATGTAAAACGTATACAAGATGTCTTGGTATAGCTAGATAGTTATTAATTTAACTGTAGGTACTTTAATAGAGGTATAGTTAGTCTACATGCCCCCTATTACGTCTGAAACAATCTATGCTCTCACACATCTGTGTCGTAATTGGATCCAGGTATTTGACAACGGCTGTTCGGCAGAGATTTACTATTGTATGATGTTACTCGTAGTTTAGGCTAAGCATATTATAGTAGTTATTTAGTATAGAGTATTCCCAAGACACTCAGTAAATATATATTGTCTTTTTGAGGATGAAGGGTTCAAAATTAATTGGGGTGATGAAAATGTAAGATGAAAAACTCCGCATGAGCTAAGGTGACACCCTTATCACATCATAAATACTTTATCAAAAGTAATGAGGGATCTCCTTTTAATATATCTATACACAGTGGATTAATGATAAATAGATTATATAGGGATTATTGTTACTAACCACTTTAATCAATTAGGGCCACAGCACACTAGCTACTTTTAGCATCGGCGATCGGCAACTAATCGCTTTTTAGAAGCTTAATACGGCGACCGAACGCTCTACACCGCATACTTAAAAACGCCAAACGCGGAGATTGAGTCGCTTTTTAGAAGCGCGACAGCAGATGAACGCTACTTTCCGCACACATGCCGGTAGCATCAGTAGATTTGGCATCTGAGCAGTCTCTAAAACGCGCGTTTCCGATACCGCGATCGAAGTCGCTAAAACGCGATGCAGCATCGATGCAGTGGTAAAATCGCCGATCGCCGATGCTAAAAGTAGCTAGTGTGCTGTGGCCCTTAAAGACAGCATTTATGCAGTCTTGTTTCGTTAGTGATTGAGAGACCGAAGACCTAATCTTGCAGAAGCATTTCAATAGGCCGCCATATTGTGCGTTGCCATACTGCATTGTCTGCTTTCACAATCAATTTAGTGACGACTAATCTTCGATTCTACTGGTGCTTTCCATTACTCAGAGTGGAGACGCTTTGCCAGGCTCACAATTTAAAAAATGATATTTATTTTCACGAACCTACGACTTACCCATCAATCACCATGGAATCAAAGTACCATGAGATTTCTTTTGTTATTATCGCTAAAAAGTGCTTAGCATATCTTTTTAACTGCCAAAATCTTAGTAATTAGTTTTCGCTGAATAGTGTCATGTGGTCTCTTGTAAGAATAAGTCACAAGAAAAGGTTCCGTCATAGTCTGCGGTAATCTCCAAGCGATTTATATTCCTTGACATTTTAGGGAGTGCTTTAAAAAGCTTCGTTCAACTCGGACTAATGACTTAAGACGTTAATGACTGCGGAATGGGTCAATCTATTCTTATATTACTAAGGAGGCTTGGTACGTTTAAGAAAGTCACTTTCACTGTACTTTTACTTAAAATAAATTATAACACACAGCTATAAAACTGTAATTTCATTGTACATATATTTAAGTACATACATATTTTTAAGTAATATATTTTTTTGGTTTGTTTACTAAAGCCTACAAGTATTGATAAACTTGGAAGATAAAACTTTATATGAAGAGATTTTACCAGGATTTTATGTTTGTAGCATTTAATGATAGATAAAGAACTCATTAGTGCTATAGATAAATATGTGTTATTTTATATGTTGATAAAAACAATATACTGTCTGCACTGTTAGCCTAGTGGTTCAAGTGGTAGCCACACAGGTTCCGATTTCTGGGGCGCCCAGTGTTATGGGTTCTAATCCCACATAGTACAACACTTTGTGTGATCTATAAATTATTATTCTGAGTTTGTAATGTCCTTGAATTTACATTCCTAGACATAACAAAACAGATTGGCAGATAGGTACTCTTTCTTGCACACTATATAAAGAAAGATACAATGTAGAATACAACCAATTACTATGTCATGTATTTAAACCCTGTATTTTATTATTATTTCTCGCTTATTAGGGTTCCGTAGCCAAATGGCAAAAAACGGAACCCTTATAGATTCGTCAAGTCTGTCTGTCTGTCTGTCCGTCCGTATGTCACAGCCAATTATTTCCGAAACTATAAGAGCTATACTATTGAAATTTGGTCAGTCGATGTATTCTGTGAACCGCATTAAGATTTTTACATAAGAATAGAAAAAAAAAAAAACATTTTGGGGGTCCCCATACTTGGAACTGAAACTCAAAAAATTTTTTTTCATCATACCTATACGTGTGGGGTATCTATGGATAGGTGTTCAAAAATGATGTTGAGGTTTCTAATATCATTATTTTCTAAACTGAATAGTTTGCGCGAGAGACACTTCCAAAGTGGAAAAATGTGTGTCCCCACCCTCTAACTTCTAAAATAAGAGAGTGATATAACTAAAAAAAATATATGTTGTACATTACCATGAAAACTACCAACAAAAATTGGTTTGAACGAGATCTAGTGAGTAGTTTTTTTTTAATACATCATAAATCGTAACACGCAATTTACCTTTCATCCAATCAATACACTAGTATAAAAACATCGATGAAAGTTACAACGAACTACAAGAACTTTTATATGATCTTACTTGCTGTTACGGAACCCTTCATGGGCGAGTCCGACTCGCACTTGGCCGCTTTTTTTATATTTTCTCTGTACAAACGAAGTTAATTTGTTTCTAACTGTTCAAAATTATTTATTGATATTTCGATAACTTAAGTAAATGAAGTTTTTTTCATAAATCAGGTATGATCCAAGATAGTAGGAGCCAAGCTGATTTCAACTCGGATGGGCCCGCTCGACCGTAGCGGTACTACCCTCGCATAGAATACCAACCTAAAAAGACGTCATGCTTTCGTATTTCGCTGGTGAGTGAGAGAACAAAGGCAAAATGATGCAGAAGCATAAAGCATAACAAGCATAGTTTGGGTCACCATTCTGCGTTGTGTACACTCTTTTCTGCAGTTCTCTCGATCTCTTGAATACTGCTCATACTTTCCATCAGGCAGTGCAGAGTCACTTTGGTAGGCTCAAATAAAAAAATGGTCTTCAATAACTGTGTCATATGAGTTGTTTTCGGAGTAAACAACTACTTTAAAATTTCAGACATATACAATTTGAATCGCAGAGCATAATGTGAAGTGAGGTCACTTTAGAATCAACGCTTTCTATATTTAACTCAGACAATATAAAACCGAAAATGGTTTTATATGCTATATTGGCTACGGTGTCTGTCTGCGAGTACGTGCGTATATAGACTTTGGCACTGATTCAAAATAGTCCGAGTGGCGCCAAGCCTGTCAGGTACCGGCCACTCCCCCTCAGAATTAATGCCTGATTTCAAATTTAGAACAATTCTAAATATGGAATATCGTACTCTTTTCACACTTCAATATTTATTTTATTCTAGAATATGCTTTTTTCTTGAGTTTATTCAGAAACACACACACACACACACAAGTTAATAAAAATTGTGTGTGTGGCAGTATGTGTGTGTAATCAATACTGGGGTAGGAATGGAATTCAATAAACTAGGGATATCTCAGTCATATCCCATCGATAATGTTGACCGAGACCAATCTTCACGTTATTTAATTTACAAGTGAAAGTACTTTTTTTTAAAATAAATCATTATTTAAATGGATTTCTTAATCCTATATTAAATTATGATGAACTCTAGTAACGCATTGGCGGTCTATGGGGTCCTCTCTGCCACACCCCATAATTGAGATTTCTACACACATATATACATACCACTACAGGCAATCATCTTCCTAGCCTTGTTATCAGTAAATTTAAGAGCCCTGACTTCCCAATAACGATTGCCATAGAATTTATGACACGCCGGGACCGTCAGCTCAGGTCAGGACACTCCGGTATTGTTATTAAGAATTTCTTGTTAGGAAAACGCATCAACAATTTTAGTACGACTATAGAATGAGACCCTAACCCTCTAGATCAGCATTCGCATACGCAAACCACTACACCAAAGAGGCAGCAATGTGTTTTGTTCATTATTATTATTTTTTATTTTATTAAAACAACTGCCGCATTAGGAATATATTCCTGTGTCGCTGGGACTTTAAAAACATACAAGTAACGGACACAAAGAACACCCAAACTCAGAATAACAATCACACAAAGTATTATCTCGTGTAGGGTTGGAACCTACAACTCTTGGCGTAGTAGCAAGCAGCATGGCTACCACTTAAATAACTAGGCCAACCATACTGTCAATTAATTATTCTAAACTATCTCATTTATTAGAAATAAAGAACAAATCGTCAAGTTTCATGCGTAAACAAACGTTGTAATATTTTATGATTGTTAGTACTCGTATTTGTAAAATCCAAGCTAACATTCTATCCATAAATCAGTGTCCCATTTATAATTACCGAAGGACGTTGTGTAAAGAAACCCAAAATAAGTATTTGGGGTCACCTAAGGTCCTTTGGGACGCGCACGCAATGCGCCGAATAAATATTTGAACAGCCTCCGCTTAAAATTGTAGAGGCGAGGCAATTTCGATGAGAAATGCAGTTTTATAGCTTTTACGTGACTGTATAGCTTTGCGGTTCCATAAAATGGATTAATGTTGATATACATTTTTAATAGATTTTTTTATTCTATAAAGTATTAGGTTATAAACTCAGGGTTGCGGAGGTCCGATGCCAGTCACTCCGTGGAAAAACTGATATTCAGGTAAAATAGATTGAATTAGTAGTCGACCCCAAATGATCTTAGTAATAAAGGCTGGAAGAAGAAGAAAATAAAAAGCTTTCGTGAAGTTTATCTCTTGGCAACTCACTCCAGAGCAATTAAAGTTTTCTATATCGTCTTGTTTTTTTAATGATTACTGTGAAGTCAATGGGATGGATAATGATTTCGTCCGTCTATGTATATTTATATATTCTACCGTAGCTCCGAAATTTAATGAATAAAGTATCTAAACTAGCGAGGCTATATAAATGTTTAAAGTTAAACTTTTTTTTGTTTAATTTTTTTTTTATGATGGAAAAAACTATCAGTAAAAATTAAAATTCGTAATTTTTCTCTGTGGTGTTCTTAAAGGTACTTGTACTTTTATTAATGCTATAGCCACAATGTTTACGAGTAACCAGTTATTTACATCTATAACTTTCTGGTACTTTTTTAGATGGACTATAACGCTAGTAACATGTTGCTTAAGATGCTCATTTACAATTTGTATAGTACGAGACATACAATATGTATATGAAAATATATTTACACACTCACATACATAATTATAAATAAATAAAATAAAGAAAAAACATTATTTAACGTCTAATGATAAAGTAATACATGTTATTTTTCAAATAAACATCTCATTAATTAATTTACAAAAAAATAGGAAAATTTGGAAAATCATTATAAACATAAACCCCTCTACTTGAGAGTGAAGGCCGCCCTCTCTAAAAAAAGGAGTATATACACAATATATAGTTATTAGAGAGGAAAATAGTGACCTAAGACGATTTTTTTAAATACTTACTAATCGCGCCGTATTCACAAGTATTGAATCTTTTTATTGAAACAAATTAAAATATTAACCATCACAAGTTGGTCCATTATGTATAATTTGTTTAAGATTATTACACCATTTACCAATCGCACTTAATGGCTTTTTCTTATATCTTTCTAAGTTTCAATATAATCACTTGATTTACGAGAAAATCTCGAGTGGAAATTGTCATAGAGGTGTTCCATTATTACTTGAATACTGTGTAGGCAAATTACTTCAAATAAATTTGCATATTTAATGAGCTAAGAGGACTCCTTCTGTGCGTTTAAAGCCCCCGACGATGTCTATTCATTTCGGTATAATCTCTGCACATGATTTTCCTTGTACCTTTGTTCGTAAAATGTATTTATCTTATGAAAAAACATTTCGTTAATTATGAGATTCTGACATTTAAATTATCTGTATTGAGAGTGGCCAAGTTTATTCAAGAAAAATGCCTCTTCAAACTAACGATTTTGATTGTAAGTATTAGTGTTTCTATTTGAAAAATATAGGGTGTTATTTCGCCATGCTAGTCCTCCAAGGTCTTGCGAGTAATTTAACTTGTGCCTAAATAGTTTTTAAATTAACTATAGAGTAAACAGAAAAGGACCAAGTGATTTTTTTGTTTATCTTTGACAGATTTGGCAGGTTATAAATGTAGTTCATAATTATTATTATCAACAACTTCTAAACGTACACTGTTGAACATAGGCTTCTCCTTTGACCCAGTTGGGTTGATTAAGGGTTTTCAAGTTTTACTTCTCCTTGCAGTGATGTTGACCTGCGTAGTTAGTCTCTTAGTTGACTCTTACGACACCCAAGGGATGAGTAGGGGTGGTGACCCATCGTATTCTTAATCCGTCATGACGCAGATTATAACTGTTGGACATGTGTTTAATAACATATTTTTCTACTAAAGTAAATTACGCAGAAACGTTATTATCATTACTATTATCTATAACTTTACGAATTTTTTTAATCATTAGTTGAAAAAAAATAGTTGAAAAAAAAACTGTGATATGATATGTAGTGCCTATTCTTTAAATCGACACGTAAGTACACAGTCATAGTCCCACAAAATCCAGTTTAACACATTTTAAAATGGAAAACAAAACGTCTCTTTAATTTTTTACTCAAAAATGAAACTTAACCTAAAACCTCATTGGCAAGAATGCTTTTAGGATATCAGTGAATGAAGTAAAAAAGGTATTAGACCGTAATTACAGCTATCGGAGAGTATTTGTCTAAAGATTTATTATATCCCAGTATATCCTCTGTAAGGGCACCAACACACAAACAGGAAATCCGAAAAAGGTATTAAGATATAAACGACCAGAGATTAAGGAAGTGTTGGTAGTATTTATTTTTCGTTGGTACTATTTACCGTCTTCAATAAGTAAGAAGTTTTCAATGCGAATGAATACTGCTTTTTGGGGTTCCGTAGTTCAAGACTCGGAACCCTTATAGATTCGTCATGTCCGTCCTACCTCGGCTTACCGACCAAACGGATAATGCTAGAAAGATAAAACTTTACACGAATATGTGTTATGATTACGTGGACAAAGTGCTACAATAAAATTAAGAAAAATATTTTTATTTGGGTTACCTCCCCTACACGTAAAGTGGGGATGATTTTTTTTATTGCGTCTTCCCTATCATGTGTAGTATCGTTAGATAGATCTTTTAAAAACGTTGTAAGATTGCTAAAACCATTTTTCGATTTAGGTATCTAAATTTAGGTATTTTTAAAGATTAGCTTTTTAAAGATACTATACTCGCGATTCACAACAATAACTCCGGGTAACACTGCGGGACCCAGCTAGTATATCATATACACATATATACCAATCACTTATTCAGATTGCCAATAGTATTTATTCTACAAACATTCCCAGTTTTCCTATTAACAAAATAAATAAATAAACCGCTTCCCGGTTGTCACTTGACCCGCCCAAACATTTTATCTCGATAAAACTTAGATATATTATTTCCAACGAAATCCTTTGATCTGTCCGTTCGAGCCTTTTTGGGGCACACAGACGTAGAGTAGTGTAGTTGTCTAGAAGGCTATTTTCCTTATTTTTATTAGTTATTCATGTGACTCACGTTTCGAATCATGAAATATGAATCAAAAAATGTTAGCGTTTGGACGACTGTAATCTTGATGAATATTTGAAAGCCTGGAGGGATAATGCATGTATATTGTGTTATGTATCTACTATATTTTGATTTCATACTTTGCTTTTATTGATAACTAACATTTGATCGAGTTCTCGTCCTCGTGTATGTAAAAGTAGACTTTGTGCTTCTCCATAGTTCAATTTATATTTTTATCGTAATCTACTGAATTCGATTAAGCGGTTTAGCAATGAAAGCGTAGCAGACAGAGTTACTTTTGAATGTTTAATTGTTTAAAGAAATATTTGTCTCATTATTTTATTTTCATATAGATTTTTGCTACTAAATAATAATATAAATAAAATGTCTTAATACGTTGAAATATTTACCACGCAAATTGTGCAAAAGACGCCCAAGGGCGGAGGCAGTGACGATCAGCTTCGGAGCAAGCTGTCGGAAGTGCTAGGTAAGTAAGGTAGTAAGGTAGGTAAGGTAATGATATTAGAACTGAAAATGTGGGTGTAATGAACTATATTATTAATATAAAATGTATATATGTTAGATAAACAAGTTTCACATAACTACAGACTTGAAATTACTATTACGAACCTTTGAAACCCATCTGGGCTTACAACAAAACGATTTTTGAAATTGACAAAAACTGTTTGACTTAGAGCCGTGAATTTGAGTATTTAACGAAGAATAAAGATTTTATAAAGGTTTTTCGTAGGAAATTAAACATTTCCTGGCGCTGAAATCTCAGATGGGAGCGGAATTTAAACAAAAAACAGAACACAGATTGTCTAGATTGTACGATCGCCCAGATTGCCTTACACAAAGGAATAATTGAATACTAACTTTACATAACACTGATTATTTTATTTTCGTTATTCAATAACCTGTATTCTATACATCATAGAATTCAGGTTATTGAATTGGGTGTCGTAAGAGGCGACTAAAGGAACAAAATAAGCAGCTAACATCACTGCCAAGAGAAGGAATACTTGAAACAAACCCTTTACCAACCCGTCTGGCCAGCGTGGTATAGTAGGCCAAAACCTTTCAAAGGAGAGGCCTATGTCCAGCAGTGGACTGTTTAAGGCTGTTGATGATGATGATGATGATGATATATCATAGGTACATGTAGAGAGAGACTCAATCATGAACTATGTCTATATAAATGGTTCATGATGTAGATGTTAGCGTTTATAATATTGGTATTAATTATAATAAAATAAAATCAATCAATCAATCTACAACCCATAACGTCCCACTGCTGGGCTCGGGTCACCTCTCAGGAGAGAGTTAAGACCATACGTTCCTACGATGACTGGGTACTGGTTAGGGACTGGCAAGACACGTTGTGGCTGCGTAATCTTACCGTTGGATGTTCTTAGGCGGCCCGAAGGTAGAAAAGTACCAAGTTTTCAGGAACATAATTAAGTAAAATGATTTTCTTAATGAGCGCCATCAAAAAACTGCATCAGTTTTCAGTTCCCTAGTCACAGTAGTATCAATTTCTTAAGATTTTTGTATAAATGTCGGTCTTCTGGTCGTTGTTGTAAAATCTAAATTTCAATGATAGTAACATCTAAGATTTATGGCTGTTTTAAAATTGACAGTATAGTTTACAATGTTCATCATGTGGCAATCTTTATGAGAAACGTTTATTGGTAGTAAATAAACGGTTACTGGCACATACACAACTAATTTTGTGAGTGTTTTATGCAATAGTAGTTCTATAGTAGTAGTTCAAAAGTAGGGCTTATTTTAGTATTAAAAATATAAAGGTACACTATGTTTTAAACAAGTCCAAAATTGGCATAGTAACTATATTCACGCTTTAACTATTCGCTGACTATACTTGGTTTATGGAACAAAATATACATATTTTTGGTACTGCTAATTATATTATGAATAAACATTTACATTTTAACTCATTAATAATTTAAAGCATGTGTTTTATTAACGTTAAAAAATAATTTTAAATTTTAAGGCTGCATTAAAAGACAATCTAGAATAGAATTCAAAATTTGTTTTCTACAATTGGTACAGAAAAGTAATGATAATAAAAGCTTTTTTTGTATGAAAATCAACTTTTATTTAGGCATTACTGATCTGAATCGTCTCTTCACATAGTAAGAAAACTTTAAGCCATGAAGGTTGATTACAGGTAAATTTAATAAAAATCACTTTCTTATCTTTAGATAAACATTATATGTTTATACATACGTACATATATACACTTATAGTAGACTGTATAATGCCTCCAACGTCTATTAACTTTGTTGAAAATTTTTAAACCAATAATTTGTACCGCAAACCCTTTTATAAAAAGGTAAACGCCTATCGACGTAACCTCTATCCAACCCACATCCCCTAAATTTCACAAAAAAAAAACAATTGAACGTCCGATAAAAAAGCCTAACACTCGGATAAAAAAGTACGTACAATTTTCTCTGGTTCAAAGTTTAAGTGTTTTAACCCGCGTTGTAATAGTGCTGGAAAAATCTTGGCGAAACAGCTTAATATAAGCCGCCTGTAGATAGAGAGAGACAGATATAGTAGTCCTGCTAATGGCCTGGGGCAGGCGAGCCAAAGGCACACTCGTAAATAAATGAGCGAATGTGTTTTCTTTTTTTTCCATTTTTTCTTGGCGTGGGAGCACATCAGTCGAGGAGCTAGGGGTAGGCATGGAATTGTTTTATGACTAGTTGTAACGTGGAAAGTAGGTTAGTACTGTGTGTTTAGCTGCTGTGATATAAACCTGCTTTGAACACAGATATGAGTTTGAATTCTAGAATATTATATTTGTGAGCAAGTATTTTAAAGTTAGATTTATCTCGAACTGTATGTAGGTTGTTTAGGGGTAATATTACGTAAATTAAAGACAGTTAATGTTTAAAGATATTTCAGTAATAGCAACAAATTCTACTACATTTGTTCTTATTTTATTTTCACTAACCTGACTAGACCTTTTTTTGGTTCCATAATATCAAAAGAACTGGCGGACTGTGAGGGTTCCGTTCAAACGTTTAGTTAAGTAATAGTATGGGTACAAAATTAACATTTTCATTGGAAAACGTTGTCCCCATACATCGATATAGGTCGCGGTTAGTGTACGAAATGCATTTAAGTTTATAATCGCGTTTTTTTTTTGACGCATTCACTAATTTTCTATTTATTACTGAGACTACATGACATTGCTCCATGACAAAATTTTATAATTGTAGGTTCCGGGAAAGTACCCTAAAGGTTCTAATTTTATTACAAATACCAAAATATGCAGCAAAATCTTAACATAAAAGCGGGTTCTTTGATTAAGTCCACTAAGAAGCACTATTTTTTCATTGCTGCACTGATATTCAAATTAATATTAAATACTCACAGGCCGGACTATCTGATATTAATATTAACATGATATGTATCTACCAAGCATATCTATACATCTATACATGTTGCCGTTATCAATATATAGCGAAAACGAGCAAAAAAAATCACTCTAATTCTATTTATTTGGTACATAAACTCAATGAATTTTTCAATACTTCGTAATTTATATACTTAATATACAACACTTAAACGATTGCGATCTTTCATTGTTGAGGGTCGTAGACTAAATAGAAATTGTAGGCAATTACATGTAGGCAAAATGTATCATCTACGTGCTCAAATCACTTAAGGGTCGAATTAGCCCAATTCCTATTTTGCCCACTATGTTTAAAAAGTATTAAACACATAGTCCCAATCTACCTCTCTACGCTACCTAACCAAACAAGACGGGTCTGTAAAACCATCTAATATTATGTGTTTACTCTATCTTGTGCTTAAAAATGTACAGAGAAACCTTGTAGTAAAATTTATCCGCTTCTCTCCCCCATCGGTTTATTGTAGCCATTTTCTGGCGCCCATTGTTGAGAGGGAGGGTGCGCTGTAGTTCGTGACCGTACGCCAATGTAGGGTATGGTATAAGTTATAGGAAATGTGTTGTTTTTTGGCAACAGTGAAAAAGGCTTTTTGCTTGTAAGCTCATATAGTAATAATAATTGAAAATATTTGGGTTTTCTACGAAAGATAAAAAGTGTATGTTTATTTATCGGTTTGCCATCCTAATTGTTTCTCGATTACGTATGTGTTATTATGTAAAAATTTTGGCTTTTTTTAGCAGCTCCACTAAAGGTAAAACGTAGCTTTCTTCGGGAACGAAAGAATCTACATTGTTAATTTTATACAATTCGGTTCAGCGGTTAGGCCTGAAAATATAACAAGCACTTTCTAGATTAAAACCACAACAGATAGTCAGAAAAACAGACAAAGTAATTTTAAATTTATAATATTAAGAAATCTAAATCTTTAAGACAGTTAGCCTATGAGACTTATGTCCAGTAAAGGTTGTAGATGATGTTGATTTGAATAATAATGATATTTTACTTTATTTTCTATTATCGCTTCTTGTCAAGACTTGTACCAATGTCTTGTTACAGAAAACGAACGTAAGCATAGTCCGAGTTCCAATGTATCTGGTATAACCTTAAATTATTAATGTTTATTCTCGTAGTTACTGTTACTAGCTGACTCAGACCAACTTACAAGCAAGATGCGACTGCTGTGTAGCTGACTCAGTGAGACAGTCCTTTGCTTATCAGTATTAATACAAAACAAAATATTTTTGTTTTTATTACCTTTTCAGCTTCTTCGGAAAATGTTTTATTTTCAATGTTATATTTTCAGTGAATGACTTTGTCTAGCATTAAGCGTACGAGAGAGACTGCTGATCAGGAATTGAGTTCAATTTCCAGGTCGGTTGGTTTTTTCTTACAAGAAATTCTTAAAAAGAGCCCGCAGTTTGAAAAACTTCGGTATGTTACGCCCGTGTCTTATATGGCACGTTTACCCGTCGATCCCGGTCAATATGAACACCTATGACAATCGTTATTGGGAAGTCAGTACCCTCAAATATACGAAAAACTAGTTTAATCTTCGAATTCACTTGGCCTTCAGGATTGTGTAGGTCCAACGCCAGTCGGTCCGTGTAAAAACTATCCGAACCGACCCTAAATAATATTAGGAATAGTAACGGTTCGGATAATGATATGTAAAGTGTATATTCTCTATACAATACTTTCGATAACTAAAGGAGGATCATTAGGTTCGGTGAAACAGATATGAATCGGTCGTGTCTCCTGCCGGACTAATTTACTGAAGCAGAGATGTGCTAGAGTAGAAACCGTGATGAGCTGCGGGACGATGGACCGACCGACTGGAGGAAAATGGCTCATTTGCTTTAAAACCAAATGTGAAATGTCAGCAAGTAAATTTAAAAACTTCTTGTGATAAAATAGTATGTACTATACTATACTTAGTAAAAGTAGGTAACGTGAAAATTTTATTATTAATTTAATAATATATTCTTTAAATATATATTTCAAGTTTGTCACAATGTATGTGACATGCCGAAGAAAGCAGAGTTGCGACTATGGTTTTCAAACACGTTAATAGTAGAAGGAATATTGACAATAGTTTATATAATACGAATAGATATTTAGAAATATGAAAATCGTAGGGAAGGAGATAGGTTTAGGTATTATTTGACTGGAGGTTTGAGACTAAGACTACAGGAGGTTGAAGGAACTTGGATCGACTACAGTTGAATATAACTTAGATATATAGGTTCTTTATCTAACTGCCTTGTTGGTCTAATGGTAGCATATACGGCTTCTTATTGCGAGATTAATTTCTAAATAAACAATTCATTATGGCCACAAGATAATCTACGCGTCCCCATCGGCTTTTTATTTTTATTATCTAGCTCTTTTTCTCATAATCGATCCTTTGCATACGGAGACTTGAAGAAAACCTATCGATTTCTTACCCTTGTTGACCGTCGCTTAACCTTACACGCCGTTTAAAGACAGTAATTGTACGGGCGCATCATATTTTCTACCTAATCTTTGCAGAGTGGGCGTTCTGTTTATGTTAATTTTCTGGGGCCCAAACAGAAAATTTGGAAAGCTACAACACATTTATTTTTACGATACGACCTTAAACGTTAAAGTTTATTTTTGGGATTACCAGCTTGTGCACTTTGCGGGTACATTTTTAAAACATTAACTATATTTATTATCTATGGCTTTGTAAATTAAATAGACTAATATTTTATACAGTCTGTGGCATTCGCATTTAAAGTTTACCTACATAAAACCTTGTGTATTTAACTCTATCGAATTTAAACATTAAAATTTTAAAATCCACCATAGATACAAATTAATATATATTATGCGTGAACATTTGAAAATATAGTGCAACATGGTAGAGATTAGTTAAAGCATAAAGCAAGCTGTTACGACACAGAATGTATTTACGTGTGTAAAATTTTGTTTTATTTTATTTTAATTGTTCGGTGTGAGTTCATATTAACAGGCGATTTTTTAATGTGAATCTATAACATGTATGAGTGCAGTATCGCCGCAAAAATGATAGACTGATTGTATTTTTAAAAAGAAGCTATGATTACTCTCATTCAGTCAAGATAAGATAAATTTACATTAACAGGTTCATTATTTATTTATCGGATGCTAGAAGCCTGCCTTAGCTTTGCACGGGGAGATATTGGTAATTAAAAAACATTGTAAACTTAACAAATTGTAATGTACTAAAACCTTCGTCGAGAACCAATTTAGCCATTGTTGAAAACAGCATTTAAATCGGTGCTATAGTTTTTAAGTTTATCGCGAACAGACAGACAGATGCGGCAGAGGACTTTGTTTTATAATATATAGTGATACCCACAAACGTGAAATAATAGGAGGCTTTCCTATAACCTGTTGTACATGTATTTAACAAAACAAAATGTACTACTAAACCTTGTCTATAAACCGTCCTCACGAGTTACACACAGAATCACACATTCCTCGCTATCTCTGCAAATAATTTTAGTTTGTTTGTAAAACACTCGTATCCTTTTTATCATATTCCCTATCTGTTTAACCATAAGCCCTGGTAAAATAGGTACAGTGCAAAATATGGGCCGGAGTAGTTACAAAACGAGGTCAATCTGTACCAATATTATGAATAACATTAAGACAAAGGAGGTTTTTATTTTATTTTTTTGAGCAGAATCTAGAAGTAGCGGTCGGGAGGGATAAACGTGAGCTGGTCTCTATCTTCCAGGTACCTGGTTCCAGGTGTCAACTACTCGGCACAGAAAGAAAGAGCTGAACGGTTTAGTTTGAGAGCTATGTCAACTATTCTGAAGCGGTATTTTCCGAGACCAGTTGTCCTGTAGAGGAACGGGGAAGAGGGGACTAGATTAAACCACTCTTCAGAACACTTTCTATAATATAAGTGGTAGAAGACTGCCATGTTGGTGACATTTCCACTATTTGTATCCTTTTATTGGGCTTTGGCTATAAAATATTGACAGTTAAGACGTTTTGTATGTTGGATTGTGTGTGCCAATATACATATACATATATATATATCCACTGGTCTGGACTATTTATCATTTATGAGATTCAGAAATTGTAACGAAAAAGGGATTATCTTAACTACATCAAAGTTTAATAGTGTTAATTATAAATTTCTATATTCATTTTACACTACGCGCACACTAGGCGACACGCGACAGCGACAGCTCGACGACTTGACGCGACGACAGGCTGCGGCCGTCAAATTTCATATAGTTTGCTCTAAGCTCCGCACACTAGGCGTCAGAGTCGCTCGAAGAAACAAAGTCACCGCGTCTTGTCACGGTGACAAGACGCGGCGACAAGTCGCCCAGTTTGCGATGGGGGTTATGCTCGATCCTCGTTAAGAAAACACGTCAAAACTATCTTTTACTTCTATTTAGTTAACCCAAATGCTCATTATTTTGAACAATTTGTATAGAAACTTACACTTATACACTAAGATTTTAATGAAGAGTGAAAATCTAGGAAAACAACGGCAGCAAAAATAATTATGTAATTTTGTTTTCAGACCATTTATTAGAATTACGTGACCAAGTCCCGTAATACATCATCTTCCTAGCCTTTTCCCAAGTTTATTTGGGGTCGGCTACTAGTTCAACCGGTTTTACCTGAATTTCAGTTTTTCTACGGAGCGACTGACATCGGACCTCCGCAACCCTAAGGGAGAACTAAAATTCGAAGATTGAACTAGTTGTTAGTATATTTGAGGGGACTATCTTCAAATTAACGATTGCCATAGATGTTCATGACAACCGGGACCGACGGCTTTACGTGCTCCGTCCAGAGTCCCGTAATACATCTATACAATTAAATAAAATTGAAGTAGGTATCTATAACATAATTTTATTAAATGCCTATAAAAGTATATATGTTACTTACACCAAAAAAGCAATTATTAAAATGTTTATGTTATTATAATGAGGTTATATTGAGTGATTTAACATCCGATCACTGTGGACAGAAAGTCACTTTTCCTATTCATACAGTGGCTAAAGTAAATAAGATCACCTGTAGGCCAATGAGTACAGCTCGCCTAAACAAATTTAATGAAAATGTTTCTGTCCGTATCACCAATATAGATTTTAGTCAGGATGATCCGAACTACCTTTACGCGTCTTTGTTTAACATGATCAAATCGGAATTTAATAACATATTCACAACTAAGACTTTTTATAAAAATATAAAAATTAGCTTTTGTGATTGGGCAACTACTGGCATACAAATAAGTAGAGCTAAGTTGTATGAATTGTATGGCATGAAACAATATAATTTTGACCATAAGTTTGTTCAATATGTTAAACATTATTCCAAAGTATTTAAAAAGACTTGCGCTGCTGCCAAGTCTTTATATTTAAGTAAAAATATTAAACAAGCAGAGAATAAAATTAAAGCCACTTGGAACATGATTAATGCTGAATCTGGGCGGGTCAAGCCACGTGAACATTATTTTGAATTAATTATTGGTGATATAACTGTAACTGACAATTTAGACCTGGCGCAAACATTTAATAATTTCTTTGCTGATATACCTAAAAATGCAACCAGCTCCCTAAGATCATGTCCGGTTGATGCTCAATCACTTATGAGAAGCAGTGTGAAAGAGTGTACTGTACCATTCAGTTTTAATTTTATAAACCCCACTGACATAATAAAAATATTTAAGTCAATTAATTGCAAAAAGACAGCAGATTTATGGGGTATTTCTGTTAAATTAATTAATAGCATTATTATTAAGATAGCACCACATTTAGCAACAATATTTAATCGATGTGTTGATACCGGTGTGTTTCCTGATTTGATGAAACACAGTAAAGTAATCCCTTTGTTTAAAGCCGGTTCAAAAAGCGACCCTAGTAATTTTAGACCTATTTCTATTTTACCAGCTATTAGTAAAATCTTTGAAAAAGCCATACTAATGCAATTAGAAACACATTTCAATTCTAATAATCTACTGCATAGTGAACAATATGGATTCACAAAGGGTCGCTCAACAGTAGACGCAGGCTCTAAACTACTTAAACATATATATAGTGCCTGGGAAAACTCGCAGGACGCCATTGGTGTTTTCTGCGATCTCTCAAAAGCATTTGATTGTGTGATGCATAGTACACTTCTGCTGAAACTTAGGCATTATGGCATAACAGGTACAGCGCTTAATCTTGTTGCTTCTTATCTTGGTGAGCGAATACAGTATGTTGATATTAATGGAATAAGGTCCTCCGGATCACCAGTGAGTATGGGCGTGCCACAAGGCTCAATTCTGGGTCCTTTTTTATTTTTGGTGTATATAAACGATTTGCCATTTTTTACTAGTAAGTTATGCGATATTGTTCTATTTGCTGATGACACTTCTCTTATATTCAAAACCAATCGCAAAAACGATTACTCTGACGAAGTAAATAGGTCCCTCGCATTAGTCCTTGACTGGTTTACATCAAATAACTTGCTTTTGAATTCTAAAAAAACCAAATGTATTAAGTTTAGTTTGCCAAATGTAAGGAATATCAGTACAAATCTAGTTTTAAACAATGAAGTTATTAATTTTGTTGATTCAACGGTTTTTTTGGGAATTACTTTAGATAGTAAGTTACAGTGGGGCGCCCAAATATCGTGTCTCGCAGGGAAACTCAGTTCTGCAGCGTATGCTGTCAGCAAAGTCAGACAGCTTACGGATGTGGAAACAGCAAGGCTAGTATATTTCGGTTATTTCCACAGCGTCATGTCGTATGGCATTCTGCTATGGGGCAAGGCAGCTGATATTCAAACAATTTTCATTCTCCAAAAACGTGCAGTGCGTGCGATTTACAAACTAGGTGCACGAGTTTCCCTCAGAGAAAAGTTTAAAGAGATAGGCATTATGACAGTTGCATCACAATATATATTTGCAAACATTATGTTTATAAAACAAAATATGCATTTATATCACAGGAATAGTGACGTTCACTCGGTGAACACGAGACATAAGCATAAATTAGTAGGTCAATATCATAGGCTACATAAAACGCATAATTCATTTATGGGTCTTTCCGTGCGATTTTTTAATAGGTTACCAGCTAGTGTTATGAGTCTATCAGTGGAAAAGTTTAAAAATGTAGTCAAAACTTATCTTATACGTAAAGGTTATTATACAGTTGACGAATTTTTAAATGATAAAGAAAAATGGATTTGACTACTTACTCCTTATCATTTTATTCTACTCATGTGAATGTTGTTATCACATTGTTTAAGAACATGATTTTACTTTTGTAAGTAAAGATTCTACGTGACTAATAAAGGCCATTCTTCTCTTTCTTTTGATCTTATAATTAATATTTTATATTTAATCTTTCGTTACCAGTAATTTGGCCAATATTTGAGCACATATAGTTTTTACCTTTGTTGTAAGTAGATGCTCCTACTATGTTGTACCCACTGAGGCTGTTGTTTTTTTTTTTTTTAAATTAGCTTAAGTTCTAATTTTTAATCACTATAATTTGCATCAGTCCTCTAACATGGTGTATAGTATATTAGTGGCAGCACCTTACCCCCATATCAGGTTTATTATATTAAAATATTAAAACTATGTAAACATTGGCGATTTGAAAGGAGTGGCCGCGAGTTTTTATTGCCATGTTCTTTTCTCCGGCTCTACCTATTGTTTGCGAACATGGCATAAATGTACATGTAGAATCTTGACCTGTCACAAGAGATGTATTGCATCCTAAGTGAATAAAGAATTTTAAATTTGAATTTGAATGTCTGTTCGTTCCTGGTAATCCCTGGAACCGATATTGATGGGACTTTCACTAGCAGAAAACGGATGAGTAAATTAGGCCAATTTTTTTTACTTACTCCGTTACTCCCGATTAACACCAATAACAGCGGGTAACACCGCGGATCACAGTTAGTATTTAATAAAAATATACTCTATTAAACAATGGATAAAATTGTCAACACGCAGAAGTAGTACTCGACCCACCTGTTCGTGATATCAAAAGGGTTTCGTTAACAAAGAGCGTGACAAATAGATGATTTGGGGCAGCCATTGTAACCGCCGAATGACGTGATACACTGGATGGTAACTTGTCACAATATTGTTGTCATATAAAGTTTTGTTATACCTATGATATGATAACGGAATAAGGGTCATCAATAGCCAAATTGAAATACCGAAACAAATAATTTTAAAGCCTTTGTGATGTTTATTGTTTTGTTTTTGAAAAAGTATTTTTTAAACTGTGTGGATGCTTTTAATGTGTGACATATTTTCATTCTATATGCGAAATAGATGAAAGAAAAAGTGAGGAAAGTGGGTCTAGCAGAAGATTTGACTAAAATATTAAACATTTTTACATTGTAATATTCCATTAATAAACATATGGAAAAGCAAGTTCTTTTTAAGCAGACTAAATGTGATGATCTATAATATGGACTACAATAAAAAAAACAGTTGGTTTGTAAATTTATGAAATAAAGATGAACTTGAATTAATCTGCACATAGCCATCTAGTAATATACGTACGTAAAGATACGTCTTGCTTGAAATAATACGAAATAATCTTCAAGACTATTAAAAATAAGAATGAAAAAGCGAATAAAGGGCCCAGTTTAATGTAACTACATTCTAAAAGTTTTCATATTAAAACTCATTACTCAAACACCTGAAGGTATGGTCGGACAGAAACAATTTATTTCTCAGTCTTTGTTTAAAAATAGTATTTTCAGACTTTAAGTACTTCTCTCGGCCGAGCTTCCTGAAATATCCTCCGCTTAATGTAAAGTATACTTAGGTAACTGAAAAGTTAAAGTAGAAGGTATTTTATGAGCTTTTATGGCTCACATTTTTCCATCTTGCATAATACCAGCGCTATTATTATGCTACATTTTTTATGAAAAGTCTTCACCCTTCTATGGTAAACGGTAGCCAGCTCTTGTTAACACATTTTTAATACGATTTGATTTATGGGGCAGATACTGTAGTAATAGTCGTGTTTATTGATAGATTGAGAATCAGGAAATTTTGTATGCGCCTGAATAGCATTGTGTTGTATGCCAAAACCTAATTTCTTAATAGAGGCTTATCTTCATTAGTTGACTATTCTAAGTTTTTGATTAACTTATATATTGTAATTTAAATTTCACCATCATCATCAGGTCGTTACAGTCCACTGCTGGACAGAGGTCCGGTCTGTGGATCTGATGATTATTCTGCATACAGCCAACATCGGCTCTCCCACGAAAGGCGTCACGCCATCTGGCCAGAGACCATATTACCCATATTACGTTTGCCAAGACAAGATCTTCACTCCAGAACACGCTTACTCTTACTCCAGCGGTTATCTGTTCTGCGACGTATGTGACCTGCCCATTGTCACTTCAAACTCCTAACTTTCAGACCTATCGGTTACCTTGGTTCTCTAACGGAACAATATGTTTTGACTTTTGTCCTTCAGAGAGACTCCGAGGATAGCAAGCAAAGCACGTTTAGCGACTTTTAGTTTATGGAGTAACCCTAAAGTATAAGTCCACGTCCCTTTATCATATCCTACTACTATTATTATAGTAAACGTGAAAGTTTGTGTGTATGTTTGTTGCTCTTTCACGCAAAACAACTAAACGGATTTGGATGAAACTTTACAGATTTATAGCGTATATATATATCAGCATAACACTTAGGCTACTTTTTACTTTATGGTATATATGGTGGTTATACAAATACATATGTAAATGCATTGAGATATATAGTGCAAATGTATCGCTGTTTATCTCCTGTCAAAACTTCACGAGTTGCTATGCATAAACACACTTGCATGTCAACCATAATGGTAGTTGTAAATGGATAATTTAAAAATGAGTTCTGGATAATCACATGTGTAGGCTACTTTTGATTCCGAAAATACGCAACTAGTCTTGTATAAACAAGAAAGTGACGACATAATTTCCCATTTAAGGTTCTCTACGATCATGAGTAAGTAAATGCATAACTTCCAGTGTTTAATCTACCTTAATAGTGAAGAGCTAATGGTTCAAATTAGTACGTACCATGCGTACCCAACGTCTCAAATGGCTAAAGAACTGTCGTCCCTAACTCAGTTACAAACCCACGGCTTCATGCTCTATACCTAAACAGACACTCAAACCCTCTTTACGTAATCAGACTATAATATACACACATTACTTCATACTGCCGTACTTCAGTCATAAAAGTCACACATAGGAGCTATCAAAAGGTCTGAATGTTTTATACCCATTCTACATTTAATGTCACCGACCAAAGTTACAAAAATTTAAGAGTATTAGAAGCTTTTTTGAATTCAAAATCAACAATAATGTTTTTGAATGGTAGAGCAATTTTGTTTTTCGCATATTTTGATTTTTTATGAAAGACTAGCTGACCCGGCAGACTTCGTACTGCCTTAATCGATAAATAGAAGACCTAAACTTTTGTATAAAATAAACTTAAAACAACCAAAAAAAAACATAATTAATAAAAAAAATGCAATCCATTTATAATGTTCACCTTTTAAACCTTCTCTGGACTTCCACAAATAATTCATGACCAAAATTAGCCAAATCGGTCCAGCCGTTCTCGAATTTTAGCGAGACTAATGACCAGCAATTCATTTTTAGGGTTCCGGTGCCAAATGGCAAAAAACGGAACCCTTATAGATTCGTCAAGTCTGTCTGTCTGTCTGTCTGTCTGTCCGTCCGTATGTCACAGCCAATTATTTCCGAAACTATAAGAGCTATACTGTTGAAATTTTGTCAGTCGATGTATTCTGTGAACCGCATTAAGATTTTTACATAAAAATAGAAAAAAAACAATAGATTTTGGGGGTCCCCATACATGGAACTGAAACTCAAAAATTTTTTTTTCATCAAACATATCCGTGTGAGGTATCTATGGATAGGTGTTCAAAAATGATGTTAAGGTTTCTAAAATATTTTTTTTCTAAACTGAATAGTTTGCGCGAGAGACACTTCCAAAGTGGAAAGATGTGTGTCCCCCCCCCTCTAACTTCTAAAATAAGAGAGTGATAAAACTAAAAAAAATATATGTTGTACATTACTATGTAAACTACCAACGAAAATTGGTTTGAACGAGATCTAGTAAGTGGTTTTTTTTAATATGTCATAAAGCGTAAACAGCAATTTACCTTTCATTTAATCAACGAACTACAAGAACTTTTACATAATGTTACTTGCTGATACGGAACCCTTCATGGGCGAGTCCGACTCGCACTTTGCCGATTTTTTATAAAATAGAGAAGAAGATTTCCAATGCCTGTTATGCTACTGGCTGTCCTGTTTTAGCTGATCATTAATGTTGATCTTGATATTCAGGAATCTTAACAAAAATATCATAAAACATTAATACCACGTATAAACACGCCATTTTAGGTTCATTATCATCAGCCCAACGCATTCCACTGCTGAACATAGGCCTCTCCCATTGCACACTACTTTTCACAATAGTGTTCACCCGTGCTAGACATTTCATGCAAATAAAGATACGTTTATAAATAAGTACATTTAATTTGCATTCTGCATGCTGTTCTTAAATCTAAGTATCGATAAATCGTACTTTACTTCTTTAGTATTTCATAAACTATAATAAAGAAAACTGTTATCCGTCAGTAAAATGTTCCAAAAAACAATTCACATAAATATTTCCATTATTTGCGTCAATTGGGTTTTCTGTATCGGTGGTGTATATGAGTTTAAATTTTTACTGGAACACGTAATCCCGGAGATAAACCCGAAGAGCACAGGTTGAAAGATAAACACGATTTTAATAAAAATAAAATTGGAAACGATTGTCTGCATGACACGGTTTCGCTTACCGGCACGTGGGTATGGGAGATCGAAATACATATATTTTGGCTGCATCGTGGAAAATTTTATTATTCGATGTGTGAGTATTCTTATAAACATAGCTCGCAAATAAAACTGGTGCTAATAGATTAATTTGCACCAATTTTATTATGCGATCATTTAGAAAGTTAAAGGCTCGTGCCTCGGAGAGCACGTTAAGCCATCGTCCAGGTAGTCATGAACATCTATGACAATCAAGTGCTCTGAAATATACTGACAAGTAGTTCAACCTTCTAATTCAGTTCCCGCTCAAGGGTTCGCACCATGTAAAAACTAATAGTCAGGTAAAACCGGCTGAACTTATAGCCGTTTGTAAATAATATTGGGAATAGTAAAGTCTATGAGGAAGAAGTTAGATTATGCATTTCGGTTACTCTTCCATTATGAAATTGTAAATTCTTGTGTTACTAATGTAACTGAAAATATATTTATTACTAATTCTGTGCCTTAGAGGTATTATATTAGAGGTATTTTAAGAAGAGGCTAAAGTCAAATTTTACAGGACAGGCATAAATGCGCGTAGTGAAATTTTGAATGTAATTTTGAGAAAGTTATAATAAAGGCAGAGTAGTTAACTTAGCTGTATTTCTTATAATAAACATAAGGAAGTATCATGAATTACACAGAATTACGATAAATCTATCTATTTATAAAAAAAAACCCTGTTAATATTTGTGCGATTGATGTTAAACATCATTGTATATCTCTTTTCATAGGCGACGTAGGACTTAATGCTTTATACCATTATGTAGAACTGGTTATTGCGATTTTAATGGTATAATAATTTCGACAAAATGTGGAGTTACTATTGTCTAATTCTGAGGTACAGAATTATTTTATAGGAACTTTAAGAAAATTTTTGTTTTTTATATTTACATTTTCTGAATATTGTATTAAGAATGGTGGACTTAATTCCGCCACCACCATTGTTTTTTGTAAATTTTTAACACGGTTTTTATTTTATAACATCTGAATGATTATATCATCTTTTAAATAAAATTCTCGTGTCACAATGTTCGTTCCCATACTCCTCGGAAACGGCTTGACCAATTTTTATGAAATTGTATATGCATACTCAGTAGGTTTGAGAATCGGCCAACATCTATTTTTTATACCCCTAGGATGGGAGCGGAGCGGCGGGCATCAGCTGGTTTAATATGAAATTAGAATCATTAAAATACAAATGCAAATGAGTTTTTGAAATAATAAAAAAAAAATGGTTATTCTTATCACATTTAGCATATAGTAAGTTTGAGACGGGGAAGCGCACGTAGATTATACTCTCATTGAAACTAAAAATCCAAAAACAAAAGACCTCCATGACAACTTTACAAAAGACGGATTTACTCTTTTTATAAAAAATGCATTCGATATTGAATAGGCTTCAATCATATTCGACATCACACATAAAATCGATAAATTTCAATATAAAGCGGCAGTATAAACGAAAGTGAGGCAAGTTACGGTCGTTTTAACACTGTTAGCCCATTAATCCGTTCTTTTACCTCGTAATTTCGAACGAGTAATAATAGTGAGAGATAAATATTATTGAACGATTGCCTACATGGGTATTCAATTAATTCTTTTGTTACTATGTTATTCTTATTTAACAAGGATAAGTAAAGATACGATGTTAATTCGCTCGAGAAAAATGTCTATCAATTCTGAAGATGTGGATTGTGATGTGATGATATTTGTTTATCCACTATCTAGTGTTTTATTTTTATGAACAAACCTTTTAATTTTTCTGAAGTTACGTTATAACAGATGTATATATTAAGAAAGGAAAATATAAGGACATACTGACTCAGTGGTTCACTTCATGAAGGCTGGGGTCGTTGAAGAGACGTGTAATGATAATGTGTATGTAATTAAATTTGGTGTAAGTATATGTAAATCACAGAAAAATTATCTTGTAAAACGTTTCGATTGCTTCCTTTTAATCTTATAACATAATAGTTGATATTAAAAGTAGTACTATGAAACAATTCACTGAATATTGTAATAACTATCAAGTGCTTTAAACAGGGGCCGTGAGTTTGATCGATTTCTACTTAAAAGGCTCAGTCATTTGGAAACCGGTGGCTTTATGCAGATCAACACGGATTGATTCGATACAATTTCGAATATTATTTTAATAATTTTATATTTGTTGTCACCTAGATAGAGCGAGGAAATTGTGTGATGTCTTTAGATGGTTATGAAACATCATATGAAATTAATATTCAATTACCTCGCTCATTGAATTAGATTGCACGGATGACATAATAGATAACGCGATGGCTTAGTGCTAAGTTTAGTGTTGTGGGTTCGAACCCCACATGGGACAACACTTTGTTGGAGACTCAAATTCTATCTGTCTGTCTATTTAATAAGCTATTCATAGCTATATCGTTGCACCTAATCTTGAGAAAGAATCAAAGAACATAAGTTAATCTTTACTGTGATAACATACACATAAACCAAACAACAGTCCGATATGTGAATCGAACCTAGAACCTCTTGGTTAATAGTCGTATACTCTAACTACAAGATCAAAGAGGCAGGCAGAAATAAACACACGAGTATTTATTTAAATATTGGTTTAAAATCTCAAAGCAAAGGTTACATGAGCGCCCTATAATCAAAAAGATTGTATATTTTATGAGTCTCCAGACATGAAAAAACACAACATTCTCTTATTTTTCAGTTACGGAAAACGAATCCTTAGTTAATTTAAATAATACAACTCAATTTTGTAAAGCCCATTCTGTAACAACACATTTACCTTAATTTAAGAACATAAATATGAGTATTTACATGTAAATTTTAAAGACGCGTCGAACAAAAGCACGAGTTTTTCTTTTTTACTCTCATAGTGATAGACAAAGATGGCAGAATTATATTTAAGCTTCTGAAATGAACGCCTAACAAACAAATAAAAAAAAAAGCGGCCAAGTGCGAGTCAGACTCGCCCATGAAGGGTTCCGTACCAGCAAGTACCATCATATAAAAGTTCTTGTAGTTCGTTGTAACTTTCATCGATGTTTTTATACTAATGTATTGATTGGATGAAAGGTATATTGCGTGTTACGATTTATGACGTATTAAAAAAAAACTACTCACTAGATCTCGTTCAAACCAATTTTCGTTGGTAGTTTATATGGTAATGTACAACATATATTTTTTTTAGTTTTATCACTCTCTTATTTTAGAAGTTAGAGGGGGGGGGACACACATTTTTCAACTTTGGAAGTGTCTCTCGCGCAAACTACTCAGTTTAGAAAAAAATGATATTAGAAACCTCAACATCATTTTTGAAGACCTATCCATAGATACCCCACACGTATAGGCTTGATGAAAAAAAAAATTTTGAGTTTCAGTTCCAAGTATGGGGACCCCCAAAATGTATTGTTTTTTTTCTATTTTTATGTAAAAATCTTAATGCGGTTCACAGAATACATCGACTGACCAAATTTCAAAAGTATAGCTCTTATAGTTTCGGAAATAATTGGCTGTGACATACGGACGGACAGACAGACAGACAGACAGACAGACAGACAGACAGACAGACAGACAGACAGACAGACTTGACGAATCTATAAGGGTTCCGTTTTTTGCCATTTGGCTACGGAACCCTAATAACTGATCATTTCTACGTCCGTCTATAATGAAAATTACACACAACCAAAAACAATATCATTATCATATACATATCATAAGTGTCAATCATGGTAAAAGAACTGTAGCCACAGAAAGGAACGATAGATCGAAACCAAAAGCAGTTTTTGTTTCTTTACTTCATACTTAGACTACCTCGTTGGTCTAGTGGTTAGCGTATGCGACTGCTAATCAAGAGGTCTCGGGTTCAAATCCCGGGTCGGGCCAAAAAGTGTTTTTGGGTTTTTCTTAGGAAATTCCTAATAGCAGCCCGGACTTTGGAAGTTTGGCGGTGATTCACGCCCGTGCCTCGGAGAGCACGTAAAGACGTCGGTCCCGGTTGTCAGGAACATCTATGGCAATCGTTATTGGGAAGTCAGTGCCCTCAAATTTACTGACAACTAGTTCAATCTTCGAATTTCAGTTCTCCCTTAGGGTTGCGGAGGTCCGATGCCAGTCGCTCCGTGGAAAAACTGAAATTCAGGTAAAACCGGTTGAACTAGTAGCCGACCCCAAATAAAATTGGGAATAAAGGCTAGGAAGATGATGACTTCATACTTATATAAACGACCCATAACGCCCCACTGCTGGGTCGGGTCACCTCTCAGGAGAGGTTTAAGTCCATACGTCCCCACGCTGGCCGAGTGTGGGTTGGGGACCGGCAAGACAGCTACGTAATCTTGCCGTTGGATGTATAAAGCTGCCTGAAGGCCTCCAAATAAGCTTCACGACTGCTATCTTATGATAACATGGTGGCCCCTACTCCTGGATTCTACTCATGCTTTCCATCAGGCAGAGTAGAGTCACTTTGGCAGGCTTAAATATATTAAAAAAAAAAAAAAAAACAACCGGGACCGACTGCTTAACGTGACCGAATCACGGAAACGCTCTTAACATATCATGCCACAAACGGTCCCCCATCTAGGTCTGACCGCGCCGTAGTTGCTTACCCTCGGTGGTTGTTTCCAATTACCTAAGGCTACTCGGCTTTGAGTGCTTCACTTTATACTTACTGTGTTAGTAAAAGTATGCGCCTAAACTAAAACTTAGCAAAACGTGTAGAAAGTTTATTTCTTTTACTCGTTTCAGAGTGTCTGAAATCAAGTAACAACTAATTAGAAGTATGTCGGAACAACCCAACACTAATCAAAAGAACTTCTAAGAACCTCTAACACATCAACTGCTACACAAATCAATTGATTCGAACAATCCTTAAGGTACCTACAATATCAGCTTTATCTTCAATCGTGGAACGTCATGGAGCCCCGCGGAGGCTTCGCCGCGTTAATTGGCGCGTACGAACGAAACTTCCGCTTAACGGTTTACGATTTCCGTTCTCAAATGAACACTGATACGTCATTTCCTATCAGCCGATTGGTTTGATCGCGGTAAAGACTTATCCGGTATTAATTTGTTACAAGGCAGATCCGTCATTGACGGATCAGAATCGTTATAGTTTCATTGAGCCGTGTTCACTGATAACGTTTGAATAGCTTTTGACGGAACGAGAGATACTTTGAAAATTTATTGCAAGTTAGACAACGTAATATTGACTAAAAGTATTAGATTGATAGTATTAGTGAAATTCAAGATTATTTCAAACACTATCGTTTATTAATTATTCATTGTAGACACATCTTCACTATCATTGCAACCGTGCTAGGTCCCACACTTTTGAGTAGTTTTACAATACAAAGTTATACTATATGGCCGATCGTATTTTCTTCGTTCTTCTTTTGCATGCATACAGTTTCTAGTACTTATTTTTTATTCAGAGAAATGTAATGCTGCACTAGGATGCTATAAATTGGTGGTGACAAGGTACAAAGGAATTTTATAACATACTTTAGAACAAAACTTGAGCAAATTCAGATAATGTTGTTAGTAATATCAATAGTTTAATATTAGTGACTGTACGAGCTCGTACATGATTTGATGACTCCGCACTTAACATAAATAATATATAGAATAACTACACATTTTACGAGCGGTGTGCAATAGCGATCATTGAACTAAACACACGTCGCGTAGTAGTATAAAATCGCTGATTGGGCAACTTGTAACAAGACGTATTTTATTAATACAAATAAATCGGTTTTATGTTAACTACAGCACACCCCTGTTTTATCTGAACTCTACCTACTACGGAGAAACCTCCACTGCTCCACCAGCTATCTGATGTCACTGTACAGTGACAGTAGTAGTCCATAACTATAGTCGTCACAAAATAAGAAGCCCGGTTTGACATTTGACATTTTCTATAGTTCCAAAGTTTAAAATTTAGCAGCAACCATATGGCCAATATGATTAGCACTTGCTCCTTTGCAAACAATCATCTTAAATATCTAGACCGTCTAGATTCACTAAAACCAAGATAATGTTATTTGAGTTCATTCTGCTTATTATAAACGAGACTCTTCAATGGATATTGTCACCTGTTTAAATATGAGAATAGAGATCTAGAATTTCTGAACCTGTTAAGGGGATATTTCGCTGTGCTCAGCCCTTTATCTGGATAATTTAATTCTCATTACTTTAACGTTCCACGTGCCATCTGGGAATCCGAGCGGTATACGTTTAAAATGCGGTTTATGCTTCGCAGAGGTTTCCCGTAAGCGTTGAACTACAAAATATCAGATCGAGATTTATAAATTTAGCATCAAATTCTTTATTGTAGTCGTAATTAACGTTGTATCTTTCTTTAATGTATTTATGCCTACCAAAGTGACTCTATTCTGCCTGATGGAAGGCATGAGTAGAATCCAGGAGTAGGGGTCACCATCTTTATTGCGAATGCAAACAATGCAGCATGGTGACCCTCACTATGGCGGCCTAGTGAGATGCAAGAGCATGATTAGGCTTCCGGTCTCACACTCACTAATGAAATACTCCGACAGACGAATGCCGTCATTTTCTGGTCTTCTTTATGAGGGTAGTACTTCACCGGTCGAACCGGGTCCATTCATGCTGAAGTCAGCATGGCCACTACCCTTAATAATAGCATCGACTGAACCGATATATATAACATACCATACATATAAACTGTACATACACAGTTCATCTTCCGAGCCTTTATTCTCAAGTTTATTTGGGTTCGGCTACTAATTCAACCGGTTTTACCTAAATTTCAGTTTTTCCACGGAGCGACTGGCGTCGGACCTTCGGAACCCTAAGAGAAAAATGAAATTCGAAGATTGAACTAGTTGTCAGTATATTTGAGGGCACTGACTTCCCAATAACGATTGCCATAGATGTTCATGAAAACCGGGACCGACGGCTTTACGTGCTCTCCGAGGCACGGGCGTGAATCACCGCCAAATAAATATACAGTTTTAATAATTATATTTTTATGCAGTCGAATTCCCATAATACAGATCTAATCAGATCAGATGTGTAAGATTAATATTATAAAGAAAAAATCTAACCTGGTCTTGATCTTACATAAAATCTAGTACTTGTGCATAAGAACAACAACAATTAAAATAACAAACTTGATTAGTTGGGTAAATTGTGTAATGTATTGTAAAAAATGTATTGTTTTCAGTCTAGATTACCCATTTTAAAACGTACAGAGTCATTGCAATATATTGAATAAACTATATGCCTTTATTGCATTTGTGCTTTTTTTGTTTTCCTCATTCAATTTAGCAGTGTTTTCTTTTTCTATTATACAAATTGAGACAATGAAGCTGAAATTCAGACACAGTACCTACAGCATAAAATATTAATAACACCCGTTCAACATAATGAATTATTCTATCATGAGATGTATACGATACTTTCTTGTTCTTGTTCTCCCGCATTAGGAATATAAATTCCTGTGTCGCGGGGGACTTTACAAACATACATGTAACGGACACAAAGAACACCCAGACTCAGAACAACAATTTGTGAATCACACAAAGTATTATCCCACCTGGGATTTGAACCCAACGGTGCAGTCAATTTTTCAAAAGATTGTGGTGGAGTTCAAGAGCCATGTTTAGGCACACGTCAGCCAGACTATGCATATGCTCTCAATCGTTTCAGAGTAATTTTAGTTTTGCCAATCATTAGAAGAAGCTATCCCTGTCAGTTACCGTCTGCGATGGCGTCTCCGAATCAATCAACATGCTGGGCTCGGGATGGACCGTTGGATGGGGGATGATGATGTAGAAGTTGAATTGCTTTATTTTTTTCATATCAGTTGTATTACTTACTTTTATTTTGATCTAACCCGTTTAAAATGAACATAAATGGATGCGAAAGAATAGGTATATACTAACATCAATAAAAATTTTTTTTTTATTTTCGACTGTATCTGTTTATTTTCTAATTTTGACGGGCCTTACATATGCAGGGTATCTGATGATTTAGCTTAGACTAAGTTTTATGACAAGCTTCGCCTGATTCTTGTAAAAGTACAACAACAACCACGGGTTAAACCGCGATGTTTAGCTAGTGCTAAATAAACGACTAATCTACCCACATTTCGTTCAATCGAATACAGCAAATAAAAAAAAATTGTGAAAATGATACGCTCTAGATATTCGAAGTATAAAATAGTCAGTACAGAATCTGTGTCTGAGTAAATCGATGGGGCGTGTACATCATCAACAGTCTTTAACAGTCCACTGCTGGACATAGGCCTCTCCTTAGAAGGAGGTTTTGGCCTACTATACAAATGTGGGGCGTGTACAAATGGAAGCAATCACTAAGGGAACAAAGCTTTATAGGATTCAAAGATACAGAATTCGGGAGTCAAACGCTGACATGTGGATGTGGAGGAAGCAGAACAATTTGATGTTGTCCTAACAATCGGTACAGATTTTAATTATTTCGTTTTTTAAAGGGTATAAATAAATTCCGTACATTGTTTTGGTTTAAGGGTTTTCGTATTTTCACAATTACTATAGTTCAAGAGTACTCGTATGTTTTTTATCGCGGGAAAGGGTAAAAGTGTTAAACTTTATAGTAGGTAATGTCTTGTGTTTTATGACAAGTAAGTTAATAATGCTTTTTTTTTTAATTTGATAATTTAACGATTTCTTTTTTTAAATGGTAGCTAATGAGTGGTTTTAAAATTAAAGACAACGTTAAATACCTTTTCATTTCATGTGACAAGATATCAATTAAATTATGAAAAAAAAACCGTCTTTAAAAGGCTGAATACGTCCCCGTACTAACATATAAGGAGTAGAAACTAGAATGAGTATAATATAACAATTATAAATTAACATAGTTTCACAGTACGATTGATAGCTATACCGCAAACTAACCTGACGCTGGTAATAGGCAAGTTCGACATGTGTCAGAGTTAATATCATTAGCTGAATGCCTGTTATTTCAAATTGATGCCAATTCAAATCACTGTTCAGTATCATTATAGTTATTAATATTAAATAGGTTGTTGGTACAAACAGATTTCAGTTCATTTGTTGCTGAATTTGGATATTCTGCGTTGGTTCGTTTGAAGCCACCATAAAATGTATTGCAGATTGCTAGGGTAGGTAAAAAAGCAATGTACAATAAGAATAGGAAAAGTCAGATACAAATTGGTAATATAGAGTTCATTTCTTTTATATCGGAGCAGAATAAGTTTCTTTATCAGAAACAATCCGTTTCTTTTTCAGATGCAGTTTTTTTTTTTTAAATAAACCATTGCTAAAGTAAATATTCTCTGTCTGATGCAAAACAGAAGCAAAATTTAGGAGTACATGTCACCATCCTCAGTGTGAATGTAGACAAAGCAGCTTGGTGACCCACACTATGGCTACCTAGTCACAGATTAATAAATAGTTACTACGAACGTGCTCAGGCGGACGTTTGGCGGCCCTCTATGGGTTGTATCGTTAACTATACGCCGAGCGGTAGGCATTTAGCGCGTCGCATTGAGCGAGTGACGGAGGCCTGGCCTAGTGTTATGGTTGCCTAGGGCAATCACCATCGAAATACGATAGCATGAATGATGTCATTTTAGGATGATCTTCTGTGCCAGGACAGTACCGCCCTAGTACCAGTACCAATACGAACATAATATTTGGTTTGGTCACACGGATTTGGTAATTCGACTGCCTTGTTGGTCTAGTGGTTAGCTTATGCGGCTGATGATCAAAAGGTCTCGGGTTCGATTCCCAGGTCGGACCAAATATTTGTGATCCACAATTATTTGTTTAGGAGTTTGGGTGTTTTCTATATATAATATGTATGTATTTACAAAAAAAAAATGTATTTATATCAGTTGTTTAGTACCCTTAATACAAGCTCTGCTTAGTTTGGGACTAGATGATGATGTGTGTAAGATATAAAATAAAAGATTTATTTATTTATTCAGTTATATCCGCAACTCAACCACAGTAGCTAATCGTTTTTTTTTCATCTTGAATATTTTCTGTACTTTAATCGTACCATTTTCTTTATCACAAACACTAGAATGGACATATACATGTGTTTATATCTTCAGTCTATCAGTGAATAACATTTGACATAGAAAGTAGTATAACATTTGTTGTATGTTTCCTAATTTGTTACAACTTAGTTTCTTATTGAGGGAATCTCCGAAGATCAGCGAATACTGAGATGACCCCTTTGTCAAGATCGATATAAAGATGATTGATTGTATATTCCGACGTGTTGACAGTTTGAGTAAAGTCAGGTATAAAACATACATTGGAACGACTCTTCTGAAGATGTTAGATCAAGATAAAACTAGTATATAATCGCAAATAGAGTACAACGGAAACTAAATTTGTTGGGAGTGTGATAATATTCGTGCGACTTTTCGAATGTTATCAGTTCAAAAACTGTTCAGTAAATTGATATTTATTTATTGATATTTCCGTCGTCCTGCGTATTCCGTCTGCGTTTCTCAAGTTTTTTTCTCTTGTTTTTGTAGTATCATTTATTAAAATTCAAACCAGTTGTTAATGGAATAACCAATTTGAACCAAACAAAATACTCTTCAGTTATATAATTTTAACATGGATCACTTTTTTCTTGACTTATCTTACTTGGTGTTATAATAAATAAATAAATATTTCGTGCATCTTACACAAAACGCCATCTAGTTCCAAACTAAGCAAATCTTGTATTATGGGTACTAGACAACTGATATAAATACATAAAGATATATTTTGTAAATACACACATATTATACATAGAAAATACCCAAACTCCGAAACAAATTTTTACGGATCACACAAACATTTAGTGTGACCCGGGAATCGAACCCGAGACCTCTTGATCAGCAGCCGCATACGCTAACCACTAGACCAACAAGGCAGTCTATCTATATATTGTGACGTAATTTCTTTTTGTTTTGATAAGAATAACTTATCTTCTTATCTCATACTGTGCCATGCCTAACATATCAAGACCGATCACACACCTATCCAGTAAAACTTTACACAACAGTACGATTTACCACAAAGAACCTGAATGCTAATAATGTTCTAGCCGTTAAACTAAAGTCCCCCCTCGTTTACCTCGTATTGGACAACCGTAGAAATAAAACAGATGTTGTCAAAGCATACCTCAGAGAGTAAGTCAAACAATGGTTACGGGTTCTCATGAGTCAGCAAATAAGAATATATACTGACCACAGATATCGGTAAAGCCTTTTCGTTTGTGTCGGGTCAGGTGTCAATCGACTTAATAGAGAAACAAATACTCAACCTCAATAGGTTATACTAGAAGCTGTGTACTACGAAGCTACCAGCAGATAGTTCGTATATTAAGTTTATCTTTGATTTCATGAAAACATTAATATTATTTAAAATAAAGGAACCCAGAGAGGTCTTTGTTCCAATCCCGGGTCGGGCCAAAAAGTGTTTGTGGGTTTTTCTTAGGAAATTTCTAATAGCAGCCCGGAGTTTGGAAGTTTGGCTGTGATTCACGGCCGAGCCTCGGAGAGCACGCAAAGGCGTCGGTCCCGGTTGTCATGAACATCTATGGCAATCGTTATTGAGAAGTCAGTGCCCTCAAATATACTGACAAATAGTTCAATCTTCGAATTTCAGTTCTCCCTTAGGGTTGCGGAGGTCCGATGTCAGTCACTCCGTGGAAAAACTGAAATTCAGGTAAAACGGGTTGAACTAGTAGCCGACCCCAAAATAAACTTGGGAATAAAGGCTCGGAACATGACAATAAAGGAACCCATGAAGAAATAATTTATAGTTATGGCAAGTTAGTGAGATAGAGAATTATTATACGGTTAGGAATTGCTTATTTTAAAACAATAGGAGTGGAAACCCCTAACAAAAACTAACAATATCTTTATGCCATATTTCGTTAAATTGGTGCACTTGTTTAACCTTGAACGCGTGACAGACAGACAGGTATTTTTGCATTTTTAATATTAGTGTACATTTATTTTGTAATTTGAATGATTCAAACTGCCAAATAACTTTAAATTTGTTTATTTCTAGGTTTATTTTTTAATTCGACATTAAATAAATAGCTACAGAAACACTAACAAAAGTATAGTGACTGCCTCGTTGGTCTAGTGGTTAGCGTATGCGGCTGCTGATCAAGAGGTCTCGGGTTCGATTCCCGGGTCGGAACAAATATTATTTGTGAGATTCACAAATATTTCTTTCAGAGTCTGGGTATTTTCTGTGTATAATATGTATGTATTTACAAAAAAAAAGTATGTTTATGTATTTATATCAGTTGTTTAATACCCATAACACAAGCTCTGCTTAGCTTGGGACTAGATGATGTTGTGTGTCAGATGTCCAAAATATTTATTATTTATTATTATTATAGATAAAAAGACTGCTCTTCACAAAAACAAGTAGAAAGTTAAAAAACAAGAAAACAACATTTCGTTGTAAACATTTCTACGATAAGCCAAATGAAACGCAAAGGAAAAGTCATCGTCACAACACTAAGGGGGAGGATTTGGATCGTTTTGGGGTAAAGGGGGTGATTTAATAAATATTCATATAAAGAAAGAGGTCTATTGGTCTCCAACGACGGACGAACCGAGGACCCGAGAAGGCACATTTACCGTATAGCTGTCGATCTTTAGCAGAAGCTACGAATGAAAACACATCGTAAGAATTTAGTGTTAAGGTTCCTTTTCTAATAAATATTGAAATGCTTTGTAAAATCAAGTGTTTATTTTTTACGGGCATTATTGAATTTTCACTTTCATAAATTATGTTATGTACATTTATTTACTTGTTGAAATCTGATATAAGTAAAAGCTTTTTGATATTTAAATTATTCAATTTAACGTTGAAGAGCAGATAAGATTATTTTTAATATTTTTTTATATAACAAAATACCTATATAGGGCCATACATAAATATAAATAACTAGCTTTCGCCCGCGGCCCCGCTCTTGTCTATTTCGGTTATCGCGGTAAAAAATTACCCATGCTCTTTCCTAGCTTAAGACTATCTTGGTACGAGCCTTTTTTTAAATTAGTTTAATCGTTTTTGAGTTTATTGCGAACTGACAGAAAGACGTTTAAAGAAGTTTTGGACGCGACTTTGTTTTTACATAAAAACACTTAAATTTAATTTCTTTTATAGATAAATATTTAGTATATTGTAAGATAGCTAGAGAAGTTTTAATTTTAAGAGCAGAAAAGCATTCCAGCTCTCTGTAAATATTTTAAAATTGTATGTCAGAAAATAAAGAACTCACCCGAGAGCTTTTATAAAAACTAATTGCTTTTAAACCACCGACGTAATTTACTTTTCAAATATTTTATCTGAAAGAAAATCCAAATAGTTCTCGAGCGCTTTGAGATCTTAGGTTTTTTATTTCACAAGTGTTTGTTATCATAACAATTTTGGGGTCCATCTTATTTGCCCGGAATTAATAATTGGTGAGCTAAATACTAGAACTTTTTCTTTGTTGTAAAGATAAAAAATGTTAGGATAACACCAAAAAGGAAATTGATACGACAAGTAAATATTTAAGTATTAAATAGGTGTTGATACCTTTTTTCTTTCCCATGCATCACTCGGCAGCAACATTTGGGTTTGAAAAGAGATTATCTGTAAAATAGTGGTAAGACTACGATGTAGGCCTGTGCGTTGTAAATCGTGAGTAACGCCACGGAACAAAGCTAGAATAAAAAAATAGTTAAAGTTTCTACTTAGGTCATCAGTTTTCTGTGAGTAAAAGTCCCGTTATAATCAGCTAAGCAGTTTCATATATTATCCGCAACAAACAGACAGACAGACGAACAGACATAACGTATAGCTGTTGATTTGAAATTACATATAGACACATCAATACTTTTGATTTCACATCTACATCATCATCTTATTTGCCTGCACTTATCCCAATTTTATTTGGGGTCGGCGAAGTATGTTTTATCCTTCCATTCTACTCTATCACTGGTCATTTCACTGTTCACTCCCTTCCTATGCATGTCTTCTTTCACACAATCCATCCACTTTTTCTTTGGTCTACCTCTTGAAAGGTAACCTTCAATTTCCATATCCAAAACTTTCTTTGCCACATTTTCCTCATCCCTCCGCATAACATGTCCATACCAAGTTAACCTATTATTTCTTAACTTTTCATCCAGTGGCGCTTCTTTCTACATGAAACAAAATTAGTTAAAACAATGATGATTCGAAACGGCAATGTCATGTTTATTTTTAACTAAAAACATTTCAATTGCCCTCATTACTCGTAAATACTATGACATAAATATATATCCCAGGAAAAAGAAACTTCAAAAATAATATAATTAATAAGGTTTTTTTGAAACTGGAAAATATGGCTAATTCCGTGTTATTGTCATATTAAACCATTATAATGCATTAACCATGCAACCTATAATCATAACCACTGTAATATGACTATTTATAGTAGTTAAGAAATGGTAGCGCAATAGTGATGCGTCAATTAAATACTGTACATAGTAGTTCCCTAGCCTAGTTTTAAATCTACAAATATTAAGCGTCATTAGAAAACAAATAAAGGAATAAGTATGACGTCATTATAATGTTAAGACAAGTAGGCAAAACAAAATACAAACATACATTAGAACCACACCTATTTACCCAAAGGGCGGGGGTCAAAACTGGGGGTTTCCCCAGTTTTCGCCAATTTTTTGATACCACGTAATAGTTGGCAAGCCTATTGCCGTTTACCGGGATTTTTAGTTTACCAAAGCTGCGTCCATCGATCAGCTGGTGTACCACTTGTAGAACTCAATGCACCCCTATTCAAAACGAATTATTAACCAATAATACAAGACAATAGAAATGTTGGCGATTGTAGGAAAAGACGCAAAACACTTTCAACTTGGCTAAGGTGTCGTTTGCATGCTTGGAACGAAACTAAAATTTCTTGGAACATGATTAGTCAGAGCGCGGGGTATGATCAAAGCGTCACTATTTTCTTAACGCGAATAGACTTTACGACTCTCTACTGTGCATATACTTTTACAGTAATATTCTCATTTGAAAATAAAGCTTATTATTATGAGTATACAGCTCATAAAATAATACAAGTTTATTGAAAGCCGAAAATCAAGCCGGTGATAAACACCGAGAACTTATTGCCATGAAAATTCTGAAAGATCTTGATTTCCCAACGGCACAGGCACAACGTATCGGTGGTTGCTTTTGACATTTACAGAACGATACCTCACTCTGATGTCAATATTAAAAACAAATAATATTTATATTCGATATCAAATTTTGTTATTTGACGTTTGAATTGGTAGGTTTTGTACACTTTCGAGAATCAGATACCTCTCGAATACGATATTCTACAATAGATTTTTCTCTTAACACGAAATTCGTGTAAACTTGTTTTGTATTTTTGGTAATAGAATGGCGATGGAATCATAAATTACATTTCAAAAGAAAAGATTTATTTAACGATTACGATCTATAACAAATACTAAATAATAAGTTAGAAAGATTTTACGAATAAATATTTCTTATTAAAAATAAGGACAGTAAAATTGAAATAAATGCAATTTTTTACTCTAAATGGCAGTGTCTACTTTTACGACTGCATGCATCTTCCACGAAACTGGGTATATATTAAATGAATCCGCGTAGAACAATACGATACAATTATATTAGTTCATAATAAAAATAACGGGGAATTACAGACTTTACGAAATTTATTTTGCAATAAGCCTATACTATACTTCGAGAACGAGGTGAACAGAAGTATTCAGCTGGGTTGGGCAGCGTTTGGGAAGCTTCGTCGGGTCTTCTCATCGACGATCCCACAGTGCCTAAAGACGAAAGTCTTTAATCAGTGCGTCCTACCCGTAATGACATACGGAGCCGAAACGTGGACACTTGCGGTACGGCTGGTCCACAAGTTCAAAGTTGCTCAGCGTGCTATGGAGAGGGCTATGCTCGGCGTATCTCTAAAGGATCGTGTCCGGAACGAGGTGATACGACAAAGAATCAAAGTCATCGACATAGCCCACAGGATTTGAAAGCTGAAGTGGCAGTGGGATGGCCATATATGCCGTAGAACCGATAACTGTTGGGGTATACGGGTTCTTGGGTGGAGAACGCGACTCGGCAAACGTATGTAGGACGTCCACAGGCCAGGTGGAGTTATGATTTGCGCAAGATGGCTGGCAGGAGCTGGATGCGAGAAGCCGAGGATCGAACTAAGTGGCGTGCAAACAGAGAGGCCTATGTCTAGCAGTAGACTGCGATAGTCTGATGATGATGTGATGAAGCCTATACATATTACTTATATTGGATTATTTTTCATTTCATTTTTAAACCACCAAAGTGGAAAGTAAACCACCAAGTTCAACAACACGAAATCTTCAAAAACCTATATCGTCGCACTGCTGGGATCGAGTCTCCTTCTAGGAGAGTGTTATGGCGATACGTCCCCGTGCTTACCAAGTTAGGTTTGGGGACTGGCAAGACACGTTCATCATCAATCATCATCAACAGCCTTTAACAGTCCGCTGCTGGACATAGGCCTCTCTTTTGAAAGGAGGTTTTGGCCTACTATACCACGCTGGCCAGACGGGTTGGTAAAGGGTTTGTTTCAAGTTTTCCTTCTCTTGGCAGTGATGTTAGCTGTAGTCGCCTCTTACGACACCCATGGAATGAATAGGAGTGGTGACACTTTGTATTCTTAATCCGTCAATACACGGCTGTCAAGTCACTGTCAAGACACGTTGTGGCTACGTAATTATACAGTTCAAAGATAATTTCAATTAGTACTATCATTAATGGTGGGATAAAATGAGGTCAAATAATTTGCCTAAGAAATTTATAAATGCAATTAGAATGACAAAATTCGTGCTATTAAATTTCGTTGGTGAATGTGACACCGGAGGCCCAAAGATGCAGAAGCATTCACTTGCAGGTTGCCATGGCGTGAGTCGCCAGGCTGCATTGTCACTCACAATGAGAATGGTGACGCCTACTCCTGGATTCTACTCATGCTTTTCATCAAGCAGAGTAGAATTACTTTGGTCTATATTGGCCTAAATATATAATAAAAAAAAGTACAAAAGCAACATATTGATACGATGCCGTCGTTTAAAATACCACCCCAACGATTGCCTTCGCCATACTCCATGCTTTTAATTTTTTGTAAAATATCCCCTGGGCTCCCGGTATAACAATTTTATTCAGTACCGTTTTTTTAAAGAAGCTTTTTTACTTTTTTCGTGTTACAAGTTAATAACGTTCCGAGCGAGCTTTGAAATAATTAAATATTTTGTGCTCAAATACTGATAATATGATATTTTTGAGTGCTTTTTAGTTGAATTATCTATTAACGTTGTTTATTCTTTGTGCGTAGAACTAAAGGAACGTTACTTAGTTCTAACCACTTAAATTATTGAAATTAGACGCACTGGTACTCCACAATATATGGCTACTATACAACGATATTTTTTTTATACTAATAACAATAATGTAAAGTACATATCAGTAATAATTGATAATGCCATAAGGTAAAACGCGTCAAGTAATTTTTAAGTTCAAAAATACTGGAATAGAAGTGCAAGTGAATTTATTTCCAAGAATTTATTTCAACAAGTATTGATAGAAACTTGATAAAATTAGTTCTTGAAATTCAATCTATGCTGACAATTAACACTCTCGGTTAATTTATAATCATTTTCCTATTTTCTTTACCCAACTTACCTTCTTCTTTTTTTTCGTCTGAAAACAAATGCATTCCTTGAAATGATAAAGCTTAGCAGGTCGCAAATCACAAAACTGTCAGAAGTGTTTTGTATTTTACCCATGAAATGGGAACTGACGAGGAAAACATTGATGATGAAAGGAAAGTAGATGGAAAAGGTAACAAAATTAATTTGTACTAGAGACTCATATCTTATTAATTATTATCATTAAGAATACATTTTACAGTTTATTACACGTAATTCATAAATTTTTGATAAAATGGCAAAATTCTACTTGAACTTCGTTCTGTGTGCGATGCGGTTTGAATAAACGAAGAATGAACAATTTGTGTTCATTCTTCGTTTATTCAAACCGAAGCAAAACAGAACCAGTATCAAAATATTATTAATCGGTTTAATCGTGATTTATCTTTGGTTTCATTCTATACGTGTCATTTTACAAAAACTTACAAATGAAAGAATGTTAAGAAAACAAAACTAAGCCTTTTTAGTAAAGTACACTTAAACAACACATACTAGCAAGGTTTCAGTGATTAAAGTTCAAAACTATAATTTAACCCTCCATTGTATTAACTATCTTATATACGAACGCAGTTTGTACCTACGTGGATGCGGAAACCTTGTTAAGAGAAATTTGGGCCTCATACTAATTATAATGTGTCTGCAATTTCGTGTGCTTTGTTCATTTGTTATCTCGTTTATAGAAACAACAAGCGGAAACCGTATATAAAGGAAGAGAGCGATAAGGAATATTATTTATGTATTTTTTTGTGCTAAATTTGGTTATACAAATCTTACATCGCTCCGATTGTTATTTTATGTGAGAAACAGCGTTCCTTCCATTATTTTTTTTTATTAGTATAATTCTTATATATTCAAAGAATAAAAGTAAATGCTATTAGATTTTTTTCAATTTATATTTTTTAATAGTAAACTTAATAATACATGTTTGTGCTGTGTACAGGTTTTAATTATATTGTATATATTAATTAGCAAAAAATTAATAGTTCTAATGAAATAAGTAGCAAAATTATGATTCTTACATTAAATTTTCTTCAAAACATCTTTTATTCACTTATCAAAATTAAAGCTAAATCATTTTACGTTAAATAAATCGCTGGCTTAAAGATGAACGTCCTTCTTAGTAAAAAACTTCAAGGGTTTAATTGCGAATTGTAAGTCAAAAATATAAAGAAATTCATAAAACAGGTGGATTAAGGGCTTGGTGCAGAAAGCAGTTCACCTCGATGGGGTATAATGAAAAGATTTCTGTGTCTGAAATTCTAATATCAGAAGATAATTTTCTTACTTCATACCGGCTCGGTAGTACGTATTTTATATTTTTATGGTGTTGTGTTTTGTTTCATTTAAATAAATAAAGTTTTTCGTTACGTAAAGTTGTTTACAGAAACTTCCTACTTAAATCGGTTACAAAGGACGTTTAAATAAATTTATCTATCCATTTAGCGACAAAAACCTAATGCTGCAAAATTAAACTTCTATCGTAGACTTTTTCGTATTTAATTTTTGATTGGGAGACTTTTAATAAAATTTGAGGTGTCCTATAAAAGTTCTTAACAAAATAAATTTTAAAAGTTTTACTAAAAATATTAATGAAGTGCTTATTATACATATCATCAAACATTTACAAATCAATAAATCAAAGAAACCAAACACAACAGCGCAAAAAAGTTAAGCAAGTTGTGTAATGACATGATTATATTTTGTTTTAAAATATATGATTTTTTCGCGAAGGACGTGAATACCATGGAGTATTCTGTATTTTTTTGAGAAATGGTCATAGATTTTTGTAGATGGTGTCTACTTTTGAGGTACAAAATAAAATGACAATCGGATTATACTAAGTACTATGACCCTGAGAGTGAGAATTCTTATCTGCAAATTGAAAAACCAGTTGTACTAGGATAACAGAAATAAAAATGTAGATGAAAAACTAGACTTACGGAAGTTAGTAGTTAATTAATTATGATTAAATTCCTCTCGGTTATATTCTGACAACTAGTTCAACTTTTGAATTTCATGTACTCCTATAAAGTTGCATAGGTCCGATGCCTAGATGCTCCGTGGCTAATTTTCAGGTAAAACCGGTTGAACTAGTAGTTGAGTAGCCGATCCCAAATAATATTGGGAATAACAGCTAGAAAGAAGAAGAAGGTTATTACAATCATGATGACTGTAAAATTCGCGTGTAACGTGATTATACACAAAAGCATGTTTATGAGTATTAATATAGTAAAACCTAGTGACGGATTAAGAATACAAAGTGTCATCACCCCTATTCATTCCATGGGTGTCGTAAGAGACGACAAAATAAGCAGCTAACATCACTGCCAAGAGAAGGAAAACTTGAAACAAACCCTTTACCAACCCGTCTGGCCAGCGTCGTATGGTAGGCCAAAACCTCCTTTCAAACGTGAGGCCTATGTCCAGCAGTGGTCTGTTGAAGGCTGTTGATGATGATGAAATATTCGTAGCTTTAATGACTTTAATACTTCATTTTTGTCATCTGACGTGTGTGTACCAAATTTTTCGTTTTTACCTGTTTTTTATCCTTGACTTCATTCTGTATCATCTACGTAACCAAATATTTCTACCTCTTTTATGATATTTTTCTTTTAAGAATTCGGTGCAATGGTAAAAAATGTCAAATGTTAATATATCATAAAAAATAAATCTCTTTTATTTAGCTAAAAGCATAGGACGAGAGCTAAAATAAATAATATTCTGAGAACTGTTAATACTTACAAAATTTACTAGAAGGTGAGATATTTCAAAAATATCACATTATATGTAGTATTCCGTTCACAAACCATATAATTTTTGACTTTTTTGTCACTGGCTTGTATTTTTCGGGTTTTTTTTTTAAATCTTAGCATTGTCATAATATTAAAACGCTTTACGCTCTTAATTATTTTTAGGAGCATTTTCAAGAAGAAATCTTCCTTGTCTTTAAAATATTTTGAAGCTTCTGCCATATGAGTTCATCTTCCTAGCCTTATTCCCAAGTTTCTTTGGGGTCGGCTACTAGTTCAACCGGCTTTACATGAATTTCAGTTTTTCCACGGAGCGACTGGCATCGGACCTCCGCAACCCAAAGGGAGAACTGAAATTCGAAGATTGAACTAGTTGTCAGTATATTTGAGGGCACTGACTTCCCATTAACGATTACCATAGATGTTCATGACAACCGGGACCGACGGCTTTACGTGCTCTCCGAGGCACGTAAAGCCATATGAGTTGTGGATGATAATATTTTAGTTGGAGATATATAAATTTATTTCTATTTATGAGTCATTTTTACAAGAATTTTTTTTCTAAAGTTTATAATTATGTCAAATTACATAATCTTCAAATCTTCATTAATTTCATTCTTATCGTTTTCCCCAAATCGTTAGACTTAATGCTTATTCTAGAATTTAAAATGTTTTAGGCACATAATCTATGTATCCAAAAACATTTAGATATGTATCTACGTGACATTATTACCTACAAAATACACAACTAAAATATTATATTACTCTTTTACATATAATAAATTTCTCCTTCTGTTTGTTGCATATTAGTGAGGATAAAAATAAATGGCACAAAGTAAGTACTCTTGTGTTCTTTATGCCGGGAGATTGAATCCTAGATGGTTTTATGAATTGTATTCGTAGTATTTTATTACTCACTCATTATGTGTTTACATTTTTAGTTGTAAATGGTTTAAGTGTAAGTATGTAAGTGAGATTCTGTACAAATTATTTTGCATGTTTTTTGGTGAACATTTTAGGCTACGGCGGTATATATTTAAATTATGCATTTTATGGTAGGTAATGAGAAGAATGTCATATATATCAGAATAAATGTTTTTTTTAAACTATGATAACACAAAAAACAGAGCAACAATAAAAAGGTTTTATTTCTATCAATAGAGTATTTTCTCTACAGATACAAATATAAGGCAAAATAATAGTTTACTTATAATTGTACAAAACTGTAACTGGAATACCATTTGAAAAGCCGTACTGGATTTGGGCGCGCGTCTGAGAAAATTCTGCTGTATATTGTAATTTTTAACTTAACCTACTTTCATGTTCTGCGAATGGCAAAGAGCTTACGCACGAAATTTATGTACGACGTCTGTAGCGAGTTACGTCGGGAGATGTAATCGTAAATAAGTGTAGGCGGCCGAAGGGCGATAAAGTTATGGGCTCATGTTTACGGCTAGTGGTGGTATGACGTCGCGTGGTGTGGAGTGCTGTGGTGGTACTTACAATGTAGCGCAAAGGGGGCACATAGCCGAGAGCGTACGAGTGGTCGCCCGCCGCTCGGCCGCGCCGCCGCGCTACCGCCGCATGGCGCCTCGCCGCCAGCTCGCGCGACCAGCTGCCCGCGCGCGACACTTCGCGCCCGCACGCGCGTCCACGTGCTCCAAGCCCGCCCGCGCAACCAGTCCACGTATCCCCACGCCGAACAGTCCGACTGTTGACAATTCACAACATCGTCACTATACTAACATTCAACCAGCAAGGCCATGACACTCGTACGTTAATAATATATTAAAACTTTCTCGTAACGCTCGCACATTGTCGCATTGCAGAAAATCGTTTCAGAGCGAGGCATAAACTCGCTTTTGTCTTCCAGAAGATTTAACATGCGAGGTTATTTATTCACGTAATTCTAGCTATATGAAAGTACGCGGCGTCTTGTCTCTTGCCGTGTAAATGGTACGTAGTCGTTCTGTATACTCACATTAGCATGCCAGCGTCGGCCTCCCGGTTATCAACTATCGTTAACGTAAACAATTGAACACACAATCATTTTGTCGAGTGGCGCGGCGCGATATCACATGCCGGTCGGACGCGGATCGAAGGAGCCCGGGCGAAGGCGCCCGGCTCGTCAGAGCATCGGCCCCGGGGGCTCGGCGCCGCAGGGCTGCCACCGCCACCACACCGTATGCGGCGTTTGCTTGCTAAATGAGCGGATTAGGTGCGCGGGGCGGAAGTGTCGGAGGCGACACGCGCGTCGTTGCCACTGCAGGCCGCCACTGAGGCGGGGCGGCCCGGGAAAGCCTCCCCGCGCCCCTCCCGCCCCCGGCGACACCCTCCCGCACCACCCCGCCCGCCATGTGCCCGGAGCGCGCTCAGCCTCTCGCCTCGCAAAGGGTTGTCGGCAAAGGGAAATTGCTACTATCGTCTTTTTGTCGTGACGACAATTGGCCGTGCTTTAGGGGGCATTTTCTCTATGACCAAGGATCGAGGACGGGTTTCTCATTGCATATAACATGTTATTTTATTTAGTTTTGGGTGAAAAATTATTTATTAGATTTGTTTTGAATCATGTATCGGTGTCGTAGAGTTATGTAATACCGTGCGGGTGCCATGGCCGTTCCGCAGACGCAGCGCGCCTGTCGGAATACCCCTAACGCAGCCCTTAAATTTCTACTGAAACGTTACGAGCGAGGGCGAAGTTTCCCGAATATGACCGAGCTAAGGCACCGAAAGCGGCCGAGCGCGCGCCACCGGCGCCGCCCAGTCAATAAGGCCGTCTCCACTTGCCGAACAAAGACAGTAACCTATAATAATTACATTTAATTAAAGATAACTGGACTATTTTGTATAATAAGCATATCGTGCTGCAGCGTTAGCAGCCAGATTTCGCACTTAATTACGGAAATTATTTTATACGTGAGTTTTAGGGCGGTCGACACATGGAATAAGTAGCGCCACCTAACTGTTGTCTGCAAAACTTGCAATAAAGTTGACTTTTCATATACTTTCAGACTTACGTTGCATGTCGTAAATCTGAAAAAATATGCGTATAATGAAAAAAAGTCCGAAACATGTCTGATTAGAATTGATTATTTAGTAAAGTTTCAATTAGATTATCAGAAAATTAGTAAGATTAAAATTTGTAGAAAATTAGTGAATCCACGTGTGTTAAAGGTTTGGTTACACATTAAGATAGCGATATGCGACAATGTTTCATCCGGTTGTTTTATTTACCAATTCGCGTTTTATGGTTTGGCGTTTATATTGATATTTGCATAGTCGAAACCTAATAATTATTGAGCTGTATTTATAGTTCACACATTTTATAAAAGTAATAATAGGTATATAATTTTATTACATTATTGATAGTTGATAAACATATGTCAGGGAACTGCTAAATACACATCGTTTTATCTGGTGTAGGTAAATTAAAAAATCGGAATTTATTTCAAGTTTTGTGACATGATAAATAAACAATTAGAAAGAAGAAGCTTACATTTCTCCATCTATCGGTACTTTCTACAGTTCATCTATAATGTACTTTCTGATACAAATGTGATGCCAGGAATTGTTTTACCGCTTTATAGTTCTTATTTCCAATACTTTTCAGGCCATGTATCTATAATACAAGAACAGTTTGTTCTAAAACACATCAAAATAATACAAAAGCAGTTTAATACAAATACGAAAAAAAACCTTTACTTTAATACAAAAACAACAATTCTCAAAAGTAATCTAACAAAATACACAACTCTGATTATGAAAGAAAAACCTCAACAAACGAATTTAATTCCATAATCCGTCCATTCGGTAGCTGCCCTCATTGATTTAGTAGGAAAACGGAAAATATTAGTACGTATTTCTACGGCTGCAATTTCAAAAGTAATCGGTATTGTAGGTATGATTTGAGACTATGCAGTGAATCAAATCCTTCTAGGAATTTATTCGTGCGCCGGACTGTGCGCAGTAGAACAATATCAGATAGAATGTGCCGAGTTGCATCCATAGAAGATCTAATAGCTTATGTGGCTAACTTGTCACTTCTAAGCTTTGTGTACTTATGCTATAGAGTTTATTGATATAAACGGGAATCAAAGTATCAGTGTATATTGAATGATGTCTGTATTTTTGAGGTGCTAGACTGAAGCGTATTGGATATTTTCATAAAAGTAACAAAGATATTGCCGCCAATAGACGGTAAGGCGAAACTAAAGCTGAATTGTAAGTATATACTTGTAATCCAGAAAAGAAAGAAAATGAAATTTCATTTAAAGCAAAGTTCCTTATTTTAAAAGCTTTCATTTTTCCGCCTATCCCTTTGTATGAAATGAAATATTAGTTTGATGAAATAATGTGAAATTAATTAAATGAAATTAGTTAAATAACAGCCACTTCCTGATTTTAGATCGATCATAAATTTCGCAAACATAGCTATAATGCCTGACAATGCAATACTATGCTTACATGCCGTTGATCTGTTGCTGGTGTTCGAAGGTGTTCATGGGAGCTCCGCAACAAAATGTCACAACCCCATCGAGTTTGTATCGACGAGAACTTTGATTCCATATGGTAGCTTACTGCATTTCAATAAAAGTTTGTTGTTAAACAAGTTTTTTCTTATTGATAGAGTAGAGATGTACGCAAAGCAAATACGTAAATATATAAATATATGTTTATTTCAAGTAAACCAATACAACGGCACTTTTGAAACGTCAAGTAGTCCGTACCAATTTACTCTCTACAAATTGTTTTTATATAGTCTGTTTATAAAAAAGTGCTTCTGTGTGAGGGTAGTACTGCTCCAGTCGAGCAAGCGTGGCTCTACTACCTATATATAAGCCTTCCAAGAACCTTCTAGAAGCCTCATCGAGAATTCGCAGCCTCCTTCCAGATATAATTGTTTGGAAAGTTACTAAATCATTGTACGGCTACTTGCTCGAACTTATATGCCATATCAGCAAACACGAGCAGCGTGATTTCTAAATAATTTGTATGAAAACAAAACTTTTGTTGAAGCTCACCTTTGTATATCTTGGACTGTCTTGGACTTGTGGCATGGTTTTGAAATTCCTAATTAAAAATTTGTTAAACCTTTTTAGGGTTCCGTTGCCAAATGGCGAAAAACGGAACCCTTATAGATTCGTCATGTCTGTCTGTCCGTCCGTATGTCACAGCCACTTTTTTCCGAAACTAAAAGAGCTATACTGTTGAAACTTGGTCAGTAGATGTATTCTGTGAACCGCATTAATATTTTTACACAAAAAAAGAAAAAAAAGGAATAAATTTTGGGGGTCCCCATACTTAGAACTGAAACTCAAAATTATTTTTTCATCAAAACCATACGTGTCTATAGATAGGTCTTCAAAAATGATATTGAGGTTTCTAATATCATTTTTTTCTAAACTGAATAGTTTGCGCGAGAGACACTACCAAAGATGGTAAAATGTGTGTGTAACTTCTGTAACTTCTAAAATAAGAGAATGATAAAACTAAAAAAAAAATATGATGTACATTACCATGCAAACTTCCAAAGAAAATTGGTTTGAATGAGATCTATTCAGTAGATTTTTTTAATACGTCATAAATCATAAACCGCAATTTACATTTCTTTCAATCAAAACACTATTATTAAAACATCGATGAAAGTTACAACGAACTACAAAAACCTTTATATGATGTTACTTGCTGCTACGGAACCCTTCATAGGCGAGTCCGACTCGCCCTTGGCCGCTTTTTTAAAATGTATATTTCTAATACTCTGGAACCATACTAATTATTGGATATGTAGACGTGAACATGTAACCAAAACATAAGTTAAAATAATGTGATGATTCATTAGAAGTCAAACTCAAAAAAAATACTTATCAATCATTGGTATTACTTAATTTCCACTTAATTTGCTTCACAAAGTTTTGTCATAATCGAATAAAATCTGCAACTGCAACCGACGCTTTTGGATGCTTCACTTTTTATAAAACACTCCTAAAGTCCAAAATTAATTGAAGCTCTCTGAGCTCTCTTGTGTGTATGTTACATCCGATGAAACCCGTAACACTTAATTAAAATTTATATTTTCAAATAACCCAATTTAAAGTCTCATTTTCATTTAAAAATTTTGAGTTAAATTTATAACTAAAGCGAGCAATCAAAGTCAAAGAGAAGAGTACTAAGTACTTTAACAAGTGTACAAAAAGTCATTTAAAAGTTATAATGGCTCCGATATACTTGAACTGCACCATTTTGTTCGAGTTCAAACTGAAAAGCGACTACATCGTAGGCAACATCAACTTTCTTTGATTTCTTTAGACCTAATTGATAGAATGGTTTAATATTATTTTAGTTGAATAGTACGTGACAACATTTACGACATATTTCATTTGTCATATGGAGACTGAGATTAATAGATTTTCAATTTCAGAGAAATTGACGAAGTTGGTAGTTTAAAGCACTTTTTTGGAAATTTAAATATAATTTATTGTTTTTCTTGAATTCTTTCCAAAGGTTTTGAATAACATCTGTTAAAATTGCCCTTGAATAGATTCGGAGGCTATATAATACCTTCACTCTTGGCGTAGGTACTAAAAAATCATTTCTGCTTCGTCTTTCATGCATTTGCTGTGAACGTTATCAGTTCATCTTTACTCTCTCTCGATTTAATTGTACATACATATATCTAAGCACATAATATACGGTTGTACCCTTACATTGCAGTCACAAAACCGCATCGTCCTGCCACAAACGCTGTCATTTAAATTGATTTCAATGTTTATTAACCACCCACTCCCCAGAGCTCTGAGAAGCATTATCGTCACAACACATATCCATAACCTACATTTCCTTCAACAAAATTCGTGAGCGTTCTAACCGCATGCTCCTATTAAGTTCACGGGATTAAAACAGGAATTAAATAGCAATTTAATGTTACATGTTTTGGGCTTAAGAGGTTCTATACGCTTAGTAATCTGCTGAACCTGTTAGGGTAAGCCATGATCGATATCTGTGGCCATGTTCAATAATCCTTCGATATTGTAGGAGTGATTTGAAATATTGTAGTCTCTTGTGAAGTTCTTACACGACACTTAGATACTGTTTCCTAGATGATAGGGAAATATTAAGTAGTGTGTAGCTAGCAAGTTCTATTTTTCATTATTTCATCTGCCGAGCCTTTATTCCCAAGTTTATTTGGGGTCGGCTACTAGTTCAACCGGTCGGTTTCGTGGAAGCAGGCTGCCTCCTGATGTTATTGAAACTTCTGTTAAAACGTGTTTCACATTTGATTTAAAGGCCTTTTAGTTCAGCAACAGCAGAGGGGTTCTCAATTTTACTTGTACGTCTTTAATTCATTTATATTTTTAACGTGTGATCTCAAATATGTTTGAGAAAAAAATAATGATAAGCTATTTAATTTTAATGGAAATTAAAAATAATTTACACGTTAGAAAATTTGAGAATTGTTCATTTAATAAATTAAATTTTAATGGTTTTCATAGTATCTACATTTTATTTATCAAGCTGAGGGCAAAATTTGGAGTGCCGAGTCAGTAGTAACTTTTACTAACTTCAAAGAGGCAGACTTCTTCTTCTTCTTCCTAGACTTATCCCAATATTATTTGGGGTCAGCTACTAGTTCAACCGGTTTTACCTGAATTTCAGTTTTTCCACGGAGCGACTGGCATCGGACCTCCGCAACCCTAAGGGAGAACTGAAATTCGAAGATTGAACTAGTTGTCAGTATATTTAAGGGCACTGACTTCCCAATAACGATTGCCATAGATGTTCATGACAACCGGGACCGACGGCTTTACGTGCTCTCCGAGGCACGGGCGTGAATCACCGCCACACTTCCAAACTCCGGGCTGCTATTAGGAATTTCCTAAGAAAAACCCAAAAACATTTTTTGGCCCGACCCGGGATTTGAACCCTAGACCTCTTGATATGCAGTCGCATACGCTAACCACTAGACCAACGAGGCAGTTTTTATTATTTATTTTTTATAAATGGGCCTGGCAAAGTAAGTAGTCTGCCTGATGGAAAGCAAAAACTGGATAAGCATAATTCGGCGCGGACGCGGGGCGGTACTTGATACGCAAGCAGTTGAAATATATCAGAGAAATTAAGTATTTCGTAAAAAAATGTGTAATATTCCAATTACCTACTGCTTAGATTTTCACCGCCCGTTCGAGTGGCATGGCAACACTTTAAAACTAATCTAAATCCTACTTTATCAGTTACTAATCCGTTTTCGAGTCTGTGATTGAATGTAGAAAGTGTTTGATTGAAAATACTCTCGGTAATTTGATTGTAAGTAAGTAATCAATCACCTCTTAACTTTACGACACTAAAATCGAGTAGGTATAAGACTGTCTTAAGGAGACCTGTCTATGCTGTGTCGGCCTCTCGAAGAACGATTGCATTAACGTCCATAATGTAGTTTTAAATTCGAAAACTGTAACAAGCCCTTGTGAAGGATAATGTAATAACAATTTGTGTAAGTAATGTAAGTTATTTCCTGACTTAGAAAATCAGTATGAATATGTATTTCCATAATAGTAGAAAAAAGTTATTTAAATTATTTAGAACAGAACACTCTTGGTATTAAATTTTAGAATTTAATATCGGTATTGATATCATAAACTTTAATTTTTTAGTTTTTTTTTTTATAATTTATTTAAGTTCGCTTTTTAACAACTAAGGTCATTAAAGACCACTGAGAGTAACTAAACTAATTTGTACATATTAATTAATTTTAAGAACATTAGTTTTTATTTTAATTGTTTAATATTACCGTAGCAATAAAACATTATAATAGCTTTTCTAGTAAACTTAAAGGAAGTACATGAGGCAAAATGTGTGATAGTAAACCTTAAACTAGTGAAATAAAACCGTTCACATCAAGATTGAAATGGTTTGATTTGTGCAGTTAATTTTATTAGAGATCGTACAGCCGCATTGAATGGACGTTCTATAGTTTATTAATGGTTTAGAACTGTGATGACTGCATATGAATAGTATAAATCTATCTAAACAAATTTTCATAACAACTTTGAGCTTACTGTTTTTATGGACTTTGCCTTTATAAGACAACATATTAAAATGCCCAATATAAATTTCTATCTATGCCTGTACAAAGTTTTTATACATTATTGTTGTACAATCATCATTATCATCTTCAGCCTATCGCAGTCCACTGCTGGACACAGGCCTCTCCAATTGCACGCCACTTAGTTCGAGTAGTCGAGGATCGAACTAAGTGTTGTAATAAATAAATAAGTTCCAAACTAAGCAGAACTTGTGCTATGGGTACTAAACAACTGATATAAATACATATATACCTTTTTTGTAAATACATACATATTATACTTATGAAACACCTCAACTCCGAAACAAATATTAATAGATCATACAAGCACTGGGTACGACCCGGGACCCGAGACCTCTTGATCAGCAGCCGTATACGCTAACCACTAGACCAACAAGGTAGTCAAAAAATAATATTAATAGGTTGCAATTAATTGTAATATGCAGTTGACTGAAGTTAAAAATACGTTCGCAATCAATGTTGCAAAACGCTAATGCGATAAAGTAAATAACAAAACAATAAAAAGTCGTCAAACTTTTAAACACTTGTTGCGAAAATATTTCACACAAAAATTAACTGAACCATAACTTTAAACTATCTCAAATAAAAACAATATAACTGCCTCGTTGGTCTAGTGGTTAGCGTATGCGGCTGCTGATCAAGAGGTCTCGGGTTCGATTCCTGGGTCGGAACAAATATTATTTGTGTGATTCAAAAATATTTGTTTCGGAGTCTGGGTGTTTTCTATGTATAATATGTATGTATTTACAAAAAAAAAGTATGTTTATGTATTTATATCAGTTGTCTAGTACCCATAACACAAGCTCTGCTTAGCTTGGGACTAGATGATGTTGTGTGTCAGATGTCCAAAAATTTGTCCAAAAATATATTTGAATGTATTTACGTAAATATAAGTAGGTATATGTGTAAGTATATATTCATGTTGAATATGGGTATATAAATGTTTAAATATTTTGTACATTATTATCAGTATGTATGTAATGTGTATGGGTAAGATCTGTATATAAATATGTTACGTTTACTTACATATGTTTTAATTGAAAAAACTTATCTCTCATTACTGTGCATCTACCACGTTTGACTCTTCATCGCCCTAAGGTCGACTGTTAGAAAATGCCTACAGCATTAAGTTCGCCTTTGTCTCATCTGTACACAAGGTCTCAAATAAATAAATATATATATATATATATATATATAGTTGTCCAGAAGCGAATGGAGAACCATGCAAGAGGCATACATCCAGCAGTGGATGCAAATATGCTGAGGATGAGGAGGATGAGGATATATATATATATATATATATATATATATATATATATATATATATATATATATATATATATATATATTTAAGCCTGCCAAAGTGACTCTACTCTGCCTGATGGAAAGCATGAGTAGAATCCAGGAGTAGGAGTCACCATGCTTATTGTGAGGGTAGGCAATGTAGCATGGTGACCCCTACCATGGCAGCCTGGTTAGATTATTCTGCATGCAAATAAGTAAAACATTATATAATTGGTTATTGATAGTATTAAAACAAGAGACAAAGCTACGATTCCAAGCCGCCATAACACACACTTGCGTAATGAGTACGAGTCAATGTTGTTTATTTGTAAATTATTTCTATAAACACAATAATGATAAATATTTCGGATCTTTGACACACAACACTATTTAGTCCCAAGCTAAGCAGAGCTTGTACTGAAAAATGAAAGATCTAATAAATTAACTCAACTAAAATCCTTCGGTACAAAATATTAACTTTTGGTAAAGAGACTCATTGTTCGATCGAGTCTCAATCTTAACTTAATTGTGAACCAAATTCTCATTGGAAACAACTCTTGAGATAAATCGTTATTTCTTTAGAGAAATAAGTTAATTGGTTTCGTGGAAGCAGGCTGCCTCCTGATGTTATTGAAACTTCTGTTAAAACGTGTTTCACATTTGATTTAAAGGCCTTTTAGTTCAACAACAGCAGAGGGGTTCTCAATTTTACTTGTACGTCTTTAATTCATTTATATTTTTATCGTGTGATCTCAAATATGTTTGAGAAAAAAAAATGATAAGCTATTTAATTCTAATCGAAATTAAAAAGAAAATACACGTTAGAAAATTTGAGAATTGTTCATTTAATAAATTAAATTTTAATGGTTTTCATAGTATTATGCATTATGATCTACATTTTATTTATCAAACTGAGGGCAAAATTTGGAGTGCCGAGTCAGTAGTAACTTTTACTAACTTCAAAGAGGCAGACTTCTTCTTCTTCTTCATAGACTTAATCCCAATATTATTTGGGGTCGGCTAATAGTTCAACCGGTTTTACCTGAATATCAGTTTTTCCACGGAGCAACTGGTATCGGACCTCCGCAACCCTAAGGGAGAACTGAAATTCGAAGGTTGAACTAGTTGTCAGTAAATTTAAGGGCACAGACTTCCCAATAAAGATTGTCATAGATGTTCAAAGAGGCAGATACATATCTATTAAATAACTAAACAACGTAGGTATATATATATCATGAATAATTGATACCGAAAGCTATATTATAATCTCAAATTTACACAGGAGTTATTGAGACAGCTCTGAATGACAACTGAAGAACTTTGGCTGCTTGTATAATTAATAGGTGTATCGCAATACTATTTCATCGTTGTATATTACCTTCATATTTACCCGAAGTTCTTGAAGAAACTTGCAACTCATGTAGCTAATACTTATCTCTCATGTTAGCACACGCAACAATGAGCAGTGCACTTCATTCGAATAACTATAGAACACAAAAAAATCGTTGCATCACCGTCTAAAACGTCAATATTGTTCTAGATATGAGTACTTACTTGATCATGTTAGCCGATATAATCTTCAAAACCTTTACAGGACCATGCATCATCTATTTATTTTGGTAATAAAAAAAACAATATTTAAAGAAATCACAGCAATGTTATTCGTAATTAGCCATTTAAAAAGCTCCAGTTCCAAAATGCGAATCTCTCTACAGCTGTGATTTCACTAACGGGGTTTTCCCTGTTGACTCAGCAATTACCTTATAACAACAAAAAAATATTTATGTTACTACTATGTTCACTCTTCTTGTGAATATAAAATCTTGTAATATGTCTTTAAATAAAAGCAGATAGTGCAGTTTAATCTTTAAATGTTATTAGTTTTCCCGTAAAATTAATAAGCATAATATTGGAAGATCGAAAAATTATAAAGTTATAACAAAGTTTTCTCGAAACTACTTATAATACACCAATCATTATGTATTCATATGTTCGATGCAAAATCGTAAACAAGTACTAAAAATGATTGAATGTAAAGTTTGGAAAAAAATCTTTTTCTTTAATTTAAAACTAAATTTAATATTTATCATTGCTTAGTACATTTCTTGTTTTATGCAGCTAACTAAAAATATGACAGTCTAAAAATAACAAAATCGTTCCTTTTAGTGTACTAGGTAAACATAAGACTTGCAAAGGTGAGAAAGGACACTGGTTATATTTAGAACAAGGTTACCCTCTTGAGATGAATGAAAAGACGCCCACGCATCTTGCAGGTTAACTTGGGAATACGTAGTAGTAAAGTGGTCGGATACGACCTTGCCTTGTTATAGTATATTGTCGTACTTTTACTGTTTCTTTTCTGTGTTCCTAGTACAATACGTGAGGTTGACCGATACCATAATATATAAAAAATATATCGGCCAATTGCGTGTCATGGTATGCACAGGAAATAGTTCCTCATTCACCCATATTGGAACGTGGATTTAAAATCGTTTCCAATAAATAACAAAGTCATCTCATCCGCTATAGTTTTTCTTTGAAGTTATATATGGACCTCCATCGCGAATTTTTCGTAATTTTTTGAGCCAGCCGTTTAGCTTTTAAAAGGGGGAGGACGCCCTGTTTTTACAAAAAAGTGCCCTTTAAAGTAGAATGTCTCGAAAACGCAAAAAAAAAATTACTAAAAATTGTCTTAAGAACCCTTTACTGTTTTTTACCCAGTTTAACATTTTTTACCCAGCACAAAAAGTGCCCATCGCCGCTAAAGAAGTTTTCACTGCAATAATATATTAGACCTTGTGAGGTTTACTATGACTGAACAAATAAAGCAACATGGATTCTTTTGGTACTATATTATAAAAACAAAAATAATAGTATTAATGTGCAAATTGTATGTCAGTATTTGTAACTTTTAAATAAGTTATCGAGTTTTTCAGAGATATATTTTTGTGAAAATACTATAATATGTATTTTTATCTTTGTATGTAGTTTTGTTTGTGATGTAAATAATAATTATCTTTAGGGGCTTCCCAGGTATATGACGGATGTACGGCAACACGATCATACAACATTTCTCATTGGAGACCTTATTACTTTTTTCGAACTCCCTTCAATCTAAAAATTTTGCTGAATATCTGTGTCTAAAATTATAACTTTAATTTTTGAGTTTGTTTTTCTGCTAATCAAGAGGTCTCGGGTTCAAATCCCGGGTCGGGCCAAAAAGTGTTTTTGGGATTTTCTTAGGAAATTCCTAATAGCAGCCCGGAGTTTGGAAGTTTGGCGGTGATTCACGCCCGTGCCTCGGAGAGCACGTTAAGCCGTCGGTCCCGGTTGTCATGAACATCTATGGCAATCGTTACTGGGAAGTCAGTGCCCTCAAATATACTGACAACTAGTTCAACCTTCGAATTTCAGTTCTCCCTTAGGGTTGCGGAGGTCCGATGCCAGTCGCTCCGTGGAAAAACTGAAATTCAAGTAAAACCGGTTGAACTAGTAGACGACCCCAAATAAACTTGGGATAAGGCTCGGAAGAAGAAGAATTTTTGAGTTTAAATAATCAATTGTTTGTTTCTAGACTAAGGACATTATTTATTTTTTCTTTAGTGACGTATAAGTTGCTACGAAGCGCTGACACTATATATGTTGACTTTTCTGTATATAATTTAAAAAAAACAGCATATTAATACAACAAACTGAAATAGCAATAACGATAAACACTTCAAAAGCTCTGTGTCAAGAAATTATTATTCAGCACCGTCTTAGTAAGGGCCACAGCACACTAGCTACTTTTAGCATCGGCGATCGGCAACTAGTCGCTTTTTAGAAGCTAAATACGGCGACCGAACGCTCTACACCGCACACGCAAACGCCAAACGCGGAGATTGAGTCGCTTTTTAGAAGCGCGACACAGCAGCTGAACGCTAGTCTCCGCACACATTCGGATGCCGGTAGCATCGATTTGGCATCTGAGCAGTCGCTAAAACGCGCGTTTCCGATACCGCGATTGAACGCAGGAAGTCGCCAAAACGCAATGCAGCATCGATGCAGTCGCCAAATCGCCGATCGCCGATGCTAAAAGTAGCTAGTGTGCGGTGGCCCTAACTCAATTATTTTCTAAGAATTCATCATTTGTAGGTAACTTGTTATGTAACAGATTGATTACGTGTGTATAACATAAAGAATCAATATTATAATGTGCAAATTACTACCACAAAACCGTATAAATTTTAGTCAAGAAACTCATTTAAATACCAATATAGTCTCAAAATCCTACCCCTGAAATGTATGTTCAACGTCAGACAGAAAATCCATTAACCTGTTAACATGATTATGTCTTATTACAATTCTATAAAGGTTATATTCCATTACCCCATATACGGTATTCAGATCTCGTTAGCGTCATCGATACACTGTCAAACATTAGCGGGTTACTGTGTAGGTTGAATATGATTTTGAATCAAATAATTGAGATATTTTAAAGATATTAATGGAAATAATTTAAGTATTAATACTTTCAAGGACTCAACTGTTGTTTTACTAATAAACTGGTAAATATGGTGTATGAAACTTCAAGGAATATCGTTGATGTAGTATTTTAAGGATAAAAATTAGTAGGTATGTACGATACCATATATTATTATAGTCTTCCAATGCACCGACTATCTGTGGATAATGTTGTACTCAAATTTAAAATTCCAATATTCTACAAAAAAAGTTGATAGAAAAATATAGTGTTGTACACCCATTGGTCGGACAACCTCTGTGTATAGCCGTCTTGTCACGACGCCAGCTTCTCCATAATTGGGCTAAAGTCATCCAAGAGTAGATCGATTGCAGAACATAAGTCTCCTCCAGGGTTCTCCAAAACCACTGGTTCTTAGCAATCCGCATTTTTATAAATTTCATCATCATCATCAACAGCCTTTAACAGTCTACTGCTGGACATAGGCCTCTCCTTTTAAAGCGGGTTTTGGCCTACCATACCACGCTGGCCAGACGGGTTGGTAAAGGGTTTGTTTCAAGTTTTTCTTTTCTTGGCAGTGATGTTAGCTGCCTATTTTGTTCCTTTAGTCGCCTCTTACGACACCCATGGAATGAATAGGGGTGGTGACACTTTGTATTCTTAATCCGTCACCACACGGACTTTTTTTTTTATAACAATACTAGATTATTTATGCTTCAAATTAGCCTGCGTACAATATAGTCTACATGGTTACCCTATCTTCAGCTGGCGTACTTGCTGATTGAATTCTGTCACCCATTGGGCTTTTAACTCAGCTCCTTATATCAGAAGAGTTGAAACTATAGAATGGCTTTTGACATGTTATTGTTCAAACTATACTTGAAAGGTGTCACAGCCTGTTGATAGTCAAAAGCCAATTATTGACAGTGTAAACTTACTGAAAATAATTCAAATATACAAATTGTATAAACTTTCTTCTCTTTAAATTATACAGTACAAGAACATTGGAATAATAGTGAGTAAATTGGATTATAGAAGGCTGAGATCTTATCTACTAGTAATATGTTTATTTTTGCAAAAGCAATTCAGATAATATTGTCTTAAACTCAAACAAGTAGGCTTATTCTTTCTACTGTTTATGAATATTTTTTAAATTATTAAACTTTACTAAATATAAATTAGTTACAATGCATACTAATATTATAAAACCTAAAGTAACTCTATCTGTTTGTCTGTACACGATAAGTGTATCGTATCGATTTCAATGAAATTTGGCATTAGGAGAATTTTGAATTTTTTATTCAAATGAATGATGAAAAATATTTGATTCTTGAAGAAAGACGTAGGTTACTCTTAATTACGACAAACGAGATGACGGCAAAAGTAGTAGTATAATATAATATGAAACCCTATCATAAAAACTTGAATAAGACCACGTTTAAAAGAAATTATCAAATAGAGTTAATTTTCCTTTCAGATTGCATACAGTTTTGATATAAAGATGGAGACCAGGTATATGTAATACGATACCTAATATCATTTAGTCCAATTTCTTACTCGAACTCCCAATGTCGTGTGCTTCTAACGAACCATGACAAAAATCAGTCGTTAACAAATTTAATATCTAAGTACCCTTGCTCTCAGAAACGCTGGAAGGTAATAGACCGCCTTCAAGAACCAGTTATTTGATTTGTGAAATCAATTCGTCTCCGTTGCAGCGGTAACTTGATATTTCCATTACTGTTTTTATGGTGTCCGGGTCCGGGAGATATTTTTCTTATTCGATGGAAGTGGTCTGGAAATGGATTTGGATGAAACTTTACGTTTGTGTACAATTTTATGATGTTACATTCTGAATCATAATTATCTTATTTCTGAACCAGTTAGTCTCATAGACTTATATTGTAACTAGAACTTATGCAGAAATATTTTGATGTTTTTATAGGTTTTTTTTATACGTTGATTTTAGCACAAGTAGGCTGGTTCGGCCGGGTCAAGACTACCCTCACACAGAGACCAACCTAAAAACTACATCATTTGTGCTGTCGCATTTCGTTGATGAGTATGAGATCGGAGTCATCTCACTAGGCCTTCATGGTGTGGGTCTTCTTGAATTGTCTGTTAGAGAAATAATTAGTTCAATAACCATTTTCTAGTTTTTTTGTATCTAAATATTTTCTTTTCGACAGTAATGAACGAAGTTAGCTGGAATTTAATGCAGTAACATTTGGTAACACATTTTAGTAAAGCGATGTCTATATAGAGGTTTCATTTTATTGCAGTTGAGTGTACTAGTTATGTTTTCATTTATTTTCTTGTTTATCACTTTTCACTTCATTGCACGTCCCTAGTTTTATATTATATAGAACAAAAGACATTTGAACAAAATAATAATTTACACAATAAAATTACGAGTTAAATAATTTAATATTCTTACCTTTTATATCGAAGGATAGATGTCTTGAAAGTGTTTTGGTCCTCTGTTCCTCGAACATCATTAAACAAATACATTATATTTATTAAATATAACACTCAATGTAATTAAACTCTCGTATATAATATATAACTTGATCTTTTGCGAGAGGCACACGCAAAATTTTCTTAATAATATCAACATTCTCGCCTATAGATTTCTTTTGAAGTTCAAATTCAATCGTATTTATTTCATCTTCAAACATAATCAAGTTATGTAAGAAAGTGCGCAAGTATACAATTTTTGAATAAATCAGTGTAAAGCATTCCTGTTCAGAGGAAAGTTTTGTTTACAACTTTCCAGTTGCTGTGGAGGGTGTTATGGGAGCTCTTTATGATGGTGATGATAACTTTACTAAAGAAAAATATAGAAAATAATTCTCATAACGTTTGGAGGACTAGAAATTCGTTAAAAAACCAGGGCTGCTCTCTACAGGCCGAAATAAATCGAAGTACGCGGGAAATTTAAGGCGGATACGATATATTGGACGAAATAGGAATCACCCGATTGCTTTTCATTTCATCGGATATCCGATGCTATTATATTTATTGGTTTTTAGAAAAGTGGCCTCGAGGCCGTAATATCGAGAGAATTAAGATTTACCCAACGTTTTGTTGGTGGTTTCGTTTATTTCATATTTATAATAGAAAACTATTCGAAACACTTCGAAAAAATCGTTACAGTCAGTCTTGAAGAACTGTGTTTTAGACCAGATATGTACTTTTTAAAAATATTTCCTTTTTTTCATATGAGAAACATCAAAGTATAAGTAAATATATCTCTAATGTTAATAAATTTGCTTGAAATAAATGCTTGATAACAGTAAGTAGTTCTATGAAAATTACTTATCAGACTCAGTAGGGCATATAATATATTATGTGCTTTTTATTAGTGTAACTCGTAACTTTAAGGGCCACCGCAGACTAGCTACTTTTAGCATCGGCGATCGGCGATTTGGCGACTGCATCGATGCTGCATCGCGTTTTAGGGCCACCGCAGACTAGCTACTTTTAGCATCAGCGATCGGCAACTAGTCGCTTTTTAGAAGCTTAATACGGCGACCGAACGCTCCACACCGCACACTTAAAAACGCCAAACGCGGCGATCGAGTCGCTTTTCATTAGAAGCGCGACACAGCAGCTGAACGCTACTCTCCGCACTATTTCAGATGCCGGTAGCAGCGGCTTGGCATCTGAGCAGTCGCTAAAACGCGCGTTTCCGATACCGCGATCGAACGCAGGAAGTCGCTAAAACGCGATGCAGCATCGATGCAGTCGCCAAATCGCCGATCGCCGATGCTAAAAGTAGCTAGTCTGCGGTGGCCCTTAGCGACTTCCTGCGTTCGATCGCGGTATCGGGAACGCGCGTTTTAGCGACTGCTCAGATGCCAAATCGATTCTACCGGCATCCGAATGTGTGCGGAGAGTAGCGTTCAGCTGCTGTGTCGCGCTTCTAAAAAGCGACTCAATCTCCGCGTTTGGCGTTTTTAAGTTTGCGGTGTAGAGCGTTCGGTCGCCGTATTTAGCTTCTAAAAAGCGACTAGTTGCCGATCGCCGATGCTAAAAGTAGCTAGTCTGCGGTGGCCCTAAACGTTATGTACCAAAAAGTATTAAACATCATGTTGACAAACTTCAGAAGCAGTAGATATGTCAAAATATTAAACCTGTTTTCAGAATGTAAATAACACGAACTGCCAATAACCGCTAATGCCTATGTATTTAGCGTACAAGTACGTCTAGAGAAGCATGTACATGATTTTGCTAATTCAATTTAAGTAAATTAGCATAGCAATTTAATCAAAAGCAAAACAAATTAGACTTTGTGCTATTTTCGATGATTCATACCACTTCGTTTGAAACAAAGCATTGAATAAATAATTAGGTAATATTGAAACTATGCGTCCATCTACAGAACTTTAAATACTGACTAAACTGACCTACTTCAAGCTACATCGCAGTTTAAGTAATAAAATTTATTTTTAATATTTAAAAGTATAACATTGTACTAGGGCCGCATACCAGTAGAGAGGATTTCTCTGGCCAAGAGCCAATAATACTAGGTACTTTGCCAAGCCAGCTTGCCTGTACCTACGGTAATGCGGGCACAGATACTGACACGGGGATAAACTGCGGCTTTTTTGTCTTCCGATGCTCTTTGGTGTCTACATCGTTAACACTCTGTTTTTTAGCACAAAGTATGTCTAAGATTGCAAGACATTTCTGTTTAAAATTTACCGACTTCAAATTGTAGTTATTGAATGGAAGATTTATAAATATATATATATGTATATAATATGAACCTAGCGTTATGATTCTGCTCTGCCTGATGGAAAGCATGAGTAGAATCCAAGAGTTGTGGTCACCATTCTTATAGTGAATGTAGACAATTTAACGACCTTTTAAAATGATTCTTCTTCATCATGTATTTCAATTCCGTAAATGCTACAGTATAACTTAATATCTCTATTATTATATTATTGATTGTGATGCAATGTTTTCTTTCTTTATTTCTTTGACGGGGCTGCTGGTTCCGTTCTTATCAAAAACGTCACAAATGTTTTTTTATGAAAATTATGAGATTAGTTTTGATGATTGGTCGACCCATTCGTGATGAAATCGAGGTGGCTCTACTATCTTGAAGATGTTAAAGAAATATATTTTGACATAGTCTATGCCTGTTAGGTTGGTCTTTTGAAATATCTCATCCATCTATAGACTAAAGTTATAGGCTAATATTTTTTTTGTTTTATGAGTAGAAATCTCCGCGGGTCAATATAGTACTGCACCGTGGCTCGCTGTGTTTACGTCGGCACAAGTCAATTCCATGTTAGATAGATAACTCTTTATTTATAAGGGGCTAAATAAGTAACATTAGCTAGGGCAAATATTAATTATATCAAGTTCAAATAAAACCATGCAAGGCTATTCATCACAAACCTAACTATCATCAATCAGAAGATTTGCAACTGCTGAGCTACAGTAATAGATAGGGTTGACCTAACTTATATTTTATCTCCGCCGATATACGAGTGCTTTGTACATAATGGATGAGGTGAATCGACCGCTCGCCATTACTGAAATTCGGTATATCATTAAAATTGTAAAGCAGCTGCTTAGATGCAGAGAACGTTGGGCTATATTTACTACACTGTCACTTCTATTGGAAGTTATAATTGAATGCAGGGAGTGAATTAAAAATGTGCCCACCAAACCACTGTTTGTTTTATTTTCATACCTACTTCAATTTTCCTGTTTGTATGAACACCTTCTAAATTTCTTTTCCTGCGCTAGTGTGAACTAACAGTTTTGCAATGTTCTAACCATATATCGACTTTTTATATGTAAGTAAATATAAATAGAAAATAAATATTTCAGTCATGTTACACACAACGCCATCTAGTCCCAAACTAAGCAGAGCTTGTATTATGACAATACAATACAACAATAGACAACTGCTATAAATACATAAACATACTTTCTTTTTTTAAATACATACATATTATACATAGAAAACACCCAGACTTCGAAACAAATATTTACGGATCACACAAAGATTTGGTCCGACCTGGGAATTGAACCCGAGACGTCTTGATCAGCAGCCGCATACGCTAACCACTACACCAACAAAGCATTAAAAATAGGTACATAAACTCTTACTAATAATTATTAAATTTAAATAAAAAAAAAAGTTTTTACTCATTTCTCTTACACATATACACGATTCAACAAACGAACTTTTAAATAAATCCCCAATTTATTGGGATTGCTTCCTGAAACTTTGTCTCTATATTATTGGCGGTGACAGTTTTATACAATTTCGTAACATCCAAGTAGGGTGGATACACTTTTTTTTGTCCATGTAATTTCTTTATAACGTAATTCTGTAATTTACCTCCACCTACATACATGAAAGTTTTCTTATTTGAAACCTATCGAAGTGACTCTACTCTGCCTGATGGAAAATATGAAAGAGTTCAAGATTGGCATCATAATCACTGCAAATACGGAATGGTGAGCCACTCCATGGCGGCCTAGTAAGATGCTTTTTCACACCCCGCTTAAAGAACCATTTTGTAAATGTATGAGTTATTTATATCCCTCATGAGATAATAGTGTCTTTCTTCTTTTCTGAGATAAGTATGTCCTCAGAATTATACGTTATAAGAAAAAGCTTAAACCGGCCCGACAAACTTAGAAATCTTTCTGCATAATCCATAGGATTTAAGAGGTTAAGCCGTTGTGAAAGTTTCGCCATAGAAAAAAATTAAATACTTACGTTTTTATTTTGTTATTTATTTTTGTTTTATTAGTTGTAAGATTAGAGATATAAAATTATTTCTGCTAAGCCGCTTTACATTTTTTCTCCAAAAAATGAAAATATATTTCAAGGTAAGCTTAAGAATTACTTCATAAATCTGATCACGAAATACAAAACTATATTAAGTACTGTATTTGTTTTCTTTGTCTTAAAATCTTTTCAAATTTCCCCAGTTTTATATCTTAAAGTACCTGGTAACGACAGTGAGCTTATTGATTTATACGGGAATTAAACTATTAGAAAACTAGGCCTAAAATATTGTTATGTTAATCTAATTGTTATTTCCTGAAAGGCTACTGCTTTATTTATTACAAATAGTAAACTAAACCAGCAGTGTTAATATGCGTGACTTGCAAAGTTACGAGAGTTATAGAGCAATGAACAAATGATTCGAGAGATTAAATCTGTCAGCGCCTTTTCAAATTATGAGTGTGATATAACAAACCACTTATCAATAGCATTTCATTGTATTCCTACTCAATCGTCGTAGTTCCACCTGAATTTATTCATCTTAACCAGGTTAAATTTCCGAGGATCGAAGTTTTTTGATATTTTGTATTTATTTCTCGGTAAGCATTCTAATAAAAAACATTTAAAACGTTGATAGTTGCACATTAAACCAATAGAAAAACAAACAGAACTTTAGTTTTAATATAATATTTTTATTTAAATTATAAATCTCCTATCTGTAAATAATATGTAAATTTCTAGATAACAAAATTAAACATTAATTTCAATGATCGTCAACAATGTCTGTCACCCTAATCGTTGTTTTAACTTCACACAAGTGCTTATAGCGTTGAAAGTTCCTAACTCATCAAACTTAGCAACTGATGCGTGGAACACACGCATTTTATGCTAAACAGGTACATATCAACACCTTATACATATTCAAAAGATTCAGGCATATCATATGGCATTGATTTAATGTTAAGGACAGTTTGAATATTCTATAAGCCAAGTTAAAATTCATTTACTCCCGTTTATCTTAAAAAGTTTATTAGACAGTAGAGCCACGCTGATTTCAGCACGAATGGGTTGGCTCGAGCGGGACACAGAAGACCATCCTAATTAACCATTTGTCCTGTCGTCTTTCGTTGACGAGTGTGGGACCTTAGACCCAATAATTCTGCAGCAACATCTCACTCAGCCGCTATGGTGTAGGTCGCCATGCTGCATTGCACGCACTCACAGTGAGGATGGTGACCCCTATACCCCTTGACTGATACTTCTGGATTATGCTCATGCTTTCCGTCAGGTAGAGTAGAGTCACTTTGGTAGGCTTAAATATATATAAACAAAAGTTTAACTAATTATTATTTAAATTATTCAACAGTTATTCAAGTTTATACATTGTACTAGCTGAGAACCGCGGTGTTACCCGCGGTAGTTGTTGTACTCTTACAATAAAAATCACCTGTAACTTCGCAAGGTGAAACTTGTCCAAGAAAATAGCATATGTTGCTCTTAATATCGGCAGCTATCTGTCAAAATCGGTCTAGCTATTGCAGGGATTCCCATGAACAAACAGACTGACTGACAAAAATAATTTTTATTAAGCTATTGTATAGCATTTATCGCGGGCTTTGAGCGCGGCGACCGAATCAAGAAATTCCGTAACGAAAAAACCTAACACCCTGAAAAATGATAGAGAATATGATTGTAACTGCAGTGCGACAAGGATGTGGCGGCTCCGTGCTCCATAGGCATATTAGCGCATGCGTGCCGCTGCCACCGGCAGTTATCCGTTGTCTTGACAACACAGTGATTCTAGATTCTTTTTCTTTTTTTATTTCGTTATTTTATTCCATACATAAGCTCATATTACTATTATGTTCCCTGTTTAGTTGTCATTGTCTTACGGTTAATAGGATGATTATATTGTTTGGCAATAATATTGTTAGAATGTGTGTTGGTAAAAAGACAGGGTATATTGTTTTGTAAACTTGAATTAATATCAGAGAAAAAAAATACTGCATAAATAAATAATTATAATTGCATAAGTTGATAAAAAATGCTATGCAATAGCCGCGTACTGACCAAGCGAGCGGCTTCGCGAGGCAGCCTCGGACATTTGCCGCAGTACGCATGCCGCGCGAGGCGTCCTCGGTCTGTAAGTTTTCTAATCCGAGGCTTCCTCGCGCGGCAAGGCCGAGCCACCGTGAGCATCGACGCTCAGTTTAACTTGAAGTCGAATAGAGATGAAAGCGAGGCAAAACACTACCGTCTTGAGTGAGCGCGGCAAACGTACTGAGCATCGACAAAAACCGACAACGCTCGGCTCGGGCCGCGGTACGCTCGGGCGAGGCAGCGCGAGCGTTTGCCTCGGGCGAGGCGCGTCTTGACCGACCGAGGATTTGCCTAATGCGGCAGTCCCCGAGTGCCACACGACTTTTTTTTTGTGTAAGTATCGTATAATTTTTTACAAGTATTTGGTGTTAATCCCATAATTTAAAATTATAAACAGACACTTTAATTTTGTTTTTTTTTTAATGTGATTACTAAAAAAGAAACAATTACGGATCCTAAACCAATAACACTTAAAACTGGACATTTCAAAGAGTATTGATTCGATGCCTGCTGATGGTCAGATACTATTGGCAGGCCTTTGGTATATTCCGTAGGTCAAAGCCAAGTCTCCAGCCATGGTCTTAAAAGATAATCCATCATAAAATATGACAAAGTTAGGGCTGAATGGAGACATAGTTGACCATTTGTTACGCCTTCGTGTAGTTGCTTTGCCATTTATATTTTGATCGATGCTACTATTCCTCACGGATGATGTGAATTAAATGATGAAGTGTTATGTGTAACATTGAGAGATATCGTTAAGCACTGAAGCATTCGATTAACGAAGCAGACAATAAGATATTTGTGGTCCTGCTCTTTCATACTCGGCATAAAATTATATAAAAATAAAACAGTATAGTAACAGTAACAGTATACACGTGGGTTTCATGTTGTGGGTTTCATAACAAGTCTGTGTTCGATGACTTTATAAACATGCATGAAACAGACCCAAAGAACACCTAGACTCAGAATAACAATTTGTAAATCACAAAAAGTGTTATCCCACTTGAAATGTGAACCCACTACCACAAAAACCACAAGCTAGTAAAATATCACAGCAAATGTAATTGTAACATTTATTTACTAGTATGACAGCAAACAGTAATTAATTACTTAACTGCTTGGTTGGTCTAGTATTTTCAGCGGTAGCTACGCCACTTTCTTCTACACCAAATTTTGTGGGTTTAAACCCTACATAGGACAATACTTTATGGAATTCACAAATTGAGTCTGGGTGTTTTCTTTGTGTCACAGAGGTAGGATGTAAAAACTTATTTTCAGGTCAAACTGGTTAGACGAGTAGCCGACTTAGAATAATTTTGAGAAGAATGAAGAATAACGGCTAAGAAGATGATGACAACTCTTAACTTCCCACTACTGGGCACGGGTCTCCTCTCGAGAGAGGGTTAAGGCCGTAGCTCCCGATAATATTATTTGTCATATATTGAATCCTTTTGAACATTAATTCCATTTACTTTTCCGAAAAACAAATAACATCAAATGCAGACTCAGCTTCTAAAATATTTTTGTTCCTCGTACTATTATTATAACTAATAAATTGTTTATCAGATATAATTATATTAAGTTTATAACAAAAATTAACGTTATGATGAATTGTCTAATAATAGACATTATAATACAAGTCCGATAATTAAAAAATACAATGGAAAAGTTTTTACACGTTAACAAACCAAAACATATCGTCAATCGTGGTTTTTCAAACGTTACTGAATGCGTGCCCCGAGATTAACAAATGGATCGCTTGAAAAAGTTTCGGCGATAAATTTGGGTGAAGTCACAAAATTCGCAACGACACGTTAAATTTTATTACTGCCTCGAGCTTGAAATGTTGCTATTAAACTTGGGATATTATTGAAATGATCTCAGACAAAGGTTGTTATTTCATGAAAGTATGCAAAATGTAAGTCAGAAGTTTTAAATGTTCGGCGCTCGGCTCGATAATCAAATTTCAGTTATGCGTGAAGATTGACTTATGGTGATATTATTTAAAAGCAAACTAAGGTACAGCTATTGTAGAACAAAAATATTAATATTGAAATATAACAGTCATAAGTAAAATTTATTTGTCATATTTTTCATACCGTCTCATTGTCAGTGTGGTGACGGATTAAGAATACAGAGTGTCACCACCCCTATTCATCCCGCGGGTGTCGTAACTGGCGACTAAGGGATAAACTACGCAAGACAACATCAATGCAAAGAGAAGGAAAACTTGAAACCAACCCTATACCAACCCGTCTGGCCAGCGTGGTGTAGTAGGCCAAAACCTCCTTCTAAGGAGAGGCCTATGTCCAGCAGTGGACTGTTGTAGGCTGTTGATGATGATGATTTTCATAACACATCATTGTGGCCACTACCACATATCGCGCTAGCTACCGATATCACACTAAACAACGGAGTAACTAATCTTGAATCGTGATATAGAGATTCTCGCACCAAATATTTGCAGATCATACAAATATTTGATCCGATGTCTTTCAGGTCGATTCCCGGGAATCAACCTGAAGCACAGCAGTCGCACACGTTACCACTGCAATGGACTATTTCAATTTCATTTAATAACCTAAAATGTAAACTCATAAAGCTTTAATTTAATTTAATTTTTTAACTCTTTATTACAATACGTAAGTCCTTCATTTTATTTTCAAAGCTTAACTTTTAAGAAGCTAAAGGGTATTTCAAAGTTTGTATGAGCAGTAATATCTTTATGATCAGAGTTATTTCAAGCTTGGTGGTTATTAATACCCTTTGACACAGTTTTATACAGGTTTCTAATTTATGTAGATATTAATTCGATTAAATTGGAAATTGTGGAATTTTACAGCCAAAAGTCTTAGATCGAAAGTAAGTTATTAGATTAACGTCTTTTCATATAACTGTTACGAGTTTCAAACAACTTTATTTTATATAACTTTACATGCTTTTTTTAGCAGGGAGTAATTACTTTTTAGATTAGATTTAGATTAAATCTAATCTAAATTAATTTAGTATATAATTAATTTAGTTAATTAATTTAGTTTTGATATATAATTTAGATCAAAAAAATACACATGACCAGATTATCCACTAATGGTTTCCTTGTAATCAGATTCTGAGCGTTTCTACATACTCATACATGATTTAATCAACAATGGTTTTGGGACCAAACCGTTGTCACTCGCGTAACCGAGAGCTAGCTCTGAAAATAATGAATGTGATAATAATAAGCAGGTAATGAGAATAAATGAATATATTCCACAAAACAACTATAATTTGTTCAACTTCAAACTAGAATAAGTTACAAATCAAATATGAGATAGCGTCCGTTGCCAAACTAGATAAAAATTTGTAAAATATAAATCCAATGCAGTTCAGCCTACTGCCGTCCACTGCTGAACGAAGGTCTCCCTCAAAGAGCGCTAACCATGCCGGTCTTGGGCAGTCCATCCATCCATCCGCTACTAGCCATTTTATTATGTAATTGTCCCTATTGTCCCATATGATTGACAACCACAAAAGATAGATAGATTCATGCGTTAATGTTATAAATTCCATTGTATCTCTGTCTATCTGTCTGTTACGCTGTCACTGTTAAACAGTGTGCATTAATTCCAAGGAAATTTGGTATGATTTGATTCTTAAGAAGCAACACAGACCATTCTTTTTAGCGATAACTAACGTAAGCAAACGATAAGCAGTAACTTGAACACTTTGTTTTTATGTATTTTCTATTTTAAGGGGAGGTCCATGTCCAGCACCGCACTGTTAAAGATGGATGATGAATAATCTTTAAACGTTTGAAAATATTGACCAAAGCAATACTACCTACATATAAAATATCTAGAGGTCAACATAATACAAATCTTTCCAATTTATAAGAGGTAAAAATAAACGGGATAGCTATTAGCGTCATGTAAGGGCTTAGTACATTAGTTCCGATTACAGCGTTATTTTTCATTGTAATAAGGTCGCCATTTGCTGGTCGTAGTTTCAATTCCTACCATTAGAGGGCGTTCCCATCTTTGACCTCCGACACGTTAGCTATTTGTGAAATCGGTTACTGTGGCTCCAATACGTGTAAGTCGTGTAATCATCAAGCGTTTGTGAGTAACGATAATAGTTCTTTTAAGCATAACTTAGGGACAAAGCAATTAATGGTGCTAAAATAGTATTGATTATGATATTATTTCATGGCAATTTTGCGATTATTTGTCATAGTAAATCTTTTTTTTTTAACTATATAACTGCTGAAATGACTCTGTTCTGCCTGATGGAAAGCATGAGTAGAATTGTCCATCTTCAATGCAAACTTGGGCAATAGAGTATAGTGAATTGTCAAGCATCTCTCTCTCTCTCTCTCAACATATGCTTTTTCACGCCCTGCTTAAAGGACCCGGATTCTTAGTAGGAAAGAAACACGTACACCAGAGTAGTGAGTTCCAGACTGCTTACCACAGAAGACGTGTTGAGTTCAAAAGCGTATGTCTACCATTCTAAAGTGGTGTTTGAAATAGTTGATTGACATATTCTAGGATACCTAAACAAACTGACCGTTTGACTGCATGAAATCATAATAAGAACTGTCCGGAAATTTTATTTGACTTTTTTATTTTTGGTATTGTTATTGGTGACTTTTTGTGGTGTAGGAAGGAACAAAAAGATTATCTTATCGCAACTCAGGGTACCAATATATTATTTCAAGACTTTTGAGCTTCAGGTGTCCAAGGGTGAAGTCAAGAGTCAAAAGTGCATTATCATTATTTTTTGTCCTTCCCCTATAATTAAGGGGAGAAAGGGTTAAGGTTCCGGTCGTTAACTCTGCTCGCTCTGTGAAAGGCAAAAAAATAATTGCTTAAACCCAGTATACAGTTTTGATAATTTGTTTATATATCTTCAATTTATTTTCTGTTTTAACTCGTTAGTGTAAGAGCTTAATAAAACTTTGGATAAGGTTCTAAAACTATTTTTATGTTTTAAAATCAAGTGGAACTACCAAAGCTATTTCGTTCGTGAAAACAAATAAGATTTGAATCAAGATTTCCATGTTATTGGATCATATCGTTGAACAATGTTAGTTGTTTTGACCCCACTACGGCGAAGCCAAAAGGAAACGTTGTAATAAATATAAATGTTTGTATGTGTCAAAGCTACGGTATATAAGTTATTGAACTGATTTTTAGGGTTCCGAAGCTTATGACTCGGAACCCTTATAGATTCGTCATGTCCGTCTCTCCGTCCGTCCGTCCGTGCCCGACTTACCGTCCAAACGGTAAGTGCTAGAAAGATGAAACTTTGCATGAAAATGTGTTGTAATTACGTCGAAAAAGTGCTACAATAAAATTATGAAAAATATTTTTATTTTGGGGTACCTCCCCTACACGTAAAGTGGGGATGATATTTTTTTTTCGCGGCTACCCCATTTTGTGGGGTATCATTAGATAGGTTTTTTAAAAACAAAACCAAGTATCTCAGACGATTTTTTGATTTAAGTATCCGTTTGTGAGAAATTCCATTTTAAAGGGCACTTTTTTGTACAAGCAGGGCGTCCCCCCTGCCCTCTAAAAGCTAAATGGCTGGCTCAAAAAATTTGAGAAAAATCGTGATGGTGGTCCTTATACTGAACTTTAAAGGAAAACTATAACGGGTTAGATGACTTTGTTAGTTCAGGAGTTATAGGGGCTTATCGTGTAAAATGCGCTTACTTGGAAAACATTAGACGATTTTAAATCCACGTAACATTATTGGTGACTGAGGAACCCTTTCCTGTGCGTGGCCTGACACGCACTTGGCCCATTTTTACGCATTCGGGTTTTATTTTTTCAAACTTTTTGTTTTTATTTTAAAATTTTAAAACGGTATTTTATATTCTGGTAACTCAAATCTCAAAACCCAGCAACCTAAAAATGCGTGTAACTCTGGCTTTTTAGGCAACAGTTTTTTTCTTTATTTGTAATAAAACTCGATTTTGAAATGATCCGTATATTTTTGAGTCTCAAAAATATATTGAAATGAAGCTTTTTGAAATGTACTTTAAATCGAAAAAATGCCGTTACCCTGCCATTACTTTCATATTTATAGTATTTAAAAAGGCGAATTTAATAATTTAATCACCTTTTTTAAATTATTACAATACTCGCTGGCCAGATGTATAGGTACAAGATTTGTTTCAAGAATTCCTTTCTCCTGGCAGTGAAGAAGAAGTGCGTATTTGGCTCCCTTAGTCGGTTCTTACTAAAAAGTTTAGAACTATAAGCTTAATCTATAAAGTATAGAAGTGGCAAAATTCGTAAGGAATACGTACAATCTGTAGCGTCTGTTTATAAAGTCCAGTACTGCCGTACATTTCAAAATACTCTCGAAAATTGCCGTCGTAATTCTTAAAAATTCAATTTAAAATCGCTCTCAGTCCAGTCAGTTTGGAATATTTCGCGAGGGCCAGCCGCACTAGTAATTGGTACGGCTGTGCACACGATGCATTCAAAAATCGTTCGAGATCATACTCTTGTGGTTTCTACACACTGTGACGTAAGGAACTATAATTCAAATTTAAAAAAAGTATAGAGTTCTTTTGCTGACCTATGACAGGACGAACCAGAAATGATATTGATAGTCCAGAGAGTCCTTAGTGGACTTCTACTTATAGTAGAAGATGACTATTGACTAAGTATAGAACTACTTACAGGCGCAAAATGTAACCTCTTGTATATCTACTCGTATCTTAAGTTTTATGTTTTTTTTATTTGATGCCTGCCAAAGTCACTCTACTCTGCCTGGTGATAATCATGAGTAGAATCCAGTAGTCCACGTTGTAAAGAATTAAAAATACAGTCATCACCTCTATTCATTCCATGGGTGTCGCATTAGATGACTTAGGAAGCAAACAATGCACGATAATATCACTGCATGAAAAAGAAAAACTAGAAACAAACCTTATAATAACTTGTCTGGCTAGCATCGTTTACATACTAGGCAAAACCTTCTGTCTAAGAAGAGGCCTAAGTTCAACAGTGGACTGTTAAAGGATAATGATGTGGTAACCTTATATAAAATTAGTGTAATTACAAAATAATGGCAATAATAGTGCTAGGAATACCGCAAAACAGACCAGCACTAATACTATGGTTATATTTTATGTAATAAAATAGTATCTAATTACCAATAGCCGTAGAATATTATCATTAACATTTATAGTATATGATTCTCTATGAAAAGAAGAAAAATATATCTACAAGAAACTCAAATCTTTAAATCTTCAATTCACATAATACGTTTAGCAACAGGAGATCTGGAGACCAGCAACATTGAAATTCATCCATTAAGTGATTTTTTAATGCGCTCTAGTGGATGGTAAGCTTAAAGAATGTTCAGTGGAACGCTGCGGCATATCTGTTGATTGTTTTGTGAAAGCTGCCCTGTGTTTGATATACAGTTTTTACGAATATCCTAAGCCAATAAGAAGTCAACAAACAATGTGATTTATTACAGTCAACCGAATTTGAAATGAAATAAGTCTAAATAGCATGAATAAATATATCCATTGCAATCACTTGGCACTTATAAATGACACCCTAGAATTTGTTTCACAAGTGCGTGCATTCGTAAAAAAAATATGTAGTCTCACTTTCAAACCAATTACAACGAACCCCTAATAAGGGTCATATTTTTGGCAATCTCTGTATGTATGTTTGAAATTTCCACCTGACGAACATAAGTTATAATTATATTTTATCAAAAAGTTTACGTAGTGGGGTCACAGTTTTGTAAACATTTTGAATATTTTGTAGAATTTACTTTACATATTATTGAACGGCACGTAGGTATATGAATGGTACAATCAATTAAGCGGTTACCTTATAAATTTATATACATCGACATATAGATAACTAGCTTTCGCCTGCGGCTCCGCCCTCGTGTATGTCAGTTAGCTTATGCTCTATATTATCTGTAATATAAATTTAGGTTCAGTAGTTTTGGTGCGAAAGACCGACAGACTGAATTGCTTCCGTATTTAAAATATTATTAAGAAAGTAAGGATTCTGAGTGCTCATAGCCGAGTGGCCTTAGGTGATTGGAAACAATCTCCAAGGGTAAGCAACGACGGCGCGGTCGGACCTAGATGGGTGACCGTTTGTGGCATTATATGTAATGAGCGTTTCCGTGATTCGGAGGTCACGTTAAGCAGTCGGTCCCGGTTGTTATCTTAAGATAGCAGTCGTGAAGCTCAGTTGGAGGCCTTCGGGCGGCTTAAAAACATCCAACAGCAAGATTACGTAGCCACAACGTGTCTTGCCTGTCCCCAACCCGCACTCGGCCAGCGTGGGGACGTATGGCCTTAACCCTCTCCTGAGAGGAGACCTGAGCCCAGCAGTGGGACGTTATGGGTTGTTGATGATGTGAAGGATTCTGAGAGTCTGTATCTATGTATTTGTAGGTGTGTAAAGCTTTACCATAACGAAAAATGACCCGGAGACTAAATTCTTTATGATTTTCAATGAGAACAAACAGTGTCAATTTCTTGCGATCGAAGTGTATACGTAACTGACAGTAGTATGTGACCCTCGGTGTGACGTAAGCATGTTATCGAAGTTTTTGATCCGTAGAAAGGGAACTAACCTTTTTATCCTCTTAGATAGGATTATATTTACATATAAGTACGTATTCTCTTTGTAGGATTGTAATTCTATGTTGATGTTTATTCTTTATGTTTTTAGTTTTCATTGAAATATCTACCCATTGAAAACAAATCTTCAGTAATACTCGGATTGTAAAAAATAACATTAGGTTTAGATAACTTATTTAACTTTGGTGTTTTTTTTTTATTGCTTAAGCAAGTGTTGTTTTAGAATCTGAAAATCCAATTAAATATAAGAAATTCTAAATCATTGTAATATATACTCGAATCTGCCTTTAAAAATGTCAGTTCTTCACCTGAAATGATGAAAATGATAGCAATGGTTTTGTAGCAATGCTTACTAAATATTACGAATTCGAATGTAACTATATCTGTCTATTCCGTTTTCGACTAAACTGCAGAACATATAATGATGAATTTCGGTATAGATATAGATTGATTCTTTGAGATGGATGGACAGCCTCGAGTAAATGCTAATGTACAATAAATTATATAATTCAAAGAAACTCAAATCACCTTTGCGAGTACTGAGTTGCATAAAACTCAGACAGAATCATAAATGTATAAAACAAATATAGTAATATAAATTCTTAACTAGTTTCAGCAATGACAGACGTATCTCCAACATCGTCTGCATTCAAGCAAAATAACACACTCAGAAGGTGTTTCACCTTTGTACAATATGCATAGTGCAATCCTCTAGAGCACATTGAGAACTATTTTATATTCGTAGACAAGTCAATAAACTTATGTAAAAGGAAATTGAAACAGTTTCACAAATGTTTGTAGAAGTGATAGTAGTATTTTATTTGTTAAAAAATGAGCTTGCCAAGAGACTTGTGTGGGAATGTCTGTTGGGACCAAATGCATTTAGTTTTTGTAAAATTGTATATTCACATCTTTAGCGGTGATAGTGTTGTTACTGAGGTGGAACTAAATCCCGCTATTAATATTGTGAATTTTGTATACCAGGATAACAGCAGTGAGTCATACTTTGAGGTTTGACACTCGGGAAGCGACAGAACGCAGTAATTTAAGAAGGTAGTTGCGCCACGCTGATTTCAGCACGAATGGGACTTTCAACCGGAGCAGTACTATCCTCCCAGCATTCGTACAGCATTCGTGCTATATATATAACTATTGTATAAATATAACTATATATAAAATATAACTATTGTACATCCTTACTAAAATTATAAACCCGAAAGTTTGTGAGTATGTATGTATGTTTGTAGCTCTTCCACGCATAAACTACTGAACGGATTTGGATGAAACACATTACAGTAATATAGCTTATATATCAGAATAACATATAGGCTACTTTTTACTGCAATAATCTAAATATACGCGGGCGGGCGGCGGACAAAAGCTGATATAAAATATATTACTGTTTTAGATAAAATATATATGACTACTCTTGTACATTATTAGACTTGGTAGGCGCTGATAGCTGTCATAGTCAACGTTCAACATATCAACTATTGTTTTAACCAATTAGTCAAACTGTTAATAGATTATGGGGATATGTAAGCTGTACCATTATCTTGGAAATAATAAATTATTATTTTTATTATTATTATTATATATTTCGTTGGTGAGTATGAGGCCGGAAGTCCAAGGATGCAGCACCTAATTAGGCCACCATAGTGTGGGTCACTTTGCAGTGTTAATGCTGCATTTTCTAAATTCACAATGAGGATAGTGACCCCTAATCCTGAATTCCTCTCAATTCATTCCGTCAGGCAGTGTCACTTTGATAGGCCTAAATATAAAAAAAGAAAAATTTAACTGCCTTGAAGCTCTCAGCGAAGTTAATCAGAAGAAAATTGGAAAACACGATGCTAAGATTTCCAGAAGAAAATAAATTACTATGTACATACGTGAAATTGTAGAAAATATATATCTTTAAGCAAATCAAACATGTATAGTATGTTAATATTAAATTTGTCTGACTGTAATTCAAGTCTGCTCTCAGTGCTCGTGGATCAAATCAACTTTTTGAACGTATTATTGATCTCTTGAGCGCTGGGCGTTGTAATTCGACTAAACCTTCACAATTTTATCACATAACAGTGATACAAAGTAAAACGATTCTTATTCCTTAGAGTTTAAGGTTCTTGTTCATATAATTTCTCAGTTTGTATTTTGGTGGGGAGTTGTGTTTTGTCAACAAGAACGCGACAAGACTGACATACCTATTTTAATAATGTATGACTGAAGTTCCAGATCCTTTCTTTATGCGTACAGACTAAACATGAACGCTTACTGGGATTTATTAAAAAATCCACTTCGAGAAGATTTAAGAATACGCTTTGTAATGCTAAAATATTTATAAATGTAGATAGATGAAGAAAATAAAACGCTTTGTTAGTTTGTCGTACATGTTGTTATGAATAAAATAATGATGAATTGAATACTCTACGAATAATTTTAACAAAAAGGAACCGACTTCAATGAAAAACTATTCCGAGTACCCAAATCGCGACATTGTGCCTATGATTTTTGAGGAGTTCCCTCGATTTCCTTGGGATCGCATCATCAGATCCCAATATGGTGACAATGGGACCACCTGTAAGCTACGCCCATTCCAATGCAAAAAGAATTTTTTGAAATCGTTTCATAAACGACGTAATTATCGCTGAACATAGTCAGCCGTCATGATGCACCACGTATATGTATATTAGTGCCTCTGTGATTTTATGCCTGACAAAGTGACCCTACTCTGCCTGATGGAAAGCATGAGCAGAATCCAGGAGTAGGGTGCTGACCTACACTATGGTGGCTAAGTGAGATTCCGGACCCGGGACCATAATGGGTGTGGCGACTTCCACATACAGCATACAGCGCGACGAAAACATACGACGTACCTCACGTATTCGTAAACTTTTATTTTTATTTTGCTGTAAATATATTTCGTAATATGAAAAGAGAAAACTGCAAGACCTAACAATCAGTTGCAAAGTGCTACTAACAGAATTTAAAATATGCCGTATACTCTATCGATAGACTGAAGGCATCCTTTTTGACCGAAATTATATTATGGCCCAAGCAGAACTATGCAAATTTAGACTCGCCCGATTACAATTTTTATATGCAGCAATGTAAAAACTAAAAGATGATTGGCAATATAACATAATTTTAGGATCATTATTATCCCATATCAAATCACTACAATTCACCATGATATGACAATGTCTGTTTTATATTCAGTACATCTTTTACATATTCAGTATTCCTGTTATACATATATATTTCTATTTTTAATTGACAACATACCGGCTCAACCGGGGCATTACTACCCTCACACAGAAGACCATCCTAATAATGACAGCATTCTTGCTGTCTTATTTCGTTGGTGAGTGTGAGACCGGAGACCCACTCATTCTCCCGGCCTCCGACGGCTTGAAAAATGATGCAGAATTATCTGACTAGAATGCCACGGTATGGGTCACCATGCTGCATTGCTTACCCTCACAATAAAGACGGTAACCCCTACTTCTGGATTCTACTCATGCTTGCCATCAGGCAGAGTAGAGTCATTTTGGTAGGCTTAAATATATTTATAAATAATGTAACTATTTTATAACCAACAGAAAAAGCTTCACCAGAATGCAGATTATTAAAGAAAATCACTTTCAATAACCAAATAATCTTCTCTAAACATTTGTAGGTTTAGCGTACATTGAAGTACTTATCAAAATTTTCGACGTTCCCAAGCCGTTGGCGCGCAAGATGCCTGACTAACACAATTTGCTGTAGATGTTTCAGCTATGTCGCTAAACAGTTTATCCTGAACTTTGCGCTCGTGCCGCAAGAAAGCATACAACTTTCCAGTCTCCGAACCTGATAAATACTTAGTCAACTTGTTTCATAACATTTCGTAGTATCGCGTTTTGAATAAGCTATGTCCCAAGAGACTGCAGCTAGGGAGTCATTTTTCTTGAATGTCAAAAACTGTTTTGTATGATGAAATTTTAAAGCGGCAAGTTTTAACAAATGGTTGTGATGTTGTAGATTGGATTGGTTGTACGTTTGACGAATGACCGTGAAACAGAAGCCTCGTAAAAGTGAATACTGAACGTATCATTTATATGCTGTATTCAATATTCATTTTATGAGCTTTGGAAATATAAAATACGTTAGGCTTATCTGACTGAAATAATATTTATAGAATACATTTTGTATACGGAATAAATTTATATATTTTTATTTGTTGTCTTGAATGCTACAAAGTTATGCTAAAACTATTTCCGATTATAAATGGTTTCAGAGACTACAGATTATATTAAAGGCCGCTGCATACGTGACGGGATTTTACACGGAAGGGACGTGGACGTGGTCGCCTCGTTATAAACGGGGCCGTGATGTATATGCATACGCACTGTGACTGTGACTCGGATCTAACGTGCTAGTGTTGCGAACAAGGAAAGATGGATTTTTATTTCAAGAATTGGCTTTAAGTGCTATTGACGTACTAAACATCGTCGACGATGTTTAGCTCGTCCCGTGCGTGCCACGTTCCCGTTCCGTCCGTGTCTCCATGAAGTATGCATTTCCTTAAACATTTTGTATGAAACGATGTTTGCAAAACTTTCCGTCCCGTCACGTCCGTGTAAAATCCCGTCACGTATGCAGCGGCCTTAACAATATTTTTTGTTTAAATACATGGTTGTTTATTAATTAATTAATATATATTATAATTTTCTTAACCCGTTGTTTATCACGATGAACTCTAAAATAATTTAACCGTTATTCACGTAATTTTTAAAATGTTGTATGGGGCTGCTATAACTTACATTTTATGCGTGTTATTGAAACTATGTAAGTTTGTTCAGGAATATTTGCCTGGATATTTATGTAATCCTGGATTGCCTAATTACAATTAAAAGTACAAGCGGCAAAATGTGAACTTTTAAAACTTGTCTCTCTACCGATTTTAAACCATCGCTTTCTATAATTAAAATCATGTTTACAGGAATAACCAGCGTTAACGATTAGTTTAACGGCATGTTTTATTTATCGTATTTTCTCTCATCATATACATATATCCTCTGTTAACTTTCATCATACTTTTACATTGTACACGTAAAACATTTTTACTTTCAAAGAAACATAAAACGGATACAAAGAACTCCCATATTCAGAACAACAATTTGATGATTACACAGACTGCATATGGGGTTTGAACACACTACACTCAGTACAGTATGGAAACTTAAAACATAACGCTATCCGTGCACTCATCAGAATCATAAAACTAAAAACGTTTTGTAAATATAACACCATGTGTAATATGTAAATTTCAAACTATCCAAGTATAGCGTTTAAATTATTTTCCATGTCAAGTCAGCTGTATTTCACGGTTAAATATATCCAAACTAAGTTTATAATAACAAGATATTTTCATATTTCCCTCGCGCACTAACAACGCGAAATGATGCCACGGGTACAAAGTATGAAGTCTCGGACTTGGATACATTTGGTTTTTGGATCATGTCATAAGAAAAAGCGATTTATTTATTTTTACATATAATGTTCTAGTAAGATTACAGTACATGTTAAATAATGCGATGAGCTGGATGCGAGAAGCCGAGGCTCGAACCAAGTGGTGCAATTGAAGAGGCACATGTCCAGCACTTGACTGCAATAGGCTGATGATAATGATGACGACATATTAAAGGCTTAAAATGCTTAACCTGTTGGCGGATGTCTTGTTTTCATATTCATTTTAAAAAATGATCTTACTCTGACCTTGAAAATAAGACTAGACCTATAAAAGACTTTCTTTGACAAAACGGTTATGTAATTCAATGCGAAGTTCAGAGCAGTATTATTATGTAATTTTTTTATATTGCTATTATAAATGAATAATTTTTACATCATCATCATCAACAATAGTCTTTTGCTGAACATAGCCACTTTAAAAAGATTACATTTTATAGATATTTAACTTTACATAAATGAGAAATACAAAACATTTACTGTCACTGCTACTTTGTTACAGTGGCTTAGGACTGTAACTGTTTTAATAAAGAAAAAATCGGCCAAGTGCGTGTCAGGCCACGCACACGAAAGGGTTCCTTAGTCACCCATAATGGTACGTGATTAAACACGTGAGAAAAAATAAACACGATGGGGTAGCTGCGAGAAAAAAAAACATCCCCTTTTACGTATAGGGGAGGTACCCCAAATAAAAATATTTTTAATAATTTTATTGTAGCACTTTGTCGGCGTAATTACAACACATATTCATGCAAAGTTTCGTCTTGCTAGCATTTACCGTTTGGACGGTAAGTCGAGGACGGACGGACGGACGGACAGATGGACATGACGAATATATAAGGGTTCCAAGTCATAAACTTCGGAACCCTAAAACACATCATATTGGAATAGGCATTTTACAATAATAACTGATGAGGATACATATGATAATTTATGTTTAAAAATCCATACGGCAAAAGCTACTGTGTAATTTTCCAATGAACTGCGTGGCAGAAATATACATTATGCACTTTATTTGTATACTTCCATATAATTTTATGATTTTATGTATAAAAAAGATTACATATTATTTTACCATAAAAAAGGGGTCTCGGTTACTTGATAAATCTTTATTATAAATAACGAATGTATTTATTTCTATAAATGAATATTTTACTTCACGACATTCTATTCCATCACGACATTATTATCGCTTTTGATCATCACTTGGATCACATTGTTAACAAAGTAATGCGGTGTATTCATACCAGTTTACTGGCAACTTTTAACTGGCCAGATGTGGCTCAGCCTCCCGGGGTATGAATCTGATTTGCTTTCAGATTAATACGCCAAGAAAAACTTTTTTATTTTACAACAGATGAATGTTCGAGTTCTTACCGTTTCAAGGGACTCTCGAACGAACGCCTTCAAAAGTTTTACATTAAGGGGAGATATTATTCTTTTTCATTTAGTAATAAATCTAATTAAAATATCATTTGCTCGGCAACAAGCTGCAATCTTCAAAGTAAAAGTCTTGTTGAAAGTTAAAAGAATAATTTGCTGTCATATGATGCAGATGACATTCTATTAAAACTTTCTGTTTCCATTCTAGGATTTCTTTTGAACTATCTTTAATGAGCCTGTATATCATATTATAGTTTTATTTATACTAGCTGAGAGCCGCGGTGCTTCCCGTTGTTATCGTTCGTGGTTGTAAATCGCGAGGAACACATTATGCCATCTGACCGTGAAATTCCCGTCAAATCCCGTTGAAATCCTTTCCTAACTTTCCAAACATGGAATAAGAACACCTTATGCACCGAATAAATGACAAAAGATAGTAACAGGCTACCACTCTTGTCAGAGTTTCTTCAAACAGATTTAAGTTTACTAACCGGTGGTACTCTGGAATCTAGAATTAATTCTTATTTCGTGTGTAGTCAAATATTAGTATGTCATTCCCTAAAATATCTATTCAACTTCACTACATAGTAAAGAAATAAATGTGCAGAATACGCCTGACAAAACTATAATCACATCAATGGCAATATTTCGTGCTCCATCGTCATCAGTACGCAAAGTTTCGGCACTTTGATCCTGTTAAAACGGGACGTGGGACGCGACCACGTCCGTAGATTGTCGCATTTATTTGGTGGCATCGTTTCTATGAGCAAACAACTCATAAGTCGTAACGAGAAACATCAAATTGTTACCACTGTTCAGTGAATATTGTAACATATTGACGTTTATCTATTGAGCTAAGCGTTGCGTTTTGACTTTAAAATTGTATCAAAGTACACAACGTTACAATTTGTAGTTATGTATTTATTATAAATAAGACGTTAGATTTTTTTTTATTTACATTTCTTTCTATTGATAAAGTCCTTTTTCATCGCTAATAGGTGAGAGATTTAAAAAAGAAAATTATCTACTTTCAAAATTAGAAAATTCCTGCAATAGGAATATACATCTTGTGCCGCAAGTTACTTTATAAATATACAAGTACAAGAATTTTTTAATCACATAAAGTGTTGTCTCTTGTGGGATTTGAACCCACAGCATTTGGCGCAGTAGAAAGCGGCCAGCGCTTAAAGCACTAGGCCAACCGTGTAGTCTTTAGTCAGTATTTATTTTTTGCAATTAGCTTAAGATATCGGTCTACCTCGATTTATATCTGAAAAGTGTTATTTTGTTTTCATTTGCCAAAAAATAAGTTACCTAAAATCTTATCTGATTTTAGGTAAACTTTTTTTTTTATTGTTGTAATGGAATAGGCGTTTGTCTTCTATCTCACCTGATGGAAAGTGTAGATGAAGACGAAGATGGTACACGCCCATCATCTGCCTGCCCTTATCCCAATTTTATTTGGGGTCGGCGCAGTATGTTTTATCCTTCCATTCTACTCTATCACTCGTCATTTCACTATTAACTCCCTTCCTATTCATATCTTCTTTCACACAATCCATCCACCTTTTCTTTGGTCTACCTCTTGCCATGTAACCTTCAATTTCCATACCCAACATTTTCTTTGCCACATTTTCCTCATCCCTCCGCATAACATGTCCATACCAAGATAACCTATTACTTCTTAACTTTTCATCCAGTGGCGCTACTTTCAGACTTCCTCGTATGTATTCATTTCTGACCTTGTCCATCCGAGTTACACCACACATCCATCTTAGCATTCGCATTTCAGCAACGTTCAGGCGTCTCTCATTCGCTTTCTTAATGGGCCAACTTTCAGAACCATACAGGACGGCAGGTCTGATGATAGTTTTATAGACCTGTCCTTTAAGTTTTAAGGGGAAACTAGGGTCACAGATTGTCCCCGTTACTTGCCGCCACTTCACCCATCCCGAATTGATTCGGTGTTGTACAGCTCGATCGATCTCACCGTCACATTGCAGTAGAGAGCCAAGGTACTTAAAATTGGAGCAGACTGTTATTGCTGTCCCATCCAGCGTAATGGTTCCAGGGCTGGAGAGACCGCCGAAATCGCAGAACATGTACTCGGTTTTGGTTCTGCTGATTTTCAAGCCAACACTCTCCAGCTTTTGTTGCCATTTTTCCAATCTGTTCTGGACCTCACCCCCATCTTCACTAACCAGTACAATGTCATCTGCATAAAGCATGCACCAAGGTGCCTCCTCCTGTATGTCCGATGTCAAGGCATTTAATACTAACAGGAAGAGGTATGGGCTTAGAGCCGATCCCTGGTGCAAGCCTACAGAGACATCGAACTGATCAGTGTTACCCGCGATCGACCTTACATGCGTTGTCGACGCCCTGTACATAGCACGAATCAGTTCTATATACTTAACAGGCACTCTTTCTTCTTTCAAAGCCCACCACAGAACCTCTCGGGGTACCCAATCATAAGCTTTCTCGAGGTCCACAAACACCATATGCAAGTTTTTGTGCGCACTCCTGTATTTCTCACATAGTTGACGCATTGCAAATATGGCATCTGTTGTCCCACGCCCAGGCATAAACCCGAATTGGCTCTGTGTTATCTCACTCTCATCTCGTATTCTCCTTTCAATCACTTTCTCCCAGACTTTCATAGTATGTGACATAAGCTTTATTCCTCGATAGTTGTTGCATTCCTGAATATCCCCTTTATTTTTAAAAATGGGTACCAACTGGCTTTTACACCATTCCTTTGGGATCAGCTCTTCATGCAACAACTTATTGAAGAATAACGCCAGCCATTTATATCCATCTTCTTTCAGTAACTTCCAAACTTCTACTGGTATACCATCGGGACCGACTGCTTTTCCATTTTTCATACTTCGTACTGCCAGTCTGACTTCATTTATACTAATCACATTCACTAGTCCGACGTTTACATCCACATCTTTCAGCACTCCACTCCATTCATTCTCTTCATTCATAAGTTCTTCAAAGTATTGCTTCCATCGGCCTTTTATATCTTCATCCTTAGCCAGAACTTTCCCATCTTTATCTTTTATACATCTCACATGATTTAAGTCTTTCGCTCTTTCTTCCCTTCTTTTCGTAATACGATAGAGTTCTTTTTGACCTCTAGGCTCATGTAGGTGTTCATACATGCTATATTGAGCTTGAGCTCTGGCTACTGCTACCGCTTTTTTTGCTTTCTTCTTCTTGTCTTTATAATCTTTCATTATATCATCCTTAACTCTCTCACTTCCCTTCTCATTATTCCATGCTTTAAAGGCAACCTTTTTTTCGTTTAAAACTTGTTGGACCTCATCATTCCACCACCAGGAATCTCTTTCAATGATGCCTTTACCTTTCGTCTCCCCAAATATTTTTCTCTCTCGCTCTCCCAGTCATAGTACCAATATTACAACTTGCACACCTTAACTTGTACTCTCGGGCTTGCTTCTTACGTTGCACCCGCCTCGGGTGATGCAACAACCCTTGTCCACTTTTTCGCGTAGCCGGGTGCTGCTGCCGCGCGTCGCTTATGGGGTACGCCCTAGCTCTGTCACACTCAATTTGCATTCTTTCCATACTGCAAAAAATAAGTTTTGGCTAATTTTTATGGCCGGCCGCCTGCCTGACGCCAACCCTCCTTGGGAATGTTGTCGTTTAGAACATAAGATAAATATCTCGAATATAACAACTTATCGAGTTTCTATCAGAACTATGATAATAATAAATATTTCATACATCATTATACATTATACACAACTGGATTTCTGGATTCAGCAGAGCTTGTATTTTGAGTACTCATACCTCCCTGGGTAGATATATCAGCCTTAGCTTTATTCTTCCCCGCCGAGAACCAAATAAAGTGCTTCTCACATACATCACGATGAATTGGTTTCTGAGATATTGTTTGCATCCAGAACATCCTCACCAATATATTCATCAGCATTTGGTTCATCTTTTTATTGTGGACATTGTCTGTATAGATACCCAGTAAGTGTTCCCAGCTGAAGTGTATGGCATTGTCGACGGTGAGCCTCTTCTTATTCTTTATGGCTTATATTTAACTGATTTGGACTCAGTTCATCTTAACATTTTTGTGAATCATCTTCACTCTGGGGACAACTCAACTCGTAGCAGTTCTTAAGCTTTGATGTAAGGAGATTAACCAACGATTTGTATTATTATTTCATGTCAATGACTTCCGGCAATCGAACTCTATACATCAAAAGATTTTTTATTCTCAATTTTATGGTAAATCCATACACTTTCTCTGTTCTAGAGCAAATACATCAATAGATTTCACAATATGTAGAATAGTAAACGAATAGTAACTTTGTAAAGTAATACCGTCGTATGTGTTAATCCATTTCCATTGAAATTATAGCAATAATAACACACGGAGACGTCTAATTTTTTAAACAATTATTGTATTAAATGTACATAAATAATTAATTTTTATATTTTTAGCCAAAAAAATTTTACCAATAATTTTGACAGTTGACAGTCAAAACACACATGGTACACGCCCATCCAAAAGAAACCTGTTCACTCTACTCTTAAAGGCTCCAGAGTTCAACTCATCAGGAAAAAACTATCAAAAAACGTAAACGAAAAGTTGCCACGATATTCTAAGTGTAATTTTCTAGGTTCTAATCGATTGTATGAAACATACATATTAGCTTCAAACTATATCTCGAATAATTTCTAAAACGCGTTCTAGATATAACGTCTAAGACATATATAAAATACGATCATAACTATCTAATGACCAGCCCAAAGCTATGTAGCTGACCCTAAGAAGCCTACAAATTTCAGATATCCTATTACCGCAGTTGAAAAGGGTACATGATAAATATTAGGGGTATGTGCTGATCAAGTTTACATGAAATTGGAGACGATTTTGTAATAAATTTAGCTGATTTGTATTCAAGCGACGTTGACTTTATACAGGTAAAGATTTGTCTAGAAAAGAAACTACGAATAATGTATAGGTAAGCCGGTGGATTTTGCTATATCAGCGTTTACTACTGAAGGGGGTCCCTTTATGCTTTAAGATGAGGAAAAATATATATTCGCACTGTATAGTACTTTCTAATTTAGACCAAGACGGTATGTGCTTTTTGGTGGACGATGATTGGCCGAAGTAAATAACAGTGTTCTCGATTATATAGTTATGCAAACTTGGCCTGTTTGAACTTGTATATTTTTTATATACTGTACCTTAATCGATCGTTATAAATGATTATAATGATCAATGATGTTAAATAAATATTTCAGAAATTGGGCACTCAACGCCATCTAGTCCCAAATAAAGATGAGCTTGTACAATGGGTCCTAGGCAACTGATATACATAGAGCACATTTTTTTGTAAATACATACATATTATACATAGAAAACACCCAAACTCCGAAACAAATATTGGCAGATCATATAAATATTTGGTCCGACCCGGGAATCGATACCGAGATCTCTTGATCGACAGCCGCATACGCTAAACACTTGACCAACAAGGCAGTTATACAAGATCAAAGTGTTATGAATGTCATGTCTATTTAGTGGTTAGTGGTCCTGACTACTAAGTTAGGGGATTTTCTAATGAGTACGATAATTTATTCTGTCTGAGTGTAACTTATCTCTTATTTTGCCAGCGAATCTGTACGCATCACATCTTCTTCTTCTTCTTTGTCCGTGCCGTTACTTCCCGTGTCTTTTGGGGTCGGCCCTCCTAGTCCTCATTCGCCACTCTGGGCGCATCTGCGTCATTTCCGGTTGCAATCCGGTTTTATTTAGGTCGCTTTTTATGGTACTTATCCAGGTATTAGGCGGTCTACCTCGGCCTCGCTTGGGTATTGTAATGTCCATGACGTATCTTGTCATATGGTTCCTTTCGCGCCGCATAACATGACCATACCACCGCAGGCGCACTTCAGTGAGTTTGTCAGCCATATTCGCAACCTTGAAAGTACCCCGAATATGCTCATTCCTGACTCTATCTTTAAGTGTAACCCCCCCGGACCACCTCAACATTTTCATCTCTGTGGCGTGGAGTTTCTGTTCCTCACTTCCGCGCATTGGCCAGCACTCAGCCCCGTATAATAAGGCAGGTCTGATTGCCCGCTTATACACATTGCCCTTGACCTCCACGGGCACCCTCGGATCGCATATTACTCCAGTCAAGGATCTCCATTTCAGCCACCCTGTGTTCACTCGGCTTTCAATGTCCTTTACGACGCAAGCGTCGGAAGAAAGCACTGACCCCAGGTACTTGAAATGGCTTACTGCTTTTAGAGGAGTGGTATCTATATACGGCGTCTGTGTTACATCTCTCGCCGAATTAGACAGGTTGCAATACATATACTCGGTTTTGGATTTGCTTACTCTGAGTCCTCTTCGTTCTAGGGCCTTGCACCACAATGTAAGATCAGATTGTACCTCTTGCATAGTTTCGGCGATGAGAACAATGTCGTCTGCATATAAAAGTGTCCACGGTGCAGGTTTCTGGAGATCCCTAGTGACATAGTTCATTACGATATTGAATAGTAATGGACTCAGTATCGATCCCTGGTGCACTCCCACCCTGACCTCGAATTCTTCACTGACGCCCGCAGGACTGACAACTTTTGTATTAGTGTCGTTGTACATGTCTTGAAGAATGAGAATGTAATGTTCTGGGACAGATTGTGCACGTAGTGCCTGCCATATCAGTTTTCTCGGTACTCTGTCGAAAGCCTTTTCAAGATCGATGAACACAAAGTGAAGGTCTTTTTTTAAGGCTTTATATTTTTCCATGAGAATTCTGATTGTGTGAATGGCATCCATGGTACCGACTCCACTTGTAAATCCACACTGATTAGGTGTTATTTCAGTAATTTCTACGATCCTGTTAGCAATAACGCTTTCCCAGATTTTGAGGGTGTGAGATGTCAGTTTAATGGCGCGATAGTTTCCACAATCAGCCACGTCACCTTTGTTTTTGTAAAAAGGGATGAGTTTGCTTTTTCTCCATTCATCTGGCATTTTCCCTTTCGATATAATAACATTGAAAAGTGATGTTAACCACGAGACTCCGGAGGCACCGCACATCTTGTGTAGTTCAGATGGTATCTCGTCAGGCCCAACCGCCTTGCCATTCTTTATTTTACTTAGGGCTACTTTAACCTCATCCGCCGTTATTTTCTCTAAAGGGCCAAACAAAGGAGGTATGTCATCCAAGGTGTCCTGTGGGAATTCCTCGTTAAGAAGGGTGTTGTAATACTCGAGCCATCTTTCATTTATATCACTGTCTGATGTTAGAAGTGTTCCTGCTGAGTTTTTGATATATTTATTATGTTTAATGTCCTGCGACTGTTTACCTCTAAATTTAGCAAGTTTGAAAATTTCTCTATCCGTAACAGCGTTTTCAAGTCTGTTGTAGATCCCCTCATCGACCATTGCTCTTGACTTTGCCACCACTTTCTTGGCTTCTTTCTTCGCTTTGACATATTTCTCACGGTCCACGTCGTCTTTAGACTTTTGCCACTTCTTGAAACTTTCTTTCTTTTTAGCCAGTTGTTCTTTTACATCATTGTTCCACCAACTTGGGTCTTTGTTGGGTACTGTTTTGCCTTTGCTGATTCCTAAGTGTTCTTTAGCCTTGCCTGTGGTGTATTTTTTGTAATCATCCCATATGGCGTCAGCGGTTCTTTCCTCAAACTTCTGCTGGTTTTGATAGTATGCTATGTTAGATGCAAATAATTTACCTTCTTCCTTCTGCAGATTGTACCATTTTATTCGAGGCGTTCTGTTTCCTTTTTGTTTAATGTTCCAGAGAGGCATTCTCAGACACGCTACAAGTAGCCTGTGCTGTGTGGTTAAGGGCTCTCCTGGAATCACTTTACAGTCTTTAAAGTATCTTCGCATGGCTCCGTTGCATAGAAAGTAATCTATTTGGGATGCTGATTGTCCGCTCTTATAGGTGATAAGGTGTTCATCTTTCTTTTGAAACATTGTGTTGACAATGGGCATATCGAAAATATTTGCCAATTCCAAGATTTTTTTGCCTTGATCGTTAAGGTGGCCATATCCGTAGTTACCGTGGACCGTAACCCCAGTCGGAGCATTGCGCCCAACGTGGCCATTTAAATCACCTGCGATGATTGTATTTTCAGATGTTGGGTATGTTTGAAGAAGTTCTTGGAGATCTTCCCAGAAGCTGGCTTTTTCTTCTTTTGTACATCCAGTTTGTGGGGCATAAACGGATATTATGTTCAAACATGGCTGATTGTCGAGGGCGACCTTTAATGATATTATGCGATCGCTATGCCTTTCTACAGATATGATACGCCGTTTCAGTTGTTCATCTACGATGATTCCCACACCGTTTCGAGCGTTCGATGAGCCGTAATACAGTAACTGGTAGCCGCGTCCTATATTCCTGGATTTTGAACCTTTCCATCTTAGTTCTTGGATGCAACATATATCTATTCTACGTCGATGGAGTACCTCTGCCAGTTCTTGGCTGCGTCCAGTCAGGGAACCAATATTCCAGGTAGCTAAGCGCATTGCGTTGCGTCTAATGCCGTCGCTTACGGGGGACGCCCTAACTTTCTTTGCAGCTGAGTACCCTTGACCGTCGCTTGAGGGGGACGCCCTATCATTTATACTTATTTCCTGTTGTACCTTCATGTTTAGACTAGGAGAATATTTATTGGCTTTCTTTTACGACCGGTTGCCACCTGACGTCAAGACTGTGATCTTCCATTCACTTGGAAGACTGTGAGCGCCGCCGTTGGCCCATCGTGATATACAGATTAGGCTCCTCCGCCGCCGACTCTTCTATACACTCCAGCCGAAGGGTATAGTCCACCGGCAGCCTCCGCTTCAGTTACCCTGAAGTAGCCCACCACTGGAGATTTGTTAACGGAGTTTACTCTCCGGCCTGTTTGGTCCGCGGGAGCTATTTTATTTCGCCCCTACCCTCCATATTTGGCGGGTGTTCCCTGATCCGCCACCTAGGGACGCGTTCTCTAGGGGTAAGGCTCCCCCGAGAAATTAGATTACGCATCACATCGCATTACAGTTATCCAAATGTGTGTATCTAAAATACGTCTCCCAACTTACTAACTCCTAATTTAAATTACATAACATTACTAGCTACAAACAAGTCTTATTTAAAAATTCATGTCCTTCAAGATCTACATGTATATATCATCATCCTAGAACAAACTCACATAAACATGCCGGACATCTCAGAAGTGCGATCCAAAATCTCATACATAATGCATGCGGCACTGTGAACCCAATAATATCGTGTATTGTTTGACAGAACCCTGTATTGTCACAAATTATGATAAACAGAACCCTAAGGAAGGACGCACATACATTACGTCAGTAAATGTGTTTATTAGAAAAGAACTGAAAACTGGGTTCAAAAAGATTTTTGTTTTATATAAGCCTACCAAAGTGACTTTACTTTGCTTGATATAAAGCATGAGTAGAATCGAAGAGTAAGCACAGTCCTCATTGTTAGTGCAAACAATGCTTGGTGACCACACCATAGCCAAGAGATATTTTTTTGCACCATTCTCCTTATGTCCGGGAGCCGAGAGAATGATGCAGTATGATTGGGCCTCTCGTCTCACACTCACCAACGAAATATAACAAGACGTATGCTGTCATTGGTAGGTTGGTCTTCTGTGTGAGGGTAGTACTGCGCTACTACCTTCGAAAGTTGAGTTTACTAATAATATTAATCTTCACTTCTGATTTATCAACGGTCTGTGAAAACTAGATAGTCTGCAATACGGAAACCCGACTAATGATTAGCACAGTTATATATTTCATAATTATATTATAATTTTTTCTACTGTCGATATCTTTGCTTTAACTGACTCCCAATTTAAAAAAAACAGGCCATTGAATCTGTGATCAGTGAAATATTATCCATGCGATTTTAGTAAGATTAACTATCGTTAATTGATTTACATTGACATGTTTGTGTGATAGATTTATATGCGAAATATTTGTTTCAGAATTTGGATGTTTTTTATATATAATATGTATGTATGTATTTAAAAAAAAAGATATGTTTACGGAGTAACGTTTTATTTTATTTTTATCTGCGATCGGTCAGTCAGATTAGTCATCTGTCTTAGGTGAGAATTGAACCTATTACTTTTAGCTTAGTAGTCATGGTCACTAAAACGGATGCCAATAGGTAGGTACATGTTTGTGGCTTACAATTCGGTACTAAATAATCCTTAACAAAATTTGCCTTAATTGCAGTAGAGTTAAAAGAAATTGTACCAGCAAAGCAGTAGCTGGTGTATCATCAATGTTGAATTAATATATCTATTAAATTAGAATAAAAATTATATTTGGGAACTGGAAAAACTAGGACTTTAAGGAAATGTAACAAATATTTTGTTCTCCAGTACACTAGGTTAAATTGTCCTCAAGAATAATTTAACTTATCCCTATAATGCCGATGTCACCCCATACTAACAACGACATAATCTCAGATCTTGAGAAATTCGTGTAATTCATTCTCGTTTTAATGTATGCGCTGTTCAAAGGATCAAGAATTGTAATTGGTCCTTGGATATATACGAATAGGAAGTGACTGTATAAATTAATGTATATGTGTGTGAATACACAGAAGCATTTAAATTGATGGAATTGCTTCTGAGCTGAACAGCCTTAACCTCAACTACAACTCAATCAAGAATAGTTAGTTTTGCGACTTTTTTACAACTACATGAACTACATGGTAAAGCAGTTATAACGCCACTTTCTACTGCTCCAAGTGTTATGGGTTAACCTCGCATGGAACAACACTTCGTGTAATTCACAAATTGTTGTTCTTAGTCTAGGTGTTCTTTGTGTCTTTGTGTCTGTGTGTAAAATTGTTTTTAACACGCTTTATATTAGCTTCACCTGTATGTTTGTTTGTTTGTAGCCGATTTCTTTGGATGCGATTTTGACCCACTTTAAACTTCCAGATTTCATTCAAACTTTGTAGATTTATCGAGGACCAATGACAATACACGAATTTGAAAAAATAAAAAAACAAACTAAAAAAAAGATTTAAACAAATTAGTCTTTTTAACTCATTTTTTATAAGAAAAAAACTAAACAAACACGCTTTCTGCTTTCTGAAAATATTTCAGTAACGTCGCCCCACGCTTTTTACATTAAAATTATTTTCTTCTTTTTAGTTTAAAAGCGTGTTGATTTAGTTTTTATAACTATTTTTTTCTATTTTTTTAATTGTATATGTAGAAGCATCAGTACAAAACACAAAAATTTCATAATTTTAATTTAGATATTTCACAGAAATGATCCGCTGAACTTTGATATGTTATGTTTAATTATTAGTTAATGGTGATACTGCTACAGCAGAGCCATCTACCAGATCTAATTTCATTTTCAAAGCATCCAATACCCGTTGAAATTTACATACGAAATATCCACCCAATCGGTCTAACCCTTAAGGGCCACCGCACACTAGCTACTTCTAGCATCGGCGATCGGCAACTAGTCGCTTTTTAGAAGCTAAATACGGCGACCGATCGCTCTACACCGCACACCTAAAAACGCCAAACGCGGAGATTGAGTCGCTTTTTAGAAGCGCGACACAGCAGGTGAACGCTACTCTCCGTACACATTCGGATGCCGGTAGCATCGATTTGGCATCTGAGCAGTCGCTAAAACGCGCGTTTCCAATACCGAAGTCGCTAAAACGCGATGCAGCATCGATGCAGTCGCCAAATCGCCGATCGCCGATGCTAAAAGTAGCTAGTGTGCTGTGGCCCTAAAGACGAGTTAAGTGACAAACACATCTACAGCAATATTTACCGGTATCCATTTCAGCTGAGCTGTGTCAGTAACTTTTCACTCTGATGGAGTTTTTTTTAAATTTGATTCTTTATAGGAACTTCAACATGAAAATTTCCCATTGCGTGATTTAATTTTGATGATCGTATCGATTAGTCCTATTGTTGTAATGCATTTCTCGACGCTGTATGGATGTAGAAATAATATACTCGAATGTACAAAATTTTCCTGTTGTGTAAAAAATACGTCTTATTTTTTATTCTAAAACTAAAGAACGTTAACGCAATAAAGTTGATTCAAATTCCATGTATGTTTCGTTTTGAGTCAGAATAAGTCCTCCCTTAAATTAAATTATTGAAGGGTCTTCAGTTTTCTAAGCTTTTATGTTCAAAATATTTTTTTTTGAGGATTTGGCCAGCTTAAGAGACCTATTGTTGTAGCGTGTCTTAAGCTTTGCTCTTGTCTAGGTCATATTTTTACAGTTTATCTGAGTTTACTTCAATGACATCATAAAATAGATTACTTTTTTTACGTAGCTAAATTTAGAGATTCACACCTTTTTTGGATTAAGGATATGAAGTGTCATTAACCTTATTCATTCAAGGCAGCAAACTGCACAGAACAAATACTACTACAAAGACATGGAAACTTTGACACAAACACATAGCAACTCTAAACAGCACGGCATTGTGATATAGTAATTCAAAATCTTTTTTCTAAGGAGAGACCTATATCTAGCAATGGATTATTAAAATCTTTGCTAATATTTACTGACCTGGCCGAAGAAGCATCAATGTCTTATCATTACATTTGCGTTTAATCCATTTCGTTAAACTGCAAGGATTGACACCGGAATTGTCCTTTATTAACGATAAAATGTTTTTCACGAATTTCAATCTATCTCTTAGAATATATGTGTTAATGAATGTTAATTGTATATGAGATTAGAATTTTACTGAACATCTGCTTCTGTGTAGTAAAGAGAAGCAGATGTTCAGCGAAAAATTCTACCAAAATCATAAATGCAACAATTTGTGATTACGTACGAATGTAACTCTTTCACGATAAATTACTCATCTAATTTAAATAGAACTTTATAGTAATAAGCTCAAATACCAGAATAATACATAAACTTTTTACCGCAGGTAAACGCTTTTGAGAATGTACCTATTCGCAATATAAAGGAGCCATCACAACACCAACCAAAGAGCGTGGCCATCAAAACTCTGCATCAATGCACAGATCATCTCAGTATGACATTGTATTTACGAACAGGATACAGATGCAACGGGTGGGGTGTGCTTCCGAAGCGCTATTACGCGACCCGACGGCTCCTATCCTTAATAAATTGAATTATCCTCCACCAGCGATGCTGCTTCGATGTTCGTTGACAACATTTTTATGGTGCCAGCTCGAATATTACAAAGTTGTATGCATTACAGTCCATAAACGAAATTTATACTTCAAAGTATTAATTTTAATATTAAAACGGCAGCTTATTTTAAAGTAATTTTAAGTTTCATTGCCCTTCATTACTTCTTAACTATCTATATTAAATAGCTTAAAATTGTTTATTCCTAATAATAAAAAAGATGTGTGCTTAAATGTGCGTAGTTATTTATTTACAACTAGCTTTCGCCCGCGGCTGCACCCGCGTCTTTGTCGGATATCGCAGTAAATATTAAAATATATCCTTGTATCCTTTCTCAGGCTTTAGACTGTCTGGGTACACAATTTCATTTAAATCGGTTTAGTGGTTCTTGAGTATATTCCGAACAAATAGGCGCGGCGGAAGACTTTTTATAATATGTAGTGAAAATATAAAATCCAAAACAAACCACCACAGTGAAAGTTTTTATTGACTACCCAGTACTTACTTATTCAGTCATCACTACTGAATGTCTAAAACAAACTTTTATTAAATCTTCAAAGGTGAGAAATTCCAGTAGCGGATATAAATCAAAACAGCCAGAGGGGTTGCTTGAAGTACAGAGCCCGCATTGCGGTTGCACGGCTTAAATGCACCCACGCCGTGTCACTAGAACAATTGCATATATATTATCATCTAGAGAATGCAACTAACTAGTAATACACACCGTTGAGAAGTACGGACAACTAAAATATTAATAATAGATCTTTACCTATGAAATTGCCGTTTTGTATGCAATAAGTGAAAGTACTTAATTTTTCAAACTTTTTTATTTCTGTTATTTTAAGTAATTACACATGCAATCGACGGGAGGCAACAAACTCTTCAAAGGCATTTTGTACTACCTCTCGGGAATTGAATTTTTTACCCACTAAAAAGTTGTCTAAAACTAAAAATTGTTACGTGCGACGAAAAACGGATTCTGTTCGAGAATCGAAAGCACTCAGCAAGTTGGTTAGACCCTGGTTCAGCACCAAAGCAATGCCCTAAATCAAAAATGACCTCTAAAAAGGTGATGGTCACTGTTTGGTGGTCTAGTGCGGGTGTGATTCACCACAGCTTTTTACAAAACGGCATGAGCATTAATGCAGATGTCTACTGTGAAGAACTGAAGAGAATGATATAGAAGCGTGCACATCTGCAACGAGCTTTGGTCTATCGGTCGTCCCCACTACTCCTTCACGACAACGCGCGACCCCATACTGCGCAACAGATAGTCTCCAAGCAGCAAGAGCTGGGGTTGGAAGCTCTCTCTCATCCGCCATACTCACCAAACCTTGCACCTACCGACTATTACTTTTTCCAAAATTTAGACAACTTTTTAGTGGGTAAAAAAATAAATTCCCGAAAGGCAGTACAAAATGCCTTTGAAGAGTTTGTTGCCTCCCGTCCAGCTGATTTTTACAAGAAGGGCATCAATAAGCTGCCAATGCGTTGACAAAGATGCATCGATTGCATGGGTTATTACTTCGAAGTACAGAAATAAAAAAGTTTGAAAAAATAAGTACTTTCACTTATTACTTACAAAACGGCAATTTCATAGGTAAAGACCTAATACTTTTTCTCAATAAGAAAATAAAAAACATTGAATAATTATTTGATAGTCTGTCCGTTTCTCCGCTATCTATTTATCAATTTTATCAAAAAACAATGTTACAAATACACTGTCTCACTACATATTATAAAATAAAGTCTGTCTGTCTGTTTATTCGCGATAAACTCAAAAAACCACTTCACCTTCATCAAATAGATTTATATGTAATTTTGTACCCAGATAATCTAAATCCTGAGAAATTACATAGGCTACGGAGAAAAAAGCCAAGTTTTTCTAAACGATTTAGTTTTATTAGTACAAAATAAATACCTGTGTGATAAAGATTTAATTAATAAATAAATAAATAAATAAATATTTTGGACATCTTACACACAACATCATCTAGTCCCAAAGTAAACAGAGCTTGTGTTATGGGTACTAAACAACTGATATAAATACATAAACATACTTTTTTTTGTAAATACATACATATTATACATAGAAAAACACCCAGACTCCGAAACAAATATTTGTGGATCACATCAATATTTGGTCCGACCCGGGAATCGAACCCGAGACCTCTTGATCAGCAGCCGCATACGCTAACCACTAGACCAACGAGGCAGTCAATAACTATATACATCATATTTCATCTATAAAAAAATCATTATTTATAAAACAAACAATTCTAAGCACTAGCTGATCGCCCATCACAGCTTTATATCACACGAACTTTTAAACAGCATTTTGAAATTATTCACCGCAGTCCTCAGCTTTTTAATTCCATTTCCTAGCCGCAAAATTCAACCTCAAATAATATTAAAATTAACCAGCATTCATTCGGCCTGTGACGAATATACGCGATTTTCCGCTTTCACAAACACGTTCGCTCCATGCAAATTTTGTAATGAAAGAGGATAAATTATGAGAAGTTTACGCCCCATTCGAGTCGTTTAAGCTTATTTATACGGTTTGACATAATCGATTAGTAAATGAAGGACACTAAACTGTTCTTGCAAGCAGAATCCGACGGACTAGCTTAGATGCAATCAATTCTCTTTACACAATCGTTAACACTTCTTTTCTCTTGTACGAGTATATTGACTGCCTCGTTGGTCTAGTGGTTAGCGTATGCGGCTACTGATCAAAAGGTATCGGGTTCGATTCCCGAGTCAGACCAAATATTTGTGTGATCCACAAATATTTGTTTCGGAGTCTGGGTGTTTTTCTATGTATATTATTATTATTATTTAATATACAAGCAGCTTAAAGCTGATGCGTGTATATCATTACACTTGTGTTTTTAAATGTTTATCAAGTCTGTTTTTGAAGATGTTCACATTTGGGGCACTAATTACGGGTTCTGGTAAAGAGTTCCACATTCGAACCACACGGTTTGGTAAGAAATGGTTTCGGGGATTGCTAGCGCACCGAAGTTTGTTAAGCTTCATGGAGTGACCTCTCAATTGGGTGTTCGTGTTCATTGTGAACATGGACTCAATATCTCTTACGTTATAATGATGGTTGAGGATTTTGTAGGTTTCTATAAGGTCTCCTCTGATTCTTCTCTGTTCTAGTGTTGGTAGATTGAGTTCTAGCAGTTTTATATGTAAGTATTTACAAAAAAAAAGTATGTTTATGTATTAATATCAGTTGTTTAGTACCCATAATACAAGCTCTGCTTAGTTTGGGACTAGTTGATGTTGTGTGTAAGATGTAAGATTGGTTAACATTTTATGTGGTGACTTGGCGTTGGGAGACATCATTCCCATTTAGTTTTTAGTTTTCTATTACTGTTTACATTTTTTTTATATATCTACCAAAGTGTCTCTACTCTGCCTGATGGAAACTATGAGTAGAATCCATGAGTAGGGGTCACCATCCTTATTGCGAGGGTAAACAATGCAACATAGTGACCCTAATATATCGGCCTGGTCAGATGTTTTTGTATTATTCTCGCGGCCTCAGGAAGCCGGGATGATGCAGAATGAATGAGGTCTCCGGTCTCAGACTCACTTACGAAATATGACAGTAAGAGTGCTGTCATCATGCGGTCTTCTGCATGAGGGTAGTACTGCCGCGGTCGAGCCGGTCCATTCGTGGTGAAACCAGCGCGGCTCTACTACCTTGCAATAGAAAGCAGTAGAATAGACCGATAAATTGTTTTTTTTTATCGCTATTTATTTATGTCTCGCTATATAACTAAGCTTAGAAAGTTAGTCTTTATATTAAACTCATAAAATTCATATGGTATTTTCGAAGTTATATAATAAACGTCCAGCGGTGACTGTGATGCAATGACATCTTATTATGGTTAACCGACTCACGGTAATCGGTGTTATAGTAATACTTTACTTTGAAAACACCTTTTATGACAGTAGTGTGATCAAAAGCACGGATAAAGATTCAATTTTAAACAAATGTTGAACTTTGTTTTAACTAAATCTACATGTAAAACTTTAAAAACCATTAAGTATAAGGTACTAAAATTCCAGTCACAGTAATAACATCAATATTAACTTTCAAAAGTATTTTTTTATATTGAAAAATATTGCAAACTATATACTATCTTAGCTGTTCATCAAAGATTTTCGTTACTGAACGTTACTGATTTTCGACTCTTTTTTATAAATTGGCTATAATTCATGTATTATAAACTATATTCTTCAGTTCCCAATATAAGCAGATGTTTTGAAGACCAGTATCTTCTATTTTAACCAGGTGGCAGTCGCTGGAAGTTACTGAATGCGGGCAGCACAGGAAAAGTTGTTGTTTCAGACCTTTGAGGAGCCATTAGCACTGGACATCTTTCGGGCAAGACGATGTTGATGATGATAATTTCGTTTCGATTAAATAATTAAATACTACAATAGGGTTTTAACGCCAATGGTAAAGCTAATTTAACTCGTATCGAGTACATAAATATTTAACGGCACAACGCGTCAAATGTATTTCATAATTAATTATCTTTGACGCCGTTTGTAATTGACATGTTTCAGCGGTCGTTCGGAATTCATTTACTTTACAGTGAGTAGCCAAATAATCTTGTGAATAAAGGCTAGGAAGATAATGATGATAGTACACTTAATGAGAAATGTCATTAAATAATATATTGATAATCTTGTTTAGTGTATCTATATTTTATTCTTATGAGTCTTGAGCACAAATTTCACCCGTGGTTATTGTTATATATCGCGAGTAACGCCGGGGGCTATGCTAGTCTAAAATAAATTGCCTCGGTTACTACTTAGGGCATCAGCTTCCTGTCGGTAAATAGATTACCCAAAAGAAACCGACAGAAAGGCAGACAAAAATTTTAAAAATTGCATTTAGATGTAAGTAACGGATATTTTTTTTTTTTTTTTTTTTTTTTTTAAAAGACAACCCCGCATTAGGAATATAAATTCCTGTGTCGCGGGGGACTTTACAAACATACATGAAACGGACACAAAAAAACACCCAGACTCAGAACAACAAATTGTGAATCACACAAAGTGTTATCCTACGTGGGATTTGAACCCACGATACTTGGCGCAGTAGGAAGCGGCGTGGCGACCGCTTTAGCCACTAGGCCAACCGTGCAGTTCAAGTATTATTTCAGATGCATTTAGTAAAAACTGTTATTTTGAAAATAATTTCAGACATTTAAATTTTAATTATTTGTATAGATACAACTATTTAAATGAATAAATTAAATACCTAAATATCATAAACTTAATCTAGTTTGAGTCTCAATATTAATATTATAAAGCTGTGTAATGTTTGTTTCATTGAAGAAACCTCAAACCACTAGCAGTAATTAAAAAAGAGATTATAATAGTCAATTTAGCGAGGAAGTCAAAAATCTATATAAAATCACGCTTCAATCGATATAAGCCTAGCAATAACCAAATTTCGTAAAGTCACTTTTAGTATCTCGATAGTTACTTTACGGTATACATAAGTGACCTAATAAAGTTCTTTCAAAATATCAATACTCACAAGATTTAGGACCCCGACTACACATGCAAGTACCAATAGAACTGAACGAAATGAGCGCGGCAAACATCTTAACACACTGGCGTGCAAAGTTTCACCAATTACCAACTCGGAATTTTGCTAAACTCAATTCTGCAAGTCGAAGATCGAACCGCTCCTTATCCGTAATTAGGCAAGTTAAAGATCGGTGCATATACTGCGACTTTTAAACGAGTTTTGGTCGTGTCAGAACTTTTGGCTGTCAAACTACTTGAGAGTCTTTCTTCCTACTTACTTTTTGGAATTTTAAACTCAATAACAAACCCATATAGTGAAAAGATACCACTTTTATATCAATGCTATTAGACTACATAAAAATTATCTGTGAGTATATTTACTGTGCAAATCCTCGTAACAAAGAGTAACTGAGGAATGAATTGCCCCCTTAACTGCCTGGTTGGTCTAGTGGTTAGCGTATGCGACTGCTAATCAAGAGGTCTCGGGATCAAATCTCGGGTCGGGCCAAAAAGTGTGTTTAGGATTTTCTTAGGAAATTCCTAATAGGAGCCCGGAGTTTGGAAGTTTGGCGGAGATTCATGCCCGTGCCTCGGAGAGCACGTAAAGCCGTCGGTCCCGGTTGTCATAAACATCTATGGCAATCGTTATTGGGAAGTCAGTGCCCTCAAATATACTGACAACTAGTTCAATCTTCGAATTTCAGTTCTCCCTTAGGGTTGCGGAGGTCCGATGCCAGTCGCTCTGTGGAAAAACTGAAATTCAGGTAATACCGGTTGAACTAGTAGCTGACCCCAAAAAAACTTGGGAATAATATCTAGGAGGATGCAAAGAAAGAAATGAAAACTCGGTACAATACTTATTTAATTTTGAATTACATTATGTTCAAAATAAAAATGTAGTTTAAATACCTATAGAATGATAAATTTTCGTAGCAGACACAAATTGCGTTATAAATATTTAAAGTTTATTTTGCGTAATAATATGAAACATAAAACATATATATCTGACTTCTGATAAACCGATTTATTGAATGAAATCAAATCTGAAATCAGACAAGTATGTATATTTGATCGAAGCAAAAGGCAAAGTCAGACAATCAGATTTTTATGTCAATTTTTAGTAAGGACGAAATCGGGCGATTTTTACCACAGGTGTTTTAGTAGCATGATCAAATCAACTATACCACACTTTAACAGGAGTAAGCCCAAGCACAATTGTTGTTTAATAATTAACAGTCCCAATCTCTCTCGATAGTATGCCCTCTTCCCCTGGACACTACAATTATTCTGACCCAATTTCCAATATGAATACGGCTGTATTGTTTACATTGTAACATAGTATCAATGTATCAATGTCTACATATATCAGTATAATGCATGATTATTTTGTTATTTGTTAACTGCATCGTTGGTCTAGTGGATAGTGTCCCGGGTAGGGCCAAACAGTTTTTTATGTTTTTTCTTAGGAAATTCTTAATAGCAGCCCGGAGTTTGAAAGAAGAGAGCACGTAAAGCCGTCGGTCCCGGTTGTCATGAACATCTATGGCAATCGTTACTGGAAAGTCAGTGCCCTCAAATTTACTGACAACTAGTTCAACCTTCGAATTTCAGTTCTCCCTTAGGATTGCGGAGGTCCGACGCCAGTCGTTCCGTGGAGAAACTGATAATCAGGTAAAACCGGTTAAACTAGTAGCCGACCCCAAATAATATTGGGAATAAGGCTTGGAAAAAGAATGCATGATAATTTTGTTGCTAAACAATCTATAAATCTAACAGTACTAGGTTTACCAGTCATCGATATTTTTATTATGTTAAGAAAGTAGTTGGTTTGTAACAAATGCGTGGTTACAAACTTTCTACCCTCCTCTCAATCAAGAATTTAGGGAAAGAAGAGTTGAAGCATTTGGTGAAATGTAATTAAAGAATTTCTTTACATCCGTTTTCTATATGACTGTGGTATCAATAAACCCATTAATACAGTACTAGTCCTTGCCCGCTGCTACACCCGCGTGGATGTCCGTTAACGGGTACTTTCTTAGTAATAAAACTATTGTGTTTCACCATAATAAACTTCATTGTAATTGGTGCAGGAGTTCAACCGTGAATGCATAACAAACATACAGAGTTACTTTTGATTGATAATGTTAAGTATTATATGGATGGCTCAGACTCGATGGATATCATACCAAAATGTATACGTTTATGTACTACATTAAACAACATCTAAATTAACATGACACTTCCAATACTTGACAAGAAAGTCGAACTATCATCACAAATATCAGCTGATGTATAGTTTCCCCACTAATTAAACCCTAACACACTTGTAACTCATGTCCCGACAAATGTGTACAAGCCCTTAGCTCCTTAACAAAGTCTTGCGTTATTCATGAGTCAGGTGGCTTCAATGTGCTACAATTTTTGTATGTATAATTTTATTTTACGCCTGCTCGCAAGTGTAATTCCACTGTATTTAAATGAGCGTTGGTATGTTTTGTTTCATATTGCGTATGCTATCTCTATATTCATTTTATGTCATAAAGCTCTGTCTTTCTTTGTCTTTTCGGTTGTGAAAAATAGGTAGGTTTATCATTTTTTTATATATGTAGTACTAAGATTGTAGATAAGCACAAGGATACCTGATAGTCCATAGAAAGTTACTATCGTAATCTGTTTGATTTTTATCTTTCGCCCGCGATTGCGATCGTCGATGGGCTACTTTTTATCGACTGATATCGCGGTAAAAAGTAGCTTTCTCACTCTTTAGACAGATACAAGGTTTCATTTAAATCAGTGCTGTGGTTTTTGAGTTTATCACAAACAGACAGACGCAGCTGAAGAGCTTTTATAATATGTAATAATGATTGCAAAGATAACGTTTACGTTTGCAACGATTCGAGATAAATGGCAAAGAGAGTTAAAAAACTTAGTGTAATGAAACTCTGGAGATATCAGTTTGAATGAATTGAATGAATTTTGATATAATAGATAGATTGGACCTTGGAGTATAGGATATAATATAGGACATAGGCTACATTTTATCGCGATAAACGATATGTACCGTAACCATTTAGTTCTTTTTACTGCGCTGGCATTTACTGATAGGTATTTTCTTCTCAAAAAAAAACTCATATAGGGTTAAACTCATCTTTGTAATTACCTAGCAATTTAAAACTATATTATTTATTATGTTATGAAAACTGTTTTTCTCATTTACTTTACATTGCATAGAATTCAATAGTTAATATTAAAGTTTGGGTACAATAATAATCACAATACAACAAAAAAAAAACTCAAACAACTGAATATACTTTCCCGAAGGATTTTGGTGTGCTAAATCCAAATACGGTCGCAGAATCGCTCTATCACGTCAGGTTTACGAGATATCCTAATTTAAAGTTGCAATAACGCAGTTTTTGCCTATTTTTATGGTTCTGTAATTGAATTCAGCACTTCAAAATCCTTCGGGAAAGTATATTCAGGTGTCTGTGAAAGAAACTTTGGCAAATTTTGTTGCATTGTGATAACTTAAGAATACTTACATTCAAGTGTTAAAAGTTCCCCCACATCATCGCTTAGTTCGTTCCCAAAAGACCTGGCAGCATTACCACGTTGAATGGCAATGCTAATTCTCTGTGATATAATATATAAGCATAGAATGTATCTATGTATCTATCTATCTATGTAGAATGTATTCATCAACATCATCAACAATGATGATGATGATGAATGTATCTGAATTCAGAATTGAATTGGCCATATGTAAAACTCGGATCAAGATGAGCGATTCCATCCATCGTTGAGGGCTGAATAAATAATCTAAATAAATCGACAACACACGTTTATTATATACTCTTTCATGCATAAAACAGGGGCCAAAAACTAATAAGAGTTTAGTCGGCAACTTGACAACGGTTGTGATATTATGATAAATAGCACACCCTTGTCAGGCGAAGGCAGGAATGAATGTGCAGAGTTGTGTGGGATTGGATACGGTAGAATCCAAGAACTTCTACCTATGTGGGAAGCGCAATAACTCCATTTCTCATAGACAGACAGACTATTTCAAAGTGTAATTCTGAAGTATATTCAAATTATCACCAATGAGAAAAGGATGTTAATTTCAAATTTTAAAAATTGTTTTGCTAATTAGTCTGCAGATTTCTATTAGTTGAAATAGTAATAACAAGCATTGTGTAATGTACACAACTATTTTTCTATGGTGTCTAGGTATAAAGACTATCCTAAATCTTTTTTTTCATATATAAAATAAGCCTCATGAGTAAAAGCCAGGAGTAGGGGTCACCATCCCCACTGTCAGGGTAGGCATGGTGACCCATACCATGGTGGCCTGGTCAGGTATCTGTGGCCTCCGGAAACCGGGAGCATGATGCAGAATGATTACGCCTCCGGTCTTACACTCACCAACGAAATACAACAGCAAGAATGATGTCGTTATTAGGATGGTCTTCTATGTGAGGGTAGTAGTGTCCCGGTGGAGCCGGCTCATGCGTGCTGAAAACAGCGTGGCTCTCCTCTTAAAAACAAAAACTCTCCTACTGTCGTGATTCGTTGATCAGCACCAATAATGAAGAAGCCTCTCATCTCAGACATGCCTCCATGTTGTGTTTCACCATGCTTTACAAGTGTTGTCTGCATTCATAATAAGACCACTATTCATGAACTTTACTCATGCTTTCCATCAGGCAAATCAGAGTTACTTTCATCATCATCATCAGCCTATCGCAGTCCACGGCTGAACATAGGCCTCTCCCATTGCACACCACTCTGATCGATTTTGAGCTTCTCGCATCCAGCTCCTGCCAGCCATCTTACGCAGTTTGTCACTCCACCTCGCCTGTGGGCGTCCTATACTACGTTTACCGAGACGCGGTCACCACTTAAGAACTCTTCTGCCTCAACAGTCATCAATTCTGCGGCTAATATAGCCAGCCCACTGCCACTTCAGCTTGCTAATCCGGTGGGCTATGTCGATGACCTTAATATATATAGCTAATATTTACTTTGGCAGACTTAAATAAAAATACAAGTAAAAGTTATCTTTAAAATGTATAAACTGAGGAACATATGTTTTTTTTAAAAACATATTTTCTAGAACCAGTAACAGGTTTGCCCTCTGTTAGGTAGATATGGCTAAAATTAAAGTAAGAAAATGTCAATTTTTAATTTTCTTCTATATAATACCTCTTCAGAAATAAAGACATGTGTATATTTCTATCCGTCTTATGGCAAAGCCAAAAGGAGCTGCTAATGGTTTTGGCAGTGTATGTGTGTTTAAATTACTATTTTATATATCTATCTTGATGTTGATTATTAAAAGTTGTTACTTGGTCAAGTTTTTTAACCTTTTATTTTGAAATAGGAAGCCAAATTATTTGTCAGTATCATAGCCCGTCATATATATTGATCCGAATAATGATTTCCAGAATATCCTATATACGCCCTGGCGGAGACTAAAAACATTAAAACACCTTCCAATACTACAAAAATACTTACCTTCCATCGTCTTTAAAAAGATCCTAATTAATATAATGAACGACTTTTCAAGTTTGTTAAGTCTGTTCCGAATATATTTAACAATATATTTAAAAAAAATTGAAGACTAATTCTTCTAGTCTAGGATGACAAAACAAGTACTAAATTCTACATAAACGCATTCAACAGAACTTAATATTCGTTATTCTGAGGCACCACCGACGTTTGTAGTCGGAAACTATCGTCAGTGAAGATTAAAACTTGAATAATATATCGTACAACGTTTCATGGATGAATACGAGAACATATATAAGAATATTGACGTGCCGTCGCCAGCTTATAATACGTGACGTGTATACGTACGTACCTTACATTAAATATGGCTTAGGTATATCATCTTCAGAGAACCTTATTATCCGAGTATATTGAGGCCGTCTTCTAATCTTATCTCAAAATAATTTAAATGGAGAAAGAGCGTACTTCGTTTAAGGATTCGAATGTGTGTAAAAGAGAAGGCTGGGGAGGTACATTAGTCTAAGCGAGAAAAACTGCTTTTCTAATAATCGAAATAAATTTTGTTACAGTGTGGTGACGGATTATGAATACAAAATGTCAACCCCTCTTAGTCATGAAATGTGTGTCGTCAGAGGTGGCTGTCAGAACAAACTACGCAGGATAACATCACTGCATAGAGTAGGAAAACTTGAAACAAGCCTTGTCTGGCCAGTGTTGTTAGGTTCGAATGCACTAACAATAAGAAATGAATAGTACATTGTTCACCGAGGGAGGAAAGGGACCGATTACTAGCGAGGGAGCAGTTTGTCAGTGCCCGAAGGCGCAGCCTAAGGCCACAATACTCCCGAGGTAGGAATAGGACTTTCACCCGAGTGCTACACAGTGCTTTATACTACACCTGTGAGGGACATTTAAAGTATTTTTAAAATTTAATCAAAACGTAAGACACCGTGTAAGACACAATTTAGCTTAGAATTTGACCAATATTTCGCGCTTCTTTTATTTATTTTTATTCTTCACATAAGGATGTCAGTGGCACGGATATTCCATATTTAAATTATATGAAAACTCCTTAGGCAGGCGTGCGCCATAGATAACACATGATAGATGAAAATTCATACAACTTTCTCTCCCGCTAAAACACGTTAGAAATGGATTTTCATACATTTTTTCCACTCGCTTATTTGGGTCAAGGAATAGACTAACGTTCTCTTTTGATTTTCAGGGAATATTGACTACTGTTCCGATCAGGTGAAGTATAAAATAATTTGGATTGGAGACAGGAGCCTATACTAGGTAAACTTGTGTTGCTTGGCCTCACAATCCTTGATAATAGTACATTGTTCACCTCCCTCGGAATGGGACCGATTACTAGCGAGGGAACAGTTTGTGCCACAATATTCCCGAGGTAGGAATGGGACTTTCACCCGAGTGCTACACAGTGCTTTATACTACACCTGTGAGGAACTTTTAAAGTATTTACAAAATAAAATTAAAACGTAAGACACCATGTAAGACACAATTTAGCTTAGAATTTGACCAATATTTCGCGCTTCTCTTGTTTTTTTTTATTCTTCACAAAAGGATGTCAGTGGCACGGAGATTCCATTTTTATATTATATGAAAACTTCTTGGGCAGGCGCGCGCCATGGATAACACATGAGAACTTTCTCTCCCGCTAAAACACGTTAGAAATGGATTTTCATACACTTTTTCCTCCCGCTTATTCAGGTCAAGGAAAGACTAACGATCTCTTTTCATTTTCAGGGAATATTGACTACTGTTCCGATCAGGTGTAGTATAAAATCTTTTTTCAATTGATCAATCTAGGAGTATTTTAAATCTATTAACTTTAGTTCAGATAAAATACCTGGTTATACATAAACATGTGAGTATATGAACTCCTAACTTTGCTTAAAATTAGTAAATAAATTATCCTTGTAACCATGACACCGCGATTCCCATGTTCATCACGTAATAAAATTGTGCCCGGGTAAACAGGGTCACACAAAGTTAGTACAGTACCTAATGAACTTCGTTCCCTAAGGCATTGACGGAGGTGCACGCCAAACATTTCTACTTATCCTCTGTGAATTGAAGCAATCACAACCCTATGTATTGGAATAACTGAAACTGTTTTCATGTAATATTATAAATGAGAATAGTGATATAACAGCTAGTGAGATCATTTAAATTAAAATCGCCCGTTTGAAAATACTAGGGCCCTACAATCGGCTATTACAATAAAAAATAATTGTGTTGTGGATCACCGTGCTGTATTAAATACAATCACAATGAGGATGATTGCCCCTACTCCTGGATTGTACTCACGCTTTCCATGATGCGGTATAGAGTCACTTTGGTAGGCTACAATATGAAAATCTTATATATAACATTCTCGTGTCACAATGTCCCATACTCCTCCGAAACGGCTTGACCGATTCTTATGAAATTTTTTATGCATACTCAGTAAGTCTGAGAATCGACTACAATTTTTTTTTTCATCTGTTTTTTTTGTTTAAAAATAAAACTGTACATTAACACGAGATTTTTCAGTTTTCTATTGTAGTTGACTTCTTGCAATAATGGCAAACCTAAAGATAAATTATGAAAAGATAATATTGTTGTATGCAGTTCTAGCAATTCTTAAGTAGATATCGTTTTACAGTCAAAGGTTTTTAGATTTTATATTCTTACATTTAAAAAACTTGAGCCAGTAAATTTCGTCTTCTGGCGAGATCCAAAGTATAAATTGAATTTCTATTTATATTTATTCAGGTGCACTACTGTCGCGATGTCACTGCAAATATTGAGCTGCATTTTAAGTAGGTATTACATTTCACGGTTTGTATTGTGTTTAGACCAGTAGCGTAGTATCACTTCTTTAACAGTGTAGTCATTAATTTATAAAATCGGGCTTTGTGGTAAAGTCTAAATGACTTAAAAATCAATCAATCAATCAATCAATATTTATTTGCGAATATGGGTCTTAAAATCAGATGTTACAATATAATAACGGAACAGCCACATTCTACCTCTAGGCATGCAAATATTTCTTAAATTATATTTGTCACAATTAAATGGTCACACAAGAAGAAGTTGAATAATAAATTAAAGTCAACCTCAACAAATCATGACAAAAGTTAAAAGAAAAGACAAAAATCAATGAGTCAAAAATCAGTATAAGAACGTCAATTAGATCGTGACGATCTAGATCGTGTCAACACATTTATCTTCTAACTAGCTGTCCCGGCAGACGTCGTCCTGCCCTTAAAAGAAAGAATACATTTGATTACCATTAAAAAGTTTATAGCGAGTCAACCTTAAAATATAGACATATGCTATCGCGGACTTTTTTGTAGAGCGTTTTAAGAAGAACAATTCCGTCATACATTATTTTTGTGTAACTTTAAGCGTTTACGCAACGCACGTCACGGAAGCTCTCAAAGGGAATAAATTTTCCCCGTTTTCGCTACATTTCTCATTACTGTTCCGCTCCTATTGGCCATAGCGTGATGTTATATACCCTATAGCACTCGTTGATAAATGAACTATCCAACAGTAAAATAATTTTTCAATTCGAATCAGTAGTTCCTGAGATTAGCGCGTTCAAACAAACAAACAAACAAACAAACTCTTCAGCTTTATAATATTAGTATAGATTACTCCATAACACTATAATATGCCTTTTGCAACAAAATGGTTTTTAATTTACCTTTAAATTCATATAAATTTTGAGTGTTACTTACATCAGCCGACAGCCGAAAAAACCAATCATGTGTTAAGGGAGATAGAATACATGTATTCGAAATGCAATCTCATAATAGTCAAGTTAGCAGTATGATGCTAATGATACTTTCATAACCTCTATATAATAAATACTTTAACATTGTTTTACCTGCCTAAATCAACAACCCATAACGTCTCACTGCTGGGCTCGTATCCCCTCAGATAGAGGGTTATGGCCATACATCCCCATGCTGGCTTGGGGACTGGCAAGACACGTTATGGCAAGAAATATTTTTGAGTCGACCGAGGGCCTCCAACTAAGCTTCACTACTGATATGACAAGAACTAGGACTGACTGCTTAACGTGACATCATGCCACTAATGGTCACCCATCTAGGTGCTGACTGTTGTAACTTACCAATTGTCAATGACTGCACGGTTGGCCTAGTGGCTTAAGCGGTCGCCACGCCGCTTCCTAGTACGCCAAGTGTCGTAGGTTCAAATCCCAGGTAGGATAACACTTTGTGTTATCCTACGTAATACTATGTAATACTATGAGCGATTCGCTCATACCTTCATAATAATTAAGAGATAATTAATGAATACTGTTGCTGCTAGGTATTTGTACGAATTGCTTCAAAAACCAAGCAACATACTGTGAAACGAAGTAGAAGCTTTCGTTCTAAGACGAAATTTCCAGTGCAACAGTAACGTGAGCGACTATTTATGTATCAAGGTGTGAGGTAAACAACACCGTCAGCGTAATGCAGCGAGCGTTACGTTGGTAGAACACGAACGTGGGCATCATGTCAAATAGTTTTTGGAGTACAATTCCTTATATTACAATGGGAACAAAAGCAGTTTTTTTTTAAGTTTAATGGTAGGTACAATATTATTTTTACTGGTGTTATTAAAACAGGTTTCTCAAATAATTACATATTAAAGATTGTTTAAAGTGAACTTCAAAAGTAGCTTTATATAGAAAATAGATACAAAAAACTCCTAGACTCAGAACAACAATGTTTCTGTCATACAAAGTATTGTCCCATGTGAGAATCAAACCCATAATACTTAGCGCAATAGTAAAAGACGAGGTGATCTCTTAAACTACTATACCAGCCGTCACGTCAAGTGGCAGTCAAAACGGTATGAAATATAAAACCGTAGATCATATTCATGATCATCATCATCAACAGCCTTTAACAGTCCACTGCTGGACATAGGCCTCTCCTTAGAAGGAGGTTTTGGCCTACTATACCACGCTGGCCAGACGGGTTGGTATAGGGTTGGTTTCAAGTTTTCCTTCTCTTTGCATTGATGTTGTCTTGCGCAGTTTATCCCTTAGTCGCCTTTTACGACACCCGCGGGATGAATAGGGGCGGTGACACTCTGTATTCATAATCCGTCACCACACGGACACGGGTACCAAACAATTTATATAAATACACAAACATACTTTTTTTGTAAATACACACATATTATACATAGAGAAACACTCAGACTCAGAAACAAATATATGTGAATCTCACAAATATTTGGTCTGACCTGAGAATCGCACCCGTGACCGCTTGATCAGCAGCCACATACGCTAACCACTAGACCGACAAGGCAGTTCAAATTTTTTTGTTGTTGATACTTTTTCAGAAGTTAATTTTGTACCACGATGCTTCTAAACCAAACAAGTACTCAGGTAGGTGTTATACAAAGCTTGCTTTTATTACGTTTCTTCAACGTGACCTAAGGTTTAATATTACAAACCGATTTGACTCCCAAAGAGAGTATCGTATTGTCCTAACACTCAGATATATGATACTATCTCAAAGATCGTGTTCTGACAGCTAAAGTGGTACAATTTTCTTATTTTATTAGCGGAGGAGCTTTTTGGTGGTGGTTGTACGTTTTAATTTGAATAATTTTCCGGTCTAAAGGCTTTTATATAGGTCAGAGTTTTTAGTTATCTGACTTATCCAACGGAAGTCTAGGAAAAGGTTTTTTTTTTTAAATCTTGCGTAACTATTTCTCTTGAAGTTCGTTGTTTTTTTCGTTTTACTCTGCGTTTACGTATTTTGACAATCAAAGTTGATATTATTATTTGTTTAGGTATTCTATCTGATTTGTATAGTTTTTAGTCAACTCTTTTCAAAACAATTTCATATAAATTGTCTTAAAATATTTGTAGATAAATATTATTTAATAGCTTTATTTCTTAGTATTTCTGATTTGAAGTTTATTTGGGATCGGCTACTAGTTCAACCGGTTTTAACTGAATTTCAGTTTTTCAACGGAGCGACTGACATCGGACCTCCGCAACCCTAAGGGAGAACTGAAATTCGAAGATTGAACTAGTTGTCAGTATATTTGAGGGCACTGACTTCCCAATAACGATTGCCATAGATGTTCATGACAACTAGGACCGACGGCTTTACGTGCTCTCCGAGGCACGGGCGTGAATCACCGCCAAACTTCCAAACTCCGGGCAGTTCAGCTATTAGGAATTTCCTAAGAAAATCCCAAAAACACTTTTAAATTCGGCCAAATTAATCATAGCATTAAAACTTTGAAACCCATATAAATATGTAGGTTTACTTAATTACATGACTTTGAAAAATCTGAAATAATCATGATGGTAGTGTGGTGAGCTTTATACGAAAACTATAACGGCTTAAAAAGCTTTCATATTTCAGGAGTTATAGAGGCCTAACCTGTAAAATACGCGTATTTCGAAAACATGTTCAAAAATAACGAAACTATAAGTGAACATACAATTATTTATTGGACACGATTATAAATACACGTATCAGTATGGAACCCTATGCTATGCGTGGGCTGACATGCACTTGCCCGATTTTTTCTAAGTGTATATGATAGGATATGCAATACTCACACCACTCAATTCACCAACAAGATAACAATGACTGCCATGTTGGTCGCCAGACCAACAAGGCCGTCATATTTATTCTCAGAAAAGACCCAAACTCCGAAACAAATATTTAAAGATCATACAAACATTTGGTCCGACCCGGGAATCAAACCTTGATTGACCTCTTGAATGGCAATATAGGTTAGCGTATGTGGCTTCTCTATGTATAATATGTATGTATTTACAAAAAAAAAGTATGTTTATGTTTTTATATCAGTTGTCTAGTACCCATAGAACAAGCTCTGCTTAGTTTGAGACTGGATAATGTTGTGCGTTAGATGTCCAAATTTGTTTTTCTATTTTAAATTACTTTCAATGTTCATACTTTAATAAATACCTTTAACTATATACCACTAATATTTTGCTAGACGGTAAACGGGAAGGCAGTTCCTTAATCTCCAATCTCTAAAGTAGGTGGAGATCATTCAACTCTTTATGGGCAAATATTTCAGGCTTCCTGCTTAGACTACTAAACACATTAAAATGTAATTCCATGATATATGATCCAGAACGGGGAAAAGCATATTAGCAAATATTTTGGTGTATAAGTTATTAAACCAAGTAATAATATGAAAGATGATTCTTTTTATGCGGCTACGTTCGGGGTATAATCTGAAAACGGATTTTAAAAGCCAGTGGATTTTTTTTTAAATGAAATTGTATTTCGTGCACATTGCAGTAGTTTTAATATCCTACCTCGTAAATATAGCTCGCGTATAGCGAACATGACATCCTCATAATGCAAGGTAGAAAACTTGAGAGTTGAATAATATTTCTCTTAGCTCAAGGCATTACATAAAATACAAACTTTTTCTATTATTTTTCTATCTTCGGATTATTTTATTAGGATTTATTTCTATCTTATTTTATTTAGTAGTACAGAAGCTGACAACAAACCAAAGCCGAACAAATATTACACAATACAGTTTGTAATATTTAGGTCTGAAGTCCAATCCTACTGATATTTTAAATGGGACAGTTTGTATGTATGGATGTGTGCTACTTTTTCACGCAAAATCTACTGACCGGATTTGCATAAAACTTTACAGTAATTTAGCTTTTATATCAGAATAACACATAGGCTATGATTTACCGCGATAATCGATCTACACTTGGGCAGAGTCACGGGAAAAAGCTATTTACAACAACAACCCATAACGTCCCACTGCTGGACATGGATCTCCTCTCCGGAGAGGGTTAAGGCCCAACGTCCCCACGGTTGTTGATTGCTGGTTGGGGACTGGCAGGACACGTTGTGGCTACGTAATCTTGCTGTTGGATGTCTTTAAGCCACCTGAAAGGAGGTTATCTTATGATAACTATCAGGGCCGACTGCTTAACATGACCTCCGAATCACGGAAACGCTCATAGCATATCATGCCACAAACCGTCATCTACCTTCGGCACTTTATATCTGAAAATATTTAAAACTTAATGAAATATGACAAGGCTAATTTTGATGATGCCTATATTTCAATTTAGTAACCTCTTAAAACAAAAATGAAGGAAAAATGATTTATTTTACCTCACGGTTAACTTATGAAAATCAATTTATTCAAAAACATCAAGGGATTTCTGTAAACAATATTTATCCCAGATACAGTAAGTAACCCAATACTGAATTGAACACTACACAATCGTAACTTAAAATAACTAATTGTTTTGGAATGACAAGTTGAAAAAAAATCTTAATCGTTTGAGAATGAATCTTAAAATCTCAAAGTGCTTATCGTTTACAGCAATCGTTAATTGATCCTTAATATAACTAAGTTAATCCTTTTTATTGATTCGTAAAAATATATTTATTTAAGATCTACGGTATACCAATTTCTAAATAATCAGTATTTCTTGTCCTGCAAAGTAAATACATGTAATTTATAGGTACATCGTATACATGATTGAACATCTCCAAACAGAAATCAGTTTCCCGCATTGCAGCGTTATCGTACCCAGGGACTCAGTCTTGGCACTAACAATCCAGGCTCGGGAGACCGCTGACTAGTTAGTAATTCTTTGGAATTTATCCTTAGAGACCAGCAAGGTGTATGGAAGCTGAGTGTGGTATAGGAGCATAATTACCTACTGATGTATTTTATAAAATAAGTATGTGGAAGAAAAAAATCTTGTGAATGAAAAAATACTTTCTATAATTCTATACAAATAATACTTACGAGGATCACCTCGTAAGTATTATTTGTATAGAATTATAGAATTATTTGGATTACATCTTGTAAGTTTAAGTAGAAGCATTTATAATTACATTTCGTACAAAATAACTTTTTCATGTCACTTTGAAGAGGCTATAAAGTAATAATGTCGTATTTACAGAAAACAAAGAGAATAGAAGTCATAAATTCATGTTTTCATAACACATTTTAGCCACAAAGACTAAAGTAACATCATAAAAATTACAAATAAATTATGATGTATTTTTCGTTTATACGGATAAAATATCGAATAAATATAATGCTCGAAGGACCATACATCAACGCCTTGATCCCTTTTTCCACAACTAATAAAAGTAAACCCTGCCTGCTTTACTACGCAATCAAAACATAATCTCGAAATTCGAAACATATTACACGCCACGAATCTATAAACTGAATGTTGAGTCCATTTCGAAGCGACAAAAACGTAACGACAATCGAACATTTGAAAAATGCAAAAACTTTTCTGTTTAAGTTTCCAAACTTCCGCGTTTTATGTTCACATTACCAACAAACCTTTTTCGTGTTCTATGTTGTAACGTAGGTAGTCGCAGTTGCGAATGATTTCACTTGCCAATTGCATGCGGTACAACTGTACAATATTTAATTTTGAGTTCAGTCTCATTTCTTGGCTTTTTGTTGCAGTTTTTTTTAATAAAATGTAAATATGTTTTTGTAAAAGTTTTTTTTTAAGCTTTTACTAGCTTAGCTACTACTTTTCTACTCCGAACTCTTCTTTGCCAGAGTGTAATGGCATTTTGAATAACTTTTCTTAAGTAAGCCTATATACAATAAGCCCACAACTTAAAACATTTGAAATTTAATTGGTAGCACTGCCATCTATCAAAACTGAGAAAGCACTCATCACGTAGAAGAACATGAATGAGGCAAGCACGCATGCGTAATACTACACATTGATCCGGCATGCCGACTATGTAAATAATCCATTTTACGACAAAAATATGTAAGGTGTAAAATGTTTTGACTCCTACATTATTTATTTAACGTATGAAGTTCTATAATTTATTAAATTAAGGATTATATTTTAAATAAATAAATGTCATATCAACACATCATAGTTTAATACCAAACACTTGCTTTATCATACAAAAACAAATATATTGAAGTTTTGGAACCATATTACAAAGGGAATTGTATTATTAAAGGTCTATAAAACCTTGTTTTGGTGTAACCAAATATTTCATTTCACCGATAAAATTTTATTTGGAGTCGGCGCACTGACGCCATGTTTTACCGTTTTCCCGCCAGTAGGGGCGCCACGATCGCTGCAGCTTCTCGGGCGGAGCTGTCAAAATTATAGTTACAAAAAATTACCATTGTTTTGTGTTTTTATTATATTCAAAACTTAAAAGTAGTTTTTGGAAGTGTATTAATTTCAATTTAAGTTATCAACAACACAACTCAGCGTTTTGTTTTTATTTTTTAACTAACCTAAATGTCCGGAGAAAGCAGTGCGTGGTGTCAATAATCTCAGTGTTATTGCGAAATGTCCGGGTTATTTTTTGCTGCTTTTATGTTTGTTTTTGGGGTTTGTTATTGCAACCCCGATGCAAAGAGATTGTACGATGATTTATTGAGTAACTACAACAGATTGATACGGCCTGTTGACAAGAATAATAACACGGTGCTGGTAAAACTTGGCTTGAGATTATCACAATTGATTGACTTGGTGAGTATTAGCTTTTTTTAATCTAGCAAATAAAGAAATAGAAGCTTATTGCTCTTCAATTATAAGTTTTGTTTTACATTCAGAAATTATTATTCAAAATAGCCTTATAAATGTCAATTATATAATTTCGTACTAATAATTACGTACAGCAGCTATATAAAAAAAAAAAATCTATTCTATCGCTAACTAACGTAAAACTAGGAGACCGAGTGAAAAAAAAAGTTTTAATACATACATATTAGTAAGCTAATATGTATGTATTAAAACTTTTTTTTTAAACGGTAAGCCGTAATACTATTTCGTGATGATTGATTCAAAAATATACTTAATCCTATTTTTATAAAATTGATATTAATTGCCTTTTTACAGGTAGTTAAATCTTTTCAGTTTTCACGTTAATTTATATGTTCTCTTATCCTTATTTTAAATTTTAAAATTAAATTAAAGTATAAAACATCATCTAGTTATTATTGATTATTTGTTTGATTTACCATTTCGACTAGTGCAGAGCGTTTAAACTATACGCAGTTACAAAAAATATAAGTATTAACCATTCAGTATTTCGATAGCCCTTTTCTCTATTTTTTAAATTTTAATTTAAAACAATTATTCAAATTATTAATTTAATTCAAAATGATTATTATTATGAGCATCTTAGACAAGAGGGAAGCTCATTGTATAAAAGCTTTCTAATTGTAAGTAAAAGTTTTCTAACTGTACTCAACCTTTACACCGTTTGTCCACTGCCACCGTCATCGGGACGTCACCGTCAAGAGATGACGGCGCCGATTTAGCGATATTTGACGACACAACCGTCATCCGAGCACCGTCATCCCGTCCGCCAATATTTCACTTAGTTCAGCGCTAACGATATATCGACTCGAGATTGAGACGGGCTGAAGTGGCGGCAATACAGAACATATAGGCCGTTTGTCCACCACCACCGTAACCGGCACGTCACTGAACTGAATATCCAAGATTTCGTCGCACCGGTGTTTAAATGATCGCTGTCACGTCAACGTTTTCTCAGCCAAAAATAATCTCGATCTCGGTGACATCCCGTTGACGGTCGACAAACGGCCTTATGTTTGCCTATGAAAATCTGTTTCTGTCAATCCTTGAAAATAGGTTGAACAGCACGAGTGTAGAAGCGAGTTCTACGGAATTCACATAACATTCTTTACTTATACTGACTGAAAGAGTACCCTATGTCCTTTCTCTAAAATCAATGTATCTTTCTATCGAATTTCATGGAAATCAGTGCAGGGGCTTAGCAGTGAAACCGAAAGAGACTGACAGACAGTTACTAAATCACTACAACATGATCCCTAAAGATTTCCATGCACAAAAATTATTGATAACTAGCTTACGCCCGCATACCCACGTGAATGTAGGTTATCGTTTTAAAGAGTAGCCTCGTGTCTCCTTATTTTTCAAATTCAAATTCAAATTATTTATTTCGGACCTTGAATCCATTTTGTGTTAGTTACATTGATACTTATGAAACAAAGTATCTCCGCAGTTTAGCCATGAAAGCATAAAAAAAAGATAGATAAAATTACTTTCGAATTTATATAATTATGTCATCATCATCATCATCATCATCAACAGCTTTCAACAGTCCACTGCTGGACATAGGCCTCTCCTTGAAAAGGAGGTATTGGCTTACTATACCACGCTGGCCAGACGGGTTGGTATATAGTTGGTTTCAAGTTTTCCTTCTCTTTGCATCGATGTTGTCTTGCGTAGTTTATCCCTTAGTCGCCTTTTACGACACCCGCGCGGGATGAATAGGGGTGGTGACACTCTGTATTCTTAATCCGTCACCACACATATTATATGTAGTATGGATAAATGATATGTCAGAATTCGCATTTAAAAATAACCAGACAAACAAATCCGTGAGATACTTCATTTGGTGCGCCTAAATATACGGGACCCAAAAAGCAATTAACATGATCTTTCAAACCTTTGATCTTTAATGAGATTAATTATTTCCAACGTACCTTTGTAAACACGCGGTAAACTATGAAAATCTCGGGTTAAGAGAGATTTGGATATGGACAATCCCCATGTGCCTACTTAAATATTTGAAAAGGGATTAATTGAGTAAACAAGTCCATTTAAGAATCCTATTTGCTTGGGATTGGCCAATTTATTATAGATAATCAGACCTTTTACCGTTCAAGATTCTTACAGTTTGTGAAACGCTTTACGAATTTTTCCTAAAATCGTTTTGTTAACCATAAAATTTTTAAGACGATTATTTACAATGAATAATGAGTAGTTTTCACTACATGCGAAGTCAGCCCCACGAACGATTTCACGGCTGAACGGCGGTACTGATTTCAATCATATCACGCTGATTTCAGCACGAATGGGCCGGCTCGACCGGTGCAGTACTACCCTCACACAGAAGACCATCCTAATAAGTGAGTGTGAGACCGGAAGCCCAAATATTCTGCATCATTCAACCGGCCTTAGGAGGCCGGGAGAATGATGCATAATTTTCTGACCAGGCCACCATGGTATGGGTCACCATGCTGCATTGCCTACATTCGCAGTGAGAATGGTGGCCCCTACTCCTGGATTCTACTCATGCTTTCCATCAGGCAGAATAGAGTCACTTTGGTACATATAAAAAAAAACAACTATGGTATGGAGGGTACTTTCATTCTTGATGTGTCGCATATGCTACTTTTTACCGCGATATATACCAATATTTACATAGGCGGAGCCGAGGGCTAAAACTAGAACACAATTTTATGAACATTTATTCATTTTCTACTACCCTTATTCATCCCGGGTGTTTTCAAAGTCGACTAAGAGAGAATTCTTATATTTTCTTTCTTTTTTTACCCAACTATGGCAGAGCCAAAACAGTGTTATGATATTGAAAGGCAATGTATGTATGTATATAGTTATGTATGTTCATCTGTTTCCTCATAGCTCCTTAACACATTGTTAAAACTGGACAAAAATGGTATCGTTTGAAGCGTCTTGATCGTCCGCTGGTTATGGGCTATATGACGTGTCATTGAAGCTAATGTGGCGCCCTCCAGCGGGCTTAAGGTACTGTGTTCAATTATTAATTTGAGTTAAATATACCGTGTTAGGTATCATTGTAAAGGGCGTTACTTGTTTAATTCGAATATATATATATATATTTAGCATTCACTAGTGACATTGTCTGTATTTAATCGATAATTGTGATATTTTTATGATATTCTTGTTCGTTCTAACTTTAAATACACTTTGCAAATAAATTAATCTTACAACGCCATTAGACGCTGACAAAGTATGAAACAATAATATTTAGGACACCAAAATGAATACGTTACTGAAGAAGCAAGATAATCGACTCGATTATCCGTGTACTGAGATACAAATATTCAAGTTTGAAAAGCCGTCACACGTTACATAGAAACGTACGATAACACTTTAGCAACGCGTGACTAAGGCTTTAAAAAGCAAAGCCTTTTCTGTAGAGAAGCCCATATCCAGTAGCGGCCTAACAAAAACTGTTGGCGAGAGTTTCTGAAGACATAAAAGTTGAGGTATTCACAAATTTATTATTTAAAAGCTTAATAATATAAAACGACCAAAATGTTTTAGAAATTTCGAATACATTGCTCAGTTGGTATTATATTTAATTTTATAAGAGGACAGCCAACTGGCGTTAAATGTTAAGCCGCTTAGTGTTACAAGTAGAAAACATGAGCGTCGTGCGGTTTTCTCTTTATATTTACCACTCAGGACTAAAATTAATATTCTTTTGCAATTCTTTTAGATTTAAAATAATAGGGGTTAAAGTATGAAATTACCGTTTATTGTAATAGGAACTTCGAATTGTCGTACAACCTTCATGGTTTGAGATTTTTGAGTGAAACTTTTTTCAAGTCCCACCTATGAGGACTACCATTTATTTCGTGACATGGACAATTTTCCACGTGATAAAAAGTTTTTTTCCCAGGAGGCAGTACAAAATGCTTTCACATAGTTTGTAGAATCTAGATCACTAGAGTTCTATCGCAAAGGCATAAATGACCTTCCTATTAAATGGCAGCAATGTATAGATAATAATGGTAGATATTTTGATTAAATAAATATGTTAAATTTCAATTTTTCACTACAAATCGGCAATTTCATACTTTAAACCCTAATATAATATGGTTCTTTATTACCAACTAGGGCGAAGAAAGGGTAATTTTTGGCAGTCTATGTATGTTCCACCGTACCGCCTGAACTACTGAACCAATTTTTATGAATGAGTTGTTAATAGAATTCAATAATGACCAGGGTGACATAGGTGGCACGGGTTGTAGCTATTTGTATTTTTTTTCCCGACGCGCGACGAATAAAACGAAAGAGACTCTATAATTTTTTAAGTATGACCACTCATAACTTTTTACAGAGTAACTCGATTTTGATTTTTTTTTGTTTGAAAGGGTATTTAATAACTTCGGAAAGTTGGTCCCATATAAATTTTAAAAAGACATCCAGCCCTAAGGGTAGCAAAACAGGGGATGATTGATTGTATACACGCTGATTATAATATATGACCACGCATAACTTTTTACGGAATAGTCCGATTTCAAAAATTATTTTCTGTTAAAAAGGGTATTCTCTAGTTTAGTCACATATAAATATAAAAAAAATTAACCCTAATGGTAAGAACATAAGAGATGATTAATAACTCACTGATTTTACGGTATCTTTTAGATTAGATGAACTACAAATTTAGATTTTCCAACAGTTAATAGCTAAAGTAGGGTAGATAGCTTTTTAAAGAGTTTGAAATATATCTACACGTAGAAATTAGTAGCTTAAAACTATAAAAAAAATTGAAATAAAAGCTGTTAACGTGGATAGATAGAATTACAGAGTAAAGGTTGCAAGAGAAGTAATAAACGGTACTTTACAATACAGTGAAATAAAGAACATTCCACTTAATTGTAAAGTATTGTAAAACATATACATATGAGTATGGAAGCAATTTATTCTATCAATAGAGTTACTACATTTAATAAAACCCACAGAATACTGAATCCAGTTATCTTCAATCTTTTGCCCTTGGCTGTACTCGTGTTTATGTCGGTTAACACGGCAAATAGTCTTATTTTGAAACTATTATACTTTCTCTAAAATCTAATTATTGACATGCCAAGTTTCGTTAAAAATCGGTGACTTTCGAATTTGAAATTTTAGCATGTATTCAATATTAATTAATCCGAAGTATATTTCATAGTGTTATAAAAACTATTTTTAATATAAAACAAAACCTTTCATTTTATCATTTAAATACAGTCTTCTGTATAATAAGTAATAAGATTAAGGGGAAAACTATTACCATTTAAATTGCGTAGAAATTAGGTGGGTGAATTCCTAACGTTAACTTCAATGTGTTTGCTAGAGGAATGTGAAGTATGGGCTCAAAGCGCTGCTTGTCTTCTACGATGAATTGTTTCTAGTCTGTGTTTGCGAAATTTATAGTATGTTCGTCTAATGTTTGTAAGCTATTTGAATCATCTCATTGGACGTAAATTTTGCCGTCCTTTGTTATTATACTCATAGGTTCGTTTCAAATTCACAGGGTATGCTTCTAATTCAAATTTTTTTATCATCCGACGAAAACTATATTCTCAAATTTAGTCGTAATATAACATGAAATTCACCTGTTTCCCAATAATAGAAATAATTGATTTCAACTTATTACTGTTCTGACATAGCTTTTGCTACGTTTATGAAGTTGCACATTGGTTCTTAGTATTTTTCACACGGTCCTACTAAATGTTCGCCATGAACGGTCTGTTCCAAAACTTCCACATACATTCTTTCTATTCATTAATTTCGTAAATCTTCACTCATCGTCTTCCAGAATCACCCATTGTCTCTACTAATTTACGTACATTAATAGTATGATCATCTTTTTAGTATTTTCGTCCTAAAACTTACCACAATGTTAAAAACTAGCCACAGCTTTATTTAAAAACATGAATTTTGAATATGGATCCTGTTCATGGATTAAGTAAGAAGTTGAGATAAAACATGAAATTTTCAAAACAAATCCATCCTGTACATGCAAATATCCGAAGCAGGTAGATAGATATTTTTATTTGCACATAACCTAGTCGTTAACGACGTCAGATGTAAAGGATCCTTAATTGAAATGAAATTGACGTTAACAGACCGCGTTGGGGACTCTTAATTGCTATGCAGTCCGCAACGTAAGCTATTCTCATTGGTTTGGATACTTCTCGGGTATTCTCGGCAATACTCGGTAATTCTCGGTTTCTGGTCGCTACACATCAGTTTCATGTAGTTTTTATGACTCAGCCATTCAAAGTGGAGTTTGCGTGCCAGAAATGTTTTGGAAATTGGATAGATCTTTTCGTTCAAAGTAATTTTGGTTCAAGTAAAAGTTTAATACGTGCGAGAATGCTGAATACTAGATAGAATCGGTACTTAAACGTTGTTTGAGTATTGTTTTATGAAAAATACTATAAATACAGCGAGCGAGCGAGACTATCTTCATAAAAATCTTGTTGCCAATTTTATTATGTTTTATGACATTAAATATTATCATTTTAGAATGATTAAATGTGGGGTATGTTGCTATGCAGTTACTGGTGTAAGATGAATGGTATCAAATGTATCGCATAGTCTGTATAAAACTTCAAACATAATTCAACAAATAAATTTGCGATATTGCTCCGGTCTAGTCTATTTTTAGACAAAATATGTCCACTTCCAGTTTGAGAGAAAAGTCTTTCTATTTGTTCGTATAATCGTATATTGACTGACATAAAAATTTAAAAAACCGGTTGAAATAGTGGTAGACCTCAAAATAACCTTGGAAATAATAGAGGTTAAAAAGATGACGAGTTTTATTAACTCGTTTTAAATCTTCTTCTGATACAGTCGGGTCAAACCTAACACCAAGGAGACAAAATTGTTGTCAATTTAAGCGAGTCGCCTACAATTTTGTGAAAACAAGACACGTTTTACAGAAATGACAGTAGTAAAACGTTAAACGAGGCCTGGATGTGCGTTGTAAAATATCTAGTTAGTGAAGGATCATCTCACAAACTTTAAAAGGTAATATATAATGTATGTACATATTTAACCAACCACATTTTTGTCTACTGTTTTAAGGAAAATGAGGATACTGCCATATACCATTCATTCCTTGTTCTACGTCTCATTTGAGTAAACACCAATGTGAGATGCGGAATAAGGAGAGTTAGTTAGTGAAATGAAATAAAATAATTTGTAAATGTGAAGGGACGCGTGGGTCCGTGTGGTGACGGATTAAGAATACAAAGTGTCACCACCCCTATTCATTCCATGGGTGTCGTAAGAGGCGACTAAAGGAACAAAATAAGCAGCTAACATCACTGCCAAGAGAAGGAAAACTTGAAACAAACCCTTTACCAACCCGTCTGGCCAGCGTGGTATAGTAGGCCAAAACCTCCTTTCAAAGGAGAGGCCTATGTCCAGCAGTGGACTGTTAAAGGCTGTTGATGATGATGATGATGATGAGGATACTGATTACTCGATAGTCAGTAACTATCACTATCCATAACCAATGGGTCATCTGGAACCCAAGAGTATCTTAAATTTGAATCCTACCCCCAAAATCAGGAGGAGAATGTCTCATCTCTCAAGTCTCAATTTACAAAGACAGCTCCCGCATTAGGAATATAACCCGTATCACGTCTGCCTTTACAAACGTACAGGAAACAATCAATACCTAGACTCAGAACAAACCAACAATAACAACAAAGTGTTACCCCTTGTGTGATTTAAACGAACAACAATTTAGGTAGTAGTTCGGGCTTCGGTGACCTCACTCACTAGGAGAAAAGTAACACAAAAATACTACACAATAATTTCCAATAAGGCTGATGGATCATTGCCGGTTAAGTCAACCCATTTATGATGAAGATTAGCTCTTTCACATTCAAACTGTTATTAATTGTTCTAATCATGCAAGAGCAAGAGCTCTTGCATGATTAGAACAATTAGTATGCTTATACTTATTGTTATTAACCAGTTACTTTGAAAAAGATGATTGTAGGTGACTTGCATGTAATGTTATATGAGCTTAAGTTGTTACTTTAGATCCTTTAACGCAAGTTTCATCATCGATGATAAGGAAGTTTTAACTTTGGACTAGTTTTAAGAAAAAATAAAGCTAGAGGACAGTAAACCTGCTTGCCTGATATCTATTTAAAAAAAATACTGCATTTGTAGTTTACATAGCTTTATTTATGCCTAAAATTGTGCACATATTGAGAATTTTAGCTCGCCATGCCACCATTTAGAGATTTAAAATAGATCAAAGGGAATCTGTGAAATGAAAACAGTAAACTGGAGTGATAACATGTTTCAAATCCAACTTTTTCGTGTCGATCAAAATGAAACCTAAATAGATAATTTTAAACCCACACAATGACTGTTATAATAAATAGACTGATTACCTTATCCAGTATGTAGGATATAAGTCAATTTTTCATAATTATTTTGTAAACTGACTGCATGCTGCGTGATTTGAGAATTTGAAAAATAAATCGGTATCGTTTGTAACTGCCTTATTTCCCGAGAGATTAAAAGCTGTAGCCAAAGCTTTCCCAAAAGATGAAGCCACATTTTTAACCTTTCGTACCCAACATTTTACAAGAGCAACGGCAAATGTAGCTATTTATTTTATTCTAGAAAAAATTTCGACCATACAAAAAGTATTTCTTTCGCTAAGTTGCAACGAATTTGTTGTAAACATTTCTTATTTTGTATTAAATCTATGCCGTTACATTGTTATAATCTTTTAAATTCAGTACCCTGTGTACTTGTATAACAAAATTGAATTTCAGACTATTAGTAGCGAGCGTTTGCATACTTCGTTTATATCTAAATGTTGTTTCTTTGCATTAATGTGTGTTGATATGTATGAAAATTATAATTGTAGTTTTGGAAACATCGCTAATAAATATTTCAAGGTAGTCAAATATTTTTACACAATAATTAATTTCGTCCATAACCTTCACAGTGAATATAGAATGTTAAAAAGTGTACATATATTTATATTAATTTAAACTATTGATTAAAGCTAAGTAACATTGTACTTAAAAGTATTACAGACTAGTCTAGACAAGAATAAACAACTAAGAAATTAACAAGTCTTAATAAATAGACGCACAAGGTTCATTATTGTAAGTCTCAAATACTACAAAACATGTTTACACTGCTCAAAGTTGCAAGCTTCATAAAACGTCTGAAATAACAAAACCACTATCCTCGATGACCTACAAATAAAGTTAAGCTCTACACAATGCATTGTAAAGTTCTATATTGCTTGCATCAAACTAGAGATTACATGCTTGCACTCAGAGCTGTCTATTCCACTTCATGCATGATTCTACAAGTGATCTCCGTGTCATCTTCTTAGGAAGGCACTTTGTTGAATATTCATTGGCCAATTTAACTATGTAGTGCATGTAGCCAATATACAACGACTCCTATCTTCAGTGTGGTTTAAACATTTTATACAAAATAGTTAGTAGTATAATTTAACAATTGTAGTAGTACGTGATGGACATAGGTGAAAAACTGTTGCCATATTTAAAATATAAAAATAATATTGACTTAACGCGTTCATTCAGTCCTTCTATCCCGAATCGATATTACTAAGCCAAAGATAGATTCCCTTTCTAAGTTTGGTATGAACATTTTCATAATGAACTGAACTAAAACAAAACAAACTTCAAGTGCATTTACATTATGACTAACAGATAATAAAATCATCATGGCATGAATATTTTTACATTTGGCATGCAACAATAAAATCTATCTAATCGTATATGCTGGTGCATGTCTATGTGACCATGTCCATGTTCACTTGAAGTTTGTTTTGTTTTAGTTCAGTTCATAATTATGAATTGAACTAAAACAAAACAAACTTCAAGTGCGTTTACATTATGACTAACAGATAATAAAATTATCATCATCATCAGCCTATCGCAGTCCACTGCTGGACATAGGCCTCTCCAATTGCACGCCACTTAGTTCGATACTTGCATCCAGCTCAATACGAGTATATAACTAACCTCCAATGTTTATATGGCGATTTACAGCTACCCTTAGCCAATGGCCCGCCAGGCATGATCACCACGCCTGGTCAGAAGAACCCTTCTTTGTGTTGGTGGGACACAATACCGGTCCCTTTACATTACAAATTATTTTATTTCATTTAACTAACTAACCCTCCTTATTCCGCATCTCACATTGGTGTTTACTCAAATGAGACGTAGAACAAGGAATGAATGGTATATGGCAAGGATGCAAGCTGTGATGAGTTTTCGTAACTCATTTCAAATAATGTCAACGTAGTCCTGTCTTCTATGTATTTACAATTCATTTAAAAATATAACTACCTGTTAGTAATACTAAGTAAGCGGTTAAGCTTACATCATTAAAATAACAGCAAGGGGTATATTTTCTGGCTTTGCAATTTTTCTTGCTAGCCAAACGCTTATAAACTTTATTAAATAGATACCTACTTATGATCATTTTAGTACAGCCACGCCGATTTGAGCAAGAATAGTAGTACTACCCTCACACAGAAGACCAACCTAAAAACGACAGCAATCGTCCTGTCGTATTCGTGAGTGTCATACCGGAGGCACCATGATGGAAAAGCATCTCATTAACCCGCCATAGTCAAGGTGACCATTCTGTGACCCCTACTCTAGGAATTTAATCATGTTTTCCATCAGGCAGAGTAGAGTCTCTTTGGTAAGCTTAATTCGTTAAAAAAATGCAATAACAAGTTTACATTGATTGGTGCTAGCTTGCTTATGTACGTGCTCAGTAAGACAAAGTCATCATTACCATTATAATTCACGAAGAGTTTCGTTTTATGTTTATTCTCCTCTGAGAGATCCGCAGATAAATAGCACTAGCACCTAAAACTATCAAGTAAGCAACGCCTTACCACACATACAACATTAGTTCAACATTACAACTAAGAGATGGCATACCAATCTATTTCTCAGTCACAAATTGCTACAAACTTACATTCCAATCGGTTTTCGAAACGTTCAGAATAATGATCTTCAATTATACGGCCCACATTCTGAGAGCGTATACTGTCAAATACCTTTTCTACCTATAAACCTTACCTCCATCGGTATTATTCGTAATACCCTAAGACTCAGAAACCTTCGGTAGAATAACATTTATAACGATTACCTAAAGTAGGATATGTGAACATGGCTTAGGGAAGGTACCCAAAGATTTAGATCTTGAAATATTAGTTGAATTTGGTCTTGGGGAATACGTTGGAGGTGTAAATTTCCTGCTCATTAGAGACAACGTGATCTTGTGAATAGAACACCGGGTACGATTTACTAATTTAGAAACAAATATGTACGGTACACTCTAAATTTATGATGTTACGGAAAGCTGTGGTCATTGTAAGTATCTTACATGAAATTGATAAAATCTGATAATTGCGTGTCAGGCCACACATAGAATAGGGTTCCGTAGTCATCCATAATTGCATATTTAAACATATTTTATTATGTCCAATGAATATTAATTGTTAATCATTTTGTTAATTTTGTACAAAGTCAGGTCTCTATAACTCCTAAAACAATAAAGGTATCTAAGTCGCTATAGTTTCCTTTTAAAGTTTATCACATTGATTACCATTAAGTTTGATTTTCAAATTTTAAAAAATTAGCCGTATAGCTTTAGCTAGGGTGGGGAGACGCCTTGTTTTAACAAAAAAAATACTTTTAAAGTTGAATTACTCGCAAACGGATACCTAAATCAAAAATCGCTATACAAATCTGGGGAAGGTACCACATATAAAAATGTTTTTTCGTAATTTTATTTCAGTACTTTGTCGACTTCATAAAAGCAAGTCGAGGATGGGCATTACGAAACTGTAAGGCTTCTGAGACTACGGACTTTCAAAAATTGAGTTCGAACCGTTCTTTTGAGATTGAAAATATATGTGTAAACTTAAATTAAACTATATATATATAAACTTAAATAATAAATGGAATCAGATAAAAATGCACGTGAGCTTAAATTTCTAATAGAATTTCTTTATGAAGCTTTGACTGCCTACTATGAATATTGATATCTAACTAGGTACATATATTCTTCTTGTTATACAGAAATTTTGTTAACCATAAAAATAAACCTATCATGGCTTGACGACAATTCTCCACTAAAATCAGAAACAGCCATAACTTAGCTATATGAACCATAAGAACTGAACTCCAAATGGCGAGCATCACGTCGACATTGCCGTAAATCAGGAGACAAACGGTGTAGAGTTGGTATTCTGAACCACAGAGCCATTCAGGGTGAGGGCCCGGCCATTGGCACGACTCCAACTTGGGACAATCGATTTACATAACTTGGATGAACGATCAAAAATCTATTCAAACTTTGTTTTGAGCTTGTTGTGAAGTGTTTGTATCAACTGAGTTTGTTTAACGATTTGTTTGATAACTCGTAAGGTGAATCTCGAAATATTTAATTAATCTACGGCTTAAGATAATCTTTTGGAAAATACGTTAATGTTTTGAGTTCCATTAGAGGTGAATGTAATGATATTTTGTTATTGTAATATTTTCAATATAATTATGATACGTAATATTGTAGTAAAGTTATTTTTATTTCAATTTAAACCTACCAAAGTGACTACTCTGCCTGCTCAACTTCTTGATCGTGCTTTCAAAAGCATGAGTAGAGTTGAATGGTGCCTTTTACTGCTATTTGTCTTGATGCTATTTGTGAATAAAGATATGTATAAATAATTATTAGCCACCGAACAAATTGATGTATTCAGGGTATCATTATCTATTGTGTCTTTAACTTCAAAACATAACATAATTTAGCATTGAGAGTGATCAACAAGTAGATCAAGAAGGCAATACATCTTTGAAATACTATCATCAACAGCCTTTAACAGTCCATTGCTGGACATAGGCCTCTCCTTAAAAAAGGAGGTTTTGGCCTACTATACCACGCTGGCCAGACGGGTTGGTGGTTGGTTTCAAGTTTTCCTTCTCTTTGCATTGATGTTGTCTTGCGTAGTTTATACCTTAGTCGTCTTTTACGACACCCGCGTGATGAATAGGGGTGGTGACACTCTGTATTCTTAATCCGTCACCACACGGACACACTACTAACATTGTTAAAACATATTTTATTTAAAAAATAATTGAAGCTGATTGAGACTGTAAAACATAGATACAATGATCACTGTCCTTACACAATTATTTATCTTGGTTTGGAACCGAACCCACGACTTTCGGCCCAACAGTTAAGACTACCTAACACTAGTCTGACAGGCCCGTCGAAATTACGCTTAAAATATCCACATCCGTTTTAATCTAAACTAAATACTATTAATTACTTTTCCCTTGTTTCAGAATCTCAAAGATCAAATTTTGACCACCAACGTCTGGCTCGAACATGTAAGTTACCCAACATAACCGCTTCGTCTACCATGCAAGTTGTGTGCAAGCGCGCAACTTTACCCACATATTACTTAGTAAATTATTATTCACCTTCAAGTTTACAATTTAAAATTAATCTACTAGGCTGTTTTTCTAAACATCGCCTATTCTTTTTGCTTCTTACCTATTAATTTTTAATTGTTTTGTGATTTTTTATTGAACAGCGTAGCCTGAATTTTGAAAATATTACTATTTTATTATATAAAATTTCTTGAACCTACTCTAAAATTTTAGCTTACTGTTCTCTTGAAACATCTATTAACTATTAACTTTAAATACCTATATAAACTCTTTCTCTCCACTGTGTCTATACTTACATACGCTAAGAGGTCACTCCGCCTATTTTATGTGTAAATTCTCTATTTATAATCAGTTGAGAATGAATGATGTGTCGTTTTTCTTCTCAGCTGAATAAAATCCAATCATAATAAAATTATTAATGTAATATTAAATACCAGCTTAATGTAACGATAACATTTTTTTAAATTCGCAGTGGTTCAAAAATAATTTGTCCACAGGAATGGGAAGATCACAAATTCAAATGGGATCCTTTAGAGTACGGTGGACAAAAGGAGCTGTATGTGCCATCTGAACATATTTGGTTACCTGATATAGTGCTTTACAACAAGTAAGTATATTAATATATTATATTACTATGTCTATTCTTTAAAGAATATACGCAAATGTAGAAAAAAATATTTAAATATTCAACACTAGTCCCATTTCTACGGGAGAATTATACTTTAGAATTTATAAAACTTTAGAATCTATAAAAATTCCTAAAAATATATTTGAAGGTAAGTGGAGCCACACTAACTTCAGTACAAATGACCGAGGCGGTACTAAAGGCGATATTACACGGATCAACCAAATTGACAGCAATTCCATTGAAAAACATTGAACATTGCACGCATTTCCTATTTACACACTAAACATTCAACAAGTCATTCAATGTTCATTTGCCTAGCGATGTTGCATCAAATCGTACGGGCAGGTGTTTCACTAATTTGTGACTATTTAATAAATGAGTTATATAATAAAAAGAATTTGATTGGTATATAATATGTGAGACCAACTTTCTAATCGAAAATAAAATCAGGTGTTTGATATATTTTGATCGAGTAGGTATGTAGTTAAGTACCTTTGTTGAAACAGCATTTTTTTTCGAATAGGTAATTTCACACAAAAAGTTGTTCGTATTCACGAGTACTGGTCCGCTTCCTTCGCTGCCGTTCGCGTTTTATTTGATTCGAGTCAATATTGATTCCATTGCATTGAAAGTTAATAATTAATCTAAACTTCCAATAATATTGGACAATCAAATTGAAATGTGTTTAGATGTGTCAATAACATTGAAGCAATGGAATTGAAGACAAAATTGAACCGAAATTGATCCGTGTAATGTCACCTTGAAATAACAGCATTCGTGCTGTCGTGTTTCATTGGTGAGTGCGAGACCGGAGGCTCAACGATGCATAAACATCTGAATAGGCCGCCACAATGTGAATCACCATACTGACTTTCTTTATTCGCAGTGAGTATGGTGACAACTACTCTTAAATTCTACTCATGCTTAGTAGTAGAGTATGCAAGCAGAGTAGAGTCACTTTTGTAGGCTCCTATGAAAGAAGGATGGTTAAGCAGTTTATACGTTACCTTTTCACCAAGTGGGTTATGACTTATAAACCAGTGCCTAAATAATAAATATGGCTCCCAAAGTGTATGCCGTGGTAGTCATTCGTTTGACCCATAAGTTCGCCGAATTTGGTGACCCCGACAGTTGAACAATAATGTAGAATCATATAATCGCTATAAATGGTGACTCCAACGATTGAACTCCGAAAATTAAGTACGCTATATAAATTACTATATCCCTGATTCTCATAATCTTTCATACGAGTTATTAAGAGCAGCCCGAGCCCCGAACCCAGTAGTGTGACATTATGGGTTGTTGATGATAGTGATGCCGTAAAAAAAATATATGTTACAATTTAGAATCAGCATTTTAAAGAAATCCAGCCATTTTATAATATAGCATTCAATGTATTTTACTATCCTAAACTTACTCGACAAATTGTTGGAGCTCCTAGAGCTGATTTATGGCGGCGTGTCGTAGTTCGTCTTACTAGAAGAGGATTTATTCGCTGCAGGCGTTGGTTTTGCCTATCATCTGAAAATACTCGTCGGTCATTACTTAAGGGGGGTCATCTTGCCCCACAGAAGCAGTTACACGTTACAAGTGCTGAGATACAAAGTTGCAAGCTGTTGAATTACCCATGGTATAACCTCCTTTCTAAAAAGAGGCAGTGCACTATTATAGTCAACTGATTATGTTTTTAGACTTTTAAAAAAACTTGTATTAGAAGTAAAAATAATTCATCAGTCTTTTTCTTTCATAACTTTCTTCTGTGACTTTCTTTTTATTGTCGACTTTAAGTCCTCTCAAGACCTCATCAAAACTATGTTGCGGTGGAAGTGGCTGTGATGGTTACTGTTGCCCCTGCATAACCATCTACACCTGTAGCCTTAAGATCTGCTAACATCAAATCTCACTATAGCCGCGAGCTGAACTTCTCTGGCAAGCTTCAAGTGATTCAAGATGAGTCCACGCTGTCGATTTTCATGTGGTCGTTGTTTCAAATATACTTTTGAGACTTTTACACATACACACACGACCACGAATTGTAAAACACGTTGGAAACGTCGAGAAATAGAAGGTTTCGTAATCTTTAAAAATATATATATGTATATTTATTACGCATACAATTAAATTGAATTACTATCACATTATAAATAACTTTCTGAATATCTAGTTTACATCGTTTAGAAATTTATCCTAATGAATATTCATGTTCTAATATTCTAATAAAGAACCAGCAATAAAGCTGTACGCAATTATGGCTCGCAACTTGCCAGTACAACAATGCAATGTAGTGTAGGTTAATGTCCAAATGTTGGCCCGCACACTTTAGGTGCTTATTAGGGTTTGTTTGGGTATAGCGTCTAATATGCATCTGCTGAGAATCATCACAATTTTTTAATAAAGTAGCTAAAGTCATTGTGACAAATTATGAACTGGTTTACTCGGCAAAACTGTATAGTTCTGTCGTGTTATTGCTGTAAATTGTGTTTCAGTTATATGTACAAATAATGAGGAATTAAGATTATTTTGTAAAACAACAGAATTGACGTTATCATCAGACAAAAGACGTCCATTACTGGACATGCCTGTCCCTAGCCTCTCTACAACAATTGGTCGTGTAATCCCTACTAATATTATAAATGCGAAAGTAACTCTGTCTGTCTGTTACGCTTTCACGCCTAAACCACTGAACCGATTTTGATGAAATTTGGTATGAAGATAGAACAGAACTTGGGAAGGACATAGAATACTTTTTATAACGAAAATAAAGGTAGAAAAAAGGGTTTGAAATAGGGGACGAAAGTTTGTGTCGAAGTTCCTTATTATCAAACATAAAATCATGTAAGATTGTTTAATCTACCCTTACTGTGTCGCGCGATATAAACGAATTCCACGCGGGCGAAGCCGCAGGCGGAAAGCTAGTAGAAAATAATTTAAATAATTTTGTGAATCTCAAAACAAAAATAACATAACGTCCCACTTTTAGGCACAGGTCTCCTCTCAGGAGAGGGTTAAGGCCATACTTCCCCGCGCTAGACGAGTGCGGGTTGCAGACAGGCCAGACACATTGTGGCTACGTAAATCTTGCCGTTTAATGTTTTTAAGCTACCTAAAGCCTCGAACTAAGCTTCACGATTGTTATCATATGATAACAATCGGGACCAACTGCTTGACGTGACCTCCGAATCACGGAAACTCTTATAAAATATCATGCCACAAACGGTCTCTCATCTATGTACTGACCGCACCATGGTTGCTTACCCTCGATGATAGTTTCCAATCACCTAAGGACACTAAACTATGAGCGCGTCACAGTACATTTAATTGGCGACGTATTATTTGCCTTATGCGAGCGCATCCACGTTCGCTAGTTAACTTTAGGTCTTAGTTGAGGAATTAATTCTCTAAACGCCATATCGGATGTCGCTCGTTCGAACGTGTTATGTTGTTATAGTTCTAAACTAGTCTTAAGCTAGCGTGTTTCTGTTTGGCAGAAGTTCTTAATGAGTTGTAGAATGTTTATAGCAGAATAGAAGTCAGTAGTTAGTTTTGGGGACGCATTCCTTTGTGGTACAATTTAAACTAAACCTTTCTAATGAATTGTTTCACGTTTCGCATGGTACTGTTATCATTTAAGGAGTGGAAAAGGTATTATTGTATTAACAACTTCAACGACTTTTTGTAAAAACTTTGTAATAAGTATTTTACTTGCATAAATTAATGTTTCATCGTTCTTGAAATTGAAGTGACTTGGACATTTTTATATTATTTAATGAGTTTAAATTTAACCTAACGAGTTTCGTACTTTTAATTTCCAGCATGTATTTTAACAAGTTCGACCTAATGCCAAACACCGAGTGGATGCATATTGTAGTTCACATAGACCACGATAACTAAGAGTAGAGAAAAAAAAAATACTTAACACTGAGAATGTGCTTCCTACTGGTTTTTCTACAAGACTGTTGAAAATATATCAATAGATTTTTTTCACTAATTTGAATGCACCATATTTTATATTAACCAGGCTTGAGGATATTATCATAATCATCATCAGCAGACTTAAATAATCCACTACTAGACATAAACCTCTCCTAGAAACTTTGTTTTTTAATAATATGAAAGTAAGTGAAAGAAATTATGACAAATATCAGTCCCAGATATCTTATACCACTTCAACTTCTTCTTGGTTTCAGTCTCAGTATTTTGAACTTTAAGCATAAATATATACAGATTTATATAAAGCCCTCTCATTGCAAATTCTCTGGCCTCTGACAGTAAAAAATTCGAAACAAAATCCTTATAGACATCAAATATAAATAAATCAACTTAATATTCATATCACAGCAGACCATTACACCGAAAAGTCGTGTTACACAGCCTCCAAAATCGAGAATATATCCCGAGATTTAACGAGTCAGTTGTTATGGACAATATATTCCCATCCGGGCCGTGATGCATGATATCCCCCTTCACTTCTACCCCCTCTTATCCCCATGCTTTTGGTAAATAAATCATTCGTCCCACTTAGATACAAAGATCTTGATAGCTTCTTACCATAGCTTGTTCCGCAATGGACATGCGCCAAAAATATAATCTTATTTTGGCGTTAGGTTTGAAAGTATTTGCAGTTTGACAAACCATTGTGTCAATTGTTTAGCTTTTCATTTGCATTCAACTACTATGAATTGAAACAAAGTTAGCAACTGATACTGACCCTAACGACCCGACCTGAATCCTTTAATTTTATCAAGTGTGTACATACGTTCTATAAGTTGTTTGAAAATAATTGATCTTAGGGTTACCAGGACGTTTCGGGACTATAAGGCAAGAGTGTAAGCTGTTCCTAAGAATACTCTTCAATAAATTGCGAACTTACTTGTGATATTTCCGTACTGATACGAGCTTCATGAAAGTTTCCAAAAAAAGATCAAACTCTTACTTTAAAATATAAAATATCTGAATTGTAGGTGTAAATGTTATAAACTAAGCTACGGCCGATGGTGTTACCCGCGGCAGTTGTTGTATCTTATAATAATAGCTACGGGTAACATAACAGGCTTTATATAGCTAAAAATAAAATAGCCTTCTTACATCCTCAACTATCTACAGGTGAAAGTCTCGTCAAAATTGGTCCGGTCTTTCCAAAGACTACTGAGAACAAACAGAGAGACAGAGGAGAATATTAAAAGTTTATTTTTGCTTTAATGTGCGTTTAAAGAAAACTTAATGATGTAAAAAAAAATATTAAAAAAGAAGCAGACACCTCAATTTTATTTATTGAATCCTATAAAAATATATTAAAAACTAAGAAAATGTGATCAATTCCGTTTACGAACCCTTGAACCTTTAGGCGCGAAATGATTGGTAACGCATAGCAAAGTTAATTGATTGCGCTGAATATCGACAAGAAAGCGTTCGCCAATGATACATCATGTTGTGTCAAAACAGGCCGGCGAACGATTAATCATCTTGCGAATGAGACGCACGTGTGACTAATCTTACGCTGTGTCGGCCACATGAACATGGTTCAAGTGATATGTGTGTTGGAAGTAGGTATAGGTAGGTAATCATCACGATCTAAGGAAGAAATTGCAATGGGTTACAGCGCAGTGAATAAACCGCCATAGTGTGGACCGCCATACTTTATTTTCTGGTATAGTAAAAGTGTGGTGGCCCCCTTCTTGAATTCTACTCATGCTTTCCATCAGGCAGGGTAGAGTCATTTTATTGGGCTAAATATATATATAAAAAAAAGTATTCACAGAGAAGTGGTTCAGTATGATTATTTCTAACGCTGCAGAGTGGTTATGATTTGTTGAAGGTGTATTAGTACGTATTCGATTATTTAATCAGCGCTGTAGTTACGATTATCAAGAAGTATAAATAGAATTAAGAAATAAATATTACACACAACGTAATCTAGTCTCAAACTAAGCAGAGCTTGTATTATGGGTACTAACCAACTGATATAAAAACATGAACATACTTTTTTTTGTAAATACATACATATAACACATAGAAAACACCCAGACGCCGAAACAAATATTTGTGGATCACACATATATTTAGTCCGACCCGGGAATCGAACCCGAGACCTCTTGATCAACAACCGCATACGCTAACCACTAGACCAACAAATCAGTCAAATCAGAATCAATACTTTGCAGTTCAATTCTTAGGACGAGATAGACTTCTTTATTGCCAAGAACTGTGTTAATGAGTACTTATTAAAGAATGTGATATTTCAAATAAATTCCAACACTATGTTTATCCATAAGATGCCAACAAACCATCACCATCAGCCTATCGCTGTCCACTGCTGGAAATACGACAGAACAAATACATAAAGAAAATAGGAGTAGTAACAACTTTCCTGCAATACTGTCGAATAACCTGGAAGATGTAGATTAGAAAAAGTAGTGCACGACGTGCCTTAACTATTGTTATCATGTGGTTTCTACGCTTAGCTATCTATTGTTCAGTGGTTATAGCCCAGAGGACAGTTGAAGTGACGACTTGCGCAGGATGGCTGGCAGGAGCTGGATGTGAAGAGCACTATGTGGAGAGGACTATGTCCAGCAGTGAACAGCGATAACCTGATGATGATGATGATGATATAGAATAGCATCTATACTTCAAGGGACATAAAGAGATGTCAGTTTATGCCTTTAAGCATATTACATTATCACAAATTTCTTTTTTTTTAATGAAAGTGCAAAAGTTATATACAAATCATAGTTGTTTAATGTATGTATTATACATATATATAAATAGTTGTCGAAGTTGTCACATAATTTCCTTTCACCCTTATCTATAAACTTTATCCGTATTCGAATATTTCCTCATAAATATTTATTACTAACAGTATCGAGTTTTTGAGAGTTGCTTGTTTGAAACTGGTGCAGTATACCAACACTAGAAGTTATTGATTACTTATAGTTTAGTGATGTATCAGCACATTACACAAACAGATTTGAACAGTTTGATAGGAGGTTTTGGCCTACTGTGCCATGCTGGCCAGAAGGGTTGGTTTAAAGTTTGTTTCATTTTTTTATATATCTTTGTAATGATGTTATCCTACTTAGTTTATTACGACACCCATTAATATCATCATCATCATCAACAGCCTTTAACAGTCCACTGCTGGACATAGGCCTCTCCTTAGAAAGGAGGAAACCCATTAATATAGGTGGTGACAATCAGTATTTTTAATCCGTCACCACGCGGATGGTGATAGGTCAGTAAAAATTATAGAGTTTAAACAAGTGAAGGAACACAAACTTTAACACTTCTGAGGACATAAACAAAATTGTGTTTGAATTCATTCTTTCAAAACATTCTTAATCATTGTTACTTGCTTCATGTCAACTTGACGACCTAAAGAAAGAAAATAACTTTGGGGCAAAGAAGGACCAGGATACTACAGTCTCATAAATGAGACTCGTTCTCCTGGAGATCATAGATGTCTGTCGATGTATAATTCAATACGCAACTTACTTTAGAATATCAAGTTTATCGGTTTAAAATAATCTAAAAGTAAAGTAAGTAAGTAAAAGTCAACAAAAATACTATTATCCATGGTATTTGATTGTTCACAAAATATTTTCATATTACGACAAATCGTAAGCGTGACAACAAATTATTATATATATATATATATATATATACATATTTTCCACGTAACCGTGGTGAACCTTTTGCGTTCTGCGCTCATAATAGGAGCACGTACCGCTATGATGAGCGTGCATGCGAGTTGAACATTTCCTGCTATAAAAACTTATCAAAAATTCGTGTGTCCCTGCAATATTACGCAATTTTATAAACCAGCAGATACAACTAGATAAATAGTCTAGTAGATGCGTTATAATTTATATTTTTAAAGAAATACGTATCTACGCTTATTTTAAAATATATTAATAAACAATTATGTTTGTAACTTTATGTATTTTCTATCGCAAAATATTGTTAAAGTACGTCACTGACAACCCAAAATTTTATTATAAAATATCCTTACTTAAAGGTTGTCTGGAAGAGACCGCCGTGAGCGATAAGACCGCCTATTGTAAAACCAGATATCGATCTCTGTATATTATATTTTTTGTACTGTAAAGTGGTGTACAATAAAATTAATAAATAAAAATAAATAAATTAGTCCGTGTGGTGACGGATTAAGAATACAGAGTGTCACCACCCCTATTTGAAACCAACCCTTTTTTTTTTTTTTTTTTTTTTTTTTTTTATGTGTGGAAAATCATCATGGACCGTCACCCCACCGGGGGTTACGGCGGGGTGGTGTGTCGGACTTGAACCGACTAAAAACCACACAGTGTGCCCTCTCCGCGCTTCTCCGTTTAGGAGGAGGAGAAGTCCAGGGTGAGATCTCCTTCTGAACTTCTCCAGCGCCTGCCCGCTCCTGATGCGGGCACCGTCTCTGTACGACGACCCTCTCTTAGGCGGCGTCCGGCACACACCGACGCCGCCTCCTCGCGGCTGGCCACATAGGGCGGGTGGAGGGAAAACCCGTCCCGTCCACCCGCGGCCACACTCAAGGCGGCATGAGGCGCAGATGTTCGCGCCTCCGCCGCCCGAGTCGCCGGCGGCGAATCTGGTCCGATTGGATGTCGTCCTCCCGGGCCTTCTCCGCCGCCTCCTTCTGCGTGATTACGTCCTCGCAGAAGGTTGCGACCGCGGTAAATGAGCTCTCGCTGCCGACCATGGAACGAACGACGGCCGGCAGCGAGAGATCCCCTCCGATGACTGCAGTGAGGACCCGGCGCTGCGTCTCCCACGCGGGGCAGACCGCCAGCGTGTGATGAGCCGAATCCTCACTGCAGTCGCAGTGGTGGCAGGCGGGACTCAATTCCCTCCTGGCGACCGAGTGCAGGTACTTTCCGAAGCAACCATGCCCGGAAAGAACCTGCGTCAGTCGGAAGGTAAGGGTCCCGTGCTGCCGCACTGCCCATTCGCCGATGACCGGCTGAAGCGCCTCTACGGTGGCGAAGCCAGCACGTGGAGTCTCCAGCCGGACCGACCAGCGATCCATCGTGGCTCGGTGAGCGGCTTCGCGCCACTCGCGCACGTCCTCGGGCGGAGGTCCAACTCCACCACTCTCCGCCCGGTAGTTAGCCACTCGCCGATAAACGTCGGCGAGCACTTCCGCCTCCAAATCCCACGGGGGTGTTCCGGCCAGGGCGCACGCCGCCTCCGTCGATACGGTGCGGTAGCCCCGTATGGCTCTGACCGCCAGAGTTCTCTGAGGCCGCCTGAGGCGCGCCCTATTCTGTTCGGTCAGAGCCGCCGCCCACACCGGTGCACCATAGAGTGCCATAGACCGGACAACCCCCGTGTACAGCTGCCTCGTGGCGACACTGGCTCCTCCCAGATTGGGCAAAAGACGCCCAAGGAAGGAGGCAGTGCCGATCAGCTTCGGAGCAAGCTGTTGGAAGTGCTCGTCGAAGAGCCACCTACCGTCTAGGACCAGACCCAGATACTTTAAGTGGGCCCGGACCGGTACGAGGACCGAGTTGACCTCGATGGAGGCGCCGGCGGGTGGACCACGACGGGGCCCATGGAAAAGTAGGGCTTCCGTCTTTTCTAGGGCCACCCGCAAACCCAGCGCCTCAATGCGCCCGACCACCAGGGATACTCCTGTGGTGGCCAGGCGTGCCGCCTCTTCGAAGGTCGCCCCCCGGGCTGTCACTAAAGTGTCGTCGGCGTAGCAAATTACACCGACCCCGGGGGGGAGACGCCCTCGCAGGACCCAGTCGTATCCCATGTTCCACAGGAGTGGTCCGAGGACAGACCCCTGTGGAACACCGCACGACATGGCCCGACGTCTCAAGACTCCTTCTCGGTCCTCGTACATGACAGTACGCTCCGTCAGATAGTCTGCCACTAGCCGCCCCAGGTATTGCGGCACTCCGTGGTACTGGAGTGCGGCCCTGATGCAGCTGAATGGCAGACTATTGAATGCGTTGGCGATGTCCAACGACACCGCCAACAGCACGTCGCCGCAGCCCACCGCCTGTTCGGTCGCGGCCTTCAGACGCAGAATTGCGTCGACCGTCGAACGCCCCTCCCGGAATCCAAATTGGGCGTCCGACAGATCGGGGCCCACCTCGCGCAGGTGCCGGACGATGCGGGCGTGGAGCACCCTCTCGAACAGCTTACCCGCCTCGTCCAGCAACACGATGGGCCTATAGGCCGCGACCGAGTCGGCAGACCGACCTGGCTTCTGGAGCAGAACCAGCTTCCCGCTTTTCCAACACTCAGGGAAGCGTCCGGACGCCAGACTAGCGTCTAACACTCCCCTGAGGCGGTCCGACATATGATCGAGGGCTCGGGCCAGCACTCGGGCAGGTACCCCGTCTGGCCCGGGGGCGGTGTTCTTGGATCGAATCCTTAGAACAGCCGCCCCTACCTCTGATTCCCTGACGGGCGGCACATCAGCCTCGCCTTCGTCGTCGCCTCCGGCCATGACGGCCATCGACGGGGGCGTGTGCTCCGCCCGCTGTGGGAATAGGCCCTCGACCACTTCCTGCAGGAAGCTGGGCTGGAGAGTCTCCGTGAGGGGCAGGCCCCCCGCGCAGAGCTTTTTGCGCACCGCACGATAGGGCCGACCCCAGGGGTCACGCTCGAGACTCTCCAGCATCTCCTTGCGGCTCTCCTCTTTGGCGCGGCAGATGGCCAGCTTCAGAGTTTGCCGGATCTCACGGTATTCCTCTTGAAGCCGGTCCACCTCCTCACCGACTCCGCGGTGGCGTCGCCGACTACGAGTGAGGCACCTCCGGGCACGAACACAGGCCGCACGGAGGGCCGCCAACTCCTGGGACCACCAGTAGAATTTGAAACCAACCCTATACCAACCCGTCTGGCCAGCGTGGTATAGTAGGCCAAAACCTCCTTTCTAAGGAGAGGCCTATGTCCAGCAGTGGACTGTTAAAGGCTGTTGATGATGATGATGAAATAAATTATAAGTTTTCTATGAAAATATATAATTTATTAAATAAAAAATTACATAGTAAAGGTACACACAAAAAATTAAATTAAAAGTGCCCATGATACTGGCATTGCAACGGACATCCTTTGCACTAGGAACTATTCAGAGCAGGAGTCAATTTTAGAATTTTTTATTGAAATTAAAAGTACTAAGTCACCGATATAAAATTAAGTACATTAACTATATTACGATTTATTTGTCTACACAACATAAGCTTAAACAAAGATCTTCACAATTCCTATCGCTACCATGTTTCATTTCTTTTCAATACGCTAATAAAACTCTCTATCTTTTAATATGAATCTGCCAAAGTAAGAATCATGAGTTGAATCCAATAGTATTGGTCACCATATTCATTGCTAATGCAGTATTCTGACTCACACTATAGCGACCTATTTAGATGTTTCTGCATGCATCATTAGGTCTACAATCTCGCATTCACCAACGAAACACTACAGCACGAATGCTGTTATTTTAGACTCGTCTCCTGTGCGTTGGATATATCATCCTGATTTAGCTGGCCCATTTGTACTGAAATCAGAGTAGCTCTACGGTGGAAACTATCTAATGTTGTTAAGAAAATATGGATACTTAATAATATATGCACTCTCAATAGCGCTCATATAGGTTAGATCAAATATCTGAGAGTGGCCGCGGATGGGCGGGACGGGTTTCCCGTCCGTCCGCAGTAGTGGTCAACCGCGAGGGGGCGGCGTCCGCGTGTGAGCGGACGTTGCCCAATTAGAGAGTACACATTTGAGGTGGTGCCCGCAACAGTGCGGGCAGGCGCCGGTTGGAGTCCAGAAGGAAATCCCCTCCCTGGACTCCTTCCAATACAAAGGCGCAGAGAGGGTCACACCGTGTGGTTTTAGTCGGTTCGAGTCCGACACACCACCCCGCCGTAATCCCCGACGGGGTGACGGTCCGCGGGGATTTCCACACGTTAAAAAAATATATATATATATATATATATAATTTTTACAAACAAGATCCACAGACATAGATGTTTTAGACACTAACTACACTGTTCACTACAGTACTATGTTATTAAAGTAGCGTATACATTATTCTGTAAAATCAAATATGTATTTTTCTATTAGTGCTGACGGAGAATACGTCGTAACTACGATGACGAAGGCAGTGCTTCATCATTCAGGCAAAGTGCTGTGGACTCCTCCAGCTATCTTCAAATCGTCCTGTGAGATTGATGTGCGATACTTTCCTTTTGATCAACAAACGTGCTTTTTGAAGTTTGGATCTTGGAGCTATGATGGTGATCAGGTATGTGCTGAGAAACATTTTAAATAAATAAATATTTCGGACATTTGAAACATTACCTAGTCCCAAACTAAATAGAACTTATACTATGGGTACTAGACAACTGATATAAATACATAAATCCTTTTTTTGTAAATATGTAGAGATATATCATAAATAGAAAACACCCAAACTCCGAAACAAATATTTGTAGATCATACAAGCATTGAGTCCGACCCGGGAATCGAATCCGAAACTTATTGATCAGCATCCGTATACGCTAACCACTAGACCTATATTTTTATATTACATCTTAGGTTTGACTTCCATAAGCTATGAGAGGAACTGCGAGAAAGGGACAAAAGTATTCAACAACTTCAACATGGACACCCTACCATTTGATTGAACAAATGAACACTGAATGCACTATGACGTAGTGATTTAAGTGATCACTTAACCGTTTCCTACTGCGTAGAGTATCTGTTTCTCACCACATTGGACAACATGTGGAATCCGTTAATCATTATACTGAGTCTGAGTATTCGATATATCAGAATAATGTGTTGTTATTTCTGCGGTAGACTTGACCATAGGTTGAAATGCAGACTGAAAGTATAACATAATGTTTGGAGTCTTTTATTTTTTTTCTTCTCGCAGATCGATTTAAAACACATTAACCAGAAAAAAGGTGACATGGTAGATGTGGGCATTGACCTTCGGGAATACTATCCATCAGTCGAATGGGACATCTTAGGAGTACCAGCAGAAAGACATGAACGGTACTACCCATGCTGTCAAGAACCTTACCCCGGTGAGTACAAAAAAAACCATAACTTTTATATTATCTTTTATTCACACTGATATAAATTCGAAAGTTTATTTGTCTGTCTGTAACGCTTTCACACCTAAACCTCTGCAAAGATTTTAATGATTTTTCATGGAGACATTTTGATTCTTGTGATACGCTACTGTTTACTGCGATTATACGCATCCAAAGCCACGAGGAAAGACCATCCTCTAATATTATAAACGCGAAAGTTTGTGAGTACGTATGTATGAATGTTTGTTGCTCTTTTACGCAAAAACTACTGAACGGATTTGGGTGAAACTTTACAGTAATATAACTTATATATCAGAATAACACATAGGCTACTACACGGGCGAAAGATAAGTGATTATAAAAATATATGAATAGATGTCAAAATGTATCAATGTTTATCTCCTGTCAAAATTTTTACAGGTTGCTATGCATAACACACTTGCATAGCAACCATAATGACGTACGCGGGTAACACCGCGGGGCGCTGCTAGTTATTACATAAACATGTGTGAATTTGATCCCACAACACTAGACACAGTAGAAAGCGACGTGGCGACCACTTAATCCACTAGCCAACCAGTGCAATTAGAGGTTGACAATACAACTCACAGGAATATTAAATAAAACCTTTCAATATAAACTAAATCAAAACCACTCAACAAGTTCTAACTTTCATCTTATAATATATTTACAAAGTTGCAAGTAATGTTACGCAAGTTCTACACAATGTTATTTCTCCTATGAATATAAGTTTTTAGAAGTGTTACATGGGTTTATTAGAGGCTTTAAATTGTGTATTGCCTTGAGACTAGCCGTGGTTCAGTATACTTGTTGGATATGTAATTAATTTAAATTTTTTTTGTCTTTTATTTGATAATGATTCTTTATAATGTAATGATTGATTGATTACTTCTATTCTATTTTTTTTCACATATTCTTCATCTTTAGTTTGTTTTAACCGTTTTTAGAAAAAAAAACTAAATGGATTTAATATATTTCGATTGCGTCTTGTCAACTTGATCTTGCTATTGTTTTTCATAGTTTAACACACAAAGACTACAATATGTTATTATGTTACTAAAAGATCACAATAAATAATAATAGACCAATTACCGCAACCGAAATGCAGTCCTGAACTAAGTAGTCAATACATTGACAACCATTTGGTTTGTTTATCAGTAATTTTAATGATAAAAATTCTCTATGTAGTTAACAGATCAGCTCAAACGGGGCAGTACTACCCTCACACAGAAGACCATCCTAAAATGACAACATTTTTTTTCATCGAATCATCGAATCTTCATCTTATTCATAGAAAATGACATCAAACTGTCGTGTATCATTGATACTCGTTCATGATTGATGATCAACGATATACGATAATTTTCTGAAAGTGAAAACTTAACATGCAGAAGCATCTCATTTGGATGCACAGTGTGGGCCGCCATGCTGCATTGTCTGCTCTCACAATGCTCTCTCTCTCTCGCTCTCACAATGAGGATGGTATCCCCTACTCCTAGATCTACTCATGACTTCCATCAGCCAGCGTAGTGTCAATTTGACAGGCTCAATTATTAACAAAACCTTCATAATGTATATAAAATATGCTCAGACCAATAACAAATGAATGTCCTCACCCTGTTTAGTTACCACTTACTAGGCAAAGTAACTATTAATTAAAAATCTAACCAAAATCTAAACCTGAATAGGCCTATCTAAATTGGTTATCTAAGTACATAAAGGGCAGGGCGATAAAATCGTTCCATTTTTATTTAACTGCTCAGCCACCGCCTATCTTGATCTTGGCGTCACACAAGCAAGCAAATCTTAACTTTAAGACCATCTCTCGAGACAAGGCAATCCTTTTATTTCCTTTGAACCACACTTAGCTAATCTGGGAACGTTGTAAATTACGGCAGAACAACGAAAACTCTTATCTATGCAAAATTAGTGAGTTTTACTACCGCTACGAACAGGTTAAACTGTTGTTTTGGTAATACCCGAGATGCCTTGTGAATGCTGATCGTGGTTTGAGCGGCTAATTTGTCATCCTCGTTCCCCAACGTTGTTTGTTTAACAGTAACTAATATTTTGATAAGGCAGTACCATTAAAGTGTATATTTATTTTGCTGTGCTTTAAATCAAAGAGGAAAGTGATAAGTAAAAATAGTTTAAGTTTACATTCTACATATTTGCAGATATTTTTTTTTTGGTATCCCTTTTTTCTTAAAGCTTCATTTATTTTGACTTTCGTTAAAAAATATCAGGTTGCTATAAAAGGAGAACGATCTCCGTCCTCCACAAGCGAAAGTCTATAGGTGACAGGGCCCAGCCTGTTTCTGCTAGGCCATCTGGAACCTTGGTAGAAGCAGGCCGGGGAGACAGCACGTCAAGCTACTGATAGTGCACGCTTTTCTAGAGGCAATAAGGGAACAGGAGTACCCACTTAATATGAGGTCATGTGCCAGCCGCAAATAGATGGCCCGAGATACGTTAGGGTTCTAAGGATTTCCTTTTTAGGGTACACCTTGTTTCCTGGCTTCTAGTATTTGAGACGGCATTTCGAGTCTGACATAGGCACCAGTAGGTGGTACCCACAAGAGATTTCTGAACAAAAAGGGTTGTATATATTATAAAGCAAACAGGCTGCAACATATATATCATTCTGTAAGTAATGTATGTTTACAATGATAACTATATAGCACAAACTGGAACCGCGTCACAGCGACTAATGAGAATAAATAGACTGATTTAAATCAACACATTAATTATTCATCATCATCATCATCAGCCTATTTCAGTCGACTGCTGGACATAGGCCTTTGATCGATTTTTGACATCTCGCATCCAGCTCCTGCCGGCCATCTTGCGCAAATAGTCACTCCACCTGGCCTGTGGGCGTCCCACGTACGTTTGCCGAGGCACGGTATCCACTCCAGAACTCTTCTACCCCAACGGTCATCAGTTCTGCGGCTAATATGACCAGCCCACTGCATTAATTAATATCAATCATAAAATATGAAATGAAAGATAGTAAGTTTGTAACTGTATATTATCTTTGTATAACTAATTTAACTAGAACCACCGAAATTTTCTAGTGTCCATGAATAATTGTCAGCATCAAATTTAAATTGCTTTGATAAATTACCAGAAAATTCTACCCGGACAGATTTGTAGCTCTATTGAGACTATTTTTGTTAATTTATACGAGTATTACAATATTTTACGTAAACCGATACTACCAGGGGCTTTTACGCGACTGTTTATAAATTTTCATTGTACATAAACTCTCTATAATAATGAGATTTGTCGGCAGAATAATAAAATATTGGCGAGCTAGGAGTTTCACACTTTTAACAAGACAAAATAATTTTTATAGTATAATAGTAATTTATATCCATACTTTAATATTAATACTATGTATTTAATACCTACTAGAATTTACTACCTTTCTATTTGTAGATACACGCTAGCCAAACCTCAGCACTGATTTCAATGACATTGATTATGGTAACTGATTTTAAGATAACTGGGGCTAATACCGGGGGGTGTCACTCCGCAGTTTAGGTATAGTCGGCCGGCTGCCTGCCGGGTCAGACACGCCGGTCGAACAGACATCGTCAGAACAGTTAAAAGCTACACGATAGAAAGAGACGCAATTGTAGGTTAATATAATCGTAGTGATTCGGCGCTGTGCGATCTGAATTGAACTTAATCTTTTGACACCGAGGGTATCTATAACTTTAATTTACTTTTCGGAGTGAGTCTTATGTACTGGTACTAGTATTCTGTGCTAATACCATTTGTCCACCGCAATGTAGGATATTCCAAATCACGCTGACACCAATTTAATAGGAAAACGTTTTTTTATAGACGAAATGAAAGTCTCTGTCTCTCTTAGGACAGTTTATTGCAATATTTAATCGAAGACAAAAATCACATTATTCAGAGTTTGAAAGCCGTCGAAGAGGCCTATTATCCATATTAAAAGTAAAAATTTAACAAAAAGTAACTTTATATGTCTGTCTGTCTCTCTGTCCGCCTGATACGCTTTTACGGCCAACCAATAATATACAAGCAAGTAAAGCCACGAGCAAAAGCTAGTGCTTAATATATTACGCTCTCCACAAGAATACAAATGCGAAACATTGAGTTTTGCAGCAACTTTCGCAATACAGCAACATACAAGTGAATCATTACCTCTATATATATTCCTTAGGACTTGTTTCACAATATCCCAGTAAAGTTATTTACAAGTTAACTGTTGAATATTCAGACAGTTTTCTCTTCAAAATTGTTTTAATAAATTACATTGCCAATTTTGGCAGTAACTTTATAGTTATAAGATAATTAAGGCATATCATTAAAACTGGATGCGGTTCGGATATTACCTATCTTGATTTTGGTAGAGTTTGCAAATTAACCTGTTTTATAGTATTTGAAAAAGTTATATTGCCTTCCTGATCAACTAGTTGATCACTCTCACTGCTAAAGTAGGTTATGTTTTGGAGTTACATTCACAATAAGTAATTATCATTGTAGTTTTTGTGCTCACTATTAAACAGTAAAAATTAACTAGTGTAAAAAAACATTATTTATAAAAATACATAATATAATATATTCCTACAATAGAAAAGGTAGGTTGAAAAGGGTGCTAGTTTTTAGAAGACTTTGGAATTAATGATATGCTAAAGTCGACTAGCAGCTTACAGCATTTTACTAGATATCATTATATCATAAAAAAATGTATGCGATATTCGATAGATAATTATAATTGTTATGTTTACATAATATTTCGTTATTTTTGTACGAAATTTTCTAAGTAAGCGTATTTTACACGTTAGGCCTCTATAACCTTTGACTTACAAAGAATACCTGAATCGAAAAATAGTTTAAGCAACCTCGCAACGTTTTTAAAAGACCTATCTAATGATACCCCACATGATGGGGTAGAAGCGAGAAACAAAAATCATCACCTCTTTACATGTAGCGTGTTACCCCAAATATAACTATTTTTAAAAATGTTATTGTAGCACTTTGTCGACGTAATTACAACAAATATTCGTGCAAAGTTTCATCTTTCTAGCACCATCCGTTCTGAACCCTACAAATAATGATATCTCTCCCTGGTAACATAATTTACTAACACTTATAGGATCAGGAGCTATGTGAAGCACTTGACCGGACAAAGGCACTTAAAGCCCATTGAAGCTCTCGTCTTTATGCACTTACGGCCGATTGTAATAGCACGAATCAAGCAGTTTGCTAAGCTATTTCAAGCATTCTTTCTAAGAAAGAGAATAGTTTTGACATTCGAAAACGAGTTTTCTTATTTAAACTGTCAATTATTTTTTCGGGAATTGAAAACGTTTGAGATTAACCTTGAAATATCTTCTTAAGAATTTAAACATTATGTTCAGAAATTCTATGAAGAACTAGAACCTACGATTACTCACAAACATCTGCTAGAGAGTACACTGAACAAGACTGAAGATCGATCAATATGCAGTATATTGATCGATCGCACAATTTATTTTAATTTTTTTTAAATACGAATTTACATCCATGGTTTTTGGGCGAAACCTTTTTATAACTTTAGCAATAAATAATTTAAATTATTATTGCTTATGTAAAGTTGGAAATAGAGAAATAAATAGTTTACTGCAGTTAAAATTGAACCACAGTTACAGTTATATCCACGAAGGTTTTTAAGGATTTAATAAGGAAAAAAAATCTAAAGAGAATAAATTTGACTCATACAAACTATAAGCCATAACTATAACTATTTATAACAATGTAATGTGAGAAATCCTAATCAGATCATAAACAACTGCATAAAGGAAGAACAAATCAAAAATGTCGTATATAATAACACGCTTTCCGCCCGCGGCTTCGCCCGCGTGGAATTCGTTTATATCGCGCGACCCGGTATGGGTAGATTAAACTATCTTACATGATTTTATGTTTGATAATAAAGAACTTCGACACAAACTTTCGTCCCCTATTTCAAACCCTTATACCTTTATTTTCGCGATAAAAAGTATCCTATGTCCTTTCCCAAGTTCAGTTCTATCTTCATACCAAATATCTTCATCAAAATCGGTTCAGTGGTTTAGGCGTGAAAGCGTAACAGACAGACAGACAGAGTTACTTTCGCATTTATAATATTAGTAGGGATTACACCATTGGAAAGTAGAGATTTCATCAAACAGAAAACACCCCAATTTTTTGAAAAACGTAGATATTTTGAGGGTGAATTTTCGATATTAAGTCAAAATAGGGTGAAAAAATAAATATTTCAAATCAAATAAATTACAGTGTATTCGGGGCATAAAAAGGTAAGTTTTCACTAAACTTCGTTTAAAAATAATTTTAATTTGTAAAAGATAAAAAAAAATCACATATAATTTGAGGTATGTAAAAAAAAGTGTAAATAAAAAATCGGCCAAGTGCGTGTCAGGCCACGCACAGAAAAGGGTTCCTCAGTCACCCATAATGACACGATTAGAAATTGTATACAATGGATAATTGTAATGTTTACGTAATAATGCGTTAATTTTGTATGACTTTTCCAAGTAAGCACATTGTAAAAGTTAAGCCTCTATAACTCCTGAACTAACAAAGTCATCTAATTCGTTATAGTTTTCGTTTAAAGTTCATTAAATGGACCACTTTCATGAATGTTTCCAGATTTTTTAAACCGGCCGTTTAGCTTTTAGAGAGGGAGACGCCCTGTTTTTACAAAAAAGTGGCCTTTAAAGTGGAATTTCTCGCAAACGGATATCTAAATCAAAAAATCGTCTTGACAACCCTTTAATGTTTTAAACCTATGTAATGATACCCCACATGATGGGGAACCCGCGAGAGAAAAAAACATCCCCACTTTACGTGTAAGGGAGGTACCCTTAGTAAAAATATTTTTCATAATTTTATTGTAGCACTTTGTCGACGTAATTACAATACATATTCATGCAAAGTTTCATCTTTCTAGCACTTACCGTTTGGACGATAAGTCGAGGACGGACGGACGGGCAGACGGACATGACGAATCCATAAGGGTTCGAAGTCATAAACTTCAGAACCCTAAAAAGTTGTAGATCTTTTAAATACCTACAACTTTGCCATTTAACTTTTTTTCAGAGGACTTGTAGTTTTGCCGGAAATCGAGATAAACCGTTTTATACCCTTTGTTTTATATATTTAGCCATCCAAAGTAACTCTACCCTGCCTGATGGAAAGCATGAGCAGAATCCAAGAGTCGGGGCTACCACACTTGCTGCAAATGCAGACAATAATGTATGGCGGCCCACACTATGGCGGCTTAGTGAGATGCTTTTTCACGCACCGCTTATAGGACCCGAAAACCTCCCCCCCTACCCCTTCCCGACCTCATATCGCCCGTAAATTATTTTTCCTTTCAATTTTATAATATTTCCTATTTTCTATTCCCTATTTCCTTTTCCAATAGGTTTCATCCTACTATAATTTTATTTGTTTTCAAAAATTATCTACCCTGGTCTACTGGTCTATAAGTTATTTACAAACTATCATTATCATGGTTGCCATGCAAGTGTATTATGCCTAGCAACCTGTGAAGTTTTGACAGGAGATAAACAGTGATACATTTTGACATCTACGATTTATGTATTTTTATAATCACCTAGCTTTGGCCTTTGTATCTCGATTATTGCAGAAAAAAGTAGCCTATGTCCTTTCCCAAGTTCAGTTCTATCTTCATACCAAATATCATCAAAATCGGTTCAGTGGTTTAGGCGTGAAAGCGTAACAGACAGACAGACAGACAGAGTTACTTTCGCATTTATAATATTAGTAGGGATTCATCGTTATATTTCTCTTTGTGCCCTTTTAACCTCTTTTGTGTTAGTTAAATACATGGTCATCTGGGTTTACATAGGAAAAAGGGTCCAACGCACAGAGGACATTAGATTTTAATCGAAAAATGGCTTTGGGTATGTATTGAGGAGGTCCCTATGTCAACACTGCTCTCAGTAGTTTATGTTTGGTTATAAACCATGTCTGAATGTGTAAATAGGTGTGTAAAGTTTAAGTTTAATTAGATCGGTTTAGTTGGTATAGAAAATTTATATCTAGTTGAAATAGAAAATGTCCTTTAAGTTCCATACCTACTTTACTAATAATATGTTTTAAAAAAAAAAAAAAATTACTGAACATTAAAATAGTAAGATCGTCGTAGTAGCATTCTTTGTTTAACTTTTGGTTTAAGGCTGAACTATTAGTATTTAAGTCAATTATTTAATTTATCGTTACAAAGTAGAAGGAAGGGAATCATCCTGAAAGTCTGCACATAACTCACGAAAGGCAAAATCTTAAAATTTGACCAGTTTTATTTCAAGAACTATGTTGGTACAACGTGATTTAATATAAACACATTGTAATACGAAGCGTTTAGAGTTATACTAAAAAAAGTAGCTAGTACTACCTGCTAGTTTAATCCAAGTTTTCATGATGAACGTCATAAAATACCGTCGTAAATCGTCACCCCTCTAGTTTATCAACAAGTTTGTATTTTTAAGTTCTCATACACTTTACTACTTTGAAACGAAATACGCCATAAATTTTGGAATAACAGGATATCAGATTACATGTTATATAATGACAGTAAATATTCAAAATTATATAACAATGTTAAGTTTTGTATAATTGTAATTACTATAGATATTTGTACGCCAGCTATGGCAAAACATGTTTATAAGTACTGTACCATATTTTGTTTATACCATGACATTTTATTACATATGTTTTATTTAAATAAATTTTACTTTACATTAAAATTACACCTTAATGGTTAAATAATTTGCTTTGTGTATATATTTAGTTATTGTTAAAAATGTTAATAACACCGCTCTTCGGGTTACAACACAAATATATGTTGAATTTTATATGCTTTATTTGGACAAACGACTATCTATAATACAACTATAAATATCCACAAATTAGCCTGTTATATATATACTAGTACATAGTTGGGGCAGAAGAGTTCTTGAGTGGAGACCGCGTCTCGGTAAACGTAGTGTAGGACGCCCACAGGCGAGGTGGAGTGACGACCTGCGTAAGATGGCTGGCAGGAGCTGGATGCGAGAGGCCCAAAATCGATCAGAGTGGTGTGAAATGGGAGAGGCCTATGTCCAGCAGTGGACGGCGATAGGCTGATGATGATGATGATGATATAGTATATCTATATCCATTCCAATTTGAAAAAATATTTCTTTGTTACATAGTATATTTATTGAGGAAGGCTTTATGCTATATATTATCATCACGCCACAAGCAATAAGAGCGGAGTATCAATAAAAAATATTAGAGCTTGAAGATTTTGTTTAAATAATGCAGGAAAGGATTTAAGGTTAGCTCACTATAACCTTTTATACGAAAATCAATTTTGTTTTCGTGGTATAATATTACAATACGGGCAATAGAAGACACAGAAGGGGGCACATGGGGGTCAGCTTGCACACTATATTCTGTTATCAAGTTACACTAATTTATTATTCTGTCCACCAACGTGTTCGTGTGACTGATGTGCATCATCATCATCATCAGCCTATATCAGTCCACTGCTGGACATAGGCCTCTCCCATTGCACACCACTTTGATCGATTTTGGGCTTCTCGCATCCAGCTCCTGCCAGCCATCTTGCGCAAATCATCACTCCACCTGGCCTGTGGGCGTCCTACACTACGTTTGCCGAGACGCGGTCTCCACTCCAGAACTCTTCTACCCCAACGGTCATCAGTTCTGCGGCTAATATGGCCAGCCCATTGCCACTTCAGCTTGCTAATCCGGTGGGCTATGTCGATGACTTTAGTTCTCTGACGGATAACTTCATTCCTGATACGATCCCTCAGAGAAACGCCGAGCACTATCCCTTTCCATTGCACGCTGAGCAACTTTGAGCTTGTGGACCAACCGCACCGTAAGTGTCCACGTTTCGGCTCCGTATGTCATGACAGGTAGGACGCACTGGTTAAAAACTTTTGTTTTTAACCAGTGCGTAATTTTCTAAACGCTCTCGACGTAACTTTCTAAACGCCGCCCAGCCCAGCTGAATTCTTCTATTCACCTCGTCCTCGAGGTTATTCCTACCCAACTGCAATGTCTGCCCAAGGTAGACATATTTTTGAACAACCTCGAGAGCGGTACCGTGTATTGCAATCGGTTCCGGTTGTACATGTTGATTGAACATGACCTTGGTTTTATCCAAGTTCATCCGAGTTCATCGGGATGTAAGGAGGCAAACACCATCTTTTGCCCTCAAGCCAACCTCACCTGCACGCGGTACGTCCTGCTGATCGACGAACGAGGCTCTGGCGACCGACTGATGGCGGTATAACCATCCAAATACGTGCAGCTAAATACCACAGACCGGTGATGGGCAGCAGCATCACCGGTAAAATAAGCTGTACCCTGCGATCGCCAACCCGCCTGCCCAGCGTGGCGATTATGGGTATATCCTCCCATGCAGATGCAACTAAGACTGATGTGCATCTATCCGAAATCTTTCCACATGAGTTTCGCTTTCTCTCTCGTAATTTCGCTTACGATGTCCGCTATTTAACAACCGTATATTTCACGTCTAGATAAACACATTGAGGGTATATAATGATACCTCTTTCATTTCTGCGTAACGACCCACAAGAGATTTTAAACCTTTTTTGTTGGGATCCATTTTCACGGGTTTATACCTTTTACGAATTTGTTTGATTATTATTTTTTATTATGAGGTCAAATGTTTTTAATTTATATGAATTATTGCTGTCTAATTGTTAACGGTTTAACACGAGATTTGTAATTAATATCTCATTAGTCTTTATTGACGTAATTTACGCTCGTTACAATTTAGGTAGATGATTTTATTTATCAACTCTTATATCAATAAAATTCTTCACATTTTCTTTTGTTTACAATTATACTCGTAATAATTGTTGTTTTTGAATATTTTAAATTTTAGAACTATTTGATTATTTCTCTTTTTATTCATAGTTTATAATTTTATTTTTTATTTTTTTTAGTTTATAAATTTATTCTTATAAGAACACCCTGTTTACAAAGCTGAGGAGATCATCAGCTTTAAAAACAGGCTGTTCTATTAAGTAGCTCTTCATAGTCATAGCGTCTTTTTCTGATAAAAAATAGTCTGTCATTACATACATATTTTAGACACACATTGCCTTCCACTACAAACAAACAAACAATTCACAACTTCACACACACATTAACATTCAGTATCTTAACACTGTGATGCATAGACCCATTTTAACACACGACGCAAAAACGACGGGGTTTTGTAAGTTTGACGTGTCTGTGTGCGTCTTTGTCTGTGGCATCGTAACTCCCGAACGGATGAACCAATTTAGATTTTTTTGTTTGAAACGTGAATTAGTCGGGATTATTCTTCGGTGCAATCAGTCGCGGGGGATTTTTTAATTTTTAATTTTACTTGTAGCTTGTTTTGTCAAACGCCTACGTATAGCTCTATGAGTACCTTATGCAATAATGCTTAAATAATCTATACATTATGGTTCTAACGAAAACGTTTTTATTTTATCATGACACTAAAAGACCTAAATACCAAGATACAACTAACTATTTTCGTTCTTATGAAACTTTTACAGGTCAATAGTTGTTTGATATACTTGTTACGATAGTTTCACGATCACAATACTCATGCTCGTGAAAGGGGACTTATAAAAATTCCTGACGCACGCCCAACCTTCCTTACTTCGGAATAAATCATAGCTAACGGGAAGCAATTTTTTTTTATTTTTACCACAAACATGTATCTTGTTTATCTGGATTGTGTTTTGAAGGTTTTCTCTTGAAACAATGTTTTATAGTTTCAGTCTTCACATCCTTGTGGTGTGAACCGTTGAATATCGATTTTCCATCCTCCTTTTTTATGGGAGTATTGTTATAGCTTTCTTTTAAATCTCTTGTCAGCGATTTAGTAGTTTTAACTTGTGACACTACCTACCTGTACGGCGTTGGTTATCGTGGTAAAAATAGGCTATAATAACAAAGTAGCTTATTACCGAATTTTATTAAAATGTTTAGACGACTTAGCCGTGAAATCGTAACAGACAGATAAAGTAACTTTCGTATTTATAATATTATTAGCGATGAGAATGAATAAGATGAGTATGTCGAATAATTAATTGTGACTGACTTTGTAAAGATGACGTTACAATAAATTTTGATTCTTTCGATTGATTTATACATTTGTTTCGGAGTCTGGGTGTTTTCTATGTATAATATGTATGTATTTACAAAAAAAAAAGTATGTTTATGTATTTATAGTAGTTGTCTAGTACCCATAACACAAGCTCTGCTTAGCTCTGCTTAGATGATGTTGTGTGTCAGATGTCCAAAATATTTATTTATTTATTTTCTTAATAGAAAATTACCGTCAAAATATTAAAATATTGAATAGTATGATAGCAAATATATTAATTAAATTATATAAAGGTTTCGAAATTTAATTTCATTATTAAGAGAAAAGCGCGAGAGACTAAAATTTGTTTCAATGAAGTTTTGGAATTCTTACAGTTGTTTATAGTCTTAGCTTTAAGCTCGCGCCTTATACATTCCTTGTAAAAGTTATTGTCAATTTATAAATCAGGGGACTTTAAATTACAATTGTAACTTTATAATTATTACATAGCAATTGACAAAATAATTGTAACATCTTGACTAACTAGTTAAATCTAAGCAATTTGCTCGAAGCCTCTCTCTGTAATTACTACCAACTCTTAACTGAGAAGTCGACGCCGTTAAATTAGAAATCTTCTTTTGATTCTTTGAAGGTACTTTTTGACGTTTCGTTTGCTAAATTTCTTTAATAACTTTGTAAATTTAGAATATTTTTTGATGTGTTGTTATTTTAGTTTCCATTTACTTGTAAACTGAAGGTAATGTTGTAACTCATTTCTTTTCTTAAATACGCAAAATTTATTAAATTTATAAAATATCATAGCCGAGTTGACTTAGGTGATTGGAAACAATTACCGAGGGTAAGTAACGACGGCGCGGTCAGACCTAGATGGGGGACCGTTTGTGGCATTATATGTTTTGAGCGTTTCCGTGATTCGGAGGTCACGTTAAGCAGTCGGTCCCGGTTGTTATCATCAGATAGCATTCGTGAAGCTTAGTTGGAGGCCTTCGGCGGCTTAAAAACATCCAACGTCAAGATTATGTAGCGACAACGTGTCTTGCCAGTCCTCAACCCGCACTCGGCCAGCGTGGGGACTTATGGCCTTGCCTTCTCATGAGAAGAGACCCGATCCCAGAATTGGGACATTATGGGTTGTTGATGATAAAATTTGGCGAATTGTGGATACTCAGAACGCGACTGCTTGTCGTCTAAACGATACATATGTGAGTGTAAAAGAGTAGTATTGTGTAGTTAAGGTTTATTAACGAAGAAGGCCAAATGCAAACAACCCGGTCAACAAAGTAGTTTGTCTTTCTTTTAAACTTAATATTCTCCTGAGAAAAACCGCATTCAGTTCAGTAAGTGACCGTAACGTGCTTTCGTCTAGACAATAAGGTTCTTCACAAAGATTGAAATTAAATCCCTTTGTCTTCTTAAGACGAAATATTAAACTGAGATTTTCATAAAATTCTTCATTTGCATTGTTGAAAACGAGACAGTTTTATTTTTGAGAATAAAATATAAACAAACTAAGATTAATGAGAGACCAATTATTCCATTGGCTAAGAAAATATAAGTTACATCAACTTACAATTTGTTTCAAAGCGACAAATGGTTGTTATATTTTTGGTTTTTCGAGACTGCCGAGATTAGTTATAGTATAATTAACACGGTTATAGTATAATTAACTTCAATTATGAGGCACTTTAATTATACCTAATAATTATAAATTTAGAATTAATTACCATAATAATGAAAAAAGAATGAACGAGTTAAAAAGTCAAAAGATATTAGTAGTCCCAAAGCTATATATCATAATATATTATCTCCAACCAGAAACATACATTTTCCTACTATAAGAAAACGAATATAGTATATTCCTATTTAGAACTGACATCATTTACTCCTGAATAAAAAACCTATTTGACTTGAAATATTTCCTCATAAAAAACTATGATATACTTTCCGAGTACGGATATATTCCATTGAAACACAATTCAATGAAAACTATTAGAAAAAATGTGTAGGTATTGATTTCATCTTCATCAAGTTTATTGCCGTAGACTTCGATTGGAAGATATCATGGAGCGTCATTGGGGTTCTTTATTTAAAAAGATTTCTATAATAACTTTTGCAATAATTGTTATATTTAGATTTTAAGCCTATTTTATATATTTACGTTTAGGTGCAAGAAACTGCACGTTTAAATGTTTTTGACCCTTAATTATTTTGAAAATTTTCCAAGAAAAAATCCTCCAGAGGAACAATCCTTAACAGTGCATTAATTATAATATATATATATATATATATATAGTGTATCTATTGTAGTTATTTAGTAGATACATACTAACTGTTGCTCGATTTTAATAATCTTTAAAATCCCAGCTTAGTTTCTAAAGGTCGTCCCGTGATTTTTAGTACCCTATGTCTTTGTTTTAAGATGTGTTATCAGATGCAAGCAAGAATTGTAAACTCAGGTTCTCAATCTGAGTGAATTCAGGAGAAAGACTTCATCTTCGTCACAAATAGTTTCCATAATTTAAAGTGTACTAAATTAATATTGTTACAGATATATTTTTCAACATCACGCTCCGAAGAAAAACCCTATTCTACACCGTGAATCTTATCGTTCCATGTGTGGGCATCTCGTATCTCTCAGTCTTAGTATTTTACTTACCAGCCGACTCAGGAGAAAAGATCGCTTTAAGCATTTCTATTTTACTATCCCAAACTATGTTCTTCTTGCTTATTTCTGAAATTATTCCATCTACGTCCCTTGCGTTACCATTACTGGGCAAGTACCTGCTTTTCACTATGTTGTTAGTAGGACTATCCGTAGTTATTACTATTGTAATACTCAACGTACATTACCGTAAGCCGAGTACACACAAAATGGCACCCTGGGTAAGAACTTTCTTTATAACGAAGTTGCCAAAACTACTTTTAATGAGAGTGCCAAAAGATTTGTTGAGAGATTTAGCGGCGCAAAAGATAGCTGGGCGGAATATGAAAAAGAATAAATTCAAAGATGCGTTGGCTGCGGTCGATCAGGCAAACTCCAATGTTTCGAGTCCGGATTCATTTCGTCATCATATGCCTGGAGGGTGCAATGGTTTGCATACTACTACTGCTACCAATAGGTAAGTTTTAGATTAAAATTATGACTGTTTTAAAAAAAAAGTTAAGTTGTTTGATAACAATTGGTAATTTGAACGACACACAAGTACTTGCAACGTGTATTTACATATTGTTAAATACCTATAACTATTATAATATTCAGTACGCTAACAGAAGTAATCTTATATATAAAATTCTCGTGTCACAATGTTCGTTCCCATACTCCTCCGAAACGGCATGACCGATCTTTATGAAATTTTATATGCATATTCAGTAAGTCTAAGAATCGGCCAACATCTATTTTTCATACTCCTAAATAAATATAAAAGACAAATAATTATTCAAAGATAACATAGTAATCTGCGTTTTTCAACCTGTCAAACGACTTTTTTTATTACCTAAGTAGTGGCTTTGAAGAGTTTTGTAATGAAAATAAATAAAGGCCTTATATTTTGTTTTGTAATTATCAAAGTGTAATTTATTGCTAGACTGAGGATAATAATGTGATGATAAACTATGCAGACTAGTTACCACAACTGAAATAAACAAAGTTTAATGTTATCAATAACAATATGATCCAAATTTTGACTTTTGTGTAGCATAGATACATTTAAATATATTCACAATATTAAAGTGGACTGTTAAAGGCTGTTGATGATGATTGATGATTTGTGAACAGGTTCAGCGGTCTAGTTGGTGCTTTAGGTAGTCTCGGGGCAGGGTACAACGGTCTTCCATCCGTGATGTCAGGCCTCGATGACTCCTTAAGTGACGTGGTTCCCCGGAAGAAATATCCTTTCGAGCTAGAGAAGGCAATTCATAATGTGATGTTTATTCAACACCACATGCAGAGACAGGATGAGTTCAATGCGGTAAGTCCCAGTAGTTAGTGTTCAGTTTAAAAAAACTTATGTTTATTGTGAAAATGGTAACGAAATAGATATTTTCAAGTATTTTTATGTAGGTATTAAAGTTATTATTACTGAAACAAACTGAAAATAACATCAATATTGCTTCGTAGAAAACTGATATTCAGGTGAAACCGGTCAACTAGCTGACCCCGAATAATCTTTGTAATAAGGCTAGGAATATCATAATTCACAATTATATATGTATGTCTATAAAATAGAATGCCTATTTTTGTATGAATTAAACGCACTTTAAATGTAACAAAACTGGTGTCAATTCATTCAGTTTTAAAATGGCAATGATCCAAAAAACAATAAAGTAGGAAAAAATTTCCGCAAAATTCTAATACTAAAAAATCAAAAACCTGTAATTAGAAACGTAGGACTTTATTAAATTCCAATAAATATTATAACATATTATAAAACTGAAATGTCTACTTTAATTCTTTTATAAAATAATATCAGTACAAATGATAAACCAAGAGCTAATTTGTTTGAATCTTAATATTTTGTGATTAATTTACAACCCGCTGGCTGTTCATTAATTACGGTACAGCACAGAGAAGTGGTACTTGCAGTATAATTAACTTCAGCACAAGTTAAATAACTTTATAACTGCGCTTTGGAACTTTATATTTTTGTACATTAAGTATAACAGAGTACGTTCTGCTTCAAGTTTATTCGTTAATTTCATAAATAGGAGAGTCTCGTTGTCAATTTATTTATTACTTAGCTGAGGTATTCGGTCTTAGCCGCGGTAATTGTTCTAAAGCGTGTGTTATACCGCCGAGTTAAGACAGTCGATAAAAAATCAGCCTAAGTTAATTCTTATCCAGCTCTCTGCCAGTGAAAGTTCGATAAAATCGATCAAAACGGGCGGTCCAGCCGTTCCAGACATTGTTGTAGATAACGTAAGTAATTTTCGTATAAATTTAGTAAAAAGCTATGAATTTGATATTACATACAGACTCTTCAATTCAATTTATTTGAATAGATTTATATTCAAAGAGTGAATATTGTACGTAATTTATTTACTTTATAACATTTGATGGACACTATGAAAATAAATTACTGTAGTAAATTTATATATGGTTTTTTTTAAGGTGCAGCGTTGGATCATTCCTTCCATATACTCATGAACCATATAGCTTGTATTTTGAGCTTTAGGCATTCTTGACAATCATGTTTGTATTAAATTTTTTTGCACAAAAAAAAATCATGTTTTATTTACAACAAAGTCAAATCAGAACCATTAACTTTGACTACGAATACACTCATCATCTTCCTAGGCTTATTCCCAATATTATTTGGGGTCGGCTATTAGTTCAACCGGTTTTACCTGAATGTCAGTTTTTCCAAGGACCGACTGGCATTAGATCTCCGCAACCCTAAGGGTGAACTGAAATGCCAAGGTTGAACTAGTTAGCTATCAGTAAGTTTAAGGGCACTGACCTCCCTGACTAAGCATTGCCATACATATATGTTCATGACAACCGGGACCGACAGCTTTACGTGCTCTCCTAGGCACGGGCGCGAAATCACCGCCAAACTTCCATCTCCGGGCTGCTATTAGGAATTTCCTAAGAAAAACCCAAAAACACTTTTACACAAAAGCATACGCTATCTACAAGACCAACGTGGCAGTTACTACGAATACACTATTTTTGTTTATACAGGAGGATCAAGACTGGGGTTTCGTGGCCATGGTACTCGATCGTCTCTTTCTCTGGATCTTCACAATCGCTTCCATCGTAGGAACATTTGCCATTCTATGCGAAGCACCATCTCTCTACGATGACACCAAACCCATTGACATGATGCTATCTTCAGTCGCTCAACAGCAATTCTTACCGGTAGACAGCGGTGACCCTTAAGGCGTGAATGCAGCAGAGATATTTGAGAATTATAAAAATGATGATGCTACTGAGTTTTGAAATACCTTCAACTCGCATGAGCGGTGTTCGTAAGTAGTCAAATTGTTAACGTGGTATTTATCAATATACTGTGTTTCTATTTCAATCAATTTACATTTTCTTTAGTACAACGCTAGGACCTATATACTTTTTTTTTAATTGTCTAGACTATTTAGCAATACTATATACCTTTCAAATTGCACATTTACACAGGCTATCTTTAGTGAAGCAATGTTAGGTAATAAAAAAGTATTATTTACGAGTATCACGGGAACTCGTTAATTAATTTAAGTATTATCTATTGTATGCCCGGAGGGAGAAGTTTGAAAGTTAATAATAATAATAATGGTTTATTTTCAATAATAAGATACAAAAATGTTAACATTTACTGTGACAGCCACACTAGGCAGAGCCTGTTTTGTGGTTATCGAACGATAAGATCATCGTATGCCTAGGACTTATATCTATGTGTTAATACTAAAACATCTATTTGAATAACTCATTGCAAGTTGATACAAATATATTGTAAGAAATTTCAGGTAACGAATATTTCTTAATCTAACAAAAAAAATATCTTCAAAGAACTTGGTGAATCTCGCTATTTAGGTCTTAGTTTTTAATTCGCGTCACACCCAGGTCAAGTGAATTTAGAATGATTTTTTGATTGCACGATGATTGAAGAATGAAATTTAGAGACATTTTTTCCATCATCATCATATGCCTATGCCTATCGCAGTCCACTGCTGAACATAGGTCTCTACAATTGCATGCCACTTAGTTCGATCTTATGGCTATTTCGTCTATGCCTGGGTCTTATTTATCTGTCATATCTATATATTTATAATATGTAATATAAGTGTGTTTATGAGTGGTCTGGATACCATTGGAAGGATTCTTCCTAGTTTTGAATCAGACTGGCGAGTCTTAGATGTATTTAAGTCAATTTTCTTATCTACTTTACGAGGATTTTCTATTATCACAACACATTTCAATCAAGCTAAAGATCTTTTTTAGTAAATTTATAATAAGTATAAGTTATTTTTTCATTGAAAATAATAGGTACATTAATCACACTTATTTCTTGTATTAGAAGATTGTGTATCGAATGGGAAATTACTTAGATAAATATAAGTCATTCCGCTCAAGTCCTCCAAATATAAAACACCAAAATTAAGTACCGAATTTTGACTTTTACTCTTAATTAGACATAACTTCGTAATTACATTTAGGTGTTATAAAAGCCAAAATAGGCTGTGAATTGTATCGTTACGCTGGTATGTAAGTAACTTAAGGTTTCAATTTCAAGTAATAAGTTAGTGTCAAAGTTGGTTGAAGTAGACGAGGAAAATAAATTGTTCTTCTTCAAGCTTGATACGGTACACTTATAAATTACTGTCTTATCTTAACGTTCTTTTTAGTAGAAAGTTTAGATAGCGTTTCAAAGCGTTCTTTTTTAATAGGAAGTACATTCGTATTTTAAAGAGCTAAAGTATTTCGAGATTTAAAAAGAGCTATCGTTCTATCAACAGCCTTTTGTCAAATAATAAATGTATAATGAATCATTCGACGAAAATATTTAATCTGCTTTTTAATTGGGATTCTTGGTAACATATAACTGATTTTATAGTAGGCTAGGAAGAAGAAGATATACTGGTACTGTATTAAAATTAATTAAAAGGCTTCCTGCAATATTGGAAATAAGAAAATATTATGAGTAAAAACTTCGGGTAGAAAGGTTGAACCAAAATCGTCATTCTTGAAAAAATGGACGAAATTTGTCGGGCTTTCCCAAAGAAATCTGTAATCAATTTGGAAAAATATCTTGGGAAAAACTCTGTATACCACACATATTTACTGGTGAGGTACATAGAAAAGGTAAGCAAGGAAGTCTTGCGTAAAAATATTTAACTTTTAAATACTTTGAAGTTTTCTTTTGAAAAAATATGGCTGTGTTAGGGATAAACTTGTTGTACTTAATAAATAGGTGTTTATAATCCTGTAACTCATTGTTATAGAGTAGGACAATTACTGTACGTATCAATTACTATTTCATTCTATCATAATAATAACAGTTAGTATCAGAGAGTTATGTGAGGTCATAACACGTTTTATTACTTATACTCTGTCCATTCCCTTATTATCTTTTTGACAGTTCAACAAATTTCAAAATTAGTGACGTCCTCACACGTCACCGAATCGATTTGAAATCACAATCAATCGATATAATATTCTTTAAGTCACTATTGTAAATAAATAAAATGTGCAATATTATGGTATATAATTGACCCAGAACAAACAAAACTTTCTAACACAGTCACTTGAAGGTCGGTTTAGTAAGTATTATGTGATTTTTCAAATGTTTTTACTCATAACTCTCTATTTGAACGTTATTAAATACGCGTTTCAAAGTTAAATTTTACTAACACGTGCATAGTTACATTTTAAGTCAGTGGTCCAAAATAAATTAATTAATGCACAGAGTTTTCAATTTGACTGCACGGTTGGCCTAGTGGCTTAAGCGGTCGCCACGCCGCTTCCTACTGCGCCAAGTGTCGTGGATTCAAATCCCACGTAGGATAACACTTTGTGTGATTCACAATTTGTTGTTCTGAGTCAGGGTGTTCCTTGTGTCCGTTTCTTGTATGTTTGTAAAGTCCCCCGCGACACAGGAATTTATATTCCTAATGCGGGAGTTGTCTTTTTAAATGAAGTCTTTTCAAATGAAAAATGAAGTTATTGTTCTTTATTCTAAGTTTGTACTTAAATTCCAAAATTTCGACTTAATTTCTTGCAAATAATCAATCTTGAAGTCATACTATTTTAATTTCCTTTTTATTTTATTAAATTTACAGATACAATACTTACATGAAGTCAAATTATTTTGATCATAATAATATGATAGATTATTTTAATCGTTTAATCGATTTATCGTATTTCAAGAACTGTTTTATATGTTGTTTTTAGCTATGCACACTGCCCACTTCCCTACCCGTCTATAAAGTACGACATTACTGTAGTACATTATTACGAAAAAAAATACCGGTAATTTATAGGCGTGCCCTGTCAAAAAGACAATAAACGAATGGACAAGGTATAAAAAATGTTCTTTAAAACTGTTTGTTATTAAGTGTATTTAATTTAAACTCGATGTATTGCTAAAAATATTTATAAAAACAGTATTATAATATTAATTAATGAGCCGCATGACATAGGCTATATAATTATTCAAAAATTTTTTCGCGGTCTGGTCTGTGTTTTTTTTTACCATATGGTTAAACCTTTTATGTACCTAATGCAAGGAATATAAATTAATTAAGCGATAAAATGTTGTGAGTTAATTGAATTGTGTTGAAAATTTTGCCAATAAGTTTTGCATTGCCGGTATTGTGTAACGTTTAAAAAACTCGTCACTATCCAAAGATTTTCTCCACAAGTTGTTGCCAAAGTAGATAATTTAATATTTAATCTATGTTTAAGTAAATGGACTTTGTAGATGATCAATGTAAACTAAATCTGTGTTTATTATATGAACTTTGAAGTAATAAATTGTCGAAAGATATTTTTATGTGTATTTATTTTCTTAAATCCACAGGTAAGGTCCTAACTCATAATTTTTTCCCCTGACTCCACTAAATTCGAAAATATACCACTAGCTCCAGTTGTTCCTATGGTGATAAACTTAAGGCTAATGAACTTAAAAAAAGTTGATAGTGAATAAATAGAACTCTGACTCACAAGAACACAAAACATCTAGTCCATACATTTGTGTTTGAAAGAATTTTGAAAATGAAACTTTCTCGACCACAACCAGTTAAGTCTCACTAGTTCAAAATAATGTACATAATAAAAACGTTAAGTCGCACACTGAAAATGTATTAAGTAAACACATTTCATAAGGTTAAATATTTTCAAAAGAGTAAGTGATTCAGGCACAATGTCTATTCGAACAAGATAAATTTATATTTGTAGGACTCCTCGCAAATGTGTGCTCTGCTTTAAATATTGACGAGTTCTAACTGTGTTCGTTTAGCAAAAATACTGAAAAGTTTACACTGTTCAAGAAGAGTGATTTTTTATATACCTAAGCCTACCAAATTGACGCTAATCTTCCTGATGGAAAGCATGAGTAGAATCGAGGTCCGGTCACCATCCTCATCGTGAATGCAGACAATGGCGGACTCTTGAGCTGCTTTTTCATCATTGGACTTCAAGTGGTTAGGGTGACTTTTGGCCGACTCATTTGAAAAAATACTATCCATACAATGGTGCCTAAAGGAAGTTTAAAAACGCCTCTCCAATCACCAACACCATAATATAATACACCTATGATCTGTGTGGATCTCGATTTCATACCAGATGATTGATTCGATTTTTAACACCTTTTATTTGTGTGTCTGTCGAATTTTTTATTTTTGTGTGTCTGTCTGTGGCATCGTAGTTCCCGAACGGATGAACCGATTTGATTTTATGAATTGTCGGGAGTGTTCTTAGCTATGTTTGATGGAAATTAATTTTTCATTTTATTTGTCTTGTAAAGTCTCTTATACTCACAGGTACTTACTTAAAATTATAAATTATCTTCTTGTAATCTGCTTTTATTTTATTGAACCATGAATGACAATCTCCTTTCTAAAGAAGAGCCTATGTTCAAGAGAGGCCTGTTTAGGAGTATTAAACATTGATGAATATAAAAATGTAATATCGAACTTATTTATTTTCAGGCTGTATGCATAATACTTTAAAGTAGTTTTCTTTTTGTGGAATAACAAATTCAAGAGCATGTGAAAACTGATAGAAGTGGTTTTAGTAAAGTGTTCTCGTACATGAATACTCTGATCGTAGTACGAGTAAAGTCTAAAAAATTATGGCGGTGCATGCCCCGCATTCGATATATGCAAATGAAGTCGATAGATTCAGGATCGAGGCAATACCTGTCCATTTCAATGTTTTACATACATAGTTTTATTCGGGATGGTATAAAAGTTTTATAAGAAAAGTTGTCAGGGGTCTGAACGCAAAGCGGTAATATATTGAGATTTGTTTAACTTCTATATTTTTCTGTGATATTATCTTTGCGTGGAATACAAGTCATTAATCACTATAATTTGCATCAGTCCTCTAACATGGTGTATAGTATATTAGTGGCAGCACCTTACCCCCATATCAGGTTTATAAACATTAAAACTATGTAAACATTGGCGATTTGAAAGGAGTGGCCGCGAGTTTTTATTGCCATATTCTTTTCTCCGGCTCTACCTATTGTTTGCGAACATGGCATAAATGTACATGTAGAATCTTGACCTGTCACAAGAGATGTATTGCATCCTAAGTGAATAAAGAATTTTGAATTTGAATTTGAATTGTGTTCAAATTGTGAACGTAAGAATATAGCTTTACTAACAGTTTTCGAAGCTTTTTCTAAAAAGTCAACTTCTGTACTACGAAAATATCCTGTGTCGAGGGCTCTACAAACATTGATAAAACGAACACAAAGAACACCCAGATTCAGAGCAACAATTTGTGGATTACACGGGGGTTCGATCCCCAAATAGAACGACAATTTCCATGTGGCGATGGAACTCACAAAACTGAGAGATAAAGGTCGGCTGTCCCATTGTTCGCCACTTTGATCGATTTCAGGTTTCTTGTATTCGCCTCCTGCCAGCCGTTTTTCACAAGTCGTCACTCCACATGGCCTATTGAGGAGTGACGACATTATATCTTAGTTTTTTAGTTTGCTAGTTGAATTCCTATCAAAAGAAAAAGAAATAATGAACCGCTTTCACTGCAATTCAAACATAATATGTTCAAATAATGAAAATTCTCGACTTGAACTCTTACAAAAGCAAACATTAGCTGGTTAGTTCAGGAGCTATTTTCTCTTTTCTGAATTATTCATGCCCACTGACCAATCGCGGTCGATTTAAACTGACTACTAAATTATCTATTTGATTGCTAAATTATCTATTGGGTAACCCAATAGATAATTTAGCAAGTCAATTAGCTACAAGACTTGTAAAGTTTTAGAAATAAAAAAAAGCGTGTGGCACTCGGGGACTGCCGCGGTAAAACTATTGCATATCATTTTTGATCAAGTTATTGATTATAATTTTTTTTTTAATTATGCAGTATTTTTTTTCTTTTATAATAATTCCAGTATACAAAACAATACACACTCTTTTTACCAACATACATTCGAACACTATTATTGCCAAACAATATAATCATCCTATTAACCGAAAGGCTTTATTAAGTTTTGTGTGACTGCAACAAATGGCGCATTTTCTAATAAATTATATCTTACAGTTTAGATATTAGACGCAATTTATAATTATCAGATGACCTATCTGTCCTTACCCCTTTTCACCTCTGTTACATTAAAATGGAAAAAAAAATATTGCCTGAAATAAGTATTACTTTTAAAATTTGTTCCTTGTACCAGCGTCCACAAAAGCTTCGCTAAAGATATCAATAAAATAAAATATCGTTTGCTTTTAAAGTAACCAACAGTGGTGAAATTTTAAGGAAATTGTTATCAAGTTAAAAGCTTTTATCCATATTCTCGCTACGATTAAATTTCATGGCACTCATAGGTTGTAATTACACTGACTGGAACTAACAAAACTGTAGAGTGACGATGTCTAAAAATTTATTAGTGGAATTGTATGTACTGGAGTGGACTGATGTCTTTTCCTCTTATTCTAGACAAAATTAAAATCGATTAACTTATTATTACTGGATGCGAGAATCGATCAAAGTGGTGTGCAATGGGAGAGGCCTATGTCCAGCAGTGGACTGAGATAGGCTGATGATGATGATGATGATGAATTTATTATTTAGGTAGACCTTTTTAGGCACTTTTGAAACATACACTCAAATGATGTTTAATAAATTTAAACTGAATTAAAATATTATTTACACCAGCACCAAGTTTGTATTTGTTCATATTTCGAAATAATAATAAATACATTTATGGCGAAACATCGCTTTCGATGTGGTTGTCAATTAGCTTTTTAATCATTCTAATCTTTATTTATTTCTGGTTCTTACCTTACTATCGACTATAACGACTATACGACTTACTATCGAGAGAAAATACACATATTTTGTAATGTCATCATCATCATCATCCTAACGTTTTTCTCGGCTGCTTCCAAAGCTTGCACTTTGGAGGCCGGGGTCCGCTTTCCGGCTCTTCTCCTCTCCTCCTTCACTTTGCACGGTCTTCGGCATCCCTGGTAGTAAGATCATTTGTACGCATGTCACCCATTACGACGTCAATGGGATACTTTTTGTGTCTACCCCTTCTACCGGCGTCCGGCGTAGGCGGCATGCGCAGACATTTAAAACCCATATATCCAGGGGTGGCCGCAAAACGTAGCCGCACCAGCGTAGGAGACTCTCCTGCATTTTATCTGCAATGTCACATACATGAAGGCTACCGAGTTTCACACATATATTGTAATGTAATGTAGATAATAAAAATTGCCATTATTAAATAATGATAAATAAATAAAAGATGATAAAAACATGAAATAATCTTTAAGAAAGGTCCCTCTTAAGCTGCCATAGCCTTATGAAATACAAAGAGAGATTTTTAATCTTAAGGAAAAGTAAAATGAAAGGAACAATAAAATTGTAGTTAGTGGGTTTGACGTAATCAGTTAAGCCGATAAAAACCCTGACAAAGCACACCGTCAGTTCACTTACCGTGATCGATGCGATTACTGCTTCCTAGTATCTAAACATTAGCTTTTGTCTGCGGCTCCACCTGTGTGTATGTCGTTTATTGCGGTAAAGCGTGGCTTACGTCCTTCCTCAGGAATCTAAGTATCTCCATAGTAAATTTCATTGAAATCGGTGCAGCAGTGCAGCCATAAAAACGTAACTGACGGACAGACAGAGACAGACTTTCGAATTTTTATATGTAAGGATAGATTAAAAAGAGATTTATTATCTTAACTTTTATTTTATTCATTTGTCTATTTTTATAAATTTATAAATAATCCCTGAATACACATTTAAATCTCCTTTAATCCATTCTTGACAAAATAGTCCAAAGCTGAACTTATACTGAGGACATTTTGTTTTCGTTAATAAATCTGATTGGCGTAAAATTGTAAATATTGAAACATTTAATGTTTGTCTTATTGTTACCCATCTTCTTCTTCGTTCTAAAAGTCACCTCCGTCCTTAACTTGCATTGGTGATTATAATTATCTGTATGTATCCTTATCGTTTTCGGGTTTTAGATGTCAGTTCCTATACCTTGGTATTGCAAACGTTTTTTGATTTCTATTCTATTCTATTTCTCTATTCTCTAGTTTCTTTTGTTTAAACAAGAGAATAGAAAACGAAACACGTTTTATCATGGGGCTTGGGAAATTCCGCTGGGGGGGGGAGATTAAACAAGTCGCAGTCTGACAAGTAATGCACACACGCTGCTGTCGAGTCCATTCAAAGCATCCAGTACACTTAAAATAATATAGATACTTATTATTTTCGTTAATTATGAATTTATGTATGAAGCATCCAACTAAATCGCATTAGGGTCACCATGCTGCATCTGTGCTCATGAGGATGGTGACCTTTACTCTTGGATTCTACACATGTTTTCCACCGGGTAGAGTAGAGTCACTTTATAAGGCTTAAATATAAAATATAACAGATATGACGACGCGTGATTATGTACCATAAATGACATTACTGTTAGTAATGGCCCACGATGGATAGCCACAACTAAGAACGCAGTGAGGCCTCCCCCGACGCTCCGACAGGTATATTATTTTGATACTCTGATCACTTCTCGTTTTTTTGTTATTTTTTTATCCTAGTCTCGTTAAGTGAGAGGAAAATAGAAACATATCAGAAATATTTTTGAATGTCAGCGCCACGTCACAGGATACAACGGTTAAAAACAGCCTCCTAGCTACATGTGATTGGCGCAGTTCCAAACTGACGCCAACTGCTCTGTTTTTTGTGAACTGGAGAGTTCGTCTGTTGACTAAATGTTTTAACGACATTTGCTTAAATTTTACCCTTTTAAAGAGAGGATTCTCGATTTGTATGTATTTTCTATTTGGCAAATTATTTTGTAATTTGAAAAGGCATACTACCTGCCTTGTATTATTTGAATATGAACAATAAATTTAATCATCAAGGGTCGTTAATTAAGTAATAAAGAATAGAATTTATTATAATTCATCCTGATAATGATATACGTAGATAGTGCTGAAGTAGTCGCATCACAAATTATATTTTACACTTATTATAATATTTTATTTTATTTTATTTTGTTCGGAATACCAACAGCTTAAATATTAAAAAATAAACATTAAACATAGTTAACAACAAAGCCATTTACAGGTACTCGCAATTAGAGTCTTTAAACTATATGGCGTCTTTAAACTAGGAAATAAATAATAAAGGAAATAAATAATTACAAGTAGATACCATTCCATTATAAACCAGCAACCCTTATCAAAAAAATAATAAGCTGAAGTGACTTTTGTGGTCGAATTTTATGACACAAGAGAAATGGCAATCTCTAATATTGAGCCCCTGCCGGTTGAATTTCGTGCAACAAACTTGCAATCTACTTTGTACATTTTAGGTTATTGATAAAAATAATATTTTATCTTAATATAAACTGAACATATATATGTATTTGTATCGCTGATGCCAATGGATGACGGGAGTAACTTCACTTTAGATGGCTTGTTTCCTTATTTGTTACGAACAAAAAAATGGGAACTTTCTTGACATTCATCATCTTAATCGGGAAAACTAAGAATAAACGAAATTTAAAAAAAAAGCCTCCACAACGGTCATGTTAGACCGATTTTCATCAAACATATATAAAGAAAACTCCCGACTAATTACCTTTATAAACATAAAAATTTCAATCAAAATTATTCATCCATTTGAGCTACGATGCCACAGACAGACACACACACAGACCCACACCCACACGTCAAACTTATAACGTCTTGGGTAAGAAAAAAAGAAAAAATGCTTACAAAAGTCATTATAAAAAGTATTGATTCATACATACACATAAACTTTAAAACTTAAGTTACTTATTTAATACTTTATAGACAATACATTTCGAAAACACGTAACCCGAACTACAGATATTTTAAAAATTCTTCAATAAGTAATTCTGATAAGTATCGAAAAGTTTATCTAAAGTGAAATCAATTGATTAAGTTCTACGGTTTGGTGCGTCATTTGCATAGTAAGTATCCAAACTAGACGCAGAGTCGAAGTAAAGAGTTAGTCGGTAATGTCTAGTTCAAGGTTTTCACTTCTCTTCAAAGTCCTGTACGTATAAGTTAGACGAAAGCCTAATCGATTATGTTAAGCTACCGTTAAAATGTGAATACATTCTATTTTCTTAGCTTTTTTCCACATTTTACTCTTCTATACACCTCTATCAATTCACTGCTTACTTCCTTCCTAGCTGCCCTTTCAGTCAGTGCATTGATATTGCTTTCTTCAGTGACTGTCCTGCACATATATTACAGTCAATTGCCATTTCCATATTAGACTTTCTAGGTCTTGAGAAAATAATCATATAGGCCAATATTAACGATTCATAAGACCTAATGTAATTATTTATAAATTGAGAAAATTGTCAACAATACTTAACGAAACAAATTTAGAACTAACATAGAATGTCTGTAAGCACAAGAGTTTCATACTTTTAAGGCACTTAAACAAGTAGTACTTTTCAGAACTATACTATACTGTAGCAGTGAAGATTTATAAATAATTGTCATCCTTCTATTCTTTTCATAACAGACTTCAAGAAAAAAACATTGATACCTAGTTTTTGTTGTACAACGGGACTTATTTGCGATAAATGTATTTAAAAGGTTACGATAACACGATGATGAACTGCCTATGTCTACCCGTGACCACGAGCGGTATACCCCTTTCGAAACGTCAGAATATAGAAGCGAATAAAACCCGCTAAATAATAAAAACTTTGTATCAAATCCGCGACAGTCGACTGGCTCGAGTCTCCTCTTAAGAGAGGATTAAGGCCATATTATGTCTCAACGCTGGCCGATGCCGGTTAGAGACTGACAAGACAACGTTGTGGCTAAGTAATCTTGCAGTTGAATGTTTTTAATTCACCGGAAGGACTCCAACTAAGCTTCACGACTGTTATATTATGATAACAACCGTGACCGACTCCTTAACGTAAGCTTCGAATCACGAAAATGTTCATGAACATCCCACAAATGGTCAGCCATCTAGATACTGACCGCACCGTTTCAATCACCTATCACCAACTGACCATCGGACCTAAATTGTTTCCAATCATCTAGGGAAACTTATCTAGGAACGCTTCTCAATCTTCTAGACAACAAAAATGGAAAAATCAAGACGTTCAAAATTTCTATCACTTTATAGCATAGCACAATTATTGGTTGCGACATCACTTAGTTATTTTAATTGTAAGACATCAAGCAAACCATTGGGGTATACTTTAGCGAGGATTTTTTTTCAAGATGGCTCTCGCTGCTTCTAGTTCAAACAGACTGGAAAGCTCCATTAATATCTACTCGGAACGTGTGCAGAATCCCAAGTTGGGATCTAAGTATTTTTAAATCTACAATTGTCGAAAGAGATTGTGTTGAAATCACGTAGCGCATTTTTTATGGTTATTTAACAGACATAATCGTGTTTGTATTCGTGTGGTAAAGTCTGTTCGGAGATGGATATGCAAAAAATAATTTTTCTGTGACGAAGGTACAGGAAAAGGTGAAGAATTAATTTATTTTTTAAGCAGAGTGTGATGTTATCTATCGTTGACACACACACATAACGAGTTTTGAAGCTCATCATGAGCAGCATTATAAGACAACAATTATAAATAAAAATTATATTATTTAATAATGGGAAGAGGCACGGAAAGAAGAAGAAGATATGAGAATACGAGTATATATGTATGTAAACTGTGCACTACATGTAACAAAGATTCTTGTTCGTTTTCATCGTTTTCGCTACTTTACTAGCTGATGAAAAATGACGATAAATTGCAAGAACTTTAATACCAGCATTTTAAACTCGTGCCGACAAGTATCAGGGGATCATAGCAAGCTAGAAGTTCGATTATATGAACTTCATTACTTATTATTAAATTTGTCAGTCAAAGCGCGAATTAGCTGCCACCCCACTTGACGTTAATAAACATTGCAGAGCAACCAATTTACTTTGAGCTCTTGTTTTTAACAACTAGACCGTTCGCTTTTCCGAATCTTGAGGACTGAAGGGGGTTGTGGAAGTTCTAGTCAAATTGGTAGCAATTTTCCACTAGCTTCTAGAGTACGATCATCTTGGAAGTTTTATCTTTGCAATGGTAAAACTTTGTAGTAATAGCGACCGTACTAAGTTCCGAGTAAATGGAATTTAACAAATCTATATGCAGTATTTGTTTTAAATTATACATTTATAAGATGCATTCAAAATACCTTAAAACCAAATCAACAGATGAAAATTTGTATAATTGACCTTCAACAAAAATGCTCTAAATGGGCTACTTTCCATACAATTTCAGGAATAAATATTTATCACATTTTATTTTAAGATGTATCAAAAATGGGGGAAGATAATTAGAAGAGCCTCCATTGCATGCGCAACGTCAATAATTAAAGATTCGCGATAGCATATTATTACGTCTAACTTCTAGGGTTGGCTCACTATAACCTTTTTTGGGGAAAACAAATTTATTTCAAAGCAAATGTGTTAAAATATCACGTTACTCAGGAAAGGGCGCAGGCGGGGCTGCGTATGTCAGCTAGCTATAAAACTAACAATAATTCTGCATGAAAGTACCAGGAGTACATAAAACAGCGACTGGTGTATTAGTAGTCTGCCACTATCGCCAAGTTAGCAATAGAGTGCGAATATCTCGACAAACTTCGTGGAGTGACAGACACAACCGAGAATAATCTCTTAAGTTTTAGTTCATCGCCAGTCCTACACACGATATGACTTATAGATGCCGTATATTGTCAAGAGCAACTGATAAAACTCCACATTTGCTTTACTGCTTGAAGCGGTACTTGAGCTCTTGATAAATGTATCACTGAGGCGAAAATTAGGGAATTTGGTAGATAATATCTTAACAAAACTTTATCAAGATTAGTATTAGTGTACTAACTACTGTACAGAGATAGAAATCTATACTAATATTATAAAGAAGTAAAGTTTGTGTGTTTGTTAAATTGTAAGGGGTAATCTCGGGATCTACTGAACCGATTTTAAAAATTCTTTCACCAATAGAAAGCCACATTATTGCTGAGTGTCATAGGTTATATAAAAAACCGAAAAATAAAAAGGCTTTTACGTGGTAGTCCGTTTTGCAAAGTGAATCGGAGAAAAAACGGTTGAATGAAAGCGTTTCTTACGAACGCTGCCTTAACTATGAAAGATATATTTTTGAGTTCTATAGAAAAGATGTGGAGCTTGAAAATGCCTACAAAAAAGTCAACGACAGCATATGTCTAATTTTATATTTAAGTTATGCCCAACGAAGTGGGCACGGGTCAGCTAGTGTTTAATAACATCGGGAGTTTGGAAGGTTGGAATTTTAAAGGAACAAAAATTTTACAGACTAGTTCAGCCCTCCGGTGCTAGCTGCGATTTATGTTGTACCATTACAGCAATAACTGCGGGTAGTCCCAGTTGGGTTGAAGTCTAAGTTACTTATTTTATCATCAGTTACCTGCTAGCGGAAATCCCGTTAAAATTGGATCAGCCTTTCCAAAGATAAGCCAGAACTTACCTACAGACAGACAAGTCAAACTAAAAATGTAAAAAAACAGTATAAGCTTTCATATACATTTCGATGAATATTGTTAATTTGAATTATATAATTAATTACAAACAGATACTTCAATTTTATTTATATATATAGATTAACTAAGGACCGGTGTCGCAGCAAGCATGGCACCCCATCTGCAATTCAATTCAGAGTTAAATTGCTTCTAGCTCTGTAGTGGCAACATTGAATTATTTGCCAGCTGTTATAAACTGCCCATAAACTATATTATATGACAGATTTATTTATGCATAAATTTCTCAGTTACAGTCGTGAATTGTGCATTTATTTTGTGGTATTTGGTATCATAGAATGAATTCCGAATAATACTCTGTTGTTAAAAGAGTGAAGAAGCGAAGCGTTCATTGACAAGTGGCCTTAGGCTATTGAAAACGATCAGCGAGAGTAAGCAACGAAGGCGCGGTTAGTACTTAGATGGGTGACCGTTTGTAATATGATATATTTTGAGCATTTCCATGATTCGGAAGTCACGGTCAGCAGTCAGTCCCGATTGTTATCATAAGATAACAGTCATTGCAGCTCGGCTTTCGGGCGGCTTCGTAAAAACATTCAACAGCAAGATTTACATCAACGTGTCTTGCCAGTCCTAAACCAGCACTCGGCCAGTGTGAGGACGTATGGCCTTAACCCTCTTCTGAGAGGAGACCCAAGCCCAGCAGTGGGACTTTATGGGTTGTTGATGATGATGTTACAAGAGATGATTTTTAGGTTTAGTCACTGTGATGTTAAACAATGACGATAGCTGCAACTAGGTTGTCGATATTTTATGCCAACAAGTTATAAAACTATTACTATGTAATTTGTTTTATTTTTTGTAACAAATGATCATAAACATAAAAATAAAATTAAAATATTGTCCTATGGCATTCACATCATAAAGCATCTAATGAAATCTCTGTATAAGCCCACTAAAGTCGGCTGCTCATTATAATGTCATTCAACAGACATTTTAATACAGCTAATTTCGTTCATAAAAGTAAGGAAGTAAGGATTAATGCCTTTGAAGAGTTTTGAATTCCCTAAGTTTCAACCAATTTCCACAATATATTACAGGTATATTAACCTGTAGGTAACTGTGTGAAATACATATGTTATTTAGGTATCGTATTAAGCTTGTAATTTAAACTTACCAACAACCAGGTATGGGGATTTTCCCTTATAAACTGCCAGTAGATAATTACATAGTTATATTGAGAACATTCCAAATTAAGCATAATTGTAAAGTTCTTCAACAAATCTTCGAGTCAACCCTACCTTTGTTCATCACAAAGCAAATCTTCCAAGAAATCTCAAAGTTTAATTACCAGGATTAATTTACGCTAATAATCAAAATTGAGTTACAAACTCCATGGTAAATAAAGCCTGTTTACAAGACGTGTACGCAATATGATACTATAATAACCAACCAGAGTAGTACAAATCCCCAATCTAATACATATGCCAATGATTTGTCATCCAATTCGGCTGACTACCAGATCTTTCCGATGGGACTTCTGTATTAGCATACATCTAGTACAACCTTCGATTTATCGTTCCACCGCATGATTGCTTTATAAAAATATATCCAAGTTCTTTATAACATAAAGTCAACTAAAGATTTCTTTTTATTTTATATTTGCAATGTTATTTCTGAGGTTCGAGAGGAACAATCCCTCAAAGGAACTTACTTTGAATGAAACTTGTGAACGGAAGTTTGTTTTAACTCCTCTTAATTTATGCGTTTCAAGTTTAATTTTGTCTGGGACGGGGCGAATTTGATTTTCAATAGAAGACAATGCGGCGTCCTGTGTTTATACAGGCGCGATAGTTTACTTTCTCAAGCCACTGACGCCCTGGTACTTTGTTTAATTAAAGTACTTTATTGACTTTTTTCATTTTTATGATAAATCTATAGATCTTATGAAACTAATACCGGCGGGTCTTATGGGCCCGGTAAACGATCAAATTTGTTTGACAAATTTGTTGGTCAAACTTCACGTTGACATCAAAAGAGCCCTGTAAACGATCAAACTTGTTTGACAAACGCGTCAAACACAGCTGCATACTATCAAATAATTTGAGAAACACGTAAATTTGTCAGAAAAAATTGATCGTTTACGGGCCCATTATACATAGGCTACAGTGTGCTTTTTATATATTATGCTATATTGTTGAAAACTCAGGTTTGTGTCGCCTTGTAGGTACAACAAAATACCGTATCACAAGTGATTCCATTTGTGAATGATAAAAAAATGTATAATAAATTATTGTTTGCAATGCGAGTAGCAAGTAACTTGGAACTGTACTATCCAACAGTAAGTACCATGTGCCACCTGCTTCGTTTAACGATGTTATTCACGGCTACATTAATAAAAATTAATCAATAACTGGAGTATATGAATGAATTTGCGTTGCAAAACAATGGCTTGGTAGAAGTTAAATAAATAAATAAACATTTTGTTCATCTTAAACACAACGTCATCTAGCCCCAAAAACTAAGCAGGGCTTGTATTATAGGTAAAACAACTGATAAAACATGAACTTACTTATTTTGTAAATAAACCTATTTTACGTAGAAAAGACCCAGACTTAATAACAAATTTTTGCGTATCACACATATTTGGTCTGCCTGGGAATCGAACCCGAGACCTTAACCACTGCAGCCGCATACGCTACCACTGTGCACTCGAAGCAGTCAATGACAATATATTTTTTTGTATTTATCCGACTTCTATTAGTTTTTATGTAAAATTTAATACAAATTGGTGTAGTCATAATGTAGTCTTTCATATTAAAAACTGCAATCTTTGTACTAAAAACCGCAATGACTATAATCGTACACATTTATTCATTCGTGGCAAGCCATCTTTCTGCACGCAATTTAATGGATATTCAGCGCTTTTACCGCTTAAAATACATTTATCACGGATGTGTCTCGCTCAAAGAAAATGCTACTTTGAACAATATTGTCTTTACTGAGTACGTACCGAAAGACTACCTTCATATATAGAGCACAATAATTGTTTTTGCTTATGTAATTTAAAGGCTCTGGATCCATCTGACCAGATTTGCCTTAAAATTTGGTTCTTTTGAAAATCCATAATCTAAAGATGAGTTTAGAACGCAATGTATTCTTTTATTCCAGTAGCACTCTTAGAGTATCAGTTATTCTAATGGATGTTTTAATATCCATGTATACTAATATTCTAAAAGGGTAAAGTTCGTGATGTTTGTAGAATGTATAGAACTTTTGTACTGACTTTCTTATCTCATTGTAGGAATTTATTTGGTAGGTAATATCATCTACAATTACATTTAGGTTAATAAAATTTCGTAGTACCTTATTTTGAATCCGAAATAATTCATTTACGTTTTTCTAGATTCACCCATAAAATGTTTTAATGGAAATACACTCATAGGCTAATTCATAAATATGGGTTACAATAGTAAGCGTCACGTTAAACAATAATGATTTGTTAATTCATGTGATTGTATAAAACAGCTATGACGTATTTTATTTACCTTATTTTAGTAATTTTGACGAATTTATTTTTGTTAGGGTGGCAACATTGTAAAACTGTCACTTGAGAGTTCGCGCCGCGATAGCAGGGCATTGTAAAGTATTATCTGTTTAATATGCGGCACCTTCCACTAGTCGTTACAGATTATAATATGTTCAATAAATCTGTGAATATTAAAGCAACCCTGTAGTTTTTCTAAATTGGAGACATCCTTTTATCGTAAATTCCAAAGAAACTGTTCATCATCATCAGTCTTTAACAGTCCACTGCTGGACATAAGCCTCTCCTTAGAAAGGAGGTTTTAGCCTACTGTACCACGCTGGCCAGACGGGTTGGTATAGGGTTGGTTTCAAGTTTCGAGGACGTAATCACGCAGAAGGAGGCGGCGGAGAAGGTCCGGGAGGACGACATCCAATCGGACCAGATTCGCCGCCGGCGACTCGGGCGGCGGAGGCGCGAACATCTGCGCCTCATGCCGCCTTGAGTGTGGCCGCGGGTGGACGGGACGGGTTTTCCCTCCACCCGCACTATGTGGCCAGCCGCGAGGGGGCGGCGTCGGTGTGTGCCGGACGCCGCCTAAGAGAGGGTCGTCATCCGAGACGGTGCCCGCATCAGGAGCGGGCAGGCGCTGGAGAAGTTCAGAAGGAGATCCCACCCTGGACTTCTCCTACTCCTAAACGGAGAAGCGCGGAGAGGGCACACTGTGTGTTTTTTAGTCGGTTCAAGTCCGACACACCACCCCGCCGTAACCCCCGGTGGGGTGACGGTCCATGATGATTTTTCACACATTAAAAAAAAAAAAAAAAAAAAAGGGTTGGTTTCAAGTTTTCCTTCTCTTTGCATTGATGTTGTTTTGCGTAGTTTATCCCTTAGTCGCCTTTTACGACACCAGTGGGATGAATAGAGGTGGTGACACACTGTATTCTTAATCCGTCACCACACGGACAAAGATACTGTTTGTTACAGTAAAACTTACATTCGAGAAGCCATCATAGTAGATTTTACACGCATAAACATGGTTTTAAATGATAAATACAGAGAATATCAGAATATACATTATAGCAACCGAAAATTTCGTTTCACAAGAATACCTATATCAAACGGGTTAAGTTTTGAGGCAGCTAAGACTATTTCTTTGATGTGAACGTACGACAAATTTTCAGAATACCCTAAATTTTGGAGCTATTTATGTTGGAATAGTTCCTTTAGCAACTATTATCATCTGGCAGAGGTTTTAGAACATGACAAGTAGTGACCATAGTTTTGAGATAAAGTGTAGTACGTATATAGGTTTTGGCAAATAAAGACATTTGTCTAACTGCAGCGTACCTGTAGAGATAAAGACGGGTGTTCAAAGTCAGAACTAACATGTTTTGTGCAACAGCGTCTAGAAGATCTTAACGCAAGACCGCACTCGAGAAAGGTTCGCACCAAAGCCAATCTTCAATTATGCACCCAAAGCAGTTTCAGCTCGAAATTTGGTTTTGCCAGTCACATCTTGCTCAGACAGACAGAAGAGGTACTAGATACATTGAGGAGGATATTATCACTCTTCAAACAGAAATTCTTGTAGGACTTCTGTATCGAAATGAAAGTGGTAAAATAATTTAAGAATAAAACTAATAAAATGAACATATTTCAAATAAATACAGGTATGTTAAATTCATGAGAATAAAACTATTTTTGTCGTAAATAATTTAGTTTTAAGCATAAGCGAGAAGTTTTAAACATAACCTACAAGTTGAATAAACAATATAAACAAACACTCTGAAACTTCGTGATTTAGATATGTAGATAAAATGGTACTTGTAAAAATAATGATATAATCATAATTTAAAAAACTAAAAACACTCGTTACAAAAGACGTTTACAAACAAATAAAGATACGGTAAAGCTAGAAAAGGCTTGTTAGAAATAGTCAATGTGGTTAATAAAATTATTCTTGAAATCATTAAATAATGTTTATACCAATTTGAAACTCAATTATAAAATCCAAAATACCATTTGATACTAGGCTCACAAGAAAGTAAAGAGCTCCTCCAAATGAAATCTCTATCAAGGCACATCCTAATATAATCAAAGAGTATTCGTATTCACACCATCTCGGCCGGAAATGATGTCGGAGCCCTTCGATTAGGAAACCGATTTTCTTCCTTTTTCATACTAAGCACACGTAGAACCTCTTTTAGGGTATATTCCAAATATATGCTTAAATGGAGCTCACATTCCAAATTGACATACAGGCATTTATATTCATTCGAATCAATATATTATGTATATAAAATAAAGTAACGAATATTTTCACGACTCGATCTATGTATATTTTAATGGACATTATTTTTTTATACCTACTATGTCTAGGCCTATGCCCAGTAGTGGACTACGATGAGCTGATGGTGAAGATGGATAAATATACTACTATCGCCAAAAAAGTATTTTCTAAAACACTTGATATTGTGATACAAAAGTCGCATGGAAAGCATACATATAACTTCCATCCATAGATTAATAACAATATGTATCCGTCTTAGCTAAAGACCTAAATTCTACAAATAGAACTAATTCCCTACTAAAAATAACTATCATTAGAATTAATCTATGAATAAAGACGGTTTTTCCTCAATTAACTGACCATTGCGCCACTGCGAACCGTAAAGAATTGTCTAGTGGACCATTACCGGTTTATTGGCCTTTTTGTACGTAAGACACCTAATCTTACGACTCTGTAATTTTACGCCGAGTGAGGAACTTCAGGGTATTTGTACAACTATTTTCTCGACGTTCTTGTGTTTTCAGACATACATGGTTCACATTGAAAGTTTTGCGTTACTGGCCGCCCAGAAATCTTTGAATTTCGAATGTTTACTTTTTTATATAAAAGCTCATTAGTTGATGAAGATAAAATTTTTGTGGGCAGTCGAGTGTCAATAATTTTTATCTTAGTTGAAGTACGTTCTCCGTAGCAAAAATGGAATTAACATGAATAGACTTCAAGATGATGACATATTCACTTGCTCCGTAAGGCTACACAGCTAATCTTCATATTATAGCTTTGCCTAGTTTATGATCAGATGGCCATGTCTGAGATGGAATAATAACTGAGGAAATAATAATCACTCTAAATGACTTCAAGACATGTCTTGTTAAATAACTCTTATAAATTAAATGCTTAATTCAGTAACAATTAATCAATATAATTAATATAAAAAAACAGTAACGTCATCGACGTACGTTGCCGGTAAAATCGGTAAACGAAGTATAATAATATGGGAAGTCTACACAGGGAGATACTGTTGCCTTTATAAGGTCGCTTTAGGGCCACTGTTTATTATAGAACGAAACATAATATGCGACTACCAGATAATTATGGTGACGACACGAGATGTTTCATTTTATATTTTACCCGACCACGATGAAGCTAAAAGGCTTTTGTATGTTCTAGTATAGCGCATAAGCTGAACCAACTTTTATTACGTGTGAACAGGTACTATCCTTACTATAATATTGTAAACACGAAAGTTTGTGAGTATGCCCCATCACGTATCACGCAAAAACAACGGAACGGATTTGGATGAAACTTTACAGTAATATAGCTTTTATATCAGAATAACACATAGGCTACTTTTTACTGCTATAATAGAGATACAGGCGGGCGGAGCCGCGGCCGAAAGCTAGTAATCGATATAATTGTTATTAAAAGTTAAATAGTCGGATTATAGTTTTGAATTTTTTTCTTGTGTCTTATTTTGTTAATTATTATACATTTTGACAATCAATGTTTTTAAAAGAATGTTTTTGTACTGTCAAATCGTTTTTTACCTAGCCTCCCAATATTATTTGTGGTCGGCTACTAGTTCAACCGGTTTTACTTGAATATCAGTTTCTACACGGACCGACTGGCATCGGACCTGCAACACTAAGGGAGAACTGAAATGCCAAGGTTGAACTAGTTGTCAGTAAATTTGAGGGCACTGACTTCCCCATAACGATTGCCATAGATGTTCATGATAACCGGGACCGACGGCTTTCCGAGGTACGGGCGTGAATCACCGCCAACCTTCCAAACTCAAGGCTGGTATATTATTGGACTCAGTGTTTAAAAAAATCAATAACTTATTTAACGAAGTTTCAATCCCGATATTTTTTATTATTTCGATACCAAAACAAAAAATATTACAATACATTACGTCATTTCCAATACTAGGCGCTTTTCCTCCGCTAATCAGCCGTAGGCGACCCCGCCATGCCGCAGAACCTACTACATCGATATTTTATCAGAGGGGACTAATGAAGTGAATGGTGTAACAAAAATGTATCCACGACGAAATCAGCTTATAGAATAATAAGGTTTGTGGAAATAAAAATACTTTCGTAGAAGAAATACTATCTCGTCTGTTAGAGGAAACTTTTATGATTTCATTGGCTAATGTCACTCACTCACGTGATCAAAACAAATAGCCAGTGAAACAAGAGAATAGAGAAATAGAACAGAGAATAGACCTTGGCTAGGGGGTTGACATTGTAAGTCAGGTTGGCCGAGTGCTCTAAGGCGCCAGATTTAAGCTCTGGTTCCCGAGAGGGAGCGTGGGTTCGAACCCCACACCTGACACTAAGGTAGAAAGGGTTATAAAATCCCATTCTTTATGCCGCCTAGAGTGTGGCCGCGGGTGGACGGGATGGGTTTTCCGTCCACCCGCATTATGTGACCAGCCGCGAGGGGGCGGCGTCGGTGTGTGCCGGACGCCGCCTAAGAGAGAGTCGTCGAACAGAGACGGTGCCCGCATCAGGAGCGGGCAGGCGCTGGAGAAGTTCAGAAGGAGATCCCACCCTGGACTTCTTCTCCTCCTAAACGGAGAAGCGCAGAGAGGGCACACTGTGTGGTTGGGCACCCCGCCATAACCCCCGGTGGGGTGACGGTCCATTATGATTTTCCACATAAAGATATAAAAATAGAGGGGGTTGTCATTGCATATCCTGAATGAAGCAGTAAATGTTGGTATATGTATGTATCGTATCAGTTTCATAAAAGTTTATACAGATCGCGCCTATTCATATACTTTCTTCTTCATCAAGTGCCTCTTCAATCCTGAAGGTTGGCCGTCAGCTTTCTTTCCTCCTTGTCATTGGTCAGGCGGAACAGTTGTTCAATCGAGGTGATACCGGTCCACTTCCGAATATTTTACTGCCACCTTTTTTCTTCTTGTATCTTCCTCATTATACCCTATCACCTATAACCTATCTCTTTCTAACACTTTCCTGAGAGTAGACCCAAGCCCACCAATGGGACATTATGGGTTGTTGATGATGATACTTATTTAAGGTCTTTTGAATGGTCAATTTTAAATTCATTTAAACTAGGCCTTATTCATGTACGTTAGCAACTTAAGGGTGCATTTACCGTACTTTTTCAGTATACTGCAAATTTGGTCAATCGTTTGGCAAGTTTTTCGGGGTGCTCACTCCCCTCGTAAGGCTGTAATAAATACTTTTAATCATTCTTGAAATACTTTCAAAGCAATTTCATACTACACTCGGTTCCAAAAATTACGGGTCAGTCACAAAAATTGAAATACCTCCAGAACTGTAAAAGCTAGATCAATGAAATAAAAAACAGAATAAAGACTTTTTAGTTGCGCTTCTAATAGCATATTATTTAAACTGGTTGATGAAAAAAACTTCATTAGAAAAACAAAATTTAAAAAAATGACTATTTTTAAAAACAAAATTTTTGTTTCATGTCATTATGGATGCTTTCCATTTCTATTCTGTCACAAAAAAAATTATCGTGAACGTCTTCCACGTGCATAATTATTATTCTGTGAGGTGAAGCATGGCAGTCACGCTAGAGGAATGTACCAGAATCCTAACTTTTTTGGAACTTGGGCGGAGCCAGCGTGAAACAGCCAGAAACATTGGTGTATCTTTGTCGACTGTTCAGCGGGTAGTCCAGCGGTACCAAGAGACCGGATCACACCTTAGAAGACCAGGAAATGGCAGACCGAGATGCACAACGGCCAGGGAAGACAGACAACTGGTGGCTACAATGCTCCGAAATCGTTTTCAAACTGCTGTTGTTCTAAAAACTCACTTTATTCGCTTTGGAGGTGGCAATTTAAGCGCTCAAACAGTAAGAAGACGTCTTGCTGAAGCAAATTTGAAACCATTGAGGCCCGCAAATGGCCCCAAACTGGAACGGGGACATCGAATTGCAAGACAGAGATACGTGCGCGAACACCTAAACTGGACACTAGACGATTGGTCTAGGGTAATGTTCACGGACGAGTCTAAATTCATGCTTTATAAGCATGATGGTAGGCAGTTGGTGTACAGAAGACCTGGGGAGCGCTTCCATCAAGCGTGTGTGGAGGAAAAAGTGGCGTACGGTGGAGGCTCCGTACAAGTTTGGGCTGGGATTTCTGCTGAGGCCCGCACCGAGCTGGTGCTCATTCAAAATGGAACTCTAAATGCAGAGAGGTACGTGGAAGAGATCCTCAATGAACATGTAGGTCCTTTCATGGCCAGGATGGACCGGCATGGCATATTAATGCATGATAATGCGCGTCCCCATACCGCCAGAATTGTACATGACTACCTTGAAGAGGTCGGTATCGAACTCATGCAGTGGCCAGCGCGAAGCCCGGACTTAAACCCCATCGAGCACGCCTGGGACGAGCTTCAGAGATGCGTGAAAGGTCGAAACCCCCCACCAATCACGCTTCCCGAGCTCATACAAGCACTGGTGGAGGAATGGGAAGGTATTCCTCAGCACCGGCTCCGAAATTTGGTGTACAGCATGCCTAATCGCCTGGAAGCTGTCAGAAGAGCTCGTGGAGGCAATACAAAGTATTAAATGAAGAAAGTGATGAAAAACAGCAAAAAAACAATCATAAAAAAAATGTAATCTTAAGAAAAATATGACTATGTACTTTAGTTTTTTTTTAATTTAAGATTAATATTGTGGGTGTAACTAAGTTTTATTTTATTTTTTATCTGTATAATTAAATTCTCAATTGAACAGTCTTCGTTTCATTAGGATGGCATACGTAGTTCGGGAGATATTCGGGTTTATGTGACTGACCCGTTATTTTTGGAACCGGCTTTAGTTACAAGAACATTAATAAGATTTAAATTGCGTTTTAATTTACGAATTTTATTTTACTATAGATAAACGAAAAAGATTGCATTTATTACATACCTATTTGTAGTGTTTTACATATTTGTGAAAACTTTTAATTGGCCTTCATGTAGATTATGGATATATATTTTCAAGATGTAAGTGGCTGTAAGTTTTCTAAAGTGTATATTAAAATAAAAACAAAGTAAATGTATTTTTACCAAAACGTCAAGAACATCAGACGGAGGGTAATTTTTGTATCGCTCTAGGACATCAGAATAAAATAAATAAATAACAAATAAATATTTCGGACATTTTACACACAACGCCCTCAAGTCCGAAACTAATCAGAGCTTGTATTATGGGAGTACTAGAAAACTGATATAAATACATATATACATACTTTCTTTTTCTAAATACATACATCTTAACATACATGTTATTCATAGAAAACACCCACCCAATTTGGTCCGACTCGGGACTCGAACCCAAGACTTCAAGAACAACAGCCGCTTGCAGTGCGCAGCAGCCACCGAGTCAGTCATAATAATTACTTTTGAATAACAAATTTTGCAGAAAAACTTGATCTGTCTAGAAAAGCAGACAAGCTACGTTAATATTCGGTATTTTTTTTTTTTTTTTTATTGTTCTTTTATTGCTCCTAGTATAAATGAATATACAAAATCGACATTGAAACGAATGTCCTATGACCTTACTTACTAAGTGTACTTGTAACCTAATTGACTTTTCTGTCTTTCAGACTGTATTTTAGAATTTGGTAAACTTACAGCTAGTTACATCTTAAATATATATATCCATAAACTACATGAAGCCAATTAAAAGTTTTCGCAAATACGTAAAAGTACACTCTCACGATAGACTGTCACTTGAACAAAAAATGGGCTTATATTATCTTTTCTTTAACCGTGTAAGCTAAAAAATACGTATAAAAACATCTACATATTTATTCAGACTAACAAAGATTTGTAACATTTCCAAGCTTCATTTATCATACCGTAAATTCCTTTAAACAATTTTGTCATATTTTGCGGACCATCTAAAATTGCTGCACAGCTTTAGTAGCGTCTCAGGATGTACGCTGATGGTTGTCATAAAAATTGATAGTGGGATTTGTCCGGCAGTTTTGTATGAAACATGGGCACCATGCGAATGACGTCATAAGTTATCGTAATCGCACTATTCGTTTAAAAGATGGGTAAACATATCGGAGACTTGTACGCTTTTTAGAGCTCCTATTATTGCGGTAATTTATTTTACATGTTAAGAGATTTAGAAGATAAGGTACATCTCTCGGTCTATCAAATTAGTTTAAGTTTTACAGAGAAATGTTCGTATTACAATATTTTAGTGGGAGGTTTTACTATTGGAGTAAACGGATTCTTAAGTGAAGATTGCGACTTAAAAGACGTAGAATAGGACGTCCACGTGCCGTGTGGAGTCGTGATAAACGCAAGAAGACTGGCAGGAGCTGGATGCGAGAAGCCAAGAATCGAATCAAGTGGCGTGCAATATTTATCATCATCTGATGCCGATAGGCTGAGGCCTATCGGAGACCACTGCTGGACATAGGACTCTCCAATTGCACGGCACTAGTTGTCTAATAAATTGTATTTAAGTCGGGTCAGTACCTGATTTAAATAAAATTTAGTAAACAGTCTAGAGCCTGAGTTAGTATAGGCTACTTTTTACTGCAATAACGCGGGCAGTACCGCGGGAGGAAGCTGGTTTTTTTTAAACTTTTTCATGAGTAGCTGCAAACTAGCGTCTAAGAGTACACATAACTTTACGACTTATTAAATCCTATTATAATATTATGAACGCGAAAGTTTGTCAGTATGTATGTATGTTCGTTGCTCTTTCACGCAAAAACTATTGAACAGATTTGGATGAAATTTTACATTAGTACAGCTTATATATTAGAATAACACATAGGCTACTTTATACTGCAATAATCGAGATACACGCGGGTACAGTTAGTGTTTGTTTGTAGATTGTTGAAATTTTGAATTTAAACTCCTATTTATGTAAGTTATAATAACGAATTGATAGAAATAGAGTACTACTCGAATAATCCACAGGAATGTATTATTACAGACTAGCTAAACACCCTTACGTTAATCTATTCGTAGTCTTCACTCTGCTTTCTCTGTTTCTTGTATTTTGAATAGTGCTTAGAAACATTATTTGTATTAAACGTGAAGTACTTCTACTTCTTACACCATTCACGCTGAATGCGACTGAACTTCCGTCCACATCACTTGAATAATTACGCTGTTTGCTTTTCAGTAATTCAAGGAGTTGTTTATCGTACACGTTTTGAGTATTCCAGCTTTTGTAACACAAACTTTGTATTGAATGAAACTTGTGCCTTCTCGGGTTAATAGAAAAGTCAATTAGGCCCTCCATCATGACTATTACTTGAAGTGATTTTAGTTCGCAGAGTCTTAATGACCTGGTAAGTTGGCGTTAAAATCGGACTCTGGACAGTAACAAGTACCAAGATTAATGATCCAGTTACTACATTAGCTAAAAGGAACGCGTGAAAAATATCAGATTATTCATTAGATCATTTGAAGAAATTAAAATGTAAATTAAAATGTAAATTACTATTGAGATAGTTTGTGTCATCATCAGCCTATCGCAGTCCACTGCTGGACATAGGCCTCTCCAATTGCACACAACTCTGATCGATTTTGGGCTTCTCGCATCCAGCTGGATGCGAGAAGCCCAAAATCGATCAGCTATCCTGCGCAAGTCGACACTCAACCTAGCCTGTTGGAGTCCGCTACTATATATACTTAGGTTTTTACGATCGCATGAAACTAACTAGTTTCAAGACAGGATTAAGGAAAAAAACATGATAAAATAAAATGGACAAATCACTATCACTATATTTTGCTTCTATTCAGACTACTAATCTTCAGTAACTTAAATAAACACTTGTCTTACTTACTTCTTTTACAAAATTAATAATAATAATAATAAAACCTCTGTCTCTCTATAGATATAAAAGACGAATGTGAAAGATAACCAAAAATCCGAACGAAGTAAATCTCCAAGTGTAAATATAAACTAAGTGGTCGGCATCCTGATGCCAACTTACGAAAGCTACTTACACAAAATATTCCGAGCAGAAACGCTTGGAACTCTGCTTACAACAGTGTGAACTGTTCCTTCCAAACTTTGCCTACCTGAGAAGCATAACTCTTCAACTTTGCTATGCAAAATAAGGAAGACATTCGTGTGACGTGTGCGTATTTATGGCCTTCTAATACTTTTAGAACAAATCTGTACTGGGTTCTTTTTCATGAAAGTCATTTATTATTATTGAACAGATATAATAAGAATTTTATATTTTATAGCGGAAGAATCTTTAAGAACATTGATATTTTTCATCATCAGCAATGCCCTTAGAATAAATCTGAACTCAACAAAAACAATATGTTTTCATGTAAGACTGTATATACTTTCGCACAGAAAAAAGCAACTACTTGAATTTACAAATGTACTTTAATTGTATTTTTTGTATGTGTGTATTTATAAAAGAAATATGTTAAAGTGCAAAATAAAACTTAGTCACAAAACAGTATTGGTTTCTAGAATGAATTAATTTTATATTCGCAATCGCTTGTACTTGGATCTTGAGGAAATCCAGTGAACTCAAACTTTTCTTGTTAAGGCTTAACTATGCAAAAGAGACCTCTTTGTGATCATAATCGCCTGGTAACAAGGCAAACTGATAATTAAAATTTTGTTGGGAAAAAAAGTAATAATAACATACGAATTTCTGTTTTTGAAGAAACTTTTTAAACTTTGAAACAAAGTTGAAAATTTAAATATTAAATAAATGTTGAATCATCTATTTTATATGATAACTTTAATAGTTTTTAGAACAGCATATTTATTTTCTTAATATTATGCAAATGGAGTTTTCTTATCTATAAATTATTAAAATGATTTGTATAGAACAAGAATACTAATGACTAAGTGAAAACAATTAATTAATTTCATCAGCTTATTGCAGTCCACTGCTGGACATTGTGCCTTTCCTATTACACGGTACTTCGATCGATTTTGGAAGTTAGAGTGCTAATATAACTTAAGATTCTATATTAATACAACTAAAAAAATTGAAGTATCAAACAAACAGTTTCTTATTAAATGCATATTAAAGTAATACGTTACTTATGCCAAAAATGTAATTTTTAAATTGTTATCTGTCTTTTTGTTCCTTGTAATCTCTGGAACGACTTGACCTATTTTGACGAGACTTTCACTGGCAGAAAGCTGATGACCTAAGGAGTAACTAAGGCTTGGACTGGTTTTGCTCCGCGGCGTTACTCACGATTTACGACAGCAACCCTGGGTAACACCGCGGAACTCAGTAAACAATAAGTTATTACAAAAACACGTTAAATGTACGTGTACGAATACTCTTAATATAATGATGTTGTAAAGGAAATGATGAAACAAGATAAGATGCAAAAGTCCTTTTTGAGGAAAATATTTATTCTGTGCGTTATTCAAAATGTTTTTTTTTTTATATTAAGTTAAAATAAACTACTTTTGTTTGCTCTTCTACTATGTGTAGTTGATTTCACCATCTAACTTTTTACAGTATCTGTTCAAAGAGTGTATGTCGTTTAAATACACAAACACCTACATACCTCACAGTCGTAGCAATCAATATACTTAAAATTAAAACCGAAAGAAGTCGCCTGTTCAGACTTACATTTGTTTTGTTTCATCGAGTGAACCCATCACTCCGCTTGACTTTACCAAAATAATCACAATAAAAGCAAAAATCCATCAGCGTAGTTGCATTTCACACTCGTCCTCTGCCGTCACAATCCGACGCGATTATAGAGATTTCTACTTTGCGCGAAACTTGAAAATCTCGACAAAAACCGGTACTGACGTTATCTTTCGGGCATCTCGAATTGTTCTCGCTTGCGGCTTATCTCCGGCCTTTGTGTTGGTTATAAATTCGTTTTCTTTGCTTTCCACCGACTTTCCACAATGCCATTTCTGTAGATTACCTCTCCTTTATTTGAGATATCAATTTCGGTTGCGCCTTTTTTCGTCACGGACCGCATGTTGACACTGCGATAGCGTTTTATCTCGCCCTTTCTTGAATATGATAAACTTATTATTAATCACTTGATAAATATTTAGGGACTGAGGCAATTGTTTTATATTTTTGTCGATACCACTTTACTGCCGTATCGAGCGCTAAAAGCTATAAGGAGACATCGACAGATTTGTTTGGTTGCACCATTTTAAACGGGAATGTTTGAAAACCGTTCAGTGATCCACTCACAGCTTGTTATTTTCTGTAATGAAATAATTTTAGACATACCTATAGCCTCAAAAGTGTCTTCATAAAAGTCATCACCGTTATCGAACTCAACCAAATAAAAAAAATTACATTTGCTATTTAACTATTTATTTTAAAACTAGCTGCGCCCCACGGTTGTTCTTGAACCTTACTTACGTAATCTAGTCAAAAATAAAAGTAGTTACTCATTATATAGTTAGCTATCTGTCAGTGTAATTTGAATAAATATCTGACAGATGTTTTAATTATTCTCGTAACTTCCCGAAGAATTCCAGTAACAATAATATATTTCAAAACAATAACCGAATTGGTGGTTCTCGAGTTTTGCGCTTAGCCACATATTTGATGAGATATATTTATTTATATTACATTGGTTAATAATTTAAATTACGAATACTATAATATATACTATAATAGCTAATAGTTTAAATAACAATACCTAAATGAAACTGGGCTATGGTAGACATACAAAAAAATAAACTGAATTAAAAAACATCAAGACACTTAAACTTTCTGATACAATTTCAGATTCTTGAAAAAACTCTTGAAAAAATCTAAAATATTTTATTTTAAGTAGGCCTTTTCAGGCACTTTCTAAACGTTACATTATTGATATAATACACTAATATAATATAATATACTACTAATATAATATAAAATAACTAATATAATATAATACACTCTATCACAAAACAATGCCAATTAATTGCTCGTATATATTAACAAATATATTAACAAAAACACATAACGCATGCAAATCATTAACTTTATCAACCAAAAACCAGACTCTCCAACCAAAATTATCATTCATAATTGGCCACATACAACAGATTTGAAACACTAATACGAACGGTAGCCATAATCATGGAATTTATCACCACAATAGTGAAATCAGGCAGCCATTAAAGGCTATGGCCGACCAGCCAGCCGCCGGCCGTGCATTCGTAGCGCGGTTACAGAATTCTAATGTTACAACGTGAATGCAAACAACAGCTCCAACACGCAATATGTGTTTTGTAATCATTTTGAATACACAGTTCAGACTGTTTGAAATTTAATTTCGGAACTAGAACTTTGGGATTATCGCTTATTATTTTTTATTTGACTGTGTGCTATAGTGACTCTTCTCTGCCTCATGGAAAGCATGAGTAGAATCCACCACTATCCCCACCACACTCTGGTGGCCTAGTGAGGTGCTTTGACACACCCCTCTTTGCTAATGACATAGATTGTTTTGGTTAGAATAATAGTTACCAAAATCAGCATTAAACGTTTAAAACGTATCCAAAAATTTGTTGTTTTTAGATAGTTCAATAAAAGATCTAACTAGATTAGATCTTAATTACAAAGGCACATGTTACTCAATCTAATATGATACCAAGATTAATTAATAAATATTTTTTCTTACTTCTGTTTTAGCTTTAGCTTATTACATACATTTGGATATATTTCATTTATGACATCAGCATTGTACGCTAAGAAACTTGTCAGTTTTATTTATAGCATACAACACTTTAGCAGTAAAAAAATGTATGCGTTGTATTTAGTGTTACAAATACATACTTAGCCAAAACTTACTACTGTTCGCCTTAAACCTTTACTCCTGAACTACATAGTATCGAAATTATAAATTCTGTAATCGCCTAGACACCGGTATCGCTCCGAATATCGTACTTACCATACGTACGATGTTCAGAACGACATCGTTTAGATAGCAGCATTACGACTATCTATGGAATGGGTTATGGGCTTGAGAAATGTTTGGTGCTTAGTATAGCCAGCCTTTAGGGGGAATGCATTCTAGCAACTAACGTATAAACATGCATTCAGCGATATACTGTGTTTAAATCGGGCTTTTAAACTATACTATTAAATTATTATGTAACTAAACAGTGCTATGATTTTTTGAAAGCCCTAATAACAGAACTGGTTCTGGTAATGTGAAACAAATCTTTTTTTGATGATTAAGACTCTTATCGTGATAAATACTTTATATTATCATGCTAAAACCAACAAAGACATCAATGCATGCATCGGAAAATCTGTTTCAAAACGGGTTCTTTTATAGCCGCATATGAAATGCCATGGATCAGCTGATACAGGATATTTCAGATGTTATTATTGACAGTATTGAATTCAATAGTCAATAGAATGATATTCAATGTCCCCCATAAGAAAAAGAAGTAACCGTTCGAAACTTTCTACGGAGAGTTACAAAGACAAAGTGCCTTTAGAACAGTTTTGTATTTACATAAAGTTTAACTTAACAGCTGTATACTATGAGATACAAATATTTATACTGAAACTAACGTGAATTATATATGTGTGCCATTTGCATATTCGATTAATTAATCCTTGACGGACGGACGTGGTGACGGAATAAGAATACAAAGAGTCACCACCCCTATTCATTCCATGGGTGTCGTAAGAGGCGACTGAAGGAACAAAATAAGCAGCCAACATCACTGCCAAGAGAAGGAAAACTTGAAACAAACCCTTTACCAACCCTTCTGGCCAGCGTGGTATAGTAGGCCAAAACCTCCTTTCTAAGGAGAGGCCTATGTCCAGCAGTGGACTGTTAAAGGCTGTTGATGATGATGATTAATCCCTACGAAAGTACTAATACCATTAAAGCGAAAGTAACTCTGTCTGTCTGTCTATCTATCAGGCTTTCACGCCAAAGCTACTGAACCGATTGAAATAAAATTTGGTACACAAATAGTCTGGAGCCTGAGAAAAGACAGACTACTTTTATGTTTACACTTTGGTAGTCTCAAAAAAAGCGGGCATGTGCGAGTCGGACTAGCCCATGAAGGGTTCCGTAGCAGCAAGTAACATCTTATAAAAGTTCTTATAGTTCATTGTAACTTTGACTGCCTCGTTGGTCTAGTCGTCAGCGTATGCGACTGCTAATCAAGAGGTCTCAGGTTCAAACCCAGGTCGGGCCAAAAAGTGTTTGTGGGATTTTCTTAGGAAATTCCTAATAAGTTTGGAAGCCCGGAGTTTGGAAGTTTGGCGGTGATTCACGCCCGTGCCTCGGAGAGCCCGTAAAGCCGTCAGTCCCGGTTGTCATGAACATCTATGGCAATCGTTATTGGGAAGTCAGTGCCCTTAAATATACTGACAACTAGTTCAATCTTCGAATTTCAGTTCTCCCTTAGGGTTGCGGAGGTCCGATGCCAGTCGCTCCGTGGAAAAACTGAAATGCAGGTAAAACCGGTTGAACTAGTAGCCGACCCCAAATAAACTTGGGAATAAAGGCTAGGAAGAAGAAGTTCGTAACTTTGATCGATGTTTTAATAATAGCATATTGATTGCATGAAAGGGAAATTGCGGTTTACGATTTATGACGTATTAAAAAAAACTACTTACTAGATCTCAAACCAATTTTCGGCTAAAGTTTGCATAGAAATGTTCATCATTTTTTTTTGTTTTATCATTCTCTTATTTTAAAAGTTACAGGGGGGGACACATTTTACCACTTTGGAAGTGTCTCTCGCGCAAACTATTCAGTTTAGAAAAAAACGATGTTAGAAACCTCAATATCATTTTTGAAGACCTATCCATAAATACCGAACAACACAGACTGACTTAACGAATCTATAAGGGTTCCGTTTTTTGCCATATGGCTATGGAACCCTAAAGATTGTGTCTATAGAGTATACTTTACTGCATGTGTAATTTAAAGTTACAATTCTTTGTTCACCGTACAATGTAATACTTCTAAAGTTTAGTGTAAAGTTAGTACCAGGTTCACGAGCGATGGGTACATTGTCGAAGTGAAGAGTCAGTAAAAGTTATGAAGAAGATATATAATATAACCACAATCATGTTGCATGTGTATAAGTATCTAATAACATCTCCATATATCACTAGTGTCTAGATATTAATCCAAAGTTAAGCTACAAATTAATCACGAAAAGGCGTCGTAGTATTGAAATGTTTCCACGACAGCGCTTATGAATTGTTGGAGCCAACGGCGCTCCTGACGTCAAACTCATAATCGCCGCCACGAATTTGGTCGTTATAATATCCGAAACTTAACGTGCGGGCGACAACAGATGTTCGAAGAAACGTAATATCTCGTTCATATATAAAAATATTATTGCTTCAAATATTTTTCTAAGCGTTCTTAATGTAGTTTTATTTGCACGATAAATTTGTGTTAATGGTATTCATATTTCTTAAAATGGCAAACTTATGTATGTATGTAATTATGTGTGTATCTCAAGTATGTTCAATTAACCCCAAACTGCCTAAGTCGACCGCATTAATCCGTTTTACCCTTGTCTGTTGCCTATCAGGCTTTAAATTTGTACTTTATAAGAAGTTTTCTTTTATTTTTATATACGTAAAATATATTTTATCACTGAGATAAGAATATCAGGCAAGGCTCTCTCACATCAATCACTGTAAGCATCTAAACTTCCCTCAAGTCTGTTTTACAGGTAACATAGTAAAGGCATAAAATTCAATTGTGAAAACAGGCTCACGCAACGTTTTGCTTAATTTTCAGTCCAGATAGGATAAAAATAAAGTATATCTACTGAAATTTAGATTGTCAACTCTAAAATAATAAGGAAATTAAAACTACAAGTTTCTTTTATTTTCTTTAAAAGTGACAACACCCTCATAAGGAATATACAACCTATATTGCGAGGGACTTTACAAACATTGCTTGAAACGAACACAATGAACATCTAGACTCAGGACAACAATTTGTTGAACACACAAGGTGTTGTCCCATGTGGGATTTAAACCCACAACACTAGACACAGTGGAAATCGGCGTGGCGACCACTTAGACCACTAGGCCGACCGTGTACTCAAAATTCTATAATATCTATGTATTTATATTTGTCTATTCGTTTTGAATGACATATACATATTAACGTCGAGGTTTCATTTCATGCTTTTTAAAAAATATTTTATATTATCTGTCTTGTCACTCTACCCCTCACTAAGTTTTACTTTAAACTTTAACCAAATCTTTCAGATTAACTTAAAAACATACATACATACTTACACTAATTATTGAGATTTACTTACAAAGTTAGGAATACACTGCCTTTGACAGCCTCGTTGGTCTCGCGGTTAACGTATACGACTGCTGATCAAGAGGTCTAGGGTTAGATTCCCGGGTCGGCCCAAATGTTTGTGTGATCCGCAAGTATTTATTTCGGAGCTTAAGTGTATTCTATATTTAATTATGAATGTATTTACCAAAAAAGAGTAAGTTTATGTATTTATATCTATCTATATATTATAAGCTCTGCTTAGTTTGGGACTAGTCGACCTTGTGTGTAAGATGTCCAAAATATTTACTTTTACAAAATACCGTATCCATCTACTTAATTTTTTAGTTAATCTGAAACAGCAGTCGTCACTCGAACACAGTCATAGTTCCGCAGTTATCTCACACCGCAATGAGACATTACTTTTAGTTTAGTCTGCTTTATTAGGCACAGAGTTGTAGTGTACTAACGTATACTTGCTTTGTAAAGATTTAACATTTTTATTTCTTATTTAAATATAGAAAATATTTATTTAACAATAAAGATAAATATACATGAACAATGAACCTAAAAACTAAAAACCTTAAAAATTATAATGAAACAAGAATATATTATTATAAGGAGTCCCTTTAGGCAAGGTTCTTATTTAATACATGTTTTTCCATAGAAATTTTACCACCTAAAATATAGCTATGCATAAAACGAAAGAAAAGTAAAATCTAACAACAAAAAACCACGCTGAAAAATTGTGCAATTAAATTTGAACAACTTGATACACAATAATATTATCAAGTTTGAAAAACCGTAGTCACACGTTACATAGAAGCGTAACTTAACTCTAACAAGGCGTCACTACAGTTAGCAAAAAAAGGTAAAACAAAACAGTCTAATTTAAAAGTTGAAGTTAGGACAAACAAGAATACCATAGAAATATTACAATTAGTAAGTCACGAGCAAATACTAATGGTATTTATAAATTTGAAATATGCAAGTAATGTTATATAGCATTATACCAAACACAGTATATATATAGTTTAAAAAAACAGTTAAAAACTGGAACTCACTCCCAGCTCATGTTTTTCCTTCAAACTATGATCCCGGATCATTTAAGCGGGGCGTGAAAAAGCATCTCACTAGGCCGCCATAATGTGGTTCGCCATACTGCTTGCATTTGCAGTGAGTATGGCGACCCCCATTTGTGGATTTCACTCATGCTTTCCATCAGGCATGGTGAAGTCACCTTGGCAGGGGTTATATACAAAAAAAAACAGTAGTTCAATAACCAGCGGACGATCAAGATGCTTCTAACGATACCCTATTATGTCCAGTTCTACTAAGTAGTTGAGGAGCTAAGGCGGAACAAATGAACATAAATACACACACAGCATGTAAAAATCATAACTCTTCTTTAGCTCTACCGTAGTTGAGTAAAAAGTAATACATTCTAGTCAGATTACAGAAGAAACTAACTCCCTTATATTTAATACAGAACTAGACTAGGATCAGCCCCCCAAGTTTCAAACGTTTTTCATTTCCTATTCTATTTCTCTATTCTCTGGTTCCAGTGGCTAATATTTTGTTTTGATCACGTGACTTACTCAGTCACGTGATCCATAGGCCAATGAACAAGAAAATACAATAGAATAGAAAATTCTGCAATTCTGTCATGACCAATCAACGGATTTTCGAACATCGAACGAACTAAGCAAACAAACTACAGCGTTCGAGAACAAAGTCTAAGTCTTTTCTTCCTCCTAATTCCTCTGGGACTTTAATCCTATGTGCGACTGAATATTGACAGAGGTCTTAAAAATAACCCAAGAATCATTAGTTACAATTGAATTTAGTTCTTAACTTTTGTTTATTGATGTTGACTTTAAAATAGGTTATGTTATTTATAAAACTTTATTTCAAAGTATTTTTGAAAGGTTTCAAAAAAGGATGCAGTTTTCAATTCAATTCATTTGAGAAACTATTTTTTATTTCAAAAGTTTAATAATCTTATTTTTCACGTTCATCATCATCAGTCTATAGCAGTCCACTGCTGGACAAAGGCCTCTCCCATTGCACACCACTCTGATCACACTCTTCTTGTGATCTTTAAAACATAATTTATTACAATTTATATGTATTTGTATCAAAATCTATGTATTTATCTTTATCAGTTGTCTACGCTAAATTCAAAATCTGCTTAGTTTGGGACTAGATAGCGTTGTGTGCTTTATATCCAAAACATTTATTTATTTTATTTCTAAAAAGCCAGGTAAGCATTTCAGTTTATATAAGGCGAATCGTTGACGAAGTCGTGTTCCATTCATAGCCACACTACCGGAAACCTTAATCTCTCTCAGTCTCCGTAATGACTTTCACACTTAACTTACAGCTTCTGACAAATCGCATAAACATTTAAGATATTATTTTAATAAAATGATGAGAAATATTTTTTTTCTATAAAACTTCATTTATTGTTTCATCAAACCATGTATGAACTATACACTGTACTACAATATATAATATCATATATATATATATATATATATATATATATATATATATATGTTATTTACAATATTAACTTATAGGATATTTACATACAAGCATCAAAACATTCACCCGCATCATTGCTTACTGGTAGCTTTCCCAAAAGACTGACAGCATTGCCACATGTAATTATATATATATTTTTTTTTTTTTTTAAAAGACAACTCCCGCATTAGGAATGTAAATTCCTGTGTCGCGGGGGACTTTACAAACATACATGAAACGGGCACAAAGAACACCCAGACTCAGAACAACAAATTGTGAATCACACAAAGTGTTGTCCTACGTGGGATTTGAACCCACGACACTTGGCGTAGTAGGAAGCGGCGTGGCGACCGCTTAAGCCACTAGGCCAACCGTGCAGTCAAAAATATATATATAGAGTATCCAATATATACAGTAGCACACGTCCGTAGACCGGAGGGGAGTATATATAGCATCATTAGGATACAACTGTCTGTCACTTTTTGCGGAAGGAAATCTTCACACATATATATTTTGTTTGTTGCTGGTTGATCGTCGCTGGTGTGTGATAAGCAATATGCATGTTTGCGACATTTGCGTGTGATATGTTTGTATATGTGTATGTATGTGTATATGTGTATGTATGTATGCATATGTATGCGACGTGTATGTGTATATGTATGTTTGTGTAAGTATTTATATTATTAGAATTGTTACTGTAGATACATGTTTTTATTTTTTTGTTTTTATTTATTATTAATTACATAGATTATATCTTCCCAAAATCGAATCCTTCAATATCCGTCCAAAGGTTGTCTGGAAGAAATCTTAATAGAATATAACAAAGTAATACCACATTGTTATATTCTATTAATATTAATATCTGTGTACCAAATTTGATACCTTATTGGTGTACAGAAAAGTTGTAAATGAATAAATAAATTTTTCGGGATCAAAATCGGTGTCAATACCACCGTTATGATATGTTATGAGTCTTTCGTGATTCGGAGGTGCACGCATCGTAAGCAGTCGATCCCGGTTGTTAACATTAGATACCAGTTGTGAAGCTTAGTTGGAGGCCTTCGGGCGGCTTAAAAACATCCAACGGTAAGATTACGTAGCTACGACGTGTCTTGCCAACACTTGGCCAGCGTGGGGACGTATCGACTCAAATCTCTAATTAGGGGAGATCCGATCCCAGCAGTGGGACGATATGGGTTGTTGATTATTATATAATGTAAAGGTTGTCTACTAATTAAATTTTACGTTTAAAACAGATGGATGCAGGACAATGCTAGTTTTAAACGAAATTTAAATTTAAACACCCTCACAAACCAACTTTTAATTAAAAGTTTAAATTGCTCGAATTGCTCCTGTAACTCCGAAAATACTGAAACTACGTTAAGGTGCGCGCAAACTATCACAATTATTTTAATACTTAAATTGCTTCAATTGAACCAGTGGCTAGTGTAAGGGTGAACTAATAAATCAATGATCACATTGTAACGCCACAAGTAGCCACACGCAGGCTTTCGTCTCTTTCTAAGCATAGTCTCAAATGGGCCTACGCCTAACACTGTTATTTATTATTTAAATCTATGAAAAGATCTATGAAAGGCGGACTCAAATACAGCAAAGGCGGACTTAATTATGTTATGACAGAGAATGTCTTTATGTGTATGAGTTTTTTTTTAATAATTGGTATGTGTTCGTTCAGAGTGATAAGCGATTATGCTTGTATGCGTATGTGTGTAGATATACCCTTGCAAAAAGAAACAGAGAGTTTTGTATCGCTAACCGCCCATGATAGCTGTAGTCCACTGTTTACTTTCTCCTTGGAAAGTAGGTTTTTTCCTAATGTACCACCCTGGCCAGACGGCGATATTTATGATTTATTTATTTAAGTTTTGCTTCTCTTTACAAGTGATGTTGTCATGCATAGTTTGCCCCCCTCACTCGTCCTTTTACGACACCTATGGAATGAATAGGGGTGATGACACTCTGTATTCTTATAACGAAACCAGGCGATAACCTATTAAGTATACAAAGATATGTTATTAAATTTTAAATAACATGCATTTTACATCTAACAACATGTTAAATTAATATTATAAAATATCGCAACGTGTATTAAAAGTCTGGCATTGTAGTAGTCTTTGAACTTTATTGAGCTATTAATTATATCACCAATCCATCCAATCCATATATTGATTAAACGGTAAGTACCAGGGGTTCAGTTTCTCAAAGAACTAACACAGCACATTGCTTGCATTATGAACGCTTTACAAGCCAAGTTCCACACTTAACTCGGTCCACTCAGTTTCATGGACGTGCGCAACAAGTGCTTTTCATAATTGAACACACCTGCTCTACCGTTGATATGAGCTCCTAGTACTTTGATGTATTACGCTGATGATTTTTCGATGAACCCTTTAAAGTGTATAACTTCAATCCTTTTTTTATGACAATTAGCCAAGAAATTGGTTAAGATAAAGCACACAATATACCTAATTAAATTTCCTTAGTTATTAAGAAAATTTGATGTATAAAAGCAGATGCATAACTATTACCGATGTATTTGTGCTTAAATAATTATAAATGTGACGGTAAAAATGGCTATATGCAATTTAAAGTTTGCAACATTAACGTCCAAGTTTAATTATAAGTTCAAAAATATTGAATCTCAGTTTTACTTTCGCAAGACGATTGCACCCTGTCATAGTAAAACTAATAAGTAAATTCCAAATTAAAAACAGTACCAGAAATATACATTTCCTTCTACAAATACATATATTATTTTTTATTAAACTAATGTGTCTAAACATGCTGTCAACATTCTATGACCAAATTTAATTAAACATTGATCTTTGTTTATCAAACTTCTCTTATCAGGACCAAAGACTCAATTTTGAACTAATTTCAACTCTTACATAGAATTAGAAACTGATATTCTGGTAAAACCAATTGGACAAATAGCGGTACTATCCTCACACTGAAGGCCAACCTAAAATGACAACGTTGGTGCTGTCGTGTTTCGTTGGTGAGTGCGAGAGACTTTACGTTTAGGTGAGGTACCCCAAATAAAAAAAAACATCTTAAATTCGCTGGAAGCATCTTAATTTCTTGAATAACAAAATACGCTTTCAATTACTAATACTTTTATTTTTACATTTCACAATCACATTTCTTTTACATCCATTTTTCTTCACACCATAGACCATTCTTTATTATCACCACAGATTATCAATAATGTTGCCAAAGATAATTAATATTATTTTTGTTTGTCGCATTTCTTAACACCCATTATTTTATGGTAGCTCTTTGTTGAAGTAATGACAACACACATATTTATGCAGAGTTTCATTTTTCTTTTTTTTTTCTTTATTGAACTACGGAAGCCTAAAAATTCAAACTCTTATACAGTTTACTGAAAATTGTGAGTAATCTCTCTTTGTTACAACTATATCCATATACCCGACACTTGATAGGATATCGAACAAATGCTCTCTCGCTCCATGGACAAATTGCCCAGCTTACCCGGGTACAGAGCGGATCTATTATGTGACATTTCGCTCTGACGTATATCATGGCCAACATACTATTTTGTTAACAGCCAAGCTATTGTTTTGATGTCATAAGTAGACGGTTCATAGTATGGACAAAAATATATTTATTTAATACGATTCAAGATTGCCTATGCCTAGATTGATTTCGTTATTTTTTATTTATTTTTATCCTATTCTTTGAGTCTACCTTAGACCACGAGCGGAATAGCTAGTTCGAAACGTAGGAAAGTAGAAGGTATCGTAACCTATGTAATTTCAATTTATTCGCGAATAAGTCCCGTTTACAGTAAAAAAGGCGCGAAAGTCTAAAAACAGTTATTGTTCTTTTTATTCCTATTTGTCTACAGATTGCAAATAAATTATTTAAATGGTATAGATTTTACCAATGTCATATTCCACACAACTAATAGGAGCATGGAAGCCTTATTATCCACTCTGCTTGTACTAAAACAGCATAAATTCAAGATATACTGTAATTGTTTGTATACTTTAAAAAAAATAACAATCCACTTGAAGGAAAGTAGATTGCAGCGCTTCAGTATTCGATTTACTAGGACAGCAGCAGATGGGAGGATTTGTAGTAATCTGGCTGCGAAGGGGCGATCTATTTCCTCAATGTGCCCATGGCTTGCGCAAAGTATTTTTCTTATAGTATGTTATTGTGTAGACAGTTCAATAGTTGATTGAAAGTATAACCGTATTAGTGTTTCTTCTTCGTAACCTTTATTCCCAATATTATTTTGGGTAGGCTACTAGTTCAACCGGTTTTATCTGAATTTCAGTTTTTACATGGAGCGACTGGCATCGGACCTCCGTAACCCTAAGGGAGAACTGAAGTTCGAAGATTGAACTAGTTGTCAGTAAATTCGATTACACTGACTTCTTTACAACGATAGATGTTCATGACAACCATATTAATGATTATGAAGAAATATATAACCGACTTACATTAGCTTGTTTTGTATTAAGATGTATTTTACATTCTTTAGTTTTCATAGGTGGTTCTAGAGGTGTATCTCTTAAATTTAAATTTAAGCAAACGAGAAGCAAATCCTTTTTAGGGTTCCGTAGCCAAATGGCAAAAAACGGAACCCTTATAGATTCGTCAAGTCTGTCTGTCTGTCTGTCTGTCTGTCTGTCTGTCTGTCTGTCCGTCCGTATGTCACAGCCAATTATTTCCGAAACTATACGAGCTATACTGTTGAAATTTGGTCAGTCGATGTATTCTGTGAACCGCATTAAGATTTTTACAAAAATTTAGAAAAAAAACAATACATTTTGGGGGTCCCAATACTTGGAACTGAAACTCAAAAATGTTTTTTTCATCAAACCTATACGTGTGGGGTATCTATGGATAGGTGTTCAAAAATGATGTTCAGGTTTCTAATATCATTTTTTTCTAAACTGAATAGTTTGCGCGAGAGACACTTCCAAAGTGGAAAAATGTGTGTCCCCCCCCCTCTAACTTCTAAAATAAGAGAGTGATAAAACTAGAAAAAATATATGTTATACATTACCATGTAAACTACCAACGAAAATTGGTTTGAACAAGATCTAGTGAGTAGTTTTTTTTTAATACGTCATAAATCGTTACCTTTCATCCAGTCAATACACTAGTATAAAAACATCGATTAAAGTTACAACGAACTACAAGAACTTTTATGTGATGTTACTTGCTGATACGGAACCCTTCATGGGCGAGTCCAACTCGCACTTGGCTGCTTTTTTTTCAGCCTTCAAATCGAAATTCCAAATGGCGAAGTTTAAGGGAATTTATTTTTAACATTTCTTTATTATATGGACCTAGCTTTTACTCGCATCTCCGACTCGCAGCAAAGATCCTTTGTCCTTTTTCGAAAATACCAAATCACACTGTAATCAGTGGAGCGGTTTAACCGTGAAAGTGTAACAGACATTCGCAAACAAAAATAAAAAAAAATACACAAAATTGAATACAAAAACTACATCAACACCGCATGTATATATGTTGGTGGCAAGTTTTAAAGAATGAAGTCATTTCAAGTTCTCATTCTATTCTGTATTTTCATTCATTCTACTAATGTCAAATAAATCTTCTAGAGCTCCTTGCATTAGAACTATAACTTAGACAGGATAAGATCACGAGAAGTGGTTTGTTCTAGATTTTTCGTTGATACTGAATTTACTATATTTTCCTTCAAGCGTATACAGAATAAGTTTACTATACCAGTTTGCACAAAAGGTGATCTTTGTTCTACCTGCAACTTCACATGCAAAACTTAAAAATCTTAAAAATACCTATTATGAAATTATTAGGTATTGATTAATAATTTAGTAAATTTATATCTTTCCTCATAAACATATTAGATAGTAAGAACACACTTTGTAAACGCTCTCTCTCTCTCTTTCCGGCCCAACGCGCAGTACCTTATTATACTTATATAAAATAAATCTGCGTATAAATAAAACTAATAAATCCATGTTTCAATAGAAATATTGACGGATGAAAAAGATCTTAAATAAATGATATCCCTTTTGATATTTAAAAATCGATATTGTGAGTTTTTGCACTAATCTAATCAAAAAAAGAAAAAAAGTCTTCATCCCCTTGAAATCATCATACTTGACTTTTCGTCGTTTTTCATAATATTTTTCATTACATATATTAGAAATATAAATCGACCATGAATATATTTGGGTAACCAATGAAACAAATATTACTATTTTTAATGTTTGTAGCTATTTGTAGTTATTGACCATTTTTCTGCAAGTATGCATGTTGTTGCCCACACGTGACGGATTAAGAATACAAAGCGTCACCATCCCTATTCATTCCATGGGTGTCGTAAGAGGCGACTAATGGAATAAAATAAGCAGCTAACATCACTGTAAAGAGAAGGAAAACTTGAAACAAACCCTTTACCAACCCGTCTGGCCAGCGTGGTATAGCAGGCCAGAACTTCCTTTCAAACGAGAAGCCTATGTCCAGCAGTGGACTGTTAAAGGCTTTTGATGATGATGCATGTTGGTTATCGCGATAAAAAAGTAGTCTCTATAATTTCTCAAGAATTAAAGTACCTCCTCATCAAATTTCATTGAAATCAGTGCAGAGAGCCATGAAATCGCAACAAACGTACAAACAGAATTACTTTCGAATTTATAATAGTAGTATAGAAGTCTGATTAGCAATACTCATTTTTGACAATGATCTACCAGGGAATAATAAAAGGAAGGATATCACAAACTAAACTTAAACTTTTTATGTAACTGATTCGATCAGGTGAAAGCTCTTCAAAGGCGGTAAAGTAACGACAGCACCATCAGGGATAGGTTTTGTTACAGTCTCGGCAGAGGAGCAAATTGCTCATGACTGACACATAAAATGAGAAGTACGGACAGTAAAACTAGCCGCAATGTACCGGAGGATAGCTAAGTATAAGCTTAAAGTGGCTTTCTATCACACCGTGTTGCATTTATAGAAGTAATGAAAATTGACATTTTTTATTTAATGATATCCAACCTACATTAGTTGTTTTTATGAATAATTAGAAACCAGACGATAGTTAAAAATACGAGTAATACCAGAATATAATTATTACCAAGTCAGAAATTGTGAGTCCAGCCTTTGCTCCGCCTAATGGAAAGCATCAGTAGAATTTAGGAGTGGGACTCACTATTCTTATTATGAGTGAAGACAATGATGCAATGAGCATTATGACTCATACTACGGCGGCTTAGTGAGAAGATTCTGCATCATTGAGCCTCCGGTCTCACACTCACCAACAAATTACGAAAGTCATTCGTCATCCGTGCTCAAATCAGCGTAGCTCTAATATCTTACTACAAACCCTATACCATGACGTCTCGTCACTAACTCTAAGAAAAAAGATTAGATTACATCCTACCGTTGACCATTTAAGGTTGTTGATATGATGTGATTTAGAAATGTTAGTGTTAATTTTATCTGTAGCACCATTTAAGACGACACACAGTTTAATAACTTATCATGCATTGACATTTTCTACTTACTTTATTATTCCTAGGTTCGCTCAACACGTATTTTTGTTTTTTTTAAAGACAACTCCCGCCTTAAAAATAAATTCCTGTCTCGCGGGCGACTTTACAAACATACAAGAAACGAACACAAAGAACACGCAGACTCAAAATAACAATTTGAGGAACCCACAACACTTGGTACAGTAGCAGCCGGCGGCGCACGTGGCGACCACTTAAACGTCGATGTCAACCATGCGGTCAAATATACGGGCAACTTCAACTGTAAAATAATGCGACTAATCTTTTCTGTAAGAAAGTCTTTCCAATTGTATGGCAGAAGAAAACGATCTAAATAAAATTACGTTACGGTTTGATATGCAGCCTAGGTTTACAGTAATCTTCCATTTGGAGGAACGATTTGTCTACTAGACAGATAGTGGCGCACTCTTAAACAAGAGCTGCAACTCTACTTCGAACCACAACAATTTACTTTGTTATGAGAAAAACTTTTTTAATAACCTCATCGTATTATTATTAATGTTATTTTAGTTTTAAGTCACGTGATAAAAAATAAATTTAAAAGTTGTAAAATAGTCAGTATGAGAAAAAAAGGTGTTATCTTAGTTTACTGGGTACTAATACTTTTCAGCCCATTGCCTTTTATTGCTAAAAGAATGTCACCTTCATAGGACGGCAACCATCTCTGTCTTAGGCAGTCCAAATTCATCCACACCCATTTTCTTCAATTCGTCGGTTCATCGTACCACAGGACGCCCTCCAGTTCAAAGTAATATACCCCAGATACTCTTCCTTCTATTTTCTCTAAACAAATCTGAGAGCACGACAGTGGCCCCGCCAAATCGAGCAAAAAAGCGGCAAGGCACACATAGCAAAACGAAAATGAATGGGTAGATAGATAAGATAAAATAGAAGACAAGATAAAAATTTGCAGTTCTATAAAGACTAGGACCGATTACAGAGAATGATAGAATTTATGAATCATAAAAAATAATAACAAATGGGAAACCACTCACAACACAACGTTACGTAACGATTCTGGTACAGGGTTGTTTAACCAACGTCAATTCTTCGAATATTCAGACTATGAAAAAAATATTAGCAGCTCATACAAACATTTTCTCCAACGAGGGAATCGTTCTGCAGCCGCATACGCTAACCACTACACCAACAAGGCAGTCACACCAAATAATGATGCTCAGTCATCAAGAAAGTGATTCCTTCCTGCCTTATAGTTGCAATAATTAATTGTGAGATTTTGTAATTAAAGCAAAAGCTATAATAAAATGTCCTTTTGGTTTGTGTCCACTCGTAAAAAAGCTTATTACACAGCAGAGACATTGGTTAATAATTGTAAAGTGAAATTCGGTTATGCCCAATATGTTTAAATTTGCTTGCACTGGCAGCTGGAGCTGGAGGCAGCTAACTAACTGAAATTAAACCTAGAACAAGCAGTTAAAGTACTGTATACTCAAAGCAACAGAAAGTTAGAATAAATACACAATTTAAATATTTTTACCCTCACAAATTATAAAAACGGTCGGACCAAAATCCGAGCCAGTTAATATTATGCGAAAGTCTGAAAGAAAAAACCATGGAATACATGAAAAAAACATTTCTAATATGCAAATAGACCCATCAACACGTGTTCCGGCGAAAAATGCAAATCATGATAAGTAAGGAGACCTAAAACTCACTTTTATGGTAACTCATAAATTATGGTCCACAAGTGAAACCGGGCCATATAAACATTGCTATTACACATGCTGCTCCGAAAACTTCGGTCCGGTCATTTTTTGACCTCACAGAACATGTTTATTCATTTAAGAAAGATCTTTTTAAAACAACAATGGCAAATACATTTCGGACATATTGTTAATGGGCTGGTATTTTTTTATATTTCAGTCCAGTCTTTAAAATAATCCTTCTATATTTATCGAATAGCTTAACTAACATTAATACTAATGTTGTGCACATTAGTATTAATGTTAGTTAAGTTTTTATTTTTTTACTTAAAATTATGTTATTGACTTGATTCTTAAAAATCTTCTTAAAAAACCACAAAATAAACATAGTTCACGTTAGTATCTTCTTCTTCTTCCTAGCCTTTATTACTCGGGTCGGGGTCGGCTACTAATACAATAAATTAATTAGTATAATAAATAACCACAGAATTGGAGAGGTGTCTTTTTAAGTCTTGAAGGTTCGCTGACCTCTCACCAGCCACATCAGTATCTAGAATGTCTATTATGTCTCGTAATACTATTATTAATAATAACTAAATCATGTATTAGATACACCACAGGCCACCAGTCAATGGTTTTAAACATGGCTTATATTATGTGCTAGCTATTTTTCCTAGCTTTCATTATTCTCAATGTCATTTGGGGTTGGCTACTACTAGTATGAAACAGAAATATTTACTTACTCTGTAAACAAACGACGCTCAAGAACCAATCCACCTGCAATAAATTCTTCACTGCCGATTACCAATAGAAACAATAGTACAAACTTCCTTCCAGCTAGCCTCATAAATCTATCGGACAAAGACAAATGTATTACCAAGAAGATTTGATACCATGGTCTGTCAACTACACGCCTTTTTCTCATTAGATCGAAGCATAGAGAATAAATTGATCAAACTAGGGAACTTAGATTAAGTTCTGTTAAGTTATTTAAGAGCAGGCTTGGAAGTCATCGACTTGTGAGTCTTTAAGAGCTATATTGATGATTAAAGTGTCACCTATAGGAGAATAGTTTTCAAATTTGTTTCAAAGAGTTATAAAATTCAGTGACAAGCACATGTACCAATTGTATTATTGTAAGAGGCCAGACTAGAAGCATTATATTACCTGTGTTTTCGTCAGTTATCAGATCAGATGATTATATAACTGAATATAACTTCCTCAGTGACGCAGTGGCAGTGTATGTGACTGTTGTGCGAGAGGCTTCGGGTTGAAATCCTGGGTCAAACTAAAAATGTATATATAATACTAGCTGATGCCCGCGGCTCCGCTCGCGCCATAGGAGTATAAAAAATAGATGTTGGACGATTCTCAGACCTACTGAATATGCATATAAAGTTTCATAAAGATCAGTCAAGCCGTTTCGGAGGAGTATGGAAACGAACATTGTGACACGAGAATTTTATATATAAGATTATATTTCTATACTACAAATATAACAATCATATTTAACGTATATTCTATTTATCTAGAATATATATAAAGTAAGCATTCTATCTCTCTCTCTCTCTCTCTGTTTCCATCTAGTTTAAATCTAGTAGCCGTTGTGTGTTAGATATTTATTTTAATTTATATTATTACATTAAAATAACTTCTATCATGGTGTTAGGGTCATACCATCTGTCTGAAAACTCCCTTCCATTTTCCTTTCTAATGCCATACTGGATTAAAGTTTAGGCACAACATCACAAGTACATCATTCAGTCTTTTTTAAATCAAAAATAGTAATATACTATCTACGCCGTGGTTTGAAATAACACAGAAATCACTTTATACGAGATACACTGATCGAGTAACTCGAAATTTGAATAAGAAATGCCGTAACGAATAGGTCCTTCCTCCGTTTATATTATATTATAATGTTTTACTATACTGTATTTCCTACACGAAACTTATGAGCAATAAAAACGAAAGAAATATTTGTTCATATACTGCAATATGACATTTTGACAAAACTAGCTCTGTCTCATGATGTTGCCTACGGTTATTATTTACTAAGTTTTGTTTTAATGTTACTAAGTATTTTTATACTATTATTATTTTAGTGAAAAAAAAATACAACAGTATTCAGGAGCTGAAAGATGTATTAACAAGGATTATAATGATCTATCCTAGAAAACTATCGGCTGCTACTAGCTCAGTACAAAAATGAGTGAGCTTTATGTATTCGTGAAAACGGCGGTCGTTTTGAGCAATTTATTTCGTAGATCATCTAAATGTAAGTTAAGTACAAATACAATTCCGTACAAATGTATGGGAAAAGTTTTTTGCGATTTCTGTCATTTCTAGTACTCAAACCTCAGTCGGTCCAGTAGAGACTTTTGATCCTTATAATTCGGATCGATTGGCATCAATTTTTTCAAAAGCTGTAAATGCCGTTCAGCATATTTAAAAAAATTATGGATAGTCTCCTAAAACCGTATTCCTGTAACTATAACGGTTAAGGTACCTGCCCTTACTGTCCCGTCTCAAAAATTCACCTGTATTTATACATATATGTGTATATACTCGCACACTTTCATATGTATTTGGTAAAAAACTGTTCATTTGATATTACAAACAGATATTTCAATATACTTATTTGTGTAGATGTTATTATGCATATAAGTAAGTAGGCATTGTAGCTAAGACGTCAGATTTGTTTTGAAGTGGTTGTTAGTTTGTCGTCATTTATACATTAAACTCATTCCTAACACAAATCGAGATCAGAATCTAAAGGGATGCTTAATTCGACCATTAACTTAATATTTACTAGAAACTTTGATTGTGATGAACCAATGATATTTTATATATAAAAAGATCATTGGTATACACAGTGTCGACTTCGACATATTCGACTTTCTCGTTTTGACTGCCTCGTTGGTCTAGTGGTTAGCGTATGCGACTGTTTCGGATAGGTCGGTTCCATTCCCGGGTCGGACCAAATGGTTGTGTGATATAATATTTGTTTCAGAGGTTGGGTGTTTTTTATGTATAATATGTGTGTATTTACAAAAAAAAAGCATGTTCATGTATTTATATCAGTTATCTAGTAACCATAATACCAGCTCTCCTTAGTTTGGGGACTAGCTGGCGTTGTGTGTAAAATGTTCGAACTATTTTTTTATTTATATTTTAGTCTAATAAGTGACTTTACTCTGCCTAAATGAAAGCAAGCATGAGCAGAATCCAAGATCACCTTCCTCCTTTTGAGTACAGATGCGACATGGAGACCTACACTATGACAACTTAGTAAGATGCTTTTGCATCTTTGGGCCTCCGGTCTCACACACACCAACGAAACACGTATGCTCTCATTTAAATGTTGATCTTTCTGTGTGAGGGAAGTACCGCACCTGTCGAGCCGGCCCATTCGAGCTGATTTCATCGTGGCTCTACCAGGCCTCCGTCACTCCATGTACTTGCGCGCTATAAGTGCCTACCGCCCAGCCGAGCCGGTCTCGGTCCGCCGGCGGATCAAATTCAGTGCTGTTCGTTCGTACGCGTATTACGATGCCGTGTGGTGCCTTATGTGCTGTAAATGGGTGTAAATCAAGCAAAAGAAGGGATAAACACCTTAAATTTTTAACTGCCACATAAAAGTCAGAACATATTTACAGTTCTCAATAACATAGATAAAAAGTTATGTTAATTTAATTTTATCGAAGAGGCAGCCCTGCGATTACTGTGGATTCGCGCGGTGCGAAGCAATCACTGCTGTACGCTTGAGCATTTAGGCGCAGTTTAGCATACAGTGGTTGTTGACGCGAGGGAGTAGGCAATTATCGTAATAGGTATTGGAAATTTTCTACTGACTGAAGTATCTGTTACGTAGTAACTTTTTTTTTTTTTTTTTTATATTTAAGCCTGCCAAAGTGACTCTACTCTGCCTGATGGAAAGCATGAGTAGAATCCAGAAGTAGGGGTCACCATGCTTATTGTGAGGGTAAGCAATGTAGCATGGTGACCCTTACCATGGCAGCCTGGTTAGATTATTCTGCATCATTCTCCCGGCCTTCGAAGGGCGGGAGAATGATGCAGAATGATTGGGCCTCCGGTCTCACACTCACCAACGAAATACGACAGCAAGAATGCTGTCATTATTAGGATGGTCTTCTGTGTGAGGGTAGTACTAGCCGGGTCGAGCCGGCCCATTCGTGCTGAAATCAGCGTGGCTCTACTACCTGAAGACTATTCAGTAATCTGTGGCTCTACTACCTATAAAGATACCTTTCATGTTTTAAAAAGATATACCTATAAAGATACCTTCAATCGTTTTAAACTTTCATGGTCAGTAACATTTAAATATAAATCTGCGGGATTGCTACCATGTACCTTATTGTTTATAATATACCTAATATCGGATACTCACAAACAATAAGGTACATGGTAGCAATCCCGCAGATTTATATTGAAATACCTACTATCATGAACGTTTGCTAAATCATTTTGACGAGAAACGTTGACCGTCGTACTTTATTAAAAATTAAAACTAGCCTAAGCTTTCCTTCGTTATCTATAAACTCATCAATTTAACAATTATAGACCTTATCGAGTTCGATTAAAGTCTATCTCCTTACAACAGATCATACCAGAACATAATTGTACACTGTTTTCTCCTTTACATGTCTATTAATTAAATATCCAACAAAATAACAATCCAGGGACGATCTAATCAAGACATCCTACATAATAAACGTCGAATTTACTAACCTGAACATCTTGGTTAAACAAAAACTTATTTTGAACTTTATCGCGCATAAAACAGGGTTGAAAATCCTTGATTTTATGATAATCTCTTTTATGTGCCACCTACTGCAATAAAGACTGTGTAATGAGCTTTGTAAAGAGTCCACTCCGATTAAAGTAAAGGTGATATATGAGCTAGTAAGTTCTGATTATAGTTTAAAGCGAAATGTTGCAATTGTAAGTATTATTGGATGGAACCTCTAGCTTTAACAAACGCATTTGATTCGTTCGGGATTATGATTGCAATTCAGTGCAGTTTATGTACTGCAGTTTATGTACTGCAGTTTATGTAGTGCAGTTTATGTAAGTAATTATAGAGAGCAAACGAAGAGACCAGACCATTTGATTCCATTCACGCTTGGCAAGGTTTTCAATAGGTGGAGAGTGTCTCGAGTCCTTATTATTTCTACAAATTCCATTATTAATTCATAGTATTAGGGTAAAATCTAAAGTAGCTCTGTCTATCTGTTTATTTGTATGTAACGCTTTCACGACTAAATCGCTGAACTAATTTGCTGTAGAAATAGGTTGAACTTTAGAGAATGACCTAGGCTAATTTTTGTCGCGTTACCGATATATTTGGGCGGAGCTACGCAAAAGTTCTTTAGATTGCTCTTTTTATGGCATTATTTATTCTTAACGTATCTTAATTTACATCAACTATAGCAGAATTTCCTCAAACAACAAACAATCAACAAATGTTTCCCTTCATACTGCGTCGGAACAATATTTCTTTACAAGCGGATCATTGATTGGCTGTCAAGTCCAAAACACAATACATTGTGGACATCAATAAAGGAAAAATACTTTCGTAAATCGAGACGATAAAAAGTTGACATATTTGGAAATAAGTAAGTAAGGGCTGGGTGGGTCTAAAGGACTGTTTGTAAATATACAAATATATGCACAGATAAAGGTGTAACTAGAAAAAATTATAGGTACACTACATCTTTAACCTAGCCTTTATTACCAGGTTTATTTGGGGTCGGCTACTAGTTCAACCGGTTTTACCTGAATTTCAGTTTTTCCACGGAGCGACTGGCATCGGACCTCCGCAACCCTAAGGGAGAACTGAAATTCGAAGATTGAACTAGTTGTCAGTATATTTGAGGCCACTAACTTCCCAATAACGATTGCCACAGATGTTCATGATAACCGGGACCGACGGCTTTACGTGCTCTCCGAGGCACGGGCGTGAATTACTGTCAAACTTCCGAACTCCGACCTGCTATTAGGAATTTCCTAAGAAAAACCCAAAACCTCTTTTTGGCCCGACTCGTGATTTGAACCCGAGACCACTACAGACGCTAACCATAACCACTAGACCAACGAGGCAGTTATAGGTACACTACATAATATTTTTTTAAGAGTTTGAGGTCGAAACGCTAGGTTCTTGGGGTCCGAGTGCTCGTGCTATGTTTAACCAACTAGCTAAGCATCTGATTGACGCTTCTCTTGACTAGATGGACTGCTTTTTTCTAGCACAGAGAATTAGCACTGCCAGTCTTTTGGGAACGCTACCAGTAGGCGACGATGCGAAGGATTTTTTTAACGCATATATGAATTATGGTAAATATTTTCGTTGGTTTTCTGAACATTACTTATTACAAAATTACGAGAACCTAATAAGTATGTGTTACTGGAGTTTTATGTAAACGGTTTGTATAAACAACCATTTTAAATAACCATACAGTAAGTAGACGCTTGAGGGCCATGTAATTGAATATATTTCTGTTAAACCATCTAAGGAAAAATAAAATATGTTCAAATATCGTTTTAACAATGTGTAAAGCTTCTACGGTTTTTCTTTATAATAAATAAATGAGAGATGCAAAGACACGTTTTTTTATTCAACCTTTGTGGCGTTGCAACTTGAAAGAGTCCTCGGTCCCCTCCACGTGTGCCTAATTAGGGATGGGAGGGAGTAATTATGTATTTTCCCCACGAATGCGGAGAAATTTAACCGACGTCTCTTTGTTCTACATCCACCTTACAGTTTCGTTTTTGTTTATATATTATAATATACCGCTCCTTCTGTTAACATAATATGTATATACACAAAGAAATATCCCCTTAAGTAGGTAATAATCTATATAAAGGTACTTTTTATAAAAATCAACGATTTGTTATTAGTACGAAAAATTAAATCTCTCTTTTAAACAGAAATTGAAACATCTGCCGAGTCTTTATTAACAAGTTTATTTGGGGTCGGCTACTAGTTCATCCGGTTTGACCTGAATTTCAGTTTTTCCACGGAACGACTGGCATCGGACCTCCGCAACCCTAAGGGAGAACTGAAATTCGAAGATTGAACAAGGTGTCAGTATATTTGAGGGCACTGACTACCCAATAACGATTGCCATAGATGTTCATGACAACCGGGACCGACGGCTTTACGTGCTCTCCGATGCACGGGCGTGAATCACCACCAAACTTCCAAAACTCCGGGCTGCTATTAGAAATTTCCTAAGAAAAACCCAACAACACTTTTTGGCCCGACCCGGGATTTGAACCCGAGACGTCTTGATTAGCAGTCGCATACGCTAACCACTAGACCAACGAGACAGTTTAAAACAGAAATTGAATGAAACATAAAATATGTATAATGTAAATCTCTACATCAATCAGTGATTCCTAGTAACACCTTTTACCAGATTTATAGAAAATATGTTCCATAAGATAAAAGGCTTTGTAACAGGAATATATAAAAGGTTGGAATCTTGGTATACTAGTCAAACAAAATGAAACCTTTAAAAATTCAAATTTCACTTTTAAAAACCCGTAAATATATTCTAATATCAGAAATTTTAAAATAATAATGTTTTCTCTTTCTTTGTTACTTATTCTTCTCTTATTCTTCCACAAATCAACAGTTGCACTGATTGCAATTAAATTTGGCACTGAGTTACTTTAATTTGGGTTTTCTTTACCGCGGCAACATTCAAACCGAAAGTTATAGAAACACAGAAGATGATAGCGGCAATAATACACAAACAATGGTTGAACCATATTAACGGCTTCAATACATATAGGTATAGCTAAGAAGTAAGTAAGATCAACGCTAACAAACTACCTGTTCATTTCTACCAAAGTTTTACCGTGTACTGGGGATAGGACTGAGTAAAACAGTTTGTTCATCTCACAAGCTTCAATAACAAATAACGGTATTTATTAAATAAAACAAAAGTAATGGCAATAGTAAATTCAGCAAGGAAAAGAAGGAAATCATATTATTTTTTTACTTTGAAACTTAAATTGACAGAAAACACTTTTATTCTCATTTTCAATTAAAACATTCAGTTCCTGCCAGCCGTTTTGGGCAAATCATCAGTCCACCTGGCCTGTAAACGGCTCACTTACTTACTACATACATATTATTATTTTCGTATTTTTACGTACGTATTTTCGTACTTCGCATCTGTTTACACAAATATTTTTATTATAACTATTTATCTCTGAGACTGTTTTTAGTTAGAGTGCTTTTAAGTATTTAATTGAAAGAATCAAATCCTTTAATTTGTCTTAGCGTTTCAATTTAACAAGTTCTCCGACACATTTCAATGTTTATAATAATAATAATGTTAGTGTGTAGTACTCACGCAATATTAGGTAGGTACACCAATTTTCCAACAAAACACCCTATCGATTTTATACTGTAACTTCCTAATACCTGACACGTACCCAAGTATATTAAAATTTCTTTATTATTTTGTCAGAAATTCTGCAAAAGACCATAAAACTTTTTTGGCTTCCATTTGCCAACCTCTTTTAACCATCGGTGACAATATCAACGATAGAGGTCACGGCTACAAAGCTCATTAATACAGCTGCACGAATTATCAAACAGTATCCACGTTGTTCGTTGGCTTATTAAAGTTAAGCGAGGGTTAATATTTAATCCGAGTTGCGCACAAATGCCGCTGGGGGCGTTAATGTATGCGGCGTCACGGTCCGCGCACTGTACGGGTTGGATAAATGCGCAACCTGTCACACCGAAGCGTAATATGGGTGAATGACGATCGATACTTCGGCACATGTTTAGCACTTTTGTGATACTTATGATAAGTCGTTAGTTAAATCTTTAGGGCAATGAAAAACCTATATATTTAAGAGTATTATTACCAAGTAACATTTAAGTTGCTAAAGAAAATTTTAATCGAACAACATTCATATGGACTTGATAAAATCTCTCTGCTTTTTTGTACAAATGTTATATAGTAGATACAACGGTGTCTTAATAAATAATCACTTAACTTATTACCTAATAAACACTACATCCGAACAACATACTCATACGAGTTTGTTGTTTGAATGTACTGTAAACAAACACTTGGTGACTCTATGGTTGTTAGCAGTACTAAAAGTCAACTACCTAATACTCAACAACAAGGTTCCAAATTACTGATATTCAATTCTGACCTGCTTATGCACACGCTACATTTTCCAATCCAACCGTATAAACAATGTTTCTTTCTCAGCATTGTCTTTCTATTTTATCAATTTCCCCATTTCCATGGAACTCCCAATTTTTTCATCTAATTTATATATGGAATTTTAGGCATAATAGGGAAACTTTAGACCAAAATTTGTACTTAGTAGTAGCATGTTACATTAAATATTTAATGCTTCAACAATGCTTATACAAAACACAAAATAGTACACATATCCTTTAGAGGCCCGTCAATGGACACAAAATCTCATAACAGCCATCTATGAACCACGCTACACTTGTACAACATTCCACAAGCCTCAATGTCGAGGCACTATTCGCGTTAATCACTTAAACTGATGAATAAAGTAAAACTAACTTGAAGAATATCATGCTGCCGCTGTTCAATAAAAGAAATAAACTGAATAATCCTCATGCTAATATTCTCAATGCGTCTATTTTCCTTGTTTGGGTAGCTCTTTCAAGCTTTAACTATTTAACTGATCGTGAAATTGTGCATGCCCTTTGTCAGAAAAAAGATCACAATGTTCTTTTCATTCAGAAACATGTATTGTTCCCGAGAGATGGACCGGCGTGTGACTTGACTTGAAAATTTGCATACGAATTTTACATCACTGAAAAAGGCGCTGTCAAAAGCTAACTCTGTAAAAAAAACATTATGAGAGATCTCTTGACCTTTTCTCCCACTGTAATAATTGCTATACGAGGACTCAGGACTTCCCGGCATTTATGACAGTTCATTCAAACAACAGGTATGAGATTAAAATCTACCCGAGCTATTGTTAACATCACCTGATAATAAATAATAATCATCAATAAGCAATGTACCTTTTCTACCATTTCCTACCTAGCTTACCAACTCCATATAACTATAACTCTATTTTGTTAATTTCTGTAATGAGACTTGTTTAACTAATAATATGATACTTATAAAATTATTATTATTATACCACGCTTAATTATTGTCATTATTCGATGCATCGGCCATCGGACTGAAAGCGACTAAATCCCACAACACAAGTAATCCTAGTGTGGAATCTAGGGATCAACCCATGTATCTATACTTTGGTTAAACAATAAAGATATTATTAATTATTAGTTTTTGATTTTTTATTCGATAAAAACTTACATTGAATTAGTCAAGGTTTGATGGTAAAGTATAAAGTAGAATTTATATGCACACTGGATTTTCCATTTTAACTTCAAACGACACCCGCGGGAACTGCTTAGGTCCTAGTTCTATTTTAGGTGAATAATGTGCATTGGGAATGCGGTACATTACGACTGTTATAGTTTATTTACTTTATTAACAGTGGATTATTGTTGACTTAATTGATTTTATTACTGAAATATAAAGCTTATTTTTCTTTTATTTGGATTTAATATACATTGGCTCGTTAAAATGATTATTTAAAATATTCGTCTGCTAAATCTGTAGAGATCCTGTTTTTAATATTCATGTGATGCAAAACACTGAAATTATATTATAAAAAAAAGTGGCGCTGTAAAAATAAAGGTGAGTGATCTTAGAGTCAATAGCGCGTGGCGACACATTGCCATACTTTATTACATGTTACACACACTATCACATAGTGTGGCGATGCATGCAATGACGACGAGAGGCCACGCTCATTTCCATTCTGACCCTCTAACATCCTCCCGGCATTTAATGTTTCACATCAAAAATACTCGAATTGAAACCTCTTTTTACAAGTCCTTTAAAAAGGTACTCAAGTGTTTTGTTTTACATTTATTATACTTTAATAACAATACGAAGCTTTATAGCTTACTTAACACCTGTATACGGTGTGAGTGCGATCAACGCGTCGTACAAGCCAACGAGTTACCTACTACTTAACGCGTATCATGCGTTTAAAGTTAAGGTAAGTGCTCGGCGAAAGTTTTTGAATGTGTACAGCCTTTATTACACAAGTGAACACTAACACCTCTCTTACAAAGTTATGCCTTACACGTCTATGTTAAAATACATCTGCTACTTAGGCATACTCTTAAAAACTAAAGCTTGTTGGTGGTACACATACATGGTTATGTTAGAATGTCACATCACCCGGCTCGAGAGGGTTTCCACACTTAAAAAATACAAACTACTTACTAATTATAATTAGACTCTTTAAGAACATCTTTGTGACTGTCATTGATCGATCTGTTACGTACGGAATGTATTGTGTTTTTACAAAATTATTCTACATTTAAAAGTACTAATAAATTGCCTTACTGACGATGTGGACAAATAGAACGAGACACTTGTCTGATTTAATACTTTTTAATTTTATTTTCATTGACAATTCGAAATCTTAGAATTTTTTGGTTCTAAAAACTCGTCAAGATGTGCCGTTAAATGGTGTATATTTTGATTTTCTTTCATAAAGTACTATTAGTCCACCTCTACAGGAACCTACGGAACCAAATATCATTGGACAAATTAACGCACATACACTACGTTGGCTTGACCACGTCGAAAGAATGGGAGAAGATCGAGGGGTTTAGAAAACTTATCCAGGTCCAGCCGATAATTGGCGACAGATAGCCCAAGATCGAGTTGAGTGGCGTTCTCTTGTATCGGAGGACAAGACCCACTTTGAATCGTTGAGCCAACGGAGTAAGTGAATAAGGTACAAAAGTATTACTTCAAAAGGGTTTCATACATATAATAAAAGCTAATAATATTGGAGAGTTCTTTATAACGCATGAATCACACAACTTATCCGCGTTATACACATTTTTTTCTACTAGTCTTTTTGGGTTAAATAATCACGTTAATTGCGGACCGAACAGTGGTCCTTTAGTGCACGATACATCTGAAGCTAACTACTATAAAACCTCAACAAATTTGAGAACATTGCTTAATCTTCTGTCAAAGTACAAGACTGCCTCAGTGGCGCAGTGGCAGCGAATGCTACTACTACTACTGTACTTGAGGTCTCGGGTTCGAATCCCGGTTCGGTTGGTCGGAAATATTTGTTTCGGAGTTTGGGTGTATCTTGTATGTATAATATGTATGTATTCACAAAAAAGTGTTTTTATCAGTTGTCTAGTACCCATAATACAAGGGAATACATGGTGCTGTGTGTAAGATGTCCTAAATATAAACCAAAATCGGGCACATATCTTAGACGAACTTTTATGTTAGGTGCAACAGTTATGTATGGCAGAAGAACTGAAGACTGCTTCGTTGGTCTAGCGATTAGCGCATCCGACTATCGATCATGAGGTCTTTAGCTCAATTCCCAGATCGAACTGAAGAGTTGTATTGAGTTTTCCAAATAATAAAATACCTAAATAACAGTCCAGTATCAGTAAAAGTCTTGAGATCGATAGTTAACGTACATATTACCTACTAGGATAGCATAAAAACAAAGTGGTTCCACTGAAGTGGTCTATTGTTAATATTTTCTAGTTGCCCCGTTCCCTAGGGGCACCTGTTGAGTATTCTTTCTCAGAAACTTGTTAAATACTTGATAGCATAGACTCGACAAGTTGGAACTTGCTACGAGTGTCAACTACCAACGGACTTTCGTCGCTATTTGCTAGTGGACCGTACAACGAGTTTCAAAGTACGTGAAGACAACGTGAAGTGTTTATTATTATATATATTGTAGAATAAGAGACTTTTGTTATTGTATCGTTCAACGATTATATCTTTTTCAACTTTCGTACTATAGTTGTATCGAATATGTTGTTTAGTAACCACAACCCATAACGTCAAATTGGTGGGTTCGAGTCTCCTCTCAAGAGAGGGTTAAGGCCGTAAATCTTCTCGCTGGTCGACTGCGGGTTGGGAACTGGCAAGACACGGTGTGGCTACATAATCTTACCGTTGGATGTTTTTAAGCCGCCCGAAGTAACAACTGGTATCTAATGTTAACAACCGGGATCGACTGCTTAACGTGTCCTCCGAATCACAAAACGCTCTTAACATATCATGCCACAATTGCCACAAACGGTCACCCATCTAGGTATGGCCGCGCCATCGTTGCTCCCCTCGGCGATTGTTTCCAATCACCTATGACCACTCGCCTATAAGCGCTACACTACTACTTAGTAAACTAAGCCAAATTGATTTAAACAAAATATTCTTAAGTAGCTAATTTCAAGAGGCATTAATAATCTCAATACTTACTGGAGTTTGACTGTTCAAATAATGGAATTTATATTTCACAGTTTCGGTAAAACCGGCTTTCGCTTTTAATGTTTTATTATAAAAAAATCGACGCTAACATACTGTCCTTGAACCTTAGATATACAGATCCTTCAATATGTACAGCAATATTTCTGGACATTGCTGATCTTGATTTTTTTTTTTGTGATAAAACATACCACTGTATCCATAATTACTTGTCTCAAATACCAATTTTTCTACTTTGTTTTTAGTTCTAGCGAATTTTATTTCAACTCAGACCAGTGAATCCAAAAAAAAATGTTGGAACTAAAGAAAGCTTCGTTGCGTATGTTCTAGCTTGACCTTCAATATAACATAATCTAACAAAGAACCAGTAATAAGCTCTTCTTCATGTCAACGCACCTGAATCTCTGAGAAATAAGATAAAATGTGTGGGAATAATGTTACTCATCGCTAAGTAGTTAAAACAAACTATTACTTATTAGCCAATGACATAAGAGAACAGATTGTAGTAAAAACCTTAAAGTTGCTTTGAAATAAGTTTAATACTTATTTCGAAGTAATAGTGAGAAGCAGTGTTCGAAGTGGGCATCAACCACAGGAATTTCAACTGAGCAGTCTGCATCATCAACAAGCAGACCAACTTACCAGTCAACTGACTCTGTATATACTGTACAAGAAACAATGTCAACCAGCAACTAGTAATAAAGGAAATTCCGCATTCTAACTCATAATGTCAATCCGCAGTACATCTTCGGGGTTATAAAACCCATCCAGTGGGTCGAGAGCTTTCATGTCACGCGTTCAGTTTGTCGTAGGTCACGTAAAGTCGCAATTTGCCGTCCAAATGGAAGAGTGCGGTCGTCTCGCGACGTGTCTCGCCCTTATAGCCAACTTTATTTCCCTGGAAAATAAATGTATTATTTTTCGAAGGGATTTTACGTTTCTAGAGATATATTACGTAGAAACGTTAGCAAAGAGTTTTACTGCTGGAAGATCCCTACTATATCGTCTTTGTTGTTTATTGTATAATACATTTCTCTTAGAATAGTACGTAGTTTAAATAAATAAATATTTTGGACATATTACACACAACGCCATCTAGCCCCAAACTAAGCAGAGCTTGTATTATGGGTACTAGACAACTGATATAAATACATAAACATGAAACACCCAGGCTCCGCAACAAATATTTACATATCACACAAACATTTGATCCGACTCGGGCATCGAAGCCGAGACCCGATGTTTAGATGAGTAAATGATCATAAAATTATGTATCTTTAATTTTATCAATGCTGGAGATATGAGAGAGATTTGCATTGCCTAACTTCACAATGAAGATGGTGAACCCTACTCCTGAAGTGAGTACCAGGCAGAGTAGAGTGGGTAGGCTTAACTATATATATATAAAACTTGGTGAGTTTCCTCATCAATTTTAAATGTAAAACATAGAAAAATCACTATGTTTAATTACAAAATATCTAAAACTTTAATTACCCAAATCAACAAGTTTGTTCAGATCTAGTTCACCTAGAATCTGTCCCATAACAGAATCCCTAACAAACTTCAAGTTTGAAAAGTTTAAACCAACACATGAACGTGCCTTTACGCGCGCGTTAACGTTAACTTTAATCTAACAAACGCTCGTAAATCACGTAATAGCGCAATAACGTCACCTACTGACAGTTCTGAGTAGCGTTTATTCAGTTTATTTGGATATTATAGGAATGGTTACATTCTTTGCTTAATGAAATGTCAAGTACAAATTTGGAACTCCACAGTTTTTGAGACCTTTTTGGAAGCTGAAAAGAAATATATCTGAAGTGACGTTTAAACTAGACTAGTACTAGACCTGACCCCATCCCAATTCTTCAAACTGTTAAACGGAATTTATGCCAATTTAGTATTTTTTTTCCTATCCCTATCCTTTTCTAGGAGGATAATTGGGGTTTTCATTCTGGAGAGGGTCACCTACAAGCCGTAGGTACATCGGGGTTTCAGGAATTTCCATTTCAGAAAATTCCACCTGGTTCCCCGGCTACTAGTACCTGAGATGGCAAGTGGGTTTTGGTCGTTTCAACCCGACAAAACCATCAGTAGGTGGTATACACCAGGTTTACGCACAGACAAAAATAAAGAATATTAGGTTGGTATACACTTTACTTACAGGAGACCACAGCTAGTCCAAAGAAAGAAAATCAAAAGCAATAAATACCATTGAAGTATTGAGGTCTTTAATGTGTAATGATGCCAAGCTTAACTTTAGCTATAGATTATTAATCCAGATTGTTAGTTCCTGTCTATTATGTAATACTAGATGAACTACACAGCCTCATCTGCATCTTCTATTGCCCGTAGTGTGATTTTTTTATCTACCGCGGGCACAAATTCGTTTCCCATTAAAAAATGTATAGAGAGCCAACTTTAAAAGATAAACAATTGCTGTTGCGAACATTTATAAGAAGTTTCTTTCATACATAATTTTCACAAATCTTTAACCATTTACTCAGTGCACGCAATCTCAAAGCTCTTAAAAAAGTAAAAGAATTTTTCAAATGGGGCCAGAAGTTTCTGATATTAGCGCGTTTAAACAAACAAACAAATTCTTCAGCTTTATAACGCAGATAAATCTTACAAAACTTATTATAAAAGTGTTCTTTAGACTTGATTAATCAATAGATACTCGTAAATAACCTTACTTACTACCTGTAAAATTAAAATATCTCTAAAAGTAGTTTGGATGCAAAGGATTTTAAGCTTTAGAAAATCTTATTAAGCAATGTGGATTGATGGTGAACGCTGAGAGCTGGCTTTTCATGTGCAAATCCTATGGAGATTAGAGCTCGCTTCATACCTTCAACACTTTAGGTTTTAATGTATATTTACTATACTGTGAGCCTAGCATATTTGTATCCTATTTTGTGATTTGTTTACTTTAGAATATTATAGATCCATAATAAACATTGCGGACATCGTACTATTGTACAACAACAAACTAGACAACTGATATAAATACATAAACATATTTTTTTGTGTAAATACATACTTATTATACATAGAATAACACCCAAACTCCGAAACAAATATTTGTGGATCACAAAAATATTTGGTCTGACCCGGGAATAAAACCCGAGACCTCTTGATCAGCAGCCGCATACGCTAACCACTAGACCAACAAGGCAGTCATATAAGAGAATTCTAATTAAAGTCGTATGGTGTTATACAAAACGAAATTCTTGAGCTAGTTACATAAGATCAGTTTTATTACCATTATTCATACACAGAAGTAAACAAACAAGCAGAACGTTGTGCCAATGATAAGTGTCGCCTATAAACACTGCAACATAAATGGTGACATTTATGTCACAATAAACAAAGAATGGGAACTCGAGCCCTTTCACGAAATATACATATACATACGTATATATACATTTATGTAAGTACATGGGGCGCCTGTAGCACCGCTTTCAGAAATCATATTACTGCTATTTATTACCCTACTACGTCGAAAATAAAAGGTAGGGTCTATTTTTACATGCTTTATATTAGCTTCACCTGTATCTATGTTTGTTGTAGCTGACCCCTTGGGTACGATTTTGACCCACTTTAAACGGCCAGATTTCGTTTAAACTTTGTAGATTTATCGAGGACCGATGACAATGCACTAATTTAAAAATAAAAAAAAGGTTTAACTAAAACGATCTGAATCTAAAAAAAAGTATTAATAAAAAAAAATTAATACTAAACGAACACGCTTTTCAAATGAAAAAGTAGAAAAAAAAATTAATGCAACTAAGCTTAAGCTTTCTCAAAATATTTCAATAGAGTCGCCACACGCTTGTTACATTAAAATTATTTTCTACTTTTTAGTTTTTAAAACTTTTTTTTTTATTATTTCTTTTTTTTCAGATTCAGACCGTTTTCAATGGGTAGATAGGTTTTTGACAGCGGTAATTTGTTTATCTTTTACCCTAAGCAATATTAACATTAAAGAACGTCTATAAAATATAGTTTTGTACACACAATGTATTTATTACAAGCACATCACAATATATAAAGAAACTAAAGGTGAAATTTCACACTTTTTCCATATTTAAATGCACAAAGTTCATATATTCAGACTCTGTTGTAAAAATCCATACCACGCTCGTGAAATGGTTTCCATTCAGGAATTTTAACATCACAATTATCTTTAACTGTATGCACGTCCCCTTTTACTGTCTTAAAAAGTTATCCTCATTATCCTGTATTTCAAACGATATCTCTATTAAAGACAAAAACTCTTCACCCTTTTATGGTTGCCTGGTAGAAAGGAAATCGTTAGGAAAACATATTTCCTGTTCATTTTCCTTTGAGACCGCGATAAAAGTCCGCGGGACCATTAATTATAAGGTAAATAGGAATGCTGTTGTCGAGTTTAACAATATTGTGAGGTCAGAACAAAATTTCAGAAAAAGACTTAATTTCATAGAGGTCAAATCGAAATTCAGCAAAGTCTGACAGAATTGATGTTGAAATAAAAAAGCGGCCAAGTGCGAGTCGGACTCGCCCATGAAGAGTTCCGTAGTTTGTTCGATGTTTTATTAATAGTGTATTGATTGAATAAAAGGGAAACTTACTTACTTACTACTTACTAGATCTCATTCAAACTAATTTTCGGTGAAATTTTGCATGGTAATGTACATCATATATTGTTTTTAGTTTTATCACTCTCTAACTTTAGAAGTTACAGGGGGGGGACACACATTTTACCACTTTGGAACTGTCTCTTGCGCAAACTATTCAGTTTAGGAAAAAATGATATTAGGAACCTCAATATCATTTTTGAAGATCTACTTATAGATACCACACACGTATGGTTTTGATGAAAACAAATTTTTAGAGTTTCAGTTCTAAGTATGGGGACCCCCAAAATTTATTGTTTTTTTTTAAGTGACTGTGACATACAGACGGAGAGACAGACAGAAGGACATGACGAATCTATAAGGGTTCCGTTTTTCGACATTTGACTACAGAACCCTAAAAAGGTGATGTAATGTTTAAAACAACTGCTTTTTGAAGGTGTTAAAATTGCATGAACTTTAATGGATATATTGCAGTCAGCTTTGGACATCATTTTCTTTTTTGTAATTTTATTCTTAATCTTACCTACTTATACCAATAAAATAATTTTATGATTATTATTTAGTAACAGATTTAATTTGTTACTCATTTATTTCATTCCATAAATATAGTGCCAACACAACTCCTGACTATTATTCTCTCCCAGTATTTACCCAAGTTTACGCACCAGCCTACAAGACACAATCGCTGTTTGTCCAGCTAATGCCGTGTACACACGCACAATTTACCTTCCTCATAGGAACTTATGAAGATTGTACATATTCTTGTACATATTTAGTTATTCTATAAAGAAATTGCAATTTTCCTTTGAAATCAAAAACCTCTACGGTTACTGAGTGTTTTGGCAATTATTAAATAAATGTACTCCACACTAACGTATACACGAGTATAAATATAATATGTACTGACATACCTATTGACAGATTATTACTTTAAAGGGAAGGATCTACGTATCTAAACAACTTTTAGCATCACTACGAAATCATTTTCAAAGTTCTAGAACACAAATTAACAAACAATGTTATGAATGCGAAAACTCTAAAAACTGGGCGCAAAACTGAGGAAATAAACATCACCCGATGTCACAACCAGGGTGACATACAATATGAGGTGATTAACGAAACTCAGAGAAGATATGCAACCACGCGACCCAAACTTTGCTCTCTGCACTTATCAAGACATATTGCCCTGGTACTCTGACACACTGTTTTGATGTTGTGATAGCTTATAGCAGCTGATAAGGTATGTTTATCAATGAAGTAACTATCATCGTTAACAAAATGTCGAATAGCCGTCCTGCTCGGATTGTGTTTGCACACACACACACTTGTGCACGAATAATAATAACATATCGTTTTATTGTACTAGTACACCAGAATAATTACAACGATACGAAGATAATCTCTTGCAAGCAGGCAGCATTTAATGAATATTTCTGTATCTATTCAACAGTCATCACGTCTGTGTGTATAATAAGATTGAAGATACATGCCCATATTTCGTAGACATTATACAGCATCAGCTAAAAGCCTTTGCATACGAAAGTTGTGCGGCTTCCTGCATAACCGTACACGTAATAGGGTTCTTCCTAAATTCACTTTGTTTGCTGTCTGAACACCTTGAGTAATTAAGACTCCTATTTGTTCATTACAGCCTGGTAAATTGTGTCTGATTATTCTATATGAACATAAGTTTATTACCTTTCAATGTTGTAGTTATAGTACCAACAACGAGAAGCAATACAAAAACGTTAATTTACCAAAGCGATTGTGGAGTTGACAATCTTGACAAAATTATTTTATTCTTTCCTTCTTCTTCTTCTTCTGCTTTGCGAGAAGGCAAAGCAGAAGATTCCTTTCTATTTGGGGTCGGCCCTCCTCGTTTTAAGGCGCCAAGACATTCGGTCTTGTGTTGTCTGTTCCACCACCTGAGCTCGTTCGATAGCGGCTGGCCGTCCAGTGTTATGTATATATATTTATTTACTTGCTACTAGATTTCGCCCGTGGCTCCGCCCGCGTGTATGTCGGTAGTCGCGGTGAAGGGTAGCCTATGTCCTTTCCCAAGTTCAGTTCTATCTTCATACCAAAATTTCATCAAAATCGGTTCAGTCGTTTAGGCGTGAAAGCGTAACAGATAGACAGACAGAGTTACTTTCGCATTTATAATATTAAGTGGGGATCTAATTATCATGTTCTTAAGATAAGTATTTGTCCTGAATTAGAATGTTAAGTACTACAACACTGCAACGATGACAATTCAGTGTCATTAACCCCTCGACCAAAATTAGAACAAACCAGTCGACAAAATTAAACTATAACAAAAAGTAGAAATGATATTTAAGATCAGAAGTCAAAAACCCCTTACAGACACACATGTCTTAAGAAATGTTCTATCTAAGAACTGTCGCGAACTTTAATCTTTCCTTCCACACCATTAGGAACTAATCGAGAAAACTGCGGCTTGGGCGACTATTCTACTCAGAGCTCTTTAATTATCCCATCATAGCCACTGTGGCCGAAAATTGTTAACATTGAAGACGCGAAGAGAGGTCTTTTTGAAATGGTCATATAGCTTTTATAGGGTCGGTCTGGACGGGTTATATATGTAGATAGATTATCTGTGTGATTCATGTGTATTTTCTAGGTCTGGATAAAAACTGCTAACTACTTAGTCATAATAACTCAAGAAAACAGAAGTTCAAAGACGATTTTATATACTAACTAGCTTTCGCTTAGGCTTCGCCCGCTTCTACGTCGTTTATTGCGATAAAGAGTAGCCTTTGTCCTGCCTGTGCCTGTGTTTTAACTGTGAAAACATCACAGACAGACTGAGCTACTTTAAAAATGACAATACACTAGCTTCGCCCTGCGGCGTTACCCGCGTTTGTTTGTGTAACTGCGGGCAACGCCTTGGGGCTAAGCCAATAAAAAAAAGTAGCATAAGTTACTCCTTATATCATCAGCTATCTGCAAGGGAAAGTCCCGTCGAAATTGGTCCAGTCGTTCCAGAGATTAAAAACGGACCTTCACTGTCTTGCAAAAAAAGCAGATATTTTCAGTCCGAATGCTATAAAACACCACTAAATGAGTAAATTGCCCCAGAATTGACAAAACTGTGTCATGTCCCAAAAAACTTTCATTAAATTTAATAGATAAATTCGTCCCAATTTCTTAGTTAACATAACACCTGGGGCTTTTATACTCGCAAAGGGCAATAAAGGGAAAAAGTTTGTGCCATTACAGATATTGATACTGTCCATAACCAAAATTGTTAATATTGGGGAGGTTTTGTTCGCGACAAAAGGTACACTTTCATAATTATATTATCGTGGCAATTGTTTGAGGAGCGACGGGCCTAAGCTATTCGAAACGATAATAAAGAATGGATTTTTGGCTAATATTTAAGTGGTAGGTATTAATATTGAAATTCATATAGATTTTATTACCAATTTGTACACTATTGTGTTTTAATGGCTCGCTGTACATGTTGGGCAAACTGTTAGTGCACGTTAGCAGTTGAATGATTAAATAAATAAATAAAAAAGTATGTTTTTTCTCAGGACGAAATACTGTAATATTGAATAATGGTCTTACTATTTATCATTGCACTTACATAATAGACATTTACTTAATTAATTGCACTCATGGAGTATTGGTTAAGTAATGGTCTCGCTGTTTTCCACTATTCTAAAAGTTGTGAGTTCAAAACCTACATGGAACAACAATTTCTGTGATCCACAAACAAATTGGTGTTCTTTTTATCCATTTCACGTAAGTACATATATTTGTAAAGTTTTCCGCGACATAGAATTTATTCCTATAGCGGGAATTATCTTCTAAAAGTTTTTATTTACCACTAGAAGTTTCTATACAAATGTAAACAAAAATATATATTTTTTTTTATCGAATTTCTAAGATTTTCCTGGCCTAAATAAAAGAAATTCGATATATTTCTTATACATGGGTACTTAGAGCCACAGACTTATAAAAGCGTCTAAGTCTGACGGCTTACATTGAGTACGAGAAAAGAAAAATTCACGCAAGTACATTTACACTACCCTCGTAATTACCGTTCATCGCTAAGTCCTTCCCTTGAAACTAGGCATAGTTGACAAGCGAAATTAACAGTGGCCGGACAAGGGTGTCGACCCATGTCACTCTGGGTACAGTCCAAACGATATTGCGAGTACCTATTTATTTATACTGAATTCTTACAATATCAAACTCTACTTACTAATGTTTCGTAAAAGATTAAAAGGGAAATAGAATAAAAATAAAAAACAAAAAAATTTATCTTTCGTACATCTTACACAATCCCGTACCATCTAGTCCCAAACCCAAACTAAGCAGCACTGTGTTATGGATACTAGACAACCGATATAAATACACCATATAAATACAACCGATATAAATATAAATACATAGAAAATACCCAAACTCAAAAATATTAGCGGATCACATAAATATTTGGTCCGACCCAGGAATTGCACATTGCACCACCGAGGCAGGCAGTATGTTATTTATGTTCAATGGTTCAAGCAATTCTAGTATTATTAACTCGAGTATCTCTATAAAACAATTAAAATAAATTATCTATGACTATTTGATACGAATTAAAACATTTAGAACGGCTGCAACACGATTCACAAAGCAAAACTTTTGAAAATTATCACCAGAGTTTAAAGGAAAGGAAACATAAAGTTACCCAAACGAATTAAATAGAAATGGGTGGGTTTATGAAAAATGTACGTTCTACTTGATTTTGTAAACCTCTAAAGTATGGTTTGGTAATAATAATAAATAAATAAATATTTGGGACATCTTACACACAACGCCATCTAGTCCCAAACTAAGCAGATCTTGTAATATGGGTACTAGACAACTGATATAAATACATAAACATACTTTTTTTTTGTAAATACATACATATTATACATAGAAAAACACCCAAACTCCGAAACAAATATTTGTGGATCACACAAACATTTGGTCCGACCCGGGAATCGAACCCGAGACCTCTGGATCAGCAGCCGCATACGCTGACCACTAGACCAACAAGGCAGTCAAATCAAATCTTCTTTACTTTAAATATTTTAAAAACAAAAAAAATCTATGTTAAAGATTATAACAATAAACAAGTAATGTATAAGTTTTTATATACAAAGGATCGCGTATTGATTAAGAAAGGTTCATAAGAATCAAATAATTATTATGATTGAAATTTAATAATGCACTTAGTACTGGATTTTACAAATCTAAAAGGAAGGGTAGTAATTTTATGTACAAATGCATGTTTGTATTTACACGTATGAACTCCTGAATTCGAAGTTAGTAAATGATATGTCAATGGATTCGTAATAATGATCCGGGTGACGTAAGGTATGTATAAAAATGCTATTTTTAACTATAACCTGGCTAAATAAAATATTTTATAAAATATTTTATTTAGCCAGGTTATAGTTAGTTAAAAATAGCATATTTATTAAAGGTGATAAAAATTTTGCGAATAGTAGTGATCTTGTCACTGCTACTCGCAAAATTTGTGAGTATTTTTATCACGCCAACCGATCTGAAGGCCTCATGAAAAGGTTAAACCATGTTATTATCCAATTATACTCCTCAACTGTAAATATACTTAGAAACTCTCGAACCAATAGCATTTTATGCATTTTAAGACTGCCTTGGTGGTCTATAGGTTAGCATGCAACTGCTGATCAAGAGGTCTCGGGTTCGATTACCGGGTCGGACCAAATGTTATTTGTGTGATTCACAAATATTTGTTGCGGAATCTGGGAGTTTTCTATGTATAATATGTATGTATTTACATAAAAAAGTATGTTTATGTATTTATATAGCAGTTGTCTAGTACCCATAATACAAGCTCTGCTTAGTTTGGGATTATATGATGTTGTGTGGTAGATAACCGAAATATTTATTATTCTTATTATTAACATCAACTGACATATTATATTCAGTCGTTCTTGTAAATTTTAACGTAATTGTAGTTTCTTAGACTACATGTTTCTGTATTCACTGTTTTCGCATTGGAAATTTTATTAGATAAAATTATGTATTAATAAATTAAATAGTACAGTAAGCTCAATAGATTCATTCCAAAAACCTATTTTATGGCAAATTTTTTATTTAAACGCGTATATTCTTCTAAATTATACTTTTAAAAAGTGTGTCTTACTTACATTCCATTTGATATATAATTTTTAAAACTTCTAACTCTATAATTTTACTAAAAGCTTAATGGCAAAAGTTTTCACCCGCCTGAGGTCACTAAAGTACGAGCAAGCCAGAAAAGTTCATTTAAAGTAAAATATGGAAGGGATAATATTTAATTTCGAAGGATCAGCCATATCTTTATTAGGGAAGCTAATAACGTTCGCTTAATGTCTTCTTTTGTTCAGATATAACCATTATAAGTTCCATGAATATATATTACGATAGCTATATACTATATACGTTCTCCTGTTTTCCACATCTTGATCAACTCAGACATAACAACAGAACGTCTACCGAAGGCTTTTGTGCTATCACATCTCTCAATAAATTCAAAGTAGATCGAAGGGGATCTTTCTATAAAGATTTGAAACATGGAAGAAATAACTTTGGGCTTGCAGTTCAACAACGGCCTCTTTTACATGTTACCATTGTTATAAATAAAGAATGGTGTAAGAAAATGACGGAAGGACGATGATGAATTACTCAATTATAATACTAATCTTATAATGGACGGTAATAAAAAATTTAGTCCCCTAACAAAACGAAGTTAAAAGCAAAGCTGTAATATTTCAACAGAAGTCGATTTTATTAACGCACCGAGGCCAAATTTTAATATTGTACAGAGTTAACTGGATGTAATTATTCGACACAATTTACGGCGCTTTGAAATTGTGCTAATCTGACGAAAAGGTTGACCTTAAAAATATTGCCTAAACCCAGAAAATATTTCACCAAAGAAAAACGTAATAACAAAAACAATATCAGTGGAATCCTTCAAAATGCGCGATAAAGTACAGAGCTGATTATCGCTTGGAGTCAAGTGACGTCATAATTCATTTTTTTCTCGGTGGCAGCTCGTTAATTCGCTCTCGCAACAAAATGAGGCTATTCGAGCCTCTCAGAGGAACATAACAATGTAATTCTATAGAACTAACTGACTTGCAAGAAACATAGAGGGGTTTTATTTACCGACAACTTAATAAATAAAGAAAGACGTCGTGACTACGTGTTCTCGCTGAAGATGATTATGTTCAATATCGGGTGTGTGATCACTCAATTAGTTTTCGATGCGACAGGAAACTGAAAACGTATCGACTGCGCTTCTGTGTTTGGGCTTAGAGTTGTATAAAACAGGTGAGTCTTTTTCAACAAGTTGTTCTCTGACTTACTAACTTTACTAATATTATACATGTGAAAGTTACTTTGGCTGTCTGTCTCGCTTTACAATGCATCATGGTCATCATCATCATCAATATGAGGGAATAGCGGTCTCCAGTCTCGCACTCACCAACGATATAAAACATGACAGCGGGAATGTTGTCCTTTTATTACAAGCTCTACTTAGCTTGGGACTAGATGATGTTGTATGTCAGATGTCTGAAATATTTTATTATTATTATTTTAGTTTAGTCTTCTGTGTAAGGGAAATACCGCCGGGAAATACCATTCGTGCTGAAACATATTTGGCTCCACTACCTTGAAAACCTACTATTTCTCTTCTTCTATGATCTATCGTGACGAACTTATTTTAGTAGACTTATTTAGGGATTTTTATGTTTTAAAAGCGTTTATTTCTTTTCAACCCTGTTATATATTTTATTACTTTATTTTTTTAGGAAAATTAATTTAAGTTTTCTCCGAAATAATTTATAATATATGTACATTTCTAAGATTAGGTATTTATCAAACGTATGCTTGTGACACTTTTATTAAATTTAAAACACAAAAAATATTATAATAAACAAAATCTTAAGTAAACATTTCCAAGACATTTTTCGTTTGCAGTAGGTTTACCTACATGATGACAAAATTATTTTTTAATGAGAACCAATCGCTTTTTACTTAAAAAAATCATACAAGTATCATAACGAAAAAATTTTGAAATTAGTTTGAACTTCTCAATATTTGACGACATAATTTTACTTCAAATCAAGCCTTAGAGTGGTGACTCTTAAACATCGCACCCGTATCTGACAATTTAATGACTATTGCTAACGTTGTGACGTCACCTGACATGGCTGTCCAATCAGAGATCGCTATGATAAATGAGTAAGACCATATTAACAGACGTTTGATAAATCGACGCCAAGGAAGTGAAACTAGATACAAAGTTGAAAAAAATGACGATTGACATTTGAAATTTAATTTGTTTTCAAACGTTGAATTCTCATCTTCTTTTAAATAGTCAAACATCGAAACGTTGAAGGGATGTACAAATTACTGTGATTTTAATAAACTTTGTATTATAGATTTATTGGTTCCTGTTGGATTTTAGGTAAGGGTCTGTAATGTTGGACAGTTAAGCTCATAACACATAGACCCACACAGGCGGGCGGGCCGGAGAGGAATCGTCATAGCCTATTTTCACGGTACAAAAAAGTCTCAGTCAATTTTTTATGGGGAAAATCTTCACACACATATTTTGAGCTCACATGCAAAAACAATGACCTGTCACTACGACCTCACACATAACAATTAAAAAGAAAACCTTCACAATTTCACACATACATAAACACTTGTTGTTTCATAACAGTGTAATAAATAGACCCATTTGGGCTTATACTATGACAGAGAGAGACTATGTATGTAAAACACCAACAATCCCTGCACCCCGTATTATTACTCTGATGACACAATATTATGACTAATTATTTTTTATTTGAAGAGCACCTGTCTCCTATAAATGGTCATATAAGCCCACATTGTAAACCTTGCAATCCCAGTTGGCCTGTGATTAGGGTGTAGTTGTAAACCTGATAATGTTATCCCAGTAGACTACAAATACAAAACTTATAATAATAACGTGTATTTTTTTCTTCATCAATTAATTTCTATAATTTATTGGAAACACTCGAACAATGAACAATTACGTCAGACAATATAATATCGATTCTACTTTAAATTAAAAAGTTGAATAAAATGTTATGAGTATTAGATAGTTGTAAACTGCCTCATTGGTCTAGTGGATAGCGTATGTGACTGCTCAAGTCAATCAAGAGGTCTCGGGTTCAAATCTCTGGTCGGGCCAAAAAGTGTTTTTGGGTTTTTCCTAGGAAATTCCTAATAGCAGCCCGGAGTTTGGAAGATTGGCGGTGTTTCACACCCGTACCTCGGAGAGCACGTAAAGCCGTCGGTCCCGGTTCTCATAATCATCTATGGCAATCGTTATTGGGAAGTCAGTACCCTCAAATTTACTGACAAATAGTTCAACCTTTGAATTTCAGTTCTCCCTCAGGGCTCCGATGCCAGTCGATCCGTGAAAAAACTGATAAACCGGTTGAACTAGTAGTCGACCCCAAAAAATATAAAAATATTGGGAATAAGGCTAGGAAGAAGAAAACTAAAGTTATGTCGTATATGTATATTTATATACAACTGTATAGTGTGAGTCATACTTAAACAATTTATTTTATTCCTTTTCACCTAGTGAATAAGCGTTTGTCTTTTTTTCGCATGATATTATCCTACAAATGTTAATATATAAATGCGAATGTTTGTGAGGCTAGATGTATGCTTGCTTGCAAGATTTTTATGCAAAAACTACGAATTTCTGATAAACCTTTTAAGTAATATAAATTATACATTATAATAACATTTAGTGTCAATTTTTGAAGCTTAATATTATAGATATGGTAATTAAACGCCACATAATTACATGCCATTGTAAAATTAAATACAGATTTCATCAAGATTTACATAAGGATGAAAGAAAAAATATTTATTCTTCAAATGATTACTCTACTAATATTCCTTATTCGTACATTAACACGTTCTCTATGGTATTATCGTTCAATCTTTCAGGCTCATTAATTCAAGATCACGTACTATAATTCAATGTTTTTAAGAATCCATGAGATATGAAAACTGAGAGAAGCCCTTAAAGCATAGACACTGTAGTGACGCCGGCAGGACGTGTCGCTGAATTCTTATTTTCTTTGCTCATATGTACGTGCAAAAAGCGGACATTAACGTACTAGACGTTTATGTCCGCTTTTAGAAACTCTATTAGTTGGTAGAATTCGTATAAATTGAATTGTCTACGAGTACTTACAGTTGCAGTGTACGAATTGTTCAAGCTAATACAAACCACATGAGTATGTGATTCCACGGGGAAAATTATCCTATATTTGAATATATGGCAGTCCATTACTGCTTACTTTTTAACGTACTTTTGACTGACATGATCAAAAGTGACCGTTTAAGAGCAATGTATCAACGTTGACTTTGCTTTTTTACGCTTTCCTACCCTTTCCAATATTATTTATAACTTTTTGGTGTAGTGGTTAGCTTATGCGGTTGCTGATCAAGAGTTCCTGGGTCGATTCTCAGGTCGGACCAAAATTTGTGTGATTCACAAATATTTGTTTCGGAGTCTAGGTGTTTTCTATGTATAATATGTATGTATTTACAAAAAAAGTGTGTTTATGTATTTATATCAGTTGTTTAGTACTCATAATACAAGCTCTGCTTAGTTTGGAACTAGACTAGACTTACTTTAATAGGAAGTAGAGCCACGCTGATATCACGAATGGGCCGGCTCGACCGGGGTAGTACTACAGGTTCACACAGAAGACCAGTCTAATAATGACAGCATTCTTGCTGTCGTATTTCGTGCGTGAGTGTGAGACCGGAGGCCCAATCATTCTGAATCATTCTCCCGGCCTCCGAAGACCGGAAGAATTATCCAGAATTATCTAACCAGGCCGACATGGTATGGGTCACCATGCTACATTGACTACCCACACAATGAGAATGGTGGCCCCTACTCCTGGATTCTACTCATGCTTTCCATCAGGGAGAGTAGAGTCACTTTGGTAAGCTTGAATATGTAAAAACTAGACGTTGTGTGTAAGAGGTCCGAAATATTAATTAGTTTATTTATTATCTACACATAAATATTGTTCTATAAATACAATAATTATCATTTTCATGGCCCCCTTTGTAGTAAACTTATAACAATGGTTTGAATGGTTCTTATAATATTATCCTTAAATGAAGAAATGTGTGCATATTACATCGGCTAGTCAAGAATATATCGATGAGGAAAACGAAAGAAGACAGCAAGTTACGCATGGATAGTTCCAACTAAACACAACGTAGTTCTGTCGTCGAAAATAATCTTATTTCTTCGTACAAAAGCCCTTTTGAGTAATACAGACACTACTCTAAGTGCATTTTATTTCGACAGACCCTTTGAGAAAGTCCTGAGATAGCTGAGGCGACGGCCAAATTGATAGACCCATGGGAGTCTCTCTTAAACGCGTTCCTTGTCATATTTTATGCTTCTCTGAAGATGGGTGTGGGCTCATAATATACTGGATGGTTGTTAGTACACAGTCGTCCGCGAGAATTGGTTAAAATTCAATTATTCGTCCCCATTATTCGAGTACTCAAAGTTTGGAGTAGGGCCGGACCTCTTAGGACATTTCGTTCATGTCGAGTACCTTGCTCTGATTTGGTTTAATCTAACTTTAATACAAGTTTTTATGCTTTAGAGTACTTGAAAGCAATAAATTGACCTTACCGATGGCACAATTTCGCAAATTATCTGAACTATGGTGTTAACCCTCATATAGGCCAAATACTTGTGTAACTTCTTACAACTATTCCGAGTCTGGGAATAATGTTTATACGTTTTACTGTTTTTTAAAGTTGGTAGTGAATATTTGGTAAATATAGCCGGTTCCAAAAATAACGGGTCAGTCACATAAACCAATAACGGGTCAGTCACATAAACCCGAATATCTCCCGAACTACGTATGCCATCCTAATGAAACGAAGACTGTTCAATTGAGAATTTAATTATACAGATAAAAAATAAAATAAAACTTAGTTACACCCACAATATTAATCTTAAATTAAAAAAAAACTAAAGTAGTCATATTTTTCTTAAGATTACATTTTTTTTATGATTGTTTTTTTGCTGTTTTTCATCACTTTCTTCATTTAATACTTTGTATTGCCTCCACGTGATGAAGCCTCCAGTGATGAAAAACAGCAAAAAAACAATCATAAAAAAAATGTAATCTTAAGAAAAATATGACTACTTTACTTTTTTTTAATTTAAGATTAATATTGTGGGTGTAACTAAGTTTTATTTTATTTTTTATCTGTATAATTAAATTCTCAATTGAACAGTCTTCGTTTCATTAGGATGGCGTACGTAGTTCGGGAGATATTCGGGTTTATGTGACTGACCCGTTATTTTTGGAACCGAGTGTATTATTAGAAAGTTAGCGACTTTCTGCATTATGAGATGTTAGTATGATAATGTATATTAATATGATAATCTAAAATATATGATAATGTAATCTGTTTTGTTATCATTTATAGATCTATAAATAACGACACGGCAATCGGCTGCGCCTTTAACACATATTTAAACCTCTTAAATAGCATGCCTCTTGATTTGATCTCCGGTTCCTCGCATTCAGCTCCTGCCCGCTACTTTGTTTAGATCATCACTACACCAGACATGGGTCTCCATTGAGCTTATTTCCTCGATTAATAGCTAGGAAAAAATAGCAATCCACATAGCACAGGTTTCCTATGATACCGTAAAATCACTCCGGTCACATATATGCCAGAGCATGGCTCGATCATCACAATTCCTTACTCTTCTGCGGCAAATATAGGAGGACCTATTCCAGGGAACGTGGATTTGGGCAAAAATTATAAAAACATATAACATAACAAATATGCTGCAAACTACTAATATATACTGCTAATTTTACTATTCTTTTAAATAGATGCGTTTTTCTACAAAGACACTCGTACCACACCCGACAACATTTCCTCTAATTGTTATTACACATTTTATCTTATTTTCTTATATTCGTGACGCCACATTTTCCTCAAGTGTGACATGGTCACACGCTAGACTTGTCCGCACAATATCCTATTTGCTACAATCATATCAAGATTATTGGAAGCGAATTATAATATTGTTAAAGATAAGTAAATGTTTAATAACGGTTTGTATGAAATATTAAATCTTAGTATTTCGTCAATTATTTGATTACAATTTGTTACTATATTATAATATAATAAACTACAAAGAATTATCTCCAAATGGAATATGGACACACATCTAGGTGTTTTGTAATAGCTGTAGGATTCCTCAATATTTAATTCAAATTAATGGGACAGAAAAGTACAAATGTATCTAATTTCAAAAAGTTTTTCTCAATTCACGCTTTCACATTGATATTAAACATACATTCAATCAAAAGTAACTCTGTTTCTGTCTGTAACGCTTTCACAGCTAAATGCCAGTATCGATATGAATGAAATTTGACACAAAGATACGTTGATTCTTGGGGAAAGACATAGCCTTTATCGCGATAACCGACCGCCATTCTAAAAGGCGTATACTAGTAATCATAAACTCCGCTTCCGAGCTAAAACACTTCCGATCACTTTTTGAAGCTTAATTAATTCTTAGACTCCAATTCGAATAAAAATATGTACAATACTTACAGTATCAATAGATGACAATCATGAGATAATTTATTCCGATTTTATCAATAAACTATTAGTGTATCATGAGTGTGTGTGATCTCATGTGTTTGCTTCCTTCTATGATCCCGAGCCCTTTAAGCGGGGCGTTAAGAAGCCTCACACTAGGCCACCATACTGCCCAAAATTGCAGTGAGTGTAATGGCCCCCACCTATGGATTTTGTTCATGTTTGCCATAAGGCAGAGTAAAGTCACCTTGGTAGACGGCAAAATGAAAAAATTGTAAACATTAAACTCTGAAGCAAGAATTTCTTATACAAGCTCGACAAACTCGGCACTTCCCTTCACATCACTTAATCATAACCAATTACTTAAGCGTGGAATAATAAAAATTCACCAACAAGACGGATCGACTCACAAACTTACACAAAAGATATGAAGTTTTGACTCCAAGTTGGTATCTTAACGTCAAATGCAGCCTGGAATCCCTAGTTTTGTCGTAAGATTTTCAACCTACAAGAATGACAGCCGCGGGGATATTTACAGTACTACCAAGTCTTCCAAAACGTATAATACACGTACAAATATTTTATATATTTAAGTTATTTCCCTGTTTGTTTCTGATAAATAGATAATGATGCATCGTTTAGTGTACAGAGGCGCTCATAGTTTAGTTGCGGTAGGTGATTAGAAACAATCATCGAGGGTAAGCACTGACCTAGGCACGGTCAGTACCTAGATGGGTGACCGTTAGTGGCATAACACCGAGAGCGATAAGCAGTTGGTTCAGGATGTTATTATAGGAAGGATAAAAGTCGTGAGACTTAGTTGGAGGCCTTCGGGCGGCTTAAAAACATTCAACTGTAAAAAGGAATTGTTGATATTTTTTGTTCAGAAATTCCCACTTTTAATATTGTCTAAACGTGGGATGTCAAGTCGTAATCATTCGGCCCATCTGGCTCTTATCTGAACATCATAACATACATACATACGTGATATATCACAAATAGAACCGACCCATGCTTCTACTGACATTCCAGTCGGGCCTCAAAAATACCCTTTTCTTTACTGCATTTACCTTTCATCTTTTGTGCTTAAAGGCAAGGGTCGAGAAGATTAGATTAGTTTTGTCTGTGTTTCGAATAATGTTACTTTTTATTTTGTTGTTGATACCTCGTGTCACCCTAGTTATACTTTAGGTTGCGATAACTACTACCGTTGCTATTCGCTTATCTACTGATATTTTAGCGATCAATGTAGATACAGTATAAGCTATAAAACATTCTCAAGCTAATTTATTTATTACATAGAATATTATGTATAGGAATCTCCGTAATATAAAAGATCTCATGTCACGTTCTTGATCAAGATGAACTCGGAAACTATCGAAGCGATTTTCAGGTTTTTTTTAAATGTGTATTTAGCTGGCGTGCATCGTAAAATCACACTTAGACCAAAAGAAGCAGACATCTTTTGCTCATGAACACGATGCAGACAAAGTAGTGTGAGTCACCAAGTATTAAAATTCAAATTAAATAGCTACTATACATTAATAGTGTATTGTTAAAAAAATAGTATTCTTGTCTTAAAAATTTAAACTAAGATAACAATTAAATTATTAATAAAAAACAGATACTTCTTCTTCTTCGTCGTTCCCTCAATGCTGAGGATCGCGACCACAAGTTATTAGCTTCCACTTCGTGCGGTTATACGCAGAGTGGACCACACGGTGCATGCTGCCGCCCACCGCCTCCTTTACAGTATCACTCTGTAGGTGCCCTGCCTCGAGAACGTCTGCCGTCCATTTGCCCAACAATGATCTGCTTCTCCAGACTGTGCTTTGAGGACCGCATAATATGCCCGAAGAAGCTTAGAGCTCGTTTCCGGCAAAGTGAGGACAGCCGCGTCGTGATATTGATCTCTTTTAATATAGACTCGTTAGTTCGCATCGCAGTCCAGGGGATGCGTAGCATCCTACGCTAACACCAAATCTTGAAAGCATCGATCTTATTGCTATCGCGGCTTCTCAAGCTCCATGTTTCGGCACCGCACATAAATATAGAGAACACCAGAGCTCGAACCAATCGCACCTTAGTTGATACAAAAGAATGAAAATTCACAAGTAAAAGTTTTAGCAGATTAACAAGTTATATAAAAGAAGTAAGGAGTGGCGAACGGTTAAGAATACTATAGTATAATTAAACATTGTTTAAGTAAGGACATTGTTGAAGAGAGCAAACCGCTGAAAGAAACTTAAATAATGTTTTGTACACTTTTCTCATTTAGTTTCTAAGAACAGGTCCATTAATACGAAATGCAGTTGTTTCTACACTTCTTGGTGATGTGAATAATGTTTTAAACATTGCTTGCGTTTTAGACATTCTTATAAAGTCAGAATATATATTATGTATATTTTACATATACTCCCGTATTAGAAATAATAATCCTGTGTCGCGGGGTACTTTACAAACATACATGAAACGGACACAAAGAACATCCAGACTCAGAACAACAATTTGCGAATCACACAAAGTGTTGTCCTACGTAGGATTTGAACCCACTTGGCTAAGTAGAAAGCGGCGTGGTGACCGCTTAAACCACTAGGCCAACCGTTACGTGTCGGGCGGACTCCCATATTGCAATATCTACCAGTTATCCTTTGGATAGAGATGTTTTTACTCTCAGTTTATTTTCTTTTTATCCTCGATTATTATATTTTATAGTGTTTATTTTATATTATTTATTATATATGAATTTACTAATTTAATTTTAAAAATTTAAATTATTAAATAGTAGAATACTATTTCATATAATTAGTTTAATTTCAAGGATTATTTATTATAGGAACGGAATAAAAAAAATTATCATGTTGTCAAAAAATAAAAACCGTAAATGTTTTGTATTCTTATCTTAAAATTATTTAGGATCAGTCAGTCGGATATTGGCTAGTAGCATAAAGCCTTTACGCTAGCGGAGGGTTCATTAACCCTTCGGGTGCCTGGTACCTAAAAATCCCTTCGCATGCCTGGTGGGTCTGTGAGACCCATAAACAAAGTGCTTGGTTTTTACCTACTTAACGTGTCAGAAAGCTAAATACAGGGTTTTCATTAATTCTCACTGACATTTAAATTATATGAATGGAAAAATTTAAACTAAAGTTGTTTTACAAAATGTTTATTACCTAATTTAAAATTCTCATATTTTACGTAACAAAAATTCACAATTATCCAATTATCTAACCAGGCCGCCATGGTAGTATGGGTTTCCATGTTACTTTGCATACCCTCGCAATGAGCATGGTGGCCCTTACCCCTGGATTCTACTCATCCTTTCCATCAGTCAGAGTAGAGTCACTTCAGTAGGCTAAATTATAAACGAAAAAAAAAATCGACGCGTGAGAAAAATTACTCAATGGCTGAGACATCTCAACATCACTGTCAACACTTTCAATATTATTGGTTCAACATGGACTTCTGCTACTTCCTCAGCACTATCTTACCATCCAAGAAGACTGATTCATCTCCACTATCATCAAAAACCACATCTTCGTATTCACATTCTTCTAAATCTCTCTCTAAAGCTTGACAGATGTCAAAATTCGTTACTTACCATTTTTAACTGATAAAATATTATTTTCGTAAACAATTTACCACACAAAACATAATAAACAAGAAAAAACAAAAGTAAGTACTTACGGAATAAAAGTTACGCCGCGTGCCTGGTCGGGTCCCTGAGACCCGAGCGCATATAAAACACGTCTTATCTGAATGCGTGTGCGTCGCGGACTACGGGAGAGGAGACAAAATGGCTGCTAGTTCATATCGCGAAGCTACTGAGAAGCGCAGCGCGTTAGGTTAAAAAAATAAAAAAATATCGTCGAAGTTTTGAAGTGATGGGTCTGTCAGACCCACCAGGCACCCGAAGGGTTAAAGACTGAAATGGAAGCTAATTTAGGTTTGCTAAACCCCAGCTCATTTAACATTTCATGAAATAATTAAATAAAAAACGTTGATTTGGAATCAATTTATTATATTATCATCATCATCAACAGCCTTTAAAATGTGGATTTTATTCATATATGGGTCTCACTGGCTAGCTCGCAGTAGAAAAAAAGCAGTATTGCAATTTCCGTGACACATGGACATGTGAGTATTCCACGAGACAAATTAAATCGAGAAAGTCAGGCTACACATAGAATAGGGTTCCGCAGTCATAGGTATACAACGGCAAGTGGATTTAAAATCGTGTTCAATTTATTTTTGTTGGGTACTTTCATCATCATCATCATCCTAACGGTCTTCCCGGTTGCTTCCAATGCTTGCACTTTTGTTGTGTACTTTAGTAATCATTATTTAGGTACGAAGTTTTCCGAGTAAGCGTATTTTATAAGTGAGGCCTCTATAACTCCTGAACTGACAAAGCTACGTAAGCCGTAATAGTTTTCCCTTAAAGTTTATCATATGGACTACAATTTTTCAGATTTTTCGAGCCAGCCTTTTAGCTTTTAGATAAGGGAGGGGGGAACGCCCTGTGTTTACAAAAAAAAAGTTTCCTTGAAAGTTAAATAACTCGCAAATACCTAAATCAAAAAATCAACCTTAGCAACCTCTTCATTTTTTAAAAGACCTATCTTACGATACCCCACACAATGGGGTAGATGCGAGAAAAAAAATCATCACCACTTTACGTGTAGGAGACCGCCAGGCCCGGGACGGGTTAGGTACCGCAAACGACTCAGGCGGCGGAGATCGTTAACCGATCTCCGTCCTCCATAAACGCACGCCTGGGGGTAACGGATGAGGCCATCTTTCACCCTAGCAGAAGCAGGTCGGGGCGGCGGTGCAAGCGCTGCAAGAAGCGCGCGCCCTTTCTGTTGACTGGGAAAGGAACAGTAGGTTTCTCTCACAGGAGGGGGCTATCTACAAGCTGTGGGTGACCCGAGGTACGTCGGGGTCCCAGGGATTTCCTTGCGATGTGTACCCACCTGGTTCCTCGGCTTCTGGTACCTGTGCCGGCGTGCGGTTTTGGTCGGTTCGAGTCCGACATAACCACCAACTGGTGGCATCCGAGGGGATTTCCGCACAGATAAAAAAAAAAACGTTAAATTTTTTTTTTCATGATTTTATTGTAGTACTTTGTCGACGTGATAGAATCACATAATATGTATGTATAATATGTATGTATTTACAAAAAAAAACATGTTTATGTATTTATATCAGTTGTTTAGTGCCCATAATACAAGCTTTGCTTAGTTTAGGACTAGATGACGTTGTGTGTAATTGTCCGAAATATTAATTTATTTACATATTCATAAAAAAATTCATCTTTCTAGCACTAATCGTTTGGACGGTAAGTCGAGGACGGAAGGTACATGACCTACGCAACCCTAAAAATCGAATCATGCATGTCATTATTACCTCCCTGCCTGCCTTTCTTAGTTAACGTATAGCCTATGACACTCACAAATAATACGGTTTTCTATTGGTAATTGTTTTTTCAATTAAATCCGTTCAGTAGATCCAGAGTTTACCCCTACATTGTCACATACTTTTATTTATACTGTCATTTGAGTGTCAAAATCTGACTGACTATTTCTTCCGTACACAATTGGTTGAAGCACTATGCCAATTTTTAAACGCATAAACAAGAATAACACTTATCCGCAATTTGGTATCGACAGTTAGAGGCTAAACAACCCTTTGTTCGCCATAAAATTGGTAAGTTCTCTTAATCCAAGTACGTATTAAATCAAGCCGCTGTCGGCTCCAGCAGCGCAGTGAACCAGTACTATGAACAAACTGAGATTTTATTAAAGCTGCAATAGAGAACAAATGTAAAGCTATAGCAATCGTAACGGAGTTCGTAGTTTAAGTTTAATTATTTTTAAATCTGTTCTCAGCGAGAACCTCAATGTGAGTTGTTTTAATTATGTTTATTTATTTTAATTTCCCCCATACATTTATAATGGTATTCGATAGAAAGCAGTTTTTAACTTTAAATTGAATGCATATAAAAGGTAATAATATAAAGAGTAAAAATACTTGACTGCCGCATTGGCCTATTAGTTGGCGGATGCGACTGCTAATCAAGAGGTCTTGGGTTCAAATTGGGTCGGGTCAAAAGTTTTGTTGGGTTTTTCTTACAGGAAATTCTTAACAACAGTCCCTAGTATGGTTATGGTTATGGAGGTGATTCACGTGCCTCGGAGAGCACGTTAAGCTGTCGGTCCCGGTTGTCATGAACATTCAATCACACAAGGCAATCGTCATTTGGAAGTGAGTGCCCTCAAATATACTGACAACCTTCGAATTTCAGTTCTCCCTAAGGGTTGCGGAGGTCCGATGCCAGTCGCTCCGAGGAAAAACTGATATTCAGGTAAAACCGGTTGAAGTAGTAGTCGACCCAAAATAATATTGGAAATAAAGGCTAGGAAGAAAAAAAGTAAAAAATACTTTCAAGGTATATACGGTTTTTTTTTTTGAGGGTAGGTGTTAAAAAGTTCACACGCATTTGTAAAAGCTCTTTAAATATTTTAAATATTTTTCATTAATATACCACCAAACTTAAGTGAAATATTGTTTGTTTACTTACTATTTGTAAATCCTTTATTTACAAAACAGTTAAACAGTTATATGTGTTGATCAAAGTTTCTACACCACCTGCCAACTTATTTGCACAGATATAAGTATTCGCGAAATTAACTCATCTATATCCACAATGCCTCAACTGACTGATATTGAACTGGCCCAAAGCAGTCTTGAAGAAAGTTTCGCAAAGAGAATGGCCCAGCTGGAGGCGCAGCTGCATTCTGGCGGGAACTCTAAGGACACTATTGCCCGTGTTTCCGAAGAGTTTAGGACCTTCCGCGAGCTAATGTACAACATGTTAGGCCTTCTGCGGAAGCAAATAAACGAGTGTGCCAAGATGGTGGATATAATAGAAACTCGCCATCGTCGCAAAGCACTTGTCTTTCTCGGAGTGCCGGAAGCTGATCAGGAGGATTGCAGCGGGACACTGATGAGCATACTAAATCAAAGGATGGGCCTCAGTGACATCACAGCACCGAACATCAAGCTCTGTCACCGCTTGGGTGCTCCATCGAAGGAGAACCATCGACCACTGCTTGTTAGATTCTCTTCGGCGGAGGTAAGAGCAGCGGCCTTTAAAGCGAAGACAAAACTGAAGGGAACCGGCTTTGTGGTAAGAGAATTTCTAACCAGAACACGACAGGCGGCATTTACAATGGCTAGACAGCACTTCGGTATGTCGGCCTGCTGGACACAGGACGGCACAATTGTTGTCCAATCCGCCGATAACAGTCGACATAGGGTGACTTCATCAGACGAGCTGAAGTCACTCATAGCGAAGTATCCCAAGGTGGCGTCCCCGCCAAAGGCGAGCTCGAATGCGACAACGAAAGGTTCGCGAAAACAATAACACTACAGTAGCAATGTCTTAACAGTAGTTAATCAGTAAAGTCTCTCACTTCAGTTCATGCACTATTGTTTGGTTATACATTTTGATTTGGTTTTGTTTGAATCAGTGTTTACAAATTACATTCGGGCACTGTAAACATTGCTTTATAAAATTTTTTACTCTTACCTACTAATACTACTGACAGCTAGTATCAGTGACGTATCTGTCAAGACAAATGTTACCTTTATTATTTATTTAATATAACATTTATTGGTAGAAATGAATTTGGTAGAATTTAGTAGTGTCCTGCTGATTGATTGAATTGTTTGAGTTATTTTACTCGATCGTTTTTGTTATCTTGTTTCTTCTATGTTGCCTTTATGATTTTTGTTTCCATTACTTATTTTTTCTGTTTTATTTTTAATATCTAGATAAACTGTATGTGTAACTTCGTTTGCTATGTAGTTTATAATGTGTTATTCATCTTATAATTCATATTTTTTTAGTTTGTTTTATTTGCTTGTGCTTGCTGGTGGGTGGTGTGGAAATATGATTTACCAGCCAGGGTTTATAAACTGTATGAGTGATAAATTATTAATCAGATATATTCGAAATTCTATATATTTATATATTGATTATATTATTTTTATATTTTTATCATTAATATATTTTGTTATTTATTTTACTAAATTATTAATTAACTTATTTGTTTAATTGCATATTATTTTATTGATGTCAGATGAAGATGTTGATGCGTATTTTTCTGCCGATGACTCGTCACAGGAGGACAGTTTTGCCTCCTTGACAGAAACTCTCGGTGAACAATTACGGCAGAAATTTTCTACACAATCTCGGCCTCTCTTAAATGTCTGCCACATAAACGCACAGAGTATACCTAGCCACTATAGCGAATTAATAGAAACTTTCTCAAGTAATAACGTTCATGCCATCCTGATTTCGGAGACTTGGCTCAAGCCTCACTTACTTTCCACGTCTTACCCACTCGCCGGCTTTGTCCTTATCCGCAACGATCGCTTGGATAAAAGGGGTGGCGGCGTTGCAATTTACCTCCGTAGTACTCTTCCCTACAAAATTCTAGCCTCCTCCTCTTCCAATACTTCCACTAATGCTGAATATCTCTTCCTCGAGGTTTGTGCCAAGGGAGTGAACATTATTTCAGGTGTAGTCTACTGCCCTCCTGCTATCAACAGTTCTGGAATCTTTAGGGTCGGAATACTCACATCACATCATCATGGGAGATTTTAATACGGACCTTCTAGCCCTAAACTCGTGCCGTTCACAAAATCTCCTTCATATTATACAATCAACCAGTCTCCATGTCCTCCCCCTCCAAGCGACACATCACAATGTCCAGTATCAGGATACATGGCTTGACTTGATGCTCGTTTCTTCCCCAAACCTGGTCTCCTCTTACGGTCAACTCCCTGCCCCAGGCTTTTCCCTTCATGACTTAATTTTCTTATCCTATATCCTAAAACCTCCCAAATCCTCTCCTAAAATTCTACAAATTCGTAATTTTAGACAAATGAATGTCAAGAAACTGCATGACGATGCTTCTGCATTGAATTGGAATAGCTTGGCAGACGTAAACGACAAGGTCGATATTTTCAATGACGCCGTGTTGACTCTCTATAACAGTCATGCTCCTGTGAGGAAAATTAAACTGAAACGCCTTCCGGCTCCATGGATGACAGAGGAGATTCGGAATTACATGAGAAGAAGAGACCGCTATTATAATAGGTACAGGAAGGACCGGTGCGAGGAGAAATGGAACCTTTTCAAAGCCGCTAGGAATCGGTGTAACCAGGTGATACGCAACGCTAAACGCCGCCATATAATTCATAACATAGAAACCTCTTCACCTTCCACTGTCTGGAAGTTCCTCGGAACACTAGGCATTGGTAAGCAACAACGCCATGAGTTCGGCATAACAATTGGTTTAGATGAAATCAACCGACATTTCTCAACCACATCTCAGTTAGATCATCAAACCAAGAGTCAGACCTTAAATTATATAGACAGTCTAATTCATCCTAATATCCAATCTTTTGACTTTTCTCCAGTGTCTTCCGAAGATATCAAAAAGATCATCCTGTCCATACGTTCCAACGCTGTGGGATGCGACGGTATTAGTCGTCGCATGATTGTTACCATCCTGGATCAAATACTACCTGCAATAGTCCATATCATTAATTTTTCTCTCGACTCTGGATCCTTTCCCTCTCTATGGCGTAAGGCTTTCATCATCCCTCTACCCAAAAAAAGCAACCCCACTCTTCCTGAACATTTTCGCCCAATTTCTATACTTCCTTTTCTTTCCAAAGTGCTAGAGGCCTGTGTACATAAGCAGCTCTCACACTTTGTTTACCAGTACAATCTCCTTAGTCCTTTGCAATCTGGGTTTAGACCCGGTCACAGCACCACCACTGCTCTCCTTAAAGTGACGGGCGATATTAGAGAGGGCATGGAGGACACCAAGGTCACAGTGCTGGCTTTGGTTGACTTCTCGAGTGCCTTTAATACCGTCTGTCATGACATCCTACTAGCCATCCTCTCTCATCTTATGGTCTCCTCGGAAACGCTGGAATGGTTCTCCTCCTATCTTCAGGGACGACAACAGTGTATTCATATCGATGACCGGTCGTCAAGTTGGTGTGATCTTCTCACTGGCGTCCCTCAAGGCGGTATTTTATCTCCCTTATTATTTTCTATATTCATCAATCTCGTTACTCCTCATCTTCAGTGTGCGTATCACCTGTACGCTGACGACTTGCAAGTGTACACACAATCGAGAGTTGAGGACATATCATGCGCCATCGCCCAAGTTAATGAAGACTTGAATTTTATAAAGAACTTTTCAACGAGGTTTGGTCTGTCAGTGAATCCAACCAAGTGTCAAGCAATTGTAGTGGGAAGTAAACATATGTTAGGTAGGTTGGATACGGCGACTATCCCACCCATTGTCTACAACAACACGACCATACCTCTGAGTACAGTCGTAAAGAACCTAGGGTTACATATTGACTCAACCCTCGATTGGCGGGCACAGGTTTCACACGTCAGCCAGAGAGTGACCTTATGTCTCCGGGCGTTATATCGCTTGAAGAACTTCCTGCCCACTAAAACCAAAACGACGCTTATGCAGTCCCTAATTTTCCCCCTAATTGACTATGGTGATGTATGCTATTTCGACCTGAATGCAGACCTTCTCAATAAACTAGATCGCCTTCTTAATAACTGCATTCGATTCGTTTTCAACCTTCGCAAGTATGATCATGTATCTGCTTTACGTTCCCAGTTGCAATGGCTTCCAATTCGTCAACGCCGCAGTTTGCGAGCTCTAACTTCTCTTTTTTCTTTCCTGAACTCCCCATCACTTCCTGAGTACCTCAAACCACATTTCCGTTTCCTATGTTCTAACCACGATCGAAATCTTCGGTCGACCAATAGTTTACTTCTCCTATGCCCTCCCCACACCTCCAGCCTTATCAATTCTTCATTTTATGTGCAGTCTGTACGACTCTGGAATGCGCTCCCTCCCGAAGTCAGGATGTCCTCGAACCGCTATACATTCAAAACAAAAGTGCGCGAACTTCTACATAGTGAATTGGCTTTACAGTCACAACGACAGTAAAATTAAATTCATATCGGTGTATATTCATATATAAACTGTGTATATGTGTAGCAGTATATTTATGTATGTTGTGTAAATATGTAGTAGTATACTTATGTATGTTGGGTAAATATGTAGTAGTATATATATATGTATATTGTGATATAATATATGTAGTAGTATATATATATGTATATTGTGATATAATATATGTAGTAGTATATTTATGTTTATCGTTATATCGCCATTAGTATTTCTAATTAATTCTAAAGTATAATCATCTCTCATTTACACAACCTAAAGAACTTTAATAAATTCAGTACATTTTTATATGTGCACCTACTACATCCTATTTCTGCACCACCTGAAGGTTGACTGGGAGAAAATGCCTCAAGGCATTATGTCCGCCTCAGTACAACATGTGCAATAAGTTTTAAATAAATAAATAAAAAAAAAAATACGGTGATAGAAGACGAAAATTGCGTGGGTCAGCTATTCAAAGGTCAAACTTCAAAGTCGCAAGAAACATCCATCAATAAAACTTCACCATTAACTTCACTACAAAAAGGGTTTTCAGACAATAAAAACCGCTGATATTGCATACCATTAAATGTTTCAAAAGCAAGTGACTCCGTTTCTCCGTCAACAGCAACGAAATGCAATAAAACCCTTATCCGGTCCACGGGAATTATTTCTCGATTGCGATCCTTGTATGAATAACTTAGGGATTCGGCTCATCAAATATAGATCGTCGTTTTTGTTCGAGAAAGTTCTTGTCCACGACCAAGTTACGCCAAACTTCAAATCTCTTTAGTTTCGTATATTTTAGAAACAGATCTTTGTCGCTTCTGCATAATATTTAATTTATCCGTCACTATGACCATGTAGTATGACTCATTATAGTTTAATCCATACATACAATTAAACAAGTAATTAAATTGAAGTGTCGTTTTGTAATTTCAAATTTTGACTTAATGCTCTGCTTAATTCATAATATCGCGAGACTTAGCCAATAGTACATATATTAAGCACTTAGTCATTCTTTATTTATTTTTCTTACCTAAATATGAGCTTTTGCATTACAAGGTCTCTATGTAATCGAATATATTAGATATTAAAAGAGTTATTCAGCACTTGAAATGCAGCCGACTTTTGACAAGCCTCTCTCTCGTTTTTAAAAGCTAATTATAATTTAAATCCAACTAAAATTGGTAACAAAAAGGTTCACTATTTAATAAAGATAATTAACAGACGCAGTAAAGTTGTTGATATTAATACAATTAAAATAAAGACTTGTCCGACATTATACGTTTAATAACAATCAGTTAAATTTTGATTGAGGTAAATTTTGATCTTGTTACAATGTTGTTTAGTCAATTAGATAGTTTATAGAAACGGGTGTGAAGGAATTAGTAATGGTATTTAATAGTTTACTCATCCTTAATAAAAATAATATCTATATATATATGTATCAAAATGAATCCCTATTTCCCTTGGTCACGCCATCACGCGTGAATAGCTGGACCGATTTCGCTAATTCTTTTTTTATAATATTCCTTGAAGTACGAGGATGGTTCTTAGGAAAAAATAAATTAAAAATTATCTGATAACTTTTATTGGAGGGGTTCCGAGAATAAAAAACAATTGAGTGACGTTGAATCGACTGTTAAGTGGTACGAAGTTCGCGGGGTCAGCTAGTACTCAAATCAAATCATTTATTCTGCAATTAGGTTACATGAACACTTTTGCAAGTTAAACATTTTTTTTTTGAGCAGATGAGTTCGTCCTTTCCTAACTGGACTAGCCCTGAAAAGAAAGGACGAAACAAACTCAGGGATCACAGTCTCTTTTAAAGTCCAGACAATATTCTTAAAGGTAAAAGACACATATAAAAGCGATAATTACAATTTGAGTAACAACTATAATAATTAAATATAATAATTTTATTTACTCAATACTTTTATTAGATTTTTAGTTAAATATGTTTGTAATATTGTTTTTTTTATTAAAATTGAATATTGAAATTGTACTCTGAAATCACTTTTATATGTTTTTTTACTTTCGAATTTAATTCAAATAATGTTTTCATTACATAAATACAAAAGTAAAAAAAATATAAGTCAGTAATTTGTTGATTTACTGTTTCGGACATCTTAAACTAAACGCCATCTAGTCCCAAATTAAGCATAGCTACTATGAGTACTAGACAACTTATAGAAATAGGTACATAAACATAAATTTTTTTTTGTAAATACATATATATTATATTTTACATAGAAAACACCCAAACTCCAAAACAAATATTTGTGGTTAACATAAACATTTGGGCCGACCCATGATAATAAGCGATGTTGTATTTCCTTAAATAGCATAATTATTATAATCGCTTATGGAATTTTGGACAGTACATCTTTCTCATTGTGTCTCGGGTGTATATCCTGGCTCGGGCCAAAAGTGTTATTTGATTTTTCTTACAAGGAATAACAGCCCGAAGTATAAAAGTTGGTGGTGCTTTATGACAGTATCTCCGAGTTAAGCCGTCAGTCCCGTTTATCATAAACATGTCTAGCAATCAATATTAGGAAGTCGGTGCATAGAAATATACTGTCAATTAGTTCAACCTTTATTCGACTGCTTTGTTGGTCTAGTGGTTAGAGTATGCGGCTGCTGATCGAGAGGTCTCGGGTTCGATGATTGTGAGATCTACAAATATTTGTTTCGGAGTCTGGGTGTTTTTCTATGTATAATATGTATGTATTTACAAAAAAAAATGTTTAAGTATTTATTATATCAGTTGTTTAGTACCCATCCCATAATACAAGCTCTGCTTATTTTGGGACTAGATGACGTGTGTAAGATGTCCAAAAAAAAAGACCTTCGAATTTCATTTCGCCCTCAATGTTACGGAGATGCGATACCAGTCGCTCCGTGTAAAAAATTGATATTCAAGTAAAACAAGGTGAACTAGTCGAACCCCAATTAATCTTGGGAATAATAGCTAGGCTGATGATAGATTCAAAAACGGGGACTTGTAAGCTCATGTTTATTTCAGTCTTGAAATAAAAGACACTAACAACAAAGAATAGATCATTTTTTATCATGTTTGAAGTTTATTTGTTAGGACAAGGCACTAGGCACGTGGTCATATCGAGAGAAGGGTGTATCCGACAATTCCGAGGCAGTCCAAAGTGGCAGGCCGCGGGTATGAAAACAAACGGCCTCTACGTGTTTTGACTACGTTTACGAATTAAAGAAACCATATAGATATGGTATTCTTATATTTTTTTTTTGTGACGTTGTTGTTGGATACATAAATAATAATATACAAGGAAATTGTATATCCTTGGTCTTAAAAGAGTAACTTTTAGAGTTTCTTATTGGTTTTGCTTCATGACAATGACGTTTTGGAATCGCACAACTAAAGTCATTATAGTAAAGTTTCAAAGTGCCTGAAAAAGTCTACTTGAAATAAAATCTGTCAGATATAAAAGTAGCAGTAATATAAGTATTCATTCTCCGACGAATATCTTGATAATTGAGATTACATGTGCATCTTAGTATTAAACTGTTTAAAAGTAATATAATTTAATCATTAAAAGTATAGTCTATGGTTTTCTTACTTAAATAGATAGCAAATAAAAGATGGTTACTAGTTTTTAAACGACAAATTTTAGCTTAAATTAATTACTTATATAGTATTTATATAAAAAAATACAACATCTATATTTCTATCACTATATAGGACAAAATATTTACTCTGTTTTGGTTTTGGGTTTATTTTGACGTTAATCTTAAAAGTACTGAAATAAATTAACTTAATTTAACGTAATCGCATTACTGCTGCCTACTGAAGCAAATACTTCTTTGTATTTAAATAAGATTTGTACTATATAGTATAAATCGACGACGATTAGGTAACAATGATGATATCACCATAACATTGTTCACATATTATTACACGTGTTAATCAAGATCCATTTTCTCATTAAGTACTAATAAATGGGGCCATAAATTATTTACGACGGCGGGATAATTGCGAAAGTACGCGTCAACGTAATTATTATTATATCCTCAACTACGTTAAGAAAATCTGATTGACCATTTCTTTGTCTGATTCTTTGTCTTTTAGAAATTTTCAGAGAATTGTAGATTTTTTTGTTTGAAGTTGTTGTTTGTTGTTGAAGTTGCTAACATTTATGGTAATGGATTCGTCTGCCTATCAAGAGGTTTTAGATTTAAGAGGTTCCCTGGTGGGACGTATTGAAATAATAATAGAGCAGAGTTTATGTGAGAAGGCACGTTAAGCTACAGCTCCCGGTTGCCGGTGCCCTTAAATCACATTTTGTCTGTGACTCAAATGCGAATGTGAATTAACAACTAGTTCAACCATGCAACGTGCAAATGTCCGATATTATAACGTAATACTCATTACGTTACATGTACACGGTAAAACAAGTTGAACTAGGATCCGACCCCAAATGACCTTTCGAATAAAGGCTTGGAAGATTGTTTGGTGAACTTCATAGAATACTTCTATACAACGCCAAACTTGTGTAGTTTTGTACTCCGTAAGAAAACCCAAAGTTCTCGGGAATCGAATCCGAGACCACAGGTCCTCAGATCAAGAGCGTACATTAATTGCTAGTCTAACAAGGCAGCCAAGTGAGAATTTCGTAAAAGTTATTATAAATATTGCGTTTTATTATATGTTTATATTGTCAACCGCAGTATACCTTATCAACAGCTTCTTAGCTCCTGCTGTCGTTCTAGTAAGCTCGCACAGTTGATCTCACGCAAAGCTTGCTTGTTTAGACTATTGCATGTGTAACTAGCTATCATATAACTCGGCCTCATTGTGTATTCAGGAGAGGCTAACGAATTCTCTAGAAAAATAGAAAGTAACCGAACATACTGTTAACTTGAGCCCAGGGTGGGTTGTCCTGGTTATTATCATTTTTCGTTACATTACCTTATCAGTGACACAGTTTATGTAAGTGTACATTTACATATCCTTATAATATTATAAACGCGAAAGTTTGTGAGTATGTATGTTTGTTGCTCTTTCACGCAAAAAGTACTGTACGGATCTGGATGAAACTTTAGAGTAATATAGCTTATATTTCAGAATAACACATAGGCTACTTTTTACTGCAATAATCGAGATATACGGACGAAAGCTAGGTGATTATAAAAATACGTATCGTAGATGTCAAAATGTATCACTGTTTATCTCCTGTTAAAACTTCACGGGTTGCTATGCATAACACACTTGTAAAGCAACCATAATGATAGTTCGTAAATGGCTAATTTAAAAGTGAGAACCGGATAATCACATATGTAGGCTACTTTTTATCCCGAAAATACGCGGGCATCACCGCAGGGCGCATCTACTGTATTTATTAAAATGAAGTTCGATTGTGTACGTTGCAAAAACTCACAAAGTTCTGCACCGAAAGAGCTGAAATCTTCACATGATAAACTATTCATTTCAAAGATTGCTTACAATTTGTTGTGTTGGTTTAGTTCTTAATTCTGAACAATAACAACACAATGTGCCACTGTGATACATCACGTTTTAATTGAATCACACAATGTTTTTTAACTAAGAATTCAAATATTATCGAAGTTGATATTGATCTTGTGTATATTATAAAGACTTTGAAAGCAAGAGTAACATTCATATATATATATATTTTAATCAATATTTTTCGGACATGTTATACACAACGCCATCTAGTCCCAAGCCAAGCAGAACTTGTATGACGGGTACTAGACAACTGATATAAATACATATACATACTTTTTTTATAAATATATACATATTATACACAGAAAACACCCAGACTCCGAAACCAATATTTGCGAATCATACAAACATTTGGACCGACCCTAGAATCGAACCCGAGACCTCTTGATCAGCAGCCACATACGCTAACCACTAACCCAACTAGGGAGTCAATTTAAAAGATAAACTGTTTGAATTCCAAAAAAAATACACTCCTAAGGATTAAAATGACAAAAAAAATACCATGTAGTATAGCCACGACTCGGCGGGGCAGTACTACCCTCATATATAATACCAACCTAAAAATGACAAGATTCGTATTGTTGTATTTCTATGGTAAGTGTGAGACCAGGCTCAATGATGCAGATGCATCTCCCTAGGCCGCCATAATGTGGGTGACCTATGCTGCATTGTCTATACTCACAATGAGGATAGTGACCCCTACTCCTGGATTCTACTTATGATTTCCATCATTTTCTATTTTATTTAAGTAAATTAGTTCACTCATGATAAGTTAAGATAAGTCCTCATAAAGTTGGTCTACTATCGCATAGGAAGCAAATGATTATCTCAAACTTTCGTTTTATCTTAATTGATTTAAAATGGTGTGATCCAATCAAATCTATCGTCAACTAAAACTTTCTTATTGCCAATAAGGTAGGGACGATAATCCCGCAACAAATAAAACAGTCTAAGTGTACAATTCTTAGGATGACTTCACATTTGCGTTTTAAACTATCTTGTCACTAACGTGTTCATTTATAAAACAAAACGATACGGCTCTATGCCGAGTAGATAAAAACTGGAACTAACTACCAGCTTACATGCTCCTTGCCGCTATGATCCCGGGTCCTTTGAGCGGGCGTGAAAAAGCATCACACTGCCTCCATTCGCACTCTAGGATTCTAATCATGCTTTCCATCAGGCAGAGTAGAATCAGGCTTTAAAATAAAAAAATTAACGTGATAGGGAGGTATTAGAGGAATAATGAATGGAATGGAATGAATGGAAGGAATAATATATTGACATATTAGTTCATTATTCCTCCTCGTCCTCCTTATTAACGTGAAATGATTTATTCGCAGTTGTAAATTTCATTTTCTTAAAAACCGTTTCTATCATATTTTAATTTGCACCAGCACCAATCAAATTGAAATCGTAAAACAAAACTAGATGTGGTGGCGACGGAGGCACTTATAGCCAAGTTGCCCTAGGTAGCCAAGATAGCCCAAGCAATCACCGAGGGTAAGCAGCGATGGCACGGTCAGTACCTAGATGTGTGACCGTTAATGGCATGATACCGTGAGCGTCTCCATGATTCGGAGGCTACGTTAAGAGTTCAGTTCCATAATATATCCGTTTCGGTTAACATAGGATAACAATCCCGAAGCTGTTGGACTTAGTTGAAGGCCTTCGGATGGTTTGAAAACATCCAACGGCAACATTACGTAGCCACAACTTTGTCTTTCCATTCCTTAACCTGATCTCTGTCACCGTGGATTTATGGGTTGTGATGATGTTGATGAAAACAAACAGTTCAAAACCAAGCGATAAAAAAAACATTCAATTGACGTGACTTTATTTAGAACAATGAAAATTCGTGTATTGTGGAACTACCATTATAATGAGACTAAAACAAAGAAGCCGAAACTTCCGTACCGAGATCAGAATAAGTTTTTTCTAATTAGAATTCGATGAATTGGCCCTTTTTCATTCTGTTCGAATCTACTAGGGTCACCAAACAATGGGATTTAGGTAGATTATTCCGATACTTTAAACAACGAACTCAACCGGCAAGAAACCCTTCACGTCTATACATCATATTCCACTCAAATTTGTGTGACTTTAGGCAGAGTTCACGGTGCTTCAATTACTCTTAATTTAATTGGAAGGGACTGGGTCGAAGTGGTCCCATAACAATTTCGTCATGGTCTGATGAAGCCGAAGTGCTTCTGCGTAAGAGCTTATCATAGTATTTCTGTCCTTATGTCAATTATTTTCTGGCTTATACTTCCAGACACTTCTATCACACTTTGTCAGTACTCATTCCCTTTGTACGACTGTCCATATGTTTGTTTCTATGCCTATTACGTTAATGATGGACGTCTGTGACAGTGTCGTGAGAGACACTTCACGGAATGTCAAAAGATATGTTCGTAGTATCTGTAATCTCCACATGAGACAAATATTTTCGTTATTTCTGAGAGAAAAATATAAAATATATTCCAATATAAATAAGTATAACTACATACGATCGTAGTTTACAGGATCAGGTTTTATGTAACTTTTTTTATTTATTTTTTAGCCTGCTAAAGTGGCTCTACTCTGCCTGACGGAAAGCATGTGGTTGGTAGTTGTCACCATCTTCATTGTGAGTGCAGATGATATAACATGGTGCCGTAACACGCTATGGTGGTCTAGTAAGATGTTTCTACATCATTGAGCCTCTGGTCTCACACGTATGTACCAACAAAACAGGACAGCATTTATCCTATCATTGTAGGTTGAAATCCTGTGAGTTGGTAGTACCGCCCCCATCGAGCAGAACCATTATCTTGAAAACCTAGTTTCAACTACACATCTGACTGCACGGTTGGCCTAGTGGCTTAAGCGGTCGCCACGCCGCTTCCTACTACGCCAAGTGTCGTGGGTTCAAATCCCACGTAGGACAACACTTTGTGTGATTCACAATTTGTTGTTCTGAGTCTGGGTGTTCTTTGTGTCCGTTTTATGTATGTTTGTAAAGTCCCCCGCAACACAGGAATTAATATTCCTAATGCGGGAGTTGTATTTTTAAATAATAATAATAATAACTATTATTTTTCTGAACTAATAAAATTGACGTCATAAACTTTGTTCCTATAATTGATTATTCAGAAAACTAATTCATAAAGATAAATTCTTTATCATTATCTGCCTGCCTTTATCCCAATTTTATTAGGATCGGCGCAGTATGTTTCATTCTTCTCTAATTTATAAACATAAATTATTGTCTATAGATTAAAATCAAATCGATTGTCCTATGATTTTCAAGGACTGTCCCACTCTGATATGGCCATCCTAGCAAAGTGGAGTGCTGAAGTAATTAGTGACTTTTCCAATGAAATTCAATAGAAGCGGTTTCTTTCTCATTTTACGTATTGTGTCTTGATAAAATCTTGGATAGTTTGTTTAGCTATTTGCTTTTAATATATCTAAGTATAATATAAGAAATTTCAGGATATGCTTTTGTCTACGAATGGCAAAAAAGTCCAACAACAGATTATACACGGAATTACGATTGCGGCTCGACTTAACTAGGATCGTAATGTATGTGATTCAGTCGCTCTAAGTCAAAATCAAACTTCTAGTGTGTCTTTATAAATATCATCATCAACAACCTTTAACAGTCCACTGCTGGACATAAGCCTCTCCTTAGAAAGGAGGTTTTGGCCTACTATACCACGCTGGCCAGACGGGTTGGTATAGAGTTGGTTTTAAGTTTTCCTTCTCTTTGCATCGATGTTGTCTTGCGTAGTTTAGCCCTTAGTCGCCTTTTACGACACCCGCGGGATGAATAGGGGTGGTGACACTTTGTATTCTTAATCCGTCACCACATGGACCAGATTTATAAATAGAGAGTACAATATTCAGATATACGGCTTTCAACTGTGGGGTGTGGCCAGCAAGACTAATACAATATGCATTCTGAGGAGACACTTTCAAAAACATCAACAGACTCTAAAGAGGGCATGTTTTCTCATAAGGAACAGTGGAATTGAACTTTGCACCACATACGCCAATTACTCACTCAACATACTCGTAATTAATAATAGTCCAGTTAGAACTGATGGCAGTTCATAGCAGAAAAAAAAAGTCTCTAAAACTGAAACACCTAACTAATTTATGAAAAAGGCTTGAAAGAATACTACTATGAGGTATCTATTGATTCAGTAAACGTAAAACTATATCGTTGCAACAACGTCTACATACAGCTCATCTTTTGCATTTGCTCCATGAGCTTAACAGAATAATGCAGAAACATCTCCCTAAATCACCATGGGTTACCATAATGCATTGTATGCACTATCAATGAGGATGGTTACCCCCTTTCCTCCAGGCATATTAGTATCACTTTAGTAGGCCCAAATATAAAAAAACATCGCTTGTTTGATGTACGCATTAAGTTAAAAACTGTTAATCTAATATTACAAACAATTACTTCAAATTCATTCATTGATATAGATTCATATGTACACTCCATATAATGAGCATTGAGCAATAAGCGTCGAATCATTGCTACCAACACCTACTGATACAGATTCATTAGAGCAATTCTCGCCAAACTACGAGCTCGTTCTATCAAACCATTTGGCGCAGAATTTATCGAAATATTCACGTAACTCTGTCAAAGAGCAATGTGGTCGGTTGGTAGATTGATACTCACCTCAACCTGACAGTCAAAGCTACATTCAAAGGTTTGTAAAATAGGACTGGTATGCACTTGATATTTCGTTTCTAATATTTCGTATATATATGAAACAATAACCCATAAAGTTTAAGCCTTTAAGTGAAATCAATAAAATGCGACTATCAATTTTATGATATTCTGAATTCATGCGTAGATGAACTGTATGTATGATGATGTATATATTCATACATATGTATGTATGACAATTTCAATGATTTCGTACTTCCAATCATACATATTGATATCACTGACTATCCAAAAGTAGTAGTAGGCGTAGTCCTTATCGATAGCCTTATGTCTGAATCGCAATATTGTTAATTACGAGTCAAGATATATTAAGAATATTAAAATATCTTCTGTTTAACATGTTTTTCAGTTTGTATTTGTGTAAGCAGAATATTGATGTTGTGTGTTGATGTATTTCGGTAGAGATTGGATCTTTGATAGCGACATAAGGTGCACGAGTAAAAGCTAGTAAGTAAAGTTATTAATTGCATTTCCACGTACTATGTTGCTTTTACGTTACGAGTATATCCTTAATGCAGTGTCAGCTAGCAGACACCTTCAACAGCTTAAACCTGTCACATAAATCCTCTCCAACGAGATTAGAAGCCGTAAACCCTCATGAGTCGATTACACTATAATTTAACGCAATATCATAGTAAGGAATACTTTAGAAGAGTACCACGAAGTAACTAATCCTGAATCACGATATACAGATTCTCGCGCTGATTAGCATTTATATATCACCCGTTGAGCCGTGATCATGAGCTCTCCATATAGTCAACCGACGTGAACGTTAAAAACAAGACAATAAACGATATCAAGAGACATTGAAGCAAGTAAACCAATTGTTACATTCTAACATCTGTATTGAGTTCATTTCATCGGTATGTTAACAAACAGCAACACCCAGTGAACACACAGTGTTAGCACTAACGACGGTAGCTGCTGCAAACCTCATTACGTGTGGAGTGCTTCGAACAGTCACACTGCGCTAGGTGACTAATGTGTAAGCTGTAGGACAAGTCATCGACTTACAGCGTTTCGAATTTGACATTCTACTAATATTGACACATCTTACACAAAGTCATCTTATCTCAAACAAGGCAGAACCCCTATACCATGGTAACAAACATACATAATTAAATATTTCATAACATAGAAAAATTATACCCAGTAATTTTTTTAAGGGGATTCGAACACATGACCCCTGGATTACCTCCTGTTCAGGTAAATAGGAGGTACACAAGGAGAGGAGAGGTGAAGAAGAGAGATTGAAGTATGAAGTAAATAGGTAGGTAGGTAGATATAATTATAACAATCCCTAATGATTCATTAATTTGAATTTCTCATAAGCGTCATGTGCGAATATAAATTGTTTAGCAACTTATGAACATACTTTTTCTACTACCATTTAGATTTATTCTGTTGATATAAAGATTTGTTCATAAAAATCAATTATCCCTTTAAAAACTTCCAGATACAGACAAAAAGCATTAACTATTTACACCTACAGTGAAGGTTTGTAAATCGCTTCATCTTAAGACTTGTATCAAGATTCGCTTTACGCTAGCAAGTTTGGGTCATACTGCAAATACCTTAGTAATACAACACCGCAGCGCTGTGTTTTGAATGTAACAAATCTACTTCTAGGTTATCCACAATGTTTAATAAAACGTATAAACAAACAATGGCAAATATGTACATTACAGAAAATTTTGTACAGAAAAGTTACTAAAATGGCAAGTTTCCAAGTTGAAACAAACGGAGTATCACCCAAAAAAGGACGATCCATGAAGTTTTTCAATCAGTTACCAAATAAATTGGCAAACAATTTTCTAAGCTACTTAGTGTATGCATAAAGTATTTCGAAGGAAACCGTCAAATGTCTAGTCAAAAAACGTTAACTAGTTTGGAATCAGACGCCTGTAGCTATTTTGGTGCTAAGTTATTTAAAAAACTGAATACAAAATTAGGACCAGCCATAACTGATACTAGTTGATATTCTAAAAAAGTGAATGTTATTAAAATCTGTTTTGACTAGTGAAGATAATGAATGAAATCTCATTTAAATTAAGTTGTGTTATGATTTGCATAACAGTTCTTTTAATGTAAATGAGATTAAAATATAAATAAATATTAAAATATTTGCTTATTTTGAAATTATAACGTGCCTGTTTAGTGACTTTCATGGATTTTATTTCTTTAAAGTAAATTAAGTATAAACTAAAATACTCTGTTGTGCAATAAATGTTCACAAATTACCTAATATAACATTATTTGTACAGTAATATGCCCTTTCTCCTTTTGTAATTGTGCTTCGGCTATGTGAATCTCTTTCTACAATTTTTACCATATGACTTAGCATAGAGATGACTTTATTCCCATACATTTGTAATATTTTGCTTATGACCGAAACAATTTGATAAAGTATAAATATGTGTATGGTGTAAACATATTCATACTAATATCTTTATGGTGTTAACATATTTATACTTTAAAAAGTTGTTTATAATGGCGTTATACAATTCGCCTGAATCGCGCTATCATACTTTTTCCGCTGAAACCTTTTAAATAATTTTAACATATATTTGTCTTTAAATCTCATTTACATTATAAGAAATGCTATGCGAATCTTCAGTGTCTTCACAAATACTTAATGTACTTTAATTAAATTTTTGTATTTCTGCATTTATTTTAAAAACAAGACTGTGCCGTTGTTAATGAGAATCTAAATTATTCCGGTCCTCAAGTTCTTAACTCAAAACACTAAAATAAACCGCTTACTGTTTTTGTCCCATCGCATTGTTACCCGACCACGTTGATTTGCATTAAAGCCACTTGTTCCTCGGTGCAAAATATCCCGGAAGTTCAACAAATTTGTGGACACAGTACGCATTTTCGTACTTTGTTCGCATGTTTTGTTATAATTAAAGCGCTGCACAATCTCATTTGTGTTCAAACTGCGTCTATATAAAGAAATGTTTCAATTTGTTGCATCCTTGTACTTTCTTATTAAACTTCAGCTAAACTTGCACACAAACAAATAGCTGGAAAACGATAATGGCTCTAATTCCGTTACATGTAGTGTTTGTAAAAATGTTTTTAATCTTATTTGGTCTAGTTTTTGCTGCAAATTCTGCCAAAACTGTTGACACACTTATAGTAATCCATGCATATAGTATATAGAGGTAAAGTTCGTGGGTTTGTGAGCATGTAGGGAGTTATCTCTGGATCTAAAAAACCCGATTTTGAAAATCATTTTGCGAATAATAATTCAGATTATTTTCGAGTACAAATAATATAGATTACTATTTTAAACTAAATTTTATTACATTTTACAATATTTATTAACTTGAAAAATAATTTTATGCTTGCATATAAATCATATAAAGTGATTATATGCATTTTAGCGATATGTTTTAGGATAAATGTAGCCGTATGTCGGTATAAATATGCATACCTTTGTGAGTAATATAAGAGTAGTAAAACGGTGCCTGAATAATGAAAATGGCTGCAAATGAGTACACTGTAATTGTTATTCCATAAGTTCGCCATAAACGCTGACGCGACGACTGAACAAACCTGAAAATATAAGTTCACTATATTAATAATGATTAAAATATTTAAGTAGGTGGTTTCACTAACATCAAAAACCCTAACAACATTAGGAAATACAAAATGACCCTCTACCACTACATTTTGCAAGAGTATCACTAGATTTAATCTCAGAACATAACCACAATTTATCCGAAAACCCAAATCAAAGTCTAGCGAAGAACCACACTAAAACGATCCGCGCGCCAGATCTTATTCAAATACGATAAAAGCTTGCGGATATATACGTGCAGGCACATACCTCTATGTGTATCGTATCCACCTATGTTTACAATACACTCAGCTGCCATTAGAACGTAACGGGATAGACTTGGAATGAATAAGAAGCAATATATGTCTACTGAGAACCGCCCTTGTGTACACACGCCATAAGATTTACATTTTTCTGTTAGTGAGATGTGAGGTTTTTAGGGTATTGGGACCTTGATTAAAATGTAAATTTATTGTTTGAATTGCTTTTTGAATCATGCGAGGGAAAAGCGATGAACTGGAGTAGAATTAGCATGAAAGTCTAACTAAGGAGTGAATAAGATTAGCAGCTATTTGTATATAGGTTTTCGTGGTAAAAAGTAGTCTATGTCCCTCCTCTAGAATCAAAGTATCTCCATATTAGATTTCATTGAAATCGATGCAGTGATTTTACCGTGAAATCGTAACAGACAGATAGACAGAGCCACTTTCACCTTTATAATATTTGTATAGTTTTTTGAGATTTGCTTCAAGCAATAACATCACCTCGACCTGAATGATAAATAGAACTCCTCGCAGAGCGGTGTTAAGTTATTTTTTATGACTTCACTAATTGAGATTATTGTAGTACAGACTCTCAGAGTTCAGATCTACTTCTAAGGGGTGGATACTTAAAAGGAATGCAACTCATTTGTGACTCTTCTACTACTCTCGAAAAACGCGAGCCCAAAGACCGCAGGGGAGTCGCAATAGGTTCTTAATGTAATACAAAACAGTCTGTTATTTTTTTATCGACAGCCTATAATGTCCCACTACTGTGCTCTTATCTTCTGTAAGTTAAGGTAATACGTCTCCATGCTGGCTGTGCGCCGGTTGGGGACAAGATGAGTGCGACTGAGCTACGCACTCACACATAAGAATTAAAACAAAACATTCACAATTTCACTTACACATAAACACATTTTGTGTACACATATACCTTCACAGAAGGGGACGCCTGCGTATGGCTACTCCCTACCATGTTGCTCGTAGGCCTGTACAAGTTATCATCAGGCAGCCTGACTGCTAGTTTGCTTCATAATAATCAAATAAAAATATAAAATTCTCGTGTCACAATGTTAGTTGCCGTACGTCCCGAAAGGGATTGATCGAATCTGCCTACCCCTCTGGGAAATAGACGTAACTATGTATGTTTGTCCAGCAGTGAACTGTGATAGGTTGATAACGATCATGATGACAGCAGTTTAACTAAAACAATCTTCTATACTCAATATTGACCCAATTTTCAACTTTAACACTCGGTTTTCTTAGAACTTGTTTAAACCCAACAAATACGACGTCTTACACAGTCGGTAATTAATTTAAAACTCCTAAAGCAAATATTTGACAGGGGATTTGCTTTGACAAAATCAGCCGCGGTATAAACGCAAGTCACTTAATCAGCCAGCTGATACTTCAGCTAAACTAAGTTACGCCAAGTCACTGCGGACTGGCGCATCACTCGCCCCACATGTTAGCGAATGTTGGCACAAAGTTTGTCATTCGTTGAAAGATTTAACTATGGTGATTGCTACAGAGGTTACTGAGAATTTGGACTGACTCTATTAAAATGAGATTATTGGTCCTTTGAGCCGGATTTAATACAAACATTTAGATTGCTGATATTTTTTTTTGTCGATTTCATAAGAAGCTAAAGGGAAGGAAGACAAATTGAAGTCAGGCAAATTGAAACTTTATCATGAAACTAAACGTGAACTTTTTGAAAGTATGTGTTACTGGAAGAATAGTATAGATGTCGCAAGCAATGCTAAAAGTAATAACACTTAAACTCATGTTTTCCAAACATAAGACTTTATCCCTACTTAATAATATTATAAATGCGAAAGTAACTCTGTCTGTCTGTTACGTTTTCACTCCTAAACCGCTGAACCGATTTTGATGAGTTTTGATATAGAGATAGATAGAGCCTTGAGAAAGGACATAGGCCACTTTTTACTGCAATAACCAATTTACACGCGGGCGAGTTCGCGGGCTAAAGCTAGTATATATATGAATAAACATATTTCTAACAAGAAATACTCCTTTAAAGATTATTAGATATACACAAAAGTACATACATTCTACAATTCACCAACATCAACATGGTAAGTCTCTCTACCCGTTTTAAACCAATGGTTAACCCATCAGGAACTACATTCCCGAAATATGAGGAACATGTAATGTTGAACAGAGACATCAATATTGATTATCATTTAAAGATATCATTACAAATATTTGTATAATATATATTGTGTATATCCAATGTTGGAACAAAACCTTGCTTAGCAGCGTTACGATGTTACCATGCGGTAATTTGCCGCGCTGCCATTTTGTGGCCCGCCTAATTGCGAAACTGTCATGGCGACGACGCAGACCCGCATTCCGGTGCGCTCACAAGATTTACACTGAATGCCTGAATACCTCCTGTGTCTTTGGTAAAACCGTGAATCTAGCCGCCTTTAAGCACTCGAGGAAGGAATTTCACCAGATAATTTAGAAGTAATGTGATTTTTGTCGCAGATATTTTTGTTCTACAATTCTATGGCTTACGATGTCTATTTGACTTCGAAATGTGGTTTTGTATTTTAAACTGATATTTCCTATCCTATTTGTACACACATCTTATTGTTCAATGAATATAATTTGCTGGTTAGTTTACTAAAGTAGAGAGCTTTTAATTTAGTTAACATATACTCGTATGTATAAATAATAAACTAAAATATGCGTAACTCCCATTTGCTTTCCATCTCTTTCTTTAGAATGTGAGTAAACAAACAAGAAACATATAATTTGCCTGTTTTGGGGTTAATATGAAATATATTGAAGACATGATTTGACTCAATACATAATCATCGTCAACAACGACAAACGCTTTTTCTTAGAAAAGAGGTTTAGGTCACGCTCACCAAATAGGTTTATGTTTCAAGTTTACCTTTACCTTGTTTTCTTCCTACGTAGTTTGCTACCTGAATCGGCTCTTACAACACCCACAGGACAAATAGGGGTGGTGACTACCCGTATTCGTAATTAATCCTCCTCCACATGAATATCTCAATTCGTCAACAATTTCAATTAAACTTATATAAACAATAAGTTTCATTACTGTAATTCAATATGAATGTATTATCGTATGAAAGTCATCCACGTGCAAAGCTGCCTTTAAAATGAGCATTTATCCTCTACTCAAAATGCACTCAACGGGACTCGTATAATAAAAATGCGAGTGCATGAGCAATAAGCATTTTTACTGCAGGATTGTCTGACATATTTCGAATAGCATTCAATTCGAAACCAATCCGAGTAATGCGTAATGCGCGCATCATATTGAAAAGTATTTTGCTCAACAAGTTGACTTCACTAACGTATTGTACGTTAGCTGTGGAATTTTATTTTCAAACGACGGTAAATATTTGTCTGAAATCCTGAAGTGTAGGTTCAAGAGTAGTTTGTAAAATTAAAATGTCAATAATATTCCCTAGGACCCTTATTCACTTATTACGTAAGACAATTTAAGGGAAGGGTGGTCTTTTTTGATGTTCTGCTTCTCCCATTGCACTCCACTCTGATCGATATTGGCCTTCATCTGGCTTGTGAGCTAGTGGCTATTATTACCACTCGGATTAATTATGTATTTTATCGGTTTACATAGTCTTCTGTGTGTATCAATAGTTCATTCATTCAATTATCTCATCAGAAGACATTCACTGGTGACTTTAGGTCTCCCCCAAAGCTCCACGCAACAAGCGGTTTTTAATTAAATTCATAAGTATGTTAAAAATTCAAAATGTAAAGATAATTTCAAAAATATGCAAACAATAGTTTTGATAAACCACAAACAAACCCACAGAAAATAAAAATATATTGTGAAATCCGATCCTCTACCGGGAAAGCATAAAACGCAACAGATACAAATACATAACTCACAAAATGAACGGCATGCAATCCTCGCGCGCCTACCAGGCGATCATAAAATTCCTTCCATCACACACACAGTATACACATATTTTTCGTTCGTTGTTATAGAACATTTCAAAGTTGGAACCCCTGACGGAAGGAAGTGGCAAACGAGCGTCGTCATTTCCGATGTTCTTTCAGAAATTGCAACTAAACTTTTGTGTTAAACGTAATTACTCTATTGCCTTTTCTGATGCCCTCGGACTCATTTGAAATTGTGTCAGCTCTTTGTAAAAGCGTTTCGCAAAGATCTTTTCATTTAGACGGAGGCGCAGTTTGTATAATTCTACAGCTACGTACACTAATAGTGAATTCACTTGCATTTGAGTATGTACTTATACGCTCCTGTTTGCACTTTAAATTACTATTTTAAGACTCATTTTTTTTTTTGACACATCTTAATATTCAGCCAAGCATAATTTATCATCATCATCATCATCAGCCTATCGCAGTCCACTGCTGGACATAGGCCTCTCCAATTGCACGCCACTTAGTTCGATCCTCGGCTACTCGCATCCAGCTCCTGCCAGCATAATTTATGCTTTTATGGAACTCGAATTCTCAAACTGGGGTAATAAAGGAATATTTAAACAAAAACAATCGTGAACATGAAAACAAACACACATACATATTCTATATATTCATGCATACGGTGTACATTTGTGTTTCGCGGAAATTACACCATGACTGGTTTACTTACTTACTTGGCCTGTTGATAAAAGCGGTCACCTCGCAGCTCTCTCCTGTGCGAAATGTTGTGGGTTCAAATCCAATCACACTTTGTATGATCGACTCCGCGTGTCCGACGCGACCCAGGAAGTATTGGAAAGTTGTCTTATTTTAAAATAAAAACTCATCATTAAATCATCACCTACCACTAGTGCTAGACCAAGGTTCTATATATATTCCAAATTTTAATATCAACGAGGGAAAATTACTACAATTATTAAAACAGCATTAAAAGAGCCACGCTGATTCCAGCACGAATGGGACGGCTTGCCCGGGGCAGTACTGCCCTCACACGCAAGACTAACCAATAGCAATATCTTTCTAAGCCGCAATGGTGTGGGTCACCATGCCTCTACTCCTGGAATCTACTCATGCTTTCCATTAGACAGAGTCACTTTGGTAGGCTCTCATAAAAACAACAAAATATTAAAAGAACAAGAGAATGTAAGTATAGAAAAACAACGTGAAAAATATTTTTTATGTTCTCGCCAAAGTTTCGCCGCTTAGGGCACACAGGATTACCATACATCACTTTAAATGCACCGTACATCCGTAGTGGCAAGGGTGGGAAGAATTGTGTGTCAGGTGGTGAGAGCCCACATCTAAATCCTGGAGCTATATAGAGGAACGTATAAGTTTGAATAGTCAAACTTATACGTTCCTCTATATAGCTCCAGGATAAATAAATAATTGTAATTTATAGAAATTACAATTATTTACTAAGAATTTCGAAGTTGATATGAAAGGTATGTACTGTTATGACTGCCATGTTGGTCTAGTGGTTAGCGCATGCGGCTGCTGCTCAAGAGCAATGTTACATTTTTTACTTACGAAACAAACTCTGTATTTAGTATGATTTTTAACTTTCTCCAAACGATATTCTTGGCAAGCACCCAATATTAAGATCCAACAGTAAAATCTAATAGTTTTAGTTAGGAAAAAACCTATTAAATTTGCGAATAAACTCTTAGTTTAAGCAGGGGAAGTAAAATTGCGTAAGTTGCCTAGAAAAACAGACTAACCCCCGTTTCGGGTACGCGCAGTTTAGTGATATGTGGTTTAAATAAGCGCTTCGTCAAATATTTTTCTTCTAAAGATTGAAATCTGCAAATGTTTGTTTCTAAGTAACAAAAAAGTATTATATGTAATTACATCGGTCTAGTATCCGTAGTACAAGCTCTGCTTAGTTTGAGACTAGATGATGTTGTGTGTCAGATGTCAGAATATTTATTTATTTATTTATTCTTGAAGCAAAACTTTGTACCTCTTTTTACGAAAATTATGCGAATGGAGGAATATGTAATATAATTTGACACAGTTGAAGAAAGCTAAAACAATTAAATTAAATGAATAATGCTAGAATTTCGAAAACTGGGCAACTATAGCTATTTTTATTTTCATTCCAGTATGCACTAAGTACTACCGTGTTACTAGTGTAAATAATTACATTCAGATACAGAACAAACAACCGTAATCATCACACACTTGTCTTGAGCAGAAATCAAATTTACAATTCCTACTTCCTTACTTAAGTTATTTTTATTAATAACCACTAAACTAAGATATCCTCAAAAAACTGCAGCAAAAAAGGAAGATAATAATAATAGGTAAAACCGCACTAATTTCACTACGAATGGCCTGCTACCAAGGGGCGGTACTACCTTCTCACAGAAGACCACCCTAATAATAAAGCATTCGTAGTGTCGTGTTTAGTTGGTGAGTGCAAGACAGGGTGCTCAATGATGCAAAAGCATCCCACCAGGCCGCCATAGCGTGGGTCACCACGGTGCTTTGTCTGTATTTACAATGGGGATGGTGACTACTCTTGGATTCTACTGATGATCATCAAGCTAAGTAGAGTCAATTTGGCAGGCTTAAATATACATAAAGAAAAACAATTACCTTGTAAAAAAGTACACGGACAGCATAACATACATAGCATTAAACCTAATATTCCGCGAAATATATCAAGTCCTTATGAAACAAAAACAGTACGCCGTTCCTGAGACAGTTTTATCGCCCGAGTCACAATGAAACCCCGCAATAGATTTCACCCGAGTGCATCTCCAAGTTTTAATGTACTCCTGGTAGCACCCGTCGCGACCTAGCAATATCTACGAGTAGGTTGTGTGAAAACTTTCACCTGGCATTAGAGAAATAGAAACTTTTAGTTTACAAACTACATAACTATCATAAATAATATAACTCAGTTCGCGAACATAATGTCAAATTGTTGGAATTCATCAGTTCATTATGAAAACGGTTAGTAAGCTCAAACTATCAAGTAATACATATTTAAATTACAGGTCTTATCTTTTTCGGGCTACCCCAGATTGATTTAAAGCATTTCCCGGATTTCTCATCTACCTTTCCTTTTAAAATACTGCCAATTTTTCCTCGTCATCCTCGTTAATTACTCTGAAATAACTTTATGTTTATTTTTAGTTTAATACTCTTGTATGTATTTCTCTATTGATTCCGTTGTAACATAGTTAGTCCTATTTCTATACTAAATATTGCCACTTAAAAGGAATTATAACAACGAGATGAAATACCCAAATTATCACAATTTAATTTGACTTAGCATCTTCAAGGACAAGATAGCACTTTTTCTAAAAAATCGATAACAATATGTGTCAAAATTATGTATTTTTAATATATGCATAAAATAGATGAGTTTTTAATCAATTAATTTCAATCGTAATTTCACTTCTAGAAGACCAATAACTCCGAAAAAACACATTCTAATAATTATATTACATATGTACAAAACATACTTTTCCTATAATAATCATATTCTATGAGAAATGATTGAGCGTAGGGGTTTGAGTGATGGTCTTAATAACGATGCGACACTTCCCATGACCCTTTATGTGAATAAATCACTTTTAGAACAGAAGTGGATATGCGCTGCCCATTACAAAAAAAAACATGCTAGTATAAAAATTATAAGAAATGTTGTTTCATGTCCTTCCTGGAGAGTCAACGTAGCTCCATGCCGAATTTTTTTGATGTCGGTGCAGCGGTTTTGTCGTGAAATAGCCAGGCAGAATTACTTTCAAATTGGAAATACGGCTAACTTTTGCCAGATACTCCGCCCGCATTTATGTTGGTTTTCGCAGTAAAGAGTAGCATAATTTAATCCTTCCTCAAAAATAAAGTGTCTTCATGCGGAATTTTGATGAAATCAGTATGCTGCAGATTGTCTGTGAAACCTTAACAGGCAGACAGATTATAATATTGGTATGGTATTAATATGGACTTATTTTGGAACTTATATGGACTAGGATTTTTTTTAAATATTGATTACTATAGAACATACTCTGCTTCTCTTACTGTTACTCAAGTTATTATTATTGTATTTTGACACTTTTTAACATAAGACCTACATTCAGTAAATAGACTTTTAGGACATTAACTAAACGTTCAATTTACAATGTACCAACTTGATTCATATACCCAACAATATTTTACTGCGTACAAAGCTAGACTAATTACAAACATAATCGACAAAATCCCCAACGTCAAAGGGTGAACAATAGCAAACTCTGCATTTTAGGCCTTAGTAGGGGCTAGGCTGCGATTGTGTTTAAATAATAAATGTTTGGCGACTCCACAACTCTAAGTTTCGGTCGTTAAAACCAGGCCGGTCATCCGAGCCTGACTACGTGACGTTTGAAGGGTTAATAAATTATGTGACGCAAATATCAAGCGGTCGTTCTATGTCACCTATGAACAACGTCGGGTTGACACGTGCGTACGGAAATCTATTTGAATTTAGAATCGAATAGTATTTATTCGATTAGCGCTACTGATTCGAATTTATTGAAGTTGTTTAGGAACTGCAATTGTTTGATTTATACGGTGATTTAAATTTGTATTTGTAATGGTTAACAAAACAACAATACATAACACAAAATTAATAGTAAATAAATGAAATTGTGTTCCCGTTGTAGTCTAGTTGTGTGTTATGTGACCTAGGCTCATAACTATGGTAAGAATTGTACACTGTCCTCAGTGTTGGGCATTAATCAATTAATATTTTAATCATCGTAGTAATTGATTAAAAAATTAATTGCAATTGATTTAATCACAATTAATTTAATTGCAAAATTTTGCAATTGATTTAATCACAATTGAAATCAATTGTTAAAATTTTGCAATTGATTTAATCACAATTGAAATCAATTGTGATTAAATCAATTGCAATTAATTTTGCAATGAAGTTAATTGTGATTAAATCAATTGCAATTAATTTAGCAATGAAATTAATTGTGATTAAATCAATTGCAATTAAAATAATGCAACTAATATTTTTAATTGTTGCAACAAACAATTAAAACTAACAATTAATAATCATGTTTTTCTTCACTGCACCTGTGCACACAATATAAATGATCTTCCTTGTTATCTTACTTATAACTTCCTGTTTGTTGCTGTGTATTTTTCAATGCAAACTGTTGTTACCTGTTGTTGTTCAGATACAATCGTTTTTTATTCGCGCGGGCGCAGGTAAGCGAAAAGTCAAGATCGTTTGTCAAAGTTATAAGCTCTCGCTCAGACTTAAGGCCATCTACTTAACTTCTGCCAGTCAGTCCGTTTAGTCAGTCCTGTCAGTTCAGTATGTTTAGTCAGTCCTGTCAGTTCATGTCAGTCAGTCCTGTCAGTTCAGTATGTTTAGTCAGGACTGTCAGTTCATGTCAGTCAGTCCTATCAGTTCAGTTCAGTCAGTCAGTCTTGTCAGTTTAGTATGTTTAGTCAGTCCATGTCAGTCAGTACTATCAGTTCAGTTCAGTCAGTCATTCCTGTCAGTTCAGTCAGTCCTGCCAGTTCAGTGAGTACTGTCAGTTCAGTTCAGTCAGTCCTGTCAGTTCAGTTCAGTCAGTCCTGTCAGTTTAGTTCAGCCAGTCCTGTCAGTTCAGTTCAGTCAGTCCTGTCTGTTCAGTTCAGTCAGTCCTGTCAGTTCAGTTCAGTCAGTCCTGTCAGTTCAGTTCAGTCAGTCCTGCTGACTGCAAGGTTATCAGTCAAGTGAGAGCCCTACCCTGTGCCACTCCTCCATCTTCTATTTACTTTATTTAAATTTAATCAAAGTTTAATTGCAGAAACAATTAACAATTGATTAATTGTTAATTGCAAAACTAACAGTTAACAATTGATTAATTGTTAATTGCAAAACTAACAACTAACAATTGATTAATTGTTAATTGCAAAACTAACAGTTAACAATTGATTAATTGTTAATTGCAAAACTAACAATTAACAATTAATTAATTGTTAGTTGATATTTTACAATTAACAATTAATCAATTGTTAATTGTTTCCTTGCAATTAAATTTTGCCCAACACTGACTGTCCTCCAACTTCTATGCTAATTTCATTAGGAATTTAATAAACCTATTATTAAATTCCTAATGAAATTAGCATAGAAGTTGTTAATATCAATCAATTATGTAGGAATTATATAAGGGTTTGAACTTAACAAATTGGATACTTAGTTGCTTACTGTATACTTGCTTACTTACTTACTGTCTGATCCACAAAATGAAACAAATTATCATGATTTTGTTTATTACCGAAATAGTATACAACAACAACAACAACAACAACCCATAACGTTCCACTGCTGGGCTTAAGTCTCCTCTGAGGAGAGTTTTAAGGCCATACATCTCCACGCTGGCCGAGCGCGGGTTAGGTTGACTGCACGGTTAGCCTTGTGGCTTAAGCGGTCGCCACACCGCTTCCTACTGCGCCAAGTGTCGTGGGTTCAAATCCCACGTAGGATAACACTTTGTGTGATTCACAATTTGTTGTTCTGAGTCTGGGTGTTCTTTGTGTCCGTTTCATGTATGTTTGTAAAGTCCCCCGCGACACAGGAATTTATATTCCTAATGCGGCAGTTGTCTTTTTAAATATAAACAGTATACAATCTCTATTTATTTAAAACATAATACACTTTTTAACATAGCATAGCATAATCTAAATAAATAAAATAAAATAAAATCATACTTCTCGGACAAGAATCGAACCCATGACCTCTGGCTTAGCTGTCAGGATGGGTAATGCTTCAATGAAAGCTATGATAACGTTTAAATAAGACATTGTACCAAACATTATAGCACAATCAAACTACCTACCCCAATTGATCCCGTATTCTCCATTCCGTCACGCGCCCTGTAACGCAAAAAGCATCCCATTCTCCCCTCCGGTCATCCCAATATCTTGATACACACGGATAAATCGCCAGCCGTGACAAGAATCGCCAATCGCGAGATAAAACTTGGATCAAAGTAGCCCTTAGAGCCTGTGAGCTATTGTATTGCGAATCGGAACGTGCACGAAACACGTTAAAACTGTTATGTATTTGGACGATGGAAAAGTAATTCCGAAGTGCTATTTGGATTTTACCTTTACTATGTAAGAGGTATAGGTGTGAATTGTAAAGAAGCTAACATAAATACATAAAAGAACATTTAGGTATATTAAAAACAACTAACAAAATATAGAGAACCTGGAATTTGTATAAAACTTTCCTATAATTCTGTACTACTCCTTGTTTTTCTACGGTTTTTTACAGATCTCCTAGTTTAGTGGTAAATAATGTTAAGCGATGAGGCGGAGATTGTAGATTTGAATTTTCAATTAATATGTTGTTTGTTCTATGTCTGGGTGTAAATTGTTAACACTAGTATCACATGTATTTATTTTCTGAAAAGTTAGAGTCACTGGATGATAGATGCACTGCCTGATGGAAAGCATGAGTAGAATCCAAGAGTAAGGGGCACCATTCTCAATTCTGTGAATGTATACAATGAAGCATGGTGACTTCGACATGGCGGCTTAGAGAAATGTTTCTGCATCGGACTTATATGTCTGTCTTTTATTTAGTACTGCCCCGGTGGAGCGGGCCCATTCGTGCTGAAATCAGCGTAGCTCTACTACCTATGACTGGTACTCGCTATTTGGCATCAAATCACATCACATTTGAAATGTGTTAAGCTATTTTTATTTAGTGACTAGCATTCGCCCACAGCTACATCAGCGTCGTAGCGTCGCCCTTAAGTCTGTTATCCTGGTTAAAAAATAGCCTATATACTTTCTCATGCCTTAGATTATCTGTGTATAAAGTTACATTGAATATAGTTCTTTTGAAATGAAGACTTTGAAATGAAATGTCGTAAGAGCCGATTAAGGAAGAAAACTTTGAAAGCATGCAATCTGACCAGCGTGGTATAGTAGATCAAAGTTTTGTGACAGGTTTGTGTCCAGCAGTGGACTGTTAAAGACTGTTTTCTTTTTTTTTCTTCTTTTTTTTAAAGACAACTCCCGCATTAGGAATATGAATTCCTGTGTCGCGGGGTCTTTACAAACATACATGAAACGGACACAAAGAACACCCAGACTCAGAACAACAATTTGTAAATCACACAAAGTGTTATCCCACGTGGGATTCGAACCCACGACACTTGGCGCAGTAGAGAGCGGCGTGGCGACCGCTTAAACCACTAGGCCAACCGTGCAGTCAAGTTGATAATGATTGATGAAACTGTTGATAATGATAAACTTAAGAAGGAATAATAAAAAAAAATAAGTTATGGTGAATACCATACACCTATTCAATTAGTTTCATGTAACTCAATATTAGTAAAAAATATATAAAACAAACACTTGAAACAAATAATCCAAACGCGTGTCACAAATTTAATTCCGACCCAAAAACCCCGAGCTTTCCAAAAAACCCTGCTAGAACCCCGATAAACAGTAAATTTCATTAGTCATTCAAGAACCTTTCGCTTACGCAGCAAAATCCTTTAGATCCCCATCAATTAAAAGTTACCTGTACACCCTAACTAGTTAGTACAACTATGTTGAACAAATACGTCCTTATTTTGTAGCTTTTAGTTAATCAATTTAATTATGTGCAAGAAGTCATGTTATTTCGTCATGCGGTTTCGTTATTTCATCTTATTTTGACATTACACAGAAGTGGTGGTTTACACTTTCAATTTAGACGTGTAATTGGAAAGAAATGTGGTTATTAGGTTTTAGCACAAATGTATTTACCACTATCATCGTCATCATTAGCCTTTTGCAGTCCAATGCTAAAAATATGTCTTTCCCATTACACGTCTCTCGGCTCGATTTTTGGGCTTCTCACATTCAAGTTCCTGCCAGCCATCTTGCGCGAATCGTCACTCCACCTGGCTTGTGGCTTGTGGCATCGCAGACTACGTTTGACGAGACGCGATCTCTACTCTAAAACTCTGCAACCTCAGTTGTGCGGCCAATATGGCAAGCCCACTGCCAACTTGCTAACCCGGTGAGCTATATCGATGACCTTAGTTATCTGACGGATCACCTCATACTACTATAGCTATACTGGTACTTTTTTACTTTTCCATACTGACATTCTGTCTATCTATTTGTCCGTTACACTTTCCCGGCTAAACCGCTACATCAATTTCAGTGAAATTAGACATTGGAATACTTTGATTCTTGAGGAAGGACTTAGGCTCCTATTTACCATGATAACCGATATTCACACGGCCGGAGCCGCGCAATCACTTATTCATATACTTATTAAAATGTTAAGTATTTTTATATACTGTATTACAGTTTTAATGTAACTGTGGCGACTTCCACATACAGTGTGACGAAAACATACGACAGCGCCATCTAGCGATGAAACACTGAACTGAATGATCTATACTGAGTAAGTACTAATCCTGAATCGCGAAAGTAACATGCTCGCGTTGATTAGCATATATACAACATCCCAACATCAACTGTTGGGATGTTGTCTGTTGTGTTGGAGGAACACGACATCCGTTCCTCCACATAACTAATTGTAATCTGATAATAATATATATATGACTAAATATATGACTAAAATATATCATATATTTTAGACACATATAAAACACAGTGACAAACAAAGAGTATGTAATAACAAAGAATTGAAAACAGAACGTACAAATATAATTGTATTGATCAGTGGTGGGGTGAGACACACGTCTGCTCTGACACGTTGGATTGTTTCCATTGATTTCCCCCATGGGAACCTCACTTAAGGAGAAGGTTCACGGTGTGATAAATTATGTGAATGCGTCAGTTATAGCCATTCGAAAGCGGGAGTCTTTTTATTGAAGTAGATGCTAATTATTTTGTACATCCTTACTAATATTATAAACGTTGTGAGAATGTATGTATCTATGTTTGTTGCTCTTTCACGCAAAAACTACTAAACGGATTTGGATGAAACTTTACAGTAATATAGCTTGTATATCAGAATAACACATAACACACTTTTAACTGCAGTAATCGAGATACAAGCGGGCGGAGCTGCGGGCAAAAGCTAGTACATACATATACATATTTAACAATATATACGTGTTTTATGTATAATGTTATTGAAATGTTTAATATTGATTTGAAAACCGCGTCTCGGTAAACGTAGTGTAGGATGCCCACAGGCGAGGTGGAGTGACGACCTGCGTAAGATGGCTTGCAGGAGCTGGATGCGAGAAGCCCAAAATCGATCACAGTGGTGTGTAATGGGAGAAGCCTATGTCCAGCAGTGGACTGCGATAGGATGATGATGATATTGATTTGTAAAAAATTTTGATGTACCTTTTAAGCAGAGAGAGATCAGAGAGTGTCTGATCTTCTGCATATAAATATGTGTCTGTCCCCAACCCGCACTCAGCCAGTGTGGAGACGTATGGCCTTAAACCCTCCTGACAGAAGACCTGAACCCAGCAGTGGTACAATATGGGGTTGCTATTGCAGAAAGAGAGAAGAGGTAGCAGACTAATAATGAAATAGCGTGAGAAAGAATAAGGTTCGATCGATAAGAATGTAGCTTGTTATTGTGAAGTTTAGATGGACGGTAATGTTGTCTAAATTATTTATCTTTGTGACGTAAGAAATTAGCTTGAATAAATATTTCAATACTTTTCTTTTTATTGAACATATTTAACAACAAAAAAGAAAATAATTATTTTTCATTGTTTCCACATGCGGGTTATAACGCACTAGTATCGTAACCTTTTCAAATAAATTTATCGCGAATAAGTCACGTTTATAACAAAAAAATATGAGTATATATGTAAAAGTCGAGAAAGTCTGAAAAAAATTATAGTTTTGTAAAGTGTTATTTTGAAACCGTCAATATAACGCTACGAAATAAAACGTTTTCACCAAAAAAGCAAAGCCATTAGTGTGTAAGCACTTTACAGAATGACTGGGCACATTTAGTTAATTTACTCAGCTATAAAAACATTAACTACGCTATTGAACTTAACAATGTATTATTAACAGTACAGTATAGTAATAATATTTACAACTGCCCATTGGTCTAGCGGTTAGCATATGCGATTGGCGATCAAGGAGGTCACAGGTTCAATTCCCGAGTCGGATTTAAAATGGTTATTGAGTTTTTTTGATTATAGAAATGCTTAATAACACCTGGAGTTTGGAATTTAAGGCTAAATTCCTTTTCTTCGTAGAGCAAGTGAAGCAGTTCCGTCCAGCGTCTGATCTCTTCCCAGTCGTTTCGGATAACCGTGGCCATCGGATTGTGAGAGTGAGATAACAGAGAATGCACCTGTGTTTGTGAACACATTTGTGCACTATAACACAGATTAATAAATAGTGACTATAATATCTCTTGCGTAGTTAGCTGATCTCCGTTGAGACTAGTCGCCGTTGCCGAATTCTAGGCTAGGAGAGCATTATTATGACTATTTACAAGTAAAATAAATATTTAGTTTGATAATATCAAATTATCTTCGGTAGCAACCTCTAAAGGAAACTAGATTCTAATAATAAAAAGATTATACTAGCTTTAAAAACAAACTACTATCCACAAAAACGAAGTCACAGCCACAGAATACATAATAGTACCCGTCACAACCAAGAACTAGATCAAAATAAATGTTATTGAATATTATACAAGTTGCTTGCCCTTAACCCCACCGCAATATTTGACAGCGGAGCTTCGAAAGGCAGGCGGAAACTGTCACGAAGCTCGATTTGTTCCACACAACACTTACTACCAGTTTAATTTGAAACATCACTGACATACGACAATATTTAATGGAAAACCAACCGTTGTCTTGATCATTTCATACACAGAATGTATTTGTTTTAAAGAACCTCGACTGTTGGTGACGGTAGGAGAAAAACTCATTTCCTCTTGTCAATCAAAGTTTTTTTTATGTTTGGAATATGGATTATACTTCTTGTAATAAAATATTGTTGGTCTTGTTATAAAACAATTATTTACTAAGAATTTCGAAGTTGATATGAAAGGTATGTACTGTTATGACTGCTTTGTTGGTCTAGTGGTTAGCGTATGCGGCTGCTGATCAAGAGGTCTCGGGTTCGATTCCCGGGTCGGACCAAATGTTTGTGTGGTCCGCAAATATTTGTTTCGGAGTTTGGGTGTTTTCTATGTTTAATATGTATGTATTTACAAAAAAAATAGTACAAAAAATAATATGTTTATGTATTTATATCAGTTGTCTAGTACCCATAGTACAAGCTCTGCTTAGTTTGGGACTAGGTGGCGTTGTGTGGTATAGATGTCCGAAATATTTATTTATTTTATTTATTTATTGTGGTGGTTGAGTGAGTAGCGGGACGTGTTCGATGATTACTTGGACAAATTATTTATGTATATCCAGTTATATATCATTAACAACCCACAAAGTCCCACTACCGCGCTAGAGTCTGCTCTCAGAAGAGGGTTAAGGCCATACGTCCCCACGATGGCCTAGTTTGAGACTGACAAGTTAACATTTTGTGGGTATGTATGTATTGAACTTTTTAAGCAAACTAAGCTTCACGACTGTTATCCCATGATGACGACCGAGACCGAGTGCTCAATGTGACCTCAGGCTTAACGAGACGCTAATGGTGTCAAGCCACTAACAGTCACCCACCCTGTATACCAGTATATCACCCACAGTTTATTTGAAAACCTGTCGTTTCAACTGTATTGTACTGGCGTTGGGCAGCACGGCTTGGTAAAAAAATTGCTTTAATACATATATTTAAGTATTACAATTTATATCATAGAACGTCGTGGTATAAAATTTATCTTATTGTAGGTATAGTATAACACTCATAGACAAAGAAAAGCGAGTCACAGTGTATAAAAATTGTCTACTGTTTGTGACACTCTTTACAAAATTGTCTCTTTCTTTAAATAATATGTGAATATGTACATTCGAATTTATCCATTATTTGTTCATTATTTTTTACCCTAACGGTTTACTCTTTTGTCCAATTTTATATGGATCTTCCCATCATTATCAAGAATGCATCAACATATTTATTTTAAACCCTAACTCAAAAAGAGGGTGTTATAAGTTCCACATAACATAGATGTGTGTTTATCTTTAACACCATAACTTCTATAGACTCTTGATTCTGTCGTATTTAAAAAGAATTAAATACTAATTGCTCTGTGAACTTCAGACTGTGAAAGGATGACCTGTTTTCACGAGTACTTTAGAAACTAAAAAGCAGTATCTAAAAGAGAAGATTTAAACTATTTCATCATGGCTCGTTGTAAATAAACAAACAAACAAAATCCGTACACATCTCCATTGTCTAAAGCCAGTAGAAAACTAATTATAAATCCTTCACCATCAAGTATCATATAAACCTTTTAAAAAGCCCAGCATAAACAGACATCGCAATAAGAACTAACAAACACGGACAGATTGTGTTGCGGGCACGACAACAAAAATGCCGAGATAACTTCAAGAACAGGACACTCAAAGGATAAATTCAAATAAAAGGACGAGCTCACACAAGGCTGAGTAAACTGAGCTTATAATTTGGGGCATTTGTTGGAGATTACCCTTTGAATAGCTGCGGAGTCTTTAACAAAATCTAGTTAGTTTGAGGATTGGTCAGAGATTACGAGTAAATAATAATAAATAAATATTTCGGACATCTTACACACAACGCCATCTAGTCCCCAAACTAAGCAGAGCTTGTATTATGGGTAACTAGACAACTGATATAAATACATAAACATATTTTTTTTTGTAAATACATACATAGTATACATAGAAAACACCCAAACTCCGAAACAAATATTTGTGGAACACACAAACATTTGGTCCGACCCGGGAATCGAACCCGAGACCTCTCGATCAGCAGTCGCAACGTTAACCACTAGACCAATGAGGCAGTCTTAACTGATCGCTTACTTTACCAGATAATCGTTATTTAAGTTCAACTCCGTTTCAAAAAGAATTGAATCAAACATTAATCGTTCATCAATACAAAAAAAAACAATATTGCTAGGACGACTTACGCTAGGTTAGAGGGTCGGCCTAGTGTGCCTTGGGACAGTCCTATGTCCAGCAGTGGACTTCAACTGGCTGATGATCATACCTTGAATATGTTTTAAATTTTTGAAATTGTTGAATGAAATGTTTAATATAGCCTTGTGTTGACTAAGGCAACTTTTACCCACTAGATGCTTAGATTAATCTGTTTACAGCAAATATTTTAAAGAGTAGAATTTAAGTCGGATTCCATTTAGTTGCAGCGCTATACCGCTTTTCCGCTTTAAATATAGAGACTTAAAAATTATCTTAAATATATTTTTTCATTTCATTTTTAGGGTTCCGAACTGCTACAATAAAATTACGAAAACTATTTTTATTTGGGGTACCTCCCTTACACGTAAAGTGGGGATGTTTATTTTTTCTCGGGGCTACCCCATCATGTGGGGTATCATTAGATAGGTCTTTTATAAACAATAAAGGTTTTATAGACGATTATTTTGATTTAGGTATCCGTCTGCGAGAAATTCCACTTTAAAGGCCACTTTTTTGTAAAAACAGGGCGTCCCCCCCCCCCCCTCTAAAAGCTAAACGGCTGGCTCAAAAAATCTGGAAAAAATCCAGATAGTGGTCCATATAATAAACTTTGAAGGAAAACTATAACGGATTCGATGACTTTGTTAGCTCAGTAGTTATAGAGGCTTAACTTCTACAATGTGCTTACTTGGAAAACGTCATACAAAATCAACGCATTAATACGTAAACATAACAATTATCCATTGGATACGATTTCTAATTCACGTACCATTATGGGTGACTGAGGAACCCTTTACTGTGCGTGGCCTGACTTTTTTATTAATTTTATTTACTTGGTGATAATAAAATCAAACTTTACAGAAACAAGACTGCATATTATAGCAGTATTGTACTGCGATATGCAGCCTTGGTTATAGAAAATACCATAAAAGCGATTTGTCATGTGGAAAAACACAACAAAAAGCTATTTATATCTAAAACGTAGTACCGTACACAAGACAGCTCTGTCGATAGCTAAGCTAAGTAAACCTGTAAGTGTCCACTTGGGTCCTCTACACTTTTTAAGTGCCCCTAGTGTAAAATATTCGCGTAAAAGAAGCAATGTAATTACTAGCAGTGAAGGCTTCTACGAGGATTTTTAATTATTTTTTGTTTTAGATAAAACTGCAATTGCAGCTTTAATGGTACGTAAAGCCATTTATGATGCTGTTGCTTTTGTTTTTTTTTAAATATTACTTTTATTTATAATAAGACAAATTTAACTGCCACATTCGTCTAGCGGTTAGCGTAAGAGACTGACGATCAAGAGGATTTTTCTTACAAGAAATTTTTATTAACAGCCCAGAGTATGAAAGTTGGCGGTGTTCCACGCCCGAGCCGCGGGTTAAGCTGTTGTCGTCATGAACATCTATGGAAATCGTTATTAGTAAGTCCGTTCCCTCAAATGTACTGATAACTAGTTATGCCAGTTGCGCCGTGGAAAAACTGATGTCCATGTATTAATACGATTTTTATGTTCTTGAATAACTTACGACGCAGATACTCAGCTTCACTCAGCGCCGTTACTGCGGGATTCAGCGACTTCAGGGCTAACTGTAAGACTACTTCTTGAAAATTCAAAAGGACAACTTTAAGTTGTTCGAGTTGTTTTTTGAGAATACTTATAATTAGTTTAATCTTTCCTTGAGCGAGTGTCTGTTGTATCTTCTTTCAATACAACGATACAATAGAAAACTGACCGATATTTTCTGATATTTACATAAACTTTTGTCGTAGAAACAAACTCGAATTGTGAAGCCGTCGGTGTATAACTACTAACAACCGCAATAGTACCTATTGAAGGCAACTTCAGATAAATCTAAAGAACAATATGACTTTAAATATATTTGATACTAGCGGTTATTGTTGTAAATCGCGAGTGACGTCGTGAAGCGAAGCTTGTCTAGAAAATATATCCTAAGTTACTCCTTAATAAATCATGAAACTCAAGATCGTCGAAATTCACCACCACACTTAATGAGTAATAAAAATTAAGAAGAATAATAACTACAAAAAATTGTTAAAACTTAAGATCGAGTACCAGGAGAGCATAATTTACGCGAAAGTAGAAATGAGTAGCCAACTAACCGTGGAAATGATTGAGTTACTTTGAAACGTAAGCACTGTCAGACATAAATAACAAGTACACCTTTATCAAATAACCAGCACAGCAATATTCCGCCGGTTCATTAACTAATTTATTCTCGAGAAAGTCCCGGTTATCCGGAGTAGTCTACAAGAAACAGAACTAATGGCGACGGCAACACGAGAGCCAGGAGCTGTCGTGAAAGTGTGTACCATGTCATGTAAGAAAAGCGAGCGTCAAAGTGCTTAAAGACAATAAATATTTTCTAATATATTTTTATTTACTTACTAACCTTCACCTGCGGCTTCACTCGCGTATAAATCGATCATTACGTTGATTCTACAGGTTGATTCTTCTTCTGATTGCTTGATCAAGGGAACTGTCCGTGTGGTGACGGATTAAGAATACAGAGTGTCACCACCCCTATTCATCCCACGGCTGTCGTAAAAGGCGACTAAGGAATAAACTACGCAAGACAACGTCAATGCAAAGAGAAGGAAAACTTGAAACCAACCCTATACCAACCCGTTTGGCCAGCGTGGTATAGTAGGCCAAAACCTCCTTTCTAAGGAGAGGCCTATGTCCAGCAGTGGACTGTTAAAGGCTGTTGATGATGATGATGATGAATAACGATACATAAGAGAAAGCCGAATGGCATTAGGTGATTGGAACAAATCACCAAGGGTAAGCTTCGACGGACCTAGAAAGGTGACCTTTTGTGGCATGATATCTGAGCATTTCCGTGATTGGGAGGTCACGTTAAGCAGTCGGTCCCTGTTGTTATCATAAGATAACAGTCGGTTAGTTTAGTTAGTGGCCTTCGGGTGGCTTTAAAACATTCAACGGCAAGATTACATAGCCACGATGTGTCTTGCCAGTCCCTAACTCGCACTCGGCCAGCTTGGGGACGTATATCTTCTCCTGAGAGGATACCTAGCCCAGCAGTGCTACATTACGGGTTGTTGATTGATTGACATTAGAGAAAATTAGACTCAAGTCGGGAGTTTTGCTAATACAATTTTATTTCTTCAATATCTTAAGGATACAGACATCGGCCTTCTATAGTATTATCATATGTATATATAACGTTATGCATACTACGTGACGTCATTTACTTCGTGTGGAAATTCCTCCGATGAAGTATTACCCCTGGGAACAATACTTCGGTTTTATCGAACTCGAATTGACTTCGCTTTTTCACACGATGTATCCTCAAGAGATGGAGGACTCCTTAGAAAGAGTAAGTTTGAAATGGTGGTAGATGTGGCCCTTGTCTGTAGAAGCAAGTAGTCATGTCTAGTTTACAGTACCTATGTTCGAATAATACAAATTGATGTAATTTAAATTTTAAGCAATTTTAAAGTTAGTTAAATTATATTTTAATTAATAAATTAGTTGAAATAATAATTAATTGAAATCTATAGAAATAAAACTGAAGTGTATGTGTGTAATATCTATGAATATTGTGTATGACTGTTAAAGGCTGATGATATGAAGGTGGCTAAACGCTTATAGCCAAGTGGCCTTAGGTGATTGGAAACAATCACTGAGGGTAAGCAACAACGGCGCGGTCAGTACCTGAATGAGTTTGTGGAATTATATAATTACTAGCTTTCGACCGCGGCTCCGCCCGCGTGTATGTCGGTTATCGCAAAAAGTAGCCTATGTCCTTTCCCAAGGTTCCGTCTATATCTATGCCAAAATTCATCAAAATCGGTTCAGCTATTTAGACGTGAAAACGTAACGGACAGACAGACAGAGTTACTTTCGCATTTATAATATTAGTAGGGATTATGAGCGTTTCCGTGGTTTAGAGGTCACGTTAAGCAGTTGGTCACGGTTTTTATCATAATAGTCGTAAAGCTTAGTTGGATATAAAAATAACATATAAATATCCGGCAAGATTACATAGCCACAACGTGTCTTGCCAGTCCCCAACCCGTACTTGACCAGTGTGGCCACCTATTACCCTAATCCTCTACTGAGATGAGTACCCGAGCCAGGTAACCCTTTCAGAAGATCAAACTAAAGTGTCAGCATTTGTAATGTCTCGTTGGTGCGTACGAGACCGGAAGCCAAGTGACACAGAAGCATCCCAATGTGGGTCACCGTATTTCATTGTCTGCATTAACAATGAATATGGTGACTACTCCTGATTTCTACTCATGCTTTCCATCAGGCAGAGTAGAGTCACTTTTGCAGGCTTAACTGTCTTTTTAACCGACTTCAAAAAAAAGGAGGAGGTTCTCAAATCGTCGGAATCTTTTTTTTATGTATGTTCAGCGATAGTTTCGTTGTTTATGAACCGATTTCAAAAAATATTTTTGCATTCGATTTGGCATAGCTTACAGGTGGTCCCATTGTCACCATATCGGGATCTGATGGTAGGATACCAAGGAAATCGAGGTAACTCCTCAAATATCATAGGCACAATTGTCGCGATTTGGGTACTCTGAATAGTTTTTCTTGGAAGTCGGTTCCTTTTTGTTAAAATTATAGACCAATTAAATTGGTCAAAGTTATAACTGTCCAAAAAAGTAAGTGTTTAAAACTCCTCATCCTATCCTTTTAAAGGTATAATCGTGAGCATGTGAATGAATGTATGTGATTTAGTGAAATGAACTAATATTCGCTAACTTTCAGCACTTGAATCCCTTAATAATTTATGGACGGAAGCCGGGACGGGGACGGCAATTAGCCGTCGCGTAACGGACCTGTGAAATAAATATCATTTCGTGATTTATGCCCGCGGTCTGATAAATAACTTGTTATTATTCATCACTAGACACGATTTTGACCAATCGATAGGTATCGGAAGATACGCTTTGTAATACTTCATTGTCTATTTTAGAATTAGCCAATTAAGGGGGATTGTATCTTACAGATTTATCAACTTTTCTGATTGATGTTACGTGGCTTTGAAGTACCTCATAACATAATCATGTTTGACAAAAATATACAATTTATTAGAATAACCAATAAGAAAAACCAAAAAAAGTCCTAATAGCAACTCTGCTGTCAACAGCATAATGTCATATTTCTATCTAAACGATTCGCTATGATCCATTTGTTGTTGTTCCAACAAACAAACATAAATAGACTGCCAAAAATTTTACTCTTCCTTTTTGGTTTCGCGATAATCCGGCAAAAAGTGTTGAAAGATTGGGTCTTCTGCTAAAAACCATTGAATTCAAATAGTTCGTGTTATTATTTGATTTCTTACTTAAAGTTGATTTTAAAAGTGGTTAGCTACATAGTTTGGATTATTTTCTACTCCGTGAAGAGTTTGGCTTCCACCCAGCTTCGATAACAACCCGTGTAAGTACTCGTGATACGTGAATGAGGTTTTGATTTCCCTATATGAGAAAATAATGACAAAATGTTAAACTTTTGCTGACATCCGTTGGATAAAGTTTTCACTACACTACAATTTTCACCAAATATTCAAAGGGGTTGTGTTGAAAAGTTTACGTTATATTACAAATAAATCTATTTACCAATTTTATATTCAACTAGTCCCGCGGTATGATATGATATAAAGTATTCTATCGTTTTGAAAAAAACCTAATTTAATTTTTTCTTTCTTCGCTTTACACTATTTACCTACTAACTATCGCCATCATTATCGTCGTCATCAGCCTATCGCAGTCCATTGCTGGACCTCTCTCATTACACGCTAGTTTGATCGATTTGTTATTTCATTCATTAAAGTTAAATACTCTAATATTACAAAAGCGTTATATGGAGGAGGATAAAGAAGGATAGTGGCCCTACTCCTGGATTCTACTCATGCTTTCCATCAGGCAGAGTAGAGTCACTTTGGTTGGCTTCAATATAAAAAAAAAAAAAAACTGTGAATGTATCGGCCGGTCGGTCGGTACTTGAGCCTAGTAGTGGGACGTGATGATGATAAAATTTCAAAATTAGTAGAAAAAGACATTCCATCCAGAAATGTCTTATATATATACTCACTAGACATTCTTGAAACTTCTTAATTTTGAAGTACATTTACACTACGCGCACACTAGGCGATACGCGACAACGAAAGCTCGACGACTTGACGCGACGACAGGCTGCGGCCGACAAATTTCATATAATTTGCTAAGCTAAGCTTAATCTTACACAAGAGAGTCAGAGACGCCCGAAGAAACAAAGACAAGTTACCCTGGGTATTTATATCTGTACCTGACCTGTGACATCGCGGTCTCTAACAATGCTAGATCGTTCCATTAAATCTCATATATAGTTTTTTATATTGAGTCAAACAGACGACATGGTGGAAAGTCATTACCATTCATAAAGCCTGCAATTCAGGAGCCACAAGCACGTTGTTGAAAATCAGTAACCACTTAAATATTAAAAAAAAATCAGACGCCTAACACACAATATTATCTATTCCCAAACTACTCGTAAGCAGAGCCTTGTGCTACGGGTACTAGACAACTGATATGAATACATACAAATGTATACTTACTTTTTTTCTAAAAACGTACATATTATATTATATAGAAACCGCCAAACTTCGAAGCCAATATTTGTAGATCGTACAAACATTTGGTCCAACAACCAAATGTCAAGAGTCAGATCAGATAAATACCATAACTAAAACCTGTAATACTCAAGTTACCGATTTACTTCAAAACCTATTTAGTAAATGGACATGTTCAATAAAAGTTATTAAAGTTAAAATTCACGTTTGCAAAAATACTTAGGATATTTGTAAAGAGGAGACTGCAAAAGTTATTTGAAAGTTAAACTTGAGCTGAGCGATCCGGCTATACGTACTTGGCAATTCACAAAATTGTATTACCTTACCAACTCGTATTATACTTAAAAATACTTTTCAGATTACAGTTATTACTTTTTATTTACATTTACACTTAATATATTATTTTCTTACCTTATTTCTTAAATATTTTCTCGTTTGGACACTGTGTGTAAACAAAAGTGTTCTTAATAAAAGTAGAAGCACTAAAGAGGTTGTTTTTTCTAGACCATTGTAGTTCTGGAAAGTCTGTACCTAACTTATAAATTTTCTTATTAACTTTCATACTAATATTATAAATTTAAAAGTAACTCTGTCTGCCTGTCCATAAACCGATTCACCGATTTTAATTAAATTGGACATAGAGATACTTTCGAGAAGCGATATACAGGCGGGTGCGTGGGCAAAAGCTAATGTTATACATGTTGAAAAATACTTTTTTTTTTACAAAAAGACGCTTTTGGAATATAAATCCTGTGTTGCCCCCGCAACTTTACAAACTCACATAAAATGGACACAAAGATCATCCAGACTCAGAACGACAACTTGTGAATCATACAAAGTATTGTCTCACGTTGTGGATTTGAACCCACAACACGTCGAAGTGGAAAGTTGCGTGGCGACCGCTTTAAACACTAGGCCATAGGCCGTGCAGTGAATATTTTACTTTTAGAATTTTTTTATTAATTTTTAGTTAATTTTATGTGCTAAATGATTTCAAATTCAAATTCAAAATTCTTTAATTTTCTTTAACTTCTTTAACTTTTAATTTAAAATTCATTTCAAATCTATTGTCAATAAATAGTGAGCTCTAATACATTAACCTCTGCAATCATTAATAATAAACGTAATTAAATCTCATGTTCAACAGTCGATAAATTGAGGGTGGTTTTGGAAATTAACAGCTCCGTTATAATGCCTACCGCTGATTGTATTTCCATTACCAGCACTTACCGAACACATTACAATGACAAACGCATTCCTATTATTGCTATGAATGTACTCCATTCTATTTTCGAGTATTACCTAAAGCTTTTTGGCAATATTTATATCTTTACTAGCTTACCTGGTGATCTTTTCACCTCCTCAGAATTAATAACACGCAGACAGCAGTGTCATCTACCGGGTCTTGTTGTGTTTTGGAATAATTCAGGAACTTATTAAAATATACATAGAAAAAATCAAATCGGTATGCCAGTTCAGTTCATCAAATGAGTTAAGGGAGAAGCACAAGTACAAAATAATTTTACCAGAATCTTCATTTTATGTTTGGAAAGAGGTTGTTTTTCATCGCGTTTTTTTTTAATAATTTCACCAGTTTGAGGAGGAATTGAGAATTCAGTGATGTTACTCTACTTAACCTATTTTTTCAAGTGCTGTTTGCAAATTGTGAACTAGCTGACCCAAGCAGCCCCGTCTGCGTCTTTAATTAAATAAATAAATATTTCTTTATTAAATAAATCAAATCAAATATTTCTATTTCAAATACACCAATACAACGACACTTTTGAAACGTCAAGTAGTCAGTCGTGAAGCGAATTGTCTGTTCCAATTCGCAGATCCTATGGAGAAGAACAGACAAGAAACTCCATGGACACCCTTTTTAACATAGTTTGTACAGTTTTTGGTTACATTGTTTTAGGCACTTTATTATAAAATATTTTTATATTTGCTGTCGTGGATTTTTTTAGAACTTTTTAAGACCAATTCTTTCATACATTATTATCACGAATCTTTAACCATTTACGCAGCGCACGAAGTGGAAGTTTTAAAAAGAAAATAATTTTCCCCCATTTTCATACATTTCATACAACATTTGTCATCGATACTCTGCTCCTGTTATACTCCGCACCTTCCTCGATAAATGGGTTTTTTCCAATTTTTCCAAATCAATTTTTTTCCAATCAGAATAGTAATTTCTGAAATTAATTAATTTCTCAAATGTAGTTAGATTAAAATAGCAGAAAAACTGTAAATCAACATTGCATTTACATATGTCATATAGTTAAACCAGAGAACATAAAACCAATTTTTGTAGAGGACCTGATTTCTTTAAGTTACCATTCTGCTGGCCAGCTGCCAACCGCTTCGTGCAGGTTCCACCTTTAAAATGCAAAGCCATTAGGGCGTCCTCGACGAATCTCCAACTCTTACCAGCCGTATAAACTAAGCTAGTTCCCTTCACCAACAATTTTCTCGTGAACTAGACACAAATTACCACAATGTACAGAGATTTCGTTTTACAATATCTGTGCTTTTATTTTTAGGGATATTACTAACTTATTTAACGTTATCTATGGAAATAAATAGAATTTCATAGCTTTTGTCTGTTTTGATGATTTTCTGATTTTATAGGAACTTTCACTGGCATCAAGCTGATGTTATAAGGATGCTGATGTTATAACTCATACTACTTTGTTATGCTTACCATCACTCAAAATAGTATTTTTGGCCCGATCATAAATAAAAAAGGCAGTATCACATCTAAACGTATCTAATTTCCAATCAGGATTTCTTTTCTTCGATTTTTTCATTGCATTCCAATATGCAATAAGATAATTACGTAAACAGTCGGATAGAAACTTTCCTGTCACAAACAGATTACATTTTACTGCATCTATAAATAGATTATATACCTACTATATGTTCTGCTACCACATCAATTCGGTTCCCTTTATAACCCAACTCAATTTTAATATCAAAAGAATATTAACAAAAGATTGATGCAAAACACAATGAATATTCATACGAGAATACCAGGTGCCTAATTCAAATGTAATGTTATTGCTTTTATAAACTCTTTTGCAAAAAAAACGGGCACTTGAGCAAAGAACTATTTTATAGTTACTATTGGTTTGTTTGACAATTTTAGGTAATGTTATCCTCAGAATTTTATAAACTAATTAGGAAGGAATAGTTTTCATCAGTTTTATCATAACATTTTGGTTAAATTATTGAGAAATAATGTTTAGTCTCAAAACACTATTATTGTACCTGCTCGCTAAATAAAAATGAAACGCATTAATTTCTTTGTTTTTATTGAATACATTAAAAGCAGATAAAACTTTAGTATTGAGTGTGACCCCCTCTTGCTGAAATCACGGCTTGCATTCGTCTGGGCATGCTAGTGAGTATATCTTTTATGGTTTCTTGGGGAATACGTTCCCACTCCGCGGTAATCACATTATTTAGCTCTCTGATGGTCTGCGGAGCCAGCTGCACTGATCTCACTCGTCGCTTCAGAACGTCCCAGACATGCTCTATGGGATTGAGATCCGAACTTCTAGCTGGCCAGTCCAAACGACGAATTCCGACTTCTGGCATATACGCTTCCACATCGCCAGACCGGTGGGCGCGAACGTTGTCGTCCATAAAAATTGAGTTTTCGCCAAGAGCGGTTAAAGTGAGTTGTGCATAAGGAATTAGAACTTTCGTTATGTATCGGGGTCCAGTCAGTGTACCGTTTTCGATGAAGACTAACTCCGTACGATCCATAGAATTTATTCCTGCCCAAAACATAACAGACCCCCTCCATAAGGTGTAATTTCTTCAAAACATGCCTCTGCAAAACGTTCTCCTCGTCTACGTAGCACTCGCCGACGTCGGTCTTCACCATGCAGAGATATCCTGGCTTCATCGGAGAACAATACCCTATCAAAGTCTTCATGAGTCCATGACACACAATTTCCAGCGAAGCTAAGCCTGGCAACTCGATGTCCACGGAGTGATTTAGGGCCGCGTGCCGGGTGATGACTGTGTATATTAGCAGCGAGAAGCCTCCTCCTGACCGTCCATAGACTAATTCGCACATTTCTTACTTCTTCGAGTCTGTTCTTGAGGTCCACATAAGAAGATTTGCGATTTCTCAACGCTTGACTAACTAGAAAACGATCATCCCGTGGTTCGGTACATGTCTTTCTGCCAGAACCAGGCCTTCTCTTGACGGAACCGGTCTCTTGATAGCGCTGCCAGGTCCTTTGAATTGTCGACGGACTCACATTAAGCCTCTGAGCCACGAAGCATTGGCTGCAAACTTCTTCAAGCAGCGCAATAATTTTGCTCGCTTTTATCACTTTATCTACCATTTTCGAGATTGCTAAAAGCAATAACAATACTTTTAAATGTCAAGGACATCAGATAATTTAATAAAAATTGACAGAAAGTTAATTAAAGTCGATATTAACTATAAGGAATTCGCACCACAAAATGTACTTATAACTCGTGCGAGCTAAGATGGCACCTGGCTCAAAACGAAACATGACACCGTTCCCCCGCGTGATACCCCTCTGTCATCCTGTGAGTAGCGTTAGCAACACTATTATCGTTGCAAGAATCCTTCAATAATAATTTTAGTTTATTAGGTATTACCTAATGTCATATAAATCACACCACGAATTTATTTTATAAATATATCATTAGATTTGTCTGGATACCCCAATTGTTTTAAGAAAGGTCACACGAAAAAAACCAGCATGACGACTTTGAGACGTAATAGTTTAAAATAAAGAATATCCAAATACATATGATTTTCAGAGACTACGATTAAAAGGCTTATCATGACTTTAAATTGTATTTTAAAACCATATTTCAGTTCGTAATTTCGTTTAAAATGATATTAGGTATTACCTAATATTATTTAAATCACTGCACGAAGAATGCATTCGGGTAAATAATGAATGAGGCCTGCTTCCTATTGGTATGCATATGTATTTTCTTAACTCAGGTAGTAAAGTACCACTTAAGGTAAAGTAGTATGTTATGAGAAACTAATTGAAGCAAAATAAATGTAGAAATTTAAAAAAACTAGAATAAATTATATTTTTCTTGCACTCAGTACTTCAAACGACTGACATTTGAGTCAGGTGCCATCTTAGGTCGCACGAGTTATAAAAGTTGTTTTCTTTGAAAACCAGGCTCAGTCAAAAATTTGAATTTGGAAGGTACTCTTATAAACATTATGGCACTTTTATGACTGTCCAGTAACATGTTCAAATGATTAAAACCTTTTTGGTATTTTATTTTTTTCAGGCAGGAAGAAAATTGAAACCGCCCGTTTTTTTTGCAAATGAGTGTATTTTGTTGTAACAGTATGAATTTATCCTTTGACTGCCTTGTTGGTCTAGTGGTTGGCGTATGCGGTTGCTGATCAAGAGGTCTCGGTTTCGATTCCCGGGTCGGACCAAATGTTTGTATGATCCGCAAATATTTGTATCGGAGATGTTTTCTATGTAAAATGTGTATGTATTTACAAAAAAAGTATGTTTATATATTTATATCAGTTGTTAAGTACCTACCCTGTTGTCTAGTTCTGCTTAGTTTGGGACTAGATGATGTTGTGTGTCAGATATCCGAAATATTTATGTTTTTATTTATCGTCTATACATGTATACATCATCCTTCCATCACTCCGATGCAGTCCACTGCTGAACATATGCCACTTTCAAGGCACACAACCCCCATCCATCTCTCTGTATGTTTCTCCGTCTGTCTGTGTGTTTGCTAATCCCTAAAATGGCTGGGACGATTTTGACAGGATTTTCAATGGCAGATACAAAGATAAATAAACTATATTTGTAGACTAGCTTCTCTCCGCGGCGTTACCTGTGGGTTTGCAACAACAACTACGGATAGCACAGCAAGTTATACAATAAATATCTAATAATAGCTAAGAGTTATTGAAATAACTAACATCAATGAACAGTTGAGGTTAAATTCAGTCAGCATTTCTCAAATACTGACACCGTTTCTATCGCTTAGTTTCTCACCGCGGTATTTAGCCGGCTACATTGAGGTCAAACGAAATTCTATCTAATATTTTCAAAATGCAATTGAGTTGAGATCGCATAGCAAAATTAAATTCATCTGTAATTCATCAAATACTTTCGCAGTTTGTATTAGCAATGTTACATTATTTAGTTATTTACAACTTGATGCACTTATGTACATCGGCGGGCTTTATGCCCTAGGCATTCTCTGCCGGCCAGCCTTATGTAGAGATATAGTATTGTAAATGCATCGAGGTTAAAGTTGTCCATAACAAGATACAATTGAAATAAAGTAAGACTAAACTAATATAGCATAAATACATGCAAACATATAAACAAAGTAAAAACTGAAACCCAACTACACTAAAAATGACACTGAAAAAGATTTAAACAAGGTTTAAAGAACATAGTACACAATTATCAATGTGAAATACACCTATTCAAGTTTGAAAAGCCGCATTCACACGTTACATTTACCATAACACTTTAACAACAAAAGAAAAATAGAGACGTTAGCGATTGTAGATAGAAAATCAATGAAAATACTTGCATCATGGCTAAGGAAGCTGGATGGACAGAAACTGCTCATGTACCCTAACCAACCATCCTGAGGTTTGAGCAATATTTATGTGAACACTTAGTCAGTACTTATTTGTATTAAAAGGGGCTGTAAAGTATAAATTATGCCATTACAATGAAACGTTGGTACCATCACAGTAATAATAGCCATTAGACACATTAAATAATAGCTCATAACAGCACTCAACGTAATCATGAAACTTTTATGGATTACTACCTAAGTCTTGCGATTCTTGTAATCTGCGGGTCTAAAAATAATAGCTTACTTACTCCTTATAACATCAGCTAGTTGCCAGTGAAAGTCCTGTGAACATCAATCCAGTCATTCATCAAGATTAGCCGGAAGAAACAGACAAACGGACAGATACACAAAAATAGATTTTATGACGTTTTTATAAATTTAGTAAAAATATGTTAGTTTGAAATTATATTAGACATTAGGCACTAATTTTATTTATTTGTATAGATGATGAGATGGATGAGATCGTCTTCGGCACTAAAATTCTATAAGTATTACTGATACAGGTAGGCTTCTTGTGTCTCTTAAATATTATTTAAAGCAACAATTGACTGCGAAGATGGCGTAACGCTGTAAGTGGTAAGCTAGCCTCTACTTGAGTGTTGTGGGTTCTAACCCCACATATGAGATCACACTTAGAGTCTAGATGTACTTTGTGTCCGTTAGATGTGTGTTTGTAAAGTAAAACTACAAATGATTTATATCAGGAACACAGGAACAGTTTTTGGGAAAATACTTACAAAAGACATTAAACTTTGACTTACTAATATGCATTTATGCCTAAAGCAAACTTTTAAATAGAAGTAGTCGATCTTAATTCTAAAAGTATACATTATCCTAGAGAGCCAACAGTTTACCAAAAGCTTTCAAATATTGAGACGCGTCCCTCGTCCGTGTGCCATCCCTATTTATGTCCAAGTGCCGCCTTGGACAACAATAAACAACAGCACTACGAAGAGAAAACTCGTTCCCAGATCGATGATCCCTGAATTCCTAAATCGTCACTTATGGATCGCTGCGAAAAAATATTTGGGAGATGTGACCGCTGCAAACGACCCGAGACAAGTGACACCCCGGTGCGACCGAGGGGTGTCGTCTAAGGCGGGTCGGTGTTCCGCCTCTTATTTCGCAGGACGCTGAGAAACGCGACATCGTCCGGTGCCGAGAGTGTCCTTGGACACCCTTGGATATACCTCAGTTATGGCAGTTATGGATTACCGCAGGGGGACTCCAGAAGTCGCTGATGCGTTCCTGGAGCTCCTCCCGACTACCGAGGTAGGCCGCCGCGGGTAGACCGAATCTTCAAGAGTCCCACACGCTCCTCGACGTTTTCGCTTAGAGACAGAAAGAGAGATAAATACCCCTTAGTAATATTTTAATTTCACCAATCTGTATGTCCCATACACACCTAAGATGTATTTTAAAAGTTAGGGGTTACCTACGTTAGGGAGCTCCTGGTAAGGAGAGGGTTTAAGAATAGTTACATAATATCTACAGAAGAGGTATGTAAAAGAGCAAAACAGTATTTAGATATAAGTATATAAGTATAAATTATAAGATTAACTGTGTGTGGTGTTTTCATATCATTAATACACTGTATATTCAAAATGAAATACAGAGAAATAAAGTTCTGGGAACTCAATCTCCAAAAAGCGTAGGAAGTGTTCAACAAAGCCTATGAAGCTCAAAGCCAAACCTTAATCAAAATCATATTAGAAGCCTTCCATTTTTAATAAATAAATACATGTTTCGGAGATAAGTATAACTTTTATAATCAAAAAGTAATGAAATTGCTACCTACTTATATTTGACAGATATTATATAAAGTAAGCAAATTAAGTATAGAAATTATAATATATTTCATAAACAGCATTTTAAAATCGTATCATAGATAGAAAGAAATTAATTTTATCTCTAAGTAATTATTTCGTGAACTAGATAACTGAGTAGGTATTCAACAAGAATGAGTTATGGTGGAACTTAGAAAGAAACGTCAGTTTTGTTTTTTCACTGTAGAAATGCATCGTATCGGGTGCTATGCATTGAGTTACCCGTCTACTAGACGAGTAACTCAATGCGAAACTAGTAACGAAATAATTTCAGTCCCGCCCCTAAAAGTCGTTGAAATCTCCCATGATATTGGGTTTTTTATATGATAAGGTAGTACGTAGGTACCTATGCTCAATTTAGGGAGTACATTCGATCTGTAGCAACACACTGTCCGTGTCCGTATGTTGTATAGGTTTCGAAATATTAGGGGGCCGGGCCAGACTGACGTTTCAGCCGGTCCTTAATGCTAAATGCCTCATTCGCACGAGAGTTTTTTTAACGAGCGTTAAAAAAGCGTTCAAATACAACAAATGCATTCCCAAGTATATGTTCACACGACAGCGTTTTTAAAACACGACGCTTTTTTATCGAGCGGTGTTGTATTTTCAAGTTTGGGCGTTAGAAATAATATTATGCAACTTCATACTTGAACGCTTTTTTAACGTCCGTTAAAAAAACTCTCGTGTGATTGAGGCCAAGTTCCTGTAACTTTCTTACCAAAGAGGTGAAAATAAAGTATGTACCTACGTATATTTGTATCAAGGAGTACATTCGATTGATACGAGTATCGGGAAATTTTATTATAGAATACTTCTTGTAGAATACCTAGTTCATCATGTTGTTTAAGCCTTCTGTTTTAACTTTCGTGTTATTTGTAGTTTTAAATGTCAAAATCAAGAATACTTCTTCCCTTCCTCAGCATTTACAATGCTTTTATTTTTTGCCACCCTACTAATATACTAAAAATAAGGCTGGGTTTCAGAGCGCATATGGCACCATAGACCACATGGTGCAATATCCGCACCACCTACAACAGATGCTGAATGACCTGACTGACTCTTCTGAATGCATCGACCTACGGATGAACTTATACAAAACCAAGGTCATGTTTAATGAGCATGTACTACCGGAACTGGTTGCGGTACATGGTTCCGTTCTCGAAGCTTTTCAAAAATATGTGTATCTCGGGGAAGCTATGCAATTAGGTAGAAACATCTTCGAGAACGAGGTGAGCAGAAGAATTCAGCTGGTTTAGGAAACGATGGGAAGCTTCGTCAGGTTTTTTCATCGGCGATCCCACAGTGCATAAATACGAAAGACTTTAATCAGTGCGTTCTACCCGTATTGACATACAAGCTGAAGTGGCAGTGGGCTGGCCATATATGCCGTAGAACCGCTAACCGTTGGGGTAAACGGGTTCTTGAGTGGAGACCGCGTCTCAGCAAACGTAGTGTAGGGCGTCCACGTCCAGGTGGAGTGATGATTTGCGCAAGACGGCTGACAGGAGCTGGACGCGAGCAGCCGAGGTTCGAACCAAGTGGCGTGCAATTGGAGAGGCCTATGTCCAGTAGTAGACTGCGATAGGCTGATGATGTAGGCTATATTTATAGCAAGTTACCATAATCATCATAGTTACCATCACAAACATACAGTTACTCCAAAACAACCTCGCGAAAGAAAATATCTCTTTACCCTTTATCTCTACTCCCTTTACCTTTTACAAGATATCATTACGGTAAGTAAAGCAGAAACCTCAAAAGGTTTGGCATAGAGGGGATGACATGGAGATGTAGACTGTACGACACTAGGCCGAGCTCTCTTTGAAGTGCTCTCTTTATGAAACAAGAGATTAGAAAAATAGAATAGAAAACGAAAAACTTTGCATTTTGGCTAGGGGGGCTGGTCTGTGGACGTCCTCCACTAGGTTTGCCGCGACGCGGTCTCCAATCCAGAACCCTTCTACCTTAACGGATGTCAGTTCTGCGGTTAGTATGGTCAGACCACTGCCACTTTAGCTTGCTAATCCTGTCGGCTATGTCGATGAGCTTAGTTCTCTGTCGGATCAACTCATTTCTGATGCGAAAGATTAATAACACAGAAAGATTAAACAATAACTTTATTATTTATTAATCACACTCGTATACACACCCTTCCATAAGCTTAGCGAAATATAAGGACATTGATTAAAATTCCACCAAACAATTATCATATGTATCTCTTTAACAATAATCATCTGAGAAAATATTTAAGGCCAATATTAAAAAGCCACTGCTTTCAGATCACAATATAACTATTTAGAAATAGTATCATTTTAGTAAAACAAAAACGGCATGTTGGAGTTGAACGATTGTGACTTTAGTTCACATCAAATCCATCGTCACGGAGACTGTTCAGTGTTTCAATCAATCAATTCAATCAATCAATTTAAAAGAGTTCTGTGTAGACTAATCGCAACATCGAATGAACGTCGAACGGTGATCGTGTCAATCGAGTAGATGTGAAATAACTCACACTAGGCCCTCTGTTGAAGTTTCAAATCCGCAATCAAATAAAATTAAGTTAAATTTAGTAAATTTCAATTGAAGACCTTAGCCGGCACCCGAGTTCTTTATATCTCTTCTTACGCCACTAATTTTAATTTATTTATTATACACTACAACGAAAGAACTAGCGCGATACAAAATTAGCATTAAAGTCTTATTAATAGGCCATGATATTTAATGTCGGCTGATAATAGTTAATGATGGATCAATACTCGTATATGGATCGTTGTAAGCAGTTAAATGTTTAAAAACTTGTTATAAAGTTACAAATTTATAAAAAAAACTATCTTTATTTAAATAATTGGCAGATATTATAAAAGCTATTAATTATTTGAAATTTTGGATATTTTGTTGTTCTTAGTTATTTTGGTTGACTAAATTAATGATACTATAGGACTTCGAGAGAAGGCTCTAAATTGAGAAAGATTTGTTAGTCATATGTGTAAGGACTATGTAAAACAACTCATTTACAGTCTAAATTGACAGGAATACTACAATTCCTCATATTACAGATATTACAGTAGTCATAAAATCATTACTAAAATCAAGGAAGCTTTTCGTGAGTCAATGACCCATTCAACATTTGTGGATCAGGGATCATTATTGGGCCAATTAACCTATAAATCTGTGAATCATAATAGTCAACAACGTATATAGTTTTATATTTGTAGATCCAGAGTTGTCAATGACCTGTTCAAAATATGAGGATCAAGAATAATTAATGATCCATAATTTCTTCGTGGATCTAAATTAATTAATAATTCTTACTTACATCAACTGTGGATCAAGAATAAGTAAACCATTCATTATTATTTAGTCAAGATTAAGTAATGATGACCTATTCAAAATTTATGGGTCAAGAATAATTAATGATCCATTCTACATTTATAGGTCATGAATAATTAGCTAATCTAAATCTGCACACGATACCTATGTTTAAAGCTATAGTGTAGGAAGATGTATATCACATATATACTTATAATTATTTTTATCGTAATATACACTTAAAATAAATGGAAAGAGGCAAATAAAAATAAACATCAAATAAGTTTTCTGTAGTGTATTTTTTTAACAATTAATAATTACTGAGATTATAGGATAGGTTATTAAAAGAAATTAATTACAATGAATTGAAAACTTTTTCTTATAAGAAATTGTTTTCAATAATGTGTTAGGAATTTTATAATTTTTATTTGTATATTACTATTAAAAAATAAACAATTGGTAAATAGCATCAATATCTTGCTGCAAGTTTATTTTTTATAGTAAGCCCTATTGTTAACAAAAAAAAACTGAAATTGAAGTTATTCGAGTTTCAAACTATAATGAAAATCGAGACGAGTTATTTTTTAAGCTCTCTTCCAAGCAAAAGCAGCTAATTCCAATGGTCGTGTACAACTACACGACTAAAAATTCAAGTACACCAGCGGTAATTATAAATTCAAATCATTCAGCTTTCAAAAATAAAGTTTAATTAGAAAAAAAACATAGTCAATGTTATATCACAACATTTTATAATTAATAATTCATATTGCTCCATGTCGATAACTCACGAGTACCCAGAGTTATTTTAAAAAGATCAATAATGTCGTTATTGTAAGGTCCATATTGGAAATTCAACTTATAGATCCAGCTTTATAATATTTCTGCCTTAAAATAAATCTTTCGTCGTAATTCGACATGAAAACAAAACGATGACAGAGTGTCCCACGAACTAATAGCACTCGACTGTACCAAAGGCGATAAGAGGTAGTACTCGAGTGTACCACGATCCTTGCTTAAATTGTACCACAGTTGTACGCCATGCGGCGTACAGTAGGTAACTTTTAATAATATTTGTATATTATAAAATTAAATTTTAATTTGAAAACAATAAACAGAAATGAAAATTTATTACTAAGATTAGGGAATTGAATAGCGTTAACAATAGTGATCAATAGGATTAGAATATAATCACAGTTAAATGATATTAATTAATTAGATAATTTATTTGTAATCAGGTTGTTACTAGTAAGCTGTTTTTAGACCTAGTTTTTAGACGTACCCTATTTTACCTATTTAACAGTAAGTCGTTAAGCAAATTAAAGTCTTAATAGATTGTCCGAAAATAGCGTTTTTATTGTATTGTGTGATTAAATAGCTACTCGTGCGAGCTAAGATGGCACCTGACTCAAATGACAAATGACATTCGTCAAATGACAGTAGTTTCAAGTACAGAGTGCAAAAAATATATATTTTATTCTAGTTTTTTTAAATTTCAACATTTGTTTTGCACTAAGTAGTTTCTCATAACATACTACTTTATCTTAAGTGGTACTCTACTACCTAAGTTAAGAAAATACACGTGCATACCAATAGGAAGCAGGTCTCATGCATTATTTACCCGAATGCATTCTTCGTGCAGTGATTTAAATGGTATTAGGTAAAACCTAAATCATTTTAAAAGATATTAGGTGCCGAAATATGGTTATAAAATACCCTTTTAAATAGTCATGATTAGCCTTTTAATTGTAGCCTCAAAATATGTATATATTTTTTATTTTATGCCATTGGTTTTTTTCCAGTCACCTTTCTTTAAACAGTTGGGTTACCCAGACGAATCTAATGATAGTTTAATTAATTCGTGCAGTGATTTAAATGATATTAGGTAATACCTAATAAACTATAATTATTATGGAAAGATTCGTGCAATAGTAATAGTGATGCTAACGCTACTAGCACGACGACAGAGGGGTGTCATGCGGGGGAACGGCATCAGGTTTTGTTTTGAGCCAGGTGCCATCTTAGCTCGCATGAGTTATACGTACGCAATAATCGCGTAAATATTCATAGTTGTCTGTGATTTTATTCCTTGCCTAGTGGTAAACCATAATTAAAAGTGCACAATTTGTACCTCAAATAGTACCAGTCGGCTAATCATCCGTAGGGCTTACATAGCAATATTCAAGTCAAAATAATTTTGTAAATGTACAAATATAAACAAACTAATTAAGAGTTCTATACGATGGGATAGAAGCATAATTACAATGATATAATAATGTCGTTAGAACAAAGTCTTATGAAAAAAATGTTACATAACATATTTGTGTTCTAACATGTCAGTAGATTGTCGCCAAGGGTCAGCGCATACTGAGAGGACTAATTTCTTTTTGTCAAGGCCGCGGTAACATGTTCAAACAATAATGCACTTTAGTGCAATAGCATTAGAGTTTAATTTCAAGTGTCTTTAAAACTCTCCTCTCGGTCTGCGCTAGCCACAAGAATCCTTTTATATACTTTTTGATAATGAAATATTATTTATAATGTCATAACTATATCTATATGTTTATAGAGAAATGTATTCTCTGATTTGCTGCAACGTTTCCTGCTCTGTGGACTGCAGCAAGATTTCGAAATTCTCAGTTCCTACTTGGCTCTTCAAGACCTCCAACTGCAATAGAATATATATTAGGATGAGGAGATGAAAATTGGAATTACTACTTTGTGGACAGAATTAAATCGATGTTCAAATATCAAGGACACCAGGTATCGTAGTGTTTAACGTTTCGTTTGACGGAGAGTAGAGACACATTGGTAGGCACCAAAGAAAAAAAACATTTGGTACCTAAGCAGCCGCATACGCTAATTACTAGACCAACAAGGCAGTCAAAACATGTACTATTTAACAGTTAGTGACTGCCAGTTGTCACAAAAAGTTGAGTATTGATCGACTTTCACTTATCGAACTATATAGCTTATACTATTCCCTTCTATTGTCGTTTCTTCATATCTACTGCTTCATTCATATTGAACTACATCGCATCTACTTCCTACATCCCCATCTTCCTACATCATACTAATAAATATATTAGGGTATATTCAAATAATCTACTATTAATTCAATTAATGTAGCTTTTAGTACATAATTAGAGTTTTATAAGCGTGTTTTAGCAGGGGGGGTGTCACTCCGCAGTTAAGGTATAGTCGGTTGCGTGCCTGCCCGGGCAGGTATGCCGGTCGGGCTGTTGCTTTCGCGCATTATTGAAATTTTTGTCACGGCGGCTCCACATTAGTGCCGCGAAGCTCCGTGAATAGGCGTGAACGTGAATGTGGATGGTTTTCGCGTGGTTCACGCGCGTTCACGCCTGTTCCCCGACCAGAGTTGGTATTTTGTCCCGCGACAAAGGGTTCGCGCCCCGTTCGCGCGGCGTTCACGCGTATGTATCGTAAATGTATGTATCGCGTATGTATGTAAAAGGGTTTGTTATTTTGTATATATGATTGTAGTATTTCGTGTTCTTGTTTTGGACGTATACATAGTGACATGTTGGCACATCAAACAAAGTTATTGCAGCAGCAGCTTCTAGGTCCATTTCGCGGCGGGTTTCACGAACGACTGTGAACATCCCGTGAATGTGGAGGTCACAACTCCCGTGAATGTGGAGGTCACAACTCTCGGCAACTATCGGCACTAATGTGGAGCCGCCATTATACTTTTCGATACCCACAATGACTTCTAATCACAAACCTCGATCTTGTAATCCATGTAAAAGACAACCCTAATAACGTCAAAACAGATAAAAGTTACACTATAGAAAGAGACGCAATTGTAGTTTAATATAATCGTAGGTGATTCGGCGCTGAGTGATCTGAATTGAACTTAATTGTATGACACCAAGGGTCGCTATTTCTTTACATTACTTTTCTGAGTAAGTCTTCTGTACTAGTACTATTATGTATTCTGTGGTTTTAGTTCACCGTAGAATTGTCCACGTGTATATTATTTTTTTCAAAATAATGTTAGCATAATAGTCACTGTCTCGTTTTTACCACCGGTGGGGTGACACTCTGGGAGGGTTATACATGTAAGTTACGGTTTAAACAGACGAGAAGGGGTGAAGACGTTTGGCGGTGACGAATAGTCAATACAATATAAACTGTAATAGTGTGTGGCATAGCGTCGCTTTTGTCGTAAAGAAGAATTGCATCCGCGTCTTCAGACAACGTCCTGACACTGGGTATCGTCTTTGAGTACCATATGTACTGCTATGTTACATAGTTTTAAGGTTTATATTGTGTTACTTTTTTATAAAATTGCCTCGGTGGCGTAGTTTTAACGTATGCTACTGCTGTGTTTGAAGTCTCGGACTCGATTTCCGGGTTGGATCAAATGTTTGTGTGATCAGTAAATATTTATTAAGTATGTATTCACAAAAAAAAGTGTGTTATGTATTTATATCAGTTGTCTGGTACCTATAATAAAATCTCTGGTTAGTTTGGGATTAGAAGACGTGTGTGTAAGATGTCCGATATATTTATTTATTGTACGAGAGCTACGACCTTCGGTGGACGCAGGTAAAAACCTCGTTGTGAGTCGTTAAGCGTATACGTTGTTCCCCCGCCGCTACCTGTGACGGTCCAACATCGCCACCAAAGCACGAAATAGAAAAAAAAGTTGTAAGTATATGTGTGTGTGTGTTACCTGTCGTTGTACAGCGAGGCGCAGGTCGATACAGTGCGCGGGGTGCGCGGCCAGCAGGCGGCGCCGGCGCAGCTCGTGCGGAGAGTCGCGCGCCTCTCCCCCCGCGCCCACACCCGCACCCTCACCCCACCGCGCCGCGCCGCCCCGCCCCTCCAGCGGGGACGCGGGACGAGACCCCGGCGGAGCCAGCAGCCCACTGCAAATTATGCCACAACATATAACTTCAAATATCTCAACCTCCCTAGCCAAAAACTTGGCTATACAATACAATTGTCTGTAAACAAAGTTATTATTGTTTATCTATACAAATATATAAAATTGGAGTGTCTGTTAGTAATATCAAATAACCAGTTTTTTACTAAATGCATATCAACGTATTTACAATACTGACATCCAAAATTGAAACCTTATTTTTTTTTATCTGTCTGACTGTCCGTATGTCTGTCTATTTATTCCGGGTAATCCTAGAACGGCTAGCCCGATTTTAACGGGACTTTCACCGGCATATGGCTGATGACATGAAGAGTAACTTAGGCTAAATTCACTTCAAATTTAGTCTATAAATATAAATAATATAAATAATATAAATATATATACATATAAATATGATATAACATAAATAAAAGTAAATTTAGACTAGGTTCACTCCACGGCGTTACTCAAGATTGACAACAATAACCGCGGGACTCAGCTAGTTTTAACAATTTAAACCAGACACCAACAACGGTCAGAACTAGTCTCACAAAGAACCGATAACCCCTAAATTAATAGACAAGTTTCATATGAGAAATAAATTAAAATATGTTTCTTAATCTTAAAACCCTATACTCACTCAATGTAAGATCCGTTTTCGTCAGCTTTCATGACGTCATTCAACACTTCAGTCAAATTCAGCAATATGGCGGAAAACCGTTGAAGCACCGTCGCATTCTGCGTAGTCAATAAAGCTGCTAGCCCCAAACCTATGAAAAAAAACTCATTATAAGAATAAAACTTCTTCGAAATAAAAACATAATATAAAAAAACTAATATATGCTTTTTTTACATATTAAGAGGGTGTGGAAAGAGAGGGGGAGAGAGATGGTGGAAAGAGAGGGCATGGAGAGAGTAGGGTGGAGAGAGTGGAGGTGGAGGGAGAGGGTGGAGAGAGGGGGAGAGAATGGGTGCAGAGAGGGGGTGGAGAGAGGGAGAGATATTGGGGGAGAGAGAGAGAGAGAGAGAGATAGAGGAGAAGGATAATAGTGAGTTATACCGCCGATTGAAACACTTCATTTTCATCATCAGTTTTTCAAAAAATTACTCCATTCAAAAATATCAGTTTTTCAAAAAATTACTCCATTCAAAAATTTATATACACAGAGATTATACACAGAAACTTTAAGACCCAAGGGTTATGAATGTGTTCTCTTCCTCAGATCAATTTGGGTTCAGGGGAGCGGGTTTGTAAACTACTACCAGAACACCCAAATATCTACCCTTAACATTCAACAAGTAATTATATTAATAAAATAATGATTTTTACCACTCACCAACCACTTTCCACCTTTCAACTTGTGTAACTAAATTCATCTTCTCCGTCCAAACCAGTAGTAGTCTATACAGTATTGAGGCTGGATTTGAGTCGAATTCCACCATACCGTTGGCAGATTCCTGTACCGCCTTGTAGAACAAGTCCGGTGCGAGTAGGATCACTCGCGATATGAGGCACAGTTGGACTGAGAGGACCATCGGGAGATCACTTCCTTCGAGAAGTCGGCTGAAAGAAAATAATTGTAAGAAAATGTATCGTTTTATTCAATGTTCTATTTTTTTTGCAATTTAAGGGTCAGGCACTTGTCGGTGTCAATTTTGCCCATGTTTTATATTGTTAAAAAATGGTGTTAGAGGTCAGCTCAAGTGTATCGATTAATCGACTTCAATAAAATATGATAGATATTATCGAATTTGATATTAGATAGGTGTTGACGATTTTGAAAAATAAATAAATAATATCTTTAAATTAAATCTTCTTTAAAGGGAGGATTGATGTAAAGGAAGGAAGGATTGTATATCGCAACTAGCTTTTGTCTGTGACTGCCTCCAAATAGTCTGTATTTTTTATTCCTATAGCAAGCAATCTTTCAAAAATATCATCATCATCATCATCATCATCAGCCCATCTCAGTCCACTGCTGGACATAGGCCTCTCCCATTGCACAAAACTTTGATCGATTTTGGGCTTCTAGCATCCAACTCCTGCCAGCCATCTTGCTCAAATCGTCACTGCACCTGGCCTGTGGGCTGCCTTTACTACGTTTGCCGAGACATTTTACGTTTTTTCAAAAATATAATTGTAATCAATACATACCGGATAGTTCTGATCAGAATTGGCCATATTATTTTGATGCCTAAAAAGGCATTTCTCTCAGGGAATTGTACACTGATGCATAATTCAGCCATTTTTAATACAGTAATCACGCCTTCAGTTCTCATGTCACTCAGCATGTCTCCTAAAAGGGCCATGCACTTCCCTCCAGCGTTAGATAGGAACTCTTCAGGGCACAGAAGCGTGTAGGCTTGGATTATGTACACGACTATCCGGAGGTGCTCCGATGATTGCTCTGAAATGTTGATATTTTTTTTTTTTTTTTTTTAATTTAGTTATGTATACTACATACATAGTTTTTAATACGATAAAAATTATATTATAAACTACACATGCAACTTCATTAGCGTTTCTAGATTTTTTTAAACAACAGCAATGACTTCCGCAATGAAAATATATTCATGTGGATGACACAAAATTTTGTCGCTTGTGAGGTTTGAACCTGTGTTAAAACTTAGTGTTTTAGAAGGGGGCGACTGCTTAAACCACTAGGCCAAATGTGCAGTCAAAATTAGTTGCAATCTTATATAGCCTATAGCATTTGTCGACGAATCGATCCAAAATTAAAATAATTTTTCAATTCTAATAAATCCCTATCTATCAAAACAAACAAAACTTCAGCTTCTGTATATTCATCATCATTATCACCAGCCTAATGCAGTCAATTGCTTGACATAGGCCTCTCCCATTGCACTTAGGCAGGTCGTCACTTCACCTCGCCTGTGGGAGTCCTACACTACGTTTGCCCGCGGTCTCCACTCCAGAACTTTTCTACCCCCAACAGTCATCAGTTCTGCGGCTAATATGGCCAAATAATAATAGAGTATTTACACATGGTGAATTACAGCTGGGCCACAAAGTCCCTTAACACAATAAAATAACTATGTACTGATACTGAAACCCAAACTAAGCTGGATACCTATATTTTGGGAGCCAGTGCTCACTCAGTTCGTCAGTTATATTGTTAATATATTAATAACTATGTTTGTTATCACTCCGGTCAACGGTCACAGTATAGGCTCTATCAAATGTAGTGTCGAGTGTCTCAAACTATTTAAAAAAATATTTACCTAGTATAGGAACCAAATTATTGGCCAACTCCAACATAGGAGCATCAGCAAGGACAGAAGTCTCCAGGATAGCGAGCCACAGCTCCAGCGCATCCTCTAGCAAGTACACGTGAGCTGGCTCTGACAGATTGGTAGATTCGTTCACCACGCTGAGAATCCATGGTTTCACATTCGATGGACACTCGCCCACGGCCTAGGGAAAGACAATATATTTTAAAATTCTTTCGAGAATTTATAAATAGGCTAGATAGACATAGCAAACTTATGGGTCAAAGCTTTTTTTTTTTTTTTTTAACGTGTGGAAATCCCCGCGGACCGTCACCCCGTCGGGGGTTACGGCGGGGTGGTGTGTCAGACTCGAACCGACTAAAACCACACGGTGTGACCCTCTCTGCGCCTTTGTATTGGAAGGAGTCCAGGGAGGGGATTTCCTTCTGGACTATGGGTCAAAGCCTATAACAACCACGGTATACACGATGGGAGCCATTTTTATTATTCAGGCACTGGTTTACTACTCTAACTTTACTCTCTAAGATATGCATAATGGTACCTACATACAGTTACATTATATATCCTAAACCTATCCCTACAATGCCTATAATCAAGATAAAGACTGTCCGAATTCTAAATATGCTGGCCAAGTTTATCTCTGTATAAATTCTAGCAATTACTTTAAACAATATGTGAGGTAGGAATTATAGGCAAAGTAACTCATAAAAGCAACTGAACAGGTGCAGGGGCCCTACTACAACGTACTGTTATTGACCCCTCGAGGTCAATATGAAAAAAACAGATTTAGGTAAGTGGGTTTAGGTTTTTCCAGTATTATTAGGAATTTCCTATAAAAAACCCTTTTTGTCTCGACTATTATTATTATATTGTGGTTAATTAAAATGTGGTAGATAGTTAACTTTACTAGATTATAAGAAGGAAAAGTAGAGTCGACTATATATTTAATATTTCGGACATCTTACACACAGTGTCATCTAGTCCCAAACTAAGCAAAGCAGACTCCGAAACAAGTATTTGTGGGTCACACAAATATTTGGTCCAACACAGCCGCATACGCAAACCACTGACCAACAAGGCAGACAATATCTATGAATGGTTAGAAGGGTGTAGTTGTACCAGGAGGGGTGTCACTCCGCAGTTTATGTATAGCGGCTGCCTGCTCGGGGAGGCATGCCGATCGACTAAACATCGTCAGAACAGATAAGAGTTACACGATAGAAAGAGACGCAATTGTAGGTAAACATAATTCAGAGATGTTAAGGAGATCCGTAACCGAAACTATCGGATATCCGAAATAAAAATATATCCGTAACCGTATCCGTTTCTCAAGTTTCGAATAGTTTCGGATAGTTTCATATTATTATTTTACTGTAATTGGCAGTGGGACAGCGCTAAAACGACTGTGTTTAAAATAAAATAAAATTTGTAAATTGGTAAAATGACTGTGTTTTTATGTAGTAATAATATATAATGTTGGTTAAAACTAACCATAGATCTTTAATTATTAGTGTTATTTTTCTAAAATGTAGAAAATATTCGCTAAATATTTAACGAAAGTTGTGGGACACCCCCAAAACATAAATGTACACTTTTTGTGAAAATGACCCATGTGGTTGTACCTTGAGTAGATGCACGAGTGCGGAGAGTGCGGCGGCCCGCAGCATGTTGTGGTCGGCGAGCGCGGCGTGGCTCCACAGCTGCGGCAGGTAGCCGAACAGCGCGCCCGCCCCGACACCTCCGCCCCCACCCCGCGACACGCTCGCCCCGCACCGCTCCATCACGTACGACACCACGTGCAGAACGTGCATCTTCGTATCGCACTCTTCCGATTTCACCTAATACAACATACTGAAATTGTTGAACTCTGGAGCCTTTAAGAGTAGAGTGAACAGGTTTCTTTTGGATGGGCGTGTTCCATCTTAACAATAAAAAACAAGAAAAGAAATGATAAATTGTACATCAATCAATGTAAGGCTTACGTGGCCAAGTGCGGCTACGTAATATTGACGTTGGATGTTTTTAAGCCGCCCGAAAGCCTCACGACTGCTATCTTTTGATAACAACCAGGACCGACTGCTAAACGGGACCCGAGAACCGAACGCAAGACCTCTTCATCAGCAGCTGCATACGGTAACCAGTAAACCAACAAGGCAGTTAAAGGCTAGTTTTTCGTGCTAGACTTAGGCTATTTTTACAAATATTATTTGTAGACTGCTTCTAGTTCAGCCGGTTTTAAGTAAACAGTAGTTTTTCCACGGAAAGAATTCGAAGGTTAATGTAATTGCCAGTGTATTTGAGAGCACTTACTCCCCAATAACGATTACCTTAATTATTTATGACCACCGGGGTCACCGACTGTACGTGGAACTCAACAACAATTTCCCCTCGACATGGAAATCTAACTTGCTTGATCAACAAATGATAAAATCAAACTACCCTTATATAAAGTCAATCATAAACATGCTATTTACCAGGAGTTCATAAAGCGCAGTAATTGCATGATGTGCGTACGGAGCGAACTGCTCCACGTCAAAGTTGAAATCATCTATAGTACTCCTAAGCGCTTCAGCAGCTGCAAGCTTTACGGCCGGGTCTTCGTCTTTACTGGATAGGGGCTCCAGTAGTGCTTCGTACATGGCTGGCCGAAGTGCTTGTGAGGCTCGGACACCTGCCCATTGGCCTGGCAATAAACACAATTATATGAATTTTAAGGCACTATAATTAAATGATTTGTTGGAGAGATTTTTTTTTTTATCAAATCATAAAGTCATAATATACCACTTCTTGGCTATTATGCTATCCCAACATTGGGATATAATGGGTGGTTGATTTGTTTAAGGAGTGGGTTCAGCAGAGGGTTAAGGTTCCAACGCCGGTCGAGTGCGGGTTGGGGATTGGCAAGACACGTTGTGGGTACGTAATCTTGCCATTGGATGTTTTAATTTGACAGAAACCATTTTTTGCAAGGGACAACACGAACTCTAAATTTTATAGAGCTCAAATTAATGAAAATGCATTTTCATCGGTTTCAACTGTAAATAAAATTTGTAACCGCTGAAAAGAAGGTACTTTTCGTGGGTTTGATCTCTACAAATTTTAGGCTTTTGGTTAAAAGTAATGAACAACAATAATACTTTACCTATAAGTTGGCACACTCGTCTTCTTATTATCCTATAGTTGTTATCTCTTAGTTTTAATTCTTGGTTTAACACGTTCTTGAACCACTCGTCGAAATCAACCTGGGTAAAAAAGAAAACATATTAAAAAGACTCATCAATGATCATCAACAGCCTTTAACAGTCCACTGCTGGACATAGGCCTCTCCTTTAAAGGAGGTTTTGGCCTACTATACCATGCTGGCCAGACGGGTTAGTAAAGTGTTTGTTTCAAGTTTTCCTTCTCTTGGCAGTGAGGTAAGCTGCTTATTTTGTTCCTTTAGTCGCCTCTTACGACACCCTTGGAATGTTTCAACAAATTAGTCTTTTTTTAGTCTTTTTTCTAAAAAAAATAGTTTAAAAAAACAAAACAAACAGGCTTTTAAACTAAAAAGTAGAAAATAATTTTAATGTATTTTTTTTTAAACAGTATTTTACTCTACACGTCCATTGAAGGACATACGAGTAGGCCATTTGCTTAGAAACGAGGTTTTGTGCTACTATAAGTACTGGTTTGGGTGAATCTTTCCTTCTGTTTGTAGTGCTGTTCAAAATAATGATGAAAGCACAATTGCACTACCAGTCTTTAAGGTTCGAACCTGAAGTTTGAATATCATATTAATTTAGAAATATATTTGTGTAATTTTTCAGATATTTGATACCAAACGCCATCTACATACAAACTAAGCAGATACCTTGCACCATGATAACTGGATTGATTGATGAATAATTTCTTATACTTTTCTTGTAAATACGTACAAAACACCCGTCCGTGTCCGTGTGGTGACGGATTGAATCGGAAGAATACAGTGTCACCACCCCTATTCATCCCGCGGGTGTCGTAAAAGGCGACTAAGGGATAAACTACGCAAGATAACATCGATGTAAAGAGAAAGAAAACTTGAAACCAACCCTATACTAACCCGTCTGGCCAGCGTGGTATAGTAGGCCAAAACCTTCTTCCTAAGGAGAGGCCTATGTCGAGCAGTGGACTGTTAAAGGCTGTTGATGATGATACAAAACACTCTATTTGCGGATCTTACAAACATATGGCCAGTTAATCAAACTCGAGACCTCCAGCACAGAAGTTGCATACGCTAACACCGAGGCAGTCGATAATTAGTTCAAATCTATTCTATACTCACATCGTCGTACAGTTCAAATGCTGCAATCCTGACAGCATTGTAAACGGCGTCCTTTTTCAATATGGCGGGCAGGTCGTTTGGTAATATCTGTGTCTGCTGAAGCGAGGCCAGCAGCCGGACCAGCTCCGGGGTCAGCACCTCGCGTTGGAATGTGAACAGCTCCGAGAATAACGCTTCTGTGCACGGCTACAGACAGACAGTTTCATTTTCACAAAAATTCAGCAAAGCTAGTCAGAAAATGGTGATACCAGACATTTCTATTTTTTTCTTTCTCCACATAGTCTCCCTGAACTCTACACACTTCTCGCAGCGATGCACAATGCAAACACGCAAAACTGAATTCACTGGATTTTAACCAACAAGTGTTGCCATCTTCACGTTGAACTCGGCAACTTTTCAGATTATTCAGTACTTAAAAATGTTGTTGGTTTCAAACACTCAAAGAAGTCGTGCACTAAATTTTCACTTACGTTATCTAAATTTAAGGAGCCACGAAAGATAGTGGTATAAACTGGAATAAATTACCTTAATTTTATTGGTGTGGAAAATGTCTAAAATATTTATTATTTATTTCATTGACATCCTATATTTTAGCGTATATGTTCTGAGCAAGGGAACCAGCAATACCTTCTTTCGTTTAAAGTTGCTTGCCCAATACGTGGAGTGCATTCTCTATAAATGAATATTTAATCTAGTAATTAAAAGCAAAGAAAAATACATACCCTAAGACTATATTTCCAAGATTCACCAGATTCATCTGTGGCAAAGCTCTCAGGCTCTGCGTCCCACATCGCCAAATCATCAGCGCTGAGCATGAAGTAATGAGTTACTAAATGTCGGCACATGTGACAGAGGATATTCTCGTTCAGGACTTCAAGTTTCAGCTGGTGAGCTTGAAGGGTTACTGTGGGCAACGCATATATATAAATAAATAAATATTTTCAGACATCTTACACACAACATCATCTAGTCCCAAACTAAGCAGAGCTTGTATTATGGGTACTAAACAACTGATATAAATACATATTTTTGTTTGTAAATACATACATAATTATACATAGAAAACACCCAGACTCCGAAACAAATATTTGTGAATCAGACAAATATTTAGTCCGACCGGGAATCGAACCCGAGACCTCTTGATCAGCAGCCGCATACGCTAACTACTAGACCAACAAGGCAGTCAAATATATAAATTAGTTGTGAAAGGATGTTTTAGTTTTTTTTTTTAAGTCAGATTGGTGTATAGGTACTGTCAACTACTTGGTAGGTATGTAACTATTCTGATATTCCGAGACTAAATGTAAACAAGAATGATGGGAAATAGTTCTTATTACAAGTTGTTTTGTTTGTTTTTGTTTCACAAAAGACTATTCTTATAGGCGGGTGACCTTACACGCATACATGAAACGAACACAATGAAAGGATCACTAAAATTGTCTCATGTAGAGATGGCATAACTGACACTCAACATACGAAGGCAGCGGCGACGATCTCAAAAATACAACTACACTTGAAATTAAATTTCGGAAAAAAACAAAGGGCCTAGTGTGAGCATATTTCATATTTTTCAATCGTCAGGTTAACAGCGTTATTCGTTGAAATTTACCTGTACTATAAGTGTGATTAATCAATACCCAAGGCACTCACTCGATAAACTCAAACTAGCTCTCCGAAGGTAGCAAATAAAAAAAAATCGTCCATAACAATAAAATATACTTACATGGCTCCTTGACTGAATCCAAGTCTCCTTTAGGCGGCTTATATTCTGCGCACTGAAGTATGCCCTTCACTATGTTCAGACATTGTATTGTGAACCTTTCGTACACTAACGCCATGCCTTGTTCAGTAAAACAGTAGTGCAAGGCGAACTCCAGGGACGGTCGTATTAATGGTACATACGAAAACGGCTGGAAGCTCAACACACCGAGAGCAACTTTGGTTAAATGTATTATGAATTTTTCGCACAATTCCAGTGGGTATATACCTCTACCTTTTAAAAGTTTTCCTGAAACATTAATAGCGTGTTTTAGTAACGGGTGAAAGTAAAAATGGGTAAATTGATAACCCGGTGGAGGCGTTTTAGATTAAGTTTTTAAAATATAGCCTGCTATTTGTTCTAATCTTCCAAGCATCAAGGCGAGAGGAGTTTTTTTTTAACATATTCAAACCTACCTTCTGCCATAAAGTGACTCTATTCTGCCTGATGGAAAGCATGAGTAGAATCCAAGAGTGGGACTCACATTTACCATTGTGAGTGCACATAATGTATAGAGACCCACACATGGTGGCCCAGTGAGATGCTTTATCATCACTGGACCTCCGGTAACCTCAGTCACTCGATTGAAAACAATAAAAAAATACGAATTTGGTAATCATTCAGAATTCAAGTCAATTTCTATGAGTTACACTTTACTTTTTGTTACCCCCGTTACCTCCCTATAAAGACATAAAACTATTATTTAAAATATAAATACTTACTACACTCCAAACTCTTTTTAGCCTGATCAAAAATAATGTTCAAAAATGCCATTGCATTCTCATTTTCATGTGCTTTTTTTATGCCGAAAACTGTGAGTTTCCTCAACATCCTGAGACAGAGAAGAGCCTTTTCCAAGTTCTCAGTTATGAGTTCTGTCGACGTCCCCTGTTGGATGTAACGTAGAAACCTCTCCGTGTTCTCATGCCATAAGTTAAGAATCATAGTATATATGTGGTTTGTTACGTCCTGGAAAAAATATAACTCTGTTATGTTCTGATCTTCAAAGATAAGTGATACATGATCATTTATTTCTGTTTGATAATATCGTTGGTTTAGTGGATAGCTTATGTGACTGCTAATCAAGAGGTCTCGGGTTCAAATCGCGGGTCGGGCCAAAATGTGTTTTTGGGTTTTTTTCTTAGGAAATTTCTAATAGCAGCCCGGAGTTTGGGAAATTGGCGGTGATTCACGGCCGTGCCTCGAAGAGCACGTAAAGCCGTCGGTCCCGGTTGTCATGAACATCTATGGCAATCGTTATTGGGAAGTCAGTGCCCTCAAATTTACTGACAGCTATAAAAAAAAAAAAAAAATATCTGCGAATTTCAGATATTCAGGTAAAACCGGTTGAACTAGTAGCCGACCCCAAATAATATTGGGAATAAGGCTAGGAAGAAGTTAATATGTAACAGATATTTTCACATGTCTGTTCAGTTTTTACAGCTAGAAAGCGCCGGTATTTCCTAAGAAACACTCTTTTGTACAACCGCTAAATAATTGTACATGACTTACGTAAGTTAAATCTTGAGCGATAATTTAAATTTTATTTATAATTTACACCACGTGAAGCGGAAGGCAGTGCTAGTGTATAAAGAATTTTAACAATATGCACAAACCTGGAATGTACGGCGATCACCAACGAGTCTTTTAGAGGCCAGCGCTTTAATCACATGATGAAAGATCAGCAGCGACCTGTGCTGGACTAAAGGCTCTGGGTCGTTCACTGATGTACTGAGATGTGGTATTAGATTTAACCATAAGGCTGGTACGTCGAACCTGTGTGAAACCGGTAAGTGACGTAAGAGTCGAATAAAGGTGCAACACAGCAGCACTAAAATGGTGAGGAAAACTAGTCTGCCCAGTGTGATATTATTATAGGTATTATTGTAGGTCAAAATCTCCTGCGGCGATGATTTTAGGGGACCCGAAAAACATTATCTAGGTCCTCCACAGACCAGGACGCCTGAACTGTTGTTAACAAGATTTTGGCCAAATGTAGTGGCATACGAGTCGATTTAGTCTCAAGTTTCTCGTGAGACTGCTGAGGCCAAGAGCATTAATATTTAATATAATTATTTAATTCTTAATTCAAATCACTTTTAAAAAGGTAAATGGATAAACACTTCAGTTCAATACCCTTTCAACTCTGCTAATTACTTATTGATGGACTTTAGACGGTATTTAGAGGAATTAGAGTTCAATTTAGATCTGTAAGCAAGCCCTAGTTATCACGAACACGAAAGGAAACGATCACTTGTGTGTTCACTCTACGCCTGCCTCCTGCTGATTTGTAACATTCGGACACAAATATACAAATGTTTATGTATACTCTAGCTATTATCGCGACAAAAATTAGCCTGTGTTCTTCTCCAAGGTTCAATCTACCTCTATTTTAAAACTAATCCAAATCGGTTTAGTAATTTAGTCGTGGTAATAGAGAGATACTAGATGACCCAGCGAACTTTGTACCGCCCAACTTTAAAATTCCATAACTTGATCGCAGCGCCACCTACCGGGTCCAATTGCGAATCTAAACCATTCCCAGATCCCCTTGAACACACAAAAAATTTCATCAAAATCGGTCCAGTCGTTTGAGAGAAGTTCAGTGACATACACACTCACATAAGAATTATATATATAAAGATAGTTACTGTCATATTGATAATATTAGTAGTATGAACATCATGTCAGTGTGTTCGCGAATTACTGCTAAACTTAATAAGAAAGTGTAGATTTCAGAAATAGGCTTTGTTCTAGAACTTACCTAGCGATTTTCGATATTAAAACCGCTACTTGTGTTGCTATCTGAGGCACAGGTTCAGTCAAGATGTTTCTGGTAAGAAGTCCTTCCCTCAGTTTGATCCTCTCCTCCTCGCTGATGGCATTAGGAGCGTTCCGCCGCCAATAGCGGTCGACGCCGTTCTTGAAGCACATTACTGCGAGCCATCGGACGTTCACATCGATCGAGTGGTCTGATAGTACATTCTGGAATAGAACATAAGAATAAACATTTTTCTTCCATTTTTCATCAAATACGTCATCACAAATTCTGTAGGTAGTAGAGCCACGCTGATTTCAGCACGAATGGGCTAGCTCGAAAGAGGCAGTATTGCCCTCACACAGAAGACTATCTTAATAATGACAGCATTCTTGCTGTCGTATTTCGTTGGTGAGTGTGAGACCGGAGGCCCGAATTCAGCACCTTTGGTAGGCTTAATATATAAAAAAAGCTTCACTTTGGGTAGGACTGAAATCCATTGGGATTTCACCAAGTTTTTCGTAGTTAAGAAAGCGTCCGGTATTATTAGTAGTCCTAGAATTTAGTAAAAACCTGTTTATTTGATATTACATACAGACAACTCCAGTTTTATTTATTTGTATAGATATTAAAAATAGTCACGTGACTGTCTGTGTGGTGATAGACTAAGATAGACTAATATATAGAGTGTCACTACCCCTATTTATTCTGTGATAGTCATAAGAGGAGACTAAAAAAGCAAACAGCACAGGACAACATCACTAAAAAAGAAAAGCTCGAAACAAACCCTATACCGACTCATTTGGCAAACTATATTAGGCCAATACCTCATTGCTAAGAACAAACTTATGTCGTGCATTGGACTGTCAAAGGCTTTTGAAGTGATGGCTTTGAGGGAACCTACGATCTCACGCACACATTGTCAACTATAGTATTTAGTCAATAATGTGCTGCAAGTTCTTTGTAAAACATACCAGAAGTACTGAGTAGAATCCAGGTTCTACTTCCCATTCTTGAAGCTTCTTCTCTGCTGGTTTCAACACTCCGGGGTCTTGGCTCGTGGCTCGATTTAAGGTGTCCAACACCAGCACATAGATGTTAGGGTCCATGGTTATACCACCTGAGAATTGAGAGAATATGAGAACTACATAGAAAATATCATAAGCTAGCTGACTCACAAACACAACCATCATTATGATACAAAATTAGGTCTAAGAATAACCTTCAAATTTTTGACAGACAGACAATAGACTATGTCCTTCCGACCCGGGAATCGAACCCGAGACCTCTTGATCAGCAGTCGCATACGACAACCATGAGACCAACAAGGCATTCCTATTGCAACTAATTATATTGAAAAGAACAACCATAAAATAGAATGATAATGTTCTTCTAGGCGATTTCGGTCTCAACAGAAACTAGCTATCTGCCTTATCCACATGAGATAAATATTATAGGGCACAACTTCCTGTGTTTCTTCTGTTCTCTCACTCCCACAATCCGATGAGATCTCACAATCTGAGAAGCCTGAAAATCAGGCATGGTAAGCACCCCATCTTCCTTGGCTTCTAGACCAATGCAGCAGTTATAAAAAACACAATCGAATTAAGAAGCCTCTTTTTCTGAAGCCGGTTAAATAATACAAAAAAAAAATCTACTATAATCCAATAGTATATACTTAAAATGCGCCACTCCCTTTAGTTATCAGAGGTGATGAGTATTAACACAAATAAAAAGATAACTGCATGCTGACCTACGTCACCAACTACATATTTAGGTACCTATTCCTTTTTGTATTTTTTTTACGAATTAAGAGTCAAATAAGCAGATAAGTTAAAGGTGACAAATTATTCTAAGGCTTAAGTTCTCCCCTACCTAAAATCAGTGAGGGAATTAGTTCACAGTAAGAGAATTCATCAAGTGAAAAGTGTTGCTTCCATAGAATGGAATGGAATGGTCAACAATTGAATAAAGCAATAGAATGGATGCGGGATGACTTTCCTAAGGGGGTCGGCAGCAACTGAATGCCAAAAGCAGCAAACTGGACTCTGGGGTGTTTCTTGGATGAGGCCTAGGTCCAGAAGTGGACTACAACTGGCCGATGATAATAAAGAAATATTCAGCACAAAAGAGATTTATATTACAGAACTTTAAATTTGAATATTTTATTATCTCGTTTTCCTAACCCGATAAAAATAACATGAAAAATTAATTTCTTTATCTAGCAGTAGGATCATTTGTTAATATATTCAGAGTCAATTCATTTATATTCAATTAAATACAATTTAATATGACTTGTTGGTGCTAAAAAGATGAAACGTTGTACTAATATATGTTGTAATTACGTCGACAAAGTGCTACAATAAAATTATTAAAAATATTTTTATCCCCTACAAGTGAAATGGGGATATATTTTTCTATTGTCTACCCCATCGTGCGGGAAATTTTTCGATAGGTTTTTTAAAAATATTGCAAGGTTGCTACCATCATTTTTCGAATTAGGTACCGCGAGTTATTCATTTTTTTGTAAAAATAGGGCGTAATAAAAGCCCCTTCTAAAAGCCAAACGGCTGGTTCAAAAAAATTGGATAAATTCATGATGGCAGTCTACATATTGAATTTTCGAGGAAAAGTATAGCAGTTTTTATAACTATTTTTATTTCGGGAGTTATAGAAGCCTAACTTGTAAATTCCACATTTATAAAAGAGTTCTATGAAAACTTCGTGCAAAAATAAAAAAATTATAGGTAAATATAACAATTAACTATTGGACGTGATTTTAAATCTACCTACCATTATGGGTATCTATGGAACCCTATTCTATGCATGGCCTGGCACACACTTGTCCAATTTTTATATAATTTTACTGTGCTGTCACTGAATAAAGTTGCAAATAATGATGTTCACAAATAAATCATTACCTAATAGTACCTACATAGTACCTACTGTACTGCTAAGATTTTTATAATAGGTGGGTTTACGTAGTGATTTTCCTGGTAAATTTCTCTATTTTTAAAATAACCTTTCTTGTATTCTACACAGACATCTTACAAGCCTGTTTCATTCCCATGTTTTTTTGGAGTCAACTACTGGTTCAACCAACTGGCATCAAAGTTACGCAATGATGAGAGACAACCGAATTGGAAGGTGGTATTTGAGATTGAAGGCACTGACTGCCTTCCTAATAACAATTGCCATAGAAGTTCATGACAACAGGGACCGATGGCTCAAATCAAATCATTTTTATTGTAAATAAACCAATACAACGGCACTTTTGAAACGCTTAACATCCTCTCCGAGTTATAAGCATGAAACACCGCCATTTTCCATATGCTGAGCTGCTATTGAGAATTTATTGAACCCGAAACCTCTTGATTAGCAGTCGCATATGCTAACCACTAGACCAACAAGGTAATCTTTATTCTACACAGCCAAATTTATTTAATATAAAGGAACAGTTGTCCCTAAAAATAAATAAATGTACTCTCCTATTTCCTGCTCAACCATAAAAGAAAACACTAGAGTCATTGTATGTGGTATTGTACTACCAACTGAGTAGCAACTATTGATATGAATAAAGCTTGTTCCTTAGCTGAATACACACTACACTTAAACACGAAATAAAGAATATCCATATACACATGATATTTAGAGACTTTGATTAAAAGGCTTATCATTGATTTAAAATTGTATTTTATAACCATATTTCAGTTCCTAATTTCATATAAAATGATATTAGGTATTACCTAATATTATTTATATCACTGCATGAAGAATGCATTCGGGTAAATAATTAATGAGGCCTGCTTCCTATTGGTATGCATATGTATTTTCTTAACTCAGGTAGTAAAGTACCACTTAAGATTAAGTAGTATGTTATGCTAAACTACTTGAAGCAAAATAAATCTTGAAATTTAAAAAAACTAGAATAAATTATATTTGTCTTGCACTCAGTACTTCAAACGACTGACATTTGAGTCAGGTGCCATCTTAGGTCGCATGAGTTATAAGTATGTTTGTTATTGATAATACTATGTTAGAATTTTTCCAAAACTATGTTAGGCCAAAATGCACCAACCTCTGTATATGCAGCAAATCTGCCAATACACCAAATAAAGAAAGTAAAATAAAACATACACTGTGTGCTTGGTTTCCAAACAACTATTGCAGATACAGATTAATTGTTTTCACACTTGATATTTGTCTTGACATGGCATAATAGTTCACATATTAAGGTACAAAAACCATTGTATACTATAGATGTAGAAACCCTTCAAATCTAAATACTTCAAATTTAATTTTCTAAAAAAGACCACCTTCTTTTAGTGCCCTAAGATTTCGATAATTTAAAGTATGTTTAAGAATATAACCATGTTATCACGCCTAAAGAGATATCAACAGAAATAATCCAGGATCATAAACTATGGAAAATGAATTTCTAAATTGTCATATGGTATTCAAATTACTATTTCCGGATTATAGCCTCAACTAAACACTCATTAGGAACAAACCATGGCGAATGTTTTTTTTTCTATATCACAGAAAATACTCGAATGAGAAAAGTTTCTTCTTACGCCGATACGCAATATGTACTCAACGGTTAAGCATTTTAATAAGGCTGTAGGTAAATCGCTGGATGGTATTAAAGTATACAAGCATTGAAAATACACCAAAATATAACAAACAAAATAGTGATATAACTATTAAAATCGAAGAAACTTACTTTTAACCCTGAAGTGATGAAGGGCATAACATAACCTTAGTAAATATCCAATCGACACATAAATTATAGGAAACTGTTAACGTTTACACTTTTTACATATAGTTATAAACAAAATGTTAATTTTATGTCTATCTATAACGCCTGCACACTATGCGAATCATGCCGAATTGCCGGAATTGCCGAATGCCGAACACTGATCGAAAAATTTACCACGAACAAATTCCGATTTTCAATAACGCAGAATGTCATTTAACTGTCAGTTGTCAGTGTCAAAAGAGTTTTCGTTCATCAATTTATGTAATTGTTTAGTTTAAGATATTTATAAAAGAATAATATAAAAGTAGTAAATAAACTTTTAAGTTTTTTTACCATTCTATCATTCTGAATTTATCACAAAATTATTTTTTCAGAAAATCAATATACATTTGTTTTTATTTTCTTACTCAACTTTTATCGATTTGCAAAAGTTCTACCTAAGACTTAGGTAAATCATTTGGTATGTTTAATAGTTGTTACATAACTAAAGCAAATTAATATAACCGATAAAAGTAATCTTGATTGTAGTTGAAATTGGCATACATAATCTTCAGCTACTACTGTTATCTTAAACTTATCAGTGTTTTATCAAGTTTAAGACATTTAATATTTCTGTAACGCCTAATAATTATTTTAAGTGGGACACAATTAAATATTTTGAAATCCTAGTTATTTTCTAATAAATAAATTTATATCATGACATGGGCAAATTGCACAATTACTTTAAACAGTGATTCTACGGGTAGTTTTTATACTGGTGATATAGTGACAGGAACAATTGTATTGGAATGTAAAAAAGATCAGAAGATTAAAAGTAACAAATTTTAATTTACATTTTAGAAATTGTGTTCTTTATGTGTTTAAGGATTTGAAAAATGTTTTTTTTATTTCTAAGTGCGAGAGTCATGCTTCTACTCAAACGAAAAAAAAAACTAACGTCATAAATGGGTAGCCACACTAGCCACCCTTTGAACCCCCTTCCTCATTACCATGGTTTAGTTTTCGACGAGGTCATCTCAATCGGTAAAAATCAATTAATAAAATGCATAAGACTGATTTTCTGTGATTTCACAGCGTTCTTCAGGTCGAGCTATAACTGAAGAATATCGCGAGACCATAACAATCCCATACCTTGATAAAGGGGAAGGAGGTTCAAAGGATGGCCACCCTCTTGTGATTTTTGAGTTAGGTACTAGTATCTATATGCGTCGTCATGTGAGCGTGTGGCCCCTTTTACAATAAAAAAATACACTCATTTTTTTTAATTGAACAGACAATTACTGTTCAAAAATTAAAACATTTTGTTCTAATGAGAATCAATGAAAACATAAAGACAGAGAAACGTACATAAATAGACATGATTTTAGCTCCACTATTAAATGGATTACTAATAAAATAGAAGATAATAATACAGTGACTTTATTTATAAAAGACTTCTTTAAATAAAAGAATTCTTAAAATATCTAATATATAAAATTCTCGTGTCACAGTTTTCGTTGCCATACTCCTCCGAAACGACTTGACCGATTTTGATGAAATTTTTTGTGCTTATCCGGTATCTATGAGAATCGGCCAACATCTATTTTGCATCCCCCTAAATGTTAGTGGTAGTCCACCCCTAAATTTTTTATTTTATTTTTTAGACAAAATTTTTAATTTCTATTTTTTTATGATACAACATACAAAAATACATACAACCCTAAATTTTCAACCCTTTATGATCAACCCCTATTTTTTAGGGCGGTACGAAGTTCGCCGGGTCAGCTAGTCTTATATATAAAAATTCTCGTGTCACTGTGTTCGTTCCCATACTCCTCCGAAACGACTTGACCGATTCTTATGAAATTTTTCATGCATATTCAGTAAGTCTGAGAATCGGCTACTATTTATTTCATACCACTAGGACGTGAGCGGAGCCGCGGGCATCAGCTAGTAAATATATAAAAATGCCTTTATATTAAAAAAGCTACTTTAAATATAACTTTACATAGTAGGAAATTGCTGAATGCATGCTATAAATATGCAGATATGAATGTTATTGCGAAGTGTATAAGCTAACATTACCCAATAATTAATTTGTGTTTTTGTAAATGTTTCAGGAATCGATTTAAAGGTCGTGGGAACATGTAAGGCGTCATGGACTAGGTCTGCACCGACGATTCCTTATATTAAAATTTATTCAGAGAAAAGAAAAGTTTTGTGTGTGACTATAAGTGATATATTCAGGGAAAATTTTCACGGTAAGACAATAAATAGTTTTAGAAAAGATTTTCACATAGAAAACTCTTGATCAGATTTTTTGACTGTTTAGGTTTAGCACTGTCTATAAAAACTTTTATGTATTGTATGATGTCTTAAATGGCATACTGTTTGTGTCTTGTGTGTTGATGTCTTAAAAGTTTTGATGATAAGTGGATATACCTGCCTTATTTACTAATTGAGATACTTACGTACGTGTTACGCTTACGTCCTTACGCCCGTGTTTCTACACGGGCCAGCTACATATATTATGTTACGCGACCTGAAAAGTACCTAGTTACACAGACAAGTTTATGTGGTTATTATAAGTTTATGAAACATTTTTGAAGCTCATTCGTAATAATTAACTTAAAATATTTAAAATTTGCTTTTCAAATTTCAGGTGAAATAATACCCGCTGGCGTTCATCGGTATCCTTTTCATTTTGCTTTACCAAGAGATTTACCTTCCACTTTTGAAAGTTCACTATCCAAAACCGTTTATTACTTAAAATTGAAAAGTAAGCCAACCTATAAAATTCGGCAAGTTATACAATTCAATGTATTAGGGAACATAAACTTAAATCATGTTGAAGAAATGTTGGTGGGTTACATTTTTTTGAAAGAGATTCAATGAATCATTTTATTCATATTTCTATATTCAATTTGGCTTTAATTTTTTATTTGCAGAAACCTTGTTATCATGAATTCAGTAAAACATTTCGGAGTAGTGGGCATTTTGGGATCTCCATTAAAACGTATCGAGCATTTGCTCCAAAACAAACAGTTCCATTCGAAATAACGATTAATAATGAGAAAAAAGCTAGAGTAAATAACATTATTATATCTTTAATACAGGTATGTGTCTCAAACAACAAACCGATTATATTAAAAGTAAAAGTATGTTTCACTATCCTTATTTTTTTTATTTCAGAAAGTTAAACATAATATAACATCAGGATACGCCAATGAAACAAGAAAAATATACAAAGTGGAACACAAAAAATTTACTCGCGATGTTGCTGAAATTTGTTACATTCACATGAAAATACCTCAAACAACGCCTTCTAGTCTTCAGTTAAGTGATCCAATGATAGATATTTCCTATATTTTTCAGGTCTGTATTTTTAAACAATTCTGAATTAATGAATAAATTATTGTTATGATATTTTTAGTCATTAGGAAATCGATGTTAAACCATAATAACCTAGATCTAATAACTACCTACACACTTTTTCAGGTTGAAGTCAAATTCATACTACATTCTTCACTGATTGAGGAAATTCCTGTTACTGTTACCACAGCGCCAGTTATTCACTCGGACTTTTAAGCCGTTAGAAACATAATAAATGTGTAAAATAGCGGCTCCACATTAGTGCCGTGAATTCGCGGCGCAAGTTGTAACCTCTACATTCACGGGATGTTCACAGTCGTTCGTGAAACCCGCCGCGAAATGGACGTAGAAGCTGCTGCTGCAATAACTTTGTTTGCTGTGGCAACATATCACTATCTAGACGTCCAAAACAAGAACACCTACTACAGTCATATATACAAAATAACAAACCTTTTTACGATATAAACGATAACTGGACAGCAAAGAGTCTTTTTTCTTCTTTAATTCTTTGGGCCGTGAATGTGTATATAATGCCCGCTCTACACTCGCGGCGCGAACGGCCGCGAAAGCCCGCGACAACTGCGAATCCCGAGTGTGGATGTTGTTCACACCTTCTCGTTCGCGCTTCGCACCGTTCTCCGATCGGTGTCGGTTTTTTGGCCCGCGACAAAGGGTTCGCGGCACGCGAACGTGAACGCATCCACACTCGCAGTTTTTTGCAGTAGCGTACAAGACATCGTAGGGAGTGGTTGTGCGTGCGTTGGTAATTGACCTAAATATGAATATTGCTAGGTATAATAGGTAAAGTATTTATAACATTAAGAATATACAGAAAAAAAAAATGCTCCAAAATGAAAAATTTGCCTGTTTCTATTGCGATGGATTCGTGTCATCCACCAACGTCTTCTTCTCCATATCTTTTTTGTGTGCTTCTTAACTGTACAAAGATAATTATAATACGCAATTGCAAGCAGTGACACAGTAGCAGCAGAAATCACGTCGTCGTCCATCATAGTCGCGAACAAGACTGTGAAGCTTTGCGAGTGTGGAGGGACACAGTTCTTGCGCGGATCACGGCGTTTATTCATGGCGTGAATTCATGGCGAGACGTCACGCGCGAGTGTAGAGCCGGTATAAACGCGTGAACGCCGCGCGAAGGGGGAGCGAACCCTTTGTCGCGGGACAAAATACCGACTCTGATCGGGGAACAGGCGTGAACGCGCGTGAACCACGCGAAAACCATCCACATTCACGTTCACGCCTATTCACGGAGCTTCACGGCACTAATGTGGAGCCGCCATGAGATAGACGTGCTTCTGATAAAGTATATTTAGATTTTTTAATTTTATATTTTTGATAACTAAAGGTTTTTGGAGGTAATTACTCTCTATAATATTCGTGTGCCTTCAGTAAAATAACCCCATACGACGACACACAGCTCGTATTGAACTGAATCGAATCATAAAATCCTGAAAAGACGGCATGATTTTGTTTTGGACCTTATTCGATTCTGGATTAAAATTTTGGAGAAGCCAATGTTTGTTTGAGTTAAATTATTTGTTTTTTTAAAATATCAGCGATTTTTGTGTTTTACAAGACTGAACTTTATTTCGTGTGAAAGTAATAAATGTATTTGCCAGTAATTATTGTAGTTTACATTACCTATGCTTCCTGAACCATTTATGTATGAATTCGAAAATAACTTTCCTGTTTTAAGATAACATCTTTGCATCATAAATATAACATTATCAAAAGTTCTCGGGTTAAAAGTTTGTTCGATGACATCTTAGTCAAATAAATAAATAGGAGTTTTAAGCTAGCATCCTAAGATCTGTGCATCGTGTTGGAAAATTTCCAATTATCAGATCCAAACAGTGTTTCGCTGTCTTATGTTAAAAGGATTTTCAATAGACCATTTTGCATCTTCGGCATCCAACTATTTAATGAAATAGATAAGTTTTTTTTAATGCCTACCAAAGTAGCTCTAATCTACCTGATGGAAAGCATGAGGGGAATACAAGAATAGGGTTTCACCATACTCATTGTGATTAAAGACAACTCAGCATGGTGACCCATAATATGGCTATTTACTGAGATGCTGCTGAATCATTGGGCCTCCAGTCTCACAACAAAATATGACAATACGAATGTTGTCATATTTTGGTTGGTCTGTGTAAAGGTGCGCGTCCATTGGCCCGCGCCGTACGCACGGCACGCACCGCACGCAACGGATTTTATTTTGCTTTGTATGCTTTCACATAGTGCTGCGTCCACTATCCGCGACGCCCGCACCGTACGTCGGCATTTATGAGCAAAAAATGCGTAGCGTGCCGGTGACGTCACACAAATCAGTTCGCCGCTGGCATCGCCCACTGCGCACATGTTATTTGTTTTATTTAAATGAGGAGCGAACGATAAAATAAAATGAAATAGATGACGCACTATTGATATTATTAGTAGAAAGATAATTATGAAGAATTATTTAATTTAAAACGTCCACATTATTCTAATGTCCAAAGAAGAGACAATATTTGGGAGGAGATAGGATCGATTTGTTTCGTCAAATGGGGTTTGAGTAAACCATATATAGATTCATGAATTTAGCTCTTGACATGTGAATGTAATTAAAAATCTATGTTCATCTTGAAGTAAATCCGGAACAAATAATGAATGATACTCTCCAAATAATGGTCACTTCAAATTTATTTCATGAACCTACATTCTACGTTTAGTTTTACGTTTTTTTCATCTTCCAATAAGCAACTAATAACAATGATATCTTCATCAATCTCCATGACCGAATACGTCAACTCACGACAAGCAAACACTCGAAACTAAAACTAAATAAAAAATCCGGATACAGTGGACGCATGCCATCGGCAAATCCGTTTAATCCGTTGCGTGCCGTGCGTGCCGTACGTCCGGCGCGGGCCAATGGACGCGCACCTTAAGCTTAGTACCGCCCCGATCGAGCCGGCCTATTCCTTCATGCTGAAATTAATGCGGCTCTGATACCTATGTATCAAACCAGTAACTAGACTGTTTAGCAACAATCTTACTGATATAAAATACAAATAACAATAAACCAGAAATATAATATTAATTCCTACATACATATTGTAAGAATTGGGTTGAAATCATATAAATTTTTTATCGGATATCAGAGTCATGACTGTTGAAAATAATTCCTATAAATGTAAGTGCATATTTGACTTTCTGGGTGGTTTGTTGGAAATATACCTTGTTAAAAAAGTGTATTTTTTTTACGCTACCACAATTCACAATTCTTTATTATTTAAAACACATGAATTTATCAACATAAGTATTCTATTTGTCCATGAGTAAACCTAGACGCGTGCGTTACCCCAGCAAAAAAGCAAAAAAATTGGGCCTTAGAGAGATGAGAGTATAACAGAAAATTAGTGTGTTCTGAGGTGTAATTTGTTACAAATAGCAAAATTTGTGCATGTAGTAGTTTAAAAGTTATTCGACAAAAACACTTTTTGCTGGAGTAACGTTTCAAACGTTACCCCAGCAAAAAAAAAATTTTTTAAACGTTTCAGACCCAAACGAAATACATGAATACATAGCTTTTGTTCCGTATTAAATGTTAGCAAACAGCAAAATTTGTGTGAGCTGTGGTTCTTAAGTTATTGTCAATTTTGCTGGGGCAATATTTCGGTCTTGTGTAGAACTTGAAAATGGCTGATCGCAGAAGTTTGAAAAAAATACCATCGATAGACCTTCTTTTGCTTAAATTTGTTTAATCATTCGCTTTCAAATTGTTTGAGGAACACCGATGTAATAAAATGGTTTTAAAAATCAGAAAAAACTGTTTTGCTAGGAAACCAGTATACTTACAATCAAATAAAAAGCTGTAACATATAGCCATGGTTTACATTTATAATGACTGTAAATTTGGAATTAGTAACTTTAAGCAATATGAAGATATAAGTAAATATTATTAATTTTAAATGGTATATTTAAGTCATCGAATACGCAGTTCCTATAAAAGAAGGAAACGTAGGAAACTCTAACAAATTTAAGTATTTATAAAATTATAAAAGTTATATGTAAAACAAGAATCATTCTTGTTTTACATATAACTTTTATAATATTCGTAATTGATAGCTGAAATTCACAGGCTTGTTTGTTGATGATATACTTAAATTTGTTAGAGTTTCCTACGTTTCCTTCTTTTATAGGAACTGCGTATTCGATGACTTAAATATACAATTTAAAATTTATAATATTTACTTATATCTTCATATTGCTTAAAGTTACTAATTCCAAATTTACAGTCATTATAAATGTAAACCATGGCTATATGTTACAGCTTTTTATTTGATTGTAAGTATACTGGTTTCCTAGCAAAACAGTTTTTTCTGATTTTTAAAACCATTTTATTACATCGGTGTTCCTCAAACAATTTGAAAGCGAATGATTAAACAAATTTAAGCAAAAGAAGGTCTATCGATGGTATTTTTTTCAAACTTCTGCGATCAGCCATTTTCAAGTTCTACACAAGACCGAAATATTGCCCCAGCAAAATTGACAATAACTTAAGAACCACAGCTCACACAAATTTTGCTGTTTGCTAACATTTAATACGGAACAAAAGCTATGTATTCATGTATTTCGTTTGGGTCTGAAACGTTTAAAATTTTTTTTTTTTGCTGGGGTAACGTTTGAAACGTTACTCCAGCAAAAAGTGTTTTTGTCGAATAACTTTTAAACTACTACATGCACAAATTTTGCTATTTGTAACAAATTACACCTCAGAACACACTAATTTTCTGTTATACTCTCATCTCTCTAAGGCCTAATTTTTTTTGCTTTTTTGCTGGGGTAACGCACGCAACCTAGACAAATTTACTTTACGTTGGGTTATCATTTTTGACCATTCATAGATGGCGGTAAAAACCGGAGTAAATAAAAATTATGAGAAAAGAGAAAAATAAATTAAAAATGATAATATAACTTTTTTAATGTTACAGTATTACTTTTGTAATATTTTGCCTTATTTTTATTGTCATGTCAAATGTCCTTGTCATGGCAACACATCGTTATAAAGTTAACCACAAATTTTGAGAGTGGCAATCGATCTTGTGCTGCCACCTGCCGTCTGTCTGCGCGTTGAAATCTTCCATATTTTCTTACATTTTATATTAATTTGTTACTGATAATAGCTAATAACTGTTTAATACAACACGAAACAATAAAATGTATTAATTTTATTGATACTACTAAAAATCGTATTTAATAATATCTATTTTGAATTTAGATATATATAAAGTATTAAGTTGACTACTTCCTCTTTCCAAGACTTTTTTTTGAGAAAGCGGAAGTGGTTGGTCCGCCATAATCATTCGTGTGGGTCTGTGCTTGTGTGGTTTGGTTGTCTTTACCGGTACCAACCATTATTTTTAATTAGTAGTAAGTAATGCGTATGAATCCAGACATGGACGATGATGAGAAGGGGTGAGTGTATTTTTATCTAATTTTTGTGTTTGCTAAGGGTGTCTACGACGTGCCAACTATAATAGGTCAAACTGGCATGTTCGCTTGGTGTGTCGCATTTCACGGATAGCCAGCGGGGCTTGTGTGGTAGCATTATGTGCCGATCTCTTTATTTTCTAAACATGCTATTGTTATGAATTGAACCGAGTTTAACATTTTGCTTAAAATGTAATAGTTAAAAGAACTGCCAATTTTCAATTAGCCTTTTACTAATACCGGCTAGCGGACACCGACCCCAAGCCTTGGCGATCGACTTGCGTGGTACGATCATGGCAGCTATTACTTTCCTATGTTCCCTAGTTGTTAATACATCAGTAGCCCTAAATTTATTAAAGAAATAGTTTACATAACGGTTGTTATAAGATGCTACATTGTTGATGTGGAAACGTCGCAATATTTAATATTAACCTTTCTGTGACTAATCGCTACTTTCTCTTATCGGTGATTTCGCGCTCGGATATTACCACGCTTGCATATTTCGCTGAAAATATGGAAATTTTTGGATGGCGAATTAATAATGAGGTTATTAGATCAATGCTCGAAGTGCCGCGTAGCGCGATCTCATTTACCTACAAGACGCGAAACGTGCTGATTCATTTGCATATGGTTACTTACGTCGTGAAATTTGGTTAAAATACCATTTCCGTTATTTTCTCTATGTATATGATGATCTAAATATTTAGATCTAGTTTTGTAAACATTACATATTAACTGTAAACTGCACAACAGTTGTTGACAGAAATATATTGAAACACGTAGTTTGCTTAAAAACTTGAACCTATAAGTTAATTTAAGGAAATATGTAAAACATGCATGTGGTAATTTTTGCAATTTCACTCAAATGTTGAAAGCATTGTCTTGACGAAATACTTCAATCAGTAAGAGATTGCTTGTAACAGTCACCATGTACAAAATTGAGTGAAGGGAATTCATACTTTCACTAATCTTTCATAGATGTGCAAAATAAGCATAGTATACAACATCATAGAAGTTATTGGCTTCACTTAATAGCTGTCTACACATTGTGGGTTCATTCAAAAAACATTATTATTATGTTATTTACTAACTTCTGTCTATATGCAATGAGAGATGCATGGTCAGCACATGGTCTGAACTGCCAATATTACACTAGGTTACACCATGTTTACAACCATAAAGTTAATTAAGAATACTTAATACTACATAATGCTCACTTAATGTAGTATATAAAATTCTTAGAATTCACTTATAATGGCAGTAATTTTTATGATCATGTGTTTACTAAGGTCGAGTTCTGTTATTCTTTATTATTAATTAAATTTAAATTACATATTATGGTTTTAGTATAACAATAGTACAGGCTTTAATATTTCTAGCAGATACAACATAGATTTGCTTAGGGTACAGTCTGTGAGTTATGACAAGTTGGGTTAGTTTTCAAAGTTATTGGCAATTGTTATAAACTGTATACAAACTGCTGTTAACTATAGAAAGCTTCAAGGAACTGAAATATTGTATTAAAATTATAGTTAAAAACTTGAGTAGTGTCTTGAAATAAGTAAAAACAGTCATCCTTGACCTCTAAATTGCCTCTGATAACTTAACCACTCTATTCATTGAACAATTTGAACAATAATGAATAATTTATGTGGAAACAATAGTGTAGTGTTAGTCTTGTTCCATTCGTTATCATTTTATGATTATTGTAAGAAATTTTATGTAGTTATAACTAGGTTTTTGGGTCAAATGTTATGTATTTATATTATTAAATACTACATAATAAACCACAATTATCAATGGTTTGCAAGATTATACTAAGACTAACAAAACTTGAAAAGAAAAAATAATAATATACCAATGGTATTGAAAAATAAGTATAAATAAATAATAAAAAGAAATATTTTGGACATCTTACACACAACACCATCTAGTCCCAAACTAAACAGCTTGTATTATGGGTACTAGAAAAAATAAATAGATCAGTCACAAGTAGATAGTTAAAACAAGGGCAACTGGACTTGTTTATGGATGTTCATGGTGACATCTGGACAATCTGCAACAGACACGGTAAAGCAACCATTATAGTTTGTGTTAGTTTGATTTAAAATTTAAAGATAGATAGTTGTCAAATGAATGTTTCTAGCCCTTTCTAAATGAATGTTTTTTTTATAATTTTTATATTCCAAATCTTACAAATGCAATGCTAAGGAAAAATTATGCTCCTAAGCTAATGTAAATTGTTTTCAACTTAGGAACAGTATACAAGATATTACACTTCTCTTAATTGATAAATCCTGAAGCATTTGATATTTAGTCTTACAGTAATATTGCATCAGCAGTGGTTATTGTCATATTGAACAGAATTCTCTTCCAACACTCCACTGTTGAATGTGCCCTTCCCTCTGCTTATAAGTTAGTAAATGGACACTTCTTATCTAATTGATACTTCATTTTACTAATGATGAGGTTAATTTATTTGAATTTATTAATTAGAAATGTAATAGATAACACAAGTTGTGGTGAACCGTTGCAGTAGTCATTTGTTATTGGTACCATTTACTTCTCCATTAAGATTTTTGGTTTATGGCTAGTCTTTTCTTTCTTTTGTGTAGTGTCTGTGTAGTATTTTTTAGAGTAAGATTATTACAAGTGATTGCGATAACTAATATTTAATATTTGCAAAATCAAGATGTTTTTGAGGTCAATTAATGTGAATAGGTAAAGTATTCATAAAAATATCAAATAATAATAACATAGTCAAATGGTCTTAAATTCTCAGCAAATTGTTAGAAATTGTGAGAGAAAGTAATTTAAAATCTGTGTACAATTGACAAAGTAATCAGTGAAAATACATAAAAAAATACAGCTGTGAAATGTTAACCTTCACTTTTTCGAAGTCGGTTAAAAATAAGTGTCTATTATACTGTTTCCTTTAACCTTTCACAAAGTACTTGATAAAATGTGACAAATAGTGTATGATTCATTTGAAAGTACTTATTGTTATATTTTTGTGAACATTCTTTAACATATTGATTACAAGTATCTTTACAAACTGCAGGACAAATATTTGAACTAAATAATGATTTACTAAGAAACTAAGTAAATTATTTTATTGAAATAATTCACATGAAGTTTATGTACACCGAAATAATTAGGTTTCTAGGTCATACTCTTCATTGTGTAGAATATGTTAGGTATTTTAAAACAGAAACATAATTCTATCACTTCTGGGATTTCATGACTTTGCACTATGTGTTGTGATAAAATATTTTATTCAACTTCATGATTAGGATGATGCATCTATACAGGATTGAATCTGTCATAGCATATAGGCAGTGCCTAGAACATTAAAAATAACTAGAAAGGCAGCACAAACTAGGCAGTAGAAAGCTTGCTTCCTTGTGCGTTTTTACCCTTCAGGCTACATAACTACATATTTTTTTTTATTTATTGACGTATAAGAATTTGAAACATAACTACCAGCCGTCATGGATGCTGAACACAAATTTATTCTACCATTTTTAAAGTAGCAAAATTTAATGCAAATATATCGTAATATATTGTATTATTTAATTAAAATCGTAAAAAAAACGGTCATAATTTAATATTATACGCATCTAAAGCTAAAATGAAATATATTTGTGTTCATTTACTTCTTTAATAAACTTAAAATTTCTCAAGGCCAGTGTAATATCTGAATGCCCCCTTTTGATCTAGAAAACTGTTCGTCGGTGGTCTATCATGGGAGACCTCTCAGGAGAACTTGCAGCGGTACTTCTCGAGGTACGGCGACGTCATCGACTGCGTAGTGATGAAGAATAGCGAGTCTGGTAGGTCCAGAGGCTTTGGCTTTGTGACCTTCGCTGAACCAGCGCTTGTTAGTGTCGTGCTGCAGAATGGACCCCATCAACTTGATGGCAGGTAAGAAACACATTAGTACCTATCAAGTATTTTTATTTATCACTAGCTGTGCCTGCGGCTCCGCTCGCGTCCTAGGTGTATGAAAAATAGATTTTGTCAGATTCTCAGACATACCCAATATGCACACAAAATCTCATGAGAATTGGTCAAACCGTTTCAGAGGAGTTTCACTGTAAACACAGCGACACGAGAATTTTAAATATAAGATGATATGTCCAGTTGTTGTGGAAAGCCTTGAGTGAGACCTATGTTCAGCAGCGGACGTCTATCTGCTGGGATGATTATTATTTGTCTGTGGTGACAGGTTAAGAATGCGGAGTGTCACCACTTTTATTTATCCGGGTGTAGTAAGTGCTGATTAAGGGAGCAGGACTATAAGGAGTTTAGCACTGCAAAGAGAAGGAAAACTAAACAAATTTTTGGCACTTCAAATATTTAATTTAATCATATGATTATGAAGGTCTCTAAAATATCTTGTACTCTTAATGTTTAATATCTTCAATAGAAATGATTAGTACTACAAATATGAGGAGATACCTCATTACATGTATGAATTGCAACAATCGGTCGGTTGCAGAATTTTTTGTTAAATGAAAGTCTACTTGAATACAATTGTTTTAATGGTTTTGCGTAAGACACGTTTCAGTTTGGAATGCATGTATTGTGACTTGCTATTTAGTAAATAGCATACTGTTACGAAAAAAAATACTTTTAATAAATGATATAGTTAATATTGTGTTGGATAAATAAATTGACAATCAATACAAATATATTTGAGTGTATTTAATATCAAATTAACAGATTTTTTACTGAACACATTAAATACAGTACTTACATCAATAAAGCAATTGTTAAAATTCGTGTGTGCTTGTTCTGGCTAATCTCAGCTCAGGACTCGGCTAGTTATAAATATTATCTTTTGGTTAAATTAAATACAGCCCAGCATTGGGACGTTATGGGTTGTTGATGATAAATACAATGTTAATGTAATTTTAAGTAGTACTTGTTCACGCGCCACTCGAAATTGTTGGGTAATAACACACCAAGTACTCAGAACGTAAGCAATTTATTAAATTTATCACACATCCTGATATGATTAGCATCACAACAAAACAATAGCGCGACACAACTTTTTGGTACAGCGACATCTATCGAGTTACCTCGAAAGTAAAGGTTACACTCGAACACCACTTGTTAATTTTGAGAACCAACTTGTAGGTATTAGTAGGTAATTGCCTGTTTTCACAAGACAAACAAATTCTACTTCTCGATTTTCTAATTGCCCTTGTAACCAAAAATTTTCTTAACCAGTTACTTTACTGAGATATCAAATAATCTGCAATTCCGATGACGCGATGGCCGGATGTGAATGGTATTTATTTTAGTTCTCTGTTACTCCAATCCTAAGAATAGAAAAGTCTTCAAATCCATTTCTTTTTCTCTTTGACTCCAATTTTAGCTCAAACAGTATTCTTCTGAAATAGTTTTTTTTTAAAAACTCGACAACTTGATATTAATAAAATATTTACATATTTCTTGAAATTGTCATAAGGAAATAGAATATTGTTCAGTTCAAGTAAGTTTGTTACCTAACCAACTTGCCAACCTTGGCCTTTCGTGTTTCGTAATAACTATTCCTATTTCTACTACCTGTTGATTCCCTAAACACTCACCGTATAGGTATTCATTCGGTTGTAGGATTGGAATTTATAAAATATATATAATCTGAAGACAAATACATTCAGAGATAAGTATTCCACGAATGATTATCTTGACCTAATTCTTGTTATGGAAATAAACAGCATATTATAGATATGGGTGGTTTTACCTGTCACAATGAATTTGACATTTGATTTGAGGAATATGTTTTATGAAATATTTTGCGTTAATTCAATAAGTAAGCATCAATACTTTATAACATAATTATTGTGTCCCTGAAATTCACATAGCGTAACAGAATATTCTCATATACTTTGTGCAAAAATCACAAATATTATATGCATAACAAGCTAACAAAATCTACTTTGTTAAAGAAAAATATCGTACGTAAAGTGGTAAATTACATTAAAAGTATTTTTGTTAAAATTTCGTGTTATGGAGTCGAGAAGATTATAAAATGTATTTCCTACAAATTCTGGCCCTCTGTTTCACGTGTTTGATATAACTATACAAATAGTGTATAATGGTAACTTGTGATTATTTAGTTTTTATATTAAAGCATTCCAAATATAACACAAAATTAATTTATTTAGTCTTTACAAAAGTCTAGATCTACTCCACATCCAGGCAGTGCCCTTAGCTCAAACTGCTTACGGTACGTTCAGATGTTTGTGGGACATTAACGCAAGTTAGCATATACTCTCTGCTTCTTTAAGCTGAAGAGTCTACAAGGCTTGCAACAAGAGTTTTGCACTTATTAACACTAATTAAAAGTCGGAATGTGTGTGAGTAAAGCTACTCGCAGTTAGAATGAAAGGATAAAATTATATTTCAATTTTCCTGTAATGCGGCGGCAGGAAATATTTTCCATTTCGTTCGAAGTATTTATTTTAAAATTTTGCGAGCAGTTCGTTAGTGGATCGTAAATGTTACTTTAACTTCCTCCATTAAAGCTTAGTTTGTGATAGCCGTTCGTGTCTTTGGTATATTAGAACAACAATGAACCAAAGACTAATAAATTAGAAGAATGATAATCAAGCAATTTAGGTCAATTCGATAAAGTAAATCCAAACGATTATTCCTCTATCTTTCAATTTAAGAGCCTAGGACTAGTCGGTGGAACAATCGCCAATCCTGTTTTCTGTTTGATGCTTCTAACAATATTATTACTCTATAAGCAAAAATATTATTTTTTTTAAACATTATCGCATAGTTTTTAACTCTTTCATTTTATTTTACAAAATACTGTTTTTTTTTGTAGGTCTATAAAAGTCGTCTTTGTGGATCATACCAATTATAAACATTGTCGTTATAAGATGGGGTAGTATCGCAATATATTTGCTTAATTCAGTTATGTGGTCTTAATAAGTTTGAATTATAAGTGGCAACATTTTATTAAAGTTCTATTGTCAAAGAATATAATTTCTATAATAAACTAGCTGATGCCCGCGGCTCCGCTCGCGCCCTAGGAGATAAAAAATAGATGTTGGCCGATTCTCAGATCTACTGAATATGCATAAAAAGTTTCATAAAGATCGGTCAAGCCGTTTCGGAGGAGTATGGCAACGAAAACTGTGACACGAGAATTTTATATATTAGATGTTATTTCGGCAAAAGAGTATTTGAGTATTAGATTAGTATTTATATTATACGTATGAATTATTCAAGCGGAAAGGGATCACTGATCGGCCTAAAAGCAAGATTTCAAACATCACACCTATTGGTTGGAATATTCAGTAAGCTCTGATACAAACTTCGGATTTTTTTCTTGTTCTATGCTGTATGTGTTTAATTGAAACATCGGCTATCATAGGTATAGTAGGCCAAAACCTCCTTACTAAGGAGAGGTCTCTGTATATCAGTGGAGTATATTAATTAATTGCTCTTGATGATGATGAAAAAAAATAACGGTTTTTGTAATATATATGAATTGTTTAAAAAATGCAATATTTCAACGACTTGGCAACATCAAACGGCCCAAACTTGCCCATACATATTGCGGACAGTGACCTCTGTTAAAATAGGTTTTGTTAGAACTAGTTAATTTCCAGTAGCTTGAAAATTACAATGTGATATTATTACAAGTAATTTTGAAAACGAACTGTTTTAAAATCTCTTAATTTTTTCTTCATTGATTGCTCGTTAGCTTCTTATATTTGACTTTATAGTATCCAAATTACTGTTAGGGATACCATTACGATTAACGAACGATAATTTATTTCTTATAGAGATAACTCATCGCTGTTTGATAGATAGTACATCGATTTTTTAATCTTTAACTACTTCCAGGAAGCGACAAGTATGACAATTCGTATTTTAAAACAAATTTTGAAATATACAGGTAAACACAGTCTTTCAAATATCTCTGACTAGGGCGTGGTCAACGTAACTACTGTTGTTCGTATACACGAGGCGTAAATAAAACAAATATGTTTTTTTTTTGTTTTATATACTCATAAACGTGAAAATGTTGAATGTAATCATTATTAATTTGTCATTAAAATTCCATAACCTAAAAATGCACATAGATATGAATGCACAATCAACCGAAGAATAAATAACGAACATATTATGTATTATATCAACCCACATGATAACTAAAACAAAATCCAACTATGTACTTAGAGTATATGTTAGCACTGTTTGTAGTATTTTTTATCTCATCATATTTGGAGGCAAACGCGTTACTAATTAGTTTATTATTAACGTTTATATATTGCAGAATATTTTATAACTTTGTTTATGAAACAAAATCATTATTGAATTTTATACCTTACTTTTAAAATGACAATTTTTTTAAACCACTTCAGCTAACAGCTTTTATTGCACAAGTCGTTATATTGGTTATTTTTTGTAGGTTTATCGGTGGATATGAATTCCCGACTTTTAAATATATTACGTTATCGGTTATGACGCAAGTAGAAATAACTCGGTGGCATATGACAGTAACTTCGACACATTTGTTTTTAAAAAATACTATGTACTTAATAAAGTCCTTATGAACCTCTTTCAACATGCAACTTCTAAAAAAACAGTGTAAGGACCCTAACTTTCTTTTACCAGGACTATTGATCCGAAGCCGTGCAACCCTCGCACGCTGCAGAAACCGAAGCGCGGTGGCGGATACCCTAAGGTTTTCCTTGGAGGTCTGCCGTCCAACGTCACTGAGACTGACTTGCGCGTGTTCTTCGGACGCTACGGCAAGGTCATGGAAGTGGTCATCATGTACGACCAAGAGAAGAAGAAGTCGAGAGGTTAATATGTTTTTTTCTTTTTTATGTTGTAAGTGCTACCATTAAACGAAGTAAGGAGCAAGCAATAAAATTTTTGTCGCTTGGAATATGCATACCTGTGTAGAAGAATTGGTCACTATTACATCTTGACAAACTATTTTAAGCAATGCTTTTCTATTGTGTCATGGGTGTGATGTGAACGGAATGTATTTTATAATGGACCAAGAGCCCAGAGCCGCCAGACCTACGTCATTAGTGCAAAGCTGAAATTTTCAGGATTATTAGTACAACGTCTTGTTAAGATGTATGTGTACCCATTAGCTTGAAAGCGGGGCCGTTTCTGAGATAGCGTGAAGTACAGATGGATAAAAATCTTACTTACCTACGTTAAAGGTACAAAGCTAGTATTTACATATTTTTTCAAGAATATTATTTAAAATTAAAATTCATTACTGCCAGACACTTTCCGTGGGCCATTACTTCTGCCAGACGTCTTGAAAGTTGTGAAAAAATTAGGTAAACTACGTTATAGTAGCAAACCTAAATTTTATACAATTATCTAAGTTACTATTTTAAGACCCTTTGTATGCGGCTGAAGGGCCTATCATCCCCCCAGACATATATTTGTAGTAATTAGGAAGCTGAGGTATATTATCTTTGGTATTATTTCAAGAATATAATTGTAAAATATTAAATGGTTTTTACACGCTTTTTGGATTGGTCATACAAAGGGTCTTAAAATAGTACCTTAGATAATATTTTTATCTATCTGTACTTCGCGCTATCTCAGAAACGGCCCCGCTTTCAAGCTAATGGGTACACATACATCTTAACAAGACATTGTACTAATAATCCTGAAAATTTCAGCTTTGCACTAATGACGTAGGTCTGGCGGCTCTGGGCTCTTGCTCTATAAGGTTTTATAGGAGTGTCGGAAAAGGTAGTATAAGTCTGCAAGTTCCACATCCAGGCAGCGCCGTCAGTGATATCTACTGCCGGTGCGTTCAAGCGTTCGTGGTACATTATTCCCATGCAAATTAGCATATGCTCTTTGTTCCCATGAGCAATTGAGTCTACAAGGTTTGCGACAAGACAAGATACATAAGTTTCTTTCTGAACCCATTAGCTTCCATGTAGACAGTTATTGAGAACCTGTTGTTACGCAGTCGTCGCTCATTGGGATTATTAGACGACAAAGGAATGATGCATTTACAGTGATAACGTTTGGGCATGAGAGTGGCTATTTTTGTCTTTGTGTGGGCTTAGTTCCTTTAAATTTCGATTTTCAATGATATTTTTCACGAAACATTTTTATAGAGGTTGATATATTATAGAACTATCGAAAAACATGAGCCTGATATGACGATATTTTTAAATGAATTGAATTCCTCGAATCTGTTTAATATGGTAACTCTTTTTACCCTAATAAGTGGTACAAGATTTAGTACAGGTTGCCGACAAAGGCAAATACGGTTGACTGCAACTGCAAGAGACCTGAAATTGAAGTCAGTTGTAATTGTTTCATGATGTAAAATTCCGAGACATTTGTTTGTCCATAATTTATTGTTCATACAATCAAGAAGATATAGTGCATTTATTTAAAAAAAGTTAAGTAATAGGAAAAGTTTAGAAAGTATTACCGTATAAAACGAGTGAGCGCTATAAGGTCCGCGTCACCCCGTCTGCTGTTTCTCACAGTCGCGCGTCACGACCGCACCCTGCATTGTCGCCACGCTCGGAATATTTTTTCACAAATATAGAAACGTACAAAAACTTGCGGGTTTAGTCTATCTTGAACTTGTACTTTTAATGTGCATAATATGTATGTCAAACATGAAATATGTATATTATCACTCTTAAACACGAAGATGCTACTATTTACTATTTTGACTATTTTAGTATTATAACAAAAGAAAAACAAAAACTTTCCAGTCAGCAACAAGAGTAAAGCAATCAAAGTGATACGACCTCGCTTGGTGAAAGGTGTCACCCTTCGACTTCGTATTACAATTTACGACTTGTTTAATCTGTCGGACCGGTCTGTGTATAGAGAGGGTTGGGGTGAAAACCCTCATTAGTTCGTCTTTTATTAAGGGATACATTCTAAATATAAAAATGAAAACTATTAACTTTTAGGTTTCATTTTGCCATTGATAGCTAATTTGATTGCTCCGAGGATTTTTATTCTTGCTTATTTAAACTACTATACTTTCCTTAAAAACGCGTTCAACCAAAAGAAATATTCCAATATGTATAAATAGTCTCCTTTGAGTCACTTTCAAATGTGATAAAAACATCTTATCATAAAGATTATGAAAGTGTATTAACAATAATGCAATTAATAACTTATTGGCAATTCTTTTAAATGATTAGTAATATGACTTTACAACTAAAACAGAACTACACAAATACGAATTTTAGATAACAGATGGCGCACTTTGTACTAAAAATATTTGACCCGCCATTTTGTTTCTTTGACAAGCGTCAGATGCGCACGAGTTTAAACGGAAAAAATGTGTAGGAGGTATGTATCGTTTTGTTTTCAGTGATCATTGATTGATTCAATCTCTAATAGATATGCAATTGGACAATTCTCAACAAACTCTTTGAAATCAGCCACCATTAAATGACAAACATTGAAAAGACTACTCTTTAAACAAATGGTTAGCAACTATTGCCGAAGGATGAGAATAATGTATCAATCAGGCACGAAGCACATGGAGAAAATTTTACATATAGAACTTCGTGTATTTCTTTTAAAAATGAGTTACGAGTTGTAATTAATCGACTATGCATTTTTTTTTAATAGCATATTATTAGCTCGTTCCCGATCTTATCCCAAAATGTGTGAGGTTTATTTACTCAAGATTAAACTTGCTGATATAAGATTTTTTGATTAAATGATTTCTTAAAAATCATTCATTTTTAATATTCATAAACAAATATTTTTTTTAGGATTTGGCTTCCTGTCGTTTGAGGACGAGATTTCTGTTGAGAGAGTCACGCAGGAGCATTTCATCAACCTCAATGGAAAGCAGGTAAACATTTTGTGTTTGACGTTTTTGTGAAATATCTTTTATACTCTTGATGTCGACACTTGGTGGAACTTGTTAAAATGAAACTCATACTTGTACTTCTGTTCCTCTATCTAATAAACTTCAAACTCTTACCTTACCTTTGAAGTATTTTTTCTAAAAGAAACATGCATGATTGATTATTAAGGCAATGTGTAATTGAAATTATCCACATCCAGGCAGTGCCCTTCGCTTTAATGCTGGTTGGTATGTTCAGATGTTTGTGGGATATTAACGTAAATTAGCATATACTCTACGTTCCTGTGAGCGGGAGAGTCTACAAGGTTTACTACAGTTCTCCATATCCACATATTGACTAATATCATTTGGAATTCGTTTCATCGTGAAAATATTCTACCGTACATTTACTGTGAACTGAAAAAAAATTGTTTCGTTCCTTCAGTTTCAGTATTAAGTGTGGTGGCACTCCATCACCATACGATATTCAAAACGTGTGCATACTTTAACAATTGTTAAAATTAGGTGGAGATTAAACGTGCCGAGCCTCGCGACGGGTCCGGCAAGTTGGGGTCGGGAGCAGGCGGCATGGGAGGCGGAGCTCTCAGCGCGCCCGGGGACCAGCCGCAGGCCGGACAGTGGGGCCCCCCCGCTGCTGCGCCCATTAACATGATCCAGGGCCACAACGGCCAGATGGGTGGACCGCCTATCAACATGCCTATGGCCGGCCCTAACATCATGCAAGGGTGAGTGTCTCCACTGCTGTTGTGTTAACTAACACTACCTATGAAACAAACCGCTGGAACACGTTGATTTGTATTATTATTTAGCATTGGAAATATCTCATTGTTTGTTGGTGAACATTTAAGTTCACCATCAGTAATTTCGCTCAATACGGAAATGAAATGTCTATGGAAAATGAAAGCTTATTACGATAACGACTCGACGATCGACTGCACGGTTGGCCTAGAGGCTTCAGCGGTCGCCACGCCGCTTCCTACTGCGCCAAGTGTCGTGGGTTCAAATCCCACGTAGGACAACACTTTGTGTGATTCACAATTTGTTGTTCTAAGTCTGGGTGTTCTTTGTGTCCGTTTCATGTATGTTTGTAAAGTCCCCCGCGACACAGGAATTTATATTCCTAATGCGGGAGTTGTCTTTTTAAAAAATAAAAAATAACAGGAGACAAATGTTACATAAAGAGTAATCATGTAAAGGGGTTATTTTATTAATTAAGTTGAATTATCCAAAATGAGGGAAAGTAATCCATTAGTTTTTTTTTTTTTTTTTTTTTTTTTTTTTTTTTTTTTTTTTATATTTAAGCCTGCCAAAGTGACTCTACTCTGCCTGATGGAAAGCATGAGTAGAATCCAGGAGTAGGGGTCACCATGCTTATTGTGAGGGTAGGCAATTAGTTTGCTAGACAAGAAAATTGACCGATTTATATTATACCTTGCCGTGTTTGGTCATATTTTAGTATGAGCCCGTGAGGGACTCGAGTCATGTACTGCACGTACTTCGTATATATTGTTTCAAATCGTCGACTCGCCTCGATCTGTTTCGATATAATCATTCCCTTAGAAATACGGTTTTAAGATGTGTTGTGGTATAGGTACCAGGGTTGGGGCACGTCTCCGGGGCAGACGTCGTACGCAGGGTACGGCGCTGCAGGCGCGGCCGCGGGCCCGGGCAACTACCAAGGCTGGGGCGCGCCCCCCGCGCCGCAGGCCCCGCCCCACGCGCCCGCCTGGCCCGCCTCCAACAACTACACGCAGCACACGCAGCCACCCGCGCAGGGCTACGGCAGCTACGGTACGTACACATTGCGCACTTCACCTCAACTCACCTGACCTCACCTTACCCCACCTCACCCCACCTTACCCCACCTTACCCCACCTCACCTTACATCTCCTCACCTTATCCCACTTCACCTCACCTCGCCTCACCTTACCTCACCTCACCTCACCTTACCTCACCTCACCTCACCTCACCTTCCCTCACCTCACCTCACCTCATCTGACCTCTCCTAACCTTACCTCACCACATTTTGCATCATCTCACATTACTTGGTTTATACAATAACTTAAGTTAACAATACTCGTTTTCATGATAATTTTAAACATGTAAGAATTTAAAAACTTAAAGAATAAAATTTTTAGCAATTAAAATATTGATACCATAAAACTACATATAAAAACAGATATAAAAAAACTGTTTAAGAAATTTTACTAGAAGATAGATTCACCCAGTCACCTAGTTTTTGGAAGCTTGTGATCTGATTGTTTTCTGAGTAATTAATAAATTATTAATAAGTATTTCATTTGCCACCAATTTTTTTTACTTGATGTGAACAAAGATGCGTTTCAAGTTGTATTCACACTATCAAAAAAATTACATTGAGGCATCCATACCTCCAACTGAAAATCCACTTTCTATCAATCGGAACAAGCGAAGATCGACGGACTGCTGATTTAGAAGATAAACATGTTAATTACAGGATTTGTAAGTTTTTATAGGTTTTCATTCTTACAAAATGGGTAAGAAAGTACATAAAATGAAGTTACAATTGGACATAGTTCTGCAAACTAGAACCAACCCTCAAAAAGTAACTTTCGAGATAATTAGATTTTTGTTTCAAGAGTGTGAAGAAAAAAATTGGTAAGTTAATTAGGATATAAAACTTTACAATAATATGTGTAACATTGATGGCAATATAGGACAACACAATTATTTTGATTTTTCTTTGATTTAGCTTTTAATTTAAATCAAAAACCTGCTGGTTCCTTACTGCAAAATTAAAGTCTTGTGGGTTGGTTCTTTTTAACAGTAAACTAGGGTTTTAAAGATAGGCAGATACATTAATATAACTTGTGTTTTATAATATTTTTATTGTAACTTGAACAAATTAATTTTAGATATACACATTAAGTCGTATATAAAACTACTTACTTACGTATCACGCCACTTTACCTAATCAAGATTGTCCATTTCTATTTCAAAATCTACTTGACCAGAATACCCATCTATGTCATGTCATGGTTCCTTTTAGCACAAAAAAGACGAACATAATTTGTATTTTTCTTTTTTAAAAAGAACCATGTGACTTGGTTCCATTTTGCGTATTAAAAATGCTAAAGATCTGTAGGTACCATGTGACATGAGTCTTTTTAGCTTTTATAAAGTGAGTATATCTGTGGTTGGTACCATAAATAAGCGGCCTCATTTATTTTTGTTTTGGATTGATAAATTGACCAGGGTCTTTTCTAAAATGGTGTGAAACATGGTTAGGAGTCTATCTCAATATGTATCTCAATTTGACTCGAGTTGTGGGTTGGTTCTTGTTTGCATAACTATGTCCAATTGTTCTTCTAAACATTCAAAACCTATGATTGGCATGTTTGTATTCTTGGCTGATCATTTCTTGACTTTTTCGATGAATAAATAAGATCCGTAGTTAGTTTTGTTTATAAACAGACAGTAATAGATATTTAAATTAAGTATCTCGGCATTATTATCTGAAGTTGGTATTTTCTATCTTATGGCCAATGGGACAACACCCACTGGAAGAGATGGGGTTCTGTTTTTAATCACACATCATTTTTACTCATACATCCAATACGTTACAATTGACATATTGGTTTATGTATGTAATATATTACATTGTTATATAAAAAGTAATGTAAATACACTGTGGGCAATGTTACCGTCACGCTAAGTAAACTCATGGACTGACGAGTACGCTATGTGTGTGTACAGCTAACTACAGCTCGGCGCCGGCGGGCGCGTCGGCTGGCGGTAGCTGGACCAACTGGAATATGCCTCAGAACTCCAACTCTACCGGCACCGGTGAGTTTATTAGACTACCTCCATTTCACAATCAGACCCCACTAGGAAAGTAGGCCGGACGATCATATTTACTGTCACTCCCGCTTCTGATTATAATAGAAAATACGAAGAGTTCAGATAGTGCGGCATTCGCCTCAAATCTTAAGGCTACGTACTAGATTAAGGTGATAGTTTCGAATCGATATAAAAACTTAAATCGATTCGAAACTAGTAGGACACGGTATAAATCACGGCTGTCTTTCTATTCTCTACACTAATATTGAAGATGTTTTGTATAATACGTACGTTTTAGATAATAGGTATCGGAATAACGAATAGGGTAGTAGTAGTAGTAGTGTCTATGGGGTGGGTAGGCAGTGTCGCTACAGTGTGTGTTGTGCGCAGGGTCGTACGTGCCGCTGTCGGAGGGCGGCGAGATGTACGGGCGCGGAGCGGGCGCGGGCGGCGGGGCGCAGGCGCCCGCTCTGACCGGCGCGCTGTCCTCGGCCGCGCTGTCCAAGTCCTCCTCGGCGGACTACTCCACCTACCAGCAGTACCCGCCCGCCTACCAGCAGGACCAGGTACCCACACCGCACAAACACTATAGTCCAGTCAATTAAAGCTTAACTTTGCCATTTTGGTTGAACACCTGCAACCAATTCCAAAATTTCCGTGAGTCTTCGTAGATTAATATACTAAAATTGCAGGGTGCTGCAATACCGGCAAAGGGTGCAAATACATTGCAAAAGGGTGCAAAAACAACTTTTTCGTCTATATCTCGCGATTGGCTGGAAAAATAAAAAAAGATCCTTCTACAAAATTGTAGGAAATTAATTCCCCTACAAAAAATTGTAAACGTATTTTTGTGTATCTCTCATAGTTTTTGCACAAAATGCATTTAAATGTGCAAAATTGTAAAAATATTAATATTAATCTTTTTTTTTCATTTTGAAGCGATCCTACATGTTTCTTTGGGATTTAATTTATATTTTTGGGACATTTTTGTTTACTTATTTATATCTTTTTTCATATACCTAATAATCTTGACAAAAAATTCATTTCAATTTTACTAAATAATATTTTTTTTATTCCATCGGATTCAGCGCAAATTTGCAAATTTTCAAATTTGGGAGGATGGTCATCTAATGAACGGGAGGCATGTAATATGCCTGATAGAAATGTTATATACGATGGTGGTACAAGAGGTGAAATGCCTAAACATAGTTTACTAGGATCTGCATAGGTGATGTTTTTTAATCCAGAAGGCAATCTCTCATTTTACATCTTATCAGTGATATCTATTGCAGATGCTAATTGCGCTGCAGATTTTTTACATTTGATTGGAGTTCTTTTATATCAAACACTACTTGCTGGTGTGTACACTGCTATGCCTCCCAAACAATGAAAAGTCTTTTGAACACCTGAGGTTCTTATACAAGGTGGGCCAAAAGAAATCATCCGATGTTGTTTGGCTCTCAATTTTTTCTAAATGAAAAACTTCGATTTTGTTTTTTGATTATGTTTATTTGAACCTTTAGAATTTTATTAGTGAAGTCGAGAAGATGATATCGGCCAAATGGGCGCAGCCACACTCGATTGCTATACGGGCTCGTTTTATGGCATTTTTCATCACTTCAGCGAGAACTTCGGGCGATAGATTCTCGCACTCATGTCGAATGTTGTCCTGGAGGGCTTCCAGGGTCTCGGGCTTGTTCACATAAACACGGGACTTCAAAAAACCCCACAAAAAAGTCTGGAACGGTTAAATCGGGCGATCTTGCGGGCCAATGCAAATCGCCAAAACTAGAGATGAGGCGACCCGGGAACGCCGCCTTCAGAATATCGGTTGTGTCTCGCGCAGTGTGTGCCGTTGCTCCGTCTTGTTGGAACCACATGTCCTTCAGTCCTAATTCGTTCAATTGTGGCAGAAAAAACTCGGTTAACATGGCCATATAGGGCGCACTGTTCACTGTCGTCGTTTGACCAGCGGCGTCCTCGAAAAAAAATGGACCGATGACTGTTCCAGCTTGAACAGCGCACCATGCAGTCACTTTTCACGGGTGTAATGGCTCCTCGTGCTACACTTGTGGAATTTCGGTGCCCCTGAAGCGATAGTTTTGCTTGTTCACGTACCCGCTGAGGTGGAAATGAGCCTCATCGCTCATTATTATTTTGGTCGAAAAATCGTCTACTTCGTCCTCGAGATTGAGAATCGCATGGGCGTAGGCTACATGCGTTTGGTGGTCGACAGGCAGCAGCCGATGCACGGACATGCACAGGTTTTTGACCAAAATTCACCTTAGGGACGACCGGCTGATGGCTAATTGCGAGGTACGGCGTCTGGTTGATGTTTCAGGCGACAGCTCAACATCCTCAGCAACAGCTGCGATATTCTCGGCTGAATAGGCGCTCCGGGGCCGGCCACTCTTGGTAGCGTCTCTTGTGGTCCCTGGCCAAACGGCCCAGTGTTTGCGCAGTTAGTGCCGGACGACTGGGGAATCGGCGATGGTTTCGCGCTAAGCCAACACCACAGACGAATTGTTACGCAAAAGAATAGACACGATTATTCCGCATTCGGCGGGGAGTGTATCGCTCCGTGGCTTGTTTACTTGTATTCTACATCTGTCTAGTTTACAAATGTCAAAACAGATTTGACATTAGCCGCCATTTGCAAAAATAAGAGCATCTTTCAATAGGGTGATTTCTTTTGGCCCACCTTGTATTACGGTCAGTATTATCAAAGACATATTAATTATAGTCTTCTGAGGTTAAATTATTGATGAAGCTTCATGAAGCTGAATATTATGGTATGATGTGCAAACACCCAGTTTGCTTAGTAGATTGATAACTAACATCGATCCTGTTTTTCGATAAATGTATGTCTCAACAGCTAGTTGAAGAAATGAATGAAGGATTTAGGACGAAGTGCTGAAATAATACTATAGCCAATAGTATCTATTTTTGGGATAACAGGACATTCATCTGACACGATATTTTCATAATTTAATAGTAATTTATGTAGGAAGCAAGTTAATAGAGGAGGTATTTCTGATACAACGTTATCAGGGAATTTGTCCGGTTGTAGATAACTTTTTGTTCCGTAACGAGTTTCCTTTATTTTGTCCTGTAAAATTTCTGCACATACAGTGATAATTGTTTTCCTAGCCATTTCACTGAGGTCCTCACTCTTACTATACCAATCACTGCAATCAGTATGCAATCCTGAGAGGATTGCACACTTTTCACAACAATTGTTGTATCTTACGTTTTCTTCATACAAATAGAACATAAAAATGAAGGATTCATTGTTTCCTTTAAATTGAAAACAGTGAATCAAGTTTATTTTGCAAAAAATCACTTTTGGACAGTTAGACGCACAAAAACGAAATATCCCTGAAACGACAGTTTGGAGTATAGTGACAGTAAGTGACAAACAGTTAGTTGAGCATTTTCTGCTGCAGTCTTACTCATTGCACTCAGCGAGATAGAAAAACAAGCGCATGTGTGTGTTCTCAATGATACTATTTTCGTAGAGTGCAAGAATCTCATTTTTGTCTAAATCTCTATCTCTTTCGCTCTTACTAGGAAACGTATGGTCTTATTCGAGCACATGGGTCCTATTTTTCGATCTTCTCCTATAAATCTTGAATGGGACTATTTACGTCAAGCGCAAGGGTCTCATATTTGTCTTATTCTCCCCATTCACTCTTATATTGAAGACTCTTATATAGAAAATTGGAATCAGTGGGAGCAAAAGAGTAGAATAGTAGTAGAAAGAATAATATAAAATATACCACGCTCTTTCTCCGCCAGTGATATATTATTATAAACGTCCCCCTGAAATGAAATTTATAATAGCTCAGGTAAATGGAGAGGTAATATATACTGGAAATATACGTTTCAAATGCTATTTTGCTCTGAATCCAATGGAATAAAAAAAAACTAAAATTAAATTATCACTACATAGTATAAGCCAAAGTCGCTTCCACTCTCTGTCTGTCCGTATAAATGCTTCGATCTTTAAAACTACGCAACGGACTTCGACGCCGGTTTCTTTACTAGATAGAATGATTCAAGAGGAAGGTTTATATGTATAATACATGCATAAAAGTAGAGAAACATTGATAATTTTAGAGGTTTTTAATGTGATGTCATAAATAAACCCATTTTTTTACGCTTACATTGCAAACGCTGGCTGTACCCAGATATATATATTTAGATAGATCAAAATAATGTACTACAGTATTGTACACCTTAAAAAGTTCTACAATAATTTCTTTCTTTTTACTAGAAATAATGGATTATTTACGAAACGATTATAAGCAAAACAGTATTAATCCTTATCCAATTAAGTACCTTAAATACTTTGTGCATCTAATATAGATTAATATGACCATTTACAGTATGTAATTTAAATTAATATTTTTGAAGATATTACAGATTTAAAATGCAGGAACAAAGCGATTGTGGCGGTACCGGCCGGGGCCCGTTAGGTGGTACTGCTGTCAATTTATCAGTATCATTTAATAACTAAGCATAATATTTTAATGATTATTCTGAGGCGGTACGAAGTTTGCCGGGTCAGCTAGTCATATAATAAAATTTTAATAAAGTTTTTTTTGACAAGATTATTAGGTCATTGAAAAAAGGTGTAAATAAATAAAAAAAATGCCCGTAACATATCATTTGAATCCCAATGAAACATGCAGTATCACTTCAATATGAAAAAAAAAGATTAATAATAACATTTTTTTCATTTTGCACCTTTAAATGCATTTTGTGCAAAAACTATGAGAGATACGCGAAAATACGTTAGCAAATTTTTGTAGGGGATTTAATTTCCTACAAATTTGTAGAAGGATCTTTTTTTATTTTTCCAGCCAATCGCGAGATATAGACGAAAAAGTTGTTTTTGCACCCTTTTGCAATGTATTTGCACCCTTTGCCGGTATTGCAGCACCCTGCAATTTTAGTATATTAATCTACGAAGACTCACGGAAATTTTGGCGTTGGTTGCAGGTGTTCAACCAAAATGGCAAAGTTAAGCTTTTATTGACTGGACTACTACCCGGCCGGCCATTTCTGACTTGAGCCCGACCTGAAATAGATTCTCAGCTTAAAACACCTATACTCATCATTTGTTTTTTTTTGTAACTATTTTTTTTATTCTTAATTTAACACGACTGTGTGTAATTGACGTTGTGACATTTCTATCACACTGAACCAATTTGAAGAAAAAAATAGTTTCAAAAAATATTTTAAACATGCGATGCCGAAGAGTACTGTTATACTATATTTTGTGGAGAGGAACGTTAGTGTTATACTCCTTTGTGATGGAGGAACACGACACGTTCCTCCACAGTACTTTCAATCTATATCTTGATTAATTGATTTTAATTATTTCCAAATGACACTAATATTTCTCTGTGTAATATTAGGTATAACAGTTAAAATTAGTATCGCATTTACTCTAAATATACTTAATTATTCAAAAATAATATTTCTATAAAACTGAATCACAACTGACCTGAACGTACATTGATCAACTTGGCTGATCAGTTTTGGTTTAGCACTTTTTTTATTTATATGATTAAAAATGTAAGATCCCAAATGAAAATATTTCTTACTCAATGTAGTAAAACTTTACAAGTATACTGGGACAATTACATCTTTTGTCATCTAAACTATATGTAGCATGAACCATAATGCAAATATCTATGGTGTTGGTCTACTATGTAACACAACACACTGCTTGTTGGGTGGATGTGGCTTAGAATTACATTTTTTAATTTGTCAGCCTGCTTTACTCATTGCAAATATCATTTATGCATCAATTAATTGTGTTTCTTGATGTTATTTTTGTAAATTGTTTCATTTTTTTTTGCTTTTCTGAGATATTTGGCGTACCTACACAGTCCTTATTGCTTATTAGAATGAAACTTTTTTGTTTACCAATTCCAATCCCATTTTGTTTTATTTTATTAAATGGTTGAGTATCTGTAAAACATGACGTGTTTTAAGCACTGTTTACAGTTCCATAATTAGTTAGATTTTTATAAACAAATTTGTAGCAATAATAAAAATAATTTATAACATTTAGTTGAAAGCTCCATGAACTTTTGATAAAATCTTTTGATCTCCTCCTGTATCATAACAGTCAATGTAATTTTTGAGATCAATGGCAATAGTTTTCAAAATAAAGCGTGTAATAATAAACCAGTCCTTTGCCAGAGTTGCTAAAGTCAAATATTCGTTATCATATTCAATTATTTATAATCCAATTATCCCAACTCTGATACATATTGTAATGAATTTAAAATAGAAAAATAAACAAATGTTTTTACTAGTTTCAAATTGTCAAATATCTCTTTACATGTTTACTTATAATTTGAATTACTGTAAAGGTACGTCAAACCTAACATTAGCAAGGCCTAAAAGTAGTGGCTGTTTAGTAAGTTACTGACTGAAAAAGTTTTGAATAGAGTCGACAACAGAACTTTTGTAATATGATTTTAATTACCAAAAGCAATCTTGAATTAAATTGTCAAGCACGCCAAGTTTCGTAAAAATATACAATTAAAATATGGCACTGATGTAGTGATTTTTGCAGTTTTACAAAGAATTGTATTTGTTTGTGGAGTAAAAATGCTCTTGGCTGCCTAACCGTCCTGTATGGGATTCTCAAATATTGGATGATCCTAATTTTGGCTACTATTCTTTACCAGTTTACCTATATCATCCAATATTTAAGTCGCAAACAATAATTCCTAGTTGTACTTTGTCTTGACTTCTATTTAGAGTTAAACTTTAAATTTTTTTATTCATTAACGATAATGTGTTGGTTTGAGTTACATCAGAGTACAGCCAAGTTGACAATGTTTTTTTTTTGTTCATCATCCTGGGGCTTGCTTTCCTTATCCTCAACTCCATTTCCTCGAGCTTTACTCTATGATTTATATCCTGCATCTACCCTACTTGTGTTGTAATAGTATGTTTGATGACCTGAATGAACATGATAATCCGAACAAAAAGAACTGAACGATGAATGAATGAATGAAAAATAAATCTTCTGCATCAATCAATTTGGTTGTACTTGAGTTAGTTATTTGCGATTTGAGTATGAATGATAGTGTTATGATATGGTGAGCGAGTGATATTCAGCGAAAACATTGCTCCACGCGGACAAAGGAATCGCGTTTAAAGAGCAGCATGAGTACATAGTATAGAGCCATTAGTTAGCCACCCTTGCATCCGTGTGCTGTGTTCCAATGCTTGTTTATATCACGGTAATAGACGCCGCGACAATGAAGTCCTCTTCTCTGCATGTTTTCAGTGGCGAGATTAATGTGCGATGTCTTTTTGATTTTCCGTGCTATGCTGCGGTTCATAAAGAGAATGTTAGTTGCGGTGCAGTTCTCGCCGCGCCTCCTGGCTAGACTTGACTCGCACCGCTATCCATAGTGAAAAATCAAGAAGATTAGTGTTATCGAGTTTCGCTGAAGGTCTCTCATCACCGACCTCCATTCGGCTCCCTTCCTCTCCATCCTGTCCGCTCCCGTCCTACTTTCGCCTAAACCTATCATTTCGCCCTTGGGGATAGTCACACGCTTTCGCCCGGTCCATCTTCACGCGCTGCGCTACTTACATAAACCTGCTAAAGATCCAGTTGAGTTGTGGGCGAGTGGGACTTTATTGTCTTGTTCTTCTTTTCCAGTTGGTCGATCAGGGCCCCCAAGAATGGCTCATGCAGAAAGACAATTAGAGATAAGGGAGGGTATCGGATGGGGAAAGTCGCGAAACACTGGGGATTTTCTCACTATGGACGGTCGGTTGTTGCGACGATAGCGCGCTCATCATAAAGGCATCGCACCGCACTAGATATAAGCTTACCCTTAGTTCCGTTGGATGTTTATATATATAATATTGCATTTTGTAGCCGTGCGAGATGATTCAAACCTCTTGTTTCATCTCAACACTGTAAATTGGCATTTAAAGTACAAATTAGTAAAATTTGGATTTTTCATATTGTTACAGGTTCATTAATAGTTAATTATATCGTTAAAAATAATATTAAGAGCTGTACTTTAAGTGTTCAGAGATGAGAGTGTCTATTCTGTTAAATGTAATCAGAGTACATTATTTACAAAACTATGTTATTATCTATACGTAACGTCGTGGAGCATCGACGAACGCGATCCGCGCTTCCGAGTAGCGATTACTATCTATAGTCGCGAGCGATCTCAACGGAGAAGGTCGTCGATGGTCCACGACGGTCGGTCGGCCGCAGCCGCAGCCTCTCGAGCTATACATTAGTACCGTCGGTTCGGCTGCGGCGGCCTCGTGTAACGTGTGGGACCGGGCAGGGCTCGTCGTACGGCGGGGGCGCGTCGCGCGCCTACCAGGGCGCGGCCGACTACCACGCCTCGGCGCCCGCCGCGCAGCCGCCAGGTGTGCACGCGCACCCGCACCACGCGCCCAAACATTTCAACGCCAACGAGTTTAACAAGGAGTGGCCCGCCGCGTAGAGCGCCCACACACACACGCGCACGCCGGGATCGTCCGGGGACCACGCAGCCCAGCCACCGATCTCCCCGATCGTTGATCGTTCTTTCATATGCTATTATTCTCCACGAGCGCAGCCCGACGTCCCGAGACGATCCCCTCCACACGGTCACACACACCACACCGCAGTGTCCTCGACTACACTCGTATCGCTCACTCGACATATACACGATTCTTTTCTAAAGGTATTTAGAGGTAGGTAGAGTGAGTTCCGTAGTTCGTTCCGCTGCGATACACGCACGGCAGAGGTTGAAATACCGTCTAGTACGCACTCGTATGTAGCATTAGTATCGTGACGCTTGTGTGAACAGAACGTGTTAAACGTTGTAGTTGTAGAATTTGCTTGACGTATTTGACGGTATCTACGACACGGTGCGTGCTCGAACGGTTGAAATACTGGTTCGATCCACTCCATGTATCGGTTCTATCTTAGTCGATATACGCGCTCACTAATAAGATGCTGCTAGGCATATTTATTATAAACACGTTTTGTTAAAATATTCGCTCCCCGATAACCTACTAAAATCTCCTTAAAAGGTTTAATGTAATTGTTTTTGAATTTCACGACCAAAACGTCATAGAATGTGAAATTCTGCTTAATGTAATTACAACAATGCAACAATTATTAATATTTATAGTAACAGACTAAAGTAATGTTAAATTAAAATATTTCTTACGATGTTCTACAGCCTAATTGGGCGTTTTTTAATATAATTAATTAATGTCACCGGTGACTACATTAACACAAACCCACACGCGTAAGTGTAAGCGTTATTCTTAATATTTAAAATTAGTTTTACTGGAACATTGAAACTATTATAGATTTTAAAACTTTGTCTACTAACACTATACTAGGTACGCTCACAATTTTTTACTACTTTTGGCACTCGACCGTCTCTGAACTCTAGTTGTGGACGAATGATATTAAAACGGTCAGTTAGACGTCATCAACTCAGCGATGTACTCGCACGACTCGCCCAGAAGTTTTCGCGACCCCTCTTCTAAAGCTTAACGATGCTGTAATTCGCGTGTACCACGATGTACACATTTTTTTATTAACTTTGCTTTTAATCTATTTGGATGTGGGTTTTTGGTAAACGATTAATTTTTACTTGACACATTTCGAATGTTTTAATATTGTCTTGATATATTGTACTAGTGATTTCTTTTAATAATATCGTGTACGTATATTGGTCCCGGCCGAGGGAGGGTCGGGGCCCTGGCCGAGCGCGGCGGGCCGGTAGAGGCCGGGCGCCCGCCGCCCGCCGCCCGTCTACCGCCGCTCGCTCGCGTGAACCACATTTGACAGACACTGTTAAACAAGGCCAATTTAGGGAAAATAACCTAAAAGAACTTAACTTAAGCTAATAACTTGTATAAATATTTGGTATATATATCGGTATGTATGTTTAATGTTAGAATTTTGTTTATTACGACACACTAGACTTAGGAAAACGGTAGGCATGTAATGAGATAATTATGTGTTAATATTAAACAAAACATAGTGACTGAACGTGATTTAAAATATTTTTAATTATTCCCGGTTTAAATCGGGAAGAATTCTGTATAAATATTCGTAATTTTAATTTGTTTTCTAATATGCATTTTAGTTTTTTATCGCAATTTTAAGTTGATACTATTATTATATGGGATTTATACTTTAAAGATTTAAATTTACCTGCCAAATTAATGTCGAGCAAACGATATTGTCGTATGTGTTAAGTATTGAAGCTCAAGCATTTAGGATATAGAAGTTCGGTACGTACCGCGGCGCGGCCAGCACCCCTCGTGTCGACCAGCACATTGTACATATATATACTTACTTGTGTGTAAAGCATAATTTTAATCAAGTCTCTCGTCACATAGTTTTAAAGTTTTAATTTATGTGATCGCCAAATATTTTTAAAACTGTATAGAGCTTTCGACGGCCGCTACGGCTGGTATGTTAGTCGTATCATAATCGTACACGACGCGGACGTCCGTCGCGCGGCCGCCCCGCCCCGTTACAAAGTGAGTTATAATTTAAAATAACAATGTTAGATTAAATTTAATGTTAGTCCTTTACTGTACTATATCGCTCAATCGTTTGACCGATCGACTGATTAAAATTTTAGTGATAAGCTAAGTAATTAATTGCGGGGCGAAGGCGGCGGCGGGCCGGACGACTGGCGGGGCCCTCCCCCGGGCCGGGGCCCCACCACCGGGCCGGGGCCCCAACCCGCCCGTGCGGGGCCCCGCGGCGTCTGACCATTATTTGTTGTAATTATCTTAGAGTTTACGGACCTACTGATAGACTGCCCGACGCCCGACACGGGAGTTGTTCCTTTAATTTTAAATAATAGAACCGCGCCGCGAAGCGCTCGATAAGATTTGTTAATAAATGTTTTAAATAGAACGAATTGTTGATGATTACATTGAATGCATAATTTGATCGTTTAGAATAGGGTTATTTAAGATCGCTCCATAAGTAAAGTATAATTTATCTATTGAGGAATATTGTGAGGTGTATAAGCAAATTTTATAAGTGACTAGCGGTCCGAAACGAGGGGTGCGGTGTCCAAAATTAACGGTTAAATCATAACGAAAAAGCCTTTACATTGTGATGTTCATAGTTAACGCGCATACATTTTTATAGCTCTTATAATATATAACAGACTCGACTGACACTCAATCTGTATGTAGGGAAGTGAAACTCGTACCTTATAACAATATAATGAAATAATAATATAAAGTATCTAGGTCGGTGCCTGACTGCCCATTAGGTTACGTGTAATGTGCCGCTTTGTACCGCTTTATTTACTCTTCGTTCCTATATTAGTTAGGTTAATTTGTCTCGATTCATTCCTGGTTAATTTTATTGTACTCAACGTAGGTAGTCGTTCGTTTCAGTATCATTCGTGTCGCTTATTCATGCAGTTTGTATTTGTTCGCACTAACTCCCACGCTCGCTCCCTACTCATTTTTACGAATACGTTCTCAACTTCTTTCCACTTCTAACCCTGCTGTTGTTTTCTCTCCAGCAATCAGTCCGCATAATATAATTTTACATGATCTTCCATTGTCAGTTACGTTATATTATTACTGTAGGTTAAATATACAACCACCGATGATACGAACGAAATTGTTCACATCTGTTTTAATATTAGGAAACGATGCCTTACAAAAAGTTAAGTGAATAGAGATGATTTATATTATGTTATATGTTCAGTGATAATGATTAGCACTATGGTGTTGGACCTAGGGCACGGTCCCGCACTCGCAAACCTATGGAACAATTTAAGAACTTAGTTTGTAATGATCCAACGTGGCAATTTTCTTATAACATAAAAGGATATAATTTATTTAATAAAGTATAATATGTATTAGAAATTTTAGATTTACTCAACATTAAAGTTAGTGCAAATTATTATGAAAAATCAATTGAGACTATTTATATGGGTTTTAATTATTATTATATAGGAGAAGAACATTAAATATTGGATGAATTTATTAATTAAAATAGTTAGCAAAATACAAATACGATAAGACTCGTTAGAGGCTCGTCTGTCAAATGTGGTGTTCGCTCGAGCGCGCCTGCGCTCCCGCCTCTACCGGCCCGCTCACTCGCTCGCGCTCACTCGCACTCACTCGCGGTCAATCACTCGCGCTCACTCGTGCCGGAGAGGCACACTTGCATCTTTGCATTTTTATTACACTCGGTAATATCGACATAAGATATGCAGCTGCATCTTAAAAATAATGTTTATGAAATAATACTTTAATCATGGCTTAATTGTAGTACTGTTGAGTAGTTAACCTTTTCGACTCTTGTTTGTATTACTTTATCTAATATAGTGTTCGCGGTTTTATATGTGTATGTTTATTCAGTAGTATATAGAGGAAACAATGTTTTGTGTAAAAGTGTATTTTGGTATAATGATAAAGTAACGATAGCTCCGCAGCACGCAAGCGGGCGGGCGCGCTCGCGGGCCGTGCTAGTATTCATTAATATATTTATCATCGTAATTGACTAATTATACAAGACCCCTAGTGTTAAACCTTAGATTAGCATGTTTAAGTTCACTGTTTACTCGTCTTATAAAATTAATTCATTTGCATTTAAATGTATAATCACTGATCAGGGCACATACCTTCCCCATTTAACTGGTAGTCTTTTCGAAACTTATTTTAAAAACAATGCAGGTATTATTAAATATAAACCTCATATTTATACTAGAATTTAATATAAATGTAATTATTGATCCCGAGTAAAATAAATTTCACGGGCTTTACAATTAATTATAACATTAATAATTATTATAAAACCTAGGGCAAGTTGTTATTTATTCCTGTTTTAATTAAAATTTTGATGTTGATTATTTTTTAAACTATTTTTCTTTATAGGAAATAAAAGTACATAATTCTCGATCGAATAGAAACAAAATTGTTAGGTGAGCTATATCGACTGATGTACAATATTTAAAGTAATGTTTACTTACAACAGTACCTATATAAGTTTAATTAACACCGGCCCAGTACGGGGCGGCTATATTTAAAACACACTTGTATTAATTTCCTAAAATGTAATTAATTGGAAGCGGCGACGCGACCTAGCCACAAACTAAGCATGTTACAATGTAAGACTATTATCTAGATTTGTTGTAATGTTGTAATGTGTAAACTACTATAGTTAGCCCTAACGTGGTGCGATATGAAGCCTATGATAAGTTTACTTTATGTTCGTATAAAAAGGAAAATTATGATAGACTTAACACGTGCGTCCTTTTTATTTCTTTTTTACGATGATTACCTAATGATAATTAGTTAATTACGGTTTTAATTATTAATTTTAACCGAAACACTAAAGTAAGACGAGAAGCTTGTACGCGATGATTTAATTGATGTAATAAGTGCTATCAAATATAACACTGAGGTCTTTCGAAGTAGAAATTATGCATTATTCATATTAGGTATTTTGGGTATATATATTTAGTGTTAGATTTAAATGGTAACATAAGTATGTAGTTTATAATGTAATGGAAATAATTACACTTTGTCGTAGTTTCCTATTATTAAGCTTCTTCTATCTTAATGGATTAAGTAATTACTACTGGTTGATTAATAAAAATTAATATTACCATTGCAAATATTTGAGATATCTTATGATGAAATATATATCTACTTTAAGGACATTATAAAACGTAGATAATTAAAAGAAATCAAAAATTTCAAAATACCACTGGCATTTTTAATTACTATGTTGTTCGTACACATCCCTGACCACCCCTTTTCGTCAATTACTCACATGTATAGTATCAGTTATCATAATTTTTGTTTTTATAGTGATACATTACAGTAAACTGACTAGTTAGTGTCCATAATAGTCTTACACTTACAGAAATGTCTAACATGATAGTGATGGAACGATGAAAGTGCCGTTTTCATTAATTATATTCTCGTCATATCATACTTCTATCACACACCCTGTATACACTTATCCCTTGACACACTTCACCCGGTAATGTATAAAACGTACATATATCTATAGTTCCTATCTATCTACATCCCCTGTAGTGCTTTCAACGACGTGGATTCCCTATGTTAGTGTTTGTGTCACGTAAATATATAAATACCTCAGTCATTCAATCTGCATTCAAAAACTGAATGCAATAGAGAATTCATGTTTTCCATGAACACTTAGCCACTTGCCCAGCCTACGCTTAAAATACAATTCAGTTATGTATCTGATTGTAACATTTTATAAAACATAGCCTGAATGTTGTCTATATTAAATTAATAACCTGGAAATAATTCTGAGTACTTCTTTAGTTAAATCTTGAATCTACTGATTGCGTCTTTGATAATCGGCTTTAAATTTCTTTTATCTAAATTAAGGATCAATTCATACTTGCGCAGAGTACAGTTTAGTGTAGTACCACGAACCACATACATTCGCACGCTCATATTTTTGTAGTGATGGACATCAGTTACAATTCACTTTTCGTTTTTTTTTTTTCACGCGTTAGATATGTACTCATAATTTTCAGATTAAAAAGTATGTTGTTTTTTTAATATGGATTTATGTTCTAGAGATTTTTTTCGAGCTTCGACTCTGCTGTAGTATGAATTGATCCGAACTTTGTCCTGAACGTTGCCATTTTAGTAAACTTTTTTGTAGAGTAAAACAAAAATCTTTATCTGTAATTTATTATTTAATAAAAACTCGTAACATGAGAACTTCATATAGAAATACTACAAACACTAACATTGGTGAATCAACGTCACTTTTCAGTAAATTAATTAGTTATATATGTTTACGACAGAGGGCGACGGTGTGGGGAGTAATGCTGGCAGTCCCAAGTATATGAACGTGCCACAGATGTCTGATGCTATAGGGACACCACCACAGGTCTCTTTACTTTTCCACTACAGACAATAATAGTACTGTAAAAATTGAAATTTTTTATCTTGGCATTAGATTCCTAATACTAAAGAGCATCTTATCTCAAAAATAACTACCTAAATCAAATGCACTATAGAGTTCATACGTTAAACGAAACGTAAAGCTTTAGTTGGAATTCCTGGAATGTTCTAGAACTTTTACATCCTTGTGGTGCTTTTTGGCCTGACTAAGAGCGAAGTCTTAACGGAGTAGTTTTGGCACTCCATCTATGTAGGTTCCACCATAGCGCCTAATGAATCAATTTTAAAGAAAGAGTTGTCAAAAATGGGTCCGGGTGACATGGCTATCAAAATTTTAACGTTTTCTATATTTTTCTTGTTATAAGAATTTTCTTACTAGTAATGAAGTTTCATTGGTTTAAATCTACACATCTAGACATAGTAAATAGAATTACCCATGTTAGGTACTACAAGAGAGCTATGCAATTAGACAGGTGCCTATGATATATTGCGGAGGCATGGTATCTCCACAGCCGTCGTTCTGTAATGTGTCGGATATATCCGCTTCTGTCTCAGGTTCTTATCCTTCCTTTCCTTTATTCATTTCCTTCATTCATTCATTATGTGTAAGTACTATTATCACACTATATCACATCATATTGTAGAAATTATTAGATTCATTAGTTTTCTCTTTGGACGACGAGAATTAGTTTTTGATTCAAGGTAGATAGGACCATTCACTCTAGCAACACGGCAATTTTTTTCTATCAATAAACTGGTTAGGAGAAGTCTACTTGGCCTATCGTTATGTTGAAGGTGACGAACTCTCTTTTAATTTCTATTATCTGAACTATTATCAAAGTATTTTGTCATAATATTAATACATTACAATATATAACTAGTCTCATATATTTAAACAGTAGGATTGATACTTGGAGGCATCCTTACGTAGTAGTTTAGCAATGTCAGATTTTAAGATAAATTGTGATCAGTTAGAAATTTAACGGTGGGAACAAAATATTAAATGTAAATGTAAAACACAATATGTCCTAAAACCTAGTATAGTCCAATAGCTGGTGTGTGGAAATGGTGCGTGGTGCGGTAAGTTCCATTATTTATTTAATACCTAAATGATATTTTGCATCTAAAATATTCTATACAGACAATCGAGAATGCTTTAAAATGTTGCTGTAGATAGTTGCGACTGTTGGTATATGGACTAACAGAGGTTTGTGTTAGCAGGTGATGACTATGAGTACACCGGGGGTTCCGGTGACGGCTACCAACGGTCATCGAAGCGCAGCTATCATGGGTCTTCGTCAGGCGGCACAGCATCGGCCTCTTCTTACCATCCCTATCGGCGTTAACGAATGAGCCGAGCGGCAGACTTCTATTGTCTTCTGCCAGCCTGGTAACTCCGTTACTCTACGTATCAATGTTTGTTAGTATATGTGGGTTTATATTTGCATTCCGGTTCCATATAGTCATTATATTTTATACTCTATTTAGGTTTAGAAGGTCGCATAACAACTTATCTTGTAAGCGCAGTAGTCAACCTCCACCCTAATAGATGGCGCTACAGGGTGGACTGACTTAATTTTAACTTGCTAATAAAATTTTGGACATAAATAATAATAAGTCACTCGCAGCTTTATATAAAGTTTATAAGTTAATGTATACAAAATAGGTTAATATATTATGTAACATGTTACTCCGTTTATTAACAAACATTGTCGTATATTTTACTTGTAAAATATTATCTTTTTTCTACGAACGTAATCATTGAGTTTGTAAATTATTTTTAAAGAAAATGGTTTATAAGAGACGTCGTTCTGTTGTGGACCTTGGTTTTTTTTGATAAAGTTTACGTATGTGGTGACAGTGATTTGAGAGTGGATAATAGACGAACACTGATGAGAGTTTGATATATGTGACACGTTAGAATATATTATGTGGTGTTGGGACTGGCGTACCTTATAAACCGCTTTCACAATTATTAAGTTAGTTAGATTAGTTATTCTTTTGGATATTTTTGTGTAGTGTTGGTCGATTAGAAGTAACAATTTAGGGAGCTTTTATTTGAAACTGAAAATTTTCAATTGTAATTCAAAGAGCTTGAACAATTTTTAAACAGTTTACAGATGATGTTTTTAGGTCAGTTCCAACGTTCATATCACTTGACTGCAATAACGATAAAATATGCGAGTATTGTGTCTCTTGTCCGTTTGACTATATTAATGTAACACTTGTAATATATAATTTAGCTCAACATTTTCAGTTTTTGGGAATCAATTTTTAATCTCATAAGGACGTAAGTTTAGTGATGTATTTACAAACAAGTTGTACTAGTGTTTTTGACTATATACCACCGTTACGATATCCGTATGAACTATATGCTTCTCAATATGTTAGAAATTGACTTATTTTTGTAATATTTACTTCTAGACTTTAAATAGGATATCTAACCATACGATATGGTTAAGAAATTGTTTGTGACTTGAAGAAATCATGTTCGTAACATAGGTATTAATTTTAGTAAAGCATTTATAACTAAATTGTGCAGACTCCTTCAAGTACACATCTAATGAACTTGGGGCGTTAGATGAACCGCGAGATAAATTCAGAGCTTGTTGGTTGGGTTTGGTAATGTTAAACATTCAATCTCTCAAATGTTTGGTAGTTCACAATGTTCTCACTCAAAACATGATTTTTGTTTTCACTAATAAATATACTAATTATTTTAAGTTTTATTTAAATTGACATCGACAAGACTGCGTATCCTCCTCTACAGTAATGTTAGCTATAGTCGCGAGGTGACACTCGACACTCGACACTCGACACTCATACAGGTACAGGTATACAAATTAATAGACACGGCATTTTTATAATAATCTTGTTTTTATTTTTTAATCATTTTAAATTACATTTTATATCGCAAGTAGGTAGGCCTTGTTAATATTTAAATAATATACGATTAAAATTTAATAACATTGGGTAAGTACAATGGAAAATAGATCAGAAGTTTAAAAATGTATGTAATTAAAATTAATGTTTTTAATTTTTAAAGATGTAATATAAAATAGAATTATTTAATGTACATTATTATAATAATTATGAATCGTTTAAAAGTTACACCGATAGCAGGTATACATTAGCGTCAGACGATTATATTATAGAAATTACGTCTAGATATATCTAGTATATAATATTAGGCTCTAAAATTAAGAGGTCATGATACTTTAGCACACATGAATTTATAGATGATAATCTAAACCATAAAAATAATGATAGCCACCTACGCTTTTACACCTAAGTTTAAATTTTGGCTAATTTTTTTTTATACGAAACATGTTCTTTATAATAAATTAGTGTTACAGAAATTCTTATGTAGAGAAGCGTCTAAATAAATTGTGTCAACTTAATTTTCACATTTTTTTTATTCGAAGCTTATAATTTTAGGATCGTTTAAGTCTTAACATCAATGGACAGGCAATTTTAATACTTAAATTTTATTATAATTAGCAAACATTGAGTTACAATTACGATTGTAATGCGTTTTTTTCTAAATTAATTACAAAAGCGATTTTGGACGTGCTATATTTTATTAAATTAGCAAAATATGTTCTTAAAATTACATACAATTGAAAAGTTATTTAGTGCCTTATGTCAAATGTGTAAAATCGGAGCTGGTAAGGCTCTGAAAAAGCGACCCTACTTTAATTGATGAAATGACACCGAAATTGACTAAATTGATCCTCTGTAATTATTAAAGGCCACGAATTGTAAGAACCTCAATTCCTTAATTTCGATTATTTAAAGATACTGGTACAACTCTGAAAAGAGTTGTACCTGTCTAAGAGTCTGGAAATGAGGCGCCTGTATATAAATAGCGTACCAAAATTTTAATGGGCCACTTTTTAAATACGTGTCTGTTTGGAGAACTAATCTAGTCTCATGCCACTATAATAATTACAATATTATGTGATTTAAAATTTATTTTGTACATAAGTGAGAAAAAGAGGGTACACGTAAAATACTGAATCAAAACATTAATTACCTATTACACTGCAGTGTTTTCTAATGGAATGTGCACAAGATTTAAACGTCAAGAACTTTCAAAGCGAAGAAGTAAGTATAAGTATATTCTCAGGAGGTTAACAACGCCGACGACATTATTCAAGGTATTTCCTACATTAGTCTGTTTTCTCGAAAATAGTTGTAGTGGATAATTCCGGTATGGCCAATACCGGTGTAATTAGTGCGGTGGTTAGTCGTACGGCGGGCGATTCTCAGGGTCGGGCGGGGTGCGCCGGCGCAGAGGCTCGACGTGCGGCGCAGTTGACGCAGTCGCACGGACGAGGAGCAGCTTCCTCAGGGGCGTGCGCCTGGGCTGCGCGGTAGCACAGCTCGCGGTAACGCGCACACCCTGGAACGTGATTGTAGTCATGAGAATCAAGCTTGTTTAGGACGCTGTCGAAGTTATAGCCTATGACGATGGCCAGATCTTCATCATTTTAAAAAGCTGAAAGTTTCTGCATGTCTCCAAAACTGGTAAGAACTAGCGAGTAATGAGTTTGGATGCCTGCCGCTGTAAATGATTAAAGTTTAGGGGTGTCTGGCAGGAGGTAGCAACCATAAGTGTCCGCCAATGAATGACGTGTTTTCTAATATTAGGAATACGAAGAAAACATAAAAAAACTGCTTTATACAACGAAAGTAAGGTTACTATGTACCTTTACTACCAAAGTCTAGTCGCTGGTCCTTCTTACCAGTGTTGGAGACATGAACAGAGACACTTTCAGTTTCTATAAAATGGCCGTTGACCAAAGATCTGGCCGTGGTGGACTCTTGCTCTATTAGGCTTGATAACTTGCTAGTTTTAGTTACTAATAATATCGCATTTTTAGACTCATAGCGTTGAGGTAGAAGAAAATTTATAGTTACTGGTTTCTGTATAACTGGTAACCAGCCACAGTGTCTTCGTAGAAAACATTACACATAGTACAAAAAGTAATACCTACCTAGTTACTTTGTAGCTAAACCTTAGGTACAGATTCTTGAGGTCACCGAAAATTTTGCTAACTAAACGCAGAAATTTGGATTTATGTGCTTTACTAGCAAAACTGATATAGGAAACATACCCGTGGGTGGTAAAGCAAGTCTTGTATCCGCTGCGAAACCTCTCTGCGCCAGTCGATCGAGGAGTGTGCTGGCCGACCATCACCGCGCGCTATCATGTTCTACCCCTATGAAATAGAACCATTATTATTGGCATTAAAAATAGCTGACTAACAATAGTAGTAAGTAGTAATGAGAACTATATTTACTACTAAGATAGATTTATCCTACATCCATATTAATCCTTTTTAGGGTTCCGTAGCAAATGTCAAAAACCAGAACCCTTATAGATTCGTTATGTCTGTCCGTCCGTCCGTATGTCACAGCCACTTTTTTCCGAATCTATGTATAATACCCTATACTGTTGAAACTTGGTCAGTAGATGTATTCTGTGAACCGCATTAATATTTTTACACAAAAATAGAATAAAAGTAATAAATTTTAGGGGTCCCCATACTTAGAACTGAAACTCAAATATTTTTTTGCATCCTACCCATATCTATGGATAGGTCGTAAAAAATGATATTGAGTTTTCTAACATAATTTTTTTTTCTAAACTTAATAGTTTGCGCGAGAGACACTTCCAAAGTGGAAAAATGTGTCCTCCCCCCTGTAACTTCTAAATTAAGAGAGTGATAAAACTAAAAAAAATATATATTGTACGTTACCATGCAAACTACCAACGAAAATTGGTTTGAACGAGATCTAGTAAGTAGTTTTTTTTTTAATGATGATGAATGAAAGGTAAATTGCGGTTTACGATTTATGGCGTATTTGAAAAAACAAATATAAATTTTATTACGCTCTTGCTAAACACTATTTTAGTCATTCGTGATAATGTCATAATGTCCCACTTCTTGGCTCAGGTCTCCTCAGGAGAGGGTTAAGGCCATACGTCCCCACTCTGGCCGAGTGCGTGTTGCGTACCTACCGAGGTAACAACCGGGACCGACTGCGGACACCCATCTAGGTCTGACCGTGGTGTCGTTGCTTACTCCAATTATAATTACTTTTGGTAATTGTTTCCAATCACCCTAGGGCTACTATGAGCGCTTCACTTCACTCGACTCCGAGTCACGACATTATAATAGAAAACTATCCGTTTAACAATAGCTGTCAGAATATAATACCTTCATTAGCTGCAGGCGAGTGTCCGCCAGACTTATCATCGGTGCGTGGCGTTGTCGAGCCGGACAGTGAATGGGCCTGAAAGTGTACAAACAATTTTTTTTTTAAAGTGCTTGCATTGTATTCCTGCCTACTGTGAGTTTAAACAGATACCCGTGTACGAAATTAGTTCGGTAGGACGTTATAGAAGAAGAATATTATCTGCAAGCTGGGGGTAGCCTACGTCGAGGTTGCAGGGACTTCCTTTCGGGGATACACCTGGTTCCTCGGCTTACCCTAGACGGCGTGTGGTTATAGTCGGTTCGAGTCCGTAAAAAAAGGTAGGAAGATATTTGTCTGGTATAGTACTTTTGCTTTAGCAAGAGAATTTGGAAGAATTGTACAACAGTTTAATTGCAAAAGATTACGCAAATTGTATCTTTAAATCAATTTCGTTTAAGTGATACCTATACTGAGTCAAACCTAACCAAAATAATACGATAACGAATTTTAAATCGTCTTGGAGTGAGCACTTGGCCAGCATCACCTTCGTTATTTGACTCAAACCCTCAAGAGGATGCGGCAAATCCCTCATTAATATACTTATTAAAAATAATGGCATCTTTTCTCAAGTTACGATTTGGTAAGGTTTTGAAAGAACACTTCTGTTATAAAAGTACCTATGAGAAAAGATATTAATCAAAATAAATGAATTTGAAACTATAATCAAAACTCAAACTATGTATTAACAAGATTAAGATTCCGGTTTCTATAAACTTTACCCCATAATCCGATATCTATTTTGGGAACTGTTTGATATTATAGCTGTTAATATCTTAGAAATTTAACAAATTTTAGATGGGCTTAATTGAAAGGAAGATGTTCTCCGAAATGGTGTAATTGTATGCCAAGTGTCAGTGAAACGGAAAAAGCGTTTTTGCAATGAAAACTCGAGGTCGACTTAATTAAATTCGGTCGATCTGGGTAATCGTTTTAAACATTTTTTTAAAGTTAATAGTTTCATCAAGTCTAACCTCTTTTAAATGAATGTATTTATTTGTTCTTATTTTGCTTTTATGAACATTTTTAAATTGAAGACAATTTCATACGTTTACTTATAGTTGAATTATAAAAAGTCGCTTCTGTTTGTTCGCCTAGGGTTTTCAGCAATAGATTACTGATTCAATATAAACTTTTTGAATGTGAAAATGCGAGAATTTCTAAGGCTTCCGTGCGAAGGCGGGCCGGACGTTAGTTCAGGATATAAAAATAAATAAATCTTGCAACGTAAGTAGGCATCTTGGTTGTGTTATCTTCCTTCTTCAACACCAACAATAATATACCAGAGTGCACCACATTGGATACGTGGCTCTCCACATACATCCGATAATTAGCGGAAAATTAAGACACTTCTTACGAAACCTCTTGTCTTCTTCTGAAAAGTCGTGTAGAAGGTATGAGGAAACGGACCATTATATCATTGAATTATCACAATTTATTGTTGAATGAACTCATAATCGGATTCATATTCGTAATGCGGACGAATATGAATCCTGTATCGCGGAGGACTTTAACAACATACCTGAAACCACAAAAAACACCCAGACTCAGAACAATAATTTGTCGGTCACACGTGAGATTTGAACTCACGACACTTGGCGTATTAGATAGCGGCGTGGTGTCCGCTTAAACCACTAGTCACCCTCCTTTGGCTTTGCCGTAGTCGGGTAAAGTCCTCCGCGTCTCTGTCTGTTCGCGACGAACTCAAAAACCACTGCACCGATATAAATGAAATTTTGTACCCAAATAGTCTCAAGTCTGAGAAAGGACATGGCTACTTTTTATCGCGATAGTTAAAGCTAGTTTTGTTTAAATTCAAAATTATAAAGCAGATAGGTAGTGACCAGATATGTTTGAATCTTAGAACATGTCTGATACATAATGACCTATGAAATTGAATAAACTGACACAGGTAATTGATATCACGGTAGGAAATTGACATAAGCCACGGACGGATGCAGGCAAGTTTGAATTTTAAATGTGTGACGGGAACCTATGCAAGGTCTTTCATTCCTCTACACAGTAAATAAGGATACATTTACTATGCTTTTAGATGTCCGTGATACCAAAGGGCAATTTAATTTCCCTTTTCCTTACTCATGGACACTTATATTATAAATTCGAAAGTAACTTTGCCTGTTACGCTCTCACGGCTATACCGCTACACTGATTTCAATGTAAGGCCTGGAGATACTCTGATTCCCGATAAACTGAGGCCACAAAAATATTTCAGAATAGCCTGTGATGGTGGCCTTAAATCTCTCACTTTGGCCGACTTTAAAATTAAAAATAAGACAATCATAGCCAAGATTCTTCCAATAAATAAAAATATATTGTCAAACGAACCAAAATGTTGTGGGCGAATTCTACATAAGTTCTACCCTCAAGTTGTTTATTCCGATACACAATTTATTCAGAGCTAATATTTGAATAAAGGAAAATAAATCGTTATGAATCGCTGGGATTACGGATGAATATGTTTCAATGGACGTTTTCGTATTTATCATATCGTGTTTACATTCAAAGGTGTGCTCTGTGTGGGTGTGACAATAATACAACAAAAATCTTGAATAGGTACTTGTACAGTTGCACCCCATAATTGTTCTTCCAAAATGATGGTGAATTTACCATTTATAACTATTCTGTGACAATATTCTTGGAACTTCTGTTTTTATAAATCTATAAGTTGTGCTTTTGCGCTTTTATTTAGGCTAAGGATACTCGACTATGCAGATACATCCTGCTATTATAAACGTGAAAGTTTGTGAGTATATATGTATGTATCATTGTTGCGCTTTCACACAAAAACTACTGAATAGATTTTGATGAAATTCACATTAATATAGCTTTCATATCACCTACACCGACGTCCTACAGTAAACGTCAACATATTTTAATTCTGAACTTTTTTTATGAGACTACTTCCGCATTAGGAATATGAATCTTGTATCGCATTTGAGCCATCACTACAATATTTGGGGCAGTAGAAAGGCGACCACCACCACTAGGCCAACTGTGAAAAGACAACACTGCCAAAAAGACAACACCCGCATATAAATCCTGTGTCGCGGGGGACTTTACAAACGTACATAAAACGGACACAAAGAACACCCAGACTCAGAACAACAATTTGTGAATCACACAAAGTGTTTTCCCACGTATGATTTGAACCCACGACAATTGGCGAAGTAGAAAGCGGCGAGGCGACCACTTAAACCACTACGCCAACCGTGCAGTCAAAAATACATCAATGTTTTTTAATACATCAATGTTAGTATGTAATAAAATGGTTTCTGGCTATGTAGGTGATCTATTCGTCGGCACTCGTAGGTGTTAAAATCGGTACTTTTAGCGACTCTCAATCCTCCTCTGTGAAAGCTTTTAAATCTTATTTTGAGAGGAAACAGAATTCTTTTTAGTACAAAGACTTCCTAATCGTACAAAATGTGTGACGTTGACCTAGTTTTCTTGCCTCTTTCATGTGTTGATGCATTACCTATGTCTGAACACATTCTTGTCCCTACTTGATGTTATGTTACGTAGTTTTTTTTACACACAATGATATCTACAGAATGTCGCTAAAAGGTATGTGCGAGTTTTATTATTAAGACTTAAATTGACGGGTGAAATTTGTAATACCTACTAACATTATAAAGAGCAAAAGAGTGTGGTTGTTTAAGCACTATAGTCGTCACAAAATAAGAAGCCCGGTTTGACATTTGTCATCGTGGCGTAAGTAATACGATTAATTCGTGTTTTTGAGTGCAATTTTTCAATATCAAGTTAAACTTGATGCTTATCTATGATACGCGTTGTGATAGTGTATGGGTAACATAGTAATTAAATAGGATTATGAATTTGATTTTTCAATTTCTTACATGCAGCATGTCAAATGACAAATGTCAAAACGGGCTTCTTATTTTGTGACGACTATAATTTCAAGAGGTACTGGTCCGATTTGATTCTGTCAGTGTTATATTATATAGCTAGTTATCGAGGGAGGCTATATGTTAAATGTCAATCAAATGATGACATTTATCATATGATCAATAGTAGCGGAGTATCATTGCAATATGTTGGAAAATCCGAAAAAAAAAATCCTTTTGAGAAGTCATGCGCTGATAACCGTTAGTTTCATTAAACAATGTAAAAGTTCTTTATTTCATTAAGTTTTAAGTTAAGTATTTGTTTTGATATAACGGCAGCAGAAGTACTCTATCTGTGAAAATTCCAGCTGTCTAACTATCATGAGATACAGCCTGATGATGGACAGCGTAGTCTTAGTAATAGTGTTTACGATATGGGTACTGAACCCTAAAAATTATCTCAGTTGAGGCAGTTTTAGTGATGGCCATTGGGCATCCGCATAAGTCAGTCGATCTGATCGTCCCTAAGCTTGCATTTGTAATATAGTATGATACATGGTTCTTGAAGAACGTATGCGTAATTAATACAAAGTCTGTGCCATCAGGGCAACGAGGTCTCTGAGACACATCGCAACAAATGTCTCCCCATCAAACAAGGCTTTTATTAACAATACAGTAAGTTTGTGTTAAAAATCCTCTATAGATACACGCGTCAGTATAAACCAAAGGAATACATAATCCATGTTCGCTTCTGAAGATAAAATCTCGCTTGTATTTTTGTTATTAAAAGAGTAAGCAATCTTCGCGATTGGCTTGTTCATTAGAATCTCATCCACCGAGTATTCGCCGACTGAATGTTTTGTTTCTTAGAAATTCGAGGAACAAATGAATTTGTTAATCGTGAATGTAAAAGCATTGTTGCTCTTAGATCAACCAGATATCGTTGGAAAATTTTGAATAGAGTTATAATTGATAGTAAGTTGAGTTAAGAAATTGTGATAGTCATGAAAATTGAGAAACCAGAATTTTTTATTTTAATAATATCAATTATTTGTAATATTATTTTTAATATATACCTACTTACACTAGATTTTTTGTTAATAATTATTTCTGATTACGTTTAATGGTTATAATCTGTATCTGATACCTACCTATTACTTAGTGAAATTATGTTTTGTACATGTTTACAGATTAAGCACATCACTAATGTTATCTAGTCTAAATAAATACGAGTATATAGCCAAATACATACTGTTAAGTTTAAACCTACTAACTAAATTCTCCCGGAACTCGGTAAATTCGAAACCTAATTTAATTAACTAGTTTTCGTATACCTTACCTAGTCATGAACGGAATTCCCACAGTTCTATTTGAAACACAAATCCGTTAATCTGATGTTAATCCCTTTCACTGAACAACACGAACATATGAACATTCATATAAATAACGAAGGAATTTTCATTAAGTCGATTTACTGTCTTTGACATGGAAATATTCTGTAGATATGTTGATTCGTTGTCGGTTTCTGTTAATTTCGCTACGTATTCATAGAGTTCTCTTTTGAATAAATTAAACTGTTGTTTTAGATTGACTTATGAAAGGCACACAATTATTGAAAGAAAATAATTTGTAATTCAATGAGAACACAAGATCAACGATAGCACGCCTATGCCCCCATGTCGATCAAATATACTATCTACTACTCTATTTTGGACTCTCAATAACAAAAGTTTATAAAGTGGTAGAAGTGTAGTGGTAGATCTTTTTGTGGACTGTTTCCTGTTACTAAGACATGTAGTTCTAGTAATATAAAAACAACAATAGTTGTTTGAATGTTTTCATAGTTTACTCTGTGTTTCTCAAATCAAATGGGTACTATAGCGGCGAAATCACATATATTATATTAATTACTCTGTCAGTTCATAGCAATTTCTGTGACACGTCTGCCAATATAAAATTGAATTGATGCTTTCACATAATTTCGAGTACTTTGAAAACTCAAATCAATCTAATGTTAACTGTACAGCCGAAAAGGCATCAAGTATCGAATAGTCGACGTGTGACATTCTATGAATGTTTCCGTGCCGACGACTATCGGATCATGACACGCAAGGGGATTTAGTATATATATGTACCAGGCAAACATAAAAGATCAAGAGACAAAGACAAGTTTTTCTCTGGTATGCTCTGTAACAGGCTTAAAACTTTTGCCATTACATTTTATTGTACTTTGAGATTCTTTAGATAGGGTCTTTAGGTAACTATTTCATTTATCGCTTCTTTCTTTTATTGTTTTATATCATGTTTTTTTGATTCGGTTAACCTTCGAATGTTTTCTGTTAGCCTAGTATCTACTTTTATCTGTGCCGTTTTAAAAACCAGTGAAAATGACTGACTTTTGTTGTGTAAAGTTTATTATATTTTGAAAGTGTAGGAATAGGTTGAATAAAACAGTAAAATTTAATAAGAAAAGCCAGCCCCTTTGAAGACTGTTATCAAGTCGTTTAATATTAAGTGTACGTACCTGATGGATATCCAAGTTTGTAGTGGCGGTTATCAAATCCAAGATGGCGGAGAAGGAGCCTCGTGCAGCTGTTCTGAATCCCTCGGGAGGAGACTCTGTAGCGCCGCCTCCGGCCACGCTCACCGGCGATTGAGCCCACTGCAAGTATTCATAAAGTTATTTTAGGTAATCTGTTAATTATGAATTTATGTTTCTGTTACACGACATCTCCAGGGTATCCATACTCCATACAGGTTTAATATTTAGGTAACTGAATGTATTAAATGAACGAGATTAAAGTAATGTTCTAGATATGGGATATTGAAATTAACCATTATACCATTTCAGTGACAGCCGTATATGACTGCCTTGTTGGTCTAGTGGTTAGCGTATACGGCTGCTGATCAAGAGGTTTCGGGTTCGATTCCCGGGTCGGACTAAATGTTTGTATGATTTACAAATATTTGTTTCGTGGTCTGGGGGTTTTCTACGTAAAATATGTACTCATATGTTTATGTATTTATATCAGTTGTATAGTACCCATAATAGAAGCTCTGTTTAGTTTGGGACTAGATTACGTTGTGTGTAAGATGTTCGCAAATATTTAAATATTTAGTGCCGCAGGAATCGACGAAGTGACTGCATAAATTTGATGCAATCAAATCAGTCAGTCATCAAACTTGGTCAGTTAGATCACTGTAATGTACTGTAATGTAATAAAAGTAGTTTTACAAATGTAAAGTACATTTTGGAGAAGCGAAAGTCATGAATGATCGGAAAATTACGTCTTCTGGAATAGATGCGAAATTGGACTTTGCTTATGCTTTCCATAGAGCCGAGTCACTAGTCATAGTTTTAACCAATACATTTTCTACCTATTTACCTATTTTCTTAGTACTTCTTTCATATATTTAAGCCTACCTAAGTGACTCTACTCTGACTGATGAAAAGCATGAGTAGAATCCAGCAGTGAGGGCACGGCATACAATGCAGATGAGGGACCCACACTATGTCGACTTAGTGAGGCGTTTCTGCATCATTCTCCCGGCCTGAATGATGCAGGATGATTGGTCCTCCGGTTGCAGATTCACCAACGAAAGACACACAGCAAGAATGCTGTTCTTTTTGGGTTGATCTTCTGTGTGAGAGTCGTAATGCCACATTCGTGCTGAAATCAGCGTGGCTCTGCTACTTAATATTTAACGGCTGAAAATCCCCTTAATTCAGATGTATAATACACATCTTGTGTTGAACAACACATACTATATGACGATATATGTACTACCTACCTCTATTACATGTGTGTTGAGTTCGCTTGACAAAGTTTCACATATGAATGCGTAATGAAATCCTAAGCTAACACTGTGTACTGTTTGTTCTTTGTAATAAGTCAGGAACTCTAGTTACTCTATGTGTGTCATATTATGATTAGATTTCATTTACGTAACATGTCAGAGGAAATTGTTTGATTGTTATTATATCAGACAAATGTTTGTCGGCTTAATCAAGCCAACATGTTTTGTATATCTCTTACTTAATTCTGATGTGGTGGTACCAGTTTGCAATGTAAAAAATCTAATATATAAAATTCTCGTGTCACAGTTTTCGTTGCCATACTCCTCCGAAACGGCTTGACCGATCTTTATGAAACTTTATATGCATATTCAGTAGGTCTGAGAATCGGCCAACATCTATTTTTGATACCTCTAAAACGCGAGCGGAGCCGCGGGCATCAGCTAGTAATAATATATATTTTAAAAACTTAATTATACATTGCGATGACCAGTGGGTATCACCTGAAGTTATGCACAGAGACAGTTATTTAAACTGTCTCTGTGCTCAACCCATTTTTCTTTCCTTTTGTAAGGGGGGTTTAATTAATAGTCTGCAAAATCATCACACAATTAATTCGTTGTCTATGTCCCTTTCTTGCTCCGTTTGTGATGAAGACAACTTGCTGTAATTGCTGTGTTTATAATTGTGATTATAACTTAGTAATCTAATATGAGTTTTACTTTTAAATCTACTAACCCTTATTTTGGATGATGAAATTGCCGACTTTAACTGAAATCCCCCTTACAGAAGGAGAAGGGTACTCCCGTATTGTTAACATGCACTTCGTAAATCGGCAAGTTTGTAGTTCAATAAGAAAGAATAGTTAGCAAGATCTGATTCCACCTTTTTTTTTTCGTGTGGAAATCCCCCCGGATACCACCAGTTGATAGTTATGTCGGACTCGAACTGACTAAAACCGCACGCCGTCTCGGGTACTTTAAGCCGAGGCACCAGGTGTAGCCTCGAAAGGAAGTCCCTGGAACCCCGACGTACCTCGGGCCATCCACAAGATATGATTCCACCTAATTGGTTATCATACACATGACTGCACGGTTGGCCTAGTGGCTTAAGCGGTCGCCACGCCGCTTCCTACTACGCCAAGTGTCGTGGGTTCAAATCCCACGTAGGACAACACTTTGTGTGATTCACAATTTGTTGTTCTGAGTCTGGGTGTGCTTTGTGTCCGTTTCATGTATGTTTGTAAAGTCCCCCGCGACACAGGAATTTATATTCCTAATGCGGGAGTTGTCTTTTAAAAATGAAAAATGAAAAAAAAATGAACACAATCACTGATACAGAAACATCTCACTTAGCTATGTGTGTGTATCACCATGCTGCTTTGCATGCACTCACAATGAGGATGGTGGCCCCTACTCATGCTTTCCATCAGGCAGAGTAGAGTCACTTTGGTAGGCATAAATATATAAAATAGTGTTGGTCACCGTCATTGCGAACAATGCAGCACGGTGACCATACTATGGCGGCCTAGAGATATGCTTCTTCACGGTTCGCTTGCAGGACCCTCGATCATTGATGGAGGAAAACACGTGCACTGGTAGAGAGTTTAAAGTTTTAATTGCTGGGCACAGAAAGTGCCCGGGAGACAGTGATTCACAATGACATGCCCGCTATGTTTCTCGACTAGCTAATGAACGAAATCAGTCAATCGCACAACAACATGTTCAATCTTTTACTTCATTCGCGATTGTCAAGGCTTCTAATAAAACTTCCATCATTCACTTTCAATCACGTAGTTGCGAATGAAAATGGCTTCAATTGCCTCTATAAACGATGAGTTGGTACTTCAATAACGTAAAAATTGACAATTGCGAATGACTGTCTCCGGGGCACTTAACACTGTGACTAACTGAAGAACACCTCAGCCCTTGTTTGAAGTCGCAAGTAAGACAACAAACACAAACTAAAAGGCTTTCGTTGTAATCCTTTACCTCTAACATTTCACGCTTTTACAAACTTCACCTGGTTACTCTAATATTATATATGTGAAAGTAACTCTGTTACGTTTTCACGCCTAAATCGCTGAACCGATTTTGAAGAATTTCGGTATAAAGATCGATGGCACCTTGGGAAAGGACATGGGCTACTTTTTACAGCGATATTCGACATACACGCGGGTGGGGCCGCGGGCAAAAGCTAGTTAGTATTGTAACTTGGTAAACTGCACTTACAGGACACTTACTTAGACTTCACGGTTGGCCTAGTGGTTTAAACGGTCGCCACTGCACTTTTTCTGCTCCAAGTGTTGTGGATTCAAATCCAACATGAGTCAACACTTTGTGTGATCTACAAATTGCTGTACTGAATCTGGATCTACTTTCATGTATGTTTGTAAAGTCCCCCGACACAGGATGTGTATTCTTTTTTTTCTTTTTGTTACGAAGACAACTCCCGCATTAGGAATATAAATTCCTGTGTCGCGGGGGACTTTACAAACATACATGAAACGGACACAAAGAACACCCAGACTGAGAACAACAAATTGTGAATCACACCGCTTATTCGAAATGAGGGAAATGAAAATTAAATGACTGTCTCGTGGTTGTTCTTGTGAGCTCAAAATACAAACCGCGAGTAGGTAACTCTGCCGGACGAAGCTAGTAAAAAGTACTATAAGTTACTCATGTATCATCAGCCATCTGCCAGGAAAGTATCGTCAAAATGGGTCCAGCTGTTCTAGAGAAATTCTACCCGAACAAAAATGTTTTTGATGTAAGAAACGTATATATCCTACTAATATTATAAACACGAAAGTTTGTAAGTATGTATGTGTGTATGTATGTTTGTTGCTCTTTCATGTTAAAACTACTGAACGGATTTGGATGAAACTTTACAGTAATAAAGCTTATATATCAGAATAACACTTAAGCTACTTTTTACTGCAATAATCGAGATAAACGGGCGAAAGCTAGGTGATTATAAAAATACATAAATCGTAGATGTCAAAATGTATCACTGTGTATTTCCTGTTAAAAGTTCACAGGTTGCTATGCATAACAAACTTGCATAGCAACCATAATAATACGCGGGTAGCACTGCGGCGCACAGCTAGTATTATTATAAATCTAATCCAACCTCAATCAATGGTTTATTTGTAGAAACAGGTCATATACATAAGTTAAAGATACACTATGTCCTACCACATAGTGTGATGTACAAATATTTTTACATATAAAATTAAAAAATTAATACAATTAATTAAATATTAAGAAATAACGAAAGATATCCACACGTTTAGCGGTCCGTTTACTGTCGTTGTCAGATTTAAATAACAATGGAGATATAACTATTTACAAGTTATCAGCCCTCATCCCCGGGGAAATTATACACAACAGATAGTTTCAATGCCGTATCCATAAACCAACTGTTTTCGTGAATGTACTATTATATGCCAGGGATTTTGATTGCGTAAAAGTTTTACTTCAATACTATCATGTTCTCCTGGTATATATAGATAATAATACATCATTATAAAATGTAACATTGTCTATGTGTCTGTCTATTACGCTTTTAAAAAAAAATGTGAGCCGTCACGGGACGCCTGGCAGATGTGAAACATCGCCATTATTTTGTAAAAGTAATATGCAGAAAAGAACATATTGTAAAAGTAAAACGACGAAAATATATATCGATACCGGAAATTTCAATTGTCGTAAAGGACATTTTGCCGAAAATGAGTTATATACATATTCGGAATCAGCGTCGCGAGCTCTATCGATTGGTATACTTAACATAACTCTATCTTTAAAAAAAAGCCCCTTGCAACCTGGATTTTTTACAGCTCTAGCACGTTTTTTTTTACTATTTGGGATGTATCGTATAACAAATTTTCAATAGAGAGCGTAAAGTTATGTTTCAATTATTTTTGAGGTCGTAATCTCATTTTTTCATATTTTTAATTACAATTTAAATGGTCGTGAAGGTGTTATTTAATAATATATACCTTTACGCCCCCAATCTGTGCTTTGTTTTATATTTTGTAATTATATGTAATTTGTACAAAAACTGAAAATATAGAATTACCAACAGAAAAAAAAATCAACGACATGACTGTTCACCTCAAGGAAGAAAGGTCTGCTATCAAAGATTTAAAATCCATCAGAAATTAACTTCCAAGATACGCTTACTGTTATCTTCGACCTGCGAAAAGTGCCTAACACTCCTCAAGGAGAGAGTATGTTGTTATATCATCATCATCATCAACCTATCGCAGTCCACTGCTGGACATAGGCCTCTCCCATTGCACACCACTCAGATCGATTTTGGGCTACTCGCATCCAGCTTCTGCCAGCCATCACATCGCCTGTGGGCGTCCTACACTACTTTTACCGAGATGCGGTCTCCGCTCCAGAAACTCTTTTAGCCCCACGGTCATCAGTTCTGCGGCAAATATGTATAGACTGCCACTTCAGCTTGCTAATCCGGTGGGCTCTGTCGATGACCTTAGTTCTCTTACGGGTCACCTCATTCCTGATACAATCCCTCAGAGAAACGCCAAGCATAGCCCTATCCATAGCACGCTGAGCAACTTTAAGCTTGTGGACCAACCGCACCGTAATTGTCCAAGTCTCAGCTCCGTATGTCATGACAGGTAGGACGCACTGATTGAAAACTTTCGTTTTTAGGCAATTTGGCTGAACCAAAATAAAATAGTTCTCACAGCCCTACAGTACTTTTTATATTAATTATTGAATTTAAAAGACTTTTAAAAGACTGAAGGTACTTGTCATTTAATTTGTACTTTAGAATACCAATTATTTGAGTGTTGAGTTCTGGTCAGCAAAATTTGTAATTATTCTTTTTATTTTAATTGAGTTTTGAAACTGTTTTAAAAAGCATTTTAGTCGATAGGGTTAATTAATAATAATTTATTAAAACTGGATTAGTTGAAATATTGATTATTTAAAAAAAGTTGGTTTACAGCATCGCAACAATTCCCTACTTGTGATTTCAACTAAAAAAAACACAAGCGACAGTTGTGACTATGATATTTGGGGAGTTCTCTCGATTTCCTTGCGATCCCATCATCAGATCCCGATATGGTGACGATGGGACCACCTGTAAGCTACGGCCATTCCAATGCGAAAAGATTTCTTGAAATCGGTTCATAAACGACGAAATTATTGCTGAAAATACATGAAAAATAAAAAAGATTCCGACGAATTGAGAACCTTCTCCGTTTTTTCAAGTCTGTAAAAAATAAAAAACAGGATTTTATTTGGATAAGAGGTAAAAAAGGCACCCTTGTGTTTTGCTGTTAGCCTGGTAACTGTTAACGATATCAAGTTTCATGATATTGGTTTTGGAGAACCAGCGAAAAAAATTAATGTAGGTATGTATGTATTTAAGTGTATAATAAATCATATTTCATTTTTTGAAGATAATGTTTCAAATTGTATGCGTACAAAATATAAATAACATGAAATATAAAAAAAGGAAAAAAACTTTAGCTCAAACTGAAATGAACTGCAGTCCGCGAGAAGCCTTATAATACGCACCGGACTAGTGCCGGTCCGCGGGAAGCCCTTTTAGACGCGCCGGGCTAGAATCATCTAGGACATACCTAGTAGTCTTAGATGGCTCTAATGATGATGTAACAGGCATAAAACTTCTCAAACAACGCTTCCGAGAAATGTTATTAAGCTGTTCAATACTTACAAACGCATATCAATTTTCACATTGGACTTTACGTTTATGTGAGTAAGGTTCATTGTTTTGTGCGGCATTAGAACTGATCGCCGTCATTAACTGTAGTAGACTGACTTTTTTTGCAAACATTAGTGTGTTTGAATATTCGAATGTTCCTTTTATTAACCGACTTCAAAAAAAAGGAGGAGGTTCTCAATCCGTCGGAATCATTTTTTTTTTATGTATGTTCATCTTTAACTTCGTCGTTTATGAACCAATTTCAAAAATTCTTTTTGCGTTGGAATGAGCGTAGCTTACAGGTGGTCCCATCGTCACCATATCGAGATCTGATAATGGGATCCCAAGGAAATCGAGGGAATTCCTCAAATATCATAGGCACAATTGTTGCGATTTTGGTACTCATTAATAGTTTTTCATTGAAGTCGGTTCCTTTTTGTTAAAATTATATCAGTATAAACTTTTCTTACTAACTTGTATTTCAGAAAGTCGCAAGTGACTACGGAAATTTTGTGTTACACTACATGAGATATGATATATTTTGAAGCGAACGTTTTATCATTTATCACGTTTGCATGTACCTATTATGAAAACACATCACTGATTTTAGCTAATCTTATATCAGCTTATAATTATTGTCATTATCGGTAAAATGCAATTAAAATCATGTCTGATTAACGAATTATCGACGAAAAACAGGCAGGTATCTTCCCAAAAATAGCTTTACCACTTTTTACGTTATAAATACATATATGTTCATAGCTAAAGTGTTAGAAGTCTCAACGCCAGACCATCCATGGTATAGTAGACCAAAACTTCCTTTCTCTTAGTATTATATCAAAATTGTTTAATGTTTCTGAACGAAACACAAAGTGACATCTGGAGGCAAACTTTTGAAATATGTCTGTTGCGAATACTAACGTTTTTTATTACACTTTTTAATTTTTTAGAACCCTTATAGATTCGTCATGTCTGTCTATCTGTCTGTCTGTCCGTCCGTATGTCACAGCCACTTGTTTCCGAAACTATAAGAACTATACTGTTGAAACTTTGTAAGTAGGTGTATTCTGTGATTTTTATACAAAAATAGAAAAAGAACAATAAATTTTGGGGTTCCCCATACATGGAAATGAAACTCAAAAATTTTGACGTGGGGGGAATATGTGTGAATAGGTCTTCAAAAATTATATTGAGGTTTCCAAGATCATTTTTCTCTAAACTGAATAGTGTGTCCCCCCCCCCCCCTCTAACTTCTAAAATAAGGGAGTGATACAACTAAGAAAAGTATATGATGTACATTACTATGTAAACTTTCAACGAAAATTGGATTGAACGAGATCTACTAAGTAGTTTTTTTTTAAAACGTCATAAATCGTAAACACCAATTTACCTATCATTCAATCAATACACTATTATTAAAACATCGATCAAAGTTAAAACGAACTACAAGAACTTTTATATGATGTTACTTGCTTCTACGGAACCCTTCATGGGCGAGACCGACTCGCACTTGGCCGCTTTTTTCTAATTATATACCCAGGACAACACTTTATATGATCCATAAATTGTTACATAGACTGGCTGTTCTTTGATCCGTTTCATGTATGTTTGTAAAGAATATATGTTCCTAATGAGGGAGTTGTTAAAAAAAAGAAAGATAAAAAATAATAATATATCATTACATATGTTATGTATATAGAAGAAAGAATATAGAAGTACCTAATTTTGAATTTTTTTTATACTTCACCTCTCATTATATTAATATAACTGGGTTTTCGTTAATTGGGAAGCAAGGGTACGAAGAGGTTTTTAATACAAAAATTTAGGGATAAAACTAAAAGTATTTTAACTAAGCCTCTTATATTCTTATTTTCTCCTGGTTATATAAAAGTTTGATCGCTGTGCAAAGTAACAAGGTATACAAAGAACTTGTTACTTTACTAATCGTGCCGAGGGCGAAATGAGACGATTCATCAAAGACGTCTGCGAACTAATACTTGTACGTAGTCAAGGCTTTAATTTCTTCTATAAATTTTGTTTACGAATAATACCTAATTCTAGCTGAAATCCGACTGCCTACTAGCCTTCTAATATTGCAAAGTTCTGGGATACTCTCTTTGAGGTGTATTACTTGTTATTTTGAAATATGTATATTGTTTTTAGGGTTCCGTAGCCAAATGGCAAAAAACGGAACCCTTATAGATTCGTCAAGTCTGTCTGTCTGTCTGTCCGTCCGTATGTCACAGCCAATTATTTCCGAAACTATAAGAGCTATACTTTTGAAATTTGGTCAGTCGATGTATTCTGTGAACCGCATTAAGATTTTTACATAAAAATAGAAAAAAAACAATACATTTTGGGGGTCCCCGTACTTGGAACTGAAACTCAAAAAATTTTTTTTCATCTAACCTATACGTGTGGGGTATCTATGGATAGGTCTTCAAAAATGATGTTGAGGTTTCTAACATCATTTTTTTACAAACTGAGTAGTTTGCGCGAGAGACACTTCCAAAGTGGAAAAATGTGTGTCCCCCCCCCCTCTAAATTCTAAAATAAGAGAGTGATAAAACTAAAAAAAATATATGTTATACATTATCATGTAAACTACCAACGAAAATTGGTTTGAACGAGATCTAGTGAGTAGTTTTTTTTTAATACGTCATAAATCGTAACACGCAATATACCTTTCATCCAATCAATACACTAGTATAAAAACATCGATGAAAGTTACAACGAACTACAAGAACTTTTATATGATGGTACTTGCTGGTACGGAACCCTTCATGGGCGAGTCTGACTCGCACTTAACCGCTATTTTTTCTTATTTTAAGGATTTGGGACTGATAATGACAAATTATGGTTATTACTTCATATAAGAACTGCCAGTATTTTTAGGGTTCCGTAGCCAAATGGCAAAAAACGGAACCCTTATAGATTCGTTAAGTCTGTCTGTCTGTCTGTCTGTCTGTCTGTCTGTCTGTCTGTCTGTCTGTCCGTCCGTATGTCACAGCCAATTATTTCCGAAACCATAAGAGCTATACTGTTGAAATTTGGTCAGTCGATGTATTCTGTGAACCGCATTAAGATTTTTACATAAAAATAGAAAAAAAACAATACATTTTGGGGGTCCCCATACTTGGAACTGAAACTCAAAATTTTTTTTTTCATCAAACCTATACGTGCGGGGTATCTATGGATAGGTGTTCAAAAATGATGTTGAGGTTTCTAATATAATTTTTTTCTAAACTGAATAGTTTGCGCGAGAGACACTTCCAAGGTGAAAAAATGTGTGTCCCCCCCCCCTCTAACTTCTAAAATAAGAGAGTGATCAATCTAAAAAAAATATATGTTGTACATTACCATGCAAACTACCAACGAAAATTGGTTTGAACGAGATCTAGTTAGTAGTTTTTTTTTAATACGTCAGTAATCGTAACACGCAATTTACCTTTCATCCAATCAAAACACTATTATTAAAACATCGATGAAAGTTACAACGAACTACAAGAACTGATATATGATGTTACTTGCTGATACGGAACCCTTCATGGGCGAGTCCGACTCGCACTTGGCCGCTTTTTGATATTGGTGCTGTACTACCAGTTTTTGATAATTTTAACAAAGAAAGCCGACTTCAAAGAAATTCCGAGTAGGAGTAGGAGTTTCCTCGATTTCCCCAGTATCCTATCACCAGATCCTGGTTTCCTTCTAATGGAACCACATGGGAGGTAGCTTTTAAAGGAAAAAATAATTAAGTATAAAGACGGTTCACCCAAACTGAAGTTCTTCAAAAATAAAGTCGAATTGAGAACCGACTTTTTTAAGTCGGTAAAAAAATAGAACAACGTTATTTTACCGACAATTTTTATAAGTCCACACCATGTATGTATTTGTATTAATTTCTTGTCTATTTTTTTAAGTGAAGCAATAACTGTATTAAAATATTATTTAGCTAAAACAACGCGATTACGTAGTGTGACTAGTAAGGAATATCAAATCATCATCATCATCATCACGCTGACAAATAAAATAATTTGGAACTCAGTTAACATATTTTATTACTTATTACAATCGCTACCATTCTCGATTTCTCAATAAAGCTGTAATTGTACACAAAACTTCTCCCAAGCTTACATAGTAACTTGACTCTGTGTTTCTATAAACTTTAGCCCGCATTTAATGTAAGGCTATACAAATATGAATACTAAAGTAAACATTGTCTTCTCAAATTACATTTAGCTCCGTTACCTCTATTCAGCTTGTTTCTACGTTGTCATCACTACAGATGTAGTTGGCAAGTTGTATTAAGCAATAGCAGTGAATGTACCAGGAGATGAGAGCCGGCACGGAGGTCGTCCGCTTCAATAATTCAGATGAACTGAGCCTGCTGGCAGATTCTCTGTGAAACGCCTAACGCCAGCGATTCGGCCAAAATGTACATTTTAGATAGTTTTCTTAACAATTTATTCAAACCTAGTAGTGTAGTTATATGTAAGTTTTTTTAACTAGTTTTAATAACTACTCGCTCCTCTAGTCGCAAGTTTGTCAGTTACCGCCGACAAAAAGTAGAATATGGTCTTTTCAAAGGTCTTATCTATTTCTATATTTAAATTCATCCAAAGCGTAACAAACAGATAGACAAAGTTACTTTCGAATTTATAAAATTATTATTACGGATAATATCTTTCGTTATTTAAAAGTTAACCATTTCCTTTTTTTACAATTATAAACTGATATTTACATACCTTGCACTATCAGAAAAGTAATTTATCATTCTGAAAATTTCAGATCCAATTTTCATTTCTTTTTGTTTTGCATTCACTATTTACAATGTAATTGTTTGCTCATTTAAAATCTTTTAGTGAAAGTAAAAGTAAAATTACCTACCTATGTTTATATTTCAGAAAGTCTGTCCGTCCCGCTTACACGCCACAACTACTTATTCGATTTAATTAAAAGTCAGTACAGTGACAACGCCTCAGAAAGGTCATAGGCTACTTTTAACCGCATTAACCGACAGGGCGGAGCCGCGGGCGAAAGCTCACTAGCTTTCCGATAGATAATAGAACCGATACTGTACAACAAATGATATTATTCCGAACGATTACTTCATAATCATCCGAACTCGTTAAATCCGGCTTCAATGAAATATGTTGTACATGCAAGTTTCATTGCTATGTAGGTCATGCCGCGAGTGCTAATAATCGAGTGCGATGTGTTGTTGTTTTATGTTTGCCTGGTAAAATGAAGCGGACAAATATGAATTTATATATAATTTATAATATAACAATTGACATTTTCTTCATTTATAATTTCATGTATTTACTAGCTGCGCCCCGCGGTGTTACCCGCGTATCATTATGGTTGCTTGGCAACCTGTGAAGTTTTGACAGGAGATAACAGTGATACATTTTGACATGTACGATTTAATGTATTTTTATAATCACCCAGCTTTCGCCCGTTTATCTCTATTATTGCAGTAAAAGTAAGTAAGTAGCCTATGTGTTATTCTGATGTATACGCTATAACTTTACAGTAATATTACTGTAAAGTTTCATCCAAATCCGTTCAGTAGTTTTTGCGTGAAAGAGCAACAAACATTCACGTACACACATACTCACAAACTTTCACGTTTATAATATTAGTAGGATGTTCAAAAGTTAAATTGTAATTACTGTCAATGAAAATATATCCATACATGCTCAAATACACAATTATTGCTTACCCCGCGTCCACCACCATGAAGTAAAGGCTAAATGTAACTTTTAGAGGGAGGGGGACCATGTTTTAACAAAAAATATGTTAAAGTAGAACTAAACTCGCAAACGGATACCCTAAAATAAGAAATCGTCTAAGGAACCTCACAATGTTTTGACAGATTAATTAACAATCACCACAATAGGCGGTAGAAAAAAAAATCCCCACTTTACGTGAGAATAACGGGGAGATAGATAACCCCAAAATTAAAAATGTTACATTTTATTTTAGCACTTAGTCGACGTGATAAAAACCCATACATGTAAAGTTTCAGCTTTCTAGCACTAACCATTTGGACGGGACGACATATCGAGGACGGACGGACGAACATGACGAAACTCTTAGAATTCCGAATCATGTCCTACGGAACCCTAATAAAAAAGTGTAGATAAAAGTGTCAGTTAGTTGACGGAGAAAGGAAACCTATATATCTATCTATATATATAAAAATGAATCCCTATTTCCCTTGGTCACGCCATCACGCGTGAACGGCTGGACCGATTTCGCTAATTCCTTGAAGTATGAGGATGGTTCTTAGGAAAAAAATCAAATAAAAAAATATCTGTTAAGTTTTATTGGAGGAGTTCCGAGAATACAAAACAATTAAGTGACGTTGAATCGACTGTTAGGCGGTACGAAGTTCACGGGGTCAGCTAGTGATAAATAACATTGGAGTGTCTGATTGGAGCGGCATAGTAAATATCGATGAAATTTGCTTTTAATACCTATATTATTTTTAGACTAAAGTTACACCTTTGGTTTATTTTTAGCGTGCAAACAAGATTGTTATGACTCGAGTAAAATTTAAAGAAGCCTACAGGCTCTCGACTATATTATCTGTGTTACCAGACATTCTTTTACCTCTAAGTATTAGTTATTTTTCCTTCAGATAAAAGATATATGCTTAAATTTTCTGATTACAATAACACAGGCTTGCATTAGAAATATATATTTAAAGAATAACAATAGCTTTTAGTACAAAACTTAGGATGACTGCCTCGTTGGTCTAGTGGTTGGCGTATGCGGCTGCTGATCAAGAGGTCTGGGGTTCGATTCCCGGGTCGGCCTAAATACTTGTGTGATTTACGAATATTTGTTTCGTAGTCTGGTTTTCTATTTATAATATTATTGACAAAAAAAAACCATATTTTTATGTATTTATATCAGTTGTCTAGAACCCATAATACAAGCTCTGCTTAGTTTGGGACTAAACGATGTTATGTGTAAGATGTCCGAAATATTTATTATTATTATTAACACTGTAGGCATAGCAATGTTATTTCCCTATCTGACTTTTATTCCAATAAACCTAAACTAGGTCAAGATTTTTCATTATTTTATTAATTTTACTTACTTTTGTTGATTTTGGTAAAAGTAGCGTCACTATCTGTCTCGCTTACTCATGGCAAAGTCCACTATCCATCTCTCTTTTAATTTTTCCGTAAAATTAAGAACCTACCAAGAGCTTGTGCTAATAAAAAACATTTCAACTGAGTAAAATGGGTTAGCAACAATCGGGTTACTTGAGATTTTTATTTTTTTACTCGTTTTTAGGGTTCCGTAGCCAAATTGGCAAAAAACGGAACCCTTATAGATTCGTCATGTCTGTCTGTCTGTCTGTCTGTCTGTCCGTCCGTATGTCACAGCCAATTATTTCCGAAACTATAAAAGCTATACTGTTGAAATTTGGTCAGTCGATGTATTCTGTTAACCGCATTAAGATTTTTACATAAAAATAGAAAAAAAACAATACATTTTGGGGGTCCCCATACTTGGAACTGAAACTCAAAAAAATTTTTTTCATCAAACCTATACGTGTGGGGTATCTATGGATAGGTGTTCAAAAATGGTGTTGAGGTTTCTAACATCATTTTTTTCTAAACTGAATAGTTTGCGCGAGAGACACTTCCAAAGTGGAAAAATGTGTGTCCCCCCCCCTCTAACTTCTAAAATAAGAGAGTGATAAAACTAAAAAAAAAATATGTTATACATTACCATGTAAACTACCAACGAAAATTGGTTTGAACAAGATCTAGTGAGTAGTTTTTTTTTATGCGTCATAAATCGTTACACGCAATTTACCTTTCATCCAGTCAATACACTAGTATAAAAACATCGATGAAAGTTACAACGAACTACGAGAACTTTATATGATGTTACTTGCTGATACGGAACCCTTCACGGGCGAGTCCGACTCGCACTTGGCCGCTTTTTTATAGTATGAAACTAACAAGTATTGTACCATTTTACAATTCTGATTAAATGCGCCAACTTTTAATGGTACTTGCCAAGGCACTAGTACATTTTTTTTAAAGGAGGGCCTTACAAAGTCAACAAATTTAAAAATAAATAAATTCATAGTTTAACAAATAGTCTTAATTCCAGGAAATTTGGTGGCAATTGTGTAATTAGTTTTGACTGTGATTCTCGAAATGTTATTTAGGGTTACGGTCCCAAAGTTTAAATGAACAAAAATAATAAAAATTACCCACAATAGGTTTTTTTTAAATGCCCATATTTTTCAAACTGCATGATAGTTTTTTTTTTCATGATGGTTACAATCAATCCTGTCACCCCGTTTCGGCTTGACGTTGAGTTCTGGGACACCCTGTATGTATGTATATTGTATTTGTAGTATGTATATTTGTTGCTCTTTCACGCAAAAACTACTGAACGGATTTGGATGAAACTTTACAGTAATATAGCTTAAATATCAGAATAACATAGGCTACTGTTTACTGCAATAATCGAGAAACACGCGGGCGGAACCGCGGGTGAAAGATATTAAGTTCATAAAATTATCGGAATTGTAATCCTATTGTGGCACGTTACATAATTAATTAATCGATAATCATTATCGACATCGCATCGTTGTCATTATCAATGCATGTACCTATTATTAATAATTAATACCTCGCGAAATGATATTAAAATATATTCATCATCATGATCTTCCGAGCCTTTATTCCCAAGTTTATTTGGTGTCGGCTACTAGTTCTACCGGTTTTACCTGAATTTCAGTTTTTCCACGGAGCGACTGGCATCGGATCTCTAAATTTATTAAAATATATTAATAAACATAAAAAAAACCGGGCAAGTGCGTGTCAGGCCACGCATAGAATAAGGTTCCGTAGTCATATCCAATGCCATGTCATAATGCCAATAGATAATTATTATATTTACTTAGTATTTCGTATTTATAAACATCAAATGGACTACTACCACATTTTTTTTATTTTTTTTTAAATCCTGCCGTTTAGCTTTAGACAGGGTTGGGAACGCCTTGTTTGTACAGAAAAAGGTCCTTTACAGTTGAATAACTCGGATACTTTAATAAAAAATATCGTCTTAGCAACCTCTCAATGATTTTTAATGACTTTTCGAACGATACCCCACACAATGGGGTAGACGCGAAAAAAGAAAAATCCCCACGTTATGTGTGGGGGAGGTACCCAAATAAAAATATTTTTCTTTATTTAATTGTAGCACTTTGTCGACGTGTTGGAAACAAACATCCATGCAAAGTTTTATCTTTCTAGCACTAACCGTTTTGGTCGGTAAGTCGAGGAACCCTAAAAAACCGGTCCTTAAAGTGGGTAGTTTTTTATGGTAACAAAATTTGAATTCAATGGGTGCGGAACTTTTGGAGTTCTTGAAGCGAACATAAACCAATAAACAATTAATATGGATACTAGCCTTTGTCTGCGGCTTCGCCCGCGTGTAAACCTCAAGACTCAAAGTATCTCCATACGAAACATTAAAATCGAAGTCGCGGTTTATGCGTCAAAGCGTTACTGACAAACAGATAGACAGACACAGAGTTACTTTCGAATTTATGATATTAGTACGGATAGATGTCAAAATAATACCTATCGCATTAATCCTACTAATATTATAGACGCGAAAGTTTGTGGGTATATATGTACCCAATGATATTATAAAAAATTATAAAAAAAATTATAATAACATTGTATGTACCTATGTTTGTTGCTCTTTCACGCAAAAACTACAAAATAGATTTTGATGAAACTTCACAATAATATTATATAGCTTACATATCAGAATAACACATAAGCTTCTATTTACCGCTAGTATTTATTAAATTGCAAGAACTCAGCAATCTCAGTTCTCATACCAATTAACATACACGATAAAATATGCATTATTATGTTAATCACGAAGTTAGTCAACGTTAGAATAACAACGACATAGCAACAAGTTTATCAGTGGGTAGACAATATAAAGATTTATCAGCATAACTTTCTCATGACGTCATTTTACGTAGGAGGACATACTCACATACTAATACTTTGTTTAAGCTTCAATATCAACAGGGGATATAGCTCAGTGGTAGAGCATTCGACTGCAGATCGAGAGGTCCCCGGTTCAAACCCGGGTGTCCCCTAACCAATTTTTTCGTACGTTTATTTTTTAGGTTTTTTACATATTTTTTACCTGATCCGTCATAGCAGGATCTGCGCCATGTGCTAGGAGGAGTTCTACGATGTCGTTGGCATCCGCTGCACATGCTGCGTGTAGTGCTGATGAACCAACCTGGGGACAATATTTATAACTTAATACTTGAAGGAAATTCTATGGACTTACCCCATTTTAACTATTTACCTATAAAAATAATGTCAAATTCAGAACTTTTTACTAAATTTACGTGTACGCACAACAAAAAAATATTTTTGTCCGTCTGTCCGTCTGTCTGTCTATTTGTTGAAACGAATTAGAATTTAACCGCAGACAGCTGATGCTAAAAGGAGTAACTTAGGCTTTTTATAGACTAGCTTCGTTCAGCGGCGTTACTTGCGATTGACCACGAGTAACCACAGGTAACACCGAGTAACTCAGCTAGTAGTACTATAATAAATAAATAAATAAATATTTTGGACATCTTACTCATAACGCCATCTAGTCCCAAACTAAGCAGAGCTTGTATTTTGGGTACTAGACAACTGATATAAACTATTTGGTAATACATACAAATTATACATGGAAAACACCCAAACCACAGATTAATAAATAGTTACCCCAAACTCCGAAAAATATATTTACGTATCACACAAACATTTGATCCGACCCGGGAATCGAACCCAAGAACTCAAGCACTGGAGTCGCATTCGCTACCACTGCGCTACCGCGACAGTCAAAATAATGAATTGTGTGCCGACAATATGGCTTTGTTATGGTTTCATTCGGCTATCCTATTCATAGCCGACTTGATTGAACAAGTTACATTGAGTACTTCTGAGTATTCCTTTAGTACTCGTGTATAAAGGGTTTTAGTCTATAATGTCTAGTAAATTGCGAGTATTTCAAATATTTGTATTAGACTTAATGTAATTTGGTTTACTTGGTAATTTGCTTTACTGGCTGAGTTTATGTTACCCGGCGGTTATTGTTGTTAAATCGCGAGTAAGGCTGCTGGAAAAGCTAATCTAAATTGGGCTGAGTTACTCCTTATGCAGTAAGCTATCTGAAAGTGAAAGTTTCGTCAAATTCAGCTGTTTCAGATATTAACCGGCACAAACAGACAGAAACTGATGATAAAAACTGTTCAATTGATAAACGGACATTTCAATTTTATTTACTTGTATAGATTTACTAGCTGATGCCTGAGGCTCTATTCGGTAGGGGTCTATTCTCTGACCTACCCGTTATGTACACAGAATTTTATATACAAATCGTTAACAAACACCGCAACACGAGAATTTTATATATTAGAAGATTTATCTCACTTAATCATCTCGAAATCTAATCTAACATCCTCGAAATGGGGAGTTACGCCTTTGGTTCTGCGTACCACAGGGTTGGTATTGTGTTTCTCTGCGGGTGAATACTCGTGCCCAGTGTGGCAGCGATCAGCCCACGCCAATAAGGTGAATGTGGCCCTGAACAAAACGTGCACCAAACTACGAAAAGGCTGAAAATTCGAAACAGTTTCCTCAATGTAATTCCTCCAACAACCCTCCTAAAGCCAGAGAAAACATATGGCGTAAAAGGTTCCCTCTCTTACTCTATACGAATCCGTCTGGTCAGCGTGAAATAGTAGGCCAAAAACCTCCTTACTAAAGACAGGCCTATGGCCAGCGGTGGACTGTTGATAATGATGAGTACCTACTAGTTCACTGTCTACTTATATGGTGATTTGTTCGGTACCCTATATTAATCACTGTTATCCATTAAAATATATTAAAACTATGCCTTACGTTGTTTTGTAGATGAACGTTGGCGCCAAATGTAAGCAAATGCTCCACAATACCACGACAGCCCTGGGCACAAGCCATCTGTAGTGCCGTTACACCATTCTGAAAATTAAATGTACATTGTAGCGATGTGAAATCAGCCTCTCTAGTCAAGTTGCAAACGTTTTTCGTTTCCTATTCCATTCTCTATTCCATATTTTCTAATATTTTGTTTTGATCACGTGACTGAGTGACATTAGCCAATGAAACAAGAGAATAGAGAATGGAATAGGAAACTCAAAACGTTTGCAACTTGGCTAGGGAGGCTGTACCCTGAGATGCTACACGCGTTCGTTCTTTGCATTTGAATACGATCATCAATCATCAATCATCATCATCATCAACAGCCTTCTACAGTCTACTGCTGGACATAGGCCTCTTCTTAGATGGGCTCCTTAGGGGTGGTGACACACACACTTCTTTATCTGTCACTGCACTGATAATTGAATACGATATTATTCACTATTTCATTGATTTAAAAGCCTTATTAAATCCTTAGAGCATTAGCTCTCTACACTGGAAAGTCCCTTCAAAATGGGTCGAGCCGTTCAAGAGAATAAGGGGAATAAATAGACAGATTAACAATTTAAGAATTGATTTTTTGATTCTAGAATCGTGTACCTACACTTCCATATGCATTTAGTGAAAAGTTAATAATTTTGAATTACAAACATACACTTCAATTTTATTCATTGTGTAGATAAACTTTTGTCTCTTGAGTTAAAGTATCTCTGAGTGACGATAATCACTTATCATCAGGTCGACCGCGTGCTCGTTAACCCCAAAAAAAAACTTCAACATCAAGGTACTAGGCAATCATAATACTTACGCTATCAACTGCATCCACTTGACATTCAGCGTCAAGAAGAACTTGTACTAGTTCCGTATGGCGATGTACTGCTGCGAGATGGAGTGGCGTGCGTCCAGAATTGTCTCTGGCTTCTTTTGAGGCTCCTTTAAGTATTAGGACAGCAGCAGTCGTGGAGTGGCCGGCTTCGCAAGTGACGTGTAGCGATGTTCTTCCGACCTGGTGGTTAAAATGCATGTTTTAAGTTTTTAGCCAGTGAATGAAGAATTAAATGATTTTGATTTATTTTAAACTGTATTAATTTCTGCTTCGGGTGAGCAAAAGTTTTGTAAAATAAAAAAATCTATCTGTTTATTCCAACTTATCTCTGGAACGGCTGGACTGAAGTTGACAGAACTTTTACCGCTCGATAGGTGATGACAATAAGAAATAACTTACTGACCAATTTTTTTAAGACTAGCTTTACCTCACGGAGTTATTCGTGTTTATTGTTGTAAAGGTGAAACAACTAGGGTAACAGTACGGGGCGCTGATAGTATTGGTATAGATTTATTAAACACGCTGTACTTGAGTACATAGAGAACATGATATTTATTAAAGCTTGATATATTTTTAGAGGAACTTTAAATTACCATTTGTAAGACTTACTTAACTATAAAAATAATAACAGTGCTACAACATTTACTTATCGTCCTATCAAGCGTATGATTTCTGTAGTCGTAAATTTGAATCAATTTCTAGCTTTCTAGTCGAGATATTTAGACTCGAGAAGTCAGGCGGAATAAACAGATAAGGCAGATACATTTAATCATTGCATATGACCTGATAAACTTATTTATAGATGTGTGCAATAAATAAGTTTACCACGTGCGATATTTTTTTGCCGTGATACCTTTTAAATATTGTGTTGTCCTTTTACTTCTTATCGGACGCTAAACTGCTTCGTTATGTAACGCGTTACGGCGCCAGTCTGTCTGGCTTCCTTCACGGCAGCGGTAGGCAGGCTCCTCTTTTCTCACTCTAACCCACAGCATTAACCGTGTTTCGGATTTACTCAAGTTCAAGTTTAAATAATTTAACTTAGATTTGTTTAAGTTATCACTTCAGTCGAGTGTACCGATAGTGGTCTACTTAAAAGATTTTAATGCCCTATTTTTTTCTCTGTTAACGAGATGGAAAATCTCTTTGAATCTCTGACTCCTTGGAGTCACAGGAGCCAGAAGTAAGTAGTGTTTCCCTAAAAGACACCCCGGCTAACGACCTCTAGCGCCCTTGCTCGAGGAGGATCCGGACCATATTATTTTAGGTCCTCCCCCAATCGGCACTATGTCATATCAGGCTCTGTCATATCAGGCTCTGTCCTTGGGGAAATTATAAACCCATCAATGTCGGCGGGCGTGGCAGCCCGATTTGATATTAATGCAATCAGGCCGCTATTTCATCCAACCATTGCAATATACTATCTGTCATGCTAACTACTAAAATATTTTAAAATAAAATGTAAAGACTGTGTTTTTTTTTTAATTTTTCTCGCTAACCTCACCTATTTTTCCTATATGAACGAAAAGTGTGACTTGTAAAGTTTCTAAGTTTTGTTAATTAATGCAGATTTTACACGGTAACAAAACCAAAAGTGTTCTCTGTTTAGTATCTATATTTATAAATATAAATCTTCTGTTCGTGTGTCTGTAATTGAACTCCTTTTAAACGGCTACACCGATTTTGATGAAATTTTTTGTGTGTGTTGAAGGGGGTTCGAGAATGGTTTAGATTCGCAATTGAACCCAATAGTTAGGTTGCGCTGCGATATCAGGTTCTGAGTTTAAAAATTGGGCGTAACGAACGAAATTCGAAAGCTAGCTTAACCTAAATCTTTTGACCATAAAAGCAACAAACAAAAATAAAACCAGCTCCGAGTTAGTGAAATGAAAGCATAATAAAGATATGTATTTATTAGACTTATTATAAAAATACTAATTCGAATACTCGTATGAAAGTGGTATAGATATTTATTTCGCTTTAAGGGCCACAGCACACTAGCTACTTTTAGCATCGGCGATCGGCAACTAGTCGCTTTTTAGAAGCTAAATACGGCGACCGAACGTTCCACACCGCACACTTAAAAACGCCAAACGCGGAGATTGAGTCGCTTTTTAGAAGCGCGACGCAGCAGCTGAACGCTACTCTCCGCACACATTCGGATGCCGGTAGCATCGATTTGGCATCTGAGCAGTCGCTAAAACGCGCGTTTCCGATACCGCGATCGAACGCAGGAAGTCGCTAAAAGACGATGCAGCATCGATGCAGTCGCAAAATCGCTGATCGCCGATGCTAAAAGTAGCTAGTGTGCTGTTGCCCTAAGATAATCTCACAAAGTTGCGGTTGTCAGTATTTATTCATTATCAACCTGAGAATGTAATTACGTTGTTATTCTAGTTATATAATCTACAAACTTGATATTGACTTTTAAAGCCAACAATCTGTATCCATACAAAAAATAAAATTGAATTGTCTGTGCGGTACTAGCATCGACAAGTTTTTTTTTTCGATGTTAGTTTGTACAGTACACCGGTTATTCCTTTGTCCTCTATCTGTTTCTTCCGAATGATCTCTGAAACTACTGGACGAGACTTTCATTGACAGATAGCTGCTAGGAGTAACCTGGGCTTCTTTCTGTTTAGACCAGTTAAAACCTGGAACTCTCTACCAGCGCATGTGTTTCCTCCCTTCTATGACCCCGGGTCTTTCAAGCGGGGGGTGAAAAAGCATCTTACTAGGCCGCCATGGTGTGGGTCACCGTGCTGCACTGTCCGTTGTGGCAGTGAGGATGGTGGCCTCCACTTCTGGATTCTGTTCATGCTTTCCATCAGGCAGGGCAGAGCCATTTTGGCAGCTAATATATATATGTATATAAAACGCGGTGCTACCCGAGGTGGTTGTCGTAAAAACAATCGTGGATGACACCACGAGGCGAAGCTAGTGACATATAAATACTCTAAATAGAAAGTTTAATTTCGGTTATCTAAAAGTTCGACAACATTGATTGTTAGATTCTGAGACTTTCTGCGAGCTATTAGCTTACAGGAAGTTGAATCTAATGCTCAGTGATACCTTCGTTTGTTAATTGTATTTGATTTGACCCCATTTTTTAGGGTTCCGTTGTTCATGAGTCGGAACCCGTCTACGGAACGGAACGGAACGCGTCTACCCTATCATTAGATAGGTCTTTTAAAAAAACATTGCGAGGTTGCTACAACATTTTTTCAATTTAGGACTCTGTTTGCGAATTATTCAACTTTAAAGCGCATATTTTGTTTTGTTTTGTAATAACAGGGCGTTAACCCCTCCACAAGCACATATTCATCAGGTAGGTCGAGGACGGACGGAGGGACATGGCGAATCTATAAGATTTTTGAGTCATGAACTACGGAACCCTAAAAAAAAATTACTTTAAAAAAAAACAAATTTGGAGCTCACTATTTCAAATGATTTACTTTTCATTAACATCAATGATTCTTTTAATAGTGAATTAATGTATAAATAAGATTAAAAATATTTCAATTTATAATTTTTATATTTTTTTACTCCTTACTAATATTATAAACGCGAAAGTTTGTGAGTATGTTTGTTAGTATGTATGTATGTTTGTTGCTCATTTACCCAAAAATTACTGAACGGATTTGGATACAATTTAACAGTAATCATCATCATAATGATGATGATGATAACAGTAATATAGCTTATAAATATGTCAGAACTATCTAAAATCCTTCTTCTACCATTATTGAGATTCATAAAAGCATCTCCTATCCTTAACTGGTTTCCTGGTATCAAACATTACAAAATGATCCTAATTATTTACGTGACACCTCGCACATCAATACATCCACGTGGAAGGCAGTATGATTGATCGTTCATATATATGTAACTTGATAAAGCCCGCTATCAATATTCATACGGGGTTCAGTTTAGCTCAGAAAAAATTGAAAAATAAAAATTACATTAGCACACGACTTATTCAAACAGTATTCTTTTTTTTCTCGTATTTTGTTTTGTATTTTTTTTAATTTTAAGCCTACCAAAGTGACTCTACTTTGCCTCATGGAAAGCATGAGTAGAATCCAGATTTTTATTATATTAACAGACGTTGAACTACTTTTTTGTATGAAACTTTTTAGACAAAAATCAAACCGCCGAAAAAACTGAAAAGCAGAAAATTATTAAATACTCCTAATTCATATTAAGCAACAGTTTATATAATTGCGAACAATAGTGATTACATATTTATTATATTATGACATAACTACACATACAACAAAATAATAAACCATTTTGTTAAAGTAATGTAAGCTTACCTTTTTTGGCTATTTCTTATGTGGGCAATTTATGACAAGATCAACTTAGATTTTATACAGTGTTTTAGGTCCAGTATTTAGTACAGCTATCATTGTTATTTTTCACTTCTTTTTCCAGTTTTTCATCTATATTTAAGAGGTAACAAAATTACCTTTTCATGTTTACGCCAATCAATGTCAGTGTGGTTTTGAAGCGCGGTTGCGTACTTCAATCTGACTATATTACTTCACCGTAAATGATTGAGAGTAAAACAAGTGTCGTTGACAGCCGCCACCGCATCCGATGACAAGTGGGGAACAGTGGACCGTAATTGTACGTACCAGGCTGACATAGCTTTATTGGAGCTGTGTTTATTGCGTCTCAAATTTCTTGTTGATTTTCCCAGTCGTTGTTTTGTTTGTCGCGTTGACTGATTGTTTCGCTTGTATGGTAGGCGTCGGTTTAATACTATAACGTCATGTTGTCCTAGTAAGAGTTTGTTTATAATATTTTTTTTTACTTTACTACATTACTATAAAATAAATGAACAATGAACCTAAAAACTGAAAACCTTAGAAATTATAATATTAATATGTCCTAGTAATATGTACATAAAATAGTAAATTAAAACTTGTGCAATTTTTCCTTGTTGTTTTGTTGTGATAAGTAGTTCTAAATCATGTTTAATTTTATAAATATGCAGAATGGGCAGATTAATATACAGAAATTTAGGTTTAGTTTAGTAATTAACTTGTGAACTTATAAATATATGAAGGGGTTGAATGTTTTTGCAGGCCTGCCAAAGTGACTCTACTCTGCCTGATAGAAATCATGAGTAGAATCCAAAAGTGGTGGTTACCATACTTATTGTGAGTGTACCCAATGCAGCATGGCCTAGTGAGATGCTTCTCAATTAATGGGCCTCCGGTCTTACACTCACTGCTAGCAAAAATAGCATGCTTATATTATTTGTATAGATGAATGTACCTCATTGGTCGTGTGGTTAGCGTATGCTAATCAAGAGAGCTCGGGTTCAAATCCCGGGTCGGACATAAGTGTTTTTGGGTTTTTCTTAGGAAATTCCTAATAGCAGCCCGGAGTTTGGAAGTTTGGCGGGTGATTTACGCCCGTGCCTCGGAGAGCACGTAAAGCCGTCGGTCCCGGTTGTCATGAACATCTATGGCAATCGTTATTGGGAAGTCAGTGCCCTCAAATATACTGACAACTAGTTCAATCTTCGAATTTTAGCTCTCCCTTAGGGTTGCGCAGGTCCGATGCCAGTCGCTTCGTGGAAAAACTGAAATTCAGGTAAAACAGGTTGAACTAGTAGCCGACCCCAAATAAACTTGGGAATAAAGACTCGGAAGATGATGAATGTACCTCTTTGGTTGTCACAGAAAATGTACGTATTATGTACGTACATATATGAACATGTACGCGTATATTTACATTACAATTGATCCATCAATACCAGCGACCCATCCGGTCGGACGCGCGCAGATAATTACATCATATTGATAAACTTCCTGCAGACTCATTACTGACTGATTGCACAATGAATTACTGACCTAATTATATTTTCAGCTGGTATATGGAAAATTACTGTCTATCATATGATAAGCTCGACAAACAAATAGATATTATTATATACTAGCTGCGCCCCGCGGTGTCACCCGCGTATCATTATGGTTGCTATGCAAGTGTGTTATGCATAGCAACCTGTGAAGTTTTGACAGGAGATAAACAGTGATATATTTTGACATCTACGATTTAATGTATTTTTATAATCACCTAGCTTTTGCCCGTTTAACTCGATTATTGCAGTAAAAAGTATTATTCTGATATATAAGCTATATTACTGTAAAGTTTCATCCAATTCTGTTCAGTAGTTTTTGCGTGAAAGAGTAACAAACATACACACATACTCACAAACTTTCGCGTTTATAATATTATTAGAATTTGGTGTCGAGACAAGGTCTTCACTGATTTAACGCTGAAGAAATTAGTTACAAATCCGAGAATATATCGTAATGTTTTAAAGGTTTCAGTGAAAAAAAAAAGTAAAAGCTCAAAGCCAACTATGACAAAAAACAACGCTGAAAAAGTATGAAACAAGAGATACACATAATAGACTGCCTTGTTGGTCTAGTGGTTAGCGTATGCAGCTGCTGATCAAGAGGTCTCGGGTTCGATTCCCGGGTCAGACCAAATATTTGTGTAATCCACAAATATTTGTTTCGGAGTCTGGGTGTTTTTCTATGTTTAATATGTATGTATTTACAAAAAAAAATGTATGTTTATGTATTTATATCAGTTGTTTAGTACCCATAACACAAGCTCTGTTTACTTTGGGACTAGATGATGTTGTGTGTAAGATGTCCAAAATATTTATTTATTTATTTTTATATTCAAGGTTGGCTTTGCTGTAGCCGGGTAAAAAGTCTAGTAACTTTTGCAAAAAAGGGATTGGAATTCATTCATTTGATGAAATGCCATTACTTCACATATGTGAGAACTTTATCACTCCCGTCAATATCTTCAATTTGTGCCTGAAACATGGGTCTCACACTTTTTAGGGTTCCGTAGCCACGGGAAAAAACGGAACCCTTATGGATTTGTCATGTCTGGTCCGTCCGTATGTCACAGCCACTTTTTTCCGAAATTATAAGAGCTATACTGTTGAAACTTGGTCAGTAGATGTATTCTGTGAACCGCATTAATATTTTTACACAAAAATAGAAATTTTGGGGGCCCCCATACTTAGAACTGAAACTCAAAAATTTTTTATCATCAAACCCATACGTTTGGGTTATTTATGGATAGGTCTTCAAAAATGATATTGAGTTTTCTAATATAATTTTTTTCTAAACTGAATAGTTAGCGCGAGAGACACTTCCAAAGTGGTAAAATGTCCCCCCCCCTGTAACTTCTAAAATAAGAGAATGATAAAACAAAAAAAAAAATATGATGTACATTACCATGCAAACTTCCTCCGGAAATTGGTTTGAGCGAGATCTAGTTAGTAGTTTTTTTAATACGTCATAAATCGTAAACCTCAATTTCCCTTTTATTCAGTCAATACACTATTATTGAAACATCGATCAAAAATTACAACGAACTACAAGAACTTTTATATGACGTTATTTGCTGCTACGGAACCCTTCATGGGCGAGTCTGACTCGCACTTGGCCGCTTTTTTGTTATGGAGTAATTGTGTTTCTAAATTGGAGATTCAAGACAGTAGAGCCGTGCTGATTTCATCGCGAAAGGGCCGGCTCCACCGGGGCGGTACCTGCCATGTACACTGCCCATGTACACTGCTGCTGTTGGTGGTGGAGGATCAGTAGACACATCACGTGACTTTTAAGGTAAGTACTGTACCTTATTATCTTTACATAAGTTCTGATTTATACACACACGTAAAGTAACGTCTGATCTCCACATCCTGTTACACAGTTTCTTCCCTTTCCACTCCCACAGATTACAAAAGTGTAAAAAGGAAAAGTGTTTACATCTAAAATCTAATCTTGTTTGCTTGTCACATTTGTTATTTTGGTTTTAAGCGGCAACAGAAATATATAATCTGTAAAAGTTCATGAGATACACCCTGATGATAGGCGGACAGCGTAGTCTTAATTACAGTACAATTTTTACTTTCAATAATGATAATAAATTTTAATAATGATAAATTCATTTCTAGTCAAAGATTAACAAAGTATAAAAGTATAAATATGCTCAAAAGTTACACACATTAACGTTTCCGGAACCCAAAAAAACAATATCTATAAAATTTTATACTTTGAAAGTCGAACACCAATTACAGTATTCAACACATTACAGACAACACATTACAAATATTGAAAAGTACAAATGACTGTAATTTATAACAAGTTATAATTGCTAAGTTGTTCTGCTCTCCTAGTATCCGAAACATTATTGACACCTATAATTTATTACTAGCAATAATGAAAAATCATTTCAAATTCAAACTGAATTAATCATTTTAAAAGTAAATCAACAGTACTGATATTATAAATTTATTTTCAATGAATTCTCTAGTTTATATATATAATTATATACAGCCCTACAAGAAACATTCACAAAGATTATTCATGTCAGTATAACCAGTGATGTACTTGAAAGGCTGAAGGAGGAGCGAAGGTTTGTAATATAAACTGTCAACTCTATTCGTGGAACAGAAAGGTTAACATTTTATTGTATTAGGCACAGATCGGAGCGGGCGAGCGGCGATGATTTAATTTGCTACATAATTTGCCTGTCGGGTTGCCTCTAGGGTAATAAAACTATACTCTTAGTTCTCTATCGTTTATTTTCTACGGAATTTGTAACGAAAAATAGATGTATATTTTGTTGAAGGGCATTTGATTTATTTGAATTTTTTTAGTTTGAAATTATTTTCAAAGTTCAGCTTGTATTTTCTTTGCCTTTTCCACTTTTTCGGTTTTGTAAAGGTTTGTGTGGGATTGTAAAAATATTATAGTTTTGATAAATTATAATGTAAAAACAATACATGTGGATATTTATAATGTTACTAGAATTTGATCGCTTGTATGTCGATTTTCACGGTAAAGAGTAGCTTATATGTTCGGAAAGAATACCAAATTTGAGTGCAATTTGTGCAGTGTTTTAGTCGTGATAGCGCAACAGACAGACCGATTTACGTTCTAATTTATATTATTAGTATGTGTGTCATCATAGCAGCTAAAAGAAGTCTATTTGGACACACTGGACATTAGACACAGGCGTTCCAAAAGCACGCCCCAACAAGTTTGCTACCCGCAAAGGGCATAGGGCGTATTTGTAACTCGTGAGTATCAAGATCTTTGTACTCATATGAAGCTGTACTCACTTACCCTCCAATGAACTATCTGTTCATTTGTATTATATAGAGCAATACAGTTAGAAGGAGCCATACGCAGGCGTTCTCCTCCAACAAAGTATAAGCTATATGACATAGTTGCGACGAATATTTTATTTCAATTGTTAAGTGTGAGTTTATAGCCTCGGATACACTAGGGGACAAATTCTTCCTCAACATGACGCGCAACACTATATGTACGTGACGCTGCGACGTTATATCGAGGCCCGCAACATGTCCTTCAACATTTTGAGGAGCATTTACTCATCTCATATCACTTAAAATATTGAGTCTTGTTTCTCGTTCACGTAAATAATTACGCATCCACCACCTTTTCTTTTGTTTCATCTTATTTCCCGATATTAGAATGTACGCATTAATAATCAAAACAACCTCTTCGGGCGACATCTGTCCCGTTACTAGCTAGCGTGTACAGCATGACCCGCGACAATTTTGTCCAGTAGACTCTTGACGAGTGACGAGTGTCCTGTTCGGGGACATGTTGCACAATTTGTCCCCTAGTGTATCGGAGCCTTAATCCTGCATCATATATTGTTTAAAGTAATCGATGGAATTTATACAATAGATAAGCATGTCCAGCTACCTCAGCATATTTCAGATATCGATCACGTAGCAATCGGACACTCTTTATCTGTGAGATGAAGTCGCAATTACAAGCAGCTATAGGTTTAAGAATATATATAATGTAGCTGTAAGAGCGAAACATATCCATACCATGTTCATACCTTAATAAGTAAGGTTAGAATAATAAACTAGTAATTAAATAATAAACATGGCTGCAAAAGAGTACACTGTAATTATGATTCGCTACGACCCAATAAGTTCGCCATAATTGTGGACCCCTACGACGGAACAAGCCTGAAGAAATAATTTCGCTATAAGTTCATAGTGAGAGGCAAATATTTTTGTATGTGTGAGTCTAAAATGTGCATGTGTTAAGATTTACCCCACAAAAAGTGACAGAATATTTTGTATCGATAAAAGACGTTATGGCTACTCTCCTGGTAGTGCAGCGGCCTGTTTTGCTCTATGATAGTACTCTAAATTTTAAAAATACTACATATGTATTTTTTAAGACAACTCCCGCATTAGGATCATACGTACTGTGTCACGGGGGACTTTACAAACATACATGAAACGGACACAACGAACACCCAGACTAAGAACAACAATTTCTGGATCATATAAAGTATTGTCCCACGTGGGAATTAAACCCACGGCACTTGACGCAGTAGAGGCGTGGTGACCTCTAAAACTACCACCAAATACAAATGCTTTGTAATAACGTAAGCCATTTTATACTATTTAAAGAAAGTTATCAAGTTACAGAAATCGCAAAAAGATTCAATCATCATTATCATTTTGCGGTTAATGTTTGAGTGAATTTTACATTTATTTGCCTGGGGTTCCGGTAATAACATTTCTCCGTGATATTGCTGAGGTGTGGGGTGCTGATTGCTGACTTATAACGTAACTAGCTTTCGCCAGCGGCTCCGCCCGCGTGTATCTCGATTATTGCAGTAAAAAGTAGCCTGTGTGTTATTATATATCTTACAAATAAATAAAATTGGAGTGTCTGTATGTAATATCAAATGAACAGTCTTTTACTAACTACGTAGCAAAGTACATACGGTACATACTTACATCAAAAAGACCATTTTTTAAAATTTTGTCTGTTCCGGATAATCTCTGGAAGACTGTACCAATTTTAACGGGACTTTCACTGGTAAAAAGCTAATGACTAAAGGAGTAACTTAGGCTATTTTTTAGACTAGTATTGCGTGTTATCCCAGGGAGTCAATTAGACGACACGTTGATTGTAATGTTTTATTAATGACTCTCTTATCTCTGTAAGACTCCGACTAATTTGACTTAAACTAAAGCTTATATACAATGTAATATGTGTACAGTTTTAGGTGGGGGCTACTATGAAATATTATTTACTTAATTGCTTAATTGACAATATGTTGTTTATACTTCCTTATTTAATATTTTATAATATTACTATTGTTTGAGGGCACGTACGTTAACTTAAGTAAAACAATTATTTAATCACGTAACCGTGTAAAGATCTATACTACTATTTTGCTGTGGCTTCGCCCATAGATATTCCCCCTCTAAAGAGAAGAAACATCCTTATATTACTATACTATTATATATATTACTATTATATACTATTGTTGTATAGTTCTGGTTTATATATTATAATTGGAATCTAACCGTCTGGTGGGAGACTCTACCAGAACGTGTCCTTTTTTCTGTTTGCTTATCTGCTTGTGAAGATTCTGTTATCTTGTCTCCGATTGTTCGTTCGCTTATCTTGCTATTGTTTAAAATAAATGCTGGTTTGAGTCTATCGATAGCTACACTTTTTTGTTTTCCGTTTATCAAGATCGTGAAGATCTTATCATTGCGACTGATGACAAGATAAGGTCCCTCGTACGGTGGTGTGAGGCTGGGCCGTAGTCGGTCACAACGTAAGAAAACGTGCCTACATTCCGCTAACTGTGGGTGTACGAATATCTTGTCGTTCTTGCTTTGTCTTTGTGGACGCGAAATCATGTGTTCCAAGTTATCCTTAATTTCTCTGATAAAATCTGTGTACGTTGAGTTATTTTGTGTCTCGAAAAATGCTCCAGGCAGTCTAATTGTTGAACCGTATACTAGTTCAGCTGCCGAGAATCCTGTGTCTTGCCGTAAACTCGTACGTATGCCAAATAAAACGGTAGCTAACTCTTTTGTCCAATTAATTGTGTTTCCTCTTGCTATCAATGCAGTTTTTAATGTTCTGTGCAATCGTTCTACTTTAGAATTTGACTGTGGATGATATGGGGTGGTTCGAATTTTTTGAACTCCCATTAAGTTTGCTAAATTTTTGAATATTTCAGATTCAAATTGGCGTCCCTGGTCTGTGGTAATGTATTCAGGGCATCCGAATCGGGTTATCCAACCTTCGTATACCGTTCTGGCTACGGTTTCTGCAGTTATATCAGCTATGGGGAATGCCTCTGGCCATGAAGTACAACGATCTATCATTGTGAGTATGTATCGTTTGTTTTGAGAAGTGGGTAGAGGTCCTACTAAATCAATGTGCAGATGGGAAAATCTTCCCGCTGGCATGAATTCTCCGAATTGTGACTTTGTATGACGATGTATTTTTGCTCGTTGACATTGTAAACATGTCTCCGACATCTCATTTACGTCTTTATTCATATTTTCCCATATATAGTTAGCTGAAATAAGTTTTCTCGTAGTATTCTTTCCAGGATGGCTAATGTTATGAAAGCTTTCGAAAATAGTTTTCCTGAATTTGAGTGGTATAAAAGGGCGTTGTTTTCCTGTTGATATATCGCAATAAATCTTAATATTTTCATTTGGAAAGTGTATTAATTCTATTTTTACTGATTTATTGGCTTTTAGTCGTTTTAACTCGCTGTCATTCTTTTGATATTTTTCTACCTCGTGCCAATCGATTGCAGAGGGTAAGGTTATCGTCTCGATAACTCGAGATAAGGCATCGGCTACCACATTCTTGTGGCCACTGATGTGCTGGATATCCGTACTGAATTATGATATATAATCCAGATATCTGATTCGTCTAGGGGTATCATCCAATGATGGCTTCTTGTCGAAAGCATGCATTAGTGGTTTGTGATCCGTGTAGACTGTAAATTCTCGTCCTTCTATGAGTCTTCTGAAGTGTTTTATAGCCATATAGATTCCTAGCAGCTCTCTATCATAGGTAGAGTATTTTGTTTGGGCTTCACTAAATGATTTGGAGAAAAAAGCTATTGGTTCCCATTTTGTTTTTCTTCGCTGCTGTAGTACAGCGCCTGCGCATTTGATACTAGCATCTGTCATTAACGCTATTTGTGCGTTGCTGTCCGGATATGCCAATGTCGTTAATTGTCGAATGTCCTGCTTGCAGCGTTCAAACGCGTGGTTTGATTCAGTATTCCACTGGATAACCGTCTTATCATTTTTCTTACTATTAATTAAATATTTATTTAACGGTGCCTGATGCTTTGCTGCGTGTGGAATACTGCTTCTGTAGAAATTAATCATACCCAAAAAACGTCGTAACTCATTTACCGTTTGTGGTTTAGGGTAATTGTTTATAGCTTGAATCTTTTCCATAGTAGGAGTCAACCCTTGGCTCGTTATATGATAACCGAGGAAATCAATCTCCGACTTGGCGAATTCACATTTGCTTGTATTTATTGTTATGCCGTTTTTATGTAGGCGCTTAAACACCTCCTCTAAGTGTTCATAATGTTCCTTAAGGTTATTTTTCTTGTCAGCGATAAATATGTCGTCCACATATACAAATACGTAGTCCAAGTCTCTGAATATAGAGTCCATAAATTTTTGGAAGGACTGTGCTGCATTTCGCAACCCGAATGGCATTCTGATGAATTCAAAAAGTCCAAAAGGGGTTATTATCGCTGTTTTCTCTGGTTCAGCAACGGGCAGTATGTGAAAAGCTTTCTTTATGTCTATCTTGCTGAATATTCCTTTTCCGCTTGCTACATACGTGAAATCGAGTAGCCTTGGCAGCGGGTACCTGTCTGGTACTGTTATTTTATTTAGTGCGCGGTAATCTCCGCATGCTCTCCATTCGCCATTCTTCTTCTTGACTAAATGGAGTGGCGATGCCCATTGACTGCTTGAAGGACGGCATATTCCCATGTCCATCATATCTTGGAATTCTTGTTTTGCAATCCTGTATTTGTCAGGAGGTAATGGACGTGCTCGCGTAAATACTGGGAAACCCTTTGTTATTATTTGATGCTGTACTCGGTGCTTAGTCTGTAGATTCATTGATCTAGGTTTTGTAATATCTTCATATTTCTCTAATAATCCCTTTATTGGTTCCTGTAGAGAAGCGTTTATAGATCGCACGGATGCAATTTTTGTTCTTACTATTTTGGCAGGCGTTTTCAGACCTGTTTTTTTATCAATCAGTTTTTTTCCGTGTATATCCACTAATAACTGATAATGATTCAAAAAATCAGCTCCCAGGATTGGCATCTTGACATCGGCAATGGTAAATGTCCATTTAAAGCTTCGGCGTAGTCCTAGGTTAAGCGTTAAAGTGCGTTCCCCGTATGTATTTATAGGGGTCCCGTTTGCGGCGAATAATTGGTATTCGCATGCTTGGCTCTCCTTATTTGTGCTATTTATAACCGAAATGTTAGCACCCGTGTCGACTAAAAATCTATAACCACTGTTTGAGTCAGTTATAGTTAGACGGTTTGCTGGGTGGATAGCACAGAGGCCCGTCGTATTCTGTGCTAATTTTAGTTTTCCGATGGCCTGTTATTTTTAATTGTATTCCATGAACAAGGCTTATTGCATCTATATGAATCCTGCTTGAACCGATTATGGAAATAACATAACCCATTATGTGAGTTTCTGTGGCGCGACCTTGACCGTGAATGTGGCGTATGTCGTGTTTGGTATTTGCTGCGTTGCATAGGTCGATTCTCGCGTATGCTGCGTAATGCATTTATTTCTATTCGCATGGCTTCAAGTTGTGACGTTATGTTTGTAACTAGGTTAATGTCAACCGCTGTTTCTTGAATATTCCTTTTGTTGTAGGTCAAGTTCTCGTATATTTTATCGGCTAACTCGCTCAAGTTGTCTAACGACATATTGTTTGTCACCGATATTATCGCTGTTAGCGAAGCGGGGAGTTGCCTTAGCCACAGCAGGCGAATAGTGTCGTCGTTTATTTTTCCACATCCAGCTTCTTTCATTTTTCTCAGGAGCTGGGAAGGCTTCTGGTCTCCAAGGTCCATTTCTGCTAGTAGTCTGTGGAAACGTCGGTGTTCGCTCTCTTCGTAGCAGTTTATTAGACGTTCCTTGATGGTGGAGTACTTGTTTTCGCTGGGTGGGTTAGTTAATATGTCACTGACTTGATGGACGACCTCTTTTGGTAGTTTGGATATTACCATGTTATATTTGTAATCTTCGCCCTGTTTTTGTGGTGCTATTATTGCTTCAAACTGGGCGAACCATAAACGTGGGGAGTCTGTCCAAAATTGAGGTAGTTTGTCTGTGACCGTGATAGCAGCAACTGATTCGCACCCCGTGTCGCCTCTTGAAGGAGTTGTTGTTGGAGCCATTTTTGGGATGTGATAATTTCGTAATGCTATTGTTCTCTAGATTCACTGCTGAACACCATATAGGGTTCCGGTCGTCCCGGTATTATATCAGCACTAGAAACCAATAGATCACGTCGGGAATGGTATCACGTCGGGGTCACCAATTATTGCGTGTTATCCCAGGGAGTCAATTAGACGACACGTTGATTGTAATGTTTTATTAATGACTCTCTTATCTCTGTAAGACTCCGACTAATTTGACTTAAACTAAAGCTTATATACAATGTAATATGTGTACAGTTTTAGGTGGGGGCTACTATGAAATATTATTTACTTAATTGCTTAATTGACAATATGTTGTTTATACTTCCTTATTTAATATTTTATAATATTACTATTGTTTGAGGGCACGTACGTTAACTTAAGTAAAACAATTATTTAATCACGTAACCGTGTAAAGATCTATACTACTATTTTGCTGTGGCTTCGCCCATAACTAGCTTCGCTCTGCGGCGTCACTCGCGATTTACGACGATAACCGCGGGTAACCCCGCGAGATTCAGCTAGTATAGCTATATTACTGAAAAGTATCATCCAAATCAGTTCAGTAGTTTTCGTGAAAGAGCAACAAACATACATACTCACAAACTTTCGCATTTATAATATTAATAGGATGCAGATAGGTTGTCCGTGTGGTAACGGATTAAGAATACAGAGAGTCGTAAAAGGTGACTAAGGGATAAACTACGCAAGACAACATCGATGCAAAGAGAAGGAAAACTTGAAACAAACCCTATACCAACCCGTCTGGCCAGCGTGGTATAGTAGGCCAATACCTCCTTTCTAAGGAGAGGCCCATGTCCAGCAGTGGACTGTTGATGGCTGTGGCTGTTGATGAGATAGATTGAGAAATATTCCAAATTTTATTCCATAATCCGACACTCATCAGATATTCGCTTAAGTTAGCGAATTTGTTTTGATCTAGTTGAGGAAAAACACCTGAAATAATTAGGATCGTGGTTCTTTAATGTTTTCCTTGATTTAATGTACAAATATTTCCTTATTTCAGAGTGCGTAAAGTAGTGAAATGAGGTTGCATAAATAAATCTTAATATTTCCTGAAAATAAGTTTACGTGATATTTACATATGTATATAAATAAAATTGAAGTATTTTATGTTTTCAAATGAATCGTTGGAATGAAATTATATACGACACTAACATCAAAAAAGCGGCCAAGTGCGAGCCGGACTCGACCATGAAGGGTTCCGTAGCAGCAAGTAACGTCATCCATCATGTTTTAAAAGTAGTGTATTGATTGAATGAAAAGGAAAATGCGGTTTACGATTTAAGGCGTATTAAAAAAAACTACTTAATAGATTTCGTTCAAACCAATCTTCGGCGGAAGTTTGTATGGTAATGTACATATTTTTTTTTATTTTATCACTTTTTAGACACTTTTACAACATTTTAGAAATTACTTTCTACCACTTTGGAAGTGTCTCTCGTGTCAAACTATTCATTAGGAAAAAAATTATATTAGAAACCTCAATATCATTTTTGAAGACCTATCCATAAATACCCCACACGTATGGTTTTGATGAAAAAAATTTTTTTAGTTTAAGCTCGAAGTTTGGGGACCCCAAAATTTATTGTTTTTTTTTCTATTTTTTGTGTAAAAATATTAATGCGGTTCACAGAATACATCTACTGACCAAGATTCAACAGTATACCTCTTTTAGTTTCAGAAAAATAGTGGCTGTGACATACGGACGGAAAGACAGACAGACAGACAGACATGACGAATCTATAAGGGTTCCGTTTTTTGCCATTTGGCTACGGAACCCTAAAAAGCAGTTACAAAAAAATCTGTCTGTCTGCATGCCTGTTTGTTCCGGCTAATCATTGGAACGGCTGCACTGATTTTGATAGGACTTTCACTGACACATGACTGATAACATAAGAAGTAGCTTCGGTTAATTTTTTACACTAGCTTTTCTCCGCGGCGTTACTGGCTATTTACAACAACGACTGTAGGTAACACCGCGGCTCACAGCTAGTGCCTAAATAGTTTCACAAATGACCGACGGAATTTTGTTATTTATGATATGAATAATGACTTATTAAGACAATTGACCCGGTTGAAGAATGAATAAATATAGTTTTTTTATATCAAATCGGTTACTCATTTTTAGGATTCGTCATGTCCGTCCGTCGGTCCTCCGACATACCGCCTAAACGATTGATGCTAGAAGTATGAAACTTTGCATGAATATATGTTGTTATAACGTCGAAAAAGTGCTACAATAAAGTTACGAAAAATATTTTAATTAGGGGTACCTCCCCTACACTTAAAGTGAGGATGGTTTTTTTCTCGCGTATACCCCATGATGTGGGGTAACATTAGATAGGTCTTTTAAAAACATTGCGAGGTTGCTCAAACCATTTTTCGATTTAGGTATCCGTTTGCGAGCTATTCAACTTTAAAGTTCAATTTTTTGCAAAAACAGGACGTGTCCCCCCCCGTTAAAGCCAAACGGTTGGTTCAAAAATCTAAAAAAAAACATGACAGTGGTTCATATACTGAACTTTCTAGGAAAACTATAGCGGATTTGATAACTTTTTTGTTTTAGGAGTTATAGGGGCCTCACTTGTAAAATGCACTTGGAAAACTTCGTACAAAAATGAGTAATAATAAGTAAACATAACAATTATCTATTGGATAAGACTTTAAATTTACGTACCATTATGGGAGACTACGGAACCCTATTGTATGTGTGGTCTGACACGTACTTGACCGATTTTTTTTATAATTATATATAAGGTAAACACGAGTTATATTTTTGTATGAATCTCATTTGTGTCATAGTGAGAGGTATTCATTAGACGACAGCGGTACTCCGGAGAACATTTTGTATATTTTTCGTCCTGAACAAGATATGCCTAAAATAATTTTATATTACACGGCCGACGGGCATTCACCACGCTTTTCGTAGAATTTACTAATGGATCTCTATGCCTTTCAAAATATAGCAGTGTATAGTTAGTCGGTTTCGAATACCAGTTCATTGACTATTGCTACCGTTATAAATAAATATGTATTTCGGATATCTTACACATAACGTCATCTAGTCCAAAACTAAGCAGAGATTCTATTATGGGTACTAAACAACTGATATAGATAAATCCATAAATATACTTTTTTTTGTAAATATGTACATACGTATTATACATAGAAAATACTCCGAAACAAATATTTGCAAATCACACAAACATAGGTCCGACCCGGGAATCGAACCCGGGACCTCTTGATTAACAGCCGCATACGCTAACCACTAAACCAACATGTTACCCTGTTGGTCTAGTGGTTAACTAGACCAACAGGGTAGTCTTTAAAGTTGAATAACTCACAAACGGATACCTAAATAAAAAAATTATATAAGCAACCTCTCAATGTTTTAAAAATACATATCTAATGATACCTCACATGATGGGGTAGACCGTGTAGACGCGAGAAAAAAAAACATCCCCACTGTATGCATAAGGAGGCACACCAAATAATAGTACATTGTTCACCGAGGGAGGAAAGGAACCCATTACTAGCGAGGGAGCAGTTTGTGGCCCGAAGGCGCAGCTTAGGGCCACAATACTCCCGAGGTAGGAATGGGACTTTCACCCGAGTGCTACACAGTGCTTTATAGTATAAAGCACTAAGGTGTAGTACACCTGTGAGGAACATTTAAAGTATTTATAAAATAAACTCAAAACGTAAGACACCATGTAAGACACAATTTAGCTTAGAATTTGACATAATATTTATAAATATTCCGCGCTTCTTTTGTTTTTTTTTTATTCTTCACAAAAGGATGTCAGTGGCACGGAGATTCCATATTTAAATTATATGAAAACTCTTTAAGAGGAGACCTGAGCCCAGCAGTGGGACATTAAGGGTTGTTGATGAAAACTCTTTGGGCAGGCGCGCGCCATAGATCAGATAACACATGAGAAATGAAAATTCATATAACTTTCTCTCCCGCTAAAACACGTTAGAAATGGATTTTCATACATTTTTTCCTCCCGCTTATTTAGGTCAAGGAAAAGACTAACTTTCTCTTTTCATTTTCAGGGAATAATGAATACTGTTCCGATCAGGTGTAGTATAAAATCATTTTTCATAATTTTATTGTATCACTTTGTCGACGTAATTAAAACACATATTCATGCAAAGTTTCATCATTCTAGCACAAACCATTTGGGCGGTAGGTCGAGGCCAGACGGACGAACGGACATGACGAATCTATAAGGGTTTCGAGTCATGAACTACGAAACCTTAAAAAGTAAATAATACACTAGAGAAAATTTATAATTTCGGTACTTTTGATTTGCTTTTAAAATGATTTACATTTTGTTTAAGACAGCTGATGTCAGTTGTTTGAAAGAAACTTTTTTCATTATTACTAGTAATAAATCATAGGTGTCAATAATGTTTCAGATACCAGGAGAGCAGAACAACTTAGCAATTATAACTTGTTATAAATTACTGTCATATCTTAGAATAATAACACATAGAAAGATAGTCTACATACAAACGCTGTGTCAAAAGTGAAGCACTGAACCGATTCACTCAGCTTGACGTTTACGTGCCTACGCTCGGCGACACGCACACATACACTCGAGTAATGTTGTCAGTGAAGGTCCAGTTCCCGATAGTAGGGAAATGATCGTTTGTTTTTGCAATAATACATAAAAAGCTATGTGTGGTAAAGTATGCGTCTGGTAATTTAGTTGTTATAATACGAGAATGTTTAATTTTATAATGAATAAAGGAAAATAACAACACGTGAAAAAATTTAATTTTTTGGTTTTTAAGATTGTATACAATTATTTATTTATTTTACTGTGTAACTTAAGTAATCCAATCAAGAAAAAAAATCTTATGTATATTCTTTATTCTTTATTAACAACAACACGTAATACTTCTGTCGGTTATCATTTTAACAAGTGTGAAAATAAAATTCGTTTATATAGGTATTATATAATATCGCTAAATCATACAAACACCTACATTAAAAACCGTATATAACTGTTCTAAAGTTAATTAGTCGGAGCAATAAAGTCAGTTAAAATGGGAAAATATTTTTATATTCGGGCAACACTGTGCAATGAAACAAAACATTTGCGGCGCGGGCGTTTGGTGCTATATGGCACCATTTAAAGTGCTTCAAAAGGGCGCGCGGACTAGGTTTCTATGTGTTATTAATCTAAGTGTCATATGTACTTTTCAATATTTGTAATGTGTTGTTTGTGTGTCTGTAATGTGTTGAGTACTGTAATTAATGTTCGACTTTCAAAGTATAAAATTGTGTGAGTATTATTTTTTTAGAGTTCCATAATCAAAAGGAAAAACGGGGCTGACTGTTCGTCAGTTAGTCTGTCACCAGGTTGTATCTCATGAGCCGTGATGGTGGCGCAGTGCTAGCGCTGTGCGCATGTGTCTGCTGTACTTCAAGTATCAGGTTCGATTCCCGTGTTAAAGTCTCAAATGCTTGTGTGATCTCCAAATATTTGTTGCGGAGTTTGAGTGTTTTCTATCTATAATATGTATATATTTATAAAAAAATGTATGTTTATGTATCTACATCAGTTATCTAATGCCCATAATATAAGCTCAACTTAGTTTGGGGCCAAACAGCGGTGTGTCTAAGAAGTCCAAAATTTTAGTTCATTATTTATTTATTTATAAATATTTATCTATAGATATGGTACGGAACCCTACCTGCGCAAGTCCGACTCGCATTTGACCGATGTTTTAAAAATACCAACATAAAGATTTATTAGTTTATAAACATTTTGTTGATATTGAAGGTATTCCTGTTATTTAATGCTCTCCTAGTAATTTGGGTCATCCATTACTTGTACGTTATGTTTTTAACTAATAATAATAATAATATTTAGCTACGACTTAAACAGAATACAACATGAATCCAGGTATACCACACAAGTTACTATACAATTCCAATATAACATAAGTTGAAAACTGGAACCCAAAGAAAGATTTAACTTGTGTTGGGTACCAGAACAAACTATTATGGAACTAACTATTTTTTAAGTATAGGTGTTGATAGTGTAGTGTAAATTGCTAAAGTTTAAAGATAAATAAACATGATCAGTTTAAACTAAGTAAGTACGTAAGTTAGGGGACCTATCTGCTTGTTTATCCTTAAATACTATAAAAACCCTTTCCATTACCCTCCTCCTGAGGCAGCCAGGTAAAAATACAGTCGTGTGTGTGTAATGACGTCGTGGTGTTAGATTAATAATGAATGTCTTCACCCCTATTCATCCCATGGGTGTGTATAAAGGGGACTTAAGGAGCATACTTCTTCCTAGTCTTTATTATACCGGATATCCGCAACCCGAAATGTATTAGAAGGTTGAACTATTTGTCAGTATAGACTCTTCAGCCGGTCATCGCGGAGTGGGCAGGGCGGCAGCACGGGACCCTTTCCTTCCGGCTGACGCAGGTGCTTTCCGGGCACGGTTGCTTCGGAAAGTACCTGCACTCGGTCGCTAGGAGGGAACCGAGTCCCGCCTGCCACCACTGCGACTGCAGTGAGGACACGGCCCAGCACACGCTGGCGGTCTGCCCCGCATGGGCGGCGCAGCGCCGGGTCCTCACTGCAGTCATCGGAGGGGATCTCTCGCTGCCGGCCGTCATAAGATCGATGGCCGGCAGCGACAGTCGTTTTACCGCGGTCGCAACCTTCTGCGAGGACGTAATCTTGCAGAAGGAGGTGGCGGAGAAGGCCCGGGAGGATGCCATCCAATCGGACCCGATCCGCCGCCGGCGCCCCGGGCAGCGGAGGCGCACATACCTGCGTCTCATGCCGCTCTGAGAGTGGCCGCGGATGGGCGGGACGGGTTTTCCGTCCGTCCGCAGTAGAGGCAAACCGCGAGGGGGCGGCGTCCGCGTGTGACCGGACGTTGCCCAATTAGAGAGTCGAGAGCTGAGATGGTGCCCGCAACAGTGCGGGCAGGCGCCGGTTGGAGTCCAGAAGGAAATCCCCTCCCTGGACTCCTTCCAATACACAGGCGCAGAGAGGGTCACACCGTGTGGTTTTAGTCGGTTCGAGTCCGACACACCACCCCGCCGTAACCCCCGACGGGGTGACGGTCCGCGGGGATTTCCACACGTAAAAAAAAAAAAAAAAAACAAAAAAAAAAAAAAAAATGTCAGTATAGACAGATTATAATTCTTTATTTGCACACTAAAGAGGTTACAGAGTTACAAGAAAGGAACACAATGATCAAATATCGAGTGTACAAAGGGTTGCCTTATTGCTAAAAGCGATTTCATCCAGGCAACCCTAAAGGGCTGAGTTCCCCGTAATGGCTGTCATAGTGACAGTATCACAGTAATGACTAGGTAGCGTATGCGTCTGCTGTGCTTGAGGGAAAATGTTTGTGTGATCTGCAAATATTTGTTTCCGAGTTTCGGTATTTTCTATGTTTATTAGGTATGTATTTACAAAAAAAATTATGTTCATGTATTTGTATCAGTTTTCTAGTACCCATAATACAAATTCTGCTTAGTTTGGGAGTGTGGTGTGTAGAGGGCGTTGTGTGTAAGTTGTCTGAAATATTTATTTATTTATTAATAGATGTTCATGTCAATCTGGCCTCAAGTATCCCGTAAAATATCAAATTTCCAATATACGAGTATACAATTTACTAAGCTTCGATCTTTTGATCCAGTTCCACTTTACACCGACTGTGAGATGGTCCTCGATGGAGAATTCAATAAAAACTCCAAGTAGATATCATATATCAGGGATATTATTCACCAATATGTTTAAGGAATATACTAGCTGCACCGTAAGGTGCTACCTGCCGTTGCTATTGAACAACTGCAATTAACATCGCGGTGCGAAGTTAGTCTTAAATAAAATGAGCCTCAGTTACTCCTTAGATCAAAAGGTATCATATAAAGCTAGTAAAAGTCCCGGCAAAATCATTGCAGCCGTCGGAACAAAAAATATTTCGTTAATTTTTTCTATTTTTAATAATGGACTAAGCTAAATTGAACGGAGGCAATATTGAGTCTCACTTTTTATAGACTCGATTTTTCAATCCTAAATACGTATAGTCGAACTACAGATTAGAGCCACGGCACTTCCATTATGAGTATTTATGAGGATATATGGCCTAAACGAGAATCGTTAATGATCTAATAAATTAATCCTTATTACTTAGCCAATACGGACCGGAGAAAATTTATCTCACTTGTAATTTATTGAACATGTACTTATGTGCTTTTTTTAATTCCAAATTTACGTTATGGCGGACAAAAACTAGTGAATTAATAAATCCGCATGAGTTTATTATAAACAATGGTATGTTATTGTGCATACCAGGCTCACATAGCTTTATTGGCTCCAATTTCTTGTTGATTTTCCATTTCGTTGTTTGCTTTGTCGAGGCCGGGGCTTACTGGAGTGTTTTGTTTTGATATCATAGGTTTCGGTTTTAGCAGACATGAAACAGAGAGTGTGAGAGAGAGAGAATATTGTTAGAATGACTAACCACTGCAAGAGTTTAATGGGGAGCAGTGGTCCTAATTGTATGTACCAGGCAGACATAGATTTATTGAAACTCGGTCTATTTAGGCTCCGATTTCTTGTTGATTTTCCATCTCGTTGTTTGGTATGTCGGGGCTTTACTCTAATATATGTATTTTGATATGGAGGCTACGGTTTTACTAAATAAAATATAGAACATAGAGAGAGAACAATTGTTAGAAGAATGACGTCCATCATCCGTATAATATTATGATTTAATTATATTGCGCAACAGTGTTTCGTAATTGCACGTACCAGGCTCACATAGCTTTATTGGAGCTCTGTCTATTTCGACTCCATACTTTCCAGCTTCCTATGACGGAATGTCTCCATGGTAATATTTATTTGAACACCTTGTATTGAGTAGCGGAAGAAGGTTTTAAAAGTTACTTCCAAACTACTTATTTTGTGTTGAGTTTTTTTTTAAAGTGGGTCACGTGACGCTAATGCCGAAAAGAACGATGTTTTGATTTAATCGATCGCCGAAAAGGGTTGTTCTTCGGCGAATGTTTTTCCACAAGCTTTGCGTGATAACATAAGGTCACATATTACATTGAAACACGTAATCAAATAATAGCTACATTTCAAATTTAGAAAAAGCGTGTTAGTATTAAAGAAATTAAAGCTATTTGTATTGTTAATAAAATTTCCAATTATGAATTAATTTAACTGTAATACCTTATAAATTAGCTATGAATTTTAATCTTTAAAGCAATTTACTTTTTAGGTCAACAAAATTTTTACAATGTACATAGAATACATACATACAATGTACAATGTACATAGCTTAAATTATTTTATTATTTCATTATATCGTACCTAATACAATCTAACAATATATTTTTGAAATTTTTGTCTTTCTGTCTGTTTGTTGCGGACAATCTCTGGAACGGCTGAACCGATTTTGACGGGACTTTCACTGACAGAAAGCTAATGACATAGGGAGTACTTAGGCTTTTTGTTTTTGACTAACTTCGCTCCGCGGCGTTACTCGAGGTTTCCAACAATAACTGCGGGTAATACAGCGGGTTTCAGCTAGTTAGTAATATAAGTTTGTTTGAGTGACACAAATTCCTAATACCATTACTGGACAATTGATTTGAAAAGTTTTCTGAATACCGTGTATTGTGTTTGTATTTCATATTCATTCAATTCATATACATATTTGATTAAATCTAAATGAATCTGGTTCTATTAACTTCAAAAGTTAAACATTATAATTACATCCATATATTGATAAATTTCTTTGTGCCATTTTGACAATCATAACGAAACGAATTACTATAAAAGTTAAATATATTCTAATTTTTGACTTCGACAGTGAAATCGTAAGGAATAACAAAAACAAGACTTTCAAAATGAGCAAAATTTCGATGGTTCAAATGAAAGTTTCACATCAAAATTTTGTTGGAAATTTATGATGAAATAGTCGTATTCGGCGTATGTACGTAACGTACGTACACAGCGACCAGTCTCCACGGAGACCAGACAGGTGCAGGAGATATTATAGTACACAAGTGTGTGAGCGCTAAGGCAGATACACTCTGTGTTCCCCCACTCTCACAATTCGATGGGATGGCTATTCTTCTGTTTCATTGGCTAATATTTGGTTGTGATCACGTGATGGAGTGACATTAGCCAATGAAACAAGAGAATAGAACGAAGTAGAGTAGAATAGAGAATAGAGTAGAATATAACGAAACACTTCTTGATCGGAAGTCGCACACACTAACCGCTAGACGTACGAGTCATTTGAAATAAATATTTCTGACATCTTACAGCGACATCCAGTCCCAAACTAAGCAGAGCTTGTATTTATGGGTACTAGACAATTGATGAAAATATACTAAAATACTTTTTTGTACTTTTTATACATAGAAAACACCTAAACTCAGAAACAACTATTTGTGGATCACACAAACATTTGGTCCGACCCGGGAATTCAAATTTTAACTGGCCAAATATTCAGAGATCGTATTAATTTTACTCTTCTTTAGATGAGCCCCAAAAAAGGTATGTAATGTCTATTAATGCTGTTATTTACTGTTTTTGTTCGAATGATTTTATTTGTCGTTAAATCTGAAACCATAGTCGAACCACGTCGTAGGTTTCAACTGTTAATTTAGAGCAGGATATTATCTACTCAATATTTCTCAATGAAAATTATTGTTATTACTGCCACTAAGGGTATTGTTGTATGCCAACGATTTATTTGTAACGATTTCCTTATTACAGTCTGTTGTATTCTGACAGTAACAATAAATATTTTGTAGTTAATACACATTTAAAATAAACTGTGTATTAAAATAAATAGTGCCGCCCACTCACAAAATTTTTAGATAAATACATTTTTACAAGTTTATTCGGTGTCGGCTACTAGTTCAACCGGTTTTACCTGAATTTCAGTTTTTCCACGAAGCGACTGGCATCGGACCTCCGCAACCCTAAGGGAGAACTGAAATTCAGAGATTGAACTAGTTGTCAGTATATTTGAGGGCATTGACTTCCCAATAACGATTGCCAAAGATGTTCATGACAACCGGGACCGACGGCTTTACGTGCTCTCCGAGGCAAACTTCCAAACTCCGGGCTGCTATTAAGAATTCCTAAGAAAAACCCAAAAACATTTTTTGGCCCGACCCGGGATTTGAACCCGAGACCGCTTGATTAGCAGTCGCATACGCCAACCACTAGACCAACGAGGCAGTTTATTAGAAATTTTTAGACAATTGAACAAAATTTACGTCTTTTTTATTAAGTCTTGAAAAATCTTTAAAAAGCGTTATTTGACACATTCCACGTGTTAGAATGACAGGTAACATACCAGGAATACATAAAACGTAAGAGATGTTTTAGAAAATCAGTACTTACCTTATTTACAGCGTCTATGTAAGCGCCCTTTTTCAACAACATTTCTACCAAAGCCGTGTGTCCAGCTCTTGATGCCAAGGCAAGAGGTGCATCTCCTGCTGCATCGGTGTTCTGTACTTTAGCACCCAGAGAGATTGCATAGTTGGCTACGTCAATTGCGCCTCGAGAACACGCGCACTGAAGGAGGTCATTGTGTTTCTGTTGACAAACATGTTTCTGTTTATGTGAGCCTAGTATTTTGTTAATAATATTTTTTACATTAACAATTTAAATAAATTCCTATAAACATTGTTTTTCCGACTTCAAAAAAAAGGAGGAGGTTCTCAATTCGTCGGAGTCTTATTTTTTTTTTTATGAATGTTCAGCGATAATTTCGTCGTTTATGAACCGATTTCAAAAATTATTTTTGCATTGGAATGGGTGTAGCTTACAGGTGGTCCCATCTTCACCATATCGGGATCTGATTATGGGATCCCAAGGAAATCGATGGAACTCCTCAAATATCATAGGCAAACGGTTTTTGAAGTTAGTTATGTATGGTACCCTTGTTTAATTGAAATAAAATATACACGTGAACGTACATAACTTAATGTTAAATAAAAGATTTTTAATTTGTAGATGTACATAATAATAATTTTATTATAAATTTTTGTATGTGTATGCCCAAAATCAAGACGTTGAGAAACGTCACCATTAATTTTGTATATTTAAGGCGAAACAATATTGCTTACCAATTTATAAAATAAAATACACATTCAGTATTTTTAATTTATACCAGAAGGTTATACAAAGATGACTCAAAATCAGGACAGGTGTCGTCCGATTTGGCCGATTAGAACTTCACGTTCAGTCTCCCACGCGGGGCAGTCTTCTATCATGTGCTGGGCGGCGGCCCTGTCGGCTGCGCATTGGTGGCATTGTGCCGTCTCCTCACGTCCGATCTTAGGGGCTGTCCATTAATCACGTGAACTTCGCAGGAGGGGTGGAGGGGTTCACAAAAATCACGAAATATCAACGAAAATTTTTCACATTTCTTTCATTATTTTTATGTCAGTCAACCTGCAACCTTTCTACTCTACTTCTGAATGTAATTATTGTAGTCTTTAATTTTCTATAATAAAATTACTTGATACTTATACCTGTATTTTATTAATATTTAAAAAAAAAGATTCTTTGTAGTTCCTAAAAATACACGTGATATAGGAGGGGGAAGGGGGTAGTCTTAAATCTCACCATGTATCACCAAGGGGGAGGGGGGAGTGGGTCAAAAAATGCCAAAAAAAAGATCACATGATTAATGGACGGCCCCTTGTTCAGATACTCACCGAAGCAGCCATGCCCGGTGAGTATCTGCGTAAGTCGAAGGTGACGCGACCTCCCTCCCTGCCTTAGTGTAATCGGAGGCCTAAGGAGGTTTAATAAAGTGTAAAGCGGTAATCAGTAACAATTCGGATGATCCGTTTGATAGGGGACCATTATTTTTTACGTAATACGATTTAGAGGGGGAGAGAGTCGATCATATCTTACTTTTTCTTACAAGTGGGTGGGAGGGAGTCTTCATGTTCTTATGTAAGATCAAAAAATACTGATTTAAAAACTGATTTGAATTTTACTGTCCATCAGTACAAGATGCGATCATAGACATGGGTGTTCATTATGTCCGTTTGATATTTGTTTGTAAAGTCCCCCGCGACTAGTGAAAATCGTAATAAAAGAATGCCCATTGGCCCTAGTTTGCTCTTTATTAACATTATTAACCTTTTAAATTAATTAATAATATGGTAGCCATATAATCTCTCTAGGCGATTTTATGGTTTTAGGTTAATTATAAAACTCAATACTCCGTACTCATTACACATTAGTGATTTCAATTTAACCTGCTGGTCCGGTAAATTTTAATTGGGTTAACATTGTTTCGTCGCCGCAGGCTTTTTAATTTGTAACAGATATATCATACAAGAGTATATAAGTAGTCAGGGGCCTGGCCTGGATTATTTTTAAGTTAGATATAAAAAGCTGAATAATGATTTCTTAGGGAACACTTTTAAAGGCGCATTTTCACTAGGCGACATGTCGCAGATACTTGTCGCTCGACATTCACGTAGTTGTCTCTGCAAAAGTTGTGGGACAATGTCCCGCGACATATGACTCGTTCACATTGCCCAGCCGTCATCAGTATGTCGCCCGAGGAAGTAGTGTTGTTCGGTGCAACTTACATTAATGCTAATTCGGAAGACATTAGCAAATCGTAAAAAAGTGGTGGTGGATATTTGTGGAGTCCGGGATTATTTGCTCCAAAGGGAAAGTTCAAGTTTAATAGTCAGTTTTCGAAAGCACGATAGATATTTCTAAAATTTTACTATAATGTGTCTAGAACCAATGATATTATAAAATCATCTTTTTTTAATATCATTGTCTAGAACCGATTTCGAGATACTTTTAAATATGGTTGGGCCGGCCGTAGTCAAGCAAGACACAAAGTTACGGAAATATATCGATCCTCACATCAGACTCGCCATAACATTGACATACTTGGCAACTGGAGATAGTTATGGTTCATTGTTCTATACATTTGGAGTGTCAAAGCCAGTAATTTGTCACTCTAAACCAGAAGTTTGCAAATAATTGATAAAGGCATTAAATTCTTTTGTTCATCTCGATCAGGGTCAATGTATTCACGTTGGGCCACACTACTGACATTTTCGGAACACAAAGCGACACGCGTTCTCACTGTCCGGCGGCTGTCGAGGGACACGAAAGTGGAGGAGGAGGCTCCTTTTTTGAAGTCGGTTAAAAATGTTTATTTCTCTATTGTTGTTTCAAAGGTTTAGAAACTTGCCGAGTTTTTCCTCAAAATTATGCAATATGTATTCTTGTGTACCCATTTAAATTTTATTTACTTAGTTAATGGATACAGTATCGAGTTAGAAAAGGAAATTGTTTATAAAATTGTGTACCTTGTAAAATGGAATCTGGAATTTATAATAAAAGCTTTCAGGTATTTCATAAGGAAAATTTCCATTCTTGTCCATTCTTTGTTCTTGTTTTCTTAAATGGGCTTTCATTAACAACACTTTAGTATTGGAATTTCACAAGCTTTAAACAAATTTTTCGAAAAAAAGGTGAAGCGCTGTCTTAAGTTCTAAAGAAACTCTAAAGAACTCCTAATTAGAAAAAAAAACAAATTAATAATACGTACCTTATATTATATATAAAGTTAAAATTATTAAAAGCAATTAATCCAATGATGACTTACTTTGTTAGTGGCAGCTAAGCAGGCCCCCGCCCGCACGAATGTTTTCACAGCATCTAGGTGTCCATGCCATCCCGCCATTAACAACGGCCGCATGCCAAACTGAAAACACCATTTTGTTAAACACCTTGCTAGTTATGTTATCCTGGTAGACGAAACAAAGAAAAACACAACTAGCAAACGTACCACTCGTCAGTTACGGGACCAATTCGGGGCTCTTACGAATTTCGCGCTTATGCGGCTGTCAAAAATGCAAATTATGTAACTCTGTTGAGGGACCCGGATTGGGCTCTTGCAAATTTCGTTCAACTGTTGAGGGACCAATTACGGGCTTTTTCGGCCGCAGTGTACTTAATATTCACAGCATATTACATACAGCAAGTAAATATTGAAAATAAAGTTACCATTCAAAAAAAAGTAAGACCATGATTCGAATCGTTATCATTACCGTCATTGACTCTTAGGAAAGTAAAATAAATGTGTTTGTCATCAAGTAAATTACCTTATCTGCCGCTTCTATGTCGCATTTCGCTTCAATGAGTAAGTTGATTATTTCAACATTCCCTCTGCTGGCAGCCCAGTGGATCGGTGCCCGTCCATACTGTGAAAATAAATCAATAAATATTACAAAGACAATAAACCTATTTCGAACAGAGAATATGTTTGTAGAAATTCTGAGTATATAATAAATGAATGTACATAATCAAAAGGCATTAATCCTTTTAATTCCATGAAAAAATATTCTATAAAGTTAATCAGGTAGTAGAGCCACGCTGATTTCAACACGAATGGGCCGGCTCGACCGGGGCAGTACTACCCTCACATAGAAGACCATCCTAATAATGACAGCATTCTTGCTGTAGTATTTTGTTTTGTAAGTGTGAGACCGGAGGCCTAATCATTCTGCATCATTCTACCGGCCTTCGGAGACCGGGGCAATGATGCATTTCCTACCATCACAATGAGGATGGTGGCACTTATTCCTGGATTCTACTCATGCTCTTCATCATGGAGAGTAGAGTCATTTGTGTAGACTTAAATATTAAAAAACCGCATTTAAATTAATACATAACACGTTTTTGGCGTAAAAAAAGAATATCAGTTACGCTGTGAAGTGACAACATATTTAAATTATTGTGCGAAATTTCCATGACCCCCTATAGAGTATGGCTTTACACTTTTTTTTTCGTGCGGAAATCCCCACAGATACCACCAGTTGGTGGCTATGTCGGACTCGAACCGACTAAAACCGCACGCCGTCTTTTGTAAAATGTTTCATGAGTAGATAGTATGTAGTATAAATAACAAGTTATACACCTTACATATACTTTTCATTATTTACTTTGTGTTACTAGGGAATCACGTCTGTAGAAGAGATTGGCGAAGCAATAGGCTTTCTAAAACAAAGCAGTCCTTACAGTCAATCACTTAAAATCCACTGCGAGAGTACGATACTTAAATTTAAAGCGGTTTTTAGTTTTTTTTTTTAAATAATTAGAATTAAAATAACCAGGAAAACAGAAATACGTGAGAGAGTTTTACACAACAACATTCAAGCCGTCTGTTATGTTGTAAAAGAGTCATGAGAAACAGAATTACGCTTACATTGTTCCTACAATTAACGTCTGTTGGTCGATCTAGCGCTTCGCGAACCGCAAAGGGTTCATTTTTGATGACTGCTTCGTGAAGAAGTAAGTCGTTTTGTTGTATGCGGGTTCGAGTATCCATCTGAGGACAAAAACAAACATTGTAATGCATTTGACCATATTATAACTAAGAAAATTATATCATTTGACACTTGGTGTAACTTGTTAAAATCCAATCTTGGAATTAAGTTCATCATCATCATCAGCCCATCGCAGTCCACTGCTGAACATAGGCCTCAATTACTGCACACCACTTTCATTGGCTACTGAATTAAGTTTAACATTTAACTACCTACCTATAAGTAATATTTGATAATGCCACAGGGTGTAACCGGTCAGATCAGGTTAAATATGGGTGATTTTTAGTCATTATTGAGATACATATATTGAGATTAAAGCCTAAACGACGGCGTTAAATTAAAAAATATTTAGTTTATACTAAGGTACTTTATAAGGGCTCTTTTTATTTTATTTCTAGATATCCGTAAAAGTATGTAGTTTAAAAAAAAAACAAAATGCATTTAAAATAAGAATAAAGTAAGGAAAACTGGTAATGCAGTTTTCCTTTATTTGAAAATAGAATGAAGTAATCTTCATTCCATTTTCAAATGAAGTAGTTCAGTTCCTTTACACGGAATGATAAGAAATTTAATAATACTTCAATGTTACATAAAGTGCTGCGAGAATATTCAATTTAAGTAGCAATATTTCATTAGCTTCAGCCACTTGCCTTTGATTCGCTTCAGAGAAATATTAAAAATATATAAATTTATAACCGAGGAGAGAATTATTGAGACACTAGCTTTCGCCCGCGGCTCCGCTTGCGTGTATCTCGATTATTGCAGTAAAAAGTAGCATATATATTATTTAGTAGCTATATAAATGTAAAGTATCATCCAAATCCGTTCAGTAGTTTTTGCGTGAAAGAGCAACAAACATACATACATACTCATAAACTTTCGCGATTATAATATTAGTAAGGATTCAGTTGCAATGCAGGAAGGAAAGAGAGCAAATATTATAGTACGCTTAGGTGAGGGTTTTCCCCAGTTGATTTCAAGTATGTGCTTGCAAGAAAACATCAATTCTTCACTTTCATGTTATCCTGGTATTGTTGGTAGTGGTATAAAAAGAAAATTTCAATTGCAAAGACTGAATAACTGTCTTAGCATAAAAAATACTTAAAATAACAACACTCTACATCTAATTTTCGATCACAGTTTCACTCGTATTGCTCACTATTTCAATCAATTTTCCGAAATATTATGTCAAATTTGATCATTCATCCGACTAATAAATATGAGAAAGCTAAGAGGAGTTCAGAAAAGAGCAAGTCATTGTAATTCGCTTATGGCGACGGATTTTCTATATAAATCGTTGAACAATGTAGGGTAAACCACCCAATTATTGGCACTTTAAGAGTATGCTTCGTGTCAGTCTGAAATTAAATTACCATAAAATCTTATTTGCAAAAGCTAATAGACAAAACATAGAACAGAATCAAAGAAAATACTTTATTATTTGTTTCTATATTCATTTTTATGTGATTGAATAGTCCCTACTATTAATATTATAAATGCGAAAGTAACTCTGTCTGTCTGTTACGCTTTCACGCCTAAACCACTGAACCGATTTTGATGAAATTTAGTATGAAGATAGAACTGAAGTTGGGAAAGGACATAGGCTACTTTTTAATTATTTTTTAATTTAAGTATTAAATAAATATTTAACACTTTAATCCGAAAGACTACAGAAAATCCTATTATTGGCATAGAATGTCCTAATATTGGCATTTACTAGTCTAATTATTGGCACGTAGTTAAAGTATAGTATATATCTATTGCATACTGTGATCTTTTAGATATCTTTCAATTGTCTTTAACTATCCTTTTATATAATTTTCTGATACGGTAGCACTTTCCGCAGTTACTGCTTCCGGAGTTCTTACAAAAATATCCGGGTGCCACTTTATGAAGAGTTTAAACCATTTCTCTCCTGGAATTCTGTCTTTGAATGGGTTAGATCAGCCGCTTTTCTTTTAATTTTCTGATAAGCTCTTCAGAAGATCTTCTTTACGTTTAGGAACACCCTTCGCATGGCTGACATTTAACCAATTCTTTTTTTATTCTCTTTCTACTCTATATGAATAAAAAACATACACATAGTTTATTAGCACACCATGTTCTATTATGGGCACCACTGCCAATAATTAGCTTTTGCTATTGGCACTGTGGGCCAATAAAAGGATTTTGATGACATCTTTGATCCAAATGTTGGCACATGAAATAAATAAAATGTGATAAAAAAAATAAAAAGATAATCTTTGTATCTACTGCTACGATGTGTAATTAAGTATATAAAGTTATTTCGAAAGTATCAATAAGCCGAATAGCTGCGATATACTATGATTAATAAAGCTCTCACCTTAAGAAGAAATCAAAATAACTACTATAAATCACTAGCACAAAATGTCAGTTGTTGTTTCTAATTCGCCGTATTTGTTATTGGAACAATGTTGACAATTCCTAACAGACAAATTAAAGTATTTTTACTTTTTAAAAACGTAGATTAGGCAAACGTAGTGTAGGACGCCCTGCGGCATGTCACTTTTCTTGTACACATAGTATAAGCTTTGTTTATTTTGGAACTAAATGGCTTCGAGTGTTAGATGTTTAATGAAATATTTATTTATTACTATAATTGTTGCGAAAATCGATCTTAACTTTTATATAATGATTAAGGCAAAATTTCTATTAAAAAGCCAATACTTAAATCTCTAGATTGGAAATGAAAAAAAAACAAGATTATTTGCGGTTGGGTACTAATTCAACTGGCTGTACCTGAATATCAGTTTCTCCAGAACTGAGTCAACTGAATTTTGGAAAGTTACCTAAGTTGTCACGTATATCTGAGGATACTGACTACCAAATAATTGCCATAGATGTTCATGACAACCATCGGCTTAAGGTAGTTTCCAAGGCACGGCACTCACTGCGAAACTTCTATACACCGGGCTGTTATTAAAGAATTTCTTGTAAGAAAATCTAATAGCACTTTTCTCCCGACCCGGGAATCGAAACCTCTCTTGATTGACAGTCGAATACTTTAACCGCTAGACCAATGAGGCAGCATTAAATGAACAAACATTGGTTCGAAATCCACGAAATCCAAACACAACTGAGTAAAAAAGTTCAAGTTACATTGTTATGTAGAAAATGTGAAATCTTGCCATATTAAATATTTTATATCACATCTTTTTTGTACTCTCCGTGTGCGATAAACACCCGCAATGCGATACGACCATGTTCCGCCTTTGACAACACTTTTACGAGTACTACACTCTTTGGGTTTGTTTACATAGAATTTGTGTACCCATTTTGCGATACTCTTTTACATTTTATAAGCAGTAAAGGATTTATTATTTCTATTTTGAAAACTTTTAGTAGTACCTAATGCATATGCATAACCTAATGTAGAGTTTTTAACACGAATACGAGAATTATATTAAACTCACATATATGTATATACATACAACTATCTAGATTTACTACAGATTTTCTCATATAGATAGCGATTTCCGAAGTCTGAAGTTTTGCGATGTTCTGGACTGTAATCTATCTAAATGCGAAATTTTATACAGTTCCGTTAAGCCAATCTGACGTGCTAGAGCTAGTGCCACAACATCAGAAAATTAAACACTTTATATAATTATATTTCACAATAAAATATCCGTGTTCTATTTATTTAATTTAATTTAACTTGTTATAACAAATCGACTGTCAATATTTTGAATACAAGGGTACAGCCATCGCGACAGGTTAATTTATAATTATCTGAATGTGGCAACCCTAAAATAAAATAAAAACATTTTCACAGCAGAAACAACGCAATAAAGCCCATAAGGTGTTCTTGATATCATCTATTATTAAAGAGGCAAGCGAGACCAACCGTACATATTTTATTGTCTCTGATACGTGTACGGAATATTAGATGAAATACTTTCGTACTGAAGTCGTTTCTCGGTATGTATCAATATAGCAAATAAATTCTTCTTACTGTATTTAGTGTTGCCAGTAGAAGTACCTAAAGTATCAAGAAGAATTTACCACTATCCTTGCTTAGTTTGTTAAAATTATGGATCTTACTCATGCTTTCCATCAGGCATAGTAAAGTCACCTTGGCAAGCGTTATATATATAAAAAAAATATATGCAAAAGTGCTAAAAGCCAAGTAGCCTTAGGTGATTGGAAACATCGACGGCGCGGTCAGAACTAGATCCCAGTCAGTCCCGGATGTTATCATTGATTGTCTTTCGCGCTTTCACGCCAAAACTATTCAACTGATTTAAATGAAATTTAGTACTCTATGTACCTTTTTTTTTTTTTTTTTTTTTACGCGGGGAATGCTTTGGGCACCATACCCTTCGTGGGGCAAGCGAAGGGCGTGTGTGGGACTCCCGGGCAACCGGTTTACCCACTAAACCCCGCGGCGGCCTACCTCGGCAGTCGGGAGGAACACCAGGATCGCATCAGCGGCTTCTGATGTCCCACCTGCCTTACCCCTAATCTGGGGTACATCTCGGGGTGACTAAACTCAACCCCCAGGCAGGATGCTGCTGCGCCTCTCACCACTCTGTATAAGAGGCGGACCATCAACCCGCCTTAGACGACACCCCCCGGCCGCACCGGGGGTGTCCACCTATCTCGAGTCGTTTGCAGCGGTCACATTTCCCCAGGATGTGACCGCAGCACGATTGGGGAGCTAGCGGCCTCTACCGCGTCCCCTTCGCCGCCTCCTTCGAGCAGGATCAGCCCTTTCCCGATCCCGCTCTGCGGACTCCTTCTGGAGCATAACATTCTCACAGAAGGAGACCGCGGCTTCCCATCCCTCGCCACTCGCCAGCATTGCCGCGATCAATGCTGGTGGTGACAGGTTTCGTCCAATCTGTCCGACCAGGACTCGACGCTCGGACTCCCAAGCAGGGCAGTCCTCCAGCGTGTGCTGGGCGGAGTCCCGGTCCGACCCACAATGGTGGCATTGTGCTGTAGCCTCCCGACCTATTCGATTCAGATACTCACCGAAGCAACCGTACCCGGTGAGTATCTGAGTTAACCGGTAGGTGACACAGCCGGTCCTCTCTACCCACGCTTCGAAGTTAGGCAGAACGGCTCCGACGGCACGTTGGCTAGTACTCTATGTACCTAGTAGTCCTGAGGAAGGACATACACGCAAGTGGAGCCGCGGGCATAAGCTACTGAGTACAAATACACAATGGTGTACAGTCATTTCATTAAGATAACAGTCGTGATATCCGTGAGGTGACGGATTAAGAATACAGAGTGTCACCACTCCTATTCATCCCGCGGGTGTCGTAAAAGGCGACTAAGGGATAAACTACGCAAGACAACATCGATGCAAAGAGAAGGAAAATTTGAAACCAACCCTATACCAACCCGTCTGGCCAGCGTGGTATAGTAGGCCAAAACCTCCTTTCTAAGGAGAGGCCTAAGTCCAGCAGTGGACTGTTAAAGGCTGTTGATGAACAGTTGTGAAGGTTAATTTGAGGCCTTTGGGTTTCTTAATAACACCCAATGTCAAGATTACGTAGCCACAACGTGACCGTCCCTTAGAAACACTCGATAAGTAGCGTGACGTATTATGGCCTTAACCCTCTCCTGAGAGGAGACCCTTCCCAGCAGTGGGACTTTATGGGTTGTTGTTGTATCTAAAAGTGTATTATAGCTTATTGTATAATAACATTTCTCCCCAGAGTGAGACTTTAAAGTCCGACGTGTGAAAATATATATAAAAGATTTACCTACTTACAAAAAAAAATATCATTTATTGTATAATCGCCATCTGCTCAATATATGTTAGAAATATTTGAACATTACGTTTAAAAATGCTCATATTTGGACATAAGCGGAAAAATCTGATCACGTAGCTTTAGTAGCTTACGACCAAAAAAGTCAGGAAATGACAGTAAACAAATACTATTATTATTTAAAAAATCACAGTATTTTGTGCATAAATTAAGGAAGCGTGTCTGTTGTTCAAATCGCTTAGGAAGGTAACTATATGTCTACGATCGATGATTATATGTATACGATTGTTACATGGTTGCGCTTCCATTAATGGCTCTTTTGGAGCTCTGTAACTGGATATGTTTGCTATTAACTCGATAATAGTTCTTCTATTATAACTAGGTTTGACGTTTCTTTGGCGTGCTTTCAACATAGACAGACATTTAGATAGTCTATGGCATAGTGGTAACTGTGTTAAACTTTTCCTTTTTAAATATTATGTACCTATACATAAAAACATTTAAAAAAAAATATTTTTGGACATCTAAACACACACTATTTAGTCTCAAACTAAGCAGAGCTTGTGCTGTGGATACCAAAACAACTGTAATAAATACTTAAACATATTTTTTTAGGGTTCCGAAGTTCATGACTCGGAACTAATTATAGACCTGTTTCAATCTTGCCAGTCTTTAGCAAGGTATTTGAAAAGATCATGCTCAATCAGATGCTTCGCTACTTTAACAAAAATAACATCCTTCACGATCAACAGTACGGTTTCACCAAAGGACGTTGTACAACCGACGCCGGTGTCACCTTGTTAAAGCACATCTTTGATGCATGGGAAGCGTCACAGGATGCTATCGGGGTTTTCTGTGATCTCTCGAAGGCATTTGATTGCGTAAGTCATGAAACATTATTATTAAAGCTTAATCACTACGGACTAGATAAACGAGCACTTAGCTTGATTGAGTCGTATCTCAATGATAGGCAGCAGAAAGTACAGGTAAATGGCGTAAATTCTCTGGGCTCAAGGGTCAGAATGGGAGTACCGGAGGGTTCAATATTAGGCCCATTTTTGTTTCTGGTGTATAATAATGATCTCCCACACATATTGCAAGATCAACCGAACATTGTATTATTTGCAGATGATACTTCATTGATCTTTAAAGTTGATAGGCGGGCTGAAAATTTTGTTGATATAAATAATACTATTAATAACGTACATCATTGGTTCACTACTAATAACTTATTGCTAAATGGAAAGAAAACCAAATGCATTAGATTTTCTTTGCCAAATGTTAAAAGCAGTAATTGTGACGTTTTAGTTAACAAAGAGAAGCTAGAATTGGTAGACGAAACTGTTTTCTTGGGAATCACGCTAGACGCAAAATTACAATGGGGTCCGCATGTTAAATCACTTGCTGGGCGGCTTAGCTCAGCGGCATATGCTGTTAGAAAAGTTCGGCAACTAACGGATGTGGAAACCGCACGATTAGTTTATTTTAGTTACTTTCATAGCATCATGTCATACGGCATCTTGCTTTGGGGACGTGCGGCAGAAATAGAGTCAATTTTTATTCTGCAAAAAAGAGCCATTAGAGCTATATATAGTCTCCGCAGTCGCGATTCTGTTAGGGGCCTTTTTAAGGAGATCAATATCATGACAGTTCCTTGTCAGTACATCTATGAAAACATAATGTATGTTCGAAAAAATTTACATCTCTTCAATCAAAGATGTGATAGACATGGGTATAATACTAGGAATAAAAATAAATTAATTCAACCACGTTTTAGACTCTCAAAAGTGCATACATCTTTTATGGGGTACTGTGTTAAATTTTATAATAAAAGACCTCAAAACATACTAGATTTAACAGAGAAACGTTTTAAAAATGTTGTAAAACGCACACTATGTAAGCAAGCATATTACAAATTAGAGGATTACATTGCCGACAAGAATGCTTGGCTTAATGCTGGTCCTGCTCCACAGCCACATGATTAATTCTCAAATTATTTAGAAATTAGTTTGTATTTTTGACATATGTTAATTTTATCATAATAATTGACATTCATATATTTCAATTTTTTTTTTTTTTTTGACATTGGATATCCATATTTCCGACATGGATTATTGATATTTTAATTGTATCTTGTTTGACATTAAATTATTATTATTATTTTTTGTAATATCATTATTGCATAATAAATTACTTTTTATTGACATGATCCAAATATTTATCGCATTCTTAGAGAGTAGCATAATTATAAATGGTTTTTATTATTGTATAACTGCGAACATTTTGAATTGTACATGTGAGCACTTTGTAGTCACTGGTAGCATAAGTTTGTTGACTGGCGGTTGTGAGTATGTCATGCTCGCTCAAAAGTCCTGCTGGCGGTGGCGTGTGTAGCGGGTCGTTCGGCTCCCTACGATATGGTTGAAAGGGACGATGGCTGGTGCATGGGTCATGCTCGTGATACGGGCGCCGCCAGTCGGGGCTGGTCATCTCACAACTTCTATTTATTGTTTAATTGTTTTTGGACACTACATGTGTAAATATCAGCATCGTTACATTGTCCTCACATTTAATAAAATGCCTTAACCAATGTAACCAAAAATTGTAAAAACAATGTTGGAAAAGAGTGTCCATGGAGTTTCTTGTCTGTTCTTCTCCATAGGATCTACGAATTGGAACAGACGATTAGCTTCACGACTGACTACTGACTGACTACTTGACGTTTCAAAAGTGCCGTTGTATGGTTTATTTGAAATAAAATGGTTTTGATTTGATTGATTTTTATTTGAACTCTTACAGATTCGTCACGTCCGTCCGTCCGTCCGTCCGTCCTCGACTTACCGTCCAAACGGTAAGTGCTAGAAAGATGAAACTTTGCATGAATACGTGTTGTCATTACGTCGACAAAGTGCTACAATAAAATTATGAAAAATAATTTTGTTTGGGGTGCCTCCCCTACACGTAAAGTGGGGATGTTTTTTTTTTCCATCGGCTACCCCATCGTGTGAGGTATCTTTAGAAAGGTCTTTTAAAAACAATAAAGATTTTCCAAGACGATTTTTTTAGGTATTTTTGATTTAGGTATCTGTTTGCGAGATATTTCATTTTATAGGGCACTTTTTTGTAAAAACAGGGCGCCCCCCCCCCCCTATAAAAGCTAAACGGCTGGCTCAAAAAATCTGGAAAAATTCGTGATGGTGGTCCATCTAATGAAATTTGAAGGAAAACTATAACGGACTAGATGAATTTGTTAGGTCAGGAGTTATACAGATTTAACTTGTACAATGCGCAACTTGTACTCATACAATGGAAAATGTCATACAAAATTAACGCATTAATATGTAAACATAACAATTAATCCATTGGATACGATTTTAAATCCACGTACCAATAAGTGTGACTGAGGAACCCTTTCCTGTGCGTGGTCTGACACGCACTTGGCCGATTTTGTAAATGCATATATATTAGAGATAGAAAACACCCAAACTCCAAAACAAATATTTGCAAATCATACAAACTTTTGGTTCGACCGAGGAATCGAATCCGAGACCTCTTGATCAGCAGCCGCATACGCTAATCACTAGACCAACAAGGCAGTCAAACTAATAACAATTTTTCCTTTCATCTTCATAATTTATGTTATTAATGTCTTAGTTCTATATTTTATTACTCACAATAATGAACAAAGTGGTGTGAGTAGTAGTGAGTTTTCGTCATGTTGAAACATCATTTACCTTTTAGCATAAATGATTTCACACCACTAGTTAGTTCTGGTGTCCTGGTAGCAAATGTATCTCTTTAGGAATAAAATTGTAGCAATTCTTTTAAACATTTTGTATATTGGATATTTTACCTCTTAGCATGAATGTCTCGACACTACCAGTTAGTTCTGTTGTCCTGATTGCAAATGTTATCTCCGAGTTCGATTTTATTAAACTTACATTATTATTATATAAACAATTTGTTTATACTTTGTCCATTCGTTTAATGTCTTTTTGACAGGTCACGCCTATAAATTTCAGATATTTTTTTTCGTAATAATGTATCACAGTATGTCGTACTTTATAGACGGATAGGGAAGTGACTTGTACATAGCTAAAAACAACAAACTATAAAAGAGTTCTTGAAATACAATAACTCGATTAAACAATTAAAATAATCTAACATATTATTAAGATCAAAATAATTTGCCTTCATGTAAATTTAATTATATTGTTTCTGTAAATTTAATAAAATAAAAAGGAAATTAAAATAGTATGACTATAAGATTGATTATTTTGCAAGGAATTAATTCGAAATTTAGGAATTTAAGTTCTAACTTAGAATAAAGAACATTAACTCTGTGCATTAATTATTATAATTTATCACTGACTTAAAATGTAACTATGCACGCGTGACTTTGAAACGCGTGATTAATAACGTTTAAATTCAGAGTTATGAGAAAATACATTTGAAAAATCACTTATACTTACTAAACCGACCTTCAAGTGACTGTGTTAGGAAGTTTTCTTTGTTCTGGGCCAATTATATATCATAATTCATAATAGTGCACATTTTATTTATTTACAATACTGACTTAAAGAATTTTATATCGTTTGATTTTGATTTCAAATCGAATCGTGATGACTTGTGAGGGCGTCACTAATTTCGAAATTTGTTGAACTGTCAAAAAGATAATAAAGGAATGGACAGAGTATAGGTAGTTTCAGTCACTTTGATTTCAGCACGAAAAGGCAGGTTCGACCGGGCCAGTACTGTCCTCGCACAGGAGATCAACCTAAAAAGGCAGCATCTATGTTTTCGTGTTGCGTTGGTGAGTGTAAGAACAGAGACCTAATGTTGCAATAGCATCTCAATATGCCGCCATAGTGTGGAAAACAATATTGCATTGTGACACAGTCTGCAATGAGCTACGTCTGTGACTTAGGAATAAACTACAAAATGTTAGAAAATTAGTGTGTGTTTGTAAATGTGTGTGAGAGAGCTGACTGGCTGAGATGGGTAGGATAGCATGTTATCAATAGGTAAAAAAATAATTAATTTGCTTTCAATTTCAATTCAATATCGAATTCCACTTCTCAGTAAAATATCTTGGTCAACCTTCGATCAATATTGTGATCGAAGTGGTCAACAGTCGAACTCCATAAAGGAAGTTTGGGTGATATTTTTCTATTGTGTATGTTGAATGACATTGAAAAGCACAGCAAAAATATTATACTTTAATATTACAAAGATTTTATACTAAGGAATCATATTTAGTAGAAGTTATAATTCATAAACTGTGACTATTTAATGACAACTACTCCTTACTATGTTTGCTACCCTGGTAGTCAAGTTATCTCTTTGGGAATGTGTTCGTTCTCTTGCAAAAGTAAATCAAAATCAGTTGATTCACATTTATTCCTGAATCCATAGCCATCAGAGGGGCACCATTTGTTACTAGGTAACTAGCTACCAGCTAATGTGTTTATACTACACCTGATCGGAACAGTAGTCAATATTCCCTGAAAATGAAAAGAGAAAGTTAGTCTTTTCCTTGACCTGAATAAGCGGGAGGAAAAAATGTATGAAAATCCATTTCTAACGTGTTTTAGCGGGAGAGAAAGTTGTATGAATTTTCATTTCTCATGTGTTGTGTGTCAAGGAGTTTTCATATAATTTAAATATGGAATCGCCGTGCCACTGACATCCTTTTGTGAAGAATAAAAAAAAACAAAAGAAGCGCGAAATATTTATAAATATTATGTCAAATTCTAAGCTAAATTGTGTCTTACATGGTGTCCTTACGTTTTGATTTTATTTTATAAATACTTTAAATGTTCCTCACAGGTGTAGTATAAAGCACTGTGTAGCACTCGGGTGAAAGTCCCATTCCTACCTCGGGAGTATTGTGGCCCTAGGCTGCGCCTTCGGGCCACAAACTGCTCCCTCGCTAGTAATCGGTCCCTTTCCTCCCTCGGTGAACAATGTACTATTCCTTCCCACTATGATCCTGAGTGTTTAAAGCTTGTGTGAAAAAGCATCTCACTAGGCCGCCATATTGTGCACCTCATAAGACGGAAGGGTTCCCTACAGAGGCTTTTGCCTAACTTAGGGGGCCCGCGGGAAGAAGTCCATTGCCTCTACTGTGCGGTGCTCCGATACATGGCCCTCTACGGAGCGCCGATATGGATGAAGCACCTATCGGCATCCTCCCGCTGCCGAGCTATGCTCAACCAAGCGCAGCGGGTTGCGGCAATTCGGATTGTCAGAGGATACCAGAGGCGGCGACAGTCCTGGCACGCTTCCCGCCTTTCGATATTCTGGCGGATATAGATGTGAGGGTCTATGACCAGACTCGCGCCATCCGCCGGGGTGAAGGTATGGATGGTCAGGACCAGCTCGAAATACGGCGGAACGCTTACCGACAGGCACTGGCACAGTGGTGCGCGCGGCTGGAACAGCCGCAGAATGTACGGTAATGCGCTGTCGGTGCCGTTCTACCTAACCTCGAAGCTTGGGTAAGCAGGGAGGGAGGTCGCGTTACCTACCGATTTACGCAGATACTCACCTGGCACCGTTGTTTTAGTTAGTGTCTGAATAGGACCGGACGCGAGGAGACGGCACCATGCCACCATTGCGCAGCCGACAGGGAATCCACCCAGCATACGCTGGAAGACTACCCCGCATCTGAACGCGAAGTCCTAGTCGGCCAAATCGGACGAGACCTGTCCCCGCCAGCAATTATTGCTGCCATGCTGGCGGGTGAGGAGGGCTGGGGCGCAGTGGTCTCTTTCTGTGAAGTTGTAATGATCCAAAAAGAGACCGCTGAACGAGATCGGGAGAGGGCCGATACGAACCGTCGACGGAGCTGCAAGCTGCCAGAGAGAAGGGACCTCGGGCAGCAAACTAAATTGCTGCGGCCGGAGGTAGGATGGCGGCCTGGTCACAAAATCAGGTCCAAAAGAAATTTATAATATTTAGCCAATAGTGGCCAATGTGGCTTCCTCTAGGATAGAGCCTGGATAGGCGCGGCGCCGATCCTGAGGAGGACCTGAAATAACATGGTCCGGGTCCTCCTCAGAGCAGGGCACCTGAGACCGGTCGTTGGTGTGTTTTTTAATGGAATCACCACATATCAGAGATCCGAAGTTATTTTCCCATCCCGTCAACAAAAAAAAAGGCCGCCATATTGTGGATCTCATTACTGTCTGCATTCGCAGTGAATGTGGTGGCACCCACACTTGGGTTTAGCTCAAGCTTTCTATCAGGCAGAGTTGAGTTTTGCCAGTTTTTATGTAACTTCAAATTAAGGACGTCTAAGTATATATTTTTTTAAGTTCCAAATCAAATGAGGATCGACAAATTCAATTCGCTTTTCCCAATGTAGAAATTGTAAGTAGACTTATAAATTGTTGATAGGAAAATAACGACGGATGTACCGACTTCATTTCAGTAACTAAAATTAAAATAGGTACTTAGTCAGACATCTCACTTGTGAATTTCTGTTAAATCATCCTCTTGTCCGGAGAGAAAATTATTTGAAAGCCATTTAGCCTCGTCCCAAGCACTTTGACACCTAAATTAATGTAGATTTCGGAGTGACGGAGGTTAATCAAGTTATTCAAAATCAATTAATGCGCTAAACTTATTGCGACTCTTGTCCCTTGAAACATACATCAGTTTACTAGGAGAGCATAGCTACGGTATAAGTAGATATTTGAAGATTAAGGACATATGTGTATTTTGGACAGTGCGTTTTTAAACCGACTTCAAAAAAAAGGAGGAGGATCTCAATTCGTCGGAATCTTTTTTTATTTTTTTATGTATGTTCAGCGATAATTTCGTCGTTTATGAACCGATTTCAAAAATTCTTTTTGCATTGGATTGGGCGTAGCTTACAGGTGGTCCCATCGTCACCATATCGAGATCGGATATTGGGATCCCAAGGAAATAGAGGGAACAACTCAAATATCATAGGCACAATTGTCGCGATTTGGGTACTCGGAATAGATTTTCATTGAAATCGGTTCCATTTTGTTAAAATTATTAATCTGAATACGTTTTAGGTGAAAGAAAAAATAGGAAAGTAGGAGTACTTATTTTTTAAATTACATTTTTATTGAAATTTATTTTACTGAAATGAACGTGAGTTTTTCTCTTCTAAATATAGCATACCGCAGGATAGTAAACCGGGTCCAAATAGGGACGGACAAAGAGATAATAAGATTAGTTTGTATTCTTTTCACTTTTCTCTTGAGTACCTACCGTATTTGCTGTTTCGGTATGAGGACAATTAATAAAACGACTAATAAACTTGATTTTACAGTATATTGTAAAGTATAATTTGATTAACTTTTTGTAGACATTAGCTCCGTGTCAATTATCATGGTTTGATAATATTTGGTAAAGAGTAGATTAAGTCCTTCCTAAAAATCCAAGTATTTCCATGTCAACTTTCATCGAAATCTGTTTAACCTTATAAGCGTAACAAACACACAGACCGAGTTACTTTTCAATTCATAATAGTACTGGAACCTACTAGCATGGATTTAAAAAATTATAATAATAGTATGTACACAAATAAATATTTCGAATACCTGACCTGACACATAACGCTATTTACCTTCAAACTTGGGATCAAATAATGAAATAAACTTTTATGTATAATAAAACCCCTTTAAATCTGTTAGTGTTACTAAGACTCCATAAATTGTTAAGAGTTAATTTTACATACGGTACAAAACAGCTTCTCTTTATGTCTGGCACAGAGCAATTTCTAGTTTTAACAATTAATTTACCAGACTGTTTTCAATTTTCATGGGATTATAATATCGAAATTCTAAACTTTGAACGTAATTTAGCATATTTAAAATATCATATTCGTTACAAAGTAGTTATTTTATTGTTAGTAGTATTTTATATTTATTTAATTACTCCTTTTTAGGGTTCCGAAGGTTATGACTCCAAACCCTTATAGATTCGTCATGTCCGTCTGTCCGTCCGTCCGTCCTCGACTTACCGTCCAAACGGTAATGAAACTTTGCATGATTATGTGTTGTTAGTACGTCGACAAAGTGCTACAATAAAATTATGAAAAATATTTTTATTTGGGGTACCTCCCACACGTAAAGTGGGGATGATATTTCTTTCTCGCGGCTACCCCTACATAGGTCTTTTAAAAACAATAAAGGGTTTCTAAGACGATTTTTTGATTGAGGTATCCCTTTGCGAGATATTCCACTTTAAAGAGCACTTTTTTGTAAAAACAGGGCGGCCCCCCCCCCTCCTCTAAAAGCTGAACGGCTGGCTCAAAAAATCTGGAAAAATTCGTGATGGTTGGTCCATATAGTTAACTTTGAAGGAAAACTATACCGGATTAGATGACTTTGTTGGTTCAGGAGTTATAGAGGCTTGACTTGTAAAATGCGCTCACTTGGAAAACGTCAGACAAAATTAACACAATAATACGTAAACATAGCAATTATCTATTGGATACGATTTTAAATCCATTATGGGTGACTGAGGAACCCTTTCTGTGCGTGGCCTGACACGCACTCGGCCGATTTTTTTCATATGAGCCTGTTGAAACAACTCTACTCTATCTGATGGAAAGCATAAGCAAAAACCACAAAGCAGCATATTGACCCACACTGGTGGCCTAGTGAGATGCTCTTGCTTCATTGGACCCTTGGTCTCATACTCAGCAACGAAATACAACAGCACTATGATAATTTTTAGGTTGGTCTTCCATATGAGGGTGGTACCACCTCCGTAGATCAGGTAATTCGTGTTGATTCCAGCGTCATTCTACTATCTTCTGATCCTAATATTATTTTTGATGAACGCGATTCAAATTCAAATTCAAATTCAAAATTCTTTATTCACTTAGGATGCAATACATCTCTTGTGACAGGTCAAGATTCTACATGTACATTTATGCCATGTTCGCAAACAATAGGTAGAGCCGGAGAAAAGAACATGGCAATAAAAACTCGCGGCCACTCCTTTCAAATCGCCAATGTTTACATAGTTTTAATGTTTTAATATAATAAACCTGATATGGGGGTAAGGTGCTGCCACTAATATACTATACACCATGTTAGAGGACTGATGCAAATTATAGTGATTAAAAATTAGAACTTATGCTAATTTAAAAAAAAAACAACAGCCTCAGTGGGTACAACATAGTAGGAGCATCTACTTACAACAAAGGTAAAAACTATATGTGCTCAAATATTGGCCAAATTACTGGTAACAAAAGATTAAATATAAAATATTAATTATAAGATCAAAAGAAAGAGAAGAATGGCCTTTATTAGTCACGTAGAATCTTTACTTACAAAAGTAAAATCATGTTCTTAAACAATGTGATAACAACATTCACATGAGTAGAATAAAATGACAAGGAGCAAGTAGTCAAAACCATTTTTCTTTATCATTTAAAAATTCGTCAACTGTATATCGATCTCTTAGGAACCAAGTATAAGATACATAGAGATAGAGAAAGCTATCAGTTGATTAAGAGCACAGTATCAACAAAAAAATGTTATTGTATAGCTTTTATTGCGGGCTTTGAGTGAGGCTACCGAATCAAGAAATTCCGACACGAAAAAACCTAACACTCTAAAAAAGGATAGAGATATGATTGTAACTGCATCAAAAAAAAATACTGCATAAATAAAAAAATATAATTGCATGACTTGATAAAAAATGTTATGCAATAGCTTTAACGCGGCAGTCCACGAGTGCCACACGACTTCTTTTTATAATATACATTGAAAACAGGAAGTAATATGGCTCGTGTACGAAAACCCTTACTTATATTAAACGTGAATATAATGGAGCATCTATTGTGGTCAGATAATGTATGGAAATTTGAACCATGCGCGTAAGACTAGTAGGTATAAAGTCCAAACTTCATTAATATTAAACATTATGTTTACAGGAAATCTCCACTAGACCGTCTCTAAGCTTCAAAGACAGGCTATGTCAATGTAGCCCAGTGCTAAAGTACGTCTCAACTATGTTACATTTGATTCCTTTTATCAGCTGCTCTGTAGAGTTCAAGGAAATCTTCTTTGAATTATTATTTCCTAGTACAAAGTCTGTGTAACAGGTATACGTAACACAGGCTTGTTTGGTTAAAATGTTTTGAAACGTTTTGTGAATTGTGTACCTACCATTCAAATCTTGATATGAATTTCCGGTTCCTTCAAGATATTTGTTATAAGAGGTTGATGTTCTGTTTCGGTAGCGATTTGATGTCTTATATGAGCCGGACAAGCCAAATCGACTACTCAGCCTGATGGAAAGTAGGAGTAGAATCCAAGAGTGGTGGCCACAATTTACATTTTAAATGCGGATAATGGAATTTTTTTCATCCTGCTTGAAGAATCCGGATAGAGAGAGAGAGAGAGAGAGAGAGGGTCACACGTAAACTGGTAGTAAGTAGTAAGAGTGGAATGGTAAAAAAGAGGCGAATCGTTTAGTTCGAGGGCGTATGTCACTATGTACTCTAAAGTGGTGACTAGCAAAGGGGACTAACTATAGAGTGGTGAACCTTTCATGGTTTTAGGTATTGTACAATTTTGGTAATGGTGAACGGGCTAGTATAACAGGTATAATGTGACGCCGGACAATAACCTTACTTTAAACGTAGGTTTATTATAGTTTTACCATTATTACAATGCGTACTTTTATTACATAATTATTGTTTTATATAAACATATACCCACAAATCTATACATTCCTAGTACCTCGACAGACGTAGTTCTGTAAACATCATCTTCTTACCTTAATCTTCAGAATGAATTCTGAAGATTATTTTACCTCCTCCTTTTACCTCCTACCTACTAGTTCAACCGGTTTTTCATGAATACAGTTTACAGTTTTTACACGGAGCGACTGGCATCGGACCTCTGCAACTCTAGTTATCATATAACACAACTAGCGATAAAATAATCAGTAAGTAGTGCAATAGTGTAGTAATTAGTACGAAGCGATAATTAAGTAGTTGTAATTTTATAATAGTACTAGCTTTCGCCCGCGGCTCCGCCCGCGTGTATGTCGGTTATCGCGGCTAAAAGTAACCTATGTTCTTTCCCAAGTTCAGTTCTATCTTCATACCAAATTTCATCAAAATCGGTTCAGTGGTTTAGGCGGGAATGCGTAACAGACAGACAGAGTTACTTTCGCATTTATAATATTAGTAGGGATATTGTGTAAATTATTATAGCTTAAGTATGTAGATCAGTAGATTGTAGATAGAAAAATATTGTAAATAAATGGTTAGCGTTTGTGTTGAAATTATTACCCCTTAGAATAATAATAAAAGCAGATCATACAATAGACACTAGATTGGCAGGCATCCCACCTGTAAAAGTATAAAAGGCAGAGTGAAAGAAAGATATGGTATGAAGCATGAAAGTACGAGAAGTAGCAAAAGCGAGAACTGGTATGAAAGGTTTCAGTATAGAGTAGGCTCCGAAGAACATCGGAGGTGCAAGCATAAAAAAAAAAAAAAACTCTAGTTATCAGTACTGAATACCCAATAACGTTTGCAAAAGAAGTTTATGACTTCTATACTTCAGGCTATCATTAAGAATTTGTTGTAAGAAAAAAACCCAACAAGATTTTTGCCCGCGGGATTTGACCCGAGATCTCTTTAATTAGCAGTCGCACACGCTAACCGCTAGACCAATGAGACAGTCAGATGAAGTTATGTAAACAATGGTTTAGTAATTATATAGACATTCTAACATAACAGTATATATGTAGTATGTGTGAGGAAAATGTGATTGAAACGTTTAAAATTAATTACCAAAGTGACAATAGATCAATAGGGTCGTGATCCATTGAAAATTGATATTGTCAAAGTTTGAACCCAAAGTTAAATCCAATTAAATTAAATCTGAGTATAATTATAGACAGCCTATATCATAGGTTTATATGATTTTGAAAGCAAGGAGGTTATTGGTTCCGTATACTTAATTATTTTAAATTAATTTACTACTGTTAGATCGTGAAATTGATATCCAGATTGACTTAGAGAGACAACCCGTTCATATAATAATGATCTCCAGGCCAAGTGCGGATTGGAGACTGGCAAGACACGATGTTTGAAAGCCTCCCGTAGGCCTCCAACTAAGCTTCACGGCTGTTATCTTATGATAACAACTGAGACCGACTACTTAACGTGACCTCTGAAGCACGGAAACGCTCATAACATAGTCATCATCAAACAGTCATGCACCAAGTCTGACCGCGCCGTCGTGCCTTACCTTCAAGAATTGTTTCCAATCACCTTTTTTTTTTTTTTTTTTTTTTTTACGTGTGGAAATCCCCGCGGACCGTCACCCCGTCGGGGGTTACGGCGGGGTGGTGTGTCGGACTCGAACCGACTAAAACCACACGGTGTGACCCTCTCTGCGCCTTTGTATTGGAAGGAGTCCAGGGAGGGGATTTCCTTCTGGACTCCAACCGGCGCCTGCCCGCACTGTTGCGGGCACCACCTCTAACGTGTACTCTCTAATTGGGCAACGTCCGGTCACACGCGGACGCCGCCCCCTCGCGGTTGGCCACTACTGCGGACGGACGGGAAACCCGTCCCGCCCATCCGCGGCCACTCTCAGGGCGGCATGAGACGCAGGTATGCGCGCCTCCGCCGCCCGGGGCGCCGGCGGCGGATTGGGTCCGATTGGATAGCATCCTCCCGGGCCTTCTCCGCCACCTCCTTCTGCAAGATTACGTCCTCGCAGAAGGTTGCGACCGCGGTAAAACAACTGTCGCTGCCGGCCATCGATCTTATGACGGCCGGCAGCGAGAGATCCCCTCCGATGACTGCAGTGAGGACCCGGCGCTGCGCCGCCCAAGCGGGGCAGACCGCCAGCGTGTGCTGGGCCGTGTCCTCACTGCAGTCGCAGTGGTGGCAGGCGGGACTCAGTTCCCTCCTAGCGACCGAGTGCAGGTACTTTCCGAAGCAACCGTGCCCGGAAAGTACCTGCGTCAGCCGGAAGGAAAGGATCCCGTGCTGCCGCCCTGCCCACTCCTCGATGACCGGCTGAAGAGCCTCCACGGCGGCGAAGCCAGCGCGTGGGGTCTCCAGCCGGAGCGACCATCTCAGCATGGTGGCTCGGCGAGCGGCTTCGCGCCACTCGCGCACGTCCTCGGGCGGAGGGCGAAATCCGCTCTCCGCCCGGAAGTCAGCCACTCGCCGATAAACTTCGGCGAGCACTTCCGCCTCCAAATCCCACGGGGGTGTTCCGGCCAAGGCACACGCCGCCTCTGTGGACACTGTGCGGTATCCACGTATGGCTCTGACCGCCAGTATCCGCTGGGTGCGCCAGAGGCGCGCCCTGTTCTGGGCGGACAGAGCCGCCGCCCACACCGGTGCACCGTAAAGTGCCATCGACCGGACAACCCCCGTGTACAGCTGCCTAGTGGGGACACTGGCCCCGCCCAAATTGGGCAGAAGTCGCCCTAGGGCGGAGGCAGTGCCCACCAACTTAGGGCCAAGCTGTCGGAAGTGCTCGTCGAAGAGCCACCTACCGTCGAGGACCAGACCCAGGTACCTCATCTGGGCCCGGACCGGTACGAGGACCGAGTTGACCTCGATCGAGGCGCCGGCGGGCGGACCGCGACGGGGCCCATGAAATAATAGGGCCTCCGTCTTCTCCAGGGCCACCCGCAGACCCAACGCCTCGATGCGCCCGACCACCCGGGAGACTCCCGTGGTGGCCAGGCGCGCCGCCTCCTCAAAGTCTGCCCCCCGGGCCGTGACCAGGGTGTCGTCTGTGTAACAGATTACACCCAGCCCGGGGGGGAGACGCCCTCGTAGGGCCCAGTCGTATCCCATGTTCCACAGGAGTGGTCCTAGGACAGACCCCTGTGGAACACCGCACGACATGGCCCTGCGTCTCAAGGCGCCATCTCGGTCCTCATACTCGACGGTACGCTCCTCTAAATAGCCTGCCACCAGCCGCCTCAGGTACCCTGGCACTCCGTGGTATTGGAGTGCGGCCCTGATGCAGCCGAATGGCAGACTATTGAAGGCGTTGGCGATGTCCAATGACACCGCCAACACCACTCCGCCGCCTCTCACCGCCTCTTCGGTCACGGCCCTCAGGCGCAGGATCGCGTCGACCGTCGAACGCCCTTCTCGGAAGCCGAATTGGGCGTCCGACAGGTCGGGCCCCACCTCGCTGAGGTGCCGGACGATGCGGGCAGAGAGAACCCTCTCGAACAACTTACCCGCCTCGTCCAGCAACACGATGGGCCTGTAGGCCGCGACCGAATCGGCAGGCCGTCCATGCTTTTGGATCAAAACCAGCTTCCCGCACTTGTTTCCAATCACCTAAGGTAACTTCGCTATGAGCACTTCAACACGTATTTATTATTCACATATATATTAAACACAAACTAACAAACCAATTATGTTATTTCGTTCCCCCATCGCACAATTTCTCATTACATTTAATACAAATCAAATTCTCATTTGCCCTAAATTACGCAAGTACCGTAAACATAATCAAACATAGCCTATTTGAAACTCTCGTATAATGAAATTTTCACAAACTAATACACTATTTACCTCCTCTTAGGAGTTAGGTTAAATAGAACTACTAAATTAATGTAGATTTAATTCTAAAAGGTAATCAGTGAAAACGTTTTAACATCCAGCCTCTGAAAGACTGATCAACGGAAAAAAAATCTTATCTTATGGCAGATCTTTTTTGATCGAGTTGATGAAAGCATGATTGGGTATTTGATTAAAGCTTATCTTATATCTTATGGATGCTCTCGCGTCACAGAGATCTTCTAAGAATTTTGCTAAGTTTTGGAAGTCCACCAAAAGGCTTGATATCAAACCGGGCCTACCTGTGAGCGTAGATGAATGCACAACGCCCCAGGGCATCGCGAATCTCTTCTGTAAGAAATTTAAAATATCATCATCACTGGGACCTTCCAAAGAGTCGGTTGATGCTGCAGCCACTCAAGGTAAGCCTAGAATATACTTTTCGGCTAAACAGGTGGCCAGTATCATAGCCAAAATGAGTAGAGGCAAGTCACCCGGTCATGACAGCCTCAGTATAGAACACCTCAAACATGCAGGTGTGCATTTGCCTAGTTTGTTGTCCATGTTTTTCACACTCTGTACTAGCCATTCGTATTTACCGTCAGAAATGATGAGGACTATAGTTGTACCGATTGTGAAGGACAGGACGGGTGACATTTCGGATCCGTCCAACTACAGACCTATCTCTCTGGCAACAGTGATGGCGAAGGTGTTGGACAGTCTGCTTGATAACGAATTAAGCAAGTTTATAAAACTTAGTGATGCTCAGTTTGGGTTCAGGCCTAACCTATCCACGGAAAGTGCTATTCTGACGCTCAAGCAGACTGCACAATACTATGTAGACAGGAATACCTCCGTATATGCGTGCTTTCTTGACCTTTCTAGGGCATTCGACCTTGTGTCTTATGACGTCCTTTGGCGAAAGATGGGGGAAGTAGGCATACCCATCGAACTCACAATGCTATTCCAATATTGGTATAAGCACCAAATTAACAATGTGCGTTGGGGAAATGGCCTGTCTGAGGCCTATGGATTAGAATGTGGTGTAAGGCAAGGGGGCTCAACCTCCCCTAAGCTATTTAATTTGTATATGAACGAGCTGATCGTTGAGCTCAGTAGTAGACGTGTTGGTTGTTGGATAGACAACGTTTGTGTAAACAACCTGAGTTACGCTGATGATATGGTCCTACTGGGACCAACGGCCAGCTCGATCAGAGAACTTTTAAATGTTTGTGAGAAATATGCGGTGACATATGGCTTAGTTTACAATGTAAAAAATCGGCCAAGTGCGTGTCAGGCCACGCACAGGAAAGGGTTCCTCAGTCACCCATAATGGTACGTGGATTTAAAATAAAATCGTATCCAATCATCATCATCCGAGCGTTAATCCCGGTTGCGTCTGGGACGCCCGGGGTCCGCTTTCCGACTATACTTCCTCCACTTCGCACGGTCTTCAGCATTCCGCGTTGTGAGACCATTGGCACGCATATCATACCTTACAACGTCAAGCCAGCACCTCTTGGGTCTACCCCTTTTGCCGGGGCCTAGCGGAGGTGGCATGGCCAAACATTTGTTGCCCATGTAGCTGCGTGGTTGCCGCAACATGTGACCATACCAGCGAAGGCGACACTCTTGCGACTTGTCCGCAATGTCACGGAGACGAAGGCTACCGCGTATGCGAGAGTTCTTCACACGGTCTAGCCGCGTGACTCCACACATCCACCGCAACATGTTCATCTCCGTGACATGCAGTTCCTGCTTGTGTCGCTCTAATAAAGGCCACGCCTCACAGCCATGTAAACGAACAGGTCTAACTATGGTTTTATAGACTTGTCCCTTCAGCATGACTGGCATTTTAGGGTCACAAAGGATACCAGTCATTTCACGACATTTGGCCCACGCGGCAGCGATTGACGTCGCAATCGATGTCACCGTATGCGTAAAATATAGATCCCAGGTATTTAACCTGTTCCGTGCGCTCGACCAAGTCATCGCCTATGCGGACGGGTGTGGGATCTGTTGAGTTTAAGGCCAAGTATTCGGTCTTCGCCACATTAATCTTCAGACCGCTGTTTTCAAGCGTCTCCTTCCACACCTTCACGCGTCGTACCAACCTGCCCCTATCCATGTCCGCCAGTGCGATGTCATCAGCATACATAAGCAACCATGGTGGCTGCTTGTGCGGGTCTTTGATGTTGTCTGACAGGACGTCTAATATGACACTGAACAGAAAAGGACTGAGGACTGATCCTGAGGCTTGCCATTTCTTAAATAGGACTTTCTTTGTCTTTGTCTCCCTCTGGATTGTATCATTTCACCACCAAGTTCCCTTGTCACACTTGCGTCCACTCTTAGATACGCCAAGCACCGCCTCTGCCGCTCCAAGGATAGCCGCTTGAATCTGATTCCAATAGTCCTGTACAGATTCACTTTCAGTTTCGGCCCATTTATCTCCGATTTCTGAAGCAAACTTCAGGGATCTGTCTTCATCAAGGAGCCACCATCTGATTCGGCGCCGGCATTGTTCAACACTATCTTTGAGGGTTCTTTGAGTTTTACGCAGAGATTCATGACAAGGAGACGATGTTTCGCAGTGAGACTCTCTCCGGGTATGACTTTGCAGTTCGCTACTTTACTAATTTGGTGCCTCCTAGTGGTATAATTGATTTGAGTAGCTCGATCCCCGCTCTTGTAGGTGATGAGGTGGTCAGGTTTCTTCTGAAAGTAGGTGTTTACGATGATCGGATGCAGCACACGTTCTAAGAAAATCGCATTGCGAATCCCATATCCAAACCCACCATGAACTCGCTCAAACTCCTGACACCGCGAACCCACATGGCCGTTTGGGTCACCACCCAAAACGATCTCCTGTGACAACGGAATATCCCGGAGCACATTTCCAAGTCGACCCCAGAACAGTCCTCTTTCGGCGTCGCTACAACCAGCCTGTGGTGCATAGGCACTTATCAGATGGGTGACAGTACCGTTAAAAAGCACCCTTACGGCCATGAGTCTGTCGCAGAAATGTTTCACCTCCAGAATATCACCCTGCCGCTCTTCGGAGAGTACCACGGCACGGAGTATCAGTTCATAACCGTGACCAATAAGTCTGAACCTGTTGCCTTTCCACCGAGTCTCCTGCAGAAACGCCACCGCAACCCTCCGTCTGAAAAGTACATTGGCTAGCTCACTCCAGCGAGCTGTCAGTGTACCAATATTCCACGTTGCGAATCGGATACGAGGTGGGGCTAACTTCTTTGGCCGTGCCCACTCTGGACACGGTAGCCCTAGCTCACTTGCCACAGGAATCGGGCGAAGTTCCTGCGCGCCGTTTTTCGGCGGCGCCCTATCCGTGGCGGACTTTCTATTTTCTTCCCTCATGTGTGATTTTGGCAGAGCTTTTGTAGGGAGCGACTGCCCTCTGACCTCCCACCCCCGAGGAGGAAAACATGCGCCAGAGCCTCGTCTGTTGTTTAGTAGGTGTACAAGCTAGCACGTGAGGTTGACTTGGGTACCAAAGATCTTAGTAGGACCCCATACACCTAAATAAAATTATTAATATAAAATTAAAAATAAAATAAAATAAAATTAAATTAAAATCGTATCCAATAGATATTATAATTATTATTTTTACGTATTAATGTGTTAATTTTGTATGACGTTTTCCAAGTGAGCGCATTTTACAAGTTAAGTCTCCATAACTCCTAAATTAATTAAGTCATCTAAACCGTTATAGTTTTCCTTTAAAGTTCAGTATGTGGACCACCATCACGAATTTTTCCAGATTTTTTGATACAGCCGTTTAGATTTTAGAGGGGGGGGGACGCCCTGTTTTTACAAAAAAGTGCCCTTTAAAGTGGAATTTCTCGCAAACGGATACCTCAATCAAAAAATCGTCTTAGAAACCCTGTATTGTTTTTAAAAGACCTATCTAATGATACCCCACGCGATGGGGTAGCCGCTAGAAAAAAATTACATCCCTACTTACGTGTAGGGGAGGTACCCCAAATAAAAATATTTTTCATAATTTTATTATAGCACTTTGTCGGCGTAATTACAACACATATTCATGCAAAGTTTCATCTTTCTAGCACTTACCGTTTGGACGGTAAGTCGAGGATGGACGGACGGACGGACGGACGGACGGACGGACGGACAGACGGACATGACGAATCTATAAGGGTTCCGAGTGATATACTTCGGAACCCTAAAAAAGAGTGTTTGTATGGTCTTTGAGGTCTCCGGTGGGAATGTGCCCCATGACCTAGATATTAAACTGAACGGAGTGAAACTCGAAAGAGTCTCTCAATTTAAATACCTTGGGCACATAGTTACTGGAGACCTCAACGACGATATAGACATCGAACGTGAACGAAGGTCTCTGGCGGTCAGAGGCAACATGTTGGTGCACAGATTTGCTCGTTGTAGTCGAGATGTGAAAATTACTCTCTTTAAAGCATACTGTCAGGTCCTATATACGAGTAATCTGTGGACCAGGTATACTAAGAGATCGCTTGAGAAAATAAAGGTGCAATATAATAATTGCTTTAGGATGCTGTTGGGACTGCCGCGTTTTTGTAGCGCATCCGGTATGTTCGCCACAGCGCGAACTAACAACTTCCACGCAGTTTTACGAATCAAAACCAATTCGCTGCTAACAAGAATGCGGTCTAGTTCCAACGGTATCCAACAGACTTGACGTACCCTGGCTGCGTCACGCAATCAAAATTTTAGTTAGACCAGGTTAACTGTCACATAAATTTAAGCTACTAACTTTAATATTAAGTTCATTGTTACTAACACATTGGGCCTCGTTGCCATAATAAACAATATTATTATTATTATATATATTATTATCTCAAATATAGAATTTGGCGCATCGGGCGCATTTCTTTTTTTATATAAATTGGAAATATTTATATAAAATGCCGAAATAGTTCCACTCTGTCTGATGGAAAACATAATTCGAATTCAAGAGTGTGGTCACCATACTTCATATTTTTATTTCCTAAAGATTCAATGTCTTAATATCTATTTATTATAATAATAAATTACAAAGCGAACAATGACAGTTACAAATGTTACAATGATAAGCGGGAAGGGACGCTTCACCATGGACGGCAGACATACGCGTCATGTGTGTTGCCATACAAATAAGTTAGCGTAGGCGTTCATGCTTCTCAACAACAAGGGTTTATTTGAATATCAGTTTTTAGACAGAGCAACTGGAATCGACGACAAACTGAATTCGAAGGCTGAACTAGTTGTCAGTATATTTTAGGGCACTGATTTCCCGAAAACGATTGCTAGAGATGTAACTACGACCGACGTCTTAACTTGCTCACCGCTAAACTGAAACTGCTCAACACGGACGTGAAACATCGCCAAACTTATTATTGAGCTGATATTAAGAATTTCTTGTAAGTAAAACCGAAAAACACTTTTGATCCAACCGGGGAATCGGACTCGAGACCTCTTGATCGGCAGATGCTTATGCTAACCGCTACATCAACGAGGCAGCACTAATGGAAAAAGGATGCATGTGTGTATTATGGTAAAGCTAGAAACCTGTAGCCTTCAAGAACTCAAATATGAGCTTGAGCTTAAACCAAAATCAATATTTCATTTACAAACCCTATTTCATGATAAAAATGAAACAAGAGAATAGAGAAATAGAATAGAAAATGAAAAATCTTTGCAACTTTGTAAGGGTTGCCATTGCGGAGGAAGACCGATAGAGGTTTAGAGTTCTCTCGGTCCGCCAGACTCAGGAATGGGCCAGACAGATACCTCAGATGATTCGGGTACCGGAGATAAATATGTTAATAAATATTTCGGACATCTTACACACAAGTTTGGGACTAGATGGCGATCTAGTAGCGAGCTTGTATTATGGGTAATAGACAACTGATATAAATACGTAAACATACTTTTTTTTTGTAAATATATACACATACCTACATATTATACATAGAAAAAACACCCAAACTCCGAAACAAATATTTGCGGATGACACAAACTAAGTATAATATAAAAGTGTCTTCAAAATAGTATGTATTTGTCTATCATTAATCTTTTTCAAATGGTGTCGTTTGAAGTTTTATTTTTATCAAAATGGAAGATTTTAAATTCGTACTGCGGAAGTGCACAATTTTGATTCCATGGTCATATTGTTTGATTTTATCGGCGTACGTTCGAGCTTTGCTTCTAATAATCTTAATAATAAGTATATTATGAAGATTGTATTGATTTCCCTATAAAAATTGGATTAATAGTGTTTGTTATTTTCTATTTTATTTGGGTTTAAACTGGAGTGTCGTCAATAAATGAATACATAGTTATGTTATTCCGACGTGCGCCAGTGGGACTACAATCAATACAGTTCTAATTACTGGACTAACATTGCAAATGAATACAAAAAATATCATAATATACCTAAGGTAATTCATATACTAGAAATAAGACTCATACTACTCGCTTTCTTAGTATTTTTGTTCTACTATTTAATGTATTTTCAACAAACATTTGGTCCGACGCGGAAATCGAACCCGAGACCTCAAGCACGACAGTCGCATACGCTAGCATTGGTTCACCGAGGCAGTGCAAATAAAAGTATAAATAAGCTTAATTTCAAGAATGTATTTTAAAAAGTTTCACCAAGTGCTGAAAATCGATAGGATAAATTATACATTTGTTTTACTCAATAGTAGAGTGAAGTAGAAAATATCTTGAAATACACATACAGTGGTTAAATGCCAATTATATAAGTGAAAATCAAAATATTAAAGAATCTGAAACACATTTTTTCTGTATTTTTTAACTGTAAATTTACAATTCCGTATACACACATAATAAGGAATAAGTAATTTATTCATATTTTTACCTAAAATAATATAATAAGGTATGTATACAAATGTTTTTTTTATTAAAATGATATTATAATGATAATCTTCATCTTTCTGGAGTAAGCTATTAATAAGTTAGACGTATGCCAATAGTTTGGATTGTAAATACCAATATAATGATTAAATATAATTATAAGAGAAGACCGTCTGTTTCTTAGCTTACAAGTTCTTAAAATATTTGTTTCAATACAAATTATAGTCCAGTCAATAAAAGCTTAACTTTGCCATTTTGGTTGAACACCTGCAACCAACGCCAAAATTTCCGTAAGTCTTCGTAGATTAATATACTAAAATTGCAGGGTGCTGCAATACCGGCAAATGGTGCAAATACATTGCAAAAGGGTGCAAAAACAACTTTTTCGTCTATATCTCGCGATTGGCTGGAAAAATAAAAAAAGATCCTACTACCAAATTGTAGGAAATTGAATCCCCTACAACAACTTGGAAACGTATTTTCGCGTATCTCTCATAGTTTTTGCACAAAATGCATTTAAAGGTGCAAAATGAAAAAAATGTTACTATTGATCTTTTTTTTTCATATTGAAGTGATACTACATGTTTCATTTTGATTCAAATGATATATTTCGGGCATTTTTTTTTTATTTATTTACACCTTTTTTCAATTACCTAATAATCTTGGCAAAAAAAAAAAAAAATATTATATGACTAGCTGACCCGGCAAACTTCGTACCACCTCAGAATAATCATTAAAATATTATGCTTAGTTATTAACTGATACTGATAAATTTACAGCAGTGCCACCTAACGGGCCTCGGCCGGTACCGCCACAATCGCTTTGTTCCTGCATTTTGAATCTGTAATATCTTCAAAAATATTAATTTAAATTACATACTGTAAAGGGTCATTTTAATCTATATTAGATGCACAAAGTATTTAAGGTACATAATTGGATGAGGATTAATACTGTATTGCTTATAATCGTTTCGTAAATAATCCATTATTTCTAGTAAAAAGACAGAAAGTATTGTAGAACTTCTTAAAGTGTACAATACTGCAGTACATTGTTTTGATCTATCTCGTAGGGTACAGCCAGCGTTTGCAATGTCAGCGTAAAAAAATGGGTTTATTTACGACATCACATTAAAAAAACTAAAATTATTAATGTTTCTCTACTTTTATGCATGCATTATACATATAAACCTTCCTCTTGAATCATTCTATCTAGTAAAGAAAACGGCGTCAAAGTCCGTTGAGTAGTTTTAAAGATCGAAGCATTTATACGGACAGACAGAGAGTGGAAGCGACTTTGGCTTATACTATGTAGTGATAATTTAATTTTAGTTTTTTTTTTATTGCATTGGATTCAGAGCAAAATTGCATTTGAAACGTATATTTGCAGTATATATCACCTCTCCATTTACCTGAGCTATTATAAATTTAATTTCAGGGAGACGTTTATAATAATATATCACTGGCGGAGAAAGAGCGTGGTATATTTTATATTATTCTTTCTACTACTATTCTACTCTTTTGCTCCCACTGATTCCAATTTTCTAAAGTAAGAGTCTTCAATATAAGAGTGAATAGGTAGAATAAGACAAATATGAGACCCTTGCGCTCGACGTAAATAGTCCCAATTCAAGATCTATAGGATAGGATCGAAAAATATCCATGTGCTCGAATAAGACCATACGTTTCCTAACAAGAGCGAAAGAGATAGAGATTCAGACAAAAATGAGAACCTTGCGCTCGACGAAAATAGTACCATTGAGAACACACACACACATGCGCTATTTTTCTATCTCGCTGAGTGCAATGAGTAAGACTGCAGCAAAAAATGCTGAACTAACTGTTTGTCACTTACTATCACTATACTCCAAACTGTCGTTTCAGGGATATTTCGTTTTTGTGCGTCTGTCCAATAGTGATTTTTTACAAAATAAACTTGATTCACTGTTTTCAATTTAAAGGAAACAATCATTTTTAACATCTATTTGTATGAAGAAAACGTAAGATGCAACAATTGTTGTGAAAAGTATGCAATCCTGAGAGGATTGCATACTTTGACGCCGTTTTCTTTACTAGATAGAATGATTCAAGGGGAAGGTTTATATGTATAATGCATGCATAAAAGTAGAGAAACATTAATATTTAATATACCAGTGATATCACTGTATGTGCAGAAATTTTACAGGACTAAATAAACTCGTTACGAAACAAAAAGTTGTCTACTACCGGAAAAATTCCCTGATAACGTTGTATCAGAAATACCTCCACTATTAACTTGCTTCATACATAAATTATTATTATATGATGAAAATATCGTGTGAGATGAATGTCCTGTTATCCCAAAAATAGATACTATTGCCTATAGTATTATTTCAGCACTTCGTCCTAAATCCTTCATTCGTTTCTTCAACTAGCTGTTGAGACATACATTTATCGAAAAACAGAATCGATGTTAGTTATCAATCTACTAAGCAAACTTTGTGTTTGCACATCATACCATAATATTTAGCTTCATGAAGCTTCATCAATAATTTAACCTCAGAAGACTATAATTACTGATGCTTTCCTTCAATATGTCTTTGATAATACTGACCGTAATACAAGGTGGGCCAAAAGAAATCACCCTATTGAAAGATGCTCTTATATTTGCAAATGGCGGCCAATGTCAAATCTGTTTCGACATTTGTAAACTAGACAGATGTAGAATACAAGTGAACAAGCCATGGAGCGATACACTCCCCGCGGAAATCGGAATAATCGTGTCTATTCTTTTGCGTAACAATTCGTCTGTGGTGTTGGCGCAGCGCGAATTCCATCGCCGATTCCCCGGTCGTCCGGCACTAACTGCGCAAACACTGCGCCGTTTGGCCAGGGACCACAAGAGATGTTGCCAAGAGTGGCCGGCCCCGGAGCGCCTATTCTGCCAAGAATATCGCAGCTGTTGCTGAGGATGTCGAGCTTTCGCCAGAAACATCGACCAGACGCCGTGCCTCGCAATTAGCCATCAGCCGGTCGTCCCTAAGGCGAATTTTGGTAAAAGACCTGCGCATGTCCATGCATCAGCTGCTGCCTGTCGATCACCAAACGCATGTAGCCTACGCCGATGCGATTCTCAATCTCGAGGACGAAGTAGACGATTTTTCGACCAAAATAATAATGAGCGATGAGGCTCATTTCCACCTCAGCGGGTACGTGAACAAGCAAAACTATCGCTTCTAGGGCACCGAAAATCCACGAGTGTAGCACGAGGAGCCATTATAATCGCGAAAAGTGACTGCATGGTGCGCTGTTCAAGCTGGAACAGTCATCGATCCATTTTTTTTAGAGGACGCCGCTGATCAAACGACAACAATGAACGGTGCGCGCTATATGGCCATGTTAACCGAGTTTTTTCTGCCACAAATGAATGAATTAGGACCGGAGGACATGTGGTTTCAACAAGACGGAGCAACGGCACACACTGCGCGAGACACAACTGATATTCTGAAGGCGGCGTTCTCGGGTTGCCTCATCTCTCGTTTTGGCGATTTGCACTGGCCCGCAAGATCGCCCGATTTAACCGTTCCAGACTTTTTTGTTCGGTTTTTTGAAGTCCCGTATTTCATCATCAAGTCATCATTTCGTATCAAGGACAGCATTCGAAACGAGTGCGAGAATCTGTCGCCCGAAGTAATAAAAATGCCATAAAACGAGCCCGTATAGCAATCGATTGTGACTGCGCCCATTTGGCCGATATCATTTTCTCGACTTCACTAATAAAATTCTAAAGGTTCAAATAAACATAATCAAAAAACAAAATCGAAGTTTTTCATTTAGAAAAACCCCAATCAAATGTAAAAAAATCTGCAGCGCAATTAGCATCTACAACAGATATCACCGATGAGATGTATGATGAGAGATTGCCTTCTGAATTAAAAACATCACCTATGCAGATCCTAGTAAACTATGTTTAGGCATTTCACCTGAAGCAAGACCTCTGATATATCACCATCGTATATAACATTTCTATCAGGCATATTACATGCCTCCCGTTCATTAGATGACCATCCTCTCAAATTGAAAATTTGCGCTGAATCCGATGGAATAAAAAAATATAAAATAAAAATATGATATCAAAAAAGGTATAAATAAGTAAACAAAAATATTAATTAAATCCCAAGGAAACATGTAGGATCGCTTCAAAATGAAAAAAAAAGATTAATAATAATATTTTTACAATTTTGCACCTTTATATACATTTTGTGCAAAAACTATGAGAGATACGCGAAAATACTTTTACAAGTTTTTGTAGGGGATTTAATGTCCTACAATTTTGTAGTAGGATCTTTTTTTATTTTACCAGCCAATCGCGAGATATAGACGAAAAAGTTGTTTTTGCACCCTTTTGCAATGTATTTGCACCCTTTGCCGGTATTGCAGCACCCTGCAATTTTAGTATTTTAATTTACGAAGACTTACGGAAATTTTGGCATTAGTTGCAAGTGTTCAACCAAAATGGCAAAGTTAAGCTTTTATTGACTGGACTATTACCGTAAGGCAAAGTTCTAACTTTTTCTAATCTCTTACGAAGTCCAACTTTTGCGAAGATGTAAATAATGAAACGGTTTATTGTAAAATACACTTTATTCTTATCACTTTCAGGTACACAACACGATACGCATCCACATAGCCACAACTTCTTTGCCACTACAATAATACAGCAAACCGCATGTAATACCGAGATCAAGTTATTATAGGCCTCTGACATTTAACCTGACCTCTGTCGCCCACATTATAATACAGATGTGAAGATATTATCTTGGAGATCGTTTTTTTGTTTTTTCGGAAGACGGTTCCCATTTCATCTCATCCACATTTCTTTTATCATTAAATTCATTATGACGATGACTTGAGACTAATACCGGGAATAACGAAACTGCTCAGCTTTATGTAAACCTTTGAAAGTTTCCAAATAGATATATAGATAGATAACTCTTTATTTGCACACTATATTTAGTCCAGTTAAATTATGATTTCACCTCGGAATGAGAGATTCAATATTTTATCAAAATAACAACTTTATTTACTGAGGTTCACGGATGGTTAAGCGCTGTGGAGTGTGGACTCTCCGCTCTCTAACTCGAAAACCGTTTGACCATACACATTTCTTTTGAACGAAAGTTATCGCTATTGTTAAACAAATATTATCATCGGACCTACAGAAAACAAGATAATCGCAAAATATTTTTTTTGTGACTTTTGACTTTGAATAACTTACGACGCAGAAAAGAGATTTTATGAGACTTTTGAGGCAACTTCAAGGTGTATACGAGTTTACAACTTATTAACTCTCATTACGAGGTTGACCTGCTTATTTTGATTATTTTAATAGATGGAATAAAGTACATAAAATGTCATATATGTAGTGTACAAAGCTTATTGCAAAACGCAATCTCTTCCAGGCTACCTTAGGATGGATCGAAATGTAACGGAGAGACAGTAGTGGACGCTACGGGGCTACATGGGTCAGCTATAAGAAATAATAAAATATAAATATTGGCACGTGACTATGATAATAATAGTATGGCTAGGAAAATCATATCATAATTACATAATTACAGGTATAACGACATTATTACTTCCATTTATCAAATTTCACGTGATTTGGCTCCGTATACCTCTATTTTCTGCCTCTATTTCCTGATATAGGTTTTTGCAAAATGGGATTTTATGTTCAAAGGATACGACTGTATTTGCTTTTGCAGTCTTGTAAAATGAATCTTGAATTTAATGCTTGTAACTCAATTTTATTTAAGTGGAGATAGGTATTCGGAGTCAATGTTACACAATTATAATAAAATTTGAATAAACTCATCTCAAGTATTCTCTCTTGTCTAATTTGAGTTGTTTTTTATTACAAGGAGTACAGGAACATGGGGCTTCATTAAACAAACACTGTTTCTGAGGAATGTCTGAATTTGTTGACAAAATGCTTTTAATTTCTACTTTTCTATAAATAATAATCTATCAGGTTTATTGTGTTACTGCTTGTAATTTGCTTATATTGCTGTGATATTGTATTTTCACTCGTATTAGTACCTATAATGTTTTTATCTTAAGAGAAACAAGTTTCAACTTACATGGATATAGACGACCTAAGCAATTCTCAGGTCATACAAAAAACCCAGTACATTTCTATTTGTGGCGGCTTCCACATACAGCGCATGCGAAAAACATACAACAGCGCCATCTACCGAAGAAAACACTGAACCACGAAGAAAAACACGCAATAATCTATACTGAGTAACTTCTAATCCTGAATCGCGAAAGTAACATTCCCGCGCTGATTAGCATATATACCTACAACATCCCAACATCAATTGTTGGGCAGTGGCCCGCCAGGCATGATCACCTCGCCTGGTCGATAGGATCTTTCCTTTGTGTTGGAGGAACATGACACCCGTTACTCCACATATTAATACAAAAGTAGAAAAAGAAATGCATTTTGTCAACATATTCAGACATCTCTAAAATGCTTTATTAAGTACCAATGTCAGTTTTTATTACGTTTTCATCACCACTCTACAGATGTTTATGAAAATTTGCATAAACATTGTATAGGCTGTATTTAAGAGCATAAGATACCTTTCATCCAGAAAAGTTATTGTTCCTCAGGGATATAAATATAACTAACGCCATCGAAGCTTCCTCAAAGTTAATTAGTTGTTACTTTGAGCGATGTTCAACAAGCCTCTTTTTGTCTAGAGCGAAGATTCAGTTGGAGCCGAGAAATATTTTTTATAGTATTAATATGTATATTTCACCATCATTATCAGCCTATCGCAGTCTACTGCTGCGATTTTGGGCTTCTCGCATCCAGCTCCTGCCAGCCATCCTACGCAAGTCGTCACTCCGCCTGGCCTGTGGGTGTCCTACAGGTACACTTACTTAAATATAAAATTGGAAAACTCAAGCAAACCCTTTGCCAACCCATCGTATTGTTACGAGCTGGGTATAAAGTCGTCGATTGATTACCAAAAAATAACACAATATTTATTAAATATTTATTAACACAATAATTAACACTTTTTACAATCGCAATCACTAAATTACTCGATAATCGCACTAAAAGATCGCTTCGTTGTTTATTCGCTGTATCTTGAATAAATACTGACTGTACGTCAAAGACGTCTCGCTTTTTTATGGCTGTCGAGATAACTGGAATGTTCGATCGATGTTTCTAGACTAGAGCTAGTTTTGTCGCCACAGATGTGCGCTACTCGACACTAGATGGCGCTGTCCTCGGTTTTATTGTCTTCTAGATTATTCCCGTACAAACGAGATTGATCTCTATATGGTGCAACAGTCATTGGGAGGAGAGGCTTATGTCCAGCTGTGGACTATTGGAAATTGCTGATAGCAGTTATATTATAAAACTAGCTGAGCCCCGCGGCGTTACCCACGGTTGCCGTTGTAAATCGCGAGTAACGCTGCGGAGCAAACGTAGTCTAAAAAAATTGCGTAAGTTAATACTTAAGTCATCAGCTTTCTGCCAGTAAAAGTCTTGTCAAAATCATTCCAGAGATTACGGAACAAACAGATAGACAGACAAAAATATTACAAATAGCTGTTTTGGTACATGTAACGTATATACTATCGACTGCCTTGTTGGTCTAGTGGTTAGCGTATGCGGCTGCTGATCAAGAGGTCTCGGGTTCGATTCCCGGGTCGGATCAAATGTTAATGTGATTCGCAATGTGATACCCATAATACAAGCTCTGCTTAGTCTGGGACTAGATGGCGTTGTGTGTAAGATGTCCGATAATGTTATTATTAAATATTATTATTATTATACTATTTAATAAAAAACATATAATTTGAAATTACGTACTGACACTTCAATTTAGTTTATTTATTTACATAGAAGAGCTCTTAGGTATTTGTCTCAGTGTGCGCGGTACACACAGAGAGATAGTTTTTTTTATATATATAGGGGCAAACGAGCAGACGGATCACTGATGGTAGGTGATTGCCGACGCCCATGGACACCCGAAATACCAGAGGAGACACAGGTGCGTTGCCGACCTTTAAGAAAGATAAATGCCTAAAAGATTCAAACAAAAAAGTCTGATATAAAGATAACAGAATACAAAAATACGAGGAAAAGAGGTTAGGGATGAAATAATAAAACGAGAGAAACATTTGTGGAATATGTTCTAAAATAATAAAGTATGTAATGTTATAAAAAGTTCGTCTTTGTAGCGTCCTCACCGCAGGCTTTCTATTTTTGATTCCGATGTTTTCGAACATTTTATTATAAAAACTAGTCGAGTCCCGTGGTGTTCCGCGATTGTCGTTATAAACCGCAGGTAACGCCGAAGGTAATCAGAAAAAGTCTAATTTCTTCTTACAACATCAGCTATCTGTAACAGTGAAAGTTCTGTCAAAACAAATCCCGGTGTTTCAGAGATTAGCAAAAAACAAACTGACAGATAAAATGTTTAAAAATTGGTCATTTATTGTCGGTAACCTTTAAAAATGTTTCATAGATACGAATTTAGTAAAAAGTGTGGTGACAGATTAAGAATACAAAGTGTCACCACCCCTATTCATTCCATGGATGTCGTAAGAGGCGACTAAAGGAACAAAATAAGCAGCTAACATCACTGCCAAGAGAAGGAAAACTTGAAACAAACCCTTTACCAACCCGTCTGGCCAGCGTGGTATGGTAGGCCAAAACCTCCTTTCAAAGGAGAGGCTTTTGTCCAGCAGTTTACTGTTAAAGGCTGTTGATGATGATGATGAAACAGACATTAAAATTTTATTTATTTGAATAGATAAACAATGTAATGAAGTGAGTAGGCAATAATGATAACTTCTGTAATAGATATAAACCACAAATTTTATTACACAAATAAGAAAACCAAGAGACAATTTGACTAACACGATAAATTAACTCGTAGAATCTCTCGGGGGAGCAATATTGTGAATTTTTCAGTAAGGACGCCGTTGTCCATCGCAAAATGTACCGAACGGCCTCGGGAAATGAAATTTGGTACTTACGTACATATAAAAAGGATAATTTACTTTTATTTCTCTGTAAAAGAACTCAAATAAATTTTGCTTTATACCTTTCACTTTAGCACCTGGGTGGTAAGTTTATTGAAATGTGTTTCAGGTTTATGAGCTGTTTGTATATCATTTAATAAAACTTCGAGTTACATTAAGAGACAGGGTTAGTTGTTACTGCGTGTAGTTCCTTACTCCGTAGTTCGGTGTATCGATAAATGGCACTGTTGCATGTTTTCGCTTGGAAGTCGCCACACTAGATTATTACTGAATATTATGAGGTCTCGGGTTCAAATCCCGGGTCGGACCAAAAGTGTTTTTGGGTTTTTCCAAGGAAATTCCTAATAGCAGCCCGTAGTTTGGAAGTTTGGCGGTGATTCACGCCCGTGCCTTGGAGAGCACGTAAAGCCGTCGATCCCGGTTGTCATGAACATCTATAGCCATCGTTATTGGGAAGTTAGTGCCCTCAAATACACTAACAACTAGTTCAATCTTCGAATTTCAGTTCTCCCTTAGGGTTGCGGAGGTCTGATGTCAGTCGCTCCGTGGAAAAACCGAAATTCAGGTAAAACCGGTTGAACTAGTAGCCGACCCCAAATAAAGGCTAGGAAGAAGATAAATACGAAAGATAAAAACTGGTACTCAGATAGTCCAGAGCCTGAGACAGGACGTAGGCTACTATTTACCACGATAATTGATATACACGCGGGCGGAGCCGCAGGCGAAAGATAGTTTGACATATCTTAATACTTTATTTGTATAAATTCACAATAAGTATACACCTAGTATATGTACGTGTATACGTATTGCGACTTAATAAATTCAATGTTTTACAATGTTTTATTCAGAAGACAAGTCCCGCACTAAAAATATGTACTGTATCGCAGACTTTACTTCACATGCATACATGAACGAACACAAAGAACCCTATTACATTTGCTCTTACACTTGGATTATTCCTACAAATGTATTCAATATAAATTCGATCAGTATTTTATCAAAATTATTATACGTATAAACACTTACGAAGTGAAAATGAGAGGTGTTGTTGGAGTGCCTCTTCGCTAGATTGAAATGCCTTTACTTTGAGAGGATTCTTGTGTAGAAGTACTTTTATCTTGATAGTGAAGCTGAGTATTCTCCGAGGTTTACGTAGGCAATAGGGACATTCCTCGCATTTCATTTAAGGCCTGATACAAGTTTTTGCTTTCACGTTTATTTTGTTTGTTTTATATGTTTAAACTGAATGCCATGTTGTACTTCGATGGATTTAGTACCTATAATATTCTCTTCCAGTCAACCTTCGGGTGTTGTAGAAATCTAGTGTTAATTTTATCATCATTGTAATGTTCATGACTCGGTGCAGTGATAGCGCATGTGACTGATGTGCTTGAAATGTCGGGTTCAATTCCTGTGTCGGATCAAAAGTTTATATTCTGCAAGCATTTGTTTCGGAGTATTTGTTGTATGTATTTTAGTACTAGTATTAATATGATGTATGATGATTTATATGATGATTAGTATGATGTAAAATATGATGGTCAACATCAGGCTTAGATAAATAGCAGCTGAACATGATTAAAAACCGCAAAAGAAGATGCGTGGATCGGCTGGTAAACATATTTCAAATCAGTGTTTTATTAGATTTTTATGTAAATCCTACCTCAAAGTGTAAGTCTGCAGTATTATTAACACTGTATACTACGTTTTCTGAAGCATTAATATTGGCCCAAGTTGATAAGCAAATTCAAACAAAGTACGGAAAATTTAACGCAAATCCAAGACTCCTTCGAATATTAAGTATTATTACAACCTGGAAATATATTTTCAGGTTACATTAACATGAAACGGTAAACCATTTCTTCTCTAATTTAGCATAACTCATTGAAATTGTGATTGTTTTTGATTTAGGTAAAAATTATTAGAATAAATGAAAGCACTTAAGTCTTTTATTCCTAAAGGATTAGACAGGAATGTATCAGAAATTTTGTTTTAAGACGTTAACAATTTTCGTTGCAAATGTTGTAAGTGAAAAGTAAACTTTATATGGATCAAATTCTTTTGCATAATTGACTTGTTCGACAAAGTACCTAAGAAGCATTGTAACAATTAGAATCTGAATTAGATCACTATAAGACAGTACTAATTGGAATCTTATGAACATCTTGATAATATGATAATCTTTGAAGTATTGAATTCCTTGTATTGTGAGTATAGTTTAACTTTGTAATATAAGTTTATTTTTACTTTCTTTATGGTGGTTTTGAGCGTTTTCATAGTCTACCAAATTTTTTTGATGGTGGTAGTGTCGTACTTCTGATCGTTAATCTTGAATAATACCAGTTAGGGAAGACGATGGCTGAGCTCGTGTGCCTGCTGTAAGGACAACCTGACTCAAAGCTATGATCCTTTCTTCAAAAGGTCAACACAGACCCTGTACTGTACTTGCATAGTTTATTATTTAATCATTGTTTTCGGACTTAAAAAAAAAATACACCACTGTGTTTCTTTCGGCATTTCTTCTTAAAGTGAGTTTTAGGAAATGTCGGCACCTTGTAACTGTAAAGCCCGACGTGTAAAAATATCTGTAAAAGATTTAGTTGCGAAATAAAAACATTTGTCATTTATCATAGAACTCCTTGCAAATTAGAACTTAGTTTTCAAAGCTGTTGTTCGGAATTGAAGTACCGCTGGAACCTTGAAATAAGTTCCGATTTCTTGAGTTTGTTATCTATGTTACAGAATAAGCTTGTTGACCGATGTTAAAAGTTACAAATCTTATGGCAGTTACACTCAAATAATTTAGAGAGTAATGGCAAGTATCGATATTTACAGTCACCATCCTGCATCTGCAGTATTCTCGCGGCCACTGGAAGCCGGAAGAACGAAGCAGAATTATTGGGCCTCCGGTCTCACACTCACCAACGAAATATGACACCAAGAGTGAGAGTTGTAGTAGACAAACAGACAAAGCTACTTACAAATTCACTAGCTACTTACTAGCTTTCACCTGCGGCTCCACCCACGTCTATGTCGGTTAAAAAATAGCCTCTCTCAGGCTTGAGAACATATGGGTTAAAATAATAATTTCAATCAGTGCATTGGTTTTTTAACTTATCGCAAATGACTGTTCGATATAAACTAAAAAACCATTTAAATGAAATAGACAGATAGACAGAGGACTTTATTTTACAATATGTAGTGAAGTATCGAACCATGCATTGTTATTCAAACTAAACGTGTACGTGAATTCTTATAATAGATAGATAAGTGAATGCTTTTTTATCGTTTCTTTTTTTAACGGGAGAGCGAGCGTTAAAAAACTGTTCAAAGGCTCACAATGGATGACGGAAAAAGTTGTGTAATATTTTTCCGAGGTAAATTCTGCCACAAGCAGATTTTACGAGCAACGAGAAATTTACGTTTGAAGTTATTGCTTACTGTTCATGTACTCTATAATATTTTCCGATTAAAATATAGATTTTGAAGGTAGTAAAGCCTCGCTGGTCCGGTACGTGTTGGCTCGACCGGCGCAGTACTATCCTCACACAGAATATCAACCTAAATTGAAAGATTTTGTGATGTCGTATTTCGATAGTGTGTAAGAGACCGGAGCATCTATTGCAGCAGTTGTCTGCATTCGCAATAAGATGGTGACCATTACTCTTGGATTCCATTCGTGCTTTTCATCAGGTAGAATAGAGTCACTTTGGTGGCTTTTACTTTTATAAAAAGAAAAATGAAGTAGAATTTTATTTTAAATATAAAACCAAGCATATATATTAAATTCATTAGTTTACTACTTATTTATCTACTATTAGTAGTAATACTAATACTAGTTTTTATAATATTTTATTTTTTTATTTTTGTTTTTTTATATAAGTTATACTAACATGGTGTCGACTTCCACATTCCGCGTAAAAAAAAACATACAACAACGCCATCTACCAGAAAAACTCGAAATGAACTATTCGAAGTAACTACTAGATAAACAATAGAGAAATTCTCGCGCCGATTTGCATATAATAAAACAACATCCCAAGATTACACCATTCGGCCGTGGCCCACCAGTCATGATCACCTCGCCTAGTTGGAGGATCCTACCTTTGTGTTGGAGAAACACGAAACCCGTTCCTACACAATAACTATTAAATTAATACAACTTTTTGAATCATCATCATCATCATCATCATCAGCCTATCGCAGTCCACTGCTGGACATTTACTTTTTGAATACAAAATAACAATATACGAACTGTATGTGAATATAACTGTGATTATCTTTTTATTAATTATAAACTTGCAATGTAATCTTAGAAACTTATTATCTCTGAAAGTTTCTAAATAAATAAATAAAATTATGTATCTAGAAAACTCAAGTTTAGGGATATAAAATCTTTGAAGGGCCTCTTCCTCTTAATACAGGTGTAAGAAGGGTCAGTTAAAAACGATCAATAAGCCCCTTCGCTTACACATCCCATGTAATACGATTGTAAAAAATATCAGTTCAGGATCTTTTCAGTGATCTTTTCAGTATAGGAATACTTATTGTACCCACCATTTTGTAAGACATAATTAATAGAATGATGAACCTGGGCCTGTGAGCTCGTGCTAATTAAAGCACTAAAGAGGAAATACAATTTGTATATAACAGAAGGTATATGGTCATGTAACGTACCTAGGGACGCTTGTACCTTTGGACACAGATTATATTTTTAAAAGTACCAATATTAAAATTACTAAATTCTACAAAACGGATAGTAATTTTCCTAATTGGCAACGACAGTTAGTGGCGTAATTGTATTGACATCGGGTGACGTGTGAAATTTTTGTGAAGTTTTTCGTGTTCAAAAGTAAGTATTTTGATGTTTTGATTATAGATTTATATACGACATGCATGCACATATTTATTACAATTAATTAATTTACTTGTCTTAAGGTAGTTGCGTCTATAATAATATAACTAACAACACAGAATTTTAACCTACAAGTCAAGATAATTCGTTTCTTCTTTAAATTGCTTTGATTGTACCTTTGGACATAATTATGTATGTACCTTGGGACACGTCCGGAGGTTCAAACAATGTTTGTACCTATGGACACTATTTGATGATGTTCCATTTCTTTTTGCCTGCAGTGCCAAGGAGTAAACCCGGCGTTAAAAGAAAAGGAGTTAGCCCAGAACAATTCAAAGCCATTCCATTAAGAGTCCTGAAGCTTGGAATCGTGATGGAATGGCTGGCCGGCAATGGCTGTTCAGATGGACTGGGTGTTCTACAGTTCATAAGCCTGAAAAAACTTTAGCTCCGAAATCATTTGAAATATTTTGGATGACTTAGATCTCATTTTTTTTCTAATTTAATTAAAGTGTTCTTATTATTACCTAAGACTATTATTTGATTTTGTTGTATAACTAGCAGAAGATACGTTGTTACAGTTCTATTATCTAATTTAAATGATGATTAAAAGACTGATTAGACAGAAATCTTTGTCTTTTGTTTCGTCCCAAGGTACATACAAGGCTGTCCGAAGGTACAAACAAGTAACGTACCTTAGGACAAAACACCATACTTACAAATAATGTTTGAAAATAATTTATTGGCAACACTAAAGACGTAATAAAAAAAAACCAGTCATATTAGACCGTCTGCCCTACAATATAAGATCTTAACTATTTCTATACTTTGAGTATATACAAAGATACGTCGATTTAAATATTAGGTAGTCAAAAATGTCCATAGGTACGTTACATGACCCTGTATGTATCTATATCTATGAAGAACTTGATGAAGATCTTCTAAATTTATATAGCTGATTCACCATGGATATATTTGTTAATCTCGAGAAACGCTAGATGCGAGTAGCCGAGGATCGAACTAAATGGCGTACCATATGTACGCAGTACCAGCAGTGGACTGCGATAGGCTGATGATGATAATGAACGCTGCGGAGCAAAAGAAATGCTTAAATTACTTCGTATGTCATTAGCTAAGGAGCTGATGACACCTTCATTGGCAGAGGCCAATGAAAATTCCATGAAAATAGGTTTAGACGTTACAGAGCCTAGAGAGAGGATGTACTATGGATGTTACAAACAGAAACTTCAATTTTATCTATTTGTATAGATGATAAATAACTCATTGAATGTATATTCAAAACGGCGTAGAATATTCACGATGGGGCATTATAACACCCCTGGAGGATAATCGTAGTTTGTTATGGGTCCTCTCCGCGGATGAGACCCGTGTCCTTAATCTCTAAATGTTATTAGTATAAAACGTGAGGATGGTACAAAAGACCCAAACTATTTCATAACTGTGACACTAACAGAAGTGGCTTTAGAATTTCTTAGAATGTAGAGATTTGTTTATTTTCTTTCATTACATTTTAAAAATTAGGCTTCAATTCAATGACAAAGTAAGAAATAAATGTATGTTTTCTTTTCTTCGATTTTTTTGTATTTAGGCCTACTAAAGTGGCTACTCCGCCTGATGGAAAGCATGAGTTGTATCCAGGGGTCATCTGTATTGTGAATTGGACAATGCTGCATGGTGTCCCTCACTATGCCGGCTTAGTTGAGATCATTGGATTTTAGAAAACAAGATCTAATTTCAACACTGAAACGTATACTAAATATTGAAAGCTTATAAATAGGGCGTCATCATTAAGTGTCAACAGCCTAGAATAGTCCTTTGCTGGTCAAAATCTTTTTTTTAGAAAATGGATGTCTACCATACCACTCTGGCCGGGTTTTATAGGGTTTGTTTCAAGTTTTCAAAAGGTTCTTCTCTCTTTTTATGAATTACTTATTTTATTACCTTATGCACAAATACATACAAAGGCTTTATGTCTAAGTTATTTTCTGCCAGTCGACCGATTGGGCGAAACTGAGAAAAGTTGAAGTAATGACATACCTACGGGAAATCGATAGATTTTAGTGCTTTCATTATGTAATATCATATAACATACATTTATTTATTTATATAATATATTTAATAATGTAGAATAAACAAAAATATTTGACAAACTAAGACCCCGTTGAATCCGCAAATTCGCGCAATACTAGCGAATTACTAGCTTTTGTCTACGCCTACGTGTACGCCAAATTTCCTGGGAATCATTTTTGTTGATTAGTATATTGCCTCGTTGGTCTAGTTGAAAGCGTATGCGACTGCTAAGCAGGAGGTCTCGGGTTCAAATTCCGGGTTGGGATAAAAAGTGTTTTTGGGTTTTTCTTGGGAAATTCCTAATAGCAGCCCGTTTGGCGCGGTGATTCACGCCCGTGCCACGGAGAGCACGTAAAGCCGTCTGTCCCGGTTGTCATAACATCTATGACAATCGTTATTGGGCAGTCAGTGCCCTCAAATATGCTGACAACTAGTTCAACCGTTGAATTCAGTTCGCCCTTAGGGTTACGGAGGTCCGATGCCAGTCGCTCCGTGCAGTCGATAAGTTAAAACCGGTGAACTAGGAGCCGACCCCAATTATTATATTCCCATATTCATAGCCATATTCCCCATATGGCTAGGAAGAAGAAGTATTTATACTATGACACTCGCAAATAAGGTACATTTTAATTCTTAAAAAATCTCAAAGTCGATTCGGTAGACCCACAAATTACCTCTACAACCTAACAAGCTCACAATATTAATATAGATTTATGAAAAGTTTCACTATCACAACGCATTTTGAATCAAAGAAAAACAATTTTCATAGTAAACCTAACAAAAGTTTTTCAACAGCCTGACCTATATTGTTGTAACAAAATGCTTATAGACCAAACTCTGGACAAACCAAGGACTCGACGATCAAGAGCCATACCTCGGAAGAATTATTAACAACAGTGATATGAAGAGGTAATTTGACCTCCATAACGGCGTGACATTAGCCGTGTAATAACCATGTAGGACCGACCCATGTTCTTTAATAGCTCCATGGAGAGTGCCGTGATAAAATGTGTGCAAATATTCATATTTGAATTCTTAATTGCCTTGATGGTCTAGTGATTAGCGTATGCGGCTTCTGATCAAGAGGTCTCGGGTTCGATTTTCGGGTCAGATTAAATGTTTTTATGATCTGCAAATATTTATTTAGGAGTTTGATTTTTTTTTCTATGTATTATATGTCTACATATATCTGTAGTCTAGTATGTATAGTCCAAGCTTCCTTAGTTTGGGACCAGATGATGCTGTGTGTCAGATATCCTAAATAGGTATTTATTTAAATTGTACTGTTTAGTTTCGCAGAAAACTATTCTATGTCCTTCTTATAAGAATTAAATTTGACTGAATTGGTGCAATGGCTTAGCAGTGAAGGCGTATCACACAGTGAAAGATACTTCCGCATTTATAATATTAGCATAAATGAATAGCAACGTGAATGTGTACTAATTTAAATTATTTATAGCCGTAAGCGTGATTTGAAATAATGTTGAGTTATTGATATTTATTTTCCTTTCATCTATGCTCAGATTTAGATCATATCTTATTTACACAAAATTTTATATTTTTAATGGAGTAACGTTGAAGTAAATTCGTTTTATTTTTGTAAGATTTTACTGATATAAATAATAAATCATAAAATACAGTCAGCGCAAGACATGCATTTTTAGGACTTTTTACAAATACAAAAACACAAGTACAAACAGTTTTTTATCCTATGTATTGAATGGTTATTGAAGCGCTCATAGTCAAGTGAATTTAGGTCTGAGGTTAAGCAAGTACGGCGCGGTCAGTACCTAGATGGGTGACCGTTTCTACAATGATTTTTCTTATTTGTATGCATTATGAGATGCCTGTGTCCAGCAGTGGGCTGTGATAGGCTGATGATGTATGTGAAGAGAATAAATTGTAAGCTATACATACTTCAACTTTTATTTCGCCAAGTTAACATGACTGAAAGTATTGAGAAACTGTAATAACTTACTTAAAACTAACTCAACGAACAAGCTTAGAATCAGGTACATAAAATTCACTGTGCTCTACTTTCTTTGAATATTTTATTTGGTTTCTATCTCAACGTAACGTTTGACTTCAAATGTTGAACTTGATCGCTCCTGGCTACGTCTGGGTTTAAATTTAATTGAAACCTAAAATGTTAATGTTCATAATATTATAAATATTCAAATATTAAGTCATACTGATTGACGCTCAAAGGCTGGTGAAAATCTTGTAGAAATCTCACTTACTTTCAGAAGTTTCTTTGCTTTGAGCTTATTCTCTGTAAATTGGTTTATTTGGCTTTTAGTGCTGATGGCTTCCATAATTCAGTATCTAGAGGCGTTAGTTAGAACTTTGAAACGCTCAATTTAGCTATTAGTTGTTTGACTAAAGTGCTAAAAACTTTTTAGAAACAAGATTCAGCCACAATTGCAAAGCAATTCTTCAAAGGTGTTATTTTTCAAAGAGACAACCCTCACGGTTTTCTGCGTTTCAAGGGAAACAGACATAGATGATGTGAGCATCATCTGTGTCTGTTCCTATCCTCCTAGCCTCAATTATTCCCAAAATTATTTGGGGTCAGCTACTACTGGAACTGGAGTTACCTGAATATCAGTTTTTATACGGAGCGACTGGCATCGGACCACCGCAATTATGAGTTGACTAGTTGTTGGATTTTTTTGACGGCACTAACTTCACAATAATAAATAATAATAATATAATTGGGCTTGGGCCTCTGTTATTCACTGCATACGTGAATGACATCGAATCATGTTTTCGATCATCGAGACTACTATGTTTTGCTGATGATATGAAGATATTTGCAGCAATATCATCACTTGAGGATATGATTGCGCTTCAAGCTGATTTATCTCGTTTGGAGGAGTACTGCCGAAATAACAAACTCGATCTGAATGCCACAAAATGCTCGGTGGTAACATATTCACGTAAACGTTCTGCTCTTACCACAACTTACACGTTAAAGGGCGAGTCACTGCCTAGGTGTGCCTCGGTTCGCGATTTGGGTGTCACGCACGATTCGAAGCTGATCTATGAGGAACACATAGACGCAATTGTCGCCAAAGCTTCAAAAGCACTAGGGTTCGTAATGCGACTGTCTAAGGGCTTCAAACAGGCAAAAACTCTAAAAATTCTTTATTGCACTTTTGTTAGAAGCCATTTAGAGTACGCATGTGAAGTATGGAACCCTTGCTACCAAAAATATGTGGACCGAATAGAAAATATTCAGAGAAGGTTCATAAAGTATCTATGCTTTCACCAAAAGGTGACGTATCACCCGGAACTTTACACTAGTCTCTGTAAGAAGTACCATTTACTACCGCTCACAATTCGGCGTGAGATAGCTGACTGTACCCTATTAGTAAAAAATTTTGAGGGTGAAATCGACTGCTGCGAACTTTTGAGTAGGTTTAATTTTAATATTCCGTCCAGAACTCGCTATAACCCACCGCTGAGCATACCTTTTGCATCGACGAACTACAGAAAGAATAGCTTTATTATCCGTGCAAGTAGTAGCATTAATGGTGTGTGTGAACAATTCAATATTGATATTTTTAATGATAGTGTATCGAGAGTGAGAAGGTGTTTAAGCCTTAAATTCTTTGGTGGCAATGATGAGCGGTCCGAGTGACTGATGTTTGTGATCAATATAAATGTCTAGTTGGTGTATCAGTGTCTGTGGAGTGCTCTATTACTGTATCTCTTTGTATTGTCTTGTACACTTTATTTATTTGTATTCTGTTTCTATATGTGAGGATTTGTTATTGGCTGTCTATTTTTTTGTCTGCTCGTATTCTGAATGTAAAAGCTGTAAATTCTCCATAGTATATAAATAAATAAATAAATAAATAATAAATATCTCGGACCGGTCGGACACACAACGCCATGTAGTCCCCAAACTAAGCAGAGCTTATAATATGGGTAACTAGACAACTGAAATAAATACATAAACATATTATTTTTTTTGTAAATACATACATATTATACATAGAAAACACCCAAACTCCGAAACAAACATTTGCGGATCACACAAACATTTGGTCCGACCCGGGAATCGAACCCGAGACCTCTTGATCAGCAGCTCACAAGACCAACAAGTAAATTACTACCAATTGATGGTAAACAGTCATAGCATCGACTATAACGTCATGCTATGTTACCATTATTTTAGGCCAATAGCCTGATTGCGGAATTACGCATATGTTGACTCCCAGTTCCCACTCTGACTCGTTCCGGGTGCAAAGGATCAAGGCAACGTTGCTAGTATCATTTACACTTTTGTTATGAATTAATTTGGATTTGTGTGTACATTTTTATTGATTATGTATTGCTTATTAACAAACGAATACAAAAAGTATCCGTAGCATAAATATTTTATATGTTTTGGTGTGGTGGTAATCCCACTGAAAGCATCGGGACGTTGTAGATTAAAATATTCATTTTATTGCTAGTAGTTGTTTAAAACAGACCCTTCTTAAGACCCTTCCCCTTCCCCCCGGACCGCGAAAGCGTTCAGACGTGTGCACATTATATTCTTAATTTGAATTAAATTTTAAAAATAAAATAACTTCAATATTTCAAAGTGAAGTACTAGGCGATCATAAAATTGCAAGAGATACGCGGAGTGCTGGTGGGAGAGAGACAGCAACATGAACATTTGAAACAAAGGTATTCAGTTAGCTTCGCCGGCAATAGTAGTCTCCTGTCAACTTGTCATCTGTCAATCCGTCAACTGTACCTATTTATTTATTTATTTATTTATTTAAACTTCCTGCAAACATATTGCACAAGGCGGATTTAATGCCACATTCATTCTCTTCCAACCAAACCTTTGGGTGTTGCAAAATTATATAAGGCAGGTGTGTTATTTATGAGAAGCAATATGATAGACAAAAAAGATAAAGTAAATATTACAAGAGTTCTAAGAATATATACACAAATAAATACATTTATTTACATAAACATACATATATACACAACACAAATACATATAAATACATACTAGTTACACTACATCCATACATACATACAATAAAAATTTGATTAAAAATATCTCAATAGAATGCACACATACATGATTTAACACATAAGTAAAATAGTGAACTTAAGTTATTTATAACACAATATAAGTTATTATTCTGATGACTCCGTCAACAAGTCCCTGAAGAACTTACGAACTCTAAACTTAAAAGTGGATCGGCTGGTGGCCATCCTGATCTCACATAATTTTTGCTTTAGGTTTTGGCGTTTTAAGTTTATAAGTGATAAAATTAAGTCGTGATGTGAGAAACTGGGTGCCAAGTACTGTCCGTGAGAAATCACTTTGGCAAGAGACGATGTAATAATAAGGTCCAGCAGGGTGTCCTCACCACATAGGTTGTGGTGAGTAGCTTGAAGCGGTAAAACATGTAAACAAGTGGATTCCAGTATATGTAACAATTTACGTGAGCGAGAGTTTTGAGACAAGAGGTCAGTATTAAAGTCGCCCATGATGATGTGATGCTCATACTCAGACCCCAACGATTCTAAAACCGATTCGAATTCGGTGAAGTAATCAACGGCTGGGGGGCAATATACGACACCCAGGATGAGTTTGGCACCCCTGACACAAACCTCGAGAAACAGGTACTCAGCGGTGGAATCTGGTGACGATTTGGAGAAAAGCTTGTAAGTAAAATCGGAACGTAAGTAAATTGCAACACCACCGCCTCTTTTATTTACTCTATCGTTGCGGATAAGAATATAGCCTGGAAGAGGGTAAGAAGTAGAAAGAAGTTGAGGTTTGAGCCATGTCTCAGAAACCAGGATGGCGTGCACGTTTGAATCATGGAAAGTTTCCCATAAGTCACTATAGTGACTGGGTATGCTTTGAGCATTTATGTGGCATACATTTAGTTCATAGTTATTTTTTTGATTAAATGTGGTACGCAATACATCACCGAGTGTATCAGTAACTGATATAAAACTCTCATTGGCTGACGAATCCACGGAGTCGTTGGCGGAGTGGTACGATTCATCATCAGACATATTATAAAAGAAGTTAAATATGAAAAAATAAATAAATATTAATATACACTATTATAATAAATATAGTATAATAATAAAAGTAAATTAAAAGTATTCTAAATTAATAAAAACTTACTTCAATTCACCACCCGCCGGCTCACACTGACACTTCTTAACAATAAAACAATGACAATTACATTACTATCTACTATCAATTAATACAACGTAAAAGAGAAAAAAAAAAAGAGAAAACAAAACAATGTTCAGTAAAACGTTATAAATTATAAAAGTCAATAAATCTCGTGACAAAAATTTGAATTTCTTATTTTTATTTAAAGTGAAAGTGTAGAACCTATTTTTAAACGCGGAACGCATATGTAGTTAAGCTCTCTTCGTAAACGTCAGATTTGACAAAAGTTGACATGTGGGTAAAACATTGTTTTGTTATTGTGAATGTGAAATAACAAATTGTAGGTGAACATTGCTGGAATGAAGTGTCCCCAAAAACAAAATAAAAACAAAGTGAAAACATTTGTAGTGAAGCATTATAAACAACAAAGGAATTTAGTTCCTACGGGTTGTGTCCCTGTTGACATTGGAATCAGCATCCGATGTACTGCTGCCCCTCTCTGCTCGGGTCTCATCAGTTACCTTTGGATACTTTTGGATCAAAGGTTCCAATTCATCAAGCGACGTGACTTTAACCCGGCTGCCGTTTGGAATCTTAACGACAATAATACCTTCTTGGGTCCAGCAACCTCTCACACCAAAATGAAGGCGAGCCCTTGCAAATGCAGACTGTCTGGCCTTAGTAAGATATTCCTTTACTGTGATACCGGTGCCCTTGAGTTTAGTTTTTACTCTCCACACAGCAGTTTTGAGGTGTAAATTTAAGAATCTTACCAGTAAGGGCCGCTTATGTCCTACTTTGGGGCCGCCAAGTCTATGGCAAGTTATGATGGATGACTCGGTGAATGTAAGGTTCAACTTACTATTAAGGAGACTTAGTATTATGCCTGTACTGTCTTCACTTTCAGCCTCTGGAACACCAATGAAGACAAGTGACTTGCGTCTATGTCTTGATTCCATTGCATCAATAGTCTTGGAACACTCCTCAATCTGTTTACGTAGCAAGCCCAGCATATTAAACATGAGGTTGCGGAACGTTCTGAACTCATCTGCAAGCCTTGAGACAGTATTCTTAGCTGGTGCACTACACTGTATCTGTGCCTCAAGCTCAATCATTCTTTTTGTGAACATTTCCTCCAGGTTCTTCTGCGCAGATTCAATCATAGCAAGTTCAGGCATTCTTGATGTTCTTGTCTATTTTCAATATTTAAGCAAAAGTTGTGATGGTGTCAGTGGACAGCAGGTCGGTGAAAACAATTAAGTGCAAACTCTGGTGTACAGCTTTGCAAACATTTACACCTTCAAATAACTGTTATTTACACTGATTTTTGTTACTAGATTTGCAGAAATGCTGATAATTAAATTAAATTCAAATTTCAAATTGTGCACACAACTGTTAAAAGTTTTTACACCTACCCGAAACCTACCAGCTGTCATCTATCACCTGTCTTGCAGTGTAGACGAGTTGCCACAACAAAAAATAAAAAAAGATCGTATAGGCTGTGGGAAATTTCTACCAATATATTGGGACATTTATTATAATTTTTTCGCAAGTACTATTCAACAATAAAAAAAAAAACACAAGGAGCAATACAAGTAAGTGGTTTGAATTACTTTTTAAATTTGGCGGCAAGGAACCAAGGATCTGCTTCTCATTTGCTTGTGCTGCTGCGATATTTATTATGTCAGTGAAACGCACACCCCCATCATCCAGATCATCTCCTATTGTAAATATGGAGGTACACACGCCAAAAAATGCGGAGGAAGGTTTGACAATTTCCCAAAGATCTAAAAGAAAATATGAGCATGGAGACGATAAAATGGATGAACTGAGACGTATGTTTTCCGCATTTGAGACTCAACAAGATAAAAAATACACTGAATTGCTAAACACCGTAAAGGAAATAAAAAAACAGAACACGAGCATATCCTCCTCTATTTCCTTTTTATCTGAAACTTACGATGATCTAAAGAAGAAATTTGATGTTCTTGAAAAAGAGCGGAAAGAAAATCTTGCCTACATTCGAAACCTTGAGGAGAGGGTTGAGGTTCTGGAAAAGAGACATAAGTCATCAAGCCTCGAATGTAGAAATATTCCTTCTACAAAGGATGAAACAAAAGATGACTTTTGTAATTTCATCATAAATATTGGTAAAACCTTGGAAGTGCCGATCGAAAAAAATGAGATCCGTGATGTCTATCGCACCGTTACAAACACTTCTCAAGAAAAACCCTTGATTGTAGATTTTACTTCTATTCTTAAAAGGGACAGCTTTATTAAATCATTTAAAATGTACAACAAGAAAAACAGCCGAAACAGACTCTCTACCACGATACTAAATAACAACCTTCCCCCTAAACCAATATATATATCTGAAAACCTTACCCTCAAAATAAGACGAGTGTTCTTCGCTGCTCGGAAATATGCAAAGGCCAACGATTATAATTACTGCTGGGCAACAAACAATTATGTGTACCTGCGAAGGAAAGAGGGTTCTCCAGCTATACGCGTTGCTTCTGAGATGGACCTTACTAAACTGAAAACCCAAGCATGACTGTTTTTATTTGTAATTTTATCTTATTTGTTTTTTAAATTATTCATATTGTTGTTAATTTTTTTAGTAATGAATTGTTTCTGTATTTTTACACTATTGAGTTATCATTATTTACACATTCAATTTTATTGTATAACTAAGCTTATCTATTCATGGATGATCATAAATTTATTTGAAAGAACACTTTACAATAAAAACGAAACTCACTATACATTTATATCAAATACATACAATGCACACCCATATGCTTGCACACATAAAGAGATAGTGATGGGGTTTATATACGCTGATTGCACAAGTACTTATTTACATCGGTCCCCTGATTTGGTCAACCTCTTATATTGCGCGACTAATGGATAGTTTAATTGAAATTGCCGGTGATCTGGAAGCTATAAGCGTGTCAAACTCTGTTTTGTGTGGTCCTCGTCAGAGTTTGCAGCATGTTTACAGGGGAACTAAATCTTTTAATATATTTCACATGAACATATGTAGTCTGAACAGACATTTTGATGAGCTACGTGTTCTTTTGGACACAACGGACATATCATGTGATCTTGTAATTTTGTCAGAGTGCTGGCTAAGTAAGGTCAGAAATATGCCGAGATTGGAAGGTTTTACTGATTATCGATCCACTTATTCAAATCAGAACGAGGGCGTTTGTATTTATGTTAAATCCGATCTAACTCATATAGTTTATGAACCTTCTTTTATGGACGCCAACTGTCTAGTATACACAAGTGAAGAAGTTGCAATAGTCGCAATATATCGATCTCCATCATATAAAAAACTTGAAAATTTTTTTGTTAGTCTGAACGATACACTAAATTCACTTAGCGCTTATAAAACCGTTGCGATTATTGGTGATATAAATATTGACATAATATCTGAACCTTTGAATTCTAACTCTGAAGAATATCTTAATGTTTGTTCTTCATATGGTCTCTTGCCCGCTCATCTAATACCAACAAGAGAAGGGGCTTGTTTGGATCACGTCATGCTAAAGACACAAAGACTTGCTGCGACTTTGGTATGGAATACTCATGTTACGGATCATTTACCTACTCTGTTAAATTTAGATTCAGCTAAAACCATAAATAAATATAACTGTTACACACAGCGTACTGATCAGCTTGCCGTAATTGCGGAGTTGGAGGCGTGTAACTTCTCATTTTTATATGATATAAAGGATGCAAACTGCGCTGCTGAATCTTTCACATCGATTATTTCCGGTGTTATTCGGAAACATACGAGGCAGATCAAAATATCACATCGAAAAAGAAAAATTCGCCCGTGGATAACAGACGGTCTTTTGAAATGTATACGACATCGGGACACTCTACATAAGAGAGTAAAGGCTGATCCAACAAATATGATACTACAAGTTACGTATAAGCGCTATAGAAACTTTTGCAATAACTTACTGCAAAAGCTAAAAGGTGCCTACGAGCGAACTCAATTTCAAAAGACAAAAGGAAATACAAAGGCCACTTGGGATGTCATAAAGACCGTTACTGACTGTGTCCAATCAAATTCTACACCAAATGAACTTTTAGAGTTATAAGGAAATCCAAAAGACTCAGTTGATTTCGTTAATAAGTACTTTGTTGATGTGGGGAAGTCTCTAGCAGCCAAAATTCAGACTGATACATGGCAAAGTACATCTTTTAGATCGTATATTGGTTCGGACTTAAACGGCTTGGGAAACTCAATGGTTTTGCCACATGTCACAACATCCGAATTAAATACTATAATTGAAGATCTCAAAAGCAATTGCGCCGTAGGTTGTGATGGTATTAGTACTGCAATAATGAAATCTCTACGTAAGCATCTGATTTCTCCATTAAAATATATTTTTAACTTATCTCTTTCCACGGGTACTTTCCCTGACATTTTTAAAAAGGCACTTATACATCCAGTCCATAAGAGTGGCGACAGAGGTCAGCTAGTTAATTATCGCCCTATCTCTGTTCTGACAACGGTGTCAAAAATTTTCGAGAAATACATAAATAATATATTAGTGAATTATCTTGATCGATTTGGTATGATTGCAAGTAATCAGTATGGTTTTGTTAGGGGGAAATCAACGGAGGATGCAGTAATGGATCTCACGGAGACGGTGATATCAAATATTGATAGAAAACTGAAGACAATAGCCATTTTTTTGGATCTATCGAAGGCGTTTGACTCTGTTTCCGTGCCCATCCTGCTGGATAAGATGGAGGTTCTGGGAATACGTGGAACTGTACTTAACCTATTTAGGAGCTATCTGGGTGGTCGAGTACAGTGTGTGAAGATTGGTAACCATATTAGCGATGAGGAAACCATTACTTATGGTGTTCCGCAGGGCAGTGTGTTGGGTCCAACTCTCTTCTTAATATATATTAATGACCTCTCTCGATTAGCTATACCAAATTGCAAAATTGTCACCTATGCGGACGACACAGCATTGATTGTAAATGGGGAGAGTTGGACTCTTTCGCACTTCCACGCCGAAAAAGCCCTATCGACTGTTATGACTTGGTTAACTGCCAATCTGCTTACTTTGAATGTTGAAAAAACTAGGTATTTAAAATTTTTCCCAAGTTCTGCTTCTCTCGCACAACAGAGCCTCCCAATAATAGCTCACATCTGTGGCCACACTGGTGAGAGCTGTAGTTGCCTTACCCTAACAGAAGCGTCATGTATAAAATATCTAGGTGTGCATGTGGATTCGCACTTACGTTGGAATAAGCACATAGAGGCCTTGAGTTCCCGAATCAGAAAACTAATATTTATAGTTAAGAAACTTAGATCTTCTGCTGATGAAAGTACTCTAAAATTGGTATACCAAACACTCTGTCAATCTGTGATATCTTATTGCATTTCGGTATGGGGCGGAGCATGCTCGAATAATATTCTCAAAGTCGAAAGAGCACAGAGGGCTGTTCTAAAGGTACTTAAAGGTAAGCCTAGAAGATATCCGACAAAAAAACTATACGAAGAGTGTTCCGTATTGACGGTGAGACAGCTTTTTGTGCTCCGGACCACGTTGCGCAGGCATGTGCGACTTTCATATGTGCGAACTGATAGGCGCAGGGTGGACCGTATCTGTGTAATTAGGCCGCACAGAACTGTAGTGGCTAGCAGGAGTTTTTCGGTGAACAGCTGTCGACTTTATAACCGTATCAACAGGGCAGTTTGCATTTATCCACTGCCACTTAAGAAATGCAAAAGGACTTTGGAATCCTGGCTGTTGACTTTGGATTATCGGGACACCGAAAATCTATTAAATAGTATATCCTAGCTCTTGACTTGTGCTTCTACACGTACACTGTAAAACACACCACACAAATACACATAAACATTTAACACTTACACTTACATACACTACTATCATTTATCTTACCTGCTGAAAAAAAAAAATCTACAATTAATGTTCAAAATTTTAATTATAAGGATAACTCAAATTCTTAATTAAATTATATAAATTTTATCATTATTGAAGTCTTGAATGAATGAACTTTTTTATAGTATTTGCTATCACATGTACTAGGGAACTGTTCCAAATAACAATGGAAGGCGCTGGCACCTGTGATACAATGTTTAACTACATTAGTACAGGTGTCAACGTATCACATTCAAATGTACCACTTTATGTTTTTAAATTGTAATTTTAATGTGATCATATTGTGAACTTACATTTTTGAATTAAATTATTATTATTATTATTATAAGTTATAGACGAAAATGTTTTTAAGGATTATGCAGCAAAGATGTTTGTGCTTAGAAATTGCTTAGAAAGCTTGGATGTTTTTTTATGAAACAACCAAAAATAATTTGTGTAGTAAAATTTATAAAATATTTAAATTAGGTAATAAATGTAAAAGCATTGTAGTTCATACGTAGTGTAGGACGTCCACAGGCAAGATGGAGTGATGATTTGCGAGTAGCCGAGCATCGAACTAAGTGGCGTGCAATTAGAGGCCTATGTCCAGCGGCGGACTGCAATGGACTGATATTGACTCTTGGATTCTACTCATGCTTGCCATTAGGCAGAACAGAGTCACTTTGGCAGGCTTTAAATAAAGAAAAAACACGAAAATAAATACTGCCACATAATACAAAACAGTAAATTTCCCAACAAAGTCCTAATTTAATTTAATTACAATCCATTACTAAAAGTGTCAAACCTTTAACTTTTTTCAGACGGTTTGAAGAACTGTAACATGATTAGTTTTAGTTGTCTTATATAAGAGTAAACCTTACTTCAATAGAGAATAAATGACGGCAAAGTTGTCCCAGTACGTCACGAGATCGGTCTCATTTATACAGTCCGGTCACTTCTGGTCGGGAGCACATGTATGTTTGCCGGCATATACCTTTTGACTAGTCAGTCAAAAGGTAATCTCCATTCAGCCATTAAGGCGCGTCTTTGTAGCGACAAATATGCGCGTTAAATCGATGTTATTAAAATCACTCATGCGGAAGGAGAGATTTTGAGAGCCACATAACAACATATCACTACAGGGTTTTTTTTAGATTATTGCTATTAAAACTAATATTTTACTTCCTCATTGGTGTAAGGATAGTGTATACGACTCCTGCCCTTGAGGTGTCGGGTTCGAATTCTGGAGCGGACTAAATGTTTGTGTTATATTTGTTTCTGATTTTGGTTGTTTCCTATTAAATGTATAATATTTAAGTATTTACAAAAGAAGTTTCTACATCTGTCAGTCATTATAGCTTCCCTTTTTTTTTTTTTTTTTTTTTTTTAACGTGTGGAAATCCCCGCGGACCGTCACCCCGTCGGGGGTTACAGCGGGGTGGTGTGTCGGACTCGAACCGACTAAAACCACACGGTGTGACCCTCTCTGCGCCTTTGTATTGGAAGGAGTCCAGGGAGGGGATTTCCTTCTGGACTATTATAGCTTCCCTAGTACAAGTTTAATTTGTAGCTAATTGGCATTGTGTGTTAGATGTCCGAAATATTTATTTATTTTAAGGGTCCATATTCTTGCAGTCGTGGCAAACGTAGTGAGGGTCGACCTTTGGGTAGATGGCATTACGACTTGCGTATCTATCTATCTATAAATACCGTATTCGGTGTTGGTGACTTCCTCTTGTTTAACCTGGGTATTCCCTATGATCAGCTCTGATATGGCTAGCAAAACCGAACTTAGTAGAGCTGGCCGTCAGAGTTGAAGATATAGGATAGGTATATATATACTTGCGGAAAAGAGCTGGCGGCGTCTACATCATCAATCATCATCATCATCAACAGTCTTTAACAGTCCACTGCTGGACTTAGGCCTCTCCTTGAAAAGGAGGTTTTGGCCTACTATACCACGCTGGCCAGACGGGTTGGTATAGGGTTGGTTTCAAGTTTTCCTTCTCTTTGCATTGATGTTGTCTTGCGTAGTTTATCCCTTAGTCGCCTTTTACGACACCCGCGGGATGAACTTTCATGGCACGGTGATTGAGAGAGGCTTATGTCTAGCAGTGGACTGCAACGTACTGATAATGGTTCTTCCAGTATCATCAACAACTTATAACGTTAGAGTGTTAAAGCCATACGTCCTCGCACTGGCCGGGTGCGGGTTGGGGACTGGCCATTGGATGTTTTTAAGCCGACCGAAATTCGCAAATAAGCTTCAGTACTGTTATCTTATAACAACCAGGACCGATAGCATAACATGGAAAATCGAATCAAGGAAAAACTCATAAAATAACATGCCACAAATGGTCAACAATCTAGGTACTGACCGTGCTGTTGTTGCTTACCCTCAGTGATTGAATCACCCGCACTCGGCAAGCGTGGGAACGTATGGCCTTAACCCTCTCCTGAGAGGACATCCGCATCCAGCAGCAGGATGTTATGGGTTGTTAATTAATGAAGCACAGAAAATTAATCAATTGAGTTATTTAAACATCGTAACATTCCTTTAGCAAGTAGGTACTCCTGATAATATGAGAGCAAAATTTCATGTACAATCATGAGTAATTATGGTAAAACCACGCTATAAGAGTGAATACAACTGCTTAGATTGACATACATACAGCAAGTCAAAGAGAAAGTAGGAGTCGAGGCCTATCAAGAGGTTAAACAAATGATAAAAAAGAGAGAGAAGTGACAATTTTTCTACCAACAAGGGCTTAGTTCCTGAATTGAGTAAGGGACAGAGAGAGAGAGAGAGAGAGAGAGAGAGAGAGTCATAGATCGAACATATTTATTTCGCAAATATTTAATTTCTATAAAAGAGATAATCACAAATAGCAATAAATATAAGTGTTTTTTTTAAATCTATTTTTACTACCCTCTAGCTGAATCTAGCGGTGTTACCCGCGTTTAATCGCGAGTAGCGCCGTGAAGCAAAGATAGTCTAAGTTACTCCTTATTTCATCAGCTATTTGCAGATACAAGTCCTATAAAACATACAGACATTTTCAAAAAAATAGCTCTTTTGATGTAAGTACCGTACATACACTTACATATTTAAACATTTTTTAGAAAACTTCAATTGACACTACAAACAGACACTCCAATTTTATTTGTTTATATGTATAGATATATAGAGATATGGAAATATATTCAACTCCATATTAACATTCAAAGAAGACATCGCAATTCCACGCGACGAGATATTATAATAAAACTTTTTCATCTACATTCAACATCCATGTTAAGAAAACTTTTTTAAGAAAAGCCTTAAATAACAATGGGCTTCCAGTAAAAACATCATTTATATTTCCACACAACCCGTGAATGTTTTGTTAGGGTAGTTACACTTCACTTGTCGCTAAATAAATCACAATAAAAGAAAAGGTACAAAGGTGAAAGTCGATAAAAGAAGATATGCAAAGAGAAATTTCGTAATAATATTAATCAGTCAGAATTTAAAGTAAGAATCATTACAAATGATTTGACTGCACAAACAACAATGTACTAATTAATTAGTAAGCATTACATAAATAAATCCTTACCTCAGAAATTTGTCCGCCAAAAATATCTCGACCGACTAAATTAATTTCGAATACGAAACAAAATGACAATGCAAAACAAATATTTATTTACACTTCGTTACGAAACTTCGTAGAGATACCGGTTACGAAGGTTACGAGCGCTCTACGCGCCAGGTTGCGGTCGACTGAAGAGGCGACCTGTAGCGCCGTGGAGCTACGAGCCGCTTCATAAAGCTTATTACAGACTATACTGTAATATACACAGTACTTAAGTAATATACACAATAACTAAGTCGAAACTTAAATTTGTGTTTAAACCCAAATACGCTACAGTGAAAATAATGAATACTTTATATTTTATACACGCTAGCCCTTTTTATACAACTTGAATAAAATCATTGAATTCGAGAAAATTGGTGTCACAAGTACACTAGAATCAGAAAGAGAGTCATCACAAATAATGTAGCATTTGAGTTTAAACCCAATCAATGAAAATATTGAAAACTTTTATATTTTTATACATGCAAGCCCTTCTTAAACAACTTAAATAAAATCATTGAATTCGAGAAAAACTGTGTCTTATTTTGTAATATTTAAAAAAAAATATTTCATGAAATTAGTTTTCAAGTAATAAACTCAATGAAAGAAATTTCAATATGCATCGTCATTAAATACTAACACACATCTGAACTTTGTGAAGCTATGTGACTAAATAGAAGTCTTAGTAACATATTTTCTAAAGCCGAAACTCATATATAAAAGTATTGAAAGTACAACAGATTTTTATGAGCAATAAAGGTGTGTTTACACAAGTTATTGTATCAGATATTTGAAGTAAACCTGTTGACCTAGTTTTAACGTTCAGTATACACATACCATATATAACAGTTATACGTATCTAAAGCAGTACAAGACTTTGTTTGTGTTAAACATTAATTCAATTTGTATTTTTAATTTCATTTAATTTAGAACGGCGCTTCTGCACTTATGGTTCCCATCGACTGGAGTGAAATAGTTTTAAATAGATACAGTGATTATGGAGTTTATCCTGTGTAAATTGTATAGATCGTCACTGAAATCGAAATGTGCTATAGTGGAGACTGCGATTAGGCAAACGTAGTGTAAGACGCCCTGGGACACAACACAATGGACAGTCGATGTTAAGAAAGTGGATGGCAGTAGATTGATGCGGACTGCCCAAGATTGGAATACTTTGTTGAAACTCAGTAGGAGAACAATTGTTCTCATAATGAGTTTCAACTAAGAAACTAAAAAACTAATGGAGTGGATGGCGAGAGGTTAGAAGTAGTACTCGTAGAAATTAATTACATCCCCGTTCCCCGTAAAAGTTCTGCATAAAATATGACAGAGTACACTTTGCGGATCTTGAGTTTCAGGTCTCCGTAGGCGGCGATTAACACTTACCATCAGGTAGCTACCTGTTTCCTCTTGTACCGGAATTAAAATAGGAGTTTTCATAATTGAAACATGAAATTTACGTCACCTCTTAACTGTTTAATAAATTGTTATTGCTAAAATCTATATCACTGACGATGTATAGATATAATTATGTCTACTCGTGACCACAAGTGTTATACCTGTTCGAAACGTTGGAAAGTTGAAGGTATAATAACCTTATCAAATGATTGTATCACTAATAAATCTCACTGTAAAACAAAAAACATGAGCATGTAACAGTCCTGTAAGTCTCAAAATAGTTATATTGTCTTTTTCTTTATTTAAAATCTATAAATAAAATCTTGAAACCTACCTGAAAAGGAACTTAATTAGTTTTATGGCGCTTTAGGCCACGTCACAAGACGTAAAGAGTCTCGTTAACTTGAAGTGATAAACAAACTATCAGCTGTTAATTAGTATTGTAACATAAATTACATTTTTTTTTTGCTTTATTGAGCACTGCAAGTACAAAGTAAGAGAAGAAGTCCTTCAAGACCAACAAAAGTAACTGCAGTAGAGTTGCGTTTTGAAAAGGAATGGCCTTGCCTGGCGAAAATTACGTGCTCATCAGGTTAACAATGTAGAAAAAAAGTTAGAAAATGTACTCTAATTTAGCTATATAAAGTTCTTGCTACTAAGAAAATTACTATTTTTAACCGACTTCAAAAAAAAGGAGGAGGTTCTCAATTCGTCGGAATCTTTTTTTTTTTTTTATGTATGTTCAGCGATAATTTCGTCGTTTATGAACCGATTTAAAAAATTCTTTTTGCATTGTAATGAGCGTAGCTTACAGGTGGTCCCATCGTCACCATATCGGGATCTGATGATGGGATCCCAAGGAAATCGAGACAACTCCTCAAATATCATAGGCACAATGTCGCGATTTGGGTTCTCGGAATAGTTTTTCATTGAAGTCGGTTCCTTTTTGTTAAAATTATATTCACTCCTGTTAGCTCCAAGACCGGTATTAACTCATTACTTTCCAAGCATCGAATTAGTAATTTGTGTTTCTATCTTTCCATGACTCAAGTGGGTATCCGACTTTATTCAGTCCTTTGGCACAAGTGTGTATCCAGCTTTATTCAACAAGCTATTTAGGCATCAAACGTCATCGATGAATGAAGACGGAAATAGCTGAGAAGTAAACGTAATAACTTCATTTCCTGTTGACGTGTGTTCCGAACCCAAAATGGAGTTTCAGGTAGTTTGGAAGCACAATAGAGGCATTTGATACAGTGTTTCTTTTTTGAAAGGTCAAAAATTTTATATGGCCGTGGAAAGGAAAGAAAATTAGAGTACAATTGTTATTTTGTTCAAATAATCGAATTAAATCGTTCCTTTTACTAGGGAATCTGTCAATATTCGCTAATTCATTACCATCTTCCTTCTTCCATATATTTTCATGACAATCAGGACCAACAGATTAACGTGCTCTCCAAGGCACGGGCATGAAACACAGATCTTTGACATACTCCGAGCTACATTAAGAATTTCTTGTTAGGAAAATCCAATAACACTTTTAACCAGATCTGGGAATTGAACCCGAGAGCTCTTGATCAGCAGTCTTATACGCATGCCGCTAGGCCAACGAGCATTCTAAATATAAATAAGTACCTCCCTTTTAGTCTCGTTCAAATACAAATACCATCCCTGATAATAGTATATAAAAACAAACAACATGGCCTATCATATCTCGCCATGATGAAGGCATGACGGGACATAAGTTTTACTGTCGATAAAGTAGACGTCGTAAAGAGCAAACGAAAATGAGAAGACAATAATTGATACAGAGATGTGCTCTAAAATAAAAATAAAACATTACAAAGTCAATAACATTGGCATAACAAACATATTTATTCTTTCTTTTCACATTTTAGAATATCTACATTTTAATTATCTTTAGAATTTGACTGTAGAAAAAATAAGAGATGCTTTTATTCATTAGCTATACAAAACATTTTTTTGAACATTCCAATGATAAGGAAACGAAGAGAACAAAAGCTTTAAATAAACAATGATTACTCTAGAAATACAAATGTTATTGACTAACTCATCAACTGCCCACCCTTATCTCAATTTGACTTGGAGTCAACGCAGTATGTTTTATCCTTCCATTCTACTCTATCACTCGTTATTTTACTGTTAACTCCCTTCCCAGTGATGTCTTCTTTGACACAATCCATCCACCTTTCCTTTAATCTTCCTCTCATCTTTATTGAGTGTAATTGTAAGTTAAAAAAAATCCGATATCATTGGCGTTAAATCAACACATCGACAATCCACGGCTGGACAGGTGATAATTAATAAATATATTTTTTCGGACATCTGACACACATCATCTAGTCCCAAACTAAGCAGATTTTGAACCATGGGTACTAGACAACTGACATCAATATATTATCCTTTTTTTTGTAAATACCTACATATTATACGTAGTAAACATCCAAACTCCGAAACGAGTGTTTATAAATCATTCAAACGTTTGATCCGACCCGGGAATCGAACCCGAGACTTCTTGATCAGCAGTCGCATACGTTAATCACTACACCAACAAGGCAGTCAAATAATGATAGTAGTAGATAGATAGAATAAAAGAAAAATGAAAGAGGTTTTGGCCTACTATATGATTCTGACATGACCAGTCTGTATAGGGTTTGTATCAAATTTTCCTTCTCTTTGCAGTGATGGTGTTCTACATCCCATTCTCTCTCCCTCAGTCGCCTCTCACGACACACACAGTATAACTACTAGTAAATAAATAATAAAAATAAATATTTCGGACACATAACGCCATATTATAGTCCCCAAACTGAACAGAGCTTGTATTATGAGTAACTACACAACTGATATAAATACATAAACATACTTTTTTTTGTAAATACATACATATTAAACATAGAAAACACCCAAACTCCGAAACAAATATTTGCGGATCACACAAACATTTGGTCCGACCCGGGAATCCAACCCGAGACCTCTCAATCGAATCAGCAGTCGCATACGCTCGCCACTAGACCAACAAGGTGAAACTCCATATTCCTAATCAGTTACCACACGAAAATTTATTTACATAATATCTTGCACTTTTTATAAGACAACTCGTGCATTAGTTAATATACATACTACGTCATGGGGGGACACGCGGGAATGTGTTTACAAACATACATGAAACGGATGTGAAGAAAATCCAGGCTCAGACAAATTGTGGAGTACACAAAGTGTTGCCCCATGTGGGATATTAACCTACAATACTTAATGCAGATGACCGCTTAAGCGAATAGGCCACCGTAACATTCATAATGTAAATATATTTTTTTATATTATATGCATGTAGTTTATGCGACGGTGAGATCGATCGAGCTATACAGCGCCGAATCGACGACTTGACGCGACGACAGACTGCGGCCGACAAATTTCATGTAATTTGCTGCAAGCTCTTCTTGAAGAAACAAAGACGCCACGTCTTGTTACGGTGACAAGACGCGGCGACAAGTCGCCCAGTTGGGCGATGGCCATAATCTTTGGTATCTATGCATTTCAATGAAATACAATATACCATTGTTTATAACTACTAGAAAGTGGAATATTTTCTCCTGACCGTATTAACCGCTGTCTTCAACTACAGAAACCTTTCAGCAGAATATTGTTCCAATAGTCTGAATACATCCTGAGCGAAACAAAGCCTTTCTGCCGATGACAGCCGAGTTATTGTAGGATATTGCACACCGGTATTGGAGAACAAAGCAAATTGAAATTGTTAGTCGGTAATTTGTACTTAGTAGACTTTTCTATATAAATGATAATTAAATAAATATTTAAATAGCCTGGCTGGTTTAGCGCCTGTGCTGCGGTCGAAATTTACTAAAATGATCTAATTGCAACTAATCAAGATAATACCCTTATAAACATACGTAGAATACGCCTCAAAACTAGAGTTCCTCGCTATACAGAAATATATTCCGAATGCGGGAGTTGCCTTTAAAAAAATCTCATTTATATTTATCTATTAGTAATGCATAGTAATATTATAAAGTAGAAAGTGTCTGTCTGTCTGTTTAGTAGACTTTTAATCGGACCCTATGAATTTTCCTATACATATTTCAAACTTTAATACATTAAATTATATGAAAAACGATATTAGCGTCGTTGAACCATTTTAATTTCAATCTTTTTTTCAACCTTGCCATTTTCTATACTGAGCTGAGTGTTGTGCAAATAAACCTCACATGAGATAATAAGACATCTTGTGTGATTCACGAACTTAAAAACAAATATTTACATATCATACAAACATTTGGTCCGACCCGGGAATCGAACCCGAGTTCCCTTGATCGGCAACCGCACACGCTAACCGCAAGACCAACGAGGTAGCCAAGTAACAATCATAGCGTACATAACGTAATTTATTTGTACTTCTTCAACTTTCGTAGATTTGATAGTTTGCATGTTATCACGATGTGTGATGTTAACACCCCTATCGTGTAGCCAGACCTAATATTTAATTCAAACTGTCAAACATCAACTATTCCTCCATACGTTCATATATATCGAAATACCGCAAACTCAGGTTTTCCCTAGTGAATAAATACTTGACAATATCGATAGATTTGATACCGTGCCGAACAATATCTGTCCGTTTGAACTGACAACCACTTAATATTGTGATCGATTGATATGAAAGTAAGACAACTAAGCAAGCCAAAAGTTGAGTCACCCAGTGAAAAATGATGGACATTGTTGCGGCTTTTATATATATATACATGTTGTCGAAATTTAGAAGTCGAAATATTGTGTTTATATCGTAGTAACATCAAGTGACAAATGACCTACGCAGCCGAAACGTGGACACTTACGGTACGGCTGGTCCACAACTTCAAGGCTGCTCAGCGTGCTATGGAGAGGGCTATGCTCGGCGTTTCTCTTAAGGATCGTGACAGGAATGAGTTGATTCGACAGAGAACCAAAAACATTGACATAGGCCACACATATATGCCCTAGAACCGATAACCGTTGGGGTGAACGGGTTCTTGAGTGGAGACCGCGACTCGGGAAACGTAGTGTAGGACGTCCACAGGCCAGGTGGAGTGATGTTTTGCGCAAGACTGGCAGGAGCTGGATGCGAGAAGTTAAGGATTGAACCAAGTGGCGTGCAATTGGAGAGGCCTATGTCCAGCAGTAGACTGCGATAGGCTGACGATGATGATGAATATGGCGAAGCCACAGTATGATAATAGTTTAGATCTTTACACGGCTACGTGCTTCATTAATTGTTTTACTCAAGTTAACCTACGTGCCGTCAAACAACAGTTAATATTGTATATTATTAAATAAGGAAGCATAAATAATATATTGTCAATTTAGCAATTTAAGTAAACAGTACTTCCTAGTTCGCCCCACCTAAACCTGTCTATATTACATATTGTATATAAGCTTTAGTTTAAGTTATATTATACAGAGTCATTATTAAATATTACAATCAACGTGTCGTCTAATTGGCTCCTTGGGTAAACACGCAATAATTGGTGACCCCGACGTGATCTATTGGTTTCTAGTGCTGATATAATACTGGGACGACCGGAACCCTATATGGTGTTCAGCAGTGAATCTAGAGAACAATAGCATTACGAAATTATCACATCCCAAAAATGGCTCCAACAACAACTCCTTCAAGAGGCGACACTGGGTGCGAATCAGTTGCTGCTATCACGGTCACAGACAAACTACCTCAATTTTGGACAGACTCCCCACGTTTATGGTTCGCCGAGTTTGAAGCAATAATAGCACCACAAAAACAGGGCGAAGATTACAAATATAACATGGTAATATCCAAACTACCAAAAGAAGTCGTCCATCAAGTTAGTGACATTTTAACTAACCCGCCCAGCGAAAATAAGTACTCCACCATCAAGGAACGTGTAATAAACTGCTACGAAGAGAGCGAACACCGACGTTTCCACAGACTACTATCAGAAATGGACCTTGGAGACCAGAAGCCTTCCCAGCTCTTGAGAAAAATGAAGGAAGCTGGATGTGAAAAAATAAACGAAGACACTATTCGCCTGCTGTGGCTAAGGCAACTCCCCGCTTCGCTAACAGCGATATTATCAGTTACAAACAATATATCGTTAGAAAACTTGAGCGAGTTAGCCGATAAAATATACGAAAACTTGACCTACAACAAGAAAAATACTCAAGAGACAGCGGTTGACATTAACCTAGTTACAAACATATCGTCACAACTTGAAGCCATGCGAATAGAAATAAATGCATTACGCAGCATACGCGAGAATCAACCTATGCAACGCAGCAAATACCAAACACGACATACGCCACATTCACGGTCAAGGTCGCGCCACAGAAACTCACATAATGGATTAAAGATTAATCTCAATAGACACAAACATTAACTGGAAATCTCACATCGCTAAAATAAAGTCAAAACTATCAAAATTTATATATGCCCTCCGTGAAATAAAATTAACGACAAATTCTGAGACAGCCCTCGCCACGTATTATGCCTATGCTTATGCGTGGCTGAACTATGGCATTATCCTGTGGGGTAATAGTATAGATGCGCCTTTGCTGTTACTAATGCAAAAGAAATTAATAAGAATAATAATGAACATAGACGATACAGAAAGTTGCAAACCTCATTTTCAAAAATTAAAAATACTTACTGTCCCTGGAATGTACATATTGGAAACATGCAAATTTGTAAGACAACACAAAGATTATTACACAACCAGGGAGGCTACTAATACAAGATATACATGTCGACATAGGGATAGATTAAATTTACCAATGTCTAAATTAAAAATGCATGCATCAAGCCCATATGTTATGTCTATTAAATTGTATAATAAATTACCTAATAACATTAAAAACGAAGAAAAATTGAATACATTTAAAAGTAAATTAAAAGACCTTTTATTACAGCGATGCTACTATCACATTAACGAATATTTAAATGACAAATTCTAATACATAATTCAAAAGCTTTTTACTGTAAACATGACATAACATAAAAATGACATACTACAAAATTTACATACCTATTCTAAAAATGACATACCATAAACATGACATACTTGACATAAAAATATTCCTCTGTAATAATAATATTCTATATAGAAATAATAATGACAAAATAAACTTATAACATATAATGTACTTACACTATAAACGTGAACAATAATGTAGTTCTAGACGTATTTAATGTATCGTATCTGAATAAATTTCATAATGTGCTTCTTTGATAGTGGATGTTCCGTCTTCTCTTCCAGTTGCCGTGCCCAACAGGGTCCATAATTGTTTCCTCTAATATGTTGTTAACACCTTATATACATTATGGAGTGCAATAAACGATTTGAATTTGAATTTGAATTATGTTATTTCCATAATCGTTTCAAGCAGGATGCATATAAATGCAGTAAGCCTTGTTCATGGAATATAATTAAAAATAACAGGCTATCGGAAAACTAAATTTAGCGCAGAATACGACGGGCCTATGTGCTATCCACCCAGCAAACCGTCTAACTATAACTGACTCAAACAGTGGTTATAGATTTTTAGTCGACACGGGTGCTAACATTTCGGTCATAAATAGCACAAATAATGAGAGCCAAGCATGCGAATACCAATTATTCGCCGCGAACGGGACCCCTATAAATACATACGGGGAACGCGCTTTAACGCTTAACCTAGGACTGCGCCGAAGCTTTAAATGGACATTTACCATTGCCGACGTGATTGGAAGCAGCCTTCAAAATTAGCAGATCAGCAGCGCCATCTTGTTCACTCCCACAGCGATGAATGTCAACCAAGACTCAGCCAGCCAGCAACCTCGGCCTCCACAGGGACACCACACGCAGGACGCGACGGCTCCAGCCTGGTTACCCCTACGGCCTCATCAGCGTCTAGGCACAGCACACTGCACACACGGTCCACGTAAGAAGAGCATCTCTCTCCCGTCAACGCAGCAGCCAGCCACTACGCAGCAACCGCCCGGACTCACTGGGGACTTCACCGCAGCACCGCGCACCGCACGCCCGACTCACTGGGATCAGCGGACTTCAGCCCCGACTCACTGGGACTAGCGGCATACAGTTCCGACTCACTGGAACTAGCGCCACTCAGTTCCGACTCACTGGAACTGCTCACTCCTGGCACTGGCAAGCTCCGCAACAGAGCACAGACAGCTGACTCCATCATATATCGACCTCCGGTCTTGGAGGGGAGTGATGTGGCGACTTCCACATACCGCGCAAGCGAAAAACATACGAGAGCGCCATCTACCGCGCGCCATCTAAAAGAGCCTACATAAAAACGGCATAACAATAAATACAAACAAATGCGAATTCGCCAAGTCGGAGATTGATTTCCTCGGTTATCATATAACGAGCCAAGGGTTGACTCCTACTATGGAAAAGATTCAAGCTATAAACAATTACCCTAAACCACAAACGATAAATGAGTTACGACTATAATTAGAGATACAAACGTGGTTTAAAGTCACACCATATTTTTTTTTTACAAGGTTAATGATATTTCTTCTCTTCAGAGGGGGAATATCTATGGCGAAGCCACAGTATGATAATAGTTTAGATCTTTACACGGCTACGTGCTTCATTAATTGTTTTACTCAAGTTAACCTACGTGCCGTCAAACAACAGTTAATATTGTATATTATTAAATAGGGAAGCATAAATAATATATTGTCAATTTAGCAATTTAAGTAAACAGTACTTCCTAGTTCGCCCCACCTAAACCTGTCCATATTACATATTGTATATAAGCTTTAGTTTAAGTTATATTATACAGAGTCATTATTAAATATTACAATCAACGTGTCGTCTAATTGGCTCCCTGGGTAAACATGCAATAATGAACATCAAGTAGATTTCTGAATAAATGTATCCATTCAAAACTAAACTTTACCTCTCCTTAGAAGAGAAGTAGTACAGATTGGAGGTCACTAATCTGCCATAGCGTGGGTCACAATGAGTATACTACTATTAAAATATAAGTTGTAAAGTTCAAGGTACATATGTAAAATTCAATTTGAATATTATGTAAATTGCCCTTTGTTCATGTTAGATTGATTGAATAAAACTTATACACGGTATTGCGTTTTGATTCCCAAAAATGTTTATTATTCATTCTCCATTCAAATTGAATCCGTCAGTAATTGTTTTTGGATAAAACATAAGTCCTCACATCTGTGTTTCCACGAACTCATTTCATTTTCATTTCAGTAGTCAAATAAAGCTTTTTCGACTGGTTTTGTTATTAAAACAGTGGTGAAAAAGCAAACAAAAAATAGTATAGTAGAAACTTTGTGTAGTAGGAAAATTGTAATTTACGTATTCATTTTAAAATCATATTACATCAACAGGGTTTATTAGTCCACTGCTGAAGGTAGGCTTCTCTTTAGAAAAGAGGTTTTTGCTTACTCATAGGTTTCTTCCAGGTATTCCTTCTCTACGCGGAAAAATATTAATAAAAGATGTATTGTGACAGGGGAAAGTGCTCTCCATAATTAAATTATTTCTGAAGAGCGGCTTGCGCTGCCAATCAATTACTATTCAGTGTTTGTCTGCTTTTTCCTCTCTTATATCATCAAAAAGTTGCACAAGAAACAAGAAGAACTCGTGCTAGAATTAAAAACAGCTTTTTTAGTCAAGCAATAAATATGCTAGAAAGTCGATTAGTCTTTTCTGTTTTAATTAACAAAATACAAAGGAATTGTGGGTTGCTGTTGTGAATTTTAAAGGAACAACAATAATAGTGAAACTAGTAGTTGTAATTGACTTTTCTCATGAATATTACCAGAGTTTACAGCCTCAGCTGGCGTTGAGGTAATGTTCACTCAGCTACACCGGCGCCATCGTTATGTGCCGTAAATAAAAGTGTATGAGAATTATGTAAATAATGTTGTTTGTTTGCTGCATGAAATTCGTTTTATTCCCTTTGTGGTCGAGTACGGCGAGCGCACTAATATTAAAATTGCTACCTTTTCTTGCAGTGTTTTGAGGCTTGTTACTAAGAACAGGTGAATTAATGGTACTGGTGAAACCAGTTTAACCATTTATTAAGCATGTTTGTTTGTATACCATGCAAAATTTGTGCGTGTGTGTGAGTGAGTGTGTGTAAAAAATAGAAAAGAAAACGTAAAATGTTTTTAACTTGGCTAGGCGCGCTGATCTTGAGCTGATCCATTCGTTGTCAGCCATTTTCTTTAAGCTGTATTTCATCTTGCGCCCTACACCACGTTTACCTGATATCTTCCTGGTTATATGCGTCTATTTCTATTGCAGATTTTAGACCTCAATATCTTATATCCTACAATAATTGACTTACATTAAGGACAGGACCATCGATATAAGCTCCTGTGTCAGACATTACCTTTTCGATGATGTCGTTTCCGGCTGGCGGCAGATGCTCCGAGCAGTCCCATTTCAATGTCAAAGTTATCCTGTAATAAGAAATGAAATTTTCGGATAAGCTATAGTAGTTAAAACTAGCTATGTTACAGCATTGTAGTAATTTAGGGGGTTTCTATGGTATCAAATATACTATCTAGGCTTATTTATGGTATCATATAATGCAAATCAATTTGAAAAATCATCATCCACTGCTGGACATAGACCTTCCCCAAGTCTCTACAAGATCAAGCAAGCGGTCAGTGGACAGCGCCTATAAGTACACTCGGTTCCAAAAATAACGGGTCAGTCACATAAACCCGAATATCTCCCGAACTACGTATGCCATCCTAATGAAACGAAGACTGTTCAATTGAGAATTTAATTATACAGATAAAAAATAAAATAAAACTTAGTTACACCCACAATATTAATCTTAAATTAAAAAAAAACTAAAGTAGTCATATTTTTCTTAAGATTACATTTTTTTTATGATTGTTTTTTTGCTGTTTTTCATCACTTTCTTCATTTAATACTTTGTATTGCCTCCACGTGATGAAGCCTCCAGTGCTATCTGCTTATTTTGTTCCTTTAGTCGCCTCTTACGACACCCATGGAATGAATAGGGGTGGTGACACTTTTTAATCCGTCACCAGACGGATATCTTTTCAAAGTTCATTACTCTGAAATTGCACCACTTAAGCAAATAAGGTCGGCAACTAGTTTTCATGTTAGTCAATTAGTGTAACATTATAAACGAACATTGACTGATACTATAGTTTTTAATTTAAATCCCTACTAATATTATAAATGCGAAAGTAACTCTGTCTGTCTGTTACGATTTCACGCCTAAACTGCTAAACTGATTTTGATGAAATTTGGTACACAGATAGTCTAGAGTCTGAGGAAGGACATAGGCTACTTTTTACCGCGATAGCCGACATAGCCGCGGGCGAAAGGTAGTGGTAAATAAGACTTTTCGTCTGTTAAAATTAGCTGAAATAAAAAGTATATGTTTATGTGAACTACTTTAATAGTTTCTCTGACGAATCACTATCAAATAATTGAAATGTTCAAATTATTGCCATAATTTGTAGTGTTAATAATAGTATTTACAGTGACGTTTAAATTATTAAATTAAAAGGAATCGGTATTAATATCAGCTTTCTACGAAATATAGGTATACGTATTTTGTAATAAACCTAACATTTTCTGTTGGAAATGGCTTCAAGAAAATTACGGTTTTCAGTAATATAGTAGGTATCCTAGGCCATCCTTCGGTACTTAAAGTAAGGTAGACATAATAATGTCATACTCAAGTACGACAGCTTGACAGCGGTCAGCCTCAAGTAGGTCCGGCCTTGTTTTTACCGCAAAACCCTAACCATCTTGTTACGTATAAATAGCTTTTACATTACACGACTTTTATCTTCAAAGAAAATAATTATACTTTATGTAACTATAAATGTTGTGACTGTCAACATTCTGGTTGACTACAAAATATGTAACGTCTGTGTGTAGCCGTGAACCAGGTGTACCCTAAAAAGGAAATCCCTAGAACCCCAACGTAACTCGGGCCATATGCCTACGGTTTTCAGATCATCCCCTTTAGAATGGGTTCTGCGATCTCCAGCGCCTAGAAGAGAATGTCCTGGGCATTAAATCTGCAAATGTAAAAATGTAATGCTTAAAGTTTATTAATAAAAAAATGAAGAAGCATTAACTATTACTTCTGGTTTCACTTAAATGAAAAAATCACTTTTCTTCTGATTAAATTAGCTAAAATTAAATAATAATATGAACTACTACCACCATACACTTCGTCTTCAGGCATTTGTTTGCCTGTTGTGCCATATTACTGTGGTTGAGTCGTTATCGTCACGTTGTCGTCTGTTCTAAACTAATACCTTGTTAAAAACATTGAAGGTATACCGTCATAGAGGATAATATAAATTGAAATGCCGTCCATCGTCGTGAGGTTTTTATTCGTGTTCTGTTTATGAGTCCTGATACCCACCCTAATTGAAATATGAATGTAAACGAAATATGAAATGTCTTTTTTGTCTTAATTAGCTTCAGAGTTTTTTTTATATAATTTTTTTTGTGTTCTTTGCTGTATTCAAGAAAATGTGATGGTTAATTAATTCAATAAAAGATGTTCAGAACCTATTATTTTTATAATACTTGTACTTTTGTTATAACTGGCTTTTGCCCTCCGCTCCGCCTGCGTCTAAGTCGGTCATCGCGGTAAAAAGTAACCTAATATCCTTTCTCAGGCTTTAGAAGTACAAAAGTACAAAATTTCATTTAAATCCGTGCAGTGTATTTTGAGTTTATTCCGAACAGACAGACAGACAGGTGAACGCGGCGGAGGACTTTAGTTTATAATATGTAGTAATAGAAACACATCTCATGTTACCATAGATTATGAAAGCAATCTAAGTTTTATGTAATCTTGTTTAAATTTGTTTTGAATAGAATGGTTACTACTAATAGTAAACTTTCTCGATTATAGTAACAAAATGTAGCTTATGTCCTTTTTCTTTTCTATTCGCCGGGGTTTTCTATTCGGATGGGCGGTGTGTAGGGCTCGGCTCGAACCGACTAAAAACCACACGGTGTGCCCTCTTTCCGCTTTGGTTTTAGGAGGAGTCCAGGGTCATATCTCTTTCTGGATTCTCGCCAGCGTGTGATGAGCCGAGTCCTCACTGTAGTTTGTAGCTTATGTCCTTCTCTAAGGTTCCATCTATAGTCAGCGGGTTAGAAGTTAAAGCGTAACAGATAGACATATACACAGACAGATAGCCAGACATAGTTCCTTTCGAATTTATAACATGAAGTTTATATTTAAATATTGTCAGACCGTTTTATTTTTTAAATAACTGAACTTTTGTTAGTTCATATGCAGATGCGTTATTTCGATAACGAAAAAAAATTAATTAACAGGCTGAGTCAACAAAAGCCAGATTATTAAAACTGAATACATATATCGATACTACGGTATGGTATGTTGTAGAACGGCTATTCAATATCGAGAACTGTTCATTCGATGACGAAACATTCGATTTATTTTGAATCGGTTTAACATCAAAGGATTATTAGCCCGTTGCAGTCCGCTGCTCTCCAAAGGTACACTACAGAGCCTGATCTCCTGCATCCAGTCGCGTTCCTAGTCTAAATGCTAAAATAATATTAGGAATAATAAACATTATAAACGAAAAAGTTTGTGAGTATGTATGTTTGTAAAACTACTGAACTGTAACTACTGATATGTAAGCTAAACTATTGTGAAGTTTCATCGAAATCGATGAAACTTCACAATAATTTAGCTTACATATCAGAAGAACACACTAAGAATACATTACTATACCTACTATACAATTTATATCATTATAGAGTCTGTATTTTGGATACATAACGAAATTACAATATAAGTCTTTCAGAAGCAAACATTTGGCTAAACTTTGGTACTTATATTAAACCAACTGCTACATAATATCCAAAGTTATTTGCTATTGTAATGACGTCATTACTCATAGGTTTTCTAAGTATTTTCATGAATATTCATTTTATAAGTTATAAGAAGTCTTTAGTAGATTTAGGTACAGACTGTCTAATAATTTTAACAAAATGGAAAACTATCCCGAGTACTCAAATCACGACAATTGTGCTTATGATATTTGAGGAGTTCCCTCGATTTCCTAGGGATCACATCATCAGCTCCCGATATGCTGACGATGGGATCACCTGTAAGCTACGCCTATTCCAATGCAAAAGAATTTTTGAAATCGGTTCATAAACAACGAATTTCGTTGTTTATGAACCGATTTCAAAAATTCTGATCGTTGAACATGCATAAAAAAAAATTGAGATTGAGAACCTCCTCCTTTTTTTTGAAGTCGGTTAAAAAGGGATGGTTGGTCTTCTTAAGGAAAAGCTTTAGTTCAGCGGCTGTAGGCTGATGACCTGTAAGATCTTTGGTTTCTAATTAAAAAAGAAACTTTAAGGTTTATTTGAGCTACGGGAATTTTGATTTTCAATACTGACTTACATTTTATAATACCCTGACTTTAACACTCTTTTTTGTTCTTGAGGTGGAAAATACTTTCGGAACTCAAGCTCCTTGGAGACACATGGGTTAGAAGTATTAGTGGATTTCACTAAAGACCACCTGATGATAGTTCTCAGGTACTCTGGGTAAGAAATGTATGGGAAATGTCCGTCAACGATGAGTTAAATTAGCTAGCGTATAATACATAGACTAATATACATATAACAGAATAGAGGCGTTTGTGATTGTGAGATTAAACGCGAAACAATTAAAAGGTGATTACGTATATGACTGTGTATTTCAAAATAAACGATAAAACCAACATATAATGTTTCGAACCCTATCACTTTTCAGTTGGCTAGACACAGTTGGGATTTGTCGTATATCGTTTGCAATATACACAGACGATTAATCAACGGAATACCATTACATATATTGATGTCCGTTTCGTTCGTATTGATAAACGTTGACAGTGACACGAATATGGGACAGGATTGTTGTTATATTTGTTAAGGTGTGTTGGTTCACGAGTTTGTTATGGGAATGGAAGTGAAAAGTGATTTCTATGTGTAAAATTAAAGCAGTTTCTCCTATAACTGTGTACGGATTAAGAATGCTTAGTGTTACTATCCCTGTTCATCTCGTGGGTGTTGAACGAGTCAACTAAGAAGCAAACTACTCTTGACATCATTACTGCAAAGAGAAAGAAAACTTGAAACTAATCTTACACCAAACTGTCTGGCCAACGTGGTATAGTTGACTAAAACTTCCTCTCTAAGCAAAGGCATATGTCCAGCGGTGGACTATCCAGTGGACTATTAAAGGCTGTTTTGATGTCATATAAAACAGTCCGTGTCAATTAAGCTAAAACAGTATCACTCGACTTGGAAGTTTACGCTCGTGCCTTGGGAAGTTGCCATGAGCACGAAAGAGGATTAGTTCCCTTAAATATACTTCTTCTTCTTCTTCAAATGTCATGTCAGTCGCTCTATACAAAAGCTGATATTCAAGTGAAACCGCTTTAACTCATAGCAGATCCCAAATAACATCGGGAACTACAAATACTAGAAAGAACAAAGTAATAACACAATCAACAAGTCAGTAAATAGATCGTAAAACATGAAACACGTTTAGTAAACAACGTTTATTGGTATTTAAAACTTTATATCTTTGGACATTCAAAATTTTATTAATGTCATGTAATGGTTTTCATACGATGATTGTTTATTATGTTACTACGTATAATACGTAGTATCATCCTCCTAGCCATTATTCCCAATTTTATTTGGCCGGCTACTAGTTCAACCGGTTTTACCTGAATTTCAGTTTTTCCACGGAGCGGCTGGCATCGGACCTCCGCAACCCTAAGGGAGAACTGAAATTCGAAGATTGAACTAATTGTCAATATATTTGAGGGCACTGACTTCCCAATAACGATTGACGTAGATGTTCATGACAACCGGGACCGACGGCTTTATGTGCTCTCCGAGGTACGGGCGTGACTCACCGCCAAACTTCCAAACTCTGGACAGTTATTAGGAATTTCCTAAGAAAATCTCAAAAACACTTTTTGGCCCGACCCGGGATTTAATAAACAATAATACGTAGTATACAATATAACCCCCACACAGAAGACTTACTTCAAATGACAGCACTCGTACTGTAGCATTGTGTTGGTGAGGCTGAGACTAGAGGTCCCCATGATGCAGGAGAACCATCTCACTAGGCCGCCACAATATGAGTCAATATGCTACATTGCCTGCAGTCACAATCATATCTTACCAACAGGAATAGTAGAGCTACTTTGGTTCTGTATATATGTTTATATAGCTGTGTCCGCGGCTCCACTCGCGTCCTAGGGGTATGAAAAATAGATGTTGTCCGACTCACAGACCTACTCAATATACACACAAAATCTGCCGTTTCGGAGGAGTTTAACTACAAACACCGCGACACGACAATTTTCGAGTTTTCTTGACCAGTGTAGAAGTTTTTAGGATGTATTTAATTCAAAACCACTAATAATTATCGTTGTGCGGGTAAGATGCTACAAATAACGAACGCGGTAAAATATTTCTTTGGGCAAACCAAAGCGTCTGGGTCGTCTGGGTTGAACGGCATCTTCACACCAATTCGGCTCCTAGGACGATTTGGCCGTCCTGCTTGACACTCTGTTCAGCGGTGGTCTCACCCTGTTGCGGCATCCTCTTTGGACTGCACTGGTGACCACGTTGAAATACAGCAATGGTACTGTATTTCAACGTGGTCACCAGTGCAGAAAATTTTTATTTGATCAACACACGACAGATTTTTCTTAATCGAACCCGTGACCGCTACACTCTTAGCATTACTTGCGATCTAAACTACTATTTCAGAAACACTTAGTTTGTGGTTAGTAACTTCGGCTACTTTTTTAGAGTAGCTTTCTACCCATGGTAATACCACAGGGCTCAACCGGTACATATAATGACTTGTGATACAAGTACAAATCATGGGTATTTAGAAAAAAATACCTAAAAAATTAGTTACTGATCGATTGGTGGAATTAAACAGATCTTCAGAACTAATTCGGCTGTTATTAAATTTTCTCCTATGTATATATTGATACACAATCTAACAACGAACTTTTTTCGTACCTTTTACTCAATTTAATATAAATCGAAAACAAACAATCATCACGGATCACTGTCTCCGTTTAAAGTTGATTCAAGATTGATTGGAGTTCTCGAGTTTTGTTCCCGTTTGTATACTGTTTTATTTTCTAAACTGTCTCTAACCCCTCTTCCATTTTTTTCTTATTATTGTTTTAGTAAGCCTTGGTATACTTTGTTTCTGTTTTTTTTTTTAATTGTTATTGCTACTTATTGTAAGCATACGTAAGTGGCGAGATTTTTAGATCAATGAACCTTAAGCTTATAATTAAATTGAATTAATATATGAGCTGTTATTGACCTAACGTTTCTGCTCATGGTTTTATAGCCAAGCCGCGACCAAAACCGTAAGAGGCTTACGTTAGACGGCTGATGTGATCATGACTAACGTGCCGCGGCCCAACATTAGATGTTAGCATATTCTATATTAAGCCAATCGTTCCAAAAACATCTATATCGCGATACAGGATCAGTGGATTAATCGTAAATTAGTACTCCATAGTTCAGCGTGTCTTCGGTAGATGGCGCAATATGTTTCACTACAAGGTTAAAAAGAGAAACCAGAAAATCAACATTATTGTTTATTCTTTCAAAATCTCAAAAATATATAATAATTGTATAAAAGTAGCAAATTCTCCAATGGACAAAGATTTATGTGAAACCTATAATTGTTAATCAATTACAAAATCTCATCGTACTAAGCGTTTCAAGTTTAAAACACACATATCGGTATCACTTAATTGTAAATGCATACATATATAAAATACATAGGGAAATTATTTTAAAACTAACCTTATTACTATCATAAATAATTCTGTAAATGGACTAAAACTAATGAGGCCGGGTCCAGCACGATTCATTCATCTTCCTAGCCTTTATTATTCCCAACATTATTTGGGGTCAGCTACTAACGTTTAATCGGTTTTATATGAATATCACTTTTTAAACGGAGCGACTGGCATCAGACCCTCATTAAGTTTCATGTTTCCTCATGTAACATTTCAAATACAGAATTTTAATACACACTATTATTTACAATCTTTTATTAAATATTTTATTAAACGACATTGGAAATAAATATAAATTAACAAAGCAAAATTTGAAAAATAATAATCCGATGTAGCGAATAAATGAAGGTTGTTAACAAAGTTAAAAATACCCGGGCTACATAAAAGTTGTTCTAATAATTAACACAGTCTATGTCACCTGAACCATCATTATAAATGTATTGGCACCTAATTATTTAAAGTTTCAGTTAGACAGAAGTACAGACTCAAATCTAATACCCTTAATTTCGTCCAGGCCGTAGTGGAGTAAAAACAAGTAAGTAAATAAATCAAATTATAACTAAATTAAACAGAGTGATTAACAAATCCATTATTGCAAAACTAAAATTTTAAGTAGATGTGTTGATCAATGTCATTAGGTATATGAAGGCGGATATCATTTTCAAGGCAATCCTTATAAACTACCAATGTAAAAGTAAATATAACGTCTATCGAATCTTACAACGTTGCTTTTTAAATAAAATATTATTTCGCTAATATTTCCCAAAACTTTGTATCACAATCTACTATGATCATCAAAAACAGGAACTAAAATATCACTCTTTTATTACATAACCTAATTGCTTCATATCCTTATCAAACTGCTCAGTTCTATACTTTCTAATTTTCTTTAACCAATGCTGTACGTCTGCTCCACTTCTACAAGTGCCTCCGAGCCTTGGAGGTAGGCATTCCACGTCAACATGGCGATGCAAGGATTTCAAATCGCTGCCGTGGAAGTGAATAGCTTCCCATGCTTGTTGGGGTATAAACCGCTTGAAGATATAGAAGACAGTGTTTAGCATCCAAGAGTAGTTTATGATGTGAATTGCCCTGAGGCGCGTGGGCATCGCCAGCTGCAAGCAAAAAGCGTCGAAATTAGCAAATTTTCAAAACTTAATAGAATTTGAAAATTATTGAAGTTGCGATCATGCCTTTTGATTTTGATCTCTTGAAGGCATTGTTGGCCCAGTAGTTACTCACAAGCTGGGGGTAGTGTATTTGACACTCTTCGCAGATGAACAAATTTATGAGTATAATCGGTGTGATAACACATGACGAGACTAAAATTCACCATAAGTCAAGTTGGTGTCGCATAACACTAACTTTACAGACTTCTATTTAGATTAATTTTACAAAAAATAGTATTCTACAACTTACCCCCAACAAACAGACAATTTGGTAAGCAACTGTAGGTGTCATCGCTGCTATGTGTTTAATTGTAATGCCTTCGAGGTCTACGATTACAGTGGATCCTATAACTTGGATTTTTGGTTGTCGCAAATTAATCTCAGCAATGGCCGTCGCAGCACGCACCAATTCTTCGATTGGAAACTCGTTAGTGTCCCATACACCTAAAAATATCCAAACACCTGATTCAAGAACTTATCCAAATATATTTTTTTATATGTGGGCAAACGACCATACATGGATGGTAGTGATATCCGTCGCCCGTGGATATCCCCAAAAGAATCATTTGGGCATTGACACCCTTCATCTCACGGGGGAGCAACTCTGGAGAAGTTGTAACTCATATCATCACGTTAGCATATCAAGAGGTTAAAACATTAAACTGCTGGACATAAGCCTCCCCTCAGCTTTGTCCTTTCCCCTAAAGTTTGGCTTACTATATCACGCTGACCAGATGGTATAAATTTTCTTTCAAGTTTTTCTTCTCTTTGCAGTGCTGCTGTCCTATATATTTTGCTGCCTTAGTCGACTCTTACAATATCAATGGGATGAATAGGGGTGATGACACTTCGTATGCTCAATCTGTCACCAAATGGACGTAATATTATGAAAGTAAATAGTTTCCATTTGTTTCCAATTCAAAATACATGACAACTACTTACCAAATCTTAATACACAGATGCGTCCCACGTCTGGGCGGTCAGCCATGTTGCCTTCATATGCGTTTTTCACTTTTCCTAAGCCCCAGAGATCCACTCCATCATACAGCTGCTTATGCTCCTGTCTGAAGTTGCAATATCGAACCATCTGTGAAAAATCTACGTTATTATAATTTTTGAAAAACTAAATAGTTGGAGGCATTCGGACGGCCCAAAAACATCCAACGGCAAGATTACGTATCCACGACGTGTCTTGCCAGTCCCAAACTCACACTCGGCAAGCGTGGGGATATGTGGACTTAACCTTCTCCTGTGTGGAATTATGGACTGTTGATGATGATGATGATGAAAAAGTATAAAAGAACTACAACATCAATAATCTACATGAACATATTGACGGGTAGAAAATGTTGACGGACTCAGTATAATTGATCTACTAACCATTTATTCTAAATTTCGCGGTTACAGGTTTTCAACTGTGAATAATTAAATAACTACGTTTTTCAGTAATACTGCTTACTATTTATTTATAAGTAATACGTTACACGTTTTCTTAGTTATCATATTTAACATTATTTACAATACTGTCCATCTCAGCAATCATTACACAAGAACTTTCAACATTTAGTAACTAATTAAAAAAATAGCCTCTCATTTACCTTATATGTCTTGTGTCGTCTTATCTATGAATAAAGATTCATCTATTACGATGGGAAAGTACGTACTACACTGCACCTATTTTTTGATGAAGGGTTTTAGAATACCTTCTGATCATACCTTGGGATTCATGTGTCAGAAGTATGTATGTCAACTAATAACAACCCTGACGACAAGTCTCTAGCATTCTTTCCTGGAAGGATTTGGACCATTTCATTTTTCAGTTTTTCCCGAATCGACGCCATACCTTATAAACTACTATTTATTCGTTATTTTCGAAAGAAATAAAGGTATATATTATTATTATTATTAATATAAACAGTTATGTATAAAACTCAAAACCAAACAAAAGAGGTGACAACTGATTAAGCCGTTCGTCCACCGCCACCGTCACCGGGACAGCACCGGGAACGAGATTATATTTAGCCGACATCAAGTTGACGTGACGTTGATCTTTGTCCACCGCAAGGAGATCTCGGGAGATCTCAAGGAGACGACGTCCCGGTGACGGTGGCAGACACGATTATACAAGTTTTGTATTGCCGCCACAATGCCTCGTCAGAACCTCGGGCCGAACTAAGCGATATATCGGCGGACAGGATGACGGTGCTTGGGTGACGATCGCGATAAAATGTATGTATTGCTAAATCGGCGCCATCGCGACGTGCCGGTGATGGTGGCGCTGGACAAACGGTCTTAGCATTAATTAATTTAATCTTAATAGATCTGATCTTTAGTATTTAATAGCTGTATGCTATCATTACTAAATATAATAGTGAAGTCAAAATATATTTTTTTTTATATTTTAATTGTTGTTTTCTGTTGCCTTGAGGTGTCTAAATCTAAACAATGAAATTTTATAGCAATCTTGGGTAGAAGACGCTGACGACCACACAGTTTTCACACAGTAAATTCAAAATATATCAAAATATAAATTAAATGTTTCTAGTAAAATTCATTTATTCTGTTCTATTGTATTCTTTCTATACAATACATAAACGTACATTTTTTTTTGTAAATACATATATATGATACATAGAAAACACCCAAACTCCGATATAAATATTTGTGGATCTCATAAGCATTTGTTTCGACCCGGGAATCGAACCCGAAACCTCAAGCACAGCAGTCGCATACGCTCGCACTGCTCCACCGATAACGAGTAATATCTGAATCGAATGATCTGAAAGGTATAAATAATCTAGCTTTCTATTGAAAACCACATTATTTGTGAGTGTTCCCATCACGCAGGTGTAGTATGATATCTTCTAGAAGGAGAGAATATAAAATTAAAGTTGATCTGACAGGGTGTCTTGGAAATATTTCCACAACAGATATTCATAAGTTCTCCAATAAATTTAAAGAAGTTTATATTCTCACCAGTTTATGTGCTCTGGGTACGATGAAGTCCTTGGCTCTCAGAAACCGCAGCATAAACTCGTCATCAGTTCTGAACGGAAAGCATTCTTCTCGTTCTGTAACAAAACATAAATGTGTTAATACACGCTGACCTGTATCGTGTTGGGTCAAGGATATATCGGCCAATAATTATGCTCAAGTACTACAAGTACAATAGTGACGTCATCATCATCATAATTTTTAATTTATTTCAAGACATCGAAATATATGACTTCCTCGGTGGCGCAGTGCGAGCGTCTGCGACTGCTGTGCTTGATGTCTCGGGTTCGATTACCGGGTCGAAACAAATGCTTATGAGATCCACAAATATTTGTATCGGAGTTTAAGTGTTTTCTATGTGTAATATGTATATATTTACAAAAATAAAGTACTTTTATGTATTTATATCAGTTGTCTAGTACCCATAATACAAGCTCTGCTTAGTGTAAGGCGTCCGAAATATTCATTTAAAAAAACACTATAAAAATGCCAATAATTTTCCAGTTCACATTGATGAGACAGAGGAAGTTTTCGCGTACAATGCCTTACCAAGCTGGCCACACAAATTGCTATTTTTAATTAACTTTACACTTACCGAAAACCATCTTTCTAAGCTCCGTTATAGCTGCCGCCCTGGTAGCTTGATTCTCGTTGCATAGCTCCTTTGCCAATTCTTGTAACTCCGGCTCCTCTTCCGTGTTCAACTCGGCTTCAAAGCCGATTTCCAAAAACACTTGATACATTATAATCTCCTAGTAAGTGTGACCTGGAAAAAAACAGTATCACTTTAGATTTTGCTTGATTATCATTTCTTTAAGAGCTATCGATGCAGCGTTTCCCAGCTCTCAATATCAAGAGCCGTTTTCTTGACCACATTATACGTCGATATAACTATGTCTCGGTCTTATTCGATACTAACTGAGGCCCGCGGTGTTACCTTTAGTTACTGTCGTAAATAGCGAGTAACGTCCACCGTTTTGAGATTTAATACAAAACGCACATACTTCTACTTACATGTTTATTCCTTATAGGAATGTACCGTTTTTGGCCATTTTTAGCAATACTAGTAGAGCGACAAGGCAGTCACATGCAGACATTCCTCTCTGTCAAAACATAAGCCCAAATATGCGTTACACTGTTATGACACAGAATGTATTTAAGTGTATGTGATATAAGAATTTTTGGTATTTTAATTATTGTGTTTACATAATGATTGACAGTCGATTGTTTTTGCATACGAGTTTAAAATGCGTATGTGGGAATTTTCCCCGTAAAACAGACATGACAATGGCAGACTGTGTTGTTATTGGAAAAAGGCGCTATGGCCCACCGGTTAGTAGGCATGTGTTGCTTTATGATTTTAGCATATGATAGTCACTACCACTTTGGGTAGTAGTAGGTAGTAAATGGAGAAGATAATAAATAAATAAATATTTCGGACATCTTACACTTAACGCTATCTAGTCTCAAACTAAGCCGGGCTTGCATGATGGGTACTAGACACCGATATTAATACATAAACATACTTTTTTTTGTTAATATATTCATATTGTACACATAGAAAACACCCAAACTCCGAAACAAATATTTATAGGTCACACAAATATTTGGTCCGACCGAATCGAACCCGAGACCGCAAACACTGCGACATAGGATGATTATTTCTAAGGCGTGAGTTGTCTTTAAAAAGAACTTTATTTAACAAAGATTACAAAATTCGATGATAAAGAACTTTTATACAAGATATCTTTTGTTTTGTTATCATACTTTCCATAATGAACACAAAGCGAATTACTTATTTCAATCATAATAAATTAAATTAATTTACAAGGAATTTGCCATTTAAATAATCTTATAACCTTATATAGTCCAGTCAATTAAAGCTTAACTTTGCCATTTTGGTTGAACACCTGCAACTAACGCCAAAATTTCCGTGAGTCTTCGTAGATTAATATACTAAAATTGCAGGGTGCTGCAATACCGGCAAAGGGTGCAAATACATTGCAAAAGGGTGCAAAAACAACTTTTTCGTCTATATCTCGCGATTGGCTGGAAAAATAAAAAAAGATCCTACTACAAAATTGTAGGAAATTAAATTCCCTACAAAAACTTGGAAACGTATTTTCGCTTATCTCTCATAGTTTTTGCACAAAATGCATTTAAATGTGCAAAATTGTAAAAATATTGTTATTAATCTTTTTTTTCATTTTGAAGCGATCCTACATGTTTCCTTGGGATTTAATTAATATTTTTTGGAAATTTTTGTTTACTTATTTAAACCTTTTTTCATATACCTAATAATCTTGACAAAACAATCATTTCAATTTTATTTTATGATATTTTTATTGTTTTTTTTATTCCATCGGATTCAGCGCAAATTTGGGAGGATGGTCATCTAATGAACGGGAGGCATGTAATATGCCTGATAGAAATGTTTTATACGATGGTGATACAAGAGGTGAAATGCCTCAACATAGTTTACTAGGATTTGCATAGGTGATGTTTTTTAATCCAGAAGGCAATCTCTCATCTTACATCTCATCGGTGATATCTGTTGTAGATGCTAATTGCGCTGCAGCTTTTTTCACATTTGATTGGAGTTCTTTTATATGAAACACTACTTGCTGGTGTGTACACTGCCATGCCTCCTAAACAATGAAAAGTCTCCTGACCACCTGAGGTTCTTATACAAGGTGGGCCAAAAGAAGTCATCCGATGTTGTTTGGCTCTCAATTTTTTTCTAAATAATAAACTTCGATTTTGTTTTTTGATTATGTTTATTTGAACCTTTACAATTTTAATAGTGAAGTCGAGAAGATGATATCGGCCAAATGGGCGCAGCCACAATCGATTGCTATACGGGCTCGTTTTATGGCATTTTTCATCACTTCAGCGAGAACTTCGGCGACAGATTCTCGCACTCATGTCGAATGTTGTCCTTGAGGGCTTCCAGGGTCTCGTGCTTGTTCACGTAAACACGGGACTTCAAAAAACCCACAAAAAAAGTCTGGAACGATTAAATCGGGCGATCTTGCGGGCCAGTGCAAATCGCCAAAACTAGAGATGAGGCGACCCGGGAACGCCGCCTACAGAATATCGGTTGTGTCTCGCACAGTGTGTGCCATCGCTTGTTGGAACCACATGTTCTCCAGTCTTAATTCGTTCAATTGTGGCAGAAAAAACTTGGTTAACATGGCCATATAGGGTGCACCGTTCACTGTTATCGTTTGACCAGCGGCGTCCTCGAAAAAAAAGGACCGATGACTGTTCCAGCTTGAACAGCGCAACCTTGCAGTCACTTTTCGCGGGTGTAATGGCTCCTCGTGCTACACTTGTGGAATTTCGGTGCCCCAGAAGCGATAGTTTTGCTTGTTCACGTACCCGCTGAGGTGGAAATGCGCCTCATCTCTTAGTATTATTTTGGTCTAAAAATCGTCTACTTCGTCCTCAAGATTGAGAATCGCATGGGCGTAGGCTACATGCGTTTGGTGGTCGACAGGCAGCAGCTGATGCACGGACATGCGCAGGTCTTTGACCAAAAGTCACCTTAGGGACGACCGGCTGATGGCTAATTGCGAGGTACGGCGTCTGGTTGATGTTTCAGGCGACAGCTTGTCATCCTCAGCAACAGCTGCGATATTCTCGGCAGAATAGGTGCTCCGGGGCCGGCCCCTCTTGGCAGCGTCTCTTATAGTCCCTGGCCAAACGGCCCAGTGTTTGCGCAGTTAGTGCCCGATGACCGGGAAATCGGCGATGGAATTCGCGCTGCGCCAACACCACAGACGAATTGTTACACAAAAGAATAGACAAGATTATTCCGCATTCCGCGGGGAGTGTATCGCTCCATGGCTTGTTCACTTGTATTCTACATTTGTCTAGTTTACAAATGCCAAAACAGATTTGACATTGGCCGCTATTTGCAAAAATAAGAGCATCTTTCAATAGGGTGATTTCTTTTGGCCCACCTTGTATTACGGTCAGTATTATCAAAGACATATTGAAGGCAAGCATCAGTAATTATAGTCTTCTGAGGATAAATTATTGATGAAGCTTCATGAAGCTGAATATTATGGTATGATGTGCAAACACCCAGTTTGCTTAGTAGATTGATAACTAACATCGATCCTGTTTTTCGATAAATGTATGTCTCAACAGCTAGTTGAAGAAACGAATGAAGGATTTAATAATAATGTATGTAATAAGCAAGTTAATAGTGGAGGTATTTCTGATACAACGTTATCAGGGAATTTGTCCGGTTGTATTTGTCCTGTAAAATTTCTGCGCATACAGTGATAATTGTTTTCTTAGCCATTTCACTGAGGTTCTCATTTTTACCATACCAATCACTACAATCAGTATGCAATCCTGAGAGGATTGCATACTTTTCACAACAATTGTTGCATCTTACGTTTTCTTCATACAACTAGAACATAAAATGTAGGATTCATTGTTTCGTTTAAATTGTAAACAGTGAATCAAGTTTATTCTGCAAAAAATCACTTTCGGACAGTTAGAAGCACAAAAACAAAATATCTCTGAAACGACAGTTTGGAGTATAGTGACAGCAAGTGACAAACAGTTAGTTGAGCATTTTCTGCTGCAGTCTTACTCATTGCACTCAGCGAGATAGAAAAACAAGCGCATGTGTGTGTGTGTTCTCAATGGTACTATTTTCGTCGAACGCAAGGTTCTCATTTTTGTCTAAATCTCTATCTCTTTCGCTCTTATTAGGAAACGTATGGTCTTATTCGAGCACATGGGTCCTATTTTTCGATCCTATCCTATAGATCTTGAATGGGACTATTTAAGTCGAGCTCAAGGGTCTCATATTTGTCTTATTCTCACTATTCACTCTTATATTGAAGATTCTTATATACAAAATTGGAATCAGAGGGAGCAAAAGAGTAGAATAGTAGTAGAAAGAATAATATAAAATATACCACGCTCTTTCTCCGCCAGTGATATATTATTATAAACGTCCCCCTGAAATGAAATTTATAATAGCTCAGGTAAATGGAGAGGTAATATATACTGCAAATATACGTTTCAAATGCTATTTTGCTCTGAATCCAATAGAATAAAAAAACACTAAAATTAAATCATCACTACATAGTATAAGCCAAAGTCACTTCCACTGTCTGTCTGTCCGTATAAATGCTTCAACCTTTAAACCTTTAAAACTACGCAACGGACTTCGACGCCATTTTCTTTACTAGATAGAATGATTCAAGAGGAAGGTTTATATGTATAATACATGCATAAAAGTAGAGAAACATTGATAATTTTAGAGGTTTTTAATGTGATGTCGTAAATAAACCCATTTTTATACGCTTACATTGCAAACGCTGGCTGTACCCTACGAGATAGATCAAAATAATGTACTACAGTATTATAGACCTTAAAAAGTTCTATAATACTTTTTTCTTTTTACTAGAAGTAATGGATTATTTACGAAACGATTATAAGCAATACAGTATTAATCCTTATCCAATTAAGTACCATAAATACTTTGTGCATCTAATATAGATTAATATGACCTTTTACAGTATGTAATTTAAATTAATATTTTTGAAGATATTACAGATTTAAAATGCAGGAACAAAGCGACTGTGGCGGTACCGGACGGGGCCCGTTAGGTGGCACTGCTGTCAATTTATCAGTATCAGTTAATAACTAAGCATAATATTTTAATGATTATTCTGAGGCGGTACGAAGTTTGCCGGTTCAGCTAGTCATATAGTAAAATGTCAATGTTTTTTTTTTGCCAAGATTATTAGGTAATTGAAAAAAGGTGTAAATAAATAAAAATAATGCATGCAAAACATATCATTTGAATCCCAATGAAACATGTAGTATCACTTCAATATGAAAAAAAAAGATAAATAGTATTTTTTTTTCATTTTGCACCTTAAAATGCATTTTGTACTAAAACTATGAGAGATACGTGAAATTACGTTTCTAAGTTTTTGTAGGGGATTTAATTTCCTACAATTTTGTAGTAGGATCTTTTTTTCTTTTTCCAGCCAATCGCGAGATATAGACGAAAAAGTTGTTTTTGCACCCTTTTGCAATGTATTTGCACCCTTTGCCGGTATTGCAGCACCCTGCAATTTTAGTATATTAATCTACGAAGACTTACGGAATTTTTGGCGTTGGTTGCAGGTGTTCAACCAAAATGGCAAAGTTAAGCTTTTATTGACTGGACTAATAAATAACCTTCAAAAGACGTATAATCCGATTCTTTTTTAATGTACGATCGTTTAACCTTTAAAAATCATTTTGGTAAATTATCATTTGTATGTTGATATATTCTTAAAGTATATCATCATCAACAACCCATAACGTCCCACTGCTGAGCTCGGGTCTCCTCTCAAGAGAGGGTTAAGGCCATACGTATATCATCAACAACCCATAACGTCCCACTGCTGGGCTCAAGTCATACGTATATACTTAGTATTAATTGACTAATTGGTATCATTGTAAAATTGTATGTTAATTATCTTTCCAGGTTATACGAAGAAAACAAATTTCAAGAAAACATATTCCTTCCTCAATAGTTCCTTATTATTTTTATTGATTTACTTGTTTTCGCTTTCTATATTTCCGTACCTTTGAATCTTTAAACATCTATGTAAGTATGTAAGTCCAATTTTAAAAAATACTGAAAAAGTTAAGACGGAAATACCGAAAACAACAATGTTATAAAACTTCCATGAGAATTTAATTAATATTATTGTCATTATAATATTATATATAATTTTAATGATAATTATCATTGTATTAAAACAAAAATTAAATGCATAAGGTGCTAGAACTTTATAGCCCCAAAAAAACATAAATAAAATAATAATTTAAAATATAATATTGCCAAGATATCGTAATTCTAGAGAGGTTTAGCTATTGATAAGCTCAACGTCAGAAACTGAAAGGACACAATCTTATTATTGTTTAATGTTTATATCTCTTTGTTTTATTGTCATCATAATAACATAACATTGACTGCCTTGTTGGTCTAGTGGTTAGCATATGCGGCTGCTGATCAAGAGGTCTCGGGTTCGATTCCCGGGTCGAACTATATTTGTGTGGTCCACAAATATTTGTTTCGGAGTCTGGGTGTTTTCTATGTATATTATGTAGGTATGTATTTACAAAAAAAAAGTATGTTTATGTATTTATATCAGTTGTTTAGTACCCTTAATACAGGCTCTGCTTAGTTTGGGACTAGATGACGTTGTGTGTAATTGTCCGAAATATTTATTTATTTATTTATAACGCTACTTTATGATGACCGCTGACGCCGCGCTTGCACTATGCCCTGTGCATATTGTTTACTCCAATTAAATAGCTGATGCAAGTGCGGTGTTCAATTAAACTATAAATACAACTTTTTACATACATTTTTCGTACTTATGAGAACATTAATTATTTCATACTTCTGTAGAGGAACGGGTGTCGTGTTCCTCCATCACAAAGGGTTGCCCCACAGTTTATGTTGGGATGTTGTATATATGCTAATCGGTGCGAGAATGTCACTTTCACGATTCAGAATTAGTAATTACTCTGTGTAGTTCATTCCGTTTTTTCGTAGTAGTTCAGTGTTTATACGCTAGATGGCGCTGTCGTATGTTTTTCGTCGCGCTGTATGTGGAAGTCGCCATACTTCAACAACCCATAACATCCCACTGCTGGGATTGGGTTACCTCTCAGGAGAGGTTTAAGGCCATTAACATTATAAATTCGAAAGTAACTGTCTTTCTGTAAAGCTTTCATGGCTAAATCGCTAAAACGATTTCAATAAAATTTGGCTATTCTTTACCTGGATAACCGACATAAACACTTCGGAGCCGCGAAAAAAAAGGTTGTTCATAGTTGTTCATAAAAAATATTTGACTGCACCGTTGGCTTAGTGGTTGTAAGCGGCGGACGTAAATATGGAATATTTTACCAAGAAAAAGTAGTTATTTTGACATAACTACAATAGTTAGACATTTTGCATTTTTTGTTGATATTGATGTCCTCTATGAAAATACAGAACATCACTTTGCTCTATTGTCAATACTTTTGGCAGTCTCATCTTGGGTTACCTTATCGCTGTTTCATACGGATCCTTAACTTTTTTGAAAACATTCTATAGCCTATGTCCATCAGGGATAATGTACAATTCTAATAGTGAGAGTTTTTCAAATCGGTCCAAGTAGTTTCGGAGCCTATTCATTTCAAACAAACAAACAATAAAATCTTTAATATATTAATATGAGTATAGATGTATGTTAGTATGACTGTAATGTCCTTCACAACGTGCTTGGAATGCAGGCGTTGCTCATTTTCATTCTTAAAAAATGTTGTAAGAACAGGGAAAATTGGTCACACGGGGAAAAAAAAGACCTGTGAATTGTGCTATGCAAGAAATATAAATTTTATCATTTTAAATTTTTTATATAAAATTTGAGTTAATTGTTATGTTATTTGTTAATAAATTATTTAAATAATACATAACATTTAAAATAACACGAGATAATTGTCTCATACTTAGATTGTTCACCAAGCGAACCTTACAACGCATCTCATTTTGTTTAACAGTAGTGGATTCAAGCATTGCATGTGCAAAACAATTTTCATGCATCAAGGTCACACAGAATAACTAGCTGAGGACAAAGATTATTGTAAGTTTAGTAACGCCGCGGAGTGAAGCTAGTCCAAATAATAAAATCGGCCAAGTGCCTGTCAGGCCACGCACAGGAAAGGGTTCCTCAGTCACCTATAAGGGTACGTGGATTAGAAATCGTTTCCAATGAATAATAAAATTGTTATGTTTACATAATAATGCGTTAATTTAGTACCTATGACGTTTTCCAAGTAAGAGCATTGTAAAAGTTAAGCCTCTAAACTCCTGAACTAACAAAGTCATCTAATCTAATGTTTTTAAAAGACCTATCTAATGATACCCCACTTAATGGGTTAGCCGCGAGAAAAAAAAAACATCCCCACTTTACGTGGAGGTACCCCAAATAAAATATTTTTCATAATTTTTATTGTAGCGCTTTGTCGACGTAATTACAATACATATTCATGCAAATTTTCATCTCTCTAGCACTTACCGTTTGAACGGTAAGTCGAGGACGGACGGACAGACGGACATGACGAATCTATAAGGGTTCGAATTCATAAACTTCCGAACCCTAAAAACTGAACAGAAAGTATAGTAGGATGAAACCTATTGTAAAAGGAGAAGAATATTACAAAAATTAAAGGAAAAATAATTTAAGGGCGATCTCAGGTCGGGAAGGGGGAGAGGGGGGTTTTAAGGGAAAATATGGCTTATCTCGATTTCCGGCAACACTACAAGTCCTATGGAAAAAAGTTCAATTTTGAAATTTTGCATTCACACTTTTTTCACATACCGTCAAATTTTATGTGAAAAATTCAACACGATTAAAATGAAAATTTTAATAAATATCTCAAAATGTAAGTATAATATATCCTTTTATTTGCATTTAGTGAAATGTTTTTAATTGAAAATTACAAACAGACACATCAATTTAATTTATTTGTGTAGATTTTCATGAAGTGGCCATCTTGCAGTTTGACCCTCGACACAACCGAGAAACCTTATATCAAAATATCAATGAATGCAGGTAATTATTGTACTTTTGTTTTAAATAGAAGTTTTAAAACACTAGGATATTTATTCCCCTACAAAAATCTGGCTAACATACTCTCGAGTGCATTCTCCAAAATTCAGATTCATATAGGTATATATATATATACTAGCTGATGCCCGAGGCTCCGCTCGCGTCTGAGAGGTATCAAAAATAGATGTTAGCTGATTCTCAGAAAGAAAAGAAAAAAAAGAAAATTTCATACAAATGGGTCCAGCCGTTTCGGAGGAGGTAGTAGAGCCACGCTGATTTCAGCACGAATGGGCCGGCTCGACCGGGGCAGTACTACCCTCACACTGAAGGCCAGCCTAAAATGACAGCATCCGTGCTGTCGTATTTCGTTGGTGAGTGTGAGACCGGGGGCCCAATCATTCTGCATCATTCTTCCGCCCTTCGAAGGCCGGGAGAATGATGCAGAATAATCAAACCAGGCTGCCATGGTAGGGGTCACCATGCTACATTGTCTACCCTCACAATAAGCATGGTGACCCCTACTCCTGGATTCTACTCATGCTTTCCATCAGGCAGAGTAGAGTCACTTTGGCAGGCTTAAATATAAAAAAAAAAAAAAAAAGTATGGGAACGAACATTGTGACACAAGAATTTTTAATATAAAATAATAATTTATTAAACCAACATAATGAAATCGACCTTGCACACGAATACCTCTATTAGTATTCATGCAACATAAAAACCATTTGTAGGCAAATCTGTCGCAGTAAATGTAATGCCAAGTGACCAATTGGCTCACGGACACAACAAATGCACTGTACTTACTCTTGTTCTTAGCAGTTAACATTGACGTAATGATTTAGCTAATAATTATTTTAAGTTATTTATTTAGTTTGTATTTTTTTAAATTAAAGAAATAGACGAACTTGTTAGATGAGACAAGGAACCTTGGAAAGATTTGTGAAATAAGCTAAGTTTGTGGCTCAGAGGCTATCTGGATTGTTGAAGTATGTGTGATGACGGATTATCATGTTCCCTGGATACGAGGGTACCAGGGAACATGAAAGATTATTCATATTCGTGCCTACATATTTGGGCCTGCCCAAATATGTTAAATTATCATTCTTCTGCATGTTTGTTGATAACATTTATTCAATTATCCCCTAGTACTAACCGTTATTTTACTTTTAACAACGGTTCTGTGTCATTTTCAACTTTAAATTTACAGCCTTAAAGTTGGAATTAACACAGAAATCATAGCTGGTTGAATAACGTCTAATAAGAAATAAAAGAGTTCTGATTTTAAACGTTAAAATAAAAACAAGTAAGACAAGGCCGAATAAGTCAGAAATAACTGTTTCCATAGCTTTACTCAATTAAACAATTAAGACGGTAGGTCAACGTACTGTTAGATAATACTACATTCTTCAAAAGTTCAATTACCCGTTAAAACCAATTGTTATTATTTTTTATATAATAACAATGTTTGGTTGACTGCCTTGTTGGTCTAGTGATTAGCGTATGCGGCTGCTGATCAAGAGGTCTCGGGTTCGATTCGCGGGTCGGACCAAATGTTTGTGTGATGCGCAAATATTTGTTTCGGAGTTTGGGTGTTTTCTATGAATAATATGTACCTATGTATTTACAAATAAAAGCATATTTATGTATTTATATCAGTTGTCTAGTACCCTTAATACAAGCTCTGCTTAGTTTGTGGACTAGATGGCGTTATGTGTAAGATGTACGAATTATTTATTTATATCAAAAAACAACGTCCGCATTACGAACCAATTTATCCTGTGTCTTTACACTGAGGACTTTAGAACCTTCCATCAAACAAACACAAAGAAAACACAGACTCACGCTAGTTTGAACCCACAACACTCAGCACAGTAGCGCGGCGCGGCGATCCCTAAAACCACTACGCTTATACATGCAGTCTTATTACTTCTAAGATACATAGGTACGCGAGAATTCAAACTAGTAGAGAATAAGTATTAATTATTACAAATATCATAAGAAATCAACGAATTATTTTACCTACTGGCATAGGATATTATAAAATATTGTTAATAGAAGAGGTATACTGAGGAAACCAAAAAGTATATCCACCCGATGTAACCAAGTGGAATGAACTATTATGACAAATGATGACAAACATTATGAGGAATTGAAGTAAAAGCGGTGCTTTATCTTCAAGCTTGAATATGAATAAATCTGAAGAATTCGTTCCGTATAATGCCATTAAAATTGTATGTTTATAATTCCACCAAAAAAAAGCAAAAAAAAAATTAGTTCAAAAACACAATAAATAGTCTTGCAAAAAATGGTTTGTTTTTTTCTTTTAGTGAAATCGGTTAAAATCGTTTTTTCTAAGTTAATTATAAGTAACAATGGTGTAACGATAGACTTCTTGCAATACCAGTTACGGTTCGACAGCTTGCGTCTTGTGGACAAAAATAAGATCCCGTTATTTACCGGTGAGTGGCACTTTTTTGTACAGTAAGCATTTCTTGTGAAAGATTTGACACCTTGTTAGTAACTCGCTTTTCAAATTTAATTCTTCTTCCTAGCCTTATTCCCAATATTATTTGGGGTCGGCTACTAGTTCAACCGGTTTTAACTGAATATCAGTTTTGAGGGCCCTGACTTCCCAATAACGATTGCCATAAGATGTTCATGACAACCGGGACCGACGGCTTTACGGCTCCGAAGCACGGGCGTGAATCACCGCCAAACTTTCAATCGCCGGGCTGATATTAGGAATTTCCTAAGAAAAAACCCAAAAAACACTTGACCCGACCCGGGATTTGAACCCGAGACCAATTGATTAGCAGTCGCATAGGCTATCTACTAGACCAACGAGGCATTTAAATTAATGTTATATCAAAATAAAGATGTTGATAAAGTTTAGAAGTGCCTTATGGCAAACATTAATAGAATTCAAGAATGGTGGTCACCAGTGGCATGATAGTGAAACACAAAATGGCGATTTAGTCAGCTACTTTCATCTTTCATGCTACTTTCATCTATCACACCAGGCTTAAAACCAAAACCAAACCATTTTCAGGTTTTTATATGCGCAGCACAGGGAGGAATAGATGACAACTACTCAGAAAGTGGTAACTTCCAAGGCCAACACATATTATCGTGTAGAGGAAGAGTGAGGGCGGAACCAGTTGGAAAAGTTTTTTATAGCATACTAGCGACCCGACCCGGCTTCAAACGCTACTCGACTACTCGCGCGACATCACTGCAAGTTAAGTAATTATTTCGCCTTGGAGGCGTCATCGCCGAAGGAACTCTCTAAAACCTCGCCCTGACTATATACCTGTGCACACTGTGCTCGCGATCTAAATCGTTCACTTGAATTTTCGTGATAATAAATTTCTAAACCCTCGTGTAATTAATGGTAACCCACTTATTTTTTCTTTTTACTGTGCGTTTTCTTCGTCGTAAGAATCAAAATTGAATGAAAATTTCAACCGTGATTTAGATGTACTTAACTAGAGCTAGGATGAAGAATAAAAACACTGGTTTCAAATAATTTTGGGCACTGTATCTGATTGTCGGATTAACCAGAAATTACTTGTGTTATTTCATGGAATGGAAAAAGCAGTAAACCCTTATTAATATGCTATAAATTCGAAATGTACTCTGCGTGTCTGTCTTGCGTGGTTTTACGTCAAAACTACTAAACCGGTTTAAATAAAATTTAGTAGATAGATAGTCTAGAGCTCGAGCAAGGACATAGGCTAATTTTTAGCACGATAACCGAAATTGATACTAGTATAGTGTTACAGGGATATTGTTCCATGCATACATTTGTAACTTCTCCTTAGAAAGTAAGTTATATACTACACGTGTGAAATTCAAATCAGAGTTGTAACCGTCTCGGATCTTGAACATACAGCATTTTGTTTTCTTATTTTATACTCACTCATTCGACGATAAAATTGTTTAACACCTTTTTCTATGTTGCTCGGCCAAGTTGAAATGTAAAAACGTAAACGTTAGAAAACTAACAAATGTACGTAAATGATTTCTCTCAACGCAAAGTAATCAAAACAAAATAATGTAAATATTTCAAGTAAATTCAAAAAGATGAGTCATGTAAATATATAAAGTATATTAATATGCAAATAAAGTATATTTACTTGGCGTGTCTGTTTATACAATCAAATAATTAGTTTTTACCAAAAGCATTGAAAGTATTTATGGTACTTACATACAAAAAGCATTTTTAAAATTGTTATTTGTCCGTGTGGTGACGGATTAAGAATACAAGTGTCACAACCCCTATTCATTCCATGGGTGTCGTAAGAGGCGACTAAAGGAACAAAATAAGCAGCTAACATCACTGCCAAGAGAAGGAAAACTTGAAACCAACCCTTTACAAACCCGTCTGGCTAGCGTGGTATAGTAGGCCAATACCTCCTTTCTAAGGAGAGGCCTATGTCCAGCAGTGGACTGTTGAAGGCTGTTGATGATGATGATTTTTTTTTTTTTTTTTTTTTTTTATATTTAAGCCTGCCAAAGTGACTCTACTCTGCCTGATGGAAAGCATGAGTAGAATCCAGGAGTAGGGGTCACCATGCTTATTGTGAGGGTAGGCAATGTAGCATGGTGACCCCTACCATGGCAGCCTGGTTAGATTATTCTGCATCATTCTCCCGGCCTTCGAAGGGCGGGAGAATGATGCAGAATGATATTTGTCTGTCTGTTTATTCCAACTAATCTCTCGATCGGATGGATTGTTTTTGATGGGACTTTCACTGGCTGATGAGCTGTTGACATAAGGAGTAATTTAGGATTTTTTTACCAGCTTTGTTCTGTGGCATTACTTGCGAATTACAATAATAACTAGTTAAAAAGTCAGATAAAATAATTTCATAAGCTTATATGTCGCCGAGGATCGAACTGAGTGGCGTGCAATTGGAGAGGCCTATGTCCAGCAGTGGACTGCGATAGGCTGATGATGATGATGATGATATGTCGTTTTCAGTTTTTTAAACCAACTTAAGGAATCATAAAATTCAGCTTGAATGTATTTTCAAACATATTATAATCATTATAACTGTTAAATGCAATTTATTGTTCGCTGGCATGATTTCGTTTTTTGTATTTTTTTGCATGCAATTTCAATGTTACATAAAAACCAGTTCTCGCTGACCCGAAAATAAATTCTCCGTACCTTGGAACATTCCGAATGAGTTTCCTTTCAATAAAACCTGTTTCTTATAATTGCAATTATTTATAGATAAGTATGACAGAATTCATACTTATCTTCAATTTTTTTTTTTTTTTTTTTAATGTGTGAAAAATCATCATGGACCGTCACCCCACCGGGGGTTGCGGCGGGGTGGTGTGTCGGACTTGAACCGACTAAAAAACACACAGTGTGCCCTCTCCGCGCTTCTCCGTTTAGGAGGGGGAGAAGTCCAGGGTGGGATCTCCTTCTGAACTTCTCCAGCGCCTGCCCGCTCCTGATGCGGGCACCGTCTCTGTACGACGACCTTCTCTTAGGCGGCGTCCGGCACACACCGACGCCGCCCCCTCGCGGATGGCCACATAGTGCGGGTGGAGGGAAAACCCGTCCCGTCCACCCGCGGCCACACTCAAGGCGGCATGAGGCGCAGATGTTCGCGCCTCCGCCGCCCGAGTCGCCGGCGGCGAATCTGGTCCGATTGGATGTCGTCCTCCCGGGCCTTCTCCGCCGCCTCCTTCTGCGTGATTACGTCCTCGCAGAAGGTTGCGACCGCGGTAAATGAGCTCTCGCTGCCGACCATGGATCATACTTATCTTCCTAGTCTAGCCTTTATTCCCAAGTTTATTTGGGGTCGGCTACTAGTTCAACCGGTTTTACCTGAATATCAGTTTTTCCTCGAAGCGACTCCTCAACCTCGGACCTCCGCAACCCTAAGGGAGAACTGAAATTCGAAGATTAAACTAGTTGTCAGTATATTTGAGGGCACTGACTTCCCAATAACGATTGCCATAGATGTTCATCACAACCGGGACCAACGGCTTAACATGCTCTAACGAGCGTGAATCACCGCCAATGTTCCAGACTCCAGACTCCGGCTTGTGTTATGGGTACTAAACAACTGATATAAATACATAAACATACTTTTTTTGTAAATACATACTTAATATACATAGAAAACACCCAAACTCTGTAACAAATATTTGCAGATCATACAAACATTTGGGCCGACACGGGAATCGAACTCGAGACCTCTTGATCAGCAACCGCATACGCTAACCACTAGACCAACAGGCAGACATAAAAAATTATGTGCGAAGCCGGGCCGCGTCTTTCGCACATAATAAGTGAGCGAATGTTTTAGATAATAAGAGCGAAGTGGACTTAGCACTCAGTTGTTTTCTAAGTATCTTTAAACAAGCATGTCGGCGTATAGATTATTTTAGCTAGCGACAATGTTAAGTCTCTGAAGTTAAGACACAGACGCAACGCCGAGCATTGGCGCGTGCGACCGGTGACCGTGGGGATGGAAATCATCACACTTTAAAATAATAATTACGCGATTGAATGATTGATTTTAGTCGATTACTTGCATGTCATAAGTCATAGACAAGGATCACAGGTGACAATGAATTTATCCTATCCCTAGATGATTATTATTCGTTCATTCGTTCGTGAGTTCCTTTAAAATGGAACATGGTCGTGGGGCGAGCATAATTATCGTGGATAATCTCGTGTGAGCACCACGTGTTCAGTGGTGTCTTATTCGAAATAAATAACCATGGGCTACTATTTAATATCCTAACTGTATTTCGTTGAGGTCTCAGGTTCGAATCCCAGGTGTGCCTGCTGTTGAATTTTTTTTCCCACACGGAATTTTTATTAGAGGCTCAGTGTATGGAAAATGGCAGTATTTGACGCCTGCGCCTCGGAGAGCACGTTTAGCCGTCGACCCCAATTGTCATGAATATTTATGGCAAATTGTTATTGGCCACTCGGTGACCTCAAACAAACCATTAACTATTTGAACCTTCGAATTAAGATTAGTGACGTTCATTGTCAGGCTCCGTGACAATTTTTAGATTCTTATAGATTCGTGATGTCCGTCTGTCCGTCCTCGACTTACCGTCCAAACGGTAAATGCTAGTAAGACGAAACTTTGCATGAATATGTGTTGTAATTACGCCGACAAAGTGCTACAATCAAATTATGAAAAATATTTTTATTTGGGGTACCTCCCCTATACGTAAAGTGGGGATGTTTTTTTTTTCTCGTGGCTACCCCATCGTGAAGGGTATCATTAGATAGGTCTTTTGAAAACAATAAAGGGTTTCTAAGACGATTTTTTGATTTAAGGATCCGTTCGCGGATATTCCACTTTAAAGGGCACTTTTTTGTAAAAACAGGGCGTCCCCCCCCCCTCTAAAAGCTAAGCGGCTGGCTCAAAAAATCTGAAAAAATTCGTGAAGGTGGTCCATATAATGAACTTTGAAGGAAAACTATAAGAAATTAGATGGCTTTGTTAGTTTAGGAGTTATAGAGGCTTAACTGCTAAAATGCGCTCACTTCGAAATCGTCATACAAAATTAACGCATTAATACGTAACAATTAAACATAACAATTAACATTGATTTCTACGAAGCAGTCATCTAAGTTCCTCATTTAACTACAATTATTTGACTTCATAGTTGGTCTAGTGGTTTAAGCGGTCGCCACGCCGCTTCTACAAAGCCGTGTTGTGAGTTCGAACCTCACATGGTACCACACTTTATGTGTACAACAAATTTTTAATCTGAAGCTGGGTATTCTTTAAATCCATTTCATGTATGTTTGTAAAGTCCTCCGCTACACAAGAATGTTCCTGGTGTGGAAGTTGTTTTTAAAAAGTCCACTAAAACTATAATACCCCAATTAGACCACTGCCAATAATGTTTGAAAACAAAATAAATTATAGTAGGATGAAACCCATTGTAAAAGGAGGAGAATATTACAAAAATTAAAGGATTTCCGGCAAAACTACAAGTCCTATGGAAAAAAGTTCAATGGCAAAGTTGTAGGTAATAAGAAGATCTCATCTCATCAAAATACAAGAAATTTTAGTTCGGTTTTGTCATGTGACGCAACTACCGAATTGGCACCAATAAGTTTTACAAACATACTATGGACACAAAAGTGGTTTTAATTGTTCAGCCTATTCCCGTCAACTGCTGAACGGAGGGCTTCAAATTCGCCAACCATCCTGGTCTTAACGATTCTACTCCCCTCCGGTCCGCGGGCAGGTGTTGGCGAGGCGAGGTGAGGTGAAGTGCGCTAGCAAGCAAGTCTCTAACGTCGTCTTTTTCTGTCTGTTAAGAGCTTTCTTAATAACTCTTGAAGACATCAATTTGAAGTCAACAAACACTTGTAGTTATAAAAATATCGAGATTCTCTTTCAACGCAATCAAAAGGTACTTATATTTTGTGGTTAGAAAATTGATTGTAGAGGATAATGTTATTTTTAGAATTTGGATTGACACTCGGAAATATAAAATAGAAGATTTAGGTCAATACGGAATTCACAGTTCCGGAGTCTGATTTGTACTTCTTCGCTTTTTAGTTTACATCTATCAAAAGTATTTGTTTTTACCATTTTCGCAACATTTTTCATTGAAGCTTGGTTATTGTTGTCCTAATAGTGATGTTATTATACTCTATATAGCCTTCCTCGTTATATTGCCTATTCAAAGCCAAGATAGTGTTTCAATTCACACTGTTATTTGATGTTTATTATTATGTTTATTGATTTATCGTGTTTATCTAAACAAAAAAAATTCAGTGTTATAATATTACTACAGCTAGACCGAAGCTTTAATATAAGCAAATACAAAAAATAAAGAAAATATTTACAGTATTTACATACAAGCGTCAAAAACTTCCTTTATACTACACCTGATCGGAACAGTAGTCAATATTCCCTGAAAATTAAAAGAGAACGTTAGTCTTTTCCCTGACCTGAATAAGCGGGAGGAAAAAATGTATGAAAATCCATTTCTAACGTGTTTTAGCGGGAGAGAAAGTTGTATGAATTTTCATTTCTCATGTGTTATCTTACCAATGGCGCGCGCCTGCCCAAGGAGTTTTCATATAATTTAAATATGGAATCTCCGTGCCACTGACATCCTTTTGTGAAGAATAAAAAAAACAAAAGAAGCGCGAAATATTGGCCAAATTCTAAGCTAAATTGTGTCTTACATGGCAGCCTAGGACCACAATACTCCCGAGGTAGTAATCGGTCCCTTTCCTCCCTCGGTGAACAATGTACTTTATCATCATCGCTTACTGGTAGCGTTACCAAAATACTCTGTGCTAGAAAAAGACCAGCCTTTTGGTCAAGAGAAACATATTTTTCTGTATACACCTCTAAATAGTCAAAAATAATTAATATAACCTTTGATTGCAAATTTAAGATATATGAAGTGACAGTCATATATTAATATTTTATGTATAACTAGCTGATAAAAAACATCTTTAGCAGTTGTATTTCTACTTTCAAATTATAAAAAAATGGAAAAAATTATATATTACTAGCTGCTGCTCCGCTCCGCTTCCTAGATATATAAAAAAATGATGTTAGCCGATTCTCAAACCTGCCCTATATGCATACAAAATTTCATAAGAATCGGTTAAGCCGTTTCAGAGGAGTATGGGAACGAACATGGTGACACGAGAATTTTATATATAAGATTTTAACTCGCTGTTGTAATATCAACTTTAAAAAGACTGTTCACAAACAAATACTAAAACAAGTTTGGGTTAGTGAAGTAGTTATTCGAGAGCCTTAAATGCACTCACGTTTGCATCTCGAAAGGTTCAGAGAGAGGCGTTATTAAACACTTTTTATGTGATTTGGTGCCATTTACCGCAAAGCAAGCTTTCTAGGGATCAGGTTTAGAAACTTACTTATATGAATGTTATTCGGAAATATATTCTATTGGTCGATAAGGTCTAGTGGCAAAGTAACACTACGCAGTCATCGCGCCAACGGTTATCATGCCATGAAGGTCAATTTATATATATATGTTTACTCTTTGTGTACAAGTGTACAAAATAGTATATTAGCTTATAAAATATGTCACTGGCTATATTACGTTGTCACTACTTACTTCCTTGATAACCTTTAAAAAATTACGCTCCGATTTATGCATTATTTATAAGCTTAAGAGCTCAGGTTCAGTATAGAAGGTTAAGTACAAGTTGAACAATGACCTGCTGTCTAACTTCTTAAAGTTGTCTCAGAATATGTATAGTCCAGATGTCTTAATATCAGAATTGGACTTGGATTCGATTACGACACACCACCCCGCCGCAAAACCCCGATGGAGTGACGGCCCTTGGGAGTTTCACATGTTGAAAAAAAAGTGTGTTGTGTACCTGTACATTTATTTCTTTTACTCAGATATTGAAAGTAGCTGTGTATCTTTAATTTATGCGCATGAGTGTTCTTGTGTCTTGCTATAGATATAGATTTCTTTACCTAAATCTTCTGCACCTAATCACTAATATCTCCATAGCTCTAAGTTAGATTACTAAAAAAGGCTTCTCGGAATAATTTGGTTATGGTAATATATTTTAAAATTGGTGGATTATGTCCGACAGTGCACTACAATAAGCTAATGGTGATTATGATGATGATAATGATGATGTATGAATCATAAAATAAATATATCTGTATTCGACGATCAAAGCCATACTTAGCATACAGTCGTTAATGCGTTGTTGCTTATTTTTTTTCTTATCGAAGAAATATAATTGTTTAAGAAACTTTACAATTAACTAACAAAGCGCGAATTTACGTAAGCCTGTATGGTCTTGTGAATGTTTGTAAATATTGTTACATAATATATATTGTCACTGAGAAGAAGACTGACAATTAACAGAGCAGAACGCATTTCAACTTATTATAAAGCGCTAATGAACTCAAGAGCTGTGCTTATAACATCATTTTGTATTGTGATTTAATTGTGCATAGATTATTTCTAAATAGATACATTTTCGTATGTTTCAAGTCGTTGATGTTTATTCTCTTTTACGAGGAGGAGGAGTCCAGGGTGAGATCTCTTTCTGGACTCCTAGAGCGTCTACCCGCTCCTGATGCGGGCACCGTCTCTGTTCGACGACTTATGTTCCGTGTAATTAAAAAAACTGTTGTGTGCAGTTTCACTGTCTTTCCCTTAATTCCAGAAAGCCACTCTTCGTAATATTAGAAATGAATATTTCTAAGGCCTCATAAACAATAATATATTCAATTTCTAAATCTAAAATCACATAACATAAGAACACGATTTTAAAACCAGAACTTATTCTTCAAATAACAAGGTGCCAGGTGAAAGTGTGTATAAACAGGTAAAATTAAAAGTTTAAAAAAAGTACCGACTGATTGTACCGATTTCCTATGCTGGAAAAGAGTGTCCATAGAGTTTCTTGTCTGTTCTTCTCCATAGGATCTACGAATTGGAACAGACAATTAGCTTCACGACTGACTACTTGACGTTTCAAAAGTGCCGTTGAATACAACGGCACTTTTGAAACCAAATAAACCCTTTTTTTTTCAACCAAAAAAAAAAGGTTTATTTGGTTTTTAATTTGGTTTGGTTTATTATTTGGTTTGAAACCAAATAAACCAAATAAATGCAAAATTAAATCAAAAATTTGATTTGATTTCCCTCAAACATACCTAAGAATACTCCCGACTAATTTACCTTTCAAACAAAAAAAAAATCTAAATCGGTTCATCCGTTCGGAAGCTACGATGCCACAGACACACACACACACACGTCAAACTTATAAGACCCCGTCGTTTTACTTTCACTAGCAGATATTTAATTTAAGAAGTAGCTTGGGCTACTCTTATTGAAAAAATCTATTAAAACCAATTAAATCGTGATCACAATACAAAAGCAATAAACCCTTCGTAATCGGGCAGGGTGTAGTTATTTCACGAACGTTATTGTAACAGGCGAGACAAATTCAATTTAATTAAACGGTAATTAATAAGAAAATAATCTTGAATAGATTTGTCCATTGGAAGCTAATGCAACCGTTTAATGGTCCTCACCTATTGAACTGTCAATTGCGTGTTCAGAAACGTAACAAGAGTTAACTAGTAATTAAAAATAATTGACCTAAGAGCATAGAACTTATTATGAGCGCGTGCCAATTTACCTCTATAGGACTGTAAAGGAAACAAATCACTCCTAAATTAAAGTTCAAATTTCTATTCTAATGTTATTAAGATATCTTTATCTATTTGTTTGTATGAATGCGATATTTTAGTTTTTTAGATACATGTATTTATCGAAAAATGTTAGAGGTTATTTAATAATCTAACATGAATAGAAACACGGTATCAAAAAAAAAATGATGTGGATATGGGGACAATATTTTAAAGAGTTTTGCGAGTCATCCGGTGTAATCTATATATCATTATCATCATCAGCCATCTCAGTCCACTGCTGGACATAGGCCTCTCCCATTGCACACTACTTTGATCGATTTTGGGCTTCTCACTCTTATCTATATATACATACAAATAAATATAAAAAATCTGTCTGTTTGTTCCCGCTTATCCCTGGAACGGCTAGACTAATTCTTACTGAACTTCTAGTTTCAGGTAGTTATAATAATAATAATTATAATAAACGACAAATCTCGCATTAGGAATATAAATCCTGTGTCTCGGGGGACTTTACAAACCTACATGAAATGAACACAAAAAACACGTAGACTCAGAACAACAGTGTTGAACCCACTACACTCGGAGATTTAGAAAGCGGCGTGGCGACCGCTTAAGCCACTAGGCCAACCGTGCAGTCGTGTATAAGGAGTAAGTAGCTACCTACTAAGCTAGCTTTTAAGATATGTCAATTGAAGATAAAAAGTAAAATTGGCAGCTGGATCTATAATATCAATATCCACGAGTTTTCTATAAAAATGCCATATCTTATACTTATGAAGTATAAGATACATATGTGTAAAGGAAAAATGAGCAGAAATACAAAAAAATGATATGCCATTAAGTCACAATTCAAATTTTGCTGATTGCGACATGAATCACGAATTCACGATGTACGATTTAAAGGTTGTTGCTTTCTCTTTTATATATATACATATAACTACAATTGGAGTGTCTGTATGTAATATCAAATAAACTATTTTGTACTAAATGCTCATGAAAGTATACATACAGTACTTACACCAAAAAATCATTTTTTTTTTAACTTTTGTTGTGTCTGTTTATTCCGGGATTGGACTGATTTACACGGGACTTTCACTAAATATTTCAGTATTATGAAATGTGTTCTCCAAGGCACACGGATAAGATTCCAAATTCGCAAACTCCGGGCTATTATAAGTATTTCTATAGAAAAACTCAATAACACTTTTTAGCCCGAACCGGGATTCTAACCTAAAACCTCTTGATCGGCAGTTTCATGCGCTAACTATCGCATCAACGAGTGTTCCTAAACTATCGCACTATTGTATAAATGGTTAACACCATTAAAATAATTCACTTATGATACCTTTTACTTTATGTAAGTCCGTTTGATAATTGGCAAATCATTGACTTCACCGAAATTTTCCATTAAACTATTAACTTACCGATTACTTTAGGCGCACCCAGTCAATGCTAATGTGTGAATTGGCCTTTAGAGGCCTTTTTAATTATGATGCAATTGTAATCATTAAACAGGTAGGCACTACAGAAACGCACCTTATGCTATCTCACAATGTCAGTCTTTTTACGGTCTTTTTTATATGATAGTCTTAATGTATTAATGTATTTTGTGCACTTGTTAGTGTTTTTCCATTTTAAACAATAGTATTTTATACGGCAGAATCAGTTTATTGTGTTCCATTTGTCGTTTTTCAAATTAATTTGTTTTTTTTTGTTGTATGAGCCTAGCAAAGTGACTCTAATCTGCTTGATGGAAAGCATGAGCAGTATTCAACAGTGGTGGTCATTATCCTCACTGTGAGTGCACACAATGCAACATGGTAACCTTCATGGCGGCCTCGTGAGATGTTTCTGAATCATTATTTACAGCAGAATTAACTTTTTACATGATTTCACGAGAGCCGACCTAAAATCGCACTTGGTGACGGGTACTATTAGTCGGGAACCATGAATGTCCTAGAAAGAAAATCCTCGGAATCCTGACGTCTGCCTGCAGTCCACTGAGGGTGTTTAGAATCAAACTTCTAAGTCTACTGCACCATTTAATATGGGGAGCAAGGGGACACGTAAATCAAACAGCGTCTTAACCAAGATTGATTTTAATAACCGGCGCCTCCTTGGGCCTCCTACCCACATATATTTATTATTAGTTTTGTAACCTCATTACATATACCTACAAACACAATGAATATATACAGCATTTTAAACTCTATTTCAACTCGTAGTTTCATTTGGACGACAATGTTTCACAGCGGAAGAAAATCTAAAAATCACAATAGAAACTGCTTACGAATGCAAACTAAATATATCTTTAGATAAAAAGCTGTTTTGATGTTTAAGAGTATTTAGTGGTCAGACTTTAAAAACACATTAAGTGTACATTGTGTATTAAGTTAACGATTTACCAAAAATAAACTAGAGAAACGACGATCGTGGGCTATTTTTACATTAACCTTATACATAATTCGCAAATTATAAGTCAGACTTATCATAATAATAGGAAACTTGTCTGTTTCTTACCACATAATTTTATAGCTAACTTGAAATCTGCTCGTTAGGTAACATTAATAGGGAAAAGTCAGTAGGACAACAATAAACTTCCTATTGTCACCAAGCGAGTCTTGACATGTCAGACTTGTGTGCATAAAAATGTCTTCAACATAGCAATAGCAAGTATGTCAGAGAGTACGCAATTGATACTAAGGCTGTGTTCAGACCAAACGTATAGTCAGCCGCCGAATGTGAGCGAGCGTTACGCAGTTTATTATATTTCCATACATATTCACTTTTTCGTTCACATCTAACCGACAATACGTTATAATGCTATGCGTAGACGCTGACATTCGGCGGCGCCGATTAATATAGCGCGTCACTACGCGCCGCGGACGCTGATTGGCTACGTAGCTACGTTAGCGTATTGGATACAGCTCTGCCGGCGGACTCTATTCAATTCAGTCAAAATAGTCGGCCGCTCAGCAAACGCATACGGTGTGAACGTATACAAGCCGACTGTATTGTTCACACCATTAGCGTATTGTAAGCTATAGCGTATTGTAAGCATAATGTGAAAGAAAAATACCGTTTATTTTCACGTTCACACTGGGGCTCACAGTGAGCCTGCTCGCATTCGACGGCTGACCATACTTTTGGTCTGAACACGGAACTCGTGTTAAATTTGAGGCTGCGTTACCGACTCTGGTGTCATTGATCGGCCCATAAACTTATTATACATGAAGGTCTACACGGGTGCATCTAATGCCTGATACACACATAACAATAAATCGCAGAGAATTTGCGCAGATTTATCAATCAACGATTATCTGCAACGATTTTTCTTATACAAGTTACATATATGGCGGGCATTATCGATCACCGATCGACACAATTCTGCATCGATTTCTCATACAGACTTCCTACGAATCTGCGCAAATCGACAATAATATATACACAATACGCATTAATCGCTACTATTTATCATTACGTATATAGCAGGTATGCAGGTATATAGCAGGCAGATCCACGACATGCATTGTCTTATCATATACAAGTTCGATAAATCTGCGCAAATCTGTCTGCGTCGATTTATCGCTACGATTCATCATTATTGTGTAGTGAGCATAACACAAGACCAATATACTCAATATACTATGTGCAATTCTTTCTGTTACTCACAACTTACAACATAATTAAATGTCCCAAAAATGTTAAAATAAGTTTGATTGTTTAATTCGTTACGCATTTTGCGTTACCATCGACTGCACAAAATCAACCGTTTGGCGAAAGTTGTGACATTATTTCGTTATATAAAACTTCCTTTCAACAAGATTCAGTAAACGCAATTATTTTAAAACTATAACGTAGTTTTTCTCCATTTTTCGCTATAAATACTGTTAAAGAAGATAAAAAACAAAACTAATATGTTCACATGTAGGAAAAAGTTTGTAAACGTTTGTTAGGTTTGTTTGTTAGGTAACATACAAACTTGCATAGTTTTAGTTAAGTACGTATAATAATGTTTGTTGACAGTATAATATTGATACAATTGCTCTAATATAACCCTTATTCTATTCATCACGTGGTTATCAAAAGAGACAACTAAGGGACTAAACTCAGGGCCGGATTTAGGGGACCGAGCAACAGCCCCGGGGCCTCCACAAAAGAGGGGCCCCCACAATAGAGACTTCGGAATTTATTTTTCAAATTCAGACTAGTAAACAAATTTTCGTTTCATATTTTTTTCGCGTTGTACCTTTACCTACAGTACTTACAGAAATCATTGATCTATATTTGTTCACTCCAATCAGGCAATCAGTAAAATATCAAAATCTCAAATGGCACTTCATTTTATTTGGAATATAATTTGGGACCAAGGGGCCTCCACTCCTTTTATGCCCCGAGGCCTCCACACCTTTAAATCTGACTAAACTACGAAGGAAAGACCTTCTTTAGTTAGCGCTGTACTGCCAAAAGAGGATAAACTTAAAACAAACACTATACCATCCCGTTTGGCAAACGTTTCATAATTGATATAAATCTCCTTTTTAAGAAGTTCTATGTCAAGCAGTGGACTATTAAAAGCTGATAATGGTGCTAGATAGTGATGATTATTAACTTAACCTAACAAAATAATAAACTTTAAAAGATGCCAACCTTTGTTTAACCATGTCTGAATATATACACAACTATAAACTTTTAAAAGTGTTATTTACCCATTACTTAGTTTGATCCTCGACTACTTGCATCCAGTTCCTACTAGCGCAAATCATCACTCCACCTGGCCTGTGGACGTACTACACTACGTTTGTCGGTCTCCTTTCAAGAACCCGTTTACCCCAACGGTTATAAATTCTGCGGCTAATATGGCCAGTCCATTGCCACTTTAGCTTGCTAATCGTTTGGAATATGTCGCTAACCTTAGTTCTCGGCCGGATTACCTCATTTCTAATACGATCCCTTACAGAAACGCTGAGCATAGCTCTCTCTATAGCCCTCTATAGTGTTTTTGTTTCGGTTTAATTGGAGAGACCTATGTCCAGTAGTGGACTGCGTTAGTCTGATGATAACGATTGACGCATCATTTCTAGTTCATTAATTTAGCACACTAAGGTATGTATCGACTAAATGGACTAAAATTAGTTTCGCGCGGTACCAGTTTTACTGGTTTTTTAAATGATTGATGTATTTGGAAAGTATATTTATACCAATTATAATTTCCTATCTCTAAAAATATTCACCGGCCTTAATCTGTCCACACATTACAATTGTCTTACATTCACGCATAATCGATAAAATAAAATAATCAAATCACAAAAAAAATGTTAAATATAAGGAATAAAGAATACGATAATATAAAAATACCTTTCAATTTAATGTATAAAATACTTTTAATATTATCTATTGTTATCCTAATATAAATACAAAGTATTTGTAAGGCCTACCTAGTTCAATGCCTCAAGCTTCAAGGACATCTAAACAACAAATGAATATTAATAAACTAATGTACCATAACTAACACAACACAAACTTACCTTATTATAAAAAAAATCCTTATTAACTTATTAATTTAACACTAGTATCACAACATTATTTTTCACAGCACTATTTCAATATTTAAAACAAAAAAACAAACTTATAACGCGTATGTAATCACCAACTGTTGGTCCTGAACTGTTCCGAGCTCCGAACGAGTCACCGATACTGCATACAAGCCATATTAGATACTTTTATCTTTATACATCACAAGGTCTACGTATTGACTCTTTGGTAGTCTGTTTTAAAATGTTGCTGCTTTTGTTTGATTCATGCATCTGTTACGTCATCATGACGTGGTTTAACTGTCTATGGTACATCTTTGTTACGCTGTCAGTTTGTGTTATAAACCGTTAGTTGTGATGGTGTAGCCGAAAGTGTTGTTTGGGTTTTTCTTATAAGATTTTTAGGGTTCCGAAGTTCATAACTCGGAACCCTTATAGATTCGTCATGTCCGTCTGTCCGTCCGTCCGTCCGTCCGTCCGTCCGTCCGTCCGTCCGTCCGTCCGTCCGTCCTCGACTTACTGTCCAAACGGTAAGTGCTAGAAAGATGAAAGTTTGCATGAATACGTGTTGTAATTACGTCGACAAAGTGCTACAATAAAATTATGAAAAATAATTTTATTTGGGGTACCTCCCCTACACGTAAAGTGGGGATGATTTTTTTTTCTCGAGGCTACCCCATCGTGTGGGGTATCATTAGATAGGTCTTTTAAAAAAAATAAAGGGTTTCCTAGACGATTTTTTGATTTAGGTATCCGTTTGCGAGATATTTCACTTTAAAGGGCACTTTTTTGTAAAAACAGGGCGTCCCCCCCCCTCTAAAAGCTAAACGGCTGGCTCAAAAAATCTGAAAAAAATCGTGATGGTGGACCATCTAATGAACTTTGAAGGAAAACTATAACCGATTAGATGACTTTCTTAGTTCAGGAGTTATAAAGGCTTATATGGTAAAATGCGCTCACTTGGAAAACGTCATACAAAATTAACGTATTAATACGTAAACATAACAATTATCTATTGGATACGATTTTAAATCCACATATCATTATAGGTGACTGAGGAACCCTTACCTGTGCGTGGCCTGACACGCACTTGGCCGATTTTTTTATAACAGCCAGCTAGTTGTGTAACCTGTTTATCCCAAGGACATCTATATATCCAATATATTTAAAAAGCAACATATTTGAAACTAATGGATTCGTTTTTATCTCACTTCTGCTATAAAATATTTCACATTACGGTTTAAAATGTACTCGTAACTGGTATTTATTCATCGTAAATGATTACATCCAAATTTGAAATCTATATAGGTAATTGATATTGAAGTTTCTGTTTGAAATTTTTAAATCAACAGCTTTTTACTAAATTATACATGTAGTTGTATATAAAAAAATCTTGTTATATTTTTTTTAATATAGGTTTCTCAGATAGTTACCGCTAATTTCTGGAACGGCTTTATCAATTTTGATGGGACTTGCAGGTAAATCTGAAGTAAGGCTGTTTTTATTTTAGAAAATAGTTTAAATAATATTCAAAAGTAACCGCTCGACCGATTAAATGAATCTCTGTATGAAGATCTGTATTGAGATTGAACCTTCAAGAAGAACATAGGCTACTTTTAGTCGCGAAAACCGACATACACGTAGATGGAGTCACGGGTGAAAGATAGCAAAATCACAAGCATAAATGTTACATATAGAAAAATCCAGCCAGACATCCAGTCATAAATCATAGTAATCGTTATAAATTTTTAAACTGAGCTGAAATCGAACCCTTAACCTTTGATTAGACTATCAAGATAACTTATTCCGTATGTATAGTCATTGGTGACCTTTAAATATTTAAGTTGCTGTATAGAAATTAATATATTCATAACATCACCTTCTTAGTTTTTTAGCATACCTATACGAAATAGTTCTATTGAAAATAAATATCCCTTCTTCTTTCTCTAAATAAAGTTGGGTAGCATCATTATCTCTGTGCACATCTGTGCACACAATGAGCTTGATGCCACTGAATCCTACTCATGCTTTCCATCAGGCAAAGTTGAGTCTCTTTTATAGGCTCAAATATTTAAAAAAAAACTGCAATGGAATTGTTCTTCTCGTCACTACAACACAAAAGTACTACTAATAATAATAAATAATAAATAAATATTTCGGAAATCTGACAACGTCATCTAGTCCTAAACTAAACAGGGCTTGTACTATAGTTTCAAGACAACTGATATAAATAAATTTAATGTATTTTTTTCATAAATACATACATGTTATACATAATTTGCAGATCATACAAACCATTGGTCCGACCCTGGAATCGAACCCGAGACCTCGCGATCGGCAGCCGCTTACGCTAATCACTAGACCAACAAGGCAGTCATGTTACTCACTTACTTCACTTGAGAATAGACTGTGACATCGACGAGACGAGACTGAGTGACAACACCTCGTGTGAATCACTGATAGTGACTGTCAGTTTCCTTGTGTTTGTTAACCATTATGTTTATGAAGTTCCCGCGATGAGAGATAAAAATATAACGCAAGAATGGATATTTTAACCCCTTCATTACCATGGGGGGTCAAAAAGACCGACACCTATAGAGGGGCCCTGGGGGTCTTAATGTTCGACACAACTACAGTGGTTAAAATATAGCTTGATTTGTATGAAAGATGACTAATTTTGAACAAACGACAATATTTTGTATATCCTATATCTTCATTCTTTAGGAGCCAGTTTTATAACAAAAGAAGTGCAATAAATTATACAGAAGTGCAATCTATTTACAAATAAATACAATTAAAGCGTCTGTTTGTAATATTAACTGAACAGATTTTTAATAAATGCATATGACAGTCTATACGGTACTTATACCATAAAAGTAATTTAAAAAAAAATACGTAGCCGCCATATCCTTGTCGCACTGCCATAACAATCATATTCTCTATCCTTTTTCAGGGTGTTAGATTTTTTCGTTACGGAATTTCTTGATTCGGTCGCCGCGCTCAAAGCCCGCGATAAAAGCTATACAATAGCTTAAATACTGTCTGGAACTGCCATTCTTTGAAACGGCTTTACCGATTTTGACAATAATTTCACTGGCAGATTACATGGTGGCATAAGGATTAACTTGCACACGATTTACAACAACAACAACGAGTAACACCTGAGGACTCAGCTAGTATAAATACAAAAATTAACACCTAAAATACGTTTTAGATGTTAATTTTCATGTTTACGAGGTACACATTGTAAATTCTATAATGACATAAAGGAGGACTGTCATTTTAAGGTGAGTGACTTGTTTGCCGCTGGCCACGTAACACTAAATACTATATAGCTTGGCTAGTGGGGCCCCTTAGAACATTTTTAATTACTTGACCTCTAACTGTACAATTTTTTTTTTTACAATGAGTAAACCAATTGACCCTCGCAGCCCCGGCTGTGTCTTCTATTGCCCGTAGCGTGTTGTTTTAATGCGGAATCAAATTTGTTTCCCATGAAAAAGATTATAGTGAGCCAACTTTAAAAGATAGAAACATTCCGCCGCGGCCTTTTAATAGAACTTTTCAAGAGGAACAATTCTGTCGTACATTATATTCACGAATCTTTAAACATTTAAGCAGCGTAAAAAATTGTTTTTTTTTAAACGTTTTTCATTGATAATCCGCTGTTATTGGTCGTAGCGTGATGATATATATCATATAGGTTTCCTAGATAAATGGGCTATCTAATACTAAAAAAATAAATAATATAATAATAATAAAAAAATATTTTCTTCAAATTGAACCAGTACTTCCCGAGATCAGCGCGTTGAAAGAAACTCTTAAGCTTTGTAATGTTAGTTTACATTTCATACACACACGCACACTAGGCGACACGCGACAGCGACAGCTCGACGACTTGACGCGACGACAGGCTGCGGCCGACAAATTTCATATAATTTGCTCTAAACACTAGACGTAAGAGACGCCCGAAGAAACAAAGACGCCGCGTCTTGTCACGGTGACAAGACGCGGCGTCAAGTCGCCCAGTTTGCGATGGCTGTTAGCGTGGTAATGTTCATTACGACAATAAAAAAGATCATTTACATTTTAAGTAATACTAGAACTGTGCTGCTAATGTGCGAACGGAGCCATTTTCTAACCTTGCCTAGTCTTGGCATTGACTAATAAATATATATCCATACAATAAAAATAAATAAAATTGAAATGCCTGTTTGTCAAATCAAGTTAGCAGTTTTTACTAAATACTTAACAATAAACTCTTGTTTTTAATTTTAATAATAATAAATAATAAATATTTGGGACATTTTTTACACACAAAGCCATCTAGTCCCCAAACTAAGGCCAGAGGTTGTCTTATGGGTAACTAGACAACGGATATAAATAATACATATGATACATAGAAAACACCCAAATTTCGAAACAAATTTTTGTGGATCACACAAACATTTGGTCCGACCCGGGAATCGAACCCGAGATCTCTTGATTAGAAGTCGAAAACATTAACCAATAGACCAATGTCTGTCTGTTTGTTCCGGCTTATCTATGAAACGGTTCAACCGATTTTCACGAGACTTTCACTAGCAGAGAGCTGACGACATATTGTAGGTAGTAGAGCCACGCTGATTTCAGCACGAATGGGCCGGCTCGACCCGGCCAGTACTACCCTCACACAGAAGACCATCCTAATAATGACAGCATTCTTGCTGTCGTATTTCGTTGGTGAGTGTGAGACCGGAGGCCCAATCATTCTGCATCATTCTCCCGCCCTTCGAAGGCCGGGAGAATGATGCAGAATAATCTAACCAAGCTGCCATGGTAGGGGTCACCATGCTACATTGCCTACCCTCACAATAAGCATGGTGACCCCTACTCCTGGATTCTACTCATGCTTTCCATCAGGCAGAGTAGAGTCACTTTGGCAGGCTTAAATATAAAAAAAAAAAAAAAAAAAAAAAAAGAAAGTAACTTATACTATTTCAGACTACCATTGCTCCGCGGCGTCACTCGCGATTTACAACTCGCGCAGATATAACAACCGCGGGTCTTAGCCAGTTTAAAAATACACACAAGTTATTTTAATACAGTCAATTATTAAGAAACAGTTAATTTATTGAAAAATAAAACTTAATCACCTTCTACGGAACCAGTCATGATATTTAAAAACATGTTGCCGAATTTGGTCCATTCAGGGTTACTTTGCACAATAAACGTATACCGTTATTGAATATTAACATACTTTCATCTTTAAAAGTCAGATATAAAACAAGATTTGATTAACAAGACTGCATGGATGGTGCAGTGGATTAAGCGGTCACCACACCTAATACTCCGGTGAGTAGGTTCGATTTATGGCACTCAGAATTTGTTGCCCAGATGTTTTCTCTCCTGATGTTTATCTGTTTACAGGATATATTCCTAGTGCGATAATCGTAAATAAACATATCAAAGTGTGTGTTAAGTTACATACAATGTAGGGTTCCGTAGAAAAGGCTTTCCGTTATTTTATATCACTACATATAATAAAATAAAGTCCTACGCCGCGTTTGTTCGAGATAAACTCAAAAACTACTAAACGATTCAAATGAAAATTTGTAACCAGACCCAGATAGTCTAAAGTCTGAGAAATTACATAGGCTACTTTTTACCACGATATTCGACATAGACGCAGGCGCAACCGCGGGCAAAAGCTAGTTATATACATTAAATTACAATAATACGGCGGTCTGCAACGTCGAATTATTATTTGGTTGACTGTTACTCCAATTACTCGTAAAACAATAAGACTTACATGACCGTGCCAATTTTAGTTTAAGGTTTTTTTTTATTTATTTATAAGAAAACTTTTTTATTTCGTTTATGTATATGATACCTCCTTAATTTTCTACAGGTCTCCAAATACCACTATTCGCTTTTGCACTGGAGAGGTGCGAGAGACTGTTATTAAAGAGAAATTTGCATAATCTCGTTAGTGGATACTTCAAACTAAATATTGTCTTAACAAACTTTTGTTAATTTTAAAAGACCTATCCAATGACACCCATATCGCGAGATGGGTGAACATAAAAGTAATACCTATCACTGCTTTAAGGGTACTAGAGGTATCAATCCCAAAGAAAAATATTTTCAAAGATTTCACTTCTGCACTTTATCATTAACATGTATGTACATTATAAATTACAAGTTTCTAGTACTAATCTTCTTTTTGTCCGTGGTGGTAAGCTTCACAACAACACACTACCACTCCTCCTTGATGGCCGTACTAATAGTCTGTGAGTATGGACAGACACACTGACATGACGACATTATAAGGGTACTGTTTTTACCATTGTAACTATGACACCTTAAAAATAAAGAAAATACAGAAGGCTTTTTGTCACAAATGATCTCGCGGAGTTATTCAAAGTGTTTATCCGTCAAACAGTTGTACATAAATAGCTATATCATTAAGTGATAAGTGACCTACATTGCTAATTCTATACTGAGATACGCAGTTTACAGTAATTAAATCGGAAAGAAACAAGCAATGTATGTATACCAGTTGTTACTAGATAAGGGGCTGTCCATTAATCACGTAAGGCTCGAAAGGGAGGGAGGGGTTCACAAAAAATTATGAAACAACACAAGGGGGAGGGAGGGAGGCTGTAGTAATAATATAAAAGCAGCGTGACGTGTGTATTTGGAACGTCATGCAGAAAAGCTAAGCACATGTAAATTCTTGTCACAAGCAACTGAATTCGAGCAATAATAGTCTAGAGATGCACAATGTTCGTCCTTCCCGTATCCTCGCGCGGCGATCGAAAGTTAGATTGAGAGAGATTTTCTGCGTAGTGCGCGAAAATGATGACGCCGAGTGGCTTGATGAAACCGATATTGATCTTCAACAAAGTACTGTCACAACAACTGACTTGCAAGATGCTTATACAGTTATTGCTCTTGAAGAAAGTCTTGCTAATCCGTGGTCCGAGGATACTGACATAAAATTATGTTCATGTATTAGTAAAAAAAAAGTTTTTCGCATTTGTTTCATTATTTTTATGTCAGTCAAAAACAACCTACACCCTTTCTCTTTTCTACCTGCCTCTAAACGTTATTATTGTAATCTGTAATTTTCGATAATAAAATTAGATGATACTTAAACCTGTATTTTATAAATATAAAAAAAATATATGATTCCTTGTAGGTATTAAAAATACACGTGATATATAGGGTGAGCAGGGGGTTGTCTTAAACCTCACCATGTATCTCCATGGGGTTTAAAAAAAGGCAAAAAAAAAAGATCACGTGATTAAGGGACGGCCCCTAATAGGTTCGTGATGTGCGCCGCGTATTTTAGAAATTATACTGTAACCATTGATTACTCGAACATTGTTGCAATGTAATCATAATAAGAAAGCAATGTACCAGTAAACGTAATTCTCACTGCAATAATGTAAGTATAAATAAGATTGAGCGAAATTGACTGTGGTTTAGTTACTAGTAGGAATGCACTGTTGTTAGGGTTCCGTAGTCCATGAATTGGAACCCTTGTAGATTCGTCATGTTCGTCCGTCCGTCCTCGACTTACCGCCAAAACGGTGGTGCTAGAAAGATGAAACTTTGCAGGAATATGTATTGTGATCACGCTGATAAAGTGCTACAATAAAATTATAAAAAATATTTTTATTTGGGATAGGTACCCAACTTTTTTTCGTGTGGTAATCCCCACGTATACCACCAGTTGGTGGCTATGTCTCGGGGACTATGAGCCGTGAAACCAGGTATACCCTCGAAAGGAAGTCCCTGAAACCCCGTCTTTTGTGACAGATCACCTGTCACCAACAGGCATGATTTTTTTATTCTCGCGTCTACCCCATTGTGTGGGATATCATTAGATTGGTCTTTTAAAAATATTAAGATGTTGGTAAGACCCTTTTTTTATGTAGAAATCGGTTTGCAAGTTATTTAACTTTAAAACGCCCTTTTTCTTTATACAGAGCGTCCCCTCTCTAAAAGCTAAACGGCTGGCTCCAGAAATCTGAAAAAGAAAATCACGATTATAGTCCACGTTATGAACTATAAAGGAACACTATAACGGCTTAGATTACTTTATTAGTTTCTGAGTTATAGAGGCCTAACTTGATAAATGCACAATCTTTGCAAACTTCGTACAAAAATAACAAAATAATAAGTAAACATAAGAATTATCTATATGACACGATTTTAAAACCACGTACCATTATGGGGGACTTCGGGACCCTATTCTATGCGTTACTTGACACACTTAACCAATTTATTATTTGTACAATTCACTATAATACAATATAGTATTCATCAGAGGAACAAATATCTTTTTTTCTACTTCTAGTTGCATCTTTCTTACAATTTGAGTAAGACTGCTGAACCAACCAGCCAGTGTTGTATAGTAGACCAGAACCTCCTTTCTAAAGAGAGACTTATATCTAGCAATAGACTGTTAAATACTGGCTGTTTAGTATATTGTTAAAGGTGCCAGCCTTTGCTGATGAATATGAGACGAAAGATAAATCCCTTTCCTTAAAACTACCACACTTCGCCACATATGAGTTTTACACAATCAGTTTTAAGATATTTTTTTATTACTTGTCACTGCAGAAGTAACGTCCCCCTACCTTTACCTTTTCAGGACGACGCATTAACAAAGTCACACACTTCAAAGAATCTTTTCAATCACAGGTGTCCATGGAGTCAGTGATTATCAATTGGCTTATTTATATTGTTCTTCAGTTAATAAAAAAATATCCCACAAGAAATAGTTTAAAAGAAAAAGTATAAAAGAATGAACTATAAACCCGACTATAAAAACACTTTTAGTAATTTATATAGATCTTTGTAAGGATAATAAGCCAAAATAATAGTAAAATGCTGCCTAGAATTAATTTATAGAACCGTACTTAACATTATAATATTTACTAATTTTAATTTAGTGGTATAAAATTAGTAAATATTAAAACACTAGTTACTAGAAATATTAAACTTGAATATTTAATAGATTACTGAATTGTATCAAATCAGTGTTAATTATTTATATGACAACACTGGACATAACAGTTTTTTGACTTTAAAAACGAGGCTTAAGATAAGGATTCGTCATTGTATGGTAGAACAATACGGTTGAGGAAGAAATAAATCCGTTTACATCTAAGTAATTATTATTTATTTTGAGAGATAAAGACGGAATCCTTTTAACTTTTACATTACATATGTTATCCGGGTCATTAATACGAGTCTATTAGTTGTAAAATTGATCACTTCTCGAGAATATGTCAGGTTAGTCAGCTCAGTTCATCAAATTAAACAATAAAATTTCATATCTTTTCTAACCAGCCCCCCTAGTCTTCGTTTTCTATTCTCTTGTTTCAGTGGCTAATGTCACCCAGTCAGTCAGTCAGTCTCTTGGCTAGGGGGCAGAACATTGATTAAGCTGAGTCTGATATACACAGCTATAGACAAACAACAGCTTATCATTGTGATGACATTAATAACAAACATATCGTAAAATAGTTCAGTTATCCGCTGTTCGAGGACTTTGATATCATATTGTTTCGTTGTACATCATGGCGGCGGGCAATTATTTAAAAACGAATAGTTATGTGCAAAATAAAGAGAAAAGTGATGTGAATTGTGATTTCAAGTTCATAGCACATGTAAGTTTTTTTATAAACTTTTGTTTTTTTTGTCACATGACTAAATTAAAAAAATCAATTCAGTAAAAATGCCTAGTACAGATACAAATCGCAAATTTTTACACGTATAATTTCATATTTATAATAAAGACGAGTTTAAGGATAACTAAAACTTTAAAAAAAAATAACAGAATACATACTTCTACTAGTACATACTTTAAATTTGGCAATCTGTATATGGTAATCAAACTACTAATAAACTTACCTAAATATTTCTAAATAAATACCATATCAAAAATCGGGCAAGTAAGTGTCAGGCCACGCATAGATCGGTGTCGTGTCGGTTCCGTAGTCATAAATAATCCCAAGCGATGTCCAACAGATAATAAAATTGTTAAGCTTACTTAATTTATATTATACTCCCAAACTTAGCAGAGATTTTATTATGGGTACTAGACAACTGATATTAATACATAAACATACTTTTTTTTCGTAAATACATACACATTAAACATAGAAAAACAACGAAACTCCGAAACAAACATTTGTGGATCACACAAACATTTGGTCCGGGAATCGAACCCGAGTCCTCTTGATCAGCAGTTGATACGCTGACCACTAGACCAACAAGGCTGTCAATATCGACTACTATCATAATTTTTATAGGGTTTTTGAGCTAGCCGTTTGACTTTTAGACAGAAGGGGGGGGGACTTGTAGCACTTTGTCGACATCATTACAAAACATATTCATGCATTCCGAGTTCCGAAATTCTATACTCTCTTACTGGTGCAGTCGGTTAACAATGTTTAGGTAACAATACATCAGTATAATTCCGTGTGGTGACGGATTAAGAATACAAAGTGTCACCACCCCTATTCATTCCATGGGTGTCGTAAGAGGCGACTAAAGGAACAAAATAAGCAGCTAACATCACTGCCAAGAGAAGGAAAACTTGAAACAAACCCTTTACCAACCCGTTTGGCCAGCGTGGTATAGTAGGCCAACACCTCCTTTCTAAGGAGAGGCCTATGTCTAGCAGTGGACTGTTAAAGGCTGTTGATGATGATGATGACATCAGTATAAGTAATTTTTTTTACTCAACTACGGCGAAGCCATAGGGAACATTCCTCCTAGCCAAATTGCAAACTTTTTTCGTTTCCTATTTCTCTATTCTCTTGTTCCATTGGCTAATGTCACTCAGACACGTGATCAAAACAAAATATTAGACTATGAAAAAAGAGAATATAATAAAAAACGAAAATCGTATGCCATTTGGCTAGAGGGGCTGTACCCAATAGTTTCGACAATCTATATATATGCTTGTATTTTTTTTATTTATTATTACAATTATTCACTTTGTTTTACAATTTTCTCTTATTTTCTATTATATAGCAAATTGGCAAATTTAACAGGACCAGACAATCCTTCTTGTAATAAGAGGTCAATGACGACCGTACTAATATACATAATTTTTTATACAGTCGTCAGCGCCATCCTCTCTAGCCAATTGGTTACATTATTATAACTGTCCAATAATATCTATTTATTTCCGAATTCTTATTTATTTAATTATTAATATAAAAAATTAACAAGCAATATCATAAATTATAGAAATTAATATTAAGATAAAATAGTTTTTTTTTTAATGGATTCACACATCATTTTCTCTCCAACTGATTGAATTAACTGGTTAATTTTGTTAAGATAAGGTATGGTCCACCGTAACGTCTATGCTAACCGATTTTAATTAATGATATGTCACTGATATGAGACTGCACGGTTGGCCTAGTGGCTTAAGCGGTCGCCACACCGCTTCCTACTGCGCCAAGTGTCGTGGGTTCAAATCCCACGTAGGATAACACTTTGTGTGATTCACAATTTGTTATTCTGAGTCTGGGTGTTATTTGTGTCCGTTTCATGTATGTTTGTAAAGCCCCCCGCGACACAGGAATTTATATTCCTAATGCGGGAGTTGTCTTTAAAAAAAAAAAAAAAAAAATATGGAATCGTAATAATGACCATGGTAACATTCTTACTAATATTATAAATGCGGAAGTAACTGTGTCTGTCTGTCCGGCTGGCTTTTACGCAAAAACTACTAAATTGATTTGAATGAAATTTAGTACAGAGATAGTTTATAGACCGAGAAAGGACGTAGGCTACTTTTAACCGTGAGAACCGACATAGACATGAGCAGAACCGTGTGCGAAACCTAGTCGGATACATAAATTTCATTATTTTTTTCTGCTTTTATTTCATTAAATATTCGAACACTATTGTAATGACTCCTTAGGGCTATCCTTGACATCATTATATTTTATTTAGAAACTCACGAATGTACAAACAATTTTTTTGTTATCTTCTACTAAGAACGTTAATTATTGGTGTTATTAGAATTAGTATATCTGATATTATTATCGGTAACATTCACGCTTGAGACTAACGACCTCGTTGATATCTCCCTCTGCCGCCTTCGATACTACTAAGTTCATTAAAAAAACGATTTGCTGTCAAAATAAAACCATATATCGTTTTAATAAAATTCGTTCTTTCTAAGGAGAGGCCTATGTCCAGCAGTGGACTGTTATAGGCTGTTGATGATGATGATGAAAAGTCGTTAATCGTTTATCGATTTATTGATTTATAAATCTAAGACAATCTAATTAAAATTTCAAAATTAACAAATCAAAAGGCAACTTTCCTTTTTAGGGTACCGTAGTTCATGACGAACCCTTAAAGTTTCGTCATGTCCGCCCATCCGTTCTCAAGTTACCGTCCAAACGGTTAGTGCTAGAAAGATAATGATTTGCATTTTATCACGTCAACAAAGTGCTGAATAAAATCACGAAAATATTTTTTTAACAACCGATTGATGACCTGATGAATGAATGAATGAATGAATGATAATGATCTGGTCACCTAATAAAAAGTGATTACAACCCTTCGTGGGCACTTTAAATCGCAAGTAGGTACATTTTATTCTGAATTACTCATAGACGATCTATGAGTTATTCAGACTGCCTCGTTGGTCTAGTGGTTAGCGTATGCGGCTGCTGATCAAGAGGTCTCGGGTTCGATTCCCGGGTCGGACCAAATATTATTTTTGTGAATCACAAATATTTGTTTCGGAGTCTGGGTGTTTTCTATGTGTAATATGTATGTATTTACAAAAAAAAAGTATGTTTATGTATTTATATCAGTTGTTTAGTACCCATAACACAAGCTCTGCTTAGCTTGGGACTAGATGATGTTGTGTGTCAGATGTCCAAAATATTTATTATTTATATTATTTATCATTAAGAGGTACACATTTTATACAAGAATACGATAGTTTCTATTGACGATATACGAAGAAGTTACAATCGAAAGACACCGAACTTAGTAACTTATTACTAACTGTAGTATGTGTGATAGTCAATTTAGTAGATTTTCAAAACGATTAAACATCATCAAAATTCTGCACACGGTACTGTTTTTTTCTTATTTTACGAATAATAATAAGTGCAGAAATAAAATTCAATTGCAACTACGCATTACTGAACAACAGCGGAAGGCAATACAAAGTAACATTGGAAGTTTCTCAAAGACAATTAAGTACCTACATTATTGTGGGTGCAACGGTCTTGTCAAGGTCACACCCGCATCGTTTTTGTTACAACCTTTGCTATTACGAACAACAGCTGTTATGTAAGTAAGTGTTAATAACACGCGTATGACTTTTGATTTTAATGTAGTCGTTTTTATCACACACATCAATAGTCTTTGACAGCCCTGCTAGACATAGGCCTCTCTTTAGCAAGAATTAAAAATAGAGCCACGCTGGTGTTAGCATGAATGGACCGGGGCAGTACTACGCTTCCATAGAAAATCAACCTAAAAGTTACAGCATTCGTGATGTGTTGTATTTCGTTGGTGAATGCGTGACTGGAGGTCCCAACGATGCAGTTGCAGCTCATGGGTGGCCGTCATGGGTCACAATGCTACATTGTCTCATTCACAATGAGGATGGTGGCCCCTACTCCTGGATTCTGCTCATGCTTTCCATCAGACGGAGTAGAGTCACTTTGGTAGGCTATAGCAAGGCGGCCAGATGGTTTATTGTTTTTTGACGTGATAACCTCTTATAATTCGATGGAGCCGGCTGCACGCACGAAAAAAATTGACTAATGCGGCGTTACCTCGCTCCTCAGAGCGAGGTAACGACGCTCAATTTAAGGCTTGAAGTGCAAGCGAGAGCGTGGAACGAGCGACAAAGAAAAATGCAGCCATTCCATCAGTATTTTCTCATTACGTCACGTTCAACTATCGTCAATAAACCTACTTTACAGACAACCGACTTTTTTTTTACTTTAACAAAGTGACTTTAACAAACTCCGTCTGATGGAAAACATGAGTAGAATCCAGGAGTGGGGCCACTCGCTCCGAACGCGGAATATGCAGTATTGGCTCACACTATGGCGGTCTTTTGAGATGCTTTTTCACTTCCCTCTGCAGTTACGGAGAGACATCGCCTTTATGACGGTCCTCTATCGCCTTCACCATGGAGATGGTTCTGAAGAGCTCCTCCAACTCATGCCTCCTTCTCCCTTCCTTTACAGGACAACACGTGCTTGACTCAGATGTCACCGCTTTAGAGTGGAAGAAATACGCACCAAAACAAAACATTTCGGCTCTTCTTTCATATGCCGAGCAGTCAAAGACTGGAACTCACTACCAGCTCACGTGTTTCCTTCCCACTATGATCCCGGGTCCTTTAAGTGGGGCGTGAAAAAGCATCTCAATAGCGCCATAGTGTGAGCCGCCATACATTATTGTCTGTATTCGCAGCAAGTGTGGTAGCCCCCTTCGATATCGTAGCCCCCCGAGTCACTTTGGATGGCTTAATATAAAAAAAAAACTTCCCGTTTGAAGGACCCGGGATTGAAATGGGAAAGTGGAAAGGGTTTATTTAAAGTTTTAATTATCTCTGCAGTGACGTTGTTGCACATTGTTTTCTTGCTTCCATGGGATGAATAGGGGTGGTGACACTCTGTATTCATAATCCATCACTACATGTGTCCACAATTTTAATAAGTCCTAGGGTTTCTTCTAAACTAGGAATTTAATTCATTAGGGTGTCAGTTTATATTTTAATGGAGTTTATCTAAACATACAAATAAATTTAATTGTAGTCTATATGTAGTATCATATGAACAGTTTTTCACTAAATGCTTACAGCAAAAAGGCAATTTTCGTAATTTTTGTCTGTCTGTCTGTTTATTTTGGTTATCTCTGGAACGGCAGGACCGATTTTAACAGGACCATCACTAGCAGGAAGCTGATGATACAAAGAGTTCCTAAGGCTAATTTTTATAGACTTGGTCCGCTTTGCGCCGTTACTCACGTTTTACAACAATAACCGCGAGTAACAGAAAATTCTTTGTACTACTATTTAAACAAATATAAATAACTCATGCCCGCGGCTCTGCTCGCGTCCTAGGGGTTTGCTAAATAGATGTTGACCGATTCGCAGACTTAACCGATATGCACTCAAAATTTCACGAGAATCGATCGAGCCACTTCGGAGGAGTTTAATTACAAACACCATGACACGAGTTTTTTTTTAAGAACTCCCGCATTAGGAATATAAATCCTGTGTCGCCGGGACTTTACAAATATGACCCGAAACGAACACAAAGAACTCCCTAACTCAGAACATCAATTTGTGAATCCCATGTAGGATTTGAACCCACGACATTGCGAAGTAGAAAGCGGCGTGGCGACAGCTTAAACCACTGGGCCAACCGTGCAGTCAATTTTATTTTATATATAAGATATTGTTTGAATAATTGCACGTAGTAAATATGTTTATGAATTACGCATTAAATGTATATTTTATTACAAATGTTATCACGACTATTTATAGAGAGTAGTGCTCATTTATTTATCAAGCGACGAATTGGTCGTTCGCAATTGACTCGTATAATAGCATTATAAAATACGAGTACATTTAAACGTATAATGATTTGTAACAATTATTGTGATATTATGCATTTGTAATATACTTAAAAGATTGAAATTTAGTAATAATAATATTATTTTATTTAATTATGCAAGATTACAAAACATTAAACGATAAAGAAAAAAGCGTTTAAAATAATAGTATTCATCAAAAACTTGGTGTAGAGATAATCATCAATCAGAGGTATTTAGATGCAATCTGTATAAATTTTATGTAGCTCTGCCTCATAAACTAGAAAAACCCGTATCTTATGAGACAGTGTTAAAAAAGGATGTCTTACTTACAACATATCCTACTAATATTATAAACGCAAAAATCTGTGAGTATGTATGTCTGTATGTATGTATGTATGTATGTATGTATGTATGTATGTATGTATGTATGTATGTATGTATGTATGTATGTATGTGTATGTATGTATGTGTATGTATGTTTTTTGCTCTTTCACGAAAAAACTACTCAACGGATTTGAATGAAACTTTACAATAATATAGCTTATATATCAGAATAACACATAGGCTACTTTTTACTGCAATAATCGACATACATGGGCGTAAGCTAGGTGACTATAAAAATACATAAATCGTACATGTCAAAATGTATCACTGTTTATCTCCTGTCAAAACTTCACAGGTTGCTATGCATAACACACTTGCATGGCAATCATAATGATAGTTTGTAAATGGCTAATGAAAAAATGAGCTCTGGTTAATCATAGTAGGCTACTTTTTATCCCGAAAATACGCGGGTAACACCGCGGGGCGCAGCTAGTCGTACATATAAATATCTACAGTGCAATAACCTTACAGAATGTTGCTTGTTAACATATTATTATTTACTTTAGTTATTTTAACAAGTTAGGGTTTGTGTATGAGTGTGTGTGTTTGTGTGAGAGAGAGAGAGACAGACTTGTTGTGCGCTTGAGTGCTATCTGTGTTGCATGTGCGTAAGGCCCGTATTACATATATCAGAGTAACACAGAGGCAAATTTTTACTGCAATATTCGAAACGCAGGTGGAGTATAATGTATATATATATATATATATATATATATATATATATATATATATAATAATAAATATGTGTGTGTATGAAAGAAAATACACATACAAGAAGACTATCTACTATATCATTACCCTATACCTATAATCATTAAAATGTAAATCAAATATAATGAAACTAAGAAATTAGAAGTTTAACAACACTTTTATAGACCTTACAACAGCAGACAATTCATTAAAACAATTTAATTATAATTATAACGTAATACAACGTAATTTTATTTTTTAAAACAATATATGTATTTATTACTAAAAAAAACATGAAGTAATTTAAATTATTTCATGTTTATTTTTTTAGGGTATCGTACCCAAAGGTTAAAACGGGACCCTATTACTAAGACTTCACTGTCTGTCTGTCACAAGGGCCTGGATAATGGGCCTTTTTTTCGTGTGAAAAATCATCATGGACCGTCACTCCGCCGGGGTTTTCTTCGGCGGGGCTGTGTGTCGGACTCGAACTGACTGATAACCACACGGTGTGCCCTTTCTTCGCTTCTCTTTTACGAGGAGGAGGAGTCCAGGGTGAGATCTCCTTCTGGACTCTTCCCAGCGGCTGTCCGCTACTGATGCGGGCACCGTCTCTGTTAGACGACCCTCTCTTAGGCGGCGTCCGGCACACACGGACGCCGCCCCCTCGCGGCTGGCCAACTAATGCGGGTGGGAAAACCCGTCCCGTCCACCCGCGTTGGATAATGGGCCTGGCCTAAGGCCAAATTAGGTGAATATCTCGGAAAGTCCTCGGTAATATACTAGGTATGTCGATTTTCCGAGGTCAACCCTAGAATGACAGGACTATGTATTTCATTGACCGTGATAGCTAGACAGTTGAAATTTTCACAGATGATCTATTTACTGTTACCGCTATACATAATAATTACAGATTAAAACTAATAAATAGGGGTTCCCAAACAACAAACTAGCTTTTATTCTACACCTGATCGGAACAGTAGTCAATATTCCCTGAAAATGAAAAGAGAACGTTAGTCTTCTCCTTGAGCTGAATAAGCTGGAGGAAAAAATGTATGAAAATCCATTTCTAACGTGTTTTAGCGGAAAAGAAAGTTGTATGAATTTTCATTTCTCTTGTGTTATCTTATCTATGGCGCGTGCCTGCCAAAGGAGTTTTCATATAATTTAAATATGGAATCCGTGTCACTGACATGCTTTTGTGAAAAATAAAAAAAAAAACAAAAGAAGCGCGAAATATTGGTCAAATTCTAAGCTAAATTTTATTGTGTCTTAGATTTTGTCTTACAGTTTGATTTTATTTTAAAAATAATTTAAATGTTCCTCACAAGTGTAGTATAAAGCGCTGTGTAGCACTCGTTTGAAAGTCTCATTCCTACCTCGGGAGTATTATCGGCCGCGCCTTCGGGCCACAAATTGCTCCCTCGTTCGTAATCGGTCCCTTTCCTCCCTCGGTGAACAATGTACTATTTTTACTCGTTTTGATACGGAACCCTGCTTAAGCGAGTCCGACTCGCAGGCGGTCGATTTTTTAGTACCAAAAAAGATATATCTCTATGTATTTAACTGTACTTTCTTGTAATGAGTCTGGTTGGCCGACATGTAATCGCCCAGATGAAACTAATTCCTCAAATTTAAATTAGCAGTATCAAACCTGTAAAATATAAAAAAGCATGTCGGCGTATCGATTATATTAGCTGGCAATACTGTGTCTGAAGTTAAGACAGTGACGCAACACCGAGCATTGGCGCGTGCGACCGGTGACCGTGGGAACGGAAATCAGTGCCATTTTAAAATAATAATTACGCGATTGAATTATTGATTTTATTCCACACAGTCACCCATCCAGTTACTAACCGCATCGTCGTTGCTTTATTACTATACTAGCTTTTGCCCACGGCTCCGCCCGCGCGTATGTCGGTTATCGCGGTAAAGAGTAGCCTATGTCCTTTCCCAAGGTTCCATCTATCTCTATATTAAAATTCATCAAAATCGGTTCAGCGATTTAGGCGTAAAAACGTAACAGACAGACAGATATACTTTCGCATTTACATATAATATTAGTAGGGATTAAGAAGATAGAATTAATCTTGTCGGTTTGGCACACGCAAAACAGTTTAAAGCATTAATTCCATGGTTACACATTATGATTTGAAGTTGTGATATTTTAATCGACCATGAAAGTAACTGGAGTTGTTAGACCGGTTGATGCCCTTCATCCATTCTAGATTTCTGCGAATCAACATGCATATTTAAAAAGCCACATAATTTTACATTCGATCGAAGTTTCTAACGGTCAAATTTTACATAAACAGTGATGTTAATTTTAATAATATTAATACAGAGTCCTCATAGCCGAGTGGCTTTAGGTGAATGGAAACAATCACCGACGGGAAGCGAACGACGGCGTGGTCAGTACCTAGATGGGCGACCGTTTGTCGGATTAAATATTATGAGCATTTCCGTAATTTGGAGCTCGCGTTAAGCAGTCAGTCCCGGTTATTATCATAGGATAAGCTTAGTATAAGTATATATAGATAACAGTCGGCGGGCCTTCGTGCGGCTTTAAGACATCCAACGGCAAGATTGTATGGGTTATTGATTGATAAACAGAAAACTTATCCGAGTACACAAAACGCGACAGGTGTGCTTATGATACTCACCGGGCACGGTTGCTTCGGTGAGTATCTGAATCGAATAGGACGGGAGGCTACAGCACAATGCCATCATTGCGGGTCTGACCGGGACTCCGCCCAGCACACGCTGGAGGACTGCCCTGCTTGGGAATCCGAGCGTCGAGTCCTGGTCGGACAGATCGGACCTGTCACCGCCAGCATTGATCGCGGCAATGCTGGCGAGTGGCGAGGGATGAGAAGCCGCGGTCTCCTTCTGTGAGAATGTTATGCTCCAGAAGGAGTCCGCAGAGCGAGATCGGGAAAGGGCCGATCCCGCTCGAAGGTGGCGGCGAAGGGGACGCGGCAGAGGTCGCTAGTTCCCCAATCGTCGCCTATTGGTCGCTGCGGTCACACCCTGGGGAGATGTGACCGCTGCAAACGACCCGAGACAGGTGACACCCCCGGTGCGGCCGGGGGGTGTCGTTTAAGGTGGGTCGATGTTCCGCCTCGTACTGCACAGAGCGGTGAGAGTCGCAACAGCGCCCTGCCCTGGAGGTGAGTCCAGTCACCCCGGGATGTACCCCATTTGTGGGGTATGGCAGGGGGGACACCAGATGCCGCTGTTGCGATCCTGGTGTTCTTCTGAACTGCCGAGGTAGGCCGCCGCGGGGTTTAGTGGGTAGACCGGTTGCCCGGGAGTCCCACACACACCCTTCCTTGTCCACCCCAAGAAGGGTATGGTGCGAAAAGCATTCATTTCATCAGCTCCTGGTTTCTTTATCTTGGGACCACATGAGAGGCACAAGTTTTCATATAAAAAAAAAGAATTATCAAAATCGGTTCTCTCAAGGTAGCAAACATGAAAAAAAAACATTCGAATTGAGAACCTCCTTCTTTGAAGTTGGTTAAAAATATAAATGTCTATTTGTAGCTTCAAATTAACGGATTTTCACTGAATGCATTTAAAAGTACATCGGCTGGATCGACTTTAATAGGAATTTCACTGAAAAGTAGCTGATTATATAAAGAGTAACTTAGGCTTATCTTTTTAGACTAGCTTTACTCTCTCGTTGGTCTAGTGGTTAGCGTGCGAATGGGCAGTGCGGCAGCACGGGACCCTTACCTTCCGACTGACGCAGGTTCTTTCCGGGCATGGTTGCTTCGGAAAGTACCTGCACTCGGTCGCCAGGAGGGAATTGAGTCCCGCCTGCCACCACTGCGACTGCAGTGAGGATTCGGCTCATCACACGCTGGCGGTCTGCCCCGCATGGGAGACGCAGCGCCGGGTCCTCACTGCAGTCATCGGAGGGGATCTCTCACTGCCGGCCGTCGTTCGTTCCATGGCCGGCAGCGAGAGCGCATTCACCGCGGTCGCAACCTTCTGCGAGGACGTAATCACGCAGAAGGAGGCGGCGGAGAAAGCCCGTGAGGACGACATCCAATCGGACCAGATTCGCCGCCGGCGACTCGGGCGGCGGAGGCGCGAACATCTGCGCCTCATGCCGCCTTGAGTGTGGCCGCGGGTGGAGGGGACGGGTTTTCCCTCCACCCGCACTATGTGGCCAGCCGCGAGGGGGCGGCGTCGGTGTGTGCCGGACGCCGCCTAAGAGAGGGTCGTCGTACAGAGACGGTGCCCGCATCAGGAGCGGGCAGGCGCTGGAGAAGTTCAGAAGGAGATCCCACCCTGGACTTCTCCCCCTCCTAAACGGAGAAGCGCGGAGAGGGCACACTGTGTGTTTTTTAGTCGGTTCAAGTCCGACACACCACCCCGCCGTAACCCCCGGTGGGGTGACGGTCCATGATGATTTTTCACACATTAAAAAAAAAAAAAAAAAAAGTGGTTAGCGTATGCGACTGCTGATCAAGAGGTCTCGGATTCCATTCCCAGGTCGGACCAAATGTTTGTGTGATCCGCAAATATTTGTTTCTGAGTTTGGGTGTTTTCTATGTATAATATGTATGTATTTACAAAAAAAGTATGTTTATGTATTTATATCAGTTGTCTAGTATACAAGCTCTGCTTGTTGTAAAATGGCGTTGTGTGTGAAATGACCGAAATATTTATTATTATTATTAATAATAATAATTAAATAATGGACCGCCTTCATTACCTAATAGCGTTATGATTGTTTGCAAGCCGTAGCACATTTTCATTGTTAATTCATGCGTTCATCATGAGCTATTTCCAATAGTTGATAAACAGTTTGTGGCAATAAATTAGTGCATAATAGCTGCATTGATTTGCTATTCGTGCATACAAACGCCTTAGAGCACTAAATATATTTATTGGCATCTGCATTCATCTGATACATTTAAAAGAGTAATCCTGATAAATTTATTTATATTTAAAATTTACATATTTGTGATCTCGAAAACGGCTCTAATTTGCGATGCAGGAAGTATGGCGATGCCGACCGGTTTTTAACCGCTCGGCACAGGAAATAAGAGCTAAACCGTTTAGTTCTAGTGCGTATTTCTACCACTTTAAAGCGGTGACTTCCAAGGTCAGCAGTCAGCAAGGTTGAATAAAATCAAATAATTTTTATTTCAAATAAACCAATATAACGGCACTTTTGAAACGTCAAGTAGTCAGTCAGTAGTCAGTCGTGAAGCTAATTGTCTGTTCCAATTCATAGATCCTATGGAGAAGGACAGACTAGAAACTCCATGGACACTCTTTTCTAACATAGTTTTTACCATTTTTTGGTTTCATTGTTTTAGGCATTTTATTATGAAAGCAGTTAAATGTGATTACAATGTAACTATGCTGATATTTACACAGGTAGTGTCCAAAAATAACTAAACAGTAGTAACTGAGCTAAACTCGGTCACCCAGGTACTGTTCTATTAAAACAAAACAAAATTCTATAATTTTAATTACTAATTAATAAAATAAAATAATAAAATAATATTAAAAAAATATATATTACAAAGTAATAAACGATTAATGAAATATAAACCTGTTTATCTTTATTATGTCATAGACAACTTAGGGCTTTGAGTATTACTTTTAAATACTAACAAGGTAGACGGCCTTCTTAGCCTTACAGATAGCAAGTCGTCAGTTACAAGGTCAACTACTCTATTCATTCTAAATACCAAATATACGTGCATTTGTTCTATTTGTCAAAACTGATCTCGGTAAGCTCGTAAAGGAATACATACTGCCTCGATGCGACTGCTATGCTTAAGGGCCACAGCACACTAGCTACTTTTAGCATCGGCGATCGGCAACTAGTCGCTTTTTAGAAGCTAAATACGGCAACCGAACGCTCTACACCGCACACTTAAAAACGCCAAACGCGGAGATTGAGTCGCTTTTTAGAAGCACGACACAGCAGCTGAACGCTACTCTCCGCACACATTCGAATGCCGGTAGCATTGATTTGGCATCTGAGCAGTCGCTAAAACGCGCGTTTCCGATACCGCGATCGAACGCAGGAAGTCTCTAAAACGCGTTGCAGCATCGATGTAGTCGCAAAATCGCCGATCGCCGATGCTAATAGTAGCTAGTTTGCTGTGGGCCCTAAGGTCTATGGTTTGAGCCCCGGGTCGACTTCTTGTTTGATTTGTAGGTAAATACTTGTTTCGGAGTTTTGGTGTTTTCTATGTATAATATGTATGTATTTATATAAAAGTATATATGTATTACTATTATTAATCGAATAAATGACATTATATGTCAGATATCCGGAACAGTTATTATTTTTATTTATTTAAAACTTACTGCACATGTTGTACAAAGGCGGACTTAATGCCATAAGGCATTCTCTTCCAGTCAACCTTCAGGCGATGTAGAAATATGATGCGATAGGTGCAAGGATTAAATATTGAATGCAACAAAGTTGACAGTGAGGAAATTACGAGATAAACCTCAATAAGATAATACTTAGTATACACAAATTTATTTGATACTATGTATATTAATAAATACACATATTTGTAAATTACGTACTTACTGTAATTACGTAAACGTATTGTAAATTTGTAGAATGATTAGTTTGGTTGAACACGCTAATCCCAGGAAATACTGACTCAAATTTAAACGTGTTTTAGTCAATTTACCGATGAAAGCTATCACGCTATTTCACTACACTCTGGTCGTACTTCGTGTGATCTACAAAAGTTTCTGAGTGTTCATTTAAAGGTCCATTGGCACGCAACGGATTGAACGGATTTGCCTGGCTCATAAATGCCGGCGTTCGGTGCGGGCGACGCGGATAGTGGACCAGCACTATGTGAAATCATACAAAGCAAAATAAAATACGTTGAGTGCGGTGCGTGCCGTGCGTCCGGCGCGGGCCAATGGACAAGTACCTTAAATGTAAGTCCCCCGCAACATAGGATCTTTTCCTGAGTCCCGCGGTTTTACTCACGGTTATTGTTGTTAATCTCAAATAACGCCCCGGTGCAAAGTTAGTCTGTAAAAATTCGCCCACTTCTTATATCAGCAGCAAACCGCCAGCGGAAGTCCCGTCAAAATCGGTTCAGCCGTTACTGAGATTAGCCAGAACAAACAGACAGACAAGAAAAAGCTATTTTGACATAAGTACCATACTAAAAGAAGGAGCGAAGTAAGAGTATAAAACTGTTCATTTGCCATTAAAGACATACACTTATTTTTACTAGCTGTTGCCCGCGGCTCCGCTCGCGTTTTAGGGGTATAAAAAATAGATGTTAGCCAATTCTCAGACCTACTGAATATGCATATAAAATTTCATAAGAATCGGTCAAGCCGTTTCGGAGGAGTATGGGAATGGTAGATGAGGTACTTGTAAAAAAATATAATCTTAACAAAAACTAATTTAAGTGTCAAACTAACACGTTACAAACTAACATTAGTCGTGTCGTAATAATTGTTAGTTCACACCGTAACTAATTGCGAACATTATTCTCGCAACTATGTATTTGTTGATGAGGAACACAGATAACTGATATTCACCATTATCAAACTAAATTATACTGCACATGCACAATTTGTTTTATCTTTAACAGTAAATTCATGCGCAATCAAGATGGTATTTTTTCTTAATTACACTTATTTTTCATCATTATCAGTAACTATTATCACAAACGCGAATGAAGTTGCCTAGCTAAAAAGTAGACTTTAAAAGTGATTTTGATGAAAAAACTAATTATAACATCTTAAAAATAATGACCACAACAAAACTTGCATCGTAAATAAAACTTGAATCCCTGTTGAACCTAAGCCTTGGTACAGTGCTTAGCGTATGCAGCTGCTGAACAAGAGGTCTCGGGTTCGATTCCCGGGTCGGACTAAATATTTCTGAGACCCACAAATTTTTGTTTCGGAGTCTGGGTGTTTCCTATGTATAATATGTAAAAAAAAGCTGCCAAGAGCGAGTCGGACTCGCCCATGAAGGGTTCCGTAGCAGCTAGTCACATCATTTATAAGTTCTTATAATAGTGTATTGATTGAATGTAAGGTAAATTGCGGTTTAAGATTTATGACATATTAAAAAAAAACTACTTACTAGATCTCGTTCAAACCAATTTTCGGTGGTAGTTTACATGATAATGTACAACATATATTTTTTTTGGTTTTATCACTCTCTTATTTTAGAAGTTACAGGGGGGACACACATTTTTCCACTTTGGAAGTGTCTCTCGCGCAAACTATTCAGTTTAGAAAAAAATGATGTTAGAAACCTCAACATCATTTTTGAACACCTATCCATAGATACCCTACACGTATGGGTTTGATGAAAAAAAAATTTTTGAGTTTCAGTTCCAAGTATGGGGACCCCTAAAACGTGTTGTTTTTTTTCTATTTTTATGTGAAAATCTTAATGCGGTTCACAGATTACATCTACTTACCAAGTTTCAACAGTATAGGCCTTATGGTTTCGGAAAAAAGTGGCTGTGACATACGGACGGACAGACAGACAGACAGACATGACGAATCTATAAGGGTTCCGTTTTTTGCCATTTGGCTACGGAACCCTAAAAAGTATGTTTATGAATTTATATCAATTTATTACATCTTGAAAATAATACAAGCTCTGCTTAGCTTGGGACTAGATGATGTTGTGTGTCAGATGTCCAAAATATTTATTTATAAGCCATTACAGAGATCCATTGAAACACACAAAAATTATGAACTTAGAAATTAATACAAATAATTTTGTGTGATAGAATTAACATGGAGATTATGAATTTTAACCTTGCTTTAATGATGAAAGTTAAAATAATTTATAAGATTACACATATCTCATAATTAAACACGGATTGCGTAAATACCAGCTTCATATTGGAAGAGGACATTGATATCATTCATACCGGTTTGACCTGTTAAATGAAAGTATTCTTAGAAAAATTCCGTTTACGATTTCTTATGTGCTTGCAGCAAAATAATTACTTCTAACAACAACCCATCACGTCCCTCTGATGGGCTTCTTTCCCCAGGAGAGGGTTAAGGCCATACGTCTCCACGCTGGCCGAGTGCGGGTTGGGGACTGACAAGACAGGTTGGACGTTTCTAAGGCCTCCAACTAAACTTCACGTCTGTATCATATCATAAGGTAACAACCGGGGCCTATTAAAGTTCTATTAAAATCGTTCCAGCCGTTCTACTTTTAATTGCATTCAGTAAAAATCTGTTAATTTGAAGCTATAAATAGACATTTTTATTTTTAACCAACTTTAAAAAAGGAGGTTCTCAATTTGAAAGTATTATTTTATGTTCGTTATCTTGGGAGAACTGATTTTGATAAAAAAAAAATTAATATGAAAATGTACCTCTCATGTGGTCCCACGATAAAGAAACCAGGATCTGATGATAGGATCCTAAAATCGAGGGAACTCCTCAAATATCACACACCTGTCGCGATTTAGGTACTCGGAAAAGTTTTTTTGTTTATTAATCAACAACCCTCACCCTTACGTAATCTTGCCGTTCAATGTTATTAATCCTCCCGAAGGCCTCATTTTCAATACTTTGATTTTCTTCAAATTCACAAAATCTTTAATTCCAACTGCGCCTTGGCAACATGTTCGCTTAACAAATAGTTACGAGTATACTGGTTTGCTACCAGTTACTAGTTACCTACTTACTAGTTGTCAAAGTTTTAAGGATCTTCCTCCCAGACAGCCTATAAGAAGTCTGTGCTAAACTTAGCCAACTGGACACCAGTTTGATAAGGTCATTAGCTGATTCACTTAATATATGAAATTTAAGTGTCTGTGCTCGTAAACGGGCTTTTTTTTGACAATTTCTTGCTGCAATATTATAGCTGGCGGCTATAATATTGCAGCAAGAAATTGTTGTTGCTGATTATATATCTCAACACAGTGCAACAATTGCTGCAATATAGCTATAGATATTGTCAATACATTTCATTATAGTTGCAAGTATTTAATGTCTGAAAAAAGTGATTTATCTTGCTTGCTTAATGTTGCAAATATACTGAGTTATATTGGTCAAGAAAAAATACCAACAAGATGCAATTTTTATAGCCCGTTTACAAGCGACTCTAGTAATTCCAATTTAACAACTTTTCACAAAATGCATTTGAGAGTATAATTAACCGTAAATAACTATTAAAATTAAATAAAAACACTTTTATTATTATTGTCCGTCTATCTCTTTGTTTTGCGGGAATTCCACTAGCCGATAGCTAGTATTATCTTCATAAAATATCAGCTAAGTTACACACCACTTCTATAACTTAGACTACTTTTATTTGAAAAAATTATATTTAAGTTCTGAACAAAATTAAAAGCAACAAAAAGCGCGGGGTCCAACTAGTCATATTCAAAGACTCATGCCAAAATACAACAAGAAGATTGAACTGGCATACTTAGAAAAATACGAACAAAGTTAGAATAAGGGTACATTTCCTATTTTACACTACTTTGTTGGTGATCAGCACCACAAACGCCTGTAGTTAAAGTATTGGCAATAGTTTATTTGAAATTTATGTGAGCTTATTCTCAGCAGCGATATTTTGCTATTCTTTATTAAAACGGCGCGGCTTAGTACAAAATTAACGAAATATTTGTAAACAGAACAGAACAATTATCTATTTAATACGATTTTAAATTCATGTGTAGGTGACTATTCATGTGTAGGTGACTATAGAACAATAATTTGTGTGTGGCCTGACACACAGTTGGTCAATTTCTTTCCCTTAACTTAAAGTTAATTTGGACTGTCGACATAAAGTTCAATTTTGTGTGACACAATGGGAATAGTGTGAAGCAGAATACAGATAATCTAACAACATATTATAATTAAGTTTTGTACTTACTGTTAAAAGGCATACATATTAAACTAAAGAGTGGAACTCATAAACAGTGCAAGACAGTGTTCGAAAGAGGCGGCTCCGGATCTAAGATATTTTCGAACCGGGGCAAAACCTTCATAGTGGCGCCCCCTCCCTTCAATGTTGGAAAAAAACTGTTTAAACTGCCAAAAAGTAGAATTTTTGTGATACTGCTACATTTTGCGTTCATAGATCACTTATTGTTAGTATGTGTTCTAAAACTAACTGGGCGTGTGGAAAGAGAAAAGTTTGTTTTTCAAACATATTACATTAAAATTCCATTACAGGATACAAACCTATGAGATTGTACGATAAAAGGCTTCATTTTTTCGATATTTTTAATTCTTGTCTGAAGGATTAAGCGCTCCCGTGAAACTGCCGCCCGGGACAATTGCCCCGGTTTACCCCCCCCCCCCCCCTCCCCCTTAGATCTGGGGCTGCAAAAAGGGAATAGTTGATAGTTATTGTGACAATGAAAGCATACCAGCGCAATGCAATTTCCGACTTTGAATTTACTAAAAGACAGCAAAATATGTCATTCATTTTGTCTTATCCATTAATAATTCTGCAAGCGAAGTTGTACATCTTTACTATATAATACTTATTACTAGATTTTGTAGTCTTCTAAGCTCGCGTGTACCTATATCGGTTTTCCCGCTAAAATGTGGCCTGTCTTTACTGAAGAATTAAAGTAGATATTTACATGCCAAACTTCATTTAAATCGATGGCGTTATATACTATTAAAATTAATAGTGTGGATTGAAATTTATTTGTTAAATTTAAATTAGGTATTCTAATTTGGTTTTTATTATAATTTTTATAATTTGGTTGGTAATTAGAATGAGTTTTATTTTATTTTTATTTATTTCCTAATTGCTAGCTATTTTATGCGGTATTTAGTACTTTTTGCTATAGTAGACATTAAATTTTTAAACTGCTATTATTAAAATATTTTAACATTGTGCAGTAAATTCTAACAGCTCAGATCACGGTGAACCTTCCGTACAGAGCTTGTGTTGGTGCACAACACAAACAGTTGCAGTTACAAAAAATAAGGAAACGTATATAGATTAAGATTTCGTACATTCGGTTCCTATAAACCATAGAATAAATCGAACTTTCGTGAACGGTAACTGAACTCTGAAACGTTTTAAGAAATCATAGATCGTTTTTACGAAAGATTTTAAAGAAAATCGTCTAAGCGCGTGTCAGGCCATGCATTGAGTAGGGTTTTTGTAGTCACCCATAATGGCACGTGGATTTAAAATCGTATCCAATAGTTAATTGTTATTTTCACTTACTTTTTTGTACGAAGTTTTCCAAGCAACCGCATTTTACAAGTTAGGCCTCTATAACTCCTGAACTAAAGAAGTTGTTATCTAAGCCGTTGTACTTTTCCTATAAAGTTTATCACATGAACTACCATCATAAGTTTTTTTCAGTTTGTTCTGTTACTCACAAAATAATACCTGAATTATAGCCAACTTATGGTCGTACAGTACGAGTAAGGTAACACTTCTTTGAAGATAGGCAACAACCTGCCAAGGCAAATTTGACTCTAACATACTGATCTAATAAAGGTCAGTATTTATTTCTAACTAGTCTGCGAATTATCAGTATGCAGACCAAAATATTAGAGCATTCGTGCTGTTGTATTTCGTTGGTGAGTGAGAGACCGAATGATGGAGAAGTTTAAGCTGCTGTAGTGGATCACGCTGCATTATGTGTGTTCAATCGAATGTTGTACATTTCCGTTGACGACACGCTCGATAGATGGCGGTGTGCCTTTCGGGTGTGTCGCGGTGTTAAGAGTCTCCGTTAGTGTATGACCTTCCGAACAAATATATCATCATCAAACGGTTGTTTTATTTATCTTGAGTCCACAATGCTCGGAAGCTAACAGCCCTAACAGTGTGCAAGTATCAGTGTCTCCATAAACACGGTAATTACCGTAGATGCACCGTAATCTGGTCTCTATCTACCGTCATGGTAATAGTGTTTTACCGTGTCAAATATCACCGTATTACCATTAGAAATAACGTTGTTGTAAATATTTTATCATTTACTGTGTAAAGCGAATCTCAGTCTATCAATTTAACAAATTTTGTAATGGCAACACTGCAAAATCCCAAGGGGAATCCCCAATATCTAGAAGTTTATGTCCACTACACAATCTATTCTCGTCCTTATTTCTATATAAGAAAGAAAGAAATTTGCGAGCGCATTTTCAGCCAAGTCAATGAAATCAAAACGAAAAAAAGAAACAAACTTCGAACAAAAAAAAATAAAAGGGAAACATTTCATCCAGCAATCAGTTATATGAAATGCAAAAACTGTGTGGATTTCATCAACTAACGAAATGTTGTCAAAAATGAATAAATCCATTCATGAAAGAGACCCTGTCGTGCTAGGAGAATCTGATTCAGAATAATAACAAAATATTCAGTCTTGATTAGTTCATAATATTGTTTCTTCCTTTGAAAAATTACACGGTAATTTACACTGTACACTTTTTGCATATTCACCGTATTTTTTTCAAGAAACACCGTATTTTTACCCTGGCAACACGGTAACTCTTGATTTACATATGGAGACACTGGCAAGTATGGTAAACACCACTCTTGAATTCTGATCATGATTTCCATCAGGCAGAGCTGATTTACTTTGACAGGTTCATATAAGAAGAATGTCAATCTAGTTCGTCGAAAGTAACATTTTCAAGTTCCTAAACAAACTCACAACAATTTTAACTTTTAGAGAAATATCAACACGAACTATTAATTGAATCTCGATAGGTTGTTTCTCGACTTTCTCGTTTCCAAAGCTTTCTAAACATAGAAGGTGATTTCAAGCTTTAATATTTTACGCTTATTGACGACTTTACTACCGTCTAACGTTAACGATTACTGCTAAGAAAGTGAGCTTAAAAATAAATGATTCATTCCACGTCGCTATATATATACAAAAATAATAAGTTAACATAACAATCGAATCGATGTATCGAATTCTTAATATTCGGTAATCGAGAATAGCTGCTTTACTAGTATTTTGAGTTCATGCAACTCATATCACATATAACGCTAACTGCGACCTTAATATGTACTTTTTAACCTACCCTCCAAGTCACCTTCTTCACCTTTATATTTAATTTTTAATCTTTTATTTATCTAAATAGTGAAAACCCGCGGTATTATTTTCCCCCTTTGCTGTATTGTATAAACGTCTTACATATTAACGCAAAATCAGAAACGATTAACAAGATTGAAACGAGTTAAGAGCCAATAGCCAAGGTTAGCACATTTGCACTAAGTTGAGAACCGACCGCCATCACTTGTCTAAAAAAATTGCCTAAATTAGGTACTCTTTAAGTCATCTGGTCTCTGCCAGTCAAAAATGGTGTACCCGTCAAAATCGGTTTGGCCGTTTTAGAGACTACCCGGTACAAACAGACAGACAGACAGATTTTCAGACTTTGATGTATCTATGTATTTTTGATCGTATATACTTTCATTTACATATAGTAAAAAACGCAACATTTTTCATAATCATTACTACAGACACACCAATTGTTTTTTTTAAGCCTACCGAAGTGACCCTACACAGCTTGATGGAAAGCATGAGTAGGATGATCCAAGAGTAGTGAACAGAATACTCATTGCAAATGCAGACAAGTCAAGTAATCAAAGAATAACAATTTAAAAAAATATAGTATACTGACTCATTGATCTAGCAGTTAGCCTATACGACTGCCGATCAAAAGGTCTTGGGTTCTATTCTAAGCCCGGGTTATATCTGAAAGTGTTGCTGGGATTTTCTGACAATAAATTTTAATATTAGCTTGGAGTGTGGAAGTTAAGCGGTGTTTCTCATCTGTGCCTCGGACAGCACGTTGTCCTGGTTGTCATGACCATCTATGGCGAAAAACTGTAGCCTATTGGGAAGTCAGTGCCCTCAAGTATACTGGTAACCTTAGGGGTTGCAGAGGTCCGATACCAGTTCCTCCGTGTAAAAACTGAAATTCAGGTAATACTGGTTGAATTAGTAATTGACCCAAAAAAATCTTGGGAATAATAAAGACTAGCAAGATATATATAGTGATAGCTTTTGCTCGCGGCTCCGCCCGCGTGTATGTCGGTTATCGCGATAAAAACGTTCTATCTTCTTTCTCAGGCTCTACAGTATTTGTGTACCAAATTTCATTGAAACCGAATCAGTAGTTTTAGCGTGAAAGCCGGACAGACAGAGTTACTCGTAAGGTAGTAGAGCCACGCTGATTCCAGCACGAATACGGCAGTACTACCCTCACACAGAAGACCGTCATAATAATGACAGCATTCTTGCTGTCGTATTTCGTTGGTGAGTGTGAGACCGCAGGTCCAATAACTCTGCATCATTCTCCGGGCTTTCGAGGGGCGGGAGAATGATGCAGAATTGTCTAACCTGGCCGCCATGGTATGGGTTACCATGCCACATTGCCTACCCTCACAATGAGCATGGTGGCCCCTACTCCTGGATTCTACTAATGCTTTACACCAGGCAGAGTAGAGTCATTTTGGTAGGCTAAATTATGAAAAAAAGTTACTTTCGCATTTATGCGTAACATTAGTAAAAACTTTACTAAAGTTTACCATAAATGAGCTTAATCTCTTACCTGTCGTTTTTCCGTTGCATCCGGTTTGAAATCAAAACGATTCTAAAGAAGTTTCACTTCAAAAAGTACGTGACAACATATATCTTATAAGGTTGGCTCACTATAACCTTTTTTATGGGAAAAAAAACTTTTACGGTGTAACATAACACTTTGGGCACTAGAAGACGGACGGGGGTGTGTGGGTTCTTCTTCTTTATGTACCATCTCCATCACGGAGGTCGGCGACCATTTGTCTGTATCTGCCCCTTGCTTCGGTCATGCGGATTAATGTTTCTGTGCTGTCATTTTGGTAGGCTAAATTATGAAAAATAGTTACTTTCGCATTTATGCGTAACATTAGTAAAAACTTTACTAAAGTTTACCATAAATGAGCTTATCGTTGAATAATAAACAATTGTGACGTATCATGCACACTATCCACTAAAGTCAAATATAGCAATAATGACGAAGTTCAAGACGACTTGTCATAATCCAAATCAATATGAATGTCAGTGTTATAAAGGCATATGGGTCGTGCCGAAGTCAAGGCAAACTGCATTGGCATTTTCAACCTTCGACATTGGAGATATTTTAAGGATTTTTATAGACAGTTTAGTTAAGATAGTGCTGGTTTTATATAGGAATCTCTTCCAGTACTAATTATGGCAGCAACTTACACTCCGAGGTTTAGGACCAGTTTCTCCAGTCGACTGACAAAGTGTGTGATAGACTATGATCAACTTCTATTCTAAATAACAACAGATGCTTGACTGCCTCGGTGCCGCAGTGATAGCGTTTGCAATTTCTTTGCTTGAGGTCTTGAGTGTGGGTTGAACAAAGTGTTTGTGAGATCCGCAAATATTTGTGTCGAAGTTTGGGTGTTTTCTATGTATTATATGTATTTATTTACAAAAAAAAGTATGTTAATGTATTTATATCAGTTGTCTAGTACTCATAATAGAAGCTCTGCTTAGTTTGAGACTAGATGGCGTTTTGTTTAAGATCGATACATTTATTTATAGATTTTGATTTCACAAGTCTTTGATAGAGACAGTTCAGCATCTTTAAATAAAAGAAAAAAATGCGTTTTATAAAAAATGTTTTCTAATATGGCAGATTATAAATATGTATGTATGTGGTGCTGCTATGTATGTGGTGAGGGTTATCCTATCCCGAATAACAATCCTAAGAGGCTGTCCCGTTCGGATCTACAGATTGGTGTGTCGTATCGGTTGGGGACCGGATGTTAGATCCGGCACCCACATCCACTGCCCTCGGGTTCGGTCACAGTTTCATGAGGACACAGCAACCTGAATCTCGTTTTTAGAGTTCCGTAGTTCCTGACTCGGAACCTTTATAGATTCCATCCGTCCATCCTTCCGTCTGTCCGTCCGTCCTCGACCTATCGCCCAAACGGTTAGTGCTAGAACGATGAAACTTTGTATGAATATGTGTTGTAATTACGCCGACCAAATGCTACAATAATATTATGAAAAATATTTTTATTTGGGATACTTCTCCTACTCGTAAAGTGGGGATGATATTTTTTTCTCGCACTTACCTCATCGTGTGGGGTATCAAAGATAGGTCTATTAAAAACAATAAAGATTTTCTTAGACGATTTTTTAGGGTTCCGAAGTTCATAACTCGGAACCCTTATAGATTCGTCATGTCCGTCTGTCCGTCCGTCCGTCCGTCCGTCCGTCCTCGACTTACCGTCCAAACGGTAAGTGCTAGAAAGATGAAAGTTTGCATGAATACGTGTTGTAATTACGTCGACAAAGTGCTACAATAAAATTATGAAAAATAATTTTATTTGGGGTACCTCCCCTACACGTAAAGTGGGGATGATTTTTTTTTCTCGAGGCTACCCCATCGTGTGGGGTATCATTAGATAGGTCTTTTAAAAACAATAAAGGGTTTCCTAGACGATTTTTTGATTTAGGTATCCGTTTGCGAGATATTTCACTTTAAAGGGCACTTTTTTGTAAAAACAGGGCGTCCCCCCCCTCTAAAAGCTAAACGGCTGGCTCAAAAAATCTGGCAAAAATCGTGATGGTGGTCCATCTAATGAACTTTGAAGGAAAACTATAACCGATTAGATGACTTTCTTAGTTCAGGAGTTATAAAGGCTTATATGGTAAAATGCGCTCACTTGGAAAACGTCATACAAAATTAACGTATTATTACGTAAACATAACAATTATCTATTGGATACGATTTTAAATCCACATACCATTATAGGTGACTGAGGAACCCTTTCCTGTGCGTGGCCTGATACGCACTTGGCCGATTTTTTTGATTTAGGTATTCGTTTGCGAGATATAGAAGTTATTGTACTTAAAAAGTATTCGATTATATATGACGGAACGGTGTGCCCGGTGATGTTTTTAAACACAGTGACGTCATTACTATTATTATTATCGGAGTATTTCATTTTCAGAAATAACTTAAAATAAACTTCACTTCAACCAGAATTCACTTTTAATTAGTATTGATTACACAGCTTCGCATATTTCACAATAAGTTAGGTGTTTGCTATCCGAGCGCAGACAAACGAATCCTCGCTCCGCTGCAGCGGGCGGCTTTTTATAGGCATTGTAGTGGGGCGGTCGACCGTTGCGTGTTGTTTACGTCAGTTAGAACACGTGCAGCGATGACTTAGTTCGTTGAATGTTGTGTTGCGCCGATATATATATTAGTCCCAAGGAATTTTCTGGAATTAAGGGATTAGGTAATGTGAGGTAGTGCAATGTAATGAGAACACCTATTCCGTATAGTGACAAGGTGAATAACTTAGGATGTTTCAATGACAGAACCCTATCCTAGGGTCCTCACCCTCAGCGCTACGGGATCTTTGCGCAGACTACGGAATTTCCTACCGACATCAACCAAAATTAATCTTATGCAATCCCTTCTCTTCCCCATCCTTGATGCTGATGCCAGTTATCTTGACCTTACTGAAGAACAAATAAATAAGCTTGAAAGACTCCAAAATCTCTGTATAAGATTCAAATTTGGATTACGCAAATATGACCTTGCCTCTGACTATCGTAAACAGCTTAAGTGGTTACCCATCCGCCTTCGCCGGAATGCCCATATTCTTTCTCTACTTTATAACATTTTATTTAATGCCTTTACTCCACGTTACCTTAAATTGCGGTTTACCTTTCTACATGACATACACCCCAAATTATTGAGATCGTCTGAAAACCTGAAATTAAAAATGCCTGGACACTTACTACTACTACTTTACTTACTACTAACAATTACTGCCTTTAAGAGATGTGCTTTATTTCCTTTTCCAATCAACACTCTAATACACCTGACACTACCCAATACATTTGCTCTACCCGTTCTTAATTTCCATCCAATGGTTGCCTGTAAGAGATTGCTGTAGTGCAATAAGGCCGCCACTTGTACTGACCTAGCATTAAGATCCATGTTATCTGGTGTACAATAAAAGCGATTTATTTTGATTATTATTTAGGGAGGGTCAGTTTTAAAATTTTTGTAGTTAAGCTATCCCTCCCTAAGGATATCCTTGATTTTCTAGTACACAAATTTAAGTAGTTTTAAACATCGAAAACTTTACATTTAAAAGTAATCTTAAGTTTATTAGTGTCTCAAAATTAATGAACTGGAAACAATGAATTTTTTTTTAAACTGTTGTGACGATGAAATCGAAAAGACGTCTGGCAATATTCAGATTTAGTTAATTTAGAGGTAATAAAATATTTTACAGTATATTTAATACATGATTATAAAGTTACTGTACAACCAACAATATAACATATAATTAGAAATATAATTTTATAAAATATTACCAAAACGAGACAAACGCCTTTTGTTTTTAGAGATGTATAGGCATTGATAAGCTCAATGTTAGAAACTGAAACGACGTTCAATGTTCTAAACTAGAATTTTTTTGTTTTATTTTTATCATTATTCTTGGTTTTTATAAAGCATAGTTTAATCATCATTATCTTCTATTGCCACTTCATATATAATATTTTGAACAAGAAACTACAAATTACAATGTCCATTATAAACTTAGCAGAATATTTGACATGTGTTTGTGGTGATGAAGACGTAGACTAAGCCAGGTATACTTTCCGGGGGGCTTTTTCTGAAAGAAAAAAAAATTCTGATAGAGCTTCTTCACCTCAAGAAAGTTTACCAGCATTTGCCTCCGGTAATTGCTCCCGCTTTCACTGTGAAATCGCCGATGTCATTCGGGGGAGAAGTGTTGGTATGAGACAGAGCCTTAGCTATGTGCACAAGGCTTCAACCTCATCGTTAAGGTGTGTGTATGTAAATGTGTGCTAATTTTTTGGTCACCAGCGTAAGAACCCAGTCGTTTCCCATGTTCCACAAGAGTGGTCCAAGGACAGACCCCTGCGGAACAACGCACGACATGATCCGTCATCTCAAAATGACATTTTGGTTCTTGTACATGATGGTACTCCCCTTTGAATAGTCTACCACCAGCCACCTCAGGTAGTAACACAGTGGGTGCGTACACTTGTATAACCTTCAAGGAATACATTATTGTTATTATGAAAGGAGGAAGGAGGTACGCTGCGCTTCACGATACACTGCCAACTTCCTCAACGTTATTCTTCCTGCCCTGTTTTTTTTTAATTCATTAAACTAAATAAACATTGAAACCATAACTCATTTTTAAGATTTGTAGTAATGTAGCTATTATTACACCAGCGGTATTAATAACATTTGGTTGGGTGATTGTGGTTTTATATAGAGGTTAATGAAACGTCTGATAGCAGTCCCGTCTTCTCTCTCATACCCATTAAGACTTCTCCTTCCAGAAACCACATGAAACGTGCCAATAGCATAAGAACGTATAGGTATCACCCACCGCGTGCAACTGACAGTCGCCTCATCAGACTCCGTGTTTTGATCTTTGGAAGTTTTCAGACCCTCTACTTGTCAGTAAATAACCGAGGCCAATTAAATGTAATAGAAATCTGTGTTTATGGTTTATTGTTGATGGCTGGTCACTTTCTATTTTTGTAAAGTTAAGTAACAATGTTGGTTGTTTTGATTTGATTAGTTTGTGAAATATAGATGTTTTATGAAGACAGATCGGTCAATGAACTAGCATGATCTATGTGATAGTTTCGAATGGAATAATCAGTTTCATAACAAATCTATAATATCGAAAATAATATTATTATATATATATACACACAGATAATCAGTTTGGCTGTGATAATAGCACAACTATAATGTTCTATGTAATAAGTTATCAAACGGATATAAATAATAATATTATAATCTTTACAAATAAATTTAATTTAAGAATCATAAGTTCTTATTTAAAAAAAGACAACTCCCGCATTAGGAATATAAATTCCTGTGTCGCGGGGGACTTTACAAAAAACATGAAATTGGCACAAATATTATAACGTCGATAATACTACAACATTACGATAACTTTACGATTACGATAACAAAGAACACCCAGACTAAGAACAACAAATTGTAAATCACACAAAGTGTTATCCCACGTGGGATTTGAACCCACGACACTTGGCGCAGTAGGAAGCGGCGTGACGACCGCTTAAACCACTAGGCCAAGCATGCAGTCAACTGTTTATAGTTTCGAATAAACAGCTTGTAAATAAATGAATATGCAAGTATATTCGGTACTTAAAACGTTTTTTTTTTGTCTGGTGACTTACTTCGTCTGCACGATTGGCCTAGTGGTTTAAGCTATCGCCACGCTGATTTCTAAGTGTCGTGTAGTGGGTTCAAGTTCTACCTCTAACCTCACTGTGTGTGATCCAAAAATTGTTGTTCTGAATTTGGGTGTTCTTTGTGTCCGGTTCATGGATGTTTATAAAGTATATAAAGGAGAGCCTTTTTTAAAAATAAAGACTACAATAACCATGGGGCTCTGCTAGTAATAAATAATTTATATTGGAGAGGTGACGGATTAAGGACATGGAGTGTCACCGTCCCTATTCAGCCCGTGGGTACTAAGAGCCGACCAAAGAAAAAAACAACGCAGGACAACAGCAATGCCATCAGAATAAAAATTTGAAGCAAACCCTATACCAACCCGTCTGACCAGAGTGATAAGATAGGCCAAAACCACCTACGATTAATAAAAATCGAGCAAGTTCGAGTCTCGCGTAGGAAGAGCTCCAGACCAATGTCTACTTACTTCAAGCGTCATCTGTTGCCGTTATGAATATTGAGCAATAACGATCATAAATGTCACGTTTTACTCCTCGGGTACAGAACCCTAAAAAAACAAACAAAAAAAGTGTAATCCTTGCCCAAACGTATTGTATAATAAAATCACCATATTGTGTTTGACCTCTGAGCCATGAAAGGTATTGAGCCATTGTCTGAGAGCTACATTACTCATTTACAGCCACGCTGTATAAATGTATACATGTACCTATAAAACAATCGGTGTATACAAGCGGCCAGAAACAAGTAAAAAATAGTTTCTTTTTAACCGACTTCAAAAAAAAGGAGGTTCTCAAATCGTCGGAAACTTTTTTTTATGTATGTTCAGCGATAATTTCGTCGTTCATGAACCGATTTCTAAAATTCTTTTTGCATTGGAATGGGCGTAGCTTACAGGTGGTCCCAACGTCACCATATCGAGATCTGATGATGGGATCCCAAGGAAATCGAGAGAACTCCTCAAATATCATAGGCACTATTGTCGTGAGTTGGTGGTGGGTACTCGGAATAGTTTTTTTTTTTTTTTTATTATTGTAATGGTATAGGCGTTTGTCTTCCATCTCACCTGATGGAAAGTGTAGATGAAGACGTAGATGGTACACGCCCATCCAAAAGAAACCTGTTCACTTTACTCTTAAAGGCTCTAGAGTTCAACTCATCAGGAAAAATAGACCCAGGCAGGTCGTTCCAAACTCTCAAAAACGAGCTGTCAAACCGTTTAGTTCGTCTTTTGGGTATGCCAACAACGTATGGATGAAACTTTTGCCTGCACCTAGTAGTCCGATAAAGGAATGGAGATGGCTCGATCAGTTCGAAAAGAGCTTTCGAGCACTCTCCAAAGTTTTTCATTGAAGTCGGTTCCTTTTTGATAAAATTATAAATTTTCGAGTGAGGATGACAGTTACGTGTTTTTTTTAATATGAATGCCAAAGTGAGTCTACTCCAAGAGTAGTGACAGAATCCAGACAATGCAACGGTGCAACTTGGTGACCCACACTTGGTTAAATAATTATTTTCAATAATCCATACTATCCATATTCATACTTCCATACAAATATTATAAATTCCAAAATTACTGTCTGTTTGTATGTTACATTTTCACGGATAAACCGCTGCAACGATTTAAATAAAATTCGACAGAGTGATACTTTGATTCTTGAGGGAAGACAGGCTTCTCTTCTAAATTATTGACTTTAATAAATACGAGAGCCTAGTGGTAACTCCGGTCAACTCAACCAATACATTTCAAGGTATGGCTCTCTCCTAGTGGTAGTACTGAATGTGTAGAGAAACGGGCATCGTGTTCCGTGTGATCTTCCGACCAGGCGAGGTGATCCTGCCTGGCGGGCTACTGCCAAATGCTTGATGTTGGTATATTGTATTATTAGATATTTCATAAGTTAGGGTTGTGATGTACGTAGTCAATAAGTACATGTACCTATGTATAGTTATGTTTGCGTGAGCGCCGCGGCCCGGCCGCACTGATCTGTAATGTCTTTCTTCAGTCATCAATAAACTGTCAACCGAATACCCGTGTTTCAAATATCACACTGGCGACGAGGATTTTGTTTACGCGTCACGTTACGTTTCGTTTTGTTTGTGAGCTGCAGCCGGCAAGTTGTTTTAATTCTAATTCGAAGAAATGTCGATGGGAAAAATATCCGAGTTCAATGTGAGAACGGGAAATTGGACATTGTACGTGGAGCGTGCGGAAATGTATTTTAAAGTTAACGGGGTAAAAGAGGAACTATGGCTACCTACTTTAATTGCCGCGATGGGAGACGAGGCTTATGAACTTTTAAGTAATTTAACAAGCCCGGCAAAACCTAGTGCAAAGGATTATAAGACCGTCGTGAAGATAATGACGGAACATCTTCAACCAACACCATCTTTTATGACGGAGCGCTATCAATTTCGCCAAAGAAGGCAATCGGGCGGTGAAACAATATCACAATATATTTCCGAATTGAAGCGATTGTCGAGATTTTGCGAATTTAATGCGGGGTTAGAAGAAAATCTACGGGACCAATTAGTATGCGGATTAAAGAGTGAGGCCATCCGACAGCGGTTGTTTGCGGAGGAGAAGCTAACATACGCAAACGCGGTTAAAATTTCGTGTTCAATGGAAGCGGCGGAACGCGATGCAGCAGTGGTGGAGCGGGCGCCTGAGGGCGAGGGCTCGGCGCTGCACGCGGTCACCACGCGGCGGGCGCGTGACCCCGCCACCCCACGGTACCAAGGCGCGGGCGGCGGCGGCCCGGCGTACACTTGGCACGGGCGGAATACAAGGCAAGATGACTGGAAAAACAAATGTTACGCGTGCGGAGCACAAGACCATCGTAGCGATGGTTGTCGTTATAGCAGTTTTATTTGTGGAAGGTGTAAGCAGAGGGGACATCTACGGCGAGTGTGTCCCACCCGACCTAGTGGGAAACAAGGGCCGGGGACGACTGGAAATAAGATGGTGGCTCATGTTCAAGCATCGGAGAGTTCAGCGCAGGTTATGACGTCACCTGTGTCCGGAGTGGACGCTGAGTCGAGATCTTTTTCGGAGGAAGAGGACTGGCAAGTGGAAGAAGATTTACATAAACTTAGTCTGAATAGTTATAAAGCGGTAAGCTTATTAGTTTCAATAGAAGGGGTTGAGATACCTATGGAGATCGATACGGGGTCATTAGTGTCATGTATCAGTAAAGTAACGTATGATAAATATTTTCATAATAAGCCATTAGAAAAGAGTAATTTAATATTTAAATTTTATGATGGAAGTAAAGTCAGGCCTTTGGGGGTCATTTATCCAATAATAAAGTATGGGGGTCAAACAAAAAAGTTGGAACTGTTTGTAATACAGGGTGGAACCACTTCTTTACTAGGGAGACAATGGATTTCCGAACTAGGAATTCAGATACCTTTGCTGCACAATGTCTCTGAAAGTTGTAATAACTCATTGTCACATTTACTCGACAGATATAAGGAGGTGTTCTCGGGAGGACTGGGACGGTTCAGAGGAAGCAAGGCTCGGCTACAGGTGCGCGAGGGAGCAGTGCCCGTGTTTTGCCGCGCCCGGCCCGTGCCGTACGCGCTGCGCGACCAGCTGGAGGCCGAGCTGGACGGCATGCTGCGGGACGGCGTCATCGAGCCCGTGGACTGCGCGGACTGGGCCACACCCTTGGTGCCCGTACGTAAGGCTGATGGTGGACTCCGTATCTGTGCGGACTACAAGGTTACCTTGAATCCGGTGCTTAAAGTTGATCGATATCCATTACCACGAATCGATGACCTGTTGGTCAAGTTAAATGGTTGCAAAATATTTTCAAAAATAGATCTAACCCAGGCTTATAATCAGATAGAATTAGAGGACCCTGAAAACTTAACAGTAATTAACACCCACAAAGGGTTATTTAAATATAAAAGATTAGTTTTTGGCTTATCTTCAAGTCCAGGTATTTTCCAACGCATTATGTCAAATCTTTTTAATGATATACCGAATGTTGAGGTGTTTTTAGACGATATTATTTTAGGAGATTCTAATATGTTCAATCATTTACAAACATTAGAAAAAGTTCTAAAGCGACTCCATGATAATGGAATGAAAATAAAAATGAATAAGTGTACCTTTTTAACCAATGAAGTTAAGTATTTAGGGTATATTATTTCAGAGGAGGGGGTAAAAGCGGATCCAGAAAAAAATTGAGGGTATACTTAATATACCTCGACCATGCAATATTACAGATTTACGAGCATTTTTGGGTACAATTAATTTTTATGCCAAGTTTGTACAAAATTTAAGCTCAATCCTGGCTCCATTATTTAATTTATTAAAAAAAGGCACAAGCTGGAATTGGAGTCAGGAGTGTGAACAGGCCTTTAGGAAAATAAAATGTATGTTAGTTAGCGCCGATGTTTTAGTTCATTATGATCCAAACAAACCTTTGTTTTTGACTTGCGACGCGAGCGCACGGGGTATAGGTGGTGTGCTTAGTCAGATGTGGGAGTGCGAGCGAGACAACGCGTGTGGCGGCCCTCGTGAGTGCGAGCGACCGGTTGTGTATGTTTCGCGCGCACTTACTGCTGCAGAAAAACATTACTCCCAGATCGAAAGGGAAGCACTAGCTATAGTTTTTTGTTTAGAAAAACTACATCAATTTTTATATGGCAGGCACTTTACTTTACGTACCGATCATAAGCCACTGGTAGCAATTTTTGGGCCCAAACAAGGTATACCTTCAATGGCGGCTAGTAGATTACAAAGATGGGCGATCAAACTATCCGCTTATACCTATAACATTCAATACGTCACTTCAAAACAAAACGGAGCCGACGGTTTGTCTCGGTTACCGGCGATTCCTACACCTCGACAAGATACTATGCCCGAACAAACATATTTACATTTCGCACATAACGCAATGTTATTAGATTATTATGAGGTTAAAAAGCAGACTAGTCGTGATCCATTATTGGGTCGCATACTTGGTTACATTCGAAATGAGTGGCCTACTGAGAATGAAATTAAAGCTCTTCAGCCTTTTTTTAATCGCAAACAGGAATTATATGAAGAATTAGGTTGTATATTGTGGGGCCATAGGGTAGTAGTGCCACAGAAGTGTAGGTCGAAGGTACTATCAGAGTTACACGAAGGTCATATGGGGATAATTAAAACAAAATCATTTGCTAGGAGTTATGTCTGGTGGCCTGGAATGGATGAAGAAATCGAAAATGTGTGTCACAGTTGCAAGGTGTGTGCAGCGGAGGGGGACTCACCCCCACGACACGCACCATTCCCGTGGCCCTGGCCTGACAAACCATGGTCCCGGGTACATGTAGATTTCTTAGGTCCAATAGCTGGAAAAATATTTTTTGTTTTGGTTGATGCGAAAACGAAATGGCTAGAGGTGACTCAGGTTCCTAGTACTGCGGCTAGCCACACCATTGGGTTCCTGAGCGAACTTTTTTCCCGTTTTGGTTTGCCTAAGCAATTAGTATCCGATAATGGCCCACCTTTTACTAGTAGTGAATTTTCACAATTTTTGAAAACAATGGGAGTGGAACATCTGTTTTCAGCACCATACCACCCAGCCTCCAATGGTGCTGCTGAAAATGCTGTTCGAACTATTAAAAGATCTATAAAAAAAGCAATTAGAGAAAACTTAGATATAAATAAATCATTGAATACTTTTTTATTGCATTATAGGAACACTGAGCATTGCACAACAGGGGAAACACCTGCTTTACTTATGTTTGGGCGTAGGTTACGTACTAAGCTTGACGCATTAAGGCCTGATAGGAATGCTAAAGTTGCCAAAGCTCAACTGCATCAGCGGGAGAGTGGGGCTAAAGGAACCCGCACCCTTTCCCCGGGAGAGGAGGTTTGGCTACGCCAGTATTGTGGGCGAGATAAATGGATGTCAGGAAAAATTACAGAGAAGATAGGGATTGCGGATTACAGGGTCATCGATGAATTAGGTAGAGAGTCTCACAAGCATATTGATCAACTTAAGCAACGGGTACGTAGTTCACTAATCTGTCCTAGCCCTTCAACTCAACAAAGTCCAGACACCGAAAACGCAACACGAGAGCAGAGGTCTCTTAGCCCGTACCGCAAGTCACCCGCAGTCCCGGACGATGAGTGGGTCGACCAATTCCAAGATTGCATAGAAGCAAATATACAAGACATACCACCAGCTACATCCTCGCCCCCTACTGAACCGCCCCAGTCTCGCCCGGTGCGCCAATGTCGGATAAACAATCCACCCCGTTACAAGTTTTAAGTTATGAGTGTAAAAATAATATTAGTAAAAATATATGTGTATATATATATAAATAAATAAATAAGCCACTACTCACTGTCACCGTTGTTAAACACAGATTAGGTCCTTTTTAATGTCAAATACCTAAGGTGTTTAAATCGTTAATGATACTCGTACTTTATAACAATAAATTTTGTTTGAATTATATTTTGTCAACTCTGTCTACTTTGTATCGAAAACCGGAGGTTAAAGTTGTGTCGGTATTATTGATTAAGGGTGGAGATATGTGATGTACGTAGTCAATAAGTACATGTACCTATGTATAGTTATGTTTGCGTGAGCGCCGCGGCCCGGCCGCACTGATCTGTAATGTCTTTCTTCAGTCATCAATAAACTGTCAACCGAATACCCGTGTTTCAAATATCACAAGGGTATAAAAGGCAGCGCGCGCCTGTGCTTAACACATTTCTTGTTCGGCGCTCGTCGTGGTAACTCTGAAGGAGTGTTATTGTGATCTTTGCTATATTGTTACATTGTTATTATCAAATTGTAAAGTAAGAACTGCGAGTATTGTAAGTAATTAACTTGTTAGAGTTGGAAATCTAATGTAACTATTTCTATTCAAATACTAATAAAAGTGAGTTTATTGTGTAAGTACTGTAATGATTATTAATTGTAAAAACAATGTTGGAAAAGAGTGTCCATGGAGTTTCTTGTCTGTTCTTCTCCATCGGATCTACGCCTTGGAACAGACAATTAGCTTATTAAAAACAGATTGATATAATTTTATTATATTTTTGTTTCTATTTCACTTTCGACCCATAAAAGTATATATATGTTAATCGGCGCGAGAATTTCTCTATCGCGATTCAGGATAAGTAGTCACTCCGTATAGTTCATTCCGGGTTTTTTCGGTGGAAGTCGCTACAAAAGGATATATCTGCAGCCATTATCTATGTGTTAGTACCCTTGGCTAGCCCAGCAAACTATTGACTACAACATCAGAACTCTCAAGAAAACATGTTTTCCCGACATTTGATATTGATCGTTAAGGCAAGTGATAATTACTAACAAATATTCATAACTAAGAAAGTCGTAAGAGTTTACCGGAGATTAATCACAAACTGCTGGCATGAGAATAACGATTAAGGTAAATAACTTGGATGGCTTGGAGAGCACGTGAAGCCGGTCAGTCCCGGTTGTCATGAACATCTATGGCAATCGTTATTGGGAAGTCAGTGCCCTCAAATATACTGACAACTAGTTCAACCTTTGAATTTTAGTTCTCCCTTAGAGGAGGATGGCAGAGGTCCGATGCCAGTCGCTCCGTAAAAAACTGATAATCTGGTAAAACTGGTTGAACTGGTAGCCGACCCCAAATAACCTTGGGAATAAAGGCTAGGAAGAAATTATAAACTTGGATGGCTTTCATATCGTTCACCATAATTTTGTTTGAATCTGCTATAATTTTTGATTTGACAACCCTGATATGTCCAGAGGGGGATACCCCTATTGTTAGTCGACTAATTGGATTCATAGAACGTTGAAACTGAAATTAAATTCCTGTCATAAAAAAGTTATTGCTTTAGCGTATAATAAATAGTAGAAATGTGTTTGTAATTTAATAATAATTTTAAATTAACAGCTTCTAACTACGTAAAAAAATATTTTTGTAAATTTTGTTTTTCTGTTCCGGCTCCTCTCTGAAACGGCTGGACCGACTTCGATGTAACTTTCACTGCCAGATAACTCATATTAAAAGAAGTAACTTAGACTACGTTTATATTAGAAAAAACAATATTTAAATGCAAAACTAAAGCTAGTGGAGTAATAGTATTCCGGCACGTATCGCATATTTGGTCAAAGTAGTGCCAAGGTCACACAGAAGACCTGTATCAAGCAATTTTTTCCTTTATGAAGCCCGAACGAATGATGTTATCAACAGAAAGCCCCTCTGGTCGGAACACAATCTTCATGCACGAAATGGGTAGTCACCATCAAGTCACTCGTCTCTTTTGTCCCTATACCATTGAAAAGTGGCATATCATTCAAGTTGTAGTCACGCCGATTCCAGCACGAACGGACTGGCTCTCGCAGAAGACCAACCTTAAGCGGAGACAGTCATAGAAATCGGTCAATCGCACACCAAGACGTTCAATTTTTATTTCATTCGCGATTCGCATCATCGCAACAGCAATTCATATTTATATATTCACATTTCAAGCCTTCTCTGGACTTCCAAAAATAATTCAAGACCAAAATTAGCCAAAACTGTCCAGCCATTCTCGAGTTTTAGTGAGACTAAGGAACAGCAATTAATTTTTATTTATTTATAGATAGATAGATTTCACTATCAAGCTCACACGTGCTAGGGGTTAAATAGCTCAATACAAAACTTAGATAGTACAACAGTCCAGCCTATCAGGCATGTATGCAGCGAACTATATAACTTACAGCCACTATCAACAACAGACGCGTACGCAAAACCGCGCTAAATCAATCATTTAATTGTTCAAACAACGTTGGTTTTAAAAAAAAACTTTATGATAAGTTGTTTAAAGATATTTTTTGTTTGGTGACTTTAGAGTTCTTAATAGTTTTAATGTGATTTCAGTGTCATTAATTGGATGCTAAAATGGTGAGTTGGAGAAAATATTTATCACAAGACTTTCAACGACAAAGTTCCAAAAAACTTTGCTTTAAATAATCTGTCTCTAGTTTGCTATCAATCTTTCGAGGAATAGAGTTAATACAAAGGAAACTTTGTTGTATTCGAAAATTTAATTTTAATGAACTTCAAAGAGTATGAAATTCGTTGTATTGTTTTAGAGTTAATACATAAATATTTACATTTGAAATTATCTGTTATTGTCTATCTGCGACTCGTAAACATCGTGACAACAATATTGCTTGTGAAATAATGGCAATAAGGAAATATTGATTTATTTATTTAAACATATTGATGCCTCGTCGTATTTATTGTGTTCCGACCGGTATGGTCTGACCTGAAGGTGACCCGTCTGCTATTTTGCCCAATACCATAAAATGCGAACTGCAGTAGTTAATTTAATTAGTTTAATCATCTTGTCTTTGCTCCACAATATAATCTTTAAAATATAATTTGATCTCTATGACATTTCTCGAGTTTTTTGTTTTTTCGGAAGACGGAATTTTTTTCCCCATTTCATTTCATCCACATTTTTTTTATCATTAAATTCATTATGACGACGACTAGACCTAACAACTGAGAACGTTAATTACTCGACATTGGCAGAAATTGCTGATATTCGACTGTTTGCCATTTCATCAAAAGAAGAAGAAGAAGGATTTCTCACTTATGTCATTTTACAACTGACGAGGTTCATTTTAGATTTGAATTATTAAATATAAAATGTTCTAGCATTGCCTGTGTATATCGATTATCGCGGTAAAAAGTACCCTATCTCCTTCCTGAAGCTCTAGACTAACCGTGAACCAAATTGAATTTAAATCGGGTCAGACAGAGTTAAGAAGTAAGGAATGCCTTTCATTTGTAAATCACCCCGCCGCCTTAGAATTAATTAATACTGTATTTGTCTATTAACCAATAGTGATAAACTAACAGCAGCGCTGCCTATGGGGCTCCGGCCGATTGTCTACATATTGTAATATCTTCGAAAAACATAATTTCAAGTACATACTGTAAATTGCCATATTGAGCTGTATTAAATGCATAGGGTTCAGCCATCGTTTGCAATGTAAGCGCAAAAGTGTTTATTTACAACATCACATGAAAAACCTCTAAAATTTTCAGTGGGTTTTATACTATATTATGCATGTATATACACTCACACACATTTTTTTATTAAAAGAACCGTATCAGATTCTGTTGCGTAGTTTAAAGATCTAAGCATACATAGGGATAGACAGCAAAAATCGACTTTGTTTTAAGCTATGTAGTGACAAAACTGGCACACAAAGACTACATGTATCTTTGGGTGATACCACAGAGCAAAAATAACATTGGTTATTCAGAGTTACTCTGTCAGTCCCGTAGCTTCGAATTCGATTCCCGGGATAGGATTAAATCTTCATATGATCTGCAAATATTATTAGATAGCGGTCATGATGTCCGATGTTGTTATTATTAAAATGACCTATGTATTATAAAATTCATATCTACATCATCTTCCTAGCCTTTATTCCCAAGTTTATTTGGGGGCTACTAGTTCAACCGGTTTTACCTAAATTTCAGTTTTTCCACGGAGCAACTGGCATCGGACCTCCGCAACCCTAAGGGAGAACTGAAGTTCGAAGATTGAACGAGTTGTCAGTCTTTTTGGCCTGACCCGGGATTTGAACCCGTGACCTTTTAATTAGCAGTCACATACATTTCAATAATGCGCGAGAGCGACGCGGTGACGGACTTGACGCGTATTGTGCGTAGCGACAACCCACCGGAAACCGGAATGGCCTGCGCGGCAGGCAGACGGCTGACTATACCTAAAGTGCGGAGTGACAACCCCTTTTTTTTTGTTTTTTTTTATGTGTGGAAAATCATGCTGGAGAAGTTCAGAAGGAGATCCCACCCTGGACTTCTCCTACTCCTAAACGGAGAAGCGCGGAGAGGGCACACTGTGTGGTTTTTAGTCGGTTCAAGTCCGACACACCACCCCGCCGTAACCCCCGGTGGGGGTGACAGTGTGACACCCCCCGAGAGTAACATAGGCCAATTATTTTTGACTAGCTTGACCCCGCGGAAAATACCGAGGGACCTCAGCTAGTGAGGAATATAAGTATGTATTTTTAAGAAAAAGACATATTTTTATTTCTACGGTTTCTCAATATGAAAAGAACAATCATCATTATCACTAATTATGCCTTGTCTGTACATACATCTATTAATTATGCTTAATGAACTTGAAACACTGTTAATAATGACGACTCAAACGTTTAAAGAAACAGTAATTAAAGTTAATAATACAAGAAAAATTATACAATTTTTGAATGGAATAAATTCATGTGCGCTGCAAAATAAAACATGTTCTATCGCAAAAAACGCATTTCAAAAAACTTGTTTTTTCGCAAAAAAAAAAGTCTAGCAAGTAGACACTAGATAATTTAGATACAACGTATATTAATTCAATTATATTAAACTAGTTTTTATACTTATAATAAATATTTTTCGGATATCTTACACACAGCGCCATCTAGTCCCAAACTAAGCAGACGACATGTGTAGCGACAATATGTCCTACATAATTACACGAAGTTAGATAAGCCACACAGACCTTGTATTATGGGTACTGCACAACTGATATAAATACATGAACATACTTTTTTTTCGTAAATACATATATAGTGTACATAGAAAACACCCAGACTCCGAAGCAAATATTTACGGATTACACAAAAATTTGGTCCGATCCGGAAATCGAACCCGAAACCTTTTGATCAGTAGCCGCATACGCTAACCACTAGACCAACAAGGCAGTCAACAATAATTCCTCAACAATCAAAGTATCTCCATATCAAATTAACTAAAATCGGTACAGCCGAGAAACAGACAGTGTTATCTTTTCATTTATAGTGTTAGTTGGATGTTAATAAAAATAAATTGGCAGTTATACAGACCGCCGATAGAAGTGAAAACATAGAACTTTTGGTATTAAAATTTGAAGCAACTGTGATTCTTTACATAAACGATTCAAATAACACTATACGTCAGGTATAGCAGATATACTGCTATTACGCATGTCGGTGACGCGAACCCATAAGATTAACCCCTACCAAAAAGTGCATACCTCGGCTAAAGAAGTTATCACTTCAAAAAAATCATTAACACATTGAGACTCGTCCGGTCCTCGCAGAACAAGTTAAACATCAAGCAACAAGTTACCATAAGAACAATGGTTACGAGTAGTATGAAACGTAAAAAGTCTGGCAATTGTCTTTCTGCATCATTTCTCCAGTACATAACCCAAGTAATATACTTGAGTTCTGTAGGTTTGATGCCAGTTGCTCGACTTGCAAAATCGAAGTTCAGTGGCACCGTAATAGACTTACAGCGACTCCAACTTAAGTTGGGAATAAATTAAAAGGTATTGAAAAAAAACTTTTTATTCAAATACCAATATTTCCTTGACAACTTTTAATCTCTACTTATGACGTCACGAAACGGGCCACACATCTTTGTCTGGGTCTTTTCAATGATCGCTTCCTATTGTTCTAAGCGTTATATTAACTTCCCTGTCTAGGCCACGCCGCCAGCAAAATACATACTTTAAAAAACCTTGAAAATCGGTTAAACGGTCTGGGAGTTCATGGTGAGCATCTATGAACATGCTTAAGGAAAGCAACAAAACATAACAGACATTATTCCTTGTGGGTTGGGAATACAAATGTGTCAAAACCAAAAATAAATAAAAAGAGAAACTAACAAATAGTTACGATCCTGGGATTGGGCTTAGGAAATGTTGAATCATATGATTTTTGACAAATGAAGGCTTAGATCTAAAATCTTACATTTTGCTTATCTATACATACGTATCACATGTTTGTCAAGATTTTTTTTTGTTTTTGAATAATAAAATAAATACAGTCTATATTCTTAATTATATATGTTCAGTGTTCTTATTCTTGACTCACGTTCATAAAAGGAATCATTACTATAGCTATTAAAATGTCGCGGTCAGTGCGAGCTTCCTGTACATTACAGCTCTTAAACACGCATGTCTCATCATCTCTGTTTATCTTACCATAACAGACCAAGACAGCACGATTTCTTATACTGTTTTATTAGCATTTTATGTACATATTATGTTAAATAGACCAGGCAACTGCACATATTTATTTCAATGTATTAAGGCCTATGAAAGTGACTCTACTCTGCCTGATGGAAAGCAGGAGCAGAATCAAAGATCGGTAGTCATCATCCTCAGTGTGAGTGCACACAATGCAACCTGGTGACCCACACCATGGCGGCCTCTTACCTTCAAAAAAATCACTAACACATTGAGACTCGTCCGGTCCTCGCAGAACAAGTTAAACATCAAGCAACAAGTTACCATAAGAACAATGGTTACGAGTAGTATGAAACGTAAAAAGTCTGGCAATTGTCTTTCTGCATCATTTCTCCAGTACATAACCCAAGTAATATACTTGAGTTCTGTAGGTTTGATGCCAGTTGCTCGACTTGCAAAATCGAAGTTCAGTGGCACCGTAATAGACTTACAGCGACTCCAACTTAAGTTGGGAATAAATTAAAAGGTATTGAAAAAAAACTTTTTATTCAAATACCAATATTTCCTTGACAACTTTTAATCTCTACTTATGACGTCACGAAACGGGCCACACATCTTTGTCTGGGTCTTTTCAATGATCGCTTCCTATTGTTCTAAGCGTTATATTAACTTCCCTGTCTAGGCCACGCCGCCAGCAAAATACATACTTTAAAAAACCTTGAAAATCGGTTAAACGGTCTCGGAGTTCATGGTGAGCATCTATGAACAAAAAAAGCGGCCAAGTGCGTTTCGGACTCGCTCATGAAGGGTTCCGTATCAGCAAGTAACATCATATACAAGTTCTTGTAGTTCGTTGTAACTTTGATCGATGTTTTTATACTAGTGTATTGATTGAATGAAAGGTAAATTGCGGTTTACGATTTATGACGTATTAAAAAAAAACTACTTACTAGATTTCGTTCAAATGAATTTTCGTTGGTAGTTTGCATGGTAATGTACAACATCTTTTTTTTAGTTTTAAAAAAGTGGCTGTGACATACGGACGGACAGACAGACAGACAGACATGACGAATCTATAAGGGTTCCGTTTTTTGCCATTTGGCTACGGAACCCTAAAAACGTGACATGTGAATCAAATATAATTGATTATACAAATATAGAATACAAAAACTTGTCTTGAGATTTAAACACTCGTACTTGCTACAAAATTTATAAAATACTAGCTGATGCCCGCGGCTCCGCTCGCGTCTTAGAGGTATAAGAAATAGATGTTGACCGATTTTCAGACCTACCCGATATGCACACTAAATTTACAATACAATACGGAGGAGTAATGGTAACTAACACTGTGAGACGTGAATTTTATATATTACTAGTTGACCCAGCGAACTTCGTACCGCCCAACTTTAAAATTCCAGAACTTGATCGCAGCGCCACCTACCGGGTCCAATTGCGAATCTAAACCATTCCCAGATCCCCTTGAACACACACAAAAAAATTCATCAAAATCGGTCCAGTCGTTTGAGAGAAGTTCAGTGACATACACACTCACAGAAGAATTATATATATAAAGACTACCTGACCGGTCAGACTTCGTACTACCTCAATCGATAAATAGAAACTTTTGTATCAAATGAACTTAAAACAAAGTAAAAGAATCCATAATTAATAAAAAATGCAATTTATTTTTATATAATCACCTTTTAAACTTTGTCTGGACTGCGACAAATAATTCTAGACCAAAATTAGCCAAATATCCCTTTTTATGAAAATTGCGTGTACGGAGGAGTGTCGGAAGCTTATAATATGCTTAAAACATATTATATGAATAAATAAAACGTTACACAGACTACCATATATTTGAGACACACGCATAGAAACTCTTTTATCAAATGAACATTGTAGCGTAGCCTTGGCGAAATCGGTTATTATAGAAGTTCTAGTCTTTGATAATAGAACCTGAATAATGTAGCCACTTTTAATTCAAATTAACTATGGTCGAATTACGACCACCAATTAAAATTAATTATTCAATTTTTTTGAGAAAATATTACGTAGATAATTAATTGGTTGTGATTTTATTTGATATTAATTTTGTTTTGTTTTTAATTATGTAGTTTGTGTTTGTTTCTTGTTTATATATAAATGTATATGGTATGTGGGCGACCGAGCTTTGCTCGGTTAATAGTAATTATTGTTTAACAACATTATCTCTCTACTCCAGATATGCACTCGCATACGCTTCTTCTTCCAACCGTATTCCCAATATTATTTGGGGTCGGCTACTATTGCTAAAGATGTTAATGACAACCGGGACCGACGGCTTTAGCTTTCCGAGGCACGCCACTGCCAAATTTCCAAGCTCCGGGCTGCTATTAGGAATTTCCTAAAAAAAATCCAAAAACACTTTTTGGCCCGACCCGGGATTTGAACCCGAGACTTCTTGATTAACAGTCGCATAGGCTATCTACTAGCGGACCAATGAGGCAGTTAGCGTATGGACTCGCAAACGCTAATAATTTTTAACTGCTGAGTAACTTCAATATTCTGTCGAAAAAGCATCTCATTAGGTCGCCGTAATCTGGGTCACCATACTGCATTGTACACCTCCTTGATAATGGTGACCACCACTTAAACTCTATTCATGCTTTCCATCAGATAGAATAGATTCATATTGGAAGCCAATACTTAAAATAAATATTTAGATTTACTAGTTGTTACATTTCGCTATTGAGTGAATCAAAACAAACCCACCTAATAATTCAGCAGTCTTTCATCATTTTTATCAATTTTCCAGTTGTTAGACAACAAGATAGAAACAATGGAAATGAAAGCTTTGAAGAAAATTGGTTGGCGCGTTTCCAAACTGCGCTTGCACATATTTCTGAAAATCCCGATTTATTATATTTCTGAAAATTCTGTTTTGTGTAATAAAACGTACGTTTTACTTTTGTTATAAGTTTTATTGAACTCCATGTTTGTAAATGTTTAGGTGTATATATAAATAGTTAACAGTTAAACCAGCAAACTTACGATCTTAGAAAAATGAAAAATCACTTAAATCTGGGAACTGCACTGACCTTTTGTACAATATCTGCAGTAACATCTGAAACACTGGCATATGGCCCCAGGAGTGGACTGGGAATTATTCTCCATCCCTAAAAAAGGTCCACGAAGAAATGCGGCAACTATCGCACCCTTGCCATAATTTCGCAGCAAAGTCCTGGTTAAAGTTATTTAAGCCTGCATCTGTCATTTTATGGATTGGTGAATTCTGCAGGCACGAACGTTTCTGCTAAATTTACCAATCTGATGAATTCTGCTGAACGAAATCAAAACAGCAAAGGTATGATCAAGGTAAACCAAGCCCTCTTGAAATCGTTCTCGTTCGGAAAAAGAGTGCACCAGTACTGCATATTCCCTCCGATTCTTTTAATATTTACAACGATTATTTTGCTTATCTATACCAAGTTTTACATGTACACCAAGATAAATTATTGCTTTTGAATAATAAAATAAATATAATCTATAAATTCTTAATTAAATACGTGCAGTGTTCTGATTCTTGACTCACGTTCATAAAAGTAATCATTGTTATAGCCATTAAAATGTCGATGAGAGCTTCCTGTACATTACAGCTCTTAAACACGCATGTCTCATCATCTCTGTTTATCTTACCATAACAGACCAAGACAGCACGATTTCTTATACTGTTTTATTAGCATTTTATGTACATATTATGTTAAATAGACCAGGCAACTACACATATTTATTTCAATGTATTTAAGCCTATGAAAGTGACTCTACTCTGCCTGATGGAAAGCAGGAGCAGAATCAAAGATCGGTAGTCATCATCCTCAGTGTGAGTGCACACAATGGAACCTGGTGACCCACACCATGGCGGCCTATTGACTTTCTTCTTTTTGTTTTTGACTTAGTAAGTTTAATTTGTAATAGATAAATAGAGATCCTACTTCTGTCATGAAAGAACTCTCTCTGCAATTCTATATTTTCAAAATCTGCCCGCCTAATAGAGGTGACATTCTGCAAAAGTGAATGTTATTAGGAAACTAACAAATGTATGGTAATGACGTCATCTCAGCCCTGAGTCTGGTTAAAACAAATTTTAGCCAATTTTATTTAGCAAAATATAAAACGCCTAAAAAATTAAAATGCAGCAAATAACAATCTATTATTACTTAACCTTAATAACCAAATCTTAAACTAATGTAAGCATACCTAAATAATTTAGAGTCGGTGCAAAACAGGAAAATTAATTAAATACGTAGGTTGTGGTAAGGAGGCTATCCTGTCGTACTTTCTGACCGTCAGAGAGTAGAATAAAACTTCTTCTTTTTATGGACAGGCCTATATTCAGTGGAGGTCTATTGAAAGGTGTCGGTAAGAGCATGGTGATTACCATATGAGGCCGTCGGTTTTTCTGTCGTATGTATCTCTAATTGAATTTTTTTACTTTAACGCTTTGACTATTCATTAGATTAGATATATCAGTCAATGATACGCTTCTACTTTCAGCTTAATAATCGTTGAAGTTGTTGCATTATCTCCCTAATTGCACAAATACAGTATCAGACATAACTGCAACATTAAACAAAAGGAATTTTGTATTGCTTGTAAGGTATGCTTATACGAATACGGCTTTAAAAAGTGTTAACTTGTCGAACTACAGGCATTTTTGATTAAAAAGGAGTGAACGAAATTGAAGGTTCCGTAAGCGAGAAATGATACTACTGTTGTTATCAACAAATATGTATATTCTCAGTTCAATAGGTTCTTAAAAAATAACACCTTCTTAAAACTATTTATAATGTTGCTGCTGTTAATGAACCGCTATCGCGATGCAACAAAACCTAATAGCACCATGTGTCGAATACACTAAGTAAACAAATTCTAAAAACAACTTATATTTAACTAAATTTACATTATAACAGCACTTATTTATATCTTACATTATATTTATTTCTTGTGTACATCTATATATTAATATGTACAACAGTTTATCTGGACAAGGAGGGTCCAATTTCTTTTGTATCACAATTCATATTTATTATCGAAAATAACCTACTTACTTTGTATTGACGCTAGATCTTTGTCAGGAAATGAAACCTAGATGCTATAGACCGAAAGGTGTTTTTTCAATCCAGTTACAATCGTCGTATATGTAAGGGTGACAATCAAATCCACAACCTTTGGTTCGCCAGCTAAGATCTTTTATCAGTTCTCTGAATACTTTCATCAACATCGTGGACAACTCTAGGGATAAGCTCTTAGGTTTAAGCATAAGTCTGTACATAATGTTCTTCAAATCAAAAGCTCCTCAGTGGGGCAACAATTGACTCACAGTGCTTATAATTTGTTTCGTTTAAAATGAAGATTATGAACGCTTGCACTACGGTTGTGTTGCAGTGTATGAAGCAATGTACGTAATTTTCATCTTATACGCAATGATGAATCATTTGATGGCAGCCAAACCGCAAATATTAGTTAATTTAACCAAAATGTTGTATACATTCATGAAATTAAACTCACTTCTGCTTAAATTCCGCTACATATATACTTTAAAAAAAATAACTTAAGTTACCATATACCAATATACAGAAGTTCTTATTTATTTTTTATTTAAAACTGTACTTAATCATAACTTACATTGAACTGGATCGGCATGTAATATCAATTCGAATCATCTAACTTCAAAACACCATAATTTTAACAAGAGGAACCGACTTCATAGAAAAACTATTCCGAGTACCCAAATCGCGACAATTGCGCCTATGATATTTGAGGAGTTCCCTCGATTTCCTTGGGATCATTAGATCCCGATATGGTGACGATGGGACCACCTGTAAGCTACGCCCATTCCAATGCAAAAAGAATTTTTGAAATCGGTTCATAAACGACGAAATTATCGCTGAACATACATAAAAAAAAAAGAAGATTCCGACGAATTGAGAACCTCCTTTTTTTTGAAGTCGGTTAAAAATATTCTAGTTGACCATGCTTGGATTAAGTGTACCCGCGTGTGGATTTTTTTTTGAAAATAAATAGAAATCATCACAATATGGTATTCTTTATTTAACTTTGGGGAGCTTATTGAGACAGGGGATAGGTATATTGGAGAGAGGTACGTAAGAAGAAAACGAAACAGTAGGGAAGTGATTACGTTTATACGAATGACTTGATCAATACAGCTAAAAATAATATATCTAAACAAATAAATAAAATTACAGCTACTAGCTGATGCCCGCGGCTCCGCTCGCATTTTAGAGGTGTGAAAAATAGATGTTGGCCGATTCTCAGACCTACTGAATATGCATATAAAGTTTCATAAAGATCGGTCAAGCCGTTTCGGAGGAGTATGGCAACGAAAACTGTGACACGAGAATTTTATATATTAGAAGATATTATTATAGTAGTCTATATGTAATAACAAATTAACAGTTTTTATTTTGTTTTTTAGTTTTTAGTTATTATTTAAAAAAAAAATGTTAAATAATTGTGTGTCTTACTGTCTGTCTGTTTGTTCTGGCTAATCTCTGGAATGGCTGGGCCGATTTTAACGGGACTTTTTCTGGCAGAAAGCTGATGACCTGACGAGTAATTAACATTTAGGCTATTTTTTAGGGTTCCGTTGCCAAATGGCAAAAAATGGAACCCTTATAGATTCGACAAGTCTGTCTGTGTGTCTGTCTGTCTGTCCGTCCGTATGTCACAGCCACTTTTCTCCGAGACTATAAGAGCTGAAACTTATTCAGAAATACTGTTGAAACTTAGTCAGTAGATGTATTCAGTGAACCGCATTAATATTTTAACACCAAAATAGAAAAAAAGCAATAAATTTTGGGGGTTCCCATACTTAGAACTGAAACTCAAAAAATTTTTTTTTTCAAAACCATACGTGTATCTATGGACAAGTCTTCAAAAACGAAATTGAGGTTTCTAAAATCATTTTTTTCTTCAGCGAGACACTTCCAAAGTGGTAAAATGTGTCCCCCTGTAACTTCTAAAATAAGAGAATGATAAAACTAAAAAAAATATGATGTACATTACCATGCAAACTTATAACGAAAATTGGTTTGAACGGGATCTAGTAAGTAGTTTTTTTGTTACAAATTACATTACATTACATTTCTTTCAATCAAAACACTATTATTAAAACATCGATGAAAGTTACAACGAACTACAAAAACTTTTATATGATGTTACTTGCTGCTACGGAACCCTTCATGGGCGAATCCGACTAGCACTTGGCCGTTACTCGTGATTTAGAACAACAAACGCGAGTAATACCGCAGGACTCAGCTATTATAATAATAATACCGTTAGCATTAATTAGAGCAATGTTTGCTAATCTTGTTACACCGCTGCCGAACACGAGCGTAAATCCTTGACATCGTGTTCGGCTCACTGAATTAGCAAGTCCCTTTCCAAGGGTAATTAGTAGTTTAAGTATTTATAACTCTTAGACCGTGTGGCTTACCATAGTTGGTATTAGCATCTTAAATGTTAATGATCTTATGACCCGAATTGGAGAGCCATCCTACATTCATTTCGTGAAGTTTAAACTAAATTTACAGATTACGGCAAAGCCAGACGATGGTTATGATTTTGAAAAGCTATGTATGGATGTTCAATTTTTTCCTTCATAGCGTTTTTAAAGTGTTAAGCTGGTAATACATTATCGGACGCCATACGTTCCCACGCTGGCCGAGTGCGGGTTGGGGACTGGCAAGACACGTTGTGGCTACGTAATCTAACTGTTGGATGTTTTAAGCCGTCTGAAGGCCTCCAACTAAGCTTCACGACTTCTTATGATAACGCGCCGTCCTTAGTCACCCTGGCTCATCATCATCATCAACAGCCTTCAACAGTCCACTGCTGGACATAGGTCTCTCCTTAGAAAGGAGGTTTTGGCCTACTATACCACGGTGGCCAGACGGGTCGGTATAGGGTTGGTTTCAAGTTTTCCTTCTCTTTGCATTGATGTTGTCTTGCGTAATTTATCCCTTTGTCGCCTTTTACTACACCCGTAGGATGAATAGGGGTGGTGACACTCTGTATTCTAAATCCGTCACCACACGTCACCCTCGCTGATTGTTTCCAATCGCCTAAAACCACTCGGCTATAAATATAAATATATATTTTGGACACACAACATCATCTAGTCCCAAGATAAGCAGAGCTTGTATTATGGGTACTAGACAACTGATATAAATACATATACATACTTTTTTATTTTTTGTCAATACATACATAATATACATAGAGAACACCCACTCCAGGCTATGAGCGCTATCAGATGAAATGGCGAAATTTGTTTACCTCAAAAAAACAGTTTTCATTAAAATCGGTCCCAGTCATTTTAAAGAGTGGACGTGTGAAATAAGAAAAGAATCAGCGATCGATTGCAAATAGACCAGAATAAAGTATTTTAGGTTTTGTACGTCCATACTTTTTGTAAAGAGACTATAGTTATCGATCACAGTGGCTTGCAATGGGAGAGGCCTATTTCCAGCAGTGGACTTAGTAAGACTAAATATGATGATGATGATAGTTTTTATATCGCGGGTTTTTAATGAACGAATGATGCAGAAACATCTGGTCAGACCGCCATGCTGCATTACCTCCTCTCACAATAAGGAGGGTGACCTATATCCTACTCATGTTTTCCATCAGGCAGAGTAGAGCCGCTTTGGTAGGCTTACATATATAAGAAAAACGACTTAGAAAACTATAAGGTCGATTTTTTATGTATGTCGCACCGAAATGTTTAAACCTTTTGTCTTTATCAGTCTCTGATAACGTAACATAATTACCGGTAGAACTCACGAACTTTCTGATAGTAAAACAACGTTATATCTTTTGTAACATTTTCAACTGCCTAAATAATTTTGTTCATATTATTGTCAATTTTATAAGACCTGAAATCAAATCAGTCATTATTTTACTGTGATGCAAATTTTCCATGTGACTGCTTTTTACAAGTTACGCCCCTATAACTCCTGAAATACAAAAGTTATCTAAGCCGCTATAGTTTTCCTTTAAATTTCAATATATGGACTACTATTATGAGTTTTTTCAGAATTTTTGATGAAGTTGTTTAGCTTTTAGAGGGGGGACGCCCTGTTTTTACAAAAAAAATGCACCTTAAAGTTAAAAACTCGCAAACGAATACCTAAATCGAAAAATGATGTTAGGAACCTCGTAATGTTTTTAAAAGACCTACCTAATAATACCATACACGATGGGGTAAACGCGAGAATAAAATCATCCTCACTTTACGTGTCGGGGAGGTACCCCAAATAATAGTACATTGTTCACCGAGGGAGGAAATGGACCGATTACTAGAGGGAGCAGTTTGTGGCCCGAAGGCGCAACCTAGAGCCACAATACTCCCGAGGTAGGAATGGGACTTTCACCCGAGTGCTACACAGTGCTTTAAACTACACCTATGAGGAACATTTAGTATTTTTAATATAAAATCAAAACGTAAGACACCATGTAAGACACAATAATTTAGCTTAGAATTTGACCAATATTTCGCGATTCTTTTGTTTTTTTATTCTTCACAAAAGGATGTCAGTGGCACGGAGATTTTATATTTAAATTATATGAAAACTCCTTGGGTAGGCGCGCGCCATAGATAAGATAACACATGAAAAATGAAAATTCATACAACTTTCTCTCTAGCTAAAACACGTTAGAAATGGATTTTTATACATTTTTTCCTCCCGCTTACTCAGGTCAAGGAAAAGACTAACGTTCTCTTTTCATTTTCAGAGAGTATTGATTACTGTTCCGATCAGGTGTAGTATAAAAATATTTTTCACAATTGCAATATGCACTTTGTCGACGTAATCACAACACATATTCATGCAAAGTTTCATCTTTGTAACACCACCCGTTTGGACGGTAGGTCGCGGATGGACGGACGGACATGGCGAATCTATAAGGGTTAAAGACGTGAAAATCGGTTGGACAGTAGATCATCGTGAGGAACGAGAATTACAAACAACCATTTTTACAAGAGATTATGTATGTTGTAATAAGTATGTAATAGATGATGTTTTAAAATTAAAATGATAACGATTCTTAGAAATCTAAGAATCGTTATCATAGGCTTCCTGACAACAGTTCTAAGTAAACGTCCTTTGTTTTTGTGCAGAAATCCCTATGGATACCACCAGTTGGTGTCTGTGTCGGACTTGAATCGGCTAAAAACACGCCGTCTGGGGTACTATGAGCCGAGGCACCTTGTATGCCCTTGAAAGCCCTAATATTGAAGCAGCAAAATCTTTTGTCTTATGAAATCCTGTGTAACTGAACATGTCGAACGACGAAGCAGTTACGCTTAATATAATCACTCTTCACGGTGCCTGAGCACGTAATGTATATAATTTTCTGCATCAAATATGCTGTTTATGTACTAATCCTTCTATTGTTTGATACGTAGTCTCTTGAAAATAGGCTTTAGTTTAGAAAATTAATATTATTTAATAGTACTAAAACCTAGCATGATATTTTAAGAGCGTTTCCGTGATTTCGAGGTCACGTTAAGCAGTCGGCCCCTGCTGTTATCATTAGATATGGTCGTGAAGCCTAGTTGAAGGCCTTCGGGCGGCTCAAAGTCATTCAACGGTAAGATTACGTAGCCACAACATGTCTTGCCAGTCCCCAACTCGCACTCGGCCAGTGCGGGGACGTATGGCCTTAACTCTCACAGAAACGCTCATAACATATCTTGCCCCAAACGGTCACCCATCCAGGTCTGACCGCGCCGTCGTTGCTTACCATCAGTGATTGTTTCCAATCACCTAAGGTCACTCGGCTAAGAGCGCTGCTTATTAGAAATTACAAAAATACACTTAAATTTTATTCATTGAGGTTTCATATATTACACTGTTGGTATATATATGTATAATATGTATATATTTATACATATCCTAGTTCATGCCAAAGGCTGCGCTCGCGTCTTAGAGGTATTAAAATACATGTAGATTCTCAGACCTACCCGGTATGCGCGTAATATTTCATACAAATCCATCCAGCCGATACGGAGCAGTATGGTAACCAACAACGCACTGTTTAGTCAGGAACTAGTAAGCCTTACCTATCATATGTATTAAATTTTTTTCCGAGTTTTTGTTTCTTGCATGTGTGCCACACATTTAGTAGAAAGACATCCTAGATTTTTAACCATCGACTGCCCTTGGCTCTACCTCTATATTTAAGAGAAACATGTGACAACATTTCGAGGACAATCAGTGTGGCCGTTGTAATGCGATATTTTCACAGGATATCGAATTAACGGTTACTCGGATCTGAAACTGGACACGATCCATACTAGTGTACATACAGTACAACAGTTGTTAATTCAAATTTTTTTTTATATTGAACGATAACATATTACATAGATATAACTAGTTCGATATTAAGGTTTATATCTAAAAGAAAGAAGAAATTAGCAGTTAAAGAGAAGACAATTTAGTTTTCTCTGACACATAGCACAACCCTAGACCCCACAACTTTGTTCAGTACCATACCAAGGCATAAAGACAAATGTTCTTATTACCAGGGTGACATAGACACGTGGACGTTTCAAGAAATTGCTTTCAAAGCAGAGTTGGACCGCCACGACGATCCGGAGTTGGAAAAAGAAGCTTGGATACTGTGTGCTGAAGACCCGGCTGACAGAGCAAGAAACATACAAGAACTTAGAGACTTGATATATGGTAAGTGAGTTAGTAGTGTGGTGGATTGAAGGTGCGATATCTCATCACCCTTATTCACGCAATTGGTACAGTAAAAGACGACAAAGGGACCAAACTATGTAGGAGAATAACACTGTAATGAGAAGGTAAAGTCCGTCCACCCGAGGTGTGCGGCGGGGTGGTGTGTCGAAATCATCAAAATTCTCAGTCCGTAGCAAGCAGCCCACTGTTGGACATAGATGGTCTGGTCTGTGGCCTAATGCTAAGCGACCCTCCTATTGAATCGGACCTTCTAAACTCAGAACTCAGACTTCAGACTCGGACAGAGTGCCACTTTGTGTCTGAGATAGGAGGGATCCGGGAACAGTTATACTAACGACATTCGACCTCTCCTTTCAAGCACTCTTAGCCAAGGTACCTTAGGTGATTGGAAACAATCGCCGAGGGTAAGCAACGACGGCGCGGCCAGTACCTAGATGGGTGATCGTTTGTTGCATGATATGTTGCAGCCGTTAAGTCACATCACGTTAAGCAGTCGATCCTGTTGATATCATAAGATAAAAGCCGTGAAACTAAGATAGAGGCCTTCGGCCGGCTTAAAATATCCACTTCAAGATTGCATAGCCACACATTTGATAATATCTAGTAACTAAATACTACTGAGAGTAGAAAACAGCGAAAGTTTACAAGTTAATTGAATTTGGAAAACAAAACACTGGCTCAACTGGTTGTAAAGTGATTTTTCTATTAAACAGCCTTCAACTTGTTGGAACCTTAAATGGTAACAGTGAGACATGGTTCACCTTCTACTCGTATTTACCTGTAAACAAATATGGTGCACTCAAGTAAGTATTTAATCAATACAAATAAATAAAATTGGAGTGTCTGTTTGTAATAATAAATAACCAGTTTTTAGGGTTCCGTAGCCGAATGGCAAAAAACGGAACCCTTATAGATTCGTCAAGTCTGTCTGTCTGTCTGTCCGTCCGTATGTCACAGCCAATTATTTCCGAAACTATAAGAGCTATAGTGTTGAAATTTGGTCAGTCGATGTATTCTGTGAACCGCATTAAGATTTTTACATAAAAATAGAAAAAAAAACAATACATTTTGGGGGTCCCCATACTTGGAATTGAAACTCAAAAATTTTTTTTTCATCAAACCTATACGTATGGGGTATCTATGGATAGGTGTTCAAAAATGATGTTGAGGTGTCTAACATCATTTCTTTCTAAACTGAATAGTTTGCGCGAGAGACACTTCCAAAGTGGAAAAATGTGTGTCCCCCCCCCTCTAACTTCTAAAATAAGAGAGTGATAAAACTAAAAAAAATATATGTTGTACATTACCATGCAAACTACCAACGAAAATTGGTTTGAACGAGATCTAGTGAGTAGTTTTTTTTTAATGCGTCATAAATCGTAACATGCAATTTACCTTTCATCCAATCAATACACTAGTTTAAAAACATCGATGAAAGTTACAACGAACTACAAGAACTTTTATATGATGTTACTTGCTGATACGGAACCCTTCATGGGCGAGTCCGACTCGCACTTGGCCGCTTTATTTACTAAATGCATATCAAAGTATTTACGGTACTGACATTTAAAACAGAATTTTTATTTTTTTGTCTGTCTGTCTGTTTGTTCCGGGTAATCTCTGGAACAGATGGACAGATTTTAACGGGACTTTATCTGGCAGATGGCTAGTGACTTTGCAATTTTTTTTAGAACTAGCTTCACTCCACGGCGTTACTCGAAATTGACAACAATAACCGCGGGTAACACTGCGGGACACAGCTAGTAAAAAAAGCGGCCAAGTGCGAGTCGGACTCGCCCATGAAGGGTTCCGTATCAGCAAGTAACATCATATAAAAGTTCTTGTAGTTCGTTGTAACTTTCATCGATGTTTTTATACTAGTGTATTGATTGGATGAAAGTTAAATTGCGTGTTACGATTTATGATATATAAAAAAAAAACTACTCACTAGATCTCGTTCAAACCAATTTTCGTTGGTAGTTTGTATAGTAATGTACAACATATATTTTTTTTAGTTTTATCACTCTCTTATTTTAGAAGTTAGAGGGGGGGGGACACACATTTTTCCACTTTGGAAGTGTCTCTCGCGCAAACTATTCAGTTTAGAAAAAAATGATATTAGAAACCTCAATATCATTTTTGAATACCTATCCATAGATACCCCACACGTATAGGTTAGATGAAAAAAAAAAATTTGAGTTTCAGTTCCAAGTATGGGGACCCCCAAAACGTATTGTTTTTTTTCTATTTTTATGTAAAAATCTTAATGCGGTTCACAGAATACATCGACTGACCAAATTTCAACAGTATAGCTCTTATAGTTTCGGAAATAATTGGCTGTGACATACGGACGGACAGACAGACAGACAGACAGACAGACAGACAGACAGACAGACAGACAGACAGACTTGACGAATCTATAAGGGTTCCGTTTTTCGCCATTTGGCTACGGAACCCTAAAAAGTAGCCTCTTTTCCCAAGGTTCCATGTATTTCTATACAAAAATACATCAAAATCGGTTCAGCGATTTAGACGTGAAATCGTAATCGTAGGGATACTGCTTTATGGTATTTAGAAGAAGGACTGAAAACAAATTACGAAGTTATCTTAACTAAGACGACAAATGTGAATGAGTGTCATGACATGGCATGACTTATGTGTAATGAATGACATTCAATTATTATAAATGTATGCTAATGATGGCACTAAGTTCAGAGTCTGACCTCCTCTTAGAGTCTGGTACACAGCACTTATGCTCTCCTGTTCTATTCGAAATATGTTAAATCCATTTCCTAGTCTGAATACTTTTAATAATAGAAAATAGTTCTTTTTTTGTCTGCCTCGGTGAGCAGTGGTAACGTGTACGACAGCTGTACATTGAGTTCTCGGGTTCGATGCCCGGTACGGACTAAATTTTTGTGTGATCTGCAAATATTCGACTAGGGGTTTGGGTAGTTCCTATGTTTAAAATGTATATATTTACAAAATTATGTTGTTTGTTAGATGTCTAAAATATTTATTACTGGACTAGCAGTCTCACGCAGCACCACCTGCATTTTCTATTGCCCGTAGCGTGATGACGCTGCAACCCATAAGAGCAGAGTGGCAATGAAAAAAGATTAAAATCCGAAAAAAAAAATTCTTTTGAGAGCTTTTATACGCTCCAGTGTAAATGTATGAAAGAATTAAATGTTCCAAAAAAAATTGTCCACTACAGTATGTATCTATATTTTAGCTCTTATTAACCTGTTTTATGGAAAACTTATTTGCATTCGCATTATAACACCACGCTATAGGCTATAGCAGACGGAGCAAAGGGGTTAGCTAATAATAAATACGCTGTCATTTAAACCCACTACAAAAAAGAAGGAGGTTCTCAACTGGACTGCTTTTTTTTTTTGTTACCTCAGAATTTGAAGCAGGATCTGATTCAGGAACCGAGGCATCTATCGCGATTTGGGTACTCTGAATAGTTTTTCTTTGAAGTCAGTTATTTTTTGTTAAATTTATTTACTTTTATGTCCATAGGACCATGTATTTAATAACCATGTTCACATGATTGACTGTTGGTCTAGTGGTTAGCGTATGTGGCAGCTGATCAAGAAGTCTTGAGTTCAATTCCCGGGTCGGGCCAAAAAAGATTTATTTATATTTATCTATATAATTTATATATCAACAGCCCGGATTCTGCAAGGTTGGTGGTGATTCACGCCAGTGCCTCGGTGAGCACGTTAAGCCGTCGGTACCGGTTGTCATGAACGTCTATAGCAATCGTTATTAGGAAGTCAGTGCCCTCATATATACTGACGAATAGTTCAATCTTCAAATTTCATTTCCCCCTTAGGGTTGCGGAGGTCCAATTCCAATCGCTCCCTGGAAAAACTGAAGTTCAGGTAAAAACGATTGAACTAGTAGACGACCCCAAATAAACTTGGAAATAAAGGCTACGAAGATGACACATAGTACCAAGTAAATGAATCTACTAATATTATCTGATTTAGGTTTATCTCATTATTTCCTTGCTATTGTGAGCTTTGTTGCACTCAATTTTTGTCCTTGCACCTACCACATCGTATTTCTTCATCGCCTGAAGGTTGTCTGGGAGAGAATGCCTTATGGCATTAAGTCCGCCTTTGTACAACATGTGCAATAAATATTAAAATAAATAAATACTTTCTTTTTAATTATCAGAACGTGGTGAATGTCAACCTCCAAGGACAGATGACGCATTTTTATTGAAATTCTTAAGAGCGCGTAGATCCATACCGGCGCGAGCGCATCGATTGGTAAGTGAAGGAAGGCTTATCTATAAATCCATAATGATATCATAATAAAATTCGAAAGTTACTCTGTCTTTCTGTCTGCTGATGATGGTGATGATTTCACCGTTAAGCCACTCCACTGATTTAAATCAAATTTGTTGGAGATATAAATTAAATAGAATGGAAGTTAATGGAATGGAATGGATTGGAATGGAATAGAATAGATTGGAATTGAATGAAATGGAATGAAATGGAATAGAAAATACATACTTTATTGTACATCAAATACAATTTTTACAGTTGAAAGTTTATTTAAGATCATTACAATGGGCGGCCTTATTGTTATATACGTATGTACTATGTTTGTTACTACATATATGTACAGATTGAATTGAATTACACTTAAAGTCTTCTTTGTTAGTGGGTGATGTTACCCCAGTGACTAAGGTGGAATTAATCGGTATATGAAGGACGTTTAATGTATAGTGATTAACTAACTTTGGAACTTTGGAAAGGAAAGAAGTGAATATATTATATTTTGAACTCCTAAACTTTGCTTCTGGATCATTTCATTACGGGTACCTACCAAATACAACAAATTCCAAGACAGTTTTACTTCTTTGTGTCTTCCCGAGTATCATTAGCATTTATGGGTCACTACTATCTATGGGCCTGTAGAGGACTTAGTAGATGGAAGGAGCAGTTACAGGCTCACCGTTAGTCTGTTTTATATTTAGACAGGCTTCTAGTATGAACAGCTTATTCATTTGATGATATAAGGAACTTTAAACCACAAACGTGAGCTATTAACTTCCCCAAGATATTGAGATTGTTCATTTTACAGTTGACTTTATGAAGTAATCGCAATTACAGAGCATTTTATAATTGTGCATTACACACGAACGATCGCTACTTCAAACTTTCTCTAGTATTCATGCCTCCCTGGTGATGTTAATTGCTAAGTGACAATGTTGCCAGCACTCACTTTATAATACTTGGTTTCCAATTCTTTAAAATAGCAGGCAATAAACCAAATAAACGTGTCTGTTTCAGCTTGTACGATACTGCAATTTTCGAGATCAGAACCCACATCTATGGCGTGATGTCGACTGGTTTGGTCCCACGAAATTGGGTGGCTTGATCGAAGGGGTACTGTTCGACAGACCTGATGTCGGCAGGGTTATTATTTGTAGAATTGGTAACCATTAGAAATAATAATAAAAGTTTAATATACATAAAAAACTAAGTATCTCGCTAACATGTATAATGGCTATGAAAATAAATAAATAAATAAATAAATATTTTGGACATCTGACACACAACATCACCTAGTCCCAAGCTAAGCAGAGCTTGTGTTATGGGTACTAGACAACTGATATAAATACATAAACATACTTTTTTTTTGTAAATACATACATATTATATATAGAAAACACCCAGACTCCTAAACAAATATTTGTGAATCACACAAATAATATTTGGTCCGACCCGGGAATCGAACCCGAGACCTCTTGATCAGCAGCCGCATACGCTAACCACTAGACCAACGAGGCAGTCAAATAACAAATGGTCATATTTGTCAAATAACAAGGCAAATCTAAATTCGTTAAACATAAATACATGAGACAAAAACCGAAAAAATGTAATATACCGATAGCTATATATCATAGCCTTGGGTGATTGGAAACAGTCACTGATGGTAAGCAACGACGGCGAGGTCAGACCTAGATGGGTGACCGTTTGTGGCATGATATGTTATGTGATTCGGAGGTCGCGTTAGTTGTGGAGCTTAATTAAAAACATCCAAAGGCAAGATTACATAGCCACAACGTGTCTTGCCAGTCCCGATCCTGTACTCGGCTATTGTGGCGACGTATGGCCTTAACCCTCTCCTGAGAGGAGACCTGGGCCCAGGAATGGGACATTATGGGTTGTTGATGATGATGATGTAATATTTTCAAAACTTTCATCTTAATCATCTTGTTAACCGTATTCCTAAGAATATTTTGGAGCTGGCTACTAGTTCAACCGGTTTTAACTGATCCCATCCGACCTCCAAAACTAATGGTGCACTAAATTCGAAGGGAAAACTAGATGTCAGTATATTTGAAGGCAATGACTGCCCAATGACGATTGTTATAGATGTTCATGATAACCGGCACCGACATACTACATCGTTAACACAATGTCAATACCTAATACCTGTCCATTTGCTCCTTGAGCATGCTTTCAACCAGTTACCAGTTTCAAGCGCCTGTCAAAATTGTATGAGCAAGAAATTACACAAATACAACATGCACGTTTTTTTTTTTTTTTTTTTTTATACATAAGCCATCCAAAGTGACTCTACCCTGCCTGATGGAAAGCATGAGCAGAATCCAAGAGTGGGGGCCACCACACTTGCTGCGAATGCAGACACAGTAAGTATGGCGGCCCACACTATGGCGGCTTAGTGAGATGCTTTTTCACGCCCCGCTTAAAGGACCCGGGATTATAATGGGAAGGAAACACGTGAGCTGGTAGTGAGTTCCAGTCTTTGACTGCTCGGCATAGGAAAGAAGAGCCGACGTGCACTTAATAATGTCCTACACCACAAAAATACACCGCAGTAATGGTTATACATTAGCCTAAATTCTAATAATGTTTCGAATGTAAGCAAATCATTAATAAATATTTTACATAGAAAGCACCCAGGCTCGAGAACAAATATTTGCAAATCATAGAAACATCTAGTCCGACCAGGGAATCGAACCCGAGACTTCCAGCACAGTATTCGCAAACGCTACCACTGCGCCAATGAAGCATATATTTGTCAAGGTGGCGGGACGAAAGCGGTTTAAGTTCAGTTTGAGTAATAGATATAGATTTAAGTGTAAGATAAGTTTAAAAAGCATTTTCTTTTAAAATAAGAAATAAAAGGCTTTTTTACTATTTTTTCTTTTCTTCAGGACAATGGGACACCAATGAGTTCACAATCGATGACCTAATAAGAGGGTGTTTGCTGATGCTGGAGGTCGGGATCCTACAGCCGAAGCTACAAGTCCTGGGCGGCAATGTGCTGTTGGACTGCCAAGGGCTAACTATGAAGCATATGAGACAATTCTCACCATCGATCGCCTTACAAATTATTAACATTATGGGGGTAGGTACTAAACGTAGTTTTTTTACTAGCTTTCGCTTGCGGCTCCGCCCGCGTGTAAATCGATTATTGCAGTAACTAGTATGTTATTCTGATATATAAGCTATAATACTGTAGAGTTTTATCCAAATCTGTTCAGTAGTTTTTGCGTGAAAGAGCAACAAACATACATACAAACAAGAAACTTAACAAACAATGCATGCAAACAAACATGGTTGCTTATCAAACAATGCATAACAAACTTGCATAGCAACAATAATAGTAGTTTGTAAATGGCTAATTTAAAATGAGATACTGGATAATCACTTGGAAAAAATTGGCCAAGTGCGTGTCAGGACACGCATAGAATAGGGTTCCGTAGTCATCCATAATGGCACGTAGATTTAAAACCAAGTCCAATAGGTAATTGTAATGTTTACTTATTATTTCTTTATTTCTGTGGTTTTCCGAGTGAGTGCATTTTACAAGTAAGGCTATTCCATTTCTCTATTCTTTTGTTTCATTGCCTAATGTCGTTTGTCATCACAGCATTTAAATCAGCCACGACTCGTCTCGTCTTCCAGTTGGCGTTCCCGACCCACCAGCGAGGAGTCCACGTGATCAATTGTTCCAGAGTGTTCGAGACATTGTTCCACTTCTTCAAACGCCTGGCCCCGGTGGACGAACTTTGGAAGAGAGTGCACTTTCATGGCTATGATCTCAATTCTTTGTATAGGTAAGATATTTTTGTTTCTTATTAACCCCGACGCAAAAACGACGGGGTTTTAAATGTTTGATGTATCTGTGTGTGTCTGTCTGTGGCATCATAGCTCCCGAACGGTCATATGAACTGATTTAGATTTTTTTATGACTGGTAAATTAGTCGGGAGCATTCTTAGCTATGTTTAATGGAAATCTGTCCAATCAGTCAGGTTTTATAATTTTTTTAATTTTACTTGTTTTAAAGTATATTGTCGACACGAAAACCTTTGGTAGTTTACCTAGATTTCTTATAAATTCGTACTCATTAAGAGTAGTAGATCCCAAATAATAGCCACATAAATAAATGTTATTTAGGTAATTTTTCTCGACGGGAGCATTACTACCCCCACACAGAAGACCATCCTAATAATGACAGCATTCTTGCTGTTGTATTTCGTTGGTGAGTGTGAGACCGGAGGCTCAATCATTCTGCATCATTGTCCCGGCCTCCTAAAGCCGAGAGAATGATGCAGAATGATCTAATCAGGCCGCCATGGTATGGGTCACCATGCTACATTGCCTACCCTCACAATGAGGATGGTGACCCCTACTCCTGAATTCTACTCATGCTTTCCATCAGGCAGAGTAGTCATTTTGGTAGGCATAAATATATAAAAAGAAACAAAGAAAAATGTTCGTAAAGTCCTACGCGACACATGAATATATCCCCAATTCAGAAGTTGCTTTTAAAAATTTATATACACTAGGTGGTGCTCGCGGCTCCGCTCGCGTCCTAGTGATATGAAATATATTGGCCAACATCTGGTCGGCCAATTCTCATTTTTTTTAAGAAGATAAATTTATTTAAAATTTATAAATACATGTGTATATAATTATATGAAATGAAATGAATGTAATTGTTCTACGTGTTCAAACCATTACAAGCAATTTTTAAAGTTAATTAATGTTTTTTCACAGACACATAGATCCAGAATGTCTTCCGAAGCGATACGGTGGCCAGCAAGTGGAGGTCTCATTTGCTCTGTGGTTGACTAAAATCAAGAAATATAAAAACAAGGAGTTTGATAATGACATGAGAAGCTTGGGATACGCTGCCGATTAATTGATCTGTCAATTCACTTATACGAACGATAGTAAAAAATATTTCAGACATATCACACAACGCCATCTAGTCCAAAACTAAGCAGAGCTTGTATAATGGGTACTAGACAACTGATATAAATACATAAACATTACAAGTGATATAAAAACATAAACATAATTTTTTTGTAATACACAGATATTATAAACAGGAAACACCTAAGCTCCGAAACAAATATTTGCAGATCATTGAAATATTTGTTTCGACCTGGGAATCGAACCCAGAACCTCAAGCACAGGCGCAGCAGTCGCATACGCTACCAGTGCTCCACCGAAGCAGTTATTTTCCCGAGATAGTCTTCCCCAAAGAGTGTGACTCTACTGATCAACACACAACCTCTGATCTTAGGTGTTGTGATTTATCTGAAATTAAATGAGAACATAATAAAAACCTGTTAGGGTATGATAACACCAACAATTTTTAAGTATCAATCAATTCAAAAAATAAAAAATAAATTTGTGATGTAAAATGTGATAAATTAAAACTATTAGAATTATAAATAATTGTTCGCAAAACTTATGCAAGTTTGCTTAAATACACGATAATTAGATCTAGGGAATTGCTCAATTAGTCGACTCCTACGACACTGACGGGATGAATACAAGTGGTGATATTTCGTATTCTTTATTCATCATCACTCCGGCGTACTAGAAGATAGACTCCTAGAAGCTTGGTAGTGTCCTTATAAAGATTGATAAATGAGCTAAAGAAATGTGATAAACATGAAAAAACTGTTTTGTAATGTGATAAACTAATTTTGTAATTATACTATAGTTTTTTTTTCTTATATCTACGTACCCATTGACTCGTATCTTAAATCTCCGGATATAGAATCCTGAAGATCAGATGTTGCCCTCGGAAAAGTCAGGTAAAGCCGTCGATTCTGCGCCTGCCCCCTAGCTAAGATGCAAATGTAATCTTTTGCATCTTAAAAAATTGCCTCAAAAAGTACATCTAATAGATTTCTATCCATCTTGATCGACAGTCGACAGACCCACGAGGCGATCGATATGAGCGATATGGTGTAAGAATATAGCAACAAGCTCCGTAAATTAAACTTTGCCGTCTTTTTCATTTAAACAAATTGGTAAAACTCTATTTGAATACTCTCTCAGCACTAACCTCGAGTGATCTGAGATAAATAATTTATCTTTTGTTATTTTTTAGGGTTCCGTAGTTCATAACTCAGAACCCTTAAAGATTCGCCATGTCCGTCCGTCCTCGGTCCAAACGTAGAAAGATGAAATATTACCCCATCGTGTAGGGTATCATCAGATAGGTATTTTAAACAAATTGAAAGGTTTCTAAAATCATTTCTTTATTTTGGTATCCGTTCATGAGTTATTCAACTTGAAAGCACATTTTTTCCTAAAAACAGGGCGTCCCCCCCCCCCATCTAAAAGCTAAACTTAGCTAAAATAATAATATAATTTATTTGCTGAAATGTATTTACATATATATATATACGTTTAAATTTGGATTTTTCAGCTACATTCTGCCTTAGTAACAAAGCATGCAAATTTAAAGAAAAATGAAATTCTTAAAAATATTAATTTAAAACTTGTAGCCCATATATCGAATTTTCAAGGAAAACTATAGCGGTTTTGATAACTTTTTTTATTTTGGAAATTATAGGGGCTTAACTTGTAAAATTCACTCGGAAAACTTCGTCCAAAAATAAAGAATTAATAAGTTTAAAATAACAATTGTCGATTGGACACGATTATAAATCTACCTACCATTATGGGTGACTACGGAACCCTATCCTAAGGCTTATTTTTTGTATACCTATTACCAGTGCCACTGACTAATGGAAAACCGAAACACTAATTATGTTAATCACGCGTTTGATTTTTTTTTGTTATTTGTATATATAGTGGTAATTTTTTTTCTGTCATTCATTTATTTATCTAAGGTTAAAATTCTCGAATATTGGAAAATTCCTAACCACGAATGACTAGTGCGTTTACTATGTCGTTACCCTAAACTGCTAGGCTGGAAGTCATGCGCTCAAATTCTATCAACAAAAAATAATTGTATGATGAGTGGTTGGGTGTATCAATATGTCTATTATATATGTTTTTATGTATTAGCAAAATGAAGTGGCAGTAGGCTGGCCATATTAGCCACAGAACTGATGACCGTTAGGGTAGAAAGGTTCTAGAGTGGAGACCGCGTCTCTGCAGGCGTAGTTCAGGATGCCCACAGGCATGTAAAAGTGACGACTTGCGCAAGATGGCTGGCAGGAGCTGGATGCGAGAAGCCCAAAATCGATCTGAGTGGTGTGCAATGGGAGAGGCCTATGTCCAGCAGTGGACAGCGATAGGCTAATGATGATGATGTTTTTAATTCGCAAGCTGGTTATCATAGCATACGGGAACTGAACTGAGGAACCAGTAGTATGTGGTGTATCTACTAAAAACCAACCGGTCGGCCGGTCTTAGGTGCTTTAAGGAGGACCCGGACCATGTTATTTCAGTTCTCCCCCCAGATCAGCGCCGAGCCTAACCAAACTTCATGTAATGGCCTATCATTATTATATATTGCAGCCTGATCATATTTTATAGCATATACTTAGTTTGGGCTCACATTGCTATGAGTATAGTGATATTATCTTATTGGTGATTTGAGGGCGGTATTCGCGGCATGTGGCTTGTTCATATTTTCAATGAGATTAAAACTGTTTTAAATTTAAATAAATATTTCGGACAATTACACACGACATCTAGTCCCAAACTAAGCAGAGCTTGTTTTATGGGTACTAAACAACTGATATAATTACATAAGCATACTTTTTTTTTGTAAATACATATTATACATAGAAAATACCCAGGCTCCGAAACAAATATTTGTGGATCACACAAATATTTAGTCCGACCCGGGAATCGAACCCGAGACCTCTTGATCAGCAGCCGCATACGCTAACCACTAGACCAACAAGGCAGTCAGACTGTTTAAACATTTTGAAAACAACAAAGTTTTAATAATATACCTCAAGTAATATGTATGTAGCCAATTTATTACAAATAAACAGACACCTCATTCATTTAAATAGGTTCAGGAATTTTAGACACTCATGTCCTTAGGTGATTGGAAACAATCGCCGAGGGAATGCGCGGTCAGTATCTAGTACCTACAGTGTCACGGGGCACTTTACAAACATACATGAAACGGACAGAAAGAACACCCAGACTCATAACAACAATTTCTGGATCACAAAAAGTGTTGTCCCGCGTGGAATTTGAACCTACAAGCACTTGGCGCATTAAAGAGCGGCGTGGCGACCGCTTAATCCACTATTCCAACCATGCAGTCGGGTTATTAACAGCTTTTAAGAATCCGCTACTGGACATAGGAAAGAGATTTTGGCTTGCCATACCTAAGGGGCAGATGATGTTACAAGTTTTTCTTCTCTTTGCAGTTCTGTTGTGTTTTCTTGCGTATATTGCGCCTTACTCGCTCTTATCGGACTCACACAATTAATGTATTGTTTTTATAACCAGCTGAATGCTGCTCTGATAAAACAATGCTTTTCAACTATCTTCCTCTTGAAATGGAGGCGAACACTCACAAACCTTTCTAACTGATTGACACCATTTTAGTAAGATCAAACTGATACGGTCACAGTAATGCTGCTAGCCAAGTTCTCAAGTATTTACAGCAGGCAAGCCTTTCACTTTCCAAGCACGAGTCTTATCGTCGATCGTACTATTAGATCGTAGGAAAAAAACTAAATTGGATTCGAGAATTTTCTTAAAAGGTTAATGACCTTGAACCAAAAAATTTAGGTGACACACTCCGTAGTAGAGTGGTAAATATGATTTTTGATTTAATTATGACGAATAGAATGATTTAGTGCCGACTGTCAACTTTTTTTAACTAATAGGAAACCATAAATTTAAAGTACTGCAAGTGGAACACATGCGCTGTTAAATTAAATTAAACTGTATGTTTCTGTGGAAAAGTACAGAATCGGTTGGTTCAAATATGTGAACTTTTCTAGGTAACAAAAGTCAAACGCAGGTTTTGGTGAGGTCTAGATTGTCCGACGTGTAAAAATATCTTTAAAGATTTATTTGCAAAAAAGTATCATATCATTTAAAAACATGTATCTTTGAGTCTCGTTAGTTACCGTAAATGGCACTACAATCGAAGTTGTACTTCTTGTTCTAAATCTACTTCGGTCAAACTATTCATCTCGACCGGCACAACTTTAATCGGCCGGCACAACCGTAGGACGATAAATGGTTTCGTCTGGCAGGGCGACATAAGTATGGGTAGTTGCGTCATATCGACGCCAATACCGCAATCACTAAAGACCAACTTTTTTTTTTTAATATTTAAGTTTTTCAAAGTGACTCTACTCTGCCTGATCACCATCCTCATTGTGAGGGTAGGCAATGCAGCAATGACCCTTAACATGGCGGAACGGTCAGATCGGGACATTCTTCGGAAAAATGAGGCAGAATCATTGAGCCTCTTGTCTCACTGTCTCACTGTCTCAAATACGACAGCAAGAATGCTGACATTATTAAAATGTGTGAGAGTAGTACTGCCCTGGTCGAGCCGGCCCCGGTCGTGCTGAAATCAGCGAGGCTCTTACTACCTTTGAAGGCATCTTGGCCACATCGAGATACGGAGCCGAGATGTGGCCACTAACCATCGGCCCACAAGTTTTAAGTAGCTCAGCGTCCGATGACAGGTGTTTTTCTGTTCGATAGAATTAGTAACGACAGAGAACCAGGGTACCAGACATCGACAACAGCGATATGGCAAACGTAGTGGAACGTGCGCCTTGCTTCACAATAAACCGCTGGCGCTCCTTGGGGAGACTTTCATTCAGCAGTGGATGGCGAAATATTGATTTGAATAAATTGCATTTTGACGGTGTGAAATATGATTCATAGGTGAAAAGTAAAATAATTTGGTTCGATCTTTTGGATTTGATTTATGTATTGTTTGTATTTTTGTATAATTGATTTATGTATTATTCATTGTATGTAGCACGAAGTAATTTCTCAATTATCAAACAACAATATAAAATACGACTGTATGACCTCGCTAAGTGTGTACTTGAATATAAACTTAAATGATTACAGAAGTCATTAACTTATATTGATATGAATATTTCCATATAATAATTTATTGTTTTTCTAATCTATTTTAGAGACTAATACAGTCCTTATGATTCAAATTGAATATTAATTTAGATGTTGGCCAGAATTATTCCAGATTTTTTTGTAACGGAAGTTTTTCCGTTGTAAGAATTCTTTTAACACACTGTTTTGTTTCAAAGACTTTCGTACTAAAAGTTGATTCAGGATGTAACTGTCTTACTAAGGCTAAAGGACTTACTTTATCGACTGGAGTGTCTAAAAACTGCTTAAAATCACAACTTCAGAACTTCCACAATATTGAATGTGGGTAAGTGGCCGTGGGCCGTGGCTGTTTAGATTGGAAAATAAAAAATCCACAACAGAGCAAACACATTCCACCTATGTCGTCTGATGCGCTCCTAGTAGCAGTACTATTGTGCGCACTACTTTTCACCTCTACTTGAACGTGAATTATATATTTCATGGATCCTTATCTCTACAGTAAATAAATATGGTAGTTTTGTATGAGATTCTTACCTCCATTTGTCTCCTATTGAAACTCTTTCCAAATTTTATAATATAAAATTGGTTAATGTTTTGAACACTTTCGAGCATCTTATATTCTTGTGATGTGAGTTTCTTATTAGTCATATTAGTAGACCCCACACTTACTTACTACCATGTCAGTGCACTATTATTTAACAATGAACCATAAACGTGAACGTTCGTAGGGAAACAATGGTTTTGATTTTGAGTATGGGAACTGGCGACTCGACAGTAGGTTATGAAAATAATGACAAACCATTTTGTACTGACTGTCCTCAAAGGTTATGTTACCCTAGTACTAACCAAGTCTCATTTGAAGTTTCAATGGTAAAATGACACAAAGCAAAACTTTGTGTATTTATTGTTCGCGTCTTTTTTTGCTCGCGAGTTTTTTCCGTAATGAGAAGGACTACCTACCCATTTGTTGTGTGCATATTATTATCTTTCCTCGTGCACTTGAATGATTTCATACTCTCATCTTTTCCCTGTATTGTGTAGATTATAATAATAGATAAATGTTTAGTGTGAGGCCTATGTTATTGCCTTAACTTTGGCTTTTCGCACAATGGTCCAATAATAAGGACTAAGTCCGGAAACCGCCCAGAAAAACTAAACTAAACTAAACTTTGGCTTTTATATTTTTGAGACCTGAATTTCAACGATACATAGTTTATGGTGGCCACTTTATACCTAAACGCACTATAATTTGACAAAGGAAACAATGGTTTGAGAATGCAAGTGACTACGGTATAGAGGTTTTTATAATAATTACTCACCAAACAGTTTTATTGACAACACCAGTTACTAAACACACTTAAAGTTTATGTTACCCTAGTACTATCGAAGTTTCCTTTGAATTTTTAAAAATTAAAGTGACTCTAAACAAAATTGTTTTAAACTGTGGAATTCTGTGTTTTGCTCCGCGGGGTTTATCGGGACAAAAAGACTGTGTACCATTTGTTGTGTGCATTAATTTCCCTCTCGATGGGATGTATAATTCTCAATCCCTTATATTGTCTCTAAAGGAAATTACGTAACAGATAAGTAAATTTATTAGTGTATATATAATCGGTTCTTGTCCGTATTTGTCTTTACAAACTCTTTCCACGCGGTATTTAGCAACTTATACGTATTTTTGAGACCCTTCTGACTATCGCAATAGAATTCTTAAATTTGCCATCATGTGAGTGACTACACTTTAATATGACAATTAACTAGGGGCCTTCGGGATACACCGGGTTAGGAATGTTATAGTGACGACACGAAGGTCATTATTATTATGACTCGCTCAACAGTTTAACTACTTAAAGGTTATGTTACTCTGGTACTATTGAAGTTTTAATATGAAGTGACACAAAATAAAATCATTAAATGTTATTTAAACATACGTCCTAACTACTTACACGATTTACATTCATGATTAATTTTATCTGTGTAGTAAGTAGTTAAGTAGTTTTGTGTTAGGCTCTTGCCTCCATTGTTCTTCATCACAAACCCTTTTTTCATATTGGATTTTATCAATGTCAGGCATTTGGATGTCTAGACACAACGCAGATTTTGTGTACTGAGTTTTAATAATTAACTTAAATATTCCCACTATGTTGTTGCAATATAATTTTACATTAGAATAAACCACACCCTAAACACATACTTTAGAGAGAATAGTTTGCGTATTCTAGACAGTAAGTAAGTTCATAATAATGATGACTCCTTAACCACTTGATTGCTGAGGACCGTTCAAGTACTAACAAGTTCACTCAACGTACTTAAAGGTTATGATACCCTGGTACTATTAAGGTTTACTTTGAAGTTTTAAATAGTAAAGTGACACAAAACGAAATTGTGTGTATGGTTTAATTAAGTTCACAATTACACTAACTGATGTTTCCTCGCGTTAACTATTTTTTTCTCGAATAATTTTAATTTACTTTGATAATTCTAAGATTTCTATTCTAAGATTCTAAGATCTATCTAAATTTTAGCCAGATTTTATCTAGCCGTTCTGGTTGTATTTGAGTTTTGAGTACAAAATTTTCAAGAAAGGATAAAGTAAATATCAATCACTCGATTTTGTTCTTGGTATTTAAAACAAAAGTCTATAAATAACAATAGTACTCAACGACATCAAAATTAATTGATTAATTACTGGATGCGAGAAGCCGAGGGCAATTGGAGAGACCTATGACCAGCAGTGCACTGCGATAGGCTGATGATGATGATGACATCAAAGTTGCAAAATATTTAAATGTTTCGGACATCTTACACACAACATCATCTAGTCCCAAGCTAAGCAGAGCTTGTATTATGGGTACTAGACAACTGTTATAAATACATAAACATACATTTTTTTGTAAATACATACACACATAGAAAACACCCAAACTCCGAAACAAATATTTGCGACAAAAATGATGTATACATACATCATTTTTTGTGTAATTTTTAAAATCATCGTCATCATCATATAGTATGGTAATAATTTGTATGGGCACGAGATACTTGATTAAAAATATTTTTTATTATTATTTTCTTTATTCAAGTCAATAAACATATTAATTACATTTTTAAATATATAAATATAAAAAATATATTTAAAAATATAAAAAATATTATTATTATTATAATTTAGACCACCTTCAGATAAGTTATAATATGAGAAAATCTAATTGTGAGTCGGGTTTGTTGGTTCATTACACAAAAAATACATATCGGTTATCAGGTCACGTCGCGTTTAAAGTACATAAGCTTCCGCATGAACTGAACTGCAGTTACTTGTATTTAGTGTGCCTTTTACTTCGAGCTTTTTTTGTTCGTTTTGGTACAACCTACTTTGGCTGCCATTGCTAATGCAATACTTCTACTTACCTGGTACTTTAAAATTGTATCAAGCAATCGATCTTCTGCTTTTACACAATTTTGCATAATAATCTGAGTAAGGTCTTGTACTGTCTACCTCCCATGACTTCCTAAACTGCCAGTCGGGGCTGGTCATCTCACAACTGCTATATCATATATTATTATATTTGTTTAATTATTTTTTGACACTACCAGTGTAAATGTCAGTATCATTACATTCTCCTCACATTTAATAAATGCCGAAAACAATGTAACCAAAAATTGTAAAAATTATGTTGGAAAACAGTGTCCATGGAGTTTCTTGTCTGTTCTTCTCCATAGGATCTAGGAATTGGAACCGACAATTAGCTTCACGACTGACTACTGACTGACTACTTGACTTTTCAAAAGTGGCGTTGTATTGGTCTATTTGAAATAAAAACGGTTTGATTTGATATGATTTGAAACCAGGTCTTCAAACTATGATTTGTAATATGAAATGAACAGTTTTTATTAAATGCATATCAAAGTATTAACACCAATATGCAAACTTTAAAATTTTTGTTTACCTCTGCCTTTTTTTTCTGGGTAATCTCTAGAACAGCTGGACCGATTTTCAACCTTATATTGTTGGTGACGTAAGGAGTAATTTAGGCTGCTTCTTTTTAGACTAGCTTCTCTTCGCGGGGTTACTCGCGATTGTTGTAATACCATACCCACGGTAACACCGCTTAACTCAGTTATAAATATTAGTAGATCATTTCTTAATTATATGTGATAAATATAAAAATAAATTGTTGTTCGTTAGTCTCGCTAAAACTCGAGAACGATTGAACCGATTTGGCTAATTTTGGTCTTGAATTGTTCGTCGAAGTCCAGGGAAGGTTTAAAAAGTGAATATACAATAAAATTAAATTGCTGTTCGTTAGTCTCGCTAAAACTCGAGAAGGGCTGGACCTATTTGGCTATTTAATACAAAAGTTTAGGTCTTCTATTTATCGATTCAGCTATGTTGCTGCCGGGTCAGCTAGTTCTAGTTATAAAACCATATACAGATAGTTTTGATTTATATAACCGTTTTTATAACATTTATCTTACGGTGTGTATAAGTATTTCCATAGAGATAAACTACTTACATCACGACTAGAACTATCGCACCATCTTAGATGAATTACTCAGATAAATTATTTATATGTAGCTTGTACTACCAGTTTCACTACCCACAGAACATTGAAAGGGAAAAGTTCCTCAGTTTCACTATATTAATCTTTACAGAATTACGTAAATCCTTACTAATATTATAAACGCGAAAGTTTGTGAGTATGTATGTCTGTTGCTCTTTCACGCAAAAACTACTGAACGGATTTGGATGAAACTTTACAGTAATAAAGCTTGTATAACAAAATAACACATTGGCTACTTTTTAATGCAATAATCGAAATAGCGGCTCTGCCCGCTTAGGGCAGAGCCGCGGGCGTATGATAGTATTTTATAAAGTTACTATCACTAAATAATAAATCTGAAGTATAATACATATTAAAAGACTCAACTTTCTTCCTTTTCTTTTCTATTTTTATCTTTCTTTCTGACAGTAGACTGTTGATAATGATGATAATTATAACAAAAATACTCTTTCACTTCATATTACATCATACTAGCTTACGCCCGCGGCTCCGCCCGCGTGCATCTTGATTGTTGCAGTAAAAACTAGCCTATGTGTTATTCTGATATATAAGCTATATTACTGTAAAGTTTCATCCGAATCCGTTCAGTAGTTTTTGCTTGAAAGAGCAACAAATATACATACTCACAAACTTTCACGTTTATAATTAGTAAAGATTGATCGATGTGGTCAATTTAAGTCCATAAATTTCCCGTCTTCAATCACTGGGAACAGCAATACGAGTACCGCCCTGTCCTGGAGTTTAGGAGCTATTGCAGTGTCTTACACACAAAGCAAGGAAAAAAACTGTAACACTGTCGATACAGTGTTGTATCGGTGTACACCGATTTTCTGCTAAAGCCCTGTTATCACTCCGGTCAGTCAACTGGTCTTGAAGCATAGTTCTCCCATGAACCAACATATTTATATCATTTTGATGTCTGAACATTTGGTTCAGGTAATTAGGTAATTTTACCCTCTACTGTTATCAAAACATCTGTCAAAGAGCATAATCCGTCCTTAAGGGGCCCCCGTAGGCTGAATTTTCCATACAAACGGTATACCAAGATCATTTGCAGTATAAACATATTTCCACGATGATATGTTGATATTCGGACTTAGACTGTATTTATTTAGGTTATAACGTCTTTATTTTTAAAAATAAACTTATATAGAATAAAATATAATCAAATTAAATTTTACATATTTTACATTGTAAATGTCATGTTTTCATTTTGTTTTTTTCTGTCTTAAAAACAAAAATATTTCTAATATTGTTTCATCAATAACACATCTCATATTATTATGCTACTACTTACACGAAATAAATTGAAAAAATATTGAGTTTTCATTCATGATTTTCGATATTACGAAACACATCCATATTTTCACAAATTTCATGCAATTAATAGTGCTATCGCATCAAAAAATATTTCAATGTGTGTGTGATTCATGTCAGTCAAATAATGATAGCCGAACCTTCTACGAGAGAGTCCAAATTACTACGAATGAATGTCAATCCACAAACACACATACAGGGGTGCACTCGTATCTACGTTGTATTTTGTCAAACAGAGACAGCAATATTTTACGAACAAATTTCAACTTGTAGTTTCGAGTGTCGTACGCCGGCCCCTTAAAATTGGTAAAAAGGCTTGTAACTTCTTAGTGGCAGACGTTCATGACCGGGTCAGTCACTTTCCATGAGGTAACACATCTGCCCGTTTACTCGATAAACCATACAAAAAAATTATTCGACCTGTTTGAACATCAGCAGTTCAGTACTGAACATAGGCCTCTCCAATTGCACGCCGCTTTGGTCGATTTTGGACATCCCAACCCGATAATAAAATAGGGATCCTTCTCTTAATATTATAGTATAAAAAATCTGAACATGATTTTAGTTTGAATGCATGAGTAAGTAGTGACATATTTCCTCCAAAATGATGACCTAAATCTTGTCTGTAAGAGGCAAAATACTTAGAGATTTTTTCTATGAATTATGTATGTAATAATGTTCTCTGATGAATAATGTAGTGATGCTATGATAACTGTAATTGATGTTATTACAGTCATAAAAAAATGGTGTGTATGTAAAAATATGGCCTGCAGTTAATCGTGGTATATTAATAACCCAAAAAAAACGACGTCAAAGAAAAACTATTCGGAGTACCCAAATCGCGACAGGAATGCCTATTGTATTGAGGAGTTCCCTTCCCTCGATGTCTGCAGGATCCTATCATCAGATCCTGCACTCCTAGCCAAGTTGCAAACGTTTTTTGTTTTCTATTCTATTTCTCTCTCTCTCTATTGTGTTGTTCCATTGGCTAATGTCACTCAATCAATTCCAATGAAATAAGACAATAGTGAAACAGAATAGAGAATAGAAAACAAAACGAAAAACTTAGCTAAATAGCTGGTTTCATTATCATGGGACCACACACGATTTCAAATAAAAATTTTGTATTAAAATCGGTTCACACAATCGAACGTTCTGAGGTAACACACAAAAAATAATATAATGGAATTGAGAACCTTTTCCTTTTTTCAAGTCGTTTAAAAAGAAAAAGTGTACTGAACTTTTATTCTTATTAAACTTATGTAATCTAAAGGTTGTTTCCCTCGCGTTCTTATTACGATGCATTATGCGGTATCTTGGTTCTATTTTTAGCATCAGTCGACGCAGGCGCATCGAATTTGAAACAATCGTTTTTGATCAAGAGGCTCAATGCTGGCTACTTAGTATAGTACTGTACTGACATCCATTACATTACTGACCGCTGTGAGCAGCGGACGTGTTGTGCTTTAATTACTTTTTTATTTACAACTTTTTATTTGTTCTAAATAGATTTGTTGAAAGTTGTTTTGTGAATGTGATGTGAAGTGAATGTTTTGGATTGGATTTAATTGTGTTCTTCGTAAGTAGTTTTGTTTGATGGTTGGTTTTGGTTTTGGTATATTGATTTTATTTTGTGTTGATGATGTTTGTTCTTTACGTTCACAGCTATTAATCTTAATCGATTACTTTCTATACCTTAGTACAGTATGCAATGAAGCAAACAAGACATATTTTATATTTTTTTTAGAAATACAACACTATCAAATCTAACTATCATTAAATGTAAAAAAAATTCTTTCTTTGTTTTACATTCTTATTTAATTACTAAACCGATTAACGTAAAATTTTGCATACGGATTGCCAGGGGTGATTATTATTATATACGGTACTAACATCAAAAAGGCTTTTTTAAATTTTTGACTGTCTGTCTGTTTATTTGTGCCGAGTAATATCTACAGAAAGCTGATGACATAAGGAGTAACTAAGGCTTAAGTAAAGTAAGTTTTTGGACTAGCTCTGCTTCGCGGCGTTACTCGCGATTTACAACAAAACTGCGGGTAACACCGCGAGACTCAGCTAGTTAATTGATAATTTTAGATTTTTTTTTCCTTTTTTTGCAAAAAAAAAATCTGAATGAACCCGGTATTTAAATAAATATAATGGTAGCAAAAAAGAACAGTATGTGAGTTGTACAAAAAGTTTGATATAAGACTAGATAAAAACAGTTCTGGCTTCTTTTTTTAACTGAAATTTGTACCAAATATAATATACGTTAGTATAATTAATATAATTAACTATTAAACATTTAAAGGTTAGGTATATTGTAGTTTAGCTTTAGTGATAATCGATTTGTTTTTTTTTTGCGAAACTGAGCAATCATATTTAAGCCTGTCTGTAGATGAGTAAGCATTCCTTTATCAAATCAAATGGCCAAACATTTTGCCTCAAAGAGACAGAGATAAGTTGGCAGCATTTGAAATGTGGTGCTGGAGGCGTATGATGAACATCAGTTGGACAGAGAAAAAATCTAACGAGGAAGTCCTACTAATGGTTGACGAAGAAAGGAGACTTCTGAATACTGTTGACAACAAGCTATGTAGCCTGTCAAAATTATAACCTTCCTTTGGCTCTGTCGTAGTCGGGTAAAAACGAGCTGCCTTCTATGATATTTATAGAGTAATGAAAACGAAATAAAATGGACACTGTTATAAAAGATAATTATTCTAGAGCTAAATATGGAATTTTATAAACCGTAATATTATGAAAAATGTTATCCACATATGGAAATTGTTTAATTAATTGAAGTTGTATAGTATCCAATTAGGTTACGTTTTGAAATGTATACCTACTCATTAACACCAAAATAAGATATTTTATATTTTAAGTAAGCATAACTAGCTTTTGCCCGTGGCTCTCCCCGCGTGTATGTCTGTTATCGCGAAGAGTACCTTATTCACGTCCTTCCACAAGAATCAAAGAATCTCCATGTATATTTTTTTTAAATCAGTGCAACGTGTTAACCGTGAAACGTTACAGATAGATGGACAAACTTTCGAATTTCTTATGATAATTTGGATTAAAGTCAAATTGAATCACATTATTTGAAAAATATTGAACTAAGCTTCACGACTGCTATCTTATGATTGACTGCACGGTTGGCCTAGTGGCTTAAGCGGTCGCCACGCCGCTTTCTACTACGCCAAGTGTCGTGGGTTCAAATCCCACGTAGGACAACACTTTGTGTGATTCACAATTTGTTGTTCTGAGTCTGGGTGTGCTTTGTGTCCGTTTCATGTATGTTTGTAAAGTACACAGGAATTTATATTCCTAATGCGGGAGTTGTCTTTTAAAAATGAAAATGAAATGAAAAATGAAAAAATGATAGATAACAACCGGGACGGAAACGATACGAAACGCTCATAACATATTATGCCACAAACGGTCACCCATCTAGGTCTGACCTTACCGTCGTTGCTTATTGTTTCCAATCACCTAAGGCCACAAAACATAAAAAACAAAATTTCACACACACACACAAATAAATTTGTGTCATAACTCATAACTCAGTAATGCACATGTCTATTTGAACTCATGTTTAATTGAGGGGAATGCCTGCATGTGGCCACTCAGTACTCACTACTCACTACCGTGAAATACAACCTGTTTCAAATACAGCGAAGCTAAGCAATGTAATAAGAAGCTAATGATTTATTAATGGTTAAATAGTTGAAACAAGTTAAATATCTTAAACTTAATTTTTATCAAAACTTTCTTTTCTTTCTGACTTTACCACATCCGATACCTATCTGCGTGGGTGCCATTTAACGACTTCGCAACGATGTGTTGTTTTTCCTGGAGAACATACAGAATTAATTAACTTACATTTATCATCATATGTACACATTATCTAAGAAAAGCAAACCATAAAGCTGTATTTCTATGTGGCTAGTAAAAAGTTTGTAAAACTGTATAATTGCTTTGTAATTTAACGAGCCTATCAGGCATGTTTCCATCTGAGGTCGTCAAAATGAATTTCTACAAAATGATACATCATCAATTTGACGAAATACGTATTTTGCTGTTGCAAGCAGACTCAGAAAAATTCATACTTTTGTAGTAGATTATAATGACTGCACGGTTGGCCTAGTGGTTTAAGCGGTCGTCACGCCGCTTCCTACTACGCCAAGTCTTGTGGGTTCCAATCCTAAACGGGATAACACTTTGTGTGATTCTCAAATTATTAATTTGAGTTTGGGTTTCTTTGTTATTTTGTCTTTTTTAGAAAAAGAAAAAAATATATATTGCATATTTATCATCGTCCATGGACAGTCAGTCTCAGATGCATTGCAGCATGGAATAAGTCTTTGTTACCTATATTTATTCATATAACAAAGAAAGCCTTACATTAAGGTTCGATGTGTTGAGAAACTGCAACACCTAGTAGCTATGTGGCAATTTTACTTTACAGAATTTCTAAATTTGTAGTAAAACCCATAACAAATCACCTTAACCCACTCCGCGGCATGACTATAAATTCGATGAATCGATAACCATAAATACAATCCTACTATTATTATAAACTCGAAAGTTTGTGAGTATGTATGTATATATATGTGTATGTATGTTTCTTGCTCTTTCACGCAAATAGTACTGAACGGATTTAGATGAAACTTTACAGTAATATAGCTTAAATTATATATCAGAATAACACATAGGCTACTTTTTACTGCAACAATCAAGGTACACGGGCTAAAGTTAGGTGATTTTAAAAATACCTATGTCAAAATATATCACTGTTTATCTCCTGTCAAAACTTCACAGGTTGCTATACATAACACGCTTGCATAGCAACCATAATGATAGTTTGTAAGGTTTGTAAATGGCTAATTTAAAATGAGTTCTGAATAATCACATAAGTAGGCTACTTTTTATCCCGAAAATACGCGGGTAACAGGCGCAGCTAGTGAAACATATTTTCAAAGGTTATAGATGACTCAATTCAAACTATTCATTGTTTGTGTGGCGCAGCATTTATGTGGTCGGCCCCAGATTCAAAGCCTACTTTGACTGCGTTTGATCGTTTCGATTGTACAAATAGCTCAAGTTGGGACGTTTGAAAACCTAAAAAAAGGTAAATATCTCTAGGTGGGACATAGAGATTTACCTTACTCCGATCAATTTCAGTTCGAAGTCTGTTAAAGGACCTCCAGATTGACAACGACAATTAATGCCCCCATTCGAATCCAACTCTCAACCGGCACTATAAACAAGTTAGAAAAGATCTTATCCACAATTTCTTAAAAAAAAAATATAAATATATATCTTAATGGGTCTAAGATCAAACTCTTTACTCCGTGTTGATGCAATGAAGCCACATGTATCAATATCTCACTCAGGGTAGTTTGATCTCAAGTTAGACAGAGCGACAGGCATCCAGGGATGGTTAGTATTACGCTCTGTTTACTTACCCTAAGTTCAATTAAAAAAAGATAGTTAAGGAGACCAAGGGATGTACTATAAGATACCAATATGATAACGTCATTATCTTGTCTTACTTACTTGGCACTTACTTAGGTATAAGTAATATTGTGAAGTTCTTCATTCGTTTTAGCATCGACATAAAGCAAATACTTGGGAAATTACACTATATTATGTGTTAAATGAAACATATTATAAGAAGTTGGTGATGATGTAGATAGCGGATGTTGACTGAGTAAAAAAATTAAGAATTTGAAAAAAAAAATGCTTCGGACATCTTACACAAGGTTATCTAGTCCCAAACTAAGCAGAGCTTGCATTATGGGTACTAGACAACCTGATATAAATACATAAACTTAACTTTTTTTGTAGATACATATATTTCATACTGTATAGAAAACACCCAGACTCCGAAACAAATATTTGCATATCACACAAACATTTGGACCCACCCAGGAATCGAACCCGAGACCTCTTGATCAGCAGTCGCATGTAACCTCTAGATCAACAAACAAGGCATTATTATGATTTTCTTGTAGTGAATCTCTCATAATAGACCAGGGTAAAAGCCTCAATAACAAAAAGTGAACATAAATTATAGTAGAATGAAACCCATTGTAAAAGTAGGAGAATAGTATAAAAAATAAAGAAAAATAAATTACGGCGATCTGAAGTCGGGAATGGGGAGAGGGGGGGGGGGGGGTTAAGGGAAAAAAATGGCTTATCTCGATTTCTGGCAAAACTACAAGTCCTATGGAAAAAAGTTTAATGGCAAAGTTGTAGGTAATAAAAAGATCTACATCTTTTGCATTTACACTTTTTTCACATAACCACAAATTTTTATTTTTCTTTTACAAATAAAATTATTTTTTAACGAAATTTTGTGAAAACTTAGCTTTTCATGTCCTGAATACTCTGTAATTTATTTGATTTGAAATATCTTTTTTTTCACCTCATTTTGACTGAATACCAAAAAAAACCCTAATTTTCAATCGAAAATTCGTCCGTCAAAATATCAGCAGATTTATTCGGTATAAACACAGATAGGCATTTTAACTTAATATCGTTTTTTGTAGTAACGAAATTAAATTTGTGAAATCGGCCATCAAAATATTTATAATGAGCCTAAATTGTACATCGCAATACGTAAACCTATTTTGACGTCGTAATGTAAACGTAAATTCGCCTATAATTTTGGTCCATTCGTGTTTGTGAATGGCTTGAGTGGAATAACCTTGCCACCAGGTAGGGCTTGCAGTGTATCGCACAAAATAGTTGTGCAACTACTATAGTAGGTAGTAGTCACGCACGGTTAATAACGATGATTTCAGCACGAATGGGCCGCCTCGACCGGCGCTGTACCTCACACCAGAAGATCAACCAAAAATTATGGCATTTGTGCTGTTGTCGTTGGTTGGTAAGTAATTAAGTAAGAGACCAGAGGTTCAAACATTCTGCATGATTCTCCCGGCCTCCGGAGGCCGATGCAGAAAAGCCGCCATGGTGTGGGTTCATCATCATCATCATCATCAACAGCCTTTAACATTGCTGGACATAGGCCTCTCCTTTGAAAGGAGGTTTTGGCCTACTATACCACGCTGGCCAGACGGGTTGGTAAAGGGTTTGTTTCAAGTTTTTCTTCTCTTGGCAGTGATGTTAGCTGCTTATTTTGTTCCTTTAGTCGCCTCTTACGACACTCATGGAATGAATAGGGGTGGTGACACTTGTATTCTTAATCCGTCACCACACGGAAATTGGTGTGGGTTACCATGCTGCATTGCATGCACTCACAATGAGGATTGTGGCCCCTACTCCTGGATTCTACTCATGCTTTCCATCAGGCCGAGTAGAGTTACTACATCGACTCACTTTCGCATTAGGCACATATTATTTACTTACGTCGCACAGTCATCGAAATGTACGAACAACTGATCGGTGTATGACAATTTAATTCACACTTAAATAATGAAAGGTCTAAATATCAATTTACACGTAAACATAAATGAAACTTGAGTAACTTTGAAATTGTTTTATACGGTTAACGGTAATAAATAGTAATGATTTACCGAAAAAAGTTTGAGATACATGGGATTTGTGGAGGGTGGCTGGCGGCGGATGGATGCGGACTGCCCAAGACCGGGATGGTTGGCGTTCCTTGGGGGAGACCTTTGTCCAGCAGTGGACGGCGATAGGTTGACCCTACTACTACTACTACTACATACAACGTCATCTAGTCCCAAATTAAGCAGAGCTCGTATTATGGGTACTAAACAAATAATATAAATACATAAACATACTTTTTTTGTAAATATGTACATACATATTATACATAGAAAAACACCCAGTCTCCGAAAAAAATATTTGTGGATCACACAAATGTTAGTGGTCTGACCCGGGAGTCGAACGACGTAAGGAATAATTTAGACTGTTTCTTTTTAGACTAGCTTCTCTTCGCGGGGTTACTCGCGATTGTTATAAAACCATACCGGCGGGCAACACCGCTTAACTCAGGTAGTTATAAATATTAGTAGATCATTTACATATCATAATCATTTATTAAGTCTTCACAGTTGACTTAGTGGTTTAAGAGGTCACTACGCCGCTTTCTAATTCATCAAGAGTTGTGGGTTCAAATCCTACGTGGGACACTTTTTGTGATTCGCAGATTGTTGTACTGAGTCTGGGTGCTCTTTGTGTCCGTTTCATGTATGTTTCTAAAGTCCTTCGTGGCATAGGATTTATATTCGTAATGCGGAAGTTGTCTTTTTTTTAAAAAAAGAAGAATTAATCGTCCTAGTTATAAAAACAGTTTTGATTTATGTAACCGCTTTTATAACATTTTTATCTTACGGTGGGTATAAGTATTTCCATAGAGATATAACTACTTACATCACGACTAGAACTATCGCACCATCTTAGATGAATTACTCAGATAAATTATTTATATGTAGCTTGTACTACCAGTTTTACTACCCACAGAACATTGAAAGGGAAAAGTTCCTCAGTTTCACTATATTAATCTTTACAGAATTACGTAAATCCTTACTAATATTATAAACGTGAAAGTTTGTGAGTATGTATGTTTGTTGCTCTTTCACGCAAAAACTACTGAACGGATTTTGATGAAACTTTACAGTAATAAAACTTGTATAACAAAATAACACATTGGCTACTTTTTAATGCAATAATCGAAATATAAGCGGGCAGAGCCGCGGGCGTATGATAGTATTTTATAAAGTTACTATCACTAAATAATAAATCTGAAGTATAATACATATTAAGACTCAACTTTCTTTCTTTTCTTTTCTATTTTTATCTTTCTTTCCGACAGTAGACTCTTGATACTGATGATAATTATAACACTTCTCTCTTTCACTTCATATTACATCATACTAGCTTTCGCCCGCGGCTCCACCCGCGTGCATCTCGATTGTTGCAGTAAAAAGTAGCCTATGTGTTATTCTGATATATAAGCTATATTACTGTAAAGTTTCATCCGAATCCGTTCAGTAGTTTTTGCTTGAAAGAGCAACAAACATACATACTCAAAAACTTTCACGTTTATAATTAGTAAGGATTGATTGATGTGGTCAATTTAAGTCCATAAATATTCCGTCTTCAATCACTGGCGCAAGACGAGTACTCGGCCCTGCCCTGCCCTGCCCTGCCCTGCCCTGCCCTGCCCTGCCCTGCCCTGGCGTTTAGGGGCTATTGCAGTGTCTTACACACAAAGCAAGGAAAAAAACTGTAACACTGTCGATACAGTGTTGTTGTGTGTACACCGATTTTCTGCTAAAGCCCTGTTATCACTCCGGTCAGTCAACTGGTCTTGAAGTATGGTTCTCCCATGAACAACATATTTATTTCATTTTGATGTCTGAATATTTGGTTCAGGTAATCCGTCCTTAAAATTGGTAAAAGGCTTGTAACTTCTTAGTGGCAGACGTTCATGACCGGGTCAGTCACTTTCCATGAGGTAACACATCTGCCCGTTTACTCGATAAACCATACAATAAAAATAGGGATCCTTCTCTTAATATTATAGTATAAAAAATCTGAACATGATTTTAGTTTGAATACATGAGTAAGTAGTGACATATTTCCTCCAAAATGATGACCTAAATCTTGTCCGTAAGAGGCAAAATCCTCAGAGATTTTTTCTATGAATTATGTATGTAATAATGTTCTCTTTTGAATAATGTAGTGATGCTATGATAACTGTAATTGATGTTATTACAGTCATAAAAAATTAGTGTGTATGTAAAAATATGGCCTGCAGTTAATCGTGGTGTATTCTTAAATAACCCATAAAAACGACAGCAAAGAAAAACTATTCGGAGTACCCAAATCGCGACAGGGATGCCTATTGTATTGAGGAGTTCCCTTCCCTCGATGTCTCCAGGATCCTATCATCAGATCCTGCACTCCTAGCCAAGTTGCAAACGTTTTTTGTTTTCTATTCTATTTCTCTCTCTCTCTCTATTGTGTTGTTCCATTGGCTAATGTCACTCAGTCACGTGTTGAAAACAAAATATTAGACAATGAAATAAGACAATAGTGAAACAGAATAGAGAATAGAAAACAAAACGAAAAACTTAGCTAAATAGCTGGTTTCATTATCATGACCACACACGATTTCAAATAAAATTTTTGTATTATAATCGGTTCACACAATCAAACGTTCTGAGGTAACACACAAAAAATAATATAATGGAATTGAGAACCTTTTCCTTTTTTCAAGTAGGTTAAAAAGAAAAAGTGTACTGGACGGTTATTACATTTATGTAATCTAAAGGTTGTTTCCCTCGCGTTCTTATTACGATGCATTAAGCGGTATCTTGGTTCTATTTTTAGCATCAGTCGTCGCAGGCGCATCGAATTTGAAACAATCGTTTTTGATCAAGAGGCTCAATGCTGGCTACTTAGTATAGTACTGTACTGACTTCCATTACATGACTGACCGCTGTGAGCAGCGGACGTGTTGTGCTTTAATTACTTTTTTATTTACAACTTTTTATTTGTTTTAAATAGATTTGTTGAAAGTTGTTTTGTGTTTGTGATGTGAAGTGAATGTTTTGGATTGGATTTAATTGTGTTCTTCGTAAGTAGTTTTGTTTGTTGGTTTTTTTTTTGGTATATTATTTTATTTTGTGTTGATGATGTTTATTCTTTACGTTCACAGCTATTAATCTTAATCGATTACTTTCTATATCTTAGTACAGTATGCAATGAAGCAAACAAGACATATTTTATATTTTTTTTAGAAATACAACACTATCAAATCTAACTATCATTCATTAAGTAAAAAAAAATCTTTCTTTGTTTTACATTCTTATTTAATTACTAAACCGATTAACGTAAAATTTTGCATACGGATTGCCAAGGGTGATTATTATTATATACGGTACTAACATCAAAAAGGCTTTTTTAAATTTTTGTCTGTCGGTCTGTTTATTTGTGCCGAGTAATATCTGGAATTACTGGACCGATTTTGACGGGACATCGACAGAAAGCTCATGACATAAGGAGTAACTAAGGCTTAAGTAAAGTAAGTTTTTGGACTAGCTCTGCTTCGCGGCGTTACTCGCGATTTACAACAAAACTGTGGGTAACACCGCGAGACTCAGCTAGTTAATTAATTTTAGATTTTTTTTTTCCTTTTTTTTCAACATTTTTTCCCGAATGAACCCGGTATATATATAAATATAATGGTAGCAAAAAAGAACAGTATGTGAGTTGTACAAAAAGTTTGATATAAGACTAGATAAAAACAGTTCTGGCTTCTTTTTTTAACTGAAATTTGTACCAAATATAATATACGTTAGTATAATTAATATAATTAACTATTAAACATTTAAAGGTTAGGTATATTGTAGTTTAGCTTTAGTGATAATCGATTTGTTTTTTTTTTTGCGAAACTGAGCAATCATATTTAAGCCTGTCTGTAGATGAGTAAGCATTCCTTTATCAAATCAAATGGCCAAACATTTTGCCTCAAAGAGACAGAGATAAGTTGGCAGCATTTGTAATGTGGTGCTGGAGGCGTATGATGAACATCAGTTGGACAGAGAAAAAATCCAACGAGGAAGTCCTACTAATGGTTGACGAAGAAAGGAGACTTCTGAATACTGTTGACAACAGACATATACAAAATTATAACCTTCCTTTGGCTCTGTCGTAGTCGGGTAAAAACGAGCTGCATTCTATGATATTTAGTTTTAGTTTAGTTTAGTTAGAGTAATTAAAACGAAATAAAATGGACACTGTTATAAAAGATAATTATTCTAGAGCTAAATATGGAATTTTATAAACCGTAATATCATGAAAAATGTTATCCACATATGGAAATTGTATAATTAATTGAAGTTGTTTAATATCCAATTTGGTTACGTTTTGAAATGTATACCTACTCATTTACACCAAAATAAGATATTTTATATTTTAAGTAAGCATAACTAACTTTTGCCCGTGGCTCTCCCCGCGTGTATGTCTGTTATCGCGAAGAGTACCTTATTCACGTCCTTCCACAAGAATCAAAGAATCTCCATGTATATTTTTTTTTAAATCAGTGCAACGTGTTAACCGTGAAACGTTACAGATAGATAGACAAACTTTCGAATTTCTTATGATAATTTGGATTAAAGTCAAATTGAATCACATTATTTGAAAAACATTGGACTAAGCTTCACGACTGCTATCTTATGATAGATAACAACCGGGACGGAAACGATACGAAACGCTCATAACATGTCATGCCACAAACGGTCACCCATCTAGGTCTGACCTTACCATCGTTGCTTATTGTTTCCAATCACCTAAGGCCACAAAACATAAAAAACAAAATTTCACACACACACACACAAATAAATGTGTGCCATAACTCATAACTCAGTAATGCATATGTCTATTTGAACTCATGTTTAATTGAGGGGAATGCCTGCATGTGGCCACTCAGTACTCACTACCGTGAAATACAAACTGTTTCAAATACAGCGAAGCTAAGCAATGTAATAAGAAGGTAATGATTTATTAATGGTTATATAGTTAAAACAAGTTAAATATCTTTAAACTTCATTTTTATCAAAACTTTCTTTTCTTTCTGTGACTTTACCACATCCGATACCTATGTGCGTGGGTGCCATTTAACGACTTCGCAACGATGTGTTGTCTTTCCTGCAGAACATACAAAATTAATTAACTTACATTTATTATCATATGCACACATTATCTAAGAAAAGCAAACCATAAAGCTGTATTTCTATGTGGCTAATAAAAAGTTTGTAAAACTGTATAATTGCTTTGTAATTTAACGAGCCTATCAGGCATTTTTCTATCTGCGGTCGTCAAAATGGATTTCTATTAAATGATACATCATCAATTTGACGAAATACGTATTTTGCTGTTGCAAGCATGACTGCACGGTTGGTCTAGTGGTTTAAGCGGTCGCCACGCCGCTCTCTACTGCGCCAAGTGTCGTGGGTTCGAATCCCTCGTGGGTGGGTTCGAATAACACTTTGTGTGATTCACAAATTGTTGTTCTGAGTCTGGGTGTTCTTTGTGTCCGTTTCTTGTATGTTTGTAAAGTCCCCCGCGACACAGGAATTCATATTCCTAATGCGGGAGTTGTCTTTTTTAAAAAAGAAAAGAAAAGAAAAAAAAAGAAGCAGACTCAGAAAAATTTATACTTTTGTAGTAGATTATTAGTAGTAGTCTTTGTTACCTATATTTATTCATATAACAAAGAAAGCCTTACATAAAGGTTCGCTGTGAGAAACTGCAACACCTAGTAGCCATGTGGCAATTTTACTTTACAGAAATTCTAAATTTCTAGTAAAACCCATAACAAATCACCTTAACCCACTCCGCGGCATGACTATAAATTCGATGAATCGATAACCATAAATACAATCCTACTATTATTATAAACGCGAAAGTTTGTGAGTATGTATGTATAAATGTGTGTATGTATGTTTCTTGCTCTTTCACGTAAAAGTACTGAACGGATTTGGATGAAACTTTACAGTAATATAGCTTATGTATCAGAATAACACATAGGCTACTTTTTACTGCAACAATCAAGATACACGGGCGAAAGTTAGGTGATTTTAAAAATACCTATGTCAAAATATATCACTGTTTATCTCCTGTCAAAACTTCACAGGTTGCTATGCATAACACGCTTGCTTAGCAACCATAATGATAGTTTGTAAGGTTTGTAAATGGCTAATTTAAAATGAGTTCTGGATAATCACATAAGTAGGCTACTTTTTATCCCGAAAATATGCGGGTAACAGGCGCAGCTAGTAAAACATATTTTCAAGCGTTATTCTTCTTCTTCTTCTAGTGCCTCTTCAATCCTGAAGGTTGGCCGTCAGCTTCTTGTACTCCTCTCTGTCATTGGCCAGGCAGAACATTAGTTCAACGGAGGTGATACCGGTCCACTCCCGGATATTACGCAGCCACGATTTCTTTCTTCGCCCAGCGCGTCTCTTCCCCTCCGATTATAGATGACTCAATTCAAACTATTCACTGTTTGTGTGGCGCAGCATTTATGTGGTCGGCCCCAGATTCAAAGCCTACTTTGACTGCGTTTGATCGTTTCGATTGTACAAAGAGCTCAAGTTGGGACGTTTGAAAACCTAAAAAAAGGTAAATATCTCTAAGTGGGACATAGAGATTTACCTTACTCCGATCAATTTCTGTTCGAAGTCTGATAAAGGACCTCCAGATTGACAATGACAATTCATGACCCCATTCGAATCCAACTCTCAACCGGCACTATAAACGAGTTAGAAAACCTCTTCTCCACAATTTATATCTTAATGGGTCTAAGATCAAACTCTTTACTCTATGTTGATGCAATGAAGCCACATGTATCAATATCTCACTCAGGCTAGTCTGATCTCAAGCTAGACAAAGCGACAGGCATCCGGGGATGGTTAGTATTACGCTCTGTTTACTTACCCTAAGTTCAATTAAAAAAAGATAGTTAAGAAGACCAAGGGATGTACTATAAGATACCAATATGATAACGTCATTATCTTGCCTTACTTACTTGGCACTTACTTAGGTATAAGTAATATTGTGACGTTCTTCATTCGTTTTAGTTTTTTCACTATTTGTAATAGCTCTCGAACAAACGAATAAGTATGTGTTAAATGAAACATATTATAAGAAGTTTGTGATGATGTAGATGCCGGATGTTGACTGAGTAAAAAATTAAGAATTTGATAAAAAAAAATGCTTCAGACATCTTACACAAGACCATCTGATCAATCTTTGACTGCACGGTTGGCCTAGTGGCTTAAGCGGTCGCCACGCCGCTTCCTACTACGCCAAGTGTCGTGGGTTCAAATCGCACGTAGGACAACACTTTGTGTGATTCACAATTTGTTGTTCTGAGTCTGGGTGTTCTTTGTGTCCGTTTCATGTATGTTTGTAAAGTCCCCCGCGACACAGGAATTTATATTCCTAATGCGGGAGTTGTCTTTTAAAAAGAAAAAAAAAAATCTAGACCCAAACTAAGTAGAGCTTGCATTATGGGTACTAGACAACCTGATATAAATGCATAAACTTAACTTTTTTTTGTAGATACATATATTTCATACTGTATAGAAAACACCCAGACCCCGAAACAAATATTGGCATTTCACACAAACATTTGGACCCACCCATGAATCGAATCCGAGACCTCTTGATCAGCAGTCGCATATCGCAGTGAATCTCTCTGAATAGACCAGGGTAAAAGTCTCTTAAAATAACAAAAAGTGAACATAAATTATAGTAGAATGAAACCCATTGTAGAAGTAGGAGAATAGTATAAAAAATAAAAAATAAAGGAAAAATAAATTACGGGCGATCTGAAGTCGGGAATGGGGAGAGGCCCCCCCCCCCCCTCTCCCCATTCCCGACTTCAGGGAAAAAAATGGCTTATCTCGATTTCTGGCAAAACTACAAGTCCTATGGAAAAAAGTTTAATGGCAAAGTTGTAGGTAATAAAAAGATCTACATCTTTTGCATTTACACTTTTTTCATATAACCACAAATTTTATGTGAAAAATTCAAAAAACCAAGATTTTGGTATTTAATTTTTATCTTTTACAAATAAAATTATTTTTTTACGAAATTTTGTGAAAACTTAGCTTTTCATGTCCTGAATACACTATAATTTATTTGATATGAAATATCTTTTTTTCACCTCATTTTGACTGAATACCAAAAAAATCCCTAATTTTCAATCGAAAATTCGTCCGTCAAAATATCATCAAATTTATTCAGTATAAACACAGATAGGCATTTTAACTTAATATCGTTTTTTGTAGTAACGAAATTAAATTTGTGAAATCGGCCATCAAAATGTTTATAATGAGCCTAAATTGTACATCGCAATACGTAAACCTATTTTGACGTCGTAATGTAAACGTAAATTCGCCTATAATTTTGGTCCATTCGTGTTTGTGAATGGCAAAAGTGGAATAACCTTGCCACCAGGTAGGGCTTGCAGTGTATCGCACAAAATAGTTGTGCAACTTCCCCTCGGACCGCGAAAGCGAACATACGTGTGCACTTTGTTGAAGTTTTATTAAAAATTAATTGATTAATAAATAGATAAACATTATAAAAATACACGTTATTTAAATCATAAAGTACTAGGCGTGCATAACATAGTAGTGATCACTGCACTGGGCCGTCGCACAAAAAGGACAACAACATCCGAGACAGCAACACTGGTACTATCGTGCTTGCAGAGACGTCGCAGCGTGCGCCGTTTGCCGTGATTGATAAGCGACAGCGGAAAGCGAGTTACTCTGTTAAGAGTATTGCACTGCCAAGGTAAACTGATTTAATTAATAATGCCGCTGAAACGCACACCGCCTAGTACGCCTGTTGCGGAACAAGTCGAAAGCGTCACTGGTGCGTCTTGTTCTGTACGGTATTTACAAACTGCATCCTCCCCTGATCTTTCTACAGCCGGACAAGAGGTTCATATTAATACTCGTCTAAAACGAAAACGCGAAGAGTGTGATTGCATGTCAAGATTGGACGAAATATGCTCGTTGCTATCGGCATCTACAGCTAAATCTGAAAGTAAGTTTTCGGCATTACAGGCGGCAATTTCAGAGATAAGTACTCAAAATGCAGAGATAATTAATTCCATGAGCTTTTTATCTAAGGAATATGACGACATTAAAATTAAAATTACAAGTTTGGAGTCTGAACGAGAGAACGACCGTCGTTATATGCGTGAGTTGGAAGAAAAAGTGGAGTTTATGGAGCGTCAACTATACTCCACAAAAATAGAGATACGGAATGTCCCCCAAAACCCTGAAGAGAGTAAGGAGGACCTTTGTGCTATTGTGGAGAAAACTGCTGCTGTGATTGGGCATAGAATTAAATCATCAGAAATTAAAGATGTCTTCCGAGTCAAAAACAAAAAGAATGGATCAACAACGATAAATGTTGACTTCATAAGCGCGACAACCAAGGATAGTATTGTGAAGAAGGTGCGTAAATTTAATAATAGCAACAAACAGAACAAATTGAACACGACGCACCTTAATGTGCCAGGTCCCAGTAAGCCAATATACTTATCTGAAAAATTAACGCCAAAAGCGCATCGCTTGTACCATCTAGCGCGTAGTTTTGCAAGCAGTAATGACTTCAAATACTGTTGGACCTCTTACGGCAAAGTTCTTATGCGGAAATCAGACGGAGAACGATATGTCACGATAAAAACTGAATCAGATCTTGATAATCTCCATAAACCTATGTGACTAAGTACTGTCAAACGATTATTAATTGATAAAATGTGTTTCTTTTTGTTTTTTGTTTACTATTTAGTTTTTATATTTTGTAAAACAAACACTTATAATCACATACATAATAAAAAGTATAATTTTAGCTTCATACAACACTCATTACATCGCTTACTTGTTTCCATAAAACTAAGGTTACGAACTCAATTTAAACAAATACACACATACATACATACATACTCGTACATCACACTAATTTTACAAGTGTTAATCGTTACTTTTACATCATTGAACTATGGACCTAATTGTATATTCCTAAGAATACATGAGTCAAACGAATTTTACAGGGAGAAGTATTCTGTGAGCAAATCAACTTATAACTTAAACATGACAGGTGTGAAATTTTTAATAAACATATTTAACAATTCACTTATAATGTGTGCCCATTTGGCTACCTTAAAAAAATACGTATGTGTCCATAGCGTAGTTACAAGTTGCAAACTACCCTACATTACTAGTATTATTGACAGTGTCCTAGTTTTTCATGGTAAACAAAATTCAATTCGTTAAGTACTACAGTAATAAATGACATTGATGAGGAGGGTATTGAGTGCAGGAGACTAAGTGATCCTACTGATTATTCACAACTGTTAACGTGTTCCGATAATGGCTCCTTCTTGGTTTTAACTGTTAATATACGAAGCATAGGGGCTAACTTTGATATTTTTCTTTTGTTTCTTTTGAAGTTCACTAAACTTGTGGATGTAATTGTCTTGACGGAATGTTGGACAAATGAACACTTTATACCTCCAAACATAAATAACTACAAAATGTATAAATCAAATGTATCGTTGAATAAAAGTGATGGCGTTGTGGTCTATGTTCGAGATATGTTTGAGACGTGTTCATTTGAACCTCCATGTTTGGAAGGGAACTGTGTTGTTGTGAATATTGCTGGTGACATATGTATTATTTGCACCTACCGTCCACCCTGCTATAAAAATCCCTTAAGTTATATAAATTCATTAGAAAATATTTTAAAAACATATAGTGCGAATAAAATAGTTATTTTGACTGGTGACCTAAATTTGGACATTATGCCAGACAATCTTCACGCCAATTCTGCAATGTATCTAAATCTAACGGCGAGCCACGGTCTAAAGCAGGGTATTAACTGTCCCACCAGACAAAATACGTGTCTTGACCATTTTATGGTAAAGGCTACAGCAAAAGTACAAACTTTTGTTTTTGACGAACTAACGGACCACTCACCCATTTTATTGCAAATTGATTACAAGCATATTTATAAGCTAAAAAAACATATTAATATGACTAAAATTGACTTTTGTGGTATAAATGCATGTATTGAGAATGAATCATGGAATGATTTATACTCGATATCAGATGTTAATCAAGCGGCTAGAATATTAACAGAAAAATTACAAAGTTTTATAAGTAGCAATACATCAGTTAAAAAAATCTCGAAACGTAATAATCCATTAAAACCTTGGATAACTATAAATGTAATCAAATCCATACAGAAACGAGATAAAATGCATAAGATGGTAAAATTAAATTTAAATAATCAAGAAATGAAAGAAAAGTTCCTACTTTATAGAAATACTTTAAAAAAGGTTATTAAAACGCTGAAAACAACCTACTATACGAACAAACTTAACAAAAACAAAGATAATATCAAGGAAACTTGGAACACGATAAAAGAATTATGTAATTTAAAACAGAATAAGTCATCGCCTACTGAATTGCTTAACATAAACACAAATATAACTAAATCACTGGATGATGTTAACGAATTTTTTGCATCGGTAGGTTTAAACCTTGCCAAAAAAATACTGCAAAATTTGGATACCGATGAGAAAACCCTGGCTCAAAATGCTAAAATATCAAATGTGCCGTTACATTCCATGGCACTGCACCTAACGGATCCAGTAGAAGTGATCGACGTGATTAATAGTCTTAAATCCCATAGTGCTCCAGGAATAGACAAAATAACGGCTTCTATTTTGAAAATGTCTCGATTCCACCTTGCCAAACCTTTAGCGTACTTAATCAATCTAAGCTTCGAACAAGGCATATTTCCTAAAGTATTTAAACAAGCTGTTATCTGTCCCATCTATAAATCAGGAAACAAATCTCTTCCCACAAACTACAGGCCCATCTCACTGTTGAGTACACTCTCTAAAGTAGTTGAGAAAATAATGAATCAGCGTCTGATAAAATACTTAGAGACTAATGGACTTCTGGGATACAAACAATTCGGTTTTCGGGCAAATCGTTCTACTGACGATGCTGTTTTACAACTGACAACTAATATTACATCTCACGTTGACAGGGGCAATAAATGTTTGGCCGTGTTCCTTGACCTACGGAAAGCGTTCGATTCCGTTTCTATTCCGATCCTCCTGACTCGCCTTGAGAATTTAGGGATAAGAGGAAACGCACTTCTATGGCTAAAAGATTATCTCACAGAAAGATCTCAGTGTGTTAGAGTTGAAACCCATACCAGTAACTTGTGTATAGCAACATATGGAGTTCCTCAAGGAAGTACCCTGGGTCCTACGCTATTCCTTGCCTATGTAAATGACTTGTGTAAATTGAAGATACAGGGTGCTGACATACAAATGTTTGCCGACGACACAGTGGTGTTGTTCCATAGTAATACATGGGAAAATGTTCGACTCTTGGCTGAAAAAGGCATGTCACGCATTGCGGCTTGGCTTGAAGATAGTCTACTTTCACTAAATGTCGATAAGACAAAATTTCTGTGCTTCAGTAAGACTAAGGCGTCTTCTCCGGAAAAATTTCAACTTCGCATACATCGTTATCCCTGTAACCGTTCAACTATCAATCTGTCGGCACCCTGTAGCTGTCCCGAGTTATTGCGAACAACGGAAATCAAGTATTTAGGAGTGATTATTGACGACAAATTAAATTGGAAGAAACACATTAATACAGTTAGTGGTAGATTGAGGAAGCTTATATATGTCTTCAAAGATTTACGCATTGTACCCGACACTATACTATTAATACAAATCTACAAAGCTTTAGCTGAATGTTTAATCACATACTGTATTTGTTCATGGGGCTCAGCAGCAAAAACGCATATGATTGAGGTTGAAAGAGCACAACGGGCTGTACTAAAAGTACTTCTTTATTTACCATTCCGACTCCCTACTCATTTAGTGTATAAAAGGGCAAAGGTTTTAAGCGTGCGAAAGATGTTTGTCTACCAATGTATCCGTAAATATCATAAGCATAGCGTGTCCCTTCTCCAACCTTTGGGTAAAAGAATAGACAGATGTCCAATCCCAAGAGTTAGAAGCAAGTTTGCTCAACAGCAATATACCAACCTTGCACCTAGATTATACAATAAATTGAATTTGAAACACCGTACTAGACATTTATCAAACTACCAAATTAAGAACACGACTAGAACATGGCTTGAGAATTTTGACTACGATGAGGTCGAGGGTTTATTGTATGTAACGACTTAATATTTTCAAACCTACACACACACACGCACACACACACACACACACACACACACACACACACACACACGCACACACACACACACGCACACACACGCACACGCATGCACGCATGTACAGGCACTGCTTTATATAATAAGTAGTAAGTAAGTTTTAATGTAATTTCCACATGCTAAGTGTAACAATTTATTGATTATTGTTTTTTTGGGAAGGAACTGATTCCTGATATACGGCTCACGCTAGTTTGGGAATCAGGACTTACATTTGAATTGTATCCATCTTTTGTTACAATAAAGAATTATTATTATTATTATTATTAACTACTATAGTAGGTAGTAGTCACGCACGGTTAATAACGATGATTTCAGCACGAATGGGCCGCCTCGACCGGCGTAGTACCTCACACCAGAAGATCAACCAAAAATTATGGCATTTGTGCTGTTGTCGTTGGTTGGTAAGTAATTAAGTAAGAGACCGGAGGTTCAAACATTCTGCATGATTCTCCCGGCCTCCGGAGGCCGATGCAGAAAAGCCGCCATGGTGTGGGTTCATCATCATCATCATCATCATCAACAGCCTTTAACAGTCCACTGCTGGACATAGGCCTCTCCTTTGAAAGGAGGTTTTGGCCTACTATACCACGCTGGCCAGACGGGTTGGTAAAGGGTTTGTTTCAAGTTTTCCTTCTCTTGGCAGTGATGTTAGCTGCTTATTTTGTTCCTTTAGTCGCCTCTTACGACACCCATGGAATGAATAGGGGTGGTGACACTTGTATTCTTAATCCGTCACCACACGGAAATTGGTGTGGGTTACCATGCTGCATTGCATGCACTCACAATGGGGATGGTGGCCCCTACTCCTGGATTCTACTCATGCTTTCCATCAGGGAGAGTAGAGTTACTACATCGACTCACTTTCACATTAGGTACTTATTATTTACTTACTTCGCACATTCATCGAAATGTACGAACAACTGATCGGTGTATGACAATTTAATTCACACTTAAATAATGAAAGGTCTAAATATCAATTTACACGTAAATATAAATGAAACTTGAGTAACTTTGAAATTGTTTTATACGGTTAACGGTAATAAATAGTAATGATTTACCGAAAAAAGTTAGAGAGACATACGATTTGAGGAGGGTGGCTGGCGGCCGATGGATGCGGACTGCCCAAGACCGGGTTGGTTGGCGTTCCTTGGGGGAGACTTTCGTCCAGCCGTGGACGGCGATAGGTTGACTGTAAGGCGATAGGTTACTACTACTACTACTACTACTACTACTATTTACTGCTACTACTACTACATACAACGTCATCTAGTCCCAAATTAAGCAGAGCTCGTATTATGGGTACTAAACAAGTAATATAAATACATAAACATACTTTTATTTGTAAATACATACATACATATTATACAATACACACATATACAAATACATACATATTATACATAGAAAAACACCCAGACTCCGAAAAAATATTTGTGTATCACACAAATGTTAGTGGTCTGACCCGGGAGTCGAACATGAGACCTCTTGATCAGCAGCCGCATACGCTAACCACTAGACCAACAAGGCAGTCGTACAAGTTCAATGTTACAATTTAAATAACTTCATTCCAAACACAGGAAAAATATTTTAATATACTTTCTAGTAATATATCTACATAATTACTAAACCGGGTTTTATACAACTATTAATAACTGTTATAATTAAAAAAGCTGCCAAGTGCGAGTCGGACTCGCCCATGAAGGGTTCCGTATCAGCAAGTAACATCATATATAAGTTCTTGTAGTTCGTTGTAACTTTCATCGATGTTTTTATACTAGTGTATTGATTGGATGAAAGGTAAATAGCGTGTTACGATTTATGATGTATTAAAAAAAAAACTACTCACTAGATCTCGTTCAAACCAATTTTCGTTGGTAGTGTGCATGATAATGTACAACATTTATTTTTTTAGTTTTATCACTCTTATTTTAGAAATTAGAGGGGGGGGGGAGACACACATTTTTCCACTTTGGAAGTGTCTCTCGCGCAAACTATTGAGTTCAGAAAAAAATGATATTAGAAACCTCAACATCATTTTTGAACACCTATCCATAGTACGTAGGTAACACGTAGGTTTGATGAAAAAAATAAATTTTGAGTTTCAGTTCCAAGTATCCCCCCAAAATGTATTGTTTTTTTCTATTTTTATGTAAAAATCTTAATGCGGTTCACAGAATACATCGACTGACCAAATTTCAACAGTATAGCTCTTAAAGTTTCGGAAATAATTGGCTGTGACAGACAGACAGACTTGACGAATCTATAAGGGTTCCGTTTTTTGCCATTTGGCTACGGAACCCTAAAAAGGTACTTTACAAAATATAATTGCTTTATTAATTATTTAATAAATTATGTGTTGACAAGTGCGAGTCGGACTCGCACACTGAGGGCATGTAATAAATAACCATCACAGCAATCGATTTTCAATGAATTTACCCGGTCCCGCACTTAATCTACATAAATAAATAAATTTAAATGTGTCTATTTGTAATTTGTAAATAACTTATTTATTTTTATATAATTTAGCTTTTCACTAATCGCTTATGAAAGTATTTATGAAAATTACAACGAAATATCAATTTATAAATAAATAAATAAATGTCTGTCTATGTGCCTATTTGTTCCGGCGGCGATTTGATCTGCCTGAAATGGAGAGACCGATTTTGAAGGGACTTGTAGTGTTTAATATACTACAAGTCCCTTCAAACTCGAAACTTTTCAAAACCCTTCCTCATTATGAGCTGGTCTTCAGTAATTAAAGTTATTTTTTATATATTTCTCTACAATTCAGCCTGGTAACCCACACCAACTTCTCAGTTAGTTATTTCAGCATCATTCTGAGAATGTTTCCGCCTCCGGTCTCACACTCACCAACGCAATACGACAGCAAGAATGCTGTCATTATTAGGATGGTCTTCTGTGTGAAGGTGGTACTGCCCCGTTCGAACCGCTCCTATAAAGACGATAATTCAGTTATTACTTATTCTATAATACCATAGTTTTTCAAAAAAAATCGAGAATTTGAACCCAACGACTTTCAAAGTGAATCCTTACTAATATTATAAACGCAATGCTCTTTCACGCAAAAACTACTGAACGGATTTGGATGTAACTTTACAGTAATATAGCTTATATATTAGAATAACGCATAGGCTACTTTTAAAGCTAGTAGTCTCATATACCCACCGCTTGACACAACTCATTGAAAAAAAAAAAACAAAAGAAGTAGTTAAAGATGATCCACTCTATTTCTTTGACTATTAAACAATCTGAATTGCACACTTTAAAACAATTTGGAAATGAAGTGCAAATAGACTTGAAGCATTTCGTTTACTCGCCAAAATTACCACATTCATGCAATATTTATTCACTCAATATAAATATGTCAGTGAATGCAGCTTATATGGAAATGAGAAGTACCGTAAGATAATTAAAATACTTCCGACATCTCATACCGGCGCCATCTAGCCCCAAACTAAACTAACTACTTAAGTGATATGATACATAGAAACTCCGAAACAAATATTTTGCAAAATCAAACAAACATTCGCTCCGACCCGGGAATCAAACCTGAAACCTCATACACAGCAATCGTATGCGCTACCACTGCACCACCGGGGCATTCTGATAAAAATATAAGAGCTATTTTCTTCTCTGTCATATCGCCCCTTGCAATGCGGTTCATGTCATATTAATATGTTCGTGCCATGGTTAGAGGACACATGTCATTTTAAGACCTGTGGCTAGACAATTGAGTACCGTCAGATACGCGAATTCACACTGCGGAATTCAGTGCATGAGTACCCTGCCTTGGAATCTACTTCCATTTAATTCCCTACACTCCCATTTCGCCATGCTTCGGCAGATTATAAGCCGGCTCGATGTGAGTAACTCAACACCTCACCTCTACATTATTATAAGAAATTACCTTGTTGTTTTCAACCGATTGATTGTAATTACACACTGAAGCACTCCTACCTCTTAGTCTAGGATTAAAGTTATAGGTTTAAAGGTCCGATTTCACGAGCTGTACTTAAATCATCTCCTTACTAGGAACCTCCTAACGTTAGTAATCCCTAAATTTTAAAACAAATCTAAGGAGGTGTCCCCTAAAAGTCGGTAAAATGAAAACATTAGTAGCCTCACAGATATTAGACCCCCTAAAAGTTGGTGAAATCGAAAATATCACTAAGAGTTACATTGTGGCGACCACCAAACAAAACGCGAGCGAAAACATACAACAGAGCCATCTACCGAACAAACACTGAATCACAGAGTAACTAATCCTAAATCGCGATATAGAGATTATATTAGGCCTTGGCCTGCCAGGCACGATCACCTTGCCTAATCAGAGGATCGTCCCTGTGTGTTGGAGGGACATGACACCCGCTCCCTATACAACCTAACTCTTTCTAAGTGGCCCCTTAAATTTAAGGGACCTTTGTAAAACGGCCATAAGGAGCTTATCAGGTTAAGTTAGATGATTCGGGTGCTTATTTATTCCTACATCGTAAACGGCACGTAACTATAAAGGAGACGGCATTCAAACTAATCTAGAGGTAGAAAACTAGTTATTAAACCACGGCGTCGTAAAACACATACCACATTACACATCGTAAAAGTGGGCGAATGTATGACAACGTACAATTTAACTGGCAAGGGAAAGTAATCAATCAATCATTCGCGGTTTGGGAGTGAAATCCGACGTGATTGTGACGGTACGACTTGTAGTGTCGACATTGTCAAGACAAGTCGTACCGTATCTCGTCTGGCTCGACCTTAATACGGGCTTTAACTACATATACCGACTAATATCTTAACTATTATCTATTTATTATCTTTCACTGTTTCGTTGTCAAAAAAACATATATCTGAGCGTTTATGATGCCTTGGTATCACAAAAAATCTTATTTTTGTTATTTTTTGACGGATCACACTTAATCATGTCACTGTCCGTGTGGTGACGGATTAAGAATACGAAGTGTTACCACCCCTATTCATTCCATGGGTGTCGTAAAAGGCGACTAAAGGAACAAAATAAGCAGTTAACATCACTGTCAAGAGAAGGAAAACTTGAAACAAACCACTTACCAACCCGTCTGGCCAGCGTGGTATAGTAGGCCAAAACCTCCTTTCAAAGGAGAGGCCTATGTCCAGCAGTGGACTGTTGTAGGCTGTTGATGATTGATGATTATGACACTTAATCATAAATATTATTAGCCTAACGCTCTCAATGAAGTAAAAAATATTATCTAAACTTTCGCGAAGGATAAATCAAATTATTTCTGTTGGTGGTAACAAAATATGTACTAACTACCAGTCAGTTTCATTGCCAGCGAACCTGTGATGGAATTTACCATGCATTTCATTTATGCTGTTGCCCTAGTACAATCGATGTTCTTTCTATATTTTGGTTTCCCAAAACAGTCAAAAAATTCTTGGTTCACTCTATTTCAATAACTTCACTATAGTCCGGCCGCTCAAAGAATGCGTTTCTTCGACAGTCAGATCGTGATCGACTCGGCGATGTGACTTTGAACTGACGTACAATTTACGGCAAAATTTTAAATATATTTTTACCTTAATTAACGAGTGCTAACATTAAATTTCCAATAATTATACCAACTTACAATAAATGTATTAATTTTGGGCTAAAATTATTTAATTTAAATAACAAATATAAAAACAATAGCTCTTAAAATTCAAACGGCGCTATTTCAAGGTTATATCAACTGTTTGTTTTTGTAGTGATGTGACAAAATAACGAGGCAATTGTAATAATACTGAACTACGTAACATTAAACTTGTGTCTTGTGTGTCAATAATTTAAGCTCACCCACGTAATAATGGGTCAAAAAAGGCAGCCTATTTTTTTTTCTTGTTGTCAGTCAACTACTTCAGAAATGATATTAGAAAACTTCCATTACAAAGAGACTCCGAAGACATCGAACTACGGAGTAACTTCTAATCCTGCATCGCGATATAGAGAATTCTCACACCTTTAGAATAGCATATTAATAGTTAAGTAAGTTATCTTACGAACATCAACTGTTTGGCTGCGGTCCTCCTTACTTCGCGTGATTGGGGAATCACAAAAGTACACATAGGGAGGTTCCATCTGTGTTGGAGGGACTCAATAACCATTCCACCATAAAAAAGAAAGAATATTCAGTTATAGACCCCGGCTGATGGATTGATTAATAAGCATATTGAATTATTGCTAGAGGAAGTCAATGTCACAACATTTACTCAGGCTTAATTATTCTATTTTATTTTTATTTTACCTGAATATCAGTATTTACACGAAGCAATTGGTATCGATCCTTCGCATCACTGAGGGCGAACTAAATTCGCTGGTTAACGAATTGTCAATACAGTACAGTACAGCTGGTTATGCCAGCACTGCTTCTGCCTCAGTGGAAAACCTCAAACGGCGTAAATACCAACAATTAGCAGGTAATTATATTTTTGAACCGTTTGGAGTAGAGAGGCTTGGTTCATGATGTCCAAGTGCTCTTGCTATATTTAAACAATTAGCTAAGCAACTAATTGACGCTTCTCATGGTCAAAAGGCTGACCTTTTTCTAGTATAGAGAATTAGCATTGCCATTTAACGTGGTAATGCTGCCAGTCTTTTGGAAACGATACCATTTAACGATGATGTGGGGGAATTGAAGGCGCTGCACTGTCTGCCCAATAACGATTATAAATATAATATAAATATTTCGGACAGTTACACACAACGTCATCTAGTCCCAAACTAAGTAGAGCTTGTATTATGGGTACTAAACAACTGATATAAATACATAAACATACTTTTTTTTGTAAATACCTACATATATACATAGAAAACACACAGACTCCGAAACAAATATTTGTGGATCACACAAATATTTAGTCCGACCCGGGAATCGAACCCGAGACCTCTTGATTAGCAGCCGCATACGCCAACCACTAGACCTAGACACTAGTCAAATATATTCATGAAAACCGGATCCGACGAAACGTGCTCTGCGAAGCACGGGTATGAAACACCACCTTTTTCATACTCCGGGCTGCTATTAAACATTTATTATTAGGAAATCCCAGCAAAAGGCTGATCCGTGAAACGAACTCGAGACCTCTTAGGAGATCAGCAGTTGCATACGCTTACCGCTAGACTAACGAGACACTTTAGAAAATCAGAAAAGAGAAATTTGTGTGACTAAAGTTTGCAAGTATGTATGTTACTCTTTCACGCAAAAAGTACTAAACGGATTTGGATGAAACTTTACAGTAATATAGCTTATATATCAGAATAACACATAGGCTACTTTTTACTCCAATAATCGAGATACACGCGGGCGGAGCCGCGGGCGAAAGCTAGTGTAAAACATTGCCCATACGAAGCAACATTGTTTAGTTAATCTGACTATAACGCATGTATGACAGGGACAATAATATATCTCAAATGTATGTACATTATGTGGGTCAGTAGAACGTAATGCTGTTAGATTATTCGTTTAATAAATAAACATCACGGCGGAAAATTCAATGAACTCCTAAGTGCATGCTATTTGTATGTATTTAAACTTTTAGCTAATAAGCTAAAAACCCACAATCTACACAAAAAAATAAAATTGAAAAGTTGGTTTGTAATATCAAATGATTTAAAAAAAATACTAGCAATAATTCAAAAAAACAATTTTGAATTTTTTTACCTAACCTCTCGAACGGCTGGGCCGATTTTGGTTTTTCACTGGCGGATTACTGATGAAATAAGGAGTAACTAATGCCATTTGTTTTAGACTAACCTCACTGCGCGGCGTTACTCGCAATATTCAACTATTACCGCGGGTAACACCGCGGGACAAAAGTGGTGGTGTGGAATTACAAACTATTGATATATCAATAGTTTGTAATTCCACAAGATGCGATGTTCGTTGATATATTAATTTTTAATAATCATCTTCGTGTGAATCACTTTATTGAGATAGTCTCAGTCAGACAATAATATAATTAAAATTATTAGAACTATAAATTTATATTATTTTATTTTGTATGTTTTTGGTTCATAGACAAATATCGTGTGTTTATTACGATCATTTGTTTTGATTGGGTGTATAATTTCATTTTTTGTAAAATTTATATTTACACATTTAGAATAAGTTTTGCGCGTGTGCTTAGAAATATTATTTTGTACTTATTTAACAGAAACAGGCTCGTAGGGGGTTTTGCGTCCTCGTGAAGGAGTGGAAGTAAGGGCACGCCGTTATTGCAATGGTAAGACCCTTTATAGTGAATTGACTCCAGAGGCACCACGGGACCCTCTCATACCTACTGATGCAGATAATCACTGGGGAAGGATGCTTTGGAGATCACCTGTGTCTAATTCCAAAAGAGCTAACGCCTAGGTACCACCACTGGACGGGAACAGCCCGTTCGCGGTCTGCCAGGCCCGGGAACGGACTTGGTATCGCAGACGACCCAGGTACTGGAGGTCACAGAACGATCTCCGTCCTCCATAGGCGCAACCTTGAGGGTGACAGATAAAGCCATCTGTCACCCCAGCAGAAGTCGGCCGGACTGGCAGCGCAATGCCCTGTTGAGTTTGAGCGCTCTTCTGCGGGCAGAAAGGGGAAATCGTGGTCTCATTATGAAGACGGGAATCTAGGTTTTACGTAAATGTCACTCACAATTATTATGATCAGTAAAATATTTTATTAGCAAAAAAAATAACTGACTCCAAAGAAAACTAAAAACTGTCTGTAATTTGACTGGTTTCTATTACTGTGTGTACCTAAAATGTCATTGAAATCGGTGCCAAGTCAAAAATGTCACCTTCGCCATAATCGGATATAGTATTAGGTTCTGGTAGATCTACTATAATTATTTTCTGTACGAGGATATAATAGATCTATAAATCTATACAAATAAATAAAACTGGAGTATCTGTTTGTAATATCAAATGAACAGTTTTTTACTAAATCCATAGCAAAATATTTACAGTACTTACATTACTAAGGCAATTTGCTAAAAAAACTGTCTGTCTATCTGTCCCTCCGTCAGTCTGTCTGTTTGTTCCGGCTAATCTATTGAACTGCTGGACCGATTTTAACGGGACTTCCAATGGTAGAAAAGTGAAGACCAAAAAAAAATTATTCTCTTTGTAAAAACTTCGACTAATAAACTCCCACTACTGGCAGGAGATATGCTACTTTTTACCGCGATAACTGACATACAGGATAAGGGTTCCGAGTCATGAACTACGGAACCCTAAAAACCGCCTGAGAGTCGCAGGAAAACCTAGAAAGAAATACACGTGTTACGAAACGAAATAGTCGCGTGCAGCTTTGAGAAGTTTCGCAATATTTTTAGTAAATTATCCTTCACGTAATAGAATTAAATATATTATTAAATAAGTGTAGATATAACTGAGATAAAAAATGGCGGCCAAATAACCTTGTATCATTTTTAGTAAAGGTTTTTTGTTGTTAACCGGCAACAAGTGATATAAAAAATCTTCAATCACTTTGTATTTATATTTTTAAAGGTACATGATTGTCATGAACATTTATGGCAGTCGTTATTGGGAAGTCAGTGCCTCAAATAAACTCTACCCATTAGTACCCTAAATATCCCGGTGTGCGGATTTTGGAGTCCGACATAACCACCAGGCCGTTGTGTTCGCCATCGAGGCGTATCTTTGCGATAGGTTCCTATCCTATATGGGTCGGGACGACGAAGAACATCGCGGGGAGGTCACATGCGGGGTTCCCCAGAAAAAGGGGATCTCGGGCAGCAAACTAAATTGCTGTGGCTTCCTCTAGGATAGAGCCTGGATACACGCGGTGCCGATCCTGTGGAGGACTTGAAATAACTTGGTCTGGGTCCTTAGAGCACGGATTTTTAAACCCCATTATCAAAACATGCTGTAGTATTCGGGGGAATTCCGCACAGGCAAAATAGTACTGTTGCATTTATGTATATTTACGAAAATATAATAATTTCTATCAATGATTTTTCTCACCGTACTATATATTAATATATTATGTACATGAGATTAGAGGTCAGAAGGTACCATAGTGTTCAGTGGTCAGGTACCATAATTTGGGTCAATTTTGAAGGGCGAATGAACTCACCGTTTAATTGACCTGTCAAAAACGCGAATTCCCGCTAATTGCTACAGGTCACGTGACATCATCGGCCGTCGCCGCGAGTTTCGCCGAGTGAACTTAGGTATTAATTTTTTGTGGCCTCAATATTGCGAACTTTAGGTACGGATAATATTATTTGTATTGTTTAAGAACGGGGCTATGACGTAGCACCGACAGTTTGTTGACATTTAGTTCGTGATTTTTGATATAAGGCGGCAAACTTTCAGTATGGTTGAAAAAATCACTATGTGTATTTTGAGATTAATTATTTTATAAAGTAAATCGATAGAATGCATATTTTATTACTTTTACGGTGGAATGGACCTATCTACTCGTAATGAAATAAAAAAAACAAACTCCATAGTACAAAAATATAAAATTACAGGCATAGGGAATATCACGAAACATTTTCAAACGGTGAATATTTTTCTATGCATATTAAACAATTTATTAGGAGCATACGCTTTCACGTAAATAAGAAATATTATTATTATATTATAGCTATGCTCATGTTGTACGATATTGTATTACGATTTCCTTGGTAGGTTTGTAAAATACAGAAAAATATGGAATTGATTAAATAGACTTTTAAAACCCCCAAAATTCTCTACGCCGACAAAACTTGTTATAAATCAAAAAAAACTCACTCTGAACTGCCAACTCCATCACAAAACACAAATGTATATTATAAATATACGTAATAATCACTTAGTTTATTGAAATTAAACACAAACACGACTAAAATACTATTAAATAAATGCCGCGCGTTAGCGCTTCAACGCGGTACCGGAGACTGAATTGTAATAATTTATTACGAGTCGAGACATGACTGTGTGCGAATGACGTCATATTTTCAACGTAGCTATATTAGAACAGAATAATGTACAAAAGAGACACTAAATGGCACATTTACGTGATAGAAAGAAATAAAACATTTTTAAAAGGTCCGTCGTGGTTATGTCGTTTGGACAAGAATACTTGTCCGGAGCAAACTAACAATAAAATTTTTGTGAAGTTTTCTTGTCCGGTGCAATTAAGCTTCAGGACACTACCAGGGCTTCATAAAATTGTAGGGGCAGCAGTTATTAAGGCAGGCACGGGGATTGGGTCATCAAACCAACAAATTACAGTGACAATTGTCATGCGTGACTGTAATGACAACTTTGTACTACTTTTAAGAAAATTACGTTCGTACTGTAATCTTATTATTCAATCTTTTCAAATCATATAATGACTTTGCTATTATATAAATGTGGAAATATAAAAGTTAGGTGCGTGTCATTATCATTATCTTTAATAGTCTACTGTTAGACATAAGTCCCTCCTTACAAGTTAAAAGTACAAAACTCTAACCTGTTTATGATTTTATATAAAACATCGGTCTGTCGGCTTGTCTGTTTGTTTCGGCTCTTAATCGATCGATGTTAACGGTACTTAGGCTGTTTTTAAGACAGAGTGATTGTGGTTGATGATGACCAGGGTCGACGTCTATTACCCTTCTTTTTGGCTTCAGAGTAGTCGCATAAAAAACCTGCGAGACTCGCTTACAAAGGTCCGTTACAAACAAACATACGAGTACTATTAATAAATACAAGAATAATAAAAAAAATATAAAATAATGTACAAGATTTGATTGAATTTCTTAAGAGTGATTTAACTAAATATTAGCATTAAATTTTTACGTGATGTGCTAAGTATTTATATCTTACTAGCAAATTACAATTCTAAGTTAAGTTTTTCATTGTTAAGTAAAGTTAAAAGGTATTTCAAATTAGTAATCTGCCTTATCTAGGTAAGAACTGTGTATGTTACAAGCAATTACCTTCACATTTTTGCGACAAAATCTTTTTTTTTCTTTTCTAAAAGTGTGTAAAAAAAGCTTAAAATATTAAAATCAAGTGTATCGTGTACCGTTTTAAAACTGTGGGCAAACGATTACTTTTATTAATTAGATTCACAGAATATAGGATTTCGTAATAAACCAAAACTTTCCACATTCTATTACATGTTAATGAAAAATGGCCTAAAAACTTAAAACATTATAATGTTTTGTTTGGAAAAAGGGTCTATTTAGAAGTAGGTACCTAATTATTTCTGAATGCCTAAGCCCTATTTGTTTATTATATTTTTCGTTAATGAGTTTCGCTTTTGTCTATTATTTTTTCGTTTTGTTGTATAAAAGTTTGTACCTAATTGAAATTGTCTGAACCAAAGTCTGAACCCTATTTAAACAGAAAGAATATGTCTATAATAAAATCCTTACTCATAATTATAAATGTGAAAGTCACTCTGTCTGTCTGTCGCGCTTTCACGACAGAACTACTAAACCGAATGTAATATGATACACAGATAGCCTAGACCCTGAGAAAGGACACAGGCTACTTTATACTGCAATAACTAATATACACGCGAACGGAGCCACGGGCGAAAACTAGTTAGTATACATTTTTCAAACATTATTATAAATTTAAAGTATTTTTGACACGCGGCTCATCACTACTAATTTAATTTGAGTGAAACTTCCAAAAACAACCGGTGCTTTCTAAAGTAACTGCAAAATCATTTATCAAAATCCGCCAAGTGCGTGTCAGACCCCGCACAGGAAAGGAAAGGGTTCCTCAGTCATACCTAATGGTACGTGGATTTAAAAACGTATCCAATAATTGTTATGTTTACGTATTAATGCGTTAATTTTGTATGACGTTTTCCAAGTGAGCGCATTTTACAAGTTAAGCCTCTATAACTCCTGAACTAACAAAGTCATCTAATCCGTTATAGTTTTCCTTCAAAGTTCATTATATGGACCACCATCACGAATTTTTCCAGATTTTTTGAGCTGGCCGATTAGCTTTTAGAGGACATGTTTTTTTACAAAAAAGTACCCTTTAAAGTGGATTTCCTCGCAAACGAATACCTAAATCAAAAAACCGTCTTAGAAACCCTTTATTGATTTTAAAAGACCTATCTAAAAATATCCCACACGATGAAGTGGCTGCGAGAAAAAAAAAGGCTTTGCGTATATGACTTATTTAATTATATAGGTATAGAATTTTCTAAACCTTGACCTGAAATAACATGACTCGGGTCCTCCCATAGTAGGGCATTAGAGGTGGGTGTGTCATCACATATTCCTGGCTTCTGGCTGGCGTGGCTTCTATCTCCTTAATAAACAGGAAATCTGAGTTGTTATTTCACTCCAAGATACGAAATAAATAGATAATTCTCATTTGTTATCCAAAGAGATGATTATTTATTCATTGAAATCTTTTGTATTCTACGATGAAAATCAAAATATGTATAGATAAAATGTTTCTTAATTTAATAAATTAAATTGATGTATCTTACCGAACGTGGAGTGATTTATGATCCGGAACAATTACTTGGGGATTTAATTCCGTAATGGAATGGATCTAACAGACTAATATTCAATACTGAACGCATAAATGTGGAGATTTTCACTTAGAATAAATATTTTTTAATAGAATAAATAAATATTATTTACCAACGGTTCGAAATTCGACATTTTTTTTTTTTTAGCTTGTTGCACTTCTTCTTTAGGTAAACGTCACTGTGCCAAAGTTCATACTATTCCATTCGCAAAATATTCAAATCAATCAGGTACAAAGTTTTTATTTAATTCATTATTATTTAGATATGACGAGCGATATCGCCAAAAATTTTAAACTTGATTTGTTTTTCTAGGGTTCATCCACAATTAATTTAAAACATATAAGAGTGTGATAAATAAAAAAAAAACAAAATTTAATCATTTTATAACAAAACTGCTGCCTATTAAAAACTGTTGGTATACCTGTGTATACCAACAGTTTTAATAGGCAACAGTTACACATTGGCCTCTTTTTCGAAAGGAGGTCTTGGTTTGCTATATTATACTGACCAGTCGCATTGATTATATTTGTTTCAAGTTTTCCTTTATTTTGCAGTGATTCGCTTCTAACGAAACCAAAGGGATGAATAGGGGTGACGACACTATATTCTGAGTCACAACACGGATAACATGTTATTTCCCAAACTTACACACAATGTGTAGTTACTTATTTATCATTTGAGACCTTATATTTTCTGTGTGCCTGGTAATCTAGGTGGTATAATTTATGAAGATTATTTAATATAAAACGACAAAACAGAAACAAAAATTGCCTATTTTAATTATTTTGATGAAGTACCAATTACATCATCATCATCATCATCCTATCATAACCAAGGCTCGAAAACTAAAAGGCGTGCAATTGGAGAAGCCTGCTACTTACATTTAAAGTTAAAAAGAGTTTAATGTAAAAATAACTTTTTAAAAGAACTATAACAATATGGCAATTAAATGTTTATATCTTCTAATATTAAAATAAGAAGATGATGTTTTGCATTTACATGCTCTGTTGCCTCTTGTCGTTATTATTAGAAATATTAAAGTAGCTGTTGTTTGAAGTCTTTGAATCTATTTTGTATTATTCGCAGTTTCAGATGGATAGGTCATAAATTTTAGTCTTAAAGATGCTTTAACCATCATAAGCACTACAAACTCTTAAACTGCTTCTAAACCACTAGTTGAATTGACTGCCTTGTAGGTCTAGGGGTTAGCGTATGCGGCTGCTGATGAAGAGGTCTCGGGTTAGATTCCTGTGTCGGTCCAAATGTATGTGATCTGCAAATATTTGTTTCAGTCTGAGTGTTTTCTATGTATAATATTATGTGTGTATGTATTTACACAAAAAAAGTATGTTTATGTATTTATATCAGTTGTCTAGTACCCATAACACAAGCTCTGCTTAGTTTGGAATTAGACGTTGTGTGTCAGATGTCCGAAATATTTATTTGTTTATGTATAACAAAACAGCTGACTTTATTAATCGTAATAAAAAATATATTTAACTGGTTTTCGCCAACAATCTCCCTAGGGTTAATATCTATATAACCAAATATTTTTTAGTAGCCGTTGTCCTTTACCATACTATAATTTATCTCTGTGTCGAATTTGTATCATTTCCGTTCGCCATTTTTACAAAGTTACTATTAAACAAAATTTTACGTTTAGGTATGATTTTAATATAATTAAGCAATCATCAAATACACAGGACACAACACAACAGAGCAATCATCAAAAATCATCATAATCATTTTCTCCTACCATCGTCCTTTTTATATAAAATTTCCATTTGATTCTTTGAATTGAAAAAGTTAACTTTTTTCTGCTTCTGAAATAGTTTGAGTTAAGTTTAGAGTAAAGGAGAATTGCAAATAATAGTTTGAAGATACTCAAATAAAACCCTATTATTTTTCATTTGCAGGTTGAATGAAGGATATCAACTTAATATGCCCTTCATCGAAATCGCTTTTCAAGCAGAAATAAGTCGGTACGAAGACCCAGAGTTTGAAGAGTACGCCAGACGTATCTGCAATGAAGACCCGGATACCAGGAATAAAGTTATTGAGGAGCTACGTAGATTAGTAAGAGGTACACAACACTTTTATTATAACTAGTGGTCGCCATGTGTTCCGAATTCGACCATAATTAATTTGAATTAGTGGCAAGGTTCTATTTTCAAAGACTGTAACTTCTAAGGCCAAGGCTATGCTAATGAGACAAAAGAGTATCTATGCATGTGTGTGTGTCAAATACATGGTAGTTTGTGTAATGTTTTATTATTGATTTAATGTGTTTTTATGCTTAATTAAAAAAGTAGCATCCAGCATTCCTTCTCAACATAAACTATAAGTGTGCATTTCATACGAAATGGTGTTATCTATACATATATCTACGAATTGTCATCTAAAATTATCTAACCACTAACTAAAAATAAAAACCAACTAAAATATTTAATAACAGCCCGGTGTATGAAAGTTTTGGCAGTAATTCACACCGGTGCTTCGGAGAGCACGTCAAGCCGTCGGTCCCGGTTATCATGAAATTCTATACCAATCGTTATTGGGAAGTCAGTGCATTCCGATATGCTATCGACTAGTTCAAATTTCAGTTCTCCCTCAGGGTTGCGGAGGTCCTATGCCAGTCGCTCCGTGGAAAAACTAATATTCAGGTATAACCGGTTGAACTAGTAGCTCTAACCCTAAATTATCTTTTGAATAAGGCTAGAAAGAAGATCAGTTTTACCACGGAGCGACTTGGTAATTACGAAGTAAATCTAATCTTGAGTTTATTTTTCTCTTTACCAGAGCGAGGGGAGTGCAACCCACGAAGATTAGATGACGCCTACTGCCTCAGGTTCCTAAGATGTCGCCGGTTCATACCAGCATTAGCTCATAAATTGGTGAGAAAAATTATAATAACTCGACTAAGGCAAAGCCAAAGGAGTGTTATGATTTTGACAGGCTATGTATGTGTGTATGTTCCCTCATAGCGCCTCAACTACTAATTGAACTTAATCGTCCGCTGGTTATCTATACAATTAAATAAAATTGGAGTGTCTGTTTGTAATAATAAATAACCAGTTTCTTACTAAATGCATAACAAAGTATTTACGGTACTGACATTCAAAATTGAATTTTTAAGTTTTTTGTCTGTCTGTTTGTTCCTGTTGTTGTTGATTTTAACGGGACTTTCACTGGCAGATGGCTAAAGGAGTAACTTAGGCTATATTTTTTTTAAACTAGCTTCACTCCATGACGTTACTCGAGACAGACAAGGATAACCGCGGGTAACACGGGGTAGTAGGCTATATAACGAGTCACTGAAACTAATACGGTGCCCTCTAGCGGTCCTAAGGTTCTGTGTTATGTTTTGCCTTCGGATCTTTTGCCCAAACGAAGTTCGAGTCGGCTTGAAGGTCTACAATTAGCCTTAGTAAACTTTGATTTTTATGTTGAGCGAGTGCCAATGATGTTATAGTAAAAAGAGGTAGATAAGTTACTTGCGTTGATAAAGCGGCGACGTAAAACTGGGCTAATTAGCGCACTCAAGCTTTAGTCTCGTGAAAGCATTGGTAACGTTGACTGTGCCCTTTGTTCCGCGAAATTTCTTTAAGATGCCGTCCTGTGTTATGCGACACTGTAGAAACTACACAAGTAAGACTTCCAAAAGTCTAGGGATCACATACGAGTATTATACGTAGGTATTAATTTTGACTTGATTTGCTTTCATATTGTTTAGAAAATCCAAAATATTTTGCATCATCTATGCATCTATCATAAAATCTATGAAGTAAGTCGTGGCATCGCAACGACACTGCGCAACATATATCCGTCTTGTTTACGGTGATGCTAGTTAGCATGCTATCTTTTTCACACATTATAAGCTTGTGAAGTTAACTCTGCTCAAGCGGCTATCTAATATCATCAACTCGGGAATTGATTTAATTCGAACGCATAATATCGTTTAGTTTAATTTGTTTATAAATATAAGTAGGAGGTACGCCGCGGACAATGCTTGACTTCGCATTAGTACTAATATAACATATCTACCCCTTTTTACTATAATATCATTGGCGAGTGCCATAAACCTCTATGACTCAAGTACTAGACGATACGCCTTGATCGTTTTGCGGTTAGTATAAGCGACTTACAATCAAGAGGTCGGTTTTAAATCCCGAGTTAGACCAAAAAATGTTATTGAGTTTCCATTACATCCGATTATGAGAGTGGAGGAACAGGGAGTGCACCAGCTAAATCGACTAGGAGAACATCATCACTAGGATATATTCTCAAGGTTCTGTAGAACAGCTGTTGTTAGACTTTCAGGGTTTAGTGGTAACAATATGTCAAAATGTTCGTATCGCAATCGCAATATCAATGCGTTAAGAATGGTCACCCATCTATAATCTGACCTGGCTAAGATTAGGTTTATAGACTCTTTACTTCTCATAAGAACAATTATTACAGTTCAGTTATGTACATAAGATGAGATACAATTTGTTATAAATAATTATTTCATGTTGTCATCAGATATTGTCATCTTGTGACGAAGTATGCTAATTACAATACATAAGTAGGTACAAATTATTCTTTCGGTTTGCTAATAAAAAGTAAACAATAAAAGTGGCCAGTCAATATCATAACTCAGCTCAGTAAACATAAAGTGATCAAATTGACACAAAATTTCATACAAATAGGTCCAACCGTTTCGGAGGAGCTTAAACTTTATTTTTATAAACAAAATTTAATTAACAATCGAATAGTTGCAAGTAACCTGTTTATACAAAATTTTAGATACAAGAGTTCAAAAGAACGCATCCAAAGCATTATTTACAAATAATATAGTAAGTAATATTTCCGCATTCTGTACCACGAAATATCCGGTAGGTGGTAGGTATTACAAATTACCGAGATAAACTGATCTCAATTTCAATAATGACGCCAATTGAATGTCGTTAGCTACTCACGCGCGTCCATTTCACCAACTGACACACTTTTATCTGCGCTGATTGATGAGAAGTCAGCTGTGAAACTCGTTCTACCAGGCAAACATGACATTATCGGAGGTTGCAGAATATCTAATCATTCAACAACGTTGAGTGTGGAGAATGTTTGTCATAGCTACCATACTATGAATATACTATACTAGCTTTTGCCCGCGGCTTCGCCCGCGTCTATGTCGGTTATCGCGGTAAAAAGTAGCCTATGTCCTTTCCAAGGTTCAATTCTATCTTCATACCAAACATCAAAAATCGGTTCAGTGGTTTAGGCGTGAAAACGTAACAGACAGACAGACAGACAGAGTTACTTTCGCATTTATAATATTAGTAGGGATTTACGTATGTTTCTCTGTGGTCAGCAAATAAGACCCTGGTTGGTAGGTGCTCTCATCAGGTTTACTATCCACATTATTAATGGTACAGACAAATAAAGCCTTACATACGAGTAATACTCTTATGATAGAAATCGTTCAGAACTTCAGAGGTCAATAACAGTCTTACTATTGTGAGGAAACATTCAAATACTTAAGATATTATTAAACTACAAGTCATTATCTCCCAGTACAACAATAAAATTTGGTTTTTAATTCCTAGTATGCACATAGGTAGATTTCACGAATTTAGGCGGCCAAAAATATTTTACTGTGTTAACAGCTTTTAAATGGGGTTTTATTAATTAAAGGAGGTTATTATAAAATGAAACACTGTATTGAGTACAAAAAATTTTTTTTTAATATATTATTTACTAAAAATAGGCTTGCATGGGGACATGGGTCCAACATGTAGAGGCCCTTTGAGACTTAACTGTGTAAATATATATATATATATAATATAAATATATAGATATAAATAAATATAAATATATATTTAAGTATATATATTTACTTATATAAGTAAATATATATATAAAAAAATCTAAATAACTATACTTATATGAAAAAAATTAAAAGACATTTGATATTTACAAAATAATTTTATTCCGATTTCGCTGGGTAGCACTCTTGCTTAGCTTTCAACAAAAGGTCATAACAAGGGAAATGTCTTTTGTTTGTTACTCTTATTATTTCATATTGTCTACATGTGAGATCAGCTTCAACAAACATCTTAAGTGCTTCGAAGGGGGTTAACGGAGGGATAGCTTCATCAACCTTAGAATAACCCTTTTTGTATTGACTGGCTTTTGTTGGCGAATTGATTAAGTCCTTCAGGACTTTGGACGCATTTCTTTTTCCATCTGATTGTAAAAGTACTTCAGGGTCCACAGAATAACGTATTTCTTCTGTTTCCTTCTCTTGCTTCGCTCACTCGAATCGGAAAACGATTTACTTGGACGACCCTGGCGATGAGTCGTTTCAATCGGAATCTCAAAGGTTCCACCTAACCAAGACCATTATTTTTTTCGAAAAACTCTTGAGTTTTATGTGCTTTCAACCATCTTTGTTTCATTTGCGATCGAACGTATGAAAATTTATACTTAAGAGTTTTTTTATTGTCTTCTGTATCACCGTAGCACACCAGCAAGTAATTCTCTAAATAATCCAATTTCTCATCAAAAGAAGGCAACTTTTGTCACTGCATTAGGTCAAATAAATATTATTTCGTCACTACCTTCACGCCAGAGGTATTTGATGACCCTAAAACAAAGAAAACTTTATTTTAGAAGCGTTAGAAAAAAAATATTTTTTTCATGTTTTTTTACAGAAAATCTTTGAATTTGGATTTTTCCAAGATTTGCGGTTTCTAGCGGCAATTTTTTTTTTTACTATAATATTAAGACCCTGTATATACTGTAAAAGAAAAAAAAACAGGTGGGACGGACCCTGAAGTATAGTTAAAACTCTTGAGAAATCGAAAATCAATGATAAATTTGTACAAAAAACATCTTGTCTTACAAGTGAAAAATAAATATGACAATCTGTAATAAAACACCATTATTATATATATTTTTAAAGACTCATACCTGAATTATGCGAATCCATCATTTTCACTAAGGTAATTACCTTCACAAAAAAAATATTGACTTTGTAAGAGAAGTTGCACAGAGAGCGTCGAGAACTGTAACATACACCGGGAACAGAGGTCAAGGTTCGACTACCTGTAAATAATTCATGGCACATGGCCCAAGGGTGGGGATAGTGGAGATAGATTCCTGGAAGTGTCTTCTAACGGTACCGGTCAAAGTTTTACGGCTAAGTTGACTTTGAAAAAATGACTTATGGCCGCCTAAATCGTTGAAATCTACCTTAGTGGTATGTTAAAAAGAAACTACAATCTCCAAATATTATATCTACGAGTTTAAACAAGATAAACTATATAGGTATATATATTTTTTATAAATCAAGTCATTCTGCACTCAGTTGTTTGTGCAGCCTTTCTATAAATCTATGTTATCCTAGTAGATCTATTTACAAGCAGTCTACAAAATTTTGACCTGGAATGACGTTGGGACGACAGAGTCCCAAAAAGGTTACCTCGTTAAAAATGTTTTATTTCTTTCTATCCCGTACAAGTATAATAGATGTCTCCTTTCTACACGTAGCATAGTAGATTCCTTCGTGCTAAAAATACGTCAAAAGTGTCAAAATGTCATAATCGGCTTGGTAAAAAATTCCTCTAGGTCAAAAATATTTTCCGTTGGAAATGTTTCGTGTTATTCTTACGCCTGTAATTATATATTCTTTTAGTTTAAATTATGTTTTTTCTTTATTTTATTACGTGTAGATAGGCCAATTCCATCGTTAAAAGTAATAAAATATGCATGCTATCGAAAATGCACATTGTAATTTTGTCAACAATAGTGATGTTTGCCGGTGTATATAATAAACTAGCTGATCCGGCGAACTTCGTACCGCCTTAGAATATTAATATTAATTCATATTAAAGTATTGTGTTTAGTTACTAACTGATAGTGACAAATCGACAGCAGCGTCAACTAACGGGCCCCGGCCGGCGGTAACGCCACAATCGCTTTGTTCCTGCATTTTAAATCTGTAATATCTTCAAAAGTATTAATTTAAATTACATACTGTAAAGGGCCATATTAATCTATATTAAATACACAATGTATTTAAGATTCTTAATTGGATAAGGATTAATACTGTATTGCTTAAAATCGCTTCGTAAATAAGCCATTATTTCTCGTAAAAATAAAAAAATAAAAAAATGGTTATTGTGGGTGGATAACCCACAATAACCATTTTTTTCTAGCTATCTATCTAGCTTCTAAAAAGCGACTAGTTGCCGATCGCCGATGCTAAAAGTAGCTAGTGTGCTGTGGCCCATAGAGATAAATTGTCTATGGTTTACTAGTTAGGCCATGTTCAGACCAAACGTATGGTCAGCCGCCGAATGTGAGCAGGCTCACTGTGAGCCCCAGTGTGAACGTGAAAATAAACGGTATTTTTCGTTCACAGTATGCTTACAATACGCTATAGCTTACAATACGCTAATGGTGTGAACAATACAGTCGGCTTGTATACGTTCACACCGTATGCGTTTGCTGAGCGGCCGACTATTTTGACTGAATTGATATAGCCAATCAGCGTCCGCGGCGCGTAGTGACGCGCTATATTAATCGGCGCCGCCGAATGTCAACGTCTACGCATAGCATTATAACGTATTGTCGGTTAGATGTGAACGAAAAAGTGAATATGTATGGAAATATAATAAACTGCGTAACGCTCGCTCACATTCGGCGGCTAACTATACGTTTGGTCTGAACACGGCCTTAGTCCCCCTGCCATCTGACCAACCACTTGGTACGCCAACTACGCTACGCCAACAATTGGTATTCCTTGAGTATAAAATCTTCTAAAAAACCTAAACACTTTTTACAAACATCCTAAAAGGATACTTAACTGAGGGTGATTAGGTTCATATTGCTATATACACATATAAGAGGCACGCCTAGTATTGCGAATTGCGAGTGTATAAAGTTTTAAAACCAGTTAGTCAAATGTTTTATCGAGATTAGAAACCGCGTTCAGATTAGAATATTTTGTGAGTAACCGAGTTTAGAAAACATTATAGGATTTAATGACACCATTTTATTTACTACATATTGACACTTAATTTTTTTTCAACACTGATTTCATCAATCTGTTATTTAGAGTATCAGTATTAGCTAATACAGCATCCTCATACGGTATCATTATATGATTTAAAGGCTATTTTCCATTGACTCCTTGGGCTTTGACTGCCTTGTTGCTCTAGTGGTTAGCGTATGCGGCTGCTGATCAAGAAGTCTCCAGTTCGATTCCCGGGTCGGATTAAATGTTTGTGTGATCTGCAAACATTAGTTTCGGAGTTATGTATAGTATGTTTTTATCTATACAAATAAATAAAATTGGAGTGTCTGTTTATAATAACAAATAACCAGTTTTTTACTAAATCCATATCAAAGTATTTACGGTACTCTCATTAAAATCTGATATATTTTTTTTTGTCTGTCTGTCTGTCTGTTTGTGCCGGGTAATGTGTGGAACGGCTGAATCGATTTTAATGGGACTTTCACTGGCAGAAGGCTGATGACCAAGGAGTGACTAAGCAACTTTTTTTTTGGACTAGCTTTATTCCACAGCGTTACTCGAGATTGACAACAATAACCGCGGGTAACACTGCGGAACTCAGATAGAAATATTTTAACTCGAAAGTTTGTGAGGTTGTATGTATGTTTGTTACTCTTTCACGCAAAAACTACCGAACGGATTTGTATGAAACTTTACAGTAATATAGCTTATGTATCAGAATAACACAGGCTACTTTTACTGCAATAATCGAGATACACGGGCGGAGCCGCGTGCGAAAGCTAGTTAGATATAAATAGTACCCGGCTCATTGATATTTAAAGTATATTTAAATACAAACTGTGCAAGAGACAAATTTGACTAACTCGTTTTTTATGATCGTTACCGTATACGATCAAGAAGTCTCGGGTTCAAATCCCGTGTCGATCCAAAAAGTGTTGTCCGGTTTTTCTTACAGGAAATTCCTAATAGCACCCCGGTGTATGGAAGTTTGACGGCGATTCCATTTTTGTTTTTTCCACATTTGTTCCCTTTGAGCACTCAACAGTGTGAGAAGTAACAGTTGTAGTACCAGGCTCACATAAAAGAGAGTGAGCTCTAGAAAATCTCTCTACTCAAATCCAAATAATGTTTGCTAGTAACCAAACTATCAAATTATATTCGTGTCGGAAAGAGAAAAAGATAAGAAACGTAACACGATAGAAAGAAACAGAACTTATTTAGACGATGCATCGTTCTGGAATAAAAATGGGAACATTTGTTCCCATGAGCACTCAACAGTGTGAGAAGTAACAGCTGTAGTACCAGGCTCACATAAAAGAGAGTGAGCTCTAGAAAATCTCTCTACTCAAATCCAAATAATGTTTGCTAGTAACCAAACTATCAAATTATATGATACTAGCTTTCCGCCCGCGGCTTCGCCCGCGTGGAATTCGTTTATATCGCGCGACACGGTAAGGGTAGATTAAACAATCTTACATGATTTAATGTTTGATAATAAGGAACTTCAACACAAACTTTCGTCCAGTATTTCAAACCCTTTATTTTCGCGATAAAAAGTATCCTATGTCCTTTCCCAAGTTCAGTTCTATCTTCATACAAAATTTCATCAAAATCGGTTCAGCGGTTTAGTCGTGAAAGCGTAACAGACAGACAGACAGACAGAGTTACTTTCGCATTTATAATATTAGTAGGGATAGACACATTACAGACATTGAACGAATAATCGTGATATTATAGCCCAACAACTTGTTCAGATCCCTTCTCTAATCGACTAAAACCACACCAATATGCCTCTTAGCGCATTTAATAAGTCGTCTAGATCCACTAGACATGTCGTAACTTGGTTATACAAATATAATAATGAGCGAATTGGGTCTTGCATACTTTTATTGCGAAGTTGCATAACGATTTGCTAAATCAAATACATTCTCTTGCATTACTAACTGTTCGGTTTACAATTAACTTTATATCCAGAATGCATAACGTGTAAAACTACCAGTGCTGGATTTACACATTTGCCGCCCCAAAGCTTTAAAATTCTTGCCGCCCCTACTGGCTCCTAAAATTAGATACACTTTTCACAATTAAGTTAATTCCTTTCTTTAGGAAAAAAATTAGTTACTAGATTATTTTTATAACTTTGGTTTTTTTAAGCTAAGCAAAGCTTGTTTTTTACTGCACTACTTATAAGGTTTGGTAAGCTAAGGAAGATAGGTAAGTAAGGCCCGATACTGCTAACCATGCACCTTTTTTTTTGCGGGGAATGCTTTTCGCACCATATGCCCTCCGTGGAGGAGACGGAGGGCGTATATGGGAATCCCGGCGAACCGGTTTACCCACTAAACCCCGCGGCGGCCTACCTTGGCAGTCGGGAGGAGCTCTAGGAACGCATCAGCGACTTCTGGAGTCCCCACTACGTTACCCCATGATTGGGGTACTCAATAAATTACCCTTGGGGCAGGACGATATCGCGCCTCTCACGGTTTTACACAGTAAATGGCGGAACATCATCCCGCCCCAGACGAAACCCTTCAGCCGAACCGGGGTGTCGCCTACTCGAGTCGCTTGCAGTGGTCACATTTTCCCAAGATGGAGCCGCAACGACCCTTAGGCAACGATTGGGGACTAGCTGCCTCTACCGCATCCCCTTCGCCGCCTCCTTCGAGCGGGATCGGCCCTTTCCCGATGCCGCTCTGCGGACTCCTTCTGGAGCATTAGGTTCTCACAGAAGGAGACCGCGGCCTCCCACCCTTTATCACTGGCCAGCATTGCCGCCATCAATGCTGGCAGTAACAGGGTTCGTCCGATCTGCCCGACCAGGTCTCGACGCTTGGCATCCCGCGCAGGGCAGTCCGCTAGCGTATGCTGGGCGGAGTCCCCGTCGGACCCGCAGTGATTGCATTGTGCCGTAACCAAACGTCCGATTCTATTTAGATACTTACCGAAACAACCATGTCCGGTGAGTTCCTGAGTCAATCGGTAGGTGACACAGTCGGTCCTCTCTATCCAAGCTTTGAAGCTTGGCATAACGGCTCCAAGAGCGCGTTGGCTGGCACAGCCCTGTGTTTCGAGCCGTGCCCTCCAAGTGCGTGTGTGCGTTCTGCCGTAGTATTTTAGGCTCATGATCGTACGGTAGCCGCGTACGATCCGAATGGCCATCAGCCGCAGCAGACTCCTAAGTTGAGCCTTACAGCGGGAGGAACCCGCCAGGTCCTTAGACCAGACGTATGCCCCATAGAGGACCATGGATCGCACGACGCCCATGTAGAGACAGCGAACTTCTTCACTTGGTCCCCGAGATTGGGCAGCAGACGATGGTACGCCCCTGCTACCCCTCGAACCCGGGGTACTAATCGCCTGAAATGCTCCTCGAAGCTCCACCGACTGTCCAGGATGAGGTCTAGGTACTTTATGTACTGGCCCACCCGGACTTGTGCCACCCACTCGGAAACGCGAGCTGGGTAGTTCCTGGCGCTTACGTAGGCCATGGAAACAAATCGCCTCAGTTTTCTGAGGCTCAGATCACGAATCTTTTCCACAACACAAGCCACTGCCTGCTCGGCGAGCAGAAGCACTTCCTCGAAGCGTGACCCTCTGGCCAGTATTAGGGTACCGTCCGCATAGCAGACGACACTTAAGCCAGAGGGCAGACTGGTGCGAAGGACCGCATCGTATGCGAGGTTCCATAATGATGGGCCCAATACAGAGCTCTGAGGAACCCTGCAACACACTTCCCTTCGATTCTCCACCCCGTTCCGATCCACAAACTTCACCGTCCTGTCGCGCAGGTAGACTATCAACGTCAATATATCCAAAAGTTTGCAGTACTTGGTCGGCAGCGGCGGGGTATCGACAAGACATGTCTTGGTCGTGTTGGTTATCTGGGCCTGATCCTTGACGGTAGGTGGCTCTTCGACGAGCACTTCCGAAAGCTTGCTCCGAAGCTGGTCGACACTGCCTGCGCACTTTAATGACTTCTGCCCAATTTGGGTAGAGCCAATGTCGCGACGAGACAACTGTACACGGGAGTTGTCTGGTCTATGGCACTGTACGATGCACCGGTGTGGGCGGCGGCTATGACCGCCCAAAATATGGCATGCCTCCGGTGACCCCAGTGGATATTGGTGGTTTGAGCCATATACGGTTACCGCGGTCACAACCTTCTGCGAGCTATGCCATGGTCATGCTACCCTGAGTGTGGCCAAAAATGAAAGGAAAAATTTCTCCTCCATCCGCTTCAGTGGCCTTCAGGCTTCAATGGAGGCGACGTCCACGTATGCCGTACGTCGCCATGGAGAGATAAGCAATTAATGGCACTCGCTTCAGTGAGAGGAAGCACTAGGAGAGGTTCAGAGGGTGTAATAACAGGTTCCTTGGACCCCTGCTATTTCAGGTGCAGAGTGGCACACCATTTGATTTTAGTCGGTTCGATGCCGTTGCAAGCTCCGGTAGCGTGACGGTTCGAGGGGGTTTCCACACGTCAAAAAAAAGGTGTTTTAAGTGGTCGCCACTCTGCATTCTACTGCGCAAAGTGTGGTGGGTTCCTACGTGGGAAAACACTTTGTGCAATTTACAAATTGTTGTCCTAAGTCTAGGTGTTCTCTGTGTTAGTGTTATGTAAGTTTGTAGAGCTCACCGCGACACAGGATTTATACTCCTTTTGGTTGGTTGCCTAAAAAAAGGTTTTTTTTCTGTACCAGTTTAGTTTTTGGGCCATTTTGCCGCCCCCCTAATTCTGCCGCCCCAAGCTTCAGCTTTTTCAGCTTATATGGTAAATCCGGCCCTGAAAACTACTGACAACCGACTTCCTCAGTTCCGTGGCTCAGTGGTTCGTATTAAATGTTTGTATTTCTAGCTCAGTGCTAGAAATTAAGGGTACTAAACAACTGAAATAAATACATATGTCTATTTTTTGCAAATATAGTATTATACATAGAAAATTTATCCGACCCGGGAATCGAACCCGAAACCTCTTGATCAGCAGCCGCATACGTTAACCACTAGACCAACAAGACAGTCAATAATAACACCACAGGTTAGTTAGTACTATATATGTATATTATAAAATATATTTTTCTTTTCCATCAGATGGTTCGTTACGAAGATTTTCGACGTGAAAATGCCTACCTATACGACTGCGATGCTTTCGCCTTGCAAAAAGTGAAGAATGTATACGGAGGCACTCTACCCGAAAGTCCCACAAATGGACGGATCATTTTGATGAGATTCGGTAAGACATTGGTATTTAATATATAGTGTCCGACCAAAGTATTTTATATCTAGTGACTGCACGGTTGGCCTAGTGGTTGAAGCGGTTGCCAAGCACTTTCTAACTACGCAAAGTGACGTGGGTTCAAATCCCACGTGTGATAACACTTGTGTGATTTACAAATTGTTTTTCTGAGTCTAAATCCCCTGTCGCGGGGGATTCAGACTCAGAACAACAATTTGTTGTTTTTTTCGATATTGGCTACAAACTACAATTAATATAAAATTAAAAATACCGATTTCCATCAAACATAGCTAAGAACACTCCCGACTAAATTCACCTTTCAAACAAAGAAACAAGCAAACAAAATCAAAATCGGTTTATACTTTCGGGAGCTACGATGCCACAGACAGACACACACACAGACACGTCAAACTTATAATACTTCGTCGTTTTTGCGTCGGGGGTTAAAAATAAATTATTGTAAAACTTCAATAAAATGAGACATTCGATCATCGGTCATATAAATTACCTTTCGCCACATCTATCATTTATCTCTGAACATGATGTGTGTGTGTATAATATCAAATCATCAGTACGTATTACGTATTTGTACGTAAAATCATCAGTTAAACCTCCTCCACTTTATGTTAACCTAGTACGGTATAAAATATAACCGGAAAAATTGATATAGTACAATCATAATTACATCATCATCATCAATCTAATTCTATCTTCTACCTTTTACCAGTCCACAGCTAAACAAACTTCTGGTAGACTAAATTTAATCTCTTTATTAAACAGATCTTTGTACAGCATCAGACTGTTAAAGGCTATTGATGTAATGTTGTTTGAAGTTGTCATCATCAATACCAACTCCAGAAAACAAAACATTTTTAGGGTTCCCTAGCCAAATGGCAAAAAACGGAAGCCTTAGCTCTCTGTCTGTCTGTCCGTCCGTGTGTCACAGCCACTTTATTTATTTATACGATCACAAGAAAAATGCTCCGCATTCTTAAAATTTCTAAAATATTTTTTGCAGGTCGATGGGATGTAGACTCGGTCCCAATAGTAGATGTAGTCCGCTGTGCGTTACTAATGGACGAAATAGCAGTAATGCAACCCAAACTTCAAATATTGGGTGTTACTATTATAGTAGACCTTGAAGGCTTGAACCTGAGACACGTTGCACAACTAACTCCGACTGTTGCCAGCCAAATCGTTGCTCTGATGGGAGTGAGTATTTAATTTTGCGCCATCTACCGTCACTAGTTATAAACTCTTGAATAGTTAGATTTGTAGGTACATACGGAAAATTAGATGGCGCTGTTCACTATTTTCTCTTTAAAAATATTTCATGTTTTTCTTCTCTAGGTGTCGTTTCCTCTGGCGAATCACTGTCTGCACATCATCAACTACAACTGGCTGCTGCACTCAATCTTCTATTTATTCAAGCAATTTATGCCAAAGGCAGTTTGGAATCGTGTACATTTTCACGGCAACGATACGAGTTCACTTCGCAAGCATATTGACCCGGAATACCTGCCACCGGAATATGGAGGACATTGTCAATACCTGATAGCCACTGAAGATTGGATTGCGAAAATTGATGAATACAAAGACGATTTTCTGGTACAAGAATTGAGATCTCTAGGATTTACTGTTAGAATTTAATTAATTAAAATATGTTGCGAATGATAGGTACAATTCTTTTTTTTTATTACACCTTAATAATATTAATAAATAAAACGGTAAGTGCTAGAAAGGTGAAACTTTGCATGAATATGTGTTGTAAGTACGTCGACAAAGTGCTACAATAAAATTATGAAAATTATTTTTATTTGGGCTACCTCCCCTACACGTAAAGTGGGGATGCTATTTTTTTCTCGCGGCTACCCCATCGTGTAGGGATAGGTCTTTTAAAAACAATAAAGGATTTTTAAGACGATTCTTTGATTAAGGTATCCGTTTGCGAGATATTCCACTTTAAAGGGCACTTTTTTTCTAAAATCAGGGCGTCCCTCCCCTCTTGAAGCTAAACGGCTGGCTCAAAAAATCTGGAAAAATACGTGATGGTGGTCCATATAACTGTGAAGGAAAACCTTGAAGGAAAACTATAACGGATTAGATGACTTTGTTCAATGATATTAAATAGATCTTTTTTTATAATATCATTGACTTTGTTAGTTCAGGAGTTATAGAGGCATAACTAGTAAAAGGCGCTCACTTCTATTCGTGTTGCGTCGAGCCATAATTTAAGAACACTCGTGTGTTCAATGAGGTCGCGTATTTTACCAGGCAAGCATAAACAAGTGCGGTTCACCTTAATTTTGACTTGCGGTTACTCGACAGATAAAGAAATTACGAGAAGTTGTTTTTCAACCATCAAAAAAGTAAGTTTGTGATTCTTTTATGAAAAAAATAAATAAATTCAAAAGTATTCTGAATATGTAGGCGCAAGCTCTGGTGAGTACTTTGATGAAGGAGAACTTCCAGCTCTAGCTTTTGTAACTTGGTGGCCGTATGAGATCTGCGGATAGGAGCAGCGTAGCGATTGACCAAAGTTAGTTGGGGATGTTCAACTTTTTACAAAACAGTGTTACGCCTTTCAAACGCCGTTTTGTTGTCAAGTCCTGATACAACTAATCTATTCCTCAGATACACTGCAATGTTTACTGCTTCAGCCTAGAATTTTTGCCCAATGCCCGGACATTTATTCGGTCGTAAACTCATTAATGCCCAATGTGTCAAGTTTTTGCCTATTTGCCCGTATTTGTTTTTGCCCTCGACCTATCTCACTAGGCATGTCGCTTATGCCTTCCTTCCTCCTGAGAAACTGATGGCCCGGTAGTGCCCGGTACGCAGAGCTAAGAAACTAAGAATAAATAAAGTAATAAAAATAATGAATAAACAATGAATAAATAACTAAAAATTAATAAACTAATGAAACTAATAAATAACTTTTCGTATCGCGTCGAGCCATAGTTAAAATGACATGGACACCTTGTGTGCATAAGGCCGCGTAACATACTAGGCAAGCATAAACAAGTGCCGTTCACCTTAATCTTGATATTAAGTTACTCTGGTGAGTACTTTTGTAAAGGAGTACTTCCAACTCTAGCTTTTGGTGGCCGTATGAGATCAGCGGATAGGAGCAGCGGAGCGATTGACCAAAGCTGGTTGGGGATGTTCAACTTTATTTTTTACAAAACAGTGTTACGCCTTTTTGCCCAATGCTCGTGTTTGTGCCCAGCTTTTGCCTATTCGTATTTGTTTTTGCCAGTTTTTGTTATCAACCTATCACTAGCCAGCCATAGTCGCATAAAGACCTCATAAGAAACTAATGGCAGGCACCAACTAATGGCAAGCAGAGCTAAGAAACTAATGACTAATAACTATACTCTAATAAAATAACTAAAAAGTAATTTAATAAATAAATAAATAGCTAAACTCGGTCTGTCGTTGCGTCGAGCCATAGTTGAAAGGACACCCGTGCGTCCATAAGGCCGCGTAATGTACTAGGCAAGCATAAACAAGTGCGGTTCACCTTAGTATTGATTATATGTTACTCGATAGATAAAGAAATTACGAGAAGTTCCTTTTCAACCACCAAAAAAGTAAGTTTGTGACTCTCTAGTTAAAAATCCAAAACTATCCTATAATATGAAGAAGTGCGGCAGTGTTTAAGTATACATTTATTATTATCGTTGAATATACAACCTTGTACAAAGGGCTTTTATATTAAACTTTAAACATGACAAAGATTTTATGACGCACAATAAGATTATTATGTAATTACTAAATAAATTACTTTCATGTACTTTACTGACAATTTGATATGTGTGCACATTTAAATTGAGATCAAACCCGTATAGCAATCGCAAATGTTTTGCTTGTTCAACATTTCCTATACCACATTAAATGCTTTCCTATGATGAATTCTCTGCAATTCCTTCTCGACTTCTGCCAACATACTAGAATCGACACTATTTATGTAATCGTCATCTTGAATCCTATGATCTCCTGGTATAACAGCTACAGCTTCATCGTCTGTAACGGTATCCGCAGCAACGTCACCGTCGCTCTTGTCTACATTGTCGAAATATTTAAAAATGTGGTGGTAACTGTAATTGGGATTGTATGACCTTCGCCCATTTTTCATGTGAGCTGGGATTGCAATTGTACCATGAATGATTAAGCTCAACGCATCGACTTCCCCCGTGTTTTGTTCATACATCTGTAACACATTAATAAACACATTTTTTATGCATTAATATTTCAAACTAATTTGATGTTTTTAATAGCAAACAAACCTTATCTGCAACAATAACCTTCCAAACACCTTTTGGATCTTCCCCCCACGTTGACACTGACATGAGTGGCCAATTCACGAAACCGGATTTTGAGGCATCTTTTGGACGAGTGCTTAAGAGCTGAACTTTGGTACCTGTGTAAAAATATAGTTATCAAAAGTTCGTATGATAAATATGATGTAAATAAATAAATAAACAAGTTTAACGCACGCAATTGAAAGTAAATATAATAAATAATATACAAATCACATGCAACTATTGTTTGCACGTCTCCCAGACGTATCAATCGATCCAAAGTACTAGGATAACATAATCATAAAGAATATTAAAACCTTGTGGCGAAACCAAGTAGATTTCTAGCGCTCCACGACGACTGTATCGTATGTTTACAATTAATTCAACGTGCTCAATGTAGTTAATTTCACAATCTTCGACTGATATGAAAAAATCAGCTTGTGTTCTTGATGATAGCCGTGATGAAGTGGGTTTTGATCTGAAACAAACGAACGAGTTCATGAACAAGAAATTTTTCTCCAACAATAGCAACTAACAACAACAGTTTTCTTTTTTTTAAATAGCCTTGACTTTTACCTGCACCCATGCATTATGGACGTAAGTTGTAATGAATTATATACAGAATTATTAAATAAGGATTAAGTTTCAGTTTCCAATAGTGAGCAAATCATCGCTCAAGGTTGGGTGTGTCAGTTTGCTGTGTGATATTGAATAACGAAAGGTTACGTATATATTTTACTAAGAACGCATAAGTCTTGAAGAACATGAGTTAAATAAGACGTGGTTACGTCTTGTAGAAGTCGTCTGACGCGACATCGCGGCAACGTGACGCGATGGACAAGAGCCGCGCGTGCCAATCTGGTAGTTAAATAAATACATTGTTGAATATAACAAAGGCAGTAGTTTCTTTTAAGCACTTCGTCTTGGCTTCTAGGATTTGATGTATACTTTACTGGCATCTCTCAAAAAATAAACATATTATAAACTTAATATATCTGAAACATAATATACCTGAAACTTCGTAAACGCACATATTACTTTTCTTTTTTTACATTACAATGTCAATTCATGGCGCAAAATGACAAGTTGTGTTTTATTTTTACGATTTGTAGTTTCCCCAACAAAGTGAAAACTCATTTTTACCAGGGGAACATACTTACAGTGTAGCGTCGATACGACAAACGTGTTTCTGGGGCACATTGGTCCAGTTCAGTGCCATTGTCACAAGGGCCCCAGCATTTAAAAGTCCAAAACCGAACCGCACATCAAAATAAAGTCCGGCACTAGAAATAAAAGGGAAAGAAGAAACTTAAATTAGAAGGTCTAGTACATGATTAAGCTTACTGTTTCTTTGTGACCTACCCATTCATCTGCCATCCAGGATTAGCTGTAAGTGGAGCATACTCCGATGTCCAAACAATTAAATGTTGTATGTCGCGCCACGTTAGATTAGGACTGAAAAGTTTTTTTTAAATTAGTATGTGCCGACAAAGATTTCATTGTGATCAAATATTAAATTTCAAGAAAATATTTATAAAGTAAACAATGTGAACTTAGTATTTGATACAACCATTTAAAATTATAAATAATCACTAACAAAAGTAACAAACATCAAGTATGATAGCCGTGACAAAATGGACAATACGGGGACATTGTGACAAACGGACCATGCTACTGAAATCACTAGGAGCACATAAAACTACAAGAGTCATAATAAAGCATGTTGGGAAAATAAACTAACTTGGCACTTAGAGTGAGAGCGATGATACCAGCGGCCAATGGGGCGGCAGCTGACGTGCCGGTGTGTGCGAGTGTGCAGGAATCTCTCGTGTCTGTAGTGGCCTGTATGAAGTAGCGATATATTGCTATCTGTCTCTAACAAATGCTTTCATGATATCACATTGTATCTCGTGTTTTAGTGTGTGTTCGTGTTGTTTGAACACGAACATACAATGTGTGATAAATACCTATTATGTTTATATTGTGAATGAACTTACGATTTTCTGATCTTTATAGGCACCAGAGGAGTAGGCTGTAGCAAGGGTTGACGAGCAAATCTCTCCATACCAAGGAAACAGACCATGTTGGGAAGCACTTCCTATTGATATGGTGTAGATGCTAGATGAATATCTAAAGGGACAGACTTTATAAGTATCTGGTAGTCAGGGTATAGTGAGAAAAGCCATGTTAATCATTTATTTTTAAGTAGCACTTAACGTACCCATCACAATTACAATTATCTCCATGACCACCGCCGTTTCCATTAGCCCAAACATAAATAGCACCCTTTCCACCGCGACCCTAAAAATACAAAGACAAGGATTGAAATAATTAAAACAATAAAAAAAATAGTCGGTCTAGTTTTCTTCGAGTACATAGAAGAAAATTAAATAAGTGCTAAAACTGCGTCAAGCGGGCGCCCGCGCGGTTTCATGCAAAAGTTCTACGTCGCGGAGACCCGCGCGGGCGTCCGTCACGGGGTGCCGCGCCCCGCACCCACGCACGCTAGTCGTCGTTTGGTACGTAGTAATAATTATATTAAGTTTTCCATCGACACAACTATTTTAAACTTGAACTAGTGACACTGCGTAAATAAAATAATCCGTCTCCGCAGCGTTCCAACAGTCCACCCACGTGTCCACGCCACGCGCGTAGCCACGCGACGGACGCCCGTCGCGGGCGCCCGCGTAACGCAGTTTAAGCCCTAAAGGCAATGATATTTTTTATAATATCATTGCCTAAAGGTCACTATGATTTAAAAACTAACTTCTGTCTAAAGCTGATTTAAGAAAATTTAATAGACGTATTAAGTAGTAAAGACAAAATTTTAACCTGTAACACCCCCCGTTTAAAGGCCTCGAGGGCGAGGCGCCCGGGTCCCTCGACTGTGGTGCCGTCATCATTAGGACCCCACGAAGCACTGTAGATATCCACCTTGTCTATAGCATAACCTGAAAAATGTTAAACATACCTTTATCAAATACATAATATTATCAACGCCATCCTAAGTTTTTAGTAACCAAGTTCAAGCTACCGTGATTTATTAATCCTACATTATAAACCTAAATCGGATGATTTCCCTTCTCATATTGCTTAAGAACCCCTTTCTAATTTTTACTTTAACTGCCAAAGCTAATGAATGTTACAAGGTTGTGAGGTTACAATGTGTATATTATACTCGAACAAAACATTATAGTAATTATACTATAACAAACTTTTGATTGTAATCATTACTGACTGAGGGACAATCATGATTCAAATGATTAAGTTTCTTTCTATTTAATATAATCATTTGTTTAAACGTTTTAAGTTCAGAAAACGCCATCTAGAGTCTTAAGCAGGCACCACACTTCGCTATTCGCTATTCGTTATGCGGGTTATTCGCGCGCATACGGCGAAGTGTGGAGAGTATATTCGCCAATATTCGCTTTATTCGTACGCATCGAATAGCGAATCGCATATACGTCGACTTGTCGGTTTTTTGACACACTTCAAAGGACACGAATAAGGCGAATACACGCATCGACTGCCCACACTTCGGACGGGTAGTGAAGTGCCCTGTGCATAACTAACAACCATAGACTATAAAACAGTTTTTGAAATAGATAAATCAATACGATTAAAATAACCTATCATATGATCAAAATAATTTGACTTCATTGAAGTATTGTTTCTGTCAATTTAATAAAATAAAAAGGAAATTAAAATAATATGTTTCGTTCGTTCATTGACCATTAAAAATGACAATGCTCTGTGCATAACTAACAACCATAGACTATAAAACAGTTTTTGAAATAGAATAAATCGATTAAACGATTAAATTAGTTTATTATATGATCAAAATAATTAGACTTCATTTAAGTATTGTTTCTGTGAATTTAATAAAATAAAAAGGAAATTAAAAGAATATGTTTCGTTCGTTCGTATGGTTTCGTTTTGTTCACCATAAAAATGACAATGACACATCTCTACAACACACATATTTTTGCCTTAATAAATATACCAGTACGAAGTGTGGTGGCGTGTTTGTTGTTTGCGCGCATAACTAATATTCGGGCGAATACGGCGTAGACAAATAACGAATAGCGAATAACGAAGTGTGGTGCCTGCTTTACAAAGTAAGTTTTGCTGTTGCTAGAAAAGAATTGTACACTTGCATGGCCTCATGTTCTCCTAATAAATAATATCGAATTGACTCTCGAAATCTGCAAAATATTTGGCATAATGAATAGCGTTCGTTAATTAAACGTTCTGAGGCCGTACGATTCCGACTTTGGGAGAGTATTCATTCATGAACAACTCTCATTGGTACTTCCACCACCTCACCCGCGTTGAGTCCCCGTCTTAACCGCTATTGGCTGATTATGCTGTATGTCGTCACAAGAAATAAAAGCAGATGTTTTTGAACGTACACCTCTTTTCATTTCTGGTTTCCTAGTGATCGTGGTCACCGTGAACATGTGGCTGCCTAACATGCCAAACGTTGCTGTTACTTCGTGCCAATGACTTCTGTCGACTAACCTATATCACAGATTACTGAATAGTTACTACGTAACCTATATAACTCATGACTACTCATGAGTCACTAAATAAATGACTCCAAAGAGCTATAATTTTATTTTAAACTCGTGACAAAAGGTTTACAAAGATGTGGATGACAATTTGTGATTTATATTTTTTTATTTTTTTCCATATTATAAGGGGATAAGGGGATCAATCGAGTTTAGTTTTCTTTTTAACTACAAAATATTAATCTTGATTATTAAACGTAATAGTAATTAAATTATATTAGGTAATAGTAATAGTAATTTAATTATATGTATACATAATTAAATTATATTATTATAGTAAGTAATTAAATTAAACGTAATAGTAAACCTACTAGAATATATTTGGTACATTAAATTGTAATAGCTATCTTGTAATGGTAATTCTAACATTTGTTTTTTTTTATATTATACCCGTACTTAAAAATCAGAAATGATTAGTTGCGTCGTTTCTTTCGTAAAGGGTTACTGTTACGTCACATTTCACCCATATTACTAAGGCAACATATAACGAAAGAGTCTGTTTAACTTTTTAACGTTTCTGCGCCATAGATGGCGTGCTAACGTATCATTGTTGTTGCATTCGTTTAAAAATTATTTCGTATATTTTAATATAAATAGGTACTTATACGCGTTACTAAATTTTATACTACTTTATTCGCGTTACTACTTTATACCTTACATTTCAATGTGAAAAAAAAAAGAACCTTTTTTTTCTGAAAAAATAAATAGTCATGGAATAAACATGGATATAATAAGTAACGAAAAGTGAGTTTAAAGTAGCGTAATCTAGTGATGAATATAGTAAGAACTATTTATTATTTATATTAAAAAAAGCTTACGACATTTTACCTCAACATGGCGACCGAATATACCAGGCAAGCATAAGATTGAACAGCACGATTCACTTTTTACCTATCGCTTCTCCTTCAATTCGATCTGTAATTCGTCCATCAAGCATCCGGACTCCGCCCACTCTGGCTCCCCATGCCACGCCCACTCCGCACTTCAAGTTGTTAGCGGTCATCGCTATCTGACAATGAGATGTTATGAAATGAAAATGAAAATATTAAGTACTATTAACGATTAATAAAAATGCATACAGATAGAAATTGTATATATGAAGTATTCTTACTTCGCCTGCGCATCTTGTTCCATGTGAATTTCTTTTAATATCTTCATATCTAGGTGCAGGATCCGAGTCCCCATCATTACTGTCCCAACTAATCTCTGGATCCTGTTTTGTAAATGTGTGGTTCTTATTATACATACAATACAAATTATACATAAAATAAAGAAATATTTCGAAAAGAAAATATACATGCAATTGAAACTAATGTAAAAAAGACTCGGCCTCTTTATCTGCCACACACAGAAGCAACAGTGGGAGTAGTGTGTAAAAAGTATTACATACTAGTAAGTGTATGTCCAGGCTACAACACAACGCCACTGCGGTGGGCTGTGTGGCATAAATTTATGACGATTCGCGTCCAGTGCACAATATCGGCCGCGAATATACTCGGGCAGCATGAGTTGTATGAGAGTATGTAATCAAACCAACGTAGTGAGTGACGTCAACGATCCGAGACGAGGCGTGACGTTGTTCAAAGTACCTAGCTTTGATTATAAACATGTATAATCAAAGGTACCTAGTTGACGCCTTTACGTACGTGTACTATGTATTATGTGTTGACGTTAATAAAATATTGAAAAAACGTTAATAATTCAATGTTTTATCGTTTTAATTTTAGTATACAGTAGTACCTAGTATTTTAGCCTGGCCAATAAATAAAGTAAAAAAAAACTTGCTAAACATTTTATTTTACACGGTCCGAGCCAACTCCTATTGTGAAAACGCGGCTTAAAGCAAATACAAAATTAATTAACAATCGGCGGGAAAGATATAGTTTTTAGAACAAATAAAACGAAGAGAACGGATGGCCGCTCGCGCTCCGACGCGGACGGTTCGTAGTTGCGCCATTATTCCACGGAAATTTCAGTCTGCTTTTTCTGAAGTACTAGGAGAACATAGACTCTAGAACTCTAGCAAATTTGGATACTTTATTTAGCGGCTTCCGATTTTTACTGTTTCAACATTCGTATTTCGGTAATATTATGATGAAAAAAGTGAGATCGAGAGTAGACCGGAACTATATTTAGAATTTTTTTTTAGTATGAGAACCAACCATATGTATGTACCTGCAGTACTTTAAGAACTGTTTTACCATCGACATGACGTTCATAACAACATACGAGGAAGTCTGAAAGTAGCGCCACTGGATGAAAAGTTAAGAAGTAATAGGTTATCTTGGTATAGACATGTTATGCGGAGGGATGAGGAAAATGTGGCAAAGAAAATGTTGGATATGTTAATTGAAGGTTACATGGCAAGAGGTAGGCCAAAGAAAAGGTGGATGGATTGTGTGAAAGAAGATATGAATAGGAAGGGAGTTAACAGTGATAGAGTAGAATGGTAGGTTAGAACATACTGCGCCGACGCCAAATAAAATTAGGATAAGGGCAGGCAGATGATGATGACGTTCATATCAATAATAACCACAAAATGCAAAGGATGGAATTTATAAAAATTCTTGAGTTTCATAGGAACAGTATTGTCGTCGTTTCGAAAGCCCAAGTCGTCCTCTTTTTCGTGTTGTGTCACTTTTGCTGCTAATACTTCAAAGTAAACTTCGATAGTACTAAGGAAACATAACGGTCTGTCAGTATTTATAACAATACTAGTTGACCCAGCGAACTTCGTACCGCCCAACTTTAAAATTCCAGAACTTGATCGCAGCGCCACCTACCGGGTCCAATTGCGAATCTAAACCATTCCCAGATCCCCTTGAACACACACAAAAAATTTCATCAAAATCGGTCCAGTCGTTTGAGAGAAGTTCAGTGACATACACACTCACACAAGAAATATAATATATAAAGAAAGATGATCGTTTTAGCACGAAAATTGTTTTTCTTTCAAAAATTTCAAAGTTACGAATACATAATATATTATTATGTTGGGGAACTGATGTGGTGATGTCATTTTTAGCTTGCCGAGTACCTAGGGTTGGGTGGTTCCATAAAATAACAACACTAACTTACCCGTGTTTGCAATACATTCCAAGAAGAAAAACCGCAATTTTCAGTCGCTAAATACCACGGAACATTCCATCCATCTTACTTTGGTGAAGTACCAAGGCATCAGTAAGCTGAACAGCTGAACAGGTTATTATTATACAAACTTACGTAATCTAATCGGAATAACGAGAATGTTACTAGTAATCTATTACTAGCATCTGAACTCAGGACAGTTTGATATCAACTTTTGTAAAAAGAAAAAAATTAAAGTATTTCTTTAATTTGAAGTTGAACCAACAGAAATAAGAGAGTAGAACACTCATCTATGGTCGTCTATCATCGCATTCCGAAAAATGAAGACAAACGAAAGAGGAACATTAGTTACTTCATTGTTCGACAAGCTAATAGACGGTTATGTTTCCTTAGTACTATCGAAGTTTACTTTCAAGTTTTAGCATCAAAAGTGACACAACACGAAAAAGAGGACACGACTTGGCTTTCGGAACGACATTACTAACTGTGAAACTCAAGAATTTTTATAAATTCCTTCCATAAAACTTTGTGGTTATGATTGTTATGAACGTCATGTCGATGGTTAAACAGTTTTTAAAGTACTGCAGGTACATAATGGTTCTCATACAAAAAAAATAAAAAAAAAAACAGTTTCTGGTCTACTCTCGATCTCAGATTTTTCATCGTAATATTAAAAACCTTCAATGATGAATATGATGATGCTTTTAGTTTATTACCGAATGTTGAAATAGTGTAAATGGGGAGCCGATAAATAAGTTTGCTAGAGCAAACAAAGTTCAAAATAATATTTGAAATAGAGATCATATCCATTCTTCTATGTTCCCCTAGTCCTTCAGATAAAGCAGACTGAAATTTCCGTGGAATAATGGCGCAACTACGAAACCGTCCGTCGGAGTAGAACACTCATCCATAGTATCGTCGCATTCCGAAAAATAAAGATTATAAACGAAAAACATTGGTTACTTCATTGTTCTACAAACTAGTAGACGGTTATGTTTCCTTAGTACTTTCGAAGTTTACTTTGAAGTTTTAGCATCAAAGGTGACACAACACGAAAAAGAGACGACAGAAGAAATATACACACATACGGCTCTCGGAACTAGACCACAGTAATCAGTATACATAATAAATAGTATGACTTTAAGCTTGAAGATATACTATTATATTGTACTGTCTCTTGACACTGGCTCTGCCCACATATACAGAGAGTTAATATCGAATTTATAATGTTAGTATCGATAACCGACATGCAAATAAAAGATATCACGAAGAGGATGTAGTAGTTATATCGATAAAATATGAAATATTACACCCAAACATTTTTGCCTTGTTAATAACGCAGTCTTTAATAACGCTTTCATAATAACGCAGCCTTTTAGCCCTTGCTATTGCAAGGGCTTTAAGGCTGGGATTCTGGGATAACAAGTTGCTTTGCAAAAGCATCAGAAATATGGTTGACTACCTTTCAGCTCATATAGCATACAGCGCCACCTACTTTTAAATTTCCTAAGTTTTTAACTTGTGTCATAGGCCACAGAAAATATTCTAACTAACCACCTTCTTCCAAATTACTAGAGAATCATAACACTCGACAGCTGAAAGATTCGCTTCTGACGGAGCGTGTTTGAGTTAAATGATTATATCTCAGAATGAAATAGAAAATAAATTTTACTTGATACATCGTTGCGAGCTTCTATGGACTTCTGAGGATGTTATTACCCGACTGAATTCAATATTATGTATTGGAATGTATATTAATATAATTTTAAGAAATTTATTAAATTTCTTAAAATTATATATCGATTGCCAAACAGAAAATGAAATTGTAAATAACTATTCTTTGTTTCACTTACTACGAACTACGTCATAATTAAATGGACAATGAAATCCTACCAATAGGTATTTCCAATATGTCCAAGTAAATAAGCGCCATCTCTATTTAGGGACACTAATCTCAAGTTCTTGAGCTTATGTACCATTTTGGCACAGAAAATTTCAACCACCCGCCTCAAAAGTACCAGGGCGACATAGAACTTACGTAGTTCGCTCGCAAGTCCGTGTGATTGTACTCGATGCCGTCATCAAGCACTGACACACGCACACCAGTGCCGTTGTATCCCATCATATAGACCGGCAACACATTCAAATCGAGCCGAGGCAGGTTGTTCACCGTGCGTGTGTCTTGCTGAAATGAATATAAACATTTAGGTTACGTAATTACGTAAATATTAAGCACTTGTATGTTAATAATCGCCCAAATGGCCACGACCAGTTGATTAGTTCTTAGCAGTCAAGAATTCAGGATCACATAATGCTTGACCAACCGTTGGCGTTTGGTATTTGTAAGTTAGTAAAACTATAAAAAAAATCGGCCAGTGCTTGTCAGGCCACGCACAGGAAAGGGTTCCTCAGTCACCCATAATGGTACGATTGGTACGTGGAGTTAAACTCGTATCCATTAATTGTTATGTTTGCGTATTAATGAGTTATTTTGTATGACGTTTACCAAGGAAGCGCATTTTACAAGTACTTTACATTTTACAAGCCTTTATAACTCCTGAACTAACAAAGTCATCTAATGCGTTATAGTTTTCCTTTAAAGTTCATTATATGGACCACCACCACGTATTATTCCAGATTTTTTTAACCAGGTGATTAGCTGTTAGAAGGGGGCGCACGTCCTGTTTTACAAAAAAAGTGCCCTTTAAATTGAAATTTCTCGCAAACGGACACCTAAAACGAAAAATCGTTTTTGAAACCCTAATTGTCTATAAAAGACCTATCATGGGGTATCATACCACACGATGGGGTAGCCGCGAGAAAAAATCATCTTCACTTTACCCCAATTACCCCCCCACTTTACAACAATTTAGGTACCCTAAATTAAAAAAAAAAGCATAATTTTATTGTAGCACTTTGTCATGATGACATGACGAATCTATAAAGCCCGGTTTAAACCGCGAAAGGGTAAAGCCCGGTTTCCACCGCGAAAGGGTAATGAGCGAGAAATGGTAAGCGGAACGGTCTCCTTTTAAACAAAATAGGTTTGCATTTCCACCAACAAAGAGTTTTGCCACTGCGAGCGGATAATGACAGAGCGGACTCGGCGGAGCGAGACGAACGGAAAATGAGAAATGAATATCAATTTCCACAGAGAGCGAGTTCCATTTATTTATTTATACCAAAAGAAAAAGAATATATTATTGTTAGAGTCCAGAAGTGAAAAATAATAAAAATAATTATAATTCTTAACAATTTACTTTAATTCTAAACAATTTATTTCATTAATTACAAAATAATCTTAGAAATGCAATTAGACACAAACAACCGTTAATTAAGTAACGAATCTAAACAAATTACAGTTAGTTATACAGCAAGGGCGGTCACATAGGGCTGTACTAGCTGTTAGACAGCTTTCCTCGCACCCACCGCAATTCAGACAGTACTAACTTGTCAAAGACAGCTTTCCACATCTGTTAACAGAGTAGTACTAATTGTCCAAAGACAATGATCCACACTCCGCGACGCATTCGTCAGAAATGCGTCCCGATACAACAGATCACTCCTATTTATAACCAAGCGCAGTGAAGTGATGGCGCCACAAAAATGACAACTACCGCCGTAGTGGCTTATACGGCCTCTCCTGACACCCTGACGTCCTCGGCAGGTCCGGATGACCACACTTCTTCATTGTTCTCATTCGCGGTTACTGGAACATGTACAAAAATAAAAGTTTATTGGACGCCTCTGTAAGTACATCATCGTCCAATTGGTCAGTTACTAAAAACAGTTATCAAATTTAGCGTAAACAGTTAGAGTTAACGAATAGTTTTACAAGATAATAACAGTTAACACGAATAAGAAAGGTTCGAACCTCCAAGGAAAAGAGTGAAAGATTATTTATAATCCGCGCCAGATTAGAAACAAACAGTCACTGTTAGATACATTTAAAATAAAACTAGAAACTCAGTACTAACACAAGAGTAGACTTCAGCATGAAGGTCTACCGTTACCATAAGAACCATAATATCATAAGAACAGTTATCATAAGTGTGTGTCTTAAACATTTAAACTTAAAATTAACAAGACCACGAGTTTGGGGCTGGTTACCCTGTCCATGGGTCTTAAACCTCTCTCATCAAGACCACGAGTTTGGGGCTGGTTACCCTGTCCATGGGCCTTAAACCTCTCTCATCAAGACCACGAGTTTGGGGCTGGTTACCCTGTCCATGGGCCTTAAACCTCTCTCATCAAGACCACGAGTTTGGGGCTGGTTACCCTGTCCATGGGCCTTAAACCTCTCTCAACAAGACCACGAGTTTGGGGCTGGTTACCCTGTCCATGGGTCTTAAACCTCTCTCAACAAGACCACGAGTTTGGGGCTGGTTACCCTGTCCATGGGTCTTAAACCTCTCTCATCAAGACCACGAGTTTGGGGCTGGTTACCCTGTCCATGGGTCTTAAACCTCTCTCAACAAGACCACGAGTTTGGGGCTGGTTACCCTGTCCATGGGTCTTACCTCTCTCAACAAGACCACGAGTTTGGGGCTGGTTACCCTGTCCATGGGTCTTACCTCTCAACAAGACCACGAGTTTGGGGCTGGTTACCCTGTCCATGGGTCTTACCTCTCTCAACAAGACCACGAGTTTGGGGCTGGTTACCCTGTCCATGGGTCTTAAAATTATCTCAGGAAGACCACGAGTTTGGGGCTGGTTACCCTGTCCATGGGTCCATTCCAATATACACACCTCATGCTCTCCACCATCCGCCATACATTGCACCACAACTCACGCACACGGGGATCAGGCCGAAGATTGCGTCTCGTACACACGGTGAACAGGCGGAAGGTTGCATCTCGGGCACACGGAGAACAGACCGCAGGTCCGCTTATCACTGAGCGGCATGCAGGACGCAAGTCCGCACCTCGCGATACAGCGAGCAGGCCGCAAGTCTGCGCCTCACCAGGCAGCAGCAGACACCAGGTCACAGCCCGGGCTCGGCTCGCGTAGACTGCACCTTGCACAGTGACGAGGCTCTCAATGCATCGTTGTCATCTAAGGAAAGCATGAAACATTGCATTAATTTTGAATACGGTATTACTTTAACGTCACCAATATGCTTCATTATCGTCATGAATAATCAGAGCTTTTAGAAGGCGATACTAGCAAGCAAAGCTTTTAGGATATTTAAAAATAACAGTGCCCTCAGTATGTACGCAGTAATACCGTCAAGAATGTTACTAACTTTCGCATATCTCTCAGGACGCAAGACCCGGAGGATGTCAGAAAATGTTACAGAAGTCTCACGGTACTCGGTTAAGGATGTTCCCAATAATCGCAAAGCTCTTAGGATATGATACCGGGTCACCAGTTTTGGTTATGTCTGCAGCTTGACGATTGGCGTCAAGCAAACCCGAAACATGTCCAAGTATGCCCACGCAGTGAATTCGAGTTCAGACTAATTGCCCTCAAAGTCATTTTATGGACCAGGGCTTGTCCGACAGGTGTCGTTCAATCACTTACTGTAATAGGCCACCGTCTGCTTATAGTCGATCGTCTCGAGTCTGTAGTTAAACCTTACCATTTTAACCTTTTTACCTTTCTGCTACGGCGGCCAGTCCCAATGGTGACCAACCAAAAACACAGTAGACACTACAGCACGCAAGTACTTGTCTAACACAGGTGTACGCCTTTGGTTCGATGAGACGGCCACCCAAAATGACCCGAAAGAGATCAGGCGTAGGACCGTCGACTCTTTGTACTCTCGAGTCACGGAGCGTTGACCACAACTTTTAAACTTCGGGCCGTGACAAGCATATCTATAATTAGAAGTACACAGTATTATTAGTTATTGTTTGTTCAACCCAGAAATCGAACCTATATTGAACAGTAGTCGCATACACTAACTGTCGGCCCAACAAAGCAGTCGAAACCATCACTACTCAGTACACACTAGTACTGACGTTTCAATAAGTACCTCTGTCAGGAAGAAAAAGATCACAACCTGTGCTGGCTTGTAATGTCCTCATGAACATGAACTCGTGATCACATATGAATGTCACACCTTTACTATCAGTGTTCTAGAATGTTTTTGTTTAAGATCTTAAAACTTAAAACCCGAAATAGCTAGCCTTATCTTTATGTAACACTACTTGGTACTCTCGCATTGGCTAGTGATTAAACCTTGTTTTAGCTCGGTCTAACCTGACCATTAGTACTTATAGTTTCACAAACAACATAATGTCTCACAAACTAACACTTAACGTTAATTTAATACCTGACACTAGTGAGGGTATTTAAAACCTTTCATAATGCTTCAATTACTTTAACCCATTATTAAAGTTATGCCTAAGTAGACGTACTAATAAGATCGATAGACATGTAGTCGTTACCGGTATCAATATTTGGCATTTTCATAAACATATCAAAACATAATTAACAAACATACGATGTGTTACACGTTATCATAATCTTTCTATAAATTTGTTGTTGACGTTGTGTAAACCCAATAAGATTACATTTGCAATATGAAGTTCCAGTTTGGAGTCCAAACTACGTATTTAAATATATACGCCGTCTAAAGACGAATTTAAAGAAGTTTCTTTGAACCATAAATTACAATTGTAGTCATTTTGGTATTACCTACTCGTAACTATAAAATAAATTTAACATAATAACTTTAGAACCTAAACGTTTGGCACTCGATGTCATAACACTACAGATTTTACAATAACAGTTGACTGATACAATTACTAGTAAATAATGTGACATACGGCGGAAGATTCTCAAGCTGTTTTATACAGACTCCGGTAAGGACTAGCACTGCTGTCCACGCCCCCTTTCGCCGTATTGTGAATAGTTACAACACACGTTTTTACACTCTCGATGTATTTGCTCTCACCAACCACCAATATAAAAGAATAGCCACATCGAATTATCAAAATAAAAATTAGAAATGTAATTGATCATCAACTTTTTCTTGTTAATTTTTTTTTTTTTATCATCCCTACTATTATAAATGCGAAAGTAACTGTCTGTCTGTCACGTTTTCACGCCTAAACGGCTTAACCGATTTTGACGAATTTTGAAACTCAAATAGTTTAGAACCTGAGAAAGGACATAGGCTACTTTTTACCGCGATAACCGACATACACGCGGGCGGAGCCGCTGGCTAAAGCTAGTTGTTTAATAATGGTCATTTAAATTTTTACATTTACGGAGAAACATATCTAGTAACTTGGTTTGCACACTGTACCTTGTTATAATCTGACAAGTATCTATTTTTCCATAAAGAAAGATAAATAAATTAATCACAACGTGCGTGGGTATTATTCTCAGCGTACTTACGTTAGTGCAACTTAGTTTCATTTTACGTAAATCGATTAAAATGTGGTTAGCTTTGCATTAGGCAGCCACTTTAAAACTGCAACTGCTATTAATTCATCATCCATAGTAAAGAAGCCCAGTTGTTTATGCACAGGTGGTATGGATACAAAAATTCGAAAAGTTTTAATCTCGTTAAACAAAATATTTGCAATAACAAACGGTAGAAGCTCATTGTTAAAATTCAACCAACTAAGATCATTACTTAAGCTCTTTCGTTAAACCACAGCTTTGCATCAGCTATAAGGCATTTTCCGATGATACACCCCGAGCAGTCGCGATATTTTTATCACTTTAAATTGCGCATACGATTTACATTCGTACACTACATATCAAAATTATGTGAAAATAAATCACAACTCCACATGTAAATATGATTTGATCTTACCAGTACAGCGTCAAATACAACTCACAAGTTTTTCATAACTGAAGCTTCCAACCTTCTCTCATAACCGTGTCGGCACTGGTTGACCACATTGTACACCTTGTACATTGGCACGGATGCAGTTTCCATCGCTTAGCACAATGTTTACTATCTGAAAAGAAAGCATTATAAACACGAACAAACCGAAACATAGCGTGAAGTACAAGTACCCTCATTATTTTATTAAAATAATCGTTTTAAAACCGTTTGTAATTGTCACTAAAAACCAAATATATTAGTCGTCACTTCCTTTACGATTTTAATATTTGCTATGTTTTGACTTTGTTTTGATTTTTGACTTTGATTTAGAGCGGAAAAGAATATCACAAAAGTCTGATTCCCTTATGAAAAATCACAACGAACACTGAATTTCGATAGCGTTCAAATGAGCACTAATAGTGTGCAATGCCTTTTTTTCTAACAAACGAGCGCGTTTATCGTTCCCGGGACCTCTGAGGCGAATCACTGCGTATATTCACTTTGGTTCTATATGACAGCGCGATCTATTGTGCATTTGTCGATGCTCTCTATCGTAAGACACCTAGATAATGAAGTATAGGCAAATTAAATGAAAATATCTAACTAAATGTCGGTAGTTGATCGTTTCCCAAATCTTGAAAATTAATAATTTGTGAACGTAGATCGATCCAACTTCTGATGTTAGAGTCCAGAAGTGAAAAATAATAAAAATAATTATAATTCTTAACAATTTACTTTAATTCTAAACAATTTATTTCATTAATTACAAAATAATCTTAGAAATGCAATTAGACACAAACAACCGTTAATTAAGTAACGAATCTAAACAAATTACAGTTAGTTATACAGCAAGGGCGGTCACATAGGGCTGTACTAGCTGTTAGACAGCTTTCCTCGCACCCA